>OY728130.1:1096406345-1099141345 GCA_963277665.1 Viscum album
GACCACCCTTTATCATCACTTTTTTCTAGCACTAATAAAAGGAATATTTCATAAAAAATATATATTTTACTAAAAATAATTTATTAAAATATAAATATATTTATATAAATATAATATATACATTTTATATATGTTTTAGATAAAGATAAATAGGCATTTATAAATAATATATAAGACATTTAGTAAAAATGGATTATAAAATAACTGAAAATATTATAAATTAATAATTCCATATTAATTATCAATTAATGGTGATTTAATAATATTTGCATGAAATAAAAATTAAATTAATTAATGAAAGGTCTAAGAAAATATAAAAATATGACTTGGACTTCAAACGGCCATAAATTTTGATTTGAGAGTCTGTTTGGGCTCTACTACATTTCAAATAAAATCCTGAGATGATATCTACACACTGGTGATAGGGTGGTATCCATGATCTTGTTTTTATGGCCAAAAAACCAGGAAGGCTTCAAAAACTAAGTTTTTTGTCGAGGTATCTCAATTTTTTAACATTCAATGAAATTTAAGCCTCATTTATGGGGAATTTGTCATCATTTTTTAGTGGGGAGTCAATTTATTCTTAGGGATTACACTCATATTGATATTATAGTTTTCAATTTTTATCATTTTTTGTAATGTAGTTTTATTTATAATTAAATAAATTCATATTTTCTTATATTTACTCATAATAAATCACTTGTATAAATATATGGATCAACATATTTATGCAGAAATGTATTTTTAAATATATAAACTAAATATATAATTTATTTAAATAAATATAAGAATATAGACGTCATGTAACACCCCGACCCCAATTACCCAGAGTCGGTGCATTATTATGTATCATGGTCATGATCACAAAAGTTCAAGTCTCAAAAGATCAATTAGTTTAGTAGCCTTAGAAGTACTATATACATTCATAAGGTTTGCATCACTGTAAAGACCCGTAAAATTCAAGGGAAATTTTTTCTTAATTTTCTTTAGAATTTTACAAGAGCGCGGTTTCAGACGGCACCTGATTCCGAGGCCCGGAGTGCCCGGAATCAATTTCTGAAGTTTGGCTCGGGTACGTTCAGTGAACGAACGATCGGGAATTCCTAACTTTTGATCCGGTGCTCGGAATTGAAATCCGAGGACACCGATGAACTCGCAGCGCCGATATTCGCTTAAAGAGACCTTTTCGGGAGTTGCGTTTGTTGCGGGTTGAAAGTTAGTTTTGAGGATTAAAAGATAAGTAAAATAAAATTTTGTTTGAATTTTATTTTATTCGTGGTGGTTAGACTCTCTCATGGGAAGTTGTTGGTGGGGCCCACAACCACCCAACTTCCCATGTGTGGTTATGAGGGAGGTGGGGCCCACATGAGCCCCCACCTTTTCAAATTCCCTAACCCCTCTAAACCCCCTCTTAAATTTTGTGACACTCCCCTACTTTAATTCTTGCCAACTTAACTCTTCATTTAATTTTTGACAACTCTAGTTTTTAATTAATGTGTTGAATTCAACTTTTGAATTTTGAAAAGTTGGCAAAGTGAAAATAAAATAAGGTGTAGCTTATTTTATTTTGGGGAGTTGCTGTGTTGTGTGGAGATTTGAGAGAAGAAGAGTTCTACACTTTGAAGAACTTCATCTTCCTCCTTGAAGAACGCGAAGAACACCGACACGCCGTTCTATCTTCTCTCCACGTCAAAGAAAGGGAGACACCGCTTCCTCCTCGGTTTTCCTTCGTCGACTTGAGAAGTTTCGCCAACGACGTATCGCATCGGACGCATCCCTTCGTCAACGGATTTGACGAACGACGACCGCGACGCCCGACCTCCGCGACGTCGTCTTCCACGGAACGTAGACAAATCTTCGAACCTTATACCCGAGGTAGGGGTTGTTGTTTTCTTTTTGGTTTAATTATTTTATTCTTGATCGTGAATTTAGCAAGTCTAACGAGTGACTTTGAATTATTTTTAAAGTTGCGTTATTATTTTAACGTGAGGGGGCCGGACCGCACGAACACGGCCGAACCCCCCTCCATCGTTCTTGTTTATTCTTGCGGGTGGAAGCAAAGTGGCGTGGTGCCGTCGCACCACGCGGATAATCGTGCAATTATTTTACGCGGCGCCGTCGCGCCACGCCGAGGAAGAATCTTCAAGAACGCGACGCCGTCGCGCCGCGTTGAAAAGAATCAAGGCACGGCGAAAGGGGCGCGGTGCCGTCGCACCGCGCCGGACGACGAACACCGCGGCCGGTTCTGAGCCGCGGCGGGACGAGGAGACCGCGGCCGGTTCCGGGCCGCGGTGGAAGAGAAGACCGGCGGCCGGGCCGCCGGCGTCGGAAGCCGAAGGGGGGACCGGAATTTCCGGTCCCGTTAGAGAAAACCGGCCGGCCGGATACCATTAAACCGGGGGAATTAATCCCCCGGCCAACTCATAAAAACCCCCCTCTTTATGAGGGGGGCGGTTCTTTGAAGGGAGGGGGGCAGCCGGCCCCCCCGGTTCCGCACAAGCAGGCCCCCCACGTGGGGGGGGGGGGGGGGGGGCGCTTTTAAAAAAAAACGGCGCGACATAGCCGCGCCGCCACTTGAAAGGCGGGGGAATTGATTCCCCCGCGCGGCCTCCTTGCGGCGACAAGCCGCCGCGGCCCCCGCGCCGCCGCGCCGCCGCGCCGCCGCGCCGCCGCACCGCCGGCCGGCCGTCCGACCGTCCGGCCGGGCCGCCCCAGGGGGGGGGGTCGGGCCGGGTCGGCCCGGACCCGGACCCCCCCGTTTCGAACCAGAATCGGTTTTTGGCCCATATCTTGAGCCTCGGACCTCCGAATGACGAACCGTCTGCGGCAACGCGATCCTTGGATCGAGACGGTCGTTTCGGTATATCTCACTCAAGGTTTCGGATTACTTTGAGTTCAGCCGGGTTGGTTCGTTCACGAAACCAACCGGGCCTTCGGAGCAGAAACACTCATATCTTGAGCTACGAACGTCCGATTGACGCGCCGTCAGTCGCGTTGTGCTCCTCTTAGTGAGACAGATCTTTTGGCATACTCCGCCCGAGGTTTGGACGCAGGTGGAGTACGGTCGGGTTGGTTTTTCCTTAAAAACCAACCGGGCCCCGGAGACGAAAATGCCAATAACTCACAGACCGGGCGTCCGATCGACGCGTCATCTGTTGCGTTGAGTTCCTGTTGACGATACGGAACTTTTGGATACATCAACTCTGGTCTTCGTGACTGTTGATGTATCAGCCTCTCGGCTCGTGGAGCGGACCCTCCGAACGAGCTTGCTGCGTGCGGGAACCCTAGTGTTGGCTGCGACTGTTACTGTGACTACTACTGCTACTACTGCTACTGTGACTGCGACGACGACAGTACAGAAATCCGGTGTGGATTCGACGATGACGACTACAGCACTCAGCGATCCTACGTGGAACAGTGCTTCCGAACCTGTGTGAGCTGAATCTTCTGTTTACCTTGGGCGGTGGAGCGCTTGGTTGTATCAGCATATCCTTGGCAGTGGAGCGCTCGGTTGTAGCGGCAGACCTGCGATACTGGAGACGAGCGTACAGAGTACAGAGACCGTGAAACCGGCTGAGACCTGAAGACTGCTCGACCGACTCAACTTGGAGTGAGTCGACTAGCCCAGTGGACGGAGCGCCCGGTATTCGGCGGCAGACCCACGGCGGACGGAGCGCCTGGTAGTTGGCAGCAGACCCGCGGTACTCGACTGGAGGAGTACCTCTGTAGGCTATCTGGGTGAGCGCCCGGTATTTGGCAGCAGACCCTCAGCGGACGGAGCGCCCGGTAGTTGGCAGCAGACCCGCGGTACTCGACAGGAGGAGTACTTCAGCAGTCTTAGGTTAGTGAGCAGTACCTCGGAGTCGTGACAGGACAACTGTACACTTCAGAGATGGGACTCTTCAACAGTTACGGTTTCGTTAATGAAAATCCTGGTTGAGCTGAAACCTGATGTTTTCCTGTGTGGATTGTGTTGTGCTATCCTGTGTGGATTATGTTTTGCTTTCCTGTGTGGAATACGTTTACTTTCCTGTGTGGACTGAGTTGTACTTGGGCTCGGAGGTTGGAGCGTATTTGAATTTGATGACTTAGGTATATGTATGGGCATATACCTAAGCAGTGACGGTTGTTACTTCGTGATTGTACCTTTCTTAGTGATTTATCCATTGTGGATTTGAGATACCTTCAGGGGTCTCGGGGTCCCTACTGAGTAGCTTATACTCACCCCTGCACGGGCTTTGCCCGCACTACGTTGTGTTGGTTGCAGACGACGGACAGCGTTGACCTTAGCTGAGGCTTGCAGAGCGGGACGGTACCCGGAGGTGGACCACTGGGCGGGACGTGCTCGGAGCAGACGGCGAGACCCGTGGAGCAGAGGAGCTATCTGTACCCACCCTACAGGTGGGATTTCCAGTGGACAGCTCGGAGTAGCGGCTTTTACTTTTCAGTTGCTGTTTTTCCCTTTCGAGTTGTACTTTACTTTTAGTTTGGGTTTGTATTCTGGCCCATTTACTTTTCCGCACTTTCAGTTGTACTCTGCTTTGTTTAGTGTTTACTTTCCGCTTGCTTACTCTGTGGTGTTTGTTACTTTTCAAAGGCAATGCCTTCCCTTTTTACCGGGATTTACGCCTTGGTGCTAGTCGCCAGCCCCTGGCCTATGGAAGGCGGGCTTGGGGTAGTCACGGCACGGACCCCGAGGGCGGGTCGTGACAATCACATCGTAAAATGGAAAACTAAAACAACATTGTTTCCATAGACAACACTGAGATCCCATAGAATATCCCCGTAGGTCAGTCATAATACACTTCTTCACATCCTGGGAAAAATAAAACATAGAAAGGGGTGAGATCAGATGCTCAGTAAGGATAACAATATAGTGGAATCTTTCATAAATAAGCATAAACATTAAAGGCAATTTATAAGACTAAAACAAAAGCATTTTAAACTTGAACTTCAGCATAATATGGAAAATATAAAATTAAAATAATGCCATTTACTTACTCACATTGATATTCTACTAGACGAATAATCACCTGAAATATCAATAGGCACTTTCATAATGATGGAATACATAATTCCATACATTCATAACCACATAGTCAAGGCCTTATGCCTAGACTACAAATAAGATTTTGTCAAGGCCTTGTGCCAAGACACTAGTTTTTCTCATTAGAACTATAGATTAATCGAGGAGTTATAGATGGCTCCACTTGTCACTTACTAAGTCCATTTCATTCCTCATATGAAATGTTTGAAACATAACATAAACATTTATATTTAAACTAGCATACACAATGTCAACACTTTATCCATAAACCATGAATGGTATAAAAATAGCACATCCATAGTCAGACATAACTCATTCAATACAATGTGTAAGATCATATTGTAATAGATTAACCTCAATCAATAATAATGAAGGATATTGACATAGATGAAAATAATCATCAAAACTATATGAGATAAATACCCCCCCTTTTTCTTGAAAACATTTAAAAGTCTCACTTTTTATTAAGAAGTCATTTAAAATATATTTTTAAATCAAAGTGTCCCATACCACTTTGAAACTTTTAAAAGAAATTTTAATTTTAAAAAATTAATGTCTATATAAATAAAACCTTAAAACCATTTTTAAAACAAGGACATTAATGATAATGATTTAGAAGAATAAATTTTTAATACATTTAAAATGATATTTTAGTTAGGGTTCCTAACCAAATGAGAGACACTTGAATACAAATAATTGAGGTAATAAATACTTTATTATAACATGAGAATAAAGATATTAATGATATAATATTCCAAAGGATAGTATATAAACCATATAAGAGTGAATTGGTGCATAACAACCATAAAGTATCAATGGAATGTAAATTGAGATGAAATCCATTATAAAGATGATATCCCTAGATTAAAGATAAATAAATTACATAGTAATGTGTGAAAAATATATATACACTCAATATGATTGGATATTCATTGTAAATAAATCCAAGGACATTCAATCATGTTATTTTTAAGACAAAACCAATGAATTTTATGTTTAACTCAATGAATGAAAATTGTGTTAAAATTACTCCTATCAAGTTCATATCGACGACTTAAGAATTTATAAATGGAGTGATTATGTGTATCAAAAGTATATACACACAAATGGGAGTGGAAATTACAACATAAATAAATAAACAATTATTCCACACATAATCATAACATGACATAATTATGAATTAGAAGATTAACCCAAGGAAATTAAAATTGGGTTAAAATGTTCCCTTACCGATTTGGTAACTTATGAAACATACACCACATAAAAGAAATATCATTCAATAAAGATGTAAATACTCATAAATTAAAGTATATTACACAAAGAATACAATCATGGGAAGTATGTACAACACAAAATGGAAAATAGTGGCAAATATAGCATGAATCTCACAGAAATAAAAAGTGAGATTAAAATCCCTTACCACATTGTAATCAATCGAGTTGTATGAAAAAAATTTAATAACCACCAAATTAATTACAAAATACCATGAATATAAAGGGAATCATAATAAAATATACCAAATGGTAGTACATAATACACAATAATCAATAAATAAGTGGCGAACAACTGAAATCTCACGGACATGAAAGTGAGAAAAGAATCCCTTACCTTGTACCTTTCCTTGGTCGAGGGGAAGTTAACCTCCTGTATAATGGTGAAATAATTGTTATTAAATTATACAATAATCATATACATTAATATGATATCATATATGATCTTTTAACATTGATTTGTTAATAATATCTTAGTATTATCGTCATTTCGGGTGTTAACAGATTCGTTTTCCTTTATATTATTTGTTATGTGAGTCATATTTGTCATGGATGGGATGTATCTTATTCATATTTAGAATGATATAAAGTATTTAAACATTATTTTTAGTCAACAAATGAAAATTAGTCTTGAATGGATATGATGAGGAATGAATCTCATCGCGTTCGTGGAGACGGTAATCCGTACGTAGACATGAGCGACAATATGATTCTTTTGATATTAAAATAATATATAATTGGATGTTATATCATATATACAGAATAATTATCATGTTATATTTATTATTTACATAAATTACACATCATTATTATACCCATCCAAATAATAATGTATTGAATAACAATTACACCACGACGTTGCCACGGTAAGTCGTACGTATGCACGTATGGTGACATGTCATTCAAAGGATGGATATAATAATGAATACGGTTGTACCATATTTATAATGACATCTAAGTATATATAAGATACTGGAGTTATTATTTTATAATGTAAACAACAAAGAAAGAGGACGTGGAAGAAGAAATGAACTTGAAAGAGGTGATGAAATATTTACCTCTTCTTCGGGTTATTCTTTTTTATTTGATCAAAAGGGATATTTAGGTTGGCTTTATGACTAATAGAAGTCCTCTAGGATAAAGGGGGGATAGTTGAGAGGGTATCTGGGAAGATTTTGGCCGAGAAAAAAGGCTTTTAAGGTGCGAATTTGAGGGAAGGGGGAGTGCACTTTTATAAGAGGGGTGAAGGGCACCTTAGGAAAAGATAGAAATATTATTTTATAAAAAAATAAATTTCGGTTTCTAATGGCTAAGAAATTGATTATTTAAAGGATAAGGTAATTATGGGTCAAAAACCAGTCAACAAATAGGTTTTAGACATTATTGTATTACTATGTTAACCTTATCTTTTAGATTTAACTCTTAGTTAAACAGTTTGACATTTATCATGTCTCTTTTTATTTTTATATTATATGGTTAATAAACTTACTATAAACATCAAAGAGAACCCCAAGTGGTTTATTAATGAAATAAATATAATAATATAAGTCTTTTGGCCAAACCTTATATTTTTAGGAATATAATATCAATTAATAATTTAATATTTATTTTAAAAACTCTTTTATGTCAATTTTGACACTATTTGGTATTTTGTTTTTTCTAAATTTATAACAGCATTATTACTTCACAAAAAATTCATCTAACCAACCCTAACATGCCATATTAACCTATAAAATTATTTTAATTCATAAAAAGTTTCAAATTACATTTATCTAGATATTTATAATATCAATTATTTTAATATTTCATTAATTTTGGAATTACTACATCATCATTGTGTCATAAATAAATTAACTTATATAATGTATAAAAAATATAAATAAAATACCATTAAGTAGAGAATCATTTTAGATTTCTAATGAATATTTATAGTAGAATTTATATTATGTGTAAACCTATATTAAAAATGTTTTAGTTATTAAACTTTGATTTCAACTCTTTTAACTCTTCTTTGAATTAAATAATAATAAATGTCCTAATCTAATCCAAGTGGACATAAAAGGTTCATATTTTATTCCAAAGGTTGTTTTTGGTCGAATTTTACTTATCCAATAGAATTAGGACATGTGTTAGGGTAATAATAATATCAAATTTACCGTTAATTACCCTATTTACTTTTAACCATAGTAAATAAAAGTAAAAAAGTTACTATTCACCAAAAATTATTTTCATCTTATTGAACCACATTTTACTTACTGATATTAACCATGTCTCTCAACTTTTTGAAATTCAATTCACAGAAGCGGTAAAATTATGTTTTATTCAAATTTTCAAATACTCCTAGGAGGTGGGTAAAAGACGGTTAAAAGTTCAATAAAATTTTTATATATCTAAAATTATTATAAACTAACTCCAATGAATAACATTGAACTTATATAGGTATTATGTATCTATTTTGACCTAAAATAAATTTAAATAAAATAAATAATTATTTAACTAAAAATTTGATTTTAAATTATAACTTAGTGTTTTTCACTATTCATCAAAAATTGAAATTTTTCAGAAAAATACCAAAAAATCACCCTAAGATAATTTTGATATTCCGAATCCAAAAATGAAGTCCATTTTGAAAGATAAAATTTATAAAATTTCAAAAGGTGGGTATTAATATTCATAATGACTAGTTGGATTGGTCGCGGTGTGTTAGAATCTCAAAGTTGCGTACAATGCAAGCTATTACATTATTCAAAGGGAAACATATCGTAGAAGCTTTCAGTGTTACATTATTCCCCCCTTTTGGAAATTGCGTCCTTGAAATTTTTAAAATTGGTCTTGGGAACATAATTGAAAGTCCCACATCAGAAAAACAATCAATAAAACTATCACTTTAAATTAAAGAAAGAGAAGTACAAAGGTCACCCGAGATAACCCATACTATGGTTCCATGTAAGAAAACATTGATATGAAAGATAAACTAAGTGTCAAGTTCTGATAGAGAGGGATAGAAAACATGTTTAGGAGAAAGTTAACAATAATATAACAAGAAACTTGTGATGGGACAAACGATCATTAGTTTCCTTGTAGGGAAAGTAAACGGACAATGTTTTTTTAAGTTACATTTCATAAAGATGAGGAATTTATTTATGAGATTAACCAAGAACATAAAGAGATAAACTTAATTTTTAAGTAGAGTTTCATTCTTTAATAAATTTCTACTACATACTCATTTTTGTTTCAAACGATGAGTATTCAAAATGACTTGGTCACACCGGAAGAGCTAGAATCAACTTCTAGAGAATAATGTGATCCACAAAGGACAAACTATATATTTACCTTGTCGTTAGAGATTAATCAAAACCAAAACAGTTAGTACAAGATCAGATGATCCCCCAAAATGATATTCCTTTAGAGAAATAAACACTAATCTTAATTTCTAAAATTAAACCAACAATACCCCAAAGATAAATAAATACCATTAAATAAACAATTTTCCTTAAAAACCTTCAATATAATCAAGACTAATATTGAAACCCAAAACATAGAATAATTTGGTTATGTTGTCTTCCACATTAAATTGTATCTCCAAATAACATAGACTACTCTCAAAGTCACATACATAAAAGTAATTAACCTAATCACATATTCTCTATTATAGGTTAACCATTTACATAAATAACACAAATCACTATAAATCCACAATAAAAACATAGATAAAAATCAACCATTACTTCCCAAATGAAATCCCATAGTATTCTATTTTCTTTAGGCATATAGTGTTCCCAATAGAGCGAACGTCTTGCAAAATAACATTTATCACTTAATCACCAAATCATTTTCCTAAACTAAGGGTATTAATTTGATAATATATAAGATCCCAAATCAACTTATTATTGATCAATAAAATTATTTAACTAAATATAATTAGTCACACTAACCAGGGACTTCACGTAGTCCAGTGGAAGGCGATAAATCCCAATCGCACTCTAGTTATGGGTTTGATTCCCACAGCTTTTTCTGACATGACGGGTTTTCACATTCTCTACTTGTTGTCCTTTTTAAAAAAATATATTTTATAACATTACCAAAATTAGATAAATTCCTTCAAATAACCATAACATAATTTAACCACAAATGTTTTATCATACCTTGCATTTTCATCCCAAAATATAATAACTTGTAATTTATTCTAACCCAATGATCATATAAACCAAACAGTTATTTATAACTATATCCACAAGAGAAAAGATAATTCTTCCTCATGTATCATTTTCACATGACAAACTTCTGGGTTACAAATACAAGAGAAAATTATTTCAAAGTAATCCCATCAACAAGGAGCACTAATACTTTTAAAAGTTTCTACATCCATTTATTACCACATAGCTTCTTCTTTGACCAAGAAAATATCCTATAGAATAGGGTATTCACTCGGGTAATCTCTAGGTCCCCTACATTTACGACAAAGGACTGTAAATGGATTCTTGGGACCATTTTTATTTTCTTCTATAGTACTCTTCATTTTTCATCGGCAATTCTGTACTTTATTTCCTTCTTTCCCACATGTAAATCATTTCTTTGTTCCATTGAGACACTTTCTAGGGTGTCTCCTTCCACATTTCATGCATGATGGAAATTGAGGATTCTTTTCTCCATGGTCGCCACCGCTGGAGATCTTATCATTCATCAACTTTATATTCTTTGTTGAGTCCGAGAGTTGGTTAATATATATGTTGTTGATCATATTTTTGGAAAACTGATTTGGCATTAACATGATATTTTTCTCGCCTATCAACATTCCATTTTTTGCTCATTTCCACCACTGATCCCACCATGTACATCATGCTCAAAGTTACTATGACTTCCTTGGAATCCAACCATTGACTAAAAGCAGAATGAATTGTGTGAGTAATGGTAGTCACAAAATCATTTAGAGAATATCATGACACCATATTTTCAATTTGAAACACCTTAGGATAAACCAAGGTCATTTATTCTCATATTATATTAAAATACTTCAAATTGGTTTGTAAAAAAAATTTAAATAATCCTAAGAATATCCCCGGAGAGTGTCGTCACCAAGAGTGCAGCAAGACCCATTCTCATGCACCAGTTCCCATTCGAGTCTATCTCAAAGAGGTGTTTTCGAGTTTTACCCCTAGATACATCTGTGCTAGGGCCGCCTCAACCTGCTCGTATCCAGAGAGGGATGTATTTCTTACAAAACTCAAAAAATCTCCATAATACCAAAATTTTAGGAAGTTATTTTGCCCTAATCCTCAAAGTCTATCTTAGGGCTATGTTCTCTAATCAGAGTTTATCTAAATCTAGTTTCCAAGGTTTTTACTAAACTTAATCTGATACAAACTATAACTCCCCGACCCCAGTTACCCAGAGTTGGTGCATTATTATGTATCATTGACATGATCACAAGAGATCAAGTATCGAAAGATCGATTAGTTTATTAGCATTGTAAGTACTAGATACATTCATAAGGTTTATAATACATCATAAACTGGAGAACTACAACAACATTGTTTCCATAGACAACACTGAGATCCCATAGACTATCCCTACAGGTCAGTCATAATATAATTCTTCACATCCTGGGAAAAATAAAACATAGAAAGGGGCGAGCTTAGATGCATAGTAATTATAACAATATAGAAGAATCTTTCATAAATAAGCATAAACATTTAAGGAAATATATAAGACTAAAACAAAATCCTTTAAACTTGAACATCAGTATAATATGGAAAAGATAAAATCAAAATAATTCCATTTAATTACTCACATGGATATTCTACTAGTCGAATAATCACATTAAATATCAATAGGAACTTTCATAATGATGGAATGCATAATGCCAGACTTTCATAACCACATAGTCAAGGCAATATTCCAAGACTACAAATAAGATTTTTTCAAGGCCTTGTGTCAAGACACTAGTTTGTCTAATGAGACCTACTGATGCATCAAGGAGATATAGAGGGCTCCACCCATCACTTACTAAGTCCAATTCATTCCTCAAATAAAATTTTTGAAACATAACATAAACATTCGTATTTAAACTAGTATACGAAATGTAAATACTTTATCCACAAACCATGAATGGTATAAAAATAGCACATCCACAGTAAATAATAAATCATTCAATACAATGTGGAATATTGTATTGTAATAGATTAACCTCAATCGAGAATAATGAAGGATATTGACATAGATGAAAATAATCATCAAAACTATATGAGAGAAATATCCCCCTTTTTCTTGAAAACATTTAAAAGTCTCACTATTTATCAAGAAGTAATTAAAAATAGATTTTTCAATCAAAGTGTCCCATACATATTTGAAACATTTAAAAATAATTTTAACTTTAAAACATTAATGTCCATATAAATAAATCCTTAAAAACAGTTTTAAAACGTGGACATTAATGAGAATGATTTGGAAGAATAAGTTTTTAAAACATTTAAAATAATATTTTATTTAAAGTTCCTAACCAAATGAGAGACGCTTGAATAAAAATAATTGAGGACATAAAAAAATTATGATATCATGAGAATAAAGGGATTAAGGATATACTATGCCAAAGGACAATATATACACCATATAATAGTAAATTGGTGCATAACAACAATGAAGTCTCAATGTAATGTAAATTGAGATGTAATCCCTTATAAAAATGATATACTTAAATTAAGGATAAATCAATTACATAATAATGTGTGAAAAATATAAATACAGGCAATATGATTGGATATTCCATGTAAATCAATCAGATGACATTAACACATTTTCATTTTAAGACAAACCCAATGACTTGGATGTTTAACTCAATGAATGGAAATTGAGTTAAAATTTCTCATATCAAGTTCATATCGATGACTTGAGATTTTATCAATGGAGTGTATATGTGTATCAAAATTATATCCACACAAATGGGAGTGGAAATTAAAACATAAATAAATAAACAATGATTCCACACATAATAATAACATGAAATAATTATGAATTAGAAGATTAACCCAAGGAAATTAAAATTAGGTTAAAAAGTACCCTTACTGATTTGATAACTTACGAAACATACACCACATGAAATAAGGATCATTCAATGAAGATATAAATACCCATAAATGACTTTATATTACACAAAGACTACAATCGTGGGCAGTATGTACACCACACAAAGGAAAATAGTGGAAAATATAGCATGAATCTCACGGGAATACAAAATGAGATGAAAATCCCTTACCACATTGTAATCAATAGATTTGTATTAACAGAAGTTAATAACCACCAAATTAATTGTATAATAACATGAATATAAAGGGATTCATGATAATATATACCAAATGGCAGTACATAATACACCACAATCAAGAAATAAGGGGTGAACAATTGAAATCTCACGGACTAGAAAGTGAGATAAGAATCCCTTACCTTCTACTTTCCCTTGGTCGAGGGTAGGTTAACCTCCTATATAATGGTGATGTAATTTTTATTAAATTTTACAAGAATCGTATAAATTAATATGATATCATATATGATCTTTTAACATTTCTTTGTTAATAATATCTTAGTATTATCATTGTTTCGTGTGTTAAAGGATTTATTTTTCTTTATATTATTTGTTATGTGAGTCATATTTGTTATGAATGGGATGTATCTTATTCATATCTATAATTATATCAAGTCTTTAAAAATTATTTTTAATCATCAAATGAAAATTAGTCTTGAATGGATATGATGGGGAATGAATCTCATCACGTTCGGGGAGACGGTAATCTATACATATGCACGAGCGACAATATCAATTTTTTGATATTAAAATAATTTATCATTCGGTGGTATATCATATATAAAAATTCATTATCATGTTATATTTATTATTTAAATCAATTGCACATCATTATTATACCCATCCAAATAATAATGTTTTAAAAAACAATTACACCACGACGTGGAGACAGTAAGACGTACGTACGCACATATGGTGAAATGTCATTCAACAGGTGAATAGAATAATGAATATGGTTGTAACATATTTAAAATAGCATCATAGTATATATAAGATACTTTAGTTATTATTTTATAATGGAAACAACAAATAAATAGGATGTGGAAGAAGAAAGTAACTTGAAAGAGGTGATGAAATATTTACCTCTTCTTCGGGTTCTTCCTTTTGATTTGACAAAAAGGGCTCCTTAGGTTGGATTTATGACTAAAGTAAGGCCTCTAGGATGAACTTAGGACAGTTGAGAGGGTATTTTGGGTAGATTTTGGCCTAACCAAAAGGCTTTTAAGGTGTGAAGTTTAGGGAAGGGTGAGTTCCCTTTTATAAGAGGGGTGAGGGGTACCTTAGGAAAAGAAAGAAATATTATTTTATAATAAAATCAATCTCGGTTTCTAATGGCTCCAAAATGGATTATTTAAAGTATTAGGTGGGTATGGGTCAAAAAAAACTCAAAAAATAGGTTTTAGATACGTTTGGTTACTATATTAACCTTATATTTTAGATTTAAATCTTAGTTAAATAGTTTGACATTTACCTTGTCTCTTTGTATGTTTATAATATATGGCTAATAAACATACTATAATCTTCCAAGAGATACCCAAGTGGTTTATTAATGATACACCTAGTATTATATAATTCGTTTTGATGATCCTTATATTTTTATGAATAGAATATCAAATAATAATATAATATTTATTTTAAAAATAATTTTATGTCAATTTGGACACTATTTTGTATTTTGTTTTTTCTAAATTCATAACAGCATTATTACTTCAAAAAAAATCATATAACCAATCGTAACATATCATATTAACCTATAAAATTATTGGAATTCATAAAAAGTCTCAAATTACATTTATTTTTATATTTATAATATCAATTATTTTAATATTTCATTAATTAGGTAATTACTACATCATCATTGTGTCATTAATAAATTAAATTATTTAATGTCTAAAAAATATAAATAAAATACAATTATTGAGTAAATATTTTTATATTTATAATGAATATTTATAGTTGAATTTATCTTATGTGTAACCCTATATTAAAAAGGTTTTAGTTATTATATGTTGATTTTAACTCTTTTAACTCTTCTTTGAATTAAATGATAATAAATGTCCAAATCTAATCCAAGTGGATCAAAGAGGTTCATATTGTATTCCTAAGGTTGTTATTGGTCGAATTATACTTATCCAATAGAATTAAAACATGTGTTAGGGTAATAATAATATCATTTTTACCCTTAATTACCCTATTTAATTTTAACCGTGGTAAATAAAAGTAAAAAGTTACTATTCGGAAAAACTTATTTTCATCTTATTGAACCACATTTTACTTACTGATCTCAACCGTGTCTCTCATATTTTTGAAATTCAACTCACCTATGCGGTAAAATTAAGTATTATTCAAATTTTCAAATGCTCCTAGGAGGTGGGTAAAACACGGTTAAAAGTTCAATAAAAGTTTTATATATCTAAAATTTTTATAATCTGAATCCAATGAATTAAATTGAACTTATATAGGTATTATGTATCTATTTTGAACTAAAATAAATTTAAATAAAATAAATAATTATTTAAATAAAAATTCGGTTTTAAACTATAACTCAGTGTTTTTCACTATTCATCAAAAATTGAAAGTTTTCAGAAAAATACCAAAAATTTACCCTAAACTAATTTCGGTATTCTTGAATCCAAAAATAAAGTCCATTTTGAAAGATAAAATTTATAAAATTTCAAAAATAGGGTATTACTATTCATAACGGCTAGTTTGATTGGTCGCGATGTGTTAGAATCATGAAGTTACGTACAATGCAAGCTATTACATTATTCAAAGGGAAACATACCATGGAAGCTTGGGGTGTTACATGTCACACACCCAAAAACATATATTTTATAAATTTATTTAAAAATAATTATATAAATATATTATTAAAAATATATATGTCAATATATATATAAATAGAAATATCATTAAACAGAAAAAATAACATGGTGTAATTTTAAAGGCGTTCCATTTTCAAGGGAAAGGTGTAGGGTTTGAATCGAGGCATTCAAAGGGGGAAAGAAATTAAAAAGGTGCTATTAAAGGGGTGGTTGAGTGAGAAAACATTAATAAAGGTGGTGGAGATCTATTAATGGTTTTGTTCAAGTGTTGATATAGGGATTTATCACATAGTGGTCTGAAAAAATATACTTTTACCCATTTAACAATACTATAAAAAGTGTTGTTAAAGGTGTCCTTTAACAATGCTTTTTGCGAGTTCTATTAAAGAATTCCCTTAAATATTTCTTGTGTAGAAAGTGCTTTATAAGGATTTTTATAGGCCCTTTACTAGCATTGTTAAACCCTAGTTTTTTCAATGGTGTCTCTTTCATTCTTGAAAAAAATAAATTCTTTTATGGACTCATTAAAATGAACATTCCATGATCATGATGCCTACTTAAACCCATAAATTTATCTCTATAGATTTCATAATTTATTATCACTCTTTGAATTAATGAACCATTTGGATTGAATCAAATATACATCTTTAACCACATCCAATTTAGAAAATCAATTTTTTCATCAATTTTCCAAATTTCATAATCATGGATATATGCTATTTTGCATAATATTTTGATAGATTTCAACACCACTACTATTGAAAAGGTTTCATCATTAGTTATTCATTTATGTTTCCTAAAACCCTATGCAACCATTCATTCTTTATAGGTATTTAATTTACTATCCATGTCCATTTAATTCATGAATACCCATTTTCACCTAATGGGTTTTACATCAGCTAGAGGGTCTACCAAAATACAAACATAATTTGGGTACATGAAATACATGTCTGAAAACATATACTCTTTTTATTTATCAGTATCCATTTCATATACTTTTTTATTTTAGGTTAGAGGTCCATCATTCTCAAAGACTAATGTATCATCTAACTCGATGATAAGAAAATAATATCTCTATAGTTTTTAAACATCCCAGGTTAACCTATGTAGTACTTTTGTCATAGAATTATTTAAAAATATCATTTTCTATTATGGAGATGGTTATTGTACCAACTATTTTACATATAAAGCATCAAAATCATCAAATTAAATCATAATTCCACTATTTACATTGGAAGTGTGTTCCATTTCTAAAAATATAGAATGCCTTTCCACAAATAATTTTTTATCTAAAGGTCTATATTGGTAATATCCTATGGTTTCTTTAGGATGACCAATAAAACTACACATTATTATTTGGGATCATAATTTTTCACAAGGTATAGTCTTGAAAAAAGCTTCTCATCCTAATACATTCATGTGTGATATATTGGGTTTCTTTCCATTCCATAACTCATCTAGAATCCCATCTATTTTTCTAGTTGGTACTCAATTAAGTGTATATACCACTATCTAGAACATATGTCCCAAAAAGGATAATGAAAGAGTTTCCTGGAACATTATTGATCTGGCCAAGTAGAGAAAGGTTTTATTCCTCCATTCACTAACTCGATTCTACTATGTTTTATAAGGATTAGTGAGTTGGGAAAATATCCCACAATATTTCAAGTGATAAATGAAAGATTTATTAAGATAATATCCACCTCAGTTTGAATGAAGTTATTTAATCTTCTTATAATTCTAGTTTTCTACTTCATGTTTGTATTCCTTAAATATTTGAAAGGAATGTGACTTATACCTCATTAAGTTTATATAATTATACCTACTATAGTCATTGGTAAAATTTATAATGTAAAAAACCCACCGCTTTAAACTACTAGAAACGCTCCAAAAATGCCAATATTAATAAATTTCTATAATTAAGTGGAACTTACTCCTTTCCTAGTGAAGGGTTATTTGGTCATTTTACATTATAAACAAGTATGACATTGATCCTGGGGTTCCAACCCAGTTGAGTAAAAAACCCCATCTTAATGTAATTTCTATAAACACTTCTCATTTACTTGACCAATCCTAAACTACCATAGGTGGGTATTATATGAGTCATTTTGATGGTTTTTTCATTTATTATCATTATAGGGGTTTTAGTTCTATTATATAAAATCCATTTTTAGAATATTACATACCATAATGTATGTTATCCTTATAAAGATACAACATTTATTTGAAAAATTGAAATAAAATATCAGGGTGTCCAAATGTGAAACTTATATTATGTTAATGGTAACTCACGGTATATAATAACAATTATTTAATAAAAGGAAAAAACCACTGGGAAAGGTCAAATGATAATCTCCCATTTTTGACCTTTCTAGTATCTCACCATTTTTAGATTAAAGATCCACCTTACCCTTTATAATCTTTTATAATCTTCTTGGAACTATTTTATTAATACAAATTTGTGAGGTAAATACTATATCCAATACCCAGTGTATAGATAAAGATATATTTCATTCAATGAAAAAAAATATCTGAGGTAGAAGAGTCACCTTGCTTCTTATTCCTAACTTTTTAATTGTTCTTCCAGTTGCCTTTATTTCCACATGAAAAGTAAACAACCTCTTGATCATTTCCCTCCCTCTCTATCTTTTTATTTTTGGGAGGATGGTGTATCAGTTTCTTCAGCTTTAGCTTATCCTTGGACCACTAAGTCTTTCTCATCCTCCTATTATTCACAATAAGGATGGATGAATTTATATTCTTCATATACTTATCATCATAGAGAATTAAATCCAAAAGCACTAAGAGTTAATTTTTCATGTTATTCATGTGGTAATTAATAATAAAATTTGAGAAGCATAGTGGTAAAAAGGAAAAATTGATATCACTATATATTTCATGGTTCAATTTGAACCTAAGGGATTAAAGTATCTTAATGTACCCAATCATCTTGAGTACACAAGGTCCTACTTGATTTCATTTGTATAGCTTGCACCTATATAGAACACTTGATTTATCGTAACTTTATTAACTTTATTTCTCCTGATATAACTATTGGAGATGAGATAGTATCGTTTTGCCAACCTATTCTTCAATCATTTTCTAAAATTTACTATACATTGATGATAACATGATACACTATATATCTATTGAATCATCTACATGCTTATTATATTTATCTTTATCCTCCTTTTATGCTCCCTATTCTGTATCAACAAAAGTGAGGACTTCAATACATAAATCTTTCTCTCTTAGCATAGTACTATGTGAAGATTTTTATACCACTCCTTCAAGTTATGGTTGGTCAGGATATTTTATTTATACAAAATTGATCATAGTAATAATGTTCTAGTGGTTTTGATTTCCATTTTTTCTACAATAAATGAACTTTAGTAGTCAGTAATTTATATTGGTTACATATTAGACCTTATTGGTTAATTCATTAAATGTATCTCACTATTTTATCCAACACTGGTATCCCTCAATACTATATTCGGAATACCCTTTCACTTGAGCATTCTAGTGGAAAGGATCCTTGAAACCTCTCTCTATACTCCGTGTTATGGCTATTCCACTACTCATAGAGTTCCTAGGTAAGTACTAGACTATCTAACTACATTTCTATGTGCCTCCTTGAACTCTTGAGTAAAGTATTTGATTCTCATAATCATGACCATGATTCCCTAAACACTTTGCCTCTAAAGTGGTAGCAATCTAGTTATGGCTACTTAATTATTACCATATTTATTTAAGTAGACCCATCACTCTTTTAAGAACTTTCCAGTGGAAGGAGACACTCTCAATAGGGCTAATAAGCACTTTGTATGCCCAATTTTGTTTATATTTATGTGACAAAATGAATTTTGACATAATATTATTTAGATGGTTTTTATTATTACATGAACAACAAATTAATTTTCTATTTGATATGTTCATACTTTGTTGTCATGCTCATAACTAAACATTAAATAAACCCAAAACATTCATTGCGTTATCAATTATTTTAATTTATCGATTTTTTTTATTTAATATGTACTTACAAACATGCACATTCAAAAAATAATAAACAATTCAAAAATTAAATAATCTACCTGACTGATCTTTAAAAACTAGTATTTGGATAATCTATTTAAACTCAATGGATCAATAGTGAAATAGGATTATAATACCTGAGTTAGGTCTTCACTCGTATCGTAGCTCGAACCCTAGTCCAATGTTTCCACAACCCATTCGGATAACGCCTCATCTCGGTGTGGCCCACATATTATTTAATCCTTATCATAATCACGACTACAAAATTTACCTTTACAACACTATCATTTGTTAGCGCTAGAAAAATGTGCTGATAAAGTCCATTTTTATTAGCGCTAAAATAATCGCAAATAAAGTCCACCTTTATCAATGCTTTTTTTAACGCTGATAAAAGCTACCATTTATCTGCACTTTATTTTTAGCATTGATAAAGGTTTTCCATTATTAGTGCTTTTTTAGCACTAATAAATATCCAAAATAAAATGAAAAATTAAACAAAAAAAATAAAAAAAATAACAATTTCATTAATTAAATAATTATTTTTAAAAGTGAATAAATTGAATATACATATATATAAATTTTAAAAAAATTAAATGGTAAATGTAAAATATATAGATATTTAAAATTAATAAAATTAAAAAACTAAATATATACAAATATTTATATAATTAGAAAATTCAAAAAATTATTAAATATCTTTTTAATTTAATAATTGTTGATAAAATGAATAAAATGTTAATTAAAAACATATTAATGTCTTATTCATTTTAAATATTATTTGATTTCTCAATTTAAGGTATCTAAAATATAGTGTTATGTTTATTTCACGTATATATATGTGTGTGTAATTAATGTATTTGCATATACAAATGCACACACAAATATATTTACACGATATATAGAAACACAATCATATAATATTTATGTAATTTCTTAAGATGTTAGTATATTTTAAAATTTCACTATAACATGATACATTTAATATATTGTGTTTTTAATCGATCAATTTTATTTATTTCCTTTTAATACTAAAGTTAGGGTATTCATTTTAATATTTTTTATTTTTTATTTTATTTTTGAATTTGATCATTTTATATTATTTATTTATAAATATTTATTTACTATATTTTAATATTTTTAATTTTTATTCACCCACGTTAATATAAATAAATCCACATTTTTTTAATATTTTATATTTAATTAATAAAAATTATACATTTTTCAATATTTTTAAAGTATACTCATTTTGAATTATTCAATTTCACTCATTTTTTAATTGTATATATTTAAGATTATATATCAACTAATAATGTTAAAAAGACATTTATAAATAAATATATTTGTAAATGTATATTTAATAAATTTATAAATTTATATATTTATAATTATTAAAAATAAAATATTTTTTATTTTTAATATAATTATTCATATAATTATAAATAAATAATTACATATATTTAAATAATTATAAAATTATAATAAATGATTATAATTATTAAATCGTTTTCAATGCTAATGAATTAGCACTGATAAAAGGTGTATTTATCAGCTCTATTTTAGCACTGATAAAGATCACTTTTATCAGTGCTTATCAATTTAGAGATGATAAAAATATCTTTATCAGTGATTTTCTGAAAGGATTGTTAAAAGTGTCCCTAATCTATTTTAAGGAACCCTAACTGAAATTCTGACACTCATGATTCTCAAGCTCTGGTGGAACTCCTCTACGTCTGGTGCGACTCTGCATTCCCTAGGATTAATTAAGGCTGGAATCCAGTTCTTGTTATTTTCAACTTTTCCTCTATCATTGTTTGATGTTTGAGGTTCCATGTTTTGCATTTCTGGGTTTTTCTTTACCATGAATAATCTTAAATCTAATCTCCTCACTACTAAAATACAATTAGTGGTCCTATTTCATCTTTTTCCTCGATAGATAATGGTTTCGAAGAAAGTGAAGGATTTTTTCACATGGGAGGCTTGGTTAACATATGTGTATGGGCTTATAAGGAAAAATAAAAAAGATTTTTCACCACATGCTGCTGTAATGGTAATTTTTTTCTTTATATCATGGTCAAATTGAGTTTGGTTAAACATTGAATATGTTCACCAATGTCAAAAATATGTTGTCTATATCCATTATCATTGACATAAGACTTTAGTGATCGGGAAGTGTGTCTGGGGTGATGTGATGACCATAATAGGAAACTATTTGGGTATACTAGGTAAAAAATGTTACAAAACAGAATCAGAGTGAAACTAAGGATATTGGGTTTTATTATATCCAAAAAAATAAAAAACTTTCCAAACATAATAAGTAATCCATAAATATGTCTGGATAGAAACATAATGTTGGATACTTGAGTTACCATATAAAGACTAGGTTGTTTTTTGTTTATTTTTTCTTTGACATATATTCTTAAGTATCATGCCTTTTGTTTAGGAGTTGATAGGTAGGAATCAGTAAGAATATATGAAATTTCCTGTTCTTATGAGTCTCTGTTAAAATGTTTTTTCTATAATAAATTATAATTTTGTATTAATAGAAACATGAATAATAAATATATAGAGAGTTTATTTAGTAACTCTCTTTATCGGTACTATTAGTTTTTTGTTTCATACTTATATTTAAAATAATGATTCTGACATCTTTTAAATTATATATAAATTATTAAAATACTTATTAAAAAGGATATAAATAAGAGAGGTGTTTGGAGTTCACATTTAATATAGATTATTTTATACCTATTTCTAAAAGATTGGTATTTTTTAGAAGGGGTAAGTTATGTGAATTTCTACATTAATATATAATATATCAACACACTAAACCCTAGATCTCCATAGTAAATAACCAATGAACATACTATGTATGCTAGAATTTATATTTATTCTCATGTCCTAAAGGTAATTACAGATCTACTTCAATCTATGTGGTATAATTTTCAATGACAGGATGTATCTATGGTTCCTCTAAGATTTTATGGTAATATATTATAATATTAAATTTATGATTACATTGAATAGATTCATTTCATTTATAAAATTAAAAAAAAATCTAGATCAATACTGATTATAAGATAAAAAAATTCACCCTTTAAAGGGATATATTTTATTGTAGGGATATTATTGTGGATTAAAAATATTTTCAAAATTGGAAGGTGGGGAATATTTGAGTAAACAGAAGTGATTTTGATTATAGGTGGGGTGCGATTCATTCCTTAAATACCATTAGAGTGGAGGTATTACAATTCATCTTCCATTGAGGATACTTATTGATTGATTCCATTAGTGTAGGTTCCTAGGACACTTTAATCCATTTTTCCTCTTTCATGTGAAACATTTATATCAACATGGTTTGTTGGGGAACGTCTAATGGTCCTTTTAAGCTATTCCTTCTATGTGGGGTCATTAGATATGGTTGGTAGATTATTTATGGTCGTGTAGTCTATGGATGATGCTAGACAATGTTCTTCTATAGTGAGAGGTACAATTCTATTAAATTATACACTTATTGATGGTATTAGGAATTAGAATATTCCAATTATTTATTTATTAGTATCTTATATTTCATATGGGTCTGGTAGTAGAACTTATTCATAATGTTACTAACATCAATATTCTATATAAGTAAACATATATAAAAAATATTAATCAGTGTCAATTTTATAAAATACTGGTAGGCACAACAGGGTATATCTTCCTAAATTGAAAGTGAATGTTTCCTCAATGTTGATGTGTATTGATACACATAGATAATATGGATGTAATATGTGATAGATTTCTAAATTAAGATATTATAAATAAGGATTCATTTTGTTAATATTGATATACAATTCATACATAAAAGTCTATAATGGAATGAATCTTGCATTAAATTTTTTGTTTTCTTGAAAAAATATATAACACTTCAATACTATAGTTCAACGAACCTTCAAGAAAGATGCATGAAATTGTGGACTTTTATTCATGAAGTGTATAGTATTTTTGTTATTTGAGACCAATTAATAGTTTGACTACTCATGTATACAATGTCTTATGAACATGATGATATTACCAATCCTGAGAAAGAACAGACTATTGATGATGAAACTGTGGAATTATTCAGGGATCAAAAACACATTGATGAAAAAACTAACGCAACATTATAGTTTTGAATAAAATTATCAAGGAAATAAGTTAGGGTATAAAATTTTAGGTTGGTTGGAATCAATGTGGCCATCCTATTAACCCCAACAATTCAACATTCATTAGTTATCTTAGGGTCACAATGAGGATGAATGTGCTAATCGATATTAACTCACAGCGCCACGTCCAACCTGTAATGAAGGAAATCCTTTGTAAAGATAAATGGTAATGTTACAATATACTTTCTCTATTTTATTGAAAAATGATATAATGAAATATTGATATAATTTTCATTATTCCTTGCAGAATTATTTTATTTTAGAACATTTCCTTTTGAATTTTTTTTAATGGTCACTAAAAAATCCGATAGAGGCTTTTGAACTCTTCTGATGAAGTTACATCTTAGGTATGTTGGGGTGAAAACAAATTCCCAACCACCACTTAGTTATTTAAACATTATAAAGCAGGAAACATGGAATTCTTCAATAAATCACTACAATGAGAAATAAATTTAGGTTCATTTTAGTCGATAATATATTATTTTAAATTATTTATTTAATCCAACTTGATTCAAAATAGTTATTTTATAAAACATAAAAAAGTGATGAAAATAAACAATGTGATTCAAAACCAACATACCCCTATCACAAAAGAAGGATGGGCTATGATTCGTTAGATAAGAAATTGGTATGTATTTTAAATAGACAATAATAGTTCAATTATGGGATATGAAACAACGTATGTTCTTTTGTTTATATGAAAATTCACGAATCAAAATTTGAATCCACTTCCATCCCACGTCATGTGCTAGGGAAAGAGGCTTGTGTAAATAAAGAGGGCAAATTAGTTGGTAAAAAACACAAAATTTGTATGGGAAGCATGTGTAAGTATGATATAATTGTAATTCGTTGTGATTATTTACAATACTACATAAAAATGAATATTTATGTTAATATTTATTTATATGGTTTAGATATAAAAATCAACAATTACTGTATAAGAAGAAAAGATACTTTCAGTACCATTAAAGCAGCCTAAGTAATATGGTTGCATTAGAGTATTAGGTTTTGGAGTCTCTCCTTGAACATATTTCAAGAAGATAAAACCACATAAAGATACATATAATATGATGAGATGATTTAAAACACAAATATAATCACTAAAAGATATTATTTTGTGGTCTGGGTTGGAAGACCAATGTATAAGAAAGGATCAAAGTGAACCAGAGGTGGATAAAATATCCACACATGAAACAAATAACCCCACTATCTTTGAGGATATTCCTTCCGCCCAACCTTATAACTTACCCTGGGTAATTGATTTTTTCATTACTCTTTATCCTAAACTTGAATCAAACCACTTCTGATAACTTTATGTTAGTAAAGTTCTTTAGGGTACAATTGTATTTGATTTGTATCTATCAACACCCACATACCACCATGTTGCGGTGGGTATAGTGTATAATATATAGGGATACCATCTAGACAATCAACCCCTCCCAAAATATCACATTAGAGTGGGGATTGAGGTAGCTTCTGAGCTGACTACTGAGTTGCATGTTCCACTTGATGTTTCATATATTACAATGGTCAAAGATGATATTAGAACTTTTATAGAATGGTCGTATAATATAATTAAAATACATGACATACATCTTTAAAAAAATCATATGAGAAACATTTAACAGTTAATGACAAAAGGTCAAAAGTGAGGTATGATTTTACATATGAATAAATCAGTGTAGAAATAGAAAGTCGAATCAAGAAAATCTACTAAATCGATCAAGAAAACTAAATGACCTTCCAACAGTAGCTTCTCCTCACTATTTCTAAACAAACATTTATTATCATTATAACTTCATATATATACCGCATTTAAATATAAACTTATTTCTTACATTGAATATAAAGAATAAATATATGGAGTTTCCATGACAGACGTAATTGGTCTTGATAGTCTAAATGGGATTCTGAAGAATGAATGGATGGGAGTCTCACTTGTGAATACACACATAAGGTATATTTTTATACTACTATTGTCCAAATAGTGAGATAATATGTTTATTAAAGTTAATAACTATTCATATTTTTTAATGGTTTTTATATCACAACTATGTAAAGGGAATATCGTGTGGATAATGATTTGGATTTATTAATCCCTATATCATTTCTACTTCATAACTTACTTTAGAGAACAAAAAATTGTGAAGAAAACAAATCATTTACTCAAAGAGTTTAATCAAAAAATCAGTAGATGAAAGAATATTTTTTATGCATAAAATGAAAATGTAAAACTCTACAATATAATTACATAAAATATATTTTTAATTTTTTCATTACTTAATTGTTTTTTAGGGTTCATTGGATGTTGATAGCAGTCAATATAGACACCGCGAATATTTATTTTTTGGATCCAATACTTGGATGTGCAACTAACATACCACACATGATGTGTATTGTGAATATTTAATACACTAAAATAAAAATTTTATAGATAAACTTTGAATTATATGTTCAGTATATGTTTTAAAATAATTTTGTTATGATAGGGCGGTCATTCAATACAGGCTATATCGTGGCATGAAGTCGGTGTCTGAAGGGATAATTCATGTGAATTACTAAAAATGGAAAAATATTATGGAATATATAGAAATATTTAACTATAAAAACGTTTCTAAACAATGTTCTTATTTTGATCAATATTTTTGCAGTGTTTGAAACTAGATAATGACATTGATTGTGGATATTATATTTTCAAATTTATGAGAGAAATCATAAATCATGAAAAGACTAGCATCCTCCAATCGGTAATTTCCAAATGTAATTATAATATCATAAAATATATTTCATTATGATTTGTTTGTTTAAATTTTTCCAGTACTATCAATATTGCAGACAACCTTGTTACTCAAATGAAGAAATTAATTTGTTTATAGATTAGTGGGCAGTGTAATTTTGGTCAGAATTTATGAAGACAACAAATTTAGGTGATTACCATAAATATCTGTGATCTATTATGAGTTGTGACCATGGAAATATATTTGGGGTGTAAATAATTATTGTAAGAATTCATATATATTATTTTTGATCTCTTTATCAAGGATTATATATTATTTTTGATCTCTTTCTCAAAAAGAATAATAATTGAGGAAATCAATTTGTTTAGAAGCGCTAACCTGCAATCAATAAAATTGTTGGGAAGTCATAGAGGCATAGGCGGAGGAGTAGGCATAGGTGGAAGAGTAGGAAAAGGTGAAGGAGGATTTAAAGGCATAGGCAGTGTCAGATTTATAGAACAGTGTGGAGGAGGAGGAAGAGGCAAGACCAAGGTGGTGATCGAGGAAGAGGAGGATAAGAAGCGTTGGCTAGAAAACAATAACATTATTGGGAAATGAAGTAGAATTGGGATCATTACATGATTGTGTTTGAGAAAAACTGTTTAAAAGTGAACACAACACTTGTAACATAATATAAGATTCATTTTGAAAGTGTTTCAGGTGACTTATTGAAATAATTTTTCTCACAACTTGTTTAAGTGATTTTATACAGGGTAGTAATCCACATGTACGATCATTTTGTGTTGGGAAAGTGATTCATAATTCATTTTTGACATGTATAAATCATTATCATGTCAAACCCATAATGACTCATGAGTCATTTGGGCTGTGTAAAAATAATACTCACCTTAATTCGATGTACGGTGTGACAAGTATGACTCCAAGTCAGTCTTTTTATTCAAAAATAACATAAATTTTTGTGAAAAAAAACAAATTTCATTCTCAAAACTGAGAAAATGCATTCAGATTGTTTTGGTACTTTAGAAAAATGATCCATATTTCATTTTTTTTATTTAACAATTAGGTTTTCCTAAATCTGATTCATGGTGTGACTATTAATACTCCAAGTGCGGATATTTAATCAAATCTGAAATTAATTATAATAAAAAAACAACTGACCTACTCAGAACCAAGAAAACTCATTCAGATTGTTTTGGAACCTTAGTAAAATGATCTATTAGTCATTTGGGACATGTATAAATCATACTCACATCAATCTGACACATAAAGTGATCGATATGGTGTCAAAGTATCTGTTATCTGTTTAAAATTTACATTTTAATAAAAAAACGTTTCACTCGCTAAAAATTGATAAAACAGACTAATATTGTCTTGATAATTTGGGACAGTGATTAATAATTCATTTTTGACATGTATGAATTATTCTCTTGTTAAACCCACACACCATGCCACCTGTATGGTTAAAAGTGCGTGTTTCCAGTTTAAAATGACCTTTCAGTAAAAAACAAAATCTGTGTACTCAAAACCAAGAAAACAAATTATAATTATTTTTATACTTTAAAAAAATGATCCATGAGTAATTTTGTATGTGTGGAAATAAGTTTTACATCAATATGATGCATGCTGTGACCAGTATGACTACAAGTGCATCATTTTATTCAAAACTGTTAATAATTTTAAGGAAAAAATAGGTGACATACTCAAAATAGAAAAAACACATTCATAATGTTTTGTTAATTTAGGAAAATGATCCATATGTCATTTGTGACATGTATCAATCAGCCTCACCACAATCTGACACACTGTGTGACCGGTATGACTCCAAGTGCATCTTTTTATTCAAAACTCACATTAATTTTAATCCAAAAAACAATTAGCATACTCAAAATAAATAAAATGAATTCGGATTATTTTGGTACATTATGAAAATGATTCATGAGTTGTTTGGGATGTGTAGAAATTATCTTCACCTCAATCCAAGACATGGTGTGACCGGTAAGGTGTCAAATTGTTCGTTATTAGTTTAAAATTGACATTTTAATACAAAAAAGCATCAATCACTGAAAATCGATAAAACACTCTCTAATCGTATTGATAATTTGGGATAGTGATTAATAATTCATTTTTGATGTGTATGAATTAGTCTCATGTAAAACCCATACACGATTCCACATGTATGGATCAAAGTGCATGTTTCCAGTTGGAAATGACATTTTAGTAAATAACCAAAGTGGAATACTCAAAACTGAGGAAACACATTCTGATACTTTTTATACTTTATAAAAATGTTCCATGAGTCATTTGGGATGTTTATAAATCATCATCACCTCAATCTAATGCATGGTGTGACCGGTACGACTCTAAGTGGACCTTTCTATTCAAAACTGACATTAATTTTACTTAAAAACAACTGACATACTCAAAATCTTGCAAGAAAATTAGGATTTTTCTGGTACTTTAGAAAACAATTCATATGTCGTCTGGGATGTGTATAAATCATCTAGAACTGAATCTAACACACAGTGTGACCGGTATGACTCCAAGTGCATATTTTTATTCAAAACTAACATTAATTTTAATAAAAAAACAACTGAAATACTCAAAATCATGAAAACTCAATTGTATTTTATTTTTTACTTTAGTAAAATGATCCATGAGTCATTTGGGATGTGTAAAAATTATCTGCACCTCAATATGACGCATGGTGTGACCAATATGGTGTCAAAGTGTCCATTATCAATTTAAAATTGACATTTTAATACAAAAAGCATCACTCACTAAAAACTGAGGAAACATGCTTGGATTGTCTTGATAATTTGGGATAGTGATTAATAATTCATTTTTTATGTGTATGAATTAGTATCATGTAAATCCAATGCATGATGATAATTTTATGGATCAAAGTGTGTGTTTTCTATTTAAAATGATATTTTTTGTAAAAAACACAAGTGGCGTAATCAAAAACTGAGGAAACACATTCTATTTGTTTTTATAATTTATTAAAATGATCCATGAGTCATTTGGGGCATGTAAAAAATATTCTAAACTTAATCTGACACACGATGTGGCCGATATGACTTTAAGTGCGTCTTTTTATTCAAAAATGAAATTAATTTTATTGAAAAAACAATTAACATACTCAAAACTGAGAAACAAAATTTGGATTATTTTGGTACATTAGTAAAATGTTCCATATGTCATTTGGGTCATGTATCAATCATTCGAACTTGAATCTGATGCATAGTGTGACCGGTATGGCTCCAAGTGAATCTTTTTATTCAAAACTAACATTAATTTAAACCAAAAAAACTAATATAATCAAAAATAAAACAATAGTTTCATATTATTTTGGTACTTTAGGACAAAAAACCATGATTCATTTGGGACGTGTAGCAATCAACCGCACCTCTATCCGATTCACGGTGTGACTGAAATGACACCAAATGTGCCTTTTTATTCAATATTTATATTAATTTTAGTAAAAAAAACAACTGACATACTCTATAATAGTGTCTTCTTTTACTTGTATTTATGATATAAATTTTATTTCATTTAAATTTAGTACTTTTATCTTATTTTGGAAACTTTTATTGCTGTTACTTGTGATGTAGTGTGTTGTTACAACACACTCACACTACACCTATTTTTGGTAATGCAATGTGCTGCTTCTTCACACTATAATTTTCAACTTTATCAGCGCTACAAAATGCGTTGATAAAGATAAACTTTATCAATGCTACTAAATGCACCTATATTCATACCCTTTTTCAGTGCTACTAAATGTTCTGATAAATATATCCATTATTAGTGATACTAAATGCACTGATAAATATAGCCTTTATTATCACTTTTAGAAGTGCTAATAAAGGTGACCTCTCTAAGAGCTAAAAAATCCAACTTTTATCAGTGCTTTTTCCAACGCCGATAAATGTATCTTTATCATCACATTTGAAATCACTGATAAAAGTATTATTTATCAGTGCTTTTATTTTCACTGATAAATCTACCCACTATCAGCGCTGATAAAAACCTTGGCCTTTTAACTATGCTGCGGTAGTAAGTGCTTTTTTAGCATTGATAATAGCTGATTCTGGTGTTGTTAAATATGTGTTTTTTTAGTGAATATATACATACTCTCACATAGGAGAGGGGGTCTTGGGAAGTGAAAATTAAATATAGATAATGTTTATGGATGCATAGGCCATTATGCATATTAAATTAAGTAATACGATGCACATACCATTGAAAATAATTAATTGTTACAATCATCACAACTAGTTGTAAAAATTGATTAGATAAATTTAAACTCAGATAAACAGAGTTCAGTCAATTACCAAGACCAGTCAGCTTTTAATTAAATGTGAAATAAAATTAAATTTTAATAAATTAAACTCTAGGGTAATTAAATAAAAATAAATAAACAATTTTAATTCAAATAAATTTATTTTGTTTGGCCCTGAAATTAATTTAATTTTAATCAAGAAATTAAATTAATTTCCATATATTAAAATTTTAATTTTAAATTTGAAAAAAACTTTAAATTAAATAATATTTAAAAAAATCCACATCTTGATACTTGACCAATCCCATTGCAGGTCAGTCATAACCCACACAAGCCTATTCTAGGTCATCCAAAACCCTCCCAGACTAGTTGTGGGTTGGGAAGAACCTACTGAAGGTCATTCCAGGTTGGCAAGGACTCGCCCTAACCTGTACTAGGTTTTGTCGACCTGGATTTTTTGTGGGTCAGTCGATCTAGAGGAGTCCCTCAAGGAAGGGTTACTCAACACATGAGGTCGTCAGCTGTGCCAAATATGGAGGCTGGCATGGAGGCTGATGGCAAAGGGAGGTAGTTTCGGGAGGGACTACTGTGACATTGATTTTGTGTTTGATGATGGGAGCGTTCTATAGAGGCATGATCAGGAGGAGGGAATGGTAAAGGGAGGATTGGTTAGGAAGCATTCAGGGTGGCCAAAAACATGTGCAGTAACACAGATCCCTAGAGGACAGGACAAAAGAGTAGGGTATTGTGTATCCAAGAGATAGCGAAGCACCAACAGTGGTAGGGGAGGAGGCGGCTATCTAGTAGTAGCGGTGGGTAACCGAGAGATGTTTTGTGGGAAAAATCACACCATGGAGGAGGTGGTAGAACCATATTAGGGTTCTTCAATTATTTATAATTTTAGTAATGTTTTCATAGGATACTACTTCCTCAGGGTGTAGTTCGGTTGGTAGCGGCCTTGTGAGGTCTCAGGTTCTAGTCTCACTGAATTCGTCCTTGTAATTAGTGTATAGATTTTCTTGTATCCCCTCCATCCCCTGAAAATTTTAATATTAATATTTCATAGGAAGCTACTTTATTTCTTCAACTTTTAATTTTTTTTGCTGACTCACCAACAACTACCCTATCCCTTCATTTTTAAATATTATTTTTTATTTAACATTTCGAAAAACACTGAACATCAACCATACCCTTTCTATCCACATTTTCTTAAAAAATTAAATTCCACAACAGTGTAGAATAAACACCCACTGGTTGGTACAATTTCTTCCTCTAGAATTCAGCCGAAACATGGACAAAAAATGGTGGTGGCTAGAATTTATATTGGCCTTCAAAACTAGGAAAAAACTAACACATATACAAATATTTTCGTTAATTGATAAACCATTAAAAAACTTATTTTAATCCAAATTAATATTTCTGGATGGTTATAACTTTATCATCTGAAATATAATTGATGAAAAGTCTATTCCATTGAGATCAAAATATTTCCCTCTACTTAAATTATATCTACATTATTTTTTCTTGGCTCAAAACATTCACATGATTTCTCTGATACCAATTCTTGGTACCAGAGTATGCAATAGAAGCCTGTGGGATAGGGGTTTTAAAATTTCATCACTAGATTAATGTAACTTCATTTTTTCTACTGATCTGAGCCTCAGTAAAGGTTAAGGGCCTTGTGTGAATTTATTCAGGAACAATAATATAAATGAAGGGTTACTTGTTTGGATTAATTTCATATTCAATATCAGTTTGTATCTGGTGATCTTTTCTTAAAGTATTTTAGGTCAAATCCCTCTAGATCATACATGCACACTTCAAGAGTCTTTGAGAACACCAATCATTGGTATTCAGGTACTATTGTGGTGGTCGAATGATGCCTTAGACCTCCCAATGATCACCATTATCTCATTTCTTTGATCAATGAAGAAGATCAAAGATATAATTATTATCATGGGGATTTCTCTCTCTAGGACGTGGGAAGGAGGATAGTTGCACTCTCAAATTCATGGTAATTAATAGTCCCTAAAAAATAACTCCCTCTTCCTTATATATCTAAGGTTAAACACTAAGAAAGGGTTCCCTAGCCCCCATATAAATAACACCTAGTAAATAATCAATAAAAATAACTTTATGAACAAATATTTACTTCATAATATCATTTAGATTTTTATTACATGTATATAATATATAATAAACATATCACGTGATAAAAATGAGTTATTAACTCTACTATTAATTATTGAAAATATTAAACGAATCATGAATAATAAAATAATATTTGTTCATGTAATAATTTTTCATTTATTCACATAATAAATTTTGAATAATTATAATAAACTAATTCAACTACAATTTATCTATAATTTAAAAATAATGAATTCATTTATTCATTGTAGATTTTTTCCCTAAAAAAAATATTGATCCCCATGGTAGGACCCACCTTTTTTATACTTCTATTCCACATAATATAGATAAATATTGAATACATTATTGTGTGTATCCCTCTAGGCCCTTATCTTGATATTATTGAATACTATTCATAGACCAAGAGCAGAGTTTAACAACTAGAAAAGGCCCCTAAATAGATAATAAAATTCACGACAATGATAAAATTTCCAATTAACACATGTCGTGTAATATAATCTCTTTGTCACATGATATCGCATAAAGAATGATTAAAACTTTGTGTCATCATAGTTTTCTTTGTTTATTATTTATTTATATAACTGGATGGAATTTCATTCATCTACCATGAACATGGATTTAGTAAATGTACTACCACCCTGATCAACTAGTTCTGATATATCACCTCCTTTTAGAAGAAAAAACATCTATTTTAATTATTTAATCAATTCCTTACCACCAATGATGAAACCAACATAAGCTACCTCATAAAGACATTAATGCGATAGTTTTTTTATCTTGCATCAAAGTACGTAATCAAATATTATGAACTAATAATAATTTCATGTCAGGAGACCATTACACATATTTTCATATAGTAACAACCAATGATACCTTAAACATGTGGTGGTCTTATTGGTGGTTCATTCCTTGTGATCTCATATACTAAAGATAATCATGAGAGATCTTCATGAGAAGAAGTCTCAATTCTTATAATCCTCCCGCACCTGATGGTCACAAATAAACTATTTATTATTAGCATGATGTATCTAGACCATAGGACATGAGTTTAAGATTACTATCATGGTATCTTCAGGTTCTCATTATAGCCTAAGAACTACTATAACCTTTTGATATGAAATTTAATCTAATGACATTACCATAAATATTATAGATGTAGAAGTATCAACACTATAATAGTAAGGTAAACAAATGTATATATCGAACCGTATACATGTGATTGTAATCAAAATATATACATGATTTGGGTATAGGGAACCAAGTTAAGACAGATTTAAATTGATTCTTCATGATAAGATAATCCTTATTGCACTCTTTTTAAACCTATTGGTGGTATCAAGGGTATCATATGATTTAGATTTATGGAATCATACTTGAAATGAAGATGAAATTATGAAAATCATAACAGTATTTTAAAATTATATAAATTCTTCTTTAAAATAAAATAAATTTACCTTTATGTAACATGGTTACATAAAGTTATTACCCTTATGCATAGTGGTCCACGTAAGTGTCGTCCCACCTTACCCTTATGTAGATTAGTCTACTTACGGGTCAACTAAATTTACCTTTAGATGAACTGGTCTACATAGAAGTAAGAGATATATATTAAATTTACCCATTAAAGTAACCAAGGAAATACATATATGTAAGTGTTTATGTAAAGGTAACACCTGACTTACCATTATGTGAAGGGGTTCACATAAAGGAAATCATGGTTTACTTATTACATCATAAAGGTTGTTGCATAAAGGTTATGCGACAATTTTAAATATTATGTACAGGTTAACGTGATCTACCTTTACACAATGTGAGGAATATTGAGGATAACATTACATATAAGATTTATATTTAAGGGTCGCCCAATCTACCTTTATGTATTGGGTTTCATCTAAATTAAAAAAATATAGTACCATGTCATTAAATCTTGTATAAAGTTTATCATTTAGTACCTTTATGCAGTGTAGTATATTTAAAGGTCATACCTATATATATAGGACATCTGTAAAGGTAGTTTCTATATTACTTTTCTGCATGAGGTAACTCTTGTGCTACCCTTATGTGAAGGAGGTTGCATAAAATTAATAGATTTTACCTTTTAATAGGTGACCCCTTCTACATAAGGGTATACAAAATTGTTCTAAAAACTTATAAAATTGTTTTTAACATATGAACTAATTTAAATGGTTTATAGATTTTTTATAAATAATTATAAAATGTATTTTAGGGATATTTATTTATTAATAAAGGACTAATTAGATAATTAATTATAAAGGCTTTTTAATTAATTTATAAATGTTTATTAGAAATTTATTATTAAATATTACTTAAATTTTAAATGTTAATATTTCAAATACCTTTTAACAAGTTATATGGAATTTCATACAATATATAAATAAGATATTTTATTTTAAAATAATATGAAATAATTTATAGTAGGTTATAAATTATGAATTAAGGCCAAAATATAAAAATTTTATATTCATTTTATGAATTTCTTGTGATTACATAATTTGAATTGTTAAAATTAAAGATGCATTATTTTGATATTATTTAAGCCACATAGAAAGTGTTTTTTATGAATGATATGATTGAGGTTTCAATAATGATTAAGTATATGATATTATATTATTGGATTACAAAAAGGTTATAATTCATAAAATATCATATATTTAAAATTACAATACTATATAATGAAAAATATGAAAGAGTTCATATTGGAATGAATTAAAAATTCTTATATTCAAAATTATAAAATGTTTATAATGTAAAAGCTGAATTGATAAAGGGTTTATATTTAGAATTTTTTTATGAATTGTTTGCAAATGTCCAAATCATGTTTGAATGTTTGTATTTTTCATTTATTTAATAGTTATTAATTTTTTTATTCGTAGTAATAAAATATTAATATGATGAATGTTGTATGATTTATTTTAAATGTTAAACCATTTCTAGAGTCTTGAACTACATGCTATATATGTTAATTGATTTAGTTTTTAATCTACCTTGACCTCTGTTTGTAAATTAAGTTATGAACTTGAATATAGTTGTTGAATATAGTTTATGCATATTAGGTGTTAAAGTTAGAATGAACTAGATTCTATATTTGGTAAAGTATCCTCTAGTAGATAGACTTGGGTTTGACTACCTACCTACCTAATGGATTATGCCTTATCTAGGCTGGTGAATAAGGTTGGTTATTTATTGCTATAGGCTTACTCATGAGAAGATTGATGATCTCATATGACTTTATAAAATTGCTTGAAGTTTCCATATACCTTATGGATAAGATGAATTCAGATATGTATGAGTACACTTGACTTATATTTTTGGGTGAGTAACACCAACATGTGGTTCGTATAGAGTTACTTATCAGTATGGTTTGAACATATTTTATTGGTGGTGGAAATAAAATTTCAAACTAAATTACTAGAATAATGCAAAAATAAAAGGGAATAATATGAGATAATATTTTGAGATTAAAATCCCCTTTAAATACTAAGTGTCTTATTCCTTTTTAAATAGAACTTATTAGGACCTCGATCATCCAAGTGAGTATACTATTCTATAGATGGGTGCCCCTATATTATCTTGTGTGATGAAATAATGGATGGTTGATAGTGGATCATCCTTGGGTAGGTCATTCCCTATCTGATTGATCCAAGATTTTCCATTTTTAGTTAGTTATTATTGCATGTTTTGTGTTTAACTGGTTGGTAGACTGAAATAGTATTAGGTTAATAGAGTAATATGATTGGATTTATCCATATAATGGATTTGAAAAATAGTTGTCCACTAAACTATAAAAAAGTCATATATGTTATTATTGGGATGATTTACCTACCTAAATAACTAAGTGGTGAGAGTAATATCATAACAGGCTCATTTCTCAGTGAAATATGGATGTTGTCCCTCTAATGGGTATGTTGTTTATTTAAAGGTGTAATTATTTTATTGGGATCCCATTTAATGAAATTCATTATTAAATGATTAATAATACACAATTCTCATTTGATAAAATATTTTATTTCATATTATATCATCATCAACCGTAGGATAAATTTAGTGATAAATCCTTAATAAGCATAATCTTGATTTAATTAGGTCTTAAGAATGGTAACTTAGGAAAATTTCTTATATATGATTAATTATTTTAGAAATGTTTTTATGGAAAATTCAATTGGAACACTTCCATATTCAGTAACCAAGTGAATAAAATTATTCAAAAAGTGAATCTCGATGCTTATGAAAGCATTGAGAGATTAATTCAAGGATTCAGAGGAATTAGATGAAAAAAGACCAAAGGAATTATAGTCTCCCCTCATGCACTCAATATAATTAGGTATGCCAAATTATATTCAATATGATTGAATATGTTAATGTAATAATGAGACTAAAATTTTCCTTAAATAGTTATTCATTTTGGAGATAAATTATATTATTTTGATAGATATATAATATCAATTGTATGTTTTACAAATTTTTGTTAATATATATAAGTTAGAAGATGAAAATAATTAAATCTTGAACTTTGGTTTCAATTAATGAAGTGAAGTTGTTGTTGTATTGATAACTTAGACACTTGAATCTTGCATAAACATTTCATAAGATGTTTATTTTATCTTATTTATCTCTTTATAATATAATTTAAACAAAAATTGTTTAAATGAAATGTGATGGTTTTTTTAGTACACATGGTTTATGATTTGTTTAATTCAATAAATTGCTTTAAGGGGAGACTAAAAAAAGATTGTTCATGTTAGATTATTTATCTTATTTTCATATATGGAAATGATTCTATAATAAGATATAATTTAAGGAATGTTTACCCAATATTATCAAAGTGTTGTAAATATATATGAACTTGGAATCTAATGTCTGAATTCTAATGTACTTTATAGATAGCACAAGTAGATAAAAGTTCAAACCAGAAGAAGAAAACTTGGTTGAAAAGTTCAACAATGTTTCTTTAACATTATAATCAAGGTAATTAAATCCTAGGGTTGTCATTAAAGAAGAGTAATAATTTAATATGATTGGATTCTCCAATATATACCTAATAAAGATTGTGAAGATCCATGTAGTGTCCATGTCAAGTATGGATTTTATAGAAATTAATTCCTTGATTTTGATATTTATGTGATACTAAATGTATATTTTATAGTGTGTTATAAATATACAATAGTTCATAATTAATGGAATAATTGATTGACCTAAATGTTTTTATTCATGAGATAATGTAAATATTTATTACATCATGGATTTAAATGTAAAATATTTTATCAAGCTTAAATGAATCTATGTAAAAGATGTGTATCTTCATCTCATTTTAATTATGTGACAAGTGAAGTTGATTGATAACAAAGGGTTATTGTGAACAAGTATGGTATGTTTACATTTTTACACATGGTTTATGGTTCATCGGGTTTTATAACATTTTCAAAGAAGAGGTTATGGATAAAAGTGTTTATCTGGGATAAAAGAGTTTAATTAGTAGTTTTTTAAAATACAAGTGAATGAGTTCCTACTACTCATCAATTTTATATTTTTTAAAAATATTATTATGAAAGGAAAAATGATATAAACACATATAATATCACATATGGAAGTAATATTTTATTTGTTAAATGTTCCCACTACAAAGGAAATAAATTTTATTTCCTAACACAAAAGGTTTTGTGTATCTTAGTGAGATATTTGGAAAATAATATAGTATTTAAAATTATGGTTGGAGTATGTTTGGATTTAGAAAAGTTAAAAGTTAAAAAATAAATTATTACACTAATATTAAAATTATTTATAATTAATAACCATAAAATATTAGGATGTGTGATGATAAAGAAAAATTTGATTAGTTGAATTTAGTTTCTATTTATAAAGTGAATATCATTGTTTCCTAAATGATTATACAAGTCCAAAATTAGTTTGTTTTTTCACTCAATATCATAAATTATATTTGGATATTTTATAGTAAATAAAAATGTAAATATTTATATTTATTTATTATGAAAAGTAAAATACACTATTTATTAACAGATTATACTAGTAAAAATGAAAAGTGAATTATACTTGATATCCTAAAGGGGTTTAGGGTATAATAGTAATGATAAATGTAAATAGTTAAATTAGTTAATGTAACAAAGTTTTTATCATTTTATCCTAAATATTTTAGGTTATGACTATAAATAGAAATGTAAGAGTAACATTTAGTAACCAAATAAAAGTAATTTTCACTTTATCCTAAAAGAGTTTATGAGGGCTGGTAAACAAAAATGTATGTATTCACATTATTTTAGTGAAATTTTTTTTCTGGAATTGGATTCCAAGAATGATAATGGTGAACTTATAAACATTTCTAAATAGAAAATATTAGTTTAAATTATAAAATTTTATATTGTGAAGTTTAAAATTTTGAAAATGTTAAAAATTTGAGCTGTTGGGAATGTGATTCCAAAATCTCACCATTATTTAAATAGGATTTCATAGTATATTTTTCTCACTAAAAGGTATAGTGGGAATATTTTATCAAATGGTCACATATATATGTAGAAATAATTATATTTTATGTAATTATTTAATAAAACCTAGAAAATGTTGAATATATAAGGTTGATCTTGTAGTTAATCATATATTATATGATAAACTGATGATTATGTTAGTTTTGTAAAATATTCTTAAAGATTTTTAGAATATTAAAATGTATCATATTAGTATAAACCTGCATTTTATTATTATTTCATTTTAGATACATAAATATATATTTCATGCAGTGAAATAATAATTGACCTCACAAGGTACGACTCTGAGTTATCCTTAATCAATATTCATCTTGGGTTAATATGGGTCATGATGAAATGTTAAGGTATTATGAGTAGAATTATTATATAGAGATAAATAATATGTTCATGATGCATAAAATAAATAATATGTTTCTTTTTGTGCATCATATGACATGAAAAATATACCACATGCAATGTTATACAAATGTATTTTGAATACTAGGGGTGCATGGATCATATTTGAGCCCTCATTACCTAAGGTTGGAGAGATACATATAATGAGATACTTCATAATTTTATACCATACTTATGCAATTCTTCATATTTATTTAGTTAATAAAGGGGTGGTTGGGTATGTTGTTGATCATGTTGTTGGTTGGAGCTTAACCAAGATGGGTTCTGTCCTCTTATGTGACAAGTATAACATCTATGCCCTTGATTAACATATATTGTGGGAGTGTATCGACTCACCTAGATAATTTATATTTATCCAAAAAAGGTATATATGATGTGAATATCTATAAGGATGAATGAAATTTTAGGAATTCATTGATCATATTATTCTACACTCTATGAATTAATAAATGGGATTGACATTTTTTGTGCCCCATAGTCACTCAATGTATTAGACAATGGGAAAATATAAGAATACACATATTCATATGATGTTGACTGGTGGGCATAGGTATAGATATAAATTTGTTTATTAGAGAACCCATTGGATCCATTTATAGCTTGAGTATCATTCCAGCTTTTCTAAAGGCTACTCTTTCCTTACAAATATGAATCTATAAATTTATATTTTTCAAATCAATTAAGGCCTATGGGGTTACACTTTTTGATTGACTTAAAGGGGATTTATTTTGAATCATATAGTTACTCTAAAATTGTTTTAGATTTAATACAAAAGTGTTTTATATGGGTATTTACAAGGTATTTCATATGATGTGATACAAGGTGAAGGTAATGATAACTTTCCAAAAATGTTTTGGAAGATATCCAAATGAAATTATAGAAATTGTTTCACACATTATTTTAAATGATACAATATAATGTGAAATGGAATAAAGGCTATTTGGAATTTGTAAAAGTGGGGTATTGAAAGGTATATTACCTAAATCCATATGTAGGAGATATATATAGATACAACCTACATATGATGCATGGATATATAGATTTTATGGTATATTCTTGATACTCGTATTGATAGTATGAATATAAAACTTGCATGAGATGCATAGAGACTCCACTCGATCCTCTTACTCATTTGGATATCATTTAAAGGGACGTTTAATGAGATGAAATACATAGGGAGTTACATTCATGTATATGTTACATGATATGGTTAAATCCACATTTACTCATCCATTTTAAATTCATGAGTATATATAAAAGCCTAATGAGAATCATCGAGGCATATAAATAACACATCCATATAATGATTGTCTGTTTGGTGATTTCTTCTTACTTGGATGAGAATCCTCCTCATTTGAATATCTATTCATCTTTCTTAATTGTATTAGAGGCTCTATAATAAAATTTAAGAAGGATATATCTCATATATATGAAGGATGACTCAGGCATAACCCATAGATACACTATGGAGAGGGGATATATTTTAGCTACCTTTGGTGATATTTATCAAACCCATGTGATGGGGTTTTAAGATGTTTTAAATGCTCTTCGGTTTAAGGTATGCTAATTATAGTATTTATTTATTTCAATTTTATATGAATCTTTATTTTTCTTGCATGGGAGATCCTCAAAAAAGGGTTTAAACCACTTCTGCAAGATTTTATTATCATTAATATATTTTCTTAAAACTCTTCTCATAAGCTTTAAAGAAATACCCACATTAAAACATTCCATTCTCATCTTCTTACAAACCATTTTCGACAATCTTTTAATATTAATATATGTGTTTATGCATGTATTTATATAAATAATGTGTATACATAAATATAAAAAACAGAAATACTCTATACATATAAACATATAATAAAATAAATAAAATCATTTATTTTTCACATAAATTATTTAAATATATATATATATATTATTTGAATATAAAACATTCACATTAAATTTTCACACAAAAATTACATTGTAAATATGCACAAAAGTTTTACAGTGTAAAAATTTACAATGGATATTTGAAATATTCATTTCAAATTTCTATTGGAATTTTAGAAGTCTCTATAATATATTAAATTTGAAGTAGATATTTCTAGTGGTAACGTGAAATTTCCATAAAGTGTGTTGAAAGTATACACTGTAAATTTTCATTGGAAATTTTAAGTGAAAATTATCTTTGTAAATTTTCATTGTGAATTTTCTTTTAAAATTTCTATTGTTATTATGAAATTTTACCTTGAAAATTAAATTTCAAGTGTAAATTTACACTAGTAACAGGAATCTTCTATATGGTGTGGGGAAAATATTCATTACAAATTTACAATAGGATTTTATATTTTTTCATTGATAATTTAATTTTGAAAATAAACTTCCATGGATAATTATAAATTTCCAAAAGTATACTACAAATTTCTAAGTTAAAATTATAATGTATAATTTCATTATATAATAATATTTGTATATATATATAAATTTTAAGTATGTATATATTTATGTAAATATACATTAGAAATTTTAACAATAAATTTCATTTATAAATTTCTACTGTAAAATTTTAATGCAAATTTATTTTTTTAATAGTTTTTTATGTAAGTAAGTGTTTACTAAAAATTTACAACATAAATTTTAAATATAAATATATAATATAATATTATAGTGTATATTTTTATTATTGTGTGTTTTTGTGTGTAAATTTCATTTAAATTTTTCATTGATTATATTGTGTTGTAAATATACACTACAAATTTCCAATATAAATTTTGATTGAAAATGAGTATGAAAAATTTTTAGTGAAATTTTTAATTGAAAATTTCCAATAGATATTAGAAATATAGATTTCTTAGTAAAATTTTATTCAATATTTATGCATGTATGGATAAATTTATACTCAAAATTAAAAAATTTCAAAGTGAAATTTCATTGAGTTTTTTTTATTGGTGTTTTGAAATTTTCATGGGAAATTATATTTTATGTACAAATTTTCATTGGTGAATGAAATTTTTGTTGTGAGATATCATTGAAAATTTAATATTTAAATATAGTATTTTTCATTGAAAATTAAATTTCTTGTTGAAATTTTCACTAGGAAATGTAAATTTTCACTACGAATTTCCATTGAAGATTTTGAATAAAATTTTGCAGGTTTATTTCAAAAATTAAATTCCCTATATAAATTTTGATCGGTAAAGAAAAATTTTCAATCCAAAATTTTAGTTCAAATATATATATGTAAGTATGTATTTAAACATTCTAAATTTCTAATGTGAATCCTCACTAGAAAATTACATTATATATTTATATTTTTACATATACAAATATATATATGTGTGTGTGTGTGTGTGGGTACAAGCATTCAAATATACCCTAGAAATTTTCATTTTAAATTTACAAAGTATATTTTCACTCCAAATTTAAAATTTAATCTTACCTTATTTATTTGTATCAATATTTTTATATGTATAAATGTATATACTCAAAAATTACAATATAAATTTTCATTAAGAATTTAAAATATATATTCATATTAGTATGCACACACATGAGTGTGTGTGTGTTTAATTCTCATTTTTTATGTTTTGTAATAAACATAAATGAAAATTATCAATTGAAAATTTTCATAAAAAATTTATTTCAATTTTCATTGAAAATTTCAAATATGAATCTACAATATAAATTTAGATTTAAATTTTATAAAATATTAATTACTATATATATATACATATATAAGTATGTATATATGTATAATTATGATGATTCCTTGGCTCTAAAAGTATTCTATAAAAATATTCCTCTATTATGCTCGAATTGTCAGTCTATTAGTCACAGCTAAGAGAAATGTAGAATGAATTTGTTCTCCTCGGTTTGCTCTCAAAAAGGAAATGAACACTATAAATGATACATCAAAAGGGGATATAAAGCAGCCTTTATGAGTATTAAAGAGGCACCATAGGTGCATGGTACAATTATTGGATACGTACATTCTTGAAAGACTCAACCTGATTAGGTGAAACAACAATTTCCTATAGAATTCTGCGTCTTTGATGCAATATGGGTGTTAAAGATAAGAGGTAGAACTGGACTTTGGCTCAGTCATCATTTCATGGTGTGTCTATTGTGTAGTACATGGGTTTTCAACCTCATAGGATAGAGGACATACATTGTCTAGGTAAAACACATAGTAAGTGGGAAAATATAGAGGAGATTTCAACCCAATCCATTAATGAGGATGACCAGAATGCACTTGAATATGTGAGATTCATGATGCAATTAATCAACATATAATACAAGAGGACTGGATGATTGCAGAAAGGAGTCAAAAATGGAAGCTAAAAATAGTGGAGTCATCTTCATTCATGGATGCCTTGATGTGTAAAGAAAATACATGTAGTGAAGTCCCATTTAAAGTTAATGCTCATAATGAATATGTGGATATACAAAATATTAAGTTTAGTGCTTCCTCGAAGAAGGTAATATGAAGAGGGGAGAAGAGGTAATCTTCTATGGCTGATGTTGGTAGGTTTTATCATGGGTCTACATATTCTACCCATGACACTATGGTTACCCCACAAGAATCTAGTAATAATTTCTTTAGTTTGATTAACATACTTAATAGGTCTCAGATCCAGCAGGTTTATTAGGAGGAATTTAGAAACCCTCTTGACCCGGAGGGCCCAGAACAAGATGAAGGAGAAGATCCTTGGCCTTTGAGGATCCTAAATCACCAGATGAAACGACTGATATTAATGATAGGGCATGGAAACAGCCCAAGACGTGGAGGAGGGTTCTCCATCTGAGAGGTAGAGGCGGTGCCCGATCACAAAGATGATTTTCTTTTTTATTTCTAGGATGGGGTCTACTTTTCCCTTTATGGAATGTCATGTCACTTTCTTGATTTTTCTATCTTCTCTTGTACCTTTTCTTTTATTTATTTTCAATAAATTTTTAGACCATGGGCTAAAACCCATGGTCCACGCCATCTTGAATTTTTATTTTTATATAATTACATTAAAATATATCTATGTTTGTACTAATATTAATATAGACTTATGTATGTATGTATGTATGTATGTATGTACTTATATTAATCTATATGTATATGTAATTTGATGTATAAATTCTAATTAATAACTGAAAATTTTCATTGTAAATTTTCATTGTAAATTTTCATTTGAAATTTTCATTGGATTTATGAACGTTTTGATTGAAAATTAAATTGAAAGTATAAATTATAATGAAAATTTGAAATATTCACTATAAAATTTCACTGAAAATTTAAATGATTCTTTTTTAATTCTTCATTGGAAGTTGTTTTTTGATTAAAAATTTCCATGGGTATATATAAATATATATTAAAAAAATTAAATTTTACATTGAAAGTTAAATTTTGAGTAAAAAAACACAAGTAAATATAATTAGAAATTTAGAATATGAAAATTTGGGCACATGTAGGGGTTTATTGGGAATAAAAGTTACCATAATTATGACATTAAAATTTAATATTTCATAACACTCCCCCTTGAATGTCATAATTTCATGGAATCTTATATAATATTCACTTAAAAACTCAAAGGAAAAATAAGTGAAGATGAAGTAATTGAAATTTGTGTCATTCTAACTCATTAAAAACCTTATCAAGAAAACCCAATAAGAATAACTTGATGAAGAGAAAAATAGTGCTTCATTTCCATATCCCCCTATTTGTATCATTTAATTGTGTCTTTAGGACATCAATTAATATTATTATTTAATTATGTCTTCGAGACATGGGAGGAAGACCAAAGGTAATAATGAATGGTCTCATTGAAATTATAACACATTGGGAAGGCCACAATTTTCCATTATTTATAGATATCGATAATAATTTATAACATTCTCTTGGATATCTATTATGATGTTTGATTTCCTCATTAAAAACCCCATCAAGGAAAAAGCCTTCAGGGGAAATCCCTAGATTTAGGAAAAGGTGTACAGTAACATCAAGTCCCCAGAGTGTTGCCTTGTTAAAAACCTTATTAAGAAAACCCAATGGGAAAAACATAACTAAGGTAAAAAGAGTACAATAGTTACATCTCCCACACATAATGATCATCACTACATCATTTAACTCATATAATTTCCATGATCAATTGATAAGAAAAAAATTCATTTTTAATATTTTTTGTAATAATAATAATTTGTACACTTTAGATTTCTATGAATAATTAAGAACATTACCTTGAAATGTAATATGATTTATTATTATTTAAAATTTATATGTGCACATGTACATTTATATCCTTCAATGATAAATAAAATGTTCAATTGATTTAATCCTTATGGGATAAATATGTTCTTCATCAACCCATAATGTATGAAATATATCATTCTTAGAATAATGATATTTAATTATTTATTAAGGGTAAAACCATTCAGAAAATTTAACATTTCATCTTCTAGATCATTGATTCAAAATACATAGAAATTCCTTGTAATTTCTTCATCAAATAAGTCATTGATTTCAAAAAAACATCTTCTAGAGTTTAGATGTTTTTTTAAAACATATTTATAGCACAATGAATACAATGATTCTTATAAACCTTAATATTATAAATTTAATTTTATATTATTTCTTATCTTAATATGGATACATGAAATACATCTTATTTATTTTACCCCATAATTTATCCTATTTCGTGAAAACTTTCATAATTTTGGACAATTATTTTTATGTTGACATCTAACAAAATTCATTGTCATTTATGAGTTTTAAAATCATTAAAAGAAAATATAACATCATGGGAAAATATATTTATTTATTTCTACTCAAAATGAAAAATGATTTTATATAATTATTTTAACCACACTTCGGGTGTGAATAATCAGACAGTTGATTTTTAAAACTTTACATTCATGTATGTGTTGTGAGCTTCTAGTCAATGTTTATTTTGGAATATTTTATATATTTTATGTGATGATTAATATTTATTCTAATCAAAATTCATAGCATGTAATTTATACTCACCAGAAACAAATGAAACACATGACCATTTAGTGGATGCATCTTTCATATAGTATTTAAATAGATCGCATGGTAGGTGGTCACACCCATATATACTTCTTCATAAGAATATGAGAAATGTATTTCCAAAAGAGCTACTAATCATATAAATAATTTACCTCAAAAATGGGTATCTCATTGTAAACTATTATATATGGGTATTTATAATAACCCAATCAGAATGAATTCATTTATAATTTAGTAGACATATATCCATTAAATGAATTCATCATTCTCCCCCTAATGGATGTCTAATATGTTATCAATAAATCGATGCTCATCTACACATGAATAAATTTATATCATTATAATTTATTGTAGATATACTAAACCATTATTCATATATTTAAAGTGTTAGGATTAGTAAACTTCTGGTTTACCATTATTGATTGGGTTGTATATAACGAATTATTTATAATCACTTTTATGAATGCTTGTTGCATATTGAGGTATGCCATTTATCCAGTGTCTCCATATGATATTCATTTTCAAGAACACCATTCATATATCTCATTGAAATTTAGATATAAAAAACCATTATGAATTTGTAATAAGAGATAGGAATATTTTCCCTCTTCTGGCGCCATTAATTAATTTTATCTACCGATAAATGTACTTACAAAATCTTATACTAACTCATATATAAGTTCTTTTGAATAATTTAATCAAAAAATATTTATAAATATTTTAATTCAAGATCCATGTATATAAGATCTCCAGGATATTTCATTGTGCAAACTCATATTTGTTATTAAAATTTGTACTTACAGTGTCTTATGAATTCATAATATAATCATAATGGGTTAGGCTCTCCGCCAAGAGAATTCTTGTGTTTTCTAGAACTTCTGGCCCAAATATTTTGGAAATTCATGCCCAAAAATAATTTTACAATACATCTTCCTAGGAGAGAAGGCCCCACATATTTTAAGGTCACTGAATGTTGTAGAGAAAAACAATGTGGATGAATGTTTTGGATTCACAACACACCTCATCACCATCAAAAATTATAATTCATTGAATAAAAACCTTCACTATACCAAATGAATTAGAAATAATTTTATCAAATTTCATCAACTCTCAAATATTCCTGATAACACAAATTATTTCCAAAATTTCATGTATAATTTAATTTTCTTCGAGGAATGGGATAGAGTAATTAAAACTACATGCACACTAGTGAATTCATTCATTCATTATATTACATTATCCATGAATGACAATTTATTATTTTTAAACAATTATAATCTTTTATAATTTTGATTTATTATGATGATCATTAATTTAACCAGATTGGGTGGTAAAATAATTTGTATAAATTATATCATATTATTAAAATTATATAATTCAATCATCTAATTTATGAACTATATGAATAGAAACATCCACTTCTAGGGACAAATGACATACATGAGATAACATTCATAATGTATATGAACATGATAAATAATAATTTTTCCCATTATATTGTAACTACATGAACAATAATTGATAAATGAATATATCCTTTAATATAATTCATGAGGACATTTTTTTATATCATACTTTAGGGATGCATTATGTTACTAATAAAATTTATTATTATCTGTAAATATTTATTACCATTAAAAAACATCTGGTGGTTATATTATTTTAATTTTTTATAAAATAACACAATTGTAATGCCCTAACTATAGTTACCTAGAGTTGGTGAATCACTAAATAACATTGTACATATCACAAAAGATAAATTCTCTTAAAACTAATTAGTTCAGTAGCCTTATAAGTTCTAGATACATACAGAGGTTTTACATTACATCATGAAACAAATAAAAAAACATTATGTCCCCTTTGAACACACTCATATTATTTGGCCTATCACTATAGGTTAATCATAATATACTTCTTCACATTGTGGGAAAAAGAAAACATAAGAAAGGGGTGAGCTCAGATGCCCTGTAGGGATAACAATATAGAGGAAACTATCATAAATAAGCATAAATATTTAAGGCAATGTATAAGACTAAAACATAAGCCTTTTAAACTTAAACATCAGTATAATATGGAGAAGATAAATAAAATAATGACCTTTACTTATTCACATGGATATTATAATAGTCAAATAATCACATGTAATATCAATAGCTAATTTCATAATGATGGAATGCATAATTCCATACACCATAACCACATATTCAAGGCCTCGTGCCAAGACTACAAATAAGATTTTGTCAAGGCCTTGTGCCAAGACACTAGTTTGTCTCCTGAGACCTACCAATGCATCGAGGAGCTATAGCAGGCTCCACCCATCACTTACTAATTTTAATGAATTCTTAATATGAAAAGGTTGGAACATAATCTAAACATTCACATTAAACTAGCTTACGAAATATCAATATTTTAACCACAAACCATGAATGGTATAAAAATAGCACATCCACAGTCAAATATAACACATTCGATACAATATTGAAGATTTTATTATAATAAATCAACCTAAATCAAGAATAATAAAATATATTGACATAGATAAAAATAATCAGTAAACTATTTAAGAGAAATATCCATTTTATTTTAAAATATTTAAAAGTCTCACTATTTTTCAAGAATCCATTTAAAATTGATTTTTTGAATCAAATACCACTTTGAAAATTTTAAAAGGAATTATATTTTTAAATTATCCATATCCATATAAATAAATCCTTAAAACCATTTTTAAAACATGGACATTAATGAGAAATATTTAGAAGAATAAATCTTTAAAACATTTAAAATGATATTTTAGTAAGAGTTCCTAACCAAATGAAAGACGCTAGAATAAAAATAATTGAGGTAATAAAAACATTATAATATCATGGGAATATATTTATTAATGATATACTATGTCAAAGTACAATATATACACCATATAAAAGTGAATTGGTGCATAACAACAAATAAGTCTCAATGGAATGTAAGTTGAGATGAAATCCCTTATAAAGACTATATCATTGGGTTAAGGATAAATCAATGACATAATTGTGTGTGAAAAATATTAACACATTCAATAAGATTGGATATTTAGTTTAAATCAATATGATAACATTCAAAGATATTCTTGTAAAAACAACACCATTGACTTGAATGTTTAACATAATGAATGGAAATTGAGATAATATTACGCTTACAATGTTCATATCGATGACTTGAGAATTTATAAATTGAGTGATTATGTATATAAAAAGTATTTCTACAAAACCGGGAGGTGAAATTACTACATAAATAAACGAATAATGATTTCACATAGAATCTTGGATTAAAATAATCAATGAAGTCTGCGTAAAACCCAATGAGTGAAAATTGAAATTAGAAATTCGTTTTTAGATTTGGTAACTTACGAAAAATTTACCCCATAAAAGTTGGGTCATACAATGAAGTTGTAAACACCTATAAATTAAATTATATTACACAAATAATACAGTCATGGGCATTACATACACTGCAAAAAAGTAAATAGCGAAAAATATAGCATGAATCACACTGGAATAAAAGTGAGATGAAAACCCCTTACCTTGACTTTTCCTTAGTAAGGGGTAGGTTAACCTCCAATATAATGGTGAAATAATTGTTATTAAAATATAAAATAACAACATACATAAATATTATATCATATATTATCTTCTAATATTGCTTTGTTAATGGTATTTCAGTTATATCATTGTTTTGGGTGTTAACAGATTCATTTTCTCTTAAATGTTTTGTTACGTAAGTCATGTTATTATGGATAGGATTTATTTGATTCATATACAAAATTATATTAACTTCTTAGATATTGTTTTTAATCATAAAATTAAAATTATTCTTGAATGTTTACGAGGGGGAATGAAATCTCATCGCATCTTGGAGATGGTAAGTTGTACGTACGTACGAGTGACAGTATCATTCTATTAGTGGTGAAAAAATATGTAATTGGATGTTATATTATATATAATAAATAATTAACATGTTATATTTATTATTTACAATAGTTATACTCATTAGTATACCCATCTAAATAATGAAGTGTTTAATAACAAACTACACCATGACATGGAGATGGTAAGTCGTACGTACGCAAGTATAGTGACTTTTTCATTCATAGGATGGATAGAATAATGAATATGGTTGTAACATATTTATAATAACATCCTAGTATTTAGTTGTTATTGGAGTTATTATTTTGGTATGGAAACAACAATGAAAGAGGAAGTGGAAGAAGAACATAACTTTGAAAGAGGTGATGAAATTATTACCTCTTCTCCAGGTGTTTCCTTTTGATTTGATCAAAAGGGCTCCTTAAGTCAGTTTTCTGATCAAAGTAAGGCCTCTAGGATGAATTTAGGGTAGTTAGGAAGATATTTGAGATGGTTTTGGCCGAGCCAAATGTATTTGGAGGTGTGATTTTGAGAGAAGGGGAAGTACCCTTTTATAAGAGAGGTGGGGGTCAGTTTAGGAAAATCTTGAAATACTAATTTATTATACAATCATATTAAATTTATAATGGCTCCAAAAGGATTTATTTCTGGGATAAGGTGGATCTGGGTCGAAAATATCTCAACCAATAGGTTCTATACAGGTTTAGGTCACCATATTAACCTTATATTTTAGATTTAACTCTTAGTTAAATAGTTTAACTTTAACCATGTATTCTTGTATTATTATAATAAATGGTTAATAAATATACTATAAAAATCCAATATAACCACAAGTGGTTAGTTATTGACATATATAACCTTATATGATTCTTTTGTCTGAACTGTGGATTTGTAGGAAAATTATATCAATTAATAATATAGTATTTGTTTTAAAAACACATTTATGTCAATTTTGGCACTAGTTAGTATTTGGTTTTTGTGAAAGCCATAAAAAGATGATTACTTCAAAACAAATAAATTAAATTAATACTAACATTTCATATTAACCTATAAAATTATTTTAATGCATCAAAAGTCTAATTTTACATTTATTTGGATATTTATAATATCACTTTTTTCAATCTTTCAATAATAAGGTAATTACTGCATCATCATTGTGTCATAAATAAATTTAATTATTTAAGGTCTAAATTCTATAAATAAAATACCATTATTTAGGAAATATCTTTATCTTTATAATGAATATATATAGTTGATTTTATCTTATGTATATCCTTATATTAATAATTTTTTAGTTATGAAAATTTGAATTTAACACTTTGAACTCTTCTTTAAATAAAATAATAATAAATTTTATAATCTAATCATATTGGATCAAAGAGGATTATATTTTATTCCTAAGGTTTATTTTGGTCTAAAACACTAATCCAATAGAATTATGTCATGTGTTAAGGTAATTATAATATCATTTTAACCTTTAATTACCCAATTTACTATTAACCTTGGTAAATAAAATTCACAAGTTATTATTCACCAAAAAGTATTTTCATCCTATTGAACAACTTTTTACTTTCTGATTTCAACCATGTCTCTCGTATTTTTGAAATTCAATTCACAGAAGTGGTTAAATTATGTTTTATTTATATTTGAAAATGTTCCTAGAAGGTGGGTAAAAGAGGTTAAAATGTTCAATAAAATTTTATACATCTAATTTTTTTTATAAAATGATTTCAATTAATTAAATTGGACTAATATAAGTAATATGTATCTATTTTTACATTAAAATAAATTTAAATTAAAAATAATTATTTTAATGAAAATTTTCCTTTAAATAAAAACATAGTGTTTGTCACTATTCATAAAAAATTGAATGTTTTTAGAAAAATACCAAAAATTCACCCAAAGTTAATTTTTATATTCCAAAGTAAAAAATGATGTCTTTTTTACCATATTAAAAATATATAAGTTTTATTAATTAATTTAAAAAAGCATTCCCGTCGTCAAAACCAGTAACCAGGTTTTTGAGAAGTAAAATCTTTCAAAATATTGATATATGTTTATGTAAAATTTAAATGTAAAATTACTTCTCATGACCAAAATTGGATTAAATGATAAAAATATAATCAAATTATACTTTAAAACCATTCAAATGTGTATTTTTGCAATATAAATTTTGTTTTATTAATAATTTTGTTTTCCATTGAAATTTAGTAATTTTTACTATTCATCAAAATATAAAAGTTATCATAAAAGTGCCAAAAATCTATCCAAACTAAATTATTATGACCTGCTTCAAAAGAAGAAATTTATTTTTTCAAATTTAATATATAAAAGTGTAAAATATTGGATTTACAAAAAGGTAGTCCATTAAAAGGTGGTAAAATGGTATTTTTTGAAAAACACTTATTTTTTCTGAAAAATTAAATTTTTTCTTATATTATGTCAAAGAAATACATAATATGGATTTTAAAATTATATGAAGTATATAAAATTCAAAATGCTGTTAATACTATTCATAACTATTTTTTTGAACGACTGGTTCGTTAAGCTATGGTGTGGTTGAACTCTATGTTGCGTGTAGCGTGAGCTATTGAATTACTTTAAAGAAAGTAACATACTATGAAATCATGGGTTTCTTCACCCCTTTTGTAAATTGTTTCCTCAAAATTTTAAAATTGTTCTTGGGAACTTCATTGAGAGTCCTATATCTGAAAATTATTCAATAAAACCATCAATTTAAAAGAAAGAGAGAGAAGTATGAAGGTCACTAGAGATAACCCATACTAGGATTAAATGTAGGGAAACATGGATATGGAAGATAAACTAAGTGTCAAGTTCTGATGGAGAGTGATAGAAAAAATGATTAGGACAAAGTTAACAACAAGAAAACCACAAACTTGTGATGGGTTAAACAGTCATTAGTTCCCCATTAGAAAAAGTAAACGGACAACGTTTTTTGTTTTTTGTTGCATTTCATAAAGTTGAGGAATTTATTTATGAGATTGACGAAGAACATAAAGAAATATAGATACTTTTTAAGAATATTTTCATCCTTTAATAAATTTCTACCACTAACTCATCTTTCCTTCAAACGATAAGTATTCAATATGACTTGGTCACACCTGAAGTTCTAGAATCAACTTCTATAGAATCACATATTCCACAAAGGATAAACTATATATTTCACTTTCCTTTAGAGATTAACCAAAACCAAATGTTTAGTAAAAGATCAGATGATCACAAAATGGATAATCCTTTATAGGAGGAAAAACTGATCTAAATTTCTAAAATTAAACAAACAATGCCTAAAGTTTAATAAAGAACATTCAATAAACAATTATCCTTAAAATATTTCAATATAATCCAAACTAAGATTAAAACCCAAAACTCATAAGATTTTAATCACATAGTATTACAAATTAAATCTTAACATTTATCTCCAAATAACATCAACTACTCTTAAAGTCTCATATAGAAGTGTAATTAAACAAATCACATATTCTCTATGATAGGTTAATCATTTCCATTAATAACCTGAATCTCTATAAAAAACATATATTCTTCTAAAATAAAAATAATACACTATTACTCCTAAAATTAAATCTCATAGTATTCTATTTTCCTTTGAAATATAGTGTTCCCAATAGAGCGAACGTCTTCCAAAATAACATTTACCACTTAATCACCAAATCATTTTCTTGTACTAAGGATATACATTTGATAAAACATATGATCCTAAGTCAACTTATTTTGATCAATAAAATCATTTAACTAAAAATAATTAGTCACACTTACCAGGGACTTCACATAGTCTAGTAGTATGTGATAAATCTCAGTCGCACTTCGGTTGTGTGTTCGATTCCTGCGGCTTTGTCTGATGTGACAGGTTGTCACATGGTCTGCGTGTTGTCCTTTTTCAAAAACTATATTTTATAACATTCTCAAAATGAGATAAATCTCTCAAAATAACCATAACATAATTTAACCACAAATTTTATCTCATACCTCACATTTTCATGCCAACAATTAATAACTTATAATTTCTTGAAATTCAAGGATCATATAAACCCAAATTGTTCTTTATAACTATATCCACAAAGAAAAGATGATTCTTCTTCAAATAGAATTTTAACATAACAAACCATAGGGTTACACATACAAGAGAAAAGTCTTCCAATGTAATCCCATCAAAAAAGAGAATTAATACTTTTAATTATTTCACCATCCATTTATTTCTACATAGATTCTTCCTTGACCTAGTGGTTATCCTATAGAATAATAAATTGACTCGGGTAATGCCTAGGTCCCCTATATTTATGTAAAATTAATGTAAATGGATTCTTAGGTTCTTTTTTATTTTCTTTCATAGTACTCTACCTTTTCCTAAGAAATTATTTACTTTATGTCCTTCTTTCCCACACATAAACCATTTCTTTCTCCCATTGAGAGACTTTCCTGGGTGTCTCCTTCCACATTTCTGACATGATGGGAATTGAGCTTTCTTTTCTCCATGGTCTCCACTACTGGAGATCTTATCCCTCCCCACATTTCTCTTCTTTGTTGAGTTTTGGAGTTGGTTAATGTATATATTATTGATCATATTTTTGTAAAATTTCTTCAGCATGAACATGATATCTTTTATGCCTATAAACATTCTATTTAGTTGATCATTTCCCAAATCATTCCCACCATGTACATCATGTTCAATGTTACTATAACTTCCTTGGAATCCAGACATTGACTAAATCTAGAAAGCATAGTGTGAGTAAAATTAGTCATAAAATCATTTAGAGAATATCATGACACCTTATTTTCAATCAAAAGTGCCTTAGGATTAACCAAGGTTATTTATTCTAATATTATATTAAAATCCTTCAAATAGGTTTGTAAAAATATGTGAATTATCTGAAGCATATCCCCAGAAGTGTCGTAAAAAAAAGTGCATCAAGGCCTATTTCCATGCACCAATTCTCGTTCGAGTCTAGCTAAAAGTGGTGTTTTTAGGTTTTAACACTAGGTACATCTTCGACAGAGCCTCATCTACCTGCTCATATCCAGATAGGGATGTATTTCTTGGAAAACTCATCGTTCCCACCTTGTACATCATGTTCAATGGTATTATGACTTCCTTGGAATCCAGCCAATGACTAAAACCATAAAGCATGGTGTGAGTAATAATAGTCATAAAATCATTTAGAGAGTATCATGACACCTTATTTTCAATCGAAAAAACCTTCAGATTAACCAAGGATATTTATTCTCATCTTATATTAAAATCCTTCAGATCTATTTGTAAAGAAAATGTGAATTATCCTAAGAATACCTCCGGGAGTGTCGTAACCAAGAGTGCAGTAAGAACTGTGGTCATGCACCAGTTCTCGTTTGAGTCTAGCTCAAAGTGGAGTTTTTGGGTTTTACCCCTAGGTACATCTATGCCAGATCTGCCTCTACCTACTCATATCCATGCAGGGATGTATTTATTAGAAAACCCACATAATATTTACATTACCAAAATTTTTGGATGTTCTTATATACTAATCCTAAAAGTCTATCTTAGGGTAGTGTTTTTTAATCAGAGTTTTTCTAAATCTAGATTCCGAGGTTTGTACTAAACTTCCTCTAACAGCAACTGTAATTCCCCAACCCTTGTTACCCAGAATTGGTGCATTATTACATAACATTGTCATGATCACAAGAGATCAAGTCTCGAAAGACTGATTTTTATAGTAGCCTTCAAAGTATTAGATACATACAAAAGTTTTACATTACATCAAGAAATAATGAAAAACAACATTTTGTCCCCTTTGAACACACTCATATCCTTTGGCCTATCCCTATAGGTTAATCATAATATAGTTCTTCACATCCTTGGAAAAAGAAAACATAAGAGAGGGGTGATATTAGATTCTCAATAGAGATAAGAATATAGCAGAAACTATCATAAATAAGCATAAACATTTAAGGAAATGTATAAGACTAAAAAACAATCCTTTTACACATAAACTTCATCATAATATGGAAAATATAAATCAACTAATTCCATTTAACTATTCACATGGATATTCTACTAGTCGAATAATCACATGTAATATCAATAGTTAATTTCATAATAATGGAATACATAATGCTAGATATCATAACCACATAGTCAAGGCCACGTGCCAAGACTACAAATAAGATTTTTTCAAGGCCTTGTGCCAAGAGAGTAGTTTGTCTCATGAGACCTATCAATGCATCGATGAGCAATAGAGGGATCCACCTGTGTCACACCCGCCGTTTCTAATTTGTTTTTTTAATTAATTTTCTTGGCATCGGGTAGTTCGGGTCATGGCTCAACATAAAATTTCCAAGTTCTTATTTGTATTTTGACCTTGACTGCGTCCAGCGCGCCGCGGTCGAAGCCGTTCAGCCTCGCTTGGGTCGTCGCGTGACCCTGTCTGGTCACTCCTTGCCTTGTAGATGTTCAATTAAAGAAATAAGATGAATTAAGAATGGTTTTAATAATAATATTATTATTAATGTCACTTGAAAATATTATTATTATTTTCTTGGACAATAATTTAATTGAGTGTTATTTTTGTTAATTGCATTTTATTAAGTTGATCATTGTATAGTTTATTATTTAGTTTATTAGGTATGTTATTGTCACAACCCCCTCCCACCAAAGATGCCCCTTATAAGATGGAAATGGTGAAAGGGAGATATTGACCCCCGAGTCCCACCTCCAGTAGGCCCCGGGGTGGCAACTAGCACCAAGGGTATGAGTTTTTCACAAATATGGGAGGAATTACCCTTTTTATTTTTTTAAAGATCAGGAAATAGGACAAGTCAACCACCGAAAAATGGAAAGAACCAGTGTATATAAATAAACCCAAACCAAACCTACATGCATGTTTAAAAAAATTTTATAACAAGGTACGAGTACAAGAAAGCTCAAAGTACAATACCAAAAGAAAACAAGAGTACAAAAACTGCAACAAATCCAACTTTCCGACTAGTAGGGTCCCACACGGCCCTGGTAGTACTCATGGACACCTTAAAGTAAACGTAGGGTGAGAATACAAGTATAATCAGTAGGTAAACCTAAAGAACATGTGCACAAGTGGGGAGACATCCTAATGTCTTCTGAGAACAACAAAAGAAACCTAGCAAGAAAATTCTATCCACCCAACCACACCAGCCACACTCACCAAATCCACGATCACAACAGGTAGTAGTTTATATGAACAAGAGTATTGGGTACCCCGCAACATTACCCTTTAGTTAACTACTCTTCTTAATGGAGAACGTCCTGACGCTGCCACACTTTCCCCGCCCGCACACACCTGGGCCTCACAACCACGTATCCCGCCCGCACACACCTGGGCCTCACAACCACGTATCCCACCCGCACACACCTAGGCCTCATCCTGAATATTCTTGGGAAACAGTAGAACCTGCCCGAAGATTCTCGGGCTAAAACCACCTCAATCAAAACCTACCTGAAGAGTCTTAGGTGTAAGGTCGCCTCAAGACATCACAGCCTAGGGGAGAAGGAGAAGGAAGAAGCTAGAAACTAAGGAAAAAAACACCCTCTCCCATAAAATGGGAGTGTTCGGCACTAAGTGATCAACATGGGTGGGGTGCGATAAAACACAAAAGATACATATATATATATATGTATACCAAACACACATCCCAACCTATGGCTTCTAAAAAGAGAAACTGATCACGTGCCTCAGCACTGCTACTACGAAGCATGCATACAACAAACAATCCCAACCCCATTTAGGTTTTCACACTTCAGAATAATTAGTTTATTTAGTTCCTTAACTACTGGGAAACTATCCACAACCAACCACATCAATCGTTCGTAAACATATCCCTGCCATCCACAAATCAAGTTAGGAAAAAACACAAGCAACACAACCAAGCCCTTCTTATCAACCAACCAACCCATTGATTATTAAACCTGTTCCATTACCATGACCCACTATTCATTAAATCTTCCACTTTTATTTATTATTCACAACCCATCCCTGCAGCCCTGCTGCCAACCACCATAACCACAACCGCACTGAAACCTGTACATCATTATCCCTTTAATACCATTTATTGCAGCCCCACTGCCCGTTACCAACATAACATTCACACCAACCCACAACCAAGCCAACTACAGCCCCACTGCTCACCCTATCCACAACAACCCACAAAAACACCCCCATCACATTCCACGTAACCAAGCCAACACCCACATGTTCATTATTCCATTTTGTTTAACCGGGGTGATCACACACGGGTTCCAGATTTTAAACAGCCAACTTTACATGATTAACCAATTTCCACATTCCACAAAGTTTCCATACATATGAAAACCTGGAAGGAGAGGGCAACATTTAATTGTGTAAGCAAAGGCCCCCAATGACCATGATTTTCAGTAGGTGGAATATCATTCAATTCACAATATAATATCATAGGATATAAAGTAACAGCAATCACAAATTCCCATCCCCGTTATATAATCAAGTTATTATCTTTATTTAATGGTTTAACTGTTTCTCGTGAAAACAAGAGAATACCCACCCCGCATGATACCCAAATTAGAGAGACTAAGGTAAGATCCCTACCTCAATAGGTTCTGATCGCAATGCTCCCCTGGATCAACCTTAGAAGACGTCCGTCGGCGTCTGTCACTTCCGTCGAGTCCCAGAAAAACCTCCTCGGGTGGAAGTCGGAAAGGAAAGGCTGAAGTAAAGACAACTAATCCAAGCTCGGAAGTTCCGCCTCGTCGTTACGATCCTATGGCCACTGACGGATCGTAAATCGGAGCTCGGACGAAGAAGTTATGGAAGAAAGAGCCTTCGAGTATCTTGGGAGAGCTCTGCTCAGAGGATAGGGGATGAGAGGGGTTAGTTGAATTGAGGAGGGTACCCCTCCTTTTATAGGAAAGAAAAGCAAAAGTACACGGTGTGTACATTATTGTACACGGAGTGTACTCGGTTGTTTCACATGGTCTCCACACGGCTTCCAACACGGCTCTGTGTCTGTTGACTGGTCAACACACAGTTTGAGGGTAACACATACGCGGGTAGGGACTACATGGCGTGTAGTTTGGACACACGGCGTATACCCATTTATTTCACACGGCAGGTACACTGCTCTAACATGGCACACGGCCATTGACTGGTAACGCGTACGCGGGGAAGGACTACACGGCATGTAGTATTGGACACACGGTGTGCAACCACTATTCCACACAGCAAGGACATGGCCTTCAACACGGGGTATACCCGGAAAGGGGGTACACGGCGTGTACTCAAACTACACGGCGTGTAGTTTCAAAATTCTAGAATGCGTGGGAAAAGTCCATTTTAACCTTCAGAACACTTCTTGGCCTTCTTTTTGACAAAGGAATGGGCCAGAGAGGTCCGGGCCATTACATCAGATACCTCTTAAAACATTCTCGTCCCTGAGAATTCAAAAACCAACCTAGAGGAACCCAACAAGATACCTCTTAGGGATCTTATTATAAAAGGAACCCAACCACCAACCCTAATTATAGGTGTTAGGAATTCCTTCTCCCATGTCGAGATATTATCCACTTTAGGCGGTACTAACTCGCCTACACGGGTTCAATCGTATCCGCATTAATGCGTCTCGATTAAGGATCAGGTTTTTCCCTTCCCCACATGCTCAGACATGTTACACACTCCCAGAGAACAAGGAAACAAAAGGTCTCACAACCGACAAGCCAAGCAGTCCATATATCAAAGGTACAGAGTATAACATCAACACAATGCTCAGAAGAACAAGGGAGAAAAACACAAGTCAAAACAACTTCGGGTACTGAGAGTGCATCTGGGTCTCCCGCTCCCAAGTTCCCTCCTCGAGGCCGCCATGCCTCCACAACACACGAACCAAGGGAATGGTTCATCCAAGGAGCACCTTCTCTTTACGATCTTCTATTCTGACTGGTTGTTCCTCGAAGTTCGCATCGTCTCCCATGTCTAAATCTCCCCAATCAATAACGTGGGAGTCGTCATGTAAGTACCAACGAAGCTGGGAGATGTGGAAGACGTCATGAACCTTATCCAACTGAGGTGGTAGGGCCAGCTGATATTCCACCTCGCCAACTCGCCTCAACACCTCAAAAGGTCTGATGAATCTAGGTGAGAGCTTTCTCCCTTTCCCAAACCTCCGCTGCCCCCGTCGAGGGGAAACCTTCAAGAACACATGATCCCCCACCTCAAACTCCAAGGGCCTCCTCCGATGATCAGCATAAGACTTCTGTCAGTCCTGATCCGCTTTCATCCTCTCACATACAAGATAGAATTTCTCTGTGGTGCTCTGCACTACCTCTGGCCCAAGAACACCTGTCTCACCATCCTTTACCCAGCAAATGGGTAAACGACATGGCCTTATATACAAATCCTCAAACGATGCCATGCCAATAGTAGAGTGGAAGCTTTTGTTGTAGGAAAACTCTACTAAAGACAAGTGTCGTACCCATGATCCTCCGAAATCTAGAATGCATGCTCGCAGTGTGTCCTCCAACGTCTGGATAGTCCGCTCCGTCTGCCCATCGGTCTAGGGGTGGAAAGCAGTGCTAAGCCGTAGCTGGGTTCCAAATGCATGTTGTAACCCCCTCTATACTCGTGAGGTAAACCGAGTATCCCGATCTGAGACGATAGTCTTTGGGACTCCATGCAGCTGCACAACCTCGTCTACGTACCTCTGTGCTAAGGTACTCACTGGGCCCGACTCCTTAATTGCTAAGAAGTGAGCTAATTTCGTCAGACGATCCACCACTACCCAGATAGTATCATAACCTCCCTGAGCTCTGGGTAGTCCTATGATGAAGTCCATCGAGATGTCATCCCACTTCCACTCGGGGACATCTAAAGGATGAAACAAACCACCGGGAACACGGTGTTCAGCCTTCACTTGCTGACACACTAGGCATTTAGCCACAAACTCCGCCACTGCCCGTTTCACCCCGGGCCACCAAAACTGTTCCCTCAGGCCTAGGTACATTTTTTAAACTCATGGATGTACCACCAAGGATGAGCTATGGAACTCACGGATAACTCCCTCATGCATTGCCTCCGGAACAAACAACCTTCCATGGAAAAGCATCTGATGTCGGCTGTCCTCTGACCATCCCTCTGGAGCGTTTCCCTGATTGACACGATCCCGCATCACTTCCGCCTCGAAGTCCCCCCACTGAGACTCTTCCACCTACTGCAACAAGTAGGACTGCACCGTCATCTGAAACAAATAACCTCTAACACCCTATACCCTTGCATCCAAGTGCAAGGAAGCCAACTCTCCCATCGCTTTCCAAGCATCAGCAGATTCCTGAACCACTTCCTAATGCGACTTCTTGCTCAGGGCATCAACCAAAACGTTGCCCTTACCTTCAGTGTAAGAGACCTCAAAGTCATAGTCTTGTAGAAACTCGACCCATCTCTGATGTCATAAGTTCAGGTCATGCTGGGAGAAGATATAACGCAGGCTCTTGTGATCTGAGATGACCAGAAAGCACTCCCCAAAGAGGTAATGTCACCACAACTTCAATGTGAACACTAACTGCTGCAAGATCCAGGTCATGGGTGGAATAGTTACGCTCATGAGGGCACAACTGCCTAGACCCATAACAGATCACACGCTTCTTCTGCATCAGCACGCACCCTAGAACAAGGCTAGAAGCATCACAAAACACCTCATAAAACAACCCTTCCTCTGGAAACCTGAGTGCGGGAGCACTGACCAACATCTCCTTCAGGTATTTAAAAGCTTTGTGGCACTGCTCGCTCCATAGGAAGACCTGGTTCTTCCTCGTCAAAGTTTTCAATGGAGCATCAACTCGAGAGAAGTCCAAAACGAACCTCCAATAGTAACCTGCTAACCCCAAGAAACTACAAACTTCTGCCACAATCTTGGGTGCCACCCAAGAAACAACTGCTTCTACCTTCTATGGGTCCACTGACACTCCATGCTGAGACACTACGTGCCCAAGGAAGTGTACTTATTGCGTCAAGAACTTACACTTCGACAATTTCCCATAAAGATGGTGGTGTCGAAGGACTTCCAAGACTGCCTTGAGATGCTCAACGTGCTCCTCCTCTAATCTTGAGTAGATCAGGATGTCATCGACAAACACAATGACGAACCGGTCTAGAAACTCTCGGAAGACAAAGTTCATAAGTCCCATGAACATAGCTAGTGCATTCATAACTTCCAACGGCATCACTACAAACTCGAAGTGCCCATACCTGCACCTGAAAGCCATCTCCGAGATGTCACTGTCCTTCACCCTCAGCTGATGATATCCCGATCGTAGATCAATCATAGAAAACCAACCATCTCCCCTCAGCTGGTCAAAGAGATCATCTATCCTTGGAAGGGGGTAACAGTTCTTGACTGTTACCTGGTTCAACCTTTGGTAGTCTATGCATAGCCTGAGACCACCATCTGCCTTCTTTCACGAACAAAACTGGAGCACCCCATGGCGACACGCTGGGTCAAACAAAACCCTTCTCCATCATATCGTCAATCTGAATCCGCAACTCCCGCAACTTTGAAGGTGCCATCCGATAAGGGGCCATCGAAATCGAACGAGCACCAGGATGTAAGTCTATCCCGAACTCAACATCACGTCGGGGGGGGGGGGGGGTAGAGTCACAACCTCCTCGGGAAAAACATCGAGGAAATCCCCAAAAACCTCTGGGACATCCATCATCTTGTTATCAGCTGGAACCATTGATAACCCGCCTAACAAGGAAAGGAGAGGCTCCACACACTGACTTCCTGCCTGATAGCTCCTCTCGCCAACAAAAGATACGTGCTGCCCATCCACATCGGAGAACACGACTCTTCTCCGGAATCAATCGATAACGGCACTAACAAAAAACAACCAGTCAATGCATAGGATGACATCGTATGGCTGCATCTATTATAGAAGAAGGTCCCCACTAGATTGATGTGGTCCCAACGTCATCCCACATCCCCGACAAACACAAGATACGCTGGTCTGGCCTCCAACTGGTGTACTCAGTACCAGTGGTACGGAAAGTCTCTCTACTTCTAGTCCCAAAGCATGGGCTAGACCAGGTGAAAAAAGGAGTGAAAATCTCCTAAATCGAACAAAGCAGAAACAAGAGTGATGAACAAACAAATCGTACCTCGCACCACCTCTGGTCCTACTGGAGCTGTCAACTCTGTTGCGTGAAACTATCCACGCCCAGCTCCTCTGCCTCCCTGATGTCGTCCACCTCTCCGACCATGCCCTGGTCAAGGTCCCTGAGGACCACCCTGAGGTCGGCCTCCTCCCGCAATGTCTGCCCTCAATGAAGCATGGTCCTGCTGCTGCTGGAAGGGCCTCTCCGGAAACTGGTGCTGCTGAGGTGGGCACTAAACCTGCCCACCTCCACCGTACTGAGCTCGGGTTGGGCACCGACTCTGAACGTGCCCGAAACCTCCACAAGAAAAACACATTGGTCCTGGGCTCGTGAAAAAGGGACGAGGACCCGAAGATCTGAACTGGAACTGCTGGGGCCTGCTCCCGATTGGCCTGAACCTGGAATGTCCCATCGCAGGAGACCTGCTGCTGACTGCCTTCCCCTTCGACAAACCTGGCTGGAACCCCCCACATGGTGAACCTCCCAGTGAGTGCATCCTCTATTAAAACCTCTGCCTTCTTCTGTACTTCCAAGTACGTCGGAGGGGTGAAGGGGGTGACAGCATACTGGAGCGAAGGACGAAGCGCCTCCTCTAAACGTCTCGCCCAAGAATCCTCATCCGGAAAGAGATCTGGAGTAAAGCGCAAGAGATCCATGAACTTGATCCCCAGCTCTCATACCAACATACTCCCCTGCTGAAGGGAGAGTAACTCATTCTGCTTCTCTGCATTGTTCATAGAAGAAAGGAATTCCTCTCGGAATTCCTTCTCAAAGTCAGCCGACGAAACCTCTGCCTCTACCCTCTCTCTGAGGTAGAGCGTCCACCACTATCGTGTCGCACCTCTTAGCTGACTAACTTCTAGGGGAACCCAGTACTCCCTCGGAGCACGAATCAAGGTAAAATAGATCCCTAGCTCCTCAAGCCACCCCTCCGTCTCTGTATCCTATGTACTACCCTCGTACTTCTTGAGGGTCTGCCGCTGGAAAGAACGGAGAGTCTGCTGCCACTGGCTATCTTCCTCTTCTCTGTCAATCCTCAACTGATCGACCGCCCGAATCTTCTAGGCCTCGACTGTCTGATCCACCCGGGGATGACGTCCAGGTGCCATAGCTGTACGGTAAACAAGGATCGCCTAAGCCCAAGTAGTAAGGAAAAACTCAAGGTTTTATTTTTATCATTTTATTCCAATTTCTTTACCAGAACACCAAAATCAAGTAAAACACAATCATGATGATGCATGTACCTTCCCTAGGGTCTCTACCATGTAATCAATGTAGCCTCACTTGGTCGTTCGGTAGGCTCAGAGTCCTTGCATCGGATCACGGGGGGCCCTAAAATCCCGTGTCCTAGCCGGTCTTCCCTGGCCTATGTCACGCACCAAGATTAACTAACATTGTCGCCCTACCATGACATGAAATCCTCACTGTGCCTAACTCCATACTCCATCCTATCTCTCAACCATCACCTCTGATACTATTCCGTCTTGACCCCCTCCCACCAAAGATGCCCCTCCTGAGCTGGCAATGCTGAAAGGGAGATAATGACCCCCGAGTCCCACCTCCAGTAGGCCCCGGGGTGGCGACAAGAACCAAGGGTATGAGTTTTTCACAAATATGGGAGGCATTACCCTTTTTATTTTTTTAAAGATCAGGAAATAGGACAAGTCAACCACCAAAAAAGGTAAATAACAAGTGTATATAAATAAACCCAAACCAAACCCACATGCATGTTTAAAAAAAATTTATAACAAGGTACAAGTACAATAAATCTCAAAGTACAATACCAAAAGAAAACAAGAGTATAAAAACTGCAAAACCTCCAATTGTCTGACTAGTAGGGTCCCGCATGGCCCTGGTAGTCCTCCTGGAAACCTGAAAGTAAACGTCAGGTGAGAATATAAGTATACTCAGTAGGGAAACCTAAAGCTCTCGTTCACAAGTGGGGAGACATCCTAATGTCCCGTGAGAACAACAGAAGAAACCTAGCAAGGAAATTCTATCCACCCAACCTCACCAGCCACACTCACCAAAACCACGATCACAACAGGTAGTAGTATATAAGAACAAGAGTATTGGGTACCCCGCACCATTTCCCTTTAGTTAGCTTCTCTTCCAAACAGCGAACGTCCTGACGCTGCCACACTCTCCCCGCCCGCACACACCTGGGCCTCACAACCACTTATCCCGCCTGCACACACCTGGTCCTCACAACCACGTATCCCGCCCGCACACACCTGGGCCTCACAACCACGTATCGCGCCCGCACACACCTGGGCCTCATCCCGAAGATTTTTGGGAAACAGTAGAACCTGTCCGAAGAGTCTTGGGCTAAAACCACCTCAATCGAAACCTACTCAAAGAGTCTTAGGTGTAAGTTCGCCTCAAGCCATCACAACCTAGGGGAGAATGAGCAGGAAGGAGCAAGCAACTAAGGAAAAAAACACCCTCTTCCATAAAATGGGAGTCCTCGGCACTAAGTTCTCAACATGGGTGGGGTGCGATAAAACACAAAAGATACAGATATATATATGTATACCAAACACACAGCCCAACCTATGGATTCTAAAAAGAGAAACTGAGCATGTGCCTCGGCACTGCTAATACGAAGCATGTATACAAAAAACAATCCCAACCCCATTTAGGGTTTCACGTTTAAGGAGAATTAGTTTATTTAGTTCCTTAACTACTGGGAAACTATCCACAACCAACCACATCAATCGTTCGCAAACATATCCCTACCATCCACAAATCAAGTTAGGAAAAAAGACAAGCAACACAACCGAGCCCTTCTAATAAACCAACCAACCAATTGATTATTAAACCCATTCCATTACCATGACCCACCATTCATTAACTCTTCTAATTTTATTTATTATTCACAACCCATCCCTGCAGCCCTGAATCCAACCACCATAACCACAACCGCACTGAAACTCGTACGTCATTATCCCTTTAATACCATTTATTGCAGCTCTGCTGCCCGTTACCAACATAACATTCACACCAACCCACAACCAAGCCAACCGCAGCCCCGCTACTCACCCTATCCACAACAACCCACAAAAACACCCCCATCACATGCCACATAACCAAGACAACAACCACATGTTCATTATTCCATTTTGTTTAACCGGGGTGATCACACAAGGGTTCTAGATTTTAAACAGCCAACTTTACGTGATTAACCAATTTCTACATTCCACAAAGTTCCATCCATAATAAAATCTAGAGGGAGAGGGCAACAGTTAATTGTGTAAGAAAAGTCCCCCAACGACCGTGATTTTCAGTAGGTGGAAGCTCATTCAATTCACAACATAATATCATAGGATATAAAGTAATAGAAATCACAACTTCCCATCCTCGTAATATAATCTAGTTATTATATTTATTTTATGGTTTAACTGTTTCTTGTGAAAACAAGAGAATACCCACCCCGCATGATGCACAAATTAGAGAGGCGAAGGTAATATCCCTACCTCAACAGGTTCTAATCGCAACGCTCCCCCGAATCAACCTTAGAAGACATCCGTCGGCGTCTATCACTTCCGTCGAGTCCCAAAAAAACCTCCTCGGGTGGAAGTCAAAAAGGAAAGTCTGAAGGAAAGACAACGGATCCAAGCTCATAAGTTCCTCCTCATCGTTACGATCCCGTGGCCGTTAACGGATCGTAAATCGGAGCTCGGACGAAGAAGTTATGGAAGAAAGAGCCTTCGAGTCTCTTGGGAGAGCTCTGCTCAGAGGAGAGGGGAGGAGAGGGGTGAGTTGAAAGGAGGAGGGGACCCCTCATTTTATAGGAGAGAAAAGAATAATTACACGGTGTGTAATTTATTTTACATGGCGTGTACTCGGTTGTTTCACACGGTCTCCACAGGGCTTCCAACACGGCTCCGCGACCATTGACTGGTCAACACACGGTTTGAGGGTAACGCATACGCGGGGAGGGACTACACGGCGTATAGTTTGGACACATGGCGTGTACCCATTTATTGCACACGGTAGGGACACGGCTCCAACACAGCACACGACCGTTGACTGGTAACGCGTACGCGGGGAAGGACTACACGACATGTAGTATTGGACACACGGTGTGCACCCACTATTCCACACAGCAAGGACACGGCCTTCAACATGGGGTATAACCGGAAAGGGGGTACATGGCGTGTACTCAAACTACATGGCGTGTAGTTTCAAAATTCTAGAATGCGTGGGAAAAGTCCATTTTACCCTTTCGAACACTTATTGACCTTCTTTTTGACAAAGGAATGGGCCGGAGAGTTTCGGTCCATTACAGTTATTATCTTATTATTATTACTATTACTACTATTATTATTATTATTGTCATTGCTGTTGTTTTGGGTTTTGAATCACCAGACGTACGGGCATGGCACGGTTCTGAGACCGTGTGGTCTTCTCGGATTTCAAATAAAAAAACGAGATAAAACACTAAGGAATAATAAAACAATGATGAGTAATGAAATAGAAATAAAATGAAAATAAAAAGAATGATAAAATTTAAGAAATTGGTACTGATCTTATTATTATTTGAGGATGTTATTGATTATTATTAAGTATTATTAGTGATAACAATTAAGTCATTTTATTTATTATAATTATTCCTATTTTAGTTTTATTCCTTCTACCATTACTACTATTAATATAACCATTATATTTATTATTATTAGTCTTTTTTCTTTTTAGATTTAGTTTTATTTTATTTGTTTATTTTTATTTTTATTCTTTTTTTACCTTGTTTTGAGTAGGGTTTTCTTCCCCCGTTCCTTTTGTGTTGTGGCCTAAACCTCACCCTGTAACCCAAATTCTTCTCCATATTCATCATGTCGCGCCTCTCTCGTCGAGCTCCCTCCTACCCAGCTCATCGTGCCGCCTCCCTCTCCTCTGGTCTGGCGGCCTCCCCCTCTTGGTCTGTTCAAAGCGCAACCCCACCCGGCTACCCCGCTGGCTCGCACCTCCGCTCGCCCGCACCTCCGCTCGCCCGCACCTCCGCTTGAGTTGCCGGTAAACCCTCCTCGGCCACCCACTGGATGACCCCTTCTGGGCAGCACCTCCGGTGAATGATCCTAGACTCCGACCTGCTCCATCTAGTGACACACCACCCCACTGCCTTCTCCGTCCGGTGAAGCACCGGACCGCTGCCCTGCTCCGTTTGGCGATGCTCCTCACCGCCGGCCTCCTTACCAGCTGGTGCCGCCCTCGCTGGCCTCCCACTCCAGAGAACCCCCCCATGCCTCTTGCCGCCTCTTTTTTTTCTCCTGCGACCCCGCAGGCCAGCCAGCAGTATGCGCCGACCCCCCCTGCACCCCAAGGAACCCCGTTGTGCTGCCCCCTGTTGCCCTTGCCGCAACCTCCGACGACCCACCCTTCGTAGGATTTAGTTTTCCTCTTTCATTCATTTTATTTGTCTATTTCCTTTCCAGCGGGTATAGTTAGAATTTTAGGGTTTAATTTTTTGGTCTTTTGGTTTGATCCTTTTGTTTTAGGGATCAATTTGGTCTCTTGGTGATGCGATTGAAGCGCGAATAAGATTCTCCTTGTTGTCGGATGTTTGTACACATCGAGTTAGGTGGTTCCACACCTAATTTATTATTTGATAAATTAATTTGTAAGTTTAGTTTGTTTAGTATATCATTTAGTTGATTTGTGTAATGCGAAGTTGTTTTTCTTTGATGTTTGAGATGCATTTGAACTGTTTAATAGCATGTCGATTTTATGTGTGTTCTTTCCACTTAAATACTCATATCAATTTAGTTTCTGGTGTTTTTTTATTGTTGAGGTTAGATTATTGATATGTTCATGTGGTGCAAAATATATGTTTGTCATGGCCTAGTGCGTGTCTGGTTGACAAAGAAGTTTTGGTGCGTGTTTAGTCAGCAACGCCAAGTGATTTCTTTTAAACTATTTTGTTTAATTTTATTTTTTCCTTATTTAATTAGGTGATTTGTGCAAAGGTGTTTTACATATGGTGTAAGGTCTTCCATCAAACTGTTGGTGTGGTGCAGGTCACACTTTAAAATGGTATTTGAGTGCGTGTGATGTTAGAATGTATTTTGAATGTGGAAATGGTTAATTTAGTGTGTATAAAGCCATGTGATATTGTTTTATGAGATTTTGAAATGGTTTATTCAATCATGACCATGGTGTGAAATGTTTTGAAAAAAAATGTTTTAATGTGCGTCTTATTTCAAAATGTTATTTATATGTGTGAGTGGTGGTTTGTTTAATGATAAGTGTTTTTTTAATGCGGCAATTGGTCTAATTTATCATGTAACCTATGCAGATTATGTTTTGAGAAGATTTTGATGTGCTAATGGTTTTAAAAGTGGGTTTGGGTGTTCAAACTGTGATTTTGAATGTGTAAGTACCCTGTTTGGATTTTATGTATTAGTGTGACATGTGAAATTAACTTGAAACTTGTTTGAGCATAAACCGGGAAGCCTGGGTAGCTAGGAGGGTGGACTAGACTAGTGGGCTAGTGTTCTGGAGGTGACTCGACCCGGTTTCCCTGGCAGGACTGACAATTGAAACACTGACTAAACATATGCTTTTCTGAGGGTCGTGGCCTTCTAAGCCACGTTTCCTGAGGGTTGTGGCCTTCTAAGCCACGTTTTCTGAGGGTCGTGGCCTTCTAAGCCACGTTTCACCGATACACACAGATCTAGGGACCCAAGATAGCTAACACCCATGCAGACTCTCCCATGTTAGTGCTCATTAGTTACTTTACGCTCGTCGGTGAGACACTTTGGTTTTTTTTAAAAGTAAGGGTGTGTGTGTTTTAATTTAAGTTGTTCCATTTGAAACCGTTTTTTTTAATTTAATTTTCTTTTAAACTATTCAAGTTTTTATTTCTTTTCTTTAGTTAATATTGAAAATGTATTTGTCATCTAATAATTATGCGTGGAATCTTTTTATTGGCTGACGTCCTACTGGGATCTTTGCTCACACCCTATATACACCTTTGGGTGTATGTAGGCCTTGTTCTCTGTGTATTCTAGGTTGAGGCATCACACTCAGTGATGGTGGTTGGTCATTGATGGTCTTCTCATGCAGGTTAACGCTTGTGACATGTGGACGTCGCACCTCTCTTGTTGCTTTGAGGTTTGAGTTAGAGTTTTAGTTTCTTTCATTGACGTTACTTTTTTTGGATGTTGGTTCAAGTTGTAAATCTTTAAAATTGATTTTGTTTAAAGTCCGGTTTGATTGCCTATTTCAGTTTTAGTTTATTTACCTAGTCATTTGTTTTGTGTTTATTATTTCGGGTAAATCATTCCCATGTGTTAGTTTTGATACCGGGGCACTTGTGCCAGCCCATGGGGATCGGGAATGACCTTTGGGCCATGTCGCGGACCGGGTCGAGTGTCGGGTCAGATGGAGACCCGGCCTGGTTCGTGAAAAAATGGTATCATAGGGAGAGGTTTGCTCTCTTGGGTAGTTTTCTTTTGGGATAGAGTCACAGTGGACTGATGTTAAGGTTTTCGGGACTCATCGTCCTGGCTACGAGTAAAGTGCCTGGTCAGCACACCTCGTGGCGGGACTCGAGTTACAAAAGTTAGTTGAGGTTTGTCTGAGTTTTTAGTCTTTGCGATTAATCTTGTTTCAGGGAAATGAAAATGGAGTAGGTTCAGTGGTCCTAGTGAGCTCGCAGGGTCTGGCAAGCCATGCGGAACCGGGGACTCTATCCTAGAATACCCTCTGTGGCAGTGGCGTGATAGGCGTATGGCCGCCAACCATATGTTCCAATCACCCACTGACATTAGTTTTCTCTTGCACCGTTCCTCGTCTCTTTGTTTTGGAATTGTGGACATTTGGTTTTTATGTAAAAATGATTTGGTCTTGGAAAATGTTTTGGAAATTTTTTTGAAATAAAGCACAAAAAAATGAATTATGAGGTTTGAAAAGTGTGGGTTGGATGTTTTGGTTTTGAAAAATGGAATGGTTTGGTTTGGATCATTGGTGTTCTCTTGGGAAACCACATGCATGAGTGTATATGGAAAGAGAAAGGGTTAATGGCACGAGCGGATGAGTGACTCTATGGATATGAGGTGGGTGCCGGTGTGGCATGGGAACACACATGTGCGAGGCCCATGGGACACCATTGGTGTTGTGCAAACCACTGGATTTTATTATTTTCAAAATGTTTTGTTAAAAGAAAATTTTGTGTTTTTAAATAACTGGTGATTGTGTGGTGTGTCCTCGTATTTTTGAAATGTTGGATGTGAGGCGTTTCGAGCCGAGGATCCTTTTTGACTGATTTGTGTCTTGAGTTTGAGTTTTTGTTGGTCATTTGGTGTGAAAGTGTGTGGTTAATGATCTCTTTTGAAAAGTTCTTCGGGAAGCCCTTGTAGTGGTTCCCCCTGCACGTTTGGTGTTCTCCTGCAGTATGTCTTGACTATTGGACCAGTTTGATTTGGGTCCATGATTTTCTTTCTTGACTAGTGAACACCCCCCCTCCCCCATAAAGTGTTGACATGTTATTGAAGTGTGGCCACATGAAATGAACCATTGGCTGACCCCCCCAGTTGATCAGAGGAATCTCTTCTTGAATTCTAGAATTGAACTCACCTCTCCCTTTTTTTTTAACTAAGCAGATCCTCTCACAGCGGGATGATAGATGCGGGGGGGAGTTGAAGGGAGTTTTGGTCTTTTGAGTTTCTGACTCGTCGAGTATGAGTTTTGACATTGTTGTGTTTGAAGGTTCCCCCTGGAAACGGCGAAAGGAATTCCAGCAGGGATGGGTGAAGGTGGTTCAAAATTTTCAGTGTTGACCAGTGTCTTGAAGGGCTTTGTAGTATTTTCATCAGCTACAAGGGTCATGTTTGGTGACATCTTGCAGTGTGAGTTCTCTTTGATAGTCAAGGGTGAAGTTTGACCTCATTAATCTGAAAGTTCCATTTGGAAACGGTGAAGGAGATTCCAGTGGGGAAAAGGTGGAAGAAACCTAGAATGGTCAGTTCATGCCACTATTCTAAATGAATTTTGGTCCTTTTTTGGTGTCATTTAAGAAAGGGGTCTACGTTAGGCCACTAGTGTGGTAGACTCAGTCACATGAGGATGCTTCGGTCAATTGAAGGAATGACGTGCTGTTTCAGACTCAGTTTAAAGTCCCTCTCCGTATAATGGTCCTCTCGACAGCAATGATCATGTTCTGGTGATGATTTTTGGTGTCGTATTCTCATCCAGTGTGACAAAGGGTGATGCTCGTGCACCATTTCAGCTCTTGTGTTGGTAAATGTTCCGTGTATGATCAGTTGGATGTCGTAATGTGTTGTGTTTGCTGATGTTGTCTCGGTTGCAGTGTGGTTTCATGTGACACGAAAAGGAGAAGCTCTGTTCGGGAGACTTTCATGCCTGACTATGAGGCAGAAGATGCTTCGAACATCAGGGCTCCATCCATAGGCCTCGGAGTGAAGTTGGCGCGTGGTTAGGAACCCCGGGATTGTATGAGACCCCAGTATTATCTCTATCGTTGGTAATGAAGGTGAAGGTAATTTAAATTGTTTTCCGTGGTTGTTCCATTCCGAACGACCTGATTGGGTGCGTGGGGCTTCATGTGGCTATACAGAGGTGTGTTCGTCTCATTCTCTTAAAGTCTCAAGGGTTGCGTCCCACCAAAGGTAATCGTCTTTAGTGGTCCTTATGAGATATGTTGGGTAAGTTGGTCTCAAATTGGAATGGTACTCGTCTAGGGATGTGAAGATGTTGGTTTGTCTTGGGTTGTGGGTTTGACACCTGGTAGTTGGGCCAGACCCTCCCCTCCCCTTGTGGTGGGGTGCTTGGTCCCCGTCGGAAAATTTCTAAAGTTTTGTATCCTCTATTAGTTCTAATGGTGGTCAGACCCACGAAGGGTCTCACATAAAGGTCTCTGGAATAAATCGGTGTTGGCCTATCCTTAATGGTGGGGAGTCGGCACGGACCTCCCCATGTTGGTCTTCTAGTCTCATCTTGGGCGTTGGTAGGTTCTTAATGGTGGGGAGCCCCTCAGACTTCCCCATGTTGAACTTTCGGTTCTCTTTTTAAAGACGACTTGGTGATAAGTGGTAAGAGTGTTCCTTAGACATGGTTTGATCTTGTTGGTTCATTCTATCCAAATGGCGTGGTTTTCGATTAATAGTGCTTGAGTTGTGTCGTCTTTGAAGTTGGTTTCCGTGAGTGTGAGAGTCTCTTTCCTTGATCAGTCAACTGGAGGCGTGCTAGCTCTTTGGGGCAGGCAAAACATATCCGAAAGTGTTTTTACGTGTTTCTTGTGGTTGTCATTTGAGTAACTTTCTTTGAGCACGATTCTTTTTCCTCTTTTCACTTGTTGATTATAGAGATCCTCTTTGAACCTTATGGGGGTGATGTTTCCTACTTTGGGTATTAGCCTTAGTTATGGATTTCCAGGGACGGAAAGCATTATGGTGGGGAGAATTGTCACACCCATCGTTTCTAATTTGTTTTTTTTAATTAATTTTCTGGGCATCGGGTAGTTTGGGTCGTGGTTCAACATAAAATTTCCAAGTTCTTATTTGTGTTTTGACCTTGACTGCATCCAGCGCACCGCGGTCGAAGCCATGCGGCCTCGCTTGGGTCGTCGCGTGACCCTGCTTGGTCACTGCATGCCTTGTCTATGTTCAATTAATGAAATAAGATGAATTAAGAATGGTTTTAATAATAATAATATTATTAATGTCACCTGAAAATATTATTATTATTTTCTTGGATAATAATTTAATTGAGTTTTATTTTTATTAATTGCATTTTATTAAGTTGATAATTGTATAGTTTATTATTTAGTTTATTAGGTATGTTATTATCTTATTATTATTACTATTACTACTATTATTATTATTATTGTCATTTCTGTTGTTTTGGGTTTTGCGTCACCAGACGTACGGGAATTGCACGGTTCTGAGACTGCGTGGTCTTCCCGGATTTCAAATAAAAAAACGACATAAAAAACTAAGGAATAATAAAACAATGATGAGTAATAAAATAGAAATAAAATGAAAATAAAATAATGTTAAAATTTAAGAAATTTGTACTGGTCTTATTATTATTTGAGGATGTTATTGATTATTATTAAGTATTATTAGTGTTAACAATTAAGTCATTTTATTTATTAAAATTATTCATGTTTTAGTTTTATTCCTTCTACCATTACTACTATTAATATAAACATTATATTTATTATTATTAGTCTTTTTTATTTTTAGATTTAGTTTTATTTTATTTGTTTATTTTTATTTTTATTCCTTTTTACCTTGTTTTGAGTAGGGTTTTCTTCCCCCGTTCCTTTTGCGTTGCGGCCTAAACCTCCCCCTATAACCCAAATTATTTTCCATCTTCATCATACCACGCCTCTCTTGCCGAGCTCCTTCCTACCCAGCTCATCGTGGCGCCTCCCTCTTCTCCGGTCTGGCGGCCTCCCCCTCTCGGTCCGGTCGAAGTGAAACCCCACCCGGCTACCCCACTGGCCCGCACCTCCGCTCGCCCGCACCTCCGCTTGAGCTGCCGGTAAACCCTCCTCAGCCAGCCACTAGACCACCCCTTCTGGGCAGCACCTCTGGCGAACGATCCTCCGCCCCGGCCTCCTCCATCTGGCGACGCACCACCCCACTTCCTTCTCCATCCGGTGAAGCATCAGACCGCTTCCCTGCTCCGTTTGGCGATGCTCCCCACCACTGGACTCCTTACCATCCGGTGCTGCCCTCACTAGCCTCCCACTTCGGCGAACCCCCCCATGCCTCTTGCCGCCTCTTTTTTTTTCTCCGACGACCCCGCAAACCGGCCAGCAGTATGCGTCAACCCCCCTGCACCCCAAGGAACCCCGCGGTGCCACCCCCTGCTGCCCTTGCCGCAATCTCCGACGACCCACCCTTCATAGGGTTTAGTTTTCCCTTTTCATTCATTTTATTTGTTTATTTTATTTTCAGCGGGTATAGTTAGAATTTTAGGGTTTAATTTTTAGGTCTTTTGGTTTGATCCTTTTGTTTTAGGGATCAATTTGGTCTCTTGGTGATGTGGTTGAAGCGCGAATAAGATTCGCTTCGTTGTCGTATGTTCGTACACGTCGAGGTAGGTGGTTCCACGCCTAAGTTATTATTTGATAAATTAATTTTCAATTTTAGTTTGTTTAGTATATCATTTAGTTGATTTTTGTAATGCGAAGTTGTTTTTCTTTGATGTTTGAGATACATTTGAACTGTTTAATAGCATGTCTATTTTATGTGTGTTCTTTCTCCTTAAATACTCATATCAATTTAGTTGCTGGTGTTTTTTTATTGTTGCGGTTAGATTATTGATCTGTTCAAGTGGTTAGAAATATATGTTTTTCATGGCCTAGTGCGTGTCTGGTTGACAAAGAAGTTTTGGTGTGGGTTTAGTCAGCAATTCCAAGTAATTTCTTTTAAACAATTTTGTATACTTTTATTTTTGGATTATTTAATTAGGTGATTTGTGCAAAGGTGTTTTACATATGGTGTAAGGTATTCCATCAAACTGTTGGTGTGGTGTAGGTCGCACTTTAAAATGGTATTTGAGTGTGTGCGATGTTAGAATGTATTTTGAATGTGGAAATGGTTACTTTAGTGTGTGTAAAGCCATGTGATATTGTTTTATGAGATTTTGAAATGGTTTATTCAATCCTGACCATGTTGTGAAATGTTTTGAAAATAAAATGTTTTAATGTGCGTCTTATTTTAAAATGGTATTTATATGTGTGAGTGGTGGTTTGATTAATGATAAGTGTTTTTTTTATTGCGGCAATTGGTCTAATTTAGCATGTAACCCATGCAGATTATGTTTTTAAAATATTTTGATGTGTGTATGGTTTTAAAAGTGGGTTTGGGTGTTCAAACTGTGATTTTGCATGTGTAAGTACCCTGTTTGGATTTTATGTATTAGTTTGACATGTGACATTAACTTGAAACTTTTTTGAGCACAAACTGGGAAGCCCGGGTAGCTAGGAGGGTGGACTAGACTAGTGGGCTAGTGTTCCAGAGGTGACTCGACCCGGTTTCACTGTCATGACTGACGATTGCAACACTAACTAAACATATGCTTTTTTGAGGGTCGTGGCCTTCTAAGCCACGTTTCACCGAGACACGCAGATCTAGGGACCCAAGCTAGCTATTACCCATAAGCCTCTCCCATGTTAGTGCTCATTAGTTACTTTACACTCGTCGGTGAGACACTTTGGTTTTTTTAAAGTAAGGGTGTGCGTGTTTTAATTTAAGTTGTTCCATTTGAAACTATTTTCTTTAATTTCATTTTATTTTAAACTATTCAAGTTTTTATTTCTTTTCTTTAGTTAATATTGCAAATGTATTTTTCATCTAATAATTATGCGTGGAATCTTTTTATTGGGTGATGTCCTACTGGTCTCTTTGATCACACCCTACATACACCTTTGGGTGTATGTAGGCCTTGTTCTATGTTTATTCTAGGTTGAGGCATCACGCTCAGTGATGGTGGTTGGTTGTTGATGGTCTTCTCGTGTAGCTTAATGCTTGTGACATGTGGACATCACACCTCTCTTGTTGCTTTGAGGTTTGAGTTAGATTTTAGTTTCTTTAGTTGACGTTACTTTTTTTGGATGTTGGTTCAAGTTGTAAATCTTTAAAATTGATTTTGTTTAAAGTCCAGTTTGATTGCCTGTTTCAGTTTTAGTTTATTTACCTTGTCAGTTGTTTTGTGTTTATTATTTCGGGTAAATCGTTCCCATGTGTTAGTTTTGATACATGGGCACTTGTGCCAGCCCGTGGGGATTGGGAATGCCCTTCGAGCCATGTCACGGACCGGGTCAGGTGCCGGGTCGAATGGCGACCCGGCCTGGTTCGTGACAACCTGTCACTTACTAAGTCCAATTCATCCCTCATATGAAAAGTTTGGAACATAATCTAAATATTTGTATTAAAACTAGCATACAAAATGTCAATATTTTAACCCTAAACCCCGAATGGTATAAAAATAGCACATCCACAATCAGATATAACTCATTCAATACAATATGGAAGGTTGTATAATAATAAATCAACCTCAATCAAGAATGATTAAGGATATTGACATAGATTAAAATAATCAGTAAAACTATTTGAGAGAAATATCCCTTTTTTAAAACATTTAAAAGACTCACTATTTATCAAGAATCCATTTAAAATATATTTTTTAATCAAAGTTTCCCATAGCAATTTGAAACTTTTAAAAGGAATTTTCATTTTAAAACATCCATTTCCAAATATATAAATCCTTAAAACCATTTTTAAAACACAGACATTAATGACACGTATTTAGAAGAATAAATCTTTAAAACATTTTAAATGATATTTTAGTTAGAGTTCCTAACCAAATGAAAGAGACTTGAATAAAAATAATTGAGAAAATAAAAAACTTATAATATTATGATGATAAATGGATTCATGATATACTATATTAAATTATAGTATATACTCCATATAAAAGTGAATTGGCGCATAACAACAAATAAGTCTCAATGGAATGTAAATTGATATGAAATACCTTATAAATATTATATCCCTAGGTTAAGGATAAATCAAAGAAATAATTCTGTGTGAAAAATATAAACACTCAATATGATTGGATATTCAGTGTAAATAAATCAGAGTACATTCACACATATTCTTGTAAAAACAACACCAATGACTTGCATGTTTAACTCAATGAATGGAAATTGAGTTAAGATTACTCTTATCAATTTCATATCAATGACTTGAGAACTTATCAATGGATTTATTATGTGTATAAAAAGTATATCCACACAAAGGGGAGTGGAAATTACTACATAAATAAACAAATAGTGATTTTACACATAATGTTAGAGTAAAATAATCAATGAAATTTGCGTAAAACCCAATGAGTGGGAATTGAAATTTGAAATTCCCTTACCAATTTGGTATCTTACAAAACATACACCGCATGAAAGAAGGACCAGACAATGATGTTGTAAATAACTAAAAATTAAAGTGTATTACACAAAGAATACTATGATGGGTTGTATATAGTCCACACAAAAGGAAATAGTGGAAAATATAGCATGAATCTTATTGGAATAAAAGTGCGATGAAAACCCCTTACCTTATACTTTTACTTAGTAGAGGGTAGGTTAACCTCATGTATAGTGGTGAAATTATTGTTATTAAATTATAAAATAACCACATACGTTAATATGATATCATATGTGATCTTCTAATATTTCTTTGTTAATGATATTTCAGTAGTATCATCGTTTCGGGGGTTACCTGATTCGTTTTCCTTTATATGTTTAGTTCAGTAAGTCATGTTTTTTATGGATAGGATGTATTTGATTCATATATAGAATTATATTAAGTTATTAAACATTGTTTTTAATCAATAATGGAAAATTATTCTTGAATGGTTACGATGGGGAACAAAATCTCATCGCGTCGTGGAGACGATAAGCCATATGTATGCACAAGTGACAATATCAATCTATTACTGGTAAAATCATGTGTAATTGGATGGTATATTATATATAAATAATCATTAACATGTTATATTTATTATTTACATTATTTATACTCATTATTATACCCATCCAAATATTGAAGTGTTGAATAACAAACTACACCACGTCGTGGAGACGGTAAGCCATACGTACGCAAGTATGGTGACTTTGTCATTTATATGATCACTACGGGAAAAATGGGTATTTGCGACGGGGGTATTTACCCGTCGCAAATAATTAGGCTTTTGCAACGGGATTGCTTTCCCCGTCGCAAATAGTTTTCCCGCGATGCGCGTCAAATCGCGGGAAAACTATTTGCGACGGGAAAATATTTCCGTCGCAAATAACCGGCGGCGGTAAAAGGTATTTGCGACGGGAATATTTCCCCGTCGCAAATCGTATGTCGGCAGGTGGTTATTTGCGACGAGACCCGTCGCAAATAACTATTTAACCGTTGACCGTAATAAATGTTGGCTAAGGTATTTGCGACGGGTACCGTCGCAAATAACACTATTTGCGACGGGAATCCCGTCGCAAATGGACCCGTCGCAAATAATCTAACCTATAAATACCCCCATCCGTTTTTTTCAAATCATTCTCATTCTCTATCTTCTCCTGCTCTCAAACTTTTGTTTCTAAAGTTGAGTTTTTCTTCAGTTTAATTTTTTTCTCCGGAGCTGATATTACAGTTTTGAAGAACGATCAGAGCAGATCAATTTTCAAGGTATTTATGTTCATTTTAATTTAATATTTATTTTTAATTTTTTATTAGTTTCAATTATTCTTAATTAGTTGTAATTTAATTATGTTTACATTGTTTTTTTACTTAATAAATTTCAATTATTAGTATTGTTCATAGTTAATGGTAATTAGGAGTAATTAGTAATAATTTTTAATAATTAAGAATAAATATTAATAATTAGTAATAAATACCAATAATTAGGAATAATAACATTATTACATTATTAGTATATTTTATTATTAATATTAAAATAATATAATTTTTTATATATATACAATTCTCTTTTCATCTGTGTGTTTACTGTATTCACATGTATTATTTGTATGTGGAGATAGAAAACGCACAGATGAAAGGAGAATTGTATATAAATCAGAAAATTATATTATTTTAATATTAATAATAAAATATATTAATAATGTTATTATTTGTTATTATTGGTAATTATTCCTAATTATTGGTAATTATTCATTTAATTACTAATAATTAGGAACAATTATCAATAATTATTAATAATTAAGAATAATTAGTAATAATTAGTAATAATTACCAATAATTAGTAATAATTAGTAATAATTAGTAATAATTAGTAATAATTATCAATAATTAGTAATAATTAGTAATAATTATCAATAAGTAGTAATAATTACCAATAAGTAGTAATAATTACCAATAATTTGGAATAATTACCAATAATTAACAATAATTAGTAATAATTAGTAATAATTAGTAATAATTAGTAATAATTAGGAATAATTAGAAATAATTAGTAATAATTTGGAATAATTAGGAATAATTAGTAATAATTAGGAATATGTAATACTTACCAATAATTTGGAATAATTACCAATAATTAACAATAATTTGTAATAATTTGTAATAATTACCAATAATTACCAATAATTAGTAATAATTAGTAATAATTACCAATAATTACCAATAATTATCAATAATTACCAATAATTACCAATAATTACCAATAATTACCAATAATTAGGAATAATTAGGAATAATTAGGAATAATTAGGAATAATTAGGAATAATTAGGAAAAATTAGGAATAATTAGGAATAGTTAGGAATAGTTAGGAATAGTTAGGAATAGTTGGGAATAATTAGGAATAATTAGGAATAATTAGGAATAATTAGGAATAATTAGGAATAATTAGGAATAATTATTTATAATTATTTATAATTTTTTATAATTAGTAATAATTAGTAATAATTAGGAATAATTAGGAATAATTAGGAATAATTAGGAATAATTAGGAATAATTAGGAATAATTAGGAATAATTAGGAATAATTAGGAATAATTACCAATAATTAGCAATAATTACCAATAATTAGCAATAATTACCAATAATTAGCAATAATTACCAATAATTAGCAATATTTAGTAATAATTTGCAATAATTTGTAATAATTTGCAATAATTAGTAATAATTTGCAATAATTAGTAATAATTTGCAATAAATACCTAAAATTAAGAAAAATTAGAAAAAATTAGGAAAAATTAGGAAAAATTAGGAAAAATTAGGAAAAATTAGGAAAAATTAGGAAAAATTACCAATAATTAGGAAACATTATCAATATTTAGTAATAATTACCAATAATTAGTATTAATTACCAATAATTAGTATTAATTACCAATAATTAGTAATAATTACCTATAATTAGTAATAATTAGGAATAATTACCAATAATTAGTAATAATTACCAATAATTAACAATAATTAGTAATAATTAACAATAATTAGTAATAATTACCAATAATTACCAATATTTAGTAATAATTAACAATACTTACCAATAATTGCCAATAATTGCCAATAATTACCAATAATTGCCAATAATTACCAATAATTGTCAATAATTACCAATAATTAGTAATAATTACGAATAATTAGTAATAATTACGAATAATTAGTAATAATTACGAATAAATAGTAATAATTACGAATAATTAGTAATAATTACCAATAATTAGTAATAATTACCAATAATTAGTAATAATTACCAATAATTAGTAATAATTACCAATAATTAGTAATAATTACCAATAATTAGTAATAATTACTAATAATTATCAATAATTACTAATAATTAGCAATAATTACTAATAATTAGCAATAATTAGTAATAATTAGCAATAATTAGTAATAATTAGCAATAATTAGTAATAATTAGCAATAATTAGGAATAATTAGGAATAATTAGGAATAATTAGGAATAATTAGGAATAATTAGTAATAATTAGGAATAATTAGGAATAATTAGGAATAATTAGAAATAATTAGGAATAATTAGGAATAATTAGGAATAATTAGGAATAATTATTTATAATTATTTATAATTAGTAATAATTAGGAATAATTAGGAATAATTAGGAATAATTAGTAATAATTAGGAATAATTAGTAATAATTAGGAATAATTTGGAATAATTAGGAATAATTAGTAATAATTAGGAATAATTTGGAATAATTAGGAATAATTAGGAATAATTATTTATAATTATTTATAATTAGTAATAATTAGTAATAATTAGGAATAATTAGGAATAATTAGGAATAATTAGGAATAATTTGGAATAATTAGGAATAATTAGGAATAATTAGGAATAATTAGGAATAATTAGGAATAATTACCAATAATTAGCAATAATTACCAATAATTACCAATAATGACCAATAATTACCAATAATTAGCAATAATTACCAATAATTAGCAATAATTAGTAATAATATCATTACATTATTTGTATATTTTATTATTAATATTAAAATAATATAATTTTCTATATTATATACAATTCTTTTTTTTTCTGTGTGTTTTCTGTCTCCACATGTAATATTGGCATTCTTTTTCAAAATTATCAACCTACTCGCCAATGGAGAGGTGAAAGTGAATGCCAATATTACATGTGGAGACAGAATGTTAAACACACAGATGAAAGGAGAATTGTATATAATATAAAAAATTATATTATTTTAATATTAATAATAAAATATACTAATAATGTAATGATGTTATTATTATATAATTAATATTTATGAAAAAAATTATATTAGTATTATTAAAAAAAATAAAAAATCAATATAATATTAAAATTATCAAGATTTGTAACAGGTTTTGCTTTATTCTCAATATATTCAATCCTTGCTTGAGTGTTTTTTCTAACAAATTATTCAAAACCAGTAATGATTTTATATTTTATAGAAAAATATGGAACAACGAGGTCGTCAACAGTCATTATTAGATGACCGCATATGGATAAATCAACGTAGAAATCCAAATGGTTCTGGTTTAAATCCAGTATATATAGAGGGTGTGGAGATTTTTTTATCATTTGCGGCATCAAATCCAGAATTTGTTTCAGAAGGAAAAATAAAATGCCCTTGTAGAAAATGTGCATTGAGAACGTTTGACATGTTTGACAAAGTGGGGGAACATCTCTTGCGTTTTGGTTTTCAAGCAGATTATGTTTTTTGGTATCAACACGGTGAACGCAGTTCCAGAGCAGGTGATACCAACTTGATTCCGGATCCATCCCAGTTTCAAGATTTAGTACATGATGTTGCAGGTTCATCTGTTCAACATACAGAAACTCCGGCTGATATAGCTTCAAATCTTGAGTTGGGACCGTCTGAATTTTATGAGTTGTTGAAGTCTGCTGAGGATGCATTATATCCTGGCTGCAAGATGAGCAAATTAGAAGCAGTTGCAAAATTTATGGTTATCAAATCAGATAACGGAATGTCAAACACCTGTTTTGACCAGATATTTTCTTTGCTGAAAACACTGTTACCCGAAGGAAATGTTTTACCTGCAAATTACTATGAAAGTAAGAGGTTGGTTCGAAATTTGGGACTTACTTGTCAGAAGATTCATGCATGTTCAAATGACTTCATTTTATATTCTGGGGAAAATGAGTCGTTGGATAGTTGTCCCACATGTGGGCAACTGAGATATAAAGAAGGACAACACGGGAAGTCTGGTTTGATTCCTGTAAAACAGTTGAGATATTTTCCGCTTTCATCCAGACTTCAGCGTTTATTCATGTCTAAGAATACAGTGACAATGATGTCATGGCATAAAGAGAATATTTCAACCGATAAAAGCTTGAATCATCCAGCCGATGGTGATTCATGGAAACATTTTGATAGAGTGCATCCATCCTTTGCTTTAGAAGCTAGATATGTTCGACTGGGCCTTTCCACTGATGGTTTCTGTCCATTTGGATCTTATGGTAGTCAATATTCATGTTGGCCTATTTTTTTAACTCCGTACAATTTACCTCCATGGATGTTGATGAAGGAGCCATATATCTTTTTGACTTTACTAATTCCAGGACATCCGAAGAAAAATATTGATGTTTATTTGAAGCCATTGATTGATGAATTAAATTTATTGTGGAGTACTGGTGTCAGTACATATGATGTTGCAACGAAACAGAATTTCATACTGAGAGCAGTATTGATGTGGACAATAAGTGACTTCCCGGCTTATGGGATGTTATCTGGCTGGAGTACACATGGTCAGAAATCATGTCCTTACTATATGGGAGAGAACAAAGCATTTATGCTCATTCATGGAAAGAAACCTTGTTATTTTGACTGTCATCGCATATTTATTCCAGCTGATCATCCTTTTCGCAGAAACAGATCTCATTTTAGAAAAGGAACAGTTGAAATGGATGGACCTACAAAAATGCTATCAGGTTCGGAGTTAAAATCAGTTGTATTTTCATTACCTCCCATCACTTTTGGTCCCACAATAAACCAACAGAAAATTTCTGGTTTTGGGAAATAACACAATTGGATTAAACGTAGCATATTTTGGGATTTTCCATATTGGTCTGATTTGTTGGTCCGCCACATGTTAGATGTCATGCATATTGAGAAGAACTGTTTTGATAATTTGTTTCATACAGTTTTGGATACGCCAGGAAAGAGAAAAGACAATGTAAATGCACGTTTAGATCTTGCCCAAATTTGCAGGCGTCCAGAATTGGAACTATTTGAGAATGTCAGAACAGAAAGGTTACTGAAACCAAAAGTAGCTTATACAATGTCTAAAGAAAACTGTTTATTATTTTGTCAGTGGATTGCAGATTTGAGACTTCCAGATGGTTGTGCTTCCAATTTGGGTAGATGTGTAAAGAATGGTCATATTACTGGATTAAAAAGTCATGATTGTCATGTTATAATGGAGAGACTTCTACCCATTGGATTAAGAGGTCTGTTGAATTCTGTGATTTGGGATTCCATAACAGACATGTCTCATTTTTTTCGGGAAATTTGTGCGGCTACGGCAGATTATGATTCTCTAGGAAAACTTGAAAAAGATGTTGTTGTAATTATATGTAAACTGGAAAAAATATTTCCGCCGTCTTTCTTCGACTCAATGGAACATTTGATGTTACATTTTCCATATGAAGCCAAATGTGGAGGTCCGATACAGTTTCTATGGATGTACCCATTTGAAAGATGAATGCAAAAATTGAAAAGAAAAGTACGTAACAAAGCATCTGTTGAAGGATCTATTGCAGAAGCTTATTTGCAAGAGGAAATATCTTTTTTCTGCTCCCATTATTTTGAATCTGAGTATCCTTCAAAACACAACCGAATGGGACGGAACGAGAGGAATATTGATGAAATCGACAATCAATTATCTATTTTCAACCAGTCAGAGCTTGGTTTTGGTGGAGTTTATAAACGCTGGCTTTCAAATGATAAACATCAGAGAGCTCATACGTATGTTCAGCTCAACTGTGAAGAGATGACATCAGTTGTACTGTAAGTGTTTATATCACTTATTCTATCATTTATGTTACAATAAATAACTTTGGTTTTTATAGGTTGTATGATAATCATATCAAGAAACAAATTCCACACATTACAGCAGCTGCTCTCGAAGAACGTCGACTGAAAAATTTCTCTCAGTGGTTTCAAAAACTGGTAACATAAATTCTTTATCTTTTATCAACTCATTCAATGTATAGTTTACTATATTGATAATTATTTCACAAATTTTCAGGTGTCTCGACATGCTGATAAAATTGACAACCGACTGTGTGTATTGAGTAACCCACCTTCCAAACTTGTTAAAACTTATAATTCATATGTGGTGAATGGATTTCGATTCCACACACATGTATATGGGGAATCGAAAAAAACAATGAACAGTGGAGTTAGCTTGAGAGGATCTCATCATCGAGAAAATGAAGTTGACTTTTATGGCATACTTGATGAAATCATTGAACTCTGTTTTCTTGGACAACATTACATAACCATGTTCAAATGTCGGTGGTTGGATACAGAGAGAGGCGTGCATGTTCATCCGACTCATGGAATCATCGATATTAAATGTAAAAGTGTTCTCGCAGTAAATTAACCATTCTTATTGGCTCAACAGGCATATCAAGTTTATTATGAAAAGTACTGTGCAACATCAAGAGACTTGACTGATTGGTGGAGTGTAATAAAAATCAAAATTCGAGACAATCAGTTTAGTCAAAGTGAATGTGCTTTCACTGATGTGAAAAGAATTGAAGTTTTTCAAGAGAGTACTCAAAATCAATCTTTTTTACAAAGATACATGAGTATCGATGACGACACCCCACATTTAAGAGTCGGTGATGACGATGATGTTAATGATGTCACATATTAATTTGAAACGGTAAGAGATGAAGCAACTGTAGCTCGAATGGATATCGATGATGTTGAGGAGGAATATGAAGATGACATTGACATATATAAAGATGATGATGAAGATGAACACTGATAGCATTTCATGGTATTTATATACAATCATAATATGTATATATGTATATATAATAGTAATTATCAATTATTTGCTAACATTAACATTTTCTGTTTCAGATGGACGACGCCACATTTCGTGCGTTGGCGGATGCTGACCTGACTTTTGATGCGGATGAGTTGCTGACAGATGACCCTCAGCCTGCAGGCGCTCCAGGGAGTACGCGGAGGGGGCGCGGTCTTGCACGATTGATGATTCCTGACCCCGTCCCCGAGCGACGTCCACGTCTTGGTTTTGATCCACGCACATGGAGGTGTGATAACCTGTGTGATAACCTGTGGATTTGACTAAGATTTCATTAATCTATTCACATAATAAATGTTTATTATTTTTTCAGTTTTCCGCATATAGCAGTCGGACAGGGCAGCGCTATTTTGCGCAACTATTTCTCTCAGCCGTGGACCACATGGGAGCATATTCCCATTGATGTACAGCAGGCCATGTTCGGCCATTGGTTGGTACGTACGTAAATAAATAATTTTTATTTTGAAAATTATTTCATTTCTAACTTGATATTTTGATTTATTTGTAGGGTTTATGGTATCCGATCGAGGATACCATGCGTGACGCCATCCACGAGGCATGGGAGGTGGCCATGCGTGATCGCCTTCGTCAGTTTTTGCACAATTTAAGAAAATCTGCGATGAAGAAAGCAGGAGTGTCAGATTTTGAGGAGTCATGTAGAGCACACCAACCAGAGTATATTTCATCCCATGTATGGGATGGATTATGTGCGCACTGGTTGAGTGGTGCCTTTCAGAGGAGATCATCGGTGGGGAGGCAGAATCGGGGGAGACAGGAGGTGACTCATCGAGCTGGGAGTCGTTCTTTCAGTACTCATAGACAACATCTGGTACGTACATTATTTATAAATATTTTATATAACTATAAATATTAACAGTTTATTTTTTATTCTTATAGGCTGTCGAGCACCCCGATATTACAGAGTACGACGTATATCAGAGGATGTATAGTGATCCTGCTACTGGGGAGCTCAGAGGTGATCGTCAGCATCACATCGTGGTCAGTATTATTTGTTTTCAAGTTTAAAAATTAACTGCATATAATATATTCACAATTTTAATTTTAAATTGCAACTATAGGAGTCATATGAGGCCGCAGCGGGACAGGCCCGGCCTGAGAGTCAGGCCGAGTCATCAGATCAGACCAATGCCCATCAGTTTGATGAGGCGGCATGGATGCAGGCCACCCAATATGCCTTCGAGAAGGGCCGGGTAGTTGGTATCAACTCTCGACTGACTCCCGGAGATTATTATGGCAGTGCTGCGATGTCGGCGTCCAGCTCGAGAGGAGCTCGTGCATCTTCTTCTACATAGTATGAGGATCAGTTGCGATCTCAGACTGCACAGATAGAGAGTCTCCGACAGGAGCAGGAGAAGATGCATCAGCAGCATGAGGAGGAGCGTCGACGCCAGCAGCAGCTGTACGAGGAGCAGGCGAGTCGGTGGCAGCAGCAGCATCAGGAGCAGATGGAGTACATGCGCCGACTCACTCATGCTTTAGGGATGGAGTTTCCTCCACCACCATCTGCAGATCCCCCACCTCCCCCCTCCCCCCCTCCTTCAGATTAGAGTTTGTATTTCAGTTATAAAATTTGTGAAATCAATTTTTTTTTCTATTCGTAGTTTCTGTCTCATTATAAAATATTAATAATATTATATTTTTAAATGACAATATTAATATGAATAATAATATTATTTATATTTTATAATATTAAATTTTATATATATATTAAAATTTTAAAATATTATAATTTAATTATTATTTTTTGTAATACTTGAATTATTTTAATATTTGAATGTAAAATAATTCTATTATTTTTATTTTAATTAAAATAACTTATTAATATTTTTTTTATTTATGAATTATAATTGTAATATTATTATATTAATTAAATCATTTATTAATATTCTATTATTTTTTATTTTTGAATTATAATTCTACTATTATTATAGTAATTAAAATAATTTATTATTTTCATTTGTAAATTATAATTCTATTATTATATTAATTAAAATAATTTATTAATAATTTATTTTTTTTATTTTTTTATAGTATTTGCGACGGGATACTATGCCCGTCGAAAATACTAGTATTATTAATAGTTTTTTATTTTTTTAAAAAATAGTATTTGCGACGGGATACTATTCCCGTCGCAAATACTAGTATTATTAATTTTTTTTATTTTTTTAAAAAAATAGTTTTTGCGACGGGACCGTCGCAAAAGAGATTTGCGACGGGTCCCGTCGCAAAAACTATTTTAAAAGTTTTTTACAAAAATACGGAATACTATTTGCGACGGGGAGAATGTCCGTCGCAAAAAAAGTCTTTAGCGACGGGCCCGTCGCAAATAAGTGTAGTTGCGACGGGATCCCGTCGCAAATAGCCCGTTGCAAATACCTATTTTTCTAGTAGTGAATGGATAGAATAATGAATATGGTTGTACCATATTTATAATAAATCACAGTATTTATAAGTTGTTAGGGTTATTATTTTGGTATGGAAACAACAACGAATGAGGAACTGGAAGAAGAAAAGAACTTTGAAAGAGGTGGTGAAACTATTACCTCTTTTTCGGGTTCTTCCTTTTGATTTGATCAAAAGGGCTCCTTAGGTTGGATTTATAATCAAAGTAAGGCCTCTAGGTGAAGTGAGAGTATTTGGTAACATATTTGATCTGGTTTTTCTAGAGCCTAATGGATTTTTAGGTGTGATTTTGAGAGAAGGTAAAGTACCCTTTTATAAGAGAGGTGTGGGACATTTTTGGAAAATCTTTAAATATTAATTTATTATACAATCATATTCGGTTTATAATTTATCCAAAAAGATTTATTTCGATGTTATGGTGGGGGTGGGTCAAAAACCTCTCAAACAATAGGTTTTAGACTGGTTTAGGTCACCATATGAACCTTATATTTTAAATTTAACTCTTAGTTAAATAGTTTAGCTTTTACCATGTATTCGTGTATTATTGTAATAAATGGTTAATAAACATGCTATAAAAATTCAATAGAACTCCAAGTGGTTTATTATTGACCTATATAACCTTATCTAAGTCCTTTTTCTGAAACTTATATTTTTAGGAATATTATATCAATTAATAATATAGTATTTTATTTTAAAATTCATTTATGTCAATTTTGACACTATTTAGTATTTGGTTTTTCTGAAAGTAAAAAAAAATTGATTACTTAAAAAAAATTAAATAGATCCTAACATGTCATATTAACCTATAAAATTAGTGTAATTCCTCAAAAGTCTCAATTTACATTTATTTGAATATTTATAGTGTCAATTATTTTAATCTTTCATTAATAATGAAATTATTTCATCATCATTGTGTAATAAATAAATTTAATTATTTAATATCTAAAATTTATAAATAAAATAAAATTATGTAGGAAATATTTTGATCTTTTTAATTAATATTTATTATCAAATTTATCATACGTTTAACCCTGTATTAAAAATGTTTTAGTTAGGAAAATTTGAATTTAACACGTTTAACTATTCATTAAAAAATTATAATAAATGTCTTAATCTAATCCAAGTGGATAAAATAGGATCATATTTTAGTCCTAAGGTTTATTTTTGTCGAAATACACTTATCTCATAGATGAAGGACATGTGTTAGGGTAATTATAATATCGTTCTTACCTTTAATTACCCTATTTACTTTTAATAATAGTAAATAAAATTAAAAAGTTAATATTCACCAAAAGTTATTTTCATCCTATTGAACCAAATTTTACTTACTGATTTCAACCATGTCTCTATGATTTTTGGAATTCAATTCACAGAAGCGATAAAATTATGTTTTATTAAAAATTTTAAATGTTCCTAGAAGGTGGGTAAAAGAGGTTAAAATGTTCAATAAAATTTTATACATTTAATTTTATTATAAAATGACTTAAATGAATGAAATTGGAATAATATAGGTATTATGTATATATTTTTATTTTAAAATAAATTTAAATTATAAATAATTATTTAAATAAAAATTTGGCTCTAAATAATAACGTAGTGTTTTTCTTTATTCATCAAAAATTGAAAGTTTTTAGAAAAATACCAAAACTTCACTCTAAGATAATTTTGATATTCCAATGTCAAAAATTACGTCTATTATACCCAATTATAAATATAGAAGTTGTATTAATTAATTTAAAAAATATATTACCATTGTCAAAACCCGAAAGTGGGTTTTTGAGAAGTAAAATCTATCAAAAGATTGTAATGTGTTTATATCCAATTTATATGTAAAATTACATCCAATGAAAAAAATTGGATTAAATGTTAAAAATATAATCTAATTATACTTCAAAACCATTCAAATTTAAAATTTAACACTATAAATTCTTTTTATTAAAAAAGTTATTTTCAATTGAAATTTAGTATTTTTCGTTATTCATCAAAATATGAAAGTTATCTGAAAAGCACCAAAAATTTATCTAAAATAAATTATTATGTCCCGATTCTAAATAAAAAGTTTATTTTTAAAATTTAATATATAAAAGTTTCAAATATTGTATTTAAAAAATTTTTACCATTAAAATCCTGTAAAATTGCATTTTTTGAAAAATACTTCTTTTATTTGAAAAAATGAATTTGTTGTTATATTTTATCTAATAAACACATAATATGGATTTTAAAATTATATGGGGTATTTAAAATTCAAAATGCAGTTACTACTATTCATAACCGTTTTTATGGCTTGTTTGGTAAGTCGTGTTGCGCTCGAACTTGATTTTACGTGTAGCGCAATATATTAAATTACTTTAAAGAAAATAACTTACTGTGAAATCTTGGGGTGTTACATTCTTCCCCATTTTGGAAATTTCATCCTTTCAGTTTTATAATTTGGCTTGGGAACTTCATTGAAAGTCCCATTTAGGAAAAAGAGTCAATAAGACTATCACTTTAGAGGAAATAAAGAGAAGTAAAAAGGTCACCTAAGATAACCCATACTAGGATTCCATGTAGGAAAACATGGATATGGAAGATAAAATAAGTGTCAATATCTAATAGAGAGTGATAGAAAACATTATCAAGATAAGGTTAACAACAAGCAAACCAAAAACTTGTGATGGGTTACACAATCATTTTTTTTCTTTTAGGAAAAGTAAACGGACAATGTTTTCTGTTTTAAGTTCCATTTCATAAATTTGAGGAATTAATTTATGAGATTGACTAATAAAAAAAAGAGGTATACTTAATTTTTAAGTATATTTTCTTCATTTAATAAATTTATACCACTAACTCATCTTTTTTTCAAATGATGATTATTCAATATGACTTGGTGACACCTAAAGTGCTAGAATCAACTTCTAGGGAATCACATAATCCACAAAGGATAATCTATATATTTCCCTTTTCTTTAGATATTAACCAAACCCAAATGGTTATTACAAGATCATATGTTCCCCAAAATGTATAATCCTTTATAGAAAGAAATATTAATCATAATTTCCAAAATTAAACAAGCAATACCCAAAGTTCAATAAAGACCATTCAATAAACAATTGAACTTAAAATCCTTCAATATAAACCAAACTATGATTGAAACCCAAAACTCAAAATAATTTAATCACATAGTATTCCATAGTAAATCTTAACATTTATCTCCAAATAACATCAAATACTCTTAAATTCTCATACAGAAGTGTAATTAACCAAATCAATTATTCTATATGACAGGTTAATAATTTCCATTAATAACCTGAATCTCTATAAAAAAAATATATTCTTCTGAAATAAAAAAAATCTACCATTACTCCTCAAATAAAATCCCATAGTATTTTATTATCCTTTGGAATATAGTGTTCTTAATAGAGTAAACATCTTCCAAAATAACATTTATCACTTAATCACCAAATCATTTTCATATACTAAAGATACCCATTTGATAAAACATAAGATCCCAAATCAACCTATTATTGGTCAATAAAATAATTTAACTAAAAAGAATTAGTCACATTAACATGAGGTCCATGTAGTCCAGTATTAGGTGATAAATCTTAGTCGCACTTTGGTTGTAGGTTTGATTCTCATAGCTTTTTCCGACGCAACTGGTTGTCACATGGTTTGTAAGTTTTCCTTTTTCAAAAACTATATTTTATAAAATTCCCAAAATGAGATAAATTCCACAATATAACCACAACATAATTTAACAACAAATGTTATCTCATACCTCAAATTTTCATCCTAAAAATTAATAACCTATAATTGTCTCAAATTCAAGGATCATATAAACCCAAATGGTTCTTTATAACTATATCCACTAAAGAAACAATAATTCTTCCTCAAATTGCATTTCTACGTAAAACACTGTAGGGTTACACATAAAATATAAATGTATTCCAAATTAATCCCATAAACAAAGATAATTAATACTTTTAAGCATTTCACCATCCATTTATTTCCACATAGGTTATTTCTTGACCTATTGATTATCCTATAGAATAGGTCATTGACTTGGTTAATGCCCAGGTCACCTACTTTTATGCCAAATGACTGTAAATGGATTCTTAGGATCGTTTTTTTCTTCCATAATACTCTTCATTTTTTCTCAGCAATTATTTACTTTATTTCATTCTTTCCCACACATAAATCATTTATTTCTCCCATTGAGACGCTTTCATGGGTGTCTCCTTCCACATTTCCGACATGATGGGAATTGAGCTTTCTTTTCTCCATAGTCTCCACTACTGGTGCTCTTATTATTCCCCACATTTCTATTATTTTTGGAATTTGGGAGTTGGTTAATGTATATATTGTTGATCATATTTTTGGAAACTTTCTTTGGCATGAACAAGATATCTTTTATGCCTATAAACATTCCATTTAGTTGATCATTTCCACCATCGTGACCACCTTGTACATCATGTTAAATATTACTATGACTTCCTTGGAATCCAGCCATTGACTAAAGCCAGAAAGAATAGTGTCAGTAATAATATTCATAAAATCATTTAGAGAATACCATGACACCTTATTTTCAATCAAAATCACCTTAATATTAACCAAGGTTATTTATTCTCATCTTATATTAAAATCCTTAAAATCAGTTTGTAAAGAAAATTTGAATTATCCAAAGAATATCCCCCAGGAGTGTCATAACAAAGAGTGTAGCAAGGCCCGTTTCCATGTACTAGTTCTCGTTCAAGTCTAGCTCAAAGTGGTGTTTTTGGGTTTTAACCCTAGGTACGTCTGTGATAGAGCTACCTCTACCTTCTCGTATCCAGATAGAGATGTATTGCTTGGAAAACCCACATAATATTTAAATTACCAAATATTTTGGATGTTCTTCAATACTAATCCTCAAATTCTATCTTAGGGTAGTGTTTTCAAATAAGAATTTTTCTAAATCTATCTTCCAAGGTTTGTACTAAACTTCCACCGAGACCAACTGTAATGCCCTGACCATATTTACATAGAATCGGTGCATTATTACATAACATTGGCATGATCACAAGAGATCAAGTCTCGAAATACCGATTAGTTTAGTAGCATTGTTATTACTAGATATATACAAAAGTTTTTACATTACATCATGAAATAAGGAAAAACAAGATTATGTTCCCTTTGAAAATGCTCATATCTATTGGCCTGTCCCTACAGGTTAATCATAGTATACTTCTTCACATCCCAAGAAAAAGAAAGCATAATAAATGGTTGAATTCAGATGCTCATAAGGGAAAACAATATAGCGGAAACTATCATAAATAAGCATAAACATTTAAGGCAACGTATAAGACTAAAACACAATCCTTTTAAATTTATTTTTCAGCATAATATGGAAAATATAAATCAAATAATTCCATTTACTTATTCACATTGATATTATACTATTCTAATAAACACATGTAATATCAATAACTAATTTCTTAATGATGGAATGCATAATGTCGGACATCATAACCACATAGTCAAGGCCTCGTTCTAGGACTACAAATAAGATTTTGTCCTCACCTTGTGCCAAGACACTAGTTTGTCTCATGAGACCTACTGATTCATCGAGGAGCTATAACATGCTCCACCCATCAATTACTAAGTCAGATTCATTCCTCGAATTAAAATTTTAGAATATAATCTAAACATTAGTATTAAAACCGGCACTTGAAATGTCAATATTTTAACCACAAACCATGAATGGTATAAAAATAGCACATAAATAATCAAATATAACTCATTCGATACAATATAGATGATTGTATTATAATAAATCAACCTCAATCAAGAATAATGAAGTATATTGACATAGATGAAAATAATTAGTAAAACTATTTGGGAAAAATATCCCTTTTTTACATTTAAAAGTCTCACTATTTATCAAGAAGCTGTTTAAAAGAGATTTTTGAATAAAAGTGTCCCATACCACTTTGAAACTTTTAAAATGAATTCTAATTTTAAAATATGAATTTCTATATAAAAAATCCTTAAAACAATTTTTAAAACCAGAACATTAATGAGAGATATTTTGAAGAATAAATCTTTAAAACATTTAAAATGATATTTTAGTTAGAGTTCCTAACCAAATGAAAGACACTTGAATAAAAATAATTGAGGTAATAAAAACCTTATAATATTAGAAGGATAAAGGTTTTCATGATATACTATGTCAAAGTATAGTATATACACCATATAAAATTGACTTGGCACATAACAACAAAGAAGTCTCAATGAAATGTAAATTGAGATGAAATCCCTTATAAATACTGTATCCTTAGGTTAAGGATAAATCACTCACATAATTATGTGTGAAAAATATAAACACACTCAATATTATTGGACATTTAGTGTAAATAAATCATAGTACATTCACAAATATTCTTGTAAAAAACACCAATGACTTGGATGTTTAACTCAATGAGTGGAAATTGGGTTAAGATTACTTTTATCAAGTTCATATCGATGACTTTAGAATTTATCAATGGAGTGATTATGTGTATCCAAAGTATATCCACACAAAGGGGTGTGTAAATTACTTCATAAATAAACAAATTTTTATTTCACACATAATCATGGAGTAAAATAATCAATGAAGTTTGCGTAAAACCCAATGAGTGAAAATTGAAATTAAAAATTCCCTTACCAATTTGGTAAGTTACGAAACATATACCCCATAAAAGTTGGATCATAAAATGAAGTTGTAAATACCCATAAATTAAATTATATTACACAAATAATATAATCATGTTCAGTACATACACTACAAAAAAGGAAATAGCGGAAAATATAGCATGAATCTCACGGGAATAAAAGTGAGATGAAAATCCCTTACATTGTACTTTTCTTTAGTAAGGGGTAGGTTAACCTACTAGATAATTGTGAAATAATTTTTATTAAAATATACAAGAACAACATACATAAATATTATATCATATATGATCTTATAATATTTCTTTGTTAATGGTATTTTAGTAGTATCATTGTTTTGGGTGTTAAGCGATTCATTTTCTCTAATATGTTTTGTTACGTAAGTCATGTTCTTAGGGATAGGATTTATTTGATTCATATATAGAATGATATTAAGTTCTTAATCATTGTTTGTAATCATAAAATTAAAATTAATCTTTAATAGTTACAATGGGATGAAATCTCGTCGCATCTTGGAGACGGTAAGTTGTACGTATGTACGAGAGACAATGTCATTCTATTAGTGGTAAAATCGTATGTAATTGGATGGAATATTATATAAAAAATCATTAACATGTTATATTTATTATTTTCATCAGTTATACTCATTATTATACCCATCGAAATAATGAAGTGTTTAATAACAAACTACACCATGATGTGGAGACGGTAAGTCGTACGTACGCACATATAGTGACTTTGTCATTCATAGGATGTATAGAATAATGAATATGGTTGTAACATATTTATAATAACATCACATTATTCATTTTTAATTGTAGTTATTATATTGGTATGGAATCAACAATGAAAGAGGAAGTGGAAAAGGAAATAACTTTGAAAGAGGTGATGAAGTTATTACCTCTTCTCTGAGTGCTTCCTTTTGATTTGATCAAAAGGGCTCCTTAGGCCAGCTTTCTGATCAAAGTAAGGCCTCTAGGTTGAAGTGAGGGTAGTTGGGAAGATATTGGAGCTAGGGTTGGCCAAGCCAAATGGATTTGTCTATGTGCTTTTGAGATAAGGGGAACTACCCTTTTATAAGAGAGGTGAGGGTCACTTTAAGAAAATCTTGAAATATTAATTTATTATACAAAAATATTCATTTTATAATGGCTCCAAGAGGATTTATTTCAGGGATAAGGTGGATCTGGGTCAAAAACCTCTCAACCAATACGTTTTATACAGGTTTAGGTTACCATATGAACCTTATCTTTTATATTTAACTCTTAGTTAAATAGTTTAACTTTTACCATGTATTCTTGTATTATTATACTAAATGGTTAATAAACTTACATTAAAAATCCAAGAGAACCCCAAGTGGTTCATTATTGACATATCTAACCTTATATAAGTCCTTTGGTCGAACCTTATATTTTGAGAAATGTTATATCAATTAATAATATAGTTTTTGTTTTAAAAACTCTTTTATGTCAATTTTGACACTATATAGTATTTGGTTTTTGTGAAAGTAAAAAAACTTGATTACTTCAAAAAAAATTAAATCAATTATAACATATCATATTACCCTATAAAATTAGTATAATGCATCAAAATTCTCAATTTACATTTATTTGGATATGTATAATATTAATTACTTTAATCTTTTATTAATAAGGTAATTATTGCATCATCATTGTGTCATAAATAAATTTAATTGTTTAATGTATAAATTTTATAAACACAAATACCATTATGTACAAATTTTTTTTAGATTTCTAATTAATATTTATAGTTGAATTTATCTTATGTATAATCCTATATTAAAAATGTTTTAGTTATGAAATTTTAAATTTAACACTTTTAACTCTTCTTAAAAAAATAATAAATGTCCTAATCTAATCCAAGTAGATCAAAGAGGGTCATATTTTATTCCTAACATTTATTTTTGTCGAAAAACACTAATATAGTAGAATTAGGACTTGTGTTAGGGTAATTATAATATCATTTTTACCTTTAATTACCATATTTACTTTTAACCGTGGTAAATAAAATTCCAAAGTTACTATTCACCATAAATTATTTTCATCCTATTGAACCAAATTTTACTTACTGATGTCAACTATGTCTATCATATTTTTGAAATTCAATTCACATAAGCGGTAAAAAAAATTATGCAAATTTGCAAATGTGCCTAGAAGGTGGGTAAAAGACGTTAAAATGTTCAATAAAATTTTATACATCGAATTTTATTATAAAATGACTTCAATGAATTACATTGGAATAATATAGGTATTATGTATTTATTTTGAGTTTAAAATAATTTTAAATTAAAAATAATTATTTAAATAAAAATTCAGCTTTTAATAATAACATAGTGGTTTTCACTATTCACCAAAAATTGAAAGTTTTTAGAAAAATACCAAAGATTCACCCCAAGATAATTTTGATATTAGAAAGTCAAATATGATGTCTAATTTACTAAATTAAAAATATAGACGTTGTCTTAATTAATTTAAAAAAAAAATATTCTTGTTGCCAAAACCAAAAGGCGGGTTTTTGAGAAGTAAAATCTATCAAATGATTGATATGTGTTTATGTCCAATTTAAATGTCAAATTACTTCAAAAGAAAAACATTGGATTAAATAATAAAATATATAATCTAATTAAACTTCCAAACCATTCAAATGTATAAGTTAAAACTAAAAATTATTTTTATTAAAAAAGTTGTTTTCAAGTAAAATTAAGTATTTTTCACTATTCATCCAAATATGAAAGTTATCCAAAAAACACCAAAATTTTATCCACACTAAATTATTATGTCCTTATTATAAAGAAGTAGTTTATTTTGTCAATATAAATATTTTAAATTTTCAAATATTGGATTTAATAAAGGTTCTCCATTAAAAGGTGGTAAAATTGCATTTTTTTAACAATAATTCTTTCTTCTGAAAAATTGAATTTGTTCTTATATAATTTATAAGAAAAACATAAAAAGGATTTTAAAATTATATGTATTATATAAAATTCAAAATTCAGTTAATAATATTCATAACCGTTTTTTACGGTTAGTTTTTTAAGTTGTGGTGTGCTCGAACGCGGTGTTGCGTGTAGTGAAAGATATTGAATTACTTCAAAGAAAATAAATTACTATGAAATCATGGTGTGTTACAACAATGATAATTTTAAGAACATCATATTTACTTTGAAAATTATTTAAAATAAAATGATGTATATTTTCATTCACATTAGAGAATTAAAAAAATAATTTTTAAGAAATATTCTCTTTCACTCTAAGGAATAGAATAAAATTATTTTTTTGAGTTTTATAGTGCCTTCAAGCCAATATCATGAAACTTAATTTAAAAATTTTCATTAATTTCAAGGTTTCAATATATATAGAATATATTTAATTTTATTCATCATGAAAATTTAATTTATCTTAATCATTTTATAATAAATTTAAAGGAAAGAGAAAATAATTATAAAATACAATATTTCAAAAAATATTCAAATTAAATATCATCTCCATCATGAAATTTTATTAAACATAGTAATACATGACAAATTCATGGTGAATATGAAATAAGAGATGAAATTTAATGGTTTATGGAATGATTCGTGAACTTTGTCTTGACATGCGGCGTGTACACGGTGTTTGTTACTGATTACCAATCCTTGGATCAATGTATGGTAGTTGTAATATGTTTATTGTTTGACCACTTCGGGTGATATTGTTTCATTATTTTGTTTGATGATTGATGTAGACCACATTTGTTATTAATCAAAAACATTATATTTAGGGAATGGATTGAAATATTTCATTCATGAGTCATTATGACTCTTAAGAGGCTCATTATTTTTCCCACAACAAAAGATTAAGAAAATCATATATTATTTTTAGATTTATCAAGATGGGATAATTAAATATAACAATGTCATATATAAATATATAATAATACTCACCTTTTTATGTATCTCTTTGAATGAGTGGATTCGATGCACATGATAAAGAGTATGTCAAAAGAATAATGTTTATAAAAAAATGTGACATACATTTTTTAATGAGATTTATCTTATGTAAATGATATGGATGAAAACAACTTCATTATGATACACAATGAAAAGAATATGATCATGGGGATGAAAAGTTATAAAATAAATCGAAAACATATTTAAACCATGGAGAATTTTGAAACTGGAAATATAAGATCAATCATAGGTAAGGAACAACATTAATGATGTGAGTGTCTAATTTGTGTACGATGACGACCGAGAAAAATTGAAATAAAAATATAAGACAAATAAAAGAAGTAGAGGAAGAACCCAATGTAGATCCCAAAAACCATCCTACTTTCATTAACATTTCCATGTATTAATATTTAAAAATTAATTCCAAAAGTTGGGATATGAGAAAGTTGGGCACATTTAGAGTTTTATTAGGAATGTTAGTTAATAAAATTATGGCATTAACATTTAATATTTCATAACAATATCTATATATATACAAACTTTGAATAAAATTTTATTCACATGTCGCCCTCTCCTACTATTTCCCTCCAAAACGCGCTCCACACATTTTGACCAGGCTTATTCCCAAGGTCTTTTTCTTTATCCAACTAACTACATTCCAAACCACATATTCTAATTTCCATTCACCGCACTTAATCTTCCCTACCTTAAAACACTGATCCACCACTCATTTTTCCTCTCCTTTATTTCCTTCTCTAACTCATTTGATCACTAATCTAGTTACTACAATATTGTTACACCAATATCCATAAAAATTTTACTCCACATAGGTCCAACCAAGATTTCATGGATCATGGGCCTCTCTCTCCCTCTTTTTCCATATCTCTCTCACCATCTTGATCTTCCACTATAGGCTGATCACCACCATTGTTCTCCACCAATCTCCCTATTATTCATCGATTTAATCTATCATATCCTATATTAAGGTTCCTTGATAATCCCACATTCAATCATTGACCATCGTTTATCCCTGTTTAAAATGTCTCCTTTTATCTTGAATGCTGCATTACTTTTTCCTTTAATTGGTTCAATTTCATCACTTTTCTTAAATATCTATAGGCATTTATGATTCTGAACCATAGATTTAGTTTGACTCCCTCTTTAGCTATAAATAAATGGATTCCCATTAATATCACCTTTATGCATGGACCAATTCATCCCATGTTGTAAATGATAGAAACAATAGTATGACTCATGTCACTAATTCCATTACTCCTTCATATGTAGATATATTTAAGTTACAAACTGGTTCTGCCATAGGAATATATTTCTATACCAATCATCCAAAATATTTACATTCAATGTGGTTGTTTGGGGCCAACTGTACACATCTATAAGCTTACAGGTATTTAATTCACTGATTCCACCAAACCCTAAAATCTAATTAGTTCTTGATGTTTTATCATTGGATCATCCAAACTATTTTCTTTCAGTTATAGTTACCATAGGCCTACTATATACTTCTATAATTAGGAACCATTGATAATCAAGGTTACAATTATAATTATTTCATTCTTTAATTTTTTTAAATGATTAATCTACCCAACATTTATTTGTTTTAAGTCTAAATGAATGTCCTTCAACTTTTAATAACATATACATATTCATGACATTCATTCATTTTTTATACAATTTAATTCAAAAAAACATGGTCAAATTCATGTTTATTTACTTAATTTTCTTATTTAATCATAATTAATTCACTTCAAACATTCTTTTTTTATTATAAAATTATAATATTTTGAATTTCATATACTGAATTTTTATGGGGGTATATTCCTAATTTAAGGAGTAATCTTCACAGGTGAGGATTTTTAAAAACTGATATTGTTGAAGTTGTCACTAGGTTACAAATAACCCATCTGCATGCAGTGGATGCATAGTAGCCAGCATGTAAAGTAGCCAAATATGTTGAATTTTTTAGGGTAGATGATCTGCCCAAAACCCACTGAAAAAACTGAAAATCTTTCTCTTTAAAATGGTATAAAAATCCCATGAACTGTAATCTATTTTTTTACCCTACAATGCTTAATACGGAGAGATATAAATAAAATAATTGACCACCTTATCCCATGTACATAATCACACTACCAAAGAAAATTAAATCCTCACGTGTTCTTCATTTTTATTTTCTATTTTATTTCATCGCCAAAGGAGTTTCACTGCCCCAAAAATTGTTTTTCAAATTCATGACATGTTATTTCATTATACTATATGTCAGTTTTAACCTCCTCCTTAGTCAAAATTTTGTTATATAATTTTTATAATGGAAAACAGCCAACTTTTGATCCTCACCTTGCCTGTCTCTTTCATTAGATTATTTATTTTTTGTTTTTTTTAAAATAATAGGTGGTGCTTTCCAAGATAGATACTATTTTGTATGGTATATTCCCATGACGATGTTTTTTTTAATTTAATTTCTCTATTGTTTTATTTTTTTGTGTAATATATCCCATCTATTTATATTTTCTAATGTTACAAGTGATGTTGGATTTTATCTCAATAATGGTGAACTTCGAAAATTGGTTTTACAAAAGAAAATATTGGATTCTTTGTTGATCATGGAGTGACTCTAGGTTCCACAAAGTGAAAATTATCACATTCAAAACCAATGTATTTATGAAATCTTAATGACCTATGTGACCAACTAGAAAATCATTTTACACAATCCAGTGTTTTTTTCATTCATGGGAAATGATCCTAAAATGTTAAAAATGTTATTTCCCCCATAAAATATTACAAAGCTTGTGATCTGGTATATAATGCACGTGACATGGCTTTTTTTGATATTATTTTATGTTTATTCCACTATGTTGATGTTATTATTTTTATTCTAATCATAAATAATTTTTATAGGATTAATCTTGTGGGTGTTTCCAAATTTTAGATAAGATCGTTTTTTAATTTGAGATATATTTTATCCTACCACATTGATAAGGCTACATTTGTTGCTCATGGGGAGATATATCTTTTATACCTATTTATATGCGATAATATTTTGATTCTTAACATGAAAGATATATGGTGATTTGTAAATTTAAGATATAATATTTTATATCTTATCTATATTTGAAAAAGGAGACGATGAAGGCTTTAAAGGGGGTAGCAACTAGTATAGAATGGAGAGGGATATTTTCAAGATGTTGTCTATAAAGATCATGAGGAAAGAGTTCGCTGTGTTTGTGGCAGCCCATGTGGTTTTTCATCAATGGTGAGTGATACATCGATAGTGGATCTACAATGGGATGGGATATTGTGTTTGTGGTATCATGTATAGTGCATCGACATTGAGTAGGTGTGAAACAAGAGAGACATTATCAATGATCAAGGACATGTATTGAGAGTCATATTGATTTTAGTGATCAAGTGGTGTATCTTTGATAATGATCAGTGGTACATCATGGTGTTAAGATCATGTGATAATGAGAAATCCTTTGGGTATCACAAGATGGTGTGAGGCTGATGCATGTTCGGATGATGATCCCTGAGGTAGTTAAATTTCATCGACAGAAGGGTGACGATTTGTCATAGATGGATCATTAAAGCATGGATTTTGTTAGATGATTTTCAGAGAGAATACATAGGCATATTAGGTTGTGGTATTCACATTGGTTTTTCTATTCACTCATATGCAATTCAATTTTTGGAATTACTTGGATTTTGAACTGTCTAATTCTTAGTAGATATTTCAAAATTTCCCCATGGTTTTTTAATCCTCAATATCGGATGGTTTTTTCAAATTAAAAACCTACATTTTAGTTTATTTATTCTTCTTTATATTTCTTCCATGGTTTATCAAGTATCTCACAAATTGTTTCGCATGCAATTTTCAACTCGAGATAGGGATTCTCCCCCAACAAGTGGTATCAAGGGTAATGGTTCAGGCTTGCAATTTGGCATGATAAATGTGTATGTTTTGAAGAGGACCAATGACACATTCCTGAGGAAGAATAATATTTTTTAAGTTTAAGTAGTTTGAGAGAGGTGTTATAATTCTTAAACCTAATTCTTTTTTTTAATGTGTGAATGGTGAAGAAATCATTAAAATTGAAGATCGAGGTGATGCGCTGGCTGATCAAGATTTTGAGCTGGGGGTTTTTTATTACAGACACTCTAGATTATGTGGTGATCAAAATTATGGGGGAGCCAGATATTTTCGGTTTCAGTCTTGTTTAACAATAAAATGTAAATTCAAATATGGCAAAGACTTCAGTGCCTGGATTTCTTTATTAGGGAGAGATTTCAGGTTTATATGAGAGTTGAAAAAGGTGTCATCAACTTTTCTATAGAGGATGATGTTTGGTGTGATTCCAACAATTTGTTGGTCCAATTAAGTCTTTTGGATGATATATCTGTTGACGGGATGAAGGGGGATACATATGGGATTCAGCCCATGGATGTTTCCCAATTTCAAATAAGCTAGTTTTTTGAATTTGATATATATTTTATCTTATCGCACTGATAAGGATTCATGTGTTTCTCATGGGGATATATATCTTTTATATTTATATAGATGAGATAATTGTATGATTCCTAACATGGAAGACATATGGTGATTTAGAAATTTATGATATAATATTTTATATCTTTTCTATATTTGAAAATGGGAACTATGAAGGCTTTAAAACAGGAAGCAGTTGGTGGAAAAAGGAGGGAGAAATGCTCAAGATGCATTCCATCGAGATTAAGAAGAAAGGGGTCGATGCGTTTATGTTACCCAATTTGGTTCGTCATCAATGGAGAACAAGGAATCAAAATTGATCTATGATGGGATGGGATATCGCGTTTGTGGTAGCACGTGCAGAACATCGACATTGAGTTGGTGCAAAGCAACAGAGACATGACCAATGATCGGGGTCATGTATTGAGAGTCTTCTTGATTGCGGTGATTAGGTAGTATGTCTGGGTTAATTATCGATGGTACATCAAGATGTAAAGATCATGTGATAGAGATAATTCCTTCAAGTATTGCAAGATAGTGCAAGGATGATGCATGTTTGGAGGAAGATCCCCCAAGTATTGGCATTTTATCGACATAAGGGTGATGGTTTGTCACAGATCACTGTTGAAAAAATGATCTATACCAATGATAAAACTATGGTTATATCCCCCAAAACCATGGTAGATCCTATACCTATGGTGTTGAGAACCGTGTGCAATCGAGGCATCGGTATAGCACCACAACCTATACCCACCGTGTCAAAACATTTTTTTTCCACAGTGTCATAGCCTTCTACACATGGTTTGAAAACGGTAGGTCTAAATATATTGAGAAAGTAGGGCCATGAGTGTTGAACCATCGACCTGCACTTCTTTCCCATAGTGTCGCACCATTTAACCTGCTTAACTATCTTATGTATATATATATATATATATCCATTTATCTAAATATATTAATATTTTTCCTTCGTTTTAGAAAACAATATGAAGCGAGATTGGAACCTTCTCGAAGACACCATGCCTCACTACCCAAGCTAGATATGTTACTATTATTTATATGCACAATACTTTAAATATATTAATAAAAAATGTCCGCATAGAAAAATAATTCCCCAATGGTTTCAATTCCTCAGACCTCACCACTTAGGCTAATGATTTTTAAATATTATATATCAAAAATTCGCTAAATATATTAACCTAACCCTCTGTATTGAAAAATAGAAGGCACCTAACAACTACAGCTAGAAAACATTCATTATTGGAATTATATATTTTCCTAAAAATGTTAATATAAAACGCATTTAAAAATTAGAACACACCATATTTCGAACCCCCACAGTTTCTTCAACATTGAACTCTCATACCACTATACTAAATTATATTTTATCAATAAGTTTTTAAATTATCTTATATATATTTCGACACAAATCATAAGGGACCCTATAACCACGGTTCATTAAAATCATGGTTATAGTCTTCGATATACAATTTTATACGTATGATTCATATAAACCATGGGTATAGGTTTTCCCATGGCATTCGTATGAATTTTTTTTCCTTATCATGCATATGCGGGTACCCCATACCCATGCTTTAGAAAGAACTGTGGGTATATGTTCAAAAATTTCACCTATACCCACATTTCATGAAAATCATGGTTATAGGTTGGTCTATCCATGGTTTTCATAAAACCATGGGTATAGACCCATTTTCCACTAGTGGATGGATCTTTCAAGCATGGATTAAGTGAAATTATTTTCAGAGAGAAGGCATAGGCGTATTGGGATTTGGTTTTCGCATAGGTTTTACTATGCTCTCATTTTTAATTCACATTTGGGAACTACTTGGATTTTTTACTATCTGATTCATAGTGGATATTTCAGAATTTCCCTATGATTTTTTTAATCATCCACATCGAAGGTATTTTTCACACTAAAATCCTATGTGTCAGTTTATTTATTCTTTTTTATATCACTTCCATATGTAATCGGGTTTCTCACAAATTGTTTTGCAGGAAATTTTCTTCATAAGATCAGGATTGTCTCCCAACAACTTTTAGACACTTAATATTTTTATGAGTTCAGATATTATAGGAAATTTTTATATCATATTCCTGAATTGATAATATAAGCATTTAAAATAGAATTCCCATGAAAACCCATGGTATGAGATGTATGGTTCTCATAGTTTCCAGTAGTCATTCTCTTTCCTAAATGTGTCTCATATCTTCTACAAAAAAATTTCTTGTCAATATCTTTGATTTTTTTCATGTTTCTTATAAAATAAATTAAATTGATGATAACACTATTTTGGTTCTCTTCTTATTTGTTTTTTATAATTTTATTTTTTATTACATCATCATACGATGTTTACATTTAAATACATAAATGAATTTAAATTTAATGTTTTTTATTTCATTAAAAAAATCATGGGACGTTGTGCTAATCATACTCAATAAATTTGTATAATTTTTATTATGATTAATAGGAGCATGGATTTAGTGGAACATCATGTGAAAATAGTGTAGTTTGTTTGCGCAAGTTCAATTATCCTAACTAGATTAACTACAACACACGCTTGTTTTTAAAACTCCATTTATTTATTTCCAAGATTTTGAATAATATATTTATGAAGCTACACATATTCAACCTCATATGTAACATTATTTTACAAACTCATGCCTCATATTTAGTATCTATTATGTGGTAATTATATATTTCATCACAGATTATGAATTACCTCTATTTTCATCTAGTAGAATTTGAAATTTTTTTATAATGAATAACATTCATGAAAAAACAAAAAAAAAATAATATGTAATACTAATATTGAACATTTATAAAAATAAATCTAATATATATGAAAATGTAATATACTTATACTATAATATGTAATTTTGTTAAAAAAACCCTATCTCTAACTCCCTTTTTAGGATGATCTACTAAAAATTGCTTTCATTGTATTATTAAAATTACTATCCTTCTAAAAACCAATCAAAAAATATGAAAATATTGATATTCCACTAAATTAATACAAAACTAATCAATACTCCATTGAATTAAGATAAAACTCACAACAATACACCATTTCTAGATTATCTTCTTGAAACCATCTTGATAGAACACTCAAGCCCCCAACGGAACCACCTGTACTCAACATCTGATTGAAATGGTCTTATGACATCACCGAAGAGTGATCTAATCAGATTTTTTCATGAAAAGGTTATAATAAATATCCAAATCATCTTGTTCATTAATTTAATTAACATATGTGGTAGCCTAAGGAACCCCATAGGTCTGAGACATCATATAAACATTAATGTAAAACTTCATAGAGGAGTGGGGATTATTTATGGGAACACAAATGTTCCCTGGATCACTTATATAAGCCACTATGACAACTTCCATGTGCGTTACATCAACCCAAGTTCCATCATTATCTATTTTGGGTGTCTTATCCCAAAATATACCCAAGGATCTCTTGTTTATCTATTGGGGTTGGGCAGGATTATGCTCATTCCCATACTTTGAGCATTTCAGGAATATTTTTTCCTACAGCTATCTTGAACCCATTCCCTATTTTCCAAAATAGGTATAACTAAGTGACACATTTGTCTCTTGGACCTAGGTAGGCTTAATCTATTTCCCATACTTTGAGGATTCTAGGAATACGTCTTTATAGATATTTAGAACCTATCCTCTCTTTACCAGAATGGGGATTTCTTATTGAAGCATATTCAACAAATTTTATTTTAATCAAATTATTTTTTAAAAATCATTTATGTAAATAACATTGAATCACATTACTTATTTTAATTTATAACTTTTCAATTAATAATTATTGATATTCCATTATTTATTTTTTTAAACGATTCGTTGATTATTTTATTCTATTTTATAGATAGTTTATTAAGTTTGTTTTTTTAAATTGTTTTTATAGACTACCAAACATCAAATATAAGTTTAATATATATAAATTTATTTTAGAAAACAAATACCATATTTCATTTTTGAACCTCGATCTCTTTTTAAAAAATTATTATTTTGACCACTTTAAAATAATTTTAAAACCATTGAAAATTAAGACCAATGGATATAGTATCAAATTCAGGGTATATCTCCAAATATATATCCAAAATCACTCTTTGGATTTTAAGGCACAAAATACCAATAAAAAATATGGGAAAAAGTTTATAAATACTTTAGGATTATTCATGATAGAAACCCCATTAAACAAAAAAAATAATTTAAATACTTATAGTATGAATTTCTAGAAAACATTACATCCTTTGTTGTTGATAAATACAATAAAAATTTATTGAAACTTTTAATATCTCAAAAAATAATAAAAAATATTAAAGTTCTTTGAAAAATAAATGATCTAGCCTCCCCCAAATTTTCACAGTATATATATACTCTATATAAATTTATATGACCAGTAGGCTTCCGTGAAGGTTTTAATAACTAGGTCGAGCAGCGACACAACTTGGATTCTTTCAAAAAGAATGCAATATTTTTATCATCACTTCCTAAACGTTATTATAAAATGTACCTTTATAAGCACTAAATATTAAAGCACTCAAAAATTTATGTTTTACTAATGTTAATTCTAGTGATGATAAATTCCAAGATTTATGAGCACTAACTTTAGCGTTGATACATCATTGGATTAATCTAATGCAACTTTTCGAAATGCGGATATACACTTACATAGACTTCAAAAACTGGAGTTAATATTATATAGTGTGGTTCTTTATCAATGCCAATGTTATCACTCATAAATCCCAAAAAGGAAAAAAACGTAAATTGGAATACATTGTTAATTATTTTAAAAAACATTACTAATTATTAATTATTTGTCAATATGATTAATTCCATTTAAAAATTATTATTAATTATATAAATTTATAATTATTTTTAACTACATATAAATATATAAATTCATATTTAAATATAAAAATATTTAAAATTAAATTTCTATACAAAAATATTTACAATAAATTAATAATTATGTAAATGTATATAATAATTATTATATATCATATATCAATAATAATTAATTATATTTTAATATTTTTTATAATATCTAAAAACTTTTATTAATAATTTAGTTTATTATATATTTAATATTATAAAAAATTATACATATATTTAAAAACATTTATAACTATATTTCAATTTTCATAGGATTAGTTTTAACAAAAAACTAATTAATATAAAATTTCATATAAATTTTATTTAAAATAATACTAAATTGGTATTATTTTGAGTATATATACATAAATTAAATATTTCATAATATAATATTTTTTATCAACTATATGACAAAAATAAATGTATAAATTATTTTCATAATACATTATTAATATTAAAATTGTAAACTTAAAAGTAAAAATATTAATAATTATATTTAAATAAATTTGAAATTGATAATATATGGATATATTATTGTTATTGTTAGTATTATTATTATTATTATCTTATTATTATTATTATTTTTATTATTATTATTATTAATTTGCAGTTCAGAGCTTACATAAGTAGTAAATTCATCCCATAATTCTACATCATACCAGAGTTCAAATTCTGATGGTGGATAATTTTTATGATATTGTTGCTACATTATGCATTATAGTTATACTACAAAACTGTAACATTGAATAAAGTGTAGTACGTCTTGTAGGATGTTGTTGTATAAGTGAAAATATTCTTCAAAAATGGGATTTTGGGCCACGTAAATAGGATTTCGGGCCATAGGGCCTCCATGCCATCATATGAGGGCTCGTTCTGAGGGAAAAAATGCCATGAAAATATGGCATCCCAAGGGATTATTACTTGACCTCACTTTGAAGTATTAAATCGAGGGGCATCGTGGTGTGTTTGATCATGGGTTCAATGCTTTAGGGGTGTGCTTGAGCTTTACGATAGGAAACATGGCATAGTTGTAGGTAGTAAGTCCTAACTCTAGGTGTTGTTGAGCCTTCTCAACCCCAAAAGATAGATCATGAGGTGTAGGTTTCCCTCACACATATATTTAGCACATTAACCCCTTATATAACTGATGTGGTATAACCTTGAAATCTCCCACTCATACATCAGGCCCTAAGTTAGATCTGCATCAAATGGATCTACCCATGGATTTTTGGGTAGAGTTGTTTCAACCAGGGCTCTGATATCACTTCTAAGTATTGTTTGGAATTCTCACCACCAAAATCTAGCTCATGAGGTGACTGTTTACCTCACACTTATATTTAGAACATTAAACCCTTCCAAAACCGATGAAGGATAACCCAACACCAGCTCACCATGACTTGGTCTTCATTACTATGGTGTAGTCCTATGACGTTGTCAACACAAGTGCAAGAAGGCGCTGCAGGTGGACGTAATATGGACTTTTTTCTCCATTTTCATTATGTTAGGAAACTAAATGCAGACGCATTGGGGGGACACGATGGATGACTAAGGTTGATGATCTCGATGCAGGTGGGTAAAATGCATGGTTATTAGTGTGGATGTTATGGAGTGGTGTATATGGTTTAACAATAAGGGAATTTAGGCCAGATAAAATTGAGGGCCTTCATGGCCACAATAATGGGCCTTTATGGTCATCATCAACCAGGGATTTGGGGTAATGTATATGTAATAAAATAGTTGTAGTTGGTGTTTTCCAATCCTTACAGAGTGGGATAAGGATTAACCCATTGGGGTGTCTGGGTTTGTGTGGTGTTTGCGGTTTGTAATCCCCAACAGAATAAACATTATTACAAATTACAAAGATGTATATATCATATTTATTATATATATAATATATAATTAATTTTTAATTACATTTAAAAAATATTAATTATAATTTAAATTATTATTATTTATATAATGAATAAATATTATTTAAAATATATCAATAATTATATAATTATACAATTATATTCAAGTATAATTATATGTACACACACACACACACAAAGATAGGTCCTAGAGATAAAAAATCAATACAAGGATATATGTAAATATGTTTAATTATATAAAAAACATTAATAGTTAATAATTATACTTTAGTGTGATTATTTTCTTTTGAGATATACTAATTATATAAATGTGTAAGTATTATTTACTATATATTATTAATTATATAAATGTATAAATAAATATAATAATATTTATAATTACATTTAAATACAAAAGATTCACAATAAATTATTAATTATATAAAAGTATATAATATTAACAAATATAGATAATATTAATAATAATTATATTAAAATATTTTTAATAATGTTTTAGAATATTTATTAATTATAAAATGGAATAAATATTTGATATTATAAAAAAATTTCTTATGTTTTAAAAAATTAATAACTATATTAAAATTTTAAAATCATTATTTTCAATATATTACAAATTAATATTAAATTTACATACAATTGTATTTAAAATAATACAAAATTATTATTATTTTAATAATATATATACATATATATATATATATATTATGTAACAATATAATATTATTTATCGACTACATGAAAAATAAAACTGTATAAATACTTCCAATAATATTTTATTAATTGTGAAACTATAAAATTAAAAACATTTTTTAATAATTTCATTTAAAAAGATTTATAGTTTCTAATATATATAGATATATTATTATTACTAATTACATATATGTATATGTTATATTGGATGTATATAAAAGTACAATTAACTTTTAATTACATTTGAAAATTATTAATTACAATTAAAAATATTATTATTTATATTAGTGGATAAATATTTTTTAAAATATATCATTTATTATATAAATAATAAAATAAATTAAAAAATAATTATATGTATGTTTATAAAAATATTGAAAATATAAATTTCTTATTACTTAAATGTAAATATTACTTAATAATTTTTCTATTGATAATATTTAAAATTATGTAAACATAAAATTTACTAAATTATAAATATAAGTTCTTTTTTAAAGTTCATTTAATGGTTTGAAAGTTTATCACTTCATTTTATAATTTATATATGTGTAAGTTTATTTGTGTGTGCATGTATAAACCCCAAGGATGTGTGTGTGTGTGTGATTGGTAAAACCCTAGACATAGGTACATGTATATTCAATAATATATAATGCATGTAATATAAATTTTATTTTACTTTAAAGTAAAATTAATTACATTTAATTTAAATTAATTATTATGTTTATATATAAAAATGGAATATATATATATATATATAATAATATTACTAATACATAAAACTTATATTTTAAAATTTCTAAAAATTTTAAAGTTCAATTAATTAATTAGTTTAAGCATTAAATTTACAAATCAATAATTGAAATCAAAATATATTAATATTTTACCTTAAATAAATAGAAAAATATTTTGTTAGCATTATTGTGAGAACTAATAAAAGCTATTTGTATCTGTGTGAAATAAAACCCGGATAAAGATACCACTCTTATCAGTGTTAAATTAAGAACTGATAAAGATAAACCATTTTCAACACTTTATTTTAGCACTCATAAAATTATTTTTTATAATCAATTATAAAAATTACTGATAAAGACCAATGATTTTATTTTTATAGTAGTGTAAGGCCCCCAATCTATATACATGGGACCCATGAACTCAAGATTTATCCCTCGGAACTAAAAGAGCCATATTCAAAAATATTTTTTCTATGTATTTCAAAAGAAAATTAATAAATAAAACTAACTCAAATATTAGAATTAAAATAATATATATAATATTAAAATAATATATATAGATATATATTACTAAAATTCATATTTTGGGCTTGTGACATTGAGTGCTCCAAGAGTAATTCTAAAGGGGCTTTGTGATTTTTGGGATGGGGTTGATTGAGTTTTTTAAATAAAATTTTAAAAATAAAATTACTCATGTGATGTGTGTTATGTCACCATCTTGGGAGATTGAAAACTATTTTTAATTTTCCATGTGGTTGTATTGAATCTTCATTTTATTAATTTTCAATGGATATGATTAATCGTCTTTTTTTATCCCGGTATAGCCAACTAATTATTATTAAGGGGGGCCTAATGAGGCTAGTTGACATCCTATGGGCTTATCAGTTATGGCAGCTCCTTCTAGTCTCGGCTCGGACCATTCTTGAGTGTGGCGTGACGGAATCTGGTGGTGTGGCATGTCTCCTATCTCAGCTTCGACGCTCTGCTCCAACACTTCGGTTTGGAGTCCTTCGACGACGACGTGGCCTGGTGCTTCGGTGGTGGCGGGCATCGTTCTGATCGGATCGCCATTGTGATCAGGTGCAAACTTCAGCGGTTCTCGAAATCGTCTAAGAGGCTTGGGGTTCTCGTTTCGTCCGACACGTCCAGGTGAGGGCTCCGGCGGGTTCCCAGTGAGCTCTACGGCTGATTTTCAGTGCCTCGTAGGGGGAGGCATTGGGTTTGTTGTTGTGTGTTTTCTGCAGGTGATGGTATATAGTGTCGGGTTTGTTTTTTCAGGATATTGATGGAGCTTTGGATCTCTTGCAGTTGTTTTAGTCAAGTTTTAATGGTTGATATCATCATTTGGATGGCTGAAAAAAAGGCTTCATTTGTGTTCTTGCAGCATCTCTGTTTGTGGAGTTTCCCTATCCCTCCTTGTCACCTCCTGCTTCCTATGGTTCGCCTGTTTTGGAAACCGGTGGGGGTTCTTCCGCGATTTGGGTCTGTCCGGCTCCAGCCCAGAGAGGCGTTGCTAGATCAGTCCTACTCGGATCCCCTCAACGGCGACGGTTCCTCAACGTGCTTTCAGGTCATCTAGTCATGGGAGACGTTGACTTGGTTTCATGATCCTTGGATCGTCTTTCTTTCTGGTTTGCTGCAGTTGTGGAGTTCGAGTGTGCCTTTGGGTGCGGCGGGGTTGCTTCGGTTGAAACAGTGTTTCATCCTCTTTGGAGTGCAGTGTGTGATTTAGGTTCTCTGATGGGTTGTTTTGTTTGTTTTTGTTGAATTATGTCATTGATGACTTGAAGAGATTGAGTTTTGTGGCCCTGTGGTTTGTGATTAAGGGGATATTCTAGTTCAACTTCAAGGGGATGATTTGGAAGAGGTTCAGAGCAGCGAGTTTTCATATGATCATTAATTTTGGATTTGGATGTTTGATAGGGTATGGCAGTTGCCATCGTTACTAGGCCCGTGCATCCTTGCACGGGGCAGCTTTCCGAACAACAATGAGAAGATAGAAACTGGTACTATGTTTTTTTCAGGCTGGGGAGGAGTGTTTCTTTGTTTTCTTGATTTTGAATGGGACTTTGGATTTTGTACCTTTGAGGTTTGACGATTTTTAAGTCTTGAAGTCTTGTTAGGTTCCCCCTCACCCCTTAAAAGGGGATTATGTTTCGATAAAAAATTAATTTTCAGTCAGTTATGGGCTTATCAATGTGGGATCTAAGTTTCATGGACTATATTATTTTTAGTTCACATTTATATAGGTTTCAATATTTTATCCTCTAATCCATAAAAACCCATTGAATAATGCATCAGCCCAATGTATTGAAGGTTTTTTGACACATATACATTTTTGCATTCCCATGAAAAAGATTCTTAGACTCGTGAGAATTATATGATATGTCATATTACCTACCATGAACATTATAAGTACGTGGGCTTGTTGGTGGCGTTCTTTATCTAAATCATATCATCTCAGATTGAGGTAGGAACTAGATGATCCAATTGAATACTAGGATAGAAATAGTGGAGGAGATCTTTTATGTGGAGAAAAATTATTTAAAGTTGTTTTCATCTCTTTTAAAATAAATTATAAGAGTATTAATAGGTAACCCAAAATTCCCTTCTACCCATTTAAGTGTACCTCCATGATTATAGATTAATTATTTATTATATATTTATTAGAAGTATATTAATTTCATATTTTTAATGATAATCATTATTTTTATAAATGGGATTATAAAGAACAAATTTTTACACACTCAAGCAACCCTAGTGAGTCATTCCTCAACTCTCTAGAAAGGATTGGGAGTCATACACTAGGACTTCTACATATTTATATTATGACCTAAATTTCATGTGGTTAGAAATCCCATGACATAAACCAAATATCTAAATTCATTTCCAAAAGATGTTTTTTCTCTCTTGTAGCCTACCATGTTTTATATGTCTTGTAGCCTCATGGCCCTGCACTGCATTCTTACCTGATTTAGACCACTGTAATATTCTCAATTTTAAATTGATCCTTGAACACTCTTTTATTTATAATTTATATATATTTTTATATGAAAATCTAAATTTTCAATAAAAATTACCCTTTGGTTTTATGGTGTCTCATTTGGGTAAAAGATGGGTTTTATTTACTTACGTAAGGACAAAGTGGGTTTTAGAGACCCCACATACGTGTAACATCCTTTTTACAAGGGTTACGTAAGGGTAAAGAACCATGCGTAAGAGTAACCATGCACCATGTAAGGGTCATCCAGCACTATGTAAGGGTAATACCTAGATTATATGAATTGAATAACGGTACTGGCTCATTTCCTAAACCTACATAAGGGTAGGGTATACTTTATAAGGGTACTTAAGGTGTTTTTTAAGGGTAGTACTACACTGTGCAATGGTAACCAGAGTCCTATGTAAGGGTAATCTAGGATTTAATAAGGTTTTTTAAGGGTATCCTTTTACTACATAAGGGTAACCAAACATTCTTAATGGTTATCTATAAGAGTTGGTGTCCTAGAACCATCTGGTTTTACTTTTATTACATGGATATTTATTGTATTATTACATATAGTTCATTGTTCGGGATGACTATGATGTAATAATTTCCTAGAGTATTTGTTGCATAGATAATGTCATAGAAGTTCCCCGCTATGATGAGATCCTTGAAATGCAATAAAAATATTCTTAAATATAGTTCTGTGGTTGGATGAAATGCTATGATGGGACATATAGCATGTAGACCGTTAGGTGCGAGTACTCGTAGTCAGATGATACTTCCTCTCATGAAGTTCGCACTTGGTAATCTCCAAGATAGGAGATTATGAGAACATACCCGCTAACAGAAATTTCACATGTTTTAGTTTCATCAGATATTTCTATCTACGAGCGTGTGTAATGATCCTTAGACTTTAATATTATCATTAATACGTGTCACGACTTACGCACTTTGATTTATTAACGAAACCTATCACGCAGACAATTGGCGGGATGTATGGTACGTTGGGTGCGTCATGAGTGGCATGTTATTAATGGATAAGTAGAGGAAGGATGTGTCCCTTCCATTTATGGAATTTGATATCTCGTCCCATTGATTGAAATAGAACTTTCACATGAAATTCCATGGACATGGTGTTACGACGAGTTTATTCCAGGTAGTCAAAGAACGACGTATCAATTATAAAAGTTGATGACACAATCATGAAACCTGCTTGATGATATATTGGGACAAAGGGATTATATTACACTGTGAGCATTATTATGTGGATGTTTTTGTTGTGACATTACGTTCTTTCTCTTGTGTACCTTGACCCGTTTCTAGACATTACTCTTGGAATTTAGGTAAGCCCACCTAATGCCAATGAGAAAGAATCATAGAGGGTTACACACTATGTGTTTTTGGTGGTCTCGGTTAAATTCAATTTGAATTTAATTAATGAAATAAATATTATTCTCAAGACCGTGGAATAATTTTATTCAAGTTAAGATGATTGCATAAATTAAATAAAATTAATTTTATTGAACTTTTAATAAATATTTATTTAATAGTTTGTAAATAAAATATTTATTTAAGAGTACAAATTATTTATTTATTTATTAGGGTGGTCAATAAATGGAAGTGGAGTTCGAGCGTACCAAGGTGGGTCCAGTAGTAAAATAATTATTTGCAAGATGGTAAATAATTATTTAACTAGTTGGAACAAATTAAAATAACGCTGTTATTATTTTTTGACGCGGAATTTTATTTATAATTCCATTTTGCGCAAGTTTTAACACTATAAATAATGACTCATTATTATTATTAAAGGAATGGGTTTTCTTAAATTTCATGAATGTATTTAATTTCTATTATGCAATTAAATATTGTAACTGAAATTCCATGTATATAAATAGCTAAGTATCCATATTATGCCATACACCACACCACACGCCTGGTGAATGGAGAATTGTTGATCCAAAAAAATTCTCTCTTGAATCCTCTTGACTCCCCTCTCAAGAACAAGAGACATTCTTCAAGGCCGAAGAACAAGAAATCAAGAACGACTGACACAAGACACTCGCTTCTCCGCCCTAGCACCCAGAGAACGAGCGGTGTTCATCGGTGGCCATCCGAGCACGTGTGGATCACAACTAGAGATATTCTAGTTTGGATCCTTACAAGTACAATGAGATAATCTAGAAGGGTCATTTCAGAATATCAACATCATCAATGAAGAAAAATACCAATGATACAGGTATTATTTTTCGTTATGAAATTAATTAAATTAATATAAAACAGGATGTACAAATAAGGTTTTGGGCCTCTTTATTCTTTATCTAAATCTTGGATTATATTACTTGGAGACTGGTGTTCATCATCATATTGATCCCGTAATAATCATTGATCATGGTAAAAATCAAAGTCAGGTGTCATTCCAACCACTCTTCTTTTACGCCCGAAACCTTCATGTGGTATCAGAGGGGTTACATCATAGTTTATAATTATTTAAATATTTCATTGATGAATTTCGCATCTAATAATTTAGTTGTTTCAATTCAAGTTAATTGTTCTAAAAATATGAATCTCAAGATCAATTCCTCCTCTTTCGTTTCTCATTCACCTTACAGAAACGATCTTTTTATTTTAATTTTTATTAAAATAAAATAAAGGATCACATCTGGAGGTGCCAAAGATTCCTGGTCATACAACACCAGAACACATGGTATGTATTCAGCAGTACACATTGTGTAGTCCAGATTCAATGCATTGGACCAGTCCAACAAACCAAGCCATGTGTAGGAATCTTTCTAAGTCTTAAATGACTCCGTTTGTTGACCAAAAATAGGTGGCATGCAGTTTCTAGATTACAAACTGTGTGGCCCAATGGACACGGTGTTTAGTTCCTTCGGGTAAGGGTTAGACCATGTACCCCATACACAGCTTTCCCGGCTGAAGACTGTGTAATGAGGAACTATACGGAGTTTGGCCCACTGGACATGTCGTGTACTCCAAATATTTCTGAATCACACTCACACGCCGTTGACCTGGGCATGTACATCAGATAGATGGTGAAAAATAGTACATGTCATGTAGTTAGAACTACACTTCGTGTACTCATCCAAATTATGTAGATTTTTTAAAATTTATTATTATATTATACAATCCATTGAGATATGTACCATCGTGCAGGCGTAATGCTGAGGCACAACTCATGATAGGTGTTTTATATATGTGTGTTTAATTTAACATCTGTGTAATGTTCATTTCTACTCATTGGGTAGTTATGAATAGACATTCACTAGGTTACCTCCAAGGTACAAGTTACATACAAAGATAATTTTAAATGAATTTATTTGTTTAAAATTTTTATAGATGAGAATCTCAAGGAAATTTAGAAAAGGATTTAATATAAAATGATTGATTAATTAAAGATGATAATTAATTTATTCGAGTGTGATTAATCTTAAACAAGAAAAATTAAAGAATTAAATTCTAGTTTTATTTATGCATAAACATCGTTGCATGTATGGATGATCATGATTTATACCAAAAACATAGTATGTGGATGTTTTGTTTTTAATTTATTTATTTAAATTAAATTTTTTGGCCTACGAGACTTCTCCTCATTAATATGTAGGGATTGCGTGCCCAAGTTTTCTTTTATGTAAAACACCTTTTTACCCCTCACCTACATGGGAGTTAAATAATTGACTAATGTAATGTATGGAACTCCCAAGCTAGTAGAGGTGGTTAAAGCTGGAGCCAAGACGAAACCAATCCCATGAGATACAGAGGTGGAAAGGTGGAAGCAGTAAACACAAACCCAAAAGGTTCTAGTTGTTTCTCCCCTAGGCCAAGGTTAGTTTATCAACTTCTAGACAAACTAACCATTAGAAAAGCTCATGATCATTCCATTTACTTTATTTTATTTTAGTTAGTTTTGTGGTTTATCAATATGGATGTGTTGTCACGATCACATAATTAATGAATTAAACAAGCATGCAAGATGGAACTAAAATAAACCATACTTATGCACAAATATTATCAAGACATGGTTAATCACTTAAGTAAGTTCCACCTAATATTAAAAATCATGAGATAATGATAATAAAAAATTCACTCATAAGAGATAAAAATCCCTAAAATAAAATATTAAGTCAGATCAAGCCTTTCGTTACTTGATTAAAGAGAAAAACTCAATAAAACAATGTGTTTGACCAACCCTTGTTGGGATAATTACTTTTATACAGGAAGCTGTTATGAAACGTTTTGGGATGAAATAACCATATTAAATCAAGAGAAGTATCCCATGATAGACTTGGTGTAATATTGGAGCCAAGAGTTGGGGAAATACAAATTCATGATTTCAGAATTGGGGATTCCACTCAATATATCAAGGAGATGTAATCCCACAGTTGGCAAATACCATCCTACCTAAATACCTTCTACTTTCTAGAACAACCTTTGCTGGGGTTATGCGATGGATAATATGGATCCTTTCCACAATAATTTCATGAAAACTGGATATTTCGAGTTCAATGGTGAGGGATATTGGTACTTGATACAATAGTGGGATACTTAATAAAATTTATTATTTCTTATAAAATGTAAACGATAAATTACTAATGATCTGCCCTTTTAATTGTATAATAAAAATGAAAAACTAGTCAACAACACTATCCCTATGATAAATTATTGATAAAGAAAACATCTTAGCTGGTAGTAACTTACAGTAATGGTTTAGACGCCTTCAGGTTATCCTATGCCTTGAACAGAAATCTTACATGTTGGAGTCAGCATTACCTGATCCTCCTGTCAAGGATGTGAGTGATGAGAATTTTCTGGTCTATGCGAAACATATGAATGATGCAGTCGATGTTCAATGTTTGATGTTATCATCTATGTCTAGTGAGCTCATGAAGTCTCATGAAAACATAGATGATTATAGCATGCTCGATCACCTCCGTGGTCTTTACTAGGAAAGAGAAAGATAGGAAAGGTTTGAGATCTCTAAGTCACTGTTTCATAGTAAACTTGGAGAAGGTTCCACAGCTAGGCCTCATGTAGTCAAGCTCATTGGATATATTGAGAACCTGGAGGTTCTAGGGTTTAAACTCCCTGAAGAACTGGGCAATGATCTCATTCTCGCATCACTCCCTTAGAGATTCCCTAACATTGTGGTCAATTTCAATATGAACAACATTGATAAGTCTCTATCTGATCTTCCTACCCTCATTCTAAGAGTGGACAAAGATATGAAGTGAAAAACTCCTTCTGTTCTTATGGTGAATAAGTGGAAAGGGAAGGTGAAGAAATTTAAGCCCAAAGCTTCCTCACGACCTTCTAAGAAAATGAAGATCAAATGGGAGGCAAGAGAACAGGAGGCTGTTTATTTCTCATGTGGCAAGAAAAACCACTGGAAGAATCTTCAGGTGCATTTATTATTGAATGAAATGTATATATTTCAACAAATTGGGTATTATATACAGATTTTGGTGGTCACATATGTATCCAAATATAGGAACCAAGTAGATTCAGAAAGATTGATCGAGGGGAGGTAGATCTACGAGCAGCCAACGGAGCCAGACTTGTTGTTGTAGCTGTTAGGGACTACCACCTCACGTAGCCAACTGGGACGATCTTGGTGTTAAAGGGTTTTTATTATGTGCCTTTTGTTACTAAAAACATTATTTATGTATCCAGATTAGATACAAATGGATTTGTTTTCATGTTTGGAAATGAATGTTTCTTTTTTTACAAAGATAGCATTTGTTATGGTAGGGAACATTTATACAAACGACTTTACGTGTTGAATTACACAAAATAAGTAATGGAAATCGATAACAAAGATGCTTCACATGACTCATACTACACCCAACTTTGGCATCACTGGATAGGTCATGTAAATGAGAAATGCATGACAAAAAAACATCAAGATGGATATTTAGATTCATTCGAACTAAAAACACTTGGCATATGTCATGCGTGTTTACAAGGAAAAATGAATAAATCCCCATTTATGGGGAATGGTTAAAGGGATAAATAACTTCTTGAATTGGTTCATACTGATGTGTGTGGACCATTTACAGTTGAAGCAAGGGTGGGTACTCATACATCATAACTTTTACTGATGATTTTAGTAGATATGGATATATCTACTTAATGAGGTATAAGTCGGATTCTTTTGATCATTTTAAATAATACAAGAATGAAGTTGAGAACCATCTTGGTAAGATTAATAAAGAACTCCACTCCAACTGAGTTGGAGAATGTCTTAATCAAGACATCACTGATTACTTACGGGAGTTTGGGATCCTATCCCAACTCACTCCTCCAAACACGCCCCAGTGGAATGGTGTGAGCGAAAGGAGGAACCACACCCTATTGTACATGGTGAGATCAATGATGAGTCATGCGAGTCTTCCATTATTCTTTTGGGGAAATGCGTTACAAACAGTGGTACACATACTAAACCAAGTACCAACTAAATCAATAAATGGTATTCCATATGAGTTATGGAGTGGAAGAAAATCCATGTTAACGAATTTACATGTGTGGGGTAGTGAAGCGTTTGTTAAGACCTCTTCAGGTAACAAACTCACACCCAGAGGCACAAAGTGTATCTTTATAGGATACCCTAAGGAAACAAGTAGATATTACATATACAACCCCTTAGACAAAACGGTTATAGTGGTAAGACATTCCATATTCCTTGAGAGGGAGAAATATCCAAAATAGATAGTGGGAGCGTGATAGAATTCAATGAAGTCAAGGCTCAAGGTACACAAGAGTTGGTAGAAGAACATATTACACAAAGCCCCATTAAAGAAGAATCTCTTCCAGAGACACAAGTCTTGCGTAGGAGCACAAGAGAGGTTAGAGATTTGGAATAGTACAGTTTTCTAGTTACTGAGGATGGTGACTCATTATTAGTTGATAATAAGGATCCTCTAACTTACAAGGAAGAAGTAAGTGGCACAGAGGTTACCAAGTGGAAATAAGACATGAATTCTGAAATGGATTCCATGTACCAAAACCAAGTCTATAATTTGTTAGATCCTCTAACTAATTTAAATCCTATTAGGTGTAAATGGGTATTTTAGAAGAAATTGTACATGGAAGGACTTGTTAGTACCAATAAGGAACGAATGGTTGTAAAAAGTTTTAAACAATGTCAATTAATTGAATACGATGAATCCTTCTCACCAATTGCAAGGTTGAAATCCTTCAAAATTCTACTTTCCATTATGGCTTACCATGACTATGATATTTGGAAAATGGAATTCAAGACAACATTCTTTAATGGGAACCTTTAGTAATATGTATACAAGACACTACCTAAAGGGTTTGTGACTCCAAAGGATGACAATAAGGTAATCAAGTTGCAGAAATCCGTTTATGGATTAAATAAAGCATCCAAGTCATGGAACATTTGTTTTGATGAAGCCATAAAAGAATTTTTTTTTACCAAGAATGAATGCGAGCCTTGTGTCTACAAATGGTTTAGTGGGAGTGCAGTCATTTTACTAATAGTATATGTTGATTACATATTACTTATTGGAAATGAGATTCCAATCTTATATTCTGTTAAGGCATGGTTGAGTCAATGCTTCCCCAAGAAAGACTTGAGTGAGGCAGCATATATTCTTGGGATCAAGATACATCATCATAGATCCAAGATATTGTTGGGCCTAATTCAAAGTACATACATTGATAAGATACTAAAGAGATTCGGTATGGAACAATCCAAGAGGGTATTGTTTCCAGTGTCACATGAAATTCATCTTTCCAAGAAAATGTTCCCTCTGAAACATGAGGAAAGAAAGATAATGGCAAGGAATCTATACACATTAGTGATTAGGTTAGTCATGTATTCCATGCTATGTACTAGTCTGGATGTTGCCCACGCATTGAGTGTGGTAGGTAGATATCAAGATGACCTAGGTGACCGCCATTGGGTTGTAATCAAGAATATCCTAAAGTATCTGAGGTGTACTAAGGATATGTTCCTAGTTTACAGAGGAGATGAGTAACTAGTCATCAGAGGATATGCAGATTCTAGTTTCCAGGCAGATCAAAATGACAAGAAGTTGCAAACGGGATACATCTTCACTATGAATGGAGGTGCACTGAGCTAGAAGAGCTCAAAGTGGAGTGTGATCATAGATTCTACAACAGAGTCTGAGTATATCACAGCTTCTAAGGCAATTCAATAAGCAGTTTGGATGCGAAGCTTCATCCAGGACCTAGATGTGATACCTAGCAGTAAAGATCCCATCACACTGTACTATGATAATACTACAGCAGTGGCTCTCGGAAAAGAGCCAAGGTCACATCAGCGGATGAAGCACATACTTAGGAATTATCTTCTCCTGAGGGATTTTTCTTAGAGAGGTGAAGTTGCAGTGAGTATTATTTCCACATAAGACAACATGGCGGACCACTATAAAAAATCATTGACTCTACATAAACATGATCATCATGTGAGGTCTAGCGGACTGAAATTCATAGGTAGTTGGATCTAGTTAAAGTGGGAGTTTGTAAGAGTTTTTTTTCTAGAACGAAGTGGTTTTACTTTGATTACATGGATATTTAATGTATTATTACATATTGTTCATTGTTCTTCATGACTATGATGTAATAATGTCCTAAAGTATTTTTTGCATTGATATGGTCATGGAAGTTCCCTGAAATGATGAGAACCTTGAAATGCTATAAAAATATTCTTAAATATAGTTCTATGGTTGGATGACATGAAATGATAGTACACATATCATGCCGACCATCAGGTGTGAGTACTCGTAAGCAGATGAGACTTCCTCTCATGAAGTTCTCACTTGGTAATCTCCAAGATAGAAGATTATGATAATAGACCCGCTAATATAAATCCCACATGTTTTCATGTCATTAGATATTTCTATCTATGAGCATGTGTAATTATTATTAGACTTTAACATTATCATTAATATGTGTCACGAATTACGCACTTTGATTTACTGATGAAAACCACCACGCATACAGTTGGCGGGTAGTAGGGTACTTTGGGTGTATCATGAGTGGCATGTTATTAATGGATAAGTCAAGGAAGGATTTGTCCTTTCCATTTATAGAATTTGATATCTCATCCCTTTGATTGAAATAGAACTTTCGTGCAAAATTCCGTGGCCATGGTGTAACGATGAGTTTATTTCAGGTAGTTAAAGAAAGACGTATCAAACATAAAAGTTGATGAGACAATCACAAAACCTGCTTGATGAGATATTGCGACAAAGGGGTTATATTACACTATGATTCTTCGTATGTGGATGTCATTTTTGCGACTTTACGTTATTTCTCTTGGGTTCCTTGACCCGTTTCTAGAAAGTACTCCTAGACTTTAGGTAAGCTCTCTTAATGCCAACGAGAAATAATCATAGAGGGTCACACACTAAGTGTTTTTGGTGGTCACTGTTAAATTATATTTGAATTTAATTAATGAAATAAATATTATTCTCAAGACTTTGGAATAATTTTATTCAAGTTAAGATGATCGCATAAATTAAGCAAAATTTATTTATTTATTTTGTTAAAAATTTAATAAATATTTATTAACTAGTTTGTAAATAAAATATTTATTTAAGAGAATAAATTATTTATTTATTTATTTGGGTGTTCAATAAATGGAAGTGGAGTTCAAGTGGACCAAGTTCGGTCCAGTGCTAAAATAATTATTTGCATGATGGTAAATAATTATTTAACTAGTTTTAACAAATTAAAATAATGCTGCTATTATCTTATGACGTGGAATTTTATTTATAATTCTATTTATCACTAGTTGGCACACTATAAATAGTGAAGCGATATTATTATAAAATTCATGGGTTTTCTCTAAGTTCATGAATGTATTCAATTTTTTCTATGGAATTAAATATTGTAACTAAAATTCCATGTATATAAATAGGTAAATACCCCTATTGTTCCATACCCCACACCACACATCTGGTGAATGGAGAAATTTTGAGCCAAACCATTTCTCTCTCGAATCCTCTACTCTCCCCTCTCAATAATGAGAGACATTCTTCAAGGACAAAGAACAAGCGATCAAGAAAGACCAACACAAGACACTCACTTAGCCATGCTAGCACCCGGAGAACGAGCGGTGTTGATCAGAGCATGTGTGGATCACCGCTAGAGGGATTCTAGTTTGGATCCTTACATGCACAATGAGATAATCTGGAAGTGTCATTCCGAACGATCAACATCATCAACGATGAAAAATACAAAATATATAGTTATTATTTTTCTTTATGAAATTAATTAAATTAATTATAAACATGATGTGCAAGATCCTCTCTAAGGTTTTGGGCCTCTTTCTTCTTTATCTAAATCTTTGATTATATTCCGTGGAGACTGGAATTCATCATCGTATTGATCCCGGAATAATCATTGTTCATGGAAAAAATCAAAGTCAGGTGTCGTTCCAACCACACTTCCGCTATCCCGGAACCTTCATGTGGTATCAGAGGTGTTACATAATAGTTTATAATTATTTAAATATTTCGTCAATGAATTACACATTTAATAATTTAATTATTTCAATTCAAGTTAATCGTTAGGAAAATCTAAATCTTGAGATCTATTCCTCCTCTTTCGTTTCTCGTTAACCTTACAAAAATGATCTTTTATTTTAATTTTGATTAAAATAAAATAGAGGATATCATTCAGAGGTGCCAAAGCTTCCTGAATGTACATCACCAGAACACACAGTGTGTATTCGACAATATACGATGTGTAGTCTAGATTCAATACATCAAACCGGTCTTCCAAACCAAGCCATGTGTTGGAGTCTTTCTATGTGTTAAATGACTCCATGTGTTGACCAAGAAAATGTGGAATATAGTTTCCAAATTACACATCGTGTGGTCCAATGGACATGGATTGAAGTCTCTTCGGGTTAGGGTAGGACTATGTACACCATACACGGCTTTCTCAGCTGGAAACCCTGTAATGAGGAACTATATAGTGTGTGGCTCACTGGACATGCCTTGTACTCCAAATATTTTTGAAGTACACTCACACGATATTTCCCCGGGTGTGTACTTCAGATAGACAGTGAAAAATAATACACATCGTCTAGTTAGAACTACATATCATGTATTCATCCAAATTACATAGATTTATTAATATTTATTATTATATTATACAAACCCTTGAGATGTGTACCATCGTGCAGGCATAATGCTGAGGCACAACACGTGATATGAGTTTTATATATATGTGTGTTTAATTTAACATCTATGTAATATTCATTTCTACTCATTGGGTAGTTATGAATAGGATTTCACTAGGTTCCCTCTAAGGTAAAAGTTACGTACAAAGATAATTTTAAATTAATTTGTTGTTTAAAATTATTATGGATGAGATTCTCTAAGAAATTCAGAAAAGGATTTAAGATAAAAGGATTGATTAATTAAAGATGATAATTAATTGATTCGAGCATGATTAATATTAAAAAAGAATGATTAAAGAATTGAGTGATTGTTTTATTTATCCATAAACATAATTGCATGTATGGATGATCATGACCTAGACCAAGACCTTTGTATATGGATGGTTTCTTTTAATTTATTTATTTAAATTAAATTTGTTGGCCTGCGAGCCTTCTTCGCATTAATATGTAGGGCCTGTGTCCCCAAGGTTTATTTTATGTAAAACCCTTTTTACCCCTCACCTACATGTTAGTTTACAAAAAGACATATGTAATGGATGGAACTCCCAAGCTAGTGGAGGCGGTTCAAGGTAGAGCCAAGATGAAACCAATCCTAGGAGATAGAGAGGTAGATAGGTGGAAGATGTAAACACGAAAACAGAAGGTTCAAGTTATTTCTTCCCTAGGCCAGGGTTATTTTATCAACCGCTAGATAAACTAACCATCATAAAAGATCATGATCATTCCATTAACTTTATTATTTTTCGGTCAGTTTCATTGTTTATCATTATGGATGTGTTTTCATGATCAAAAAATTAATGAATTAAATAATCATGCAATATGGAACTAAAATAAACCAGACTTATGCGTAAATATTATCAAGACATGGTTAATCACTTAAGTAAGTTCCACTTAATATTAATAGGCGTATAATAAGGATAATAAAAAATTCACTCATAAGAGATAAAAATACCTCAAATAAAATATAAAGTCATAACAAGCCTTTAGTTACTTGATTAAAGGAAAAAACTCAATAAACCTATGGGTTTGACCAACCCTTGTTGGTACACTTACTTTTATAAAGAAATCTCTTATGAAAGGTTTCAGGTTGACTTAAACATACTACATCAAGAGAAGTAGCCCTTTCTAGACTTGGTGTAATATTGGAGGCAATATTTGAGGAAATACAAAGTCATGATTTAAGGATTGGGGAGTCCACTCAACATATCAAGGAGCTCCAAGCCCATAGTTAGAAAAGACATGCCTATCTAAATACCTTCTAATAGCTTGACCAACTTCTGTTGGGGTTATGCAAAGGGGAATATGGATACTTACCACTAGAATGTCATGGAAACTGGACATTCTGAGTTCAATGGTGAGGGTTATTGGGACTTCATAAAATAGTGGGAGATTTAATAAAATTTATTATTTCTTATAAAATGTAATCAAAAAAGTAATAATGATCTTCTCTTTTAATTGGAGAATAAAAATGAAAAACTCATCAACCACACTATCCCTATGATCAATTATGGATAAAGAAAACATCATCACTGGAAGTAACTTTCCGGAATGGTTTAGATGCCTTCAGATTATCCTATGTTATGAATGGAAGTCTTACGTGATGGAGTCAGCATTACCTGATCTACCTGTAAAGGAGGCGAGTGAGGATAATTCCATGTTCTATGCGAAACATATGAATGATGCAATCGATGTTTAATGTAGGATGTTATCATCAATGTCTAGTGAGCTCATTAAATCTCATGAAAACATGGATGATTATAGAATACTCGAGCACCTCTGTGGTCTTTACTACTAAAGATAAAGACATGAAAGGTTTGAGATCTCTAAGGCACTCTTTCAGAGTAAGATTGGAGAAATTTACCTAGATGGGCCTCAAGTAGTCAATCTCATTAGCTACATTGAGTGCCTGGAGGTCTAGGTTTTAAACTCCCCAAAGAACTGGCCATCGATCTCACTCTCGCAACACTCCCTCAGAGCATCTCTAACTTTGTTGTAAATTTCAATATGAAAAACATTGAGAAGTCTCTATCTGATCATCTTATCCTCGTTCTCCAATTGGAAAAAGATATGAATCGTGAAAATACATATTCCCTTATGGTGAATAAGAGGAAAGGTAAGGTGGAGAGATTTAAGCCCAAAGATTCTTCATAGACTTCCAAGAAAAGAAAGATCAAAGAGGCGGCAAGAGAACAGGAGGCTGTTTGTTTCGCATGTGGAAAGAATGACCACTGGAAGAAACTTCTTGTGCATTTGTTATCGAATGAAATCTATATGTTTCAAAAAATTGGGTATTAGATACAGCTTGGGGTGCTCATATATGTATCCAAATATAGGAACCATGTAGATTTAGAAAGATTGATCGAGGGGAGGTAGATCTACGAGGATCCAATGGAGCCAGACCTGCTGTTGTAGCTATCGGGGACTACAAACTCACATTTCCAACTGGGACGATCTTGGTGTTAAAGGGTTGTTATTATGTTCCTTCTATTATTAAAAACATTATTTCTGTATCTATATTGAATATATATGGATTTGTTTTCAAGTTTTGAAATGAATGTTTCTTCTTTTACAAAGATATAATTTGTTGTGGTAGGGCACATTTATTCAATGGACATTACGTGTTGGATTACACAAACCAAGTAATGGAAATCGATAACAAATATACTTCACATGACTCATACCACACCCAACTTTTTCATCACCAACTAGGTCGTGTAAATGAGAAACACCTGACAATGTTACATCAAGATGGATATTTAGATTATTTCGAACTAAAACCACTTGGCATATGTCAGGCATGTTTACAAGGCAAAATGACCAACTCGCCATTTAGTGGGAAAGGTGAAAGGGCTAAAGAACTTCTTGAATTGGATCATAATGATGTGTGTGGACCATTTCCAGTTGAAGCAAGGGGATGGTACTCATACTTCATAACTTTTACTGATGATTTTACTAGATATGGTTATATCTACTTAATGAGGTATAAGTCAGATACTTTTGATATGTTCAAAGAATACAAGAATGAAGTTGAGAACCATCTTGGTAAGAAGATTACGAAACTCCGCTCAAACCAAGGTAAAGAATATCTTAATCAATACTTCATTGATTACTTATGGGATTTTGGGATCTTATCCCAACTCACTTCTCCAAACACGCCCCAGTGGAATGGTGTGATAAAAAGAAGGAACCACACCTTGTTTGATAGGGTGAGATCAATTATGAGTCATGTGAGTCTTCCATTATCTTTTTGGGGATATGGGTTACAAACAGCGGCACAAATACTAAACCAAGTACCAGCTAAATCGATAAATGGTATTCCATACAAGTTCTGGATTGGAATAAATGCCATGTTATCGAATTTACATGTGTATAGTAGCGAAGCGTTTGTTAAGGCCTCTCCAGGTAACAAACTCGCACCCCGAGGCACAAAGTGTACCTTTATAGGATACCCTAAGGAAACTAGGGGATATTACTTATACAGCCCCTTAGACAAAAAGGTTATAGTGGAAAGACATGCCATATTTTTTGAGAGGGATCAAATCTCTAAAGGAGATAGTGGGAGAGAGATATACTTTGATGAAGTCAGGGTTCAAGGTACACAAGAGTTGGTATAGGAACAGATTCCACAAAGCCCCATGAAATAAGAATATGTTCCAGAGACACAAGTACTATGTAAGAGTATAAGAGATGTTAGAGAACTGGAACGGTATGATTTTCTAGTTACCAGGGATAGTGACTCATGATTAGTTGATAATAACAATCCTCTAACCTATAAGGAAGCAGTAAGTAGAACAAGCATTCCCAACTGGGAAGAATCCATGAATTCTGAAATGGATTCCATGTACCAAAACTGAGTTTGGATTTTGGTAGATCCTCCAGTTGATGTAAATACTATTGGTTGCAAATGGGTATTCAAGAAGAAATTTCACATGGAAGGAAAAGTCAGTACCTATAAGGAATGACAAGTCGAAAATGGTTTTAAATAGCGTCAAGGAATTGACTATGATGAAACCTTCTCACCAGTTGCAAAGATGAAATCTATCAGAATTTTACTTGCCATTTTGGCTTACCATGACTATGAGATTTGAAAAATGGATGTCAAAACAGCATTCCTTAACAGGAACCTTCAGGAATATGTCCACATGACAGAACCTAAAGTGTTTGTGACTCCAAAAAATTCCAATAATGTGTACAAGTTTTAGAAATCCATTTATGGATTAAATCAAGCATCCAGGTCCTGGAACATTTGTTTTGATGAAGCCATAAAATAATTTTATTTTATCAAGAATGAATGTGAGCCTAGTGTCTATAAACAGTTTAGTGGGAATGCAGTCATTTTCCTAATAGTATATGTTGATGACATATTACTTATTGGAATGAGATACCAGTCTTACATTCTATTAAGGCATGGGTGAATCAATGTTTCTCCATGAAATAATTTGGCGATGTAGTGTATATTATTGGGATCAAGATACATCATGATTAATCCAAGTGATTGTGGGGCCTAATTCAGAGTACATACATTGATAAGATACTAAAGATATTTAGTATGGAACAATCCAAGAAGGGATTGTTTCTAGTGTCACATGACATTCATCATTCCAAGAAAATGTTCCCTCGGAGACATGAGGAAAGAAAGATACTAGAAATGAATCCATACGCATCAGCGATTGGGTCATTCATGTATGTCATGCTATGTACTAGGTTGGATGTCGCCTACGCATTGAGTGTGGTAGGAAGATATCAAGCTGACCCAGGTGACCTCCATTGCAAGGTAGTCAAGACAATCCTAAAGTATATGAGGCATTATAAGGATATTTTCCTAGTTTATAAAAGGGATGAGGAACTAGACATCAAAGGATATGCAGATTCTAGTTTCCAGACTGATCAATATTACATAAAGTCGCAAACAGGATACATCTTCATTTTGAATGGAGGTGCAGTGAGCTGGAAGAGCTCAAAGCAGAGTGTGGTCACAAACTCTATAGTAGAGTCCGAGTATATCACAACTTATGAGGTAGATAAAGTATAATTTTGTATGTGGAGCTTCCACCAGGAGCAAGATGTGATACCTAGCAGTAAATATCCTATCACACTGTACTATGATAACAATGTAGCAGTGTCTCTTGCAAAAGAACCGAGGTCACATCAGCGGATGAAGCACATAATTTGGAAGTATCATATCTTGAGGGATTTTTCTCAGAGAGGTGCAGTTGCAGTGAGCAGTATTTCCACATAAGACAAGATGGCGGACCCCTTGACTAAAGCCTTGACTTAGTAGAAACATGATCATCATGTGAGTTCTGGCGGACTGAAAGTCATAGGTAGTTGGCTCTAGTTAAAGTGGGAGTTTTTAAGAGTTGGTGTCCAAGAACAAACTAGTTTTACTTTATTTTCATGGATATTTAATGTATTATAACATATTTTTCATTGTTCTGCACGACTATGATGTAATAATGTCCTAGAGTATTTTTTGCATTGATATGGTCCTGGCAGTTCCCCGCTATGATGTGAACCTTGAAATTATATAAAAATATTCTTAAATATAGTTTTCTGGTTGGATGACATGATATGATGGGACACATAGCACGCAGACTGTCAGGTGTGAGTACTCGTAAGTAGCTGAGACTTCCTCTCATGAAGTTCACACTTGGTAATCTCTATGATAGGACATTATGAGAATAGACCCGCTAGTAGAAACTACACATGTTTTAGTGTCATCATATATTTATATCTACAAACGTGTGTAATGATCCTTTGACTTGATTATTATCATTAATACATGTCATGAATTACGCACTTTGATTTACTGATGAAAATTGTCACACAGAAAATTGGCGGGAAGTAGGGTATGTTGGGTGCATCACAAGTGGAATTTTATTAATGGATAACTCGAGGAAGGATTTGTCCCTCCCATTTATGGAATTTGAAATCTCAGTCCTTTGATTTCAATAGAACTATTGTGTGAAATTCCATGTCCATGGTGTAACGACATGTTTTTTTCAGGTAGTCAAAGAACGATGTATCAAGCATAAAATTTTATGACACAATCATGAAACCTTCTTGATGAGGTATTGAAACAAAGGGATTATATTACACTGTGATCATTCGTATGTGGATGTCTTCATTGTGACTTTACATTCTTTCTCTTGGGTGCCTTGACCCATTGATATATAGTACTCTTGTACTTTAGGTGAGCCCACCTAATGAAAATGAGAGAGAATTCTAGAGGGTCACACACTAAGTGTTATTGGTGGTCTTGGTTAGATTTTATTTGAATTTAATTAATGAAATAAATATTATTCTCTAGATCGTGGAATAATTTTATTCAAGTTAAGATGATCACATAAATTAAATAAAATTTATTTATTTATTTTATTGAACATTTAATAAATATGTATTTACTAGTTTGTAAATAAAATATTTATTTAAGAGAATAAATTATTTATTTATTTATTCGGTGTTCAATAAATTGAAGTGGAGTTCGAGTGGATCAAGGTTGATCCAGTAGTAAAATAATTATTTGAAAGATGGTAAATAATTATTTAAATAGTTGGCACAAATTAAAATAATGCTGCTATTATTTTGTAACGTGGTATTTTATATATAATTCGGTTTTGCGCAAGTTGGCGCACTATAAATAATGACACGGTATTATTATTAAATGCATGGGTTTTATCTACTTTCATGAATGTATTTAATTGTTTCTATGCAATTAAATATTGTAACTGAAATTCCATGTATATAAATAGGTAAGTACCCCAATTGTGCCATACACCACATCACATGCCTGGTGAATGGAGAATTGTGGAGGCAAACAATTTCTCTCTTGAATCCTCTTCCCTCCCCTCTCAAGAATGAGAGACGTTATTCATGGCTTAAGAACAAGCAATCAATAGGAGGCCATCAGTTCATGTTCGGATCACCATTAGAGGGATTCTAGTTTGGATCCTTACAATTACGACGATATAATCTGTAAAGGTCATTCTGGATGATCAACATCATCAAAGAAGAAAAATACCAAAGATAGAGGTATTATTTTTCATTATAAAATTGATTAAATTAACTATAAACATGATGTTCAAGATCCTATATAAGGTTTTGGGCCTCTTTCTTATTTATCTAAATCTTTGATTATATTCTATGGAGACTGGTGTTCATCATCGTATTGATCCCAGAATAATCATTAATCATGGTAAAAATCAAATTTGGGTACTGTTCCAACCATGCTTCCATTGCGACCATAACCTTAAATCTATGGGTATTTATAGTGCTTTGTAAAGGTAATATTGACTTTAATAAGGTCATGTAAGGTTACTCCAAGGCTATGTAAAGGTAAGACTGGGTTTGATAAATGCATAAGGGTAATATGTATTACAATTATGAAACACATATGAGTTGTGTATGGGTAAGTCATATTACCCTTACAGAATTCTCTTTTTGGGACATTTCTATTTCAAACCCCTGTTTTTCTTTATTCTTCCCTTGTACACTTTTTCAACTCCTTATTCATGATTTTGAAGGTTTTAAATCATCAGGAATTATTTTCCTTAACTCGTTAAAGGGTTATAATTCCTTTATAAAGGAAATTAAACACTCTACTATTATGAATCAATTAAAATAAAATTAAATGATGACATTTAATTTTTGGTTATTATTATAGTGAACTGGTATGCAGTTTTGTTTTCCTAAAATATTTTAAACCTTTTGGGAATCATATGTTGGTTATCCCTTTGAGCTCGAGTAGTCCAAAAATTCCCATAAATAATATCTATGGATTCCTCTTGATATAACTAGGCCTTTATTCTACTTTTCTAATCATGGATAAGATTTCTCTCTCCTCTTTCTAGGTACAGTTCCTGGAAAATATTAATTCTATGTATGAGTTTATATCCACTTTTCTCTTTATTTCTTGAGAAATTTGTGAAATAATCCTTCTTGATAAATAGTGGGATTATATCAAAAGATTTATTGAACATGATAAATACTTTATAAAATGAAAAGTAACCCAAATTATTAAAGATTAATTAAAAATAATTATCAAATGCATATCTTGGATTATTCTGGAGAGATAATATATTATCATATGTGAATTTGTAATTATTATTTGAGGAATGAATTTCTAGCTCATTTATTAGAATAAATTGATAATTCATAAATTATCTATGTATGGGAAAATATTATCACATGTCACATTTTATTTCATTTGGAAATAAAATAGTTGGATTTAGTTATAGGAACCTTTGGAAAGAATTTTGAGCCAACGAGTACATAGATGTGACTTAGGAGATGTTTCCTTGATGAAACTTGAACTTCTTCATCAATGAATTAAGGTAGGAAGTTCCTTACATTACAAGGCTATCATATACAATTGTTTTCCTTGATATAGTTCTTGGGTTCACATACTTTGATGACCATTCTTGTGATCGCATATGGGTGTGTGTATATATTGTGAGACCTATTTATGATATTTTATTCCATGAGTATCACAAGAGTATCTTGTTTCCATGTTTTATTATGATAAAATATTGTTATGTGTTCAAACTATATTCTCATAATGATATGTTATGCTTTCCTTGTATGTTTTACCCTATTATGTGTGTCACCATGCCTTGGAGGTTATTATTTTTCCTTGAGATAGGTGGACTATCATATGATTTTTATCCCTTAGAGGGGGAGTTTACATGATTTACAATGATGGAAATGATTGACCTGAGTATAGGGTAAAGATAAGATGATTCCACGAAACACCATATTGAAAATGGACTCGATGGATGAAAGACAAGTATCTATTTTCTTGGTGCCTTGTTTTTTTACGAGTAGTACACTTGATTCCTTATTGATTTAGAAGAATCATGCTCGATGCCTAGCTAATTTGTGAGTGGTTTACTCGATTCCTAGTGATTTTCAAGAAACATTCCATACTTGAGGCCTAGAAAAGCTGAGTAGAATGTATGCCTGATTCCATGAAGATATAGAGATACTAGTTGACTATCCCTATGGTTAGTTTGGTTACTTCTGACATCTCTTATTATTCTTTTCGGATGGAGTTGAAGTAGGTACGAATGGGGGTTTGTGTAGCTTGGTAAGAGTTTGACCATTCAGTATGTGATTGTATGTTGATATGACTATCACAAATTTATTATTATCATAGAATATAACTATTATATATTTAAAAAAAATTAAACACACATTATTGGTGTCTTATTAGGTTTCATTACTCATACCCTGCACAAGCATCATTATGCACGTGTAGACTTCATGTGTGGGGGTCTGATTAATGGAAAGGGGACTATGCATAATCATTGATAGCTGATCACAAGAGATTAGAGATTTTGGTTGACCAAGACAAATTTTGGAGGACTCTATTGTTTCTATTTTATTTATTTATTTACTATCTTGCATTACACTCTAGTTGGGATTGCACTTTTTCAAATTGGTCCATTAACAGTGCTACTAAAAGGGCTTTATCAATGCTATAGAAGCACTGATAATGTAAGCGATGTTAAAGGGTTATCTTTAATAGTGCTCATAAAAATCTCTAATAAAGGGAGCCTTTATGAATAGTTTTTTAGCACTAATAAAGGGGGCCTTTATCAGTACTTTTTTAAACAATTTTAAAGGATTCCTTTATCAGTTCTTTTTTAGCATTGTTATAATAGCCTTTAAGAGAAAAAAAACACAGATAAAGGCCCTACTGGTAAAGGGTATAATTTATTTCACACCCCCCATATCAGTGCTCCCCCTGCCCTCTTTATTAGTGCTACCCCACCCCACCCCTTTATTAGCACTTTAGCGTGCACCCCTAAGTCCAGTGAGTTTTGAACCTAGGATCTTCAGCTTATACACTAGTTCCTTTTCCACTCCCCTATACTATTTTTTTTTCATTTTACGATATATCTATAAATGTATATATATTTTTTGTTATATTTTTTTATCCATATATTTATATATATGTTTATATATATATTTCTATATGTGTATATAGATATATTTATAAATATATAAATACATACATATATATATTGGATATTAACTATAAAACCCCTTAAAACACAAAAAGTGTTAAGAAAATATAAAAACCCTAAAACCCCTAAAAACCCTAAAATGACCATAAATTCTAATCTGAGAATCCATTTTAGCTCCACAATAATTAAAATAGAATCTCATGAAATGATATTCGATATGATATGTTGTGTAGGGTAAATAGACACTTGGATCAGAAGTTATAGCTGTTTGAATTTTAAGAAATTTGGGTCAGTGACTAAAAACTATGTTTCGGTGGCCTTTAGACCCTTTGCGGGGGTGAAAAAATGTGGCCTAATCTTTATGAGATTGTCACTTTCCTTTCATGGAATATATCTTGTTGCATTATTCTATTTGATATGTAGTAGAGCTCAAACAGACACCTCAATCAAAAGCTATTTCTATTCGGAGTTCTAGTTCAATTTATAACTTCTTTGAAACTATAATATATTTTATTCCATTGATTATCACATGATTTCGATCTCATGTGGTTTTATCTTGTTTTATAAGCATTTATTTGACAGGTTGTGGAGATAAAACAGACTCCCAGATTAGAATTTATTTTAATTTTAGGGTTTTTAGGGTTTCTAAACAGTTTTATGGGTTTTAAGGTTTTCAAGAGTTATTATTAGTTTTTTGGGTTTTTTTGGGTTTGTAGGGATTTTCCAGATTTATAATCCATTTTTACTTAATATCTTATATATTATGTGTAAATTATTATTTATAATTATCTAAAACATATTTAATATATATATTATATTTATAACAATATAAATATATTAATATATTAATATATTAATATATAATTTTTTATTAAATAATTTTTTTAAAATAAACCCTTTATTAGTGCTAGTAAAAAATCATAGATAAAGGGTGGTATTTATTAGTGTTTCTAAAAGAATCTGATAAAGACCACCCATTTTTCAGTGTTTTTTTACTAGCACAGATAAAGGACCCCCTTTATGAGCACTTTTTTAGAAGCGCTGATAAATTCCCGTTTTATCACCACAATGCTGATAAGTTCCTATTTTGTTGGCACCATTTTACAAGTGATAATAAAGGGATGGTCTTTATTAGAACTTTTTTTATAATTGCTGATAAAGGTCCCACTTTAAAAGATATTTTTTAGCACTGTTAAAGACCCCCTTTAGAAATGCTTTTAAATACCCACTTTAACATTTATTTTTCTATCAGTGAGAAAGTGGATTTTTAAGATTTCTTTTAATGATAATTGTTAAAACCCTAGTGTTGGATAAACCCAGTTTTATCATAGTGTTTCATCTTTGGGAGCGTATCTATTACTTGTATGAGATCTATTTCATCTTACAATTTTCACATGTTATTTTGATTATTTATTATATTGTTTTATTATTATTATGTTATGACATGATGTTGATGGTATAGTCTCCCAACTGATAGAATTAGCCACTTTATTCTAGTTGGAAACCTCTTGAGCTTGGGTAGGCACGCATGAGGTCACAGAACCCTCCATCTTAGACTAAGTGGTTTAGATCAGTGTGTTATAATGTGGTATCAAAAAATGGGTTTTCTTATCTTCTTTTTGGACTAACCCAATACATGGTAGAAAGGAGATAAATATGTGGGACTCGAGCAGGGGAGTATCCATGTACATGTCCAACACTTATGTAATAGACCTTGGAGTTACCATGCCTAGGATTACTATTACTATTTATATATGGTTTTGGGTGCATTCATGCATCATGGTTAGAAACATAGGTTCACATGATATATATATATACCTAATTTTCAATTTTATAGTTATTCTTTAATTAAATTATTTGATTTAAGGTATATTCCCCAAATAGATTCTATAGCGTTTGATATATCTATTTTTTAATACTATTGTGAAATATCTCTATTGAAATTAATTAGTTGAACTCCACATACTTTTGTTTTGTTGTATATATGGTGATTATGACTATCGTACAGAGATGAAAACCTTTGGTTAGTTATAGGAGGGTTATAACTTGGGTTGTGGGTAGACTCCAAGGGAAACATTTGGGTGGTCCCTTAGACTGATTAGGAATTGTTTAGTTTATAATGTCCATTCATGTTATAGAAGTTTTCACTTCATAGCCATTTGGTGGGACCACCAACTGAGAAAGATAGTAATCCAAATCATGTTTCCACACATCCTCTAGCGGTGTTGGATGTAGGCCTTCTCTAGTGGGGAGTCTTTCCACTGAGCTCTATGGTCGACTACACCATGGATTTTTAGCTTCACCATCCTCTAGACTTCTAGGGTACTGTTGGACTGAAGGATACTGAGGATTGGGTGGATATAATCGAGGGTATCTTCAACCTCATTGAGACACTGGTATATGGGAAGGTCAAACTAGCAGTATTCTTGTTGTAGGAACCTGCTAAAAATTGTTGAGGAGTCATGGGACTATTTGGTTGACACCAGGGACTCACTTAGGAGGACTTTAGAGACCTATTCTTTGGTTAGTTTATTCCGGATACATTGAAGCTAGACTGAACACATGAGTTAATGGATCTACACCAGGGTTCCATTAAAGTTCATGTCTACTTCACTCATTTTACTAAGCTTCTTTGCTTTTTACCTATTCTATCTGTGAATGAGGCTCAGAAGGACAAGAACTTTGAGACCAAACTCTGTCTTTACCTTAGACAGAGGGTAAATAGTTTAAACCTATCATTATACCCTAAGGTTATATTAAAGGACTTGATAATTAAGAAGATATTGGAGTAGGGTTGATAAATTGGTCATATTCTACCTTTAAGTGCATAATCAGGTGGGTCTTGTAGGTTTGGGGTGTAACACCCAAGACTTTTATGAGAAATATTTTGTTTTTATGTTATATAAATCATCAAAGGAATCTTTCACTACACACAACACTTGCTTGGCTTAATTTACACACAATCGTGACCTTCCTCGACAGCTTGCATCGTATGCAATACCGAGTTTCACTAAACAACGATATGCTATTAAAATATTGTTAAAACTAGACGTTATGAATAGTAATAACCACCTTTTAAAATTTTGTAAATTTTATTTTTCAAAATGGACTTCATTTTTGGATTTGGAATATCGAAATTATCTTACGGTGAAATTTTGGTACTTTTTGGATAACTTTCATATTCTGATGAATAGTGAAAATTACTAAATTTTAATTAAAAAAAACGTTTTTAATCAAAATAATTAATAGTGATAAATTATTAATTTGAGTGGTTTTAAAGTATATTTAGAATATATTTTTACAATTTAATACAATTTTTTTCATTGAGTGTAATTTCACATTTAAACCAAACATAAACAAGTGTCAGTCTTTTGATAGTTATTATCTCTTAAAAACACACTATTTGTTTTGACGAAGAGAATTAATTTTTAAATAAATTAATGCAACTGATGTGTTTTGAATTTGGTAAAATATACATCATTTTTGAATTCATAATATCAAATATATCTTAGGCCTAATTTTTGGTATTTTTCTGGAAACTTTCATTTTTTGATGAATAGTGAAACCACTAAGTGGTAGTTAAAAAAACTGAATTTTTCATAAAACATAATTTTACCGCTTCTGTGAGTGGAATTTCAAAAATCCGAGTGACACGGTTAATATCAAGGACTAAAATTTGGTTCAATGAGATGAAAACAATTTTTGGTGAATAGTAACTTTTTACTTTTTTTTACCACGGTTAAAAGTAAATATTGTAATTAAGGGTAAAAATGATATTATTATTACCCTAACACATGTACTAATTCTATTGGATAAGTGTAATTCGACCAAAAAAACCTTAGGAATAAAATATGACCATTTAGGCCCACATGGATTATATTAGGATATTTATTATTAATTTATTTAAAGAAGGGTTAAAATAGTTAAAATCAAAGTTTAATAACTAAATTATTTTTAATATAGGGTTATACATAATATAAATTCTACTATAAATATTAATTAGAAAGTTAAAAATCTTTCCTACATAATGGTATTTTATTTGTAATTTTTATACATTAAATAATTTAATTTAATTATGACACAAAGATGATGCAGTAATTATCTTATTAATGAAATATTGACATAATTGATGTTATAAATACCCAAATAAATGTAATTTGAGACTTTTAATGAATTCCACTAATTTTATAGGTTAATATGACATGTTAGTATTTATTTAATTAACTTTTTTCTAACTAATAATTATGATATGATTTTCACAAAAATCAATTACTAAATAGTGTCAAAATTGACATAAAATAGTTTTTGAAACAAATATTATATTATTAATTGTTAGTTTATTCATAAAAATCTAAGGTTCAGAAAAATGACTTAGATAAGGTTATATATATTAATAATAAACAACTTGGGGTTCTTTTGGCTTTTTATAGTAAGTTTATTAACCTTATAGTGTAAGAACACAAAAAGACACGGTAAAAGTAAAATTATCTAACTTAAAGTTAAATATAAATGATAAGGTTAAAATAGGAACCTAAACTTGTCTAAATTATATTTTATGAGAGGATTTATACCCATACACACCTTATCTTCTAAATAAATCAATTTGGAGCTATTTAAAACCGAAATTGGATTTATAATAAAATAATATTTTTAGTTTTTCCAAAGGAGCCCCTCTCCTCCCTTATAAAAGGGCACCTCCTCCCCCTCTTCCTCACACCACTTTGAGCCTTCAAGTTAGGCCAACCCCTGCCACTTTCTCCTCTCCACTTCCCTAGAGACATCCTAGAGGTCCTGGTCTTCTTTAAAGACCAATTTTAGTGCCCTAAAAGGAGGTCTCAAAGAGGCGCTTCAAAGAAGAGGTAATGTCTGTTACCGATTCTTTAAACTTTATTTCTTATTCCACTTTTTCTTCTTTAGTTGTTTCATAATGAAGTAATATCATCAGTATCACTCATATACTGATATGTTATTATAAGTATGAAACAACTGTATTTCACCATCTATCCATCCTACAGAAAACGAAATCACCGTGCGTGCGTACGTACGGAATACCGTCTCCACGCCGTGGTGTAAACTATTTTCCACCACCACCTTACTTGGATGGGTATAATGGTGTAAATAATGACTATATATGATTATTGTAAAGTTATATTGATTCTGAAATAGTATACATACACTCCAATACAATTCCACGATCATGGGAACGATATCATCACTCGTGTGTACGTACGGAATACCATCTCCACGATCTGATGCAACTCGTTCCACATGATCTTCATTTCATAATGATTATATAAATGAATTTAATGAATAAATATGATATATATTACACTAATAAAATTCTGTAAATGAGTTATCTATAACCTAAAAAGAAAAATAAGAATTTATTCGACAAAACGCGCATAAGAACAAAAAGTAATAAACACTGGAATAACTAGTAGTAATGAAATATTACTAATAAGAAGCTAAGAATATGGAAATATATGATATCATAAAAATAAGTATGATTCTGGAATAAGTCAATAACATTATTTAAATCATTATACAGGAGTTTCAGACACTTACAAAGCAAATCAGACCTAAGGTAAGGGAAAATATCACAATCTCATTTTTATCCGAGATTGTTTATACTTTGGTATTTACTGGGGTGTATTTTATCATCCAAATCCATGTTTCCTCAATATGTAATATTTATATCCTTCTAAAATAGTTTATATCCAATTTTACCCTTCGGTGAGTTTTTAGTAAAAGATATGAAAGGAATCTTTTGTCGTTTTTCGTACGAGGTACTTTTTGACTTTTCCGAAAAAAAAGTACAAGAAGAATGTTTTTTTAACATATACGGCATGAATGGATTTTTAAAACAATATTTCCAAGAAGCTTCCTTTACATGTTTTCAAGTTTATTTTTAATCAACATCTTTTAGTTTAAAATTGTATGACATGTTAAGAAAGGAAAATGTTTTTGAAGTATAAAGTATATTTTCCTCAAGAATGGAGTTCAAGAGTTTTATAAAAATTATTTTCCATCTAAGATAATATAGGGTTCTGTTTCTATCCCTATTATTACATGGATTTGATTATGTTGTGATGGAAATATTTTTATGAATTCCTTTATCTAATATGAATTGTTTTATGATGTCACAATGTTTAAGATTCCCATTTTTATTACATGGGTTATGCTATGATGTATGGTTTATGATTTTATGGAATACATAAGAATGGTATCATTATGAGATGGGTGGGACCTATATCTCCCTCCCATGCATTGGGTAAATATTTTATATCTCATGAGATAGACATGGCTGGAACGGCAGGTTAAACTGGTTCAGTGAAACAGGACTGAAACGAGGAGTGAACTCGGTTCAGAAATGGACTTTGTCCACTAAGATAGTCTTGGAAATGAGTCTTGACTAATAAGAAATGATTCTCTATGATTATGTGGGTATGCCACAAATTTTCATGTTTTAAGTTATGATTATTGGGATTACATTTCACTACTATGATTTATCCCATGTTATGAAATTATGATCTCTTTTGCAGGTTAAGATTTCCAAAAGTTATGTTCTTATGTATATGATGTGATTGATATTTCTTTTGTTTACCCTTACTGAGCATTTGAGATAACCCTTTTGTATGTTTTATTTCCCCAGGTTAGGAAGAAGGTTATTAAGTAGGATATTCCAAGAGGGACTCTAGATATGATGAAATAAATGGGAGGCAAAGTAGATGCTTTAGGAATGAGTTGTTTATGTTTCCCAGTTTCTAAAGACTCTATACCTATACGGTCCTTTCCTGGTTTTTTTATATGTGTGCTTCAATTCTGAAGTAATAACAATGTATGTAAAGTATGGTTCATTATATGGGGTGTAACAGAAGTGTGCAATGGGCAGTTCCCAACTTTACTTTTTTTCATGATTGATGATCAATCTGAGATTTACACAATGATAAATGTCATGATCTGTGTAATTGAATAAAAAAATATATAAAAGGCATAGAATTCCGGAACCAAAGATAGGATCATCACATGTTATTTATAATCAATTTAATTAATTAAAAAATTATCTCATTAGAATTCTTTCTTTATTGACAGATCTGACAATTGATCTACATTGTATGGTTATTGAATTGTAGGAATCAAAGAATATTTCCTCTAGAGTTGATCTACACATGATCTACAAATCTCCAAACATCGCCATAGGAATATCCAGGTGCTATCACAATTGATCCTAACACTTTCATCGTCCACCTTTGATAACCTTGAAAACCGCTTCCAAATCATTCTACTAGTTCTCTCTTGACTTGATAATGGGAGGTGGAGAAAGATTTCTCTCTGTTATTGGGAGTGTTCTTGTACAATGGATCTCTCTAGGTCATGATAGGATTGTCCAAATCCATTGTGCACAACCAATCAAAATAATTTGTCTCTCTTAGAAAATAATATAATTAAGTTTATATATCGCTGGGGTTAAAATAAAATAATTGTACAAGTGCACTTTATTATTTATTTAATCCATACTAAACCTCATGTCAAATAATAATAATAATAATATTTATCAAATGTACTTAACTTACGAATTAAATTAAATATTATTTAATAAAATAATATTTAAAATTTATTATCTCTCACCAGACCATTAAACTCGGTTCGGCATTCCTACACAATATTTATCTGGCCTTAAATAATGACTATTTATTTATTAAATAAATATCATTGCATCATTTCCCAATAAATAAATAATTATTATATTAACTAAATAATAAATAAATATTTATTAAATATTATGCTTACATTATATTCTCTCGAATAACCAGTGACAGAATATATACAATCAAGAAAACATGAATAATTATTAAACTATATGTAGTAATAATATTTATTTAACTAGTTAAATAATATATAACAAAATATTATTTAACTGAGATTCTAGATACACTTAGTGTGTGACCCTCTAGGTCTCTTTCTTAGGGGAATGTTGATTCTATAATCCTATGTTCTCTATGCCTCTTTCTTTAACTTTTTAGAAATTGAAATTTTATATAGAACACCATGGCCATGGATTTATTTAGGATATACCATTTCCATAAAAGGTCTTGAGATATCAAATTCCATAAAATAACATAATAAAAAAAATTATTTCATTATTCATTAATGCAATATTACTCATGACGTACCCAACTTATCCCACCTCATCGTGAGCATATGTCTTCACAGTTTTCATCAATACATCAAATTACATGACTCGTAATACTCATTAATAATATTATTAAAGTCTAAGGATCAATAAAAACATCCGTAGATTGGAAAATCCAATGACACATATAAATGTGGGTTTCTTACGGGTGGGTCTCATTCTCATAATATCATATACTAGATATTACCAAGGGAATACACAATGAGAAGGTGCATAAAAGTCCTATGAGTCTCCACCCATTATTGCCTATATCATTTGTGTCCCTCAAATGATATCATCCAGATATAGAACATATATTAAGAATAGTTTCATAGCACTTCTGGGTTCTCATCATATCAGGGAACTACTTCCACCTTTTAGTGCAACAACTACTATTGAGACATTATCACCAACTAGGTTACACTGAAGAACAATCATGTTGTGATAAGAAGTTTATTAATTTTCATAACCCCCTACCCAAAAAGTGTACCCCTCCTAGGATTAAAATGGGAGAAGAGAGATAGTGACACCTAATTCCTGGCTGAAGTAGGCCCTGGGTTATCGACTAGAAGCGAGGGTATAGTAAACACATATATGGTAGACATTACCCTATAAGAGAAAACATGTGAAAGATAGAGATAAGACCGACACCAACTGATCCCTCCTCAGACTGAAATGTAGAATAAAACCCAAGTGTACATATGTAATGTCATGAAAATACTAATAAAACTGAAAGGAAACCTACAAGTACCAAAATAATAGGTAAAGATGACAACGACCTTGAAGCCCAAACAGTTCCTTCAAACCACAAGCTAGTAGTAGCCAACCTGGTCTCCAAACTGCTTCAACTGACCTGAAAAATAGTTTATATATATGTAGGGTGATTGTAATAGTATACTTAGTAGGATCCTCCCTTTATCCTTCATTGCAAAAGGTAAGGAAATCATGCTAAAGAACAGTGAAAGTAACTCGTCGGTTAAACATGTATACTAAGTTCCCATCCTCACCATGGCTACTCTCACCAAGTATCTCATACAAGAGAATATAATATAATAAATAATATCAAGTGTACCCCACTACCACTTCCCAACTAGTTTTCCACTCTTTCCCAACATCGCACATCCAGAGCATCTCTCCGCAAAAAATTCTAGCCAGAAGAGACCTGGGGGAAGGACCACAACATGCACCTTGTGCAACACACACCACCAAGTCCACATATCCAAAAGTAACCAAGTAGTTTTTGGGAGCCATCAAAGCTCACAGAATGGGTATCATACATCAGGTACCATACCTCAAGCCATCACAATCTACACACTGAGTAAGGATCCTCAGTCCATCAAAGCCTATGCTCATTATACCTATAGTAGTCCTTAGGAAACTATATCCAAAAATATATGTATGGAAAATAAAAAAAATACATTACAAATATCTATAAACATATATGGGGAAAACTAACCACCATTAATACCAGCATAAGTAACTACTAAGAGAAGAGATCGGGGCCAAAGAAAGTAGTCATCTATCCTCCCACTAGGATGCTGGGGAAAACACCCCCCAGGGATCAAAATCCCCAGGGGTTAGTTTCCCTAATTGGTAGGGTGGAGTAGAATATAGAAACACAAAATGTACATGATATAATATAGCTCACAACCACATTATTACATAACCTAGTCTTATACTCAACTTCAACTATCGTCTCTCATACTCTTAACTGCCACTATTAAGAACAAATATCCTATAAGATCACAACCATTTAAAGAGACGCATTAAGTTACTTTATCCATTTTCATTAGTTGTACTTTACTTGAATTAAGTCCTTAATCATTAATTAACCAATAAAATTTTCCACATTACATTTCATCATCATTTTGACAAATATCCATTCCCTCTAGGCATAAGAAAACCAAGTCCATGTCTTCTTATAATTATAACCTCAGCATTGCTTCCTGAAATGATCCAACCCCATGGGTTAAACATTTATTCATTTATTAACATTATAAATTCAAATATTACAAGGTATTATAGGAAAACACCCAAATCTACCAAACAAGGTATACAACCAAGCACATCCATCCGCCTCAAGCAGCGTAGAAACGAAAGAAGATAAAAAACAATTTTTCTGTCAGGAAAACAAGATATTCAAGAAATCATTCATATTTCATAATAATGAATAAGACTAGATTTGAATCATTTTGTCATCTTCGGTGTCCTCCCTGACACCGACATGCATATCTCGATGCATCCTGTCATCAAAAGAATCAACTAAGCCAAAAAAAAATTAGGCCACCCCTCCCCTCAAACCGCAACAACCATATAGGATCAACCATCCTAGGCACACGTCACATTTAGGCATCCTCATCCCTCAAACACAACAACCCTCCATTCCTAGCCATAACAGGCTTACATCACATCACAAGAAGCATGAAATAAATCATAATAACTAGTCTCTTGTCCCTAAATCAAGGAATTCAGCCTTCACACACAATGAGATCTCACGACTCTAAAGCACAACACACTCAACCTTTATAAGCATGTGGGAAACCAATGCCCTATAAAAGAATTATATTTTATTACACAACCAGTTCTTATTCCATATTGAATTTACTGATTCATCATAAACACATTCCAACTATGGAAAACCTAAGAAAAAATCTATCTCAAGATATCACAAATAAATTAAAAAATTAATTTAACATGCATTTAATTATTTTATCAAAAAAAATAACATGATTCATATTCATTGACCAATTAAATTAAACATGTATAATTTCATTAATTTTATTATTATAAATTTACAACAACAACAAGATTCATTAAACATTCCTCTTTAATATTTTTTCCAACTAATTATTAATTAATTTCATCTTTATGTTATTTAAAAATTTTACTTGCAAAACCAAGCACAGTAAGAACTACATATATATCACGCTCTCTAGAAAATCAAAAGTCAAACTGTTATCACGGTAAAAATAACAACATCTCCAAGAGATTGATACCAATTCTTTAATCCAGTTCAAGTAATTATTAGGTTAATTTCATTGAGATCCAACTTATAAATCATTCCTAATTTATGATTTCATATATATATAAATTGAGAAGCAATGAATCCCCAACCTCAAAAGGTTTTTAGTGTTCTTTTCATGAGAAAAAACCAATGCTCTAGATCTCGATATACTCTCCCAAAAGAACTGCATCCACCCAAGGAAGTCATGCCACAACCATGAAAAAAACAACAAACTAAGATCCATTAAAATATAGAGATCAAGAGCCACCACATGGAAAAGAATAATGGGAAGAAACGGATCGATGAAACCCCAAGAACGGAGGTAGAACATTCCTTGGATCGAAGACAAATCACTACAGATCGAAGGAGGGAATCTGGGGATTGATCACTGATGAAGGAATCCCCAAAACGTTGAAGAGGGGGATTCTAGGTTTCTTAGAATTAGAGGGAGAACCGCTTTAGCCGTAGGGTTATAAATAACCCAAGCAGCTAAAAATGGATAAAACAACACTACAGTGTTGAATTACATGACATGTAATAAAATTTCATGTCATGTAATCCTCTGGGTTTGGTTTCTCTGAAAAATGAACTGTCTTCTTATTTATGTAACCCCAAAAACATACACATGTGAACCTAACTCACACGAAGTGTAATTCTTACATGATGTGTAATTATTCCCATTTCCATAAATTCGAAGCCTAACTCCTCCAGACTTCCACTAAGCCTCCTTCGAGAACCTAGGTCTTTGAAAACACAAAAAGGGCTTATCCATACGGATATGGGGCCCTATAAAAATATTAAAAACTATGAATATATATTATCATTAAGTACACAGAAGTTGGTTCTAGGGAATCAAATACAACAGGTCTCTTACTACTAACTTGAGTACCTCTTCTAGTGATAGGAAGATGAAACCCAAGGATTAGTAGAAAAGTAGTGGTATGTGGGTAGAGTATAGCATGAAATCTTCCGCTCCTTTAGGAGGTGGTTTATAGTGTTTCAAATATATAATGTTTAGACTCTACAGCAGAGTCAGCACAACACCTCATAGCCATTTTCAATAATGTTTCCAGAAAAGGTGTCTCTATTAGTTCTTCACAAGATCATCGAGGTCAAGGTTCCACAAGGGTCCAGGACAGACTCAGACATCAAACCAAGGACCCTTTTGGGGTCCTTATCTGTGGACTTAAAAGATGACTTAGACTAGTCATGCATCTCAGAGATAGGTTCATGGAGTTGAGTTAGTTCATATGTATATTGTGGATCATACTCTATAATATAGTGGTGAGGGGACATATAATATATGAAGTAGGGTTTTTATCATGTCTACATAATCTACAACCATGTATGATATAAGTGTTTCCCTTTTCCTATATATTTTTCGAGTTGTGACTAGATTTGACTCACAGGTCTTGTCATCCTCTATGTTACTTTCCCTTGATACGTCATTGTGTGATGATGATCTGACCCTTGTATATGGGAGAGTCTTAGTACTGACTTCTATTAGAGTTAAACTAATGAGGGACTTCCTTACCTCTAGGTGGAGGGATATTGTTGGTTTTTCCCTCAATTCCTTACCTATTATAGAGTAAAGTTTGAACACCAGTTCCCTAGTAATTTATTCCAGAAACATTCAGTTCCCATGTGGAAGTGGGAGGATGACATGATATACTTTGTAAAGGGGTTACCCAAGACATTGAGGTGTCATAACACTTTGTGATTTTGTATCAGTTAATGAAAGTTTCCCACTTCTTACCAATTTGAGAGACTCACTCTACATAAGAGTTGGGAAATATTTATGTCTATGAGATCAAGAACTTTCATAGAGATCCCTTGAGTAATATCTGATAGATATTTACATTTCATATCATTATTTTGGAAGGTATTGTATAAATCCAAAGGGACATAGCATAGTTTTAGCATAGAGTACCATATTTAAATAGACAGATAGTCAAAGTAGATGATTTTCATATTGGAGGATATTCTTTGAGCTTATGTTATAGACCTTGTTGGAGCATGGGATAAGAAATTTTCCTTACTTTATTTTTCTTATAATTGTGTTTCCATGATTCTATATAGATATCACCATTTGAGGCTCCCTATGGATGGTTTCCCTGGTCACTTATATGTTGTATGTGGTGGGTGATGTTGTAGTTTATGGAAATTGAATAATGAAAGAGACTTCAAATATGGTTTAGCGTATCAGGAAGAAGTTCATGATTACTTAGAGTATGAAACAATCATCTGCATACTAGTGGAGAAAAACTTTGGAGTTCCTTATTGGTGATAGGGTTTTTTTTGCGAGTGTCACCTCATTTGGGGGTGTCATTTTTTGTGAAAGAAAGGGAAACAAGAAGCTTAGTTTCAAGACTCTTAAATATCACTTTATAGGTTGGTAAAGTTGTGTAACATTTAGACCTTACTCCATGTTTTCAAGTAATACATGATGTGTTTTATATTTCTTAGTTTGGATGGTACATACCTAATACTATTCATTTTGTAGACTATGATGATGTTGATTTAGAACCATATGCATCTTATGAGGATAATCCAGTGAAATTTATAAACCAAGCAATAAATTCCTTCAAGGGAAGATAGTATCACTTGTCTGGTTTTGATGGTACCATGGACAAATCTAGGAGGATACATGGGAGAGAGATTCAGATGTTTGAGATCAGTATCCTGAGTTGTTCAAGAAAGACCATTGGTTTAACTTATTAGGGATGAGAAGTATTTATAGGGGTAGAATTGTAAAATTTTAAATTATAAATTGATTATTAACCCCTATTTTGTTTAAAATTTATAATTATTTTTATATGAAAATATAAACTTTCAATAAAAAAAACCCTTACTTTGGTTTTATGTTGTTTCTTAGGGGTAAAATATGGGTTTGAAATTACATAAGTGTAAAGTGGGTTTTAAGGACTCGTAAGGGTAAAAACATTTTCACATGGGTTGGGTAAGGGTAAATAGACATGTATAAGGGTAATCATGTGATGCTTAAGGGTCATACAGTGCTGTGTATGGGTAAGGCCCTGATTATATGCACCAAGTAAGTGTAACATAAAATTTCCTAAATCTATGTAAGGGTAAGTTGTGTTGAGTAAGGGTACTTAAGGTGGTACATAATGGTAGTACTACACTATTTAAAGGCAACCAAAGCACTATGTAAGAGTAATATTGGATTTATTAATGTTGTGCATGGGTACCTACCGCATTGTAAGGGTAACCTCACTTTATTAAAGGTTGGATTGGGGTATTTCTAGCACTGTGTAAAGGTAATATTGACTTTAATAAGGTTATTTGTGTAGTTTCTGGGCATAGAAGAATAATCGTAGTAGGAAAATAATCAAAAAGGTTTTTCTGCTTTTTCGGATCATTTGTAAATTTGTCGAAGACATTAATATTAAGAACAACAAAATATTTCCATAGAATATTGACATAAGAGAACCTGGAACATAGAGAGGATCTTTTCACATTAAATTTATAATTTATTTATATTATAATGGAAAAAATGATACCTTGTCTTAGGATATTTCTTAGAAGATGATGTTGATCATCTAAAAAACCCTTTTCTAGATCACTTTAGTTTCACTGTAAGGATATAGTGTAGAATACCTCTAGTGATGATCTATTAATGCTTCATTGATCTCAAAGAAACACAAAAATAACACAAGGTTTTATCATAGTAGATATATCATCTTTTGTTGATTCTGTTGATATATTATAGTTATTTTAAGCTATAAGGAATATCTTAATCACTTCTCATTCGTGAGAGGGATAAAGGAGGATAAATGGAGAGGGAATTCAATTTTTCACAATGATTATCACATATCAATTAACCCTACATAAAAGAAATAAATATCTATTTATAGAGATATAGGTCACGTTAAAATATTATTTAATTACATATCAGTCCTTAAATAATATAACATTTATTATTAAACCTCATGCCATGTAATAATAATAATAATATTTTATGGAATGTGTTAACTTGTGAAATAATAAATATTATTTACTTGTTTGTAAATTAATTTTCATCATAAAACATGATCTTGCTATGTTGAAACTTCTCCACATTTATTAAATATGTGAATAAATATTTAATTCACCAATAAATATTTTTGATCGATAAAAAATGAATAAAATTATTTCTCAATCTTGAGAAAAATATTTATTCTATTAATTATATTAAAATTAGATTTATTCAATATCAATGGAAACACTTATTGTGTGGCCCTCTAGGATTCTTTCTTATTGGAATTAAGTGAGCTTCTCAAAAGTCTAATATTATTATCTAGCAATGGGTAGAGACACCCAAGAGAAAGAACATAATGTCACAATGTTAAAGACCATATATGAACACTTTCTAAAAAATACAATCTCTTTGTTATAATAACTCATCAATAAAGTTTCATATATGTGTCATCAACCTATATGTTTGATACATCATTCTTTGACTATTTGAAATAAAAACATCATTCCAACATGGACATATAATTTAATGAAGCAGTTCTATTCGACTCAAAGGGTCAAGATATAAACGTCTAGAAGATGGATGGGATAAATACTTCCTCAAATAATCCATTAATAACATGTCACTCATGACAAAAGCAACTTATCCAACTTCTCTATGAACTATATAATCAAGGTTAACAAAATACATCTAAATGAATGAGTCATGTTAAGATTTTTTAATAACCATAAAATCTATGGACCATTACACATACTCACGTGTATGAATATTCGATGAAACAAAAACATGTAGGCAATCCTATTGGAGGTTCTGTTTTCATAGTCTCCCATATTAGAGATTACCAAGTGTGGAATTCTTGAGAAGAAGTCTTATTTTCTTATTAGTACTTATACTTGACTGTGTATATACTATGTTCCCTATCATAATACATTATCTGACTATATAATCACACATAATAATGTCATCATAGCATTTCAAGGATCTCAATATAGAAGGAAACTGCCAAGAACTTATCAATATGGAAGATACTATAGGAAATTATTACATTAAATTCATGTAGAACTATGAACAATATGTAATAAGATAATTTATTAATATTTAAATATTTGAATATACACATAATAAAAGTACAATCGGTTGGTTCTAGTACACCAACTCCAAAAAACTCTCACTTGGATTGGATCCAACTATCTACGACTTTCAGTTCACTACACCTTACATGATAATCATGTTTCCACTAAGTTAAGGCAATATTCAAGGGGTCCACCACATTATCCTTCATGTATATTGAAGTTACAATGGATCAAATGACAACTGGGGGTTAAATCATTTTTTCAATTTTATAAATTTCAATACTTTTAAAAATATAACCCTGTAATCTGTTAATGTTCATATCCTTATCATATTTTATTAAATACTCATGCCTAAAAAAGTATGAAAGAAAGTAAAGAAGATGTGATTTACAAGGTTCGGCCTCAGTGTGAGAACATACATCCTTTCCATATCCACTCACATGGGTCATTGCAAATGAACTATAATGAATAAGTGAGTGAAACTTGTTCCAACTACCTTTAGAAACCTTCTATATCCCAATATGAATGATTATACTGAGTCTTGTTAGTTTTTAGAGTTTTCTTACAAACAATTAAGCTAAAAATAAAAGATCATAAAAAATTTTGCTCTATAAAACTCTGTTAGGAACATCACTCCATTGACCCAGAGTCCAATTTCCTCATTTTTTGAATTCAATGGAATGGACTTAGTACAATGAAACCTTTTTTCACTTCTCAAAACTCTAATCAAATGCTCAGTACGATCTTCCTCAGTCTGGTAAAAATATATTCCAGTAGTCTGATCTTTTTATGAGATATCTATCTAGAAATAACTCTAACTCAAAATCTATAGTCCTACTCCTTTTTTCCCATGTGAAAATTTTGCAAAGTACGAATGTACTATGACTCTATTTATATGCATCCCAAAATTGAAAAGGTGGGAAATATAAAAAATTCCCCCACTTACTCAAATTCATAAAATTTATAAATTCACTCATATTTGAACTTCTTGTTTGACAACTTCAACTCTTCTGGAACCTTCTTGAATCATATGGAGTCTTATTAGTAATCATCATTCTTGAACTTATTACCTTTTATCTAGTACAATAAAACTTCATCATCTCTTTATGATGGAATTTCCTCAGCTAATTATGATTTAACTTCCTTAACTCATTACGATGGAATTTCCTTAGCATATTCTGAATTGACTTTCCTCATTAGAGTTAATCTGATTGAATTTTTGTCTTAGTATTAATCCAATTAACTTTCCTTCTTAGAGTTAGAATTATTTATTTTCCTTCTTAGAGTCATTCCAATTCAATTTCATTATTATATACTGTCTAATTTACCAGTGGAACACCAATTCATATGGACTGCTACCTATAGAAACTTCTTTCATTCAATGATTACAGTAAAGGAAAACATCTAACAATAAAAAAATTATACCTTTAATTCTTATAGATACAATGATCTATAAATATGATTTATTGGTCTGACAGAAAACCAGAAAATTCATCCTCTCATGTTTCTTCACACCAATGAACTCGTAAATATTCAAACACAAACTCTTGCTTGTATCATGGATCTATCATGGTATTGGGAACTTTTTAAATTTTTATAGAATAATTTTAAATGAGGATAAAAATTTTAAGAATTTATAACTACTGATTTCCTTAAAACTTACATGCCCGAATTTATCAATATTCTGAATTTCATTCACTTCGTCTACTAAATTTCAAACAAGAAACATGTCCAATAGATTTTGAATAACATGCCAATTATTTTGAGACTAATGGTGACTCTAATTAGAAACTTCATATTTTTGACATATTTGATATCATGTTCTGCCTGATCTGATACTCTACATCTAGAAAACAACTTTCTAAAAAATAAAACATTTCACCCCATTTTTGTTTGGGTTCAAACATTCAGAAACTTTCACCTGCTTTTCAAAAACATTCTTTTACAAAAGATTAGTTTTCAACAAATAAAAAAAATTAAAAAATAGAACAACACAAATGTTATTTAATCTACCCCTTTAGATATGTTTACACCACTAATTAATAACATTTTCAACCCTTATAATATTTTCACAACTCAAATTTTGAAATAACTCAAAACTTTAAAATTTTAAAGAAACATATCCTTTCTCAAAATAAACTGTCTTGAAACCACATTACTAGATAAAGTAATGTTTTTAAGGAATTACAACCCTAGTTAGTGAGAAAATATCATCACCATATAAATATAACCCCCTCACATATATTTTTCTACGCCTGATTATTATCTCCCACATTATTTGATAACCACAACTTTTTATTCATAAAAGAAAGATAAGTAAGAACATATTACAAAGTAAAAAGTTGTTACTTTATATCCCCCAATATAAAATAATCCAAAGCATGGTGGGGGAACTCCTTATGAGGTTTAGGAATCCATTGGAGGAGGCTGAACATAAAGTTGCAACCTCAACTCAACAAACCTTTCTTTTGGCATTGCTTTTGTAAAGGTATCATGAATTTGATACTCCATTGAGATATATTTTAGAAAAAAACATCTCCAATAGAATCATTCTCTTTAACCAAGTGGGACTTTTTATCAATGTGTTTTAATCTTGTATGTTGGATAGGATTTTTGGAAAGATCAAATTCACTCTGATTATCACAAAGTATCTTCAATTGTGTAGAAAAGTTTACTTTCAAATCCTTAAGATAATATTTTATCCACAACATCTGAGTAAAAACCTAAGTAGCTACAATATATTTTGATTCCTCTATGATCAATGTTATGAACTATATTTCTTACTATTTTACCTCACACAATATTAACCCATGAAAAATGTTCCTCTATTATTTGATTTTCTATTATTACAATCTACAACCCAATCGACATCAGTATAACCATGACTATTTATACTAAAAAATATTTTTTATGGAATCTCATGTGAATTTATTCCTTTAACATGTCTCATAATTTTTATTTCTACCAACATATGATAATCTCTAGGTTCACTCTAATATCAAGCATACAAAGTCATAACATAAACAATACTAGGTCTTGAGGTTGTGAGATACAACAAACTTCTTATAAGCTTCTAAAATTATTTTTGATTCCCACTTTTTCAGGATTCATATTTAATCCAAATTGTGCTTACCTAAATAGGATCATAAACTTATTTTGATTATACTATCCCAAACATATATAATAATTCCATGGCATGATTTTCTTTAGATAATAAAATGAACTTTTTTGAACTTGTAGGCCAAGTAATAAAGTTAATTATTCTAATATTAACATTTCAAAATTATTTTTTATTTCCTTAGAAAATTCATTGAAAACTTTTCCTTCATCCCCAAAAAAAATATATCATCCTTATGAACAATAATAATTAGTATAATGGAGTAAACTTCTTTCACATACAAGTTATTATCCACCTTTCCTTTGGAAAAAATCAACATTTTCAAATAACTATAATGTTTTGAATTCTATTCATGTGGAGCTTGTTTCAACTCATAAAAGGATTTATTTAACATATAAATATTTTTTTCATCATTATCAAGTAGAAAACCACAATGTTGTTCAATATAAACTTCTTCCTCAATATCCCAATTTAATAAAGGAAACTTTAAATCCATCTAATATACTTTTTAATTTTAATGTGAAACCAATGAATAAAATATTATAATAGTTTCTAGTCTTTCAAATAGGGAAAACCTTTCTTCAGAATCCACACCTTCCACCTATATGTTGCCTTTACAAACAAGCCTTTCTTTGTTTCTTGAAACTTATCAATTTTCATTCAACTTGTTTCTGTAAACCCTTTTTTTCTGAAAACAATTTATGTTTTGTTTGTGGAAAAAGTTCTCATGTTTCATTTTTCTCAATATGACTCAAATCATCATTCAATTTATCCACCCATTCATTGTGTTGAATAGATTTTGAAACAGTTTCCAACTCAACTTTTGATATAAATGCAGACTAATTTTATAATATCAATGTTCTTCTTGTCTAAACTAGAGCCTTTTGATTCCAAATAATTTTTTCGAGATCAACATGTTTTTGTAAATTATGAAATTTCAAATTTTCTTTTACTTCTCTATTTTACTCATCACACGATTCTTTATAATCTTAATAAGTATATTTTGTATCATTCACACTATCAATGGAATCCTTCAGTTTATTCCTATCAACATTCTCAAAAATGTTTTTTGGAATTTAAATAAAATTCACATCATATTAATCCATAAAATTTTATAAATATTTTATCCAACATTTTATTTTCCTTAATTTGGATAATAAAATCCCGAGTTTTTTTAAAGGAAACATCATGCTTGATAACGTACATGATATACAACATCGATCATAAGAGATGAACTAAATATTATTATTTAAATGTTACCATTATAACCTAGAAGTTAGAATAGAGGTGATGGAATTTATTAACAAAATTATGAAAATAGGGTTTACACATGTTTATATAATGATTCATTGGCTAAAACATTATTTATAAATGAAAATGAAAAACCAATTGAATATAAAGGCTGTGTTTTTATTTAAGTTTAAATAATTGTGTTTATAAAATATTAAAATCACACATTTTGGATTATATTAATGAAATATAAATTCAATATAATGTTTAAAATTTATCTTTTATTTGGTATATATCTTATATAAGAAAAAAAATCAATTTTATGCATAAATAGAGTATTTTTCAAAAAAATCATTTATACTACCTTTCGATGGAGAACCCATTTTAAATATATTTTTTTGTAAATTTTATAAGTTATATTTGAAAAAAAATTCTTATTTCGAATATAGACATAAAATTTTACATTTTATAAAATTATTTTATTTTTATGATAATATTCATGTTTTAATGAATTGTAAAAACACTACATTTTAATTCTAAAATTATTTTTTCATCTAATTTATTTATATAGTTAGATTATAATCAAACTTGATTTTGAGGTATAAGTAGATTAATTTTTTATCATTTAATCTAATTAAGTCATTGTAATAAATTTCAAATTGAAATTGGATGTAAAAACTATGTGAACTTTTGAATGTTTTACTTTAAAAACTAATTTTCTCATTCTATCAATAGGATTAATTTTTAATTAATTTCTACCAAATCTATGTTTTTAATTTATTAAAATGGATTCCATATTTTAATAATAAGGTCAAAAATTATGTAAATATCTCCCTTTTAGTTTTTGGAAATTACGAATAGTGACTTTAGTAATTATTTTTATTACCACGGTTAAGGGTAAATCTTTTAATTAAAGGTTACAATAATATTATAAATCTTATAAAACTATCCTAAAACTTGTTATAATCTTATTGGATGAGTTATTTCCAAACTAAAAATCCATGGTCTAGAATTGTGGTCTTTGGAAGGCAATTGGGTGTGATTATGACACTTATAACATTTTATTTAAAGAAAAGAGAAAGATGTCATAATCATGTCTCTCAGAACTATAACAATTTTAATATGGGGTTATATAAGTGATATATTTGACTATAAATATCATTTAGAAATATAAAATTATTATTTATATTGTGATAAATTGTTTATAATTTTTAGGAAATAAATAACTAAATTAAATGGTGACACAATGATGATGCAGTAATTTCTTAATTAATGAAAGAATCAAATAAATGATATTATAAATTTTAAAATAAACACAATTTGAAATAATTTATTTCATAAATGAATTTTATGGATTGATTTTACATTTTTATGATTATTTAAATGAGTGTTTTCGAACATATCATGTAGTTATGATATTTTTTAAAAGTCAACTAATAAATAGTGTCAAACTTGACACTATTGGTATTTTGAAATATAAAATATTTTATTAAATGTAATAAATATCTATAAATCAAATATTTAACCAAATATTTTGTAAAATTCATAATATGTCATAAATAACTCTTTTATTTGTCATTTGGCATGCGATGGTATTTATATTAACATACAAAGTGTAAATAACATGGTATCACAGTAAGATTAAAACGGGTAAAATAATTGTTAAAACTAAATGATAAGGATTAAAAAATAATAAAAACATGTATAATTTTATTGTATGAGTGTATTTTTACCCATACACATATTATATTTTAACTAAATCAATTAGTAACTATTTGGAATATAAAATGTATTTTTATTAATTTAATACTTCTGATAATTCCAAGAGTGCCCCTCCCCTCTCTTATAAATGGGAACCCATTCACCTCTATTCCTTACACTTAAAAAACCTTTTGGTTCAGCCAATATCTGCTCAAAATCCTTCATATAATCCCTAACCACTTTATAAAGGCCATATTTTAGGCATAACACCCTCCTTATAGGTGTTAAGTTGTTAATCAAAAGTGATCAACAAAAGGAGAGGCATCATTTTTATTTAAGTGTTTCAATTTTATTTCTTATTCCACTTTCATCAAATATTCTTCAACCGTGATGATATAATAACTAAATTATCTTCATTATAATTAGATGTTATTATGTTAATATCATCACCTAAATCCATCTCCACTTCCATAAAATGGGAAAAGAGTTAATAGTTCATGTGTATGTGTGAACTATAACCTCCACGTACTGATATAATTTGTTTCCATAACAATCTCTCATGACTATTTATAATGGTGTAATTAATGTTTATATGTGATATTCATGAAATATTAGTTATTATAATCTTATAATATATCAATTATGTTCTTACTTTCCATGCATGTAAAAATAATAACGTTGTTCGTGTGTATGTGTGAACTATCACCTCCCTGAAGCCATGTGATTCATTTTATTCATTACATCACCAATATCATATATATAAGTATATATAAATTATTAATATAATGTTAATGATATTTTGATAATTATGAAAAGATAAAATGATCATTACATTATTTCCATAATGATCATTGAAAAATGAAAATGTAACTCATGCGTACGTATGAACTACCCTCTCCATGATTATAATGCTGCTCATTCTTAATAAACAAACATAAATGGTTTGATTTAAAATGAAAATTGTTTTATAAAAATTATTATTATTTCATGAATATTATTCAAGATATTATTTAATCATGACTACTTTGACTAATGACATCATACAAAATTCTTCCTGAACTCATGTACCGAATATTGATAAAACATATGACATCAGTTTAAATAATTAAGTAATTGTTATAACATTGTAATAAGTGATATAAATGTAATAATAAACCTAAAAAAGGTTATAAAGAAATTATAAATTAATCTAAGTTTATTATTCACGAATATTAAGATTGTATGTGATGATTTGGACCCAAGGTAAGGGACTTCGTCTCAATCTCCATTCATTGAGTCATATTTTGATGTTATACACCACCTTCTTTTATAAGGTGTATAATCAACCACTTTTAATTTTAATTAAATTCAATGTTTTTTAAAAGTAATATTTCTATATAAATATTATTACTTTTTTAAAATAAAAAAGTTATTTTTTAAAATTATACCGCGGCAAGGACTTTTCTGTCATCATGACCATTATTTGATATTTGGATGCCTCTATAAGTCGTAATGTTTTTAAAAGTAAAATAAATACCATATTAGATTTTCAGGTATTTTGGTATTTAAAATGGTATTGATAATAGATTGATTATATCAATATCTTGAAATTATATCTTCTGATTACAATGTGGAAATATTATTTTTCCTTTATGTGTGTTTTATATGTTATGATTATATTAAGGTTATTGGGAATTTTTTAGATATATTGGTTGTTTCATGATAAACCAAGGGTGACTGAGCCTTTTATATCACTCCAATGCATTGGGTAATGGGATTAAGTTAACTAGTTGAGTTTCTCAGAAGATTTTTAGGGAATATTTCATGATCAGTATTCCAAATGCAACCATGAAGGTTACTCCCAATATAGTCATGAGAGCTATGATGTAATGATGATATAGATTCCACAAGTTACCTTTATGATTTATGATTTCTGTATAGTTTTACTAGAATCATATGATTTTATGAGTTAAGCTATGTGGTTTATGTTTTGTTTGTGAAAATATGATTTTTTGAAAATGTTTTCATGAGCTTAAAATATTCATGGACTAATGGTTTCCTTCTTTCTTTTATTCCCTTTACTGATCTTTTTTTTCTCATAAATTTTTTTTGAAATGTTTTACATAAGGTATAAGGATGGGTAATAGAGAGGAATTAGTAAATAAAAATTGTATGAATATTTTTATCATGAAAAAGAAATCATGGTTTATTTTAAAATGTTTTAGATTATGATAAAAATGGATAGTGAGTAGACTTGTCTACTTTGTAATATTTGAGTTGTTAGGTAACAGTTATATCCTAATTCTCTAAAACTCTAAACCTGAAAGGATACTAAATTTTAGTGAATTTTAATTCTTTACATAACTCAATATTATTTAAAATTTATGTTTGGGGCCTTATAGTTGGTATCAAAGCTCGATTTAGATAACTTTAGAGGTTAAGGTGTTATTTAATAATAAGTTAAAGTTGCATATAACCATAATTTATAGCATGGTAAAAAGATTCATAGTTATTTTAGAAAAATTGAATGATTTTGAAATTACATGAATAAAGATATCTTAGTTTTTAACTTCTATAGAATATGGTATATTATGCTTTTATTTATATACTCACACTAACCCTTTTGGTTTTAGTAAATGGTTGAATCCAACAGGCACTCAAGTAACAATTTATGTGAAGGAATATGTGGGGGTTCTCTGAATAAGAAATCGAATGAAATTGGAGATTCAATGAGAAATCTTGTGGTTATTCGAAACCAACTATCATGAGTAATGATTAACCACTTTAGAATTTGTGTGTTTTCTAATGCTTCATATATGAGAGAGACAAATCCCTATGCAGGTTCATGTAACAATTCTCATAAAGGTAAGTATATTCAATGAAATATGTGCCAAAGATATTAAAATAAACACTAATTAAAATGTATTAAACTGGTGGGAAGATGTTCTAGATGCAGTAATGGGGGTCATAAAGCAATAATATTCCATGGAAAAAAAATCATTCAGTTGAATCCATGAAAGAAAAAGAAGTTCTTCCTGAGTTATTAATTGAATGTTTTAAATGTGGTATGTATGGTCATTATGAAAATCAATGTCCTATGAATAAGGTTCAAAAATGGGATTTTTAGGATCGTACACATATATGTTTAGAAATACCTAATTACATTACAATTTAAGATGGGGAAACAAATAATGACATATGAAATTTATGTATTAATTATTGGATCATGTTTTGAAATTATTGAATCTTAGGATGTGATTCGTGTTTTTGTTTGTATGAAAGAAGTATTAAGGAATAAGATTGAATATCATGGTTAAAGGATAATGAATAATAAGGAATTATTAAGAAGTGTACATATAAGATATTCAATATTTATGGTATATTTTTGGATGATGAAATGTTTAAAATTATTAATACTCTTTTGATAATGGGAGAAATTTGGAAGACTTTTTTTCAATTTTTTTATATGTAACCCTTAAGTTTGTTATGTGAAAATGTTATTTTAGAAAGAATTATTTTTTCTTTTGTGGAAATAATTATAAAGCTATGGATAACCATTATGGTTTATATGATCTTTATTTTGAGTTAGTTGTGGGTTATTACTTTTTGGGATTAAAAATGATAGGTATGAGACAACCTTTGAGGTTAAAACATATTATCGTTATTTTTCAAGACTTTATCATATTTTGGAAATGAAATAATAATTATATTGTTTTAGAAAAAGAACAACTTGTATGATGGTTGACAACCCGTCACATCGGATAACTATGTAGGAATCAAACCCACAACCGAAGGGCGACATGGGTGCATCACCTACGACTAGCTTCCATGAAGTCCCTGGTTAGTATGAATTCATTGTTTTCTGTTTAAAAATTTTATTTATTAAGAATAAGTTGATTTTTGGAACTCATGTTTTATCCAATAGATAATCTTGGAATTGGATAATAATTTATTGGTTAAGTGAATAATGTTATTTCGGGCGATGATCACTATTTTGGGAATCCTGTGTGATCAAGATAAATATAATACTATGGAATTTTATTTAAGGATATAGGTTTAATTGTGTTTTGGAATAATATATTATGTACTTACGGTGATTCGGTTTACTTATGGAAATGATTAGGGTATTTTGAATATTATTCGGACAATTAATTTTTAGTGCGAGACTTAAAGAGTAATTCATTTCATTTAGAGATAATTATTTAAAATTTATCAAAAAATATTATGTGATTATATCCTTCTGAATTTTAGTTTTCAATATTAGTTTGGTTTATTTTGATGAATTTTATGGGTAGTTATTTGTTTAATGGTCTATGTTGAACTTGGAGTATTACTATAGATTTTTGGAGATTGAAGTGGTTTTTCATCATATAAGGTTTATTATTTTGGAGAAATTATCTTATCTTATCCTAACCATTTTGGTTTTGGTTAATTTATAAAGACAAGAGAAATATATAATTAGTATTTTGAGGATTATTTAATTCTCTAGAAGTTGATTCTAGTGCTTCAGAAAAGAAAATTCCATCTTTAACACTCATCATTTAAAGAAAAATATGATTATATGGAGTAAATTAACTAAGGTTTGAAAATATAATTTTAAAGTATATTTCCTTATGTTCTTAGTCTATGTAGCAAAATAATTCCTTAACTCTATGGAAAGTATCTTAAAACAAAAATGTTTTCCATTTACTTTTCCTACTACGAAATCAAAGACCGTTTAACCCATCACAAATTTATTGTTTTGTGACTGTTAAATTTATCCTAAAAATGATTTTTATTACTCTCCAACAATTCTTGATTGTTATTTTTCTCTTCTATATCAATTTTTATCTATATGGAACCTTAGTATATGTTATCTCAGGTTATCTTCATATTTTATTTTTGTTCTTTTAAAGTTGTACATTTATTAATCCTTTTTCTGATGTGGGATTTCAATAAAAATATTTTGAAAAGTCATACCTTAGTTACTAACCCTGAATTAAAATTTTGAGGATGTAATTTCCAAAAGGAGGGAGAATATAACATCCTGGGTTTTTTTAAAGCAAACACTATGCTCGATAACATACATGATACACAATATCGAGCTTAAGCGAGAAACCAAATATTATTATTTAAATATTACCACTATAACCTAGCCAGTAGAATGTCGGGAATGGATAGTACTAAAAAAAATATTAAAATAGGGTTTACACATGTTTATATAATGATTCATTGGTTAACAAATTAATTAGAAATTAAATAAAAACCAATTGAATATAAAGGATGTGTTTTTATTTAAGTATAAATAATTTTGTTTATAAAATAATAAAATCTAAATTTTTGGATTATATTAATGAAATATAAATTCAATATAATGTTTGAAATTCAACTTATATGTTTTATTGAACTGATATAATAACAAATTCAATTTTACGCATAAAAGAAGTATTTTTTTAAAAAGAAATTTTTACCGCCTTTTGATATAGAACACATTTTAAATCTAGTTTTTGAAAATTTTATAAATTATATTTGAAAAAATAAAATTCTTCTTTGTAATCAGGATATAAAATTTTACTTTGGATAAATTTTTGTTATTTTTCTAATAATATTCATTTCTTTAATGAATAGTGAAAACACTGCATTTTAATTCCAAAGTACATTTTTGTCTAATTTATTTATATTGTTATATTATCCTTTTACTTGGTTTTAAGGTTTAATTATATTAAATTTTTATCATTTATTACAATTTAGGTCATTGGAATCAATTTACAATTGAATTTGGATATAAAAACTATGTGAACTTTGGAATGTTTTACTTTAAAAACCCATTTTCTCATTCCTTCAATATGATTAATTTTGAATTAATTTATACCAATTTTGTGTTTTGAATATGTAAAAATATATTCCATTCTTAGAATCAGTAATTAAAAATTATGTAAATAGGACATTTTTATTTTTGGACATTATGAATAGTAACTTTAGTAAAAACAATATTACCATGGTTAAGGTTAAATCAGATAATTAAATATTAAAATAATATTATAGATATTATAAAACTATCATTAAACTTGTCCTAATATTTTTGGATGTGTTATTTGTTATCTAGAAAATTCTTATTCTGGAATTATTCCCTTTCGAAGGAACTTGGGGGTCATTATAACACTTATAACATTTTATTTAAGGGAAAGAGAAAGATGGAATAATCTTGTATCTCATTAATATAAAAATTTTAATATGAGGTTATATAAGTGATATATTCAACTATAAATATTAATTATAAAGATAGAATGATAATATACATAATGATAATTTATTTATAAATTTTAAAAAATAAATAATTAAAATAAAATGTGACACAATGACGATACAATAATATCTTAATTAATGAAAGAATCAAACAAATGATATTATAAATTTTAAAATAAATATAATTTGACATAATTTATTCCATAAAAAAAAATTATGGATGAATTTTACTTGTTTATGATTATTTAAAGTAGTTGTTTTGAACCAATATTAATTTTATGATATTTGAAAAAGTCAACTAATGAATAGTGTCAAAATTGATACTATTGGTCTTTTAAAATATAAAATATTTTATTAAATGTTATAAAATTTATAAAAATTCAAAATCTGGACAAATGGTTTTTTAAAGCCCTAATATGTCATAAATTAATCTTTTATCATTATTTTGTAATTTTATTGTATTTATATAAACCCACAAAGTGTATATAACATGATATCATAATAAGATTAAAATGGGTAAAATAAGTATTAAAACAAAAGGATAAGGATTAAAAAATAATCAAAACATTTATAATTTTTATTGGATGAATTTATTTTTACCCATATTAATCCTATATTAAAACTAAATCAATTAGGACCCATTTGAAATAGAAATTGAATTTATATTAATTTAATACTTTTCATAATTCTAAGAGTGTCCCTCCCCTCTCCTATAAAAGGGATCCCATTCATCTCTATTCCTTACACTTCAAAAACCTTCTGGTTCAAACAATATCTATCCAAAAACCTTCCGAGAATCCCTCCACACTTTATTGAGGCCTTATTTTAGGAATAACACCCTCCTTGGAGGTGTTAAGGTGTTCATGAATGGTGATCAAGCGGAGACGAGGTATCGTTGTTATTTAAGTGTTTCTATTTTATTTATTCTTCCACTTTCATTATATATTATTCAAAAATTATGATATCATAACTCCATTATCCTAAATATACATAGATTTTATTATGTTAATATTATCTTCTAAATCCATATCCACTTCAATCTAATGAGAATGGAATTAATCATTCGTGTGTACGTGTGAACTCTCACCTCCACGAATCAATATAATTCATTTTCCAAAACCATCTCTCATGAATGGTTATAATGATGGAATTAATTTTAATATGTGATATTCATGAAATATTATTCATTATAAAATAATAATATATAAATTTTGTTCTTAATTTCTATGCACATAAGAATTATAATGTTGTTTGTGTGTACGTGTGAACTATCACCTCCACAAAGCAATGTGATTCGTTTTTATTCATTAAATCACTTGTATGATATATAAAAGTATATATTATTTATTGTTATGATTTCAATAATATTTTTATCTTTATTAAAAGATAAATTACAACTACCTTTTTTCATAATGATCATCGAAAAATGGTAACATAACTCATGCGTCCATACAACCTACCATCTCCATGATTATAAAATTGTTCAATTTCATAACCCTACATAAATGGTTTGATTTAAAAGGATAATTGGATTATAAAATTTATTATTATTTCATTAATATTACTTTGGATATGATTTAATCATTACCACTTTGTCTAATAACATCGTACTATTGCCCTCTTGAACTCAAGTACTGAATATGGACAAAACATCTAACGTGAGTTTAAATAATTAACTAATTGTTATAACATTGTAATAAGTGATATAAAGGGAATAATAAAATTGAAAATATTTTAAAAATAAAGTGGTAATATACATATGTTTATTATTCATGAATATAATGATTTCATGTGACATGTTGGACTCAAGTAAGAGGCTTCGTCTTAATCGTCTTTTATTGAGGCATATTTTGATGTTATACACCACCTTATTTTGTAAGGTATATAATAAACCCCTTTTACTTTAAATTTCATTAAAAAAATTTCAAAAGGAATATTTTTATTTGAATATTTTTAATTTATTAAATAAAAAAAGTATTTTTTTAATGTATACAGCGATAATGAATTTTCCACCACCGTGATAATTATTTGATATTTTGATTCCTCTACAAGTAGTAATGTTTTTAAAAGAAAAATAAATATCATATTTACTTTCATGGTATTTTGGTATTGAAAATAGGTTTGATAATGGATTTATTATATCAATATCTTGAAATGATATCTTTTTATTACAAATTGGAAATGTTATTTTCCCTTTATTCTAGTTTTATGTATTGTGATTAAATTAAGGATCTTGGGAATTTTTTATGTATACGTGTGGTTTCATGATAAAAAAACGGTGGGAGATCCTATAATAGCTCTCTAATGAATTGGGTAATGAGACGAAGTTAAGTGGCTGAGTTTCTTTAAAGATATTAAGGGAATATACCATGATGGTTATTCCAAATTTAATTGTGAATGTTACTCCATATGTAGTCTTGAAATCTACTATGTAAGAATGGTATGGAAAAAAAATTCCTTTATGATTTATGATTTCTATGGAGTTTTACATGAATCATATTATTTCATGAGGTAAGATACACGGTTTATGTTTTGTGGGTGAAAAAGTATGATTTTGTGAAAATGTTTTCATGAGTTTAAAATATTCATGGATTAATGGTTTCTTCCCTTATTTTATACCCATTACTGTGATTTTTTGTGCTCATCCCAAAAATTTGAAATGTTTTCCAGAGGGTGTAAGGATGGGTAACAGAATGTAAGAAGTCAAGATGAATTTTATGAATATTTTTATCAAGAAAAAGAAATAATTTTTTATTTTAAAATGTTATAGTTTGTAAAAATATTTGATAGTGACTAGAATTTTCTACTTTGAAATAATTGAGTTGTTATGTAATATTTATTTCCTAATTATCAAAAAATATAAACCTGAAAAGATCCTTACTGTGAATGAAATTAAATTCTTGACTTAACTCAAGATTATGTAATGCTTGAGTCTGGGGCCTTATAACTAGAATGGGAGGCTATAATAATGGTTGAAAACCATTGGTATAGGTTGGATAACTATTGGTATACCCTATACCAACGGTTCTCCAAACCATTGGCTATAATGACGTTGGGAAAGGCCTACATTAATGGTTCTTAGTGAACTGTTGGTATAGGGTGACTGAAAATTCAGTTTAACCAATAGTTCTCTATTAACTATTGGTTAAAGGATATACAAATGGTTATAAAACCATTGGTATAGACCCCCACCCAATTCCAAAAAAAATCGAAATCCCCACCCTTCCCACAAAAAATAGAACCTACAAGAACCTGTAACAAAAAAAACCAACAAACATTACCTATAGCCCACATAAAGAAGAACATGAAATGAAAAAAACTAAACCTACAAACAATGAAAAAAAAATCTCCAAACAAATAGAACTTCCAATGAAATCAATATATCATCCTCAAAGAGACACAAACCAATACAGAAATAATGATAACATAGGAAATCAATTTATGCATTAAACTAGTGATAAAAAACATAAATAAAATCACATATATTCATTCAAAATAAATTATCAGACATCATGTTCCATAAATATCAGTAAAAAATATAAAGGATCAATTTTTCCCTTATCACCATCACTATCATCACAGTCATCCTCAGCCTCATCTTTATCATCGGCCACATCTCCATCCTCACCCCATTCATTTCCATCATCATCTCCCTCTTTCTCACTATCATCCTTTCCATCTCCATCACCAGGAACATCATTGTCCCGACCACCACTATGACTAATACTCAGTGCACTATATAATGTATACATTGATGAAATATATGAATCAAAATTTGCAGCGATCGCTGATGTAGGTGATGGACATAAAACTTCCATCAGTTTCATAAATTCAGCATTTTCCTATTGATTCCATTATTCCACCCGTATTTCCCTTCTTGGCCTTTTCTACCTTAGCCTCAATCTGTGCTACCCATGCATTATGCTTTTCTCAACTCAATGCTACCAGAAATGGCACTTTAAGTGGTCCAATACCTCATCGGGACAATACTATTCCCTAGTCAACAACATACTCTGTCATGGTGCTCATCTCCAAAAACCTTATGTAAGTGATTTTTTGGACCAATGTTGTGAATTTCTTGGGAATCAAGTGCCTCCAACTCACACTGTTAAAAATATAAATAAACTATTTAGTTATAAAATAGATACTAAAATTTGAAATCAACAAAGTAAAACTTATAATTTGCTGCTGTGTCGGTTCGTTTACCACACTTCCATCTTTATTATTTCTACTCAAGAAAAATAGTTTTTCTCAAGAAAAATATCCTTCAATATTCAATTGGTTTGGTCAATTAATTTTGGTTATGATAAAGATAAGAGTTTTTAGTTCTTTTAGGATTCAGTATGAAAAGGGTTAATATATCCAATTTACTTATTTTCAGGCCTAGTTAGTTGTGTTGGGTATAATTTAGTTTTCTTAGGGTCTAATAAATTCATTTCGATTTAGTTTATTTAGTACCTCATAATAATAAGGAATAAATTGAGATATTATATGAAACATAGTGGGTGTGAAGTAAAATCATTATATAAAGAAGGATCTCTCTAGTATAATTAGGAGAAAATAGTGTTAATCAAGTCTAAATTTATAGAGATCCTTGTATTACATAATTAATGATATTTCTAATCAACGGTGGCCCTTATGTAAAGATATTTGTTCAGTGTATGGAATCAAAATTATAGCATTGGTGATCAATGATCTTAAAAGTGTTAATTTTCAATATTTTGGATTATAATGTGCACTTTTTTTAATTGATATACTTATTTATCCTTTAATTCTTCCTTTAATTAACTAATTCAATCCAAGTGGAAGATTTTAAAATATAGTTATTTAGATTAACTATTTATTTAGTTACAATTTTTTTAATATACTAATTAAATACATTAATGAATTAGTTTAATATTAATCTTTTAATGTTTTGGTTATAAACAATAATGGACATTAACAATGACTTTGAATAAAATGACATGAGATAGGTAAATTAATACATCCAGCCACTTAAATGTATATATTCTAATTTATAAAATTTAATTTAATTTTTTTCTCTATCAAGAATTTTATATTATATAGAAAACCCTACACAACTTACACCATATGGAATAATTCACTTTCATTATCATTTGTTATAATAGTTTTGTAGATAAGATAATTTCAAGAACCAAAAACAAGTGAAATATCATTCAAATTTTCTCATTTTTTCATAATCATAATCATCTCATTTTCCTTAATTGTTACTCACATTTTCTAGAACCTTGATTGCAACCACATATTATTTTATCTTGATAGAAAACAAAACCCTTATTATTTTTCAATCCTGATATAGGTTATTAAAATATTCATAGAAAAAAATAGTATAAATTTTAAAAAAATGTTTTTTATTTTCTATAACAAGAATAACCTTTTTTCATAATCCTCACATGTCTATGTGAGAAGTGAATGTTACTTCATCTTTGGATTAATAAATAAAATAAAAAATTAAAATAAAAAGCCATAAAAAACTACTTTACACATATTTGACATCAACGATTCATTCCCGAAAAATAGAAAATATTATTGATTCCTTTTCCAATACACAAAGTATAATTTTTAACCCTCGTCAGTCAACAACCACCACATTATCCATCAACACATCATATAATCATAAGTTAATGTGACTTCCCTTTATACCAAAATGTAATTAAGGAAATAAATGTTAGTGTAATCCATATCTCTATGAAATACTAGGTAGAATGGAAATATCCACATATCACTATGATTACTAAAAAAATAAACATATATACCATCTATATTGTTACAAAAACAAAATAAATATAGTGACACTAATATAATAAAAAAACTTCACATATAAACAACACTTCTTCAAATCAACCACCATATTCATAATATTATAAAAATCCTAATAATATACCCCAATTCAACCATTTTCCTCTTTATATAATTAACTCATCTCGTTCCTCATCCCTCTTTAAACTCCTAGTATTATTAAACAAATATATTATTTTCTCATATCCTGGGAATATGATTACAATTTAAACTTCTTACTAATATAACCACATTACAAAATCAATGGATATCATAGAATTAAAACTAATTCCTTCATATTGAATCAAAAATTTATAAAAAATGTGATTTAATATATCACATATAATCATAAAAATGTATTATTATCACCTTTATTTTTTATTCAACATCATACTTCACCACTTTATGATAATTAATATACTTTTATTTTATACTAAAATGTAAATAAAATCATTTTATAATTAATAATAAAATAAATTAATATTAACCCCACATATCATTAATATTTTCAAATTTCATTATCTTTCAATTTATGTCATGTGACCCATTTTTAGAATTAAAATAGAATATTTAATTCATTTTTAAATTCACATATTCAATCTATTAAAAGATTCACATTTAAAAATGCATTTTGAAGATTTATAAAAACAAAAATTTGTTATGTATTTTATAGTCCAATGCAACTCGTAATTATAATCACATAAAACATCAAATTAAAACAATTTCAAATTAAATAAAATAAATTTGAAAATCACATACTTCAACAACAATGTGATAAATGTTAAATCAATAAAAATACTAATACATCACACACTAAATTACATGTGATAGTGACACATAACAACTCCCTTCACCAAATTACCTTGAAAACCCTGATGGATTTAGTAGTATAGTTCCATCTATTTACAAAAACTCTAGAAAGATACTCTTCCCTTAAAATATATGAAGTATTTGGAACATTCCAATTTAATAGTCAAGAATAATCAAATGAAAAACTTAAAAGATGATAGATTAAAATAGATGGGTAATGAAACTAAACATCATTGGTAAAACAGAAAAATAAATCTAGGTAGAATATATAACTCAATTCGAACTCACCAGTTTGAAGTGGAAGAAACTAAATTACTTAAACCAGGGATGGATCATCAGTTGGGAAGAAGAAGAGTGCTCACCAACTATGAATAATATGAGTTCTCGGTTAAGGAAAAATGCAGATTGATTTGGGAATGTGGAGGCTTGGACTCATAATGTATTTAGGAAAACTCTATCCAAATAGTTTTTTAAAACTTTTTTTGATACCCTTATATAAAATGGGCAATAATTATTTTTGGGGAAACTCAATCACAACAGTTTAAGAAAATCATTGGAATAGCCTTATATAAATGGAATATCCCAACAGTTATACTGAACCCTTGGGATACGATCTCCTATGCCACTAGTTTGTTAAAATCGTTGGTATAGGGGTGTTGGTGTAGCTAGGCTTTCCAGTAGTTCTACAAACCTTATTTTCATCATTATTAAGTAGATTACCAGAAGTTTGTTCAATTTAAAATTCTTCCTCAATCTCTCTATTTAAGAAACATGAATTTACATATATCTGATAAACTATGTAATTTCTATGTGAATCCACTAAAAGAAACATTCTAATATTTTCTATTTGTTGACCTCGCCTGTTTTGATAATCCCAATTATGTGTTCATATATTATGCTACTCTCAATTACTAATGATCTATAGTTTAATTCTTACAAATCAGTGATCAAGTTAATAATAATGTTTAAATAATCTCTGATTTATGTTAATCTCGATTATCCCTGTTTATACAAGCTTTGAAACAATTCTAAGTCAATTAGATGTGGTTTGCATAAGAGCCAGAGCTACCGATAGCCAGAGCTACCGATAGCCAGAGCTACCGATAGCCAGAGCTACCGATAGCCAGAGCTACCGATAGCCAGAGCTACCGATGCATACAGAGCTACCGATGAACACAGAGCTACCGATGCATACAGAGCTACCAATGCACACAGAGCTACTGATGCACACAGAGCTACCGATGCATACAGAGCTACCGATGCACACAGAGCTACCGACACACACAGAGCTACCGATGCACACAGAGCTACCGATGCACACAGAGCAACCGATGCACACAGAGCTACCGATGCACACAGGGAGCTACCGATAAGAGTTTGAAGATCTACCGATGGAATATCCCTACACCGAGTCAACCGTACACGTCTACAAACAAACGGCTACCTATAATGAACTGTGGAGTCAAATCCTATATCCTCGACACTATTTGTTTATTATACTAACGGTTACATTTGTTACTTTTGATGCATTTAATGTTATTAAAAGATTTATGTTGCCATTTCAGGAAACCGTACCAAGTACGATAAAAAATTATAATCATTCCTTCTTTTCAGAAAAACAAAAAGGGTATAAAGAGGACATCGTGTATGTATCAAAAAAAAAGGGGTGTGAAAGAAAACTCGAAGAGATCAAGCACACAGAACATACTGGCGATCAATCTCAAAACATGCCAAGATCAACTGGAGAACTTGCACTCACGAGACTACTACTATCAGCCTCCAGAACATAGAGAATACATCGAGAAATCTATGCTAAAGGAGAACCACACAAAACTCATCATTCTTTGAGCCGATAAGCAAGCTGAACCTCGAAGTCAAGGAAGTAGATGGTACTCTGTTTTCCAGACAAAAACCAGAAGAATACTCAGAAGGAATTCTAATCAACAAAAGGAGTCAAGAGCTGCACGAAGATCACTAGAGCCATTTCTAATCTCTAAATCTTTATCTCTGTGATTTACTTTTTACATTACGAGCAGTGTGTGTTATCTGTTGTATTTTACACACACACTGTCTCCTGAACCTTAACTGGAGGATTTGTAAATCCTCACTCACTATCTTTTCATTCTTTTTCCCATTGTGGATAGTGGTAGAGGTCGTGTGTGACCTGGACAGCTGGTTGCTGTTGTTTTGTTTCCCACGGATAACAGTGGTAGAGGTCTTGGACCTGGACAGTTGTAAACTGTTGAACCCCGATTCAGGGTGTGGATCATCCTTATATAAGCTTTTGAGAGGACTAAGTCTCGGCTTGAGACTGAACCTCTTGGTTAACTCCTCTGTGTTTTTAGTTAAAGTTTATATCCATAAAATACATATATATTTCATATTCCGCTGCTATTACTTTGAAATATAATTTGTCTTCAAAGCTACTTTGATAGTTAAACTCGCAAGTGTTTATATTTATTATAAATCAGTAAGTTAGTTTCAAAAGTTAATTTAATCATCAGATTAAGTTAACTGAGAACTAATCAATCTTTGAGAAACTAATTGAACCTTTATAATCTGTAGAAATTCACTACAGTTTAATCTATTTTTGAAATTTGGGGGATTTTAATAAAAATTGTTTTTAGCAGAAATTTTAATTGGAACTCAATTCACCCCCCTCTTGAGTGTCCACTCCGACCAACATTTGGTATCAGAGGGTTTATTAATACCTTCTAAATTACTCTGTTTTCAACTGTGATTTTAGTTGTATTTTAAAGTTCTTAAAATTTCTGTTATTCCTAAATTTTTATCTCTTTAAATTTTGTTTATAATGGATAATAGACTTGAGGGTGTTTCTACTAACCGGCCACCTTTCTTTAATGGAAATAACTATGCTCAGTGGAAACTTAAAATGAAAATTCATCTAGAAAGCATGAGTTTTGATATTTGGACTGCTATTGAATCTGAATATAAAGTTCCCACTACTGATAGATCTACTTGGGATGAACCTACAAAGACTGCTTACAATAATAATTGTAAATCTATGAATTCTCTGTACTGTGCTCTAGGAGATGAAGAATTTAATAGAATTTCTGCATGTAAAACTGCTTTTGAAATTTGGGATACCTTGGCTGTTTCTCACGAAGGAACAACTAATGTTAAAGAAATGAGATTAAACACTTATACTATTAAATATGATAATTTCAAAATGAAGCCTGATGAACCTATTTCTGACATGTATCTCAGGTTCAATGAGATAGTGAACACAATGAGCTCACTCGGAAAGATTTTTCCTGCAAAAGAACAAATTATGAGAATACTGAGATGTTTTCCAGATAGATGGAGAGGTAAATCCGTTTCAATTAGAGAATCCTGTGACATTGGAACACTTCCTGTCAAGGAGTTAATTGGTAAGCTGATGATGTATGAAGAAGAGCTCAAACTAAATAAAGAAGAAGATGAGGAACCCAAAAGAAAATCTGTAGCGTTTAAAACAACTTCCTTTAAGAGTAAAGACAAGGATAAACTACAAATGGAGACTGAGAGTTCAATGAGTGAAAATTCAGAATCTGACAGTGATGTCGAGATGGCTCAAATAGCCAGGAGATTCAAGAAGTTCTATAGGAAAAAGAAATTCTTTAGGAAAACAAATTACAGAGGAAAGTATGATCAACAAGGCAAATGGAAAAAGGATTGGAAGAAGGATGACAGGACTGATGAAGTTGCCTGCTATGAATGCAAGCGAAAAGGACATATCAAAGTAGACTTTCGAAAGTTAAAATTAAAAAAGAAATATGATTACAAAGACAAGAAGTACAAGAAAGCCATGAAGGCTACCTGGAGTGCTTCAGAAGACAGCACTAGTGAAGCAGAATCTTCGGACTCTGAAAGGAATCGAGCCAACATGTGTTTCATGAAAAATACTTCTGAGGTAACATCTGACACTCCTGTTTTAAATTCATATTATTCTAGAGATGATTCTGATTCAGAAAACATGTCAAAATATGAACTATTTGAGTACTGTGATATGTTGGAAGAAACCTGTAATGAGCTTAAAGACAAATACAAAGGTTTAAAGAAACAGTATGCTTTAAGTGTTAAGCATAAATCTGATCTTGATATAGGAAAGGAAAAGAATGCTCAACTACTAAAGGAAAATACAGAACTGAAACTGTCAAATGAGAAACTTAGAAAGGATTTAGAAAAGTTCACAAATGGAAAGGATGCGTTAACTCAAATGCTAGGAAAGAAAGTTGCACCTAGATATGCTACTGGTTTGGGATACCAACCTCGATAGAGACAGTTCACTAGAACCCGATTTATTCCTAAGTCTGAAAAAAAATTCTGCTAGTTCCAGTTTTGGAAATTCATATGCTTCAACAGGTTGTTCACATGATTATAGACCAAATAAAGTTTATCATTCAAAATATGTTGCTTCTATTAATTGTATGGGACCCATAAAACAAATTTGGGTACCTAAGGCCCTGATTTCTAACCTATCTGGACCCAAGAAAATCTGGGTACCAAAGTCATTTCCTGTTTAAATCTGTTTTATAGGAGACCTGCTTAAAGAGCTGTCACAAGAAGATATGGTATTTAGACAGTGGGTGCTCAAGACACATGACTGGATATTATTCTTGCTTCAAGAGCTTAATAAAGGTTGATGGAGGTCATGTCACCTTTGGTGACAACTCTAAAGGAAAAATCATCGGCCTAGGCCAGATTGGTAACACTGACTCAGTATTAATTTCTAAAGTTTCATTCGTTGATGGACTTAAATATAACTTGCTTAGTATATCTCAATTATGTGACGATGGTTTCAATGTCAAGTCTGAAAATGACTCGTGTGATGTTTTTAACTCCAAAAACTCTTTAGTATTTTCTGCTCTAAGGAATGAAAATGTTTATGCAGTTGATTTAAATTCTTTAGCCAAACAAAATATTTCTTGTTTGAATGATTTTCATAAAGAATCTTGGCTATGGCACAGAAGATTAGGACACTGCAACATTCACTCACTTAGAAAACTGGCTAGGAAAAACTTAGTTAGAGACTTACCTAAGTTAGAATTCCCAAATGACAAAGTGTGTAATCCCTGTCAAAAGGGAAAACAACACAAAGTTTCTTTTAAATCAAATAAAGAAGTCTCAACTTCTCAACCACTTGAGTTGGTTCACATGGATTTGTTTGGACCATCAAGAGTTTCTAGTTTAAATGGGAAGCATTATGTCTATGTTCTTGTAGATGACTTTTCTAGATATACTTGGGTATACTTTCTAGCTCGAAAAAGTGAAGATTGTCCTTACTTTATTAAATATTCCAAGTCTGTAGAGAACCTTAGTGGACTTAAGATTAAAACCCTAAGAAGTGATCATGGGCGTGATTTTGAAAATCATGAGTTTGAATCTTACTGCTCACACAATGGCTATAGTCACAATTTTTTCTGCCCCTAGGACACCCCAACAAAATGGTATAGTAGAAAGGAGAAACCGAACCCTTCAAGAAATAGCTAGAACCATGCTCAATGAATATGAACTGCCTATTTACTTTTGGGCTGAAGCTGTTAATACAGCTTGTTATGTTATCAATAGAGTCTTGATCAGACCTGTTCTTAAGAAAACCCCATATGAGTTATGGAACAATAGAAAGCCTAAGGTTAATTACTTCAGAGTTTTTGGTTTTAAAGTCTTTATACTTAATACTAAAGATAATCTAGATAAGTTTGCTCCAAAAATTGATGAAGGAATTTTTCTGGGTTACTCTATTTCAAGTAAATCTTATAGAGTTTTCAATAAGAGAACCAAATGTGTGGAAGAATCTGTTCACATCAAATTCGATGAAACTGATCCACATGAGCCTAAAACCTCTCTTGAGAATCTTGAAGAAGATTTGTATATTCTGGACCTTAATGATAAATCTAAAGAACCTATTATAAAAACATCCAGTTCTGGACTTTCTCCAGAATCTGCTTCTGTTGAACCCGAACCTATAGATGAACCTGAAGTTTCTAGTCCATCCTTTACCAAATCGACTAAGATTCTAAAGAATTATCCTTTAGATGCTGTTGTTGGTAATCTTGATAGAGGAACACAAACCAGAGCTTCTCTAAGGAACCAGGTTGAACATCAAGCTTTTCTGTCACAACTAGAACCCAAAAATATCAATGATGCTATCAATGATGAATTCTGGGTAATAGCCATGCAAGAAGAGTTAAATCAATTTGAAAGAAACAAAGTCTGGGAATTAGTTGACAGACCCAAGGACACCTTGACAATAGGCACAAAATGGGTTTTTAGAAATAAAGTTGATGAATCAGGAAACATAGTTAGAAACAAAGCTAGACTAGTTGCACAGGGATATAGTCAAGAAGAGGGTATAGACTATGAAGAAACTTTTGCACCTGTAGCTTGACTAGAAGCTATTAGGATTTTACTTGCATATGCATCACATCTGAATTTCAAGTTATATCAAATGGATGTCAAAAGTGCATTTCTAAATGGTTTTATAATTGAATATGTTTTTGTGGAACAACCTCCTCGATTTACAAACCCTCATTTTCCAAATAAAGTTTTTAAACTTTCTAAAGCTTTATATGGTTTAAAACAAGCTCCAAGAGCTTGGTATGATAGACTCATCAATTTTCTTATTTCAAAAGGTTTTACTAAAGGGATCGCTGATCCAACTCTTTTTATTAAAAGAATTTCTAAAGATGTTTTAGTTGTACAAATCTATGTTGATGATATTATATTTGGATCTTCTAAACACTCTTTATGTACTGATTTTTCAAAAAGCATGCAAAATGAATTTGAAATGAGCTTAATGGGAGAGCTTAAGTATTTTCTTGGTTTTCAAATTTTTCAAACTAGAGATGGAATTATTTTAAATCAAAGTAAATATACAAAAGATCTTTTAAAACGTTTTGGATTGGATAGCATTAAGGAAAATGATACACCTATGAGTACTACCTGTAAGTTGGATACAGATGAAGCTGGGAAACCAGTGGATCAAACCAATTACAGAGGTATGATTGGGAGCTTACTTTATCTTACTGCTAGTCGACCAAACATTATGTTCAGTGTATGTATGCGCGCTAGATTTCAAGCTAATCCTAATGAATCACACTTACTGGCTGTTAAAAGGATTTTTAAATATCTTAAGCATACTGTACATTTAGGTTTGTTTTATCCAAAAGGACAATCATTTGACCTAACTAGCTATTCAGATGCTGACTTTGCTGGATGTAAGTTAGAAAGGAAGAGCACATCTGGAACATGTCATTTACTTGGTAAATACCTAGTGTCATGGTGTAGTAAGAGACAGAACTCAGTTGCATTGTCTACTGCCGAAGTAGAGTATATAGCTGCTGGTAGTTGCTGTGCAAAAATTCTGTGGATGAAACACACTTTATTGGACTATGGATTTGAGTTTAAACATGTTTCAATTAACTGTGACAACACTAGTGCAATAAACATATCTAAGAACCCTGTATCTCACTCTAGAACCAAACACGTAGATGTAAGACATCATTTTCTGAGAGATTATTATCAAAAAGGTGATATTACTCTTGAATTTATTGGCATTGAACATCAATTGGATGATATTTTCACTAAACCTTTAAGTTCTGATAGGTTAAGTTACATTAGGCACGAGCTGGGGATGATCAATTCTCACCGATGTTGAAATTCTCACCGATGTTGAAATTCTCACTGATGATCAATTCTCACCGATGTTGAAATTATCACCGATGATCAATTCTCACCGATGTTGAAATTCTCACCGATGTTGAAATTCTCACTGATGATCAATTCTCACCGATGCTGAAATTCTCACCGATGATCAATTCTCACCGATGTTGAAATTCTCACCGATGATCAATTCTCACCGATGTTGAAATTCTCACTGATGCTGAAATTCTCACCGATGATCAATTCTCACCGATGTTGAAATTCTCACCGATGTGAAATTCTCACCGATGTGAAATTCTCACCGATGCTATATTTTAAAACTTCTGTCTGCCTCCAAGAATATGAATCGTTTTATTTTTATGTTATTTTACTTTATTCGTTTATTTATGATTCCTACATGAAAAAACTAAGACTAAACCGCTTCTCACTCCACCGGACCCAAAACCATTCACCTTTGAATCCTAGCTCCCTAATCGATTGAGAACCCTAAATCCGCGATGGCAAAAACCAAGATTCCTGCCATCAGAGATGACAGTGTAGAGCCTAAAACAAAGAAGCAGAAAGTGCAGCAAGAAGCTCGTGGAAGTAATGTCAGAACTAGGTCGGGAAAGCGACCAGTAAACCCTCATTTGCAGAATGGAGATATTGTGATTGAAAAGGAGCTATGCGTAGATTGGTTGCTACCAAGAAAGTCGTTGGTGCTTGCAATTCTGGAAGATCAGAGATGGGTAGATTGTTTTTCAAATAACAATGGTCCCTACTACCCGAAGTTAGTGAAACAGTTCTACGAATTCGTAAGCTTCGAGAAGTCTGAGAATGAGAATCGGGTAAGTTCTTTTTTAAATGGAAAAGAAATGTCGTTTTCTTCAGTAGAGTGGGCATAATGTTTAAAAGTCCCACATGAAGGTGTATCTAGGTATGTCTCAAGAGCAATTCCAACTACCAGTAACATCTTTGACTATGAGACCTCTTTAAAAGAACTAAAGGGAAATGGAAGTCAAAGGCAAGTGGTTGCTACTGAATTGGATGGAGAGAACAGACTGCTCTTCAAATTTGTTCAACATGTTTTGATACCAAGGAGATGAGACTTTTCTAATCTGAGATATCAAGATATTTATCTTCTACATCTGTTAAGACATGGTGTGAAAGTTAATCTGTGTAGACTGCTGTTGAATCAAATGGAAGACATGATTAGGCCAAAATCAAAGACTAATGCTTTATTCTTTGCCAAAATGATCTCTGTGATCATAAAAGTGAAAGGGATAGCTGAGTCTCAGGATGAGATAGTTGTAGTTAAGAATAACTTCTGTATCACTACTACAGTTTGTAGGTACATGAAAATCAATTGCAACCCATGGAAAGGATAATGGGTCAGTGATGACCAGAGGGTGTATGATAAGTTTAATCCTGTGGATTATCCTTAAAGGCCAAAGGATAAAAGAGATCCAGGTTTAGGATCTGATGAAGAAGAACCCGAGTACAGTGATGAGTCAGAAGAAGAAGAATAAAAATAAGAGTAAGAAACTCCTATGGATATTGGAGGAGATCCAGACTTGCCCCCAAGTCCTGTTACTGAGTTTGTATACTCAAGAAAAGGAAAAGTAGAGAAAGTGTTATCTATTCATGAGGAAGACCAGCCAGTTCCTCAGTAGGAAGGATAAAAAGGGAATGTATCTGAATCATCTGATTCTTCTAGGTTGAGTTTGAGTCCATTGATTGCAAACTCAGTTGTGCCTACCGATGAAGTAGAAAAAGAAAGAGAAGAAGTTGTACCTGTCTTAGAAAATCTCCTTACTGCTGCTGAGATGGAAGCTGTTGTGGAAGATTCTAATGAAGAGAGACCAGCAGAGAATGTAGTTGTTGTACATAAGAATGCACCCATTGAGGGGGAGCATCATTCCAATCTTGGAAATGTTACAGTGGCTGTTGAGATTGAAGACTGGGTAGAAGACCCAGGTTTTATAGTCTGTGGTTTGGATTATCCTGATTCGGATAATGAAGTATCCTTGAATAGACCAAAGATCAGCTATGACATCAATTCTGAGTTATTAACTGATGATGTGGTCCGAGTACATGATTTAGATGTGCTGAAAGAAAATCTCAAAGTCAGTTTTGTAGAAGAAGTAAAGACAATGGAATCTTTTCTGGTATCCTCGATTCAATCAGTCATGAATGATTCAGTAGTCAGCTTAGCTTCTGCAAGAGTATCTACTATAGTTGCTCCTACTAATTTTGTTACAAATTCTGATCTTGAATCCCTGAAGCATGAGCTGAAAGAATCCTTCACTGCCTCAGTTACTGAGATAAAGCACTGTTTTCGTGAAGAAATGAAGTTGTTAGAACAATCTTTTGAGCTTTCTCTTGGTTTCAATCTGTCAAATTTTATGGGTGAGCTAATGGAAGCAGTCAAAGAATTCCAGACCCAATCTTCTAGAATATAAGCATATCTTGAAGCCTTAAAGAAGTCTGTTACTACTTTAGATTCTTACATGAGCTCAAATCCTCAAGATGATAAGGATTTAGCTTATGTGAAAAGTGTTGTAAGCCAAATGGTTTCAGTATTTGAAGATTTCAAATCTTCTATAAAGGATCATGTTAAAAATCAGGACTCTCAACTGCAAACTCTGGTTAGTGGCTTGACCAAAAGTTTCAAATAAACTGTATCCTTCTCGGTTGGTCCTCTAGCTTCAAAAATTGCTTTTGATTTGAATCAATTAAGAGCTATGATGAAGGAGGAGCTTGGTTCTATTTCAACTAGTGGCTCTGTGGACTCATCAGATCTAAGACGAGTAGTGCTCTCTACAAGAGATTCAGTCAGGGAAATAATGAAAATCGTCCACGACACTATGAAAGAGGCCTCTTCCTCTCAAGAGGAAATCAAGAACAAGGTGGATTATTATTTCCAAAGGATTTTTACCAAGCAACAACTCACCCATCATTTCAAGATGATGTTGGAAAACATGAAATTACCCCCTATAACTCAAGCCTTCCGAGAACAAGTGAGAAAGCTAAGAGAGCTGACTCCTGCCTTAGAAAAATTTATGGAGAACAAAGATGATTTTATATCTGCTATGGAAAGAGGGGGAGGAATCATTATGGATTTCAGGAATCTGTTGCTGCCCTTTTTGCATGTTGATGCCAGACCAGTTATTGTCCCTCCTTCCTTGCCTACCTCTGCCTCTACTGAGTCTCCAGTCCAGATGACTTCTACTCAGTCCATCCGAAGCCTCACACCTATGATCACTCAACAAATTTCCCAATACAGTCCAGGCACTGTATCAGTGGCTCAGCCTCCTGTGATCATTTCTGGGATTCCAAAGCCCTCACTCACATCCTCACCACCTGCCTCCTCTTCTGATCCAAAAGGCAAATCTCATGTTGAAGATCCGGATTGCTGATGTGGCCAGGCTGTTTGATAGGAATTTTTTTCCTTCTTTTCTATTCTGTTTATGTAAGTTTTGTCTGGTCTAATACAAATGCTTTTCTTTACACTATCTCTGTTTCTCAGTTTTCTCTGTCAGCTTTCCCACTTTTTGATTATCACAAATGGGAGAAAATTATAAAGGGGGAGAAAATTATAAAGGGGGAGAAAATTATAAAGGGGGAGGAAATATAACGAGAGGGGGGGAAAATATCAAAGGGGAGAAATTTTCAACCTAGTTGGTGCAACAGATGATAAAAAATATTCGGTTAATTCATTATAAAATGTTGAAAACATAGAGATGATATAAGTCTTATGCTAACCATCACCATGGACATTTTTATTTCTCGGTTGGTAACTAGATTTTCTTGAAAGTTTCAACCTAGTTGGGTCATCGAATGCTTGGGAGGAGAGGGAATCTTGCTCCTTGTTTTGTGGGACCTTTCAAGGTTTTTGAGTAGGTGGGGAATGTTTCATACCATTTATCACTTCCATTGCAGCTGACAGTGATACATGACATATTCCATGTATCATAGCTGCTAAAGTGTTTATCTGATTCATCTCAGGTTTTGAGCTGGAGTGATCTAGAGAGAGAAATTGATTTATCTTTGAATGAGTGGCTAGTCAGGATAGTTGACTCTGAGACAAAGATACTTCATGGGAGAATGAAACCTTTGGTTAATGTGATATGGAAGCATGGTTATTATAATAACGAGAATTGGGAATGTGAGCCACTAATGGGATAGTTGAGGCCTCATATTTTTGGTATGGAAGCTTCTTTATAGGCTTGTTAGGGATAGAATGTTTTTATAGTGGGGAGGTTGTAACATCCCATTAGTGATATGAAGGGTGTGATTTTATCCTAATTGTGGAATTTTATTTTTTTTACTAGGTAGGGTTAGGAAAGAATTGGGAGGATACCTATAATGTTGAAGTTAGATATTTTTTTACTCTTGCCTTTAACAGGCCTTTTCTATAGGTTGTAGGAGGGTTACCTGCCGTGTAACTAGGTTACACGCTGTGTAATGGTTCATGAATGAAAGTTGTGAAAGGATTCACGTTGTGAAGGGTACGCATCGTGAAGAGACTTTACACATCATGAATTATTTAAATGTTATTTTTTAAATTAGAGTGTTTGTTTTTTATTCCAGGTGATGAATTTTTTGATGGTTATAGAAATTAACAGTTTTACAAAGTCTATTAGTAATACATGTTGTGTAATACCCCGACTGTGGTTTTTTAACAAGAATTTTGGATGAGGTTATTTTTTCTCCTCTAATCTAGTTTCTTCTCCCTCAACCTAAATCCTTCCATGAGAAATCTTAGAGATTTCCACCCATTCTGTATCCTCTTGTTTGGAATTTGATCACATTACACTTGTGGTATGATTCTCAGGTAATCTATCTCCCTCATTCTTCATCTTTATATATTTCCCCTCCTTTGGGATTAAAATAGATCATCTTAAAATGTATGGATCTATGCCCCATGATTTTGTATCTTATATCTAGGTTTTGTTCTAAGGTCTTCTACACCTCCGTTCTTTTTGACGGGTGTTTTTGCGAGTGTTGTGTTTCGGGAAAAGGTAGGTGATTATGTCATATTTATCCAAATTGATTAACATTGAATTTCTTGACTTATTTAAACTATTGATTTAAATTAAATTACTTAAACTTGATATCAATTAATGTAATAAAATCTAATTCTAGTAAATTGGGAGATCTGAAATTGTTTTGGCATGAGAATTGGGAAAACCCGCAAATCTCATTAAATTGGGGTGGGTCTTTAGAAATTTTCAATTTAAATTGTTTAATTTAAGTTGCAGTTTTGATGAAAACTATTTAAATTAAATTATCGAATTTAAGTTTGGTAATGAATTTTGAAATTGATGGAATTGGTTTTGAATGTATTTTATCCATGTGAAAATGTCTTAAAAAGTTTTGATAGAAACCCGGTGGTTTTATTTTATTAAAAAGGTGTGTTTTTTATTAAAACCCAAGATGGTTTTAAATTGAAAAATGGAATTGAAATAAAATAATGGTATTTAATTATATTTTAAGAAATATTAAAATGAATTACCCACCATTTATTTTGTAACTACACAAACAAGACTTAGGTAGTTTGTAAGTTATTTGGACACACTCTACTCTATTATAGTGTTCTAAAACATACATGCAGTGGGCTACCTCTGTAACACCCCGAGATTTTATGAAAAATATTATTTTTAATTTCATTAATTTCTTGTGTTATACGCTACACCAAAAGGAGCTTTCACAACACACATCTCTGACCTTGCTTGAATTACACGCAATCGCGACCTTCCACGATAGCGTGTGTTGTACGCAACACCAAGTTTCGCTAAACAACGATATGCTATTAAGATATTATTAAAACTAACCGTTATGAATAGTAATAACCACTTTTTGAAATTTTGTAAATTTTATTTTTCAAAATGGACTTCATTTATGGATTAGGAGTATCGAATTTAGCCTAAGGTGAAATTTTGGTACTTTTCGGATAACTTTCATATTTTGATGAATAGTGAAAATTACTAAATTTTAATTAAAAACAACTTTTTCAATCGAAATAATTAATAGTGATAAATTATTAATTTGAGTGGTTTTAAAGTATATTTAGAATATATTTTTACAATTTAATACAATGTTGGTCATTGGATGCAATTTCACATTTAAACCAGTTATAAACAAGTGTCAATCTTTTGATAGTTATTATCTCTTAAAAACACGCCTTTTGTTGTGACAGCGGAAATTAATTATAAAATTAATTAATGCAACTTATATGTTGGGAATTTTGTAAAATAGAAATCATTTTTGAATTCGGAATATCAATTATAGCTTAGGGTGAAATTTTGGCATTTTTCTGAAAAACTTCAATTTTTGATGAATAGTGAAACCACTAAGTGGTAGGTTAAAAACTGAATTTTGTATAAAACTTAATTTTACCGCTTCTGTGAATGGAATTTCGAAAATCCGACAGACATGGTTGATATCAGTAAGTAAAATGTGGTTCAATGAGATAAAAATAATTTTTGGTGAATAGTAACTTTTTACTTTTATTTACCATGGTTAAAAGTAAATAGAGTAATTAAGGGTAAGAATGATATTAATATTACCCTAACACATGTCCTAATTATATTGGACAAGTTTATCTCGACCAAAAACAACCTTAAGTGTAAAATATTATCGTTTAGGCCCACTTGGATTAGATTAGAACATTTATTATTATTTAATTTAAAGAAGAGTTAAAAGAGTTAAAATCAAAGTTTATTTACTAAAACATTTTTAATATGGGGTTATACATAAGATAAATTCGACTATAAATATTCATTAGAAAGATAAAAATATTTTCTACATAATGGTATTTTATTTGTAATTTTTAGACATTAAATAATTTAATTTAAGTATGACACAAAGATGATGCAGTAATTATCTTATTAATGAAATATTGACATAATTGATGTTATAAACACCAAAATAAATGTAATTTGACACTTTTTATGAATTCCAGTAATTTTATAGGTTAATATGACATTTTATTATCGATTTAATTAACTTTTTTCGAACTTATCATTCTGTTATGATTTTCAGAAAAATCAATTACTAAATAGTGTCGAAATTGACATAAAATAGTTTTTAAAAAAAATATTATATTATTAATTGTTATTTTATTCCTAAAAATCTAAGGTTCGGCCAAATGACTTAGATAAGGTTATATATGTTAATAATAAACAAGTTGGGGTTATTTTGGCTTCATATAGTAAGTTTATTAACCTTATAGTGTAAGAACACAAGAAGACACGGTAAAAGTAAAATTATTTAACTTAATGTTAAATCTAAATGATAAGGTTAAAATAGGAACCTAAACTTGTCTAAATTCTATTGGATGAGAGGATTGCGACCCATCCCCACCTTAGCCTCTAAATAAATCAATTTGGAGCTATTTAAAACTGAACTTGACTTTATAATAAAATAATATTTTTAGTTATTCCAAAGGTTCCCCTCTCCTCCCTTATAAAAGGGCACCTCCTCCCTCTCTTACTCACACCAATTTGAGCATTAAATCTCGGCCAAACCCTGCCAAAATCTCTTCTCCACTTCCCTAGTATCATCCTAGAGGTCCTGGTCTTCTTCAAAGACCATCCTTAGTTCTTTATGTGGAGGTTATGTGAAGGCGCGTCAAAAAGAGGTAATATCCATTACCGATCTTTTTCAATTTCTTTCTTCTTCAACTTCTTCTTCTTTAGTTGTTTCATGATAAAGTAATAACATCAGTATTTATTATATACTGATATGTTATTATAAATATGAAACAACTCTAATTAACCTTCTATCCATCCTACGGAAAAATGAAATCACCGCGCGTGCGTACGTACGGAATACCGTCTCCACGCCGTGGTGTAATCTATTTTCCACCACCACCTTATAGGATGGGTATAATGGTGTAATGAGTAACTATATATGATTATTATAAATTTATATTGATACTGAAATAGTCTACATACACTTCAACAAAATTCCACGACCATGGGAACGATATCATCGCTCGTGCGTACGTACGGACTACCGTCTCCACGACGCGATGAGATTCATTCTCAATGATTAACCATTCATGAATGATTATAAAGTATATATAATAAGTACTAATGAAATATATGACATAATAATGATATTGGATTTATGAAAATTTATATGTATGTCATCTACTTAATTCCATTCACTTCAATAAGGAAACGAAAACAGCGTTCATGCGTACGTACGGACTACCGTCTCCATGAACGGTGTATTTCATTACATTTATCGATATATATTATATATATATATATATATTATGAATATATATTATATATAAATCATGTTTTACATTCTGGATATAAGTAATCATGATCCAAGTAATCATATTAATAATTACAAGTTAAAAACACGAACGACAAATGAAACGATTTTACCCAAAACGCTACTTTAACATGAATTTACAAAAGAACGGGTAATATAAAGTCATAAGTGGACCATATATGATATAATAACAATTAATATGATTCTGTAATAAGTCAATAACATGACTTAAATCAATATACAGGAGGTTCAGACACTTACAAAGCAAGTCGGACCTAAGGTAAGGGAAATATCACAATCTCATTTTTATCCGAGATTGTTTATACATTGGTATTTACTGGGGTGTATTTTATCATAAACATCTATGTTTCCTCAATATTTAATGTTATTTCCATCCACCTACAATTGTTTAAATCCAATTTTACCCTTTGGTGAGTTTTTAGTAAAAGATATGAAAGGAATCTTTTGTCGTTTTTCGTACTAGGTACTTTTTGACTTTTTCGACAAAAGTACGAAGATTGTTTTTTTAACTTATACGGCGTGAACGGATTTTTACGGTTTCATAACGCCTCATTTTCAAGAAGATTCCTCTACAATATTGCATGATTATTTTCAACAAAAACCCTTATCTTTTAAAATTTCATTGAATTTTGTGAAAAGAAAATGATTTTAAAGAAGAAAGGATATTTTCCTCAAGAATTCATTTCAAGTGTTTTGTCAAAACTATTTTTCATATAAGATGACATTATTTCATATGTGTATGTTTCAAGTAAAATGCATCTATGATTTAAATGGTTTCAATTTTCTTATGATGAAATGATATCAATTGTTTATGGATTATGTTATGATGGCATGATGTTTAAGAATCCCATTTTATTTCATGGGTTATGCTATGATGTATGGTTTATGATTTTGTGGCACACATAAGAATGGTATCATTATGAGATGGGTGGGACCTATATCTCCCTACAATGCATTGGGTAAAGATTTTATATCTCATGAGATAGACATGGCTGGAATGGTAGGTTATACCGGTTCAGTGAAACAGGACTGAAACGAGGGTGACTCAGTTCAGAAAGGGACTTTGTCCACTAAGATAGTCTTGGCAATGAGTCTTCACTAACAAGAAATGATTCTCTATGATTATGTGTGTATGCCACAAAGTTTAATGTTTTAAGTTGTGATTATTGTGATTACATTTAACTGCCATGATTTATCCCATGTTATGAAATTATGATCTCTTTTGCAGGTTAAGATTTCCAAAAGTTATGTGCTTGTGTATACGATGAGATTTATATTTCTTTTGTTTACCCTTACTGAGCATTTGAGCTCACCCTTTTATGTTTTCATTTCCCCAGGATATAAAGAAAGTTTTTAGGTAAAAAAAAGGGAAGATCTTTATGGGAGATATTGGAGATCTTTCACCATGATTAGAAGATTTCGTTCCAAGTTTCCAAAGACACTAAACTATTACGATCCTTGTGTGTGTATTTTTTTTATGTACTAAGTATTCCGCAAAAGTAATGTAAAGTCCATGTACGTCAAGCTTCGGGTCTCTACAACCTCCCTGATGGGATGGTGAAGAGATTACTTTCACTACTGTCAGGGGTAATTGTGTATACACATATTTCTGGGATCACTTAGAGTGTGCGTTGTCTTATATCCTGAAACATACATACCTATTTTAAAGATGATCATCTTGCTCTCTTATTTTATATTTGAGATATAAATGTATTCCAATGTTGTTTGAACTACTTTACATGCCTTTAGAATTTATATAAATTTTTTTGTATAAATTTTTTATGTATTCCACTATTTTTGAAATATTCCATCACTTGTAAATACTTTTCTTAAAGTATTTTCCATCATTTGAATTGTATAGCATGAATTGTTTAAATATGTTTTGAAATGAAAAACCTATTTATTTGAAAATTGAACTAATTCTTGTAGTTAATCTATTGTTGGCATCTATTATGGAATCCTTGGTGATACCCTATTAGGATTTTCATCTTACCCACTACTCATTCCTTCATGTGTTTTTTTATTATCTGATTCTAGGTTCAAACAAGGGGAAAGGATCTCTTAGTGGTGGATCTCTCTATTGAATCTTGGATTTGGTGAGTTGTGTCCTTAGGGACTTGGGATTTTTTTCCATGTTTTGGTACTTGGATTATAATACTTTGGGATTATTTATAATATATTGTATTCTGGTAATTTACTCCCAGTTGAGTTTCTTTTTTTATTCATACTCACTTATCTCTTTTCACTTTCGTAATGCTTGTGGAAAAATTGTTCCCACAATAAATTGTATGATGTTAGGTGCTAGTTGTCAACTTGTGTGGATTGGGGAATCCCTCTCGGTTATGTTAGGGCTATCTTTGTTATCGGGTTACCATTATACTCAGTCTGGTTCATGACATCAAATGATAAAAATAGATTTTTATCTCACAAGATTAGTTATCCTAACTAGATTAACTATAGTATACACTTTTACATTAAACTTTATTTATTTATTTACAAGATGTTGAATAAAATATTTACTAATCTACAAAAATATAATTTCATATGTGACGTTATTTTTCACACTCCCACCTATTACTAGTATCTCTTATGTGTAAATTATATATTTCATCATGAATTATGAATTTCCCCTGTATACATATAGTGGAATATTGAAATTTTAAATAATAAATAACATTTATGAAAAAAATTAAAAACAATATGTAATCCTAATTTTGTAAATTTATAAATAATCAATTTAATGTATATCTAAATGTAATATACATATAATAAAATATGTAATTTGTTTAAAAACCCCCATATATGTTGGTCTAATAAAAACTTTATTTCATTATATTATTAAAATTATTAAACTTATAAAAACCTATCAAACAATATAAAAAGATTGATCATCCATTAAAGAAAGAAAAAATTCATTGATCCTTAGTTGAGTTAATAAAAAACTCATATTGAAAAATATTCTCTAGCTCATCTTCTTAAAACCATCTTGATGGATCCACCTACACTTGTTCAAATTTAGTGTCTTGAAATTCATGAATGGAATCACAATTGATAGTTAATATCATGAAAACTTTTAGGACCATTGGTTTTAGATAATGACCCTTTATTCGTGTATATTTAGTATATACAATTCTATGGTTGAGTTTTTGGTGGTTTAAAGGGGTTTTGTAATGTTTTGAAGGATTTTTTCTAGAGGTTAATAGTTTGTACATAGATAGTATAAATTGTGCACCGTCTCTAAGAAATCATTCAAGGGAAGACGGTGAGCACTGGGTTAGTACATGGTTGGTGCATGTTTTGTCCAAACTGTGCAAGTGCCCAACATAATTCATACTTCTTGAAATAGTGAAAAAACATGATTGGACATGATTTTTATAACCATGTGATCCAACCATGCAGGGTTTTTCATTAAGATAGTATCATCGTAGGTTTGGTGTATGGTTTTCAAAACCATGTGGCCTAACAATGCGGTTTATAGTTCAACCTCTTAAATTTGTGTATCTAATCCAAATTAATCCCATTAAGACTCATTAATCCCCTATTCTCTCAATAACCCAGATTAATTTTTCCATTTTGGCTCTAGAGATGATCCCCTTTAACCTGATAGTGATTCTTAGGTGAATCAAATCATGTTTAAGGTCCATATTCATCGGTAAGTACATATTCTTTCATGTTATTTATATATCCAATCTACTTCTACCTCTTGGAACCATAGATCTAATATTCTTGGGATAGATCTATGATATGTGATATAAATCGTGATAAGATCTTTCTGGATTTTATAAAGAGAACAAGGGTTATGATCATATCTTGAAGTTTTGTAGTGTCATTCTTCATTTTTTTCAAACCTTTGTGAGGTCGGTGACATCTCTATCAAGTCCACCTAATTTTGAACTTGAAGGATTAGTTTTAATTAAATTTTTTTATTTAAATTTTGGTGAAATAATTATGTGATTATTAGTGGAAATCCCAATTTTTATTGTCTTTGGAAAATTGTGGGAAATTTGGATGGATTTAAGAAAACCCATTTTCTTTATAATTTTAATTTTTTTATTTTGAAATTATGGTTTTTTATTTGTGTAATTTTTTGTTGAAATAATTTCAATAAATAATTGTTTTTTTGAGGTATTAACATGGATTTTGGCATACATGGATAGTGTGAGTTCATTTTCATTAAACATGACCTTATTGGTGGAGTGTATGTCATTGGGGAACCTGGTATTGGTCACCTTGTTATGACTTAGTGGATTGATGAGAGACTACTCATGAGTATGAAAATGTCATCGGGATATGCATAGTGTTTATGTAGACAAGTTTATGTGTATGCCGAATTATTTTAAAAAGGGTTTACGCTATGTTAATTTCTTTTCATGGAAATTTTTTATGAATTTGATATAAAATATTGTTACTACTTATAAATAATTTTATATAAATTAGAACAATAATTTGTGTTATAGTGGCATGATATGGGAAGTCATTGGAGAAATCCAAATAATTTTACACTCACCCCTTTCTTGGGAATAATTGTGCATTTGCAGATTTCATCTATCAAGAAGCATGTAAAGGAAAGGTATATTAGTTCTTTAGTGATGATTCTTGATACTATGGGTATTTTATGTAGATTTGGATCTTGGAACAAGTTGGGTGCTGCTAGTTGATGTCACTTGGGAGTGTTGAGTTTTATGGTCTTTTGTTTCTCTTCGAATACATATTTTGGTTTTTACTTGTACTCTGATATGGTTTATTTTTTTGGTTATGTTTTGAGTTCTATTTGGTAATCGTTCATCATATATAGGTTTGGTTGGTTGATTTTTATGTATTTTTGATGTTTTATCTTTCAAAGGGAAAATCATCTCCTAAATTTTCCTATGGAACTTAGAATTTAAGGCTAGCCCTTGGTGTCTAGGGGATGTCACATAAGTCCTAGTATCACACTTTCTGCTTCTCAAGATAATGAAGAGGGGATGGATTTTACAAATGGTATCTGTAACACCTCGAGATTTTGAAATAATAACATTGTATTTTATAGAGTATCTGACACAAAAAACCAATCTCAGAAGAAAATATAACACCCCAATATATATTTATTTAAATTAATTAAATATCTTCAATAAATTTCATTACATGAAACACTGAGTTTATCCCATATTTCATGTAACACTGAGTTTAGCTTATGCTACACGCAACATTGAGTTTAAATGAAATGAGAAATATTATTAAAATTTTATTATTTAATATAATAGTTATGACATAGCTATTAAATTAGAGGGTATAAAAAGTACTAAATAAATTAGTAAAATTATGGTTATCTATTTGATATAAATAAAATAAGAATCATTTAAAATAAAACGAAATGTTTTCTGGAAAACTGTATTTATCTAAAAGACGGATTAGTGGTGCTTTGTGCACATAATTTAAAATTAATTTTTAACACTATTAGAAATTTTATTTAAAAAAATAAAATTAATTATTCAAATCATCATATCAAAATTATCTTAGGGTGAATTTTTTGGATTTTTCTTAAATGTTTCATTTTTTGATGAATAGTAAAAAATACTAAATTTTCATTGAAAACCTCCTCTTAATTTAACTTAATAATCATGTTAGATTATTTTTTAAATTTGTTACATAGATAATTTTTTTCAATTATATATCAATTAATAAAATTTATGTAATTGGAATCATTTTCATTTTTTATTTTGATATAAAAACTTTGTAAACTTTTGATAATTTTCTCTTTGAAAACATGCGTTATCGTCGCATCTGTGGGATTAATTATAAATTAATTTTTAAAAATTATGTGAATTGAATTTATAAAAATGGATTAAATATTTATAATCAAAAAAATTATAATATATAATAATTTTAAATTTATTTTTTACTAAAATTAATTGTGATAACAGTAAAAAATATTTATTGTGGTTAAGGTAAAAATAGATTAATCTGGGGTGAGTTAAACTAAGAATATAAGGGTAACAATGACCTACCAACATTTAAAACCCATTTTTTTACCATATATAGACCTTAAATATTATAGTTTTTAGAATGGGTTATTTTGGAAACTTTTGGAATGATAAAATCATGGGTATGATTGAATATTTTTAAAATATTACTAGTGTTCCACTCACGTCACTTATAAAAGTCAACCCACTCCCCTCTTCACTTCAATCATTAAAACCAATTTTTCATCCAAGAAATGCCCAAATCACTTCTTAAATTTCATCCTCTCATTTAAGAGGCATTATTTTGTGAATAAATACAACCTATGAAGTATTTTGGTGAAAACCTATAGAGGATACCCGAAGAAGAGGTAACGTTCTTCAACGAGCATTTTTATTTTATTTCTTTATCCATCTCTATCAATTATTATTAAACTATGATGATATAATAACCTAAATTTATTCCACATTTTGGGATGTTCTATAATAATTTAATCACCTAAACCAATCTCCACATAAATCAAATGGGTTATGAAATATTTATTCATGTGTATGGCGAATTACCACCTCACGAACTGATGTAATTTGTTTTTCCATTAACACCTCTCATGGTTGTGTATGAGGATGAATTTAATGTAAATATATGTTATTTATAACATAATTATACCTATGGAGTCATTATATCATATATATATATATATATATATTATATTCTTTACGGGATATGATAACATTGCACGTGTGTATGGTGGACTACCACCTCGTAATGTGATTTGATTCATTTTTCACTAACGCTTTATATTGAAGGTAATAAGGATAAATTTAATTGATATATGTGATATAAATGAAATAATTATGATATTACTGACATATTTATTATTTTTAAATATAATATATCATTTTATTTCTTTCCTTTTCACTCACTAAAAGATAATATCACAATTCGTGTACGTGTGGACTACCGCCTTCATGAAGTGATGTGATTATCTTTTAATAACCACACCACATGGAAGATATATATAAGTATATTTAATGAAATAATATAATATTTATTATATTATTTTCATTATTAAAATATAAAATATTACTTAGCTTTTTTCTATGGTCATCATTGGAAAATAGAAACATTACTCATGCGTACATATGAATTATCGTCTCTATGATCTCAACATACTTCATTTATTGTAACCTTATTTAATTATTGGTTCTAAAGGTATAATTGATGAAACAATATGACAATTATGTCATTATTATTATTATGGGTATTATTTAACTATATAATATGCAAAAGAACTAGATCTTTCATTGTAGAGACCCAAAGCTTGACGTACATGGACATTACATTACTTTTGCGGAATACTTAATACATGAAAAAAACAGACACACAAGGACTGTGATAGTTTAGTGTCTTTGGAAACTCGGAATATAAACTTCTAATCATGTTGAAATATCTTCAACAACTCCCATAACGATATTCCCCTTTTTGTTTCCCTACCTAAAACCTTTCTTTACTTCCTGGGGAAAATAAAACATAAAAAGGGTGAGCTCAAATGCTCAGTAAGGGCAAACATAGATTACATAAAACAATCCATAAACATTTGGAAGCAAAAACTTGAACATGAAATTTAAACATCAAAATATTGAGCAAAGACATAAATCGTGGAAGTACGTAAGGCATACATCATAATAAAACATCAACCATGATAAAATGAGAATAAAAAATGTAATTGTGGAAACCATTCAGCACATGTCATGATTTCCATAGTAGCCAAGGCATTGCTGCCAAGACCATCTTAGTGGACAAAGTCCCTTTCTGAATCAAGTTCACTCCTCGTTTCAGTCCTGTAACACTGAACCGGATTAACTTACCGTTCCTGCCATGTCTATCTCATGAGATATAAATCTTTAACCAATGCATTGGAGGGATATATAGGTCCCACCCATATCATAATGAAATCATTCTTTCATGTGCCACAAAATCATAAATCATACATCATAGCATAACCCATGTAATAAAATGGGATTCTTAAACATCATGTCATCATAACATAATCCATAAAAGTCTGATATCATTTCATCATAATAAAATTGAAACCATTTAATTCATAGATACATATTACTTGAATCATGCACATATGAAATAATTTCATCTTAGATGGAAAATAGTTTTGGCAAAACACTTGAAATGAATTCTTGAGGAAAATATCATTTCTTCTTTAAAATCATTTTCTTTTCACAAAATTCCATGAAATTTTAAAAGAAAAGGGTTTTTTTTTAAAATAATCATGCAATCTTGTAGAGTAATCTTCTTGAAAATGAGGTGTTATGAAACCGTAAAAATCCGTTCACACCGTATAAGTGAAAAATAACATTCTCCTCATACTTTTGTCGGAAAAGTCAAAAAGTACCTTATATGGTGACCAAAGGAAAGATTCCATTCATACAATGTGGTAAAAATTCAATAAAGGATAAAAATGACTTTAAACATTCATGGAAGAATAGTAAACATTTTATGAAAACATTTTTAGAAAACATGGTCATGGATGATAAACATAACCCCAGTAAATACTTACGTATAAGCAATCTCGGATAAAAATGAGATTGAAAATTTATCCCTTACCTTATGTCTGATATGCTTCGTATGTATTTTAACCTCCTGTATAATGATTTAAATAATGTCATTGAATTATTACAGAATCATATTCATTGTTATGATATCATATGTGGTTCACATATTACTTTATGTTACTCGTTCTTTTGTAAATTCCATGTTAAAGAGCGTTTTGGGTAAAATAGTTTCATTTATCGTATGTGTTTCGACTCGTCGTTCTTGATATTATTACTTATATCTTGATTTACATAATTCCAGAATGTAAAAAATGATTTATATATAATATATATTCATTATATACATATATATTGTAGATCGATAAAAGGAATGAAATACATCGTTCATGGAGACGGTAGGTCATACGTACGCATGAACGTTGTTTTCGTTTCCTTATTGAATTGAATGGAATTGAGTATATGACATACATATATATATACATAAATACAGTAGAATTATTATGTCATATATTTCATTATTATTCATTATATATACTTTATAATCATTCTTGAATGGTTAATCATGGAAAATGAATCTTATCACGTTCGTGGAGACGGTAGTCAGTACGTACGCACGAACGATGATATCATTCCCATGATTGTGGAATTTTATTGGAGTGTATGTATACTATTTAAGAATAAATATCACTTTAAAATAAACATATATAGTTATTTATTTACACCATTATACCCATCCATGTAAGGTTGTGGTGGAAAAACAGACTACACCACGACGTGGAGACGGTATTCCATACGTACGCACGCGTGGTGATTTCATTTTCCATAGGATGGATAGATGGTTAAATAGGGTTGTTTCATAATTATAATAACATATCAGTATATTAGTGATAATGATGTTATTATTTCATAATGAAACAACTAAATAAGAAGAAGTGGAAGAAGAAATAAAGTTGAAAGAATCGGTAACGGACATTACCTCTTCTTTGAAGCGCCTTTTTGAAACCTCCTCTTAGGGAACTAATATTGGTCTTTGAAGAAGACCAGAACCTATAGGATGTTTCTAGGTAAGTGGATAAGATAAATTGGTAGGGGTTGGCCGAGCATTAAGGCTCAAAGTGGTGTGAGGAAGAGAGGGAGGAGGTGCCCTTTTATAAGGGAGGAGAGGGGCACCTTTGGAAAAACTAAAAATATTATTTTATTATAAAGTCATATTCGGTTTTAAATAGCTCCAAATTGATTTATTACGAATCTAAGGTGGGGATGGGTCGAAATCCTATCATCTAATAGAATTTAGACAAGTTCAGGTTCCTATTTTAACCTTATCATTTAGATTTAACTTTAAGTTAGATAATTTTACTTTTACCGTGTCTTTTTGTGTTTTTACACTTTAAGGTTAATAAACTTACTATAACAAGCCAAAAAAACCCCAAGTTGTTTATTATTAATATATATAACCTTATCTAAGTCATTTTTCCGAACCTCAGATTTTTAGGAATATAATAACAATTAATAATATTATATTTGTTTTAAAAACTATTTTATGTCAATTTTGAAACAATTTGGTAATTGATTTTTTTGAAAATCATAACAGAATTATTAGTTTGAAAATAGTTAATTAAATCAACAACAACAAGTCATATTAACATAGAAATTTTTTTTAATTCATAAAAAGTCTCAAATTACCTTTATTTGGGTATTTATAACATCAATTGTGTCAATATTTCATTAATAATATAATTACTGCATCATCATTCTGTCATAAATAAATTAAATTATTTAAAGTCAAAAAATTACAAATAAAATATCATTATTTAGGAAATCTATTTATCTTTCTAATGACAATTTTAGTTTAATTTATCTTATGTATAACCCTATATTAAAAATGGTTTACTTATTAAACTGTGATTTTAACTATTTTAACCATTCTTTAAATAAATTAATAATAAATGTCCTAATATATCCAAGTGGGCCTAAATGGTCATATTTTATTCCTAAGGTTTTTTTTGGTCTAATTATACTTATCCAATAGAATTAGGACATGTTTTATGTTAATAATAATATAATTACCCGATTTACTTTTAACTGTGGTAAATAAAAGTAAAAAGTTATTATTCACCAAAAATTATTTTCATCTCATTGAACCACATTTTACTTACTAACATCAACCGTGTCTCTCGGATTTTTGAAATTCCATTCACAAAATCGGTAAAATTATGTTTTATGTAAATTTGCAAATTCTCCTAGGAGGTGGGTAAAAGACGGTCAAAAGTTCAATAAAATTTTTATATATCTAAAATTATTAAAAAAATGGCTCCAATGAATTACATTGAACTTATATAGGTATTATGTATCAATTTTGACATAAAATAAATTTAAATAAAATAAATAATTATTTAAATAAAAATTCGGGGTTTAAATAGTAACTCTGTGTTTTCACTATTCATCAAAAATTGAAAGTTTTCAGAAAAATACCAAAATTTCACACTAAGCTAATTTTGATATTCCGAATTCAAAAATGAAGTCCATTTTCAAAAATAAAATTTATAAAATTTTAAAAAGTCGGTATTACTATTCATAACGGCTAGTTTTAATAATATTTTAATAGCATGTCGTTGTTTAGAGAAACTCGGTATTGCGTACAACACATGCTATCGTGGAAGGTCGTTCTTGAGTGTAATGTAAGACAAGTCAGGGATGCATGTTGTGAAAGCTCCTTTTGGTGTAGCGTACAACATAATACATTAATGAAATTAAAAATAATATTTTTCATAAAATCTTGGGGTGTTACATTCTACCCCCCTTAAAATGAATTTCGCCCTCAATATTCGTCAGGGTTATAAATGGTTTACTACTCAAAAGTTTCTTTAATAGAAACCCACATCGTAAAAAGGAATACCTAAACTTGGATTTAAAAACTAACGTATGAAACGTAACAGTTACCCAAATTAACTAATCACTGGGTTTCCACATAGGAGAACATAGGTGAAAATATGGATATGGAAGAGAAATCTAACCATCATGTTCTGATGGAGAGTGGTAGAGAACATGGCTATGAAAAACCCAACAATCACAAAGCCATAAATTTGTGATGATCTAGTGTACCATCTGATTCATCGGATATAAGGGCACTAGGACAACATTTTTGGTTTTCAAGATCATTTCCCTAAAGTTGAAGAATTTGAATTAGAATAAATACTTACTTTATTTTGGTACAATCTCACTATTGTTCGTGCTTTGAACAATTTCCACTTCATCTCTTAAATAAATGAAGTTGAATTTGTTATTCGTGAAGTGTTAACAGATCATGTGATAGAATGATGAGTCATTCCATCTGTTTCAAACAAAAGGTTAGAAAAAGTTATCAAATATACATAAGTCCATCTATGGTGAGGTTAATCATATACGATTCCAAAAATGAACTTATAATTCATATATCATACCGCATAATAAAATAAAACTAGTTTCTACTAACCAGGGACTTCCTATAGGCTAGTGGTAGGCGATAAAGGCCAGTCGCACTTCGGTTGTGGGTTTGATTCCCACAGCCTTGTCTGACGCGATGGGTTGTCACCCATCCTGCAGGTTGTCCTTTTTATAAAACTATATTACTATAACATCCCATCAATAATATCGAAAAAAGTTCTATCCTTAAACAATACTAACTTATGTACAACATAATCCATTACAATCTTTAGGCTTATCTAAAATACTTCGGTCCAAGCTCATAGTATAAAAAAATGATTACTTGAAATGTCACATAACAATCACGTGAATTCCATCATTTATCCCCCATATATCATAAGATATATCTTGTTGGTCAAATTACAAACATGTGAATACCTTAATCATGTATTCTCTTGAAGAATGAATACCCATTGAACCCTAGTGAAAACATGGATGCGGTTAAAATTTAACACTTTCCACATACCAAAATACTCAAAATTATTTATACTCAAACCATGATATCACTTAGTCCTTATATCAATCATGAGCTCATGAATACAATCAAACATCTCATTATCTTCTTATCCCTTCATTATGCGCATATCATCTGCTTACCAAAATTTCTCAATCACTTTCCATGGTTATTGGTACCATAAAATTATTGAAAACCACAATAGACCAATACATAACTTTTCCAATATTCCATGATACTATATAAAACATTATTTTGGAATCCCATTATATAAACACTTAATCATTCCACCACATCATTGTCATATTCAACATCGCCAATAGTGATCGCATGTGACTTCCCTTTGTCCTTTTCCTTAAGTGGTTGCTCATGTCGATCATCATTAACCCTTGGATTAGGGCATTGATAAGCATAATGCCCCATTTCATTTCACTTGAAGTATTGAAGTGTTGTTGGTGCGTTCTCTGCAGTCTTTTCTTTATTCACACCATTAACAACCCTTTTTCCATTACTTCGACACTCATCTGCTCGATGACCTTCTTTTCCACACTTAAAACATTTTCTAGTCCCTTTAATACAATCTCCACCATGCTTCTTTCCACACTTTGAGCATAAGGAAACATTCATCCTCTTTTCACCATTATTCTTAGATTTCTCCTTGACCTCCATCTTTCGTTTCTTGTCAAAACCATGAGATGGATATGTAACACCAACTTCCATTACTACCTTGATATCACAACGCAGAATTTCTTCATAGATACGGAAGTCTCTTATAGCTAAATCCCTTTGAAGATTTGGTTTTAAGCCACTAAAGAATCGATCAATTTTACTTTCAGGTTGGATGATAAAGCCAGATGCATACCTTGCAAGCCTCGTAAAATTCGCTTTGTATATACCAACATATTCATCATCCTTTTTCTTTAGTTCAAGAAACTCTTTCTCCATCTTTGTTCAAAGAATACGAGGGAAGTACTTATTGAAAAATAATTTCTTGAACTCATCCCATTCCATGGACTCAATTTCATCTCTTGGCCTCGTATTCTTGATAAGATTACACCATTGATCAGCTTCACCTTCCAAACGATATACTGCTAACATGACTTTATCATGTTCAGAACATTGAAGAACTAAAAATATCTTTTTAGTGGTACTGATCCATTGTTCAGCAACAAGTGGATCAGAAAACCCACTGAAAGAAGGTGGATGTTGCCTCATGAAGGAATCAATAGAATATTGTTCCCTTCTATGCTCATTTGGAAGTCCAGAATGATTCATAGCTTGTGTAAGTATAGCAATAATATTTTTCACTCCATCTCCCATAACATTTGTTTGTTTAGGAGGACAATCATTACATTGTCCATTACAATGATCAACATGGTTCCTTTGGGTTCCAGCCATCATCTAAAACCCAAAAAGAATAGTTTGAGAGGAAAAAATCATGCTAGGGAAAACAACATAATAAAGTGGGAGTACCTTCAATATCAAACATCTTAGGTTAAATTCTAATATCGTTACCATAGTTCTAGGACTATATCCTATACGTATACTTATCCTTAGGGACATCCCTAGACATACCTTAGAAATATCTCTAGGGATATCACTAACATTTTCGCGTCCTAGTTTCCTAAGGTTGACTAAACCTTTCCTCTGATACCAACTGTAGAGACCTGAAGCTTGACATGCATAGACATTACATTACTTTTGCGGAATAATTAATACATAACAAAAACAGACACACAAGTACCGTGATAGTTTAGTGTCTTTGGAAACTCGGAGTATAAACTTCTAATCATTTTGAAATATCTTCAACAACTCCCATAACGATCTTCCCCTTTTTGTTTCCTTACCTAAAAACTTTCTTTACTTCCTGGGGAAAATAAAACATAAAAAGAGTGAGCTCAAATGCTCAGTAAGGGCAAACATAGATTACATAAAACAATCCATAAACATTTGGAAGCAAAAAACTTGAACATGAAATTTAAACATCAAAATCTTGAGCAAAGACATAAATCATGGAAGTACGTAACGCATACATCATAATAGAACATCAAACATGATAAAATGGGAATAAAACATGTAATTGTGGCAACCATTCAGCACATGTCATGATTTCCATAGTAGCCAAGACATTTCTGCCAAGACCATCTTAGTGGACAAAGTCCCTTTCTGAATCGAGTTCACTCCTCGTTTCAGTCCTGTAACACTAAACCGGATTAACTTACTGTTCCAGCCATGTCTATCTCATGAGATATAAATCTTTACCCAATGCATTGGAGGGATATATAGGTCCCACCCATCCCATAATGAAATCATTCTTTCATGTTCCACAAAATCCTAAATCTTACATCCTAGCATAACCCATGTAATAAAATGGGATTCTTAAACATCATGTCATCATAACATAATCCATAAAAGTTTGATATCATTTCATCATAAGAAAATTGAAACCATTTAAATCATAGAGACATATTACTTGAAACATACACATATGAAATAATTTCATCTTAGATGGAAAATAGTTTTGGCAAAACACTTGAAATGAATTCTTGAGGAAAATATCCTTTCTTCTTTAAAATCATTTTCTTTTCACAAAATTCCATGAAATTTTAAAAGAAAAATGTTTTTTTGAAAATAATCATGCAATCTTGTAGAGGAAGCTTCTTGAAAATGAGGCATTATCAAACCGTAAAAATCCGTTCACGCCGTATAAGTTAAAAAGAACATTCTCCTCATACTTTTGTCGGAAAAGTCAAAAAGTACCTTATATGGTAACCAAACGAAAGATTCCATTCATACAATGTGGTAAAAAGTCAATAAAGGGTAAAAATAACTTTAAACATTCTTGGAAAATAGTAAACATTTTATGAAAACATTTTTAGAAAACATGGTCATGGATGATAAACATACCCCCAGTAAATACTTACGTATAATCAATCTTGGATAAAAATGAGATTGAAAATTTATCCCTTACCTTATGTCTGATATGCTTCGTATGTATCCGAACCTCCTATATAATGATTTAAATAATGTCATTGACTTATTACAGAATCATATTCATTGTTATGATATCATATATGGTTCACTTATGACTTTATTTTACCCATTCTTTTGTAAATTCCATGTTAAATAGCGTTTTGGGTAAAATCATTTCATTTATCGTATGTGTTTCGACTCGTCGTTCTTGATATTATTACTTATATCTTGATTTACATAATTCCAGAATGTAAAACATGATTTATATATAATATATATTCATTATATACATATATATTATAGATCGATAAAAGGAATGAAATACACCGTTCATGGAGACGGTAGGCCGTACGTACGCATGAACGCTGTTTTCGTTTCCTTATTGAATTGAATGGAATTTAGTATATGACATACACACACACACACAAACACACACACACATATATATATATATCCAGTAGAATTATTATGTCATATATTTCATTATTATTCATTATATATACTTTATAATCATTCTTGAATGGTTAATCATGGAAAATGAATCTCATCGCGTTCATGGAGACGGTAGTCCGTACGTACGCACGAGCGATGATATCATTCCCATGATTGTGGAATTGTATTGGAGTGTATGTATTCTATTTCATAATAAATATCACTTTACAATAATCATATATAGTTATTTATTTACACCATTATACCCATCCATGTAAGGTTGTGGTGGAAAAACAGATTACACCACGGCGTGGAGACGGTATTCCGTACGTACGCACGCGTGGTGATTTCGTTTTCCATAGGATGGATAGATGGTGAAATAGGGTTGTTTAATAATTATAATAACATTTCAGTATATGAATGATACTGATGTTATTACTTCATAATGAAACAACTAAAGAAGAACAAGTGGAAGCAGAAATAAACTTGAAAGAATCGGTAACGGACATTACCTCTTCTTTGAAGCGCCTTTTTGAAACCTCCTCTTAGGGCACTAATATTGGTCTTTGAAGAATACCAGAAACTATAAGATGTTTCTGGGGAAGTGGAGAAGCAAACTTTTCAGGGTTTGGACGAGCTTTAAGGCTCAATGTGGTGTGAGGAAAAGAGGGAGGAGGTGCCCTTTTATAAGGGAGGAGAGGGGCACCTTTGGAAAAACCAAAAATATTATTTTATTATAAAGTCCTATTAGGTTTTAAATAGCTCCAAATTGATTTATTTAGAAGCTAAGGTGGGGATGGGTCGAAATCCTCTCATCCAATAGAATTTAGACAAGTTTAGGTTCCTATTTTAACCTTATGATTTAGATTTAACTTTAAGTTAGATAATTTTACTTTTACCGTGTCTTTTTGTGTTCTTACACTATAAGGTTAATAAACTTACTATAACAAACCAAAATAACCCCAAGTTGTTTATTATTAATATATATAACCTTATATAAGTAATTTGGCCGAACATTAGATTTTTAATAATATAATAACAATTAATAATATAATATTTGTTTTAAAAACTATTTTATGTCAATTTTGACACTATTTGGTAATTGATTTTTGTGAAAATCATAACAGTATGATTAGTACAAAAAAAGTTAAATAAATCAACACTAACATGTCATATTAACATAGAAATTTTTTGGAACTCATAAAAAGTCTCAAATTACATTTATTTGGGTATTTATGACATCAATTATGTCAATATTTCATTAATAAGATAATTACTGCATCATCATTGTGTCATAAATAAATTAAATTATTTAAATTATAAAAATTACAAATAAAATATCATTATGTAGGAAAGATTTTTAGATTTCTAATGAATATTTATAGTCGAATTTATCTTATGTATAACCCTATATTAAAAATGATTTACTTATTAAACTTTGATTTTAACTATTTTAACCCTTCTTTAAATAAATTAATAATAAATGTCCTAATCTAATCCAAGTGGGCCCGAATGGTCATATTTTATTTCTAAGGTTGTTTTTGGTCGAATTAAACTTATCCAATAGAATTAGGACATGTGTTAGGGTAATAATAATATCATTTTTACCCTTAATTACCCTATCTACTTTTAACCGTGGTAAATAAAAGTAAAAAGTTACTATTCACCAAAAAATTATTTTCATCTCATTGAACCACATTTTACTTACTCACATCAACTGTGTCTCCAGGATTTTTGAAATTCCATTCAAAAAAGCGGTAAAATTAAGTTTTATGTAAATTTTCAAATTCTCCTAGGAGGTGGGTAAAAGACGGTCAAAAGTTCAATAAAATTTTTATATATCTAAAATTATTAAAAAATTACTCCAATGAATTACGTTGAACTTATATAGGTATTATGTATCAATTTTAACCTAAAATAAATTTAAATAAAAAAAATTAAATAAAAAGTCGGGTTTTAAATAGTAACTCAATGTTTTCACTATTCATCAAAAATTGAAAGTTTTCAGAAAAATACCAAAATTTCACCCTATGATAATTTCGATATTCCAAATCCAAAAATTAAGTCCATTTTCAAAAATAAAATTTATAAAATTTCAAAAATTCGGTATTACTATTCATAAAGGCTAGTTTTAATAATATTTTAATAGCATATCATTGTTTAGCGAAACTCGGTATTGCGTACAACACATGCTATCGTGGAAGGTCGCACTTGCGTGTAATGCAAGCCAAGTTAGGGATGTCTGTTGTGCAAGATCCTTTTGTTTTAGCGTACAACACAAGACATTAATGAAATTAAAAAGAATATTTTTCATAAAATCTTGGGGTTTTACATTCATGATGACACACTTTTGAAAAAACAAGCCAATTAACACCCGAAATAATGAAAATAATGAAATATTTTAAACGGATGAGTTAAAATATGTTATAAAATGATCATATATGATACTATAAATATTAATATGTTTATTTAATAAGTTGATAACATGTTTAAAACAACTACACATGAGGTTAAATCACATTCAACCAAAAAGATCTGTAAGGTAAGGGAATCCATCTCAATTTCCCTTCATTAAGGCATATTTTAATGTTACACACACAATTTATTTTATATGGTGTATAACATACACCTTTGAATTGTTATTTCATGATTAATTAGTAATTTTTGGTGTTTTACGTATTAATTTTAATTACTTCATCCAAGGGGATTTGACTTAAAAATTACCAAGTGGTGACGAATTTCATAACTTAATTTTTTTCATTATGTTATATTACTTCTTTGTTATAATTGATATTCTAAATTATGTGTATAATTAATTTTTATTATCTTATATTTTATTTACACTTGTTTTATTTTTATTTATAGGTAATACACTTAATAGATTCATTGATTAATTCTGCCTTCAATGTTATGATCATTGTAAGGGTTTATTTCACAATATCATTATAATTGAGATTTTTTATTCTTGAATTTCATTTGAAAGAAATTATTTGATAATTTTACAAATAAAATAATTTTATTTTATTCTATTACGTTTATTCATGATATTTTCAAGTAATATTACAATTTTTTCACTCTTTGGTAATTAAAAAAATTGATAAAAGTTTTTTAAGAAAATACAACTCTATTTCTCTCTTTGGTTGGAAATATGTTTTCTTCTCAAACCATGTTTTATAAAAAAAATTCAATTTTTTTTTTAACCTTTTAAAATGATTTATTAATGAAATTTTTAACTATTTTGTCTTTTTATAAAAAAATCAAAAATAATGTACTTGTCATTTTCTGAACAAAACACTTTTCTTACCATTTTATAGGGGAAAATGAATGTTATTTTAAACTTTTACGACATTTATCGAATTAACTATCGAAATGAACATCATTTATTTGAAGATTCATTTACAAGTTTACAATGTTATTTTTTAAGAAAAAATTTTCCCTAATATTCTATAAATGGTTAGTTTTGAAAATATTATTTTCAAAGAAAAGGATTTTCAAAATGTTTTATGTTTTAAAAAATTATTTTCAAAATGAAAATGATATTTTCCTCAAGAATGTATTTAAAGATCTTTTTTTCTATTTTAATTCATCATTAATAGGAACCCTTTATTTAACATATACTTCACTAGGGATATATTGTATTGATATCATCCCTATTATTCCTCTAGATTATTTATGATTATTTTAACTAATGATACTATTGATATTCACTTCCTTGACTCATTTTTGTAGTCAATAACTTACCATTGAAATTTTCAATTTCCTATGATCATTAGAAATTAAATTTCCCCTAAATTTACAAATTATTTATCATGGATATGTTTATTTTTTAAACCATATTGTTTAAACCGTATATAATTTCTAAATATGGTGTTCTACATTGGAAGTCATTTATTTATCTAGGTAAATATTGAAAAATATGTATTATTTACTCAATACAGATATTTTATGATAAGTAACATTGTTTATGAATTAAATTGATTATTTGATATATGATGAATTCTTTGGAAATGCAAGTCATGGGTGCATTCTGGTAATAGATATCCCTCAATTAATTGGTAATCTATTTAGGTGAAATGGTAAGCTTGCATAAAATCAGTTGAAAAACCATTTGAGTTTGTAACAGGTCATTTTAAACTATCTTATGAAAGGTCTTGATGGTAGATATATCACATGCCTAATACATGATATCCAACAATTAAGCATTGTCTTCATTTAGAATTTAGTTATTATTATCCATTGGATTTTTGCAATGATATTATTTATGGATTCATTTCATTCTCAATTTATTGATTAAATTGAATTTTTTCATTTATTTACCATTACATATTGATTATGCCTTATCTGGTTATAACAGTTAATTTATTGATTACATGCAATGTCTTTTTAGTTATTTACCTTTCAATTGATTATTCTAGTCAATTATTTAAATGCCATGAGTGTTAAGATATTTAATTATCCATATTGTTCATTCCTTATTGATTACACTTCATTTATTCATGATAGATTCCAATGTACATAACCCTTACTGAGCATTTTATATCACCGTTATATTTCCCTTATCAGGAATCCATGAATTTTATTATGTTTTATGTTCAAGAATATGTTATATTCTTTAAAAATAATATGTTGTAATTTGTTTATTCAAAAGTAATATGGGAATCATTTATGTATCTAGTTTACCAATAATACTAAACTATGTCCTTAAATATTTGATTCATTGTATCTTATGAAAATGTATTAAAGTAGGCACTGGATCTTGGATATCGAGTTCGGGGTCTCAATAGTATCAGCTTCGGTCAGTCCATCTTTTTTTTGGGATAAATAGTGTCAGTAATGTTTCATCCTCGAGTTGGAAATGGTATCAGACTATCTCTTATAATGGTATTATGAAGATTTTATTATAAAAACTTGAAATTAAGATAATAAAAAGGCATATATATCCTCTTTATTCTAAACTTCAAGTTACTAGGGTCTTTGGGAACATGAGATTTTTAAGATGCCTCTAGGTGAGTTTTCAAATCATCACCATGGTTTTATCCATTGATATTTTCATGGAATGAATTGATAATAAGACTTCCCAATAGAGATGAATTATTAATTCGAAGTTTAATGGTTTATGAAATGGAAAAAAAGTATTTAATTTCAAAAATAATGAAAATGGTTGATTTTGAATAGCATGGTTATAATATTTTCAAAAATGGTTGAAATATTGATGATGGTTGAATTATGGAAAATATGTTTATATATGTGTTGATGTGGTAAATTTGAATTGTTAATCCTTGAATTTATAATTAGTTGGATTAAATGGAGTTTCATTATATTTATAGTTAGTGTCATTGGGTAGGAATTTCTGAACTCAACCGGTGGAAACTGCGGAAAATGTGGTTGCACCTGATCCACAGGTGATCTGATAGCTATTTCAAAGAATTATCATGGATTTTCAATCCATGGATAAGAGTAACAATAATGATGAACCTTATAAATTGGAAAATGTACTTCAATTTCATAAGTATAATACTACCATCATTCATGTGTATTTTAATTCATAAAATATAGAAGTTTGGTTGAATCAGATGAATTGAGTCTTTAATTTTATTAGGAAACCAACAGAGTTGGAAATAAATTTAGCAATGCATATGTTGTAGGATTTGGAATAACAATAGCGGGAATTGGAAATTCAGGATACATTGGAAAAATTGATGACATGTGAGGATTTAGAATAATTGTTTAACAAGCAATTCTATCCTCACATCTTTCATATTTTTAGAACAATGGACTTATTTAGTTTTATGTAAGAGAAACTCAGGTTGATTGAGTATGCAGATATATTTATGAATTTAGTCGGCTTTTCTCTAAAAGTTATTGTAAGTTCATCCTTTAAGACACAAATTTTTGAGTTGGTGTTGAGGTTGGATATTCACTAAAATATTGTCACATTTTCTATAACAGATTATATAGAGATGATTAATAGAGTGATGTTGGTAGAAATGGATATCTCAAGAAATATGGTTGGAGGGATAATGTTTATTCCTAATGGAATAAGTGGGAAATATAATATTGGGAATAAATAGAAGAGTGATACCTATATATAGAGTGGTTTTATACCTTATAATTATACCATAGGATCAGTAAACATTCATCCTTGACCGAAAAGTATGTTCGGATGTTTTCAAAGTTGTTCTTTTAACCAGATGATGTAATATTTTATGGACCACCTAGATCTTGTCACAATTACAACCAAAAGCGACATATTTAGCACTATTTTCTTAATAATACTAATTTAGGTGATATAAAACGAATCATAGTTCCTAAAAATGTATGCTTCGATGAGATGATTATATAAGAATAATTCCCATCAACAGAACAAAGTGAGACAAAGTGATTCTAGGAACACCGTGACTCCTCAATCAGTGAAATCTCAATAAGTTAACAAAGAGAAAAGTGAAGTGAGTAAGAAATTGTATGGAGCTGTTAAATTGATTATGGATGATAAATTTTTTCCTTAAATGTTGAGAGGTATGATTATTTTTAATTATAATATTATGAAATAATTGTTTTATATGGTCATTTCCCACCCATTTTTTGATTATCATGTTGTTGATAATATGGGTTTTCAAGTTGATATGGTGCCTTCTATGTTGAAACTTCAAACTCCTGTTGTAAAAAAATAATGTAGATAATTTATGTGTAAATAATTTTCTATAACTATCGATGGGGCTGAGTTTCTTTGGGATTTATTTGTGCTTGAGATAGGTGTCTATGAATTGATTTTGGGTATGGATTGGTTGACATCATTCAGGGTCAATATCAACTACTCTTCTTGAAAGTTTATTTTCACATCTCTAGATGGTGGAAAACAACTCTTTAGAGGAGATTAGGATGTAAAGACATGTAGATAATGAATTTCTGAACGTGTGGTTGGAATTATTTCATATTAATTGGTAGCTCTAAATTTGGAATCAATGGATAATTTTGGAAATAGATATTTTCCAACAATTTTTGTATAATTTCATAATGTTTTCACCAAAAATTTGTTATGGATTCACCCAATAGATAAGTGGATTTTATGATTTAACTCATACTAGGGATCAATCCTATATCACTTTCATCTTATAGGATGTCAGTAAAAGAATTATTGTGGTTGAATTTTTAGTTAAAATAATTATAAATCAAAATTTCTATTCGAACAAGAACATATCTATGGGTAACACTAGTTACGTTTTTGAATAAGGTGGATGAAATTCATATAATTTGTGTGGATTTATATTATTCTTAACCAATTTATGACAAAGAATTAGTATCCTATTCCATTCATTTGTAATATTTTTGATCAATTGAAGGGATCCCATTGGTTCTTTAAAATTATCATATGTTTGTGGTATAACCAATTATGAGTTTGGATAGCGAATATTTTGAAGACAACTCTCATAAGTACATATGGCCATTATGAGTATGTGATTATGCCTTTTGGTCTTACGAATGCACTATTTGTCTTTATGTAATTTATGAATCGAATCATTCATTGGTATCTAGATTCCTTTATGGTGGTGTTTTTTTGATGATATACTATTTTATTCTTGGAAACAATCATATCATGTGCAACACTTGACTACAGTGTTGGGTATTTTTCTAGAGCATCATTTGAATGTTAAGTTATCAAAGTGTGATTTTTGTATACAATAGGTATATTTTCTTGGACATTTCGTTTGTAAAAAAGGTTTTTCCATGGATACTAAAAAGATATAAGTTTTTATCTCCTGGAAACCACCCAAGAATGTATTTGAGATATGTATTTTATCTGGATTTTTGGGATACTACAAAAGTTTTTTATGTGATTTTTTACATTTGGCATCACCGATAACAACTTTGATGAGGAAAGGTGTTCCCTTACAATATAAATACAAATATCAGAAATACTTTCAATAACTTAAGGTTATATAAACATCAGTACCAATACTCACATTTCTAGAGTTTGGACAAGGTTATGTAGTCTACTGTGATGCATCGGGATTGGGGTTGGGATGTGTTCTCATGTAAGGATATCATGTTGATAATTATAGTTAATGGTAGTTGTAGTTTAATTAGAAAAACTACCCAACACATGATCAATAATTGGATACTGGTGTCCATGCTTTAAAGACACTACATAATTACCTCTTCGTTGAGAAATTCATAGTGTTTGTGGATAATAAGAGTTTGAAAAAAACTTTATCAATAAGAGATTTGAATTTAAGGAAGTGCAGATAGATAGAGTTTTTGCAGATGTTTGGCTTCAACATTATGTATACACCAGGTAAAGGGAACCATGTGGTGGATGAATTTACTAGGAATTAATATTATTAGTTGTCTAAAGAGTCTTAGAACTAGTAGAAACTAATGGCAGTCATGGTAGATGTGCATATAGACTTCTCGGACCCAGGTGATTTAGAAGTTTTCTTTCCAATTTCATTTGTTCTAGATTTGGTTGAGTAGGTTAGAGTCTCTCAGATATCCAATCCTAATTAGGTTACTATGAGGTAAAAAATAAATAGTGGGGAGACCATTGATTGTTGGAATTTGTATGGGAGTTTAGAGTTTCAATTTAAAGATCATATGGTCATACCATTGTCTTATCAGGGATATATACATATTTCCTACCACCAATCGAGATTGGTTGTTCATCCATGAATATAGAAGATGTAAAAATAATTGAAATCATGGTTATAAAAAGTGTTTTATTGGAATATGTTTCTAGATATCTCACTTCTCGTCGGGGTAAGGAAGAGAATCAACAGCCAACAGTTATGTTGTAATCCTTAATAACTCCCATGTGGAAATGGGAGTGGAAAACTGTGGATTTTTGTAACATGACTTCTAAGGATGGTTAAGAAACATGATGTCATATGGATGATAGTGGATCATCTCACAAATTCATCTCAATTCATCCTCATTCATGAAACTAATTTTGTGAAACATTAGTCAAAAAATATATTTGGGAAATTGAAAAGATTTATGGTGTTCGAGTCTTGATTGTATTTGACCAAGACCCCAAATTTATGTCTCATTTTTTGAAATCCTTGTTGTGATCCCTTCGAACATAGTTGACTATGAGTATGACTAATCATCTTAAAATTTATAGAAAGTATGAATGTACAATCCAAATTGTTTGAGGGAATTATTAGGGTTTATGTGATGGATTTTGATGGATCCTATGAGGATTATATACCTTTAGTAGAGTCATCATAGAATAAAATTTATCAATACTCAATATATATTGCTTCTATTGAAGCATTATATGAGATTCTTTGTTGTTGTCCATATTGTTGGGTGGAAATTGGTGAGACTTCACTAATTGGACCCAACCATGTGAAAGAGACAATCGAGAAGATTAAATTGATCATAAAGAGGATGGAGATGGATCAGAGTTATTAGAAATCATATATTGATCATCACTGATGACCGTAATCATTTTATGTGAGTGATCATGTGTTTTTTATAATCTCTCTATGGATTGGGCATAATTATTTTGGAAATTAGGGAAAGTTGTCTCATCGATACTTAGGATATTTTAAGATACTGGAATGAGTTTGTGAGGTGAAATATCAGTTGTATTTTTTAAAAAGGATCATTTCAGTGAAAAAAGTGTTTCATGTATCTCAGTTGAAGAAGTGACAACCTGATCTAGACTATCTGATTCAATGGGATCACATTGACCTAGATTCTGATGCTACATTGATTCATCTGCTGGTATATATTTTTGATAGGAAAGAAAATATCTTTTATGTTAAAACCATCATTCTAGTGTGGGTTTAATAGAAACATCATCTAATTCAAAAATAAATGTTGTATCATGAGAAGGAAATGTTAGAGTAGTGGACCAAACTCTTCTTGTACAATGGGGGTTTCTACTTTCTAAGGATGTGAAGGCCAATGGTGAAGAGAATGAATCACCCATAGTTTTAGGTACATGTCCCTCTCCTCATTTATTTTGAGTCTATATAATTCTATGTTCGAGTTTTAGGAGATTTTGAGGGGTTTTGGCATGTTTTATAGGTTTTTATGGAGGTGTACGGTTTGTACATGGTTAGGAAAAACCATGTTCCATCTCCAAAAAAACCATGAAATGAAAGATAGTGGACACTGGGTTGGTGCATAGTTTTTCCAAACCATGAAAGTGTCTAGGGAAAACGTGATTCTTAAAATAGTGTAACAAACACGGTTAGTGCATGATTTTTATAAATGTGTGATCCAACCATCTGAGGCATGTCCTTAAGATAGTATCACCACATGGTTTGCATGTGGTTTTTCAAACTGTGTGACTAAACCACGTGGAGTATAGTTTTACTTCCAAATTTTATGGATCTAATCCAATTTAATCCCATTAATACTCATTAATATCCTATTATCTTAATAAAATTAACTCTTTTTTCTCCCAAGGCATGATATATGACCCCCTTTGATCTGGGAGTGATGTTTAGGCGAATCAACGGGTGTTGGAGGCCCATATTCATCGACAAGTATCTGTTCTTTCTTGTTCATCCTAGATCCATTATTCTTCCCCCTCTTGGAACCTTAGATCTAATTTTTTGGGGATAGATATATGTTGTGTGATGTAAATCATGATGATATATTATTGGATATAGAAAAAGGAACATGGTTTGTGATTGTATCTTGAAGTTGGGTAGTGTCGTTCTTCATTTTTTCCAACTGTTTTAATTTAAGTGGATTCTCTCTCAACTCCACTTGATTTATAACTTATGGGATTAGTTTTATTTAAATTTTTGGATTGAAATTATAGTGAAATCCTCATGTGATTCTTAGTGTATATCCTAATTGGTATTGGGTTTTGTAAAATTGTGGGAAAATTGGTTGAATTTTGTAAAACCCCTTTGGTTTATAATTTTAAAATGTTGATTTTAAAATTATGGTTATGTTTTGATGCATGAAAACTGTTTTTTGAAATTATTTAGATCAAGAAAGGTTTGCAGAATGGTTTTTCATTGATTTTGAAAAACATGGTCGGTGTGAGTTCATTTACGTTAGAAGTGACCCTGGGGATAGGGTGTGTGCCATTAGGCCACTTGGTATTGTCTACCTTGGGATGACTTGGTGGATTGATGATAGACTATTCATGAGTATAGAACTATCACCTGTTCATTCATTGTGTGTATGGAGACATGGTTTTGGGTATTCGAAATCACTCTAAAAAGTTTTATTCTTTGTTTATGATTTTTTATATAATTTTTTTTATTTATTTGATTTGAATTTTTTTACTACTTAAAACTTTTTTATATAAATTGTGATAACAAGTTTTGTCCTAGTGGCATGAGTTGAGAAGTCATTAGGGAAATCCTACTAATTTTAGACACACCCCCTACTTGGGAACTATTGTTCATTTACAAATTTTATCTATCAAGACACATGTAAAGACAAGTAATCTTAGTTATGTAATTATACTTATTGATATCATGGGAATGGAATGTGTAGTTGGAGCTTGGAATGAGTTCGATGTTGTTGGTTGATGTCACTTGGGAGTTTTTATTGTTGTGGAATTTTGGTACTATTTGAGTAAATATTTTGGTTTTTTAATTGTACTTTGGTATGGTTTATTGGTTTGGTTATGTTCTTTGTTTTATTAGGTGCTCGTGAATTATATAGAGGTTAGGTTGGTTATTATTTATGTAGTTTGGATTTTTATCTTTTAGAGGGAAAATTTTACTCCAAATGTTCTTGAGGCCCTTAAAATTTATTTCTATCCTTTGGTGTATTAGGGATGTCACCTAAGGCCTATTATGACACCCATCAATTCTCAATCCAATGAGGAGGGTTGGTATATTACACAATGTGTGCTTCAAATGGTCTGATGGAATCACCAAAGGGTGATGAAAGTATCTTTCATTCCTTGTAAAGTTATAATCAATATCCAAATCATAACATTAATTAATTTCAATAACATATATGGTATCATAAGGAATCCCACTAGAATGATCCATCATAGGAAAATCAATATAAAACTTCACAGTGGAGTGGGGTTCGTTTATAGAAACAAAAATAATCCTTGAATAACTTCTATTAAACACCCTGACACCATCCACGGGGGCCACATCAACCCAAGTTCCATCGTTAAATGTTTTGGGTGTCATATCCTATAATCTCCACAAGTATATCTTATTTCTATCTTAGACCTGAGACAGATTATGCTCCTTCCTATACTTTGAGGATTCTAGGAATATGTTTCTACAGCTATCTAGAACCTATCCCATGTTTACGAGAATAGAATTGTAGAGTGTAATGTTAACTAATGTACATCTATATAGTCTCATGTGGAATGTTAATTTCAAAACTATTACCTAGAAAGTCTATACCTCCCCGAAGAATAAGAAATCCTGCTATGTAATCTCTTTTATATGCATATAGCTGAAAATGGTAACTTTATAGCATGAATTCCATTGATGCATTAACATTAAAACTGATATGAAAAATTAACACATTAAATTTATATAGAGAAGAACTAATATATTAAAAAATTAAATATACATATATTGTAGTATATAAAATTCTGTGTGAAAAATATTTTAAATTTATTTTCGGTTAATATAACAATGCATTGAAAATTAATAAATAATTAGATTGAAGATGATTTAAATGTGAAAATTTTTATCTCAACTTTTAATTCGGCAACATGAATGAAAAATGAAATTTGTATTAAATATTAATTCAGTTATATCATTTTAATAAATTTGGAGTTTCATCATATTGACTGTGTTGAATATTTGGAGTTTTAACTAAATATGCATGAAATTTCAAAAATAAATGTAGTTCTCTAAAATTTACAATTGGTTTAATACAAATAAGCATAATATTTTCATCCAATTTCCTTCTAGGAAAATGTGTGTGTCTGTGTGCGTGCATGAAATTTAACTTTTTGGTTGGATAAAATTTCATTTTCTATGTATTCACTTAGTTTTGGCTTAAAGGTGTATGATATAATTTTATTCTTCATGTAGTTTCATGTACTAAAATTTTATTTTATATTGAATATGTATACAATTTCATTTTACATATACATGCTATATCATTTTTATCATATGTAGTAAATATCATGAACCACATCTTCATGCATTACACAAAATGAAAATATTTTAAAATAAAGTGATCTTATATTGAAAATTTAATTCATTTTATAAAATATCCATATAATTAATAATAAATTTATATGTATAGTTATATATTCAGTGGCCATTCATGATATAAATCATGGAGTATGTAAAATATGAATACTTTGTATTATATAATCACATTTCATATATTAATCTAATAATTTATTTTTTCCTGTAGAATTTTTTTAGAAAAATGATGATGAAGATTCACTGAAAATTAATGGTGTTGTTAGTTTGGATTCCACCATTTCAAAAATAAAAGTCTAAAAAAAATTCATTAACTTTAATAAAGAGAAAATAAATACTAATAAAACATACTTGGTTTTTTTAGTAGATATCTACTAATATATTTTTCTGTTTTCTAAAAATAGTTTTTAAATAATCATCACTAATTATCAATGAATTACAATTATTGTCTTATAATTTTTTTAATGATTCCATATTTTTATATTTCATATTAAATAGAACTAACATGCGAAACAACATCAAATTCATTTATATTTTATTATATATAAAGCATTAATATTATAAGTATCAAATCTATTTATTGTATTTATTGCATATCTTTGTTCTTTTATAATTTTTTTAATGTAATAGTGTGCTTGTATTTCAATTCTTAATGCATTCCTTGCATATTAAAATGACCATATCCAAATATTTTATAGCAATTATTTATATAATCAAAAATATCACCTTCTCAAATCCCATATCTCACCCTCAAGGTGGGAATCGCAACAATGTTTTTTACCTCCACCCTCGGTAATGCGGCGACATTCAATCCACTCATATAACATGAATCCATATTATAACCAACACCATGACCCTCTACCTCTATATTATGGTAATAATTTATTTTTCTCCCCTCTTTGTTTTCATTTAAAATTTAGAATGGTAAATTTATGTAGGTTTTAGAGATTATTTTTTTAATTTTACTATTGTGAAGACATTGCATTGATTTTTTCCCTTCTTTTTAATATTATCTTTGTGAACCTTTTATCATAGTATTGATCTTGAATTATTTTGTAAGACTGATTATTTCTCATAGAAAATTATTGTTTATATCCATTTTTTAATCTCTGATAACTATTAAGAATTTTATATGAATAATTGTAGTTTAGTGTTCAATTTTTTTATCCTTTTAAATTTCATTCTTTTATAAATACATGTGGTGTGTCTTTATACTTTTAACACTACTATGGGTTCATGTTAATCCAGTGTTACCCTTTATTAGAACTAAAACAAAATCATTGATAAAGGGGTTACTTTTATCAATACTAGATAAAATCACTAATAAAGTTTCTCATTTATCAATACTTTTTAGTTCTAATAAAGGTGTTCATTAATCAGCGCTAAAATATTTTTTAGCTCTAACAAAATAAAAGCTTCATAAAAAATTATAAATTATAAAAAATCATATTTTAATTTATAAAAATATTTATATCTATATAGATAAAATATATTTTATAAAATTTTATTTATATAATATTAAATATGTAATTCCACATAATGTGTAAAAAATTAGTGAAAATTGTTTATAGAATAAGTAATAATTAATATTAATTAAAAAAGGAATAATTAGTAGGGGTAAATTCATTTACAAAAAGTATCCATTTTATGAATACATTATAAAAAAATTATATGTAAATATAAAAATATAAATAAGTATATAAATATATACTTAAATATATAATATGTAAATATATAGAAATTTAAACATATTTTATAAATGCATTTAAAAATAATTATATAATTATATGTAATTATATGAATGAATATACAAATAAATAAATATTAATATATATAAATAAATGAAATAAAATTATATATTGGAGAAAATAAGATTCATTTGTTGTAAAGTCTACCATCCTACATGAAGTAGGGGTGGCGTGGTTGGATTATAGAAAAGAGTGTGGTGAGGCGGGTGGGGTGATGATAAAAAGGTGGTGGGGGTGCCACATTTGGCTTCCATAAATTTTAAAAAATATTTTTTTTAGTTTTATTAGTTCTAGAAACAAGTAGTGGTAAGAAGGATACTAATAAAGGGGGTTGGTTTTAAAAAATATTTTGAGTTTTATTAGCTTTAAAAAACATTGATAAAGTTGATTTTATTAGTGCTAAAAATGTATTTATAAAAGATCTCATGTATCATCAAATTTTTAGTGTTGATCAAGGCCATTAAATTTTAAGGTGCTTACAACTTCAACGCTTTTTTAGCACTGATAAATTTGAATTCTAGTTATGGTTAATGTTAATTTTCTAGTAGTGTAAATTTCACTTTCTATAAATATATTTGAAACATTTGTTAAATTTTTATTTTTTTTACAGGTCAACAAAAATTGAAGGATTCTTAAATGAATTGTCGGATTCTCAATATAATTTCTTGAATGCCATCTATTATTTTCCAAAATTTTGGTGATTTTATGTGATCTTTTTCATGTCATTAATTTTTAAAAAAATGTTATGCGATTTGGGGTTAACCATTATTAAATATTTTAATGTGGTAGATTTATCATTTAAAGAGGCCATAGAAATTGGTTCCACCACTTGAATATTAGTTTTGATTAATCCGAATTTATCATTTTAATAATAATTTTTCAATTAATATATGGGAGAGGGTGTCATGGTTAGTTTCCCTAATTTAAAAAAATATTTCTTGAGTTTTAACTCTTCTATAAACAAGGGCTGATAAAAATGAATTTGTTAAATGGGGTGGGTTTTAAATAAATGAGTACTATCAGCTCTAAAAACAATGATAAAATTCTCCTTTATCGTTGCTAAAAACACATTGATAAAGGCAATTAGATTTTATGGCTCTTACAACATCAACACTGATAAATGAAAATTATATCACTTATAAAAGACACTTATATGGTAGTGTAAATTTAATTTTTTATAAATATACTTGACATATTTGGTAAATTTTTATCTGTTGTAGAGGTAAAATAAAATTAAATGATTCACTAGAGAACTATTTAATTTTCTATTCAATTTCTTAAATGCCATATATTTTTTCTATATTTTTAGTGATTTTATGTGAATTTCTCAATATCATAACTTTCTTTTAAAAGGTTATGAATATTTATATTAACCATCATTATATATTTTACTTTTAGAGTTTATAATTTAAATATTCCATGAAAATGGGTGAAGTGAACCCCCACTTGAAGATTAGTTTTGATTTATCGGTATTAATAATTTTAATAACAATGTTTCCATTAAAATTAGGGATGCATTCCATTTTTGGATTTCATAATTTTAAAAAATATTTTTTAAGTTTTATTAGCTTTAGAAACAAGTGCTAATTAAAAGGGTGTGGATAAATGGTGGTAGGTTTTAAAAAATAATTTCAGTTTCATTATTGCTAAAAAACACTAATAAAATCTATCTTTATCAATACTAAAAAAACACTAATAAAAGGCTCATTTATGTGTGTTTTATTTATCAATGATAAAGATGACTTTCTTTTAATCTTCATACAACACCAATACTTTTTTTAGCACTAATATATATGAATTTTGGTGCTCATAGAATTCACATATACACTAGTGTAAATTTCATTTTTTATAAATACATTTGAAACATTTGTTAAATTTGTATATGATATAATGGTCAAAGAAAATTAAATGATTCATTAGTGAACTATTAAATTTTCTATAAAATTTTGTGAATGTCTATTACTTTCTATATATTGAGTGATTTTATATGAACGATTTCACACCATTGATTTCTTAAAAAATGGTTTGATTCGGTGATCCAAACCACACCCCCCAAATTTTATTAAATGAAAGGAGTCACATAGTGAATGCTTGAGGTGAAATTAATCTGCACCAACTATTAGTTTAAAGATTACATACTACAGAGCATTGAAATATCATATCATATGCAGCTTAGACTAAACAATATCCCCAACACACCTCATAGTAGATCTTGCAACATTGAAATCCTCAATAGTGAGTCATTCAACTAGAATCATGCCACTACTTCATTAGAAGGATTAAAGATCATCATGGATATGAGTATCATCACTTCAACAGAGAAAAATAAAAACTAGTTCCACAGAGGGTCCCTTCTCAAAACACACTCAGCATCATCAACATAAATGAAAAACCCTCAAATAATTTCTCATTACCAATACTTCAGGTCCATGCATCCACACACTAATAGCTAATTCAATTACATAGTTCTAAACAAGTATATATAATAAAAAACAAAATATAGCTGATGTATAAAAATGGATTTATCATTTTAATAATAATTTTTCCTTTAACGGTGGAGGACATGACACAATTGGATTCTATAAATTTAAAAAATATTTTTTTGAGTTTTATCACTATTAGAAACAGAAACTGATAAAATGATGCTCATGAAGGGTTAGGGGTTAAAAATATTTTGAGTCTTATTAGTGTTAAAAAATCATTATAAGTGCTAAAAATGTGCATATAAAGGGTATCCTTTATCAATGTTTTTTTAGTCTTGATAAATATGAATAACTTTTAAGGTGATTAAAATGACAATGATTTTTTTAGAGCTGATAAATGTGATTTTTAGCATTGGTTAAAGGCGTTTTTGTAATAGTGTACATTTAAGTTTTTAGAAATACATTTTTCAAATTTGTTAAATTTTTATGTGATGTATAGGTCAAATAAAAATAAAGGATTCACCGATGAACTGTTAAATTTTCTATAAGGACCTAGCCTTAAACAGCTCATATTCTAGTTATTTTAAAACTTGAAATTAATTTGTTTTCCCAAATATCCTTTAGGATTGGAGTTTTAGAGAATCAGTGAAAACGCATACATAGTAATCCCATAAATTAAAAGTGTAAACTTATACTTAGTATCAATTCTTTCCACCAAAAAAACCTTTTAAAATAAAACATGTTTTTTCATGACAAATATTTAAAACTTTCAACTTCACTTCCTTCTTTATATTACCCATTCTTATACCCTGTGAAGAAACATTATAAAATGTGGGATGAGAAAAAAAAAATCTTATAAAGGGAAATAAAATAATTAAAAATCTTAGTCCAATGAAAATCCAAAAAAATCTTAAAAACACACCTTTTACCTTAAAAGGGAATAATCATTTTTTGAAATAATTGATCTTTAGCATTCCATTTGAAATCAATTATTTTTATTAAAACTAATAATTCACCATATAATATTCATATTGGTGACTTAAGACATCATAATCCCAAAAAAAGATTTAAAAACTCTTATAATGACCCTTACAAATTGGAATAACCATACGATTGACTTCTAATATAATTCTCCAGAGAACAAAATAATTACCCTATGCATTAGAGTGCTATCTGGGCACACTAAAAGCTATAAATAGCTCACACATGAGAAATAATTTAGTTAAACCCTTTTTAAATAATTTACAAGGAAAATATCATAAATAAAACCATTGAAAAATCTTCTAAACCCATGTGAAAAATGATTTCAGATATCAAAATACCTTTTTCTTGTAAAAATCACTTTTAAAATATAAATTTGTGCAGATAAAAATGATACCATTTTATTTAAAGAGATATATGAACAATTATAAAGGAAAAATTAAAGTATTAAATCATCTTCAAAGTATGAAATTTTATTCACCATGTATATGTTAAAAAAATTCTTTTAACCTTTGTAAAAAGGGTTGAAAGATGAATTTTAAAATATGATTTTTAAAAGAAAGTACTTAACACAAAACCATAAAAGATTAATTTTTGAAAAAATATAAGAGAAATTAGAAAATTACCTTTTTTAAAAAATATGTGTCCAAATAAATTCATTTATATAAATAATTTTAGAAAACATTGACAAGAAAGCGAAATATTTAGAAAATAAATCTTTAAAACGTTTAAAACAAGGATTTTTAGTTAAAGAGTCCTCTACCTTGAGTCTGGATCATCACGTACAGTATTTATATTCCTGAATAATAGACATAGGATAATTATTTACTTTTATGAGAACTTTTTTCATGTTTTATATTCCTTTTAAATCACTTATTATCATTTTATAGCAATTACTTGACTATTTAAGTTCACGTCAGACGTGTTGATGATATTCAGTACTTGAGTCCAAAATGACTTCGGTATGATGTCTATAGTCTATGTGGTCATTAGTCCATCATCTCAAGTATAATAATAATGACCTAATTATAATTTTTATTCATAAATTTTACTTTTAAATCCATCCATTAAATATGTCTACAAACAATAAACTATGTTACAATCACGGAGAGGGTATGTCATATGTTCGCATGAGTAAAATTTACATTTTTTCAATAATCATAAAAGAAATAAGGTAAGTATAATTTTATCTTTCAAGAATAATAATAATATCATTAATATCATATTAATAATTTAAATATAATTTTATATATCATCCATGTTATGCGGTGATAAAAAACAAATCACATAGTTTCATGGAGGTGATAATTCACACATACGCACGAACGATGTAATCATTTTTCATCATATGGAAATATAACAACATAGATTATATATTGTATTTTAATAATGATAAATATTTCATTAATATTATATATAAACTTTAATTTCATCATTATTAACAGTCTTGAGATATGGTTATGGAAAACGAATTACATCGGTTCACGAGGTAGTAGACTTTCTTACACATGAATGATGAATTATTTCTCATTTGATGGAAGAAGAGATGGATATGGGCCATAGAACAATAATAATAACATATAAGTATATTTAGGATACTAGATTTATTATTTTACCATGGTTTAATAATATTTTAAGGAGGTTTAAGAAGAAATAAAATAGAAATACTTGATTAAAAATTATACCTTCTCTTCATACAATCAGTTTTTCTTAATACCTTAAGACCACTAAGCGTGGTGTTCATCATAAAATAGGAGCTCAAAAATTTGGAGAGGGGTTATAGGAATTAATTTGGGTAGATATTGGCTGAAATAAATAGGTTATAATTTGTGAATAGAAGAGTGTAAGAGGTTCCCTTCAATAAAAGAAGGGAGGGGCACTCTTGGAATTTCAAAAAATATTAAATTAATATAAATTAATTTTCTATTAAAACTAGATCCAACATGATTTATTTATATTATAATAATTTTTTTCTATAAAAACTCACATACAATAAAAATTAGATAAATTTTCACTAAATATCTACCCTTATCTTCTAGTTTTAACCCTTATTTAACACATTTAACTCTTACCGTGACAACATGGATTTGTACATTTTGAGTGTTAAAATAGTTACTATAAAATATCAAAAAACCCATAAATGGAAAATTTATGATATTATAAATCTTATTCCATTAATATTTCTGAATATATGATTTTTAGTAATTTTATATCATTTAATAATATATTATTTTTTTTAAATACCATTAATGTCAATTTTGTCACTATTAATTACATTGATTTTAAAAAAATAAAATTAGATAAATTAGAACAAAATATTCTAACACATCACTAGAATTTAAAATTAATCTAAAAAACATGGGGATGACATTAATTATCTCAAATTATAATTATTTTAACATTTTTAATATCGCTTATTTGATATTTCCATTAATTAAAGAATTACAACATCATCATTGTGTAACCCTTTAAAGTAATTATTACTTACCTAAAAATTTAAAAAAAATAACATGATGAAGATACATATTTTATATTTCCAAATAAAATTTAGGGTTGAATATATTTTGAATAACTCTATATTATAAATGTTATAGTTATTAAAAACATAAGTATGACATCTTTGACTTTTCTTTATAACAAAATACTAAAAGGGGATCAAAGTCATCCAAGTGGCACCAATAGGTAATAAATTATACCTATATATGGTTTTGGTTAAGAAAACATACAATAAAATTGTTACAAGTTTTAAGGTAATTTGATAATATTTATATTGTTATTTTTACCCTTAATTACATGATTTACACAAAACAGTGGTAATAAAAATTAGTAAGTTTACTATTTATATTTTCCAAAAATAAAAAGGACCTAGTTACTAAATTTGGAAATTATGATTCTAAATATGGAATACATTTTTAAAAAGTCAAAATACATAAGTGGATAAAATTAATTTAAAATTAATCTCATATATGGGATGAGAAAGTTGGTTTTTAAAGTGAAAATGTTCAAAAGTTTGAAATGTTTTTATATCCAAATTCAATATAAAAAATATTAAAATAAATTAAATTGAATTAATAGATTTATAATTAAACAAATTTTACTTTAAAAAAATATAAATTATAATTTAACATTATTATAATAAAAGTCGGTTTTCAATTGAAATGCATTATTTTTCACTATTCATCAAAAAATGAAACTTATCAAAAAAATACAAAAAAAATATTACAAAGTAAATTTTGTTATTAAACACTAAAAAATAATTTTATTTTTTCAAATAAAATTTATAAATTTGAAAAACAAATTATTTTAAGAGAAGTTTTCCATTAAAAGGAATCAAAATTTCCTTTAAAAAATATAGCTTTTTATGCATAAAATTGGATTTATTTTTTTGTATAAAACACACTTGTGTGCATTTAAAGAGTTTTTTAGAAAAATATTTCCTTTTATTTTTAAAAGGGTTTTATTTTAATTTATAATTAATTGGCCACCAATTAATTAAGTATATGTACATATGTAAACCATACTTTCATAATTTAGTTAATCTTTTTCATACCCTCCATTATAATAGCTTGGTTATAATGGTCATATTTAAATAATAATATTTAGTTCTATGTTTATGTTCAATATGAGGTATCTTGTTCATTATAGAATATATACTTTCCTTTTAAAAACTCAAGATATTAAATTCTCCCTCTATTTAATAAATTTTTTCTTCACAATTTGAACTCAGTCTTGGTAACTAGGGTTTTATTTTTCAAAGTACCTTTTTTGAAATCCCCCATCAAAAAAAACTTAATAAAACTTCCACTTAAAAAGAAAATAAATAAAGTATGAAGGTCACCTGAGATAACACATACTAGGATTCCTTGCAGAAAAACATGGAATTGAAAGATAAAACTAACAATCAAGTTCTGATTGAGAGTGATATATAACATGGTCATTATAAAGTTAACTATCACAAAACCATAAATTCATGATGGGTTTAAAGGTCATTAATTTCTCAGTCAGAAAAGAAAAAGAATAACATTTTTGTTTCAAGATCCTTTTCATAGTGTTGAGGATTTATTCTATTATATATACTAAGAACATAAGGAAATATAATTACTAGAAAAGTATAGTTTCATCCTTTAATCAATTTTCACCATAAACTCATATTTTTCTCCAAATAATGAGTATTCAAGATGAATTTTTCACACCTGAAGCACTAGAATCAACTTTTACAGATTGTAAAATCCAAGAAAGAAAAAAATATATTATTCCTATATTTGGGTGTTAACCAAAAAAATTGTTGGTATAAGATAAGATAATTCCGCAAAAATAATAAACCATTATATGTTGAAAAACTACTTTAATCTCCAAAATTCTACAATAATACCCAAAGTTCAACATAGATGATTATTCAATCCTAAACATTACTAAAAAATAAACTAAACTATGATTAAAATTAAATAATCAAAAGGATATGATCATATATTATTCCAAGATATATTTGAATATTTATCTTTAAATAATATCAATTACTCTTAAAGTCTCATACCAAAAAGTAACTGCCCTAATAATCTCTAAGATACTTTAACCATTTCCTAAATCACCATCAATCCACAATAAAATGATAGATAATTGAAAAATATAATTCAACTTTTATTCCTAAAATAAGATCCCATATTATTCTCTTTACCTTGATCATATAGGGAAACCAAAATTGAAAATGTCTTCTAAAATAACATTAATCACTTAATCACCAAATCATTTTCTAATACCATGGTTAACTATATGATAAAAATTATATTCCTAAAATCAAAATTTTCTTCATCCATATAATTTTTTAACTAAAAATAAAAAGTCTTACTAACCCAAACTTCAAATATGCTAGTGGTAGGCAATGCACCCTTTTCACTATTGGGTTGTGGGTTCAATTCATGTGGCCCTACCGGGCACGATAGGTTGTCATACGGTTTTTCGGTTGTATTTTTAATAAAATTATATTATTATAATCCATATAAAATAAAAAAATGTGAGAAAAATCCTCACAATAACCTTAATATGTTTTAACCTCAGTGGTTTCTCATGCCTTTCATTTTTCATCCCAAAGTGTAATAACCCATAATTACCTAAAAATTAAATATCTCCCAAAATACCGTTAGTAACTTTAAAATTTCATAACTTAAATCCAAAAAAGTGTTTTCTTAAAAACTAAATTTATGATCAGTATTTAAATTATAAACCAATTATTATATCCATAAATCTTAATAAAACATCCAAATCTTCAAAGTATTCCAATCCCTCCTCTGATACCAACTTTAAGGACTCATTCTTAAATGACTCATATTCTATTTATTTTAAAACTAGATATCAATTTTTTTCCCAAATATCTTTTAGGTTCATAGTTTTAGATAATTAATGAAAACACTAAAATATAAAACACATCCATTATAAGTGGAAACTTATACTCATTATCCATTTTTTATACCAAAACAAACCCTTTTAAATAAATCATGTTTTTCTTTCATGACAAATCTTCACAACTTTTAATGTGACTTACTCCTTTCCCATATCCATCCTTATACAGTGTAAAAAACATTTTAAAAAATGGTATGAGCACAAAAAACTTATGAAAGGATATAAAATAAAGAAAACTATTTATCTAGTAAAAACCTATAATTTTTTAAAAAAACATTCATTTTTATCCTAAAAGGGAATAATCATTATTTTGAAACCATTGAAATTTATATTACCTTTTGAAATCAATGATTTTCATGAAAACTCATAAGTCAAAATAAAAATTCATATAGGTCCCTTGGGAAATCATCATCATAAAAACCTTACAAAACCCTTACAATAACCCTTACACATTGGAATGACCATATGGATGACATCCAATATAATTTTTCGGAGAACAAAATCACTACCCAATGCATTAGAGCACTATCTAGGCACACCCAAAGCTATAATGGGTTCACCCATGAGATATAATGGGGATAATCCCTTTTTAAATAGTTTAAAAGGACAATATCATGAATAAAACCATTGAAAACTCTTTTAAACCCATATGTAAAACACTTTCAAATATCAAAATATAATTTTTGTAAAAATAAATTTAAAATATAAAAATATCGCATATAAAAATGATAACATTTTTTTAAAGAACTGTGAAAACTTATAAAGGAAACATTAAATTAATAAAACATCATAAAATCAGGAAATTATCTTCATTTCTTATATGTTAAATAACATTTCTTTTGACCATTATAAAAATAGCTAAAAGAGGAACTTTAAAATTGTCCTTTATATAAAACTTTAAAAAGATTTTTTTTGAAAAAATTTGAGAGAAATTAAACTTTTACCTTTTAAAAAAGTTAATTTCCATATAAGTACATTCATAAAAATCAATTTAAAAACATGCACATTAAATAGAAAGATTTATAAAATAATTCTTTATAACATTTAAAAAGGGGATTTTTAATTAAAAATTCACCCACTTTGAGTCTGAAGCATCATGTACAATCTTCATATTCCTAAATAATAAACATAAGATAATTATTTAACTGATTTAGAACTTTTCAAAAGTTTATTAATCCTTTTATATCACATTTTATCATGCTATAATAATTATTTAATTATTTTAGTTCAGGTCAAACATTTTGAAGATATCTGGTACTTGAGTCCAAAATGACTTTGGTATGATGTCTAAAGTCAAAGTGGTAATTATTAAATCATCTAGAAAATAATAATAATGAAATTAATATAATTTTTATACATCTATTATACTTTTGAATCCATAAATTAAATATGGATATGATAAATGAACTACATTAAAATCATGAAGACGGTAGGTCATATGTACACATGAGTAATGTTTCCATTTTTTCAATGATCATTATGGAAAGAAGGTAACTATAATTTTATATTTCCATAATTATAATAATATCATTTATATCATATTAATCATTTAAATATACTTTTATATATCATTAATTTGATATGGTGATGAAAAACAAATCACATCGCTTCTTGGAGGTGATAATTCACTCGTAGGCACAAACGACGTTATCATTTTTCTGTGTATAAAACGATAACCACATAAATGATATATTATATTTTAATAATGAAAAATATGTCATGAATATTATATATAAACCATAATTTCATCATTATAACCAGTATTGACAGGTGGTGATGGAAAATTAATTACATCAGTTCACAAGGCAGTAGTCCGCCATACACACGGGCGATGAATTCATTTCCCATTTAATAGAAGAGGAGATGTATATGGGTCATCAAACAATCATAATAACATATCGGTATACAAATTATACTAGAGTTATTATTTTATAATGGATGAATTATATTTGAATGATGTGTAAGAATAAATAAAATAGAAATACTTGATTAAAAACTATACATTTCTTTTAGAAAATCTTTTTTACTTAACACCTTAAGACCACTAATGGTGGTGTTGTTCCTAAAATAAGAGATCTATAATGTGTGTAAGGATTTTAGGAATGGATTTGGTTATATATTGATAAAATCAAATTATTTATTAAGTGTGAATAAAATAGAAGAAGAGCTGCCCTTTTATAAGAAAGGGGGTCACTCTTGGAATGATTCAAAATATTAAACTAATATAAATTAAGTTTTCATTCCAAATGGATCAAAATTGATTAATTTAAAATATAAGATTATTTTGGGTATAAATATTTTCATAAAATAAAAATTAGATCATTTTTTACTAAATTTCCACCCTAATATTTTGGTTTAAACCCTTATTTAACCCCTTTAACTATTACCATGACAACATTGAGTTTTACTCTTCGAGGGTTAATACTGTTACTATAAAATGAAAAACAACCCATAAATGAATAATTGATAATATTTTCAACATTATTTCAATATTTTGGTTTAATATATGATTTTTATAAATTTTATATCATTTAATAACATATCTATTTTTTAAAATATCATTAATGTTAATTTTGACAATATACCATTTTTTGACTTTTAAAGATATTAATACAATAAAATAAATTTGAAAAAAAATCTTATAAAACATCAATATAATGTCAAAATAATCTTGAAAATTCTTTTATGACATTAATTTTCTCAAATTATATTTATTTTAATATTTTTAATATCATGTATTTGATATTTCCATTAATTAATATATTACTACATCATCGTTGTGTAAGCCTTTGAGGTAATTATTTTTTTCCTAAAAATTAAATAAAATTGTAATGATGAATATAAATATTTTATATTTCCAAAGACTATTTATGGTCATTGATATATTCTGAATGAACCTATATTAAAAATGTTATAGTTATCAAAACATAAGTATGATATCTTTAACTTTTCTTTGAAATAAAATTCTAAAAGAGGCTTAAAGTCATCCAAGTGGCTCCAAGAAGTCATTAATTCGAATCATGGATGATTTTTTTTGAAACATAATCATAAAATAAAATTTATACAATTGTTAAGGTAATTTGATAATATTTATAATATTACTTTTACCCTTAATTGCTCGATTTACCCTTAATTGTGGTAGTAAAATTTATTAAGTTACTATTAATATTCTCCAAGAATAAAATAACCCATTTAATAAATTTAAACCTTATGATTTAAAATATGGAATCCATTTTTCAAAATTCAAAACAAAAAAGTGGCTAAAAATAATTGAAAATTAATCATGTAGATGGGATGAGAAAGCGGGTTTTTAAAGTGAAAATGTTCAAAATTTGGAAATCTTTTTATATCCAAGTTCAATATGAAAAATATTTCAATTACCTAAATTGGAATAATAGATGTATAATTTATCTTATTTTACTTTAAAACCTATTTAAAAATTTATTTAATATTATAAATATAATCACCATTTTCTTAAATACACATTAATGCATGATTTATTGCATAAAAGTACACATAATACAACCTAAAAGATCGATAAGTCTAGTGTATTTAGTAATTTGGTATATATAAAAAATTCTTGAACATGTGATAAAACAAAATTATTTAAAACTTCCTTAACATGCCTCTAAAATTATATGGCTTTTAAAACTAGATGGGATAACCTAGGTACAAACATAAGAAAGGGGTGAGACATAAAGCCCCATAAGGAAATAAACATGGAATAAGGTGATATAGGTTAGACAATAGGCACATAAATGGGGAATAAAAATATTATGAATCTTAATTATGAACAATGAGACATGATATATCATGATAATCACAATATGATAGATTTCTCTGCAACTTACGACACTACGTCATAAACAAAGGTCAAGGCTAAACCGCCAAGACATCATGGAGGAAAAAGTCCCATAAAGGAATCAGGTTCACTCCCTAACCAAACATGAAATATCATGAGACTAAACAATACTCAATGTATTGGATCACTATATAATTCTGGTTGCACCCATCATATTCATTTCATTCTCATGCTTAAGTGCATCACATAGATCATAGAACATATATTCATTCATCATCATAATTTATTCCATGATCAAGGAGTGTGGAATAAGTATATGTAAATCCTCAATAAAAAAGTATATGTGTATAAATTTTAATGCACTTTATATGAAATGGGTATGGTATTCACTATACAATTGTTTTGACATAAAAAAATCATGGTGAAATTTTTACATCATAACGGCGTAACATAAAGTTTTATAAAATGGGTTGATGGTAGAGAAGGGGGTCTCTCATCACATAGAAATAAAATATTTAGTAATAGTGACATGGAAAAACATATCCCAACATTATAAATTGTAAATAGAAGACATAATTTAATGAAGAAACTTGAATAAATAAAATAATCCTAACTATATTTCGATATGGTAATAGGTGTACATATAGGATCATGGGAGGAATAATGAGAGTGAAAGGTGGATCTCAGAATTTTTAAATTAAATGGAAAGTGATGGAAGTATATAAGAACATATCCCAACATACACAAATGGAATTTAAGAGATATAACATAAAATAAGTTCCTGAATGGAAATGAGAAGAGAGAAATTCCTTACTTGAGTGTGTGACTCCAAATTCTTGAGAGGGTATTCTTGAGAGTTTGGGAGAAACTTAGGATTATAATAGATATTTTAGGGTCGATTATGGATGTGATCCAAGTAGTTTTAGTGAATATAAATTGAATTTTTATGGGTTTATATAAGAAAATATGAGGATTTTTTATTATTTTGATTTTGGACTCTACATAATAAAATAACAAAAAAAATGATCCCATGGTTTTTTCCCATGGTTTCAACAAAATGGTAGTGGTTATAATTATTTAATATGTAAAAGTTATGAACTTAATAAAATAATTACCTTAATTATGTGGAGGTGAGTCATACTCTTAAAGAAATGATTTTAAAACCTTTAAATATATTAATGATTTTGGAGGATTCATAATGGATTTATAAAACTAATAAAATAAACATAAAATCAATTTTTTTAGGGAAAACATATATTTAGTATTTTATACCCTTATAGTATATATTACATCACTTTTGGGTCATTATGATGTCATATTACAAAAAGTATATTTGTATGGTATTTAATTTTTACATGAAAATTCAATTGTATCAGAAAATTATGAAACATTCACTATCAGATAATTTAAAAAATTTTATTCAATTAATAATATTAATTTTCTCTAAATAATTTTCAAAATATTTTAATTTTCACTTTCAAAATAAAATCTACATTTATTATGAAGTGCTGAGTTTTTTTTTGACAATAACAGTTTTTGAACCCTTAGAAAAATTACATTTCACATTATTAATAATTATATGATAATTTATATTTAAATAAAATTATTTAATAATAATAGTTTATTATTTAAAAAATCCATTAGTTCATCAAAATAAATTCATTAATTGAATTTGAATGTTAACCAGAAATACAATTTTTGTTTTATTGGAAAATAAAAAAACATTTATAAAATAACACTAATAGGATTAGAATATATTCATTATTCTATAAAAAATAATTTACATACTCATATTTCTAGGACCTTGATACACATATCTTTAATACACTAGAAAACACCATAAGGGTATGGTGCGTGATGGTGGGTCTTTCAGGGGGTGGTTTGGCAAACAAGGTTTGGGTCGTGATCTTGATGAGCTTGAACTTCTCCGGTAAATGATTTCTATAATGCTTAAGTTATTGGATATCATCTTGGGAATAATCAAGGGCAAAGATCAGTGATGTTATCTCCCTTAGAGTCTCCAATAAATGGGCTTCATAGGGTGTGATCCAATTGGTGTAGGTTATCACTTTTTTTTAGGTGACTGTTGGATTTTTTAAAACCTTATATTTATACTAATAATTTGATTACTATTAAACAGTTATATTATAAATGCTAAATATGATTAATTGTCTTTTAAATCTAGTTTTATATAATAAAACTAATAATTTCATGTGTTTTCTATAACCATATTACATAATAATACATTTAATTAAATGAAAAGGGGAATTTTATTTATAACAGTTCAGTTTTTTACAGTCTTACCTCTTAAGAAATTTCACCCTATGAATTTTTATTTCCCACACTAAACTTTGTGAGGGTAACTTTGTTTCATCACTTCCTCTGGTTCCCACGAATCTTCTTCAAATTTTTTGTTTCTCCACAACACTTTGACCAGGTGCATTGTCTTATTCTATAGAACTTTGTCTTTGTGATCTAAGATATTCGCTGGAAGCTCCTCATATGAGAGATCATTCTCCAATAGTACCTCCTAAATATTTATTACATGTTAGGGGTCTGGTATTTATTTTATAAAGAGAGATACATGGAATATATCTTGTACTTGAGATAGGTTATGTGGGAGTGAAAGTCGGTAGGCCACCGCTTCGATGAAATTAAGGATCTAAAAGGGTCTAATGTATCTTGGATTAATATTTCCATTCTTCCCAAATCTCATCACTTTATTCCATGTATATATGTGGAGGAATACCATTTCTCCAACATCAAACTCTAGGTCCCATCTATGATTTTCAGCATAGCTCTTCGGTCCACTCTAATTAACCTTGATGTGTTGTTGAATGGTCTTGACCTTTTCCACCATTTCCTTAACCATTTCCGGACCTAGAAGTTTTCATTCCCCTACTTTATCCCAATATATAGGTGTTTTTAAGCTCTTCCCATAAAGATATTCATAGGGATCCATTTTTATTCTTGAGTGGAAACTATTATTGTAAGAGAACTTGGCTAGTGGAAGTTGTTGGTTCCATCCTCCTTTGAAGTCAATTGAGTATGCTCCCAATATATACTCAAGTGTTTGGATAGTATGCTAAGATTGGACATTAGTTTCATATTGATAAGACGTACTAAATTTCAAATCAGTATTGAGAGCATGTTGGATACTCTTCTTAAAATTAGAGGTGAATCTTGCATCATCCACCTATATTTTTTCCTTTTCAATTGCTGACATACAATTCATCTTGATATATACTCTATGATTTCCTTATTCATATTGTCCCACCAAAAGTACTCTCTGAGATCTTGATACATCTTTGTGCTTTCTATGTGGATGGTGAAGGTTGACCTATGTGCATCATCCAACAACTCCTTCTATAACTCTTAATTTGATGGTACACATAGTCTTGACCTAAATCTCACAACTCCTTCATTAACATTGAACTCTCAGGATTTCACTTTACTTATAGTTTCCATTTTCTTCTTAATTTCCACATCATTTCTCTGAGAAATTTTTATCTTTTCTAGAATGTACGGTTGAGAAATCATTGGTGAAATGATTTATGATGTTTTGTCCTTTATGATTCTCATGTACATCCTTTTCAAATATAAAAAGATCAAATCCCTGTCAATTATCATCAATGATAGAATTATTGGATCCTTTTTACTTAGAGCATCTTCAACTTTATTCTCTTTACTAGGATAGTAGTGGATTGAGCAGTTATAGCCCTTAATTATCTCTTACCAGCTTCGTTGGAATATATTCAAATCTTTATATGTGAATATATACTTGAGACTTTATTTATCCGTATATATTTCACACTTATCTCTAAATAGATAATTTTTTTATATTTTCCAAGATAAGATTACAGAATCTAACTCCAAATAATTTGTTGGGTAGTTCTGCTCATTAACTTTCAACTACCTTGAAATATAGGCTATGACTTCATCATTACAAATTAACACACAACCCAATCCCTTCTTCAAAGAATTTCTTAATACCACAAAAAGTTCTCCACTTATGGCTTGTGTGAGCATAGGGATAGTGATAAGCCTCATTTTTTACTCCTTGAATATCTTATCACATTCATCATTCCAAGATAACTTGAATCCCTTCCTATTTAGCTTGGTCAAAGGGTTTGAAAACCACAATAAATTTATAACAATTTGATGATAGTACCCAACTAATCCAAGGAAACTACATATATCTATCATAGATGTTGACCTTAGATATCCTTCAATTAATTTTGTCTTTGAAGGGTCTATATATATCTCATTTCTTGTGATGATATGCCTCAATAATGGGACATCCTTCAACCAGAACCCACATTTATTGTACTTTGCATAAAGCTTCTCTTTTTGCAAGGCCTTTATCATAGTTCTCAGAAGCTCCTCATGATCCTCTTTGGTTTTATTGTATATTAGAATATCATCTATAAAGACTACCAAAAATTTGTCATACTAATCTCTAAAGACTCTATTCATCAAGTCCGTAAAGATTGTTGGGGCATTAGTGAGCCTGAAAGGCATCACTCTGAACTCATAGTGCCTGTACCTTGTATAAAAAAGCATTCTTTGGGATATCCTTATTCTTTACCATAACTTGGTAATATCCCAACCATAGATCCAACATAGAGAAGTATTGTGCTCCACATACATGACCGAACAAGTCATCAATATGTGGTAGAGGATTCTTGTTCTTTATCATGATCTTTTTGATCTCACGATAATCAATGCATAGGCACATTGACCCATCCTTATTCTTAACAAACAGGATAGGTGCACCCCATGGTGAAGAACATGGGTGTATGAGCCCTTTATCTAGATTCTTCTATATTTGTTTCTTTAACTCTTCAAGTTCCACAATAGTCATTCTCTATATAGTCTTAGATAATGGTAACTCCCCAGGTATAAGCTCTATTTAAAATTAAACCTCTTGTCTTAGAGGAAACCCAGAAAATTCATCAGGAAACACATCAGCGTATTCCCTCATAATAGGAATTTCTTAGAGGATAGATCATTCCTTAGAATAAATCATTTGAGCTAGATACACTTGTTTATAGGGAAATAATATCAATTCTTCTAATTTTGGTGCTAAAGAATATTAATCCTCCTTTTTTCACTTGTATAAAATCAAGGGTCAATTCCCTACGGAGAGTGATTTACTTCTCACAACAATTTATGTTGGATCTATATAGGGAAAGTCAATCCATGCCCAAAATTGCTTCAAATTCCACAAAAAGGAGTATGAAAAGTTTCCCAAGGAAGTTCATCGCACCAATTATGACAGGGGAGGAGTTATATAATCAGGATGCAATAATTACCCCATTATCAATTTTTCCTGATAACTCTACTTCAAAGATTTGTGGTGATGTTTGAATAGTTTTACTAAACTTTCATGATATGAATGAATGTGTAGAACCGGAATCAAAAAGTATGTTCTCTATTATTGAATGAATAGCTAGTGTACTTGTCAACACATTGTTATTGGGATCCATCTCTGCAGCTGTGATGAAAATTCTCACCCTTATTGCCTTGGAGGTTTTTGGTTGTCTCCGAAAATCCTTGGATTAGTGAATTAGTTTTAAAAGTGCCTTGGTTCCTGGAAGTTGCAACAATGAACAATGTGTTGAGGGTTGACTGGAGCATTATTTTCCTCTATACCATTAGACTTTTTCTCATATCACCAATTGCTAGCTAGGTGCCCTTCCTTCTCACACCTAAAGCATTTCCTCATTCTCATTAGGAAATTTCTGAGGTGATTCTTTTCATACCATTGACAAGTAGGATGTGGAAAATTCTTGACACTGTTATATTTCTCCATCAGACCACTAGAATTAAACTCCACTTATATCTTCATATCACTGTGATACCCTTTATATTCACTAGTTTTCATTTCGACTTTGATGGAAGATCAGACAATTTTCTTATAGCTATCAAACTCACGGATCACGAGGTATTGTCATAAACTAGGTTTTATTCCACCAAAGAAGTGATAAACCTTGCATTCAAAGGTAATGACAAAGCTAGAGGTGTATCATGAATGTATTTTTAAATTTTTCTCATACACCCTAATAGATTCGTCTTCTTTTTTCTTGAGTGAAATGAAATCTATTTCTATTTTAAGATAGAGAGTGTGAGAAAAATATTTATTGAAAAAACATTTTTTTGGAATTCATTCCACTCCATCACTTTAATCTCTTACTTAGGCTTTGTAATATTGATCAATGTCCACCACTGATTGGTTTCTCCATCTATACGATAAACAACCAGTAGAACATTCTCTTTTCCAGAACATTTTAGGATTGAGAATATCATCTTAATGGAGTTGATTCATTATTCTGTGGTCAAGGGATCAGATGGTCCATTGAATGTTGGGGGCCTTTTCGCATAAAGATATCAATCGAAGATTGTTCTCTTTTAGGATGATTTGGATTCTTCTCCTAATATGGGTTTATATTTAGAACCTGAGTTGGCTGAGAGAGTATTGAGAAAAAGTTTATGATTCCTAATCCCATCTGGTTGAGCATCTCATTTGGGCAGTCATCACATTTCCCATCACATTTATTGTTTACCATATTCCTCATATTTCCAGCCATTGACTAGAATAAAAGAAAAATTAGGGATGACATTATTTAAAAAATTAAACACATAAATTGGAATTTAAGGAAATTAAAGGGTTATCTTATAACTTATAGTAATTCTTTAACTTATGAATTTATAGGCGTCAATCTATGTTATCCATGATCTATTTCCTAAAAAATATTATTATGGGAATTTATTATTCCTTTAATAATGGTTCGTAATGAGCCTATTAATTTACCAAAGCATATCCCCTTGGAGTGTCAAAGCAGTTGTGTAGTAAGGCCCATTTTTTTGTATCAGGTTTAACCGAGTCATGCCCGACACACCTTGTCGGAGTTGTTACCCCTAGGTACATCTATGCCAAAACCATATCCACTTATAGTATCCAGACAAGGATGTATTTGATTTCTTAACCACTTACTATATACATACCAAAATTTAGGGATGTTTTATTATACTTAGTTTTACCCCTATGGCTTTCACTAGAGTTTTCTAATCCTAATCCCAAAAATAACTAAACTTTTCCTCTAATGAAAGCTATAAAAACCCTTTTCTTTAATACACATTAATTCATGATTTATTACATAAAAGTACACACAATAGAGCCTGAAAGATCGAAAAGTCTAGTGTATTTAGTAATTAGGTACATAGTACAATATATTGAACATGGGATATAACAAAATTATTGAAAACTTCCTTAACATGCTTCTAAAATTCCATGGATTTTAAAACTGCATACGATAACCTGGGAACAAATATAAGAAAGGGGTGAGATATAATGTCCAGGAAGGGAATAAATATGGCATAAAGTGATTCAAGTTAGATAATAGGCACATCAATGGGGCATAAAAAGAGTAGGAATCATACACTACAAAAAACTGTCTAGTTAAAAGGGGTTGTTTTTTAGTTTAGAAGGGGTTATAACCCCATCTAAATGAATTAGAGGCAGTTTTAATGAACCTCCGCTAATATTCCCACCTACTCTTGTTATAAGAGTTTTTCAGGAACTATAGGAAAGTACTTTAAAAGTTAGTGATGCTTTATTTAGAGGGGTTTTAAACCCCCTATAATTTTATAATGAAATCTTAGTTTAGAGGGGGTTTTATACCCATCTAAATCGTTTCTCAAATCGGTGGCGGTTTTAAACCACCGCTAATTGAGTTGCATGAGCCGTATTAGTGGTGGTTCTAAGAACTGCCTCTAAATGAACTATATTTATAATTGGTCAAAGCCCCATATAAATAAATATATTTTCTGTTTTTTTTATCTTTCTATTTCCCCAACCTTCCCCTCCAGTTCACATCAACCCCACACCCCTTCTCATAACCCGACGCACATCCCACTCCTGTGTGCCCTGCTCCATTACACAGGACCTCTCCTCACCCTCCAGTTACATGGGAAATCTCATCACCCTCCAGTTCTAGTGCACCCAACTCCTTACGTGGGACCTATCCTAGCCTCCAGTTCCAATCTCACACACGCTCGTCCCTCCTCTCTACCTGTTCACCTACAAACCCACACACTTTTGCAATATTTTAAAATAAACTCTCGCAGGATTCAAAACCCAGAGCGCTTGGACACAGGTACATCGCCTCTTCCACTATGGCACTTGATTTTTGTTAATATATTGTCTACTATCATTTTATTTATATATATTATGAAAATAATTAAGATAAAGATTATTTCAATAAATATTTAAATACATATATAAATATTTTAATTAATATATACATTTTATAATATAAAATTGTGTATTTATATTATAATACATTTATATTATATTAAATTTATACATTTATATAAACTATATATTGTATATGTGTATTTACTATATTTGATTATATAATTTATAATTCTATTTATGTCATGTGTATACACAAATATTTATATATTTATAAATATATTTATGTAAATTATTTATATACATAAATAAATATTTATATATTATGTACATGTTTATTTATAATATATATATATATAAGTATTTATTTAACATATTTATATGATGTCTTTTAAAATATGTTTAAATAATGTATTTCAATACATATATTTATTATTATGTAAATTAATATATATTTGTTTGTATAAATTGTATTATATTATATATAATTAATATTACAGGAAAAACAATTCAGACAAATAATATAGATGAAATAAAATTTATACAAATATTATATATGAAATAAAATTTATACAAATATTTACGTAATGTTATATGAAATAAAATTCATAAAAATATTTATATAATGTATTTCAATACATATATTTATTATTATGCACATTAATATATATGTATTTAAGTAAATATAATTTTATAATATTATGTACATTAATATATATGTATTTCAATAAATATAGTTATATAATATTGTGTACATTATTATATATGTATTTTTATAAATTTTATATCATATAATAATAATTATATATAATATAAAATCATAAACAAATTATTTAAAAATATATTTTTTTTATCGTAATATAAATTATAAAAACTACAAGCTTAGGTTTTTATATGATTTATTTTTTAAATAAAATATATTTATATATAAATTAATATAATGTGTTTATGTTTTTATGTTATATATAATTAATATTATATGAAATACAATTTATATATATATATATAAGTGTACATAAATTTATACAATTATATTTATGTATATTTATAAATACAATTAAATAGCATCACAAAATTGGAAATATATAATATAAGTAAATGATATATATATATATAGATATATATCTTTGTGTGATAAATCAATTTATAATTCTATGGTTTACTTAAATATATAAAAAATAATTATACAATATATAAAAATTTATATATAATATAATATTTATAATATAATATTTATAATATAATATTTATAATATAATGTATATAATATTTAATATTTATATTTAATTTTAATTTTAATTTTAATTTTGTCTATATTATATTTATTTGAATACATAATATAATATAAATGTATTTATACATAAATATACAATAAAATGTATTTAATATAATATATGTATAATATAAATCATAATATAAATGTATGGTATTTTCAAAACCATATATACATTTTATATATTTGAATAAATATATTTATAATTACATTTATATTATATATGTAAATATTTATATATCTATACATTTATGTTTATATGTATAAGTATTTATTTAAAGTATTTACATAATGTCTATATATATATATGTTTATAATGCATTGAAATACATTTATATAATGTTGTTCTGTAATATATATACAAATGTGTGTGTGTACACACACACACACATGCACACCCAAATAAATATATTTTAAAATTTGAATTTATATGATATTTATTTTAAAAAATACATAAAAATTAAGGGTGTTAACCCCCCCCCAATCAAAGTGATTAGTAACAGTTCATGAACTCCCTCTAATTTCATGAATTAGTGGGGGTTGAAAACACCCTCTAATGTCATCAATTAGAGGGGGTTTACAACCGCCCTAATATCTTAAATTAGAGGGGGTTCACAACCCCCTCTAATCTAAGGGATTAACGACAGTTTATGAACCCCCTCTAATTTAAGGGATTAGAGGGGGTTGTGAACCACCACTAGTTCCTTTAAAAAATAATTTCCTTGTTATATATATATCCTCTAATATATATCCAAATGAGTAATATATATATATATATATATACAATGCATCTAAACTCTTATCGAACATATAGATCCAATTATTATTAAATTTGTAGTGGTTTTGACACAACTATCTCTAAAATACAACCAAATATTACAAAGAAAAAATGCTAAAAAAATTATAGGGGGTTGTGAACCCCCTTTAAATTCGATGATTAGAGGGGGTTGTGCAGAATCCTTTCTAAAATGAATTTAGAGGGAGTTTTTCATAACCCATTCTAAAAACCCGCCGCTAAGCTGCGGTATTTTTGTAGTGATAAACATGAAGAATGATACATGATATATCTAGAAAATCATAACCTGAGAAATATGGAAACCTAAAACACTGCATCATAAACATAGGTCAAGGATAAACCTCCAAGAAATCATTGTGGAAAAATTTCCATAAAGGAATTAAGTTTACTCTCTATCCCATCATGATGTCTCATGAGACTAAACATTACCCAATGCATTGGAGCGTTATATAATTGTGAGCGCACCCATCATATTCATCTCATTCTCATGCTTATGTGTGCCACATAGATCATACAACATAGTTTCATTCATCATCATAATTTACTCCATGATCAAGTATTTTAGAATTCATATATGTATGTACCCAATAAAAAAGTATATGTGGATAAATGTGAACACCCTTGATAGGAAATGAGTATGGTATTCACTACACAATTGTTTTAGCATGGAAAATCGTAATGAAAATTCGGTAGCATAATGGTGTCCCTTAAAGTTTCATAAAAATTGGTTGATGAGAGAGAAGGGGGTATCTCAACACATAGATATCAAATGGTATGTATTAGGGACATGGAAAAACATATCCCAACATTAGAAATTGGATATATAAGGCATAAGTTAATGAATAAACTTGAATAAAGAAAAGAATCCTAACTATATTTCTACATGGTAATAGGTGTACATAAAGGATCATGGGAGGCTTAATGAGTGTAAAAGAGGGATTTCATCCTTTATATATTAAATTTACAGTAAGGGGAATATTAAATAACAAATCTCAACAAAAGAAAATGTAATTTAAGAGACATAACATAAAAGAAGTGCCTTAATAGAAATAAGAAGAGAGAAATCCCTTACTTGAGTATGTGACTCCAAATGATTTGGAGGGGAATCTTTAGAGCTTATGGGTGCCTTGGGATGACTCTATAGAGTGAAGGAAAGAGTGTGGAAGTGCTCCAAGGAGTTTTAGTGAAAAGAAATGGGAGAATGGGAGGGTTTATATAGGAAAAAATGAGTATTTCTTTATTATTTAGGTTTTGAACTCTACATAATAAAATAACAAAAACCACAAACCATTCCATGGTTTATGCCAAATGGGAGTGGTTATGATTATTTTATATGTACGAGGGATAAACTTAACAAAATAATTCCCCTACTTATGTGGAGGTGAGTCGTACTGTTAAAGAAATGATTTTAAAACTGTAAAATATATTAATGTTTTTGGAGGATTCATAATGACTTTATAAAATTAATCAAATAAACATAAAAATACATTATTTTAAAGGGAAAATATATATTTTTTTCGTTGATACCTTTATAGTATTTATTACATCACTTTTGGGTCATTAAGATGTCATAATAAATAAAGTATATTTATATGGTATTTAATTTTTACGTGAAAATTTTATTGTCACAGAAAATTATGAAAAATTAACCATTGGATAATTTTGACATTCTGATTCCAAAAATAATATTCATTTTATCTAAACAATTTTCTAAATATTTGAATTTTCACTTTTAAAATAAAATCTATATTTATTAATAAATGCTGAGTTTTTTTGACAATAACAATTTTCAAAGCCTAATAAAAATTACACTTGACTTCATAAAAATTATATGATTATTTATATTTAATAAAAATTATTTAATAATAATAATATTTTTTTAAAATATTATTTATTTTAAAAATCCATTAATTCATCAAAATAAATTTCTTAATTGAATTGGAATATTAACCAAAAATACTATTTGGGTTTTATTGAAATAAAAAATTTATAAAATAATAATAATAAGATGAAAATATATTCATTATTCTATAAAAATAATGTATATACTCATATTCATGGGGTCTTGATACATATCCCTTTAATACACCAGGAAACACCCTAAGTGTAAGGTGCATGATGGTGGGACTTTCATGGGATGGTTTGGTGAATATGGTTTGGGTCATGATCTTGATGAGTTTGAACTTCTCTTGTAAATGGTTTCACTCGTGCTTAAGTTATTAGATCTCATATTGGGCTTGGTAAAATTCAAATCCCAGTGATTTTATCTCCCTCAGAAGCTCTGAAAAATGGGCCGTGTAGGGTATGATCCTACTAATTGAGGCCTTCACATCCTTTTTCCATGTCAATTGGATTTGTTAAAACTCTATATTTATACTAATAATGTGATCACTGTTCAACGACTATATTATCAATGGTAAATATACTTAGCAGTATTTTGAATCTAATTGGATATAATAAAACAAAAGTAGTGCATGTGTTTTCTATAACCATATTACGTAAAAATACATTTATTTAAATCAAAAGGGGGATTTATTTACAACAGTTTGGGTCATTATCAAAAATTATTTATATGAAAAGCCATTTTTCAATTAAGATGCATAATTTTTCACTATTTATCAAATAATAAAACTTATTAGAAAAATACCATAAAATAAATCAAAGTAAATTTTGATATTGTTCTTTCAAAAATGATGTTTATTTTTTCAAATAAAATTTATAAAAGCATAAATTTTTAGTTTTAAAACAAGTATTTCATTAGAATATGGAAAAACTATCTATAGAAAAAATACATCTTTTTACGCGTAAAATTGGATTTATTTTTCTATCATGTCTATAAAATGCACAGATGAACGTTAAATATTATATTGAATATTATATATATATATATATATTTCATTAATATAATCCAAAAAAAGTTATTTGTTTATTTTATTTGTATAAAACACAATTGTGAGTGTTTAAATAGTTTTTCATAAAAAGATTCCCTTTTATTTTCAAAAGAGTTTTATTTTCATTTATAATCAATAGGTCACCATATAATTCCTTATATATACATGTTTAATACATATTTTTATAATTCAGTTAATCATGTTCATATACGTCATTCTAATAGAAAGGGTATAATGGTAAAATTTAAATAATAATATTTAGTTGTTTGCTTTATCTCGATGTGGTGTATCTTGTATGTTATCGAAAAGAGTATTTCCTTTTAAAAACATGGGATGTTGCATTTTATATAAAATTTCTTGAATGAAATGTATTGTTTTCTATATTTTTAGTGATTTTATTTCAAATATTTCATATCATCATTTTATTAAAAAAAATAATGAGATTTTATGTTAACAAACATTACATATTTTATTATGGGAGCTTTACCATTTAAAGAGACCATGAAAATGAGTTAAGTGTACAACCACTTGAAGATTAGTTTTGATTTAATTTATTTTATCATTTTAATAAAAAGGTTTCTATTAAAATTTTTAATTAAAAATCTAAGTTATTCATGATTATTTTAATCTTTGAATTTTACAAACTTAGTTATTGATATGCTGGTTACAATAAAAGTTAGAAAATAACATAAAAACAATAACTACAACACCAACTTGTATTTTCATATTATTCATACACAAACATAGGGAACCACATTTTAACCTTATAAATCCTTTTAGATTATAACATCCAAAATTTAATTATTTTTTAGCTTTAGAAGTTAGTTTTCATTATTTTACACCAATCGTTCACATTATTATTGGTTTCAAAATTGCTAGCTAGTTTGTTTTTTTGCGATTGTTGTGTCCCAACACTAGTATTTATATGTAATAAATATTATATAAATATGTAGAATATAAAATAAAAAAAAGATGAATGGCTATGATTTTTTTATGTGAAAAGTGATTTTTATCATCGTTTTGAACCTCGAGATGTGGTAGAGATGAAGGAGAAGAGGAAGGTAGAAATATCTTTCTGGAGACCTAAAATCATGGGATCTATCTTCATCGGAAAATTTTGGGAGGGGATTTTATTTTTTTAGGGGTTAGAGGTTTGTTTATTTGGGGAAAAGGGGTGGTCTATCGCCACATTAAGTGGTGGTGGAAAAATAGTGGCCAAGGGCCACTTCAAGTGGTGCTTGGTGATTTTCCCCCTTCCTCCCCACCCCACCCACAAAAATGTAATTAAATTAACAATAATATATATAAATATATATTTAAAATTAAATTTAAAAATAAATAATTTCATTTTTTAAAATATATTTATAAATATGTATTTAAAAATGTGAAATGATTTATAATTATATATAAATAAAACAATATATTTAAATATAAGGTTTATCTATATAATTATACATAAATAAATAAATTTAAAATATATAATTATAAAATTAAATAAACCACATATTTAAATAATTATATATTTAAATAAACCATATTTTAATAATTATATATTAATGTTAAGTTTATTTACAAATAAATTCATGTGGTGGAGAGCTCATCTCTCTATGATGGAGAGAGTCTCTCTCGCAATTGGTCTAGTAATTGTAATCTTGAAATTGTAGGGCATTTTGATTGGTTCATAGCTTGTGGTGCTAAAAACCATCTCGACAAATCTAAAAGTGTGATTCTTTGTAAGGATACTGGTGGGGATTTCTCTGGTGATCGGGAGGTCTCTCAAGTTACAAATGAGTTGGATCTTGCATCGAAGATGGCGTATAAGCCTACTGATTAAGCGGTGTATCGAAAAGAGGAATCCTCAAGCCAAGAAGTGGGTCACCAAGAGTGTAGACAAGAGGAAGAAGAAGGATGTCAAGGTGATGAGGTAGGAGGATTTCGGGATCTCAACTAAGGTCATAGTTTTTTTGTTTATATTTTTTGTGAATATGGGGAAGTAAAAGGCTTCATCGTCCAAGATCACATTGAGGGTGATACGGGGAGCAGGCCGACGTTGGATGTGGGATCCTTGGGGCGGTTATCTTGGATATGATTCCTCCTGGGGACACGCTCAGCGGATGGTGGTGCTCAGGATGATTCTGCCTGAACAGGACAGTGCTCGGGTGAGGGTCAGCTTCATCGCTCCCATGATGCTGTGCGTTTCAGATCCGCTGTATGAAGGAGTTGTTGGCTGGCTGCAGAAGATGCTATCGGAAACTGATGGCGGTCATGACCTAGGGATTGGGTGTGGCTCCAAAGGACCTTGCAAGTGTCTTCTGGACGCACCGAGTAGGAATGGGTGGATGGTGGTGTGGGATTTGGGGGTTGGTTGGCGACGGGACGCTGCCAGATGACAACGATCTGTTGGCCCCTTTTTCTTCGGGATGCTGGATGACGACATCGATCTTTTCATGGATGAGTTCATGATGTTTATGATTTGAAGTGCAAGATTGGGATGACCTCAGGTGAGGGAAGGTGATGATGATTTGTGGTCCGCCGAGCATAGAGGGGCGCGTGGGACAGGGTGGCGATGACCTTGAAGGGGGTGGCGACAAAGACCTCGGGATGCGTGTGTTTCCGTGTTGATGGAGGTCCGATCCTAGCATGGGATTTGTGGAAGATGTGGTTTGGGATCAAGTGTTATTTTCGATATTCCTAGGCTGTGACAACCTGTTCTGTGAAGACTTTGGGGATGTGATTAGAGTTGATTTTGTGGGCCTTCGAGCCATTTTTATTTCTAGGGTTATTGGGTCTCTTTTTGGGAACAACATCGTCTCCAATACTCTGAATAATTTTAATATTCAGTTGATGATATATGATGCCACGTTCATAAAAAAGTATCCATTGGATTTAAATGCGATAAAAAATGCACTTATCAAAATTTTTATAAAAACTCATTTTTACCCTCTGCTGTTATTACCGCCATATAGCTGTAATACATCATAAAAAATTGAAACATTAAAGAAACGTAACAAAAACATATAAAAAAAAATCAAAAAAACCACTAAATAATAAAATGATATTTAAAATTCTATAAAAACTCAATAAATTGCCTAAAAAATAATATCATATAAAAAACGTTGATATAAACAAATCATAAAAATAATTGTTAAAAAACATAAACATATCAAAAACAAAAAATATATATAAAAAAACGTTGATAAAAATTACTATTTAAAAAATATCATTTTATAAAAAAATTATAACATTCAAAAATATTAATTTCCTATAAATTGTTATTTTTAATATTATATCAATTTTTTTCCTAAATAATATTGTAAACAAGTATTAATCTTTGCAAGTTTAAAAATATTTTTTATGAAAGAAATTAAAAATATGTACTTAGAAAAATGTAATAAAACATTATTACATTTAAATGTTAAATAAAAATATTGTTTTTAAATAATAAAATTTTCTCAAATAAAGAGAAACTAATTATTTTATAAATGTATAAGAATTTTTATGGTGTAATTTTCTAAAGGTATAAAAAGAATATATTTTATAATGGAACTAAAAATAAAAAATTCAAATTTCAAGAAAAAAATCACTTTTTGATTTAAAGGGAATTATGTCAATGAAGAATTTCCATTACAAAAAACAAAAAAAAAATAATAAAAAAAATGAAAGGAAAAAATGTAAATTAAATTTTAATGAATGTATATATACTAAATGAAATTACATATAATACGTATTAAATTTTTTACATAAATTTTAAAAAAAATAATATAATTTAACATTTAAAAATATATATAATACATGAAGAAAAATGGAAATACAATTTCCATATTTAGTAAGTTCTAGTGGTGGTTCTAGTGGAAGTTCTAGTGAAGGTTCTAGTGGAAGTTCTAGTGGAGGTTCCAGTTCCAGTAAAGGTTCCAGTAGAGGTTCCAGTAGAGGTTCTAGTGGAGGTTCCATTGGAGGTTCCAGGTTCTAGTGGAACTTCCAGTGGAAGTTCCAATGGAGGTTCCACTAGAGGTTCCAATGGAGATTCTAGTGGTGGTTCCAGTGGAATTTCCACCTGATGTTTTAATGGATGTTCCACAATACAACAAAAGTATATATTTATAAAACTATAGTATATATTAATAAAAATTAAATTTTAATAAATATATTTATATTAACTACAATTATATATAATATATGTAATATATTTTATTCAACATCTATACTGCTAAAAATTATAAATATATTAAGAGGAAGTTCTAGTGGAGGTTCCCATGGATGTTCTAGTAGAGGTTCTAGTGGACGTTCTAGTGGAGGATCTAGGGGAAGTTCCAGTGGAGGTTCCAGTTCCAGTGGTGGTTTTAATAGAGGTTCCAATGGAGGTTTTAGTGGAGGTTCTAGTGGAGGTTCCAATCGAGGTTTCAGGTTCCAATGGAGGTTCTAGTGGAGGATCTAGTGGAGGTTCTAGTAGATGTTCTAGTGGACGTTCCAGGTTCCAGTGGAACTTATAGTGGACGTTCCAGTGGAGCTTCCTGTGGAATCTCTAGTGGAGGTTTCAGTGGAATTTCTCATTGATGTTTTAATGGATGTTCCACAATACAACAAAAGTATATATTTATAAAACTATAGAATATATTAATAAAAATTAAATATTAATAAATGTGTTTATATTAAATAAAATTATATATAATATATGTAATATATTTTATTCAACTTCTATACTAATATTACTTATAAATCTATTAAGAGGAAGTTCTTGTGGATGTTCTAGTGGACGTTCCAATGGACATTCAAGTGGACGTTCCAGTGGAAGTTCTAGTGGAGGTTCCAGTTCTAGTAGAGGTTCCGGTAGAGGTTACAATGGAGGTTCCGGGTTCCAGTGGAAGTTCAAGTAGAAGTTCTAGTGGAGGTTCCAGTGGAGGTTCGAGTTGAGGTTCGAGTGGATGTTCCAGTAGAAGTTCCAGTGGAATTTCCAAATGAATTTTCAATGGATGTTCCATAATACAACAAAAGTATATATTTATAAAACTATAGAATATATTAATAAAGATTAAATTTTAATAAACATATTTATATTAAATTCAATTATATATAATATATGTAGTATATTTTATTCAACATATATACTAATAACAATTATAAATCTATTAAGAGGAAGTTTCAGTGGAGGTTGCAGTGGACATTCTAGTGGAGTTTCCAGTGGACGTTCCATTGGAGGTTCAAGGGGAGGTTTCAGTGGAGGCTCCAGGTTCCTATGGAAGTTCTAGTGGAAGTTCCTGTGGAGGTTCCAATTAAATTTACAATTGAAGTTTCAATGGATGTTCCACAATAGAAAAAACAGTATTTATAAAAATATTTAATATTTTAATAAAAATTAAATTTTAATAAATATATTTATATTAAATTTAATTATATATAATATATGTAATATATTATATTCAACATCTATACAAATAACAACTATAAATCTATTAAGAGGAAGTTCTAGTGGAGGTATCAGTAGAAGCTTCAGTAGAGGTTCCAGTGGAAGTTTCAGGTTCCAGAGGAAGTTCTAGTGGAAGTTCCAATGGAGGTTCTGGTGGATGTTCTAGTGGAGGTTCAAGTGGAAGTTCCATCAGAGGATATAGTGGAAGTTCTAGTATAGATACCAGTAGAAGTTCTAGTGGAGGTTCTAGTGGAATTTCCAATTAAAGTTTCAATGGATTTTCCATAATACAATAAACATATATATTTATAAAACTAAAAAATGTATTAATAAATATTAAATTTTAATAAATATATTTATAATAAATGAAATGATATAAAATATGTCTTATCTTTGTTACATAATTTCATTAAATATTATATAATTTACCATTTAGGAATGCATATTCTAGAAATTTACACTAATCTTCAATGAAAACTCTTTCACTAAATAACTCAAGTAACAATAATAATTGTATTTACAATACAATAAGCTCAATATTCTTTTAAACTTTTAAAAAAATCATGACTTTAATGATATCAAATAAAATCGATTAATTTTCTCTTAAATGATTAAAAATCTTTTTTCTCCATATTTTTTAGTTACTTTTTTAAAAATGTAACATAGTTTTTTAAACAAAAATATCTTTTAATTACAAATATGATTTGTTTTAAAATATAATTAACTCATTAATATTTAAAATGTTTTTAAAAAATGCACACACTTAAAAATATTAAATAAATATGCTGACTTTATTCAAATAATAAAAAAAATTAAAAACGCATATTATTTGGTCAATTTTAAGAAGTGGGTAATATTTTTTTATAGAGGACAAATATAATTTTATTTACAAATATCTTCCGTTTAAAATATATCACAATTCTTATTATTTGTTTAATATATAATATAATATTATAAACTAAAAATAGGGAATTTCGTTGATTGGATAGAGGGAGATCATCTCCCGCAACATTTTTTTGCAAGACCAATATACCCTTCATTTTGTTCCCTTACCCGATCACGCCATTTGTAAGAAATACCACCTGTCATCATCTCACCGCATTACCATAAGATCCATTATTTGGTGGGATTAGATATGATAACGCATGCTCTTTTTATTGGTTCTTGTGGGCTGTTTTTTTATTTGGGGTATTTGATGTAACCCTTTGTGGTTCATTTCTTGTTACTTTTCTTTTTTAATAAAATGAGGATATCATAAGCTAAAACGTCTACCGTTTTGAAAAGAAACATATTTGTAAATATATATTTATAGTTATATATATGTTTATAAATATATATATATATATAATTGAAAATATATTTAAAATTTATATATAAATATATTTTAATAATTTTATTTGTATAAATACATTTATATTTATTTATAATTATGTTTAAAAATATGGGGGAAGGACGAGGGTTCTGGAGCAGCGATTACATCACTTAGATTTTCTCTGACTTCGACGGTGCTGATCTAGGGTTATCTTGCGGGGTTCTCTTCCAGCGAAAGATTCTCAAGGTGATGGTGAGTTGCTTACGAGTTCTGCGGATAGCTGGTAAGCTTGAGGGGTTGCATTGATTCTCTCTTCCAAGGAATGATCATGGGATAATAGCAATTTTTTGGAGCACGAGGCGCTGGTGAGTTACGGCTTTTAAAGAGGGTTCTAGATCTGGTCACTAATTTGTTCGTAACGGCTTCAAAGGGGGTTTTTGTGGACATATCTAGTCACAGATCTGATTATGTCAGCTTCAAAGGGGGTTTCTATGGATATTGGTGGTTTAAACAGATCAGTTCATTGCTTTGGGGGTTTTGTGGTCTCATCTTGTGGTGATTAGCCTTACTTTAATGATGGTGAAGTGTTCAGCCTATACATCGGTGACCATATCATTCCTCGATCATAAATTTTTTGACTCACATAGGTTCAGTGTTCCTAAACTGAAAGATAAAAAAGTTGATTCGGGCTCCAAGGTGGATGACTCTATTATCATGAACATATTCTCTCTCTATAAAGAGTGTAGGTTCTGGGCGCAGTAGAAGCACGTTGGTGGGTGTACCCAACTTTAATTTTTGCGTTAACAATTTTCAATCCGATATCTGTCATGATAATAAAATGAAAGATCTTCAGAATAGAAAGAACAATGAAAAATAAAAGTGGGGAGTCTTGGAACCATAGATAGGATCATCATATGTTGGTTCTAATTAATTTAATTAATTGATAATAATTACCTTGATGGAATTATTTCTTCGTTGATGTTTCCGGTGACGATCTGATGTGATCTGTCCTTGCGTCATAGAATCCTAGTGTAGGATTCCTCTAGCGGTGATCCACACGTGCTCCACATATCTTTGGATGTCACCGAAGGGATCTCCGGGTGCTAGCGTGGAAGAGCCTTCGCTTGCAATGTCTTCCTTCGATCGCCTTGATCCGGTGGAGGATGATCTCCCTCTCATACCTTGAGAGCATTCTTGGAAGAAAAGAATTCTCTCTTGGCTTGATAGCTTTCTCTAGATCCATTTTTCACAATCACAAAAAATGGTTAGGCTAATGAGAAATATATAATTGGGATTTGTAATTACATAGAACAATAAAATGAATTAATTACCTGAAAGAATTTATTCATTTCATTTAATTCTTAGTAATACCTCATGTCTAATAATAACAGTTGAATATTATTATTACCTGACATGCACCCAAGGAATTACACATAATATTATTTAATTAAATAAATAATATTATTTCTCATAAATTTCCAAAAAAAATACACGGCGTGTAATTTTATTTTTATATTTTTTTTATTTCCTCCACCACATTTATTAGACCCTGAATAATGGCTATTTATTTCTAAAATAAATATCAATGCATTACTCACTAATAAATATATTATTTCACCCACAATATATTCTCTCTAATAACTTGTGTTAAAATAAATGCGATCAGTAATTCTTGAACAATTACTAAACCATAGTCGTGAATAATATTTATTCAACTTGTTAAATTAAGATTTAACCGAGATACTTAGAAAAACTTAGTGTGTGACACTATAGTCCTCTCTCTCAGTGGAATTAGGCAGAGCCTACCTAAAGTCCAAGGTTCACATCTAGAAACACACCAAGGCACCCATGGAGAAAGAAGTTAATTCCAAAATGATGTGTCACCTCCTATGAATGCTTACCGTGTAATGTAATACCTTTGTCTCGATATCTTGAATCAAGTGGGTTGCATTCTAGTGCCATAAACCCATGTTCTCGATTATTCTTTCTTGGACTTTCCATAATTGAACTTTCCCATTCCTCACCATGGCCTTGTATATATTTAGGCTATATCAATTCCATCAAAGGTCTTGAGATATCTACTTCCGTTATGGAATAGAAGGGAAAAATCTTTTCTCACATTATCTATTAATGCAGTATCACTCGTGATGAACCCAACTTATCCAACCTCACTGCAAATAGTGTATCATAACAGTTTTCATCAATACATCTAAGTGCGCGAGTTGTAATACCCGTTAATAATAATCTTAAAGTCTAAGGACCAATTCACACATCCGTAGATAGGAACATCCAATGACACTGTGAAATTCATATTTCCTACCGGCGGGTCTCGTTCTCATATTATTCTCCTGATATTATTAAGGGTTCACACCATGAGAAGGTGCCTCCAAGTTTTATGAGTCCTCACCCCTAATGGCCTGTATTATTTTTTCCCCTCAAATAACATCATCCGACCATAGAACATATATTCAAGAACATTGTTATGTCACTTTCAGGTTCTCATCGTAGCAGGGATCCACTATGACCCTTTAATGAAATAGCTATCCTTAGGAAATTATCACATGCATTGTCATGCAAAATAATAATCAAGATGTGATAAAATATTTATTATTGAATAAAGTACAAATTAGTTGGTTCTAGGCCACCAAATCCAATAGACTCCCACTTGGACTAGAGCCAACTGCTAACAACTTTTAACCCTCTAGCTCTCACATGATATTCATGCTTCTAATGAGATAGGCCTTTAGTCATGGAGTCCACCACATTCTCTTCTATGGACACTCTTCTCACTGCAACTTCACCCCATTGATATAAATACCTCAAGAGGTGATACTTCTGGAGTATGTGCTTTGTCCATTGATGTGACCTTGGTTCTTTTGAAAGAGTCACTGTTGTAGTATTATCACAATATAATGTGATAGGATCTTTACTGCTAGGAACCAAATCAAGCTCCAAGACAAAGTTCCGAATCCAAACGGCTTCCTTGGCTACATCATAAGCTATTATATATTCGAACTTTGTTGTAGAATCGGTGATAAATGGTTTCTTTGAACTCTTACAGCTCACAGCTCCTCCATTGAGACAAAAAACATATCTAGATTGTGACTTCAGATATTTTTGATCTATCTAAAAACCAGCATCAGCACACCCTCTGATGACAAGATGCTCATCTCCTCTATACACCAAGAACATATCCTTAGTTCTTCTCAGATACTTAAGGATAGTCTTTACAGCAGTCCAATGTCGTTCTCCTGGATGTTCTTGATATCTTCCTACCATGCTTGGTGCATAGGCAACATCAATCCTGGTACATAACATGGCATACATGATGAATCCTATATCCTAAGCGTATGGGATCTTACTCATTCTATTTTTCTCTTTTTGTGTCTAAAGCAAATTTTCTTAGAAAGATGTAGGCCATGTGACATTGGAACCAATCCCTTATTGGATTGTTCTATAATAAATCTCTTTAGCATCTAGTCAATATATGTACCCAGACTTAGTCGAAGAAGCCTCTTGTATCTATTACGAATGATCTTGATCTCAAGAATGTTGGTTGTTTCACTAAAGTCCTTCATGGAGAGACACTTTTTCAACCAGTCCTTAACTAACTACAAGACTAGTACATCATTTCCAATAAGCAATATTTCATCAACATATACTACTAGGATAACGACCGCATTCCCATTAAACTGTTTATAAACAAATGGATCACATTCATTCTTAATGAAACCAAATTTCATTATGGTTTCATCAAATCGAATGTTCCACAACCTGGATGCTTGATTTAATCCATAAATGGATTTCTACAACTTGTAAACCCGTTTGGCTACACTTGGTGTCACAAACCCTGCTGGTTTTGTCATATAGATATCTTCTTGAAGGTTCCCATTAAGGAATGTTTTTTTGACATCCCTTTTCTAAATCTCATAGTCATGGTAAGCTGTTATGGCAAGTATGATTCTTATGGATTTAAACATGGAAACTGGAGAGAAGGTTTCATAGTATTCAATTCCATGAAATTGTATGAATCCTTTAACCACTAGCCTTTCTTTATAGGTTCTAACTTGACCTTCCATGTCTAGTTTTCTCTCGAATACCCATTTGCATCCAAAAGGCTTTACATCAACTAGCTCATCGACCAGAACCCAGACTTTGTTCTGATATATGGAATCCATCTCAGAATTCATATCTTCTATATATCTTTTAGCTTCTGAGAATTCTACTACATCCTTGTAGGAGAGAGGATCGTCATTGTCCAACAATAGTGATTCACCATCCCTGGTGACTAGGAAACCAAATCTCTCTGGTTCCCTTACCTCTCTTGAGCTCCTACACAGTACTTGTGTTTCTGGAACCTCTTCTACAGGGACCTGTGGAACGTTTTCCTGTACTAACTTATGTGTATCTTGAGCATCAACTTCATCGAAGTCAATCTTGCTCCCACTATCCTTTTTGAGGATGTTCTCCCTCTCAAGAAAAATGGCTTGTCTGGCGACAGTCACTTTCTTGTTAGAAGGGTTATATAGGTAATATCCTTTCGTTTCCTTGGGATATCCTATAAAGATATAATTTGTACCCTGGGGTGCTAGTTTGTTGCTTGAGAAGGCCTTAACAAATTCCTCACATCCCCATACACATGTGTGAGACAAAATGAGGTTTTTTACATTCCATAACTCAGAGGGAATTCAATTGTTCGCCTTAGTTGGTACTCGATTTAATTTATATGATACAGTTTGTAATGCATATCCCAAAAAGAATAATGGAAGATCTGCATGACTCATCATCAACCTCACCATGTCCAATAAGGTGTGGTTCCTTTTTTCACTAACACCATTCGATTGTGTTTTATAAGAAGGAGTGAGTTGAGATAGAATCCCAAACTCCCGTAGAAGATCGATGAACTCTTGGTTCAGATATTCTCCACCTAAATCGGATCGAATCTTCTTTATCTTCTTACCAAGATGATTTTCTACTTCATTCTTGAATTCCATAAAATTTTCTAAGGATTCTGACTTATACCTCATTAAGTAGAAATATCCACATCTAATTAAATCATCAGTAAAAGTAATTAAGTAAGAATATTCACCTCTAGCTTCTACTGGAAATGGTCCACACACATCTGTGTGCACCAATCCTATAAGCTCGGTGGCCCTCTCACCATTTCCTATGAAAGGTGGCTTGGTCATTTTACCTTGTAAACAAGAGTGACCTCTATCAAGTGGTTTTAGCTCATTAGAGCCTAAAGAGCCATCTTGGAAAATCTTTTTCAATCACTTCTCGTTTACATGACCGAGACAATGATACTGCAACTGGGTGGTGTATGAGTCATGTGAGTTTGTTTCATTATCGATTTCCATCACTTGGTTTTGTAATTTAATACATACAAACCATTATTTAAATTCCCCATACCATAACATATGTTGTTCTTATAAAATAAGAAACCCTTATTTTCAAACTTGAAATTAAATCCATCCATATCCAAACATGATACAAAAATTATGTTTTTGGAAACACTAGGCACATAATAACATTTATATAAAACCAAAATCATCTCAGTTGGAAATGAGATGTGGTAATCTTCAATGGCCAATGTAACCAGCCTCACGCCATTGGTAGCTTAAAGATCCACCTCTCTTTTGGATATCTTTCTAAATATACTTGGTTCCTGCATTTGAATACATATGTGAGCCCCACAAGCTGTATCTAATACCCAATGTGTAGAAATGGAAATATTATAATCGACAATGAACGCACCTTTAGCGTCCCCATGCTTCTAAGTTCAATTCCTCTTCCAAAGGCCTAGCTTACCACATGAAAAACATACCACCTCCCATTCCTTGCCCTACCTATGGATCTTCCCCTTCTTGGAGGGATAATGCTCAGGGGCTTCAGACCATTTATAATTCCTTGGTCCATTTTCCTTTTCCTTCCTTTTCTTATTCAACATAAGGACTGTGGGTTTGTCACACCCTATGTCCTTATCTACCTGACGAATCAAGTTCAAAAGTTCTGATAGACTCTTCTCATTATTTCTCATGTTATAGTTGACAATAAATATAGAGAAGGTCTTGGGCATCGATAATAGAATGAGATCTATATGCAACTCATCTGAGAACTTAATCCCTAAGATTTCTAGGCATTTAATGTAGTCAATAAGATTAACTACATGAGGCCCAGTTGGTGTAGACTCTCCAAGCTTAGTTGTAAACAAAGAGTTAGAGATTTGATATCTCTCATGTCTCTCCATCTCTTGGTAGAGATCCTTAAGGTGAGACATCATGCTATACACATCCATGTTTTTATATTGCTTCAAGAGCTCATTATACATGGATGATAACATGAAACATTGGACATATTTGGAATCATCCATATGTTTCTTATAGAGAGATAGTTCATCATCACTAGCCTCTTTCCTAGGCATAACTGGAATAGGATCTTCTAGCACATAAAATTTCCCCTTGTGGCGAAGGATGACGCGTAAACGCCTCTACCACTCTTGGAAATTGGTGTCGGTGAGAAGGTTTTCCTTTTCGAGTATGGTTCACAATGATATGTTTGAAGTCATTTTTCTTGTTGTTTCTACAAATTAAGATGAGAAAAGGTTTAGTACTTTATTATGATATAACTGATACAAATAAATTAATACTTATTAGTCTCCCACTATTTTATCGAAATCCAATAGCCCTCACCAATGACTTCGGAATACTTTGTTGCCTAAATATTCTAGTGGAAAGGATCCATATTTTCCGTCACATTACCCCAACTGGGGTTGGTCAAGAAACTTGAAGGGTTTTAGGTAGGCATTCAAAATGCTAACTGCATTAACTCCCAGCTCCTTGATCCACTAAGTGGACTCCCCAATCCTGATATCCTTTTATTTTGGATTTCCTCAACCTTTGCCTCTTGGTCACACCAAGTCCTACTATGGCAGTCGACCCATGATTCAAACCAAGTCAATTCAACCCAAAACCTTGAATTAGAATTCTCCAATAATTGAAAGCACCCCAACTAGGGTTGGTCAAGCACTTTGAACTATGGTTCGATTCTAACCAAGATTTTGGAAGGTTATACTGACTTGATATTTTCTTTGATGGATTTTATCCTTATACATAAATTTACATTTTATTAGATTTAATTACATGCTTGTTAATATTAAGTGGGTTATACTTTAGTGATTAACCATATCTTAGATAATATTTTTCGCATAAGTCGATCTTATTTTAGTTCCATCTTGCATGCTTGTTTAATTAATTAATTGTGTGATCGTGAAAACACACCCAAAATAAATAAACCATGCAACTGATAGAAATAAAATAAATGGTATGATCATGAGCTTGTTCTATTGATTAGTTTATCTAATGGTTGATAAACTAACCCAAGACCTGGGTGAGAAACACCTTGATCCTTTTGGGTTCATGTTTATAGTTTTCCACTTATCCACCTTAGTATCTCCTTGGATTGGTTTCACCTTAGCTCCAAAATTGAGCCGCCACCAGTAGCTTGGGAGATCAATCCATTACATATGCTTTTATCTCACACACAAGTGAGGTGTAAAATGGGGTTTTACATACAAAAAACCTTGGGCACGCAGGCCCTACATATTAATGAGGATAAGGCTCACAGGACAACAAATTTAATTTAAATTAATTAATTAAAATAAACCATTCACATACCAAGGTCTTGGTCTAGCTCATGATCATCCATGCATGCAACGATATTTACGCATAAATAAAACTAGCATTCAATTTTTTAATCTTTCTTGTTTAAGATAAATCACGCTCAAATCAATTAATTATCTTTAATTAATCAATCCTTCTATATTAAACCCATTTTCAGAATTTCCTTGAGATTCTCATCCATCATAATTTTAACAAATAAATTCATTTAAAATTATCTTTGTATGTAACTTGTACCTTGGAGGAAACCCCGTGAATTCCCATTCATAACTACCCAATTAGTAGAAATAAACATTACGTAGATATTAAATTAAACATATATATATATATATAACACCTATCATGTGTTGTGCCTCATCTTTGGGCTTGCACTATGGTACACGTCTCAAGGGTTTTCGTAATCTAATAATAAATTTTAATAAATCAATGTAATTTGGATGAGTACACGGCATGTAGTTTCGACTACACGGCATGTAATTCTATTCACCGTTCATCCAGAGTACACTCCTGGGGACCTGGCATGTAGATGTACTTCAGAAATTTTTTGGAGTACAAGAAACGTTCAATGGGACACATGCTGGGTAGTATCCCCATTACACAGTTTCCAACCGGGCAAGCTGTGTACGGGGTACACAGTCCAACCCTAACATGAAGGGACCACATGCCATGTTCAGTGGACCACATAGCGTGTAATCTAGAAATTGTTTTCCACCTATTCATGGTCAACACACTGTGTTATTTAAGACTTATAAATACTCCAACACACAGCCTGATTTGGCAGACCAGCCCGATGCATTGAACCTAGACTACACAACGTGTACTACCGAATACACACCGTGTATTCTGGTGTTGTACGTCCGGGAATGTTGGGCACCTCCGGATGATATCCTCTTTTTTATTTTAATCAAAATTAAAAGAAAATTTTTTTCTTCTAAGGTGAATGAGAAACGAGAGAGGAGAAACAGATCTCAAGATTCAGATTTAAAGAACAATTAACTTGAATTGAAACAACTAAATTATTAAATAATAAAATCACCAACGAAAAACTAAATAATTATAATAAACGATATGACCCCTTTGATACCACTTGTAGGTTCCGGGTATAGCGGAAGCGCATTGGTGGGTGTACCCAACTTTAATTTTATTGTTAACAACGATCAATTCGAGATTTTTCATGATAATAAAATGCCATATCTTTGAAATAGAATAAAGAACGAAAAAGAAAATAGGTAAGTATCATAACCATAGATAGGATCATTGTATGATGGTTATAATTAATATAATTAATTTACAATAATTTCCTTGATGGAATTCTTTCTTCGTTGATGTTTCTAGTCATGATCTGATGTGATCCATCGTTGCATCATTGAATCCAAGTGTAGGATTCCTTTAGCGGTGATCCCCACGTGCTCCATGTATCTCTGGACGTCGCTAAAGGGATCTCTGGGTGCTAGCACGGAAGAGCCTTCACTTATGACGTCCTCCTTTGATTTCCTTGATCTGGTGGAGGAGGATCTTTGTCTCGTAGCATGAGAGCGTTCTTAGAAGAAAAGGATTCTCTCTTGGCTTGAGAGCTTTCTCTAGATCCATTATGCACAACCACAAAAAATGTCTAGGCTAAGGAGAAATATATAATTGGGAATTTTAATTACATAGAATAATAAAATGAATTAATTACCCAAAAGAATTTATTCATTTCATTTAATTCTTAGTATTACCCCATGTCTACTAATAACAGTTGACTATTATTATTACCAGACACGCGCCAAAAGAATTACACCTAATATTATTTAATTAAATAAATAATAATATTTCTCATAAATTCCTAGAAAAATATACACAACATGTTTATTTAATATACACAGTGTGTACTTTTGTTTTTCCATTTTTCTTTATTTCCTCCACCATATTTATTAGACCTTGAATAATTGCTATTTATTTCTAAAATAAATATCATTGCATTACTCGCTAATAAATATATTATTTCACCCATAATATATTCTCTCGAATAACTAGTGTCGAAATAAATGTGATCAGGAATTCTTGAATAATTATTAAACCATATTCGGGAATAATATTTATTCAACTTGTTAAATTAATATTTAACTGAGATACTTAGACACACTTAGTGTATGACCCTCTAGGCCTCTTTCTCAGTGGAATTAAACGGATTCTGCCTGAAGCCCAAGGTTAGTGTCTAAAAACACACCAAGACACCCATAGAGAAATAATTTAACGTCGCAATGATGTGTCACCTCTTACGAATGCTTACCGTGTAATGTAATCCCTTTATCTCGATTTCTTGAATCAAGCGGGTTGCATGCTAGTGCCATCAACCCATGTGATTGATTATTCTTTCTTTGAATTTTCGGAATTGAACTTTCCAATTCCTCACCATGTCTATGGATTTATTTAGGTTATATAAATTCCATAAAAGGGCCTAAGATATCTACTTCAGTTATGGATTATAAAGGAAAAATCCTTTCTCGTATTATCTATTAATGCAGTATCACTCGTGACGCGCCCAACGTATCCTACCTCTCTGCAAATAGTGTGTCATCACAATTTTCATCAATACATCTAAGTGCACGAGTTGTAATACCCATTAATGATAATATTAAAGTCTATGGATCAATACACATGTCTGTAGATAGGAACATCCAATGACACTATGAAATCTGGATTTCCTACTGGAGGGTCTCATTCTCATAATATCCTCCTAGATATTACCAAGGGCACACACCATGAGAAGGTGTCTCAAAGTTTTATGACTCTTCACACCTAATGGCCTGTATTATTTGTGTCCCTAAAATAACATCATCCGGCCATAGAACATATATTCAAGAACACCGTTAGGGCACTTCCGGGTTCTCATCATAGCAGGGATCCTCTATGACCCTTTAATGCATTAGCTATCCTTAGGAAATTATCATATGTATTGTCATGCATAAGAACAATCAAGATATGATATGGTATTTATTAATGAATAAAGTAAAAAGTAGTTGGTTTTAGGCTATAAAATCCAACAAAGAGTCTGTGGTTGGTTCGATTCATCAGAAGTAGAGCGTTGCACATGTTAAATTCGATGGTTTTGTAGTTTCAGGGTGTCTTATTTTAGGTAATCACTCAATTATTAGTAGATTAATTATGATTAGACGATCTACGCCGATGAAGGTGGAATACCTTATTGCATGGTTGTCTGTGATTTGGGGTTTCTTCACTCGGATGAGGATTTTTACATATCCCCTTTCCCACTAATGATTTGAAGCGGTGTGGATGGGGGCTAGGGTCAATATCTCTCAAGCCCAGTGTCCTTCACATTCAGGAATGGGATAGGACCTTTAAATCCTTAGAGGTTTAAAATTAATTTATCCATGTTTGGGGAAAAATATTTGGCTTAAATTGGTTGTATTGGCATCCAAAAATCTTAGATGACATTGCGCTTGCAATTGGAGTGCCGATTAGATTGGACAAGGAAACTAAGTTCGCGTGGTTTGTGCACTACGCTTGATTTTTTATTGAGGTTGATCATTGGTCCACCATGGTGGATAAAATTTTTCTTTCCAATGACTCGAATGAGTTTTAACTGAATTTTATTTATGAAAAAGTGTTGATATTTTGCTCAGATTTCATAATTATTGGGCATGATTGTTCAAGCTGCAGAAGGAATATCGCTTGTTCCTTCTGTTCAGATCATGGGCATGACTCAAGCCACTAAAATAAGAAGCCTCATCCTATGAAGGATACTTCCCATGATGGTACAAATCCTAAGGATGATACTCTAAGAGGGAGGATCAAGTTGGGATCCTCTCTCCAGCCTATAGAGGAATAGTTTGAAAGCTCTATTAGATTGGATAGGAGGAATCTATCGAATAATACAACTTTTATTTCTCATGATATTTTTCCTCCTTTGCACAATCGGTTTGGGGCTAAGATTGTAGCAGCAGAACTAGTTTCCAATCAATGGAATGCTAACCCATGTGATGAGAGTATGGAGATGAATTCTTCGAATGATAACGATGTTAATGATGATGAAACTCAAGTTGTGGTTGATGAAATTTTGTTTTAGGAGCAAAGGCTTGCCTCAAAAAACAAAAGTGGAAAACAATTATTGGATTTTGACTCCAATGTTTGTAATGGGGCAGTTGATGATATGAATTTATCTAAAGGGAGAAATATAGAGAAGGTTTTCAAATATTCTCTTACAGGAAATCCAAATCTCTTTCTGACTAGAGTTTGGATGACCTGAAGTTTCCTAACTCAAACACTTTTGAAGTGTTTGATTTCTAAAATATAATGACATGACATGAGTGTGTTACTACACCTGATATTAATGATAAGGAGCAGTCTCCTCTGGAGAATCTAGAAGGGACTTGGAAACAACCTAAATCCTGGAGATGGGGTCTTCATCCAAAATTTCATGGACATGGGCATGGACGGGATGATTGGGGTGAGCGTGGATGACCTACCAGGTCTTCTTAGGCTCATCTCACTCCGAAGTAGGAAAAAGTTCTGGGAGAAATACTCGGTGATCCTTAATCAAAATATGACACAGTCTGAGTGGGAAACCGTCGATGATTCCGATGACTTTGAGTATGACTATTGGGATGACCTTGATCCTTTTGATCTATAGTTTTTCCCTTGATGGAGGGCATGATCTGTTTTTCCCCATCCTCCTCTCTTTCATTCTATTCTATTTTTTTCTAATAAATTTGATGGGTATGGGTTGGCTTTCCAATTTGTACTCAGACATGTTTCCTATATTTAGAAATATATTTATAATTATATAATTATAAATCTATTTTTATATAGTTGTAAATATATAATTATTTATAAATAAATTTATTATATTTGAAAACATATAATAAATTATAAATAAATTTTTAGAAATATAAATATATTTTTAGAAATATATATTTACAATTATAGAAATTTTAATATATATATATAAATAATAAATATAATAAAAAATCAATCTCTATAAATAAATATATCTAATTATATAATATAAATATGATAATTATATGATTAATATAAAATAAATATTTATATATTTATAATTATATATTAATGGTATTGATAATTATTTATAAAATAAATTTATAATTATAAATATAATAAATATATAATCATAAATATAATAAATATTTAATTATAAATATAATAAATATATACATAACTATAAACAATATTTATAAATGCAATCATAAATATATATAATTATAAATATATATTTATATATATGAATTTATTTATTTCTATATATATATAATATAATTACACATCTATCTCTATAAATAAATAGTCATAATTATATATTTATATATATATGTATATATTTATATTTATTTTTATTTATAATTGTTAATATATAATTATATATTTATATATATAACAAGATATATATATTTATAATTATATTTATAAACAATTTTAAATATATATTTATGTAAATAAATTTATATTTATAAACTCATATTTAATATATATATATATATATAACAAAAATATAATTATATATATAATAAATATATAATCATAAATATAATAAATATAAATATAATAACTATAATAAATATATAAAATTAATAAAATTAATAAAATTAATAAATATATTTATTGTATTTATAATTATTTATATTTATATTTATTTAAAATTTATTTTATAAATACATATTTACAATTCTTTAAATATATCTATAATTATATAAATACTGATTTATAATTAATTTCATATACTTATAATTATATATATATATATATATTTATTTATATTAAAATAAATATATACATATTTATATATTAACAATTACAAATAAATATATAAATATTTATATATTAATAATTATAAATAAATTCATAATTATAAATATATATATTTATATTTATATAAAAAAATTCAAATTTATAATTATATATATTTATGAATATATATATATATATATATATATAATTTTGTATATATTTATAATTATATATTTATTATAATTTTAATTATAATTTATTATATTTATGATTATATATTTCTTATATTTATAATTATAAATTTATTATATTTATATTTATTATATTAATAATTATTAATATAATTAATATATAATTGTAAATATATAAATATTTATTTTATATTTATCATCTATTTATTATATTTATAATTATAAAATTATATATTTATTATATTATATATTTATTAATTATTTATTATATTCATAATATATATATATATATATATTATAATTAGAAATATTTATTTATAGAGATACGTTTTTAATTATATTTATTATAATTGCTCTTTGACCCTCTAATAATTGCTCCTTGACCCTCTAATCAATTGGGGAACTGGCACAAGCCCAAGGTTTGTCACTTCAGGCCTCGTTGGGGACGTGTGGCGTGTAGGTAGTGAGGCTACACCTATACCTTTTTACACAAAACAAAACATTTAGAATAATTAAATGCGTGATGGTGATTGAGCGTAGGAGAAGCATCTATGCGATTTCTAGGAATTTCAAGGGCTTTCATTGATGATTCTCTTGGGTTCGTCCTCGATGGATCCTCCATTCGCAAAGCAAGGTGTTGTAGTCAGTGACCGGGAGGGGGATCATCTCAATCCGACTAGTGCAGATGTTTTGAATGCAGGTCCAATGTATGCATCTAGGGTTGTTGTGGATCCCTCCACTTGTGTTGGGGATAGTCCCGATTTGGCTTGGGTGAGTATTTCTCTTCACCCTATGATTTCATACCAGGTTGATCAGGTTGGGAATCTCACTGTTCTGGCTTGCGTGAACTCTGTTATGAACCCTTTGGCTGGTGAACATGTTGTGGTCTCCTCTAATGTTTGGGTTGGGGTTGTTACATCTGTAAATGATGTAATTCGATATGTCAATGTCCCATGAACAGATGCTACAGTTTCTTCTTGTGCTGATGTTGCACCAGTCTTTTGGGCAGGGGTTGCATCTGGTGAGAAGGTGATTCCTGCAGCTGGGTAAGAGTCTTTAATGTGTGATGTATGTAAGAAGGGTGTATGTTTTGTAGATATGTTTCCCAAGAGGGCTGGAGGTTCCTCTGAGAATGAATAGTGATTCTCTAGAAACAAAAATGGCAGATTTCTTATTTCTGTTGATCGAGCTATTTTGGAGGGAAGGATTGATCTCTGTTAATTTTCTCTCATTTTCTGGTTGATCCTTTCGAAAGGGGACAATCCAATAAAAAATGATGGTTAAAAATAGAATCTTTTTCGAATTCGGGGCTTCATTGACTGGAAAATAATTCTAATTGTAAAGGGATATTTTCAGCTTGTTTTTAAATCTAAACTGCATCGATCTGTTGCATGGAAATTTAGTTTTTATAATCTCAATCTAGGTTCCTTTTTGCTTTCAACAAGGGAGATTGATTTTAATCCTTTTAATCAAAAGCACACTAATGTGCAGATATGGGTACACATTCATGGGGTTAGTTGGGTTCTTTGGCATCCGAGAATTTTAAATGATGTTTCCTCTTATATCGGGGCACCTCTAAAACTTGATGATCCTACTGTCATAGGTAATTTTGGGTACTATGTAAGGTTTCTAGTCGATGTTGATCTGTTGCATCCTAGGACAAACAACACCACTCTTCTGGTTGATAGATTAAAGATTGATGTTGAGTTTGAATATGAAGTTATTCCCTCTTCTTGTGATTTCTGAAAAGTGGTTGGCCATCATGTTTTAGGATACATGCATTTCCTCAAGATTCATATGAATAAAGTTGGTTCTACCAAGCATAAAAAAGATGAGAATTTTCAAAATCAAAAGTCTGTATGAGAGGCTTCTTTTAAGATTAAACATTGTGTGAGAAAGGAGATGATTTCCCCCTTGGTGGGGCATTCCACTAAAAGGCCTCCTGACCTTCTTTTAAGGGATGATACCATGGTTGGTAAGGAATAGAACTCCCTGGTCAAGGAGGAAAATTCTCAAGTTGACAAGGTCAATCATGGAAACTCCATTGTAGTTATTATTAGAACTCGTGGAAGTAGTAAGGATCCCTCATCTAGAGTAGGTCCCGACTCTTCTAGTAAAACCTAGGCAGTTATGGTTAAAATCTCAGTACCTGAAGAACTTGTGGTGCTAGGTAGTAAGGATGAAGTGCAGAAATAAGTTGATGAGGAACCATCATGGTTCTTATCTGGCAAGGGAAAGAGATTGATGGTGATAGATGTCCCCCAGTTTCACTTTCTCCTCACTCTAAAGAGTGGCCTCTCATGGCGGGTTTTTCTCACTTAAAGGGGGATGAACTGGATGGGGGTTGGTAACAAACCATGACATGTAAATGGGGGCGTAGTCCAAAAAATCATGGACACATCCTGATGATTTGGTGGTTGCGCATGGTCATGGTCGGTCTACAAGGTATTCTCTGAAGGAGCTCACTATGAAGCAGGCTAAACTCAGGGAAAAATACACTTCTCTCTTTAATCAGAAGAACTCTCAATCAGAATGGGAATCTGCTGATGTTGTCTCTGACCATGATTATGGGGATTTTTAGTTTTCTTGTCTAGATGAGGGCATGATCTTTGTTTAAACCCGTCCATTTTCTCTATCATGTCTTGTCTTTTATTTTCAATAAATTTTGGTAGAAGCAGGCTCGCCTAGCTCCTGAACCTTTTTTATATATTAAAATTCCCATAATTATAAAATTATATTTATAAAACTAAATTTATATTTACAAATATTTATTTATAATTTATTATATGTTTGAAAATATTATAAATTTATTTATAAATAAATAAATATTTATAACTTTATAAATATTGATTTATAATTATATAATTATAAATATATTCCTAAATATAATTATAAAAAATATATATTTATATTTATACAAATATAATTAATAAAATGTATTTATATATATTTTAAATATATTTTCAATTGTATATAAATATATAATTACAATTATAATTAAATATGATTAATAATATAAACATATTTATAAATATATCTATATAATTATAAATATAAATATATATTTATAAATATGAATTTATTTATGAATATATTTAATATTAATATATAATTATAAATATTTAAATATTTATAATTATAATTATATATATATATATTATATTTTATCATTGTTAATATATAAATATATATATATTATAGATATTTATTTATTTATATATTTAAATAATTATATATAAATTTATAAATTTCAAATTTAAGGTTTATTTATATCTATATATTTATATATAGTTATAAATATATGGTTTATTTAAATATATAATTATATAAATAAATAATTTAAATATAAGGTTCATTTAATTATATAACTATATATTTTAAATTTATTTATCTATATAAAATTCTATAAATATAAAAAAAACCTTATATTTTATAGTTAATAAGGTTTAATTATATATATATATATATATTTATATAAATAATTATATATGAGGTCTATCTTATTTCTTAATTATATAATTAAATAAGATTTATTTATAGCTATATAAATATAGATTTATAAATATATATTTAAATTGTCATTATTTATTTTTTTAATTTAATTATAAATATATATTAATATACCCAAGCCGGTGCGGACCATGGGATACCCCATGGTTCCAAAATTTATTGAAAAAAGAAAGAAAAATCATAAAGGTAAATGGTGAAAAAATACAAGTGATAAGCCATTTCACAACACAAAACTCATTTATGGAATCATCTTCCACCTCTACCTCTTGGGTGATGTCCTATTCACCATGTTTTGGTCTGCTGTCAGGTCTCATCATCACCATCATCTGGTGGGGGTGGATCATCCACTAGACCTTTGTCTACTTCCATGTTCATCTCAATGCCTTCACCTCGATGAGTATTATCAAATTCTTCAGAAAAAACCTCCTTACTATTGGACCTATATTGGATATCTAGAAAGCTAAGTTTTCATACCTAAGGATCATCAAGCACGTCATCTGTGCTTTTTTCCTTCCTTCCCTTGCTCATCAAAATATTTGAGATAACTGTCTTTCCATTGGTTGACACCAATAGTGGGAGACTCAAACGTTTTCAACACACCAATTTTACTCGAGATTTGTGTCTGGTTACTTAAAATGCTAGAGTCAGTCTCATATTTTTTCTTACCCTTATGGTATATAACAAGATTTCTCTCATGCATCAGATGGTCATCAATCTCCGCATGCACTACGAGTTTAGTTTCAGATTCAGCATGATCAGATTTCCCTTCACCGGAGACCAAGGTTGCCCCAGAAACATCAGTTCCAGACTTATGTCCCTGCGGAAGGACAACCTTATCACCGGTCTTGTTCAATACTAATTCAGATCTAGGTTCATTAGCCTGATCTTTCCCTGCCTTGTCACCGACATTTTTCTCACAACTTATTGTTTTTGGGCACTTTGGTTGCCCAAAAAAAGCCTTTCGTGAATCAATTGAAGGCTCTGGTGCCAAGTTCATAGCCCTAATTTCCTAATTTTTCTTGGGGGGTGCCTTTTCCTTCACCTAAAATTTCTACACATTCCTGCAATCTGATACGAAATGGCCAATCACCTTGTAGTAGTCACAAAAGGGAGGAACTGATTCATACTCAAAATTGATCTAAAACCTCTCTCTATTGACAGCTAGAATAGAACTATGTGGGAGAGGCTTCAACAAATCAGTGTCCACCATTACTCTTTCATAGTATCTCATCTTGAAATCATTGATATTTTCATCTAATTTCAGTAGATCACCTATGCAGGTGGTAATGTCGCTAAGAATTAGAGGGTTCCAAAAAACCCAACTAACACCACGCATCCTAACCCAGATTTGGGAATTAGTGTGGTTTTGATTATGTGTGTTGAAATTGAGATCCCAAGAATACACCTGAAACACGTCAGGATTGAGATTATAAAAACTAAAAATCCAAGCAACAGAACACTAACATTCAAACTAAAGAACCATATGAAAATATCCCTTACCTATTAGAATGATTTTTCAATCAGAAAAGCTCCATAACCTTGAGATCTTCGATTTGAGATCACTGCAACTCAAAGTTTTATCACCTTTCGTCAGCATCAAGCTACCAATCAGGGAGAACCTTCACAAATCCAATCTCCCCCTTAATGTGACAGGATTCAAATTGACAAAAAACTACCCATCATCAGATCTGGAGATCCACGGAACCACTGGAACATTGGCGATCATAGGATCACCCTCACTAAGGACCTCCACAAAGGTGAGACTCCTATTTGTAAGGTTTGGAAAAGTAGGAGGATCTAAAGCCTCTATAGCAAAGAAATGAGTCCCGATGAAAAATCAAGATCTGCCAATGCAGATCACAGACTGCATCTGGTCGTACCACCCACGACCCAACCTAAAACCTATACATCAAGGGCGATATGGTCACACAATGTCCTACCATGACCAGAACAACACGAACCTACTAAGACACTATAGAGCAGAGGTCATGACTGGCCGTGTCCCACCCTGAATACTGCACCAAAACAGATGGTCGATACAGTGGCCAGATCCTCAGTCAGAGCAACACGGACCATTTCCCTTCACCTCACCATCAAACCCTATCTCACCGAAAATCTACCGAGGCGCCATAAAATAACGCTCCCCAAAACCCCATCTAAATACAAAAAACTATATATTTATATATATTAGAGGGGGTGGGGAGTGTAAATTGGGGGTGGGGTAAAATCACCACTTGAAGTGATGTTTGACCATCCCCTCTCCCTAAATATCAATCCCCTCTCCCTATAAAGAGAAAAGTTAAAAATTAACCCCTCCCCCCCCCCTAAATTTTTCATATTCATCTCTCTCTATTTAGTGATTTTCTAATCTGTATCATCTATTGTCTATCAGCAGTGGTCATTGTCTTCATCTTTCTCTATTGACTGATTTTAATTAAATCAGTAATCAATTTCAAGGGTATCGATACAATCTCACTCACTTTTATTCAAATCAATTAACCCTTTATTACCTGGACATCAAGTATATATTAAACCTAAGAGTTTTTCATACCTCAATCATGTGTTTTTCTATAGTTATACCAAAAAAATGACTTTTTCATAAAATAAATTTTCATTGTTATTAATACCATTTCATATATGTTTTCAAACCTTTAAAGAAAAAATATTGAATAATAATATTTAGATATTTCACGTAATCTTCATAACTTTTTAAAAATATCAAAATATAATCGATAAATATTACTCATTAATGAGAATATTTAAGTGTATCATGATTTAATTTATATTATGAAATTAACCTCACTACCTTATGTAAGACTAAAAATTACACATTTTCCATCATAATAGACATGTACTAATATTCTCATCTATTTAAGCATGTTATCTTATTTGGTTATAAGAATGTTGTTTTTAGATACATACTTTTATCAATTTTATTTTTTGGATCCCATTTCAACAAAAGATTAAAACAAAAAAAATTATTAATAAAATCATACTAAATGATCATATGAATATGAAACCCCCATCATAAGATGTATTTTATAATTACATCATAATTTTACCCCTTGACATTTTCATTCCATTCTACTTTACTTAATGTTAGTTTTTATTGTACTTGTTATCTTAACCCCATAAATAAATATCCCCAAATTATTATAAACTTTCCTACAATATTGTAAACCAAAAATCATTGAAATCTATTCTTTCAAAATCCATCTTACCCTTTATCCAAGGAATCACTTATCAATTAATATGTACATTAACTAATAAATCTATAAATTTCATTGTTAGGTATCCATGATCACCTTTCTATTAGTTTATCAAACTTAGATTTATTCAGATCTCTCATAATGGTTCACAAAATGATTGTTAGTTAACAAAAGCATATCCCCCAAGTGTCAAACCAAATGTGTTTTTAGGCCTCTTTTTCATGCACCAAGTAATGGTTGAGTTAATACCTAACATAACATTTTAGGGTTAGTACCCCTAGGCACATTTGTGCCAGAGTCTGTATGCACTTATAGTATCTAGAAATGGATGTTATTTCTAGGAGAACCACACAATTTATACTTTATCAAAACATTAGGATGTTATCCTATGCTTATACTTATTTCTGGTATTTTTTGCTAATATTCTCTCATCCTAATCCCCAACCAATATAAAATGCTCAGTATAACCAACATTAAGATTTATCTAAACCTTTAAAACTATGGAAAACCTGAACATATCAATCCTTAATGACCATTATTACTCTTATTTTATCTTTAACTAATAACATCATAACCTCATAAGTTATCTAAACCATTCCTTTGATACCAACTGAGGAGCCCCAGACCCACACTCCAAGATATGGTGTTAGATACAACGTACTTTAAACATTGCCTTTGAAATAAATCCTTAATTACAAGATCTTTCACATATAATGTCACATGTACTATCAAATGACTTTTTCAGGTTGAGAATTTTAGAAATTTAAGATAAATATTTAACTAGTATAACCCATGTTATTTGTATCAAATGTACATTTTCCCCACTATGTAATTAACTACTTAATCCATAACAAGTCTTTAATATCTCTTACAAATACTCCACACAAGATACTCTTCTAGACATATCTTATGTATTATTTTCCTTTATAACTCTGAGAAATAAAAATATAAGAGAAGACCGAGTTCAGATGCTCAATAATGGTAACTATAAGAGATAAAAATCAAAGATCATCATTGAACATAAGATGAACATGTGATCATAATCAAGATATATAAGAAACTTATACCTAACAAATCATATATCATAAATTAGGACATAAAATAAGAATATATAATGAATATGTCATACATCATAGAAACATGGAACACTAGAGAATTGTGTCACATCCATAAACATAGAAATCATAACCTTGGTGGTTCTGTTATAACAACATGTTTCCCATAGTTGATTAGACTTCACTCACCTGTTTCCCTTGGTGGTTCATAATTCCCTAACTTGTTTCTTATTTTGGATCGAACATAACTACTCTTCTCACAATTATCTCATGCGATTTAAAATCTTTAATCAATGCATTGGTGGGATATATAGGACCCATCCATAACTTAAATATTAACTATACACATGTGTTCCACATAAAATATATCATCATAATGTCATAAATAACTCATCTAAAGAAAATGAGTTTCATATCCTTTTCAAATGGAATCACATAAAGAAATCATCAATATAACAAACACATGGAAAATAAATGGGTATCCAAATACATTCAATAAATTTTTAGGTAAATACTATTCAATCAAGGCAATAGGGCATATTAGATTTACATTATATAGATAAAGTGTATAAAATAAGTTAATAATTTATCTAATAAATCGATGTTTGACATCTAGGTGAACACCCTTCAATCAAAGGAAGAGAATATAGAGTTTCCATAACAAAAATTCATTGGAAGAAAAGTTATGTCTATTCTTATTGGATGGTTAAAAAAATAAAAGTAGTGATGAATCGTATATTTGTTAGAAAAAACATTACATAATCCATTCATAGAAAGAAGACAGATAGTGTAAAAGAACATGTCCCCAATGTAACAAAGTAAACTAATAATGATGTTGACAAAGATGAAAAACATCGTTACAAAAGAATGTTTCGAATAGTATCACACAAGAAGTGATCAAGAATAAAATTTTATGATATTGTGAGTACAATCACCCAAATTATAAATATATATATATATATATATGTATTAGAGAATAAATCATGTATTTTAAATCTTATTAGTGGAAATCTTTTAGAATATGAAAAGGAAACTGAAGATAAAAAATAGATTTTAGAAAATATTTTTAACATTGATGTAAACTACAAACTTGCATGTCACTTTAAAAATGTAGATTTTGAAAAGGTGAAGTTAAATATTTTAAAAACTTTTACTTTCAAAAATAATATCCAATAACTGATCCATAAAAATGAAATAAATATTTTTATATGAAATGTGGATCCAAATATAAAACATTTGATTATAAAAGGATCCTTTTTAATACTTTGAATTGAACTTTTTTGAAAACTAACATTTTCAAGAGAGTAATTAAACCTTATTTTTATTAAAATTAATTTTCCAAAAGAGGATTATAAAATACCATATAATGAAATATTTATATGGGAGAACCCAAACACGGAAGAATAGAGTTAAAGATAAAAATATATAACTCATATATAGAAGATTTGAGTTATTAATATCCCTTATCAAAACATACTCCATGAAGAAAGAAATATCTATAAATGGATTTATGTTGTATAACTAACCAACCCAGGATACCCTCCTAAAAATGGAACCTGAACCTATCCACTATAGATCAAAAGAGAATTCTTGATCACTATAGGTTGGTGACTGGAACCCGAACATCAAACAATGATAAGAAGTAATGATTTCACCCAACCTAAAACAAGACACATGAAATATATATAGAAAGGAAACCAAAATCAAAACACAAGGAATTACCAAATAAAGGAAGCAGTAGAGATGCATCCCAAAAGAAGAAAGAAAAAATCCCAAGGCACATGTACGAAAACTAAAAAGGAAAACTAAAACAAAAAAAACAACTACTCCTTATGATGGGCAAGAAACATCCCATCATCTCATCACCAACTACTTGTATCGAGCTGACATAACCTCACCTCCTCACTATGAAGACTTTCCTTTTCCTGAATCAGAAGAAAATAAAGGGTCTATACATTGCCAAAGGGGTATGCAGGTTGTGAGATAAATATGCTCAGTAGGATCCCACCTAGGTGTTCTATATCGATTATTTGTAGAATAATCCCAATATGCACAATTTTAAGAAAACATGACATTATAAGTAGTTAAAAATATATATAAAATCATGGTGAACTATTCCTTTTTTCCCACTGTTCCAAATCCAAGCCAAGTAAAATAGTTTCAAATAACAATTTCAAAAAAAAAAGATACATTTATTAAAGAATGTATATCAAATCCAAACATCACAAGCTAAAGTACACTGGTAAACACCCGTAGGATAAAAAAGGTCAAGATAGCTAGGTCACTTTTACTATGATAATCAACAATGGATAGTGAACACTCAAGTCCCTGAGCCTAGGTAAAATAGGAACACCCCATGAGTGAACCCCCCACAATGTTAAGATCAATTCCCTAAGACACATGACCTAGGGAGTGGAGGAACACCCCAGAAGTGAACCCCCAACAAAAATAGAGAAAAATTACTAATACTAAACCCTCCACATAGGTACCTAAGGCTCCCTTGTGTGGCATACATTAACTAGTTCAAAAGGGCTCATTAATTCATAAACAATTTTGAACCACCCTTTTTCATCAAAACATGCTTTAAAATCCATTTCTTAAATCCATTTCACAATGCTTTAAAAACACACTTCCTTTACCAAAATAAGGGGGAAAACATATATTCTCAAAAAATATGTTAATTCACAAAAATAAACAAACACCAAGATCATTCCAGTTCATTTATAACGCAACATATAAAACTAAGAGTAATTACAGTTCAAATTCCATATGCTATAGAAGAAACCACCTAATTAAACTCGGGCTGCACACCAACCGCGATGGGATCCACAAACCATAATAAGAAAGGGAAAAAATATCAATGAAAAAAGGACCTAATGATTCCCACATCATAGAATCAGACTCCAGAAAAAAAAAATGTCCACCGAAGAGGTTAGACAACACAAACCTCAAGAAACCCGCATGTCGTACTGCGACCAACACAAGAAGAGACCTTCAAATGCCGATCACACAACATATTTTGAAGGGATAGAATAATCATCATCACATGATCACAAATCTCAGAAACCCATCCCAACACCACTACCAAATTGATAGAAACAAAACCAATAGGAATAAAACAAGTGCATTTACTAAAAGAGAATGAACCAACCAATCTAGATATTGAGTGACAAATGGAGGAACTAAGAAGAGAGGAAACCTCCCAAAAGTTCCAAGGAGAGACCTAGGGTTTGAGGTTGGGAAACACAAGCTGAATGAGAGGATTTCCAGGAATTCTATGTGAAAAAACTCACTAGGAAGAAAGTATTCATTTCGTGAGTCCCCAATTCACGATGTGAATCCAATGAGTTGCAAGTATGCTAAAAATGTAACGTCTTGGTTAATTAAACCCAGTCAACCCATTCAAAACGTGAATGGAATTCACATCATGAACCTGATTCATGGATTATTCCCAATAATAGATTCACATCATGAATCATCCTTTCATGGCGTGAATATGTTCTGCAGCCTATGCCTATCCCAGTTTCCAATAGAAAACACCTAGAACACCTAAGATCATATTTGAATCCCTTTGAACCCATGAAATGAACTCTTAATAATTAAAAGAGAGAATACATTTAACCAGGATGTTATAATTTTCCCACTATAGGACTTTCCATCCCTAGAAGGTCATGTAGAATAAGGGTGCTCTGGAAAGAGGTGAGACCACTGCTCCCTCACCGATGATTCGTGCTCCCAAGTCTCATGAGAGTTTGATCTGTGTAGCCACAACACTTTGACTAACACAATAGACATTCCACACAATACTTTCACATGACAATAAAAAATCACAACTTATTTCTCCACAATAGAAATATCTATCTCCAACTCAATCTCCTCCCAACTCAGAACTTGGGATATATCAGGGTGGTACTTTCTGAGCTGAGATATGTGAAAAACATCATACAAGCCTATCAATTGAGCCAGTAACACCAACAGATAAGAAACCTGACCAAGATTCTCAATGATCTCAAATGGTCTAATATATCTTTGATCTAGATTACCTTGTTTCCTAAGCTATCAATGACCCAAATGAGGAGAGATTTCAATAAAACATAGCCAACAATGAAAAATTCTAAAAGAAAACACCAACGATCCACATAAAATTTCTACCAACATTGATATGTAACCAAGTGTCGATGTATATCCTAAATCCTCACCAAAATCTCCTGAATGAGACTCAATTAAATAAGAGAGTCCTTTACCCACCTCTTCCCAACAAAGAGGTGATCTGTATGAGTGACCATACAAAGCCTTGAAGGGTGACATTATGGTCTATGAATGATAACTATTATTATAAGAAAATAACCCAATCCCGGATGGCTATCCCATGATCCATTAAAATCCAAGATGAAAGAATGAATCATATCTTCCAGAATCTAAATAGAATGATCCATCTGTCTATCCATATTTGGATGGTAAGCTATACCCAACTTGAAATGAGTCCCAAAAATCCCCTAAAGACCCTTCTATAATCTAGAAGTAAACTTGGGATCTCTATCTAAGACAATATCTCAGGAGACCTCATACAACCTCCTGATCTCCTGAATATAAAACATACCAATATCTTCAACCTTGGTGGCATCCTTGATCAGAATAAAATGATTTGATTTAATCAATTGATAAATCACCTCAAATATAGTATTATTCCCTTAGTAAGTCCATGACAATCCAATAAAAAATCCATGGATACCTCATCCCATTTATAAACTAGCATCAAGAGAGGGTAGATCAGACCAGTAGGTCTTAGGTGAACTGCCTTTATCTATTGGTAGGTGAAACTGCATGACACATAATCAGCAATGTTGCACATCATACTCGGTCACCAGAAACACCATCTCATGTCACAGTACATCTTCATAGTTCCAAGGTGAACGGACCACTAAGAACTATGAAAATCATACATCATTGAATTCCTCACAGATAATGGGATGATAAACCAATTCTGGAAGTGGAGAATACTCTTAGAATGGAGAGACCAACTAGAAATGGTCTTCCCACCATAAAAGGTTTCCTTGATTCCTCTGAACTTGTCATATTGTTATTGACCCTGTAAAATAGACTTAGGGGGTGATGATAATTGAACATTGGTCAACACCATACCTAAATCATCCTCTTTTCCATGTAGATACAACTGAGAGAAGAAGCCCAATAAGGTTTCACTCATTATTTGATTCCAAAATAGGATGAGGTGGGACTTTACTACTCAGAGCATCAACAACAACATTCCCCTTTATTGGGGTGTATACGATGTTGAAGTCAAACATTTATAGGTATTCCACCCACTGCCTTTTACTAAGATTTAGGTCATTTTGAGAAAAGATGTATCTCACACTATTATGATCCGAAAAGATCATAAACCTCTCTCCAAAAAGATAGTTTCACTAACACTTGAGTGCATGCATAACTACGATACATTCCAAATCATGAGAAGTACTTATTCTTTTGTGGCTGAAGATGAAGAGATATATACGCCACAATGTGATCACCTTGAAAAATCAAGAAACCTAGACCAACACCAAAAGCATCATTTTACACCCATATACCCCTTATTAGGCTCCAGTAAGATCAGAATAAGATCCGATGTCAGAATCCATTTCAACTCATAAAAAGAAGAAATAAATTTTGATTCTCATTTGAACTTAATCTCTTTTTTTGTAAGAGCAGACAAGGATGATGTAAACTGTAATATCTCAATATTTTAAAAGAATACTATGTTCAATAGGGTATATGATACAATACACCGAGCCTAAAAAAACGTGAAATATTATTATTTAATTATGATCATTATAACCTAGCCATTAAATTTAAGGGTATGAATGAGATTAAATAAATTATGAAATATATATTAAGGTTCTAATCATTAAAAATGTATTGATTAATTCTTAGGAAATAATAGGAAAAATTATTATATGGGGGTAATTTGTTTTAATTATATGGGTGTAGGGTTTGGAAATTTGGGTTAATGGGATGGTGAATCACCAGTTGAACTAGTGATTTTTATGTATTTTGTAACACACCACTTCATGTGGTGTTTTTCACCCATCCCTCCCTACAGCCATTTCATATTTATAAGTATATATATTAATAATTTTATTTATATATATTTACATTTAAAATTTTAAATATATATTTACATAAAAAAAATTATATTTATAAGTAAATATATATGGATAACTATATAATATAATTATAATTATAAATAATTTCATATTTTAAATATATATATACAATATATATATATATATTAGGTACTTGGGGGTACAATTAAATTAAACACACACACCACACACATAGGTTGGAAAGGAATACCATATCCCCCAAGGGATAGCCCACCCATCAAGCCGTAATGAGAAATATACCCATAAATTATGTAAACTATAAATGTAATGTTTTTAAACATTTAAGTTTTGTTTCATGTAAAATAATTTGTGTTTACTATATTCTTGAGTTTCTTTCCATTTTTCAATAATTTATTATTTGTTTAGTCAGTGTGAAAATTTTCATTAAGATTGTTTTTATAATTTATAATTTATATGCTTTTGAAGTCACATACATGAAACATAATAATGTTACAAGTATATGAATTTGAAAATATATAAATTATAAAGTTTAAATATAATTTAAATGATATTTGTCATAATTACTAAACATATAATAAATTATTTAAAGATGAAGAGAATTTTTCAAAGAAATTTAATGAAAAATAACTTTAATAGCACAAAATATCATTCTTTAAAAACATAACAGTTGTACATAATTTTTTTGATATATATTTTACTCAAAATAATATATATAGAAACAAAAATAAATCAATGTTGAAGTTATAGATACCATTTATTGTAGTAAAAGGAATGAAAAAATAATTTTATAAATATAAATTATATGTTTCAAAGAAGTTTATAAGATATAAACTATAATTACAATCTAATTTTAACTTTAAACTATTCAGAGTTTGTTGTTATTTATTAATACTTCATGTAAATTAGTTTTCCTTTAATATATTTTTGATTTTTTTATTCGTCTAAAAAAATTAATTATATCAATAAATAGGTTCTTTAATATATATATATATATATATATATATATATATATATATAATGTGACATCAGAATACATCAACATCGATGCCCCTCAGTACCACAACCTGATATATGAACCACATGCCCACACCATGTCTGACGTCTCTATCACTCTGGTGTCCTAGTTATAGACAAAAGTTCCTTCTCTTGCAATGTTACTAGTGCCTCCTCATGGTGTTTTATAGAGTATTGGCTAACATCATATGTGGAGGATAACCCAACTTCATATGTGTATCCATATGGCCCTAGAGCTCCTAAATTTGGCAGAAGTGTGATATCAAAGTAGTCATTGTTGATAGGAGTGGGGGACACCACAAGCTATGTTACCACAACTAGCTTGTAATCCATCACAGTCAGCAGAGTTGAGATATTTGGAACATAATCATCTCCAAATTGCACAATATCCTCAATTATCTATGTAGGATCATCTCTCTGTGGTGGAATAGCATCTACAGAATCCTCTCCCAAATGTCTATGTTGTCACCTCTTACCTTGTTGATGTCCTCGTCTGTGTCTTCTGGCTGGAGGTGGTGGTGGTGGTACACCATCCAAAGAATACACAACAAGGATATCATCATCCATATGAGTCTCATCCAAAGCATAGGATCAGGATATAATTGTGCATCCTCATCATATACACTCTCACGTATGAAATGGAGAGGATATCTAAGAGCCATCAGATTTGGGTGAACTATATCCCACCTATTAAATTCCAAATCCTGAGGATATATGATATGTACTAGATGATGAATGATGTTTGACTAAAAATGCAATAACATTCAAATTAATATGAAACATGAGAAAAAAATATAATAAATCCTAGTAAACATACCAACTATTGAATGAAAATCCCTTGAAGCGTAAGGTACATGATCGTGTTCCATCAGTACCAATCTTAATAATCCCCTTGATCGTCTAATTGATAGTATATTGTGGTATATCTTTGCTGAAAAATATCATACTAGGAATATGTGTCCCAATAATCGATATAATGTGCACGAAACTACCATTAGTTTGTCATCTTTCTACCTATAAGCATAATGGAATGTAACTCATTAGGCTGTTGTGGTGATATGAAGATATGTTGTATATAGCCAAATTGAAACATGAGTTAGTCAGGCTAGTTCCACTCAATGATATGGAAGTGGATGAGTGGAACCATTACACGATGATCTTCAATCATATCTTTGCAGTATGGTGGAAGCGATGCAAAGAAAAAACTTGTATACGGGGTCCATGAAACCTCTAATGTAAACTAAAGAAAGAATTCATAAATTATCATGATAATGTTACTAAGATAACATTGAAATAACTTAAAAAGGGAATAAAAAAATTAATTTTTCAATAAAAAATTAATGTTTAACTTACATCAGCTGGTTGTATGGCATCAAATAATTGTTGAAAGTTGTGCACACTCTGTCTCTAAGGATGTGTATAATGATGAGTTTGACTCCACCTGGTTAAAAATAAGTAATATATGGTATGTTTATAAAAGACATTAATAAAAGTAATAAATAACTCAATGTAATGATGTAAACATACTAGTGTTAATGAGGGAAGTCCTGAAATAGATGTTGTGGAAGTGGTGTGACAACTTTAGGAGCGATGCGTTGAAAATGTTCACAGGACCACATATGTACCAAAGTCATACAGCCTACAATCTGATGTGCATCAACTCGACAATCTATACAGAGAAATATGAATATATATGATAATATAGCAGACCCCCAACTATATCTAGAAGTCTAGTCAAGATCCTCATGTAATGGTAGATAAATCATGTGTACCATGGTGGTGGAGTAGTCAACACAAAACATGCCTCTGATCAGTCACATAACATATGTACATGTGTTTTGAATAAGATTTTCCTCATCTACATCATCAAGAATGATGGGAAAATGCTCATCAAGCCACCCCATGTTCAAGCAGAAACCCAAGTGGACACATGTTATACCAATGACGTAAATAACTAGTAAATTTTGTATAACCACACACCATTTTCCAATAGTGGAACCCATAGTTTTCTTTCTTTGGATGGTTAGACCAAGAATGCAGGTGATGTCCACTAAATTAATGGTCATATCCCCCTCATGGAGATGAAATGTATGTGTCTCTAGCCACTATCATTCAACTAATGAAACAATCAAGTGGTGATCAATGGTATTGAAGTCGCATATTGCGACTCCATAAAATCTAGCATGTTTGAGGTATGAAAAAATGACTGATGTGGCTGAATCATGATGAAAATGATGTGCTCTCTGAATAATAATAAGTTTAATAATTCCCATCATCAACACGTCGTGTGGAACATGTGACTCCTGAGAAGATAACAAAGTTTTCTCCATTTGAATGTACAAATAATATAACATTAATCTAAATAGATACTTAAATCATAAATGTTAATATGATTTGTTATAAAAAAAATTAAGATTCCTTTTGGTTTTTTGTAATGATAAAGCATGTTCTTTCAAGAGACCACATATTTAAAGTGTTTTCTATTTTAGTTTTGAAGCACACACCATTTCCTTTTTTGAAATAATTTTGATATACTATGAAATGAGTTTAAACTTAAACATAACATATTTAACATGCATGTTTTACTAATGAAAAATTTGTTTTTTAAATTATGAAATGTAACCTTTTTATTATAGAAAATTTTTTCTATAAAATGTTTTATCATGTAACATATGAAATTTATTTAAATTTAATTTCCCTAGTAATAATTTAATATATGTTATGTGTTTGTATTTCTAATTTTTTATTTTAGAAGAACAAAAAAATCCTTCATAAAAGGTTTATTATGATTGAAAATGATTTCAATTTAACACAAAACATATGTTATTTGAGAATTGAAATATTGATTTTAGGAAACAATAATCATTATATTTTAATTAGGTTTATAGTTTTATTAAATAGATATGAAATTTATATTTAACATTGTAAAATAAAATATAGTTTTGATATATATTCTTTTATATACTACATATATGTATTTATAATAATATATAAGTATATTTTTTAAAGTTATATTATATAAAAATAAGACAAAAAAAGATTAAAAAAGGTGATAATGAAAAAAATGACTGCATGTACAAACTTTTTCACTAATGGATAGAGTATATGAATTTTTTTAACTATTAGACGATTTCTATATATGTTTAGGGAAATGTGTCCTCATGTGACCTTCCCGGTGACATATGTTGAACCTCCATCTAGGTGCCCATTAGCTGGGGCCATCCATCTCATTCTGAATACGACTCATCTTTGGCCTCCCTTTTGATCGAAGCCTAGTCATGTTTGGTAGAAGCGTGAGTGTTCCATCAAACAACTGAAAATTATGATATTCCTTAATTGAAATCCACAGAGAACTGTAGCAGTCATTGATACTCTCTAGTTAATAAATTGGATCAATAAACTACTCCCAATATTAGTGTACATAAGCACATGCTATGATCACATAGTTACAAGGATATTATAATTCTTGAAGGTTGTCACATTCACAGAAATGTTTCTCCAGTAAAACAACTCACACACAACCAGTATTACAAGACATAACATCACCACCCTCATTAATCTCAAATCGTTGCACTTTACGGTCAAATGAAGTGACACAAAATTTTGCAGCCTCCTAAAGAACTCTATCTTGATCTCACTGGAAATGGTTTCCATATCACATCCCTCCATTCAGAACCTCTTCAGCTTTCATTCCTCATTCCAAAAAATACATTACACTGTGATAGAAGGTCTCTTGTACCAAACCTATAATTTATATTTAAAACATTATAACAATATTATATTATAATTACAGCTCTTCTAATTGACATATAATAAAATAATTTTAATTAATTTTGATGGTTAATTTTCGAACTCCCTTGAAAACTCTGTTTATACATTCTATGATGTTGGTCATTATATGTCCACATCTCTACCCATCATCATATTACAATTAAAATTTATGCTTTGGAATTTGTATCATGGAATCATAGAGTTATGGATTATCTTTGTGAATATCTTCAAGAGTCTTCTTCCTCCTTTGTTGTTTAGGCTTTTATACTAACAAACCATAATTAATCTGAACACATATGGTATTAACAATGAGAATGGTTTTGAAAAATGATATTTATGCCGATTTTTATATTTTCTTTCTTCATAGACTCATCCTTGAACTTATTTCACACATTGCTGGAAATGTTTTAAATACAGTATCGACGATAGGCATAGGGTGGTCTCCAGACCAAAATCTAGCTCCATGATGAGAAGACCTCCTTCTCAACAATAACAAGTGCCAAAGGTAGGGGTGGACGATTACAATCTTATGTGATGAAAATCAATAAATTTATTATATAATTTCCATAAAGAAATGTGTCATCAATCTATATAAATTTATTGAAATGTTTAAAAGTTTTCATAAATATTAAAAACGTCCAAAATAATCTATCCAACAAAACCATCGACTAATCAACTTGTTTTTGTTGGTTAACATATTTAGTAGTATGTAACTAAGAGATTACTTGATTTTTGTGGTGTAAAATATCCATAACCTATAGTAAAACATGATAAGAGTCATCCTAGTCCCTGTACACTTTCACAACAGCCTTCTATCATGCCATCTATGCCTTCCAGTAAGATATTTGATACCCAAAAAGTTTTTTCATTATCTCCACCACCATAACGACATGAACATCTTCACATACTCATATTATTTCAATAATAATAGTTAAAACAATCTAATCATCTAATGATGAGTGTTTTGCGAAAATTTTAGGTTCACGCATATGTGTGGAGTAAATCTAATGATGCGCCAACTATGAAAAGTGTTCTTAATTATAGCTCACAAATACATTTGATAGTTTGAATCATATTTTTTACACAAGATTGCATAATAAGATCTATTTGACTCTTCTTCAACATAGTTTTAATGTCTTTCAATGTGATATTATTTTATCACATTTTTCATAGTTTATTTGATCTCAAAATCTCTCCCAATATACAGAATACCTTCATCCGACACTTGATTTGTGCCACCAATAATTCTTGTAAATTCTATACTATGAGTAAAAAATGACCAACCAAATTATGGAAAGCGACTCATGCCTTCGGTCGACCATGATTCTAATTAAAAAATACTTCATTGTTAATTAGTAATTTAAGTAATTTGAATGAATTACTTAATAATTAGAATTAACTCATATATGATAACAATTAATTAATAACAAATCAATTACTAATTACAATTATGTAACTACTAATTACAACTAATTAATTACTAATTATAATTAATTAATTAATCGCTAATTATAATTAACTAAGTACTAATAAAAATTAATTAATTTCTCTTTGCATTAAATTATTTACTAATTATAATTAACTAAGGCCTAATTACAATTAATTAATAATAAATTAATTACTAATTACAGTTATTTACTTAATTAATTAATCACTAATTACAGTTAACTAATGCCCAATTACAAGTAATTAATGATAAATTAATTACAAAATAAAATTATTTAATTACTAATTATAGTCAATTAATTACTAAATATAATTAATTACTAATTATAATTAATTACTTAATTAATTTATCTCTAATTACAATTAATTAAGTACTGATTACAATTAATTAATTCCTCATTATATTAATTTATTTACTAATTAAAATTAACTAAGGCTTAATTTTAATTAATCAATAATAAATTAATTACTAATTAAAATTAATTACTTACTTAATTAATCAATATTTACAATTAACTAAGTACTAATTATAATTAATTAGTTGTCCATTACATTAATTTATTTACTTATTACAATTAACTAATGCCTAATTATAATTAATTATTGATAAGTTAATTACCAATTACAATTATATAATTACTAGTTACATTTAATTAATTTCTAATTAAAATTAATTACTTATGTATTAATCACTCATTACAATTAACTAAGTACTAATTACAATTAATTAACTGCTCATTACATTAATTTATTTACCAATTACAATTAACTAATTCCTAATTGAAATTAATTAATGATAAGTTAATTACTAATTATAATTATCTAATTACTAATTACAGTTAATTAATTACTAATGAAGATTAATTAATTAATTAATTAATCATTAATTATAATTAATTAGTACTAAATGCAATTAATTAATTTATAATTATAATAACTTATTTACAAATTACAATTAACTAATTCCAAATTATAATTAATCATTAATAACGGGATTACTAATTAAATTTATGTAATTTCTAATTAAATTTAATTACCTGATTAATTAATCACTAATTACAATCAACAAACTACTAATTAAAATTAATTAATTTCTAATTACATTAACTTATTTTCTAATTACAATTAACCAATGCCTAATTACTATTAATTAATAATAAATTAATTACTAATTATAATTATGTACTTACTAATTAAAGTAAATTAATTTCTAATTATAATTAATTAATTAATTAATTAATTAATTACAAATTACAAATAATTAAGTTCTAATTACAATTAGTTTATTGAAAATTACATTAACTTATTTACTAATTACAATTAACTAATTCCTAATTAATTAATGATAAATTAATTACTAATTACAAATATTTAATTATTAATTTTATTTAATTACTTAATTAATTAATCACTAATTACAATTAACTAAGTACTAATTATAGTCAATTAATTTCTAAAAACATTAATTTATTTACTAATTATAATTAACTAGTCCCTAATTATAATTAAGTAATAATAACTTAATTACAAATTATAATTAACTAATTACAAATTACAAATAATTAAATTCTATTTACATTAACTTATTTAACAACTCCAATTAACTAATTCCTAATAACTATTTATTATTAAAAAATTAATTACTAATTACAGTTAATTAATTATTAATTATAATTAACTATTTACTAATTACAACTAAGTAATACTAAATTAATTACTAATTAGAATTATATAATTAATACCTAATTACAAATTAGTCATATACTATTAAAATAACTGCTAATTGCAATTATATAATTATTAGGTTTTATTTATGATATACTAACTATTTAATAATTGACAACTAATTACTAAAAAATTAAATATATAAATTAAAATATTAAACAAATTAATTAAATTGAAATATAAATAAAATTACCATGGTGTATAAATGAGGGAGGGGAGGCACTTCAGAGTGGAAGCTTATTGAGGTTGTGGAGCTTTAGAATGGATTTCAGAGAGATTGGAGGTGGCAGATGTTGGAATAAAGGGAGAGGAGGGGGGTGGCCACCCTTTTATAGGGGGCCAAATCAACGGTACCACTTGAAGTGACGCTATTTATATTGCTTTCTCAGTTCAGAGTTACACATGAAGTGGTTCCCTTAATTGATAAATTTTTACCATGAGCACCACCTCAAGTCGCGCTTTGGGCCTCGAAATGTCAAAGCATTGATTCAACCTGTGCTTTGTCCTTTTAAGGAAAAAATGCCAATTGAATTGGTTCTTAACAAACCCTTATACCTAAATATGAAATCCCTATACCCATTTATTTAAAAAACACCACTTTATTAATTTCTGTGAAATAAGAACTCAATTTTTAGTAGTCGTTTTTTCTTCAAAAAATAATTTTACTGTTTTTATGAGAAAATATTATAATTATTTTCTTAAACTTTTTGAAAAAATATTTTATAAAACTAATTATATTTTTTAAATTAATACATGAAAATTATCTAATGGTGAAATTTTGAGAATTTTATGAAACTTTTTATTTTTCAGTGAATAGTAAAAAATAATGTTTTCTATTAAAAAATATATTTTACTTAAAAGTAAAAAAATATAATTTTTTTATTTTCAAAATTTAACTAGTTCCTTTTGATTTTAAATAATCCAATTATGGTTTTTAAATGAATTTTATACTTGATTTTAGTATTAAAAAAATTATAATTTAAAGGGCATTTTTTTTGAAAAAACTGTTTACATTGTGTTTTGCAACTTTGATTTTAAATTAATTTATACCACTTATAGGATTTGAATATTCAAAAATGGATTCCATATTTTTAATCAGTAGGTATAAAATTGTTATATAATTCACTTTTATTTTTGGTCAATATGAATAATAACCTAAGTTATTTTTATTATAAGAGTAAAGGGGTAATCGGGTAATTAAAGTTACAAATAAAATGATAAGGACTAGAAATTAACCATAACACTTTCCTTAATTCTCTTGAATGGTTTTATTTTATCCATTATCATATATTATTCATTTATATGTCCTTTTTTCATCTGAATGTGAATATGGCCTTTATATTATTTTATGTAATGAATAGTAAAAAATGTTACACTCTTGTTTTAATGAATATAATATTTTTAACATGGGGTCAAATTGAGGATATGTTCAGTTATAAATATTAATTTGAAATATAAATTATTTACCTTCATCTTGGTAAATTAATATTAATTTTTAGGGAAGATATAATTACCTTAAATTCTTAACACAACACTGATGCAGTAATTATTCAATCTTTGAAAAAATCAAATAGATATTTTTAAAAGTAATATAATTTGAAATAAATAATGTTATATATGAATTTTTTAAAGGAATGTAACATTTTATGGATGTATTAAAATATATTTTTATAATTTAATTTGTTTTTTTATGTTTTTAAAGTGAACGTAATGAATAGTTCCAAAATATAAATTAATGATATTTTATAATAATTAATATTTTATTAAATAATATAAAATTACTAAAAATATTATCTTTAGAAAATATTTTAGGAAATGTTTGATAATATCAACCATGATTCATTTATGGTTATTCTTTCTATTTATAGTAACTATATTAACTCCAAAAGGGTAAAACCCCATATTATGAGGGAAAGTGTAAAAAGGGGTAATGATAGGGGGACTAAAAGATAAGGTTAAATACACATTAAAAAATTTTAAATTTTATATTATATGAGATTTATTATATCATAACTCATCCTATATTCTAAATAAATCAATTTAGATCCATCTGTAATTGAAAATTAATTTATATCAATTTAATATTTCAAAAATTCCAAAAGTGTCCCTCCCATATCTTATAAATGGAAACCACTTCTTCTCATTTCTTTACACATAAAAACCCATTTGGTTTGTTCAAAATCTGCCCAAATCTCTTACAAAAATCCCTTTCTACATTATAGAGTCCTTATTTTGGGCATAATAACAATATTATATGTCTTAAGTTGTTAAACAAAATATAGTTTCCAAAGAATACATATAGTTTTTAACTTCATGTTTTAGTTTTATTTATTCTTACACATCCTTCAAATATTATTCAGACTTTATAAAATAAAAACATAATTATACTATATAATAAGACTTCATTATATTAATTACATAGCACATATCCATCCCCTCTTCCATAAAATGAGAAATAAAACCATCGTTCGTGTGTACGATGGACTACCGCCTCACGAACTAATGTAATTCATTTTCCATCACCATATCTCACAGCTATATTATAATGATGGAATTATTATTTATATATTATATTCATGAAATATTTATATTTTTGAAAATATAATATAACATTTACCTTTTCACCATTTCATTCACTGAAAAATGACAACGTCGTTCGTGCGTACCTGTGGATTACCACCTCCACAAAGCGATGTGATTCAGTTTTCATCATCACATAACATGAATGATATTTATAAGTAACATTAAAGAAGTAATATTATATTTATGATATTATAATCATTATGAAAACATAAAATAATATCTACCTTATTTCCATAGTAATCATTGAAAAATAGAGGCATTACTCATGCATTTGTATGACCTATCGTCTCCATGATTGTAATGTAATTCATTTTTCATAATCATATTTAATATTTTATTTTAAAAGTATAATTTATTTATAAAAATTAGAATTATTTCATGATTTTTATTTTAAAGGTGATTAAATAATTAACTCTTTGTCCATAATCAACTTACTGATGTCATTTTGAACTTCTAAATCGAATATCATCAAAACATTTGATGTGAACTTAAATGATTAAGTAACAATTATAACATGATAATAAGGGAAATAAAATTAATAATAAACTTGAAAAAAATTATTAGGAAATTAAATGATTAACATAATTTTATTAGTCAGAAAGATAAAGAACGTACATGTTGGGTTAGACTCAATGTAAGAGACTTTCTTTTAAAAACCCTCCTTTAAAGTTTCCCTTAAAACTCTTTTTCTTCCATTTCAATATTTTTTAAAAATTGTTTGATGTATATTTTATTTGGGAATAAAATATCTATAAAGGAAATTATATGTATCTTTTTACTTTCATTTTAAGGTATTAAGAAAGAAATTTTTATGGAATGTTTTAACTTTATTTATAAAAGACATAATTAATGTTCTCTTTTAACATATACGGTGATGACTTTTTCCACTATTTTAACCATTTTTTTAAGTTTTTATTTTTCTACAATATTTCAAAATTTCTTAAAAGGAAAATTATCTTTCCCTTTTTTATGGTTATTTTTTTATTAAAAATAATTTTTAGAGAAAACTGTATTTTTATATGAGAAAGTGCTTTGTACACGGGTTTAAAAGAGTTCTTCAAGGGTTTTATTCATTATATGACCCTTTTACATTGTTTATAAAGTTCAAAGCCCCATTATAGGTCACGGGTGAGCCTGATACTTCTTATATGATTGGTGCACCTAGATAGAACTCCAATTAATTGAGTAATGATTATGTTTCTTGGAGAATTATATTGGAAGTCGAACATATGGTTATTCCAATTGTAAGATTTCTTGTAAGGATTTTGTGATGATGATATCCTAAGGTACCTACATTAATTTTATATTCTTGTTAATTATTTTTCATAGAAATTGTTTATTTTTAATAGTTTTCAAGTTTTTAATTGGACTAACGACTTTATTCATTTCATATCCCTTAATTTTATTTTTTTCTCATCCCACATTTTAAAAAAAAAATCAAATGGTTTAAGGATGGGTAAGGGAAAAGAAGGATTCAAGTTGAAATTCATAAAGATTTTTCATTAAAATAAATCTTGTTTTATTTTCATAGTTTTACATTATGAAAAAATGTATACTGATCAAAAGTGTCCACTTTTTATTATATGTTTTTTATGCATGAGTTATAACCGAATTCTCTAATCCTCTAAACTCAAAAATATCCCCAAATTTAAGAGAATTAATTTTTAGCTTAAAAATAAATAATATAAAATGCTTAAGGTTGGGTATTTACAGTTGGTATTATAGGTCAGTTTAGATAACTTTTGAGGTTAGAATGTTATTTGAGAATAAGTTAAAATCCCTCTACAACCACAAAGTTTATGAAGAATTATGGTTATTTTGGGATAAATATAAAGAGTTGAAGATAACATTTTTAAGTACATATAAATTTTTATCCTCCCCATAATATGGTTTATTATGATTTTATTAATATACTCACACTATCCTTTTTTGGTTTTAGTAAACGGATGGATTTGGAAGCCGCCAAAGTAATAATGGATGTGAAGGAAAATACGATGGTTTTCTAAATTAGAAACCAAATGAAATTCAGAGGTATAGGAAAATTTATTGTGGTTATTCTTCACCAACTATCATGACTTATGATTAAAAACATGAACCTAGTTTAGTTTCCATGACACATCAAATAAGATAGAAGTGGTGATCCATGGAAGTTTATGTGATACAGATCATAAAGGTGAAACTATTCAATGAACTATGTGTTGAGAATGTTGGAATAAGAACCCAGTAAAATGTCATAAAAGGATGAGAATATGTTATTTATGGGGTAAAGGAGAGAATAAATGAATAATCTTCCAAGAAAAGAGGATGCATTCGGTTAATGCCATAAATAGGAATAAATTTATTCCCAAGACATCAATTGAATGTTTTAAATATATTAAGTATAATAATTATGAAAATATATATCCTAGGGGGAAGATCAAGAATGGGATCAACATGACCATACAGATGAATTTTTAGAATTTCCTAATTCCATTATTGTTAAAGATGATGAAACAAAAAATGTCATATGAAAGGTGTGGATTATATCTTGGATTATGTTTTGATATTATTGAATCTTAGTACGTGATTCATATTTTTTTATAGAAATGAAGTATTAAGGAATAATATGGAAAATCCTAATTAATATATTATGAAGAATGTTGAATGATTAAGGTTTCTACATATAGGGATTCAAGAGTTATGATGTAGTGATACATTTAAGGATGATCATATGTTTAAAATCCTTAATACTATTTTGATGTTTTATGTGAAGGATATACTTTGGGAGATATTTATTGAAGTTCTATAGATGTTTGAGTTATATGTAACCCTTAAGTTTGACAAGTGAAATAGTTATTTGAAGACTAATACCTTTTCATTTTGTTAGACCTAAGTTTAAAGATATTAATAACCTTTAGGTTTATATAATCTTTTATGATTAAGGTTATTTTTTAGAATGTTCATCATATTTTTTGGAATGTTAAAGTAATTATATTGATATAGTTTTAGTAAAAGGATAAACCATGGGCTGGGTGAAAACTCATCACATCTAGTAAGGTTGCTGGTCTTGAACCCACAAAAGAAGGGTGACAAGGGTGCATCACCTACCAATGAATTACATAATTTCTTGGTTATAATGAAATTGTTTTTTTAATTAAATTGTTTTAAAGAAAAGGGTTAATTTTAATTTTGGATCATATATTTGAAAATTTGATTTATCAATTAGGGGATTAATGTTATTTTAGAACAAGTTCTCTATTTTGAGAGCCTTATATGATTAGGGTAAGTAGAACATCATGATATTTTATATGAGGATTAAAGTTTGAATTATAAATTGGAGGAAAATATTATTTTCATATTGATTAATGTTGGTTTAGTTAATTTATGGAATTGATTAACATATCTTGGAGATTTTATGATTAGGACATATACTTTTTGATATGATACATTTAGAGTGATTGATATTATTTGGAGCTAAATTTTAAATTTATATTGGAAAAATATGTGATTAGATCCTTATTATTTTTAGGTTTAAATATTAGTTTGGAATATTTTGAGTAATTTTGAGGATACTTATTTATGAAATGATTGAGTTTAAACTTTGGGTATTACTGTTGAATTTTGGATATTAATATTGTATTTCTTCATATGAGGGGTTATTCATTTTTTAGAATTATATTACCTGGTGCAAAACATTTTGGTTTTGGTTAATATCTAAGTATAATAGGAATAAATTTTATTTTTTTCTTATAGATTATGTGATTCATTAGAATTAGATTTTAGTGCTCTAGGCTTGAAACATTCATCTGAAAAAATTCATCATTTGGGAAAAAAGATGATATTGTGGTGGAAAATGGATAAAAGATAAAATTATAATTTTAATTCCTTATGTTCTTAGTCTATATGATAAATTATTTACTTAACTCTAGAAAAAGGTTATTGAAATAAAAATATTATCCTATTAACTTTATTTTTGATGAATTGGTGGCATTTTTCACACCTCTTTCGTTTATGGTTTTGTGGTCGTTAACTTTCTCATGACCATTCACTTTTTTATGATCAATGATCTCGTTCAATATTCATAATTATTTTTAAATTATTATTTTCTTCCATTTACACATCTTCACCACAGATTAATTTTCTTCTATATAAAAACATATCATGTGTTATTTCCAAATGATCTTCATACTTCTCTTTTCTCTCTTTTCAAGTGGAAGTTTTATTATCCCTGTTTACAATGTGAGATTTCAATAAATTTATTTTCAAATGTTACAACTTTTATTATATATTTGGTGTTAAAATTGAAATGATTCAATTTATTAAATGGTGGATGTAATATCATAGGACTTTAAAATAACACTGTGTTCGATAGCGTACAAGATATACAACAATGAACCTAAACAAACCATGAAATATTATTATTTAAATATGATCATTATAACATAGTAGTTAAATTGGAAGGTATGGATGATATTAAATACATTATGAAATATATATAAAGGTCCTAAAAAATTTAAATGTATTGATTAATTATTATGAAATAAGCACTCAATTTTTAGTAAAGTCATTTTATTTTTAAAAAATGCATTTTCTTCAAAAATGATTTTATTACCTTTTGTTAGAAAATATTATAATTAATTTATTAAACTTCTTGAAATTTTATTTGATAAAAATTATATCATTTTTGAAATAATCACATCAAAATTATCTAATGGTGAAATTTTGAGAATTTTCTGAAATTTTTTATTTTTCAATGAATAATGAACAACCCCGATTTTTAATAAAACATGTATTTAATTTTAAAGTATTTTCAAAGTATAAATATATTTTTAATTAGTCCATTGTTATTTAAAATAATACAATTATGGTTTTGAAATAAATTTTATTCTTGAGTTTAGTATAAAAACATTTTATATTTTAAAAGGGTGTTTTTCTGAAAATTGTTTTCACCATTTTTTGCTACTTTGGTTTTAAATTAAATTAAATCACTTATGCATTTTGAATATTCAAAAATGTATTCCATATTTAGAATCAGGATTCCAATTTTTTTTAAATATTCCCAATTTATTTTTTTGTTAATATGAATATAAAATTTAGTAATATTTGTTACCACGGTAAAGGGTAAATCAGATAATTAAATATAAAAAATAAATGTTAAGAAATTGAAAATGAATCTAAAATAGGAATTAATATTATGAGATGATTTACTTTCTTATATAATAATTTAATATTTATTTATATGGAATTTTATTCTTTTTTTATATGGATATGACAATTATAGTATTTTATGTAAAGAAAAGTAAAAAAAATCACACTCTTCTGTTTAATAACAATAATATTTTTAAATTGGGTTCAAATAGAGAATATATTCGGTTATAAATATTTATTTGAAATCTAAATGATTTATCTTTATCATGTTAAGTTAATATTAATTTTTAGTGAAGAAATAATTACATTAAATTCTTACATAATGCTAACACAGTAATTATTCAATCAACGGAAAAATAAATTAAATAAAACTACAAACATTAAAAGTAATATAATTTGAAATGATTAACATTATAAAAGAATTTTATATATTTATATAATATTTTAGGTATATATTAAAATATTTTCTTTGAATTTCATTCTTTTTCTTGATGTTCTTAGAGTCAAAGAAATGAATAGTTCTAAAATTGATATTAATGATATTTTATAATAAATAATATTTTATTAAGTAATATAAATTATTGAAAATTCTATATTTAGAAAATTGTTTAGTATATGATTTATAATATCAACCATGGTTAATTTATGATCCTTTTTCCATTTATAGTAACTATATTGACCCCAAAGAGAAAAAATCTTGTTATCGCGGTAAGTGTGAAAAGGGTTAACTCGGGGTTAAAAAAACATAATGTTAAAAACAAAGTAAGAATTTGTATAATTTTTATTTTATGAGTTTAGTTTGATAAAAAATCATATATTTGAAATAAATCATTTTATATCCATTTTTAATTAAAGATTAATTTATCTTAATTTTATATTTTATGAAATTCGAAAAGTGTCCCTCCCCTCTCTTATAAAAGGGAACCATTTCTTCTTATTTATTCACAATTAAAGACCAATTTGTTTTATCCAATATCTATTAAAATACCTTAATAACATCCCTTACCACATTTTGTAGGCCTTATTTTGTACATAATGCTAATCCTAGAGGTTTTAGGGTGTTATACAAATGAGATTTTTTGAAGAAGAGGTATAGTTTATAACCGCATGTTTTAGTTTTATTTCTTCTTCCATATCCACAAAATATTCTCCAGACATGATAAAATAATAACATAAGTATCCTAAATATATTAAGATTTTATTATATTAATGTAATATCCTATATCCATGTCCTTTTCCATCCATTGAGAAATTGAACATCGTTCATGTGTATAGAGAACTACAACCTTGTGTACCATTGTAATTAATTTTCTATAATCGTATATCACAAGTAGATTATAAAGATATAATTAATTTTTATATATTATATTCATTGAATTTTTAAAAAAATTAAAACATAATATATAATTTAATTTCTTATTATTCTATTCACTAAAAAATGATAATGTCATTCGTGTGTACATGTGGACTGCCACATCCATGAAGTGATGTTATTCATTTTTTAGCACCACATAACATGAGTGATATATATAAATATATTTAAAGAATTAATCTTATATTTATAATATTATAACCATTTTGTAAATATAAAAAAAATATTTACCTTGTTTTAATAATGATCGTTGAAAAATGGAAATGGTACACATACATATGTATGACTTAATGTCTCTATGATTGTAACAAAATTTGTTTTTCATAATCATATTTAATGTTTAGATTTAAAAATATAATTGATGTCTAAAAATGATAATAATTTCATTATTTTTATTATAGATATAATGGAATATAAATCTCTTTGACCATATTCAACCTACTGAAGTCCTTTTGGACTTATGAACTGAATATTGTCAAAATGTCTAAAATGAAATTAAATGATTATTATTTACAACATGGTAATAAGTAAAATAAAAGGAATAATAAAATTGAAGAAGGATATAAAACAATTAAACAGTTAATATATGTTTATTTTTTGGGAACATAAATAATTTATGTGACGAGTCAAACTCAAGGAAATGGACTTTGTTTTAAAAATCCTCTTTTAAAGTTTACCTTAAACATATTTTTCTTTCTTATCCATTTTTTTTAAATTTGTTTATGAATGTTTTTACAGGAACATAAAATATTCAAAAATGAAATTTTGTGGAACTTTTTACTTTCTTTAAAAGTGTTTTAAAAGGAATCTTTTTATGAAATATTTTGACTTTATTTAAAAAAGACAAAAGGAATGTTCTATTTTAAAAAATATTATGACAATGAATTTTCCTATCACTATAACCATTATTTTATGTTTGTATTACTCTATAAGATTTCATGTTTTCTTCAAATAAAAACCCTATTTCCATTTTTTTGAATTAGCATATTGAATTTTTTTATAGAAAATAGTATTTTGATATAAGAAAGTGTTCTATGCATGGATCTGAAAGAGTTTTTCAAGGGTTTTATTCATGATATGGTCCATGGAAATTGTTTATAAAGGATTGAGACCCATTATAGCTCATGGGTGAGCCTTATATATCTTATACAATGGGTTTACCCAAATAATGCTCAAATTCATTGAGTAATGATTATGTTCCTCGGATAATTATTTTGGAAGCTAGTCATATGGTTAATCAAATTATAATGGTTCTTGTAAGGGTTCTGTAATAATTATATGATAATGATATTCTAAATAACCTACACGAATTTTCTATACATGATAATTTGTTTTTATAGAAATAATTTATTTTTAAAAGGTAATATAAATGATCTTTTTAAAATAAAGATGATTCCCTTTCTTGGTAAAAAGGTAAGTTTTTTGGAAAATGTTTTTTCAAGAGTTTTCATTTTTTTCACTGGAGTAATGGTTTTCTTCATTTTATACCCCTTATTGAGATTTTTCTAATCATCCCTCATTTTTTAAAAGTTTTTTCATAGGGTTTAAGGATGGTAAGGGAAAGGAATGAGTCAAGTTTAAATTCATCAATATTTTTCATGAAAATAAATGATGTTTTATTTTAAATGTTTTACATTATGAAAAAAGATTATACTAATCAAAACTATATACATTGTATTATATGGTGTTTTTATATATTATTTACCACCTAATTCTCTAAAAATATAAACCCAAAAAAATCCACAAATGTAAGAGAATGAATTCTTAACTTAAAAATCAAGATTATGATATATTTTAGGTTTGATCCTGGCACTAACTTTGAGAAATTATTGAAAAACCACAGATAGTATCGAGATAAACCTAGGAATCACCATATCTTGATGACGTGTTGTGGTTCTTACAATGAAAATACCACCTTAACCTTTTCAGGATTGACTGATCAGCCACATTCATAAATCACATGCCTTAAGAACTTCACTTCCTAGATCTTGAAGTTGTATTTCAAAATTTTCCCATATAGAAGGTGACTCCTCAGGATTTCCAAAAGCAAATTTATATAGTTCTAATGCTCACTCTTGGATCTCAAAAAACTAGGATATCATCCAACCACAAAATGAAAATGTTTCGATATGCTGATGGAATATTTGGTTCCTCAAGTTAAAAAAAACTTTAAGATCATTAGAAGAACCAAAAGTCATCACAAGATATTCATAATGGCCATACCTACTCCTGAAAGCGGTATTGAAAATATCAAACTCTCAAACCCTGAGCTAATGACAACCTGATTGAAGTTTGATTTTCGAAAACCAATTCACCCCCTTTAGCTGATCAAACAATTCATCCACATGGGACAAGAGATACTTATTCTTAATAGTCACCTGGTTCAACTTTTAGTGGTTCATGCACTGATGAAGTGAAAAATATGAATTATTGGAAAATAGCATGAGTTATGTCCATGGGTAAATATTAATGTGAAAAAAAAACCTTTCCTTATTAGATCATTCAACTAGATATTGATCTCACTTATCTCCTAAAGATCCTTTGATAAGAGGGTATCGAGATCGATTGCATACCTAATTCCATATCAATCATTAAATTTACCCCAACTTTAGAGGAAGACCAAAAACTTCATATGTGAAGACATCAAATAAGCCTCTAGAAACAAAGTGAAGATCACCAAGAGAAGAAAAATTATTTTTATTGATAATAATGATAGATAAAAAACTCATGATTCTAAAGTGAGAAGGTCCCGCATGACCAGACCTCGGATACCAATCTCCCTGAAACACCAGAGAGCTACCATAGGAGGTAGATAATGAAACATGTTGATGATAACAATAAAAAATATCATAATGAGAAACTAGACAATACATATTAATAATGACGTTAAAAAAATATAGACTGGGAACCAAGAAAACCCAGACCAACTCCACATTTGCTATCGATAGACAACATTGTGAACATCAAAACCCATGCTCCTTCCTCTTTCCAAGAGGTGTCACCAACTCCATAAAAAATTACATGAGATATCTCATAAGTTTTAGGAAATCTGAAAAATTAGTAGATATAAATGAGTTTGAGGTAACACTATAAAAAAATAGTTTCTATAAATATTCAACAAATATGGTACCTCTCAATGTAGCTTCTCCTATGTCAACCTTCACTAAAAACTCATCCACTGTGTGAATTTTTTTCAATCCCAAATTCAATGTATGGATCCCTATAGTCTTTGAAGATTTTCACTATGCCACAGTATCCTTTGGAGTTGAATATCATTGGCCATAATGGCACATAAGCATGCCTAGAAGAAACTCATCAAATAACCCGGGTGGCCCCAAGAATTACAAATCTTAGGGGGTGTGCGACATGATTATTAGGTGTTCTATACCTTTACACATTGATATAAATCTAGGAGAACACTACTATATGTTTTTGATGGTTTAGAATAGGCACAATGATGAGAACCACCTCCACTACCCTTGTGATTATCGTGCCACTTCCTCTTCTTCTCTTACGCACCACTGAAACTACCACTTGGTAGAAGATAAGGGGAATAATAGATAATCTTTCCCACCATATCCATTGTTTACATCATATCCATATCTACTATCTATACATAGGTGTAAAGATTTAACATAAATACATGTGATCAGATACCCAGTCACAAACCCTGCAGGTACTTCTGAGGTTTCAACTAATCATTTATTACCACTTCCGAAGCAAAACGAACCAGCTCTATAAACCAGTTGGTGTACACTAACATTGAACACTCTCATTGATGCAAAGAGAGAAACTCTATATAATTTGGCATCATTAGAGACTCTAGGAAGAACCACTGAAATAATAGGATCTTGAAACCCTACCAATACAATGCCATATGTTATTATTCTGTACCATATAATCCCACCACTTCTTGTTGAGAACCTAAAGTCTAAACATTGTGTACATCACCTTGATAACTTCAGGTGCATCCATGAAATCAATGACCTGGTCGATCTTGTGTATCCATCCCTCTTCCTATTGGGGTTCATTTTTACCCATAAAAGATGGGATTTTCTCGTTTAGTAACTCTAAAGCTTGATCTCTATCTCCCACGTCTCTTGGAAGCACTTAAACAATTGGGTTATGAACTCACGATACATTCTTATCTATGACATGAACTTCCCTCGTGGTAGCCTATAAAATATTCTGATTCAAAAAAGGATTCCCTTGAGGTGCATCTCTCAATGTGTCCTCCCATAGAACCCTTGGAAGACATCTCAGAGGCATGTTACAACACACCATAATAGAAGAAAACAATTATACCATAGGAGAATATCATATTAATCTAGAAAATTATAAAAATAAAATGATATCAAAGTCAAAAACTGACATAAGTAACACACTTCCCAATATCCCATGGTAACTTGAGGCTCTTCATGGAAAGATTTGACTAGACACTCACCACAACCTACCCCTCAAGCCTTGAAAATCCTATCTATTTTATACTAGATAAAACAAGACAATAACACTTGAGGATAAACCACATATGATACCAATTTATAACAAACCAACCTAGGATACCCTTCTAAAACTGGTACCCAAACCAATTATTTATAGACCCGAAGGGCATTCTTGATCCCCATGGGCTGATGACCATCACTTGGGAATCAAACAACGGAATGAGGGAACAATTTAAAACAAACTAAAACAATATACATGATATATATATATATAAAGGAAACTAGAAGAATAACACATTCCATAACCAATGAAATACATTGGAAGTGATACATCCTAAAAGAAGCAAGAAAAAAACCCATGGTACATATCCAAAAACTGAAAAACACAACAAAAACTAGAAACAACTACTTTGTGTGATGGGTAGTAAACATACCACCAACTAACCATACCTATCTGACATAAATACCACTACCTCAATGTGGTGCCTTTCCTTTTTTCTGCATTAAAAGAAAAATCAAGGTCCACACATCACTAAATGGGTGTTCAGGTTGTGAGATAAATGGTCTCAGTAGGATCCCACCCATGTGTTCCATATAAAGTCTTTGTATAATAATACTAATATGATACATTTTAATAATACATGTTATTATAATCAGTAAAACATTTTTTATATAAAATCATGTTAAACAGTTCCCCCTTTTTTCCACAGTTCCAAAACCAAGCTAGGTAAAACACTTTCAAAGCTTAATTTCAATAAAACACTTACAATTATCAAAGAATGTATATCAAAACCTTATATCACAAGACAAATAATATTGGTAAACACCAATAGGATATCAAATATTAAGTTATCTAGGTCACTCATACCATGATAATAAATAATAAATAGTGTGCACACAATCCCCTAGGACACTAGGCCTTGGGAGCATAAGAACACTCCATGAGTACCCCCACAATGTAAATATTATGTACCTAGGACACATGACCTAAGGAGAATATGAAAACTCCATGAGTGAACCCCCTGATAGAAACAATACACAAGGCCTAATACTAAACTCTCCAACTAAGTACCCAAAATTCTCATCTGCAGTATACATCAATTAGTTAAAAAGGGCTTATGAATTCACAAACAATTCAAAACCACCCTTTTTTATCAAAATATGCATTGAAAACCCATTTCTTAAATCCATTTCACAATGTTTTAAAAAGCACATTTTCTTTACCAAAATAAGGTGAAAACTATTTTTTTAAACCCATTTACACACTTAAATAAATAATCACCAAGATCATTCCAATTAATTTATAAAACAATTTATAAAATCAAGAGCAATTATGGTTAAAATGCCATAGGCTAGAGACAGAACCAGCTACCTCAAACTCTGGTCACACCCTAATCACTATGGGATCCGCACATCAAAAGCAGAAATGAAACATAATAGAAATTAATAGAGTCCCTAATAATTATTATTATATACTAAGAAGTATCATCACATGATAAAAACTACTAGGAATGAAGAGCAACACTGATTCCAAACTGAGAGAAAAAAACTAACAGGAAAAAAACAAACACACTTATCAAAATAGAAGCAACTGACCATGATGAAGATCTAACACCGAATGGAGGAACCTAAAGAGATAAAGACCACCAAAATCACATAGAAGAGACCTGGGGTTAGAGGTAGGTAAACACAAGTATAATGAGAGTAGTTACATGTTTTCATCATACTAAAACTCATTATACAGAAATAATTCATTTCGTGGGTCACTAATTTACAATGTGAATCCATCAGGTTGTATGTATATCAAAAAAGGTATCATCTTGGCTAATTAAACCCATTTTACCCATTCATGATGTGAATGGAATTCATGTCATGAACCAGATTCATGGTGTCTTCATAGAAATATATTCACATTGTAAATCATCCTATCTCAAAGTGGATCTATTTTTTAGCATGTTCCCAACCCAACTTTCTAAAGAAAAATCACATAACTCTTCAGAACATATCTGATAGCATGTTAACTCAAGAAAAACACTTTTAAAAATTAAAAAAGAGATCACCTTTCACCAAGATGTTACATGGTAAAAATATAAACAATGAGATAATACCACATAATATAATAAAAGGGAATAATTTACCCAACTTATATGAAATAAGTTTAGGAGAACGATCATAACTCAAGTAAAAAAAATTGATTTACCAAAAATTCTTATGATTGAGGTAGTAATTTATTCAAAAGATATTTAAAGAAAAGGACTTTGTTTGACTTATTATATCACAATAAATATAAAGAAATTTAGGTACATAACATTTTTGAGATAGTAAATCGATAGAACATTATAAAAAGGAAACATGGTGCACGATATGTAATGTGACGTACTAGACCCAAATTCCACTGAATGGTGCCCCGAGTCCAGTTCGCCAAATGGACTCAAGTGTGACTCCCTATATGTCAGAGGCTACTGACTAGCAGTGAGGGCCTAGGGTATGTCAATAGGGATATTGTTCCCTCATGTTAAAGTGGATCACAACATATATAATCAATAACAGGTAAATAGCATAAGCATAAGTAAATAGAAGGCACGGTGGAAGAAGAAAAAACATAAATGGACCAATAACACATTATAGAATAATCAAACATAGATAACTAATAAAAAAATCAACTGATAAGAGTAATAAAATTTTTAAAACTAAATTATGTACAGAAGTTGATTATAATGTATGTCATGTAGCTATAAAATCAGAAAACATGTATACATGGTAGTAGACAATACATGCTTTACAAAAGAATTAAAATGAATCCAAAAACTATCAAGAATATCAAGTGCTATCCCATTCATCTTCTACCAAGATCTATCCTAATGAAAACAAGCATGACCTGAGGTCCAAAGTGGGACGCTTCCTCTTATCAACACATGTATACATATGATCTATCTGGGTAACATCAGTGGACCAGATAGCGTGTGAGATAAATCTCAATAGGCCGACACCAATGGTGTCTATGCCGTCTAGTCTATGTAATATTAACTGAAATAGTGTGCAAGTATATATATGAAATTAGAGACAATAGAATAATGTAAATACCCTGATACCTTCTTTAGCCTCAGCTTGTGTCTGAAAAAATAAACATTTCATTAACTATTTCCCAGTTTATAATATGTGATGTAATAGTATATCAGGTATAACCAAATAATCCTACAATAATAATAATATAGGATCTAAGTTAATATCCAAGGAATCCCTAATGATGATAATAATAAAGAGAATCCAATGTAATGACCAAGGAAACCTTGAACTCAGGGGTTGATCCAACTCAATAAAAACCTAAAGTATGGCTATAAGGGGTCTACATGTAATTCAAGGGGCATCTCCTAATACATTCCACTATAATATGATTCTAACTAAGTCCAAGGGTCTTATCCTAGGTAAAAAAAGGTTAATAAATGAATGTGCCCAATGGTATTATTCATAGTTTCATGTGTCCAAAGACATCAAGTAGGATCCCAGGAGGGTATCCAAGGACTCATAATATTTAAATGACAATGAAGGTTTCCTATGGTGCCATATCGGGCATCCACTGGTAGAAAAGTCCAAGGTTCTAATGTGGGTATCTCCCTTTAAAACTAGCTCCTTTAATCAGAATAGCATCCCTAATTATCAAGGAATTTCCTCAGGAATCCAAGGTTGGCTTGAGTGTGACCACTCCTATAAAGATGAACAAGTCCATATGAAATAGTCACCTTATACTTGATTGATTTAATAAATTATTCCATTTATTACTCATACCATTTATTAAGTCAATTTGGTTCATTCCATATGTTTTATTCGTGGGAAAAGGCATTTCAAAAACATGTAACCATTTATCATTTTAATTACTTAATCATTAATTAGGTTCACTCCACTACAATTCATCAAGCATGGGAAGGTGTACTACAGACTTATAAAAAAATCATTCCATTACATATAATTAGTCAAAGTAATAAATATGTTATATTTTCCATTTAGAATTGAGATTAATTTATTACATTGAAACACTTACCTTAGAAGGGTCAAGAGGAAACTACACATGTTAGCCAATAGAAGTTCATAAATCATTTAATTATAGAGGGATTACCACTAGAAGGGTCAACCCACGCAACCGAACAGTGTCGTAGGTAAACCCACATGGGTCACCAAGTCATAATAAGAATAATAACCTACATGTAAAGGTTGGTGTTGACTTTATAACCTCCAAAGATAGGGTGAACATGTATAAAAATGGATCTATAATACGAGAATGATGATTATAAGAATGAAATATGAACTTAATAGGCAATGTCGGATGAAATCAGTTTGCGAACAATGAATTTTTTTTATAAAATAGTGAGACTTGAGGGATTATTCATATACCACCTACATCAACCCTATAACACACTCCATTTTTAATATCATCCATTATTTTGGCCTGGATCAGAAGAAACTTGAATAACAGATCAACACCTTGAAAATAGGACATACGAACCTGCACCCAAATAGCATATCCAATAGGAAGAAGAATGATAAATGGAGATATAGGATTTAAGTATTTACTAGTGTGCTTAAAACGTGACATAAAAAACTAAAATTGAAGGTTAGATCAGGAGACGGAATCAAAGCCTAGCCTTGGGCCCCATGGGGGGATCCTGTGTGAGAGGGGGCTGAGTTTCTGTCTGAAAAATAGAGTCCATGCCACTTTAAAAAAAATTAGTAATTTACACGGTGTGTAAATTATTTACACAGCATGTAAATCTTGGAGTCTTCCTCCCTAGGAAAACACCTTCAAATGAAATGAACTGTCCTACCTAGGGTATTACATGTCATTTATTGGATATATGTATTGTATTCCAATTACACATTGTGTAATTGCCCCGCATCCAATCTACAACCCTCCTGCCTCTTTCTTTCCAAAAACTTCCCAACCAACCCATGACCTATCTTTAGGGTCTAAACCAAAATAGAACATTACAAGATCTTAAAGTGGAAACTAAAAGGATCCATATCTAAAACAAAAACCAGGTTCTAACATGTAACATGTCTCAAATAATCATAATTGATACCATGAAAACCCTTACAACTTTGGTATCTTTTGAATCGAAGGCCATGTAAATAAATAAGATGTTATGACTCTTCAAAACTCATGAATTTAAAAAATATGAAAAAATAAATTCATTAGGTAATAATCACACTACATAAAATAAATTATGGTGTGCAATATCAAACGTGTGTCATGAATTTGAAAATGGGGCAAAGAAACCCTTACCTCTTGTCCTGACTTCTATGAACACATTTTAACATTCTTGTATCCCAAATATAGCTATTTTCATCACTTAATTTATAACCTTACTCATATATATTTTCATTTATGCTCTACATATATAGTCATTCACTATATTAATTCTTGTAAGTTTCTTTTTTACCTATTTTCCCACATTGGGTGTTTATAGTTTAACAGTTTGTACTAGTTTTGTAATATTTGTGTCTTTATTCATTCTTCTTAAAAGTTAATATTTAATAGGTAATTAAATTTACTATTAGGAAAAATTTATAATAATTTATGATGTTTTAAATTCCTTTGATCGGTGTTTTAATTTTTCTCAGTGAAGATAAAATGGATAAGAAACATGTTTTGGTGATTCTTCAAGAATGAAAGGTTTTCTTAATTAATTACATTAATAATAGTATTAACATTCCAAAACCAATAAAAATTGTTATTCACATATCTATATCATATTCTACCATTAATTAATTCCCCATAGTCGTCCATGATATAAATTCATATCATTTTTCAAATAGATGGATAAATCAACTCAAACCTGAATATGTCATGATTAATGGACAAATATGTGGGGTATTAGATGTAATATTAATATACTAGTAGCATAATGATAAAAAATTATATCTTAAAAGTGTAGCCTCTTTCATAAAAGATAGATTTATTCGGTATTCTATCACACTTGATTTTTAAATATACACAACTATATACTTGTGAATGTCTTTTGAATACAGTGTTGCTACAAAGATCAATTGACTTTGTTATTTTCTGAAAGAGTCTACACTTTGAAGATATAATATTTTAACATTATATTGCTATGAAACTGCTATATATTTGTTGATACTAATGTTTAAGATCTTTTAAAACTAGGATCACTTCAAATATTTTCTTACTTTAATACTTTCATCTTTGAAGAAGAATATTCGTATTCTGTCATTTTATGATGTAACTATGAAGTTCAACCTGTACCCTCAAAAAATCAATCTCTCTTGATTTATTTGAATTCTGACTACTCGGACTCAGTCATGGTGAAGTGTCAGCTTCTCGGTCTAAGATGTGGATTTTTTCGGTTCCCTGCAAAAGAACCAGAAGGATTTGTTTAAGCCTTGATTGTAAAGGTGTAAACTGTCTGTACTCCATTGTGGATTTGAAGGTCTTATGGTAATAAAAACTTTCTAGTGAAAATCACAAAGCTCATAGAGAGATAATTGGTGGAGTGGACTAGGGGATCTTTGTACTGAAAACCACTATAAACATTATTGTGTTTTTGTTATCTATTTATCCGCTGGTTAATTACATACAATACATAACACCGCATATCTACATTAATCTCAAAGAAAAGGAAAAATCTAGAATCAGTCAAGATTTTTGAAAAGACACAATCCCCCCATCTTGTGCGTCTTTGTATTATTCCGACCTAAAATTTGTTATCAAAGGTGAGATTTTTTATTAATATATAAAAATATTAAAAGAATAAGGTCTATACAAAGAAGAAGACAATGGCTAATACAAAATATAAAATGTCTATGATTTGAGCTTGATATTTTAATGGTGACAACTATGGATGCTAGAAATCCTGAATGGTCATCAATATGAAGAATCTTGGATTCAAAATCTATTCAAATATCGTCACTCCCTACCTAATTCCTGAGAAACCAGAGACATGGTATGCCAAAACAGAATATGGATATGATATGAACTCAAAGGAAATGATTTTTATCATATGTGGACTTGGACCTGATGAATTCAATTGAGTTTCATGATACCCAATTGCCTATGAAATGTGGCAGACAATCGCTATTACTTATGAAGGAACAGAAAATATGAGACAAATGAGGAATTCTACTACAAAACTAAATTTTGACACTTTTAGAATGTTTAGTGGTAAAATAATAACACAAATTAATAGATGGTTAATATTAATTTTCAACAATATTACTACCTTGGGAGATCCAATTTGATAATTAGATAAAGCGCAGAAAGTACTTAGAGTACTACCTATAAAATGGAATGGCATATCCATAGCTATTTGTCAATCAAAACCTATCAAGAACTTGAAAATTAAAGAATTAATTGGAACATTGATTATGTATGGATCAGAAATGAAAGATGAAGTTGAATATCACAAGATTATAGTAAAAAGGGAAAATAGTACCCTTAAGGTGACATCTTAGAAGCATGAAAAAAATCAAAACATGAAGTTGAAAACAAAAATACAAATTCCTAAAACTCTGAAATGGATCTAGATAACCTATCTAGAAAGCTTATAAAGTTCTATAAGATTAAAATAGGCTTCAAAAAATACTTTAAGAATGATGAAAAGGAACTAAAATAATTAACAAGTCATAAGTACCAAAATATGGGTCACATCAAACATGATTTCCCCAAATTGAAAGATTAAAGAAGGGGACATAAAACAAATACCAACAAAATGTTGATTATGAGAATAAAGGAAAAGGATCCATGAATTCTATATAGAGTGTATCTAAAGAATCCAGTAGCTCTTTGAAATGTGATTCAGAAAAGAGCCACAAAATCTAAAAGAAAATACGTTCTTTATGTCTAAGAATAAATAAGAGTTACAATCCTATTATTCTTCTACTTCTGACTCTGATATCTACTCAAACATAAAATTGGTAATTACTGTTCTTTTTCAGAAGAAAATTTTTATTATTTTATAAAAAAATATAAATCTTTAAAAAATATTCATAATGTTTTTTTAGGTGAAAGAGACGCAATGATAAAGCAACATTAATATATAATTGAAAAATTCAATTCATCTATATCAAGATGCATTGATCATGAAAAAATGATTAAATAATTGCAGGATGAAGTAGAATCTTATAAAAGTACTGCTAGTATTTTGACTAAAGAAGAGAAATCTCTGAATGAAATTCTTGGAAATAATGCTATTAAAAGAAAATGTTTGGAATAGGAAGCAAGGGTGAGAAATCAAAAGTATACAAAAATTATTTTTTCCCAATTCAAAAAATGTTACATGCTATTATTATTTAATAAAACGTAATTAAACTAAATATTATTATTTGATAAATCCTTAAATTTGTGGTATTAAAAATTATTTTATTTATAAAAATATTTCTGGAAATTTTAATACAAATTTTGGAAAAAATAAGGCAAATCTGGATTCCCAGATCACTGTTTACTGACACAGCTGGACCCAAGAAAATATGGGTACCAAAACAAATAAATATTTAAATGTTTTTGTAGATCAAATACCATAGGAACAAACATGTTGTATGGTATATGGATAGTGTATGATCTAATTACATGATTGGAGACTCTACAAATTTCCATACACTGAAACAAATCAATAGAGGTCTACTCACATTTGGTGAAAATGCAAAGGGAAATATTATTGGAGTTGGAACTATTGGAGATCCAAAGACAACCTCAATAAAAAAGTAATATATATACAAGGGAGAAATAACAACCTGGTATGTATTTATCAACTTTGTGATGATGGATTTTATGTTGATTTTTCTAACAATTCATGTACTTTCATCAAAGACAAAATACTAAAATTTAAAGAACCAATAACTGAAAATATTTATACTTTGGATATAAATTCCTTATGAAAACAAAATGTAAATTGTTTAACTACTAAGGCAAATTAATAATGGATCTAACATGGGATACCTGGACATTGCAATACATATTCATTAAATAAATTATCTAAGAAACAATTAGTTTCTGATTTTCCTAGTCTTAAGTTTGAACAAGTCAGATTTTGTGATGCATGTCAAATTAGAAAACAACACAAATCACCTTTCAAATCAATTAAAAAAATTTCAACATCTAAACCATTAGAACTTATCCATAGGTATCTATTTGGACCATCTAGGGTAGCAATTTTGGCTGGTAAGTTATATTTATATGTTATAGTTGATGATTTTTCTCTATTTACTAAGGTATATTTACTAAAACTCAAATGTTAGGTATTCAATATTTTTGAAATTTTTTGCAAAATTTATCAAAATGAAAAATATTTTAAAATAATTTAATTGAGAAGTGATCATAGTAGATAATTTGAGAATCAAGAATTAAATTCTTTTTTTTCAAATTTAGGTATTAAAAACACATTCTCTACACCAAGAACACCTCAATAAAATGAGATTGTAGAAAGGAGAAAAAAATATATTCAATAGTTGGAAAGGATTATGCTAAATGAATATAATTCTCCCACATATTTCTGGGTTTAATCTATAAGCACAACCTCATATATCATGAATAGAGTTTTAATAATGATAATTGTTAAAAATAAACCCTATGAACATTAGAATAATAGAATACTAAAGTAAAGTAATTTAATGTTTTTTTATGAAAGTTTTATATCTTAAATACTAAGGACAATCATGGTAAGTTTGATCTAAAAGAAAATGAAGGAATATTTCTAGGTAATTCTACTACTTATAAAGCCTATAGAGTTTTTAATAAATAATCAAGAATTGTTGAAGAATAGGTTCATGTAAAGCTTGATGAAACTAACCCTTTTAATAAAAGGAAAATAAAATAAATGAGATAACAAACTCTTTAGAAAACATGAGTCTTGACCCACTTGGAACAATTTTTTAAAATAAATTAAATGAAATTCAGTCTAGTTCATAAGAATATGAAACTGAAGAAACTGAAAGTGTATTACCCAGAAAGTCTTTAATCCTAAAGATCCATAATTTAGAAACTGTTATAAGAGACCTAGACACATGAATTAAAACAAGAAGAAATGTAGGAAACCTCCTTGAATTCTATGCCTTTCTATCTTAGTTACAACTAAAGTTTTTTAAATAAGCTTTAAGATATGAGAGTTGGTTTTTAGCAATGCAAGAATAAGTAAAATAATTCATAAGAAATGAAGTTTGAGAATTAGTGGAAAGACCATTCAATTATCTAGTAATAGGAACTAAATGGATCTTTAGAAATAAATATGATGACCAATGGATCATTACTAGAAACAAAAATTGATTATTAAAAAAAGTTTATAACCAGGAAGAAGGAATAGATTATGATGAAACCTTTTCACCTATAGCCAAATTAGAATCCATTAGAATCCTTTTTCTTATGCATATCATATTAATTTTAAATAATATTATATGGATGTTAAATCTACATTTTTAAATGGATATTTAATGGAGGAATTTTTTTTGAACAACCCCAGGTTTTGAAAATCCATTCCAACCAAATTCTATTTTTAAAATTACTAAAATTCTCTATGGCCTTAAATAATCACCTAGAGCTTGGTATGAAAAATTATTCTCATTTTTATTGGAAAATGGATTTTCTGTTGTATTAGTGGATCCTAATATTTTTAAGAAAATAGTTTTTTTTAATACTATATTTGTACAAATTTATGTTGATAATGTTATTTTTGGTTCAACAAATAAAAATATTTATAATGATTTTTCAAATCTACTGAAAAAAAAAATTTGAAATGAGTATGATGGGAGAACTGAATTTATTTTTAGTATTTCAAATTTATAAAAATTATTTTGGAAAGGTTTTAAATAAAATTAAATATATTATTCATTTATTGAAAAAGTTTGGACTTGAAAATAGTAATACTTATACAACTCCTATTTGTACCAATATAACACTTGATTTAGATAAAGTTGGAAAACCAGATGACAACAAGTTATATAGAGGTATGATTGGTAGTTTATTATATATTAATTCTATTATACCATACATTATGTTTTTTGTTTTTATATGTGCTATATTTCAGTCAAATCCAAAAAAATATCATCTTACAACTATTAAAATAACTTTTAGATATTTAAAATAAACTGTTTTCGGTCTACTCTTTTTCCAAAAACCTCTAATTTTAATTTATATTCATATGTAAATGCTGACCTTAGAGGATGTATAATAGATAGAAAATACACCTCATGAACCTGTCACTTTTTAGGAAAGTCCTTAGTATCATGGTCTTGTAAGAAACAACATTCAGTTGTACATTCAACAGCCAAGGCAGAATATATATCTGTTAGCAATTGTTGTGCACAAGTGTTGTGGATGAAACACACTCTACTAGACTTTGGGCTAAATTTTAATAATATACCTATTTTATGTAATAATACTAGTATAATAAACATTTCAAAAAATCATCTATTCCACTCTATGACTAAGAATAATTATATAAGACATTACATTATAGAGCATCTATCATTCATCATCAACAATTATATTTCTATTGAGAGGCCACCACAAAGGGACTACAAGCAATACACCTCCTCATGGAGGCCTGAAATAATGAATTCCAAGGGCATACCCTCTAATCAAGTTGACCCCCTCAGGTTTAAGGGATGTTGCATTATGAAGAAAAAAGGATCAGGACCAAGAACCTCAAGTTAGGCAAGGTGGTCTACAACTTGATTACCCTCTTACCACATGTGCACCACTTTGGTTATATTGATAAGCTGTCTCATGCACTTTCTGATGGTATAGATGATTGACCAGGGGAGGGAAATAGGCTATTGAGGACATTATGGATAATCTTGGAGTCAGTTTCAGCCTCTGAAATATCAATTCCTTCCTGGTTTCACAGACTAATACCCTGAAGGAGGGCCCTTGCCTCAGCCTGAAGGGATGAGCCACTGCCCAAGCGGACTGAAAACGCCATAATCACCGACACCTTGGCATCCTGAACTATGCCTATGTTGTGCATGACCCCCATGATGCAGGAACCATTGGTGTTTATTTTAAGACCACTATATGGGGGATTCCAATGATCCCAATGGTTCCTAGAAATGTCAGTATCATTCTGGGAAACATTGGAGGATCTTCAAATAAGGTTGAGGGAAGGAGCCTCCCGTCATTTTCTAAGGAGCGGGGCAAGGTCCAGAAGAAGGTTTTTTGTCCTAATGATGATGAAAGAGCTGAAGGAGAGGACCTCATCATGCCTCGCCTTGTTTCTAGCTTTCCAGATGCTTCAGAAGCCTATGTGGAGAATCAAGGTACGAGCCTCCTTCTTGGGACCCTTGTCTCCCGAGCCATGAAACCACCTATGCATGAAAGGGAGGCCTACCATGATACTATCTGAAAGGGCCTTAAACTCACCGAGAGCACACCACAGCGCACTCTCCTAGTCACCCTGAAAGAAAATGTGATCAATAAATTCTTCCTTACTGTTCTTGTAGTAGGGACATCGTGAAATGAGCAAGATACCACGTCATTTAATATTTTTTTCTGTAGGAGTTTCCCTATTTATGATGCACCATGAAAGGAAATTTAACTTTGAGGGTAGGGAATTTGATCAGAGGATCTCATTCAAACTGTCAGAACTATCCTGGGTGCTCAAAGTTTGACGATAATCTCTAGAGTTAAAGGCCCCCGTAGATGAGGGGGTGAAAATGTATTGGTCGGGCTCCGAGGATAATTCAATCAAGTTAAATTTGGTCTGCTGGTCTTTGTCTAGCACCGTGTGGATAAACTCGGGTTAGCGGCTGGATTCCCTAAAGGAGATGTAGAATCTAGGCATCCCGGAAACCCGATAGCCTCCCCATCCCAATTGTGCTTCCAGAAGAGGATATCTTTGTTCCCCAATAGCCATCGGGAGTGAGGTTGCAGATTGAAGATGACGGAAAAAATACTAGACCAGAGTGTAGAGCCCCGAATCATCCTCGATTAAGGGTCATCAAAGGGAGAGGATTGCATGGTTTTACGCCAGAGCATTCACTTTTCCAGGACTTCCCATGAAATTTTCGCATGCATGCAGCTGATGGTGTCCTCAAGGCCACAAATGTTGATACCACCTTCCTGGACTAGCCTCACCACCATGCTCTATGATTCCCAATGACATTTGCCTTCCAAGGTAGGGTCCCAGATGAAGTTCTCCAGTATCTTTTCGATGTTGTGAATCATACCCTTTGGAACTTTGATGGCAGAGAGGGCATAAACTAGAGTAGCGAGCAGAACATTATTGATGAGAGTAACACATCCACCAAAAGAAAGGTATTTGTTCTTCCAGTTTAGGATACGTTCAGTAATCTTATGGGATAGGAAATCATAGTCTCTAATCAAAAGTCTTCGAGGGGAGATGGGATCCTTGAGATATTCCATGGGGAACTCTCCTCTGTTCATGTTGAGGTTCTGGTGGATAGCAGCAGCTCAACTAGAAATGCATCTATTGGAAACGTAGAAAGTGATCTTTTCCTTGTTCATCACTTGAACAATCTATTGGGAGTAATCCTCAAGCACCTTCATGAGTCCTTTGATCTATTTTATGTAGGCATTCATGAATACGAGGGTATCATCTGCAAACATCAGATGGGTGATGGGTTGGGCTCTCATGCTTCATCTGAAGGGGATTATCTCACTATTGTTGAACCTCTTGTTGATGGTGCAGCTGAGGACATCTTGGGAAAGAATTAACAGGCTAGGGGAGAGTGGATCTCCTTTCCTGAGCCCTCGAGTATCCTTACAGAACCTGAAATTCTTCCCCATAAAACAATCACCAACAAAGAGGAGCTATAACATCTAAACATGATATCAATGTTCTGAAGATCAAGACCCATACCTACCTAGAACTTGTTGATGAAGCCCCACTCCACATGATCATATGATTTGTTCATGTCCAACTTGATGGCCATGTTGGAACCACGGGTCTTAAGATTGATGTATCTGATCATATCCGGAGCAAGGGAAATGGCGCCTTGGATCGAGCATCCCTTTATGAACCTGTACTGCTCTTCAGAGACCCAACGATGGAGGTTCTTTGACATTCTTGTGTTGATGACATTGGCCAGGATTTTGTATGGAAAGTTTCATAGGCTCACTATGTGGTAATGAAAAATAGAGGTAGGGTTATTAGACTTCGGAAGGAGGACAAGGTTTGTGGCGTAGGCGATCCGTGGAAGGCTTCTGCCTTGGAAGAATTCTTGGATGGCCTTAACAACATCCACCTTCACAACCTACCATGAGGCCCTGTAGAAGAATCTTGGAAAGTCATCAAGTACCGAGGCGCTTTCTGATTTATGGCCCATCATAGCGCCATATAATTATTCTTCATTAGGCAAATATTGCACCCCCTCATTGTCCTGGATAGAGAAAAAAGAAGGGATAACCTTCAAGAACCCTGTGTAAAGTCCCGAGTATCCATTGGACCTCATTGGATTAGGGATGGAAATCAACTCTTGGAAGAAGGTAAGGGCTTGAGCACCCACCACATCCCTATCATCCATGTAAGATCCATCGTCTAAAAGAAAGTTGGGTTTTATTGGCCGCTTTCTCTCTTTGATGCATGCATGGAAGAACGTGTTGTTACTGTCTCCCTCTTTGAGTCATGATACCCTCGATGAATCTCTATCCATGCATTATTGTTTTTGAAGTAATTCCTCTAAGAGATTTTTCTTACTAGAAAGATCCTCAAATGAAAGCTCATCCCAGTGCTCCTCTAGCTTTCCCTCTACACTTTCAACTTTCTGCATGGCACACTCAACGTCAGTGTCAATGAGGGGATGGTCCTTCCACCATTCTCGTAAGCGATCCTTGAGCGGTCTGAGTTTATTGTGATTGGAAACCCACATATGCCCCTAGGATGGCTAATTCCAAGAATCGTATACTAGGACTTGGTATCCTGAAGTAGTGGTCCACTGATGAAGGAACTGAAACCTCTCTGAGGTTCCCCAACTTGAGGATAGGCTCACCAGAAGAGGAGAATGATCTGATAAATTTCAGACCAGATGTAGAACTGACATGTTGGAGAAGAGGGTGGTGGCTTGGATTTTGTCCAGACACCTATCCATGTGGCTCCATGAATGATGGGTACCCATTTGGTTATTTTACTAGGTAAAATTGTCCTCTGTAAATCCTAGATCGATGAGACCTTTCCCCACCAGAAATTGAGAAAACTCTAGAATTTCATTCCTCTGGAAGGGACCCCTTCCTTTCTTTTACTCTGGGGTAGCAATGACATTGAAGTCACCCCAACGACCCATGGTGAATTACCCAAATCAAAGGTGTTGAGATTGCTCCATAACTCTGCTCTTCTGTGATGGTCACAACTTCCATAAACGAATGACATGAAGAAAGTGGTGTCCCCCTTGGTCACCTTGGTTGTGATGTGTTGGATACCAGCCTACACCAAAATGACAGAAAGGCTATTATACCAAAAGATACATATGTGGTAGTTGGAGGGGTCAGCATGCAAGGAGCCTTGCATTCTGATTTTCCATGAATAGTCACTAAACTTGGATTTTATTTGCTTGTGCTCAAGGATTTCAACAATCCCATCCTTCTGTTTACTAACCTCTACAGTAAGGAAATCTATCTTCACCCTAGCCCTGAGGACAAGGGCATTCCATATAGAGATTTGAATCATTTTAAAGAAAGGTTTTCAGCACTGGCTCTAGAGAAGCTGGCCTTCTTGAAGTGGGAGGACGAATGTTCAGGTTGGTTCTGTGATCCTACATGGGTTCACACCCCATCCTTTTTGGATGGATTTCTGGGGGAGGGAGTATATGGGACTTAGGGTGAGAAGATGGATTGAATCCCTTCCCCAGATGATGGCTCTGGATATAGACATGGATTAGTGAGTCTTTGGGGTGGGATGGCCTCCCAGGGGTTTGTTCAAGACCTAGAGATCTGAGGAAGATTGGTGAGCCCGCCCTGGGAAGGGAACAAATAAAGAAGGGATCCTTCTTGGTCGGGATTCAAACCCGCGAGGGGGATGCATGGCTTGGGGACATTGGGATGGGGGCACGGCCAGGATGCCTACTGAAAGGGGCAAAGGCAGAAGCTTACATTCCTCCAAGGTGGAGGCTCATGACCATATGGAACCAAGGAGGGGAACAACCAATCTAGGCTAGAGGATGACCAAGAACCTGGGAATGGAAGAGAATCATTTGACCAGCCAGATGACTTCAAGGAGAGGATAACACCTCACCAGGACCTGGTCTATATGGGATAGGGAGACTGCCCTTGACACCACTTCTAGTGAAGGATCCGATGCGGGGACTATAGGAGAAGAGGAAAGGGGAGTGGGTCGCGGTTGGGACCTAAGATTTGGGATCTTGACCAAACGGTCCCCCGGGTAGTGACCCTGGCATACCTAGATGGAATGGCACTATAGAAGGCAATGGGTGAAAACTGGGGGAAGACTAGATAGGAAATGACCTGAGACCAGCTGACAGAGTCCTTCACCCAAAGGTAAATCTTCTCCGGCAAGGGGAGGGAGAGATCAAGCTCCACACATAAACGCGCCATTGAAATGTCATCACAGCTCCTAGTCCTCTCTTCAAAATATAGGAAACTACAAAGGGCATCTCCAATTACCTTCAGGAAGCCGCCATTTTGAAAATGAAGTGGGAGCCCAAGGAGATCAACCCAAATAGCTGCGAGGGGGCTCTCCTTTCCCTTGTGAACATCCATCAACCACTGTGATAAATTGAATCTCCATAGGCTGAAATAATGGGGAGCTCTGCACCATGCATGATGGAAGTCTTCTTCAGAAGTTAGGACTGAAGTTCCCATTCATGATCTTAGTATCATTGAGAGGGGGAGGGGGTGAATCAGTGATATCTTTTTCTTTTTAATTTTCCTCTTTTTGAAACAACTTTCACCTCCTGTTAAAGATTTTCTTCCCTACTAAACACACACAACCATAAGAACACAAGATTTACAAGGTTCAGTACTCAACAAGAGTATATACGTCCTTGGTATGGTATGAAAACAATCCAGTACCACACAATCCACAAGAAAACAATCCTTTTATGTGGAATACAATGAGTAGGATATACCTTAACACTCGTGTAGAACTTTGAAAACAATCCAATAGTGTGTGTGCTCCCTCTTAGCACAAATAGGGTAATGTATTGATTCTGTGCTTCTTAATGAACTTTCAAAAATCAAATATTTCAAAACAAGTCTTCACTTTTCTACCCATAATATGGTAAGAACCTCCTGGTGAAGATAGATTGCGCGCCACTCCCTACTTGCACGCCTCCCTGCTTGTGTGCCACCTACTTGCGTGCCTCACTTCTTGCGCGCCACCTACTTGCGTGTCTCCCTACTTGCGCACCTCTAGAAAATTGCACGGTGAAACTTTCATGGAAAAACTTTCATGGAAGAACTTGAGCGGCAAAACTTGCGCGGAAAAACTTGTGTGCCACCCTACTTGCGCGCCTTATCAATAACCCTCAACTTGCGCACTACTTCAGCTTGCGCGCTGCCCTCTGCTACATGCGTGATCAGAGAACCCCCTACTACTTGCTCTCTCAGAGCTCAAATTTTCTCTTAAGTGTTGAGAATACAAAAATGATGAGGCTAGTCATATATTTATAGTCATTTTGGTGACTTGAGCTCCATATACACTTGCATGTTGTTCCTACTTGCGTGTCGCTTCATCACTTGTGCGCCGATCCATCACTTGCGTGCCCTTCCATCACTAGCACGACACTTTCTTTCCTTTGTCATATTTTTATATGACGATGTTGGAATATGACTTGCGCACAACATACACTTGCGCACCACTTATACTTGCGCGTCACACTTGCGCACCACTTATACTTGCGCGCCACTTTTGACTTGTGCGCCAATATTTAACTTGCGTGCCATTTTATTTCCTTTGTCAAATTTTGATGTGATGATCTTGAAATATGACTTGCGCACCACATATACTTGTGAACCAATACTTGCGCACCAATACTTTCATGCCATTCTTAACTTGGGCGCCACTTTCTTTCCTTTTCCAAAATTACTTCTTTACTCTCTCTACTCTTCATAAGGATCGCATTACAAATTCTCCAAAATTATGATATTTATGAAATACAAATCAGCAAAGCATCATCACAGTTTTTGAGTCCTTTACAGAGTGAATTGATTTATCTTCTTCGACAACAAAAGACAACACTCTGTAACAACAAACTTTTCTTACTTCCTTATCCGTCCAACTTGGTCCCAACAATCTCTCCCTTTGGATTTTGTTTTCAACCATGATTCATAAATCACTAAACATTGTAAACTTAAGAAATGGATTACTTATCAACAATTCTAAGCCTATGTGAGCTAACTCATTGTAGGAAAGAATAATTATTGACAGCCAAAACCATGTTGTCCAAAAACAGTGACTATGAAATCTCATGAGCATACCTCCTCAGCCTTCTTCAGAACATCTTTCAAGATTCTACTTCAACATTGTTTAACATCTTTCAAGCTTCTACTTCTACATTATTCACTTCTTCAATATCAAACTTTCCTGGAAAACAACATTGTTTCCTAAAACCACTCCAACAAATAGTTAGAATAGTTCACACACATACATGATGGATTCACATCTTACCCACAACTATCCCTTTATGCATACATCTATAAGGATAGATTTATGAAACAATTCTCCCCCTTGACAACACTATCCAAAGGAAAGATGAGAGTGGGGAAGAAACACGTACCGTAACCTTGATGTGAAGGAGGTTGGACAAACATGTTCAACCTCAATTTTTCAAATGGTTCCTTCGGTAATAGTTTTGTGAATATATCGGCAACTTGTTCAGATGTAGGAAAATACTCCAGCCTTAATTAATTCTTCTCCAATTGATCTTTGATGAATTGGTACTTTATATCAATCTATTTTGAACGAGAATGTTGTACCAGATTACTTGTAAGATTTATTGCACTCTGATTATCACAACCCAAGAGCAATGGTAGCTTTACTTCAACTAGTAGATCTTCCAGCTGAGTATTCATCCACATTAGTTGAGTTGCATCTTGAGTAGTAGCAACATACTCAGCTTCAATTGTGATAAGAGTTACTGAATTTTGTTTCTTAGTATGCCAACTAACACAACTTTTCCCCAAAAATAAAACTCCACCAGATGTGGATCTTCGATCATCAACATTTCCTGCCCAATCAGCATCAGAATACCTGAATAGATCAATATTTCTTGAGCCATCATACATGATTCCAAAATTTTTTATGCCTTTTATATATCTAAGAATTATTTTTCCATAAATCAGATGTGATTCTTTAGTAGAACTCTGAAATCTTTCACATAAATTGACAGCATAGACAATGTCGGGTCTTGAGGCAGTCAGATACAATAGACTTCCAATCAGCTTTCGAAAATCTTTCTGATCAACTTCCTTGCCTTCTTTATATTTAGACAACTTGGTTCCCACTGAAATTGGTGTGGAAATTGGTTTCTAATTTTCCATGCCAAACTTCTTCATAGGTTCCTTAGCATACTTTTCTTGAGACAGAAAAATGTGATTCTTCTTCTGTGAAATTTGTATCCCAAGAAAGTACTTCATTTATCCCAGCATGGACATCTCAAATAACTTCTTCATCTCCTCGACAAATTTTTTACATGATCTTTCATCATTTCCATCAAATATAATATCATTGATATAAACAATAACGATAAGTGAAAACTACTGACATTCCTTGATGTAGATATTGCTGTCAACTCTCCCTTTCTTAAAGTTCATCTTCCTTAAGAAAGTATCTAATTTAGAATACCATGCTCTCAGAGACTATTTTATCCCATAGAAAGCCTTCTTCAACCTGAACACATAAATTTCATCCTTTCCAATAACAAATCCACTAGTCTTATCAATGTAGACTTCCTCGTCAAGGTCAACATTCAAAAATGAGGATTTTACATCCATTTTAAAGATTTTGTAACCTCGTTGTGCAGCAATATCAAGAAAGATTCTGATTTTTTCTAATCTTTCCATCGAAGCAAAGGTTTCATCAAAATCAATGCCTTAAATTTTTGAATACCCTTTACAAACCAATGTTGCTTTGTTTCTTATTACTTTACATTATTCATTCAGCTTCTTCTAGAAAATCCATTTTGTACCAATAATGCTCTTGTTGTCCGGATTGGGTAAAAGTTCCCAAGTATCATTCTTCTCTATCTGATCAAGCTCTTCATTCATTAAATTAACCCATTTTGGATGCTCAAATGCTTCATTTACATCATTCGGTTCAACTTTAGAATAAAGATAAGTATGTGATATAGCATTCGTTGTTCTTCTTGTTTGAACCCTCTGATTTTTATCTCCAATAATATTCTGAGCCTCCACTTGCTTCCTCAACCTATGATGAGTTGTTTGAAATCCATCTTCATCACTTGATATTTATGAGTCAGATTCATCTTCTTGAGTAGGATTAACACAATCTGCAGCATTATCATAATTGTTAACAAAATCTTCTCTATCCTGCTCAACTTCCACAACAACATATGATTTCTTTTCTTTCTCAATATTTTCAAAAACTTTTACATATGAAGATTCAATAATTCTTCATGTTTCTTTCTCGAGACATCTATATCCTCTCCCTTCTAAAGCATATCCAAGAAAAATTCCATCATCTCCTCTTTGCTCAAACTTTCCAAGGTTTCCACCTTTATTATTTATAATGTATGGACTCCCAAAAACTATTAAGTATTTCAGACTTGGAGTTTTTTTATAGAACATTTCATAAGGAGTCATATCTGAATTTGGTCTAAAGAAACATCAGTTCTGAATATACACAGCAGTTCTCATGGCTTGCCTCCAATAATAATGAGAAAGACTATGCTCAAGCAATATAGTTCTCCCCATTTCCACCAAACTTCGATTCTTTATTTCAGAAACCCCATTTTTTTGAGGTGTGTATGGTGAACTGAACTCATGCTGAATTCCATGCTTCTCAAGATAACATTCAAACTCTTAATTCTTGTACTCACCACCATTATCAGTTCTCAAATTCTTCACTGAATATTCACATTCCTTTTCATCTTTCCTCCTAAAACTCTTAAACATTTTTAGAGCATCTGACTTATGTCTCATGTACATAACACAAGTAATGCGAGTAAAGTCATCAATGAAAGTAATGGAGTACTTATCTCCATTTGTTTATTGTTTTATCATTGGTCCACATATATCAGAATGTATAAGTTCCAAGGGTTGTTTTGAACGAATTTAAACTCTCTTATGAAAAGAGTTTGTAATCTTCCCTTTTTCACAAATAGTGTAACACCAATCTCTTCTTCTTGATAAATCAGGCATATCTCGGACATTATCTAGCATTGATAACTTTCACATATTTCTCTGACACATATTTCCTAGAGTTTTATTCCATAACTTATTTTCATCCACTACACCCATGTAACAAGAGTTCTGTACTTCACCAACTTGGAACAAATTCCCTCTTGTATGTTGGCCGCTTGTAACTATATTTCCATCATTTTCACTTTTCACAACAAATCCATCATTTCTGAAAATAACTCTTTTGCCCTCATCATAGAGTTTTGACACACTAAGAAGGTTATATTTCATCCCATCAACATATAGTGTTTCCTGGATTTCGTCTTTTCTTTTCCAATGATGGTTGATCCAACATCTTTGATCCTTAGAGATTCATCATTTCCAAATGTCACTGTTCTTTCTTTGAAGTCTTTCACATTCTTCAACAGATTTAAGTCTCCTATCATATTAGATGAACATCCACTATAAAGAATACATGGATGTTCTCCTTTTATAGATTTCAAAACAGTTTTGACAATAAGAGATTTTTTTCCTTCCTTTTCCTTCACTTCCTATTGTGCTTCCTCCAATTTCCTAGCCAGGTCAATGTGTTCTGGCCAGACAACCATGAACTCTTTATTTTCAGACTTATCAAATATGTCCCTTTAAGCTTTTAAAAACTCTAGCTTTTGAGAATTATTAAGAATCATTTTTTGCTCTCGTAACACACTGAGGCAGCCCTTGGCAAGATGTCCAGGTCGATCACACCTTTCAAAAATAGTTTCTAGTGGTTGGAACCTATTCTCAACTTTCACACCAGTCTTCTCAGATACCTTCTGAAATTTATTTGGAGACTTTATATTTTGAAAGGATTTACTCCCCCTCAATCCTTGTCTTTCAAAACTTGTGGAATAGTTTTAATGTTGTTGGTTGAACCAACACATATTTTCCATGTGTCTGAATCCACCATAATACCAGCAGTAACCATAGAAAGAATATTTTCCTCTGAAACTTCTATACTGAACAGATTTGTGAACACACTTCTCAACAGCCTTCTTAATAGAACTATTCTTACCATAAAACATCTTGTTTTAATTTGTAACTCCCTTTCTCATTTCAGATTTAACAGCATCAGAAGCATTAGATGTCTTTCTTGACTCATGATTTTTATGCACTTATGATTTTTCATCATTGCTGACTTTGACCACATACAGGATATTTCCAGCCTTGTTCTTATTAGAACCAGTTCTGTCTTTCATTTCAACCTTTGATGGTAACTTTTGTGGATCCTTACCTGGTTTATTCTTACTGGAACATTCACCAACTTCTGAGATAGAATTTTTGAAACTGATATTCATTTATTTAGTGTTATAAAGTTTCTGTTGGACAAGTTCCAACTCTTCTTATTTTGCCTTCAGCTTTACTTCAAGATGATCATTACGATTCTTTGTATTCTCAAGATAATTTTTTAGATCATCAATCTCTTTTTCTATCCTGATTTTCTCATCAGTAAAACCTTCTTGATTTCTTAATGTGGAATTTTAATTTATCAGCTTGTTGTTTTCCTTCTCAAGTCTCTTGATCTTCCTTAGACATTCTTTCAACTCTTCCTTAAAATGATATTCAAGTTGAGTTTCTTCTTCTTCTGAACTATTGCTCTCGTAATCCTCATTATTCAATGCAGCAATAAAGGTATTCTCTCTAGTTTTTTTTAAAAAAAAAATTATCGGATTCATCTTCGTTGTATTCTTCATCTTCATCTTTAGATAAAAAGCTTCTTCTTTTTTATTTGAATATCTTTTTATCCTTCCCCATTGAAAAATATTTATCTTTGTCATCTTGTTTCTTCCACAACCTTCTTGGACTTCTATTTTCATCATCATTTTCTTCTTCTTTATTCTTTTGAGGATAGTTAGCCGCAAAGTGACCAATGGATCCACACTCAAAACATTTCAAGGAAAGTTTACCCTTGTATTTCCATGTTCCTCTTTTCACATTCTTAGAAAACAAGGATAAAATTTCATCAAAAGTTTTACATACCTCATCTTCTTAATCGAATTAAATAGCATCATCTTCAATAAGAGTCTTCTTTGACTTCTCTCTCTTTGTATCCTTGAATGACATTTCTCTATCAGCTTTTGGTTTTCCCTTCAAAGTATTCTCCCTTCTCATCTCATAAGTAATGAGAGTTCTATGAAAATCATCCAAAGATAATGTTTCAGGGTCTCTATCTTCTAATGAAGACACTTTAGCATCAAAATTTTCAGGTAGAATTCCCAAGATCTTTTCGAAAACTGTAGAATCCTCCAACGTTTCACCATGACATCTGATTGTACTGACAATATCATTTATCCTGGTAGAGAAATCCCCAACAGATTCAGATTCTACCATTTTCAAGTCTTCATACTTCAGTCTCTAGATTTGTAGTTTAGCCTTATTCAATTTTGTATTTCCTTCATAGATGTTCTTTAGTTTTTTCATGATTCCTTTGGTTGTAGAAACACCATTCACTCTTAAAAATTCACTCTCAGAAAGAGATGAGAGTAACACATTTTTAGCTCTTCCATCATTCTTAAGATTATTCTTATCGACAGGGGTAAGAGGAACCTTGTCGTCAATATCAGGAAATCCATCTGTTGTAGTTTCAAGAACTTCATATCCAAGAGAAATAAGATAAGGAATCATTCTGTCCTTCCATATGTGATAGTTCTTTCCATCAAAAATCGGAATCCCCTTACTGTTCACACAATTTAGATTCTACATCACAACTTCTCTTCAACCACTTCAGCAAAGAATAAACGAAGGGAACCGGTCCCTCTGATGCCAATTGAAGTTCCCAGTCTGGATCTAAGTATCAATGAGAGGGGGAGGGGTGAATCAGTGATATCTTTTTCTTTTTTAGTTTCCCCTTTTTGAAACAACTTTTTCCTCCTATTAAAGAGTTTCTTCCCTACTGAACACACACAACCACAAGAACACAAGATTTACAAGGTTCACAACTCAAAAAGAGTAGCTACATCCTTGGTATGGTACATATACTATCAAGTACCACACAATCCACTAGAAAACAATCCTTTTATGTGGAATACAACAAGTAGGATATACCCTTACACTCATGTAGCACTTTGAAAACAATCCAATAGTGTGTGTGCTCCCTCTTTGCACAAATAGGGTAATGTAATGATTATGTGCTTCTTAATGAACTTTCACCAATCAAATCTTTTAAAACAAGTCTTCAATTTCCTACCCAGAAGTCGGTAATAACCTCCTGGTGCAGACAGCTTGTGTGCCACTCCCTACTTGCATGCCTCCCTACTTGTGCACCACCTTTTTGCGCACCACACTACTTGCATGCCACCTTCTTGCGCGACTCCCTGCTTGCACGCCTCTGGAAACCTGCGTGGTGAAACTTTCACGGAAAAACTTGCGTGGCCGAACTTGCACGGAAAAAATTTCATGGAACCCTACTTGCGCACCACTTCAACTTTTGCGCCGCCCTCTGATACTTGCGCGATCAGAGCACCCTCTACTACTTGCATGCTCAGAGCTCAAATTTTCTCTTAAGTGTTGAGAATTCAAAAATGAGGAGGATAGTCGTCTATTTATAGTCATTTTGGTGACTTGCGAGCCATATACACTTGCGTGCCATTCCTACTTGTGTGCCACTTCATCACTTGCGCGCCGCTCCATCACTTCCGCACCCTTCTATCACTAGCGTGACACTTTCTTTCCTTTGTCATATTTTGATATGATGATGTTGGAATATGACTTTCACACAACATACACTTGTGCACCACTTATACTTGTATGTCACACTTGCACACCACTTATACTTGTGCGCCACTTTCGACTTGTGCTCCAATATTAAACTTGTGTGCCATTTTATTTCCTTTGTCAAATTTTGAGGTGATGATCTTGAGATATGACTTGCGCGCCACATATACTTGTGTGTCAATACTTGCGCGCCAATACTTGTGCGCCATTATTGACATGCGCGCCACTTTCTTTCCTTTTCCAAAATTACTTCTTTAATCTCTCTACTCTTCATAAGGCTTGAATCACAAGTTCTCCAAACTTATGATATTTATGAAATACAAATCAGCAAAGCATCATCATAGTTTTTGAGTCCTTTACAAAGTGAATTGATTTAGATTCTTCGACAACAAAAGACAACACTCTGTAAAATCAAACTTTCCTTACTTACTTATCCATCCAACTTGGTCCCAACAAGGAAAATATAAAATGGGGTTCTATGGACCACTGAGATCCGCACTGGTGCTTGGAGACCCCAGGAATGGACGAAGCACTGGAACACCGACAGGGGGGCTTGGCAGCCCCAAACCGATCCACTAACAACCACCTCCTGATTTTATCTGCCTCCATGAATGTCGAGGCTGAAAACTCTAGAGAGATGAATTTTCCTTCCTGTGTGGACTATAGGGGAGCCATTGAGACATCTGGGAAGTAGGGGTAGGGAGGACCAAGATTCAGCCCGCAAAGAGCAACTTTGAAGGAGGTAGGCCTAAGAACTGCTGGAGGAGCGCCCAAAATGAGAGGCAGGAGCAGAGGAAAGTAGCCAGACCCAGAGGGAGGATGTAGAGGATGCTCCAGGAACAGAGAGTCTAGATAGGCAGAAGTGCATCCCAGAGTGAAGTACGGGTGCTCTAGCTCCAGCGGAGACCAAGTGGGAGGAGGGTTAATGGTAAAGAGATTATAATCCACTGGTGGTGCATGAGGCGCATTCTCACGAGACATTTCTTCAACTCTATATATCATTCTAGTTATCCAAATCCATAAACATCAAACCTTAAACCCTTAATACTTCTAAAATTGAAGCATTAGGTGGAGTTGATGATATCGATCAGATCGAGAAGGTTCACCAGCATGTGATTTATCAAAAAATTCTTCTTGGAAATGTAATCAATTTTTACTGTATAAATGAAACAACTATTTTTTTAAATAATTAAATCTGATTTCAGGGATAGGAATATCTTTTTAGAGATTGTAATAAACTATTTATTTTTGATATTTAAGTAAAATAATTTTATCAGAATGCTTCATTCAGTTTTGGGGTTGATAAACATTATATTGTGTCTAATATTTATCATGAAAAATTTTCTATTTCTTCAATGAAAATTACTAAGTTTATGGTATTTCCCCATGAGGGGGAATCTCATTTTGATTTTGAGAAATATAGGAAATGAAATATTTATATAATAGGATATAATGTCTTTCTTGTTTGGAAATTCATCTGTCCAAAATATGATGACTAAGACCTAAATCCTGATCAAAAGGTCTTGAAAAAAATTATACAGTCCGCAATTTTTTGAAGGACTGTGGAGTTAGAAAAAGTTTTGTATCTTGATATGTATGTTCTATTTTGGTTAATGAACCATATCAAGATAAATTTAAATAGGTATATCCTGAGTTATATGAATTATTGATGTTCTAAAGAACATATAAAGAGTTTTTATCCATATAGAAGGATTCTTTATCATTTTCTATTTAGACTGGGAAAAGTTTGAGACATCTCATTAGGTTAGAGATGTCATCACAGTAATGTTTTAAATGCTGGAACTATGAGGAAGATAGGCTATTTTTTGTGTAACTCTTGTAATAATTTTTTACATGTTGGTATAATGGAAAAAGATATGATGATGGAAACTGCTCAGGGGGGAGTAGTGAATGTTACCATCGATTGGATCTATTTGACACAAACTAGAATAAGAAGTTGAATAAAGAGAAGAGGTTGGCCTTATTCTGAGAAGAATAATTTCTATAAACATTACTGAGGCTATGAATATAGCTGGAAATGGAAATGGAAGAAGAATTGAAGCATAAGGGGATGAAAATATTGAGCAAGAGGCTCAAAGAGAAGATTAATAGAGAGAAGTTCTCCCTATTTCAAGTGGATCCACCCCTGAAAATCATTTATTGGTTGTTTCTAATTTAGTATATGTAGAAGTGTCAACTTTAAGAGAAAGAATATAACTTTAAGGAATGGTTGGTTTTGAGAGAGTTCTAGGTTTGGCTATTGTGGATGCAGAACAACCTTAAAGAGCTATTTATACAGAGTCTTGTAACTCTTATATTAATTATTTAGTTATAAATCATAATCTTTTGGAAGAGTGGAAATTTTCTCTAATACAAGAGTCAGATGCTGAGAAAAAGAAAGTAGAAGATCTAAGAATCACAACAGTACCCAGATTTGAGTTTGAGGCTCTTCAGTCTAATTTAAAAGAAGTTCAAGAAACTCTTGTTTCAGTTGGAGGCATTTATCAGAACCTTGTCCAAAGAGATCATATCTTTGAAGGAATAATATATTAATAAATATGATTTTTATGAGCTAAATTGGTTATTGTGAAGAGAATTTAAATCTCTTAGTTAAAGTCAAGAACAATCTTCCTCTTAATAGAATCGTCCAGATTTGATCAGAATATTTTAAAATATTACTTCAATGTTAGCTTATTTCAATGAAAAATTGCTCTCTCTTCAGTGTAATAGTTCTCCTTTGAATATTCTTCTTGAAAATAAAATACATTTGATCAATCAACTAACCTCTGATGATTCTTGGTTAGGGCCAGTTGTTTATCAAGTCAGATATAATCTGAATGTTTTCATTCAGTTTTAATAATCTGTTAATGGGTTTATCAAATTAAATTTTTTTGAGAGCTCAAGGTTTGATCAAGATTCTAGTAATATGATCCAGTAGTGGACATTAGTTTTCAATAACAATTTTTAGAGCTTATTGGTGAAGTTTAATGATATTAATGGTGTTGTACAATCCATTCCTCATCATGTTGTATCCTCTTCCAGTGTAGAAGAAGAAGAAGAAACTACCCCATATAACCCAATCCCTACTTTGTAGATACATTTCTTATGCTAATTGGTGTATTTTAGTCAATTTTCAAAACATTTGATTTTTAATTAAATTTAATTTACTTTTTTTATTTCTATGAGTTTTATTTAGTTTTATTTTTTTATTATTTATGTCCAATATTTTACTACCAATTATAAATTTATTTATCTTTCAATAGTTTTAGTAACTATTCACTTAAAATTTAGTGCAATATTAAATATTGTTTGAACCTTTTAATTTTCGACTTTCTTTATTATATCAAAAAAAGGGGGAGAAAATTGGTTAAACACAAACATTTTCACATTTTCAATATACAAATATCTTTTTCTTTAATCAAAATAATACTATGAAATTAAAATATTATTAAGAAAAATTAATGTGTTCCTTAAAAATGTTTACAAATCCTATATTTTCTATTAATTACTTTATGTATTTTGTGATCATAAAAAAGGATAGATTGTTGGGCATGTATTGTCTCAATAATACTCTGAAATATGTGTTGATTTTGATTCTCACAAATACCATTATTTATTTTCTAATAATTTTTCTTTTATGTTTTTTTAGGAATTTCTATCATGTTTACTTGTATCTATTTTTGATGGAATACAAAGTTATGGGATGTGTTATATAAACAATATTCATACCCTATGTTATATAAATGAGCATATGGATCACAATCCCTATGCTACACTGAATTGTAAGCATATGGATCAGAAACCCTAAATTTGTATATAGATCAAAAACCTTGTAATAGGTAAATTAATGTATGGATTATCAACCCTTAATTTGAATAAGTTTGTGAAATTTCAATTCAATGATGAAGTCTAGAATCCTTGTTCATTTCCTACGTTTGAAGAATGAACATATCGATTCTCAACCTTACGATGAAAAGAAACCCTATGCGACACAGAGGAACCCTACACTACTTAGAATAACCTTATTATATACAAAGGAACCCAACGCCACATTAAAGAACCCAACACTATGAAAAGGAACCATGCTCTACATAGTTGAACCCTACATTGGTTTATTCATATCGAATATCTAAATCTGTGATTTTATCCAAGATTTCTGTAACAACCCTGATGGAATTAAAGATCATTTGAAAGAAATATTATGATTATTTTAGAGGATAATTTTTGATTGATTTAAAAACACATATTAAATGGAATAATTCATTTCTATTTCTAAGGGATGTTATGACTCTTCTGATCAATTCAATTTGAATATATGTAATTTGTTAGGCAACTTTCATAGATATAGAATACTAAATCAAGATATCTACTCTATATATTCTATCACAATTTATTCTGAAATATAAATTTCTATATACTTGTGAATATATTTTGAATAAATTGATGTTTCAAAGATTTATTGACTCTTTTATTTTTTGAAAGAGGCAACACTCTGGAGATATAAGTTTTCAACCCTGTATTTCTATAAAACTACTGCATATTTGTTGCTAATATTGTCAAATTCCTTTTGCAATCAGGATCACTTAAAATATTTTCTTAGTTTAAGACTTTAATATTTAAATAATTATATTCATATTTGATTAGTTGCAACTAAAATTGTGAAGTTCAACATGTACCCTCAAAAAATCAAACTCTTTTTACTTGTTGGAGTTTCGATTGCTCGGACTCGCCATGGTGGAGTTTCAGCTTCTTGGTCTAAGTTGTGGATTTTATGTTTCCTTGTAAAACAATTATAATGTTATGTTTAAAGCTTTATTTTAAAGGTTTTAATTTTATGTTCTCAGTTTTGGATTTGAAGGCCTTGTGATAAGAGGACGTTTCTAGTGAAAATCACCAAGCTCATAGAGAGAGCATTGGTGGAGCAGATTAGGGGATCTTTGTGCCCCGAACCACTATAAAAATTGCCATGTTCTTGTTCTCTAGTTATCTTTTTTATTAATTAATTACAATATAGAACACTTCATATCTTCATAAATCACAATGAAAAGGAAAAATCCAGAATCAATGAATATTTTTGAAAAGAAACTATTCACCCCCCTCTTGTGTATCTTTGTATTATTCTGACCTAAAAGTTTATCATTCATATCAATAATAGATTATTCAATATGAAATACCATAACTTTATTAATATCATAAACATCATACTTATCCTTTAAAACCATTCTTATAACTATCCACGAAAGTTGATGATGAAAAGATTAATGGAAATTGATCGTTCTATGGAGCTGGTAGTCCACAGTATGTAGAAATGATGATTTCATTTTCCATAGAATCGGGAAAAGGATTAATATGGTGTATCATTTCCGAATATAAAATATATCATAAATATCATACTTATATATTAAATGCTATATTAGGATTATCCTTACAATATATTGAAGGAAAAAGAAACACCTTGTTTCAGGGGGTGGTAATTCGTACAATGGATGAATGACTATTTCATTTTTCTAAATAGAAAAAGGAAACATCATTAATGATTGTACCATAATTATAATAACATAATAGTATTTTAGTGATAATGATGTTATTATTTTAAGATAGTTTAATGGAATTTGAGGAATAATAAGTGCACATAAATAAATAGAAATTACAAAGGGGCAGTTAGAAATTTATACCTCACTTGTTGGATTATATTCTTTGAAAAGGGGGTTCACCCTTTATGGGATGATCTTTTGAGAAGATCAGAACCTCTTGAAGGTGGCTAGGAATATTGAGGAGAGTTTTGGATACTTTTTTGGGTAAACTAAGTTGATTTTTATGTGAGGGGAAGTGAGTAGAGGAGTTCCCCTTTTATAAGTGAAAACAGATGCTATTTTTGTAAATACCCAAAACTTTTTAATAATGGGAAGTAATTATAAAGGAAAGTGGCTCCAAAATTGAGGAATAATTGAGATTACAGGTGATAAGATCAAAATAGTCCGCAACCACACATTCCTACTCATGTTTTAAACTCATTATAATTATATTTTTCACTTTTTTCATTTCATATTTTTTATCATGTTAACTACTTTTTACCTAAGGTAACTCATCCTTTATGCCCAAAAATAAATTGACCCTTATTACATAATTTGGACCCACTGATTCCAAAATTTAAATATATTTATTTTATTAAATTTCTAAAAGTGATGAAAATCAATATTAATATTATAAATGTATAATGTATCAAAATCGATTTTTTTGAAAAATTTAACTTAAGTTCTAAAATGTCAAATATGAGTTTTAAAATTAAAAAAACACTTTTAAAATAAAAATTCAATTATAAAATATAAATTTAGTCTTATAAAAAGGTTTAATTAATTTCACATTCATACTTATATACTAATAATTTCATAAAAGTCATGATATTTGTAAAAGTGATATTTTTCACCATTCACGTACAAATCAATCTTTTTAGAAAAATCCCAAATATTAATCTTAAGATTAATTGCTATGATTAATCCAAAAATGAAGTTTATTTTTTTAATTTAAAATCCTAAAATATAAAAATTTAACTTTTATATAAAACTATAAAGCGTAGAAAAAAACTATTTTTATAAGAAAATAACTTTTTAAAATAATTGTTGTTCTTATTTTTAATTTGAATAAAAAACTAATAAGATAGAATCAATAAATAAATATTATATTTTATTAATATAATAATTTAAAAATAATATACTTAGTTTTTTTCTAAAAATTGAAGCACATAAAAAGATAGACTCTTAAATAGAATAATGAGTTAAGTAAATTTATATACAATAACCTTTATATATATTATTATATCTCATAACTCGGTCACTCTTATTCATACCTAATAATTCAATGGTCATGTTTTAATGTTCTAAAAATATCATTATTTAATTTTAGTCTAATGTTTCATATGAATAAATCTACCGAACACATTTTTTATTTAAGGAAAAATGTACAGTGAAATCCAAGGTTGTTATATTCTTCTCCCTTAAATAAGTTGTTTCCTTGTAATTGTAATTATTACTCATTGAAGAAAGTAGGTGAGTATATTTTTAACACATTCATCAATTTAGGTATAACTCCAATATGAAATTTACCTTACTCTCTTAGGCTATATCAAGTTACCTATATTTCCTCTAACAACATTATCCATTCATACAATCATGTACACCAGTATGTATATACCCTAATCATATATTCTCTATAACATAATATTCCTAAAACCATTTGAATCTAAAATACATTAAACTATAGTGAAATCATATATTCCTTACAAAATTCTCTCATATCTTAAACCACTAGTTCATAAAGTCACACAGTATTATATATATATATATATCATAATCCAAAAAAAGGGATAAAAGTCACCAAAAATATAATGGGTTACTTTTCATTAAATAAATAATTAATTATAAGGCTATCAATACTATCTAACTCACTTATCTCAAAATCAATTAACCCATTATTACCGAAACATAAAGAGTATATTAAACCTAAGAGTTTTTCATACCACAATCACGTGTTCTTCGATAGTTATCCCCAAAAATATATATTTTTCATAAAATCACTTTTCAATGTTATTAATACCAATTAATATATGTTTCCAAAAAAAATTAAAGAAAAACTAATAAATAATAATCCAAATATCTTTCACATAATAATCATATATATTTTATAAAATACTAGAATATCATTGATAAATGTCACTCCCTAATTAAAATATCTAAGTGTATCATGATTTAATTTCTATTATGATATCAACTTTTATACTTTAGTTAAGACTAGCAAACTCACCTTTTCCATCATAACAAACATATACTAATATTCTCAACCATTTTAGTATGCTATTTTATTCGATTATAAGACATAGTTGTTTCTAGATACATACCTTTCTCAGCTTCATTTCCAGGATCCCATCTCAACCAAATACTAAAACATAAAATGATTATTAATAAAATCAGAGTAAATGATCATATGAATATGAAAACTCAATCATAATAATTCATCTATAATAAAACCTTTATTTCATCTTTTTATACTTTCAATTCATTATATATTTCTTAATGTTAGGTTATATTGTTCTTCTTAGCCTAACCTCAAAAACAACTATCTCAAAATCATAATAAACTTTCTTAAAATATCTAAAACCTAAAAATCATTTAAATCTATGATTTTAAAATCCAACTTACCCTTTATCAAAGGTATGTAACTTAACTTTTGAATCTATATGTTTCAATATAAGGTATCTAGTTTTAGTTTTATACTATTTTTTCCAACCTAAATATATTAAAATCCATCATAATGGTTCATAAAGAGAACATGAATTAACAAAAACATATCCCTCAGGAGTATCAATCCAAGTGTGTAGTTATATCTCTTTTTCGTGCACCAGTGATGATTCATTTAATACCTAACATCATATTTTTAGGGTTATTACCCCTAGTCACATATGTGTGAAAGCCTTCATCCATTTATAGTATCTAAACAGAGATTTTATTTCTAGGAGAGCTACACAATCTCCACTTTAATAAAACTTGATGATATTATCCTATACTTATGATCATTACTCATGTTTTATCTAATGTTATCTCATCCTAATCCCCAATAAATATAAAATGTTTTGTATAACCAAAATATAATTTTATATATTCCTTTGAAACTATTATCAACTTTAACATATAAATCCTTAATGAAATTTATAAATCTTAGTTTATCTTAAACAGATAACATCCTAAACTCTAAAGTTATTTAAATGTTTCATTTGATACTAAAAGAGGCATCACAAACCCACACTCCTAGATTCGGTTCTAAAAAGCATACTTTACACACTAGTTTTGAAACACATCCTGAATTACAAGATCTTTCACACATAATGCAACATGTACCTTTTTAGGATCTTTTTTAGGTTTATAGTTTAGAAAATTATGAAAAAGATTTAACTAATAGAACCCATGTTATTTGTATCAAATAGCCATTTCCACCACTATATAAGAAACTTCTTAATCCATAAAAGGTATTAAATATCTCCCAAAAATCATCCAAAAAAGGTACTCTTCTAAACACATCTTACATATTACTTTTCCTCATAACTCGGGGAAATTTATACATAATAAATTAGTGGCATCAGATTCCCAATAAGGGTAAATATAAGAAATAACAGTCAAATATCATTAGTGATCATAATATGAGAGTGTGGGTATAATCAGTATTCACAAGAAACTTATAACCAACAAATTATAGATCATAAATCATGTAATAACATAATAATACATCATAAAAATTCTATATATCATAGAAAAAAACAAATTTGGGAATTGTGTCATATCTATAAGCATAAATTCATAACATAGTGGATCATATATTAAAACCAATTTCCCCTAGTGGACCAAGATTCACTCACCAATTTTTTCCCTTGGTGGATTAGGCTTCACTCACCTATTTCACATTTTGGATAAATAATCACTACTTATTCCACCATTATAACATGAGATATAAAGATTTACCCAATACATTGGAGGGTTATATAGGTCCCACTCATCACTTAAATATTAACCTTATAAATGTGTTCCACATAAAATATATCATCATCATATCATAAAGAAATTATGAAAATAAAATGTGTTTCATATCCTTTTCAAATGGAATCACATAAGGAAATAATCAACATGAAAAATGTATGGAAAACAAATGGTAATCCAAATATATTCTATATATTTCTTGGTAAATACCATTCAATCAAGATAATAGAGCATATGGTATTTAAACCATATAAATAAATGGTATTTGGTTAAGATAATAATTTATCCAATCAATCAATGTATTAAATCTAGTAGAACATCCTTTAATAAAGGGAAGATAATAGAGAGTGTTCACAAAACAAAGGAATTTGAAGAAAAGGTATTCCTATTCATAGTGTATGGTTAATGGAAAAAAGGTAGTGATGAATCATATCTTTTATAGAAAAGAACTTTAAAAATATATCTAAATAAATAAGGTGGGTGATTACAAAAGAACATATCCTCAATGTAACATAGGAAACTCATAAGGATGTCAACATAGACGAAAAATATCATTTTAAAATAATGCTTTGAACAATATCACATAAGAAAGACTCAATAATTGAATTATTTGAAACAAAAAATTCAATCACATAAATTATAAATATATATATCTATTAAAAAATAAATCATGTAAAATAAATTCCTTGATTATAAATCCATTTGAATATTAAAATAAAAATGGAGGTGGAAACTTAAAGGATCTTTTAGAAAAAAAAATGAACATTGATGTAAAATAAAAAATTACATGTCATTTTAAAAAGTAACTTTTTAAAAGGTGAAGTAAAATATTTTGAAAAAATTTACTTTTAAATATCATCTTAAATAATGGGTCCTTAAAAATAACATTAATAATTCCATATGAAATTTGGATCCAAAGACAAAACATTTTATTATGAAAATGTGTAAATTATTTAATTTAAAAGCAATCATCATTCACAATTCAATTGCCCAATTTTCATTTTCAATATTCTAATTCACTTTCAAAACCAAAAATATTGTTTTTTTATAAATTAACACCTTTTAAATACAAAAACAATCATATGTTTTCAATAATTCAATTTAATCCATTTTCTAAAATCAATTCTTAAATCATCCCAGTAATTCCATTAATTTAAAAATGCGCCCCAAATTCCAATTCCATTCGAATTGGGGGGTTTCACAAAATTTTATGCCAACTAAAATTCCAATTCTAATTCATCTTGAATTGGGATTTCATAAATCAATTGAAACTTGTTTGAATAAAATCAAGAAAATAAAGGTTTAAATATATGGTGAAAATCAAACAAAAACACATACCTTTATCATGAAATCAAAAATCAACACCCGCAGTGGGATCTGCCAACTAAGAATGATGATGACAGAGATGAAGAAAAAAACTATAGAATAAAGATTATTTTAAATGGAGTTTAGATCCATATAATATGTGATGATATATAAAACTTGAAGGATGAAATATGGATATATTTGGAGAAACTAAGGAAAACAGATTCACAAACATAGAGGAGATTGAACGTGATCAATCACACTTCGATTCATCAAAAGGAGTGGTTTGAGGAGCTAAAACTGCTTCTTGAGATTATTCCCAAGCCTAAAAATAGAATGAGGTCAAGTTAAGGTTGATTGGGGGTTAAAATAGGGGTTATTAAAATTTTAAATAAATTTTCAAAATAAAAAATTATCATGCGCACGATTAGTTAGGCAGTACAGCATGGTTAGAAAAACAATGCACCCTAACTGTCCGCCACTCTACTGGGGTGAATGGTTTCTACTTGGTGAGGGCACAGTTTTTCAAAAATTACACCAAATTTTCAAACCCCTCACTATACATGGTTGCATAGTTTTCATTGGCAGGGCTCACGGTTTGGGAAAACCATGCATCAACTGTGCATAGCCCAGAAACCCTTCAAAAAATTCCAAATTCCACCCAAATCACCCGTAAAAAATCCCCAACCAAAGCATTATCAAAAGGAGGTTTAAGACATAACTAAAAACCAGTAAAAATATGTTACAACCTCCCCACCATATAAACTTTATGTCTCTATAAATTCAACCAAGAAGTTTCCATATTGAAGAATGAGTCCAGTTCTCTCTCATCAATGCCTCCCTATCCTAAGTTCCATATATATCAGAACAATGATTCTATAGCATACGAAAAAAAATTAATCATCCTACCATGAGGCACATTTATCTTAGATTCAACAATTCTAACTGCATGCTCAATCATGGATAAATTAGGCTCAACATCAAGATCACACCTACTCAAAACATGAGATGGATCAGAAAGATATTTATGAAGATAACATACGTGAAACACATTATGTATCGTTGTCAATAATGGTAGAAGTCAAAAATGGTAATACACTTTCCCCACCTTATCAACAACCTCAAAAGGTCTCACAAAACAAAGATCAATCTTCCCTTGCCTCCTAATCCATCGATGACCTAAAAGAGGTGAATCATTGAAGAACCCCTAGTCTCTAAGTGAAAACTCCAATGGTATGTAACAACAATTATCATAAGATTTATACCAGATCTACATCATTTAAATTCTTTGATGAATCAACTGAATCATTGCTGATATTTCTTGAACCAAGCTCAGACCAACCAAGGAACTTTCACCGATCTCAGACCAACAAAATAATGATTTACAAGACTTCCCATATAAGACCCGAAAAGGATCCATTTTGATCATGGAGTAGTAACTATTATTATAAGAAAACTCAACTAGTCCCAAATGTTCATCCCAAGCCCCAAAAAAATTGAGGACGCATACACAAAAGCATGTCCTCAGAAATTTTTATAGCCCTCTCTATCCACCCATATGTCTGTGGATGGTATGTCATGATAAAAGAAATTGAAATCCCATTGCCTCCTGGAGGACTCTTCAAAAGTGATAAGTAAAATGGCGATCACTATCTAAGACCATAACATATGTAACTTCATGTAAATGAACAATCTCTTCCACATAGAGATTTCCCAACATCTCAAATTTATTTGTATCACTAATAAGTATAAATTGAGATAATTTGTTCAACCTATCGATCAAAAAAATATTGCATTCTTCTTCCTAGGAGTATGTGGAAATCAAACCAAAAAGTATATAGAGATCTCATCCCACTTCTAAGTCCGTACTGGAAGTGTCTGAAGCAAACTTGAAGGTCTCTGGTGCTCTTCTTTGACCTGTTGGTATGTATAATAATGAGATACAAAATTACTAATGCCCCATCTCATAAATGGACACCGAAATTGGTGCCACATATTATAAAAAAAAACTTTTTGGTTCCTGAGTGCACTACCCACTTGGAATTATTACAATCCCCCATCACAACATTCCTCAAAGATAATGGAAAAAAATTGATTCTAATAACATATAATAACCTTTGTAAAGAACAACCACTCAATAATGGTCTTCCCACCATAAAGAGAGTTCCTAATGCATCATAATTCATCATCAAGATGTTGTTTCTCAAGAATCATCTTGAGAAGAGAGGAGGTAAAATAAAAACTATACAAGACAACCTTATCCCCTATTTACCGAACTCCAAAATAATATTTTGTAAAGAGATCCATTAAGTTCCATTCTTATAATTATTCTTTCATTTCCTAGGTCAGTATTTTCATGCTCAATGCATTGAAAATGAAATTCCATTCCCCCAGTGTATAGGCAATGTTAAAATCAAAATATTATAGGTACTCCACCCAACACCACTAGAGTAGATTAAAATCTTTCTGAGAGAAGATATAACTCAAGATCTTATTTTAAGAATACATATTAAAACTTTCTATGAAAATGTAATGTCACAAAATCTTAAGTGCATCCATCAAAGCTGCAAGTTTAAGGTCATTGGTTGAATAAATCTTCTCATGTGGCCTAAGAATCCAAATTTCCTAGGCTACCACATGATCACCCAGTATAAAAACAGAACCCAAACATAAACCTGATGTGTCACATAATACCACATAGAATTTCCCAAACATTGGAATATTCCACACTGGCATAGAAGTCAAAATATGTTTCAACTCAATAAAATGACTCTAACATTTCTCATACCAAGAAAACATAGCCCATTATGAGTAAAAGCGGTCATTGGAGAATCCAAAATTGAGAAATCCTATAAAAACTAGTAAAAATATCCTACTAAACCCAATAATCTCTGAATCTCAAAAAAAATATGTAGTTACTCCCATGTCATAACATCTTTCACCTTCCCAGGATCAACTAAGATTCAATGTTTTTAGATCATGTGTCCCAAAAACATCAATTTTTATATCTATAAATCACATTTTGATAGCTTGGAATAAATTCAGTGATTTCTCAACAATTCCAAAACATCTATAAAATTACACAAATTCTCCTAGTCTCAATAATAGTAAATTAGAATGTCATCCAAAAATGACTCCATGAATGTATCAAGATACTCATGGAAGATTCGGTTCATCAAATCCAAAAATATTGTAGGAGAATTGGTTAGAAAAAAATGGAATGTTAAAATGGTCATAATGAACATAACTGCTTCAGAAGATAGTTTTCTGAATGTCAGGTTCTTTTATTCTCAACTAGTGATAAAAAGATCAAATATAAATATTCAAGAACCACTTATCCCCTTTTAACTAGTCAAATAGATCATCAATCTGTGGACATATATACTTTTTCTTTACCATAAATCGGTTTAATTTCCTATAATAAAAACATATAAGAAGTGTTCCATTATATTTCTTAGAAAAGAAAATAGGAACCACTCATGGTGACACAATCAGGTGTATAAATACTTTCTCTAACATATCATCTAAATGAGTCTTCAACTCTTTCATTTTTTCTAGTTCCATATAGTAATTAGGTATAGATATTATCTGAGTAACAAGCACTAAACTGATAGAGAAATCTACCTCTCTCACTAGTAGGAAAATAGATAAATCAGAAGGAAACACATTGCGAAACTCAACGAAACTAGAGGGAGATAATCACTCAAATATTATCACTCTAGATCAAAAGAAAACACTGATATTACTTTCCCAAACTCTGGATAAGAATTTCTGAATCTACTTGACCTTGAGTCTCATTCTCCCTAGAAGACACGACACACCTCATTAGGTATGGTAAAGGAGACCCATTGAAGATAGCAGTCAATCCAGGCCATATTAGTAATCAAAAAATCCATCTTGAAAATGAAATCAATAGGTTTCATGTTGAGAACCATAAAATTATTGGTAGGCTCAATCTATAATAAAGAGAAAACACGAGAAGTAAAATGAAGACTCTGCTCCCTTTTTATTCTGAGGTGTGTAGTAATACCCATCAAATAAGACAAAAGATTCATATGAAGATTTAATAGGGTCATAATATGATTTGATACAAATGAATGAGATACACCGGTATCAAATAAATAAGTCACTAAAGATAATGATATAGTGATGATTCTTCTCAAAGTTGTTGGACCTATATCAACTTCATCTAGAGAATCTTCCATGGGGTGAAGAATATTTTTATAGATTCTTTTGGATAGAACACCTTTGTTCATGAAGCATATAATTTTATTATAGGAATTTTAGGTGTTGATGATCATGTTCCACTATATGGGGTAGAAAAGATATAACGTAATTTCTACAAGCTTCCTGAATGTCCGCAAGAGCTGTAGATCTTGGGTGCCTTAGTGCAAACCCATTTCGAATGCCCAGTATTTACACACTACAAACAAGTCAAGGGGCCTATTCTAGGAACTAATTGAGGTATGGAATAACACTACTATTTAAATCCACCATGAGACTCATCAAAATTTCAATTTCATTTAAAGGAACTCACTGAACTACTGTTGGGAGAAAAATAAACTCTGGTCAATCCTGACTTTCCAGTCAGGTCAAGCTCAACCATGAATGCCCTATCCAACACATCAACATAAGAGGATATCATTAGAAACAAAATTTGATAATGAATATCTGGTTCAATACCAATCTCAAACTGTCGAGTCTTTATCTTCTCATTTGATACAATCTCAGGTGAAAACTGCACAAGCTCGGGGAAACAATTCACATACTCATTCATGGTCTTGTTAGCCTACTCAAGTTTGAAAACCTCCATAGCCTTATCCAAAACCATATAATCCATATTCTAACATCCCAATATTTACACACATGGATATTACATTTATTTTTCAGAATACTTAATACATTACACAAATATATTCCCAAAGAACGTATTAGTTTAGTGTCTTTAGAAACTCAAAACATAATCTTCAAACATGGTGAAAGATCTTAAACATATCCCATAAAGATATTCCCCTTTTGTTTTCATACCTAAAACCTTTATTTATATCCTAGGGAAAATAAAACATAAAAAGGGTGAGATCAAATTCTTAGTAATGGAAAACATGGATAACATAAAACAAACTATAAAATTTTGAATGTAAAAATATGAACATAAAGTTTAAACACCAAAATATCGAGTCATGAAATAAATCTTGGAAGTTAGTAAGACATATATCATAAAATAACATTAATCATGATAAAATATAATTGGAATAAAATAATTAAATGTGAAAAATCATTAATCACATAATATGATTTCAATAGTATCCAAGGCATTATTTCCAATACCATCATAGTGGGAAAATTCCATTACAGAACAGGGTTTAAATGTCAGTCCAGCCTTGTATTACTGAATCTGATTTACTTACCATTCCATCCTTGTATTACTAAACCATATTTACTTGTTTTTTCAGTCATGTCTATCTCATGAGATATAAACTTTTACGTGTACCATAACAATATAAAAAACATTCAACATAACATAACCCATGAAATAAAATGGGTTTCTTAAACATCATTCCATCATAATTGATATAAAAAATTGATTTCCTAAATAACATTTCATTATAAAAACAATAAAATCACGTTAATAACATGGATAGTAATATAACCTATTTTAAATAGTGTCATCTTGGATGGAAAATAATTTTGAGAAAACACTTGAAATTAATTCTTGAGGAAAATATCATTTCTTCTTCAAAAATGTTTTCCTTCCTCAAAATGCCACACAATTTTATAATAAATGATTTTATGTGAAAATAACCTTGTAAGCTTGTAGATTAAGCTTCAATGAAATAAAATGTCATGAAATTTTAGAAATTCATTCTTTCCATATAATTTAAAAAAACATTCTTCTCATACTTTTGTTGAAAAAAGTCAAAAAGTACCTCGTATTATAAACAAAAGAAATATTTTATCTGTACCATGTAGTAAAAGACAAAAAGGGGTAAAATTGACTTTAAATATACATAGAAGAATATTAAAAATTTTATGAAATAATTTTTAGAAAACATGTACATGGATGATAAATATATCCCTAGTAAATACTTATAAATAAATAATCTCAAATAAAAATGAGATTTCAAAATTATCCCTTACCTTAGGTCTGATATGCTCCATATATATCCAAACCTCATGTATAATGATTTAAATAATTTTACTGATTAATTCCATAATTATAATAATTTTTATTATAACATTTATGATCATATTTTCATCTGTTTATTAGTAACATTTCATTTTTACTCATTATTCCGGTATTAAATGCTTTATGTTCTTATGTATGTTTTTTCGGATAAGTTATTATTCCTATTTTTATGTTATAGTTATATCATTTAAATCATAGTATTAGTATAATATATATCATATTTATTCATTCAATTCATATATATATTCACGGTTTAATGAATATTATGCAGAATGAATCACATCGTATCGTGGAGACGGTAAGTCGTACGTACGCACGAGCAACGATATCATTCCCATAATTATTGAATGGTATTGTATAGTATCTCAGAGTTAGTATAATGTTATATTAATCATATATAGTAATTATTTACATAATTATACTCATCCAAGTAAGGTGGTGGTGAAAAACATATTACCCCATGGCGTGGAGACGACAAGTCGTATGTATGCACGCGTGGTGATTTTATTTTTTGTAGGATGGATAGAAGGTGAAATAGGATTGTTTCATGTTTATAATAACATATCAGTATATGATTTATACTTATTTTAATACTTTATAATGAAAAAAAACTAATGAATAGGAAGTAAAACAAGAAAGAAATTTGAAAGAATCGGTAGAAGAGATTACATCTTTCTCGACGTGCCTCTTTTAAATTTATTCTTAGGGAACTAGAGTTGGTCTTTTAAGAAGACCATAATCAATATAATGTAACTAGATAGTTTTAGAAGATAAATGGGAATGTTTTGCCTGATATTGAAGGCTCAAAATGGAGTGAAGAGGATAAGGAGGATGTTCCATTTTATAATTGAGGTGAGGGGCACTTTAGGAAAAATATTGAAATATTAATTTATTATAAACAATTTTTCAGTTTATAATAGCTCTAAATTGATTTATTTAAAGGATAATATGATTAAGGGTCGAAATAATCTCAAACAATAGGTTTTATACATGTTGAGGTCATAAAATCAACCTTATATTTTAGATTTAACCCTTTGTAAAATAAGTTAACTCTTACCATATCCTCTTGTATTTTTATACTACATGGTTAATATCTTCACTATAAAATGCCAAGAGAACCTAAAGTTGATAATTTATGACATTTTTATCACTATACAAGTTATTTTTCTGAAATTTAGAATTTTAGGACTATTATATCATTTAATAAAATAGTATTTGTTTTTAAAACACATTTGTGTCAATTTTTACACTATTTAGTAATTGATTTTTGTTAAAGTCCTAAAAAATTGATTTATTCAAACCAAAGGAATTAACACATCCAAAATATGTAAATTTCATCCATAAAATTCTATGATTTCATCAAAATATTCAAATTAAATTTATTTTAATATTTATAAATTCATTTATTTGAATATTTTATTAATTAGGTAATCACAACATCATAATTGTGTCATAAATAAATATATTTATCTAATGTATAAAAATTTTAAATAAAATACCATGATGTCAGAAATATTTTTAGATTTATAATTACTATTTATATACATAGTGATAAGTTATATAACCCTATATTAAAATCAATTTAGTAAAATATATGTGTTTATGTTATAATAATCTTTAATTTAAATTAATTCTTATGAAATGTCATTTTCACATCCAAGTGAATCCATGGGGTCCCAAAATTTACCCAAGGATTCCCATGGTTGGAAATATCTCATCCAATAGGATTAATACATGTTTTAGGATAGTTTAAAATTATTATAATATTATTTTATACCCCCATTTACCAGATTTACCCTTTAACTATGGTAAATAAAATAATTATTAAAGTTACTATTTATAATGTCCAAACAATAAAAGGTACCTATTCATACAATTTGGACCTTATGATTACAGATATGGAATCTAATTTTTCCAAATTCAAAACATAGTAGTTTCAGTAATTAATTTAAAATTAATTCCCATTGTCAAAACCAAAAGGCGAGTTTTTTAAGAAGTAATAAATATCAAAAGATTGTCATGTGTTTTTGTCCAAATTAAAAGTGAAATTACTTCCAATGAAAACCATTATATAAAATGATAAAAATATAATCCATTTACACTTTAAAAAAAATTAAAAGATAATCTGACTATATAAATAAATTAGATGAAAAGGAAGTTTCGAATTAAAATGTAGTATTTTTCACTATTCATTAAAATTTTAATTTTACCATAAAAATACCAAAAATTCAACAAAAGTAATTTTTTATGTCTCTCTTAAAAATAAGAAGTTTATTTTTTCAAATTCAACTTATAAAATTGTCAAAAACTAGATTTAAAATGGGTGTGCTGTCAAAAGGCGGTAAAACCGCATTTTATTGAAAAATACTTCTATTATCCGAAAAATTGATTTTGTTCTCATATCATGTTCTAGAAAATGTGTAAGATTAATGTTAATGTTATATAAAATTAAAAATTTGGTTAATACTATTCATAATGTCTATTTTATATAATATTTTAACAATACATCTTTGTTTAGTGAAACTCGGTATTGTGTATAACGCAAACTATCGAGGAAGGTTGCTCTTGCGTGTAATACTAGACAAGCTAGTGTTGTATATACTTCATGATAATATGGTGTTGTGTATAGTGCAATCTAATATTTGTGTATAATATAGCACAATACATCAAATAAATTAAAAATAACTTATCTCATAAAATCTTGGGGTGTTACAAACATAGAATTAGTCGGTGGAAATAAATTTAAGGTCTTTAAACAATAATACCTCATGCTTATTCACTATCACTATAGAGTACCGCCATCTTTTCATAGGTCCTTTTAAATTGAATGTGGAATGTTTCTCCATAATTGAATCAGGTATTTCCAAGAACTCAAAAAGAATCTCTATCTTTATCAACTGATCCTCAACATCTTGAGGGTCATTAGAGCCTAGGAACGCTGGTCGCTTCAAGAAAAGGAAAGGTTCACAACCTACACCTTTGATATCACTTTATTACAAACTATCATGGATACCCTGTTACCCTGATACTTGAGTCGACACTAACATGTCCAGAAGGTAGTTCTCGATCCCCACAAGTTGATGACCAGAACCTGGAATCATACAAGATAAAAGTGGGAACAAATTTTCCACAAAACTATAGAATTAAAGAAACAAGTCAGTATGATCAAATCTCCAAAATGAGAAAGTAACAAAAAACAAACAGGTATGTAAAAAACCCAAAAACAATAACATAATCAAAGTACTCAGTATAAAGACAAACATCCCAAAATGGAACATCACTCTGATCCTAAATGATCAAAAACATCCACCTCCTCCAAGAGGTGATTTCCCTTTGCTCAGACTTGGAAAAAGTAAATCTACAAACACCTGAAGACAAAGGTAGGGTGTGATCTAAAAATCCCACTATAGTCTAAACAAAATTTCCATAACATATTCCATAATAATAAACCAAATAATTATTTCAATTATAATAAAATAGGGAATGGAAGTGCATTTTCATATTTAAAACAAAACATTCTTTCATTTCAAAATGATGGTAAACATTTCAAACATGGATTAATAAACATTTTATATAAAATAGTTTATATAAATCAACTGGCATGAAAAAAATAATTCTGTAAATAAATGGCACATATATTATATATCAAAACAATATCAAAAATCCCCAAGGTCAACTTTCTATAGTATGATAGCTTCTAGTTATAGGATCCTCATACATCTAATATCAATGATCATGGTAATATGTGTACACACATCCATCAGGCTTAGGCTAGATAAGACTCATCAATATCCCATCGAGTATAAGATCTACCTATTATGTTTTTATTAGAGTCTTCATCGTCAATCAGTTTCTAGGAAATTACCATCCCATCATTCTCGTCCCAAATAACCCACTAACTACCATGTCTCGTATGTGATGAATCATTCAATTAAAAAATGGAAAATCATTTCATTTCAAATCAATCATTATTCGCAATTCAATTGCCAAATTCTCTTTTTCAAAATTACAATTCACTTTCAAAACCAAAAAAGGGTTTTTTCATAAATTCATCTATTTTCAATAAAAAAACCAAACATATGTTTTCAAAAAATCAATTTAATCCATTTTCTAAAATCAATTCTCAAATAATCTCATAAATTTAATCAATTTCCAAATACACCCCAATTTCCAATTCCATTGGAATTGGGTGTTTCCCCAAAATTACATGAAAATTAAAATTCTAATTCCAATTCATCTTGAATTGAGTTTTAATAAATCAATTCAAAGTGATTTAAATCAAATCAAGCAAATAAAGGTTTAATTATATGGAAAAAATCAAACAGAACCACCTACCTTTATCACGAAATCAAAAATCAACACTTGCGAAGGGATCCACCAATGAAGAATGACAATGATAAAGATCAAAAAACTAACCCTATAATAAAGATCCATTTAAATAGAGTTTAGATCTATCTAATACATTATGTTTTATAAAAATCAAAGTAGGAAAGGAGAGATTGAGACAATGCATAGAAATAAGATTCACATACTCATAGGAGATTGAAGGTGATCAATCACGCTTAGATCCATCAAGAGTAGGGGTTTGAGGGGTATAAAATTATTCTTGAGAGTCTTCCTAGTAATATAAATTTAATATGGTCGAGTGAGGGTTGACCATGGGTTAAACTAGGGGTTTTGGAAATTTAAAATAAAATTTAGGAATAAAAAATTCATGTGCGCATGATTAGTTGGGTAGGGCTGCACAGTTAGACAAACTTCATGCCCTAACCATGTGCCCTTCTACTAGGTTTCATTGTTTCTACTTAGAGGGTGAATGGTTTTTCAAACTGTGTGATAACCATGAAAGTATCCACTATCCTGGGTTGCATGGTTTTCCCTGGGAGGGTGTAAAGTTTGGGAAAATCATGTGCCAACTGTGCACAGCCCAGAAACCCTTCAAAAATTTACATATTCGACCTAAAGAACCCCAAAAGAATCCCCAACCAAATAATGGTCAATAGGGTCAAGGAATAACTGAAAACTGGTAACATGATGTCACATTAGGCAATTTTCACTAGTCCAAGTAGGATTTTTTTGGAGTTTGTGTTCTAAAACCAATTTTTTTTAAAAAAGGTTCGGGATGAAGCCTCATTTTATTATTAAAGAAAAGAAAATACCTATTTTGACTGGGTAAAGGAGACCCATTAAATATCCCAAAGGCCCAGGGGAATGAAAGCCCATTTTTTCCCTAAAGGGCCCTCTTGTGAATAGTACTGCTACAGTTCCTGGGCTGCTACAATACCTTCTATAGTACCATCTTCGCTACAGTTCCCACTATAGTACCTCCGCTACTATAGTACTACAACAGTGACCTACTGCAGTACTACTACAATGCCCTTTTAGGTTATCTGTTGCATTGATAAGGTCATAGGAGTTCTCTTCTACAATAAGAACCTTGAAATTCCTTGATGATATTCTCAAATACAGATATGTGGTCATATAACATTCTATTATGGGGCTCATATTATGTTTATTTTGAGGTTGAGTACTCATAAGAGGGTGAGAATTAATCTCTTGAAGTTCGCACTAGGTAATCTCCATGATGGGATATTATGAGAACATACCCAATAGTAAGAATTCTACATGTTTATGTGTCATCATATATTCCTCTCTATGAGAGTGTGTATTGGTCCTTAGACTTTTGATATTATCATTAATTAATTTTATGACTCACAAACATAGATTTAATGACCAAAAAAATGATGATATATATTTGCAGGAAGTATGGTACATTGGGTGTGTCACAAATGACATTTTATTAATGGATAAGTCCAAGAAGTATTTTTCCCTTCTATGTTTTATGGAAGTTGATATATTGAACTTTTTATTAGAATAGAACCTCCACCTTAAATTCCATGACCATGATATAATGATGTGTTTATTAAATATAGTCAAAGAAAAGCATATCAAGCATATAGGTTGATGATAGTAATGTGAAACTTTTTTTATGAGATGTTGATACAATGGGATTATATTACATAGTAAGGGTTTATATGTGGTTGTCAATGTTGCGACATTATGTTCTTTCTCATGGGAGCCTTAACCCATCGCTAGATAGTAATATTGGACTTTAGGAAAGCTCAGTAAATTAAAATGAGATAGAATCCAAAAGGGTCCCACACTAATTGTTTTTAATAATCTTGATTAAATTCTATTTGAATTTAATTAATGCAATAAATATTATTCTCAAGACCAATAAATAATTTTATTCATTATTTATTGATCATAAATATTTATTGAATATTTGATAAATATTTATTCACTGGTTTTTGAATAAAATGTGTATTTGGGTATTCAATTAATATAGAGTAGGATGAGTGGACCAAGATTGTGTCCACTCATATATATTAATTTGAAAACTAGTAAAATAATATTTATTGTTGCACTAGTTAGCACAAGACATAAAATAATAATATTATTAATATTATTACGGCATGAGGTCAGGATTGGTTTATCATATTATTTAAGGGCCTATGAATAATTAAATAATATATTAACCCAAACCACAGCTCTATAAATAAATGGTTATGTATATTTTTTAGGGTTAATAAAAAAACCAAGAATTGAGAATCTTTGCACAGAATGAACTTCTCAATTGATTTTTCCTTCTATCATATTCTCGAGAATAATAAAAACTCTTTCAAGATCAAAGGATCTTAAAGAGATCAAGAAAAACATCACAAGAGGATTGATCCCCTCTTCTAGAACCTATATATTAATCAATGTCATTCGAATATCAAATGAGTATGTGTGGATCACCACTAAAGGTATTCTACACTTAGATCCTCCTTACACCACTAAGTTAATCCAAAAAATGTTTTAGATGATCAGCTTATCCATCAAATAAAGATCGTTAGACCTTGTAATATTTATTAAAATATAATATAAATTTATTATAAATTTATCATGAAAATATCCTTTCTAGGTTCTAGGTTTATCTATATCAACATTAAATGGAAAATTTTCATTGGTCATCACGTTTACATCTTGCACAATTAGAAAATGATCTATCAAATTGACAAAAACCTTCTTGGTTTTATGCCCACTAGATACTTCTGCTATGTCCGGAGCCTTTAAACATAGCTATCTTAATCACTTAATTTATAAACTTACTCATATCCATTTTCATTTATACTCTACATATATAGTCTTTCTCTATATGAATTCTAGTAAGTATCTTTTTTACATATTTTCCCACATCAGGTGTTTATTGTTTGATCTTTTGTACTAGTTTTGTAATAGCGGTGTTTTTATCCACTCTTCTTACAAATTTCGTCTTTATTTGGTAATTAAAGTTATTGTTAGTGATGATTTTTCATATTTATTATGTTTTGATTTAATTTTATGAGTGTTTTGGTCTTTCTTATTGAAGATGAAATCTATAAAAAACATGTTTTGGTGATTCTTTATGAACGAAATTTTTTCTTACTTAACGAGTTTAACAATAATATCACCATTAAAAAATAGAAAAAAAAATTATTTACATATTTATATCATATTATAACAATAATTAATTTATCATTGTCATCCATGATATAAATTCATAGCATTGTTCAAATAGGTGGTTAAAATGACTCAAACATGAACATGTCATGATTTGTGGATGGTTATGTGGAATTTTAGGTGTAATATCATTATAATAGTAGCATAATAATTATATTTAGTGTTTATTAGTGTAATGTATAAAATTTTTAAAAAATTATAAGTGGAAGTAATAACTTTGAAAATATTACATAATATGAATTAATTGTTTTCTTCTTTTTAGTTTGCTTGTTTAAGTCAATTAATTTTTTAAAAATTATTTATCATTCATATAATTAATAGGTTATTAAATTTTTAATACCATAACTCACTAATAGAAACTAGACCTATACCAACAAGTTTGGCCAAACCATTGGTATAGGTACCATAAAATGACACTATACCAATAGTTTTTCCAAAACCATTTTAATAGGTCCGAAAATTCAAAGTACACAGACCAAATGTTTGGAAAACCATCGATATAGGTCAATACCAACAGTTTTCCAAACCATTGGTATTGGTATTTTGATTTTTAATGAATTATTTTATCAAATAACATTGAATAATAAAGAACTAATTTACTGATAAATATAAATATACATATTTATCATATTATGTTTCAAAAAAACATTGTATCTTAGTGGTTAGGTCATTGAGATATAAATCAGAGGTCTAAGGATCAAAATTAACTGAGGTTATTTTTATGAATTACCTACACCAACAGTTATCAAAACTATTGGCATAGGGATATACCAATTCCAGACAAGCCAACAACCACCCAAGCTATTGTTATAGCCCATACCAACTGTTTTGGGACCTATACTAATGGTTCCAAACCATTGTTATAGGTTTTTTTCAATAGTGACTTTATTTATATCATAAACATCAAATTTATCATTTAAAACCATTCTATGAAGTAGCCATATAGGTTGGTGATGAAAAGAATAATAGGAATTGATCATTCCATGGAGTTGGTAGTCCAAATGTATTCATGAATGGCGATTTCATTTTTCTTATAATAGGAAAAACAAGTAAGGAGGATATTTTGAGATATTTTATACACTGAGAGGGGGTTGAATCACTATAAGTTTAAATTTATAATATTTCAATACATTATTCTCACTTTTACCTCTTTCTTAGTTAGGTAATAATTTTCATATTCCCCATATCTCTCTATTTTGATCTCTATTCTTTCAAGAAACACTACTAAATACAGGCACACACACAAGACAAGAAGATTTAAGAGGTTCACCTTTCAATATAAAGGTTTTTCCTTGTTATTATATGGATTCTTCTAAGATCATATTATCCATTAGTATCAACCTGTGATTACAATTGGGAAAGGTTTATCCTTCTACTCAAGTTTGGCGCATCCTGTACTCCATAACAACTTGTTGATTTTTTTAATAATATCATCCCAATAGTTTAAAACAAAGTTGAATAACAACAAGAAATTATAATACAAATTGAGACTCCTAAATTTTTATTGATGTGCTGATTTCTTTCTTCTTATTATACTTTTACTTTCACAACAGCATGAAAGGACCTTAACTTATTTGTAATACAAAAATAAATGTAGACAACTATTCTCTTCTCAGTAGAGAATGGTCACTAACTTTATTGTAATGATAGAAATACATCTTCTTAACTATTCAAGCATATTTGAACAACACATCTTCTTCTACATATTTTATTCAACTTCAGTGCATCACTGAATTGAACTATATTTCTTCACTGACTTCGGAATATAAAAATTCTATAGAATATTAGTCTTGGATCACTCTCCTTGTATGTGTATTGGATATTCAATGTATATCATAGAGACTTTTCTTTTAAATCAATGATATTCAATAGATACTCTGAACAATACTCACTCATTCTTTTTAATTATACTATGTATATAATATTTTTTCATAGTAGACCTCCTATTCATCTAGTTTTGAATTTGAATTTGAAATTAAAATTCAAACCACTAACTTATTCTTCAAAATTATCCTTTGGAACTTTTTCCCAATATATCCTGATAATCTAATCCAAATTTGTAGTTATTTTGAGTTGGAATATCTACCAAATCCTCATATGATGCCTAAAAAGTTCTTAAAATATGTATAGAATTCACTTCTATGACATGGTCCTTGGAATTATAATTTAGCATGTTGGTTTTCAACAGTTTTCATGCAACTGCTACACATGGTTGTGGAGTGGTCATGGTGTTACGATATGGAGGCCATGAAGTCTCTTGTACCACTGAAATCTAGCCAAATCCTCTTTGTGTTGTGGTCTAATCACTGTGATGTAGTCCTTCATTAATTATCTTGACTATGGCATGGTCAAATTGATGTGTAATGTAGGTCACAAAAATTTCAGAACCACTAAATTACATTTGGTCGTGCTTGGCAATATTGAACTTTACTCTGATATGGAGGTATCATATTTTCTGGTGCCACTAAAAATTGACCATTCCTCCTCTATAATGTTTCCCTTCACTATGGAATGGAGAACTCAATTTTAGTCTCCTATGTTCCATTGAAACTTACTCTATGATAAGTAACTCCACTTACTAACACTTCATAATGTGGATACTTGTGCTACTACATAGTCTCATTCCTCTATAGAATCAAACTATGTGACATGATACTTCTTTTCCTTCAATTCAACTTGAATCAGGAACTGCATTCATGATGTATAATCACTAAGAACATTTCACAAGGCGTCATCTAATTGAAATCAAAATCATTATACATATAATTTTCTCTTTAATAACCTTATATTGATCACCTTCATACTTCTTCATCATAAAAAACATAAACGCTTCTCCCTGGAATTCCAAATCTTCAATGCACTTTTACCTTCATTCAGTACATCCAATCAATGTCTTCTTCATGATCAATATATCCAAGAAAATTTTTCTTCATCAATAGACTCATATTCTTTAACAGATCAGATCTTCCAAGATATACTTCAACTCTTCTTCAATATGCTTGGGTGGTCTTCATCAATAGATTTAAATCAATGAATACTTATTATTCACTGACTATCATTGACAATAAATACAACTCATAAAAAGTGGGATAAAATATAGTAATATGTTTTATCATTTTAGAATCTAAAACATGTCATAAATATAATATTTATATATTAAATTAATTTATAAGGATAGTTCTTGTAAGACGATGAAGGAAAATGAAACAGTTTTCATCATAGAGTTGATAGACAGCATAATATATGATGAGGGTTTCTTTTTTATTAATAGAAAAATTAATTTGGTTAATTCTTATACATTCATTATAATAACATAATAGTATACTAATGATACTAGCGATATAATTTTAAGATAGTTTAATTTAATTTGACGAAGAATAAGTGCATATAAAGATGTAGAAATTAGAAAGGAGTGGTTAGAAACTTATACATCACTTGTTGGATTATCTCCTTTAAAAGGGGGTTTAATACTTTATGGGGTGATATTTTGATAATAATTTAACCTCTGGAAGGTGTCTATAAATTTTTAGGATGGTTTTGAGTAGAGTTTAGGACATAATTTTCACTAACCAGTCTGGGTACCTTTAGTAACCTGATAACCGATCTGGCCCTGACATAGCCCGAAGGGCATTCCCGATCCCCACGGGTCTGCGACTAGAACTTATAATCATACAAAATAAGAGTGGTAATAATTTTTTCACTAAAAATATAGAAATAAAAGAAATAATATAGTATTCATATCAAAATAAACACTACTATGGGTAATGTACTAGAATAAAACAAGGCATAAATAAGCCCAAAGTACAATAACCCAAGTACCAAAATAGGGAAAATAATCCAAGGTATCCAAGGACACAACTCACTAAGGAAAAGGTTCAATAGTTGGATCCACCACTAATAGATTCATTTCCCTTACTCAAACGTATAAGGAAAAAGTCTATAAACACCTGAAGGAAAAATTAGGGTGTGATCCAAATCCTGGTAGGATTCTACCAAAGATTCTATAACAGATTCCAATAATAAATTAACCAAGTAAAGATTTAAAATTATAAATAAAATAGGTAAGAAAATTCAAAACATATTTAAAAAAATCATAATATATAATACAAATGATATAAAATACTTTAAACAGGGGCTTCAGTTTACAAGTGATGAAATATTTCTAAAATAATGGCTCAAATAAATTTTTTTATATAAAACGGTTTATATAAATTCAAAAAAGGGAATGTAAAATAGTTCAAAAAATTTGTTATACTATTATATATATAAAATATAAATAAGCAAGAAACATGTTCATCTTCCAAATAGGTATGTATATTCCAAGTTAAAGGACTCTACACTCCCTAAGTGATAATGACAATATGAGTACACACAAGTCCTATCGACATTGGTTAGAGAGGACATGTCACCACCACCTAAGGGATGTGACCTATTGCATTTATGTTTTAGAACGTTTTATGATCATATAGTGTGTCTAAATAACTTACAAACTACCTAAGGCTTTCATGTGCTCTTACATAATCAATGATGGTCAGTTTATTTTAAGACTTCTTAAAATACAATTAAATACCATTATTCCCTTTAAATTATATTTTTTCATTTAAAATAAAAATAGGTTTTAACCAAAAACATGCCTATTTAACAAGATAAAAACACTGGGTTTCTATCAAAATATTTTTTTAATCCATTTTCACAATTATACAAATTGCAACAATTTCATCACAAACCCAAATTCACTGGAAATGGGGTTTTCACAAAATTTCCATCAAATTAATTTATAAAATTAAATTCAATATTTCAATTACTTCTATCTCCATCAAAACCAGTATTTAAATTTTTTTCAATTTAAATCTCACCAATTCGAATTTCCCGGCCGAAAACCCATTTTTTATTAAAAACCCCAATTCACAGGAATTGGTTTTTTCCAACAAATAAATTAAAATCTATAAGATTAAGATTTAAATAATTTTATTTGAATTCAAAAAAATAAAACTTAAACAAAGAAATTAGTGTTAATATAAATTAGAAATTATGATGGAACCACCTACCTCAAGATTGTTGATGTCAGTGACAATGATAAACCTCCCAGTATGGTTCAATACACCACCCAATGACCTTATTATCATAAACATCAACATACCAATGATCGATGTCCGTCAATGGTTCTTAAAACCAATACCAACTATTTTATTTCAAAAGGAAATAAAATATCACATGTGATGATACTTTCTGCCATTTTGATAATTTGATGCAATTATCCTTTACAATTATTTTAATTATTATCTTTTTATAATGCACATAATTATCCTTTGATAATTTTCAATAATATTTACCATGCGATAATCACCTTATATTTATCCTTTAATAATTTTTATAATTACATTCTAATAATTATTCCTCATAATAAATTATCTACTGATAATATATTGTAATAATATCTTATAAATTATCCTAGAATGGGGGTGTTTCACAGGGCTGAGGGAGAGAATTGGGCTCGCTCGATCCACCAAATCCATTAAGAATTGGTTCAAGGTTCACCGAAGATCATTACCACTCTTCATTAGTGTGATTACAAGGTAAAATAACACTCGGGTATTTATAGAATCCTAAAATGAATTTTGGTTTTACTGAAAGAATTAGGCCTCGATTTTATTCCTTTAAACACTAAAAGAATCACTATGGAGTTGTTTAATTTTCCTAATTATTGCATTTCTAAATTTTAATTGGTCTGAAATGCTTTCATTTTATGGTTTCACATTGACCATGCATTAACAATGGAGGAACGTGTGAAGTTGGGAGAACATGAACAATACACGTTTCTTTTTATTAATTTTAATTAATTAAATAATAAATTAATTAATATAATTATCAACTAAATTAAATTAATTAGAAACTTGATAAAACGCCCATTACATGAAAAATTTACACTCTACCTAGGGTAAACACCTTGTTCCAGGCCCAAAGGTGGTCTCAGATTTCTCATACGATGCACCGTTTGAGAGATAATAATTATTTAATATTCAAAAAATAGATTAAATAATTAATAAAATATAAAAGGGTTATTTTCAAGAGCACGGAATCCAATCATCTGATGATTACAAATGTTACATCCCGCCTAAGGTAAACACCATCTCCCAGACCTATCAGTGGTATCATATTTCCCATATGACCAATTTTTTAGGTGTTATTCAATTATTTTGAATAAAAAAAATTACACTTAATATATTATAATTTTTATTTTTTATTCAATCTTCACCAAGACCTTTCAGGACTCAAAATCTCATACTAAATTGGTATCTAACACCAAAAACATTCAATTCAATATTCCAAGATGTTAACTAGAATTTAAGGCATTTAAAAAATTTATCAAATTATTTCACTGATAAATTATTTTTTCCCACTTAATATATTAATAATTAAACACAATAGGGTTTATCATCATAAGAAAATGATATTACAATTCTCCACCTCTATCGACTTATCATCCTCAAGAAGTATCTCTATCAGTCTTTCTCAAACAACTCAGACCACTGAGCTCAAACATCATACTCACACTCCCACGTCTCTTGATTATCAAAAACATGCATCCATAGTACATGAACCAAAGGTATTGTCCTCCCAAGAAGTACCTTGGTCTCAAAATCAACTATCCTGAATCGTCACTCTATCAAGTATAAATCAGGTTCAATCTCAAGATCACTCCAAATGAAAATGTGAGATGGATCAGAGAGATAATTTTGTAGCTATGATACATGGAACATGTTATGTATCGACAACAACTATGATGGTAGTGATAAATAGTAAGAAACTTTTCCCACCTAATAAACAAACTAAAAAGATCCCAAAAAATAAGGATAAAGGTTCCCTTTCCTTTCAAACTATTAATGAACCAACCGGGATGAAACCTTCAAGAATACCCAGTCACCAACTCAAAATTTCAAAGGCCTATGGTGATGGTTAGTATAAGATTTATACCGTCTCTGTGCTGTCAAAATTCTCTAACGAATCAAATAAATCTTAATTGTCATCTCTTGACCAAACTCAGTCCAACCAAAAAAACTTTAACCAATCTATGATCAAAACAATGTATATTTACAAGGAAGACTATACAAGGCCTAAAAATAATCCATTCTAATCACAGACTAGTAATTGTTGTTATTAGAAAACACAAATGGCTCAAAATAATCATCGCAAGCCCCACAAAAGTCAATAACACAAGTGTGAAACATATCCTCAAGGATTTGTATACCTCTCTCTGTCTGGACATCTGAATACATATAGTAGGCCGTGCTCAAACAAATCTAAGATCCTAGTGCCTCATGAAGGCCTCTCCAGTAGTGATAATAAAACTAAGGATCCCTATCAGAGACTATAGCATATGGAACTGTATGTGAATGAACAGTCTGTTTCACATCGAGGCTTCCTAACTCCACAACTTTGGTTGTATCTCTAATGGGTATAAAGTGAGCCGACTTGATCAGTCTGTCATTCAAAACCCATATCATATTATTCTTCCTCTAGGTATGAGGCAACCCAACCAAAAATTCCATAAATATTTCATCCCACTTCCAAGTAGGGATTGTAAGTGGCTGAAGCAAACTCAAAGTTTTATGGTTCTCTTCATTCACCTGTTGGAACGTATAGAAATGGAAAACAAACTCAGTAATGTCTCATCTCATACCTGGCCACCATAAATTATACCTCATGTCATGGAACATCTTAGTGGTTCCTGGGTGAAAACCCCATTGGGAATTATGGCAATCCCCCATCTTATCCTTCCTTGCTGCTAATGGAACAACGTAACAGTTCTAATTACACAAAACACCCTCTTTGTAGAATAACCATTGAGAATTGGAATACCCATAATAAAGAGAGTTCAAGGTTAATGGTAGTATAGTTATTATCATGAGGTTTAAGCTGATGATATCCATAGGCAACAACATTATTATTATCCCAAACCTAAACTCATTGCATCACCGAAGACCACATAGCCTTTCCTGGCATCTGGAAGAGTTAACAGCTGGACAGTAGTCAAACGACACTTTATTATAATAAAAGAACTTTAACATTTATAATTCCAAGAAACAATTACTCCATTTTGAGTCAGAGTAGTCATCAAAGAATCCAACTTTGAGAATTCCTTGAAGAACAAACAATAATATTTGGCTAAGCCCAAGAAGCTCTGAATCTCAAAGACATTTTGTGGTTTCTCCCAAGTCATAATGGCCTTCACCTTCTCTGGATTGATTGATATTACTTTTTCTGAAACCATGTGTCCCAATAATTTAACTACCTAAATCCATAAATCACACTTTCAAAAGTTTGGCATAAAGTTGGTGATTTCCCAGCAGACTTAGAACTGTTATCAGATGATGCACCTGATCCTCCTTGGATTTAGAGTAAATTAGGATTTCATCCACAAATACTATAACAAAAGTATCCAGATACTCATGTAAAATAATATTCATTAAGTCCATAAAAATTATAGGATCATTTGTTAGACCAAAGAGCATAAAAAAGTACTCATAATGGTCATACATGCTCTAGATGGCAGTTATCTAAATGTAAGATTCTTTTATTCTTAGTTGATGGTAACCAGACCAACGATCGATCTTAGAAATCCACTTTTCACATATCAACTAATCAAACAGATCATAAATCTGTGGTAATAGATACTTTTTATTCACTGTCACTTGATTGATCTTTTGGTAATAAACACATAAGTTAATAGAACCCACATCTTTCTTAGAGAAGAGAACTGGCTCCACCCAAGGTGACACACTCGAGCATATAAATCCTTTCTCTAAAAGTTCTTCCACCTAGGACTTCATCTCTTTCATTTCAGTCGGTTCCCTACAGTAAGAGGGAATTGAAATTGTTTGAGTACCAGAAATTAAGTCAATATAAAACTCAACATCCCTTACTGATGTAAAACCAGATAAATCATAGGGAAACATGCCAGGAAACTCAATGATGACTGGAGGGAGATCCCCACTCATTTAATCCCACTCTAAATCAAAAGAAAATACCAATATCACTTTCCCTAACTCTAGATAAGAAAGCGCGGATCTGCATGACCTTGGGTCCCATTCTACTTGAAAGAAAAGAGGCACACCAATTAGTGTTGTAAGGAACACCCATCAAAGATAACAATCAAACTAGAATTTATTGGAAATGATCCAATCCATATTGAATATAATGTCAAGAGATTTCATGTAGAGAACCAAAAAAATCCAAGAAATCTCGACATATGATAGAGAGAAGACACAAGTAGAACTATCGAGACCCTTATCTCTCTTTGCACTAATGGGTGTAGTAATATCCCTTACACAAGATAAAAGCTCCATAGGAAGATTAATAAGATTAATGATACGAGTTTAATTAAATGAGTGAGATGCACCGGTATCAAATAGAGTAGTCTCTAAAGGTGAAGCTATAGTAATATTACCTATCATGGTCACTGGACCCCTGTTAGCTTCTTCTGAAGACTCTTCTACTACATGAAGAAGCTTCATTATGGATTCCAATGGTTGGAACCCTTTTGTATGTGAATTATTTGATTGACCCATATTTTTTGGAGGTTATAATGATCTTGTTCCACTGCATGGAGTGGAAAAGTTGTGGAAGAACTTCTTCAAGTTTCTTAAATGTTTATAAGAGCCACAGTTCTTGGGTGCCTCAGTACATACCATCTTTGAATTCCCTAGCTGACCACATTGGTAGCATATAAAAGGGCTTCTTCCATGAACTGTAGGAGTTCAAAAATGACCCTGTTATTAAGAACCACTACAGGATTCATTACGCTTCCTCTTTCCATTAAAGAAAATCATGATTCCACTAGGATAAAAATTAACTCCCTTCAACACTGACTTTCTAGGAAGATATCAAGCTGTCCAGGTGACCGCCATTGGATGGAAGCTCAGACTGTCCTAAAGTATCTAAGACATACTAAGGATATGTTCCTAGTTTATAGAGGATATGAGGAACTATTCATCAGAGGATATGAATATTCTACTTTCTTGACTGATCGTGATGACATGAAGTCACAAACAGGATACATCTTCACTTTGAATGGAGGTGCAGTGAGCTGGAAGAGCTCAAAGCAGAGTGTGGTCATATATTCTAAAGCAGAGTCTGAGTATATCACAGCTTCTGAGGCACCTAAAGAAGCATTTTGGATGCAAATCTTTATCCAGGAGATGAATGTGATACCTAGCAGTAAAGATCCCATCACACTATAATCTGATAATACTATAGTAGTTTCTCTCGCAAAATATCCAAGGTCACATCTGTGGACAAAGCACATACTTCAGAAGTAACATCTCTTGAGTGATTTTTATCAGAGATTTGATGTTGTAGTGAACAATATTTCTATGAAATACAATGTGGTGGACCCCTTGAATAAAGCCTTGACTCAATAGAAACATGATCATCATGTGAGTTCTAGCAGACTAAAAGTTGTAGGTAGTTGGCTCTAGTCCAAGTGAGATTTTATAAGAGTTGGTGTCCTAGAACCAACTGTTTGTACCTTGATTACATGAATATTTAATAAATTTAAATATTAAAAATATTTATTATGTATTGTTCATTTTTCTACATTACTATATTATAATAATGTCCTGGAGTATTTTTCACATTGAAAAGGTCATTTCAGCTCCCCTCTATGATGAGAACCTTGAAGTGTTATGACAATATTTTTAAATATAGTTATACGGTTGGATGACATACTATGATGGGACACATATTATACAAACTATCATGTGAGAGTAATCATAAGTAGATGAGACTTCTTCGCATAAAGTTCTCACTTGGTAATCTTCAAGATGGAAAATTATGAGAACAGACCCCCCCAGTAAAAATTCAACATGTTTGGGTGTCATCGGATATTCCTATATTTTAGGGTGTTTAATGATCCTTATAATTTAATATTATCATTAATACATGTCATAACTCGTGTACTTTGATTTAATGATGAAAATTTCCATGCAGAAAGTTGGTGGGAAGTAGGATACATTGGGTGCATCACAAATGACATGTTATTAATGGATAAATCGAGGAAGGATTTGTCCCTCCCATTTATGGAAGTTGATATCTTGTACCTTTACTTGAAATAGAACCTTCACATGAAATTCCATAGCCATGGTGTAATGAAGAGTTTATTTAAGGTAGTCAAAGAATGACATATCAAGAATAAAGGTTGATGACACTATCATGAAACTAGCCTGGTGAGATATTGAGATAAAGGGACCATATTACAGAGTGAGAATTCATATTTGGATTTCATTGTTGTGAATTTAAGTTCCTTCTCTTGGGTGACTTAACCAATTTCTAGATAGTACTCTTAGACTTTAGGTAATCCCACTTAATGCCAATGAGAAATAATCCAAGAGGGCCACGCACTAAGTGTTTCTGGTGGTCTCGATTAAATTCTATTTGAATTTAATTAATAAATATTATTCTCAAGAGAGTAGAATAATTTTATTCAAGTTAAAATGATTTCATAAATTAAATAAATATTTATTTGTGGGATTGTGAATAAAAATATATTTATTTATTTTATTGAAATTTTAATGAATATTTATTTATTAGTTTTTAAAAAAAATATTTATTTAAGAGAATAAGTTATTTACTTATTTATTAGGGTTTTCAATAAATGGAAGTGGAGTTTAAGAAAAATAAGGTTGGTCTGGTAGTAAAATAATTATTTGTAAGATGGTAAAAAATTATTTAACTATTAAGCCCAAAAAAATAATAATAACACTGTTATAATTATGTGGCATGGGATTTCAGTTATGATTCCATTTTTCACAAGTTGGTGCACCCCAAATAATGATGCGATTATTTTTATTTTGTAGCATGGGTTTTCTCTATGGTTATGAATGTATTGAATTGTTGTTATTTAATTAAATATTATAACTAAATCCCCATGTCAATAAATATACAACTATGTCTATTGTTCTAGGTACGGTAAACCTGTGACGCAATAGAAATTCCAAGTCAAGAATTTTCTCTTGACTCCTCTCCTCTCTCCCTCTCAAGAATGAGATACATTCTTAAATATTGAAGAACAGGTGATCAAGATTGATTGACACAAGACATTTGGTTCTCCATTCTATCACCTTGAAAGAAAACAATGTCAATCAGAGACCATTGGATCATGTGTGGATCACTACTAGTGGGATTCTGGCTTGGATCCTATAAGCGCAATGACACAATCTTAAAGGGTCATCCTAGATGATCAACATCATCAAAAAAGAAAGTACTGAAGAACCAGGTATTTTATTTCTTTAGAAAGTAAATTTAAATTAATTATAAACATGGTGTGAAAGATGCTCTCTAATGGTTTCAGGAATCTTCCTTATTTATCTAAATCTATGATTCTATTCTATGGAGACTAGAATTCATCATTGCATTGATCCCAGAATAATCATTGATCATGGTAAAAATTAAAGTTGGGTGTCGGCCCAACCGTGCTTCCATTGCGCCCGGAACCTAGACATTAGTGGTTTAACATTTATTGAATAATAAATATATAATTTTTCACTTCTAAAAGAACGTAATATCTTAGTCCTAGTTCATTAGGATGATAGTACCTTCATTAAATATATATCCATTATAAAAGAAGGTATGTTAATCCAGTAAGATCAATGAACAATAAAACAAGAAAGGAAGATGACATGAACTGTGTATCCTTCTTTATGATATATCATGAGACAAAGAGATTATATTACATGAAGTGTGTTCATAGGATAGGTATTTATTGCTATGGATATTCCTTGTCTTCTTAGGGTCTTTGATGGGTTGCTCGACTTTGCTTCTAGTCTTTGAATAATATTCACTACTATTGAGATAAGTTCCTAGAGGGTCACACACTTAGCATTTTCAAAAGTATGGACTATTCTAATGAATACAAGTTTTAGACATGGTGGGACTCACCATAGTGTTCAGTTTAATGTATGAGTTTAAGTTATATATTTAAAATAAATAAATTGATATTATTCATGTTTATAATAATTTTTATTGAATTTATTTATAAAAATTTATGGGACCCCAACACTAGTCTCTACCATCACAATATTGTCTACTCTAGGATTCCTGATACAAGGTTTTTCTTTCATGGATTCCTCCTTGAAAAGTAATTTTGATAGGGAGGTAGAATCAAGAGTCTTATATACCATTCCCAAACCCCTCCATGACCTGACATGGAACTCAGATTGCATGTGTCACAGTGTGAAAACCCACTGCCAAGCATCAGGGTTGTTAAACTCATGTTATGACCACCTAGGGAACATGCTATATTTAAGTGGGATCCATAATATCCCCCTTAGAACATGTCATTGGGACTGATGTTTTCTTTATACTTTGATACCATTTATAGGACCCTAGGAGGGGTCCCTGCCATCACAATATTGTCTTCTCTAGGTTTCCTTCTATACAGTTTTACTATAGTGGATTCCTCCTTGAAAAATACTTGTGTTGGGGAGGAGGAATCATGAGACTTGTCTACCTTTACCATACCTCTCTATTCCCTAATCTGGGACTCAGGTTGCATGTTTCATAGCATGACACTATATAGTTACATTGTGATACCCTTCTTGTGAGTAGTAGGGCTGTTAAACCCATGTCACAACCACCTAGGAAACATGAATCATTTAAGTGGGCTATACAAAAGTATTCACAAGATATTAAGTGAATACATGGTAAAATATTTAATGAAAAAATATTATTTTAATATTCAAGGTTCATTTAATATATGCAATAATAATAAATAAATTTAATTTACTTATTTTATCTCATAATATATTTATTAAATCACAAGAAAGTGATAAAAATGTAAATGATATTTATGACTTAGTGAAATATTCATAAGATGTTTTTTATAAATTATTTAGTAAGTAAAAAGTTTATGAGATCCATGGATTCATTTCAAAGTATTGTGTACCTCACTATATAAGTGATAGGAGACTCTTATTTGGAATATTATTTACTGCATGAATTTGATAGCCTATCTCTCATCTCCCCCATATCCTAGACAGAGAAGCATCTGGTCTAAGAGATTGATCCAAGTTCTTCTTCACAGATCGAAGGATCGGCATTGTTGTGATCATCAGGATAGTGAAGGTATCACCAGATATCTGATCTATCACTCTAATTTTGATCTTTTTCATTCTTCAAGACTTGTTAATCACATTTGGATGATCTAGAGATATTTTACCTAAGTTACTTTAAGTAATGGTAATTGGCAATGAGTCATTGTTGAACGTGCCTTCAAACCGAACAAGTTAATTTATTTGATTTAATTTTTTACTTAATACCTTAATGAGATATCCTCATCTTTTTATATTGGGATATGCATCACTGAAGACGATGTAGATATATCTATCTGGTGATAAAATTTTAAATTACCAGCCTATCTTCTTCTAGTTCACTCATTAATACCTTTGAGTGGTATCAAAGGCATCACATGATGGTTTAATCCAAAGGAAAATTATACTTAAATTAAATTCAAGTAGAGTGTGTTGCAACAGTTCCACTACAAAAAACCACACTTCGATCTGATCTTGAATGACCAAGTTACGGTCATCCTAAATTTTAATTTAGATCAAATAAGATGTTCTTGTGGTTTAAAAATAAATAACACACACACAAACATGTTAATTTTCCATGGAGGTGGTGGCTGGTTTCATTTTTTTAGTGACCCTCTATTTTCTAGATGGATTCTGTTGAACAGAATATTACTTTCCAATCAGATTAAATTCCTCACTTTTTTGGAAATAAATAAATATATTTAATTTTTCAAAATCCAAACAGCATAGGCTTTGGGAAAAATGAAAAAGAAAAGGTGAAAAATAAAATCCTAAAAGGATTTATTGTCACACCTATAATTTAATGTATCTTTTCTTTCCATGTAAAGATTTGAAATAGATATAGTAATATTTTTGGAGCCAGGTGCTGAGAAGACAAAATATTTTGAGGCCCAGTGAACCTAGAATTGATTTTTAAATAAATATTAAATATATTAATATCACGAACATATGGTTTTTCTAAAAAAAGTTGAATAAATATTAAATGGAAACTCAGATAAAAAATATAGGATTGTCGTTGAGTCTAGAATGTGGGTGTCACCATAGGCACAACATAATCTTTTTTGCATCAGGAATTTTCTAAAACATCATCGCGAGTGAAAATAATAAAATAAAATAATTGAATTAATTTATTTGTTTTTTTGTTTTCTGTTGCAGCCTAAGAATCATATACAAATACACTATTATGGGTGAGTCTCAGGATTAGCCACAGAACCTTGTATACCTAGATAATATATCTTTCAGAGTTGTTGATGAATGAAATCGAATCTGAGGATCGAATCAATATTACAAGGATCCCTAATGACATCGTAGTTTGAGGATCTCACCAATGAAAACAACACAAGATCACTCTTTTTTAGTGACTGATCCAAACCTAAGGTAGGATGTTTGATTTATGTGGATTTATCCCCACTTTATTGTCCCATAATGAATTCAAATCAATCAACCAATATATTTATTTAGAGGTCAATCATTTTGTGGTTATAGGTTTATCTTCTAGATTTGGGAATTTTTAATTGTTTCCTAATTATATCTCTTTTTTCATCATTTAAATAACAACGAATTGAGGTAAAATTGAATATTAGCTAAGGTTTATTCCTCATGTTCATGGTTTATACATTTATTTCCCCATTCTTCGCGTGTTCTTCCTTGAAATTCATTTTTGCTTGTGGTTTGACTAATACTAGGTAACCAATCATTGTGCAGACATTATTTAGTGCAATGGATTGATACCACAAATTAGGTCTGAGACCAATATTGGAAATGAGCCGTGATGATAATGAAAATGAATCTAAACTGAATTGAATCTATCAAATGGGGTTTGATGTGCGGTTATGGGGAGGTATAAGAGATGATTTTCCATATGAATCAGATATCCGGATTCCAGAAAGTAGTGATAGTAAGACTCATCCAGACCATATCCATATTTGTTAGCATGATTTATATCCAGATTAGAGGCTAGAGGAGTAGAAGATGATGCATCAAGGAACTGGAGAATCTATAAAATTTCATGGTACATAGAGTGTAATCTATAAATAAATTTCATGTGGGTCCCTAGCTGTGGATCTAGATTTTTCATAGAGAATAAAGTATCACATGTCGTGTGGCACATGTCACATGCCATGTGACCTCTACTTAGCATCTCTGTGTGTATCTTGGAGGATACATGGGAAAAGACATGGATAGGAACATGGAAATGGGTAGAGTACATGGGAATTGCTTGATACACATATATAACTAGGTACATGGAATGACCTCAGTACATGGGAATGACTAAATGTACATGACACAGGTAGAGGTACACAAACACGGACATGAGAAGGTTTGGGATTAGTGGTGCACACTGTGTACCATACATAAATGATTTTTACTTCTTTGAAGATGACTTTGAGACCTTGTTCCCCTCAGTGTGGACTAGTTTTCCTAAGGTTAAAATCCCTTTACCCATCCCTATGAGGGTATAGTGACACATTACGTCATGTGCATAGGATTGTGATCCTCTCTAAGGGATTAGTTTCAGATAGAGTTGTACGAATCTACCTAGAGGGTTGGGATGGGATCCTCTATCATATTTTTCACTAAGTGGGGTTATTAGATTCAGTGTGACCAATTGTACATGGAATCTTCTTCCAGTGTGTGCTTCTTTATGGTGAGACCTGATAAGAACAATATCTTGTATGGACTCCATCAGTGCTATCAGACCCACGGAGTGAGTTCTCATGGGTGTGTGTGGTTACAGAATACCAAGTACAATATTAGGCTGAAAATTCTATTTTGACCTTACCTTAAGACTTAGTGTCTACCATGAGTATATCTGGACATTTTATTGCATGCTTCATATCTCGATTGACATAACTGTATATTTATGAGATGACTCCTCTTGATGCTTTATGCTTAGTGATTTAATCTTTTACTATTGGTTATTATTATACTCAACCCTATATAGGATCTTACCGCACATGTTGTGTATTATATAGACGATCGAACATTTGATCAGGTTCTTGGTGGACCAGTAGCATATAGAGCTTATATTGGGCTAGAAAGATCATGGTTCATTATAGGAGTCACATTTGACTATAGTCTCCTCTTTCTATCAGGTTGGACTTCTTTACATCTTTTGGTGGGATTATATTTGGCCCTTATTACTTCCAAGTATTATGTTACACTCTGATTATGGGATTTATATGTGTTCATGCATTGGAAATTAGTTGTGTTTTTACATTTTTTAATTGTATGGGCATAGATATGTGAATATGTGTGTGTAGGTACCTTCAGATAAGGCCTCCCATGTGAGTGTTATTCCTACTCGACATTGGTCACCATCCCCTAGCCTATTGGAGGTGGGCTTGGGGTAGTCAAACTCAACTTATTTCCCATCTGGCAGGCCCCAATGGGTCAGGTCGTGATAAAGGGTATTAGAGCGGTTGTTCCATATTAGGGCTAGAGTTTGGAGTTTTTTCTAGTGGTGATATTGGTTTGGATTTTATGGTAACCAAGTTAAGTGTTTTGAGTTTGGATTTCAGGCCAGCAACTCTAATATTTGTGCGATAGCTGACATATCCATGCATCAGGACTCTGATCACTTGTATTTCGACTCGGTACATGTAGAAATTGGTTTCAGGGAAAAAATTGGTATATGAATCATATAGGAATGGTTTGTGTTTCAATATCATTCTTGGGTCATCCCCCCATATAGAATTATTGACCATGATACATAATGTCTATTTCAAGATGCCTCCATGATGAGTACCGGTTAGGATTTAACAACATGATCATGAGGATGATCCCCTCAGTGATGAAGATTTGATACATGGACATATTCAGGAGGCAGTGCCTTCGGGTGGTTTTCTATACATACCTATACCCATAGAGAAGGGGATGGTATCCACAGTACCAACGGATGAGGTGAGCAGGCTGAGCATGCTTCAAGAGTCTCATCATTAGAGACCCCTCAGGTTCAGGGGAGAGATAGAAATACAGGCATGACACATGCCTATCATGGGATGTGGAAAAAACTATTATTTCCAAAGTTAAAATTCAGTATAGAGATTAAACTAGGTTTTATTTAGAGAGGAGGTCACAATAATTAAGTTGTCACCATATAATTAGAGAAATAAGTGAGGTTGTTTTGAAATTATTTGATTTTGAAAAGACAAAAAAACTAAACAAAGGAAAGTAATTAAGAAAAATATTAAGATCAAATTGATAAAACAAGTTATTGAAAACTATTGTATGAGATGGTGATCAGGTCAAGTTTGGTTCTCCAATTATAATTCTATCATAGTTTAATGTATCCAATGCTCAGTCCATAAAAGTGGGAAACCACAATCGATTCTTCTCACTCCCTTGTTCAAGTAGTAATGGTGAGAATAAAGCTTACTAAAATATCATATTGGTCTACTATTCTTCCATTGTGTGGTAGAGTTGTAGAGAATACCCTTAATTGACTTAGGAAATTCCCAATCGAGTCTTGTTTATCCCAAAAAATCAAGAATGTTCACTACTCCTCACACATGTACTGGTGATCACTGAGTACTTCACCACTAAGACCTGATTTATTCCATCGTATATTGACCAGAACCTAGTGGAGGAGATATTGATCATTGAACCAAGAAATAAAAATAATAGAATCTAAAATCAAATAAAATCGTACATGAAAAAAAACCATTATAAGAAATTGAAACTGATTTCATTGAAGAGATAAAATGATCTTAAAACATTAAGTGCAAGAACTCAAAAATTTAAAAAATAAAAAACCTCTCCTTCCCCAATAAAAAAGAAGTATAACCCACCATGGTAAGGGTATTTTTTAATAATAGGGGAGAATAATTTATTACCAAACTAAGAATGATAAAATTGAGAGAAAAAAAGAACAAAAAATTTTCTCCTCTAGAATATGTCTACTAGATGTTTGCTTCTGTCCTACCCAACAAACATCTGAAAATCACAGAGGTCACTTATTAAAAGATGTTAATAATGGAGTTTTCTATCAACTCAAAAATTTTAAATATATTTTTACAGGTGTAAAAGAGGATATGACCGATATAATGATTTTAAGTTCTTATGGCCACCAAACACTATTTCACCCACTCCACTTGGACTCGCTCAAAATATGCCTTAATGAGCTCCTTAATTTATGAAATTAAATTTGAACTGTCCATTTCAAGTTCTCAGTCAAAAATTGATGGAATAGTATAATTTGAAGTTTGGTATAATGGGATATGTCTAATTTAATAAGGTGGGGTATATTTTACATGCCAAAAAATATTTATCCACTTGATTGATTTTTCTGGGCCATTTTCATTCAAATTGGTTATGAGACTAGAAGACAAAGTTGAATCCCATGAACACTGGAAGCCTAAAAAAGGTAATCACTTAAATTGGATCAGAATTTTAAAAGTTATTATTGAAAAATAGAAGCTCTAGAAAACTATCAATTTTTCATAATTAAGCAATTTTCACAATTAAGCCCTAAATTCTCCAAAAACACTAAAATGATGGAAATATACTCAAATTGACTAATTTGGAGGGATTAAATCATCTAAAAACATATGAAAAATAATGAAAATATTAACTATATCAATTCCCTCACACTTATCACTTTGACACCTGGACAAGTCAGCATCTAAATCAAATCAATTGAAATTCAAAACTCATGGTCATGAGATCCACCAATTTCATACCAAGAAACCAAATATATCATGCCTCTTCAAAAATAATTATATCAAGCTCTTAATTTCAGATCAATAAATATATTTCCTCTTCATTTCACCTCTAATTAACACAAAACCCTTACCTAACACTCATTTTCTCTCATCACAAAAATTTCAATTTTTTAGAAATGTATTTCTCATCCAAACTTATACAAGGGTCACCATAGACTTGATAAATTCCCATATCTCCACCTGATGTGAGTTAAGAAAATGTGTTTATCATGAGGAATTTTCAAGGTTGTTATATTGATTTTGGTTGGTAGGATTTTGAGGTGAAAATTTTCTGAGGCCGAATTAGAAGGCCTTGGATCTTTTTAAATCAAAATTACATGATTCTAATTTTCACTCAAGTATACTCTCCTCCTCACTCCCCTTAGTAGAAAATAAGCTCCATAATCATGAAAAATCAAAGAAATTTCACACCATTCATCATTTCAGCAGAAAAAATTTCAATCTTCTCTAACATAATTCTTCCTTAAAACTTCAAAAAGGAATAGTTTCTTTCTCTATTGGAAGCTCTAGAAAGGTATATCTTCTTTTATCGTGAAAGCTCCAGAAAAGGCACAGTTTTCAACAAAATAATTTTTTTAGCAGAAAAATCATCTCTTCAACATTTTATTTTCCACCCAAAGTATCTCTAAATGTGGTATCACGATACAAGACAGCGTCACCCACACTTATGTTCAACTAGATCATGCAATTTCACTTCAAGAGCAGCTTAGATAGGGAAAAGTATCTTATAATGTGGCTAAAGAAATAGGTTGTTCATGGATTAAAAGGACTAAAAGGATAAAAGTTTCAAGGTAGGACATTATAAAAATGATTTCATTGAAAATGGGGCTTTAAAACCAAATAAATGCCTCAATATTCTAAAAAAATTACCTCAAACCCTCAAGTTTTGATAGGAATAAATCAAATTCTGGTTAAATCAGGCATGATTTGGTTCTATCAAGAAGTAAGGTGAACATAAATAATATGAAACAAATAGTTCATAAGCCTAATAGGAAAGTGATTTCAAAGATATAAACAGTGATATGTGTCATGGGATTTAAAAATTAGAGTACTTTTCATGAAATTCCTAATAATTTGAACTTGAAACAAAGTCATTTTTAGCATTCATTTAACCTCAGTTTCATGGAATAAATTTTTTTACTCATGGACATGGGTTTCAAAAATATAAAAGATAATAATTTATTCTCAAAATTTTAAAAAAACACAAAAAATGAAAAATAAACACATAAAATTTGAAAAAAAAATTAAAAGGAAAACAAACAAAAAATAAAAATTATAAACTACAAAGGTTCCCTCCCCCACACTTAAATGATGATGTTTCCACAATGCATTCAAATAGATTTTATATGTAATAATATTTTAAAAATGATTCCCAGAAAGAAATAAAGTGCAAATGATAGGTACAACCTGGTGGATTTTATTTATAAATAGGTTAGAGTGTGATCTCCTCCACTGGATCTGATGGAATAGTCTCATAGAATTTATTCAGCCTATGTCCATTAATAGGGAATGGATCCAATGCTATATCATTCATAATATTTATAGCACAAAAATTATATACATGAGTAAATATAAATGGATATTCCCACCTGGAATAAAGTTTACTTAGCATCATCTTGATTCTTGAGTTGAATAACAACACTGTGTCTCCTGGATTGAAGTATTTCAGTTGGATTAGCTTATCATGATAAACTCTTATTCTTTCTTTGTAAATCCTATAATTTTTAAAATATTCTCTTCTAATTTATTCTAGATCCCACAACTATAATATTATCTCTTTTCTAGCACTTTCCATATCCAAATTCATCTTTTCACAACCCAGTATTCCTTATGATCCAATTCTACTGTCAGATGAAAACTTTTCCCATAAATCAACCTATATGGACTCACTCTAATTGGGGTTTTATATGATGTTATCTAATAACATAATATATCTTTCAAACTTTGGCTCCAATATTTCCTATTTGGATTAATGACCTTTTCCAAAATTCCTTTGATTTCCTAATTAGAAAATTCATCTTGCCCATTGGTTTGTAGATGATATAGAGTTGATGTTTTATGATGCACCCCATAATAATTCATTAAATACTCCATTATACTATTAAAAAATTGAGTCCCTTGATCACTTATTATGGATCTGGGAACTCCAAACCAATAAATTATGTTATCCTTGACAAAATCACAAATAACTTTATCATAGTTAGTCCTGGTGGATTTTTCTTCCACCCATTTGGAAACAAAATCAACTATAAGCAAGATATAAGAATTTATAAATGACATTGGGAATGGTCCCATAAAATCTATCCCCCAAACTTCAAAAAATTTACAAAAAATCAATGGATTTTGGAGCATTTATTATCTTCTTGAAATATTTCCATAAAACTAACATTTTTCACACCTTTTTCAATATTCCTAAGCATATTTAAAAAGGGTGGTCTAATAAAGTCATGCTTCTAAAACCTTACTTGTTGTTATTTGAGGTCTAAAGTGGCATCCAAAAGCTAAAGTGTGACATAACATAAACACATAATCTATTTCAATTTCAAGAAAACATCTTCTTATCACTTTTTCATTGCAAATCCTTCAAATAAATGGATCATCCCAAATGAAATATCTAGATTCATCTTTCATTTTTTGAATTTAGTGAGAATTAAAATGATATGGAACCTGGGATGTTACCAGATAATTTACCATTTCATCCTACCAAGTCACTTCTCCTTAAATAAAGTACAACTACTCTCCTGGAAGGTGATCATTTAGTGGTTCTCTATCTAGAATTTCAGCTTCATTGGTGTTTGGTAGTCTACTTAAGTGATCAACCACTTGGTTCTCAGATCCCTTATTATCTTTGATTTTTATGTTGAACTCATGTAGTAGTAGCATCCATCTTACTAGAATTATTTTAGCTTCTTCTTTCTTCATCAAGTACCTAAGAGCTTCATGATCATAAAACAAGATGAATTTAGTTCCAAGTAGATATGATCTAAAATTTTTGAAAGAAAATAAAACTACTAAAATCTCTATTTTTGTTGTTGTGTAGTTGAATTGGGCTGTATCTAAGTTTCTTGAGGAATAGGCAATTACTTGTGTCCTTCCCTCAATTCGATGAGAAATTACTTCACCAAATTCTTGTTTAGAAGCATTATAAAGTATCTCAAATGGTTCTTCCCAATTTGGTGGTTTCATTCCTGGTGGTATAATCAATATAATCTTTAACTCATTAAAGGATTACCTAAATTAACCATTGAAATAAAAATCAGTATCATTCAAAGGTAATCTAGAGATAGGAAGATAAATCTTACTAAAATATTTGATAAAACTCTTGTAGAATCCTGTATGTCCTAAAAATGATTTAACATGCTTCACAAAAGTTGGGTAAGGAAAATAATTTATGACTTAAACTTTTAATTTATCAAATTCTATTGATTTTTTGTAAATGACATGACAAATGAAAATTCCTCTCTCAATAATGAAATGACACTTTTCAAAATTCAAAACAAGATTCTTTTCAAAGAATATTTTCAAAAAAAATCCATATTTTTTAAAAAATGGTGAAAATAATTTCCAAAAACAATGAAATCATCCAAGAAAACCTCTAATAAATCATCAATATGATCGGAAAAAATACTTACCAAACACCTCAGAAATGTACCTGGAGCATTACATAATATAAATGGCATCCTTTTGTATGAAAAAGTGTCGAAGGGACAAGTAAAGGTAGTCTTCTCTTGACCCTAAAGAGAAATGGGTACCTGGAAATCCATTAAAAAGAATTAATGAGTTCTCCCTACCAATATCTCTAACATCTGGTCAATAAAGGGGATGGGAAAATGATCTTTTTGAGTGACCTGATTCAACTTCCTAAAATCTATGCACACTCTCCAGCTATTCTGAAATCTTATAGGGATTAATTCATTCTTCTCATTCCTCACAATGGTTAGGCCATTTTTTTTGGAAATACATGGATGGGGATAACCCATTGTGAATCTGATATGGGATAGATGATCCCAGCTTCTAGGAGCTTCTGAATCTCCTTCACAACCTTCATCAGGGTGGGGTTCAGCCTCCTTTGGGGTTGTCAGACAGGTTTGGAATCTCCCTGAAGAAGAATTCTATGTGATCATATTTTTGGGTTGATTCTTGGTATATCACCTAAGCTCCACCCTATTTCATGGATATTCTCTCCCTTCATAAGGTAAACATATTTTAAATTAGTGGGGAGCAGTTTTAATTACAAATCAGGGGGCTGATCAAGGGATGAAATTAAGTTTAGGTAACCCACTTCCAAAGGTTCGACATCCTTCACACAATAAATCATATGATCATATTCATTATTTAACAAATCATTAAATAAATTAGATTTTACTTCTTCCTCCCACATGAAATCAGAATCTCCAGCAGTTTGGGAATCCATTTGTTCAATGATATTTTCAATGGATAAAGTCTCTCCTAAGGATAAGAATTCATGGAACATACTTTATCCTTCAATGGGTTCAGTACCAACTTCATGGTAGAGTGCAAAGAGGGAGTGATCATCTGATGGGTGCCTCATGGATTCAAAAATATTGAAGTGGATGGTGTTATATCCAAACTCAATGGTGAGGGTACCTTCATGGACATTGATGATGGTTTCTGCTGTTTTTAAGAAAAAAACTCCCCAAAATTTTGGTTGAGTGTGATAGGATCCTATCATCAACCATATTTAGCACATAGAATTCAACTGGGAATAATAGATCATTGACTTTCACCAATACATCCTCTAGAACTCCTATTAGGAAAACTATGGATTTGTTTTCAAGATGAACTACCACTAATGTGGGATTCAAGCCTCCTATATTTAAATAAGTGTATACTAAGTGATGAAATATATTAATTTAAGCATATAGATCACACAAATAATTAGATAAATTTAAAGAACCAATGGGGAATGTAATGGAAAACATCCCTAGATCTATACATTTGGTTGGAAAATGTGGTGTGATAAAGGATGAGACACTTCTTACAAAATTTATCCTATCATTACCTTGAAGCATCATCTTCTTGGTGAAAATATCCTTAAAAAAATTTGCATACTTTGGAAAAAAATTGAGTGCTTAAAGAAGGGGTATTTTGATTTCCACTTTTTGGAAGGTGTCCAGAATTTCTTTTTGAATTGTTTCTTCCTATAACCTCTTTGATTTGATCATACTTGATGAAAATGGTGGGGTTAAGTATTTATTCCCCATTTTTTTCCTTTATAATGGTTTTTATTGTCTCTTTTTCCATTAACTATCCTTCTTTTCATCCTCTTTCTTCTCTTCTTCCTGGTGCATTTTTAGTGAATTTTATGATTTCCCAACTTCATTCTCCCTTAGCTCAGGTGGTCTTATTCTTGGATCAATGGTGTATGGTGGTGATATTTGTTTCCACTTCTTATTTTTATAATTTTAAAATTATCTTTTGGATTTGGTATTGTTCGGAAAGGTAGTTTCCTAGGATTTGTGGTCAGAAAGTCCATGTGACTTTTTAACTTGTTGGAAAATTATTTAACTGTGTCTTTCATCCCTTTAAAATCAGATTTTTGCTGTCAGTTTTGAATTTAAGTTTTTGTAATAGTGGATGGTTTCTCATAGGGTCTATTTAAAGTGGGTGATTATTGGTATGAAGTTTGGTTATAAGATTTCTTTTTTTGAAATGGTGGTGGATTCTAGAATTGACTCTGGAATGGGGGTTGGTTTTGGAACTGATTTTGGTAATGAGGTGTAGCTTGATTCTATTGATTTCCAAATCCATATCGAAAATGGTTAGGATCTCTCCATCCTTAATTTTTTTGAAACTTCCTTGGTTGAAACATTATTTTTCAACTTTCCATTCCCTGTATTTCATCACACTAGTCAGTGAAATGATCTGGTGAAAAGCATAAAGAACATACCTTAGCTGGTGCTTGTTGGCTGCCCACTTATTTCAAGGACATATATCTTACCATAATAGTTAGATATTCAATCCTAGTTTCTAATAATGGTTATGGATGAGAATTTATTACCTCATGAATACCTCATTTCCCAGTACCTATTGTACCAAATTGTTACAAGTTTTGAGAAATTTTCTCAATCAATACCTTGGCCTCTTCTGGTGACTTTTCAATAAATGCGCCTCTAGATAATGCATCCAAAAGGTTTCTATAATTTTCCAGTAATCCTTGATAAAATAGGAAAAGAGTATGATTCTCCTCAATTTCCTAACGTGGGTAGCTGGCACATAGCTTCTTAAATATCTCCCGATACTCGTAAAGAGTTTCTCTAGATGATTGTCTGATGGCATATATTTCCTTTCTGATGGTTGTGCTCCTGGAGGTGGGGAATAATATTTGTATGAATTATCTTACCAAGTCATTAAAATAATTCATATATCTAGATTTTAGGCCATACAACCATTTTTTGGCATCTCTTTCGAATGAAAATGGAATTCCTTCCACTTTACGTACTCCTCAGCTACTCCTCATGAATTGAAAGTAAAGCTGACATGTGTGAAATCTTTAATATTTTTGTTTGGTTCTTCACCTTCCAATCCATTAAATTTTGGGAGAAATAGAATAATGTTAGTTTTCATCTCAAAATATTTTTGTAACACTAGCATGGAAAGTTGATTGTTTTGATTAAGGAATTGTGGTGCACAGATGTCTGTAAGTGTTTGGTTTTTGATTTCCAGCCATGATGACAGGATCATAGTGAATAATTGAAGATTAAATCGAGTCTACAAGACAAATTTACTAAAATTCATATTGAAAATTTAGGTTTCTAATTCTATTAAATAAGGTTATTTCAATTTCAGGATCTATGGGGGAAGGTTTAGGGTTTTTACTTATAGTCATGCGATATAAGAGAGAGAGAAAAATGTTGGTACTACCTCCCCAGTAACGGTAATAAGTATTGACACATGCCTATCGTGGGGTATGTAAAAAACTATTATTTACTAAGTTAAAATTAATTATAGTGATTAACCTAGGTTTTATACAGAGATTATTTCACAAACATTAAGTTGTCACCTTAAAATTAGAGAAATAATTGAGGTTGTTTTTTAAATTGTTTGATTTTGAAAAGATAATAAAGAAACTAAAAAAAGGAAAGTAATTAATAAAAATATTAAGATCAAATTGATAAAACAAGTGATTATAAACTATTATATGAGATGGGTATCAGGTCATGTATGTTTCTCCAATTGTAATTCTATTATAGTTCAACTTATCCAATTCTCTTCTGCTACGTCGATAAAAGTGAGAATCCAGAATCGCTTCTTCTCACTCCCTTGGTCAAATAGTAATAGTGAGAATAAACCATACTAAAATATCATACTAGTATAATCTCCCTCCATTGTGTGATAGAGTTATAGAGAATACCCTTAATTGACTTAGTCAATTCCCAATCCGGTCTTGTTTATCCCAAACAATCAAGATTGTTCACTACTCCTCACACACGTACTGGTGATCACTGAGTACTTTACCACTAAGCCCGGATCTATTCCATTGTATATACACTAGAACCTATTATAGGGATATATTTTTAATTTAACAAAGCAATAAAAACAATATAATCTAAAATTAAATATAATAGTACATGATAATAATAACTATTATAAGAAATTGAAACCAATTTGGCAGAAGAGATAAAGGGATATTAAAACATTAAGTGCAAGAACTCAAAAATTAAAAAATAGAAAACCTATCCTTCCCCAATCACACAGAAATTTACCCCACCATGTTAAGGGTGTTTTTTGAATAAGAGTTAAGAATAATTCATTACAAAACTAAGAATAATAAAATAGAGAAAAAAACGAACAGAAATTTTTCTTCTTCAGATTTTGTCTGCCAGATGCTTGCTTATGTTCTTCCCACCATAGAGACAAAACTCATAGAGTTATCATATTAAAATATGTTCATAATGGAGTTGGATATCGACCTTAAAACTTTCAAAACCATTCAATAGGTTTGAAGGAATATATATCTGATATAATGAGTTTAACTTCTCCTAGTCGCCAAACATTGTTTCTCCCACTCTACTTGGACTTGCTCAAAAGATGCCTTAATAAGCTCCTTAATTAATGAAATTTAATGATAATTGTTCCTTTGGAGTTCTCTATCAAAACATTCTAGAATGACATCATTTTAATTTCATTATAATGGGATATTATTGATTTAATAACACAGTGTCTATTCTACAAGCTAGAAATATTTCTCCACTTGATTGATTTTTCTAGGACATTTTTTTCGAATTGGTTATGGGAATAGAAGAAAAAGTTGAATCCCACAAACACTTGAATCATAAAAAAAATAATCACTTAAATTGGATCTAAATTTTAAAATTTATGCCTGAAAACATAAGCTCTAGAAAATTTTCAACTTTTCATAATTAATGAATTTTCACAATTAAGCCCAAAATTCACCAAAAACAAAAAAATGATGCAACTATACTCAAATTGACTAATTAGGAGGGATTAAATTATTGAAAAACATAATAAAAATAATGAAAATATTAACTCTCTGAAGGAAACTGAAGATTTTATTGAGCTGGTTACTTGTGTTTTTCGTCTCATCAGGACACCCACAGACCCAATGGTGGTCCTGGAGGTGATCATTCTTTATCGTTTTGAAGGATATAGGTGGAACCTAATGGTTATATGATATGATGAAGTTACTCTTTAATGCAAAGATTTTGAGAATCTCTTTATAGAGGATTACTCTCTAACTATGATACAATCAGTGTGAATCTAGGATCTTTTTCCGCTATAATAGGGAAGAATTACTATGATTGATTATTCATTGAGATTTACCAACATCTCAGGATACTAGATGGATATGGCATGGGATAAATTTATTCAGTAATATAATTTTGAGTAATCTCTACATATAGTCATCTGAGGTAGTGTAATAACTTTATGAATTCCTACTTATGTTGGGGTACTAGAGCATGCCTTGATGATAGAAAGATTTCAGGCCAAGCAGACACCAAAAATGGGTGACAATAGTGGAAACACAGGGGATGAGAGTTTGAAAGTATGTAGGTGATGAAAAAAACAGGAATCCAAACATTCAAGATGTTTCAGGAGTTGATCTTAGGATAAAGTTTCTATGGTTCAAGGATCTCGGGATAGATCTAGTCAGACTAGGGAGAGGCAGTGTTACCCTTATGACAATCAGGGACATATCACAAGGGATTGTTTGACCTATCATATAGCTGATAGAGAGACAGTTTATGGGCCACCTAGGAAGAGTCAGCGGTAGGATAAGGGAGATATGTGGGTTTGAAAATGTATTAGAGCAGTAGGGAGATTATTAGGGTGTGTCAGATGGTTTGACATGTTTCCACCACCACCCCCAGGTGGTCCTCGCTAGGCTTAGGGAGCTGGTGGATGGGGGTGAGTGCAACTGCAGGCCATAGAAACCTATGATCCAAAGTCTTTAGGGAAGATTATAGTTACAATATGTATCTTTTCTACCTAATATATAGTTTTTATAGACACAACCATGATCCACTCTTTTCTTTCTACATTCCTATATCAAGACCTAGAGGTTTCGATTGAGCCCTTGGATCAACCCTTATGCTTGGAGACTCCTATCAAAGATGACTCGGCAATCACACACTTTTTCTAATAGTGTTATCTAACTCTTGGAGGATGGAGTTTATAATGGGATCTATTTTTAGCTGCGATGGAGCCTTGCAATGTCATCTTAGGAATGGACTGGCTATATACCATTCAAGAATTGAGTGACTATTTTAGGAAAAGGATGTGGTGTGTCCACATTGATGGGCCATGCTTTTCCTTCATTATCAAGAAGGATACCTAGTAAGAGAAGGATGGACTTATATGTAGGTGGTTTTAACTGATTACTCATGATTTGGATAGCATGACACTTAGAGTAGTGGATTCTAGGGGATATCAGTTTCCTACTATAGTTGATGAGTATAAGGATATATTTCCTGAGGAGGTTATAGGCTTACCCCCCCCCCCCCATTGAGAGTTAGAATTATTCATTTACTTACACCTATAGATGGCCCTAGTATCAATGTGAACATATTTAATGACTCACATAGATCTTCGAGATATGAGGGTGTAGTTTGAGGACTTACAGAGCAAGGGATTTGTTAGAACTAGTGTTTACCCATAGGCATCCCCAATATTGTTTGCTAAGAATTCGAATGGGATATTGAGGTTATGCATGGATTATCAGTGTATAAAATAGGTGAATGTGAAGAATAAGTATCTACTACTAAGGATCGATGACCTCTTTAATCAGTTGAGATAATCACGATGGTTCTCAAAGTATAAAATTAGATCATGTTATCACCAATTGTGAGTATGGGATGAGGATACACCTAAGATGGAATTTATATGTCTCTACGGTCACTATAAGTACTTGGTGATGCTCTTGGCCATGAATAAATTCCCATCAGTGTTTATGGGACTCATGAACAGTATTTTTTAGTCTTTCTTAGACTGGTTTGTGGTTTTCTTCATCGATGATATCCTAGTGTACTCATAATCTGATTAGAATCACATGAGACACTTGAGGGACACACTCCAAGAGAAGCAACTTCATGGGAATATCTTGAAGTGTATGTTTTAGATTCAATAGGTTCACTTTTTGGGACATGTTATCTCATATGATGATGTGGCAATAGACTCGGTAAAAGTTTTGGTAGTGTCATCTTGAGAGCCACCCAAGAGTGTGATGGAGGTTCAGAACATGTTTGGGTTAAAAGGATACTATAAGATATTTATACCCAAATTTTATAGGATATCAATAAATTTAATTTCTTTGAACTAGAAAGATAATCCTTTCCTGTGGATGGTAAGGTGTCAGTAGGCTTTTCATGAGTTCCAACAAAGGTTAACTAGTGGCCACATATTTATATTACCAAAGGAGGGTGTCGAGAATGTAGTGTTCTACAATGCCTTAGGGACTACACTTGGTTGTGTGCTGATGTAGAAGTAGGTTGTGGTTACTATGGGTCTCGATAGTTGATACCACATGAGTAGAACTATGTGACACTTGACCTTGAATTGTTAGTAGTGGTCTTTTCACTGAGGGTGTGGTGCCACTACCTTGTGGGTAAGTGGTTTAACGTCTACTCTGACCACAAGGGTCTTAAGTATATCTTATCTTAGAAGGATATTAACTTGAGACAAAGGTGATGGATACAGTTTTTCTAGGACTATTAATTCAAGATATTTTATACTCTTAGGAAGGGGAACATGGTGGAAAACACTCTCAACTGGAGATCTTTTTCTCAGTTGTTGGTTGATGCATCAGAGTATTTAGTCTCATTATAGTTTTCTTTAGTACAAAAGGATCGTTCTTCACATATTAAATAATTTGTTTTTACCCCTGTACTTTTATATAATGTTAGGGAATTTCATCATGAATATACCGACTATGATACCTTACGTACTTATATATCCACTTAACATGATCTTGATGAATTTTATGGAGGTAGGGAGACAGTTATTCTTTTCATAGGAGGGATGATGGTACCAGTGATGTTGTGGATGGAGGTGATGATGGATTTTTATACATCCCCTTTGGAGGTACTTATTCATGTGGAAAATATATACTAGGACCTTCAATGTTAGTTTTGGTGTCTAGGAAAGAAGAATGGTGTAGCATAATTTATCTCTCGATTCCTAAAATGTCAGTAAGTGAAGGTCGAGCACCAAGTTCCAACGGGTTTAGTTCAACCCATTGAGTTACCATATTATAAATGGTATTAAATATTTTTGGACTTCATGATGGGGTTACCACATATTTTAAAAGGATACGATTCCATTTGTGAGATTGTAGACCGAATCACTAAGTCGACCCACATACTAGATATTTGAGAGTACAGTTCAGCAGAGAGATTCAGAATCCATTACATGTAGAGATGGTAAAAATCCATTACATTGATGATCATTTTATAATATGATGCTCGCTTCATGTTGCAGTTATGGAAATTATTTTCAAAGGCCTCTAAGACTTAGTTTCATTTGTGAATAGATTTTCACCCCCATAATGATAGCCAGATTGAGTGAACCATTCAAGTTCTGGAGGACATGTTGAAAGATTTCATGTCAGAATTTTTCCATATTTAGGAGGATCATCAATGCTTGGTGGAGTTTTCATACCATAACAGTTACCATTCCACCATAGGTATGGCACCATTCAAGGCCTTTTACGGGTGACCTTGTGGGTCACTACTTTGTTGAACCAATCTAGGAGAGTAAGCACTCATGGGATCAGAGTTGGTGTGAGACATGATAATAAAGGTGTAGATCATCTAAGAGTGTATGAGGAATGCATAGATCCATAAAAAGTCTTATAAAAACTATCGATGGAGGCCTTTTGAGTTTTAAGATGAAGAACATGTATTTCTAAATATCTCATGTCAATGTGTATTATGGAGATTTAGCCAAGGTGAAAGATTATCTATGAGATTCATTGTCCCTTTACAGATACTATGAAAAGTTTACAAGGAGGCATACCAATTGTCTCGACCACCGAAGTTAGACTGGGTGCATGAAATTTTCCTTGTATCGCAGTTGAGGAGATATGTGCACGGACCATTACATGTTATCGACTCGTGAGAGCTAGAAATTGAGGATGGAGATAGCTTTATAGAGTACCTATTGGATATCAAGGATTGATACGATAGTATCCTTCATGGGAGAGAGATCCTTTGGTGTGTATCTGATGGAGGCATGAGAATCTTCAAGAGAGCACCTGAGAGTAGGAGACTTAGATGCATGCTCTATACCCACATCTTTTTGTGTTGTATTTTCACTTTTTTGGATGAAAATATCTAAGGTTGGTAGAATTTAATTTCAAGGTTTTTTCCATGAAAATATTTTAAATATATCTAGAAATATTTTTGAAGTTGGATGTTGAGAAAGTGTGAGATTTCATGGCCCGATGGGCTCGGAATTGATATTTGAAAAAATATTAAATATATTAATATCACGAGTGCATAGTTTTACTAAAAAGGTATAATAAATCTTAAAATGAGTCTTAGATCAGAAATATGATTCCACCGTTGAGTCTAGAATATGGTATTTACCCTATGAGTGACATAATCTTTGTTGGTGTGGGGAATTTTCTGAAAACTCATCACGGGCATAAATAATAAAATAAATTAATTGAATTAATTTTTTTATTTGTTTTGACACAAAAACCTAGTAATCGTCTAAAAATACCCTATTATGGGTGATTATTAGGGCTAGACACATAACCCAAGATACCTAGAGAGCAGAGATTGCAGAGTTTTTTGTGAGAAACATTGGATTAGAGGATCGAATCAATATCTCAAGGACCACCAACAACATTGAATTTTGTGGATCTCACCAATGAATATAACATGGGATTGTTTTTATTAATGAATGATCTGAACCTGAGGTAGGACATTTAATTTATGTGTATTTATCCCCATTTTATTATCCCATGAAGAGTATGAATCAATCAACCAATATATTGATTCATGGGTAGATCGTTTAGCATATATGAGTTAATCTTCAGGATTTTGTAATTATCATTTGTTGCTTGATTATATTTATTCATTCTTCATTTTATTAGAAAAAATTGAGACCAAAATGAAAATTTTATAAGTTTCTTTCCTCATGTTTGTGGTTGGTGAATTTTTTTCCCTATTCTTCATGTGTTCATCACCAACATTCGTTTTAGATGGTGGTTCAACTAATACCCAACAATCAATCATTTCACACCCATTATTTGACACAATGGATTGATACCAAGGATCGGGTTCAAGACCAATATTGGAAACAAGTAATTATGGAAATGATGATGGATCGTAACTGGATTGAATCTCTTATGTGGGGTTTGACACACGGTGATAGAGAGGCACAAAGAATGACTTTCCATGTGAATCATATGGCTAGATTCTGGTGAGAAGTGATGGAAAGGCTCAACCCGACAAGATCCATGTTTATTAGTGTAATATGTGGTCAGATCAGAGGCTGGAGGAGTGGATGATGACACATGAAGTAACCCAAAAATATGGAAAATTCCATTATAAATAGTGTGTATTTCAAAAATACGCACCGTGTGGGTCCTCAACTGTGATTATAGGGTTTCTGTGGAGAATAAAGTATCACATGCCATGTGACACATGTCACATTCCATGTGTCCCCTACTTGGAATATTAGCATGTATCTAATAGGGTATACTAGAAAGGACACTGATAGGCACATAGACAAAGATAGAGTACATGGGTATGACCCAATACTTGGACACGACCAAGTACACGACACGACATCAGTACATGAGCATAGACAGATGTACATAGTATGGGTAAAGGTACATGGACATGGAGATGAGTGAGTCTAGGATTAGTGGTACACACTTTGTATCCTACTTATTATCCATGTACTAATTTGAAGATGACTTGGAGACCATGTTCCCCTTATAGTGGACAAGTTTCCTTAAGGGTGTGTTCCCTCGATCCATACCTGTGAGGGCATAGAATGGAATTACATCCTGAGCATAAGATTGTGATCTTCTCTAAGAAATTATCTTTAGAGGGAGTTGTAAGAATCCCTATAAATTCCAAGTTTGGGATCCTCTATAATATTTTTCCTTATGTGGGGTTATCGAAATCGGTGTGACCAACTGTACATGGGTGTCGATCCCCTACCTAGTAGGTTATTCTGGATTGGGTTGTTGGTGTACCCCATAGACCTGAGTGTGATCTCCATATTTATATTAATCTATTTAGACTTACAACATGTACTTCCTTATGGTGATACCCTATGATAATGACATATAGGATGGATTCCATCCATGCTATCAAACTCATAGAGTGAGTTCTCTCGGGTGAGTGTGGTTACGAACTGTTGAGCATAATCTTAGGCAGGAAATGCGGTTGTGACCTTACCTTGACAGTGAGTGTCTACCATGATAATATATGGATGTTTTATTGTATGTTTCATATATTTATTAACATACATGTGTATTTATGAGTTGACTAATCTTGATTCCCTATGCTTAGTGATTTCATGGTATCCTACTAGTTATTATTAGACTCACCCCTACATGAAATCTTCCCACACGTGTCATGTTTATAAAGATGAACAACCATTTGAGGGGGTTCTTAATGGACTAGGAGTGGATGAATTTTATATTGGTCTAGATAGATCATGGTTCATTCTAGGAGTCACATTTGAATGTAGTCCCCTCTTAGTATCAGGTTGGACTTATTTATAATTTTTGGTGGGATTTTATTTTTCCCTTATTGTTTCCTAGTATTGTTTGTACTCTGATTGTGGGATTTATATGTGTACCTACATTGGGAATCAGTTGTATTTTACATTTCAGTATTTTATGGTCTTGGAGATGTGTGTGTGTGTGTACCTTATTCTAAGGCCTCCCATGTGAGTGTTATTCTTACTTGTCATGGGTTACTAGCCCATGAAGGAGGCACACTGTTAGTGCACATGATTAGTAGTAATCTTGTACAACCTAGGCACCTTGACTTACAACTCTAGTGACACCCACACAGTTACCACATTGTTATCCAAACCATTCAGCCAAACTATGTAGTGTGGGAAATTCCTAAAATATTTTATTTTTTTCACTGTTTTTTATTTTTTATTTTTTTCATTCTTATGATACTTATTGAGACCAATGATGGGGGTTCTTTTTAGACTATTTGTTATGGTGTTAGATTAAATCATGTTTTATAGAGCTTGTGATCTTGTGTTTTCTAGACGATGCCTCCCAGAATTCTCTCATCCATACATAGATAGGGTGTTGTAGAGAATACCCTACAGGTAAACCCTCCTCTTGATCCGGCATTGGTGAAGTCAATGATCTGTATGATCCAATCCTTGGGTCAAGTGGGTGGTCAAGAGCAGGCATGCATGGTGGACCATGCTCATAAGTTTTTGAGGAAAAATACATTAGTTTTCTTTTGTGATAAGGGACCTAATGATCCTGAGGAGTGGTTTGATCATATTTATAGTATCATTGAGTTCTTGAATACCCTTGAAACCTTAAAAGTTAGTTAAGATATGTATGTATGGAAAGGAATGAGTAGGAAGTGGTGGGATTTTTGGGTGATCTCAAGGAGGCACAATGATCTCTCCTATACCTTTTTAAGGTGGATTTTAATCAGCAGTTATAATCAGATACCTTTAGTATGGTGAAGTCCCATGAGTTATTGATGTTGGATCAAGGGTATTTTTTCATGATGGAGTATAACCTTCAATTTACTGAGTTGGTTCATGTCTCTCAGGATCTCGTTGAATATGATTACCTTAAGTTTCAACGTTACAATATGGGCTTGATTCCAAAGATCATATCTATACTCATTATTCTCTATCTACCAACATATTTAGAATTCTATGGTAAAGGTTTATGTTAGGTCTTCTAGGTTAGATACCCTGAGAGGGGGGGTGAATCAGGGTATGACAGATTAAAACAACTACCCCTAATGATCTTGTCTCGCTATTAAGCAAGACTCTCTTCTCTCTCTTTCCTGTATCAAAGTATAAACAGAAGCTAAACCATGCACAGGACACAGCGATTTTTACTTGGTTCACCCTCACTGGGCTACGTCCAAGGAGCATACACCCGTGATGTGCTGATGTACCAAATCCATTATAAGCACACTAATGTTTACAAGGTTTAGGATAGATCACTTCTATTCCTAGGATCACTGCCTTTACAATGTTTTGGGTCACCTCACTGCTTTCCCAAGGGTCACTCCCTATTTCTCTCTCTCTAGATCACTGCCGGTGGAGAGGATCACCTTCTTCCTCTTCCTTTTCTCACTGCTCTGGAAAGGATCCACTCATATTTTATAGACCAGTAGGTCTCTTCGTTATCACTAATGAATTCATCCTCCATTTTATGTAGATGCTCTATTGAAGTCCAACTTTCACCCGTAGATGAATCTCACTTTTCACCGAAGGTATCGGGAAATATTCCAACTTTCACGCAGCTCTAAATCTATGTCATGAATAAACCTTACCTAATTCCCTTCACTAAACCAACACGCAAGCCTCATCATGCAAGTCAAAACTGGCGTGCAAGTCCACCTCAACCACTTGTGCGACACAAGCTTCTGCAACTCCAAACTTGTGTGACACACACCCTTTTACGCCCAAACCAATATTAGTGCGCAACCAACAACTTTCTCACTTCTTCAAAATATGGCGCGCAAGTGTCACCAAACCACTTGCATGACGCCTTCTTCTACAACTCAAAACATGTGTGACTCGCTTCCTTTCTCTCCCAAACCAACTTAGGTGCGCAACTATCACCTGGCGCGCAACTTATACTTGCACGACCACACACCACTTGTGTGACCACCACACCTGCACGACGGGAGCTCTGATTTTTATAAGTGTTGAACTCTTCATCGAATGAGGAGGGTTAGACCTATATTTATAGGCATTTAGACACCCTGTGCAACAGTGCGCAAGTCTCCCCTCGGCGAGCAAGTTTCGGCGTGCAAGTCTCTGTCGCGCAAATCACTTGAGCGACCAACTCTAAAACTTGAGCGCCCCTTATCACTTTGCCATATTTTGTTGTTCTGATCTTGAAAAACATTAGGCACGCGATTTTCCTCTCTATAAAGTACACGGCGCGCAAGTCCCTTTTCCAAAAACCACTTTTCTTCATTTGTCAATTTTCATGCCCAAATATTTGCCAAACACTGGAAAACGGTGCCACCTTGTATCTGCTCTTTTTGTACCACCTCCAGATCATCCATTCCTTTTTCAAAGTTCTTGAATCAAACATGGATCGTTAACCAAATCCCTTGAACTCGACATGACACTATGAAATCCCCTTTTTCAACAAATTTGAATGTCATGGTTTGCTTTGTCAACAATCACAACACAGATGTCCACTTTGTCAACAAACACAATCACCTCAAAAAATGTTTCAATGATACCTTGAGGGATTTTTGCCCTACAGTTTATTTTACAAGTAATATAGGTCTTAGTGGAATTCCATCAGTGGGTGGTATCCATAATTCTTCATCAGGGCATAAGCAGAAGTGGGATGAGTCTCACTGATGTAGTGGAAAGAGTATCTAAAAGTCATCATGTTCAAATCCAATGGTTTCTATAGGGAATAGATTGGTTGTTTTTTTATCAGTATGGGAAGTTTAGGCAAACTAGGTTAAATTTCTCAGAGACTCTGGGAATGTTCCACTAGTGTGGGTAGTTGATAAATCTTTAGTGCTTCTATCATTTAGTTTCATGGGGAAGTGATGTGGGCTCTATGTTGTCAAAGGGTTCTCAAGTGAAATCAGAGGCTTTTAAGGGTGAAGGATCTCATCCTAATGTAAAGGGGTATTATCACTAGGGAAATAATAATTGGGTTGTGTATGTGCTAGGTAATCTCCATGTAGTGGAGGTTATACTAGAGGACTCAGGTTCTGGGTTGACCACCATAAGAGATATAGTGTTTATTGCATCTTCCATGGAATAATTTTTATTTGAAATTAGTGCATCCCATTCATTCATTTCACTTAAGATAATTTATTATTTTGGTATGTTATATGAGATTATACCTTATTTTTTGGATTTAATAATCCTATTGGGTAGGAAGAAGGAGTGGTGTTTTAAGTGTCGTGATTTTTTGGTAGCAGGAGTGGAATTTGTCTGGAACTTGCTTATTTTGAACCTGGATGTTTTTGAACTCATTATTAGTATATATTTTTGAATAATATTCAAGTTTCAAGTTTATTATTACCATCATATGGTTCATTTTTTCACTTATGATGGGAGTACTCACATCTTCAAAGGTGAGTATAATTTGTATTTAGGGAGTGTGAGACTGGTTTCTTCACAGTTGGGGTTGATCTCGTGGTTCTTATCCAGGTTTTTTCTCAATTCTATTGAGTATTTTTCAATGGTTTAACTTATAGTGGTCATGGATAGGTACCCATATGTGTTTTTAGATTATTTTTCAAGAATTCCGCCCTAGTGAGAGATTAATTTCACCATTGATTTTCTCCATGGGATGAGCCTGATCTCCTTATCGTCCTACTAGATAGATCTGGCTGAGATGAAAGAGCTAAAAGTTCAGCTAGAGGATCTTTAGGGAAAGGTATTTATATATCCCATCATTTCATTGTGGGATTCACCAGTTCTATTTTCAAATATGGTGGATAGGATCCACTAACATTGCATAGACTATTGTATTCTTAACCAAGTGGTCATAAAGAATAAATACTTGGTTCCCATGATTAATGAACTATTTGATTAGCTTAATGGATCCCATTGATTTTCAAATATTGACATGTGATCTAGGTATGACCAGGTGAGGATTTGCGAAGACGATGTCACAAAGGACACATTTCAAACCTGGTATGGAAATTTTGAGTATTTGGTTATTCCATTTTGTTTTACCAATACTCATTTATTTTTCATTTCATTAATGAACTAGATATTCCATTTCTTTTTGGAATTATTAATAGTTGTGCTTTTTTGATGAAATATTGGTATATTTGAAAAAAAAAGGTGGAGCATAATGACCATCTATAGGTTGTTTTTTTTGTTTTGAGAGAGCACCGTCTATTTTCCAATTTTTCAAAGTGACAATTTTGGATTTGGTAAGTGAGTTTTTTGGACTATGTGATTTATGAGGTAATAGTTTTAGTTGATTTAGAGAAAGTTTGAGAAATCATGTCTTGTGATTATGCCAAGAATGTGTTCAATATCTATAGTTTCCTAGTCTTGTCTAGGTATTATATATGTTTTATTTAGGACTTCCCCAGGATAGCTTCTTCTTTGAAGGATTTGACTAGTAAAGGGGTGAAGTTTTCGTGGGATGGGAAGTGACAAAGTGATTTTAAGAAGTTTCAGACCTATTTGACATCTAAACTAGTTCTGATTCATCCTAGGACTAGTAGATATTATTTCATATATCATGATGCTTCTAATGTGGGTTTGGGATGCATGTTAGTGCAGGATGACCTTGTGGTGGCCTAAGGATCACAATAGTTATGCCCACATGAGTGGATTTATACAACAAATGATCTATAATTGAAATCTATTTATGAATTCATTGAAGATGTTGCAACATTACCTCTTAAGGGGGGATGTTTTATAATTTATTTGGATCATAAGATCTAGAAGTTCATTTTCTCCCAAAGGAATCTGAACCTCAGGTAGAGATGATAGGTGGAGTACCTTCATCCTTTTGAATTTGATATTTCATATAAAACTGGAAAGGGGAATGAGGTCATCAATGCAATGAGAATAAAGCATCCACTAGATTCTATTTGGGAATCAATGGATGAGTGTGGTCTAATGGGTTTATTTTTTGACCTAAGTCTAGTGGTTCAGAAGGATAAAGGGAGGGTGTACATGGCTAGTGTGTGGGTTAAACCCTCTCTTATCAATCAGTTTGAAAGTGATCGGATATCTAACCTTGAGTTCCAGTATGATAGTATTGCTTTCAATGGTGGGGAGACATTAGGTGAATGTTCTCAGTCTCCCGATAGTTCTATCCTCTTTTGAAAGCGGTTTGTGGTTCCTTCGAGCATGAGATAGGAAGTGATACATGAGGTGCATTATTCTATTTTGTCCGTTCACCCCCAAGATGTATTATACCATAATATGATAGTATTAGTGTCTCGGGATGAGACATGTATTGGTAAACTTTTTTTCTTGATGCTTAACCCACTAGAGGAACAAAGATGAGCATCAGATACCATTTAGGTTGTTTCAGAAACTTCCTATTCTAGTATGGAAGTAGGATGAGATATATATGGATTTCATGATTGATATACCTTGTACTCTGAGTGGTAAATATGTTATATCGGTGATTATCAGTCTTTTGATGAATTTATCCCACTTTCTTCTCATTAAAGATTCGAAGAAGGTAAAGGAACTCTGACTCCTATATTTTTGAGAGGTTGTTTAGCTTTATATAGTTCCCTTAATGATAGTTTTAGATTGAGATTCATGTTTCACTTCTCTCTTTTGAAAGGTACTTTAAGAGCCTTTGGGAACCCTGTTGAGATTTACCACCACATATCACCCCTAGTGAGATGACTAGTCTGAGCGAACCATCTAGGATCTCGAGGATTTTTTACGGGCATGTGTCCTTGATTTTAGGGATTCATGGGGAAAGAACTTACTATTAGCCCAGTTTGATTATAATAATAGTTATCAGGCCATGATCGGGATGGATTTATTTGAGTCATTATACGAGATTCTGCACCAATCCCTGTTGTGATTGGATAAGGTGGGTGAGTGTTCCTTGGTTGGATTAAGTCTCATTCATGAGACAGTTGAGATGGTGTAGCTAATTCATAAAAAATTTATTGATATCTTAAAGTCACTAGAAGTCATATGTTGACCATCATCATCATCCATTGGAGTTTTAGGTTGGTGATCAGGTATTTCTCTAAGTATTTTTTCTGTTGGGGAATCATTACTTTGGAATGCAAGGAAAGTTATTGCCACATTATGTTGAGTTGTTTTGTGTTATAGAGCATTTGGGAAAGGTAGACAATCAGTTGGAGTTTATGTCATAGCTGGTCAAGATCCATTATATCTATTATGTTTCAAAATTGAAGAGATTCCATTTATACCCATATCATGTGTTACAATGGGAAGGTTTGGATTTTGATCATGATTCTACCATTGTGGAGAAAACTATTCATATCATGGATCATCATAAAAATGTTATTTATGGTAAATTGATCTCATTGGTCCATGTGATCTATTAGTGACGTGGAAATATCCATGAGACATGGGATTAGGAAGTCTTGGTGAGGTATTAATGTCCTCACATGTTTTATTATGATGAAATCTGAGAAATTTTTGGGGGTACTAAGTAGCATGGTGGGTAGTTATAGAAACCTACTGAGTCACTCATACGTCTACTTTTGATCTTTTTTACCATTTGATGTGTTATTTAAATTCCCATGTAACACCCCATTACTCATTTTAGGTACTCCATTATTTATTATTTGTTTATCATATTTGTTTGGGTGATTTTGTGGGCCTCTCAGGGATGGAGAAAAATTTTGGGTTAAATGACATAAATTTTAAGGATATATTTTTATTTTAATTAATGGAATCTAGGTATAAATGTGTCAATGACTTAGTGGGGTTCTTCCCATGTTTGGAGAATTCCCATAGTGGGGTTTTTGAGTTTTTTTCTTAAACATGTAGTTTATGTAGTCAGTTGGGGATTTACACACCATGTAAGGCGGTTTCATGATGTGTAATCCTCTCCTGATAGAAGATGTAAAATCGTTTTAGAGAATGAAGGGTTAATGCATAGTGAAACAGGTTTGTAATGTGTAATGGTAAAAAATGTGATTTTAATAAAAAGGAAATGCATTTTCTAACATTTTTGAAGCCTATAGATTACACGATGTGTAATGGGATTACATTCCATGTGATTCTCACGAGTTGTACTTTTAGGAAGTTGTGCATGTGGTTAATTTTTCATTCAACCTGCAACCTCCCTCTCTCAACCCAGATCTCGCCCTAGGAAATTTTGGGTGACTCCCCCCCTTCCGAATCACTTCATTCAGGGATCGATCATTACAGTTATTGTGGAGTGATTCTATGGGTAAGTGTTCATTTTGGTTCTTTGGCTTTGGTTGTGGATGTAGTGGTGTCCATTGTTGTGTTCATATTTGTGATTAGATAGTGTTTTCTATAAATCCTTTATAGTTTATTTTCAGGAATTATCTTTCAAAAGATGATCTCATGGTTTCCAATCATCTTTGTCAAAGGAATCTAGGTTTATACCATTTTGAGGTAGTTGTTTCTATAAAATGGGTTAATTTGATGAATTTATTATCATTCCTGATAAATTACTTTGGGTTGTTCATTTAATTTAAGTGATATGTGGTTTCAAAGGTTTTCTTGGAAAGATAAATGTTTTCAAAAATATTTTTTCTTTGAAAATGGATTTCCTTTATTTGGAAATGTATTTTCAAACATTGAAGTGGATTGTCTTGGATTTGAAAAAAGTTTCATAAAATTGTGAGCATGGTATTGTAATGTACTTATACAATTAGAACATTGGGAACCTTGGGTTCATTTGGAAAGAGACACGGTAAATCTTAGTGTGTGTGGAACCACTAGGAGGTAACCTTTTTAATATTGATGGATTGTGGAAGGACTCGATATTGTTTGGATCCAATATTATGCATGTTTAGGATATTGAGTTTCTACTACAAATTTTCCCATAGTATAGGGCCCAATATGAGGTTCTTTGTCATTTAAAATTATTTATCTTATTATTTTTTTTATCATAGATTATTCCTCACATGTTTTAAAATGAGGTTGTATCATATAGCTTCGCGTGACGGGTTATTTCATAGATATGTATTTGATTTTTTTTCCTCTTGATGTATGGATATACTTCCTTGTTTTATCACTTATACTTTTAATATTTCTAATTTGAGAATATGAAATTATTTTATGAAAACCAAAGGTTGAAATGATTTACAAATGAATTGCATTTATGAAAAAAAATTAAATATTTTTCTAAAAAAGATAGAACTATTGTATTCTTGAAATTAGACCTTGTATAGACTCTATGGTGTTATCCTACTAGGATTTATGGTCACACCATAATTTTTCCCTCGAATGGTTGTAGATTTTTTATTGTAGGATATAGGTAAAGGGAAGGGAATCTTACAACATATAAGATTCTTCTTTGGTCTTTTCCTTTATAGTGGGGTGGTTTAGAGCTCACGGGTGGTCACATGGAGACATGTTGGTATTTATTTATTTATAGTTTCAAGTTAATATAGACTGTATTAGATTATATGGATGTGGTTGTATCTTTTTCTTATTCATAGTACTCTAGTTGTATGTATTGTTTCATTATGTTCAATACTTGTTCTGTTTTCTTGCTTCACCTCACCATGTGATGGCGGGATCAAGTGTATGGTTTGGTTTATGGGGGTTGTTTGGTAACATTATAGGTGTTGAGGGTCAAAAATAGAAGTTTTTTTTGGAGAAATGGAAAAAACATGGTTATCACATGGATTGTTTAACCGTGTAGCTAACCATGTGAGGGTGTTAAAGAGGGTGATACTATGGTTATACATGGTTTAAGCATGGTCTTTCAAACCATGTGACACCCAGGATGTAACACCCTAACCCCAATTACCCAGATTCGGTGCATTATTACATAACATTCGCATGATCAAAAATTATCAAGTCTCGGAAGACCGGTTAGTTTAGTAGACTTGGAATCACTAGATACATTCATAAGGTTTACATTACATCATAAAATAAAAAATTAAAACAACATTTTTTCCATATACCACACTCATATCCCATCAGACTATCCCTGTAGGTCAGTCATAAAATACTTCTTCGCATCCTGGGAAAAATAAAACATAGAAAGGAGTGAGATCAGATGCTCAGTAAGGATAACAATATAGCGGAAACTTTCATAAATAAGCATAAACATTTAAGGCAATGTATAAGAATAAAACAAAAGCCTTTTAAACTTGAACTTCGGCATTATATGGAAAATATAAAATCAAATAATTCCATTTACTTACTCACATGGATATTCTACTAGTCGAATAATCACATACAATATCAATAGCCACTTTCATAATGATGGAATGCAAAATGCCTGACTTTCATAGCCACATAGTCAAGGCCTTGTGCCAAGACTACAAATAATATTTTGGTCAAGGCCTTGTTCCAAGACACTAGTTTGTATCATGATACCTACTGATTCATCGAGGAGTTATATTAGGCTCCACTCGTCACTTACTAAGTCTAATGCATTCCTCATATGAAAAGATTTAAACATAACATAAACATTCGTATTAAAACTAGAATATGAAATTTCAATACTTTATCCATAAACCATGAATGGTAAAAATAACACATCCACATTCAAACATATCACAAAAAATTCAATACAATATCAAAGTTTTGTATTATAAAAAATCAACTTCAAATAAGCTTAAAATCCATCAAAGGATGTTGACATAGATGAAATAAAGACCTTTTTAGAGAAATATCTCTTTCTATTTTCAAATAATTTAAAAGTTATGTAATTATAAAAAACACATTTATTTTTTTAAATATTCTTATAATCTTGTAAGGGAAGATTTGATGATGTTATAACGGCAGAAAATATCCGCACCCGCCGTATGAGTTAAAAAACATTCTTACCTTAAAGTTATCAAAAAAGTCAAAAAGTACCTTGTTTGGAAAACGACGGAAATATTACTTTATAAACATCTTATAAAATTAAAACAAGGGTATAAATTACTTTAACCCGTAGTCTATAAAATAGTAATAATTTTTGAAATACATTTTTAAGAAACATGGATGTGGATGATAAAGAGGTCCCAGTAGATAATTACGTATAAACAACCTCTGATAATAAAGAGATTGTAGAATTAACCCTTACCTTGTAATTTTCCTTGGTTGAGGATAGGTTAAACTATTGTATAATGGTGAAATAATTGTTATTAAATTATACAAGAATTATATACATTAATATGATATCATATATTATCTTTTAACATTACTTTGTTAATAATATCTTAGTATTATTGTTGTTTCGGGTGTTAACAGATTCGTTTTCCTTTATATTATTTGTTATGTGAGTCATATTTTTTATGGATGGGATGTAACTTATTCATATTAAGAATTATATCAAGTCTTTAAACATTATTTTTAATCATCTAATGAAAATTAGTCTTGAATGGATACGATGGGGAATGAATCTCATCGCCTTCATGGAGACGGTAATCCGTACGTACGCACGAGCGACAATATCCTTATTTTGATATTAAAATAATATATAACTGGATGTTATATTATATATAAATAATAATTATCATTTTATATTTATTATTTAAATCAATTACACATCATTATTATACCCATCCAAATAATAATGTATTGAATAACAATTACACCATGACGTGGAGATGGTAATCCGTACGCACGTATGGTGACATGTCATTCAAAGGATGGATAGAATAATGAATTTGGTTGTACCATATTTATAATAACATCAAAGTATATAGAAGATATTGGAGTTATTATTTTATAATGGAAACAATAAAGAAAAATGATGTGGAAGAATAAAGGAACATGAAAGAGGTGGTGAGATATTTACATCTTCTTCGGGTTATTTCTTTGGATTTGATCAAAAGGGATCCTTAGGTTGGATTTCTGACTAAAGGAAGGCCTCTAGGATGAAGGGAGGACAGTTCATAGGGTATTTGGGTAGGGTTTGGCTGAGCCAAAAATCTTTGAAGGTGTGAATTAGAGAGAAGGGGGGGTGCCCTTTTATAAGAAGGGTGAGGGGCACCTTAGGAAAATTTAGAAATATTATTTTATAATAAAATCATTTTCGGTTTCTAATGGCTACAAAATGGATTATTTAGAGGCTAAGGTTGGTATGGGTCTAAAACCACTCAAAAAATAGGTTTTAGACAGGTTTGAGTCACTATATTAACTTTATCTTTTAGATTTAACTCTTAGTTAAATAGTTTGGCATTTACCATGTGTCTTTGTATTTTTAAATTATATGGTTAATAAACATACTATATACTTCCAAGATAACCCCAAGTGGTTAATTAATGATACAAAAATCATTATATAAGTCCTTTGGCCGAACCCTAGATTTTTAATCATAGAATATTAATTAATAATATAATATTTGTTTTAAAAACTCTTTTATGTCAATTTTGACACTATTTGGTATTTTGTTTTTTATAAATTCATAAAAGCATTATTACTTAGAAAAAAAATCATTAAACTAACCCTAACATGTCATATTAACCAATAAAATTAGTGTAATTCATAAAAAGTCTCAAATTAAATTTATTTGGATATTTATAATATCAATTATTTTAATATTTCATTAATTAGGTAATTATTACATCATCATTTTGTCAAAAATAAATTAAATTATTAAATTTCTAAAAAATATAAATTAAATACCATTATGTAGGAAATATATTTATCTTTCTAATTAATATTTATAGTCGAATTTATCTTATATTTTACCCTATATTAAAAATGGTTTAGTTATTAAACTTTGATTTTAACTCTTTTAACTCTTCTTTAAATAAAATAATAATAAGAGTTCTAATCTAATCCAAGTGAACCTAAAGGATCATATTTTATTCCTAAGGTTTTTTTTTGGTATAATTACACTTATCTAATATAATTAGGACATGTGTTAGGGTAATAATAATATCAATTTTACCCTTAATTACCCTATTTACTTTTAACTGTGGTAAATAAAAGTAAAAATTTATTATTCACCAAAAATTATTTTCATCTTATTGAACAACAATTTTATTATTGATATCAACCATGTCTCTCATATTTTTGAAATTCCACTCACAAAAGTTGTAAAATTATGTTTTATGTAAATTTACAAATTCTCCTAGGAGGTGGGTAAAAGACGGTGAAAAGTTCAATAAAATTTTTATATATCTAAAATTATTATAAACTAAATCCGATGAATTACATTGAACTTATATAGGTATTATGTATCTATTTTTACCTAAAATAAATTTAAATACAATAAATAATTATTTAAATAAAAATTCGGTTTTTAAACTAAAACTCATTGTTTTTCACTATTCATCAAAATTGAAAGTTTTCAAAAAAAACCAAAAAATCACCCTAAGCTAATTTCAATATTCCAAATCCAAAAATGAAGTCCATTTTGAAAGATAAAATTTATAAAATTTGAAAAAGTGGGTATTACTATTCATAATAGCTAGTTTGATTGGTTTTGGTGTGTTAGAACTCGAAGTTGCATACAACACACACTACTGTATTATTCAAAGAGAAGTGTATCATGGAAGCTAGGGGTGTTACATTCTCCCCTCCTTCAAATAATTTTGTCCTTGAAATTTCTAGAATATTACTGCATAAAAAGACTTGGGTGGTTCTTCATCATAAGTTCCTCCGGTTCACGTTGCCTCTTCCATCTTATGGTTTCTCCATAGAACTTTTACCAGACAAGTCGTCTGGTTTCTCATCACTTTCTCTCTTCTATCAAGAACCTTGACAGGCTCTTCGCAATAAGATATATTGGGTTCCAATTCTAATTCCTCATAGGTGAGTACATGCATTGGGTCAGGCATTTATTTTCTCAACAGTGATATGTGGAATACATCGTGAACTTTGGAGAGACTTGGCAGCATTTCAAAATGGTAAGCAACAGCCCCAATTCGTTCTAGAATTTTGAAAGGTCCGTTGTAACTGGGACTAAATTTACCCTTCTTACTAAAACGTATAACACCCTTCCATGAAGATACCTTCAAGAAAACATGATCTTCTACCTGAAATTCCAAATCCTTCCTTCAGTTATCAGCATAACTCTTCTATCTACTTTGAGCTTCCTTGATGTGGTTTTGGATTACCTTCACCTTTTACATTGTTTCCTCCACAAGTTTTGGGCCTACGAGTTTTCTTTCACCAATATCATCCCAACAGGTTGGTGTGCGATATCTCTTTCTATATAACGCTTTATATGGTGTCATCTGAATACTTGAATGGAAGCTATTGTTATAAGAAAATTCTACCAGAGGTAAATATTGATCCCACATACCTTGAAAGTCAAGTGGGCATGATCTCAAAATGTCTTCTAAGGTTTGAATAGTTCATTCTGATTGTCTATCAGTTTGGGGGTGGTAGGCAGTACTCAAATGAAGTTCAATATCCAGGGATTTCTAAAGACTTTTCTAGAATCTTGATGTAAAATGAGGATCACGATCAGAAACAATCGATAGTGGTACTCCATGAAGTCTTACAACTTCATTAATATATAATCTTGTTAAATGTTCAAGTGGTAAATCTTCTCTTACAGCAAGAAAATGTGCTGACTTGGTAAGACGATCAACAATGACCCATATTTCATTGTTACTTCTAGGAGTCCTTGGTAGTCCCATGACAAAGTCCATTGTAATATTATCCCATTTCCACTCAGGTATGGGAAGAGGTTGCATGACTCCTCCAGGCTGTTGCCTTCCAACTTTCACTTGTTAACAAACCATACATCTTGACACAAAATTAGCAATCTCTCTCTTCATGTTTTCCCTCCAAAAATGTTCCTTCAAATCTCTATACATCTTAGTGCTACTAGGGTGTATAGAGAAATTGGAACTATGAGCATCATCCAACAATTCCCTTTTTAGATCAGGTATATCGAGAACACAAAGTCTCTTCCCAAATTTCAAAATTCCATTTTCATACACAAAGTCACTCAATCTCCCATCATTTACAACTTTAATCTTCTTTTGAAACTATTCATCACTGGTCTGAGAACTCTTTATCCTTTCTAGTAAAGATGAATTGGCAACCATTTGAAAAATTATTGATGTTTCACCTTCCATGGTTATTCCCATATCCATCTTTACTAGATCCATGTATATAGGATCCTTTTCAACTCTCATCTTGTTCAAAACTCCATGATATTTTCTTCTCAAAGCATCTGCCACCTTATTTTCGTTCCTTGGGTGGTAGTGTATAGTGCAATCATAATCCTTGAGTAGTTCAAGCCATCGCCTTTGCCTCATGTTGAGTTCTTTTTGTGATAAAATATACTTCAAACTCTTGTGATCGGTATATATCTCACATTTTTTACCATAGAGATAGTGTCTCCAAATCTTCAAAGAAAATATTACAGATTCTAACTCAAGATCATGAGTAGGATAGTTTTTCTCATGAATTTTTAGCTATCGTTATGCATAGGAAATAACCCTATCATTCTGCATAAGGACACAACCAAGTCCTTTCTTTGAAGCATCACTATAAATAAAAAACCCATCATTCCATGATTGTAGATTCAACATAGGAGCATTGACTAATATTCTATTCAGTTCTTCAGATCATTCTTCACACTCTTTTTTCCAAAAAAAATTAACCCCTTTTTGTGTGAGCTTTGTTAATGGGTTAGCCAACCGGGAAAAATTCTGGATGAAATGTCGATAATAACCTACTAAACCAATAAAACTATGTACCTCAGTTATACTCGTTGGTGCTGGCCATTCTTGGATTGCCTTGTCTTAGAGGGATCAATGGAGATTTCATCCTTAGAGATGATATGGCCAAGAAAAGAAATCTCCTGAAGCCAGAATTCACACTTGCTAAACGTCTTATATAATTCATGTCTTCTAAGAGTCTTCAGGATAATGCGCAAGTGATTTTCATGATCTTAGTAGCTTTTGGAGTATATCAAGATATCATCAATAAATACCACTACAAAGTCATCAAGATATTCCTTGAAAACTCTATTCATTAGATCCATGAAAATAGAGGGTGCATTAGTCAATCCAAAAGGCATTACTCTGAACTCGTAATGCCCGTACCTGGTTTGAAATTTTGTTTTCGGAATGTCTTCCTTCTTCACACACAACTGATGATATCCAGATCGAAGTTCAATCTTTGAAATGTATTGATCTCCATGAAGTTGGTCAAATAAATCATCAATGCAAGGTAGGGGATACTTTTTCTTTATTGTTATAGCATTGGTCTTCCTATAGTCAATGTACAACCTCATAGATCCATCTTTCTTCTTAACAAAAAGGATAGGGGCTCCCCATGGAGAAACACTAGGGAGAATAAATCCCTTATTACTCAATTCCTCTAGTTGTTTCTTTAGTTCCACTAATTCCACAGTGGCCATTCTATAAGGGGTATTCGATATGGGCCTTGAACCAGGAATTAAATTAATAGAAAACTAAATTTCTCATTCTAGAGGATGTCCAGGTAAATCTTATAGAAACACATCAACATATTATTTCACAATATGTACATCCTCTATTTGAACATTTATTTCCTCACCCATAATTATGTAATTCTATTCCTCCCCAATAATTGAATTTAGTTGAGCTACTAGGGGTGGATCTAGATAAGAATTAGGTGGTAAAAATTTTTCTCTAAAGATAATATGTTCTTTATCATTGTCATCAAAAATAGTAACCTCCTTCTTATTACAATAAATTTTCACATCATTGTCCGAAATCAAATCCATACTGAGGATTATATCAAATTCAATCATGGTTATGATGATGAGATCAGCAGATAAAGAACATTTATATTCCCTAATGGGGACTGATTCACAAAACTTTCTTGCAATGATACTTCCCTTAAGAGTTTTGACTGACAACTCCCTTGTTAAATCAAATTGAAAATATCTAATTTTCTTAGAATACTGAGAAGATATGAAATAATGCGATGATAAAAAATCAAATAAAGCATTTGATAAACTTGAGGAAACCATTAAATTACATGCCACTATGTATTTCGGAGCTTCAACCTCAGCAGTAGTGATAGCATGATCTTGTCTTTGATCCCTTGGCCTTTTTTTAGGTAAGTTCCCCTAATTTTTAAGACATTAATTCACATAGTTCCTCCTTTCTCTACAATTGTAGCATTCTACATCGACAACCTCTTTCTTATCCTTGCAATCACGAGCTTGGTGGCCTTTTTCACCACACTTGTAACAGACTCCCATTCCATTCAGGAAAGTACCAGGGTGTTTCTTCTTACATTTACTATAGGATGGATATTCAATTTTTCCCTTTTTCCCCTTATTTCCATTTCTAGAGTGTTTAGCAGATCTCTTCTTCTCTTGATTTTCTTTAAAGTCATAAGACTTAGAGAATTATTTTTCTGTCTTGATAACACATGAGACAATATCTTTGAATGATGAGAAGGATTGTGAGACTAATTCTCAACAAAGAAATGGTTTTAACACATCAAAGAAATGATCAATCTTACTTCTTGGGTTACGTATATAATATGCAACATGCCTCGCTAACCTTGTAAAGTTAGCTTCATACTTTGCGACATTCTCATCCTCCTTTTGCCTCAGACATAGAAATTTTCTTTCCATATCTGCTCGATGGACATGAGGAAAGTATTTTTCTAAGAAAATATCTTTAAACTCCCTCCATTCCATATTTTATACTTCTTCATCTTCCTTTTTAATTTAAATCAATGACCACCATTGATCAGCATCTCCAGTGAGGCAGTAAACTTCCATGAAAACTTTTTCTCTTTCGCTACTCCCCAAGGTGTGGAATATTTTCTCTAAGGAATTTATCCATTGCTTGGATACTAGTGTATTTTTACCCCCATTGAATGTGGGTGGTTGTTTCCTCATGAAGCGATCTAACATTGATCCTCCACGTTGTGGATCAGGGTGCTCCATACGGGTAAGGTTATTATTCATAACCTGAGTGAGTTGTCCCAGTTTAGTGATTAGCTGATCAGCACCAGTTGCATAACCAGCTCCACTATAATTATCTTGAGTATGAGTAAAATCCCTACATGGAGTGCATGCATTCATAAAATTTCTATTCCTTCCACTAGGTGCCATTTCTAAACAATGGAATAAACTATATTAGTTTATGAATCGTAATTTATAAATCCAAACTTGTAAAACACTTAACAAAAATTGAACAGTTTATGGATATAATCCATAATCATAAAAAAATTCTTTTAGGAAGTATAAACTCATAAACCCTTCATAATGGTTTGTAAAGAAAATGAGAATTATCCTAAGCATATCCCCCAGTAGTGTCATAACCAAGAGTGCAGCAAGGCTCGTTGTCTTGCACTAGTTCCCGTTCGAGTTTAGCTCAAAGCGGTGTTTTCGGGTTTTACCCCTAGGTACATCTATGCCAGAGCTGCCCCTACCTACTCATATCCATACATGGATGTATTTCTTGGAAAACTCACAAAATCTCTACAATACCAAAATTCTAGGAAGTTCTTATATACTAACCCTCAAAGTCTATCTTTGGGTAATGTGCTCTAATCAGAGTTTATCTAAATATAGATTCCTATGTTTGTACTAAACTTCCTCTAATACCAACTATAATGCCATGAACCTAGTTACCCAAAGTCGGTGCATTATTACATAACACTGTAATGATCAAAAAAGATCAAGTCTCAAAATACCGATTAGTTTAGTAGCCTTCGAATTACTAGATACATTCATAAGGTTTACATTACATCATAAAATGAAAAACTGCAACAACATTGTTTCCATAGACCACACTCATATCCCCTTAGACTATCCCTATAGTTCAGTCATAAAATACTTCTTCGCATCCTTGGAAAAATAAAACATAGAAAGTGGTGAGCTCAGATGCTCAGTAAGGATAAAAATATAGCGGAAAATTTCGTAAATAAGAATAAACATTTAAGGAAATGTATAAGACTAAAACAAAAGCCTTTTAAACTTAAACTTCAGCATAATATGAAAAAAAATCAAATCAAATAATTCCATTTACTTACTCACATGGATATTCTACTAGTCGAATAATCACATGTAATATCAATAGCCACTTTCATAATGATGGAATGCATAATTCCATACTTTTATAACCACATAGTCAAGGCCTTGTGCCGAGACTACAAATAAGATTTTGGTCAAGTAATTGTGCGAAGACACTAGTTTGTCTCATGAGACCTACCGATGCATCGTGGAGCTATAGCGGGATTCATCTGTCACTTACTAAGTCCAATGCATTCCTCATATGAAAAGGTTTAAAGATAACATAAACATTGGTATTAAAACTAGCATACAAAATGTCAATACTTTATTCATAAACCATGAATGGTAAAAATAACACATACACAGTCAAACATATCACAAAACATTCAATATAATATGGAAGTTTTGTATCATAATAAATCAACTTCAAATAAGCTTAAAATCCATAAAAGGATGTTGACATAGATGAAATTAAAACCTCTTTAGAGAAATATCTCTTTCTATTTTGAAATCATTTAAAAGTCATGTAATTATAAAAGAAAACATTTATTTTTTGAAATATTCTTATAATATTGTAAGGGAATCTTTGATGATGTTATAATGGTGGAAAATAGCCGCACCCGCCGTATAAGTTAAAAAAACATTCTTACCTTAAAGTTATCGAAAAGGTCAAAAAGTACCTTGTTTGGAAAACGACGGAAAGATTCCTTTATAAACATATTATAAAAGTCAAAAAAGGGTATAAATGACTTTAACCCATAGTCTATAAAATAGTAATAATATTTTGAAATATATTTTTATGAAACATGGATGTGGATGATAAAGAGGTCCCAGTAGATAATTACATATAAACAATCTCGGATAATAAAGAGATTATAGAATTAAACCTTACCTTGTACTTTTTCTTGGTAGATGGTAGGTTAACCTCCTATATAATGGTTAAATAATTTTTATTAAATTATACAAGAATCATATACATTAATATGATATAATATATGATCTTTTAAGATTGCTTTGTTAATAATATCTTAGTATTATCATTGATTTGGGTGTTAACGGATTAGTTTTCCTTTATATTATTTGTTATGTGAGTCATATTTGTTATGGATGGGATGTATCTTATTCATATCCAGAATTATATCAAGTCTTTAAATGTTATTTTTAATCATCTAATGAAAATTAGTCTTGAATGGATACGATGGGGAATAAATCTCATCGCGTTCGTGGTGACGGTAATCCGTACGTACACACGAGTGAAAATATCATTCTTTTGATATTAAAATAATATATAATTGGATGGTATATCATATATAAAAAATCATTATCATGTTATATTTATTATTTACATCAATTAAACATCATTATTATACTCATCCAAATAATAATGTATTGAATAACAATTACACCACGACGTGGAGACGGTAATCCGTACGTACGCACATATGGTGAAATGTCATTCAAAGGATGGATAAAATAATGAATTTGTTTGTAAAATATTTATAATAAAATCACAGTATATAGATTATACTTGGGTTATTATTTTATAATGGAAACAACAAAGAAAAAGGAAGTGGAAGAAGAATGGAACTTGAAAGAGGTGGTGAGATATTTACCTCTTCTTCGGGTTCTTCCTTTTGATTTGATCAAAACGGCTCCTTAGGTTGGCTTTATGACTAAATGAAGTCCTCTGGGATGAATGGATGATAGTTGAGAGGGTATTTGGGCAGGTTTTTGCCAATACAAAAGGCTTTGAAGGTGTGAATTAGAGAGAAGGGGGAGTGCCCTTTTATAAGAGGGGTGAGGGGCACCTTAGGAAAAGCTAGAAATATTATTTTATAATAAAATAATTTTCAGTTTTTAATGGCTCAAAAATAGATTATTTAAAATATATGTTTGGGATGGATCGAACACCACTGAACCAATAGGTTTTAGATAGGTTTGGGTCACTATATTAACTTTATCTTTTAGATTTAACTCTTAGTTAAATAGTTTGACATTTACCATGTCTCTTTATATTTTTATATTATATAGTTAATAAACTTACTATATACTTCCAAGAGAACCTCAAGTGGTTCATTAATGATACACCTATCATTATGTAAGTCCTTTGTCCAAACCTTATATTTTTATGAATAGAATATCAATTAATAATATAATATTTGTTTTAAAAACTCTTTTATGTCAATTTTGACACAATTTGGTATTTTATTTTTTCTAAATTTATAACAGCATTATTACTTCAAAAAAAATTCATCTACCTAACCCTAACATGTCTTATTAACCTATAAAATTAGTTTAATTCATAAAAAGTCTCAAATTACATTTATTTGGATATTTATAATATTAATTATTTTAATATTTCATTAATTAGGTAATTACTACATCATCATTGTGTCATAAATAAATTAAGATATTAAATGCCTAAAAAATATAAATAAAATACCATTATGTATGAAATATTTTTATATTTATAATTAATATTTATAGTCAAATTTATCTTATTTTTAACACTATATTAAAAATGGTTTAGTTATTAAACTTTGATTTTAACTCTTTTAACTCTTCTATAAATAAAAGAATAATGTGTCCTAATCTAATCCAAGTGGACCTAAAGGATCATATTTTATTCCTAAGGTTGTTTTTCATCGAATTACACTTATCTAATAGAATTAGGACATGTGTTAGGGTAATAATAATATCATTTTTACCCTTAATTACCCTATTTACTTTTAACTGTGGTAAATAAAAGTAAAAAGTTACTATTCACTAAAAATTATTTTCATCTTATTGGACCACATTTTTCTTAATTATATCAACAATGTCTCTAGGATTTTTGAAATTCCACTCACAGAAGTGGTAAAATTAAGTTTTATGTAAATTTACAAATTCTCCTAGAAAGTGGGTAAAAGACGGTGAAAAGTTCAATAAAATTTTTATATATCTAAAATTATTATAAACTGACTATAATGAATTAAATTGAACTTATATAGGTATTATTTATATATTTTTACCTAAAATAAATTTAAATACAATAAATAATTATTTAAATAAAAATTCGGTTTTTAAACTATAACTGAGTGTTTTTCACTATTCATCAAAAATTGAAAGTTTTCAGAAAAATACCAAAAATTCACCCTAAGCTAATTTCAATATTCCAAATCCAAAAAGGAAGTCCATTTTGAATTATTAAATTTATAAAATTTCAAAAATTGGGTATTATTATTCATAACGGCTAGTTTGATTGGTTGTGGTGTGTTAGAACTCGAAGTTGCATACAACACACGCTACTGTATTATTCAAAGAGAAGCATACCGTGGAAGTTTGGGGTGTTACACAGGAGTAACCATGCAACCTATTTTTTGGGGGGAGACAGTAGCCCCACATGTTTGTCCCATGGTTTCCCAAACTGTGTGGCCAAAACGTATTGCATGTCCAGTTCACTTAAAAAGTGGTGTTTTACCATTTTTACCCTATTGATTTTTAAAGTTTTTGACACTATTTTTCTCCTCCCATATTGCACAGCCCCTACTCCTTGGATATATATCTTTTAACTATCCTTGGTGGTGGATTTATCTTGATTTCATAGTGATTTTTTTTTTTTTTGAGTTAAGTCCAAATCCTTTGGTTTTTCTTATTCCTTTCCCATTATTCATGCTTGTTCTTCCATTTTTGTTGAAGTGTGGAAACCTAAGGGTTATGTTGACAGAATCTAGGGTTTGTAATATGGGGAATGGTTTTTTTCTTTTTTATTAACTGAATAATGCCTTTTTCTCCCTATTCTAGGTGTTTTTCATCAATTATGATGATTTTGTAACCAAATACGAGGTAGGTGTCACTATTTAAGGGAATTTACTAGGGCTTACCTTCAAATTGTAAATTGCCTTTTTTTTATATTTGTTTAATTGAAAAATAAATGATTTTTGGTTGATGTTTATCCCTTTTTTTTTGTGATTTATAAATTTATTTGTAATTTGGGTGTTTAAAGAGGGTTTTCCAAATGGGTGTGTCTTTTATACACACCAAGTGTTTTATAAAATGGATTAAAGATGGTTTTATGATTTTTAATGGATTTCTAAAGTGGTTTTAAAAATGGTTTTACCTTGGGAAAGGTGTTTTGATAAAATGGGAATATGTTTTTATGAAATTTATTATGATATGGAATATTTGATATGAGAAATTTTAGTGATTATATTGGCATAGAGTAGCACATTCTTTAACTAGGGTGCAAGTGGTTGGTTTGTTCGAAGGACCATGTGAGCCTTCAGATGGAAGACTATGCAAGATTCCATTTTTATTTGTCTAAGTGGCCATGTGATCCTTTAGAGAGAGGACCGTGTGAGACTCCACTTAATTCCAATGGATCGAGGTATAATTTGGGTATGAATATCATGAGATATTCTATGTTGGTTGTTGAGAGACCATGAGATCTCTTGGAGTTGGGCCTAGGGAAGACTATGAGAGATTCCATTTGATTATATAGAAAACATACTTGTTTACTCACTCATGATAGTCCTGATGGTTAAATACCTAATTGCACATTACTCATGGAATATTGGTTTATATGATTTATTAATTTCATTTGTGACATTTTTATGTGATGACATGTATTATTACCATTTTCATTTACCTAGTTATTTGATATTGATGTTATGATTATTTATTACTATGCCTTGTTGGATATGTTTAGCATGTTTTTACTTGTGGTATTGTTAATTTTTTTGATCCATGATGAGAATTTATTTTGTAAAACCTTATTTTTCTTAGAAATGTTAAAATCAATGGTACTTTAAAGGTTTATTTAAAAATTGTATGTTTTTAAAGTAGTATAGTTTTAAAAAGTGTTTTTTCAAACTAGTTTATCAGTTTTCATGGGTAAAGGCCTTAAATATATGTAAGGTGGTATCTTACTAGGCTTTTTACCTCACACCCAACATTTTCTTTTGAGATTATGTAGATTTAATTTTCAAGGACAGAGGTAAGGGTAATTTCACTATGTACTAAGGTGGATCTTCTTGATTACTGTTGTTCAGGTTTTGTGGAGGATATGTGGTCTTACAGAGTAGAGTTAGGTGAATTAATTTTAGGTTTTATACACATTTGTATGTATAAATAATCCTTTCTTATTCTTGTTCCCATTATTTTTAGTTTTGGTATTTTGACTTGAGATACCATGTATTGGATTTTTTGGCATGTTTTTTTATTATGTATAGTTGTTGCTTATATTATTTGAGTTGTGTTATCTTTATGATATGGAAGTTTCTTCTTATGTGGTTGAATCTGACTATATTGGTGTAGACATCCTGTTTAATGTATTGGTCATGCCAATTTACTAGGGGTGAAATTTTTCCTAAGAGATTGTTGGTTATGTTTGGTGCTTGTCTCCAGCCTACGATGATCGGGAATGCACTTCAGGTCATGGGGTGGGCCGACTCAAGCAATGGGTTGGGTTGACCTAGGTCGGCTCATTATAACTTTTTATGGACTTCACATGATTAATATGTGGTTGGCCAAACTGTGTGGCCAAACCATGCATGGATGATATTTTCCAGGAATTTGATGTTATCTTCTCTCAAGTGTTGTTTTCTTTTCCTCTCTTGTTTGTGTGTTTTACTAATTTTGGGCTATTTGAAAGGAGTTTAATTCTATTGGAGTGTTAAAAATGTTTTAAAATGTTTTCTTCTCACATCCCCCCTTTTGATAAAGTTTTTTTTTGTAATTTTTTAATTCACACTTAAAATTTTATAAATTCAAAGAGAAATTTGGTCTCTAGTGTTTTAATTTTTTAGAAATAAATTGGTTGACACCCTTCTCTCATGTTATGATAATAAATTTTAATGGGGAACTTTTGAAGATTTTAGGTGTGAAATGTTTTTAAATTTGATTTTAAAATATTTTGAGGATATAAACCTATTTCATTAAAACTTTTCAAGTGGATATAATTTTTTATTTAAATAATGGAGATTATTTTTTAAATGAATTTGATCAAAACCCTCCTAAGTTAAAGTGGTGATTTTATTTTGTAAAGAATTTAATTATTTGTCTTGCTATTTTGGTTTTTTTTTGTGTTATATTTTAATTGTTTAGAATGGTTTGTTAAGACCATTTTTATTTAGTGTTTTGACTTGTGACACTTGGATTCTGATTTTTTTATGCTTTTGTCAACTTTTTTTTAGAGTATTCCCCCCATTTAGATTTAATGGAAACTTTTTTTGATCAAGATTCTCTTGGAATGATTATTCCATTGGCTCCAGACTGAGGGCCCTATGTTTTTCCTATCATAGACCAGTGTTAAGATTATTTCTATGGGTTTCAAAGAATAAATCATCCTCACATTTTTGGGACAATATAATCCTCAGAAAACATTGATGTGTATTAAAAGGATTTGGGTGATCTTCACCCATATTTAGATTCTAGAATCTATTAAGGTTAAGTTTGTGAAGAGATCCCAAGTTGGAAGTGGTGGAAGTCTGTTACTCAAGATAATCCACAAAAGGGTTATTCTTGGGTAGATTTCAAGACACATTTTATTTGGAATTTATTTCCCAATTAAGTGAGAGTATCAAAGGCTATGGATTTTTATGGTATTTGGTAAGAAGAAAAAATAATTTTGGAGTTTGATCTCTGTTTTATCAATTTGGTGTCATATCCTCCTCATCTAGCCACAGGTGACTCTCTAATGGCATGGTGTTTTTGGGAATTTCATCATCCAGATCTATCCCAAAAAAATTTTGATCTCATACTCAAATATTATGGTATATTTATGATTCATTCTTTTAATGTTAAAGTATACTTGACACGAGAACCAAAGGCATTGAGGATTTCTTCTATGTCTGGATGTGATTGAGGGAGCTCTATAAAGGTGGTTCACATAAATCATACTTATAAGAAGGCCCCTAAATCCTATTGTGCGTGTGAATTTCTGGGTTATCTATAAAGTTTTTGTTAAATTTTCTAAAAATTCAGACATGGTTAAGGTTTATTGAATCCTAAGGACACTATAGTGAAACAAAATATTCAAGATAATTGGGATCTAACTATAGGCCTCGTAGTGAAGCATAATCATGTAGTAGAGGAGCTGTTGATTGGAGTTGTTGTTGGGTCATATTATTTATCTTTATGTCGAAATGAAACCTTTTATGTTTTCCTTGATGTTTTTATTTTAATTTTGTAGACCTAGTGACATCAAGAGTTGTCTTAATCATTATATTATTCTTTTCTATGATAATGTTTCATGTTATCTAGTTCTGTTGTTGGATTCTAACTTGGTGGTGTAATAATTTGTTTTAATTTATTTATTTTTTCTTACTTATTTTTATTTCATTTCCCTATTTTGAAGAGTTGAGTTTATGGAGTTTGAATCTAATAAAAATTCAATATGGTGGGAATATCACTAATATTTAATTTCTTGTTTCAAAAGGTAATTATTTCTCTTCCATGGGAATTCTCTTCCTTGTTCTAGATAGCTCACGAATATGATGTTAGTTTCTTATTCTTAAACATTTTGAGTTATAATAGTGTCCCTTTGGTTCTTGTTTGATTGGTTTTTGGAATGTGTGGGTTTTTTATGGTGAGGTTTTCAAGAATACTAAGAAAATTATCTATGGAATGAAGAATGTCTACCCCCTTGGGTGATCTTAGTGTGAGTCTTATTTTATTTGGGCATTAGTTATTTGGAAATGATCTGTGTGAATAAATTTTATTGCGTATTGCTTTTAATAATTTCTCTAGTGTGATTTTGAAGTCTCTTTCTATGGAGTGAGTTCTTGTACATTTCATCTTCTAATCTTGGTCTCTTCCTTGGTATTTTTAGAATCCCCCCTCACTATTGTATATGGGAGTTGGGCATTTGGATCAACTAGATGTTTTAGGTTTGATGGTGTTTTTTATTTTTTCTTTCCTCTTTATTCTTGATTGACCAACGACCACAAAGATTTTTGGAGGAAAAAAAACTTTATAGGGGAGAAATTATAACATACTGGTTTTGGTATCATCCTCATATTTTTGTTTCCCCCCTTCCTGATATTCTAGGAAATTTAAGGCCTTGATTTATAGCTATGTAATATACAACATACCCAATAGCTAGTCGGTGAGGGCTACTGGCCTACCAGTGGCCCAAGAAATGGTGCAGTAATTTTGTTTCACCCATCAGCAAGTCGGTGGGTTAACTAGGGGCTAGAAAAGATCTATTGTAGCCACCAGCTTGCCGATGGCATCAATGAATGTGGGACAACTTTGGTTCTTATATGTATTTTTACATTTAATCTCCATTTTTATTTTATAATATCCTCCCTAGATCCATTATTCACCATTATGATTTTTGGATCTCTTCTTGAGTGATTTTGGCTTCTCCAACCTCTCTTCTTGGTGGATCTAAGTGCAACTGATGACAGTTCCTGATCAGTAAGTCCATCTTCTTCTTGGTCATGGTTTCCCTTCTAATTCATGTTTTTATTGACCTAAGGCTATGATATCCATGTGAATTCACCAGATACAAGTTATAAAATTGGGATTTGTGATTCTAGAGATCTTTTTATTACTTATTTGAGCCATTTATCTCTTTGGTTTGTGGTTTCCTTTTGGTGATTGATATTTTGTTGGAGGTTTCTAATCATCACCCTTTAGAATTAAATCTATGATTTCTTATGATTTCATCCTGAGTATTTTATTTCTTCAAATGCTTCTACTTATACCTATTCTTTGTATTAATGATTGATTATTCATGATCTTTTGATAAATTATAAAAATGAATTTTGAAATATTTTGTTGTGAAAACTATTTTGAAGAAATGAAATATTATTTTGTAAATTGATATGTATGGTTGGATCTTAATGATTGTATTTAAAATATTATAATTATGCTTTCCAAAATAAATAGAAAAGTGTGATTTTCCGAATCTTGGGTGTATTTGATCGGTTTTTAAATAATTATTGGAAAATGTGTATTCCTTAATGTGAAATGATTTATAAATAATTTTATAAATGGCCTTGGTTGTTTCGAATGGATCAAAGATCTGAGTGGTTTGTGAAGAGGCTCGATTGTAACTTTAATGTTTTATTAGAAAATACAAAACCTATAAGACACACCCCTTTAAATGTAATGAAAATGATGGTTGTTTGAAATGATTAAAATGAGATGTCCCTTTTTAGGGTGATGAATTGAATTTAAATGTATATGTACCCTTTTAGGGTATTGAATTGAATTGAACCAATATGATTAATAAAGGGGAATGTTCCTACATGGAATTTGAAGGTGTGAGAAAGACTTTTGATTCGCTTGAAAATTTGGTGAAATGATATGATATGTAGTATGATACTATCATTAAAATTATCACCTTTATTTGAACGCCATGATAAAACCTGGGTTTCTGAGTGGGAAATCTTGGTACAGTGGTACATAAGGTGAGACTTAGGTCAACCTAAGTGTTTTCCCCTTAGTTAAGACCAAGAGAGGGTAAGACCAGGAATTTGGGATGTGGTCAATTACTATATTGATTAAATACCTACAAATGGACCTTGAAATATCATTGGCCATATTTACTTTGTCCTATATGTTTCCATTAGAACTATTGGTTACCATGATGAAGATTTTTGAATATTTTTCCAAGATATGATTAATTTAAAAATGATGATATGATATCCTATTTTTTATGATATTTTAAAACTGTTTAAATTGTTTTTTTTTGAATATTTTCATATGGGAAAATAAATTATAGTTTTTTTTGGAAAAAGTCTTGGATTTTTGAAAAATGGTGTTTTCAAGGAAAATGTTTATTACTTGTTTTATTTAAATAAAAAATGAAAACCCTATATTTAAACCAATATGATATGAATTCTCCTTTAAAGTATTATTATTTAGGTCAGTGGGACGTGATCATCTAGTATTTTAGATCATGCCTGTATATATTATAGATTTAACTAGTTTCTTGGCACAATATTTTTTTTATCTTTGAGTTTGAGCTTTTATGGAGGGTATTGTAGTGTTACCTCACTTTCACATTGTAACAACCCAAACTTTTATCAATGCAATTTATCCCTTCTTATAGTAATATCATAATCATATAATGTCACATCAGGAAAAAAAATGCCTCATCATGCTTAAATGAACAACTATGCGACCTTTAAACATAAATTTGTTACTTCTATGTTTTGAATTTTGAAAATATGACATACATGATTGCGATTAGTAAGATGTTTGGAGTCCGATAAGAAAAACATAATTTTTTGGTGAATAGTAACCCACCCTTATGAATAGTAACATACCCTTATGAATAGTAATATGACCCTTAATGATAGTTAATATTAGAAAAGAATAGTAACCTCACCCCTGAATGTATAAATAAAATGTAGGCATCATATAAGTGATAATATGACCATAGTAAAAGTATTAGTATTTTTGTAAGTCATAAATAATTAATTATAATTAATTAATTAATTTAAAATAAAATGTATTTTTTCCTAAAATGTGTTCATAAATTAACAGTTTTATGTCTTCTGGTTTTAAGATAATTTTATAAGACCTTATGTAATTTTTAAAAGCATTATAAAATCAGTTTTAATTTTAAAATTTCTATTTTTAGAGTAAATTATGATTTTAATTAAAAATTAAATTAAACATATTTAGAAAAATATTTTTTGAAAACTTTAGTTCATTTTTGGTTTCTACACATTGAAAAATGGTTAGCGTTAATTTTTAGTATTTTTCTAAAATAATTGAATTTTTTATAAATAGTGAAATACTATAATTTACAAAATAAGGTAAATACATTAATTATAGAGTCATGGATGGTGTTCTGTTGATGTAAGCCTAATTGGTTTGAACTCACATACTCAAGTTACTGTATTTAGCCATGTAATCATCACTATTTCTTATCTTGTGAAGAATTAATAAATTAATGAATATAGATGAAGACGGATCTCCTCTCGATGGGCCCGTAAGGGGTGCAGCTTCAGCTAGGGTTCCTTCCACCACCACCATCCTATCCTCAAACTCAGGTGGACGCGGCCCCCCACCTTTGTACTTATTCCCTGTGAGTTCAGCGTGCAGTCTATGGTAACATTGAGGGTTCGGATCTATTCCACTGCCTCTTAGTATCACGTCACGGTTGATCTTTTGATCTCATCTGTTCCCTGTTGATCTTCCGAGCACCATCTGCTTTAGATTGTTTGTTTCTTTCTTAGATCATTGGAAAGACCGTAGTGGCGGATTTTGGTTCGGATCATCTCAAACGTCATCCTCAGAGGTCTTCTCAGGTTTGGTGGTGGTGCTTCCATCCCTAGGTGGCACTGTACTGCTTCCCTTGCTCAGTGGAGTCCAGGTGCTTGTGGGAGGTCTATGGTGGAGGGATTGGGTTTGTTCAACCTATGGCATTGTGATTGTGATCCAGCGAGTGTTCGTGTGCTCTACCTCCTTTACAGCATGGTGAAGGTCATATGGTTGAAGACTGTTGTGAGGGCTTAGGGTGGATTGTGCAGCCTCTTTGAGCAGGTGTGATGGCGGCAGCGGGTGGTGGTTTTTAGTTTGATTCAGTTTCGGATGAGGTTTCCTTCATCATGTGGGAGCTAATTTTCTGTTGATGGGTTCAATCCTAAAAATTTGTTGAATCTATGCATTGGTTTGGATATGTTCTTCTTGTTCTTTTGGTTTGCGATGTAGTGAAGGTTAGCAGCATGTTTGATGGATTTGTGAATTGTGCAATGGATTTTTGTTGGTTGATTTGAGAATTTATGGAATGGTCTTTCTGCCAATCTGTTTGTTTTGTGACGCTTCGGTCTGAGGTCTATGGTTCATTGCATCTGATTCTACTCAAGGGACGACTACAGATGAGGTTCAGAGCAGGGGACTTTCATAGATCATGGCTATCCTGAATTAGATGTTTGAGATGGTATGATGTATGTCATCAGTACCATGCTCGTTCATTCATGCATGATACTGCTAGCCACGCAGCGATGTAAATGTGGAAGCTTTTCATAGTGATTTTGATGCTGGGGAGGAGTTCTTTTTTGGAGTTTTGAATTAGATTGTTTTTTATTTGGACATTGGATTGTGGGCCTTGAATTTATTTTATGTCTTTGATGTCGTTTGGGTTCCCCCTTACCCCTTAAAAGGAGCTTTAACTTTATCTTAATAAAAATAATTTTTAGTCAATGAATATAGTATTGGGAAAACCCCTCTCCCCTCCACTATAAATACCACCCCCACACCCTCATTTCTTCACACCTCTCAAGCTTCAAGACATGTCCAAATTCTACCCAAATATCTTCCCTAGGCCCTCCCCCATGTACATCAGCCCTTGGTCTGATAAAAAGACCAAAACCTCTTCCCTAAAGAGGCTCTCAAAGAAGATATAATCAAGATGTAATTTCTCTCTCTTTTCTTTCAAATTTCTTTCAAATTTCATTTCTTTTATTCTCTTATACTCAATTTATCTTACCTAAATATCCTGATAACTCCATTATTATTGATATACTAGTATGATATCATTTTAATGAAAGATTATTCATTATACTCTACCCTCTCTCTCTTTGTTTATAAAAATGAAATCATTGCCCGTGATGTGTTAATTTACCTATATCATGGGCGATGCACTTCCATTTTCCTTCAAATACATCAGGGTTATCAATGAAACCATTAAATGGTTGAAAAAATATTTTATTATTTATTTTTTAATACCCTTAATGTTCTGGAAACAACTTATATTCATAATACTAATTGATAAAACAAAACATGTTTTTTGTGATCAAAAAACCGCTCAAATTAACCTAAAACAATCATCATTAAATTTTAACTGATGATTAATCCATGTGGTATATAACATAATTCATTATAAGATCATTTAAACTCCTTTAAGATCATAAATAAAATTTGATATCAGTTCTAGATGTTATCCATGTTCTACACAAACTTTCATTCATGTGTAGAAGTGAACCATTCATGAAAACTAAGAAAAATAACACTCCTGGACAATGGATTTAAACTCTATAACTCATACAAAGGCCCATAAAAGAACGTAATGAAACCATAATGAATCATATTCATGTATAAAATTCTATTTAATTTCTAATTAATGAATATATTTTCATTATACAAGACAATAAAGTGAAAAAAGTGTTCAGATACAAGGTAAGGGGAAATTCTTGAACCCAACTTTCTTTCTTCGAGTTCTCCCTATTTCACTCCATTTTCAGTATGGTTACTCCTTAAAAATAATTTTTTCTTTATTACCTTAACTTTTTTGGGAAATACATTTTTTTCACTAGAGTTTGTGTCAAACAAAATTTTTTCCAAAAGAACCATTCTTTCAAAAAAACACCTTTTACTTCTCACTCAAGGTTGATGGTTCTTGTATCAAATATGTTATTCCTTATTTCTTTTGGAAACCCAAATTTTATGAATGTGTTCTTATGAGATGAAACCCATTCCTTTACATGGGTTATTTATGTTCATTATTGATATATTTTCTATGTGTAATGCATGATAATGAAAATTTTATGATGTGACAGGTGTGCCCAAAATTATATAGTGCAATATGAATGTTTGAATGTGATGGGTGCTCCTGGAATTATACAGAACTCCAATGCATTGGGTAAAGTGATGAATCTCATGAGTTAAAGTTGAATAATGCATGAACATGATTCTAGCTTTGTTCACAACTATGTTTGGTAGTTAACCACTAATACATGATGTTTCATTTTTTATGCATTTCCACATTCCAAGTATTTTCTTAATGTTTCCTCTCATGATTATGATCCTATGACTATGTTATAACGATAATGATTATTCTTATCTCATGTTATGTTGTTTTTTGTTCTTATCTATCCTCTTATTAGGATTTTATCTCACCCATTTTTGATGTATATCCCTAGGTGTTTACGTTTACTAAGTGGAAGTCAACATCCCATAAGAAGCTAGAGATGAAGGAATTAAATAAATTTTTTATGTTTTAATTTTTATGTATAGTCCTAGTTTCCCCAAGATACTAAACCTTTGGATCCTTGATGTTTAATGTTTTTATTTTGTTTATCACTAAAATGACATAAAGGTAATGTAAGAAAAGGAGGGTTTCTATACACATGGATATGTTGGTGTTTAGTACTTTTTTTCATTATTATCAGTTGTATCATCTATCACCCTTAATATCCAGTCAGTTGTATCTTATAATTTTTTTATATCAGTTCATACTTTGTTAGGGTCTTTATTTCCATTTTTTATTTTTTTATATTGTGATTATTGGGAAATTTTGTTTTCTTTTTATTCTTTATGATTTATGGGTTATTATCACCAGCCCTTGGGGATTGAGAATGCCCTTTGGGCTAGTGGAGGATTGTTTTGGGTGTCGGTTAAGATGTTATATTGGGTCAGTTCATTATATTCCAACACTGATTTTAAAAAAATAGTTCAAAATGATTAAGATTACTAACACCCAATGTTGAAAATAGGTAAAAAATATTTTGAAATTGGGTTCCCTGTATGCAATATAAATAGTACATTTTGATTACCATGTCAGGTATATAGAGATTTATGCATGATTTTATCTTACCATAATAGTTTCAATACTTATGCATGTACTATTTACATGCTAATGTACTTATATTTTTTTTTTGTATCAACAAGTTATTTTTTTCCTAGAAATTATAAGGACATTGAGATACTATGATAGTGTTCTTAAGTATATGTATTATGGTCTAGATACATCATACTGATGGGACAAAAATTATGTCTAACTATTAGGTGTTAGGGACTCATAATCATCGAGACTTCTTCTCATTATTTTCTCACTTAGTGATCTCAAGTAAAGGATATCTTGAGGACTGACCCACAAATAGGAACACCACATGTTTTTAGTGTCATTGGATGATCCTATATACATGCATGTGTATTTATCTCTATACTAGATATCATTATCGATTTGTATCATTTGATTACATACTTTGATGAAAGATGAAAACCATGAAATTTTTATTTGGGGTGAGGTAGCTTGGGTTGGGTGTATCATTGGTGGTATAAAATTGATTTAATGGTAAAGACGTGATTTTTCACTTTTGTAAAGGAAGATATGTGTTAGGTTTAGTTGAGCAGGATAGAAGTGCCTTTGTTAAATCCAAGGACATGTTTATTGAAGGTAGTTCTATATTGTATGGTCATGAATAAATAAATCAATAAAGTATGATAACATAAATTGTGTGTTAGAATGGTGTAGCTCGATCTGTTTGGATGAATTCAGGTTGAATACTAGTAGTACAGACTACACACTAGACTGTAGCTCTTATGGTGAGGTCACTTGGGGTTGTAGGGGGTAGTGCAACCCTACTCAAGGGTCTAAGGGATGAAGTTCCCCAACCAAGAATTTTGGAACTATATTAACAATGAAAAAACTATAGTAGAGCTGACCAGGTGACACTGATAGGGACTTTAGTATGGTTACTATAGCATCTATAACTTTAGAGAAAATGATATTATAGATCTATGGACTTCCAGCAACTGGTCACTATAGTACAGTAGGATTACTGGGTGGTTGGTGGTGTATTTGAATCATCTTATTTATAAGATCATTTGATCTAGGGTTTCTATATGTCTGAAACTCCGAAATTTCCCTATAATTCTACCCCTTGTCGTAGTGTAATTTATACCTCACCATGGACATAGGGATCATTTCCCATAGCATGTAAATCATTGTGTCATGTGATATTCTTGTTTTTTTCCCCTTTAATTATTTTTTTAAGAATCCTTTTTAATTTATTTCCCCCAATGTTTCCACAACAGTGTTCATATGGATTTATAAGATACTATGAGACAAAGGGATTATATTACATTGTGCATGTTCGTAGTGGGTTATCATTTCTATGAATAAACATTATCTTAGAGGACTCCATAGTTTTTGTTTTTATTAATTTATTTACATTATTTCATTATACTATAGATGGTATTTACACTTTGGGATCTTGTTTATTACTTGTATGACATGCATACCAACTTTTAGTTTCCATATGTCTCTCTAATTATTTATTATATTGTTTTATTATTATTTTACTATATGAAAATATTATGAGGGTCCCCACTGAAGTATTAATACCCTCACTACTAATAGGAAGCCTCTTGTATATTGGAAGACATGCATGAGGTCATGTGACCCTTCAGCTCAGACTAGGAGGTTCAGTTTGGGGTGTTACAACCATGCCCTCTATGCATGTGGTGTTCGCCTCTTGCATGTGTTGCATGTAAGAGAGAAAATCCCCCCCTTCCCCGATTGGGGTCCAAATGGTGAAGGTGTCAGGGTTTTAACCCAAACCCTATTAGATGTGGATACCACAACCTAGTACCACTCACTATGACATAGGTCGCATAATAAAAATTATAAAAATGATGATTATTATTATGTTTATATATTTTCATTTCTATATTTTTAGTATGCATTAAAATAAATATATATAACATAAAATTTAAAAAACCAAATGTTTATATACGCATATACATTGATAAATAATATATATAGATAGAAATATATAGTATATAATTATCAATAATGTACATTTATATATATATATATATATATGTATAATTTCAATACTCTTCATATATATTGTTAGGAATATTAACATTGAATATATATTAATATAATTATATATTAATAAAATTAGATTAATTAATAAATACACATAAATTAAAATAAAAAATATATTTATTTTCGGTATAAATATGTATACATATGTACATTCATATATATATTCTTGAAGGCCTTGAATTTTTTTTATTTATCATAAACCCTATTCTTAAGTGTATTTTTCAACATGGTTTAATGGAACAAAGGCACATAGTGAGTGATATATGATCTAAATCCATATGAATGAGATGTATATAGGTACATATTGTATATTATGCATGCCTATTTTGAGTTCATGGTACATGTATGTCACCTAATTGGATAGTATAGATATACATCTTGCATGAGATTTATGGAGACTTTACTCTATCATCCTCATTTGGTTATCACTTGATTTAAAATTTAATGAGATGAAATGTATTGGGTGTTTTACAACCGATAGGGCGTCATTAGTTTTTATGGGTCTAAACAAATTTAGTATTTTATTAAAACTCTGACAACCTACTAAAAATATAGTACTTGGTAAGTCCGAGTGTTGAACACACAGGGATAGATTGTATGTTAAAAAGTAATTAAGGAATTTGAAATTTCAATTTTTTATAGGAAATAAAGACAGTATAAAATATTGGGTTGTGAATCAAGATGAAAGTCATTCCAAGTTTAGATATTTTCATGCTAGGGTGCTAGGGATTTAATTGAAAATTAATTTATCTAGTTATGGTGTAGGAATTTGGCTAGAAGGGGCCTTCGATCTGGTTATCCTTCCCTAATCATGTGATAGCACATTTGGAATGGTCATATACTTAGTGAAAACACAAAACTAGTTGAACCAAAACCATGTTTAAACACAACTCACCCAGATTTCATAATGTTAATATGAAAACTGAGGTGATTAATTGATGCAATGAAATGAAACTCCTCAATTCCCAATAAATGGCCATGAAATTTCAAAAGAAATGTATTTGGAATTAATGAAATGAATTGTAGCAATTAAAAACATGGATAATAAATAAAAACAATCCCTAAGAAGCACTTACCCTATAATCATATCACCTTGAACTAAAGAAACTACTTTATCATTCTAGGGATGATGAGAATGAGCAAAATGGGTACCCGAAGAGGAAAGGTGGAGAATAATGGTGGCGAAGCTGGGCTACATATCATCACTCTATCATATGACAGTCATCCCTTAGTGTTGATTGGACTCCACTAGTCCTAGTGTGTCTTGGAAGGATGGACGAGGGGATCCTTTTATAGCCAATCCCATCAAAATACTTGGTTTCAACATCTTTATTTTTTCAGTGAATAGACACTTACACGATGTGTAATATAATTTCACATCATGTAATCCCAACCCGAGTTTGCTTCGCGATTTTTGAATCTTCATGAACCTCACATGAACTTTGGCTCCTTTAACGATGTGTAACTAGGACTCATGATGTGTAACTTCTCTTAAAAAGTAAAATCTCATCCTGAAATTTCCTACACAACTAATTCTTATTAAAAAAAGTCATAATGTGTAATTTAATTACACAGTGTGTAATAATTCTACTTCAGTTTTTCCAGGTTTGTTCTTCCTTAAGAATTAGGTGTCACACCGCGAGCAAAGCTTGCGGTGTGTAGTGTCTTTAAGCTCATCACTTCTCCTATTTTGGTTACTTTTTCATAATTCTATTTAATCATGTCATAAACCATAAAATAAGTCAATTTGATCAAAAATTGGCAAGAATATTCATTGAAATACACAATCAATACATAAAAACACCCAAAAATATGTGCATGAAATAAAATTATCAAATACCCCACACTTGAATTCATACTTGTCCTCGAGAATGGAATTTCAATGTACTACGAATGATTTTTACCTTAACATGCTTCAAATTCAATAAAATAAAATAAATTATTCAAATGAAAAATAAAATGTTCATGCATCATAGGTAGAAAATTTATCAATGCCTCGCTTTTCAAAGAAAAACAAATCAACTAGGTATTTTAATTTTCCACTTTAAAATATCCAAGTTTCTTCATTCATTTATCTTCATTTTTTAATTCATTATCAGTATGCATGCAACTTTCAATTTTTCCTCACTTTCAATTTTTCTACTCATTATCAGGGTACAAATTAATAGGATTCAATACATACCTCAAAAACATTTCACTTACCATAGGCTTTCAAGGAAACTAAAATCTCTACCACATGAAGACATAGATCACAATTAATCATGAGGGTTTCACCATTTAGGATAAAATAACTCTAAGGATTAAAGGTAGGTAGGTAAATGTTTTAAAATAAGGATCAAAAGTAAGTTTGAATCTAAATAATTTTTCATGAAATCAAAAATAGTTCAATGAATGTGTCCCTTTATAAGTGTCATTTCTCTCCCCCCCAAAAAAATCTCAAAGTGGGCTCATGATACATGTAAGCATAATGAATGGATCAACCACTCTTTCTCTCTTTTTTTCTTTTTATATTTTTCTTTCTTTTTCAAAATCTATGGTTAGGAAAAATCTCACATCACTCACCTAACCACATGAAATCAAAATATCATCAATTTGACAAATGGTGATTTTCTATCCCCCCAATACACAACCCACTTTTTCAAAAAAATTTCTTTTTCTTCCCTTTTTTTAGCAAGAGAGGTGAATAATAAAATACAATGAAATATGCCATGGTCTCTCCCCAAATAATAATGAAAAAATATACTAGAAAAATATCCACAATGAAGTATATCCCAGTATACCCAAAAATGTCCTTCCCCCACACTTATTCTTTTAAATATCATGAAAAACATTTAGAGGAAGGTAGTAATGGATAAAATAGGCTTGTAATACGGATCATTTCCTAACAATACTATTCATGGATTCTATGGGTTTAAAATGGATTAATTCAAGGTGGGTCTTAGTATAAAGGTTAAAAAGAATGCCACAATAATTTAAAAAATGATTCTGTTTAATCATAGCTTTGATAATATTCAAGTAAAGTTCTAGAAGAAAATATGCCCAAGTTTCTCAAGAAATATATTAAATAAATAATATAAAATATTAATCTCAGTGGATGTATCAGGATTGAGATGAATGGTTGGAAAAATCACTTATGGAAATGCATATGAACAATTAAAATAATTAATGAAAACCTTTGAAATTTAAAGCACTTACATATCTCAAAAAACATTTACAATAATCAACATGCTCCCCTAAATAATTATTTTTCAAATATAAATCCACATGATTATATTTACTAATTATTTTTCCCATTATTCTCATTCAAATTTATTGAAAAATAAATTTAAATACATGGTATAATAATTGTACTAGGTAGTTTATGTCTCCTAGTTCAATTGATAAAAGAATAAATCAAATGTGGGAATAAAAATTTTCAAGAATTAAAATGTGTGGAATACAATAGAAAATTAAAAAAATGAAACTATTACTCCCCTTTCAACTTGACTCTTCAAAATTGGGTTGTACAAGTTTTTTTTTGAACCCTTTCACGATGTGTAAATTCCCTTCACCATGTGTAATTCCTCTACAGCTTCTTATGCTGCTTCTTCCTTCTTCCTTTTTCCTGCCTTGATGGTCCTGAAAAAATAAAAATACACAATTGAAAGGATTTTCCTTAAAAATGATATTAAGAATATTTAGGTATGAGTTATTTCTCCGAAAAACAAAAAATAAATAAATAAAAATACTAAAAACTTGGGTTTCCTCCTATAAGCGCTTTTGTTTACCATCATTGGCTTGACCTTACCTCAGTCAGCTCCAATTGGTTGATGGTAGGAAAGAGGTTACCTGATCTGGATCTACAAAATGTCAAATACTTAATGGACCCTACAAGGATTTTACCTCACACCCTTCCTATTCCTTTAGGTGTTTATAGATTATCTCCTTCCAAGTTCGAGCAGGGGTAAATCACCACTTGGAGTTGGTTTTATCTATTGATCCATAGAGTTTAAGAGTTGTGTATATGGGGAATTGGGCTATTTATCTTCCTCTTTTCAGGTACTTTGTTCTAGTACTTTGGTTTGTTCATACCTGTTTGACTTCTAGTACACATCTCCAAGTGGAGTTTATTTTATATGCATACTGATTTTTTGTCTTTATTCCAAAATATTTGCAAAAAAATCATTCCCACTTTCATTTTGTATAATTCTAGGTGCTAGTCGCCAACCCATGGGAATCGGGAATTCCATTTAGGTCATGTTAGAGCTAGCTCGGTTATCAGGTTACCAAGGTACATGGGCTAGTTCGTGACATGAATTATAATACTGGGAACAAGCGGAAGAGGGACACCTATATCCAGAGTGGTGGTACACCGCAAAATCAGACTATGGGATCAGTAAACATTATTCCTAAAACAAAAAGTCAGTCAAGATGTTTTCAATGTGGTTATTTGACCATTTTAAGAGATGTTTTATGGAACCACCTAGAGCTTATCACAATTGAAACTAGATGAAACATTTTTAGTGATATTATCACAATGCTCCAAGGTCAGGTTATAGAGACACATATCATGGTTCCCAAACAACATATGATTCAACGAGATGAGTACATTATAATAATTCAGGTCATCAGAACTAAGTGAGACAATTTTATTCTAGGAACACCATGACTCCTCAACAAGTGTAATCTCAACAGTGTAACAAATAACAAAGTACAATGAGTAATAAATTGTATGGATCTGAGTAAGCGATTGTAGATGATCAATATAGTCCTTCTATGGTGAGAGGTATGATTATTGTTAATTATACCCTTATACCATATTTTTTTGATACAAGTGATTCCTGGTTTTTTATTGTTTATTATGTTGTTCATAATATGGGTTTTTATATTGAGATGATGCCTTCTATGTTGAAACATCAAACTCATCTTGGTTATAAAGAACGTTGAGATTTTATGTGTAAAATTTTTTCTATAACTATCAATGGGGATGAGTTTCTTTGGGACTTATATATGCTTGAGATGGATGTCCGTGACTTGATTTTGTTTATGGATTTTTTTACATCATTCTAGTTCCACATCAACTGTTATGCCCGAAATGTTAGTTTCACATCTATAGATGGTGTCGAGAATCTCTTTAGAAGAGATTAGGATGTAAAGGCAAGTAGATTAGAAATTTTGACATAAGTGGTTGGAACTATATCATATCATTTGGAAATACTGACTTTGAAATCTATGGATGAGATTGGTAATATATATTTTCCAATTATTTTTTACCAATTTCTTGATGTTTTCCCTGAAAATTTCATAGGGTTTCACCCAAAAGATAAGTGGAGTTTATTATTTAACCCTACCATGGACTAGTCCTATCTAAATTTCATATTATAGTATGGAACCAACATAATTGGGGAAATTTAAAGTTCAATTTGACGAATTTGAAAGTAAATGGTTCATTTAACCAAGTATGTCTCCATGGGAAGAACCAATTCTGTTTGTGAAGAAGGTGGATGAAACTATTAGACATTATGTGGATTATCATAAGATTAACTAAGTTATGATAAAGAATCAGTATCATATTCCATGAATTAATGATCTATTTTATCAATTGAGGGGATTTTAGAGGTTCTCTAAAATTGAATTACACTTTGGGAATCACAAATTGTGAGTTTATAAGTAGTATATTCTGAATATAGATTTTCGAAGAAGATATGGCCATTATGAGTATGTGGTTATGCCTTTTGGTCTTATTAATGCACCAACCCTATTTATGGCATTGATGAATCAAATATTTTATAGGTATCTGTATTCTTTTATGGTGGTGTTTTTTGATGATAAACTATTGTATTCTAGGAAAAAATAAGATCATGAGAAATGCTTGGATATAGTTTTGGGTATCTTTCTGGAGCATAGTTTTTATACCAAGTTATCAAAGTGTAATTTATTGATATAATAGATAAGTTCCATTGGCCTATTCATTTATGAAAAAAGGTTTTTTTGTAGATATTGAAAAGATATAAGATTTCATCTCTTGGAAACCACTCAATAATGACTTTTAGATGGGTAGTTTCCTTAGCTTAGTTGGATACTGCAGATGTTTTGTACATGCTTTTTCACATTTTACATCACTGATGATAGTTTTGATGAGGAAAGGTATTCCAATCCAATGGAATGATGAATATCAAAAATACTTTCAGTAAAATAAGTTTATACTTACATTGTAACCTATCCTCATGTTTCTATAGTTTTTATAGGGCTATATATTCAATTGTGATGCATTGGTACTTAGCTTGGGATGTGTTCTCATGCAGTGAGATCATGTTGTTTCTTATGGTTCATGGAAGTTATAGTTTCATGAGAAGAACTACCCAACACATGATTTATAATTGGATTATATGGTCTATAATTTAAATACTTGGTGTAATTACCTATTTGGAAATAAATTAATATTGTTTATAGATCATAATACTTTAAAACATATTTTCTCACAAAGATATTTGAATTTAAGGCAGTGCAGATAGATAAAGTATCTATATATGTTTAATTTAAACTTGATGTACACACCGGGTAAAGGGAACTCAATATAGAATGTATTGAGTAGGAATTCATATGATCATTTGATTAAAGAGGCTTTGAATTAGTGTGAATTAATATAATTCATAGTGGATATGCATCTAGATTTCTCATACCAAGGTGGTGTTGTATTTTTCTTTCCAATTTTGTTTGTTCCTGATTTGATTGACTGGGTTAGAGTTTCTCACACATATGATCGTGATTGGGTTACAATGTGGTCAAAATTCAATGGTGGGGAGACCATTGAGGGTTTCAAGTTGGATGTGAGTTTAGAGTTTTGGTTTAGAGATTGGATGGTCATACCTTTGGCTTATTAGAAAAATATTCTTCATGCCTAACATCATTTGAAATGGTTTATTCATCTAAGAATATAGAATATGTACAAATAATTTAAAGCACAGTTATGAAAAGCATTGTAGTGGAGTATGTCTCGATATTTATCACCTGTTAGTAGGTCAAGGTGAAGCATCAATGACTAGAAGGTATGTTGTAGTCTTTACTAATTTATGTGTGTAAATGGGAGTATATAGCCAATGATTTTGTAACCAGTCTACCAAGAATGGTTAGGAAACATGATGTCATGTGTTTAACAAAAGATCAGCTCACTTCATCCTAATTTATAAAACAAATATGGTGGAATTATTTTAAAAAATATACATTTCAGAAATTATAAATAGTCATAGTGTTCCAGACTCAATTATATTAGATCGATACCTTGAGTTTATCTCTTATTTTTTGAAATCCTTTCAGTAATCCCATAGAACATAGTTTATTATGAGTATATAATATCATCCTAAAATTTATGGATATTATGGATGGACAGTATGAATGGAAAATTCAAACATTTTAGGGCATTTTTAGGGATTTTGTGATGGATTTTCATGGATCTTATGATGAGAATATATCTTTAATTGAGTTCTCATACAATAACATTTATCAAACCTTGATAAATATGGATCATTTTGAATCATTTTATGGGCATTCTTTTCATTCTCCACATTTTCGGGTAGAAACATGTGAGACTTCAATAATTGGACCCAGCTTTACGCAAGAGAAAATAGAAGAGATTTATATGATCATAAAGAGGATGGAGATGGATCATATTCACCATAAATTTTATGTTGATCATTTTCGATGACCATTTTTGTTTGAGGTGAGTGATCATGCGTTTTTGAGAATCTCTCTAAGGATTGGGAATCATTATTTTGGTAAGTAGGGAAAGTTTTATCCTCAATATTTAGGCTTTTTTGAGATACTTGAATGATTTTGTGAGGTCTCATATTAGTTTTTTTGCCACCAAAGTTTAGTTTAGTGCACAATGTGTTTCATGTTTCTTGGTTGAAGAAGTGCCAAACTAATCTTGACCATGTCATTTTATGGGATCAATTTAACCTAGATCTAGATGCTATATTGATTCCTGTGTATGTACAGATTTTGGATAGTAAAGATAAGATCTTTCATAGGAAAATCATCAATCTAGTGAGGGTTTTATGTAAACATGGTCGAATTCAAGAAGAAATGTGAGATCATGATAAGGAAATGTTAGAGTAGTGTCCCAAAGTATTCCAGGATAATAAGGGTTTTATATTTTTTGGGGACATAAAGGCCATTGGTGGAGAGAATATATAACCCATAGTTTCAAGTATATGACCCTTTATTCATGTATTTTGATTCTATATAATTCTTAGGTTGAGTTTCAGGAGGTTCTGAGGGGTTTTGGCGTGTTTTGTAGGTTTTTCAAGATATTTATAGTTTGTGCACGGTTAGTAGAAACCATGAACTATCTTCATTAAACTATGTAAGGGAAGATAGTGGGCACTAGGCTGGTGCAAGGTTGGTGAACAGTTTGGATAAACCGTGTGAGTGACCAAGGGAAACCAAGATTCTTGAAATAGTGGAAAAACACGGTTAGTTCATGAGTTTTTTAACCATGCAATCAAACTGTAGGATGTGTGGCCTTAAGATAGTATCACCACATGGTTGGCGCATGTTTTTTCAAACTGTGTGAGTTAACCATGCGGTGTACAGTTGGACCTGTGAAATTTGTTTGTTTAATCCAAATTAATCCCTATAAGCCTAATTAATCCATTATTCTCTCAATAACCAGAATTGTTTTTTCTTCCTAGGGTTTAGAGACTATCCTCTTTGATCCAAGAGTGATTCTTAGGCAAATCAAAGTGTGTTGGAGGTCCAGATTCATTGACAAGTACTCGTTCTTCTTTGTTCTTCCTAGATCCATTCTTATTCTACCTCTTAAAACAATAAATCTAATACATTAGGGATAGATCTATATTTTGTGATGTAAAATGTTATGATATATTATTGTATTTAGCGAAGGTAACATGGGTTGTGATTGGATATTGAAGGTGTGTAATGTTGTTCTTTGTTTTTTCCAACTGTTGTGAGGTAAGTGTCTTATCTCTCGACTCCACTTGATTTAGAACCTGAACTCTTAGTTTTAATTAATTTTTTTGATTTAAATTTTGGTTAAATAATTGTTTTATTCTTATTTTAAATCTTTATTGGTATTATATTTGTAAATTTTTGGGAAATTGGTTAGATTTTAGAAAATTAACACACTACGATTCACTATTTATTTTACCCTTACACCACTTTATTAAACTAGTTTTGTATTGAAAATTAAAAAAAATAAAAAATTGAACATCACATTTGATTCAATTATTTAATTTTAATCACTATTAAAAAGATAAATTTTACTTTTTTTGATGATTAAATTGTAGGGGGAGGTGATTTGGAGAGTTAGAGATGATTCAGATGGAAAATGGGACAAATTGTATAGAATCCCAAGGAAATATGTCCACTATTTTACATGTTTTGTGAAATAAGAGATTCCAAATGGGTTGAAATTTTATGATCTAATACAAAAATTAGTTTAACATAACTCATTTTAAGACCCAATCCTCATTCATCCATCTGGTGTCCCAACCAAACTAATCTATCTAGGGAACCGAATCTACTTGAAGTCAAAATTTTGGTTTGGTAATTTAAAAATATATCCCATTATATATGTCAAATGGTTACCAAATTTTACATGGTGATATTCAATATAGACACCAAAAATATAATTTTTTACAAGTCTAGATAAGATCATTTATTGGTCTAAAACCAAGATACAACTAGTATCTCTAAATCTAGGTGCCCAAAACCACCTCCCATTTTGGTTATAAAAGGGAACCTTGGTCACCTCATTTTAAAGATAGAATAAGGATTTGAGTGATTCTATTTTGGAGTTCTATATGAGTCCTCTCATAACCTTAGAGGTTCTGGAGCTCCCTATCATCATAGGGAGATTATGAAATGAAGAAGTAAATCCTCCTGAGCTTCCTCTTCCTCTCAATGTTTGGCTTTCATTGTGAGGGAGTTACACATCATGTAAATAAAGTTATGAAACTTTTATTTATATAGTTTTATATATTTTGGGTTTTAAAATATTTAATTTATAATTATATTACTTTGATTCATATTTTAATTCTTTGTCTGATTCAACTGAATGGAATGCTCTTTACTTTTAACCAATTGGTGTGGAGTTTTGAGTGCTTGAATTATGTTGTTCCGATTGGAAAACACAAGAATAATTTTATTAACCACTTATTTGATATTTAAAATTTATTTTTAAGTTATTATACCTTGCATAAGATCGGGTTCTTTTCTATATGATTTTTATGCCAAGGTTTGGTTCTACATGCATTGATATAAAATCTTGGAAAGTAATCGGGATTCTAAATAATTTAAACCAAAGACTTAATCCAACCCTAAATTAATTTTTAATAAAAATGAACATTAAATGTGTGTATTATACTCACAATGATCTATTTTTCTTATATTTTTTAAAATCCATTTTGTTTTTTAACTATTAAACTCTTTAAATTCGGTTATTTTCTTAAAAAAAATCAAAACCATCCCCACTTTTTAATTATTTTATTCAAAACACACTATATAAACCACCTATTATCCTTGAGAGATGGCCTAGGGTATTCCCTAGACTACATATAATCATAAAAAACAAATTCAATTTGATTTTTCACAATAACACAGTCAAATTTTGGCGTCATTTCTAGGGAGATCTTTGGTTTTTAGTGTGATTTTTTTATAAAAACATTATGTATTTTATAAATATTTTTCTATTTTTATTCCTTCAATTTTTTATTTGTTTTTAAAAAAATAACTTTTTTAGTTTGTGTGTATGATGTGGTCCTCATCGGAGTAACTACTTCTTTTCAAACATGAACCAAAGAGGGTCTTGCATCATCTCCACCAAGAAGAACCAAACAAACCCTTAAAGGAGGACACACAAAACATCGACACTCTTCTTGATCCTTCTTCTTCTTTGAAAACCAGCATCAAGACTAAAATAAAAATACATGATATGTCTAAAAATAATCATAAATTAAATGAAATAACCTCACTTGATGTAGAGATCCATCCTGAATTAATTATAATACTAGGAAAAGCACTTAATTTTGAACTTAAATATAAACTTATTTACTTATTACCAAAATTTATTGGATTTTATAGAGAATACCCACATAAGAACTTAAAGGAATTATATATTATTAGTTTAATGTTAAAACCTGGTAATGTGGATAAAGAATTGGTGAATATTAGGGCATTACCTTTCTCATTAGAAGACACTATAAAAATTGGATATACTATGAAAACTCCCTAATTATAGGTTGGGCCAACATAAAATTCTTTTTTCTTAAAAAATACTTCCCAGCCTATCAAACTGCAATAATAATTAAATAAATTTGTTGAATAAGACATTCACAAGGGTAAACACTTCATGAATATTGGTAATGTTTTAAAAGGATTTTTTTCAAGTTGTCCACACCACCAAATAAGAGAGATACTTTTAATACAATACTTTTATAAAGGATTAATTCCAATCAATCATAACATGATTAATGCTACTTCAGGTGGTTCCCTACTGGAAAAGGCCCCAATCCTTGTATGCACTCTCATAAAAAAACATGGCACAAAACACTCAAAATTTTGGTATAAGGTCTAGTATACTCATTAGAGGTGTCAATGAGGTGATAATTTAGGAATTCGAGAAGAAGGTGAACATGAAGTTTAAAGGGGTAAGTACCATACTCCAGAAAATAAATCTTTAATAAGGGAAATTCTGACATCCTCCTCCAATTCCTTATGGTATCTATGCCACTAACACCCACTATTCTGACTAGTGACCTCAACTGATATAATTATCTAAGAGTTATGAGGAAATCTTCCAAGGATTACCCTATAACCAAACTATTAGTAAAGAACCATACTATCCATATAACTCTATATAGAAGGATAACCAATCCAATAGGAAAGGGGGTAATATAACAAACCTCAATAATAATAGAACTAGTTGGGGAGGATTAGTCATCCTATACCACCATACAGAATCTCCAACCACCACAAAGGACTTTCCAAGATCCCCCTCACAAACCCAAGCCTAGACTTTAGGACATGATGAAACAAATGGTTGAAATACTCTCCAATTCCAAAAAACTACAAAAGATTTCATATAATACCTAAAACTTAATTAGGACAACTCTCCAACTCAGTGGTTAAAATCCAAAGTCAAGGGTCTAGAAGACTACAATCCCAACCTATTATCAATCCTAAGGACAAAGGTAATGTATGTTATATCTCACTTCATAGTGGTAAAGAACTTTATCCATCCATTGATTCTACACATCAGGTATATCCTCCTCTTGAAAATTATCTTCCTCTACCCTCAAGAGATTCAGTGAAGAAAAAATAAAAAAAGGTAAAAAAATTATCAATGAGGATTCCCCCAAATAATCAATTCCTATTACCTTTCCCCAAAGACTCTCTAAATAAAATAAAATTTCTGATAATGAAATTGATAAACATATCACGAATATATTCAAAAAGGTTCAAGTTAACATTCCTATCTTGGATGTAGTTAAAAAATCCTCACTATGAAAAATTTATCAATGAAATTTTCAACCACAGATGATGATTGAAGGGGAATGAGATTAAAACATTGAAGGAATGTATTTTTCTTGATACAACCAAAAATTCCAACCAAATTCAAGGATATGGTCACTTTTACGATACTTATCGCCATAGGGGAGACCTTTTTTTCTAAATGCTTGATTTAGGTGCTTTGATTAATGTGATGCCTCACTTTTTATATACTTATCTTCAGGTAATAGATCTTCAAACAATTATCATCATCATGTAACTTTCCAATTGAAGCAAAATATACCCAATAAGAGTGATCGAGGATGTCTTTGTGCATGTAAAGAATCTCATCTTCCCTACAGAATTCTATGTTCTTGAGATGGAAGAACCCCAATCCCAAGGGAATTCCCCTATCATACTTGGAATAAATTTTCTTAAAATAGTAATTAAAATCATCAACATTCAAAACGGTACACTATCCATGGAGTTTAGGGGAGAAAATGTATGTTTTAGTATCCTCGATTCTATGAAACACCCTATTGAAGAGCACTCCACTCTTCCTGTATATTCGATGGAAGTTCTCTCTGATGACACAAACAAACAAAATTATCTCCTCAACCCATACTCTAATTTGTTTTTCTATTCTTAAATCTTCAATAATTTGGGTTTTGATTCATCTTTTTAGTGCTTTGGGGGTTTGGAAAAGTTTAAATATTGTGTTTTAATTGATGATTTCTTGAGAATAGAGGATTCTATGACCATTGATGATACTAATAAGCTTGTAAAATTGTATTCCTCGTATGGATATATTCCCATTGAGTAGTTAGATGAGATCATTGACCTATCACATACACATTCACACCCATAAGTCCAAAATTCCCCTGAATTGAAACTTAAAATGTTGCCTCAAAACTTAAAATATTGATATCTTGAGAATGGAAACAAGTTTTTTATCATCATTTATAGTTCAATCCCTCTAGATAATTAATTTTGATTGATAAACCTTTTTAGGGGATATAAACAGGCATTGGAATGGAAACTTAATGACATCATTAGTATTAGTCCATCAATTTTCATGAATCATATATTGTTAATCGATAAGGCTAAACTGGTGAGGCGGGTAAAATGTAGAATGAACCCAAAACTCCTTGATGTTGTTAAAAATAAGGTCACTGAATTATTATCTATTAGAATCATTTATCCCATCTATGAAAACCAGTGGGTCAGTACAGTGTAGTTATTTCTTAAAAAAACTGTTCTAATGGTAATAAAAAATGAAAATAATGAATTGGTTCTAACCCGTGTGTAGAATATTTGGTATGTCTATAAATAATATTGTTGACTAAACCGGAACACTAGGAATTACCATTTACCATTACTATTCATTGGCCAGATTCTAGAGAGGCAGGCATGGAAGTCCCACTATTTATTTATTGATGGGTATTCTGGATACTTTCATATCCATATTTCCCCAAATGATCAGGAAAATAAAACCTTTAATTTCACCTTTGGGACATTTTCATATAAGAGTATGTCATTTGGTCTATGGAATACTTGAGTTAATTTCTAATGATTCATGGTTCGTATTTTTCATATCACTTATTGAATTACATGGAAGCATTCATGGTTGATTTCACTGTATATGGTTCCTTTTTTTATTAGTGTTTGAGTAGTATTATTTCTATCCAACATCACTGTATTGAAAATAATATTGTATTAAATTATGATAAATTCCATTTCAAGGTGAGAAAGGAATAGTATTAAGAAATGAAATTTATAGGGATGGTATATAAGTAGATAAATCAAAAATAAACATCATTTATTCCCTAAAATTACCCAAAAATGTGTGGGATGTATGGTATTTCTTAGGTAACGCTGGATTTTATCATCATTTCATTCATGACTTTAGTAAAATTTCCCTCCCCTATCCTGATTACTTCAAAAAGAGAAGGAAATTTTTTTGATAACGAATGTGATGAAGCTTTTAAAAAATTGAAATGGAGTCCCACATCACCCCCGGTGATCCTACCACCTTGGTGGGATTTACCATTTTAGCTCATGTGTGATGCCTCTAACTATGCAGTTGGGGCAGTCTTATCATAATGGGTCAACCGAGATCCACATGTCATAGCCTATTCCTCAGGAACACTTGACCTTACCCAATAAAAGTACACCACAATATAAAAATAATTCCTTTCTATTATGTTTTCCTTTGATAAATTTAGTTCATACCTTTTAGGGTCCAAAGTAATTGTGTTCTCAGATCATACAAAAACTCCAGTATCTCCTTAAGAAACTGGAATCTAAACCACGTCTCATTCATTGGATTCTCCTAATTTAGGAATTTAATATAGAAATCAGGGATAAAAAAGGACAATATAATGTGTTATATGACCACTTTATTAGGATTTCCCCACCATTGGAACACCATACTAAACCATCCCTCCCTATTGGATAATTCTTCCCTGATGAGCACCTTTGTGATGTAGTGGACCTTACCCCTTGGCATGCATACATTGTGAAAGTTTTGGTAGAATCTAAGGTCCCAATATATTTTATCACTATATAATCCCAAAGACTTAATCATGAGTCATGATGGTACAATTGGGATGACTCATACTTGTTGAGAATTTGTAGTGACTAGGTTGTTCATCAGTGTGTCCCTGACCATAAGTTCACCTATGTTTTGAGTTTCTTCCACACATTATCATATGGGGGCCACTTTAGCTCTCAACATACAACTCAAAAGTTCATTTTCTCTGGAAATTACTATCCAAATTTATTTATATATTCTCATTAGTTTTCTAATTCATGCACAAGATGTCAATTCATAAGGAATATCTCAAAGAGGAATGAAATTATCCCAACAACCTGTGTAATTTATTGAGATATTTGATGCATGGGACATTGACTTAATGGAGCCTTTTCCAAATTCATTTGAATTTTTTTACATCTTATTGTATGTTTAGTATATCTCAAAAGTGTGTAAGTAAAGGCTATAATTACGGATTAATCTCATTTGGTTTTCAATTTTTTGAGATCTCAAATTTTCAATAGGTTTTGTTTGTGAATATTAATCACTAGTAATCAGGGTTCAAATTTTTGTAATTAAAACATTAAAAAAATTCTCTATAATTATTGTGTTATACATAAAGTCTCTACTTCATATCACCCCCAAAACTCATGAAAAATAATAAATTTTAAATTATGAAGTTAATAAAATCTAAGAAAAACAGTACAACCCAATAGGAAAGAATAGAGTTTATACTTGGATGATGCACTTTAGGAATACTATATAGATTTTAAAACTCCAATCAGAATGTCACCATATCAGATTTTTTGGGTAAAGGCTTGTCACCTCTCCATAGAGGTATATAACTATGCATATTCAGTTGTTAAATAATGTAATATGAACCTCTAATATGTAGGTGATCATAATAATTTACAGATTCAAGAGTCGGAGGAAATTCAAAGACACTCATATGAGAACTTTTGGATCTATAAGGAGAGAACCAAGGTTTTCCATGACTGCATCATCCTTCATCGTTAATTCCACATTGGGAAGAAGGTCCTTATTTATAATTAAAGGATGAAGTTTATCCAAGTAAGATTTTTTCCTATTCATTTAAACTATACACTATTACTAATGTCTATACATTTGGTATTATACAGGTTCAAAATGAAAAAACAAAACACATATTCATTGTAAATGGATAGTGGTTGAAGCACTTTCATGAAACCATTATGGAGTCCCCAATAGAGGAACTCCACATTCAAGAAGAAAATCACCAGTAACACCTACCTGGTTTTATCCTTCCTTATTATATTCTCTTTTATTATAGTTAGAACACTATATGCTCTAGGTATCGGAGGATTGGTACATTCCTGGGTTAGTTAGAATTTTTTTATAATCTTTCTTCTTTTTTTCTCTTTTTCATTTTACAAATAAATTTTTATTTTTCCCCATCTTCATAAGTTTGTATGGATTTTCATAATTTTTCTTTTTTTTTTCTTTTTCACTCCTTGCATAGTATTTTTACCCCCCCCCCCCATTCCTAAATACTCATTTTTGATGCCTGCCTAATCAAGAAAATCACTAAAAAAAATTCATGAATTTCTTTATGTCAATTTTTTTAACATTTAAATAAAACTTTATTCACCAATATCATGTGAGTTTTAGCAAGAATTTAACATTAAGGTATGATTTTCTTTAGTAAATTGGTTTTTTATTGATGGTATAAATGGTTGAAAATTTATGAAACCATTGAGATGATTGATACCATCAAAGTGAGTAGTTTATGGGTTAATAATTCCACTTAACATCTCCTCGCATATTTTAACACAACCATGAATTGTGAATATTTATTACTCAACATAAGGTAAATATAATTTATCTTACTATTTCTCATCTTTACAAAATTAATTTTACATATGTTCATTCCTTATCTAATATGTTTCATTATTATACCAGATTGACCTATGTGTGTGTACTTTTTATCTCACTATTGTATGACTTAGAAAAATAAAACACATAAAAAAACAAAAAATAAAATTAAATAATGACGGGGTGATGAAATGTAAAAAACATGGGGATATCTAGGGTAGGATATTAATATTTTACCTTAATGAATGCTTAAGTGAGTGGGTCTTGAAATTTGATTACAAAGGATGTAGAGTAGGTTTTATAGAAATAATCAAGTAAGCATAAATTTTTTAAAATAACCTATATTTATTGGATAGAAAGCAGAAATAATAGAAATAAATGGTTTTTACACACAAATGGTGAGTTAGTGACATGGTTGGATTTTTAATTACTTTCTTAGACTGGTATCATAAATCTCTTTAAATTTTATTTTGATAAAATTTATGATACATATTTTCCATGATCACTGAGAATAACTCCTTAGGGTAGTTTTTTCTTTGATCACATCATTATCAATAATTAAATTTTTATTTAATGTCAAATATTAATGAATTTTGGAATATCTACATGCACAATTTTTGTAAATTTTATTTTCCCAAGAGTTTAAATTTTTAGGTGTGGGGATGTGATCACATCACAATTCACTATTTTATTTCACACTTACACCATCTTTTTAAACTAGTTTTTTATTTAAATTTACTAAATTAATAAAAAAAATTAACTTCACATTTGATTCAATTATTTAATTTTTATCACTATTAAAATTTTAAATTTTACTTTTTTATGATTATATTATAGGAGTGATTTGGAGGGCTAGAGATGATGCAGGAGGAAAATGGGGCCAACTGCATGGAATCCCAAGGACCTATGTCTACTATTTTACATGTTTATTGAAATAAATGCATCCATATGGGCTAATGTTTTTTTATATGGTTCATAAATAAGTGGGATACAAAGAATCTCAAGTCACCCAATTCCCATTCATCTATCTGGTGGACCAACTAAACTGATCTATCAAGGGAACTGAATCTGATTGAAGTCAAAAGTTTGGTTTGATAATTTTAAAATTAGTCCCATTCAATAAGTAAAATGGCCACAAAAATTTTACATGGTTATATTTAGGAGTGAAACCAAAACTCTTCTATTTTTTCTAAGTCAAGATAAGGTTGTATACTAGTGAAAAAGTGAGAAACAAGTGGTATCTCTAAATCTGGGTGCCCAAAACCACCTCCCATTTTGGCTATAAAAGGGAACCTTGGGAACCTCATTTTCAAGTTTTACCAAAGAGTGAAGTGCTGCCATTTTGTAGTTCTAGAGGATTCCTCTCATCACCTTTTAGGTTTTAGAGCTCCTTATCCTCATAGAGAGAGCTTAAATGAAGAAGGATATCCACCTGAGCTTACTCCTCCTCTTGATGGCAGGCTAAATGTTGTTCGTTCGTTGTGAGGGAGATACACATCTTGTAAAGGGGGTTTTGAAACTTTTATTGATACAAGTTTGATTTATTTTAGGTTTGAAAACATTTCATTCATAATTATATTACTTTGATAAGTATTTGAATTTTTTTTATTCAACTAAATGGAATGCTCTTTACTTTTAACCGGTTGATATGGAGTTTTGAGTTCATGACTTGTGTTGTTCTAATTGTACAGCACAAGAATCCTTATCTTCCTAACTTGTTTGAGATTTAAATTTTCTTTGGAATTTATTATACAATGAATAAGATTTAGACCATGGCAATAATATTTTTATGTCAAGTTTTTCTTTCTACATGTATTGATATAAAATCTTCAAAAACAATTAGGATTCTGATTAATTTCAACCAAATAATTACTCCAATAATAAATTAATCTTTATGAACAATGAACTTAAAATGTGTGTAGTGAACTCAAAATGACCCATTTTTCTTATTTTTTTCAAAATAATCTTTGTTTTTCAACTATTAAACTCTTTAAATTTAGTTATTTTTTAAAAATTGATATCAATGAGGATTCCCCTAAACAATCAATTCCTCTTAACTTTCTTTAAAGACTCTCTAAATAAAAGAATTTTTTTTATAATGAAATTGATGAATTAATCATTGATATATTTAAAAATGTGAAAGTTAATATTCCTCACTTAGATGGAGTTAAAAAAATTCCTCACAATGCCAAATTTCATAAATAACTTTACAACCATAGATTGAGACTGAAGGGGAATGAGTGATTCAACCTTAGAAAGAATGTATTGTCCTTGATAAAACAAGAAGTTATAACCAAATTCAAGGATCCAAAAAAATTTATGATACCTTTCACTGTAGTAGAGAATTTATTTTCTGATTGAATGCTTGATTTAGGTGCTTCTATTAATGTGATGTCTCACTCTGTGTATACTTATTTTTAGGTAGGAGACCTTCAACCAATAGGCATCATCATGAAACATGCAAACTGAAGCATAACAAACCCAACAGGATTGATTGAGGATTTCCTCATTCATGTAAATAATATCATATTCCTAACAGACTTATACATTCTTGAGATGGAATAAACCTTGGCCCAATGAAATGATCCTCTCATACTTGGAAGATCGTTCCTTGAAATATAAAATACAATCATAAACATTCACCATGGTACACTTTACATGGAATTTGGGGGAGAAAAAGAAAGTTTCAATATCCTCAATGCTATGAAACACCTTTTTGAAGATCACTCCACTCTTCCTACCTATTAAATGGAAGTTCTCTATGATGACACACTCAAACAAAATTCTCCCCTCAACCCATTCTCTATTTTGTTTTTCTATTCTTCACTCCTTGATGATTTGGGTTTTGATTCATCTTTTGAGTGTTGTGTGGGTTTATAAAAGTGTAAGTATTGTATTTTAATTAATGATTTATTGATCATTGAGGATTCTATGACCATCAAATATACTACTCAGCTTATAAAAGCTTATTCTTCATCTAGGTATGTTACCATTGAGTAGTTAGATGAGGTCATTGACCTCTCACATTTACATTTAATCCCATCAATCCAAAATCCCCATGAATTGGAACTTAAACCACTAACTAAAAACTTGAAATATTCATATCTTGAGAATGGAAGGAATTTGACTTTCATCATTTCTAGTTCACTCCCTCCAAAGCATGAATTTCAATTACTAAACCTTTTGAGGGAGTATAAACTGGCATTGGGATCGAAGCTTGATGAAATTCCCAATATTAGCCCATTAATTTGAATGCATCGTATATTATTAAATAATGATTATAAACTGGTGAGGCAGGAATTATAGAGACTTGATTTTTGACTTGTAAGACTTTAAAATATTTCTATGTATATTTCCAAATCTATGTGCTAAGACAACATGTGATTCTGAGTCCCATAGTGCTCGGAATTTATTTTATAAAAATACCAAATATATTTTATATTTCCCATGCATAGTTTCTTAAATAAAATGAGATAAATCTTAAATAGAAGATTTTATTAGAAATACAAGACCATTTTTTAGTTTGGAACACATTTTTTACCCTAGGTGCGACATAAAATAGGTCGTTGTATGCCGTTCGAATATCTCACTCATTGGTGGTATGTTTAGTTGGTTAATTAATTAAATTAAATTAAATTAATTGATTATTTTAACCTAACTGAATTTTATATAAGAATACTGCCATAAATATTTTCCTAGGGTTAGCCTCATAACCTTAGGACTACCTAGAACTTATCCTCCCTCCTCCTGTTAGAAAATCACATCGAACGATGATGAAACTCTGGATCAGAGCAGATCAGAAGGAAAAAAATACAATGACTTCCTCCATTCATTTTCGAGCACATTATTCAATGATGAATGATCCAAGTCTCTAGGTAGGACTCTTCATTTTTTTTACACCCTTTTTGATTAAATTGATTGAGTGGATCAATCCCCTTCTTTGATCTACGCCTATTGTGGCCGATCATGCGCAGGTTTATTGAAATTTTAAATTGGTTATTCTTGTTTTCTAACTTAGATATACTCATTATTGATTTTTGGCCAATAAATCTTGGTCAACTATTCTTAAAAAATTATTCATGTGTCTTTACCCCTTAATTGTTTTGTGTTCTTCACCGATAAGACCACATGATCCATGTTTGACGTTGTCGGGTAGTATCGAGCCCAATTATACCCCCGTAATTGTGAAGGAATTGAATATGAAGGAAATATTGATGAATCAGGGGTATATTTTGGAAGTTTTCAGCTTGTGAATGATTTTTTTGGAGATCTAAAATCAAATCATCAATGGAGGGAGGTTCAGGGGCATGCAAGATGTGTGAAGAACCTCTGATGAACGAAGAAATATTATTTTTGGAGAATGGTGGTCAAAAACAATGATCCACAACCAAATCCACTAATTATTAATGGAAATGAGGTTGTAATTGTAACACCCCAAACTTCCACGGTACGCTTCTCTTTCAATAATGCAATAGCTTGCATTGTATGCAAGTTCGAGATTCTAACACACCGCGACCAATCAAAATAGTCATTATGAATAGTAATACCCAATTTTTGAAATTATATAAATTTTATATTTCAAAATGGACTTCATTTTTGGGTTCATAATATCGAAATTAGCCTATGTTGAATTTTTGGTATTTTTCTGAGAACTTCCAATTTTCGATGAATAGTGAAAAATACTTTAAAACGACTTTTTTAATAAAAATAATTTATAGTGATAAATTATATGATTGAGTGGTTTTAAATTATAATTATAATATATTTTAACCATTTTATCCAATGTTGTTCATTAGAATTAATTTCACTTTGAAATTGGATATAAAGAATTATCAATCTTTTGATATATATTGTTTCTTAAAAACACGCTATTTGTTGTGACAGTGGGAATTAATTATTAAATTAATTAATTAAACTTATATGTTTTGAATTTTTTAAAATAGACAACATTTTTTAATTAGGAATATCAAATATATATTAGGGTTAATATTTGGTATTTTTCTGAAAAACTTCAATTTTTGATGAATAGTGAAACCACTAAGTGGTAGTTTAAAAACTAATTTTTCGTTTAAATGGAACTTTACCACTTCTATGAATTTAATTTCAAAAATCTTACATACATGGTTTTCATTAGTAAGTAAAATGTGGTTCAATGAGATGAAAATAATTTTTGGTGAATAGTAACTTTTAAGTTTTCTTAATCACGATTAAAGGTAATTAGTGTAATTTAAGGTAAATATAATGTTATAATAATATGAAATTACCTTTACACTTGTCCTAACCTTACTGGATGAGTCATGGCCGACCAATACAATCAATGGGTCAACTTGGGGACCCCATGGAGCCACTTGGGTAAGAAAATGACATTAATAACTTTTTATTTAAAGTAAAAATAAAATTGTCACAAACATGTGTTGTTTTACTAAAACAATTATTACATGGGGTTATATAAGTTAACTTTTCAACTATAAATATTAATTGGAAAGATAAAAATATTTACTACATCATGTTATTTTGTTTTATAATTTTTTGGCATTAAATAAATAAATTTATTTATGACACCATGATGATGCAGTGATTACCTCATTAATGAACAATTTAAAAAAAATGAAAAGATAAGGTAAACTCTAAGACTTACACTTGTCTAAAACCTATTTTATGGGTATATTTCGAACCCTTATCACCTTATCCTCAAAATATATCATTTTTTGACCTTTAAAATCTGAAAATCATTTCATAATAAAGTAACATTTCATGACTTTCCAAGAGTGCCCCTCCTCTCCTCTTATAAAAGGCCCCCACCTCTACCACCTTATTCACACCTTCAAAGACATTTGTATCGGCCAAAATCTGCCCAAATAATCTCTCAAATTCCATATCTTACTCTTATAAGCCTCACTTTGGGCATATGTCTTACCAAGTAATCCTTTGGCTCAAATCAAAAAGAGTTACCCAATTTTAAGGTAATGTCTTCTCTTATATTCTTTTGTTTTATTTTGATTCTCCAACCCCTTAAACTCTTTTTATTCCTTTATTTTGTAAAAACACCAGTATATTCAATATAATAGGATGTTTTTATGAGAAGGATTTGATTTACACTTACACACACCTTCTTCTAATGGTTAAAGAACATACTGTTTCTGTGGGTGGCGAATTACTGCCTCACGAAACGATGATTGTTCAATCTTATTTTAACACCTCTCATGGTGGCCATTAAGATGTCACTATATTTATATATGATATATATTATGTTTATGTTTTCCTTATTCTTCTGTATTTTTCATTTATGGAATACCTTGATCATTTCCATTATGGGTAAACGCGATAATTTCATTTTAGGAAGTGCGGACTACCGCCCCCTCAAGGTGATTTGAATCGTTAATGCCATATGTGGGATGTATAAAGGATGGAGTAAATGATATTATATATGATATTATACTAGAATTATAATATACCTTTATATCATTATTATTTCATTCCATTAAATACGAAATATAAATGAAAGTAGCGTTTATGCGTACATACGGCTTACCGTCCCCATGAATGGTGCATTTCATTTCTTACCTCTAAATGTTGTGTAATATTATAAATGAATGTATATACTGGATATATATGATATATATGATATATAAATAATGAATATAATTTTGGATATAATGGATATTTTACCACATGAACAACTTGTAATTATAAGAAGTTTATTTTTTACTCAAGTACCAAAGATAGACAAAACGACTGTTATTAACTTAAATAATTACATGATGTTCATAAAATTGTAATAAGTGATATAAAAGGAATAATGAACTTGAAAAAGGTTCTTAAGCAAGTATAAATTAACTCTAGTTTATTATTCAGGAGGTTAAATAATGATCGAGTCAAGTCAGACACGAGGTAAGGGACTTCGTCTCAATCTCCTTTCATTGAGGTATATTTTGTTTTATACACAACTTTCTATTATACGGTGTATAAAACCCTTTGAATTTTAATTTTATTCAAAAGTAATATTTTTATATGAATTGTTTTTACGAAACGACAAAAGGAATGTTTTGTCTTACATACGCAGCGACAACGACTTCTCCACCGCCGTGACCATTATTTGAGTTTCGGCTTCCTCTACAAGCCATAACGTTTTTTTAAAATGAAAAATAATTACCAAGTTTTAATTTTCTTTTATTTTAGTATTGAAAATGGTTTTATCATATCAGTGTGTTGTATTGATATCTTATGATTGAAATGTGGAAATTTTATGTTTCCATTATGCATGTTTTATGTGATATGATTATGTTATGGTTTATGATATGTTTAAACCTTTTCATATAAGGAATGCATTGGACTTAGTATGTGACGGGTAGAGCCTGATATAGCTCCTAGATGCATTGGTAGGTCTCATGAGACAAACTAGTGTCTTGGCACAAGGCCTTCACAAAATCTTATTTGTAGTCTTGGCACAAGGCCTTGACTATGTGGTTATGATAGTCTGGAATTATGCATTACATCATTATGAAAGTGGTTATTGATATTGCATGTGATTATTCGACTAGTAGAATATCCATGTGAATAAGTAAATGGCATTATTTCATTTTATTTTTTCCATATTATGCTAAAGTTCAAGTTTAAAAGGCTTTTGTTTTAGTTATACATTTCCTTAAATGCTTATGTTTATTTATGAAAGTTTTCGCTATATTGTTATCCTTATTGAGCATCTGAGATCACCCCTTTCTATGATTTATTTTTCCTAGGATGTGAAGAAATATTTTATGACTGACCTGCAGGGATAGTATGAAGGGGATATGACTGTGAACTATGGAGACCATGTTATTGTAGTTTTTCACTTTATGATGTAATGTAACATTTATGAATGTATATAGTGTTTCCAAGGCTACTAAACTAATCAGTCTTTCGAGACTTGATCTTTTGTGATCATGCCAATGTTACGTAATCATGAACCAACTATGGGTAACTGGGGTTGGGGCATTACAGTTGGTATCAGAGGTAGTTTAGTACTAACCTTGGAAGCTAGATTTAAATAAACTCTAATTAGAGCACATATCCCTAAGATAGACTTTGAGGATTAGCATAGAAGAACTTCCTAGAATTTTGGTATTCTAAAGATTTTGTGAGTTTTCCGAGCAATACATCCCTTTCTGGATATGAGCAGGTAAAGGCGGATCTGGAACAGATGTACCTAGGGGTAAAACTCAAAAACACCGCTTTGATCTAGACTCGAACGGGAACTGGTGCACAACAACGGGCCTTGCTTCACTCTTGGTTACGACACTCCTGGGGGATATGCTTAGGATAATTCCCATTTTATTTACAAACAATTATGAAGGGTTTATGAGTATATACTTCCTCAAAGAAAACATTTTTTTCTGGATTATATCAATAAATAGTTCAATTTATGTTAAGTGTTTTACAAGTATGGAATTATGTATTTCGATTCATAAATTAATCTAGTTTATGACATTGTTTAGAAATAGAACCTAGTGGAAGGAATGGAAACCATATCAATGCACACACTCCATGTAGGGATTTCCCTCCTGCTCAAGATAATTATAATGGAGTTGGTGATACAACTGGTGCTGATTAGCTTATCACCATACTGGGACAACTCACTCAGGTTATGAATAATAACCTTACCCGTATGGAGCACCTAGATCCGCAGCATGTAGGATCAATGTTAGATCGTTACATGAGGCAACAACCACCAACATTCAATGGGAGTATAAATCCCTTAGTAGATGAGCAATGAATAAATTCCCTAGAGAAAATATTTCAGGATTTGGGGAGTAGTGAAAGGGAAAAGGTTATCATGGAAGTTTACCGCCTCACTGGAGATGTTGATCAATGGTGGTCATTGATTCAAAACACAAAGGAATATGATGAAGTATCAAATATGGAATAGAGGGAGTTCAAATAGATTTTCTTAGAAAAATACTATCCTCGTGACCATCGAGCATATATGGAAAGGCAATTTTTGAGTCTGAGGCAAAAGGAGGATGAGAATATTTCAAAGTATGAGTCTAACTTTACAAGGTCATTGAGGCATGTTGCAGATTATATACGTAACCCAAGAAGTAAGATTGATCATTTCTTTGATGGGTTAAAACCATTTCTCCATCGAGCTTTAGTATCATAATCCTTCTCATCGTACGAAGATATTGTATCATGTGCTATCAAGACAGAAAAGGAATTCTCTAAGTCTTATGACAACAAAGTAAAGAAAGAGAAGAAAAGAACAGTGGAATAAGAGACAGATGAAGGGAAAAAGGGAAAGAAGTATTTTCCATTATGTGATAATTGTGGGAAGAATCACCCTGGTACTTTCCTAAAGGGAATGGGAGTTTGTTACAAATGTGGAGAAAAAGGTCACGAGGCTCGTGATTGTAAGGGAAAGAAAGAGGCTATCAATGTTGAATGCTACAATTGTAGAGAAATGGGGAATTATGCAAATGAATTCCCTAAGCGCCAAGGAAACTTACATCAAAAAAGGCCAAGGGATAAAGGTCAAGCTTATGTTGTTACTACAGATGAAGTTGAATAATTATTGTATTTGTATTTTTTGACTCAAGAATTATATTATGGTTATAAGAATAATGTGATATATATATATAAGGATTGTACTGCAGTACTTGTTGTTTTCATTAAGGTTTTAATATGATAAAGGTAATCATATTTTAGTTTGTGACAATAATAGAAACTTTACTTTGTTTGGGGAATCTGATGTTACAATTGATTTTGGAATTTAGAGACCTTTTAGAGAAAGTTTGGACAGAGGTATTTCGGATAACTATAAAGGTTGGAATGGATTAAGTTTAACTTTATATAGTATTGTTTAAGGTTAAAACATTTATGAAGATTATTTTTGGAATATTATAATACTATAGTTTTAGGAAAAGTACAACCTACAGGTCGGGGGATAACCCGTTGCATCGGACAAAGCTGTAGGAATCGAACCCACAACCATAGTGCGACAGGACTTTATTACCTACTAATAGCCTACAGGAAGTCCCTGGTTATTAAAAAATAGTTTTCCTAATATAAATGGTATGTGTTAATATTTGGAACCTTGTACGATTAGGATAAATATAATATTTTTGAATTCTATTACCTTTTGGAGTGAAAGATGAGTTTGTGGTAGGAATTAGTTGAAGGTTGAAACTCTACTTGTCAAGTATATATATATATATATATACCTCTCTCTTATTCTATGAATAAATTAATTATTAAACTTTAGGAAAGGGATATTAAAACAAAAAAAAAATTGTTATCCTAATACCTTAAGTTTTGTTGAACTGATGATATTTTAAATCACCATAGATTGAAGGCTTTGAACCCCTCAATTTACACTTGTTTGTGATTGATGACCTCAATCACTCCCTAAAAATATTTACATTTTTCCTCCAATTATGTGTCTCTAATTTCCACCAATGTTCTCCTAATCGAGATCATAATTTGGTGGTGACTTTTTCATTTCTCTTTCCCACTTATTAAGGCTAAATTTATTAACCCTATTTCCGATATAGGTTTTCCACAAAGCTATTTTCTACTTTCAAACTTTTATTTTCAAAGAACAATTTCAAATTTCAAGGACGCAATTTATTGAAGGAGGGTAGAATGTAACACCCCAAGCCTCCACGGTACGCTTCTCTTTCAATAATGCAATAGCTTGCATTGTATGCAAGTTCGAGATTCTAACACACCGCGACCAATCAAAATAGCCATTATGAATAGTAATACCCACTTTTTGAAATTATATAAATTTTATATTTCAAAATGGACTTCATTTTTGGATTCGGAATATCAAAATTAGCCTATGTTGAATTTTTGGTATTTTTCTGAGAACTTCCAATTTTTTATGAATAGTGAAAAATACTTAAAAACAACTTTTTTAATCAAAATAATTTATAGTGATAAATTATACTATTGAGTGGTTTTAAAGTATAATTATAATATATTTTAACCGTTTTATCCAATGGTGTTCATTAGAATTAATTTCACTTTGAAATTGGACATAAACAATTGTCAATCTTTTGATATATATTGTTTCGTAAAAACACGCTATTTGTTATGACAGTGAGAATTAATTATTAAATTAATTAATTGAACTTATATGTTTTTTATTTTATAAAATAGACATAAATTTTTAATTAGGAATATCAAATATATCTTAGGGTTAATTTTTGGTATTTTTCTGAAAAAACTTCAATTTTTGATGAATAGTGAAACCACTAAGTGGTAGTTAAAAAACTAATTTTTCATTTAAATGAAACTTTACCACTTCTGTTAATTGAATTTCAAAAATACTACATATATGGTTTTCATTAGTAATTAAAATTTGGTTCAATGAGATGAAAATAATTTTTGGTGAATAGTAACTTTTAAGTTTTATTAATCACGATTAAAGGTAATTAGTGTAATTTAAGGTTAATATAATGTTATAATAATATGAAATTACATTTACACTTGTCCTACCCTTATTGGATGAGTCATGTCCGACCAATACAATCCATGGGTCAACTTGGGGACCCCATGGAGCCACTTGGGTAAGAAAATGATATTAATAACTTTTTATTTAAAGTAAAAATAAAATTGTCACAAACATGTGTTGTTTTACTAAAACAATTATTACATGGGGTTATATAAGTTAACTTTTCAAGTATAAATATTCATTTTAAATATAAAAAAAATTCCTACATCATGGTAATTTTTTTATAATTTTTAGGCATTAAATAAATAAATTTATTTATGACACCATGATAATGTAGTGATTACCTCATTAATGAACAATTTAAATAAAATGAAAAGATAAGGTAAAATATAAGACTTAAACTTGTCTAAACCCTATTTTATGGGTATATTTAGAACCATTATCACCTTATCCTAGAAATATATCATTTTGGGACTTTTAAAATCCGAAAAGCATTTCATAATAAAATAACATTTCATGACTTTCCAAGAGTGCCCCTCCTCTCCTCTTATAAAAGGCCCCCACCTCTACCACCTTATTCACACCATCAAAGACATTTTTCTCAGCCAAACTCTGCCAAAATACTCTCTAAAATTTCCTATCGTACTCCTATAATCCTCACTTTGGGAATAAGTCTTCCCAAGTAAGCCTTTGGCTCAAATGAAAAAGAGTTACCCAATTTTAAGGTAATGTCTTCTCTTATGTTATTTTGTTTTATTTTGCTTCTCCAACCCCTTAAACTATTTTTATTCCTTTATTTTGTAATAAAACCAGTATCTTCAATATACTGGAATGTTTTTATGAGAATTATTTTATTTACACTTACACACACTTCGTCTAATGGTTAAATAACATACTATTTCTGTGGGTGGCAAATTACTGCCTCACGAAACGATGATTGTTCAATCTTCTTTTAACACCTCTCATGGTGGCCATTAAGATGTCACTATATTTATATATGATATATATTATGTTTATGTTTTCCTTATGCTTCTGTATTTTTCATTTATGGCATACCTTTATGATTTCCATTATGGGTAAACGCGATAATTTCATTTTAGGAAGTGCGGACTACCACCCCCTCAAAGTGATTTGAATCGTTAATGCCATATGTGAGACGTATAAAGGATGGAGTAAATGATATTATACTTTCATTATAATATACCTTTATATAATTATGATTTCATTCCATTAAATATGAAATAGAAATGAAAGTAGAGTTCATGCATACGTACGGCTTACCGTCTCCATGAACGGTGCATTTCATTTCTTACCTCTAAATGTTATGTAATATTATAAATGAATGTATATACTAGATATATATGATATATATGATATCTACATCATGAATATAATTCTGGATATAATGGATATTTTACCACATGAACAACTTGTAATTATAAGAAGTTTATTTTTGACTCAAGTACCAAAGATCGACAAAATGACCCTTATTAACTTAAATAATTACATAATGTTCATAAAATGGTAATAAGTGATATAAAAGGAATAATTAACTTGAAAAATGTTCTTAAGTAAGTAGAAATTAACTCTATTTTATTATTCAAGAGGTTAAAAAACGATCGAGTCAAGTCGGACACAAGGTAAGGGACTTCGTCTCAATCTCCTTTCATTGAGGCATATTTTGTTTTATACACAACTTTCTCTTATACGGTGTATAAACCCCTTTGAATTTTAATTTTATTCAAAAGGAATCTTTTTATTCGAAGTGTTTTTACTAAACTACAAAAGGAATGTTTTGTCTTACGTACGTGGTGACAATGACTTCTCCGCCGTCGTGACCATTATTTGAGTTTCGGCTTCCTCTACAAGCCATAACTTTTTTTTAAAATGAAAAATAAATACCAAGTTTTAATTTTATTTTATTTTTCTATTGAAAATGGTTTTATCATATCAATTTGTTGTATTGATATCTTGTGATTGAAATGTGGAAATGTTATGTTTCCATTATGCATGTTTTATGTGATACGGTTATGTTATGGTTTATGATATGTTTAAACCTTTTCATATAAGGAATGAATTGGACTTAGTATGTGATGGGTGGAGACTGCTATAGCTCCTTGATGCATCGGTAGGTCTCATGAGACAAACTAGTGTATTGAAACAAGGCCTTGACAAATCTTATTTGTAGTCTTGGCACAAGGCCTTGACTATGTGGTTATGATAGTCTGGAATTATGCATTCCATCATTACGAAAGTGGTTATTGATATTGCATGTGATTATTTGACTAGTATAATATCCATGTAAATAAGTAAATGGAATTATTTCATTTTATTTTTTTCCATATTATGCTGAATTTCAAGTTTAAAAGGCTTTTGTTTTAGTTATACATTACCTTAAATGATTATGTTTATTTATGAAAGTTTCCACTATATTGTTATCCTTACTGGGCATCTGAGCTCACCCCTTTCTATGTTTTATTTTTCCCAGGATGTGAAGAAATATTTTATGACTGACCTGCAGGTATAGTCTTAAGGGGATATGATTGTGAACTATGGAGACCATGTTATTGTAGTTTTTCAATTTATGATGTACTGTAACATTTATGAATGTATCTATTGTTTCCAAGGCTACTAAACTAATTGGCCTTTCGAGACTTGATCTTTTGTGATCATGCCAATGTTACGTAATAATGCACCGACTCTGGGTAACTGGGGTCGGGGCGTTACAGTAATCAAATAGGAATGGACAGATTTGAAGCTCAAAGAGTGGATTAGAAATTCTTTAAAAATCCCAACTACATGTTGTGTAGTTCAAAGAACACATGGTGTGGCGGGCCCTTGCTGCGGCGGCTAGGGTTTTGGAAAATTATAAGGATGAAACGAAGTGTAGCCCTCCTACACACCATGTACCACGTCCCTAGGTGGATGATCTGTGTGGAAAAGCACAGAGGCAGGACCCCATGTGAGAGTACAATGTCATGTACTGAAGTACATGAAAATAGGGTAAAGTACAGGTACATGGGGTAAAGTACACAGACACGGGATAAAGTACATGGATATGGGGTGGGTATGAGGGCACGACCAAGCACACGAGTGGGACCCTGAGTGGCATGGTAACTTCATGAATATCCCTTACATGGAATGCATACCTACACAGTTGGTGATCTATGTACCATCATGGACACGGCCTGGAGAAGGAGCTGAATCGCACACCATGTGGGTGCCCTATATGTCGTGTAACCCTTATCTCTTTTTTAGGAAACTTCAAGCTTCTATATCTCCTTCATTTGGACTCAGATTTTAGCCCATGATTAGCCTATAATGATTCTTTTCACATATATACTATAATGGCTCCCTTAGTTGTGGATTTTGGGATATGATGTGGAATGTTCTGGGAACGATGCATGGTTAGGCGACACTCAACAACATCATTGATCTTGTAGGATCACTAGAGGCATCTCGATTGGAACCATCCAGCTGGGCTGGGTATGGGTCCTCGATGACTTTTAGAGTGGAACCCTCTTATTTTCATAGGGAATAGGTCCTCTATAGACTCCTAAAGTGGAACCCTCCAGCTGGGTTAGGCATGGTCCCTCTTCAAACTACTTGAGTGAAACCCTCTTGTTGGCACAAATCATGGGTCCTCTATAGACACCTAGAGTGGAAACCTTCATCTGTTCTTGGCATGGATCCTCTACCAACTCCTAGAGTGTAACCCACCAGCTAGGCTGGGCATGGGTCATCTATAGACTTCTATAGTCAACCCTCTTATTGGAACAGATCGTGGGTCCTCTAGAGACTCCCATAGTGGAACCCTCCAGCTAAGTTGGGCATGGGTCCTCTACCGACTCCTTGAGTGGAACCCTCTAGCTGGGCTGGGCATGGGTACTCTACAGAATTCTAGAGTGGAACCCTATAGCTGGGCTTGGCATGGGTTCCATACCACTAAGTGTAACCCTATTTTTGTAGTAGGGAATGGGTCCTTTACCTAGATATTGTGGCCCCTCAACTATTCATCATAGTGATGAGGCATGGGTTGACTTAGACATTTAGTTTTCACTAGTAAATAAATGGTTCTTCACATTAGTTTTTTATACCTTTTCACATCATTTATTAAGCAAAGTTATTAGAGGGGATGTAGTGAATAATTTTTTAACATCAGTTAACTAAAACCGATGTTATAAAATAATATATGCAATTGGTTTTCCACTTTAGTTATTCTATATTCGATGTTGAAAATAGTTTTTCATGTTGGTTATCCAACAACTAACATGAATTTTTTTTAAATTATACATTGATTCATCCTTCACCATAGAATTACCCAAATAATAACAAAAAAGGTAGCTGAAAATGCAGTAGAAAAACCAACAAAAGACACATACAATTAAACTTTCAAATAAAATAAAAAACAATGAAACCTATAAAATGATTTTCCCATTCAATTTTTAAATGTCTCAACTCCTCTAAAGTATATGACCATGCATCATTAAAAATCTAAAAAATAATAAAGAAATCATTTGACTTAAATTTTCAATAAAACATATTAAATATTACATAAATCTTAATAAATAAATCTAACCTTGTGAAACTTTATAACTATCCTAGATAAAATTATTTCATACATGAATCTTAAAACATAATATCCACATTCAGTTCCACCTTGTTATTTATGACACTATTTCAAATGTATTTTAATTCAAAATAACATTTTTAATTAATATATCCAAAATTTAGTAACTATAAATGAAAATTCACCTTAGCTTTTACAAATTTGTTCTTGGCTCTCTTCTTTCTTGTCATCTCTCTAAATAAATAGCATGTCCTGTTTGAAAATAATATGAATAAGATAAATTTTATTCATTATAATATAAAAAATTATTAAAATAGAAAAAATTACTTGTTCAATGCATTCTTAAAAATTTCTCTCACTTTACTATGGATAGAGCATAGCCAATATAATTTATTCTAAATTGAAAAAAATACACCTAACATCCAATGACCACTGATATAAAATAAAATTTAATATGATTAGTTAACATGTTAATTGATATATAACACTTTATGTGAAAAAAATATTCCATACCTTTAAATATATGGAAACATCCAACATTGAATGATGACATTCTTCTAAAATATTTCACCTATATAAATTTTTATTTCAGTATCGGTCATTATCAAAGCTATAGGAGAAATAAATTATGGGTTTATAAATCCATATAAATATGTCTTTTAATGCTCTATAAAAAAAATTTATAGACACCTAATACAAAGTAGATATAATTAAAAAAATTCAATAAATTAAAAGAATGAAAAAAAAATTAATCGACTTACATGGAAAAAATTTGCATCGTGTTGATGCCCAATTGATCTATAGCTATAATCTCCATGATATAATTTTTCAAAAGACCCACATTCATTGCATGCCCATAAAAAACAACATCAATTGGAATGTCATATAATCTCAATAAAAAATTTGATTATGTTGACAATTGATCAAGACTAGTAGAATCTGTATCTGAAGTAATAACACTTTGAATTTTTTTATCCATACAATATTTATTTAACTTTAAAGTATTCCTGCAAAAAATTAGATAATTATATAAACATTAAAATGATAAAAAAATTACTAACAAAATGAAATAAAATATAACATATATACATACCTCTATGGTAATATGTCAAATTAGTCTAGATAGACAAACTAAAAAATGATCGATACTTTGTCCAATTATACTCACCTCATCTATAGGGCATGGTATTTTTGTTGATCTATCTATAATATCCAATATAGTGACCCTATTATTCTCTATCTCAATATGGTGATGATTAATGGTATTTTTGATATAATATATCATCTCATATGCAATAATATGATCAGACTCATCAAAATATAACTCACAGTAACTTGGAAACTATGGAGGAGAGGTGTTGGGGTAGGATAAGAAAGAGTGGGGTCTGGAAAAACATATGTGTGATTAGAATAAGGAGGAGGAGTGGGATTTTTTGGTGGAGGTGGATGATTCGGATCGGTAATCCAAAACTATCCTTTTATGTCTGCAAAAATATTCTATACTGAAGCTCTGATCCCATCCTCCATCATCACTTGAATATCCTAAACTTTGGCTTCCAAAAATTTTATTTTTTTTATAAACATGATCCTTTGAAGAAGATTCTGAATATAGAAACACTTTTCTTACTGATACACATATCAGGTATCCTCATACACGACCCCCAAGTGTTTTGGCTTTCCCAATGTTGTAGCTAAAATATCATGTCTACCCTTATAAATAAATACCCCATGTGTTCTCTACTCCTCAAGAGAATCTTGTATGTAATATTTGAAAAATATATATAATGAATATCAATATATAAAGAGTTTATTTAACTTTAATAAATAAATAAACATCTTAAAATCTTATCATCTATAACTCTTGACTCTTTTATAAGATATTTTCCTTTTTCTCATCTAATCCCTCTTCCATTTTTCATTTCCAATGGGGGGAAGGAGAGGAAATCTCTTCAATTCCTGATGACTCAACTCTCATGTTTTGAATTTTTTCTTCTAGCATGTGTTCTTCCAATAACGTATACCCTCCCCAAGATAATTTATGAGGTTATACATTTCTATCTTTAATATCTTGATGAGATCTCCTTGATTTCTATAAATTAAGAATTAAGATTAAAGAAATAATTAACATGGTCATTAATATAAAAAACATCTAAAAAGGTGACATTTAACTTACTAAAAACTCTTCTTGTTGTTTTCTTTATAAAAATTGTTTCCATGTATCTTTTCCTATAAATGGATATATATCACATGGATTTTCATGTTGTTTGTTCCCAAAAATGAACTGTGATGTGAGGGATGATTTAAAATCTCTCCAACTCCTATTATCCAATGATAAACATTTCCACATAACTCTTCCAGTGTCAGGTACATCATATGTCATCTAATAATAAGGGGGAAAACATATATTACTATAAAAATTTAAAGATAAGTAAAATAATAACAAACAAGTTTACCAAAATAGTCTCTCACAATAGTGATAATGTCGCTTTTTCAACACTTCACCAATCATCAAAAAAAATACTAACTTTTATTTTATCATGTACTAATACAAAATTCTTAAATTGTTTTGAATTTGGTTCTCTTGGAATATAATTATCATCAAATTCTATTGGTATCCTTTGTTCCTAGATACGGGAAACTGATAATTTTGGTAAATGTGTGGTGTCACACTTACCAACCCTCATACTCTTTTTCCCTCATGGAAGTATGTGTCTCATGTAAATAAGGATAAGAAGGATCATAAATAGAAGCATGTGTAAGTTCCTCCCTAGAGGTATGAGTATGACTGTCTCTAGAAATATGTAGTGGATTAGAGGATTGATCTCCCATTCTCCTACAAATAAAAGCAACATCAATTAGAATAAAAATATACAAATCCAACAATTACATACAAATGTAAATAAAAAATTAACAATTATCAAATAAAAATAAAAGTTAACTAAAAATAACACATTTTTATTTGTATTTTTTATAGTTAACTAAAATGATAGATGAAATGACATAAATGAATGAAAAATACACAATATTAATGAGAGATGAAATGACATAGTAAAAATTCACCAACCTGATAAATCATTTTTACAAAAAATGAATTCTTTAATAATATACTCTTATACAATATATATTTTTTTTAAATGTTAAATTTAAAAAAATTGGTTTTCAAAAAATCAAATAATAGATAAGTTACTTAAGGTTAAACATGGAAACTAGAAAAAACTAAATTAATATAAAAAAAATTAACGTATTAGTTATAATACGTGTTTTAATAAAGAAAATAAAATTAAAATATAAAACTTATGAAATTTAAAAAAGTAAACCATAATTAAACATATGTTACCTGTAATATTAAGAATGTACTAAAGATTGTTTTCCTAAATTCCTTCATCATGATAATTCTATATGGTAAAAACTATGTCTTCGACAAGTTTATAAATATTATTTGTTAATCATTCCATGGATGTAGGGATCTCACATAAATCAAAATCTTCATCAAGTTTATCATCACCAACATACTATTTTTTTCCTTGTAAAACAATATCCCACTACATATCAGATTGATCAAGAACATTTTTTCATATGTTTTCATGATAAAAGGATCATTTGTGTATTCTAATTTATTTATATTAAATAGTGTCATTTGAAATTCATCATGTTATACATTGTTGTTACTAATAAACTATTTACACTTAAACACTGGAACTTAAAATTTAATGTAATAAACCTCTCATATTTATTCAATAACTCCATAATATACGGTTGATGTGGAGATTGGGTTTTTGTCTTTGGAACTTGAAAAATGAATTACCTCTACGAACACTAACACACAACTATTCTGAACTACACTTCTATTTCCCTGATCTTTAGTATGAAAAGTATATCCATTAATGTCATACTCAGACCATGTTATAAAATTTAAACTTAGACTACCCACTAATGATCTATATGTTTCTGATGCATCTGGTTTCACGGTATCTTTAAACCATGGAAAAAAAGTTTTTCTATACTCATTCAAAATCTATATATCTTTCTTCTTTGGATAACTTTGTTTCAACTCATTAATATGAAATGTTAAATATGGTTGAGAATCATCTATGTTATTCGATATGTATAATTATACCTTATTTATATATTCACCTGTAAATTATTTGAATTTCAATCCATGAATCCCCTTTCACCCATAATTAACTTGTTCATAGAGAGATGTAGGAAAACCGATGTGATCCACATTAGAAAAATAATTAATACAAAACTATGGAACCTCCTCATAAATATACTCCTCAAAAATAGATACTTTTGGTCGATATAGATTCTTAACATACCCCTTAAATGTCTTCATATACCTTTCAAAAGGATAAATCCAACGTATATATACAAGTCTGTAAAGCTTTATTTCTTACACCAAATGAACCATTAAATGTACCATGATATCAAAAAAAGATAAAGGAAAATACATTTCCAATTGTAAAGGTTTATAAACCAATTCATTCTCTAAAATGTTCAATGCATTCAAATCAATCACCTTATTACAAATTGAATTAAAAAAATAACACACCTTCATGATAGTCATTCTGACATGGGTGGGAAATATTCCACGCAATGAAACTGGTAGGATTTATTGCATCATGATGTGACAGTCATGATATTTTATACCTATCAACACAAATCATTTAAAGACACAAAAAATTTTACATTTTAAGAATAAACATGTGGCACTTTGATAACATGAAGACATTGAAAAAGTTAGTTTTCCCCCTCTTGGATAAGTTATGACAAGATTTTCGTAGGAATGTTCACCTTCCATAAATATTGGGATATAACTCTAAATGTATTCCAATTGAGAGTAAATTAATTATTTCATTCAACCCATCTTTAGAATTTCCGTTAATATCTAACAATGTTCTAATCAAACTTTCATATATATTCTTTTCCACATTCATGAAATTAATGTTATGTTTCACCTCATGATATCTCCAATATGGTAGCTCAAAAAATATTGATCGTTTCTTCCAAATATTTTTATCATTACCAGATTTTTGTGTCTTTCCAAATATCATATCAATGTTTTTCACGCTTAAAATATTGATCAGTGGATAAAGGTTTTGGAGAAATATCAAATTTATGTGAGCTGTTGAAAGCCTTTTTAATCTTATGTAAGATTGATCCATAGGAAAAAACATTTGATGGACCATGTATACTATTTTTCTCTAATGACTCATTTGAAAATATAAAGTATGTTGTTCACTACTAAATACCAATTTAAAAATCCCAACTAGTTTTAAAAAAATTATCATTCTATTCTAAAATACACACATACCATCTCTTAAACAAAACATTTATTAGAAAATCCATTACAAATCTCATCTCGTGATGTTCAATTACAAGAAAAATAATTTGTCAACTCTCCCATGAACCAACTTTATTAGAACTGAAATGAACCAACTGTGATATCAACACTTAATTTATTTAAAACCCAACTCATTTATTTTTATGAAAATTTAGAAACAAAAACATCCACCAATCTTATCTCCTAAATAATACTCTTTAACATGAAATATTCTATAAAATAATTTTAAATTAATCCTAATAAGAAAAAATATATTAAATGAGAACAACTAATTCATACTAGAAATGAAATTAGGAAAAACTAATTAACACATTATAAAAGACATTAGAACCTTCAGGTGAGATAGTTCTAGATGAGAAAATCTATAATCAAACATGCAATGATAAATCTAAAAAAATAAATGTATGAAGATAATAATGTGAGAATGAATAAAAATTGATAAAACAATCACCGGTTAGATATTCCAAACCAAATAATGACCAAAAGGAGAGAAATGAAGATGTTTGAGGCTTACTTAAGATCTATCATTGATGTATAACATGAGGTCAATGAAACCTAAGTCTTGATTAAGATCTTAATGTGATATTGGACCACCATATTGAAGAGACTAGAGAGTTAGGGCTTGGGTGAGAGAGAAATGAAACATGTGGCGTGATAATGGAAGACCGTATAATGAACCCTCGCTCGATTCATAAATTTGTATAAGATTTTTTATGTCATTTATATTATAAATGATGTAAAAATTGAATATTCACCACTCTTTCATGTTGGTTATAATATAACAGATGTAAAAAATAGATCTTTTACATTGGTTAAATTATAGAACTGATGTGAAAGAGTAGATAATATCCATTTTTCACATCAGTTTTATAAAAACTGACGTGAAAATGCCTTTTTTACATTGCTTAATGGAACACTGAAATGAAAAATTAATATTCCTAGATGTTTATATCAGTTATAAATAATTGACGTGAAAACTATGATGAAATAAACAGTTTTTCTACTAGTGTTTGAGAAGACGTGTGAGATAATGGGCATTGTTAATGGAATTTTGGAACTATTAGGGACTCTTCTTCCTGGGATGAGCTGTGATATAGAGATCCCCTTTCTCTATCATTTGGGTTTCTTTTGAGTGAGAATATATATATATATATATATATACATATACATCCATACCTTTTGATTTGGTTAATCTCTTTCCATGAGATGCGAAGAGGTGTGGGGTATGCCACGTGATTTCCATGTTTAGGTCATCATGGTTGGATTAGTTTACTATCCTATTGTAATATCCTAGCCTTTTATGGAGTTGTTTTGGGATTAAATTTATGTAGTTTTTGTTTTTATTTAAGTACCCATTGATTGGGTTTTACCTTGGGGTGTGTTTGGGTGAAAATTAAGAAAAATTAAAGAAAGAGGGTTGTGCATGGTTGGTGAACGATTAAAGAAATCCATGAACCCGACCTAGGGAATCGTGTACTCCTGTACAATGAGGGTTCACACAACTGGTGCGCGGTTTGACAAAATGTTCACCCCTAAAATAATAGGTGCACAGTTTGTGCATGGTTAGGGAAAACTATGCACCTATGTCGAGGAAACCATGCACGACTTTTTTAAGTGACCTAAAAATTAAATTTAAAATCCCTCAAACCCCCATAACTCACATATTTCAACACTCATTTGACCCTAGGAGGCATTTCAGGTTTTTTGATCTTTTTGAGAGATTCCAAGGTTTTCTGACCTTTGTTCTTCATGATTCAAAGCCCGAATTCAAAATATACTCCTCTCCCTATAATTGGATCTCATCCCGCTACTTTCCCATTCATCCTCCTTTCTTATCTTGTTCTTTTGATAAAATTTATCTTTTTTTTGTTAGATATAAACCTATTTGATGGTATCTAGATCTAGATTTGTAGATCTAGATCTAGATTCATAAGATCTTTATGTATTTGATATTGATTTAGGGATTTAGATCTGGATCCTGATCTATGTCATTGTGCTTCCCAATTTCAAGGATTTTTGTTGGTCGATTGATCATCAACGTTTTAATTATGTAGTCTATTATTCAAATCCCATAGTCATGATATCATTTATGTGTAAGTGATTTTATAATTTCTAGGGTCTGTTTAGCAATTGATATTCCAAATATGAATTAATTAATGTGGTCGATTAATTAATTAAGGAATTGGGGATTTGATTGAACAATGGAATTTGGAAACTAATTTAATTAATTGATGAATTAATTATTATAATATTTAATTGAGAATTATAATAATTATTTGTTGAATTAATTATGGTAATATTTGGATTTTTCAATTAAATAAATATGATTAATTAAATGTTGAATTAATTAATGTGATACATATTATTAATTAATTATAGAATTAATTAAGGTGATGAAAGTGATTAATTAATTGTTGAATTAATTAATGAATGTTATAATGATAATAATACTAATGTTGATTAATCTTGATCAAAATTATTTAGTTAAACATGTGATATTGTGGTGCATGTGAATGAATGGTATATGAGTATGGGAGACAGACTAACACTCCAAATACCAATGTGCAATTTATTTATAAATGAGTGTGGGACACGGAGTGATGCTCCAAATAACCATAGTTTTAAAAAGTGCATGCATGTGAATATTTTTATGGAACAAGGACTGAGGATTCAAATACCCATGGGTTTTCAGACATAGACTGACGCTTGAAATACCCATGGGGTGTTAGACACGATGATCTACACCCATGAGATTGACATTGGATCCTGGATCCAATTAGATGTAATAGTTTCATGAAATGAAATGGATAATGGAATACCATTTATTAAATGAATTTTTAATTGATAATGTTAAATGGATCAAACTCTAGCATGGGGCGAAGCAGGTATTCAATTTCAACTGTCCACAGGAACCCGGAGATTTTGTAGTTAAATAAATATCAATTAGTAATGTGATAACTATTTACTTATTCATTGTAATTATTTATTTGTATAACTTTATACACTATTATTTGACTAGATTTGTTTTAGACGTCGTTGGTAGTGGCCTACTAAGTTGTACTCACACCCTACTCAGGATTCCTGATCGGTATATGAATAGACTTTTTTTTATATATAGATTAAGGGGAAATTGCCTAAGTTAGATGGATGATCTAGGATGGAGCATTGATAAGGGAACTATATGTGGTTTGGGACCCACTTCGGAGTCATTAGTGTCTTAATTTCTATTTTCATTTTAGACACTTGTCACGTACATTAGAAAGGAATGTTTTCTACTTTAGTTGGATATTGTATTACCTATATTGGTTATATTGAGAGATTGGTTTTGTTTATAGTTATATATGATTTTTCTATTGTCTGTTTATTTATTTTTTTGGTGTATTACTCTGATAAAAGAGGGTATGGTCTCTCTATGATCGACTTATCAAACCCTCACTGCTATCTAGTAGCCTATGGCATATGGGGATGTGAACTAGATGTTATGTGGTGAACCTACTCAGGGCACCAGTGTGTGGCACCCAGATCAGGATGTTACACCTACTATTGGTGGAAAATACTCATTCTGTAGTTCATCAACTCACCATATTGAGACCTCTATGCTTGGATGAGGTTACTCTTTCTCTTTCTTGGATTGAGCTACATCCTATTTACTATATACTATCTTTATATGATTTTTTATCTCTTACTTCTCCCCCTTCAGTTTTTAGGGCATCCTATTGGGTATTTATATACTCACCCCTGAATGGCCTTTTCCCGCACATGTCATACCTTATGCAGACAAAGGATATCTTAGAGGTGACTAAAGATAATCTTAGGGATACCTGGTACCTTAGACCGCGTATGGTAGTCATATCTTAGAGATCAGTATCCGGGCTCTCTCAGCCTTTTTATTTCATGTTTTATCAGGTTGGGACATCTTTATTGTTGGGTGTGTATTTTTTCCCTTTACTTTTTTGTTTACACTACCTTACTCTTGCATTGTCTAGAGGTTTTACATGAATGGTTATTCCTTTAGTATTTTTCTTCTTTTACTTTTACTTCCTCAACACTTCTGCATTGAGGTAGTTGTGTGTATGCATACAAGTACTTAGTAAAATGCCTCCCTATGTTAGTTATAACTTCAGCACTGGTCACCAGACCCTGAATTATGGAGGTGGGTTAGGGTAGTTGTGGCTCGATCTCTGATTAGGTTCGGGTCATGATAGATTGGTATCAAATTAGGTTTGATCCTTGGGATGGTGTTTGGAGTATTCCTTATGAGTATTTGGTTGGGTTTAGGGAAATGATGTTAGAGTCTCTTGAGTCTGGCTATCAGGCTAGGGAATCCAATGATGGTGTGGGGGGTGACGTATCCATTCACCAGGACCTTGACTACCTGTTTTTCAAGTCTTTATGCCAAGACATTGGTTGAAGAGATAAATTGCACATGCATCATATATGATTGAGTCTTTTACTATCATTTTTTATTCATCTCCCCATTTTATATATATATATGTTCTCATCTAATAGTGGTGTGTCTTGATTATAATTTCTGGATGCCTTTGCGATGACAAGCAGCCAGGATACCAATTCCAAATTGTAATGAAAATATAATGAGTGATGAGGCCTCGGTTCAGGGTCCATACTGTGAGATTCTTCCTCTAGGTGGGCAGGTAGTGTCACCTCCACCTATTGAGCAGAAAATAATCCCAGTAGAGTAGGCTGAGGATACATGCAAGCTTAGTACACTCCGTGAGTTCCAATGCCAGAGGCCGCTGAGGTTCCACGGTGAGATAGATCCTTAGGCAGCAAAGGATTGGCTAGAGTCGGTGGTCTATTTCTTTATTCTCATATATAAACCAATAGATTAGGTGTTTGTACTAGAATATAGTATTTTCCATGGAGAAATTGGGTGCTGGTGGAGTCTTGTTAACCAGATGTATGACTAGTCAACACTCTCGTGGCCTGACTTCCAGTAGTTGTTCCATGAAGAGTACTTTCCCTTCTATTTGTACTTAGTTCAGATTCAAGAGATTTTGAAGCTAAATTAGGGAGGTATGGTGGTGGATTATTACATGGGGGTTTACAGACCTTACACGGTACTCCCTTGACATGATCCATGATGGCTACTTTTAATCATGGAAGTTGGTGCAGGGACTCTAGAGAGATCTGTGTCAGTGTGGTGCCCTTCTGCAACCCCACCTATGCTAGGGTGCTGAAGCAGGCACTAATTATTGATATATTTATATCATAGGGACTCCAAATAGCTGGGGTTAGCAGTGGGTGTCATAGAGTTGAGTCGTCTACAATATCTAGTAGGCGTCAGTTGGTAGGATCTTAGTGCAAAAGATCATTTTTCTATCAGAATTAGGTGCATGGTCATGTGGTATAGGGATAGTGAAGAGTACCAAGGTATCCCAGAGAGGGTCAATTCTATGCTTGTGATGGGGGAGGTAACATATAATGTGACTACATGACTAAACGTGTTGAGGAGCACAGGCAGGTAGCTGATGGACCGCCATGGCTGAGGCAGTGTCATGATCAAGGATCTACCAAGTGAGATTAGGGTGGTCCCCAAGGAGGTGGATCTAGAAGAGTATAAATAGGATCTATGGGTAGTTTATGACTCTATGAGATCCTTCCAACACCACTAGTAGGCCCATTTTAGGCTTAGGGTGATGGCGGTCAGGGTCTCAGATAGCTATAGGCTTTAGATAATTATGACCCCACAACACACAAGATGATTAGAGGTATGATATGTGTTTATTATACTCTTAATTTGGTATTAATAGACATAGGTTCTAGTTATTCCTTTATCTCTATAATCTTAGTGCAAGATCTGTAGATCCTAGTTAAGGCACAAGCCCAGCAGCTTCTTCTTGAGGTTCCCACATGGAACGCTTCTTATGTATCTCTTATCTTCCAACAATGTGAGCTATTGCTTGGTGGGGAGTGTTTCATGTGATACTTTTTCATCACAATAGAAACTAATGATGTTATCTTGGGTATAGATTGGTTATCAATGGTTTGAGACCAGATTGATTGTCACTTCATATGAGTTAGATGTCTATGCATTGATGGGATGAGATTCACCATTATGGGAGAGAGAGATAACATAGCGAGACGAGTGGGTTCTACAAACAAGAGTTTGTAGGCCATCACCCATCAGTTAGTGATTATATCCCTTGGTATATTAGGCTCTTTAAAAATATATATTCCTTCAGTTATGGAGGATTATATATACTTCTTCCCTGAGGATGTTTCAGGACTATATCTGAGGTGGTAGATGCGATTTTTCATTAACTTGCATCCCAAGACCGCTCTCATATCTTCTACGGCATATCGGATTTCCCCTATCAAGTTCTGGGATCTATGGTGGTAGTTGGAGGACCTTATAGAGAAGGGTTTCATCAGTCCTAGTGTGTACCCCAGGGAAACTCTAGTGTTATTAGTGAAAAAATAGGATGGGAGCTTATGGATTTTCATGGAGTATCATCACAAGAACTAGGCCATGATAAAGAAAAAGTACCACTTTCCAAGGATTGATGACCTCTTTGACTAGTTGTGAGACATGATATGGTTCTAAAAGTTTGATCTCTGGTTTTTCTACCACTAGTTGAGAGTTCATGAGGTTGATATTCCAAATCTGGAATTCTGATGTCACTACGGACATTAGGAGTTCCTAGTGATGCCCTTTGGTGTGACGAATGACCCCTCTATGTTTATAGATTTGATGAACTAGGGATTCTAGCCATAATTGGGCTATTTTTTAGTTACATTCATCAATGACATACCCATATACTCTACATTGGATGAGGAACATGCATAGAACTTCAGGTTGGTTTTAAATTTTCTTCAGGAGCACCAGATTTAGGGTAAAATCTCAAAGTTCCAGTTCTGGATTCATGAGGTTCACAATCTAGGGAATTTCATTTCTGAGCATGGTTTAGTCATGGAACTAGTAAAGATTAATATAGTTATTTCTTGGGATTCACTCAAGAACATGTCAAAGGTGTGGATATTTCTTCGTTTTGAAGTGTACTACATGAGGTTTATGGTGGATTTCTCCAGGATCGCGACCCCTTTGATCACCCTGATGCAGAAAGGGAAATTATTTACCTAGAATGGGAAGTGCCAGAGAGACTTATAGGAGTTGAGGCTAAGGATGATGAGTGATTCTATGTTGATACTATCGAAGGAGGTGGTGGATTACATAGTGCATTGTGATGCCTCTGGATAATGGATCGGTTGCTTATTGATGCAGTGGAAGACAGTTATCACGTATGGGTCGAGACAATTGAGACCCAATGAGCATAACTAAATGACTCGTGACCTAGAACTGGAAGCGGTAGTCTTCTCCTTGAGTATGTGGAGGAACTATATTCTGGGAGAGTGCTTTGTGGTTTACTCGGACCATCAAAGTCTCAGGTACGTCTTCACACAGATAGACTTAAACCTAAGACAATGGCGCTAGTTGTAGTTCCTACAGGACTATAACTTTGAGATAGTCTATACTCTAGGGAAGGGAAATGTAGTAGTAGAATACCTTATTAGGAAGTATCGGGCTCACTCGGTGTAGGATTCTTAGGAATAGTTGGCCTCCCAGCAGTTGACCCTGGTGGAGCAAGAGGGTATAGCTTTTCTTTAGTTGATGGTGTTTTATCCTCCACTTCTCGAGTATATGAGATATTCCCAGCTGGGATACATCTACTATGACGTCTTATGTGACCATATATCCATAGGTTATTCACCATATGGATATTATGAAGTAGGGAATCGCGTCATATTTTTTCAGGGACGGATCATGGTTCGAATCACGATGCAAGAAGAGGTGATGTGGGAATTCCACACTTCTTCCCTAGATGTACATCCTAATGTGGGGAAGATGTACAGAGTCCTACAGTGGTAGTTTTTGGTGGTTTGGCATGAGACAGAGTGTAAAAAATTTCATCTCTCAGTGCCTCACCTATCAACTGGTGAAGGTTAATCAAAAAGTTCTAGTAGGTTTGTTGCGGTACCTTGAGATATCGAGGTGGAGGTAGGATGGAATATCCGTAGACTTTGTCATAGGGATTTTTTACATAGCAAAGGGCTATGACACCATCTGAATGATAGTTGAGCAACTTACAAATTTTTCACACTTACTTTCTATCAGGGAGAAAATTTTGGTGGAGATTTTGGGGTAGTTATACATATGGGAGATCATTCTGCTTCATGGGGTTCCCTCAATGATTGTCTCTGATCATGATTCATGGTTTATATCATGGTTGTGGAGAGGACTGTAGGGTGAATTTGTCATGACCCGTCCCCTGGGGCCCATTCCATGACTACCCTAGGCCCGCATTCCATAGGATAGGGGCTGGTGACTAGCACCGGAAAGGCCTATCCCTATAAAAGGAAGTCATTGCCTTTAAACCTATACAAACACACAGACTAGAACACAACAAGATGAAACCACATAGTAAACTGTTGTAGTAAACGTGTGCTGAAAGCAAAAGAGATTGGAATACAAGCCCAATTGAAAAAGGTACAAGTACAACTAAAAAGTACAAAACATCTCCTGGATCGTCCACTGAGGATCCTACCAGAAGGATGGGTACAGATCGTCTTCACATCACTCCACGTCAGTCCGAACCCTCTATGTACCACCTGGTCCTAGATTTCTCAAGTCATAGCCCCACTGTTCGTCATCTGCACAAGACACAACAAGGTCTGGGCAAAGCTTTTGAAGGGGTGAGTATAACAATACTCAGTAGGGACCCCAAGACCCCTGTAGGTCTCCTAGAGTTCCACAAAGGAAAACTACAAAGCAAGACCTCAAACTCAATCAAGAAGTGATAGAAATCAACACTACTTAGGTATATACACATACATATACCTAATTTTTCAAGATATACTCATCTCACACATGAGGAAATAATACCATAAAGGTAAAACCACGAAGGTAGAAGTACCATACAGGTAACACCATGAAGATAGAAGTACCACATGGGTAACACCACGAAGATAGAAGTACCACGCTAGTAACACCTTGAAGACAACACCACGAAGGTAGAAGTATCACACAGGTAACACCACGAAGACAACACCATGAAGGAAGAAGTACCACATAGGAAACACCACAAAGATAGAAGTACCACATAGGTAACACCACGAAGATAGAAGTACCACATAGGTAACACCATGAAGATAGAAGACTAAACTCACATCAAGTATAAATTAAGTATATAAGTACAAGATGATTAGTCATAAGCTAGATCCTCTTATTCTGTTAAGTGGCACTGCTTCTGAACCACATAGGATCGATAGGTACTAACCCCCACTAACCCACACAGGATATGACCCACACAGGATCGGTATGCACTGAACCACATAGGACTGATGAGAACTGACCCACACAGAATCTGATAAAATTTGACCCACACAGGATCAATAGATGTTGACCCACACAGGATCGGTGTTCTTTCTTTACGTTACTGCCTGCCACAGGATTCCTCGCACCTGGTGCGCTCAAGTTTTGTAGAATCTGCCCCTAGAGATATAGGTCATACCTCAACCACCACTAAAATCCACAAAAGAGTAACCCAAAGGACCTCCATGTCGTAAGGGTTCCAATGCAACAGACGGTGCATCAATCGAACACTCGGTCTATGAGTTATAAGCATTTTAGTTCTGAGGGCCCAGTTTGATTCAGGTTCGATCCAACCCTGAAGTACTCCAACTACCTCCAAAACTCAAGTGGAGTATACCAAAAGGACCTCCTTGATACAAGTATCCCAATTCTATAGACGGTTTGTCAAATGGACATTTGGTTCTCAAGCTATGGCCCTTAAGTGTTTCTGGGTCCGGTTGGGCCTGGGTCCGGTCTGACCCGGTTGGACAGACCCAACCCAACCTGGTCTGGGTCCGACCTGGCTGGGTTAGGCCGCAGCAGGCTTGGCTCTCTAGGCCAAGGTCCGGCCTGGACTACAAGGGGAAGCCCAACCCACAACGGTACGGCCCGCCGGTCCGACCCGCGGTGGGGTCCGCCCTAGCTGGCGCGGGTGGTGAGACCCCCGGTCTTTTGAATGGCCCAGAGTCTATTATTTTTGTGAAGCACCGGTGCCACGTGGGAGCCACTCAGTTGTCGAAGAACCCGCTGGTGGCGTGGGTTCTCCCTCCGTTGTGGCTTCGGTCGCGACCCCTTTCTCACCAGCGGTGCGCTGGTCGCACCGCCCTTCCCTTCTGCGGCTGGCCGATGTATCAGCCACCTCCTCTGACCATCGCGGCTAACGAGTCGCAGCCCCTTACTCGCCGGCGGTGTGTGACGGTGCGCTGCACCTCCTCCACAATTGTTCGGTGCCAAACAATCCACTGACTTCCGCAGCTTAGTGTTGTGACCTCCTCTTGCAGCGCGCGACGGCGCACTGCCTCCATCGTAGCCGGTTGGTGCCGCCACGCCGGCGGTCTTCCTTAGAGGCGCAAGGGTAGCAAGGTAGCTGAGGGTCCGATCTGGGTTCATTAGGCCTGTGCACTTCACATTAGCTTGTAATCATGGGGGATAATTAAAGGGTTCAAGAAATTCACTTGAATTAAACAAAGAAAACAAACCCCTACCTCAAGAATGATGTAGAACGCCCTTAATTTAGGAAGTGGGTCAATGTTCGTCATCCCCGCAACTAGCCTCAGACAACGTCGGTTGATTTTTGATCTTTGGTTCGGGGTTTCGGTGTCACTCATCATCGCTCGCTGGAACTGGCTCCTTCCTCCAAGGGTTTGGCATCTCGGTACGTTTTCATCACTTTGTTCCTTGGTGAGGTAGTTCAACGCCTCTCCCCAAGCTTCATATAAATAGGAGAGGGGATTATAAGTAACGACATTTGTAATTAATGGGGTCACATTAATCAGGAACCTTCCTAATTCCCTAACAGTGTAGTTACTTAGGATTGAAAGTTCAAGCCATTTATTGGCTTGACACGTCATTGGTCCCACGTTGTCTCTTGTCTGTTGGAGGAAGAAGAAAGAAAAAAAATAACAAAGTTATTTTGTTTATTCATTTTTAAAAAGTCCCAAAAAATAACTTTTTCTCTAGACCTACTGCGGACAAAGTGAAGCCTCCCTTAAGAGAATCTAGGCACTGCGAATTCAACGATGCCCTCATATTTTTAATCTGAGTACCAGTTCAAAATTTAGAAAATATCACTCACACGTTTACTGAACGTAACTTAAAAAAAGTTCATAAATTTATTCTGGGCACACTGGCCTCAGAATCACACGCCATTAATTTTCACAGACTCGTAATGATTTCATATAATTAAAAAAAATACATGGAAAATCTGGGTCTTTACAGAATTAGAGATCCAAATGACGATGAGTACAACCTATAACCACCAGAAGTATGGGAAGACTAAGATCACTATCCATGTGATTGAGGATATGTTGAGGGCTTGTGTGTTAGACTTTGGTCAAATCTAGGAGGATCAATTTCCCTTGTTAGATTTTGCATACAAAAACAACTACCACTTTACCATTAGCATAACACCTTTTGAGGCCCTATATGAGAGACCCTACAGGTTTACCTTGTGCTGGACAGAGATTTGTGACACATCACTTATGGTACAAGAGATGATGTGGGTGATGAAGGAGAAAATCAAGGTCATCCATGAGCGGATGAGGATAGCTTAAAGAAGGGCGAAATCTCATGTTTATTTTCATCAAAGGCCCTTGAATTTTGAGTAAGGAGACCAACTTTTTCTAATAGTATCCCTACTATGATGATTTCAGAGGTTTGGTCATGGAGTCAAGCTATCCCCAAGGTTCATCGGGCTATTCGAGATCATGTATAGGGTTGGTGAGGTTTCTTACTACCTCACCCAACTCCCATAGATAGAGCAGGTACATGATGTATTCCATGTGTCATAGTTGAGGAGATATGTGTATGACCCTATGCATGTCATTGACTAGGATCAGGAGATCCATATGTAGGCTTAATTTCCCAAGTTGTTTTTTAGTTTTTCTTTTTGAGGAAAAAATCTTGGAGGGAATGATTTAGAGACCTAGTTTTTTGCCTTGTAATATTTTAAATATATATATATATATAGATTTATGTGCTGAGGTGACATGAAATTTTGAGCATGATATGCCCAGAATTAATTTTATAAATATATTAAATATATTTTGTATTGTGCACACATGATTTCCTAAAAAATGGGATAAATCTTAAATAAAAGCTTATATCATAAATCTGAGACCATGGTTGAGTTTGGAACGCATTTTTTACCCTAAGAAAGATAGAAAATAGGTCGGCACAGGGTGTTCGTATATCTCACCCATTGGTGGTACATTCATTTGATTAATTAATTAAATTAATTTAATTAATTGATTATTTTAACCTTACTGAAGTAAATTTAAGAATAATTCCATGGTGATTTTCTCTAGTTTAACATCATAACATTGGGACCATCAAGAGCTTCTCCTTCCTCCTTTTATTGGTGAATCACATTGGGTGATGATGAAACTTTGGATCAGAGTAGATCGGGACGTAGTGAATGAAACGAATTCCTCCAATTAGTGGTGGGAATGTTCTTCAATTACAAATGATCAAAATATCTAGGTAGGACTCATCAATTTTTGGTTTATTACCTTTTTTATTAAATTGATTATGTGGATCAATCCCATTATTTGATACGTGCCAATTTTGGCTGAGCATGTGCCTGTGTATTGAAATTTTAAATTGGTTATTCTTGTTTTCTAACCTAAATATCTCTATTATTTATCTTTGTCCAAGAATTATTATCTAACCATGTTTAAACAATTATTGGCACAAGTAATGGGTCCTCCACAGACTCCTAGAGTGGAAACCTCTGGATGGGCTGGGCATGGGTCCTTTACAAACTCTTAGAGTGGAACAATCCTGTTAGAACCGGGCATGGGTCCTCTACAGACACCTAGAGTAGAACCCTCCAGCTAGACTGGTCATGGGTCCTATACCAAATCCTAGAGTAGAACCCTCTAGCTAGGTTGGGTATGGTTCCTCTACATGATCATATAGTCGAACACTCCTATTAGCACAAGGCATGGGTCCTCTATAGACTCCTAGAGTGGAACCCTCCAACTGGGCTAGGGATGGGTCCTCTACTGAATCCTAGAGGGGAACCCTCTAACTAGGCTGGGCATGGGTCCTCTAGATAATTCTAGATTGTAACCCTCTAGCTATGTTGGTAATGGGTCCTCTTCTATTAAGTGGAACCCTCTTGTTATACTAGGTAATGGGTCCAATACCCAAAGATTTTGGGCCCTCGACTGTGCGGCATAGTGATGTGGTGTGACTTGACTTAGACATTTACTTATAGAGAGACATGTGAGATTCTGAGAATCATTGATGGACTTTTAGAACTATTGGAAATTCTTATTCTATGGTTGACTTATGATATAGAGATCCCATTTCTCTCTCGTTTGGGTTTCTTTTGACTGATCATATATATATATATATCCATACATTTGGATTTAGTTACTCTCATTCCATGATATGTAAAGACGCATAGGGTATTCCATGTTCTTTCAATTGTTAGATTATTTTACTCCTCTACCGTAACACCCCGAGATTTTATGAAAAATATTCTTTTTTTATTTCATTAATGTCTTGTGTTGTACGCTACACCAAAAGGAGCTTGCACAACACGCATCCTTGACTTTCCTTACGTTATACGCAATCGCGACCTTCCTCGATAGCGTGTGTAATACGCAATACCGAGTTTCACTAAACAATGATATGCTATTAAAATATTATTAAAACTAGCCGTTATGAATAGTAATAACCACTTTTTTAAATTTTGTAAATTTTTTTTTTCAAAATGGACTTCATTTTTGGATACGGAATATCGAAATTAGCTTAGGGTGAAATTTTGGTACTTTTCGGATAACTTTCATTTTCTGATGAATAGTGAAAATTACTAAATTTTAATTAAAAACAACCTTTTTAATCGAAATAATTAATAGTGATAAATTATTAATTTGAGTGGTTTTAAAGTATATTTAGAATATATTTTTACAATTTAATACAATGTTGGTCATTGGATGTAATTTCACATTTAAACCAGACATAAACAAGGGTCAATCTTTTGATAGTTATTATCTCTTAAGAACACGCTATTTGTTTAGACGAAGGGAATTAATTTTTAAATTAATTAGTGCAACTGATATGTTTTGAATTTGGTAAAATAGACATCATTTTTGAGTTCATAATATCAAATATAGCTTAGGCCTAATTTTTGGTATTTTTCTGGAAACTTTCATTTTTTGATGAATAGTGAAACCACTAAGTGGTAGTTAAAAAAAATGAATTTTTCATAAAACTTAATTTTACCGCTTCTGTGAGTGGAATTTCAAAAATCCGAGAGACACGTTTGATGTTAGTAAGTAAAATGTGGTTCAATGAGATGAAAATAATTTTTGGTGAACAGTAACTTTTTACTTTTTTTACCACGGTTAAAAGTAAATAGGGTAATTAAGGGTAAAAATGATATTATTATTACCCTAACACATGTACTAATTCTATTTTATAAGTTTAATTCGACCAAAAACAACCTTAGAAATAAAATATGACCATTTAGGCCCAATTGGAATAGATTAGGACCTTTATTATTAATTTATTTAAAGAAGGGTTAAAATAGTTAAAATCAAAGTTTAATAAGTATATCATTTTTAATATAGGGTTATGAATAATATAAATTCGACTATAAATATTCATTAGAAATATAAAAAGATTTCCTACATAATGGTATTTTATTTGTAATTTTTATACATTAAATAATTTAATTTATTTATGACACAACGATGATGCAGTAATTATCTTATTAATGAAATATTGGCATAATTGATGTTATAAATACCCAAATAAATGTAATTTGAGACTTTTTATGAATTACACTAATTTTATAGGTTAATATGGCATGTTAGGATTGATTTAATTAACTTTGGTCGAAGTAATCATTCTGTTATGAGTTTCAAAAAAATCAACTATTGAATAGTGTCAAAATTGACATAAAATAATTTTTAAAACAAATATTATATTATTGATTGTTATTTTATTCCTAAAAATATAAGGTTAGGCAAAGATACTTATATCATGATATGTGTATCATTAATGGACCACTTGGAGGTCTCTTGGATGTATATGGAAAGTTTATTAACTATATAATATAAAAATACAAAGTGTCATGGTAAATGTCAATCTAATTAACTAAGAGTTAAAACTAAAAGATAAGGTTATTATAATGACCTAAACTTGTCTAAATTCTATTGGATGAGAGTATTTAGACCCATACCCACCTTATCTTCGAAATAAATCAATTTGGATCTATTTAAAACCGAATTTGGCTTTATAATAAAATAATATTTTTAGTTATTCCAAAGGTTCCCCTCTCCTCCCTTATAAAAGGGCACCTCCTCCCCCTCTTCCTCATACCACTTTTGAGCCTTCAAGCTCGGCCAACCCCTGCCCATTTTACTTCCCCACTTCCCTAGAAACATCCTAGAGGTCCTGATCTTCTTAAAAGACCAATTTTAGTGCCCTAAGAAGAGGACTCAAAGAGCCGCTTCAAAGAAGAGGTAATGTCCGTTACCGATTCTTTCAACTTTATTTCTTCTTCCACTTCTTCTTCTTAGGTTGTTTCATTATGAAGTAATAACATCAGTATCACTCATATACTTATATGTTATTATAAGTATGAAACAACCTTATTTCACCATCTATCCATCCTACGGAAAACGAAATCACCGCGCGTGCGTACGTACGGAATATCGTCTCCACGCCGTGGTGTAATCTATTTTCCACCACCACCTTACTTGGATGGGTATAATGGTGTACATAATAACTATAAATGATTATTGCAAAGTGATATTGATTCTGAAATAGTATACATACACTCCAATACAATTCCACGATCATGAGAACGATATCATCGCTCGTGCGTACGTACGGACTACCGTCTCCACGACGCGATGAGATTCATTCTCCACGTTAACCATTCATGAATGATTATAAAGTATATATAATAATTAATCATGAAATATATGACATAATAATGAAACTGGATTTATGTGTATATATATGTATGTCATCTACTTAATTCCATTCAACTCAATAAGGAAACGAAAACAGCGTTCATGCGTACGTACGGCCTACCGTCTCCATGAATGGTGTATTTATTTCCATTTACTGATTTATTATATATATGTATATTCTGAATATATATTATATATAAATCATGTTTTATATTCTGGAATTAAGTAATCATGATCTAAGTAATCATATGAATAATTACAAGTCAAAACACGGACGACAAATGAAACAATTTTACCCAAAACGGTCTTTAACATGGAATTTACAAAAGAACGGGTAAAATAAAGTCATAAGTGAACCATATATGATATAATAAAAATAAGTATGATTCTGGAATAAGTCAATAAAATTATTTAAATCATTATACAGGAGGTTCGGACACTTACAAAGCAAATCGGACCTAAGGTAAGGGAAATATCACAATCTCATTTTTATCCGAGATTGTTTATACTTTAGTATTTACTGGGGTGTATTTTATCATCCACATCCATGTTTCCTCAATATTTAATATTATTTCCATCTACCTACAATTTTTTAAATCCAATTTTACCCTTCGGTGAGTTTTTAGTAAAAGATATGAAAGGAATATTTTGTCGTTTTTCATACGAGGTACTTTTTGACTTTTCCGAAAAAAGTACGAGAAGAATGTTTTCTTTTAACTTATATGACATGAATGGATTTTTAAAAAAATATTTCCAAGAATATTCCCTTACAGGTTTTCAAGTTTATTTTTAATCAACTTCTTTTAGTTTAAAATTGTATGACATGTTAAGAAATGAAAAATGTTTTTGAAGTAGAAAGGATATTTTCCTCAAGAATGGAGTTCAAGTGTTTTATCAAAATTATTTTACATCTAAGATAATATGGGATTCTGTTTCTATCACTATTATTACATTGATTTGATTATGTTGTGATGGAATTATTTTTATTAAATCCTTTATCTTATATGAATTGTTTTATGATGTCATGATGTTTAAGAATCCCATTTTTATTACATGGGTTATGCTATGATGTATGGTTTATGATTTTGTGGCACACATAAGAATGGTATAATTATGAGATGGGTGGGACCTATATCTCCCTCCAATGCATTGGGTAAATATTTTATATCTTATGAGATAGACATGGCTGGAATGGCAGGTTAAACCGGTTCAGTGAAACAGGACTGAAACGAGGAGTAAACTCGGTTCAGAAATGGACTTTTTCCACTAAGATAGTCTTGGCAATGTGTCTTGACTAATAAGAAATGATTCTCTATGATTATGTGTGTATTCCACAAAGTTTCTTGTTTTATGTTATGATTATTGTGATTACATTTCACTACCATGATTTATCCCATGTTATGAAATTATGATCTCTTTTGCAGGGTAAGATTTCCAAATTGTTATGTTCTTATGAATATGATGTGAATGATATTTCTTTTGTTTACCCTTAATGAGCATTTGAGATCACCCTTTTATTTTTTCTTTTCCCCAGGATATAAAGAAAGGTTTTAGGTAAAAAAAAGGAAGATCTTTATGGGAGATGTTGAAGATCTTTCACCATGATTAGAAGATTATATTCCGAGTTTCCAAAGACACTAAACTATTACGGTCCTTGTGTGTGTGTTTATTTTATGTACTAAGTATTCCGCAAAAGTAATGTAATGTCCATGTACGTCAGGCTTTGGGTCTCTACATTTGGTATCAGAGGAAAGGTTTAGTCAACCTTTGGAAACTAGGATGCGAAAACGTTAGTGAGATCCCTAGAGATATTTCTAAGGTATGTCTAGGTATGTCCCTAAGGATAAGTATACGTATAGGATATAGTCCTATAACTATGGTAACGATCTTACAATTTAACTTAAGATGTTAGATATTGAAGTTACTCCCCCTTTATTATGATTGTTTGCTCTAACAGTATTCTTTTTGGGTTTTAGAAAATGGCTGGAAAGAAGATGATTCACGATAATGGAGGATATTATGGACAATGGAATGATATTCTTCATGAGAAACCAAATTAAATGGTATTTGGAAGTCCAAACATCATTATTATGTTGAATCAGAAATCTCATAATATGATCAATAAAGTAAAATTTGGTAAGTTTCCTGACTCAGCTAATAAGAGAAAGATGGAGTTTCATGATGATCATAGAGGAAAGAAAGTTCAATTTCCCCTATGTAAATCATGTGGGAAGAGGCATCGAGGAGAATGTTTCAAGGGAACTGGAAGATGATTTGGGTGTGGAAAAGAATGACACAAATCCAGTAAGTGCAAAGGAAAATGTTTAGTTAACACCATGGATGAGGATAATAGTATATCTACGACATCAACAATGGTTAAATGTTTTAAATGTGGAATGTACGGGCATTATGTAAACCAATGCCCTAAGGGAAAGTCTCATGAAGAGAATCAGTACGGCCGTATGAGTAGTATTTATATTGATGATGATGAAGAGACTATAAATGATATGTGAGTTGAAAGAATTGTTGAAGCTCGTTCAATGGTTTAAGAAGGTAGTGGAATGATTACATTTTTATCAAGTGTAATGTTGTATAAGTAATCTCATGGTACTATGGAATAAAGAGACATCTAAGGATTATTACACTGTTGTCTTTCCTTGAGTTTTGAAAGTGTATGATTAATGGTACCAGTATCCATTAAAGGATATTCAGATATTTTTGGAATATAGATGATATGCACATAATGAAGGGATAAGGAGAAAATTAAATGTTTAATAGTATTCATGAGCTCATGACTGATATAAAAAGAAGGTTATGTAATGGATTGAGTATATAGAATTTTTGGATTTTGGTATGTGGAAAGAGTTAACTTTTGACAGAATTCATGTTTTCACTAAGGTTTAATGGGTATTCATTTTTCAAGAGAATACATGATTAAGGTATTCACATTATTGGAATGTGACCAACAAGATATATGGGGGATAAATGATGGTATTCACATTCTTGGTTGATGACATTTCAAGTAATCATTTTCTTTATATTATGATCTTGGACCGAAGTATTTTAGATAAGCCTAAAGATTGGAATGGATTATGTTAGACATAAGTTAGTATTGTTTAAGGATAGAACTTTTGATGTTATATAGTTTTAGAAAAAAGGGCAACTTGCAGGACGGGCGACAGCCCATCGCGTCGGACAAGGCTGTGGGAATCGAACCCACAACTGAAGTGTGACTGGCCTTTATCGCCTCCCAATGGCCTACAGAAAGTCTCTGGTTAGTAGAAATTAGTTTTATTTTATTACGCGGTATGATATATGAAGTATAAGTTCATTTTTGGAATCTTATATGATTAACCTCACCATAGATGTACTTATGTATATTTGATAACTTTTTCTAACCTTTTGTTTGAAACAAATGGAATGACCCATCATTCTATCACATGATCTGTTAACACTTCACGAATAAAAAATTCAACTTCATTTCTTTAAGAGATGAAGTGGAAATTTCTCAAAGCATGAACAACGGTGAGATTGTACCAAAATAAAGTAAGTATTTATTCTAATTCAGATTCTTCAACTTTAGAAAAATGATCTTGAAAACCAAAAATGTTGTCTTAGTGCCCTTATATCCGATGAATCAGATGGTAACTTAGATCATCACAAATCTATGGATTTGTGATTGTTGGCTTTTTCATAGCCATGTTCTCTACCACTCTCTATCAGAACATGATGGTTAGATTTCTCTTCCATATCCATATTTTCACCTATGTGGAAACCCAGTGATTAGTTTATTTGGATAACCATTACGTTTCATACTTTTGTTTTTAAAGATTGGTTTTGGTATTTCTTTTTATGATGTGGGTTTCTATTAAAGAAACTTTCAAATAGTAAACCATATATAACCCCGACGAATTTCGAGGGCGAAATTCATTTTAAGGGGGGTAGAATGTAACACCCCGAGATTTTATGAAAAATATTCTTTTTAATTTCATTAATTTCTTGTGTTGTACGCTACACCAAAAGGAGCTTGCACAACATGCATCCTTGACTTTCCTTGCGTTACACGCAATTGCGACCTTCCTCGATAGCGTGTGTAGTACGCAATACCAAGTTTCACTAAACAATGATATGCTATTAAAATATTATTAAAACTAGTCGTTATGAATAGTAATAACCACTTTTTGAAATTTTGTAAATTTTATTTTTCAAAATGGACTTCATTTTTGGATTCGAAATATCGAAATTAGCTTAGGGTGAAATTTTGGTACTTTTCGGATAACTTTCATTTTCTGATGAATAGTGAAAATTACTAAATTTTAATTAAAAACAACCTTTTTAATTGAAATAATTAATAGTGATAAATTATTAATTTGAGTGATTTTAAAGTATATTTAGAATATATTTTTACAATTTAATACAATGTTGGTCATTGGATGTAATTTCACATTTAAACCAGACATAAACAAGTGTCAATCTTTTGATAGTTATTATCTCTTAAGAACACGCTATTTGTTTAGACGACGGGAATTAATTTTTAAATTAATTAGTGCAACTGATATGTTTTTAATTTGGTAAAATAGACATCATTTTTGAGTTCATAATATCAAATATATCTTAGGCCTAATTTTTGGTATTTTTCTGGAAACTTTCATTTTTTGATGAATAGTGAAACCACTAAGTGGTAGTTAAAAAAATGAATTTTTCATAAAACTTAATTTTACCGCTTCTATGAGTGGAATTTTAAAAATCCGAGAGACACGGTTGATGTCAGAAAGTAAAATGTGGTTCAATGAGATGAAAATAATTTTTGGTGAATAGTAACTTTTTACTTTTTTTTACCACGGTTAAAAGTAAATAGGGTAATTAAGGGTAAAAATGATATTATTATTACCCTAAAACATGTCCTAATTCTATTGGATAAGTTTAATTCGACTAAAAACAACCTTAGAAAGAAAATATGACCATTTAGGCCCAATTGGACTAGATTAGGACCTTTATTATTAATTTATTTAAAGAAGGGTTAAAATAGTTAAAATCAAAGTTTAATAAGTATATCATTTTTTATATAGGGTTATAAATAATATAAATTCGACTATAAATATTCATTAGAAAGCTAAAAAGATTTACTAAATAATGGTATTTTATTTGTAATTTTTAGACATTAAATAATTTAATTTATTTATGACACAATGATGATGTAGTAATTATCTTATTAATGAAATATTGACATAATTGATGTTATAAATACCCAAATAAATGTAATTTGAGACTTTTTATGAATTAAACTAATTTTATAGGTTAATATGGCATTTTAGGATTTATTTAATTAACTTTGGTCGAAGTAATCATTCTGTTATGAGTTTCACAAAAAATCAACTATTGAATAGTGTCAAAATTGACATAAAATAATTTTTAAAACAAATATTATATTATTGATTGTTATTTTATTCCTAAAAATCTAATGTTCGGCCAAGATACTTATATCATGATAGGTGTATCATTAATGGACCACTTGGGGGTCGCTTTGATGTATATGGTAAGTTTATTAACTATATAATATAAAAATACAAAGTGTCATGATAAATGTCAATCTAATTACCTAAGAGTTAAAACTAAAAGATAAGGTTAGTATAATGACCTAAACTTGTCTAAATTCTATTTTATGAGAGGATTTAGACCCATCCCCACCTTATCTTCGAAATAAATCAATTTGGAGCTATTTAAAACCGAATTTGGCTTTATAATAAAATAATATTTTTAGTTATTCCAAAGGTGCCCCTCTCCTCCCTTGTAAAAGGGAACCTCCTCCCCCTCTTCCTCACACCACTTTTGAGCCTTCAAGCTCGGCTAACCCCTGCCCATTTCACTTCCCCACTTCCCTAGAAACATCCTAGAGTTCCTGGTCTTCTTCAAAGACCAATTTTAGTGCCCTAAGAAGAGGACTCAAAGAGCCGCTTCAAAGAAGAGGTAATGTCCGTTACCGATTCTTTCAACTTTATTTCTTCTTCCACTTCTTCTTATTAGGTTGTTTCATTATGAAGTAATAACATCAGTATCACTCATATACTGATATTTTATTATAAGTATTAAACAACCCTATTTCACCATCTATCCATCCTACGGAAAATGAAATCACCGCGCGTGCGTACGTACGGAATACCGTCTCCACGCTGTGGTGTAATCTATTTTCCACCACCACCTTACTTGGATGGATATAATGGTTTAAATAATAACTATAAATGATTATTGTAAAGTTATATTGATTCTGAAATAGTATACATACACACCAATACAATTCCACGATCATGAGAACGATATCATCGCTCGTGCGTACGTACGGACTACCGTCTCCACGACGCGATGAGATTCATTCTCCACGTTAACCATTCATGAATGATTATAAAGTATATATAATAAGTAATCATGAAATATATTACATAATAATGATACTTTATTTATGTGTATATATATGTATGTCATCTAATTAATTCCATTCAACTCAATAAGGAAACGAAAACAGTGTTCATGCGTACGTACGGCCTACCGTCTCCATGAATGGTGTATTTCTTTCCATTTACTGATTTATTATATATATGTATATTCTGAATATATATTATATATAAATCATGTTTTATATTCTGTAATTAATTAATCATGATCTAAGTAATCATATGAATAATTACAAGTCAAAACACGGACGACAAATGAAACAATTTTACCCAAAACGCTCTTTAACATGGAATTTACAAAAGAACGGGTAAAATAAAGTCATAAGTGAACCATATATGATATCATAAAAATAAGTATGATTCTGGTATAAGTCAATAACATTATTTAAATAATTATACAGGAGGTTCGGACACTTACAAAGCAAATCAGACCTAAGGTAAGGGAAATATCACAATCTCATTTTTATCCGAGATTGTTTATACTTTAATATTTACTGGGGTGTATTTTATCATCCACATCCATGTTTCATCAATATGTAATATTATTTCCATCCACCTACAATTTTTTAAATCCAATTTTACCCTTCATTGAGTTTTTAGTAAAAGATATGAAAGTAATATTTTGTCATTTTTCATACGAGGTACTTTTTGACTTTTCCGAAAAAAGTACAAGAAGAATGTTTTCTTTTAACTTATACGGCATGAATGGATTTTTAAAACATTATTTCCAAGAATATTCCCTTACAAGTTTTCAAGTTTATTTTTAATCAACTTCTTTTAGTTTAAAATTGTATGACATGTTAAGAAAGGAAAAATGTTTTTTAAGTAGAAAGGATATTTTCCTCAAGAATGGAGTTCAAGTGTTTTATCAAAATTATTTTCCATCTAAGATAATATAGGATTCTGTTTCTATCCCTATTATTACATTGATTTGATTATGTTGTGATGGAATTATTTTTATGAAATCCTTTATCTTATATGAATTGTTTTATGATGTCATGATGTTTAAGAATCCCATTTTTATTACATGGGTTATACTATGATGTATGGTTTATGATTTTGTGGCACACATAAGAATGGTATAATTATGAGATGGGTGGGACCTATATCTCCCTCCAATGCATTGGGTAAATATTTTATATCTCATGAAATAGACATGGCTGGAACGGCAGGTTAAACCGGTTCAGTGAAACAGGACTGAAACGAGGAGTAAACTCGGTTCAGAAATGGAATTTGTCCACTAAGATAGTCTTGGAAATGTGTATTGACTAATAAGAAATGATTCTCTATGATTATGTGTGTATGCCACAAATTTTCTTGTTTTAAGTTATGATTATTGTGATTACATTTCACTACCATGATTTATCCCATGTTATGAAATTATGATCTCTTTTACAGGGTAAGATTTCCAAATTGTTATGTTCTTATGAATATGATGTGAATGATATTTCTTTTGTTTACCCTTACTGAGCATTTGAGCTCACCCTTTTATGTTTTCTTTTCCCCAGGATATAAAATAAGGTTTTAGGTAAAAAAAAAGGAAGATCTTTATGGGAGATGTTGAAGATCTTTCACCATGATTGGAAGATTATATTTCGAGTTTCCAAAGACACTAAACTATTACGGTCCTTGTGTGTGTGTTTATGTTATGTACTAAGTATTCTGAAAAAGTAATGTAATGTCCATGTACGTCAGGCTTCGGGTCTCTACATCTACTATGGGGGGAAAAGACTAAACATGTAGTTTATCTACTTACCTTGTTGATCCCCCCTATTCTTGGACAAGGTTACTTTTCTCTTGCTTAGTTTGATCTGAATCCTATTTACTATCTACTATCTTTCTATTACTATTTCATATCTTACTTCTCCCTATTCATTTTTTAGGGTGTCCTACTGGGTATGTTTATACACACCCTTTCATAGGCTTTTCCCGCACGTGTTGTGACTTATATAGATGACAGACAGGTTGGTAGTGGCTATAAAGTAGCTTAGGGATACCTAGTACCTTGGAACACATACGGTGGTCCTATCTTGAAGATTAAGATCTCAGATCTCTCGTCATTTTAATTTCTAGTTTTTTCAGGTGGGGATATATTTCTGGTTAGGTGTGTATTTTGTCCCTTTATTTTCCAATTTACACTATTGTACTCTTGTACTGTCTAGAGGTTTTATATGCATGGTTGTTCCCTTAGTATTATGATTATTTTAATTTTACTTCATTTTTTACTTCTACATTGATATGGATGTGTGTGTTTAGGTACTTATTAGGCGTGCTTAGGGTAGTTGTGGCTTGAGATCTGGTTAGGGTCGGGTCATGAAAGATACAATGTCTACTAAATCCAAGCCTCCTTGATGTTTTTAAAAATGTGGTAACTAAATTATTGGATGATGGAATCATTTACCCCATCTATGATAGCCAATGGATCAGTTCGGTGTAGGTAGTTCCTAAAAAAACTGGTCAAATAGTAATAGAAAATGAAAATAATTAACTGATTCCAATCCATGTACATAATAGTTGGTGTGCCTGTATAAACTATCATCAACTAAACCATAACACTAGGAAGTATTGTTTTCTTCTACTATTCTTTGACTATATACTATAAAGGCTAGTGGGGAAGCCCCACTACTACTTTCTTGAGGTGTATTATGGATACTTTTAAATCCATATTTTCTCTTAGGATCAAGAAATAGCAACCTTTACTCACCCCTGTGGAACATTTTCACATAGAAGGATCCCATTTAGTTTTTGAAATGTTCTAGGTACTTTCCAATTATGAATGGTTAGTATTTTTTCATATTACCAAGCGAATTTCATGGAAATATTCATGGATCATTTCACTATATATGGTTCCTCTTTTTATCAGTGTTTGAGTTGTCTTAGTTCTACCCTATGTCACTATATTGAAAATAATCTTGTATTAAATTATGAGAAATTAATTTTCATAGTGAGACAAGGTATATTACTTGGACATGTCATTTATTTGGATGTAATCTAAGTGGATAAATCAAAAGTAGACATCATTTCTTCCCTACCATTCCCCAAAATTGTGTGGCGGCATTCGTCCTTATTAGGTCATGCTATATTTTATCATCATTTCATTCATGAATTTGGTAAGATTGTTATAACCCTCTCCTACTTACTATAAAAAGAAGAAGAATTTGTTTTTGATAAAGAATAAGAGGAATATTTTAACAAATTTAAATGGATTCTTGAATAACCCCTAGTAATACAATCACCTTAGTGTGACTTACCATTTAAGCTCATTTGTGACACCTCTAACTATGCAGTTGGGTTAGTCTTATCGCAATAGGTCGATCGAGATTTACATGTCATTGCATATACCTCATGCACACTTGACCATTCCAAATAAAACTACACCACAACTAAAAAATAATTATTTTCCATTGTTTTTTCCTTGAATAAATTCATTACATACCTTTCAGGGTCCAAAGTAATTGTGTTCTCAGACCATGCATACCTATGGTATCTCCTTAAGAAACCAGAATCCAAACTATATCTCATTCACAGGATTCTATTACTTCAGGAATTTAATCTATAAATTAAGGATAAAAAATGGGCATAGAATGTGGTATTTGACTACATTAGTAGGATTTTACCACCATTAGACAACCATATTGATCCATCCCTCCCCATTGGATAATTCTTCTCTCATGATCACCTTTGTGATGTACTGGACCTTACCCCATGGTATGCCGACATTGTGAAATTTTTGGTAGCATCTAGGGTCCTCACATATTTTAGAACTTAAAAATATCATTTACTTAATCATGATTCGTGATGGTACATTTGGGATGACCCATACTTGTGGAGAATTTGTAGTGGCCAGGTTGTTCATCAGTGTGTCACTGACTGTGAGTTTACCTCTATTTTGAGCATCTACCGCACTTTGTCATGTGGAGGCCATTTGGATCTCAATGTACATCTCTAAAGGTCCTTTACTCTAGAATTTATTGGAAAAAATTATTTATATTTTCTCATCAATTTTTGTAATTCATGTACAAGATGTCAATTTATAGGGAATATCTCAAAGAGGGATGAAATTCCCTGATAGCCCATGTTATTTCTTGATATCTTTAATGCATGGGGAAATGACTTCATGCAGCCTTTCCCAAATGAATTTTGATTTTTTACATATTATTTTTTGTTGATTATGTATCTATATGGATAGAAGAAAAGGATACAAGGACCGATGACTCTCAAGTGGTTGCTAATTTTGTGAGATCTCAAATTTTTAGTAGGTTTGGTTCTCCAAGATTCATCTTTAGTGATCGTGGTTTGCATATTTTTAATCAAAACATGAAAAACTTGATATATAATTATGGGGTTGTATATAAAATCTATAATTCTTATCACCCCCAAACCAATGGACAAGCAGAAATTTTAAATTAGAAAGTTAATAAAATCTTGGAAAAAATCGTGCAACCCAATAGGAAAGATTGGGTTTTATGCTTGGATGGTGCACTTTGGTCAAACCATATAGATTTTAAAACCCCAATTGGAATGTCACCATATTGTATTATGTTTAAGAAGAATTTTCAACTCCCTATGGAGGTAAATCACCAGTCATACTGGGTTTTTAAATAATGTAATATGAACCTCTTAGATGCAGGTGATCGTAGGAAGTAACAAATTCAAGAGTTGGAGGAAATTCGAAGAGACTCATATGAGAACTCCCTGATATATAAGGATTGAACCAAGGCTACCCATGACCACCTCATCCTTCATCATAAATTTTAAATTGGGTAGAAGGTCCTCCTTTACAATGCAGGTCTGAATTTACATCCAGGTAAGCTTCATTCCTGCTAGTTTGGACCATACAATATTTCTAATTTCTATCCATTTGGTGTTATATAGGTTCAAAATGAATAAATAAAACAAAAATTCAATGTAAATGTATAGTGTCTAAATAAATTTCATGAAACCATTCTAGAGTCCCCAGTGGAGGGACTCCATGTTCAAGAAGTAACTTACGAGTGACACCTACCAGGTGTTATCCTTCCTTCCCACATTCTCTTTTATTACAATGAGGAAATTGCATGCTCTATTTGTGGGGGTATTGGTACATTCCTAGGTTATTTAGGATTTTTTATCATCTTTTTTCTTATTTTTTCTCTTTTTCACTTATTTTATAGTATTTTTTCTTTTCCCCACTTTCCAAAATTCATTAGGATTTCAATCATCTTTTTCTTTTTTCTATTTTTCACTTGCTATATATTATTTTTACCTCCACCTTGTTCTAGAATACTCATTTTTTATGCCCAACTAATCAAGTAAATTATTGAAAATGCATGACTAATTTACATATTTCATGTTTAAATGAAATTTAAAGAAAAATTCTTTCACCGGTGGCATTTGAGTTTTATAAAGAATTTAACATTGAGGTGTGAGTTTTTTAGTAAATTGGTTGCTTGTCGATGATATAAATGGTTTTATCTCTATGAAACCTTTGAGATTATTGATACCAACTATGTGAGTAGTTTATGGGTTAATAATTTCAATTAACATCTCCACACATCTTTGCACCCAACCATGAAGTGTGAATATTTATTACTCAAAATAAGGTAAATATAAGTTATGTTACTATTTATCAGCTTTCCAAAATGATTTTTCCACACATTTATTCCTTATCTAATAGGTTTTATTACTATACCAGATTGACATATGTGTGTGTACCATTTATCCAACTGTTGTACACCCTCAAAAAAAACAAAACAAAACAGAAACACAAAAAATAACAAATAAATACAAATAAATAATGAGGGGTGATGAAATTTACAACATATGGGAATATATTGGTTGGGAACTTAAGGTTTGACTTTTGGGAATTATTAAGTGATTGGGTATTGAAATTTGATTACAGAAGATGTAGGTATGGTTTAGTGGAAAGAATAGAATGAAATGGTTGTGACACACACACATGGAGAGCTAGTGACATGGTTGAATTTTGAATTCCTTACTTAGACTGGAATCATCACTACTCGAAATATAGGCTATAGCCATAGATTTATATCCATGATTTATAAAAATGGTGGCTATATTTAACCAAAATCCATGACCCTAAGGATGGTTGTGGATATACCCCCTACCCCTCGAGCCTACTCTACCCCATCCCCCTCCCTCCCTCAAGATGCCTCACATTTATTCCATCCCCCATGATCCCTCCCTCCCAATTCCTCCTCCCCATCCTCCCCTTATCCAACGTGGCCTCCCCACATCCCCACCAATGCAGCTTCAGTGATCCCAAGCCACCTCCCTACGTACGCGGCCTCCCTACCTCCCTATATACATTGCTCTGATGACCCCCCACCTCACCGCTACCCTCCTCCTCCATCGTGGATCACTTCCACTCAACCCTGATTTGACGCGACTACACCGCCTTTTGTAGTACTCCTCCACTATGGCCACCCCATCTCTCCGATATCCTTCTCCTATGATGTGGCCACCCCACCTCCATCCAATTTCTTCCATAGGGTTTCTTTGATTTTAGATTGTCGACCTCTCCTATTTTCACTGGTAAGATTTATTTAAGGATATTCCTTTATATCCTACCTGAGAAATAGTTTATAGTAATATCTCAATGTTAATGTTTTGGGTCTGTGAGGTTTCTATTATGGGCATGTAATATTTTAATATGTTTTTTCTATGGACCCGGAAACGATTTATGATGTGTATACTTGAGATCCACCTAAGATTTAAATATATGTGTAATGATTTCTTTGTTTGGTGGGGTATTATAGAAGGTTCAATGTATTATTATCCATGTTATTATCTTCTTTCAATACATTTATATGCATAGGGTAGTCATTTACTTAGACTGAGTAGTGTTTGGGAGACTTAATGTATCTGAGATTGAGGTTATCCATATCTCATGTGTTGATACTACCATAGGAGGGATTTGAACATTTATTATTTTGTGAATATCATAGAGAAATGGTGGATTGAGTGTTGATGTGGAGGAAACCAATTATTTCTTATTAATTGAGTAAGTTGAGATCCCACAAGAAGAACTACATGACTAAAGATCAAGTGTTGGTAGTGGTAGTCTTAACTATGATGATTTTCAGGTAATATATTATGGGTGATCATATTATTTTGTGTTGACCATTATAGTCTCAGGCACAAAATTATGTAAAGAAATATTTTTTTTAAGATAGAGGCATTTTATGGAGATCCTATAGGTATATAACAATGAGATAGTATATACTCATAGGAAGATAAATATAGTGTAAAATACCTCGATTAAGAAGTCAAGTTCTCTCATAGTATGGGAATAATCTATGTAGTTGTATTTCTTGTATCTAACCCTAGTAGAGGATATGGGTGAAGTTTTTCATCAAAGGATGAGATTAATTCCTCCACTTATTCTATGTGTAAGATAGACTTAGTTTGGATAAATCGACTATAGGGGTTATATGTGAAAATATATCATCATGAGATGCACTATATGGATTTTATAATGGATGTAAGGTTGTCATCCCTTTTTAGTGACAGATGGTGGTTCCAATATCATTGAGATAGGAGGTGAGGATGGAGTTTCACATGTCCTCTATTGATATACATTGGTCAATGTAAAATATGTGCATGAATCACTAGCAATAGTTTTGGGGGGATTCCATGAAGTGGGTTTTCATCGAGTTTATATATTGATGTATCAAACACTATCAAGTTAATGTTGGTCATCATGTGTCAGCAGGCTTGATATAGCCTCTTTAGATCATAGAGTGATAGTGGGATTAAATATCTCTTGATATTTTGATGAAGAATCCATAGATAGTAATAGGTTGTGATGTTATATTAGTTATTGTTGACCAACTTAATAAGTTGGCATACTTTCATTAAATTGGGTAGAAATATTCAGTTGATGTCTTTGGGTAGTTTTATATAGGGGTTATTGTTAGACTTCGAGTGTTACCCTCAATGAATATCTATGACTATAATTCTCAATTACTATCACATTTTTTGAGAGACTTGCAGGATGATTTTGGGACCCATTTGATGATGAGAACAAAAATTAAACCCCAAATCGATTGGTAGAGTGAGTGCACTATATTGGTATTATATGATATGTTGAGATCCTTTGTTTATGAATTTGTATGGATGTGGGGGTCAATTTCCATTGGTAATGTTTTCTTATAATAAAATATATCACTCTAAAATAAGTATGGAACCTTTAGAAGATATATATGAGATACCCATCATGTAAAAAAATTGTTGGACTTTGATTGGTGAGACATCACTTAATGGAATAAAGATTATGAAAGGTATGTAAATGAAAGGAAAAGTAAATGTTGAGTATATGGGGACATCCTAGAGGAGATAGATATCTCACATAGATTGACATCTCCAACCTTTATATTTTGACCATGGGGACCATTTTTTATTTAATTTCTCCCTATGATGGGTATTATGGTGGCTTGAATGGGGTAGAAAGCTATGCCCAATGGTCATCAGTACATTCAGGATCCTATGGGGGAATGTGAGTATTATATCCATGTGTAATTTCCACCAAATTTAGACCATGTTCATGATCTCTTCCATGTGTTACAGCTAATAAGGTATGTGAAATACCTGATGTACATTATTGAAATGGTATATCTAGACATTAATGATGGATGTTTCTTTACAAAATACATGATGTTGATCAATGATCAATAGGATATTTTCCTCTGGTTGTAGTATATGTTTCTCTACTATTGAACTCTCTAGCTTCCTTATACACACTCATATAGTGTTAATTCATTCCTTATAAATATCACTTAATCGCCATATTTTTTTTAGTTCCTCTTACATGAGTTATACTAGATATATACTACATTTTTATAAAAACCCTATTAGTTTTCTTCATAATACTAGTTATAGTTTTCAAATGAGTTTCTTCAGTTTTTAGCATCATTCTTAGGATATTAAGATCATCCTCTAGATTCTTAATCCATATCTCATTCCCCTCTAGTTGTCCTTCTAAATTCTGAGTTTGAGAATTCCTTTCACTTTATGTTATCTTAATTTGTTCTGCATACCATTCCTTAGAGACGATCATGGATATCTCATGTTTTCTCCTCATTCGCATGCTTTACTTCTTGAAAAATTGAATCAATAATATCACTTTTCCATACATTTTCTTTCCCATATTTTAGATGTTTTACCTAAATTCTTCCATGATATCTCAATTCATTTATTCTTCAGCTTTCAAAACTTTCAATTCATTTTCCATGACAATAATTTTCTTTTTTGGGTTGTACCAACAATTTATAGATTTACCACATGATGTGGTTGCTTTATCTTTAACATATTGAAGTGATATAGAATCTGTATTTTTAGTTATTTATGAAGCATATTATATATGATTAGAAACAAATATGAACAATGAATAATTTTTTTAACTAGATAGGAGTATCCAATTTCTTGGTGTCCCTCTTCTTTATCTTATTAATTTTAATTTTAGACAAATGAAACTCTTAATTAGTTGAATGATCATCATTATAAACAACCCATATTCTCTTCTTCAAGATAAATTTTTGACCATACAATTCTTTGAATTTTATTTACATGTATTTGGAAATCTTGTAGTGATCTAAAATTTCAAATACATTTTATTATAAATATTTTTTCAATGCCTTATTATAATGATCATCAATTTGAATATTTCATTGATCGAACTCATAAAAACCACCATATTGACTTTAAAATAAATTCCCATCCAATAAAACATGACAAGGAATGTCAACATATTCATCAAAATATAACAAGAATTACTTTTTCCAAGGGGAAGGGGGAGATGATGCTCTCGATGTCTTCTCCAAAAACCCTAGGGTTTAATCGTTCTACCAAGATCTCTTGCATCGATTTGCTTCGATTTGATCTCTTCTAATGGACGGCTTTGATCCCGAATGTGAGTCCGTGTTCGGGGATAGTGGAATCGGGAATCAAAAGGATGAAGCTCCCCCAGTGGAAAGACCAAAAGAGATATCCTTCATTGAAGCTCTCAAAGGCTCCAACCTTTGCAAATACACTACGACAAGATCATCTCTCTGTAAGAAGCTTGATGATGGAAGATTCATCGTTGAAGCTGATCCAGAAGCACTTCAATAGAATTTGATACTCTGTCAGTTTTCAATCATGGAGTGTATTTCATACCTTAAAGGCAACAAGTTGTGGTCGAACCCGGAGCTAAAATAATGTATCACTCATGTTTAGGGATTTTCTGACTGAAAGATGGTTCCAATCGGGAAAGGGTACTTTCATATTCTACTGAAATCTCAGGCCAACCTTGATCAAGTATGGAATTTAGGAAATCTTCAGCTTAAATTTGGATTCCTCTGAATTTTTGAATGGGACTATATCTTCAACCCACATACTTCAAGGAATAAATGGTTCAGATCTGGGTTCGTCTACATGAGCTTAGTTGGTATTTCTGGTAGCCAAAAATCCTCAATGACATCGCTTCTTATATTGGTAGGCCTCTAAAAATCGATCAAAGAACTCTCAATGTTGATCTCAATCTCTATTCCAGGGCGATGGTAGAGGTGGATATGGCCTCTAAAATTCCATAGGACATTATCTTCAATGCTAACGATTACAGGAAAGAGGTCTGTGTTGAATGCTAAAGAATTCCTCCTTACTACGAGCTCTAAAAAATCAACGATCATTCATTGATGAAGTGTAGGGTATTGAAGAGTCAAGTAACTCAACCTAGCGATGATGGGTGGTCTTAAGTTAAGAGGAAAAGGAAGAACAAGGCCTCAGCCTCTGAAATTATCGATCCTCCCAAAAAGAAATCAGAATTTTGGGTTAGAAAATCTAACTACCTGGGTGAAAGCTCGAGAGTCACCTGGGTTGACCAAGTGGAAGAGGAATAAAATATTGACTTTAATCTTAACATCTTGGAGAATATTGAACAGATGGTTTTGGAGGTTTTTGACCAGGCTCTGAATGATCCCTCTCTTGAAGACTCCTATTTTCCGGTTTCTACTATGGTTGGATGGTGTTATGAGATCTTGAATGAGGTGCATGGTTCGACTGTGAATGTTGCTACTCCAAGAATTACTGAGTCGATCACACCTAGAACTACTCCTTCTAGAAATTCACTGCTATTAGAGATGGAGAATCTGAAGCCTTGGGTCCATATGGATGTAGCTGGGGAACTGGCCTCACATGCAACTCAGGCTGAGAATAAAGGTTTAAATGAAGATGCTCAGATAAAGGTGCAACATACCACTCGGGCTTCCCAGGATGAAAGTGCAGGTATAATTCCTACATACACCCCATTTTTACCTTCTAAAAACAACATGGCAGTGAACACATTACATGCTTCTGACTTGTGCACTGTTAATAGGACACCCCCACTGAATGAGAATTCAGATAACCAAAAAATTATGAACTTTCCCATTGGATCTGATGGGGAAATAGGTGAGTAACCTACTCCTGTATTTCCTACTTCTCCTCAGATCTTGATTTCATCCACTAATTATGAGAATGGCCCTATGACCACTCCTGTGAATTCTAAATCACTTGATAAAACTCAGATTATTAATACTTCTAGTGATACTAACATTATTGTTTTTTCTTCTATGAGTATCCAGGATATGAAGACTAACCTAGCCTCTTCTTCAAATCTTATAAGATCAAAGAGGAACAAATGCTTGGGTGTTTCGAAAAAGAAAAAAGGGATCTCTTTCTCCAAATCCAGGTTTTAAATGGATGTTATTTTTTGGAACTGTCAGGGAATAGTGAACCCTAAAACTCTATCTATCCTTAAAAGAATTATTTTGACTCAAAAACCAAAAAAAAAATTCTATTGATGAACCCAAAATTAACTTTTATTTCAAATTCATTCATATTTCTACTTTTGGTTATAATTTCCTTGGTGCTTGAAATAATGGTAGTGTTGTTGATTAACTTTGGATTTTTTATCATAGCTCTCTGCAGAATGTTAATGCTTATAATTTATCTGATCAATTTTTCACATGTGACTTTAACCTTGATGGTTCATATTTTTTTGTACTATGGTTTATGCCAATAATAGATATCAAGACTGTAGACCTCTTTGGAATGACCTCTTTGTTTTATCTTCCACTATTCATGACCCTTGGTTGTTTCTTGGTGATTTTAATGCTATTCTTACCCCCAATGAGAATATTGGGCCATCTCACTCTCATATTTCTTCAATAGAATTTAGAGCCACGTTTGAAGATTGTAATCTAATTGAAATTAACCTTACGGGTGATAAATTCACTTGGTACATAAGACATTACAATAGGGTTGTTGCTAGAAAACTTGATAGGGATTTCACAAATTTCTCAACTCTGGATGCCTAGGACACCATCTCTAGCATCACCTTACCCAAGCTTAGTTCGGATCATCACCCAATTCTTGTAAGTGTTCTCTCTAAAAGAGCCAAACCCAGTATCACTTTCAAATTTAACAATGATTGTTCTATGGACTTGGAATGTTCTACCCTCATAAAAAATTTCTAGGAATCTATGAATCACCATTCTGATGCCTTTTCTTGTATTACTAAACTCAAACATCTTAAACAGTGTCTCAAGGGTTGGTGTGGGGATAAAGAAAAAAAATTATAAAGAAATAACCAACCTTTAGAATGAGCTCAATCATATTCAAAACACCACAAAAAATGCTGATTTCTCTTTAGATCCCCAGAATGAAATGAAAATATCTATGCAAATTAATTCCCTTCTAGTTATTAAAGACAATATCTGCAAGAAATTATTCAAAACCAAATGGCTCTCTGATGGATATAGGAACACTAAATTCTATAATACCCTGCAAAGAATTAGAAAAAAATTTAGACCTCTGTCTTTTCTAAAAGACAATGACATCTTATATGACACTGATGTGGCCATAGCTAATCATGTGGTCTCATATTTTGACAATATTTTCAATGGTCCTAATATAAACAAGGATCTCCTTCTTGAGTTCATCCCGGTTTTTGTTAGTGAGGCGTACAATCTCTTTTTCTTGGAAACCCCTCTTGACCATGAAATCAAAGCTACTGTTTTTAGTCTCCACCCTGATAGTACCCCGAGTCCTGATGGATTCAATAATGGTTTTTTCCAAAATCACTGGGAGTTTATTCATTTATATGTTTTTAATATTGTCAAATGTTTTTTTCTCTAATGGTGGCCTTCCTCGTGGTATTAATTCTCAATTTATTACCCTTATTCCCAAAGTTTCCAATGCTTCGGAAATCCATTTATTCTGTCCAATTTCTATCATTAACTCTCTTTACAAAATCATTACCAAACTTTTATCCAACAGGCTTTCTTTCCTTTGTAACATAATAATATCTTGGAACCAATTTGGTTTTATCAAGGGAATATCCATTCAGGACAGCATTTGCCTTGCCTTGGAATGCACCAATGCTCTTAATAAAGTTTCTAAAGGTGGGAATGTGGCCATTAAAATTAACATTAAGAAAGCTTTTGAAACCATAGACCGGAACTTCATTTTCAAAGTTCTACAAAGTTTCAGGTTTAAAGATGTCTTTATAAGTAGGATAAACTCCCCTTTTAATTCGGCCTCTATCTCCATCCTTGTCAATGGCTCCCCTAAAGGTTATTTTAAGTGTACCAAGTGAGTTCGACAAGGTGATTCCTTATTTGCTATTCTTTTTGCAATCGTAGAAGATTATCTTAGCAAACTTCTTACTCACCTTGTTGATCAAAATAAACTCAAACCTATTCAAGATACTCAAAACCTAAATGTGTCGACCCAACTCTTATATATTGATGGCATAATTTTGTTTCTGAATGGGGGAAAAGGAATATTCTTAACCTTAAAAATTCCTTATCTCACTATAAAGAGGTCTCTGGGAAATCTATTAGTTGGAACAAATCGTTTGTCTTCTTTGGAAAATGTTTTTCTCCTAATAAAAAAACTAACATCATTGAAAGCCTTGGTATCAAGGAAGGATCCTTCCATTTTACCTATTTGGGTGTTCCCTTATTCTGGGGAAGACCTAAATCCATGTATTTCAATGCATTGGTTGAACAGGTTATCAATCAATTGTCCTCCTGGAAAGGGAAATCTCTCTCCATTTCTAGAAGTATTTGTCTTGTGAAGTCTACCATTATCTCTAAAATTGTCTACTCGCATATGATCTATAAATGGACAACTAGTATTCTTAAGAGAATTAATGTCTACATCAAAAACTTTGTTTGTACTGGAAGCATTCTTGAAAGAAATATTGTTATCATCCCCTGGTCTACCTGTTGTAAACCATTGGAAAGTGGGGGTATGGAAATCAAAAATCTCAAGCTCTTTAATGAGGCCCTTCAAGCCATACTCACTTGGATATTGATCAATCATAATTCTGATTCTATTTATTTTCTTAGAAATAAATTCCTAGAGAAATTAAAAAAATAGCTATGTTAATTTCTCGATCTAGCCTTCCATCAGAATTTCCTTTGCCAACATTATGAATAACTATAGATGGATGGTTAGTGTGGATTCCTCCATGAACTTTTGGCTTGACAACTGGACTGGCCCCCTCCTCATTTCCATGTTTCCTCCTAATTCTCCTCTTTAAAACATCAACTGTACTATTCAGGAGATGATGAACTCTCATAACTTATATCTTCTAGATACCATAATGAATTTCATTGATTACCACCCATTCTCTAACACTGATGATTTTCTTATTTGGGAACCTTCCCATAATGGTATTTTGGATTCCAAAAGTTTTTATAATCATAAATTCAAAAACTATTATCCTAGTTTTGGTTGGTTGAAACCCTTCGACAAACCCTAGATTAAGCCCTCAAGATTGAACCGTATTTGGAGTATTTCTCATAATCGTATCCCTACTGAGGTTTGTCTTAAGATTTTTGGCATCCAACTATACTCTAAATTTAAAATTTGTAATCAGCATAGAGAGGATACTAACCACCTATTTTTATCTTGTGTTACTGCATCGGCCCTTTGGAACTTTATTACTGACCTGTTTGACTACAGATGGTTACGCTCAGACTCTATTCACTCCCAACTAAAACATTGTGTGGAGCTGGACACCTCGTGGAAAATTAAGAATCTTTTACTTTCTATTGTTGCTGAGATCCTCTACATTATATGGTATGCTAGAAATTCCATTATTTAAAACAACTTCTCACTCAATCTTAATGCAGGTCAGACAATAATTCCCATCTCCATTAGGGATGTCACCTTAAAACAAAAGGCTCATTGTGACAAGTTGGGGACTTTATGATCCTTCGATGTCTCAAAATAGAAGGGCTCTATAGAAAACTGAGACACTCATTGGAGGTGTTTTGGAAATCCCCGCTTCCTGGATGGATCAAAATCAATGTGGATGGAGATTCCAAAGGAAACCCAGGACCTACAGGCTGTGGATCCATTTTCAAATATTTCCTAGTTCATTTTCATGGTTGTTTCTATGGAAGCTACGGTACCACCTCTTATCTAGAATCGGAAATGATGGCGGTGATCCAGGCTGTTGACTTTGTTAAAATAAAAGGATGGAATGACATCTAGATTGAAAGTGACTCTACCACCATTGTGCAAGCTATTTGGAATGGGGTGGTCCACCTTGTATGGTTGTTTACTACTCAATGGATGATCTACCTTGATTCACTTAAGGAGCTCAGATATGTTTTCACCCATGCATATCATGAAGAAAACATGGTGGGTGATGGTCTTTACAATAAAGGAATCAACCAAGGCATTTCGTGGAGTGATGATCTACCAGTTGATCTTCTCCCTCTCTATGAAAGAGATTGTAATAAGATCCCATCCTTTATACTCATGTAGTTCCTTTCATGCTTTTTAATAAATTGTGTCTTGGTCTTTGACCAAGGCATTACCTTAAAAAAGGGGGGAAGGGGGAGGGTGCATGGGGTGTGAAGGGGGGGTAAAGGGGTAGGGGTGTGATGGGGGTAGGGGGAGGGGGTGTTCTAGGTGCATGGGGTGTTTAGGGGGTAAGGGGTGTGTTGGGGTAGGGGCAGGCGGGTGTGCAGAGGCAGGGGGGGTGTTGGGGCAGGGGTTACAGGGAGTAGTGGGGGTGCAGGTGGGGGTTTTGGGGATAATGGGGGTGTGGGTGGGGGGAGTGGGGGGAGTGGGGGTGCAGGTGAGGGTGTGTAGTGGGCATTGGAGTTGTAGGTGGGGGTGTAGGGGCAGTGGGGTGTGGGGTGTGGGGTGTGGGTGGGGGTGGGGGTGTGCTGGGGGTAGGGGTGGAGGTGGGGGTGTAGGGGTAGTGGGGGTGAAGGTGGGGGTGTTGGGGGAAGTGGGGGTGCAGTTGGGGGGAGTGGGGGTGTAAGTGGGGGTGTGGGGGTGCAAGTGGGGTGCTGGGGGAGTGGGGTGTGGGGGTGCAGGTGGGGGTGCAATGGGCAGTGGGGTTGCAGGTGGGGGTGTAGGGGTAGTGGGGTGCAGGTGGGGGGGTTCAGGTGGGGAGGTGTATGGGGTAGTGGGGGTGTGGGTGGGGGTGTGGGTGTAGGGGTGGGGTGAGCCTTATATTATTTCCGCTTTCCAACCTTCAAACTAAAATACATACTCCCAACATTTTGGATGATCTGTTAGGTGTATACTAAAAAATACCTAATCACCCATGATTCCATAGGTATCATTTCCATGATGAGATTCCATTACTCTTTAAGATGGTGGTTGAGATATTAATCAAATAAAGACAACTCATGTATCCCATTACCACTAAAACAAACCAAACCAAAGATAGGTCGGTGGCTATAGCTTAGTTTATAGTCACGGGTTTAATTAAAATCTTGTTTGTATTATTGTTTAAACCCACGGTGGGCTTCAATCTATCGCGCGATCTCCCCAACCCCAACCCATTACCCTCATGACCCCCACCCATTACCCTCATGATTCCTCCTCTCATAGGCCCTCTCCTCTTAGCAGTGACCTCTCCTCTCGGCGGCCCTCCTCCACCCTCACAAACTCTCTATAACCCTACTCCCGAGATGCTTCCATCCAACACGGCCACCCCACCTCCCCACCGACTCATGCCTACCTTAGGTAAGATCATATCCTATCTTATCCATTATGAATTCTCTTTATCCACCTCTAATTTCAGTTTTTTAGTTAGGGTTTTGATTTTTTATCCCAAAATAGTATGGTGGGATCACTTCTATATGATGGGGATTTCATGTGCGTCATATAGAGGATACTTAGAAATATTGAAATATCATTATTACATGTCATTTGAGTTTAATTTTACTACTCAATGGATTTATTTATGGTTTTTCATGAAGTATGATGAAATTTTAAGTTTTTTTGAGTTGATAAATTTTATTTTTTGTGCTTCTTAGGTCTAGGTGGGTGTTCAGAGTGGACCCCACACTTTTCTTGTTTCCTGAGTATAGTATATTACCTAGTGAGTTTAGCATTGATTATACTGATTGTAGTTCTAATTTTAAAAAGTTTTTTTGTTTGATTCATATGTATTCATGGATGATACAAGGGATAGAATGATCATTGGTGGTTGGTACAAGCTTGAGATTGATTTATGGATTATCATTTGAGGTAGTTGTCCTTTATATTACTAATTATATTGATCAATTGGATTATATTATGTTTGTTTAATCATTAATATTATCCTTTTGGTCATATTGGTATTGGATTCATGTATCATTTATCATGTACAATTGACACACTTGATCGCATGTATTTAAGAAGTCTTTATATCTCACTTATTTTCCCATTATTTTCTTATAGGTGGTTTCTTATGATGAGGTTGGTTCTATCATCCACCATCAAAGGTAGTGAGTTTGACATCAGATTTGGGTAAGGTTTCTTCTGTTTTTATTATTTGGCCCAATTTTAAATAGGGATTTTTTGATTTTTGGGTTTCCTATATTTTTGTATCATGTTTTGGATCTCGTTGAGGTGGATTCAAGCTGCTTGTCGAAGGTGACTCACAGCATATTCATAGGTAAGCATATATATAATAATTTCTCCCGTTATATGTATTTCCACCCATGGAAGCACGATTACATATAAGGGGATAGTTGTGCTTATGTATATATATGGAAAATGCATACGTGTGTAGGTGATACGGGGATTATTCATGTGAGAATATATATAAGGATCCTCTTGTGTGTGTTCAAGGCCATGTGAACACGTGCATAGGGGTTAGGGTGTCTTTATGTACATACAAAGGTGCATATTTTGGTGGATGGATGGAGCAGCATAGAGTTGTCCCTGATAAAAGTGTCAAGCGCTGAGTGTGGCTTGGCTCCTTTGAGGTAGGGTCCCTCTCCCAGACTCTTTAATTCAAGAATGTTTTAAATTGTATTTATCTGCCTTCTTAATTATGCTTTTTTATATTAAATTTCAATTATTGAATAAGTGTTAGTTAAGATAATTTTTTCGTTTGATAAACAAGTCATGGTTTTGTAATAAAACTCCTCCAATAGAGGTGCGCTATCTGTGAAAACTCAAAGTGGTAGTTTATTCTTATATAGATTTCTTGAAATTATTGCATTAATGTTTTCCATTTTAATCCTTACTCCTTCTTCTCTCATTTGAGACACCATGAGCATCTCCGTAGATTTTTTTGACTCACAGTTTCTCATAGAAAAATTATAATCTTACCACAATCACCAAAACACCCCTTAGTAATTAACTATGGTGTGGTTGCATTTTCATTTCACATCACCCTATGAAATTGTTTCCATCTCTTCACCATGGATCACAATTACCTTGATGCATCTAGTGTAATCTCAAATTAAACTTTATGTAGTTACTGAAAATCATAGATAACCCTTTCGTAGCCATCATCTTTCTCATATGACCTTTAAATAGGTCACTAATTGCCTTGATATAGTCTCCTTTTTTCTATTGTGACCTTTATGTAGGTCGTAAATGACCTTTACATAGCTTAGTATCACCTTAAATATCCCATATATTCTTTCCTTGCCTTTATATAGTGCTTAGAATACCTTTAATTAGGAAGTGAAATCTCTAAATGACCTTTATGCAATGTGAGTTCACCTTTACATAGGTCTCTAATTACCTTTATGAATCTACCTAATTTCAGTGAAACCTTTATATAGAGCTTCAATTATGTTTGTACAGCTATCTAATCCCTAACTTAACTTTATACAGGATTCATACTACTTTTATATAAGTAGTTAACTTAAAGTATTGCCATTATTTAGTGAACATAAATATCGATTTAACTTTACATAGGTAACAATTTCAACTCAAAATTAATTCATACAATTCTCAATCAATCCCAAGGACTTCAAAGTTATATCAAATTATGTAGTCATGGTTTCTTCACCCATAAAAAAATTTATTTTTATTGAAGATTCAGAATTAAATTTATAACTTTGTCTTGAACCTCTTTACTTGTGTTCTTCAAGTTTTAGCATTAAAACCCATCTTAATTTAACTATACTTCTTCAAAAACTTATTGAAAATAAATAAAATTTCTTGATTTTGGCACTTTAATATACCCCTTTGTAGTTTTTGATCTATACCCTTTTAAACTTCTCCAAATTCAAATAAATTTATGTCCCCCTTATTTCATTCAATTTCCTTCAAGTTAGTATAAATAAAATAAAATGAATAATGATGGGTTACCTTTACCTTTAGTGAGAGCATAAAGGTTGAGGAATTCCTATCAACCAAGATCATCTATACTTCCCAAATATATCATTAGGGATACTCTTCATTATTTTCCCCCAATTTTCTTATCATTTGTCTTTTTTGAAAACATAGTGGACTCACTCTTATCAATAGGATTATTGTATGGGACCTCTTTTATTTCATGAGAAACAAAGGCACATGCACCCTTAGATGATAGTTTCCTCTTAATCATCTTTTCCTATTTTTTTATAATGATTCTAGTCAATGGTCCATGTATTATTTTTTGACCATATGATCTTAATACCTTTTTTATTATTACACATCACCTTGTAGATTTAAAGTTAGGAATTGGTGAAAATAGTAACTTTCTTTGAATTTGACCCCAATGATAAAGACTTATTTAACGTAACATGTGACTTAAGTCTGGTTTGTGAAAAATTTAAATATCGTAATCAACTTCATAAATTCCAGGTTTGTCACAAACCTTGAGAATTTCTTATTATATACCTCTCTGGATACCTTATGTGTTTATGTTTAGTTGATTTGAAAGTATTTCTGTTATGAATTTCTATGTGTTCTGTCTTGGTTTCATTGTGAAATTCTATAGGGATTCACATTAATATTACCACAAGTTTTTTAAGTGATGCATGTTGACTTTATTAATGAAAAATTCTTTCTCTATGACGTGAGCAAGGTCTTTGTGGATGGGTGGGGTGAACTGGTAGGGGGAACTAGCAGGGGAAGAGCTGGAGGGAAAACTAGTAGACTGGAAGGGGGAACTGGCGAGGGGGACTGCCAGGGGTGGGGTGGGGTGGGGTGGGGGGGGACTGGCAGGGGTGGGGTGTGCAGGGGGGAAGGGGGTGTGTAGGGGTGGGGGTATAAGGGGGTGTGCAAGGGGGTGCAAGGGGGTGTGCAAGGGGAAAGGGGTGTGCAGGGGAGGGGTGTGCGCGGGGGGTAGGGGTGTGCAGGGGAGGAGGCAGGGGGTATGTTGGGTTATGTTGTAAATGGTAGGGGGAGGGTGCAGGGGGGTGAAAGGGTGTACAGGGGGTGCAAGGCTAGGGGGTGTGTAGGGGTTGGGGTGTAAGGGGGTGTGTAAGGGCAGGGGGTGTGCAGGGGAGGGGGTGTGCGAGGGGGAAGGGGGTGTGCAGGGGAGGAGGTAGGGGGTTTTGGGTTCTGTTGTAAGGGGTAGCATGAGGACTAAATGAAACAACACAAGAAAGGGGGGTGTGCAAGGGGTCTGTCTAGGGAGGGTGTGGGATCTGTCTAGGGAGGTCTGTCCACGGAGGGGGGTTTGTCCAGGAAGGAGGGGTTTGTCCAGGAAGGAGGGGAGGGGGTGCAAGGGGGTATATAGAGGAGAGGGGGTTTTCAGGGGTGAAAGGGGTGGGGGTCCTGTAACACCTTAGGATTTCATAGTACGTTATCTCATTAAAGTAATTCAATAGCTTGCGCTACACGCAACACTGAGTTCGAGCTCACCACAACTTACTAAACTAACAGTTTAAAAAGTGGTTATAAATAGTATTAACTTCATTTTGAATATTATATATTCTATATAATTTTAACATCCATATTATGTGTTTCTTATACATAATATAAGAACAAATTTATTTTTTCGAATAAAATAAGTATTTTTCAAAAAAAATGCAATTTTACTGCCTTTTAATGGAGAACCCTTTTTAAAACCAATATTTGAAAATTTTATATATTCAATTTAATTAAATTAAATTATTCTTTATAATCAGGACATAAAAATTTAGTTTGGATAAATTTTTGGTACTTTTCTGGTAACTTTCATATTTTGATGAATAGTGAAAATTACTGAATTTTAATTAAAAAAAACTTTTTTTAATAGAAATAATTTATAGTGATAAATAATGCATTTGAATTGATTTTAAGTATAATTAGATTATATTTTTATCATTTAATACAATGTTGGTCATTATAAGTAATTTCACATTTAAATTTGACATAAACACATGTCAATCTTTTGATAGTTTTTACTTTTTAAAAACCCGCTTTTTGGTTTAGACAACGGGAATTAATTTTAGGGTAATGTTTTGGTATTTTTATGAAAACTTTAAATTTTTGATGAATAGTGAAAAAAACATTGTGTTATTGGTTAAAATCGACTTTTTATTTAAATAATTAGTTATTTTATTTTAATTTATTTTAGGTCAAAATAGATACATAATACATATATATGTTCAAATTAATTCATTGGATTCATTTTATAATAAGTTTAGATATATAAAATTTTATCGAACTATTTATCGTCTTTTACCCACCTCCTAGGAGCATTTGAAAATTCACATAAAACTTAATTTTACCACTTCTATGAGTGAAATTTTAAAAATCCCAGAGACACGGTTGATATCAGTAAGAAAAATTTGGTTCAATAAGATGAAAATAATTTTTAGTGAATAGTAACTTTTGATTTTTACTTACCATGGTTAAAGGTAAATAGGGTGATTCAAGGTAAAAAAAATATTATAATAATACAAAATTACCTTAACACTTGTCGTAACCTTATTGGATGAGTAATTTCCGACCATGGGCATCCTTGGGTAGATTTTGGGACCCCATGGAGCCACTTAAGAGTGATAATGACACGTTATTTTAATTAACTTAAACTAAAGACAAAAATGACAATAACAAATATCTTTTAGTATATCAATTTTTACATGAGGTTATATAAGTTATGTTTTCAACTATAAATATTCATTGGAAATATAAAAAAAATTCCTAAATTATGGAATTTTTTTATAATTTTTATACATCAAATAAATTAAATTATTAATGACACAATAATTATGCAGTATTCACCTCATTAATAAATGATTTAAATAAATAAGATTATTAATATTAAATCAATATCGAAAACCAGTCCAATTCTTATTGGATGATTTTATTTATAACATGAGTCATTTTATCTTAGACTTTAATGAGTTTTGGACTTTTTTAAACTGAAGATAAGTTTATAATAAAATAACATTTTCAAACTTTCCTAAAGAGCCCCTTCTCTCCCTTATAAAAGGAAATCACTTCTAACTCATTCCTCACACCTATAATGCCCCTTGTATCATCCAAACCCTACCCAAATAATCTCTCAAGATACCTCTATTCCACCTAGGATCCTTAACTTAGTCATAAGTCACTTCAAGAAGTCCTTTCGGTTCAAACCAAAGGGAGTTACCCAAATTAAAGGTAATGGTTTCTCTTAACATCTTTTCTTTTATTTTAATTCTCCAACCCCTAAACTCTTTTTATTAATTTATTTTATAAAAAAACCAGTATCATCAATATACTAGGGTATTTTTATGAGAAGGATTCAAACTAAACTTACACACACCTCCATCTAATGGGTAAATAACGCACTATTTCTATGGATGGAAAACTAAGGCCTCACGAAACGATGATCGTTCAATTATCTCCTACCGCCTCTCATGGTGGAAATTAAGATGGAATTGTATTTATATATGATATATATAATGTTTATGTTTTATTTATGCTTTTTTATTTTCCATTTATATCATAACTTTATGGTTTCCATTATGGGTAAATGTGATAATTTCATTTGAGGAAGTGCGGACTACCACCCCCTCAAAGTGATATGACTCGTTAATGACTTGTGTGGGACGTATAAAGGATGGAGTTAATTATATTATATATGATATTATACTTTAATTATAATATACCTATGTATCATTATGTTTTAATCCCATTAAAATACAAAATAGAAATGAAAGTAGCGTTCATGCGTACGTATGGCTTACCGTCTCCATGAACGGTGCAATTAATTTCTTATCTTCAAATGTTATATATTGTTATAAATACATATATATATACTGGATATATAATATATTTATGATATCTAAATCATGAATATAATTCTGGATATAAATTAATTTTGACCACATAGACAACTTGTAATTATAATAAGTTTACTTTTGACTCAAATACCAAATATCAACAAAATGATTGTTATTAACTTAAAGGATTTATTAATGTTTATAACGTACTAATAGGTCATATAAAAGGAATAATAAATTTTAAAAAAGGTTCTAAAGCAAGTAGAAATTAACTTTATTCTATTATTCAGGAGGTTAAATAATGAACGGGTCAAGTCAGACACGAGGTAAGGGGTTTTCATCTCACTCCTTATTCCTGTGAGATTTATGCTATATTTCCATTATTTTCTTTTGTGTGGTGTATGTACTACCCATAATTGTATTATTTATGTAATAAACTTTAATTTATGTGTATTTTCATCTTCATTTTATGATACTTCTTTCATGGGGTTTATGTTTCGTAAGTTACCAAATTGGTAAGGGTTAATTTCACAATCTCTTTATTATCTGAGGTTGTTTTTACGTAAGTATTTACTGAGACCTCTTTATCATCAACATCTGTGTTTCTAAAAAATGTATTTCAAAACATTTTTACTATTTACTAGACAATGGGTTAAAGTAATTTATACCCTTATTTGACCTTATATGTTTCAAAAGAAATCTTTCTGTCATTTTCCAAACAAGGTACTTTATGACCTTTTCGATAAAATTAAGGTAAGAATGTTTTTTTAACTTATACGGTGGGTGCGGTTATTTTATGTCGTTATAACGTCGTCGAAGCTTCCCTTACAATCTTATAATAATATTTTCAAAACAAATGTTTTCTTTATAATTATGTGACTCTTAAATGATTTCAAAATAGAAAGTGATATTTCTCTCAAATAGTTTTGATTTCATCTATGTCAACATCCTTTGATAGATTTTAAGCTTATTTGAAGTTGATTTGTTATGATACAAAAATTCCATATTGTATTGAAGGTTATGTGATTTTTTTGACTGTGGATGTGTTCTTTTTACACCATTCATGGTTTATGGATAAAGTATTGACATTTCATATGCTAGTTTTAATACGAATGTTTTTATTATGTTTAAACCTTTTCTTAAGATGAATGTATTGGACTAGTATGTTCCGGGTTGGGGACCGGTAAAAGTAAGCCCTCCGGGTTGGAGTCCGGTTATAGAGGCTCTACGGGATGGAGTTCGGTTATAGAGGCTCTCTGGGTTGGAGTCCAGTTATAGAGGCTCTCCAGGATAGAGTCTGGTTATAGAGGCTCTTCAGGATGAGGTCTAGTTATAGTTTTCCCCTAGGTCTTGGCACGAGGCCTTGACACAGAAATTAAAGTCTGGAATTATGCATTCCATCATTATGAAAGTGGCTATTGATATTGCATGTGATTATTAAACTAGTAGAATATCCATGAGAATAAGTAAATGGAATTATTTTATTGTATTGTTTCCATATTATGATGAAGTTTAAGTTTAAAAAGCTTTTGTTTTACTCTTATACATTGCCTTAAATTTTTATGCTTATTTATGAAAGTTTCTGCTATATTTTTATTCTTAATGAGCATCTGAGCTCACCCCTTTCTATGTTTTAATTTTCCCAGGATTCCAAGAAGTGTATTATGATTCATAAGCAGGGTTAAGCTAGGGGATTAATGGTGTTCTCAAAGGATCATTTATGTTGTGTTTTATTTTCTAATGTGTAATGTAACATTCATGTATGTAATCTATTTTCCAAGACTACTAAACCAATCGGTCTTTCGGGACTTGATTCCTTGTAATCATGCCAATGTGTTAAAATAATTCACCGACTCTGGGTAACTGGGGTCGGGGTGTTACAGTTGGTATCATAGAAAGTTTGGAAATATCCTTAGAAACTAGATTTAGAAAAACTTTGATTAGAGAACATTACCCTATGATAGACTTTGAGGATTAGTATAGAAGAACTTCCTATAATTTTGGTAATGTATAGATTTTGTGAGTTTTCCAAGCAATACATCCCTGTATGGATACGAGTGGGTAGAGGCGGCTCTAGCACAGATGTGCCTAGGGGTAAAACCCAAAAACACCGCTTTGAGCTAGACTCGAACAGGAACTGGTGCACGAAAATGAGCCTTGCTGCACTCTTGGTTACGAAACTCCCAGGGGATATGCTTAGGATAATTCTTATTTACTTTATAACCCATTATTAAGGATTTATGAGTATATAATTCCTCAAAGCAACCATTTTTATGATTATGGATTATATCCATAAACTTTTCAATTTATGTTAACTGTTTTAAAAGTTTGGAATTATGTATTGTGATTCATAAACTAATATAATGTATGCCATTTTTTTAGAAATGGTGCCCAATAGATGGAATGAGAACTCCAGCAATACGCATGATCCAAAGAGTAAGAAGGATCATATCTTTCATAGTATTAATCCAACATTTAGAAAATAAATAGTCTCCCATGTATTATCATCATATAAAGAAATGGTATCATGTGTTAATAAGATAAGTAAATAATTTTCTGAGTCATATGGCTTTGAAGGGAAGCCTGAGAAGAAAAGGATGGTAGAAATAAATATGGAAAAAGGGAATAAGGGAAAGAAGGATTTTCCCATATGTGATAACTTTGGAAAGAATCACCTTGGTAAATTCTTGAACGGAATGGGAGTTTTTTATAAGTGTGGAGAAAAAGGACACCAAGTACGTGATTTCAATGGTAAGAAAAAGGTTTCAAATGTAAAATGCTTCATCTGTAAGAAGTTGGGACACTACGCGAATCAATGTCCAAATCATCAGAGTATACCCCAAATGATGCTATTGGATAATAATCAAGTTATGATAATATCGAAAATGAAGATGGATGATTAAGAGTTTTTATGTTGATATTAAAGGATTATGTTATTTTAATATTGTATCAACAATGTATTGGTTATAGGAATTATAGAGTATATAAGGATTTTACTGCAGTTTTATTTCATTAAGAACTTGAGATTGTGTGGAACTAAGAAAAGTGACTCAATGGAAGGTTATTTTTTTTTTTTGAAAAATATATGGTTAAGAGAAAGATAAACCTTAATATGATTCTGATACTGAGGTGGTGATTTTGTAATAAGATATGATTGATTTAGATAATTATATTGGATATTCTTGACTACCTTGAAACATATTAATGATTTGTATATTCCATCATTGTTGGAGTTTACAACATTTTTGGATATAAGGAGTATATCTAGTATTCTATAAGCAATAAGGGATCATAAATGTAATCAATACGTTTATATGATAATTTAGGGTGTTATCGTATTTTAAAAGAATACATGATGAAGGTATTCACATGTTATTACGTGGAAAAAAGGATCTTCATTGTGTTTACCTTCCTTATAAATTTTGGACTATGAGTTTGGATAGAAGTATTTTGGATAAGTCTAAAGGTTGGAATAGACTAAGTTTTACATTGGATACTATTTTTAAGGTTAAATCATTTCTCGAGATTATTTTTTGGGTTGTCATAAAAAGGAAAACCCGAAGGTCTGGTGACAACCCGTCGCGTCCGGTAAGGCCACGAGACTTAAACCCGCAACCGAAGGGCGACAAGGGTGCATCACCTACCACTGGACTACGTGATTTCATAGTTTGTATAATGTAGTTTTTTTTTAAAATAGTCTGACAAATGAATATAAATTAATTTTTTTAACCCAATACAATTAGGATAAATAGAATATTTTTTAATTTTATTATCTTTTGGAGTGAAAGATGAGTTTGTGGTAGGAATTAGTTTAAGGATGAAACTCTATTTTTCAATTATATATATATATATATATATATATATATTCCCTCTTATTCTATGAATAAATTAATTCTTAAACTTTAGGTAAGAGATCTTAAAACCAAAAATGTGTTATCCTAATACCTTATGTTTTTTTGAACTAATGATATTTTAAATCATCATAGATCGATGGATTTGAGGCCCTCAATTGTACACTTGTTTGTGATTGATGACTTCAATCCCTCCCTATAAATATTTATGTTTTTCCTCCAAATATGTTTCTCTAATTGTCACCAATGTTATCCAAATCGAGATCATAATTTGGTGGTGACTTTTTCATTTCCCTTTCCCTCTTATTAATACTAAATTTTATTAACCTAATTTCGGATGTGGGTTTTCCACAAAGGTATTTTTCTATTTTTAACCATTTATTTTTGAAGAAACAATTTTAAATTACAAGGACAAAATTTATTGAAGGAGGGTAGAATGTAACATCCCAGGATTTCATAGTATGTTATCTCATTAAAGCAATTCAATAGCTTGCATTACACGCAACACCGAGTTCAAGCTCACCACAACTTACTAAACTAACCGTTCAAAAAGAGGTTACGAATAGTATTAACTTCATTTTGAATCTTATATACTCTATATAATTTTAACATCCATATTATGTGTTTCTTAGACATAATATATGAACAAATTCATTTTTTTGGATAAAATAAGTATTTTTCAAAAAAAATGCAATTTTACCGCCATTTAATGGAGAACCCTTTTTAAAACCAATATTTGACAATATTATATATTAAATTTAATGAAATTAAATTACTCTTTATAATTGGGACATAAAAATTTAGTTTGGATAAATTTTTGGTACTTTTCTGATAACTTTCATATTTTGATGAATAGTGAAAATTACTAAATTTTAATTAAAAACAAATTTTTTAAATCGAAATACTTTATAGGGATAAATTATTAATTTGAATGGTTTGTAAGTATAATTATATTATATTTTTATCATTTAATACAATTTAGGTCATTATAAGTAATTTCACATTTAAATTTGACATAAACACATGTCAATCTTTTGATAGATTTTACTTTTTAAAAACCCGCTTTTTGGTTTAGACAATGAGAATTAATTTTAAATTAATAAATTAAAATTATATGTTTTGAATTTTTTAAAAGACTTCATTTTTGAATTCGTAATATTGAAATTATCTTAGGGTGAATTTTTGGTATTTTTCTGAAAACTTTCAATTTTTGATGAATAGTGAAAAAACACTACGTTATTGGTTAAAACTAACTTTTTATTTAAATAATTAGTTATTTTATTTTAATTTATTTTAGGTCAAAATAGATACATAATACATATATATGTTCAACGTAATTCATTGGATTCATTTTATAATAAGTTTAGATATATAAAATTTTATCGAACTATTTACCGTCTTTTACCCACCTCCTAGGAGCATTTGAAAATTCGCATAAAACTTAATTTTACCACTTCTTTGAGTGGAATTTTAGAAATCCGAGTGACACGATTGATATTAGTAAGAAAATTTTGGTTCAATAAGATGAAAATAATTTTTGGGGAATAGTAACTTTTGACTTTTATTTACCACGGTTAAAAGTAAATAGGGTAATTTAAGGTAAAAAGAATATTATAATAATACAAAACTACCTTAACACTTGTCCTAACCTTATTTTATGATTCATGGAAGACCATGGGCATCCTTGGGTCTATTTTAGGACCCCATTAAGCCACTTAAGAGTGATGACACTTTATTTTAATTAATTTAAAGTAAAGACAAAAATGACAATAACAAATATCTTTTAGTATATCAATTTTTACATGGGGTTATATAAGTTATGTTTTCGACTATAAATATTAATTAGAAAGAAAAAACGATTTCATAATTTATAGTGTTTTTTTATAATTTTTATACATCAAATAAATTAAATTATTTATGACATAATAATGATGCAGTATTCACCTCATTAATAAATGATTTAAATAAATAAGATTATTAATATTAAAACAATATACAAAACCTGTCCAATTCTTATTGGATGATTTTATTTAGAACATGAGTCATATTATCTTAGACTTTAATGAGTTTTGGACCTTTTGAAACTGAAGATAAGTTTATAATAAAATAACATTTTCAAACTTTCCTAAAGAGCCCCTCCTCTCCCTTATAAAAGGACACCACTTCTAGCTCATTCCTCACACCTCTCAAGCCCCTTGGATCATTCAAACCCTTCGCAAATAAGCTCTCAAGATCCCTCTCTTCCACGTAGAAGCCTTACCTTAGGCATAAGTCACTTCAAGAAGTCCTTTTGGTTCAAACCAATGGGAGTTACCAAAATTAAAGGTAATGGTTTCTCTTAACTTATTTTCTTTTAGTTTACTTCTCCAACCCATAAAATCTTTTTATTCATTTCTTTCATAAAAACACCAGTATACTCAATATACTAGGATGTTTTTATGAGAATAATTCAAACTACACTTACACACACCTCCATCTAATGGGTAAAGAACACACTGTTTCTATGGATGGAAAACTAAAACCTCACGAAACGATGATCATTCAATTATCTCCTACCGCCTCTCATGGTGGCCATTAAGATGGAACTGTATTTATATATGATATATATAATTTTTATGTTTTCTTTATGCTTCTGTATTTTTCATTTATAGCATACCTTTATGGTATCCATTATGTGAAAACACGATAATTTCATTTGAGGAAGTGCAGACTACCACCCCCTCAAAGTGATATGACTCGTTAATTCCTTGTGTTGGATGTATAAAGGATAGAGTTAATTATATTATATATGATATTATACTGGAATTATAATATACCTATGTATCATTATGTTTTAATTCCATTAAAATACAAAATAGAAATGAAAGTAGCGTTCATGCGTACGTACGGCTTATTGTCTCCATGAATGGTGCAATTCATTTCTTATCTCCAAATGTTATGTATTGTTATAAATACATATATATAATGGATATATAAGATATATATGATATCTAAATAATGAATATCATTCTGGATATAAATCACTTTTGATCACAGGGACAACATGTAATTATAAGAAGTTTACTTTTGACTCAAATACCAAATATCAAGAAAATGATTGTTATTAACTTAAATGATTTTGTAATGTTTATAATGTACTAATAAGTGATATAAAAGGAATAATAAATTTTAAAAAAGGTTCTGAAACAATTAGAAATTAACTTTATTCTATTATTCAGTAGGTTAAAGAATGAACGGGTCAAGTCGGACACGAGGTAAGGGGTTTTCATCTCACTCCTAATTCCATGAGATTCATGTTATATTGCCACTATTTCCTTTTGTGTGGTGTACGTACTACCCATAATTGTATTATTTGTGTAATACACTTTAATTTATGTGTATTTACATCTTTATTGTATGATACTTCTTTCATGGGGTGTATGTTTCGTAAGTTACCAAATTGGTAAGGGTTAATTTCACAATCTCTTTATTATCTGAGGTTGTTTTTACGTAAGTATATACTAGGACCTTTTTATCATCCACATCCATTTTTCTAAAAAATGTATTTCAAAACATTTTTACTATTTACTAGAAAATGGGTTAAATTCATTTATAGCCTTATTTGACCTTATATGTTTCAAAAGGAATCTTTCCATCGTTTTGCAAACAAGGTACTTTATGACCTTTTTGACAAAATTAAGGTAAGAATGTTTTTTTAACTTATACGGCGGGTGCGGATATTTTTTTCCGTTATAACATCATCAAAGATTCCCTTACAAGCCTATAAGAATATTTTCAAAATAAATTTTTTTTTTATAATTATGTGACTCTTAAATGATTTCAAAATAGAAAGAGATATTTCTCTCAAATAGTTTTGATTTCATCTATGTCAACATCCTTTGATGGATTTTAAGATTATTTGAAGTTCATTTTTTATGATACAAAACTTCCATATTGTATTGAAGGTTTTGTGATATGTTTTACTGTGGTTGTGTTGTTTTTATACTATTCATTGTTTATGGATAAAGTATTGACATTTCATATTCTAGTTTTAATACGAATGTTTATGTTATGTTTAAACCTTTTCTTAAGATGAATGTATTGGACTAGTATGTTTCGGGTTGGGGACCAGTAAGAGTAAGCCCTCCAGGTTGGAGTCTGGTTATAGAGGCTCTCCGGGATGGAGTCCGATTATAGAGGCTCTCTGGGATGGAGTCCAGTTACATATGTTCTCTGGGATGGGGTCTGGATATAGAGGCTCTCCGAGATAGGGTCCGGTTACAGTTAGCCCCTAGGTCTTGGCACGAGGCCTTGACACGGAAATTAGAGTCTGGAATTATGCATTACATCATTATGAAAGTGGATATTGATATTGAACGTGATTATTCGACTAGTAAAATATCCATGTGAATAAGTAAATGGAATTATTTTATTGTATCTTTTCCATATTATGCTGAAGTTTAAGTTTAAAAGGCTTTTTTTAGTCTTATACATTTCCTTAAATGTTTATACTTATTTATGAAAGTTTCCAATATATTGTTATCCTTATTGAGCATATGATCTCACCCCTTTATATGTTTTAATTTTCCCAGGATTCCAAGAAGTGTATTATGATTGATAAGTAAGGTTAAGCTAGGGGATTAATGGTGTTCTCAAAGGATCATTTATGTTGTTTTTTATTTTCTAATGTGTAATGTAACGTTCATGTATGTAATATATTTTCCAAGACTGATAAACTGATTGGTCTTTTAGTACTTGATTCTTTGTAATCAAGTCAATGTATTAAATTAATGCACCTACTCTGGGTAACTGGGGTCGAGGTGTTACAGGTCCAGGAGGGGGGTGTCTCGGAGGGGGGGTGTAGGGGGGTCTATCTAGGGAGGGGGTAGGGTGGGGTCTATCCAGGAATGAGGGGGGTGTGGAGGGAGTGAAAGCGGGGTCGGGGTCTGTCCTGGAAAGAGGGGGGTTGTCCTAGAGGGAGAGGGATGTCCAAAAGGGAGGGGGTTTCCAGGAGGGGGGGATGTCTAGGAGGTGTCCAAGAGGGAGGGGGTTGTCTAGGGGGTGTCTAGGAGGGAGTGTTGTCTAGAAGGGGGGTTGTCCATGGGGTCCAGGGAGGAGGGGGTGTCTAGGAGGGGGGGTGTCCAGGAGGTGGGGTGGTTCAGAGGGTGTCCAGAAGGGAGGGGTGTCCAGGGGATGTCCATGAGGAAGGGGGATATCTAGGGGGGTCTAGGAAGGAGGGGGTGTCCAGGAGGGAGGGGTGTTCAGGAGGGATGGGGGCAGTCCAAGGGGTGTGCAGGGGGGTACAAGGGGGTTCTGTAGGGTGGAGGGGGTTGTGCAGGGGTGAGGGTCAGGGGGGTCTATCTAGGGAGTGGGTCTGTCCAGGGTGGGGGCTATCCAGGGGGTTTCCAGGAGGGAGGGGGTGTCCAGGAGGGAGGGGGTTGTCCAAGGGTGTCTAGGAGGGAGGGGTGTCTAGGAGGGGGGTGTCCAGGAGGGATGGGGAGAAGTCCAGGGGGTGTGTAGGGGGTGTAATGGGGCTCTGTAGGGGGGAGGGGTTGTGCAGGGGAGATGGGCAAAGGGTATTTCTAAGGAGGGGGGTCTTTCTAGGGTGGGGGTTATCTAGGAAGGATGGGGTCTGTCTAGGAAGGTGGGGTGCAAGGGGGTGTGTAGGGGGTCTATAGGGGGAGGGGTGTGTATGGGGGTCTGTCTAAGGTGGGTGGGGTCTATCTAGGGGTGTTTTCTTATGAAATGGAAAGGGATATAGCCACGGTTTCAAATTTTGTCTATAGCCCCTATGTGGCTAAAGCTTATGCCATGGTTTTAAACCATGGCTATAAGGATATAACCATAGTTTGAACCATGGATATAGGGATTTATCCACGGTTTCAAACCATGGATATAGGTTTTTCCCTATAGCCACGCCAATACCAGCCATAGTTCATTAAACTGTGGTTATAACCTATAGCCACAGTTTTTGATCCTATAGCCATGGTTTGGAACCATGGTTATAGACTAAATTCATAGTAGTGCATACAACTCCTTGAATGTTATAATATAATTTATGATACATCTTTTTCCATGATCACTAAGAATAACTCCTTAGTGTAGTTTTTTCTCTGATCGCATTGCTACCAATAATTATATTTTAATTTAATGTTGAATCATCATGAAGTTGGGAATATCTCCATGCATAATTTTTGGAAATTTTACTTTTCCCAGGAGTGAAAATGTTTAGGTGGGGGTGATTGCATCATGATTTGTTATTTTATTTCAACCTTACACCACTGTGTTAAACTAATTTTGTATTAAAATTTAAAAAAATAGTAAAAAATCACTTCACATTTGATTTAATTATTTAATTTTTATCACTTTTATAAAGGTAAATTTTACTTTTTTTATGATTATATTTTAGGGGGAGGTGATTTGGAGGTTTAGATATGATGCATAAGGAAATGGAGCAAACTACATGGAATCCCAAGGACATATGTCCATTATTTTACATGTTCTGAGAAATATATACATCCAAATGGGACTAAATTTTGTGATTTGATCCAAACATCAGTGGGATACAACTCATCAAAAGACACCAAATCCCCATTCATCCATCTGGTGGCCCAACCAAACTAATTTTTCTAGAGAACTAAATCTGCTAGAAGTCAAAATTTTGTTTTGATAATTTGAAAATAGATAACATTATAGGTGTAAAATGGCCTCTAAATTTTCATGGTGATATAAAATAGTTCTTCAAAAAACTATTCTCTTTATTCAAAGTAGAAATAAGGTCATTTATGAGTCTAAAATTCAGATACAAGTGGTATCTCTAAATTTGGGTTCCCAAACCCATCTCTCATTTTGGCTATAAAAGGGTTCCTTGGGAACCTCATTTTCAAGTTCGACCAAGGAGTGAACAGCTTCCATTTTTGAGTTACATAAGATTCCTCTCATCATCTTGGAGGCTCTGGAGATCTCTATCCTCATAGGGAGAGCTAAAATAATTAAGAAATTTCACCTTAGCTTCCTCATCATCTGGATGGTGGGCTAAATGGTGGGTGTTCGTAGTGAGGGAGATACACATCTTGTAAAGGGAGTTTAGAAACTTGTATTGAAACTAGTTTTATTTATTTTGAGTTTTAAAACATTTCATTCAGAATTATATTACTTTGATTCATATTTTAATGATTTTTTTATTTAACTGAATGGAATGCTCTTTACTTTTAACTAATCGGTGTGAAGTTTTGAGTGTGTTCTTATGTTGTCCCAGTTGGAAAACACAAGAATAATTTTATTTTCCACTTATTTAAGATTTAAATTTTCTTTGGATGTTATTATTCCTTGGATAAGATATGGAAATTGGCAATAACATTTTTATGACAAGGTTTGGTTTTACATGCATTGATATAAAATCTTTTAAATTAATCAAGATCTTGATTAATTTCAAACAAAGACTTACTCCAAAAAAATTAATATTTAAGAAAAATGAACTTGAATGTGTTTAGTGAAATCCCAAAGACCCATTTTTCTCATATTTTTCAAAATAAAATTTGTTTTTAAACTATTAAACTCTTTAAATTTAGTTATTTTCTTATAAATTTTTTCAAAACCACCTCACCTTTTAGTTCTTTTTATTGAAAACACACTCTATAAACCACCAATGCTCCTTGAGAGATGATCTAGGGTCTTCCTTAGACTACATATAATCATATAAAACTAATTAAATTTGACGTGTCATGGAAACATGATAAGAAAACCCCTTTGGTTTGTAATTTTAAAAATGTTGATTTTAAAATTATGGTTTTGTTTTGATGCATGAAAATTGGTTGTTGAAATTATTTAAAGAAAGAAAGGTTTGTGGTGTAACACCCCAATAATTTGTTTTATAATTCTAAAAACATTAAGTTATGAAAAATAGTAATTTAAAATTAAGTGTTTTAATTAATAATAATACTTATAAATAATTATAATTTATAGCTTTCAAATTAATTAATTAATGTTCTAAAAAAATACTATTTTTACACTATTATTTTGTGTAAAAGAATATTTTAATATTAATATATGTATTTGATCGATAGATTATTTAATTAAATATTTTAAAGAATAATATATATATATATATATATTGACTATTATAATTATTTTTATAAATACTAAATTATGTTATGAATATATTCACTATTAATATGATAACCCAAAATTTTATGGTATGTTTATTCTTAAATAATTTCAATTCATTAGATAGCTTATTATGCATGCAACACTAATTCTCTGTGAAACATAACTTTTTTATAGGAGGTGTTTATAACCTAGTTGTTAAAATTAATTTTTTAACTTTTTTTATTTGTATTTTGAAAAAAAAGGACATACATTGTTGCGTTCAGTAAAATATTTAGAGACCAATAGGATCAACTTAATTTTGGTGAATAGTAACTTACCATTATGAATAGTAATGTACCCCTATGAATATTAATATAACCCTTATGAATAGTAACCTCAACCGAGGAAATATAAATAAAATTTAGGCACCATATAAATGAAAGTGAATATTTTAAAAATTAATAATTAAGTGTTGGTATTTTTGTGAGTAATAAACATTTAGTTATAATTTTATAATTTAAAATTAATTTAAAAGATAATTCATTTTAATAAAATTTATTACTAAATCAATATTTTTCTGTCCTTTTATTTTAGGATAATATAATTAGAGCTTAGATAATTTTCTAGGGTATTTTAAAATCAGTTATAATTTTAAAAACTAATTTTTGATAAAATGGTTATTTTAATTAAAAATTAAATTTTTCATATCTGGAAAATTATTTTCATAAAATGGAGTTCATTTTTGGACTATACACATTGAAAAATAGTTAGTTTAATTTTTGGGATTTTTTAGAAATACTTGAATTTTTGTGAATAGTGAAATTCGATAATTTATTAAATATGCTAAATAAATGAATTGGTGCATCATGTTTGAGTAATGGATGATTTAAATGGTCATTTTTTTGAAATCACATGCATATATTAATTTTTTTGTCATAATAATCAATACTATTTCTTATCTTGATGAAAATAATAAATTAATGAATAAAATATTGAGAAATCACTCCTCTACTCTGCTATAAAAATCACCCCTCACTCCCTCTTCTATTCACTCCTGTAAGCCTTTAAGATTATAAAAGTTATACTCAAATACTCTTCCCTAGTCTTTCCCCACATCCAGGAGCCCTTGGTCTTTCCAAAAGACCAAAACCCTTTCCCTTAAGGTGGTTCTCAACGAGGTTATTTCAAGAGGTAATCCTCTTCTTTTTCATTTAATTTCATTTCAATTTTTTTTCTTTTTTTATTATATCCTCACCTAATATATAAAAATGATCATAATAACTACATTATCATCTATATAATATAATTATATCATGTTAATGGAATATAAATCATTAATCTTCTTACTCCCGCTCTTTTATTTTATAAACGGTATCATCACCCGGGTGGCGCCAATTTACAACCTTTATGGACGAAAAAGTTTAATTCTTCAAATATATTCATAAAAAAATTTAAATATTTGATATATATTGTAAAATTTATAATATATCCCTTTTATGTTCTAGAATTAACATATGTACATAATACTAAACGATAAAACAAAATGAGTTTGTTATGAACCGCCATAAAAATCTAAAAGATTAACATGAAATGACTTATCTAATGATTCATCCTCGTACCATGTAACCAAATTATATACATAACCATTTACACTTATATATTTTCATAGTTAATTTATAAATTAATTTTAGATAATTATATTCATTCCACATGAACTTCTATACTCATACACAAGTTTGTCGATCATGAAAACCAAGGAAACAAACTCTCTCGAGCGATAAATTTGTATCTTATAACTCATCCAAAAGGACATAAATGAACTTAATAAAATTATAATAAAACATATACATGTATATAAGGTTCTTAATTAATTAATTAATATATTTAATCTGATTATTCAAGACATTAAGATCAAGTGAATAACACATTCGGTCATAAGGTAAGGGGTTTCTCATCTCACATTTATTCTCATGAGATTTCCATTGTTCGTCACTTATTTATTTTGTGTGGTGTATTTATGATGACATTTGATATATAATATCATTATTATATTTATATTAATGGTATTAAATTATTCATTTGATGATTATTAATTTTTTTTCATGCGATTTGATTGATTACAATGTGGTAAGGGACTGAATCTCAATTTCCATTTCTTTGAGACTTACTTGGTATTCTGCACCTAATCATTTTTATGTGGTGTATATACTACCACATTGAGATAATTTTTCATTTGAAATTATATTCTTATTAAATATACATATTCTTGTATAATTTATATAATTAATGTCTCAACTGTATACCCTTTTACATATGGTGTTTATTTTGAATGTTGTTTTAACTGTGGAAATATTAATGAATTTGTATCCTCTACTCAATAAGGAAATTGATAAGGCATATAATTATAGAATTAAACCTTTCTATATGAATTATTTGTAATTTCATTGATGGATGGGGCTCATTATATCCCCTCGATGCATTTACATGTCTCATGAGACAAAACAGTTGGCGAAAACCCCTTCGAATTTATTTCCAAACCATAATCAGTCGGGTTTCTACTCATAGAATTAAATCACCTTGGTGGTATTATGGTTCATGTTCTAGATACTTTAAATCAAAATAATAATCATTCTCTTTATTAAGAATTCAATTATTACTTTCCATGAGGTTTTCACTATGAAAAAATCTATGGATGTATTTTTATTCTCAGTTTATTAATGGTGTGTGTTTTTCAATTATTCACCATGCCATATTTATTCTGTCTAATTGATTATGATTTAATTATTATTATTCCATGATTCCACTAAATTTGACCATTTCTAAGCATTTGATCTCACCCATTTCATTTGTTTTCCTTCCCTAGGTTATGAATAAGAGATTATTTATTTATTTTTCAAGGATGCGGTTTATAGGAAGTTTAGTAGAAACCTTGGAAACTATATTTAGAAAACATAGATTAATGAACAAAACCCTAAGATATACTTTGAGGATAAGCATACAAGAACATACTAGAAGTTTGGTAATGTATTGATTTTGTGGATCTTCCTAGTAAATACATCCCTTTCTGGATACTATAAGTGTATGTGGTTCTAGCACCGATGTGCCTAGGGGTAACAACTCTGATAAGGTATTCTGAACTTGACTCAGGGCAACCCAGTACATGACAACGGGCCTTACTGCGTACCCAGTTTGACATTCCCAGGGTATATGCTTAGAATAATTCACATTTTTCTTACATACCATTATGAAGGATTTATGATTCCAAAGTAACCAAAGTATATGGTTCTAGGATTTACGATGCATAAATTTATGTTATGTGTTATACCATGTTTAGAGTTATATAAAGTTCATAATTTTATGAGCTAATCTAGTATATTAGATTGTTTAGAAATGGTGCCTAGCATAAGGAATGAGAACTCCACCAATTCATGTGATTAAAAGAGTAAGAAGGATCATATCTTTCATGGTCCTAAGCCAAATTTTTGAAGGGAAAGAGTATGCAAGGTATCCTCATCATATGAGGAAATAATATCATGTATTAACAAGATATGTAAAGAATTATCCAAGTCCTCTGTATTTAAATAAAAGTAATATAGGAAAAGGATGGAAGAGAGAAAGATGGATAAATGGAGGAAGGGAATGAGGGGTTTTTCCACATGTGATAATTGTGGAAAGAATAATATTGGAAAATTATTGAAGGGAATGGGAGTCTATTATAAATGTGGAGAAAAAGGACACCAATTTCGTGATTACAAGGTTTATAAAAAGGTTTACAATGTACAATGATTCAACTGTGAGGAGATGTGACACTATGTGAATCAATGACCCAAGCATCAAAGAAATATACCCCAAATGATGCTATTGGATAACGATAAATTTATTTTTCTACCATATATGAAGAGGAATAATTAATATGTCTATTTAGTAATTATTTCATTTCAATATTTTATTAGCAATGTACTAGTTATAAGAATTATGGAATATATGTGGAATGTACTGCAGTACTTTTTTATTAAGAATTTCAGACCATATGTTGAATGGTACTATGAAAAGATATTCAATATAAAGTTAACCTTTTTGGAAAACACATTATAGATAGAAATACCACCCTCAATATATTTCTAATGTTGAGATAATGATGAAGAAATGGTTTATTGAATAACAACTGACTACCTTGGAAATGATTATTGACTTATTGAAAATTGTTCTATGCTATCATTGATGGATTTTAAAACACTTTTGGATTTAATTAATATATCCAATAACACATATCTTACTTATGTAATACAGAAGAATTTATGTTTCCAATAAGGTTTTATGGTAATTTAAGTTATTACCATATTCTAAGAGGATACATGATGAAGTTATTAACATGTTTGGAATGTGAAAATTTATAGATTCTTCATGTTGATTAAGGGATAATGATAAATTCATCTTGGAAATTCTGTAACCTTCTTTCTAAATTGTTGGGTCATTATATTTTGGAAAGTTTAACCATTTATGAATGATTTAAGTTGATCATTGTATGAGGTTTTAGAGGTTAATATATTACTTCACCACATGATGTGTCATGTGCTAAGAAATGAAGTATAAATAATTCAAGGCACAATAAAAGGGTAAGATTGTGTTTATAAAATAGAAACATATATTTATACTATTATAGAGTAGAATAATTCCTCAACTCAAGGAAAAGAGTCTTAAATAAAATGTTTTCCTATTATCATAATCTTTTATAGTATCAATGAATTTTTTTTCATTATAGTAGTTTATAGTTTTGTAGTAATCAACTTTCACCTAAACATGTTCTCTATCACTTTCCATTAGAACTTCATAGTTTGATTTTTCTTCTATGTCTAGGTTTTTAATTCTAACTAATATCACCCCATTTGAAAGCATAATTTTTGTGGTGACCACCTCATTTCCCTTAACCTCTTTTAAGAGTATATTTTATTAACCCTATTTCCGATGTGGGTTTCACACAAGGGAATTTTCAAGTATCAACCTTTAACTTTTGAAGTATAATTTCGAATTATGAGGACTCAATTTTGTTGAGGGGGGAATAATTTAACACCCTAGTAATTTGTTTTATAATTTTAAATACATTAAGTTATAAAAAATAATAATTTAAAATTAATTTTTTTAATTAATAATAATACTTATAAATAATTATAATTTATATCTTTCAAATTAATTAATTAATATTCTAAAAAAACAAATACTATTTTTACACTATTATTTTGTGTAAAAGAATATTTTAATATGAATATATGTATTTTATAGATATATTATTTAACTAAATATTTTAAAGTATAATATATATATTAACTATTATAATTATTTTGATAAATACTAAATTATGTTACAAATATATTAATTATTAATATGATACCCCAAGATTTTATGGTATGTTTCTTCTTAAATAATTCCAATTCTTAGATAGATTATTATGCATGCAACATTGAGTCTCTATGAAACAAAACTTTTTTATATTAGATAGTTATAACCTAGCCATTAAACTTAATTTTTTCACTTATGTGATTTGAATTTCGAAAAAGGGATATACACAGTTGAGTTTAGTAAGATATTTAGAGACCGATATGATCAACTTAATTTTTAGTGAATAGTAACTTACCCTTAAAAATAGTAATGGTACCCTTATGAATATTAATGTACCCTTATGAATATTAATATGACCTGTATGAATAGTAACCTCATCCATGAAAGTACAAATAAAATTTAGGCACCTTATAAATGAAAGTGAATATTTAAAAAATTAATAATTAAGTGTTGGTATTTTTATGAGTAATAAATATTCCATTAGAATTTATAATTAATAATTAATTTAAAATATAATTCATTTTCATAAAATTTATTACTAAATCAATATTTTTTTCCTATTATTTTAGGATAATATAATGAGACGTGAGATAATTTTTCAGGGTGTTATAAAATAAGTTATAATTTTAAATACTTATTTTTGAGAAAATAGTAATTTTAATCAAAATTTATATTTATCATATCTAGAAAATTATTTTTCATAAAATGGAGATTGTTTTTGGATTCTACACACCGAAAAATGGTTAGGGTGAATTTTTTGGATTTTTTAGAAATAGTTAAATATTTTATGAATAGTGAAATTTGATAATTTACAAAATATTCAAAATAAATGAATTTCTGCATCATTCTTGAGTCATAGATGATGTAAATGGACATTGGTTTGAACTCACATGCACATACTAATATTTTTTATCACAATAATAAATATTATTTCTTGTCTTGATGAAAATAATAAAATAATAAATAAAATATTGAGAAATCACTCCTTTTTTCCACTATAAAAAACACCCCTCACTCCCTCTTCTCTTCACTCCTTTAAGCCTTGAATCTCCTCAAATTTACACCCAAATACACTTCCCTAGTCTCTAAACACATCCAATATCCATTTTTATTGCCAAAATATCAAAACTCTTTCCCTTAAGGAGGTTCTCAAGGAGGTTATTTCAAGAGGTAATCCTATTCCTTTTTCATTTAATTTCATTTCAATTTATCTTTTTTATTATTTTATACTCACCTCCTCTGATCAAATGATCATGATAACTCCAATATCATACATATAATTTAATTATATCATGTTAATGAAAGATACATCACAAATATCCATACTCCCCCTCTTATTTTATAAAAGAAATCATCGTTCGGGGGGCCAATTTACAGCCTTCGTGGACGACAAAGTTTCATTCTTAAAATTATTATTCAAATCTATTCATGAAACCATTTTAATGTTTTATACATATTGTAAAATTTTTAATATAAACCTTTTTATTTTTTTTAAGTAACATATGTACATAATACTAAATGATAAAACAAAATGAGTTTGTTATGATCAATAACCACTATAAAAATCTAAAAGATTATCACTAAATGACTTATCGAATGATTCATCCTCATACCATATAAAAAATGATATACATAACCATTTAAACTTATTTATTTTCATTAATAATTTATAAATTCAATTCTAGATAATTATATCCATTCCACATGAACTTCTATACTCATACACAAGTATGTCGATAGTGAAAACCAAGGAAACAAACACTCTCAAACGATAAATTTGTATATTATAACTCATAAAAAAGACCATAAATAAACTTAATAAAATTATATTAAATCAGATAAATGTAGATAAGGTTATGAATTAATTAATTAATTTATTTAATCTGATTATTCATGACATTAAGATCAAGTAAATAACACATTCGGGCATAAGGTAAGGGGTTTCTCATCTCACTTTTATTTCCGTGATATTTCCATTGTTTGCCACTTATTTCTTGTGTGTGATTTATGTATACTGTTATTTGATATATAATATCATGATTCTATTTATATTAATGGTATTCAATGATTCATTTCACGGTTATTAATTTTTGGTCATGCGATTTGATTGATTACAATGTGGTAAGGGACTTAATCTCAATTTCCATTTCTTTGAGACATACTTGGTATTGTGCACCTAATCGTTTTTATATGGTGTATCTACTACCCCATTGAGATAATTTTTTATTTGAAATTACATTACTATTAAATATCCATATTCTTTTATAATGTATATTATTATTGTCTTATTCATATACCCTTTTACATACGGTGTTTATTTTGAATATTGTTTTAACTGTGGAAATATTGATGAATCTGTATATTATACTCATATGAAATTGATAAGTCATATTTTTATGGAATTAAAATTTTGTATAATAATTATTTATACTTTTAGTGATGTGTGGATCCCTCTATATCCCCTCGATGCATCGACAGGCCTCATGAGACAAAACAGTTGGCGACAAACCCATTGAGTTTGTTTCCAAAACATAATCAGACAGGTTTCTACCCAGAGACTTAAACCATCTAGAAAGTATGATGGTTCATGTTCTAGATACATTAATTCCAAATAATAATCATTCTCTTTATTCAGAATTCAATTATTACTTTCCATGAGGTTTTCACTATGACAAAATCTATGATGCATTCTCATTCTCAGTTTATTAATAGAGTGTGTTTTTAAATTATTCACCAAGCCATATTGATTGTGTATAATTGATTATGATTCAATTATTATTGTTTCATGATTCTACTATATGTAACCCTTACTGATAATTTTATCTCACCCCTTTCATTTGTTTTCCTTCCCTAGGTTATGAAGAAGAGATCATTTATTGGGTTTTTAAGGATGCAGTTTATTAGCTTTTGTTATGTATTATATTTTTTTTTTCTTTTCCCAATGTAAAATGGGTTACATTTATGTATCTAGTTTCTTCAAGACTACTAAACTAATTGGTCCTTCAAGAAATTATTCCTTATAATCATGTAAATTCAATAAAGTAATGCACCGACTCCAGGTTTCTCGGGTTGGGGCGTTACATGTGGAATGGTTTTACAAAGATTTTGGAATACATGGTTGGTGTGAGTTCATTTTCATTAGATGAGACCATTTGTAAGGGGAATTTACCATTGGTAACCTAGTATTAGTAACCTTGTGATGACTTGTTTAATTGAAAAGGGATCACTCATGAGTATGGAACTATCACCTGGGCACGCATGGTGTGTGTGGAGACATGGTTATGGGTATTACAAATGATTGTAAAAAGGTTTTATGATTTTTTTTATCAATTTTCATGGAAATTTGTTTATATATTTGATATAAATTATTTTTACTTCTTAAAATTGTTTTATATAAATTTTTCTAACAAGTTTTGTCCTAGTGTTACGAGTTGGAAAGTCATTGAGGAAATCCTACTAAGTTTAGACTCATCCCCTGATTGGTCATTGTTGTGAATTTTCATATGTAATCTATCGAGACACAGGTAAAGGAAATGTATATTAATTATTTAGTGATGATTCTTGATACTGTGGGCATAGCATGTAGAGTTGGAGCTTTGAGCGAGTTGGGTTTTGCGGTTGATGTCACTTGAGAGTTTTGATTTTTATGGTATTTTGGTTCTATTTGAGTATGTATTTTGGTTTCTTCTTTTAATATGATATGTTTTATTGGTTTGGTTATGTTTTGAGTTTTATTTGGTACTCATACATTATATAAAGGTTTGGTTGGTTATTTTTTATGTAGTTTTTATGTTTTATCTTTCGAATGGAAAATTGTCCACCAAATGTTCTTGAGGCCCTTAGAATTTATTGTTAGCCTTTAGTGTCTTGGGGATGTTACCTAAGGCCTAGTAGCACACCCATCACTTCTCAAGATAATTAGGAGGGGTTAGATGTTACACAATATGTTCTTCAAATGGTCTTATGGCATCATTGAAGAGTGGTCCAAGTAGATTTTATTCCTAGTAAAGTTAGAAGAAGTATCCAAATAATCCCATTCATTAATGTCATCAGCATAGATGGTAGCCTAAGGAAGCCTAATAGACTAATCCATCATAGGGAAATCAATGTAAAACTATATAAAGTAGTGGGCTCATTTATGGGAACAAAAAATTTTCTTGACTCACTTTTGTCAGCCACCTTGACACCTTCCATGGGGACCACAGCAACCCAGTTCCATCATTAATTGGTTTGGGTGTCTTATCCCATAATCTCCACAAGGATCTTTTATTTATATCTTGGACTTATTAAAGATTAAGATTATTCCCATACTTTTAGGTTTATAGGAATATGTCTCTACAAATATCTAGAACCTATCCCCTGTTTACCAGAATGGGGATTGTTGAGTGACATGTTTACTAATGTACATATATATAGTATTATATGGAGTTTTATTTTTAAAAATATTCACTGGAAAGTCTATAACACCCAGCATAATAGGAAATCCTCATGTGTGATCTTTTTTATATTCATATAGATGAATATCTTAACTTTCTAATATGAATATAATTGATGTATTAACATAAAAACTAATATGAAAATTTGACGCATTAAATTTATATATAGAATAACTAATATATTGAAAATTTTAACATACATATATTGTAGTATATAATATTGTGTGTATAAAATATTTTAAATTCAGTGTTGGTTTTTTTTAAGTTGGGGTCAAAGCCTCTTTTTATTATGAAAGTAGAGAACTTTTTCTATTTGGGTAGAGGGTGACCCATTACAAAGATCATAGGCCCAAAGCCAATTGACCTGTGAACATAGCCTAAAGATCCAGAGCAGCCCCATTATAGCATCATCCTACTTGCGTCATCAGGCCTACATCATGCCAGCATCACCATCTACCTACATCATGTCTGTATCACCACCTACATCATAAATCCACCTAGGGGATTTCTAGGATTAAAACCCCAGTCATTTGGATGTAGGATTATGGGGTTTACCACTCAAGAACCACCCCAACTAAAAAACGTGTGTATGGGTTATGCTTGACTACCAGTGGGGGGGGAACCAAGCCCATAGAATGTCTCACGTTCCCCAGATAGGAATACAAATAAACTTAATATTTTCATCCAATTTATTTATAGGAATGTGTGTGAGTAATTTAACTGTTTGGATGCTTGAAATTTAATTTTCCATATATTAACTTAGTTTGATCATACATGTGTATGATATAATTTCATTTTTCATGTAGTTTTATGTACTGAAACTACATTTTATATTCAATATGTATAAAATTTCATTTGAATTATTCATGCACTTTCTTTTTAGCATATGCAGTCAATATCATGAACCACATCTTCACGCAAGACACAAAATGAAAATACTTTATAATAAAGTGATCCTATATTAAAACCTTAATTAATTTTATAAAATATCCATATCCTTAATAAGAAATTTATATATATATATATAATTCTATATACAATATCCACACATGATATACATCATAGAGTATGTAATATATGAATAATTTGTATTATGTAATCATGTTTCATCTATTACTCTAATAATTTATTTTTTCCAACATATTTTTTTTACGACATTGATGATGAAGATTCAATAAAAATTAACAATGTTGTTAATTTGGATTCTATTATTTCAAAAATCAAATTCCAATGAAAATTTTCTTCTAACTTTAATAAGGAGAAAATAAAGTCTAATAAAACTTACTAGCTTTATCTTTTAAGATATATATACTATTTTTTGTTTCTTTAAAATATATATTCAATAATTAGAACCTATTATCTTTTAATTTCAATGATTATATTAAAAAAATTTAATGATTCCATACTTTTATATTTTATATAAAATAAAACTGATATATAACACAACTTCATATTCCTCATTATGTGATTCTATATGGAAATTCTTTATTATATGTATCAAATCCATTTAACATATTTATTGCATATATTTGTTCTTTTACATATTTTTTAATGCAATCTAGAGCTTGTATTTAATTTCTTATTGTGTTCCTTGTGTATTACAATGTTCATGTTCAAATATTGTATGACAATCCTCTTTTGAAGTAGCAACATCATCTTCTCAAATCCCCTATATCACCCTCAAGGTTATAATTACAATCATGGTCCTCTACCTCCACCTCTAGCAATGTGACGACATTCAATGTACTCATCTAACATGACTTGAGAGTATCAGCACCACCCCAACCCTCAAACTCTATATTATGGTAATAATTTCTTCTTCTCACCTCCTTGTTTTCATTGAAAATATATCTTGGTAAATTTTATATCGGTTTTGGGTCTTATTTTATGATTTTAACTAATGTAACAACATTGCATGAATTTTTTTCATATTTTTTTACAATAGCTTTGTGAACCTTTTAGTATAGTATTGATCTTGAATTTGTTTTTGCAACTTGTTGGAGTTGGATCCCTAGAACCAAATTCTATGTAATTTATGATAACCTATATTCATAGTTTTGAATATTAAAAATCTTTTTATCACATCATGATTGTTCTTATGTGTAACATTGTATTTGATAATGTCCCAAGAGCAGTTGTCGTACTAAAAGGTCATAGTAGTTCCCCGCTATGATGAGAACCTGGAAGTGCTACAACACTATTATTTATATATGTTCTATAGTTGGATGATATCATTTGAGGGGTACAAATGATACATACTATTAGAGTGGAGACTCATAGGACTTTGAGGCACATTTTCATGGTATACACCCTTGGAAATATCCAGAAGGATATTATGAGAAAGAGACCCACCAGTAGGAAATTCACATTTATATGTGTCATTGGATGTTCCTATCTGCGGATGTTTGTATTGGTATTTAGACTTTAATATTATTATTAATCAGTATTATGAGTCATGTATTTTCATGTATTGACAAAAAACATGATGATAGATGTTCGCGATGAAGTATGATATGTTGGGTGCATCATAATTAATATTGCATTAATGAATAATGTGAGAAAGGATTTGTCCCTTGTGTTATTTAACAGAAGTTGTTAACTCAAAAACTTTTATGGAAATTATATATCCAAAATAAATACATAGCCATGGTTTTCTATTGGTAGGTTCTATTTTCGTAAATTCAAAGAAAGAGGCATTGAGCACATAGGTTGATAGCACCAACAGGCAAGCTGCTTGATTTGAGATATTGTGATAAAGGGGTTATATTACACAGTAAGCATCCATATGAGGTATTATATCATCGTGACATTAACTTATTTCTCTATGGGTGTTTTTCTATGTTTCTAGACACTAACCTTGGACTTTAGGCTTCTCCGCCTAATGCCACTGAGAAAGAGGCCTAGAGGGTCACACACTAAATGTATTCAGAATCTCATATAAATAATATATTATTATTTATTATTTAATAAGTTGAATAAATATTATCCCCACATAAATTTTAATAATTATTCATGTATTCTTGATCGTATATATCTCGTCATCAGTTATTTGAGAAAATATAATGTGAGAAAAATATTTAATAAATATTTATTTGTTATTCAAGTGAATATAATATTTATTTATTTATTGGTGAATAATTTAGTGATATTTATTTAAAAAATAAATATATATTATTCAAGGTCTAATAAATATTATGGAGGAATGGAGGACTGATATTTTAGGTTTGGTGAGAAATAATAAATATTGAATATTATTTGATTAAATAATATTTAATTATAATTTACAAGTTAAGAACATGTCAAGAAATAATGATATTATTATTATTATTTCATATGGGTTTTTACTAGGATTAAATAAATAATTAAGGGCACCTGTGCAATTATTTTATTTTAACCCTAGAAATATATAAACCGAATTATGTTATTTTTTCAAGAGATACAATTCATTTTGTTTTGGGTTGTGCAAAACTGAATTGGAGAATTATCTCAAGCCCTTGAGATCTCTCTCTTCTATAAGAATGCTCTCAAGAATAGAGAGCAATATTCCTCCACCAGATCAAGGATAATTCTTTGGAAGTGGTTCTTTAAGTGATCAAAGGTGGACGGCGCAAGTGCAAGGATATGTCGTGCTAGAACCCAGAGATTCTTTCGGCGATGTTTGGAGATTCATGAAACACATGTGGATCACCACTAGAGGGAATATGAACTTGATTACTTCAAAGAAATGACACAAAAATGTATATCTATTTTTAGATTCATAAATGAAGAAATAATTCCAACAAGGATAATTATTTAATTGATTAAATTTATTATAAATAATATGTGATGATCTTTCCTATAGTTCTAGAATAATTTCTATTGTCTAGCTATTTGATTTAATTCCATTGGTCAAGACATTCAACATTGTGTTAAATCTCAGATTAATCATTGATCATGGAAAAAAGTAGAGTTGGACACCACCCATCACACGGTTCCACTATTCCTAGAACCTACAAGTGGTATCAGAGCGGTCACATAATTATTTATAATTATTTAAATATTGTTAGTGATTTTCACATTTTAATTTTGTTTTTCAATTCAAGTTTAATAATTTTTTTAATATGAATTGTGATATCTACTTCTTCCTCCTTCATTTATCATATATATAATATAGATGATTAATTTTACGATTAAAATAAAATTGTGGAACTCATCCGAAGGTGCCAAGGATTCTGGTCAGATAACATAGGAGTACACGCCATGTAATCATAATTACACGTCGTGTACTTGTGTTCAATGTGTCAAGAGTTAAATCATAAATTACTCAAACTATGTGCATTGTTGGCATGCAGTGTAGTTAATTCTTACACTATGTTTTGATCAGGAAAGACTGGCGTACAATCAACCAGAGTACATACCGTGTAGCTTGCGTACATAGTGTGTAGTCCCTTTGAGACAATGATGGTCCATGGATATCAATACATGGCCTACCTAACTGGTGACCATGTAATTTAGAGACCACACGGCATGTATCCCACTATACATGTCATGTACTCCATTTTCTAAGGTACGATTTACACACTGAGTCCCAAGGCATGTACTCCGGATAGACAGTGAGAGATGTACACCTCATGTAGATTAGATGCACACAATGTGTACTTATACATTACACAGATTTAAAATTTATTTATTATACTATATAAACCATGATACATTATTTGTGTGTGGTCATAAAGATAGGGCACTCCATGTGATAAGTTTTAATATACATCAATATATAAATGTTTAATTAATATATATGTAATGTTCAGATCTACATATCATGTATGAGTCATATTACAAGTTGTTACTCCACATGCATTGAATCATGACACATGACCAAAAAATCATGTAATTCATTCAATCATCTGTGAAGTACATGTCGTGAAAGTATGTGATAAGTCATGTATGCCATACATCACAAGACTAAAATAGTATATGAGTATAATACATGTTGGGTAGAATCGGATGGGTATTCACTATATTTCCTTCAAGGAACATTTATGTACACAGTTAATTTTAAATGATTTTTATTTAATTTGTTTAAAATTATAATGGATGAGAATCTCAAGAAAATTAAGATAATAATTATGATAAAAGAATTGATTAATTAAAAATGATAATTAATTGATTCAAGTGCGGTTTATCTTAAATAAGAACGATTAAGAATTGAATTCTGGTTTTATTAAATGCATAATTCGTTGCATGAATGTGGATGATCATAAGCTAGACCAGACCTTTGTATGTGATTGGTTTCGTTTAATTTATTATTAAATTAAATTGTTGGTTTGTGTGCCTTATCTCCTCTTATTATGTAAGGGCCTACGTGCTTGTGGTTTCTTTTATGTAAACCCCTTTTTCCTCACCTATGTATGAGTAAAAGCATATGTAAAGGATAGATCTACCAAGCTAGTGGAGGTGGTTCAAGTTTCGAGCCAAAGAAAAACCAATCCAAGATAGATACATTGGTGTATAAGTGGAAAGCTGTAACACAAACCTTAAATGGTTTAGGGTGTTTTTTCTCTAGGTCAACGGTTAGTTTATCAACTGCTAGATAAGATAACCACTAGTGAAAGCTCATGATCATACCAAATTATTATTTTATTTATGTTAAGTTGTATGGTTATTTCATTATGGATGTTTTTTTACAATCACAGAATTAATGAAATTAACGAGCATGCAAGAAAAAACTAAAATAAATTATCTTATACATAAATATTATCTAAGGCTTGGTTAATCACTTAGGTAAATCTACTTAATATTAACAATAATGTAATAAAGATAATAATTTGAAATTTATTCATAAAAGGATAAAATCCCTAAATCATATATATTAAGTCTGTATAGCCTTCCACTACTTTAGTTAAAATTAAACCATAGTTCAAAGTGCTTGACCAGCCAAATTTGGGGTGCTTTCAATTATCAGGGAATTCTAAATTGAAGTTTTGGGTTGAATTAACTTAGTTCACATCAAGGTTTTACTTCTAAAGAAATAATTGGTGTAATTGAGAGTCAAATGTTGAGGAAATATAATTTAAGGATTTCATGATTGGGGAGTCCAGTCAACGGATCAAGGGACTATGAGTTAATACAGTTGGAATTTGGAATGCCAACCTAAAAAAATTCAAGTTTATTTACCGATCAAAGTTGGGTTAATGAGAAGGGGTATATGGATCATTTCCACTAGGATGTCCAAGAAATAGGATATTCTGAAGTCAATGGTGAGAGCTATTGGGTTTCAATAAAATAGTGAGAGACTAATAAATATAATATTTATTTATTTTTATAAATTTTATAAGATAAAGTACTAAAATTATACTTATCTTATTTTATAGAAATAGCATTAAAATGACTTCAAACATATCATTATGATCCATATTTGAGAATTATAGCCTTCTCATCATCACAAATTTCCAAGAATGGAAAGTGAACCTATGTGTTATCCTTCACTATGAAAGAAAATTATATGTGATGGAAGAACCTTTTCCAATTTCACCTGGAAATGAGGCAAGTGATGAAGAGTTATCTCTCTATGAGAAATATATAAATGATGCTACATATGTTCAATTTTTCATGTTATTATCCATGTCCAATGAGCTTTTTAAGTAACATGAGGATATGGATGCCTATAGAATGATGTATCACCTTTAAGATCTCTATCAAGAGAAGGAGAGACTGTAGAGACCCGTACATGAAGTGCATGGAAATTACAATAATTTTGTGGAATACCAAATACATAACAAAAACAGACACCAAAGGACCGTAATAGTTTAGTGTCTTTGGAAACTCAGAATATAATCTTCTAATATTGGTGAAAGATATTCAACATATCCCATAAATATCTTCCCTTTTTTTCTTACCTAAAACCTTTCTTTATATCCTGGGGAAAATAAAACATATAAAGGGTGAGCTCAAATGCTCAGTAAGGGTAAGCATGGAGAAAATAAAACAAACCATATACATTTGAACTACAAAACATGAACATAAATTTTACACATCAAAATATTGAGTTGTGAAATAAATCATGGAAGTACGTAAGGCATAGGTCATAAAGGAACATAAATCATGATAAAATAGCATGGGAATAAAACATTTAATTGTGGAAAACCATTAAGCACATGATATAATTTCTATAATAGCCAAGGCATTGCTTCCAAGACCATCTTAGTGGACAAAGTCCCCTTCTAAATCGAGTTCATTCCTCGTTCCAGTACTGTATCACTGAAACAGATTAACTTACCATTCTATCCATGTCTATATCATGAGATATAAATCTTTACCCAATGCATTGTATGGAGATATAGGTCACACCCATCTCATAATGAAATCATTCTTACGTGTTCCACAATATAAACATAAATCATTCATCATAACCTAAAGAATAAAATGGGTTTCATAAACATCATCCCATCATAACATAATCCATATAAAATAAATGGATATCATTTCATTATAAGAAAAGTGAAACCATTTAAATCATAGAGACACCATACTTGAAATATACACATATTAAATAATGTCATCTTAGATGGAAAATAGTTTTGATAAAACACTTGAAATGAATTCTTGAGGAAAATATCCTTCCTTCTTCAAAATCATTTTCTTTTCTCAAAATGCCATGAAATTCTAAAAGAAAAGGATTTTGTTGAAAATAATCATGAAATTTTGTAGAGTAAACTTCATAGAAATAATTCATTATAAAACCATAAAAATCCATTCACACCGTATAAGTTAAAAAACATTCTTCTTGTACTTTTTCCGGAAAAGTCAAAAAGTACCTCATATGGTAAACAAAAGAAAGATTCCTTACATACCATGTAGTAAAAGTCAAAAATGGGTAAAAATGACTTTAAACATACATGAAACCATTTTTATAAAACAGGGACATGGATGATAAATATAACCCCAGTAAATACTTATGAATAAAGAATCTCGGATAAAAACGAGATTGAAAAAGTTATCCCTTACCTTAGGTCTGATATGCTTCATACGTATCTGAAACGCTTGTATAATGATTTGAATAATGTCATTGACTTATTAAAGAATCATATTCATTTTTATTATATCATATATGGTTCACTTATGACATTATATTACCCGTTCGTTTGTAAATTCCATGTTAAAGCAGCGTTTTGGGTAAAATCGTTTTATTTATCATACGTGTTTGGACTTGTTGTTCTTAATATTATTATTAATTATATCTTGAATTACTTACATCAAGAATTTAAATCATGATTTATATATCATATATATTCAGTATATATATATATATATAATAAATAGATAAATGAAATGAAATACACCGTTCATGGAGACAGTAGGTCGTACGTACGCATGAATGCTGTTTTCCTTTCCTTATTGATTTGAATGAAAGTAAGTAGATGAAATATATATATACATAAATAAATTATCTTTAACATGTCATATATTTCATTATTCTTCATTATATATACTTTATAATCATTCTATAATGGTTAACATGGAGAATGAATATCATCACGTCGTGGAGACGGTAATCTGTACATACGCACGAGCGATGATATCGTTCCCATAATTATTGAATTGAATTGGAGTGGATGATATAATATCTCAGAATCAGTATGATGTTATAATAACTATAAATATTTATTAATTACACCATTATACCCATCCAAGTAAGGTGGTGGTGGAAAAACAGATTACACCACAGTGTGGAGACGGTATTCCGTACGTACGCACGCGCGGTGATTTCATTTTCCATAGGATGGATATAATGTGAAATGGGGTTGTTTAATATTTATAATAACATATCAGTATATTATTTATACTTATGTTATTACTTTATAATGAAACAACTAAAGAAGAATAAGTTGAATAAGAAAGAAAACTTGAAAGAATCGGTAGAAGAGATTACCTCTTCTTCGATGCACCTCTTTTAAGCTTCCTCTTAAGGAACTAGAGTTGGTCTTTTGAGGAGACCATAAACTCTATAATGTTTCTAGGGAAGTTGAGAATGTAAATTTTTAGGGTTTTTTTGATATTGAAAGCTCAAAATTGTGTAAAGAGAAGAGGGGGGAGGTTCCCTTTTATAAGTGAGGAGAGGGGCACCTTAGGAAAAACTTAAAATATTATTTTATAATAAAGTCATATTCGGTTTATAATAGATCCAAATTGATTTATTTAGAATATAAAGTTGGGATGTGTCTAAATCCTCTCAACCAATAGGTTTTAGACAAGTTTAGGTTACTATTTTAACCTTATCATTTAGATTTAACTCTAAGTTAAATAATTTAACTTTTACCGTGTCTTCTTGTTTTCTTACACTATACGGTTAATAAACTTACTATAACAGGCCAAAAGAACCCAAAGTGGTTCATTATTAATATATATAACCTTATCTAAGTCATTTGTCTGAACCTTAGATTTTTAGGAATAAAATAACAATTAATAATATAATATTTGTTTTAAAAACTATTTTATGTCAATTTTGACACTATTTGGTAATTGATTTTTGTGAAAATCATAACAGCGTGATTAGTTCTAAAAAATTAATTAAATAAATACTAACATGTCATATTAACCTAGAAAATTACTATAATTCATAAAAGTCTCAATTTACATTTATTTGGGTATTTATAACATCAATTATGTTAATATTTCATTAATAAGGTAATTACTGCATCATCATTGTCTCATAAGTAAATTAAATTATTTAATGTCTAAAAATTATAAATAAAATACCATTATGTAGGAAATATTTTTATATTTCTAATTAATATTTATAGTCTAATTTATCTTTTTTATAACCCTGTATTAAAAATGTTTTAGTTATTAAACTGTGATTTTTACTCTTCTAACTCTTCTTTAAATAAAATAATAATAAGTGTCCTAATCTAATCCAAGTGGACCTAAAGGGTAATATTTTATTCCTAAGGTTTTTTTTGGTCGAATTACACTTATCCAATAGAATTAGGACATGTTTTAGGATAATAATAATATCATTTTTACCCTTAATTACCATATTTACTTTTAACCGTGGTAAATAAAAGTAAAAATGTTACTATTAAGAAAAAATTATTTTTAACTTATTGAACCACATTTTACTTCTTGATATTAACCGTGTTTATTAGATTTTCGAAATTCAACTCACAGAAGTGGTAAAATTGTTTTTTATGTACAATTGCAAATGCTCATAGGAGGTGGGTAAAAGACGGTGAAAAGTTCAATAAAATTTTTATATATCTAAAATTATTATAAAATGACTCCAATTAATTACATTGAACTTATATAAGTATTATGTATCAATTTTGAACAAAAATAAATTTAAATAAAATAAATTATTATTTAAATAAAAAGTCGGTTTTTACCAATAACTCAGTGTTTTCACTATTCATCAAAAATTGAAAGTTTTCAGAAAAATACCAAAATTTCACCCTAGGATAATTTCGATATTCCGAATCCAAAAATGAAGTCCATTTTGAAAGATAAAATTTATAAAATTTCAAAAAGTGGGTATTACTATTCATAATGGCTAGTTTATATAATATTTTAATAACATATCATTGTTTAGTGAAACTTGGTATTGCGTACACCACACGCTATCGTGGAAGGTCGTGATTGCGTGTAAAGCAATCCATGCCAGGGTTGCATGTAGTGCAACATTCTTTTATTGTTGTGTATAATATAATCCAACCATATTTCATTTATACATTGATTATATATATATATACACTCAATGTTGCGTAGAATAACTTCTATCAAACGATCTTGAAATTTTGTGTAACACGATCTAAGAATAGTGTTGCGTATACTACAAGCTAATACGGTGTTGTGTATAGTGTAAGATAATCTTGTTGTATCATGCAACGCAAGACATCAAATAAATTAAAAATAATACTTCTCATAAAATCTCGGGGTGTTACATTCTACCCCCCTTAAAATGAATTTCGCCCTCGAAATTCGTCGGGGTTATAAATGGTTTACTACTTGAAAGTTTCTTTAATAGAAACCCACATTGTAAAAAGGACTACCAAAACTTAACTTTGAAAACTAAATTATGAAATGTAACGGTTACCCAAATTAACTAATCATTGTGTTTCCACATAGGAGAACATAGGTGAAAATATGGATATGGAAGAGAAATTTAACCATCAAGTTCTGATAGAGAGTGGTAGAGAACATGGCTATGAAAATGCCATCAATCACAAAGCCATAAATTTGTGATGATTTAAGGTACCATCTAATTCATCGGGTATAAGGGTACTAGGACAACGTTTTTAGTTCTCAAGATCATTTCCCTAATGTTGAAGAATTGTTGAATTAAAAGAAATACTAACTTGATTTTGGTACAATCTCACCATTGTTCATGCCTTGAACAATTTCCACTTCATCTATTAAATAAATGAAGTTGAATTTGTCATTCGTGAAGTGTTAGCAGATCATGCGATAGAATGATAGGTTATTCCATCTGTTTCTATCACAAAAAGTTTAGCACAATTTATTAAATATACATAAGTCCATCTATGCTGAGGTTAATCATATATGGTTGCTAAAATGGACTTATACTTCATCTATCATAGTGCTTAATAAAATAAAACAAGTTTCTACTAACCAGGTACTTCCTATAGGCCAGTGGTAGGTGATAAAGGTCTATCACACTTCAGTTTTGGGTTCGATTCCCGCATCCTTGTCCGACGCGATGGGTTGTCGCTCGTCCTACGGGTTGTCCTTTTTCTAAAACTACAATATTATAACATAACAAAAAGTTATATCCTTAAACAATACTATCTTATGTCCAACATAATCTATTCCAATCTTTAGGCTTATCCAAAATAAATCTGTCCAATCTCATAGTATAAAGAAAATGATTACTTGAAAGGTAACATAACAAGCATGTGAATACCATCATTTATCCCCTATATATCATAAGATATATCTTGTTGGTCACATTCCAAACATTTGAATACCTTAATCATGTATTCTTTTGAAACATGAATTACCATAGAACCTTAGTGAAAACATGAATGCTGTCAAAAGTTAACTCTTTCCACATACCAAAATCCCAAAATTTCTATATACTCAAACCATGATATCACTTTGTCCTTATATCAGTCCTGAGCTCATGAATACTATCAAACATTTCATTTTCTCCTTATCCCTTCATTATGAACATATAATCCGCTTTCCAAAAATATTTCAATCACTTTTCATGGTTACTGGTACCATACAATTATTGAAAACCAATATATAGATATTCCAAAATTCTACGATACTATAAATGAGATTCCATGATACTATTTTGAAATCCTATTACATAAACACTTAATCATTCCACAACATCATTGTCATACTCAACATCACAAATAGTGATCGCATGTGACTTCCCTTTGTCCTTTTTCTTAAGAGGTTCCTCACATCGATCATCATTAACCCTTGGATTAGGGCATTGATTAGCATAATACCCCATTTCCTTGCACTTGAAGCATTGAAGTGTTGGTGGAGCATTCTCTGTAGTCTTTTCTCTATTCACGTCATTAGAAACCTTTTTCCCATTTCTTCGGCACTCAGCTGATCGATGACCTTATTTTCCACACTTGAAACATTTTCTAGTACCTTTTATACAATCTCTACCATGCTTCTTTCCTCACTTTGAGCATAAAGAAACATTCACCTTATTCTCACCATTGTTCTGAGATTTTTCCTTGAACTTCATCTTTCATTTCTTGTCAAAACCATGAGAAGGATATGTAACACCAACTTCTAGTTCTACCTTGACAGCACAACATGAAATTTATTCATAGGTACTGAAGTCTCTTATAGCTAATGTCCTTCGAAGACTTGATTTTAAGCCACTTAAGAATCGGTCAACTTTACTTTCAGGTTGGATGATAAAGCCATATTCATACCTTGAAAGCCTTGTAAAATTCTCTTTGTATATACCAAAAGATTCATCATCCTTTTTCTTAAGATCAAGGAACTCCTTTTCCATATTTGTTTAAATAATTATAGGGAAGTACTTATTGAAAAATAAGTTATTTAACTCATCCCATTCCATGGATTCAATTTCATCTTGGGGCCTTGTATTCTTAATTAGAATCCATCACTAGTCTGCTTCACCTTCTAACCGGTAAACAGCCAAAATGACTTTTTCATGTTCTGAATAGTGAAGTATCGAAAATATCTTTTCAATGGTACTAATCCATTGTTCAGCAACAAGTGGATCATAAGACCCACTGAAATAAGGTGGAAGTTTCCTCATGAAGGAATCAATAGAATATTGTTCCTTTCTCTCCTCATTTGGAAGTCCAGAATGATTCATAGCTTGTGTAGGTATAGCAGTAATATTTTTCACTACATCTCCCGTAAAATTGGTTTCTTTAGGAGGACAATCATTGCATTGTCTATTAAATTGATCAACATGGTTCCTTCGGGTTCCAGTCATTGTCTAAAACCCAAAAAGAACAGTGTGAGAGGCAAAAATCATGCTAGGAAAATAGCATAATAAAGGGGGATTACTTTAAATATATAACATCTTAGGTTTAATTCTAATATCGTTACCGTAATTATAGGACTATAACATATACGTATACTTATCCTTAGGGACATCCCTAGACATACCTTAGAAATATCTCTAGGGATTTCACTAAAGTTTTTGCATCCTAGTTTCCAAAGGTTAACTAAACCTTTCCTCTAATACCAACTATAGAGACCCGTACTTGAAGTACATGGAAATTACATTACTTTTAAGGAATACCAAATATATAACAAAAAAAGACACCAAAGGACCGTAATATTTTAGTGTCTTTGGAAACATAGAATATAATCTTCTAATCTTGGTGAAAGATCTTCAACATATCCTATAAAGATCTTCCCTTTTTTTCTTACCTAAAACCTTTCTTTATATCCTGGGGAAAAGAAAACATATAAAGGGTGAGCTCAAATTCTCTTTAAGGGTAAGCATGGAGAAAATAAATCAAACCATATACATTTGAACTACAAAACATGAACATAAAGTTTACACATCAAAATCTTGAGTTGTGAAATAAATCTTGGCAGTACGTAAGGCATAGGTCATAAAGGAAAATCAATCATGATAAAATAGCATGGGAATAAAACATTTAATTTTGTAAAACCATTAATCACATGATATGATTTCCATATTATCCAATACATTGCTACCAAGACCATCTTAGTGGACAAAGTCCCTTTCTGAATCGAGTTCACTCCTCGTTCCAGTCCTGTATCACTGAACCGGATTAACTTACCATTCCAGCCATGTCTATATCATGAGATATAAATCTTTACCCAATGCATTGGAGGGAGATATAGGTCTCAAACATCTCATAATGAAATCATTCTTACGTGTGCCACAATATAAACATAAATCAATCATCATAACCCAAAGAATAAAATGGGTTTCATAAACATCATCCCATCATAACAAAATCCATATAAAACAAATGAATATCATTTCATCATAAGAAAAGTGAAACCATTTAAATCATAGAGACATTATACTTGAAACATACACATATTAAATAATGTCATCTTAGATGGAAAATAGTTTTGATAAAATACTTGAAATGAATTCTTGAGGAAAATATCCTTTCTTCTTCAAAATCGTTTTATTTTCTCAAAATGCCATGAAATTTTAAAAGAAAAGAATTTTGTTGAAAATAATCATGAAATTTTGTATATTAAACTTCATTGAAATAAGTCTTTATAAAACCGTAAAAATCCATTCACGCTATATAAGTTAAGAAAACATTCTTCTTGTACTTTTGCCGGAAAAGTCAAAAAGTACCTCGTATGGTAAACAAAAGAAAGATTCCTTACATACCATGTAGTAAAAGTAAAAAAAAATTAAAAAGTACTTTAAACATACATGAAACTATTTTTATAAAACAAGTACACGGATGATAAATATAACCCCAGTAAATACTTACGAATAAACATTCTCGGATAAAAATGAGATTGGAAAAGTTATCCCTTACCTTAGGTTCGATATACTTCGTACGTATCTGAAACTCCTGTATAATGATTTAAATAATATCATTGACTTATTACAGAATCATATTCATTATTATGATATCATATATGGTTCACTTATGACTTTATATTACCCGTTCTTTTGTAAATTCCATGTTAAAGCAGCGTTTTAGGTAAAGTTGTTTTATTTATCGTACGTGTTTGGACTTGTTGTTCTTTATATTATTATTAATTATATCATGATTTACTTACTTCCAAAATGTAAATAATTATTTATATATAATATATATTCAGTATATATATATATATAATAGATAGATAAATGAAATTAAATACACCGTTCATGGAAACGGTAGGCCGTACGTACGCATGAACGTTGTTTTCCTTTCCTTATTGACTTGAATGGAAGTAAGTAGATAAAAAATATATATACATAAATACAGTAGATTTATCATGTCATATATTTAATGATTATTCATTATATATACTTTATAATCATTCTTTAATTCTTAACATGGATAATGAATCTCATCGCGTCGTGGAGACGGTAATCCGTACGTACGCACGAGCGATGATATCGTTCCCATAATTATTGAATTGGATTGGAGTGGATGATATAATATCTCAGAATCAGTATGATGTTATAATAACTATATATAGTTATTATTTACACCATTGTACCCATCCAAGTAAGGTGGTGGTGGAAAAACAGATTACACCACGGGGTGGAGACGGTTTTCCGTACGTACGCACGCGTGGTGATTTCATTTTCCATAGGATGGATAGAAGGTGAAATGGTGTTGTTTCATATTTATAATAACATATCAGTATATTAGTGATACTGATGTTATAACTTTATAATGAAACAACTAAAGAATAATAAGTTTAAGAAGAAAGAAAACTTGAAAGAATCAGTAGAAGAGATTACCTCTTCTTCGACGCACCTCTTTTAAGCTTCCTCTTAAGGCACTAGAGTTGGTCTTTTGAGGAGACCAGAACCTCTATAATGTTTTTAGGGAAGTTTATAAGGTAAATGGGCAGGTTTTGGCCGAGCTTGAAAGCTCAAAATTGTGTAAAGAGAAGAGGGAGGAGGTGTCTTTTATAAGGGAGGAGAGGGGTACCTTAGGAAAAACTTAAAATATTATTTTATAATAAAGTCATATTCGGTTTATAATAGCTCCAAATTGATTTATTTAGAAGATAAAGTGTGGATGTGTGGAAATAATCTCAACCAATTGGTTTTAGACAAGTGTAGGTTACTATTTTAACCTTATCATTTAGATTTAACTCCAAGTTAAATAATTTAACTTTTACCGTGTCTTCTTGTTTTCTTACACTATATGGTTAATAAACTTACTATAACAAGAAAAACGAACCAAAAGTGGTTCATTATTAATATATATAACCTTATCTAAGTCATTTTTCCGAATCTTATATTTTTAGGAATAAAATAACAATTAATAATATTTTTTTTAAACTATTTTATGTCAATTTTGACACTATTTGGTAATTGATTTTTGTGAAAATCATAACAGCATGATTAGTTCGAAAAAAATTAATTAAATTAATACTAACATGTTATAGTAACCTATAAAATTATTTTAATTCATAAAAATTCTCAAATTACATTTATTTGGGTATTTATAACATCAATTGTGTTAATATTTCATTAATAAGGTAATTACTGCATCATCATTGTGTCATAAATAAATTAAATTATTTAATGTCTAAAAATTATAAATAAAATATAATTATGTAGGAAATATTTTTATATTTCTAATTAATATTTATAGTCGAATTTATCTTATGTATAACCCTATATTAAAAATGTTTTAGTTATTAAACTTTGATTTTAACTCTTTTAACTCTTCTTTAAATAAAATAATAATAAGTGTCCTAATCTAATACAAGTGGACCTAAAGGGTAATATTTTATTCCCAAGGTTGTTTTTGGTCGAATTAAACTTATCCAATAGAATTAGGACATGTGTTAGGGTAATAATAATATCATTTTTACCCTTAATTACCCTATTTACTTTTAACCGTGGTAAATAAAAGTAAAAAGTTACTATTCACCAAAAATTATTTTTATCTTATTGAACCACATTTTACTACTTGATATTAACCATGTCTCTCAAATTTTAGAAATTCAACTCACATAAGTGGTAAAATTAAGTTTTATGTACAATTGCAAATGCTCCTTGGAGGTGGGTAAAAGACGGTGAAAAGTTCAATAAAAGTTTTATATATCTAAAATTATTATAAAATGACTCCAATGAATTACATTGAACTTATATAAGTATTATGTATCTATTTTGACCTAAAATAAATTTAAATAAAATAAATTATTATTTAAATAAAAAGTCAGTTTTAACTAATAACTCAGCGTTTTCACTATTCATCAAAAATTGAAAATTTTCAGAAAAATGCCAAAATTTCACCCTAGGCTAATTTCGATATTCTGAATCCAAAAATGAAGTCTATTTTGAAAGATAAAATTTATAAAATTTCAAAAAGTGGGTATTACTATTCATAACGGCTAGTTTATATAATATTTTAATAACATATCGTTGTTTAGTGAAACTCGCTATTGCGTACAACACACGCTATCGTGGAAGGTCGTGATTGCGTGTAAATCAAGCCAAGTTAGGGTTACATGTAGTGAAAGACTCCTTTGTTGTTGTGTATAATAGAATCCAACCATATTTTATTTATACATTGAATATATATATATATACACTCAATGTTGCGTAGAATAACTTCTATCAAACGATCTTGAAATTTTGTGTAACACGATCCAAGAATAGTGTTGCGTATACTGCAAGCTAATACAGTGTTGCATATAGCGCAAGATAATCTTGGTGTAGCATAAAACGCAAGACATCAAATAAATTAAAAGAATAATTATCATATAATCTCGGGGTGTTATAGAGATAAGAGAGGTATGAGATCTCCAATGCTTTGTTTAAAACTAATCATAGAGAGTTTGTGCCAGTTAGGCCTCATATAATCAAACTTATTGGATACATTGAACACCTTAAAATCTTAGGGATTAAATTTACATATGAGTTGCATATAGATCTCATACTTTCATCATTTCCCAAGACCTTCTCCAATTTTATTGTTAATTACAATATGAGTAATAATGAGAAGAGTCTTTTAGAACTTCTTACTTTGATTCATAAAGAGTATTAGGATATGGGGAAAGATAAATTTGTAGTCCTTCTAGTGAATAATAAAATTAAGAACAAGGAAAAGGGGTCCAAGACCTATAAACAGTCTAAAGCTCCTGAGAACTATCCTTCTAAGAAGAAGAAGATCCATGGTTTGGGTAAGGACAAGGAGGCATTATGTTTTTCATGTGGTAATCTTGGACACTAGAAGAGGAACTGCACCCAAAAGCTAGGGGAAGATAAAGGTTCCTTTATTATCGAGTGTAATGTTTCCATATCTACGCGTTGGGTATTAGATATAGCTTTTTGTGCTCACAACTATATCCAAATGTAGGAACTGTGTATATTTCGAAAGATTTATAGAGGAGAGGTGGATATGAGAGCCACTAATGGTTCAAGGATGGCTACTCTGGCCATTGGTGACTATCGTCCTTCATTGCCAACATGAATTATTTTGGTTTTGAAATATTTTTATTATGTACCTACAGTTACCAAGAACATAATTTCTGTATCATTCCTAGATATGGATAGGTTTATTTTTAAGTTTGGAAATAAAATTTGTTTCTTTTATAAGGATAACATATTTTATGGTATGAAACATTTAAATAACGGTATTTATGTATTAAATTATGAAAACTAAGTATTGTAAATTTATAACGAATCATGTTCACATGACTCATATAACACCCAAATTTGGCATCACCGTCTTGGTCATGTAAACGAGAAGTATTTGAAAAATCTCTATCAAGATGGTTATTTAGACACTTATGATCTAGAACCACTTAAAAATTTCATGCTTGTTTATAAGGAAAAATGACTAAACCACCATTTGGTGGATAGGGTGAAAGGTCCATTGAGCTTCTCGGATTGATACACACTAATGTGTTTGGACCATTTATAGTAGAAGCTAGAGGTGGATATTCTTACTTCATAACTTTTGTTGATGACTTGAGTAGATATGGTTATGTATATTTAATGATATATAAGCCTGAGTATTTTGATAAATTCAAGGAATTTAATAATTAAGTAGAGAATCAAATAGTAAGAAGATAAAGAACCTTCGATCGGATCGAGGTGGATAATATCTTAACCAAGAGTTTATCAACTTTCTATGGGAGTTTGGGATTATATCTTAACTCACTCCACCTTACACGCCATAGTGGAATTGTGTTAGTAAAAGGAGGAACCATACCTTGTTGTACATGGTAAGATCAATAATGAGTGGTGGAGATCTTTCATTATCCTTTTAGGGATATGTATTACAAACTGAGGCATACACATTAAACCGAGTACCAACTAAAGAGGAAAATGGAATTCCCTTCAAGTTAAGGAGTGGAAAGAAACTCATTTTTTGTATACACATGTATGGGGTTTCAAGGTATTTTTTAAGGCCTTATTAGGAAAAAAACTAGCACCATGGGGAACAAAGTGTATCTTTATAGGGTGTCTTAATGAAACAAAGGGATACTACCTATACAAACCCTTATATAAGAAAGTGAATGTAGCCAGACAAGTCGTATTTATTTAGAGGAGAACATCCTCAAAAAGGATAGTGGGATCAAGATTGAATTTGATGAATTTGATGATCAAGATACACAAGAGTTGGTACAGGAACTGATTCCATAGGTCCTCATGGAAGAAGTAGTTCCTGAAACACAAGTACTATGTAGAAATGAAAGAGAGGTAAGAGGACTAGATAGATATGGTTTTCTAGTCACTGAAGATGGTGACTCATTATTGGTTGAAAATAATGAGCCTCTCTCCTACAAGGAAAAAGTAGAGAGCTCATAAGCCTCAAGATGTAAAGAATCCATGAATTCTGTAATGGATTCCATGTATTAAAACCAAGTTTGGGTTTTAATTGATTCGCCAGTTGATGTAAATCTCATTGGATTCAAGTGGGTATTCAAGAGGAAACTAGACATAGAAGATAAGGTAAATACCTATAAAGAAAGTCTAGTGGATAAAGGGTTTAAACAACATTAAATAATTTACTATGATGAAACCTTTTCACCAGTTTCCATGTTTAAATCCATTAGAATTATAGTTTTTATAGAAACTTACCATGATTATGAGATTTGGAAAATGGATGTCAAAAAATACATTCCTTAATGGGAACCTTCAGGAAGATGTCTATATGACACAATCAGAAGGGTTTGTGACTCCAGGTGATGTCAAAAGGATTTAAAAGTTGCAGAGATCCATTTATGGATTCAAGTAAGCAACCAGGTCATGGAACATTCGATTTGATGAACCCATAAAAGAATTTTGATTTATTAAGAATGAATGTGAGCTATGTGTTTACAAGAGGTTTAGTGTAAATGTGGTCGTTATCCTAGTAGTATATGTTGATGACATATTAATTATTTAAAACAACATATTGGTATTACAGTTGGTTAAGGATTGGTTAAAAAAGTGTTTCTTCAAGAAGGACTTAGGTGAAGTAGCCTATATTCTAGGAATTAGGATCATTTGTGATAGATCCAAGAGGCTTCTTGGACTAATTTAAAGTACATATATTGACCAAATACTGAAGATATTTAGTATAGATCAATCCAATAGGATTTTGGTTCCAATGTCACATGTTTTACATCTTTCTAATAAAATGTGTCCTCAAAAACAACATGTAAAAGAGAGAATGAGTAAGATATCATGTGCTTCAATAATAGGATCAATCATGTATGTTATGTTATGTACTAGACTTGATGTTTCCTATGAATTGAGAATGGTAGACAGATATCAAGAAGATCTAGGAGAACAACATTGGTTTTTTGTTAAGGTTGTCCTTAAGTATCTGAGAAGAACTAAGGATATGTTCCTAGTATATGGAGGAGATGAGAAGCTGGTCATTAGAGGTTATACTGATGCTAGTTTTCATACAAATCTGAATGATCTGAAGTCACAATTAGGATATGTTTTCTGTCTCAATGGAGGATCTATGAGCTAGAAGAGTTAAAAATATCCCATTATTGTTGATTCTATAGTAGAGTCTAAGTATATAGAAGATTTTGGTGCAGCCAAGGAATTTGTTTCAATTCAGAACTTTTTATAGGATATTGATGTGGTACCTAGCAATAAAGACCCTATCATGTTGTATTGTGATAATATTACAGAAATGGCTCTTGAAAAAGAGATAAGGTCACACCAACGGACAAAAAATATACTCTATAAGTATCACCTCTTGAGGTATTTCTATCAGAGGGGTAAATTTACAGTGATCAGAGTACCCACGAAAGAGAACTTGGAGGACCCCTTGGCTAAATTCCTATCTCATTAGAAGCATGAGTATCATGTGAGAGCTAGCGGACTTAAGGTTGTTAGCAGTTGGCTCTAGTGCAAGTGGGGGTCTGTTGGAGTCGGTTCCCTAGAACCAACTTATGTGTACTTTATGATAACCTGTATTCATAGTTTTAAATATTAATAAACTTCTTATCACATCATGATTGTTCTTATATGTAACATTGTATGTGATAATGTCCCAAGAGTAGCTGTCACACTAAAAGGTCATAGAAGTTCTTCACTGTGATGAGAACATCTATTCTAAATATATGTTCTATATCCGGATAATATCATTTTAGGGACACAAATGATACAATCTATCAGGCGTGGAGAATTATATGACTTTTAGGAACCTTCTCATGGTGTACGCCCTTGGTAATATCCAATGGGATATTATGATAACAAGACCCGCTAGTAGGAAATCCACATTTATATGTGTGAAAGGCACTGTTGTGGGTGCTTTCAAATGATTTGTAGTTTTGGGTTATTTAGGTGTAGTATAGTGGCTGACCAAAGTCGTCTCTCAAAGGATGAAGTAATTCAAGACAACATATTAAAGGTATTTTGAAAATAAAATTAAATAACTTAAACATACTACTTGAAAGTATGGGGGTTGTTTATTTTTTGTAAAACTATAAGAAGATTTCTGGAAGAAGATTTCATTTTTTTTTTTGAAATGAAGTTCTATTAAAAAGACACAATAAGAAGATGTTTTTTTAGAAAATATTTTAAAAGGAATAATCAATCTAACTCTACCTATTCACTTAATTATTAATCATTATCATTTAAATTAATCTCCACTTAATTTTTATCCCCTAATTTGTTAATCCCCGAACCCTATGAGAATAAACTTTACCACAAAGATGAAGTGAATTAAACCATAGGCTATCCTCGGAACAAGAAATTGCAGCACCCTGCTTTGATTTCTGTTCAAAGAATAGCTTATGGTCAGTGGTAAATTAAGGCACATATTTATTCTATAAATGAGTACTAATTGAGTTTATGGATTATGTTTGAACTCTAAAAATTGATCGTGTGTGGTTTAGAATTACCGATTAAGTTCGCACTTTCATAATTCACACAATTCTCAACCTCACATGTTTTGTGTTTATTGTTCAATTGCTTGATTAGTTTAATTTAAATTAAAAACTAAATTAATAGATCGTATTAAGTGAATTACAATAGTTCATTTATTCAAAATAAATGAATGAAGGAGGTTAGAGGTAGATCGATTACTAAAAAGAACTACTCTTTCATGGGTGGCGTAGTCATCGTAGAAACGTTTTGCATGTGAAAATGTTTAGAAAGGGTATAACCTAATTTCATTTCCACTCTTGATTCCATACCAAATAGGATGAGTAAATAAGAAGATAATTGAACAAAATAGAAGAAAAGATAAGAAATAGAAGAGGAATAAAGAAGTTTATTATGAAAACACAAACATTACAACATGAGAAAGAGAGGAAGCCTTCGATGAAGGGATCCTTGCTTCAAGAGCTCCCCCTATGAGTGTAGGAAGTTCCAGAACCTCCAAGGTGATTAGATGAATCCTATGGAACTTAAAAATGGAATCTCTTCACTCCTTGGCTGAACTTGCAAATGGGGTGCCCAAGGTGCCAATTTATAGCCAAAATGGGAAGTGGTTTTGGGCACCCAGATTTTGAGATACCATTTGAGTCTTAGTTCTGGGTTGGTAAATGGAATTATCTTGACTGGAACAAAAATGAAAAGTTTTAATCCATTATATTGCCTATCTTCATGTCAAATTTGGCATCTAAAGGAGGATTACATCATGAGATATGGTCGAAATACAGAACCAAATATTTAACTTTGTGCAGATTCTATCCCCTAAACATATTGGTTCGGATGGCCCCCTTAATGGATGAATTGGGGTTCGGTTTCTTGAGATGAGTTGTAGAACATGAAGCTATAGAGCGGCCTAAAAAATTGCATCCCATTTGGAGGCACTTATTTTTTAAAATGTGAAAAATAGTGGACAGATGTCCTTGGGCTTCCATGCAGTTTGGCCCATTTTCCTTTTGAATAATCTCCGACCCTCAAAATCACCTCCTCCTACAAAAAAATCACCAAAAAAAGAATAATTTACCTTTTTAAAAGTGATAAAAATTTAATAATTGAATCAAATATGATGTTCAATTTGAGATAATATTTGTAATTTTAAATACAAAACAAGTTTAAAATAGTGATGTAAGGGGGAAATACAGTAGTGAATCGTGATGCGATCACACCCCCACACTTACCCTATTTCACTCTTTGGAAAAACCTCATATCATGTATTCCAAAAAATTGTGACAAGTAAACATAAATATAAAATCAAAACAAATTTTAAAACATATATCCTTGAGATCCAACAATTCCACACCAATAAAAAAAAGATATCATTCCTCATAAAAATATTATTTCAAGTTCTCCATTTATATCATTCAATATATTTTCACTTCATTTTTCCTCCCATTCACACAAAACACTTACCTAAATTTCATTTTATCTTATTAAAAAAATGTCAGTTTTTTAGCAATGTCTTTCTCATCCAAACTCATACAAGGGTCGCCATAGGCTTGATAAATTCCTACATCTCCACCTGATGTGAGTCAAGAACATAGGTTTATCATGAGGACTTTTCATGGTTGTTTTGTGGATTTAGATTGGTAGTATTTTGATGTGAAAAAAATTGATGTGTAATAAGGAGGGCTTGGCTCTTTTTGAAGCAAGATTTCATTATTCTAATTTTCACTTAAATATGGTCTCCTCCTTAATCCCCTTAGTATTAATTCAGCTCCATCGTCATAAAAACTCACGGAAAGTTTTCACCATTCATCATTTCAACAACAAAAATGTCAATCTTCTCAAACATAGTTTTTTTTAAAGATCTAAATAGGCATAACTTTCTTTCTTTATTGGATGCTCCATAAAGGCACAACTTCTTTTATCATGAAAGCTCCAGAAAGGCACAGCTTTCAACATAATTATTTTTTTAGTTGAAAACACATCTCTTTAACATTTTATTCTCCTCCAAAATTATCACCAAATGAGGTATCACAATAAAAGATAGCTTCTCCCACACTTAAGTTCAACTAGATCATGTAATTTCACTTCAAGAGTAGGATGGATTGGGAAAATTGGATTGTAGTGTGGCTAACCTAACATTTTGTTCATGGATTCTAAGGGATACAAGGATTAAATATTCAAGGTAGACCATTATAAAAGGATTATTATAAAAGGGGTCTTTAAAACCAAAAAACACTTAAATCATTTAAAACACAATACCTTAAACCCTCAAGTTTTGATAGGAATAAATCAAATTCTGGTTAAATCAAGCATGGTTTGGTTCTCTTAAGAAGCAAGGTAAATGTAAATAATATGAAAATAATGGTTCATAAGACTCACAGGAAAGTGATTTAAAAAATAAATACAGTGAGATGTGGCATGGGATTCAAAATTTAGAGTACTTTTCATGAAATTACTAAAGATTTGAACTTGAAGCAAAGTCATTTTCATCATTCATTTAAGCTCATTTTCATGGGATAAATTTTTTCACTTATTAATATGGATTTAAAAATGGTGATGAGAATCATTTCAGCTCAAAAGTTTTAGAAACGCATAAAAATTGAGAAAAAACAAAATTTAAAAAAAACATAAAAACAATTTAAATTCCTAAACTAAAAGGTTCCCTCCCCCACACTTAAAATATTGCATTGTCCTCAATGTGAACCCATGAGATGATATGTGCAAATGAAATACAGAATTTTAAATAGGAAAAATAATATAAAAGTGAAAGGGTTGGGAACACCCTGATATTCTCAAGTGATGATGGGGTCATGCAGTGTGATGAAATCCACTGCATCAATAGAAATTCTCTCAATGTATTGCTTCAAACGATTCCCACTGACTGTAAATCTTCTTCCAAGGTCCTCTTGTGTGATATCCACTACACTATAAGGAAAAATGTAATGACCTGGACCTGAACAGCCACCTGAATAGTGCTAAACAGGTCGGGTGTTACTACCTTAGGCGCACCTCCCTGAATGCCAAAGGCTACCGACTAGCAGCGATAGTCTGTTAGGTATAGTGGGGAGGCTATACCCTCTCGGAGGATAATAATAAGGGTACTGGTCTGAGTATAATAATAAAAATGCAGTGGAATGAAAGACTCAGCAGACTCGAACCAGACCCGCAGAGCGAAAGCATAACCAATATAGATAAACAGTGAAAGCAGTAAATATAAACCACGGCAGTGGAAATAAACACAACAGCATGCTGATAAAATGTAACTCCTACTGAACAGTAAAACATGCATCCAAAGCAAGTCATACATAACTGAATATAAAAAGGGCGCCAATGGCTAACCAACAGTAGCTACAACAAGTAAGCATGCCGATACAGAAAAGAAAAACAAAACAAAGTAACCCCAGCTAGGTAAGACCTCATGGTCCATACTATCTCCATGCAACAACTAACGCAGCTCAGCTCCTGAAGCTGGCCTCTTTCCTGTACGTGAATCCATAAAGTCTGCACACGTCCTGGAGGGCCTGTGCAGGGTGTGAGACAAATCTCAGTAGGATACCACCCAATGGTGCATACCAAATATAAGTATTTAAGCATCCATGCATTTATAAGGAAAACAATAAACAGAACAATTCACAAATAAACACTAACTCCACAGGTGCTCAGCAGCCACCATGGAGTGTCACCTGCTTCGGACAATGCCGGAATCTCTGTCATGTAGCCCGACACCATGTGCCCCCTGACACCACGTGTCTCAAGTACCAAAATCCCAAAGGCACGCCCAAGAAGTAACCCGAAGGAACAGCGATGCCTGTCCTCAAATAATAACTGGAGGGACAGCGATGTCTGCCCTCAAATAAAGTATCCGTAGGGACAGAAATATCTTCCCTCAAATAACGGCGAGCCTCAGCCCCCAACTTGATAGCCTCAATGTTATCCCCTAAAGGTTCCTCACCTCCCACGTGGCTTCCTACGACAAGCACCCCCAAACCAAAAGTACCTAAACCGCAACTAACGGGGGCCTCTATCCACATGAGTGGTCAAAACCACCTCATCACAGAGTATCTCTGTGTGCACACTACTCAAATTTCGAGTGAGAGGTAATCACCAAAATAGTACCCAAGCCACCACATCTCTGACACCTCGTGTCCCTGTAACCATGTCGCTCAAGTCCGATGGCATTGTCATCCTAGTAACCCAGGCCATGCCCAACCTGACAGTCATCCTGCCTCAAACTGACGTCCATGACGCCCAATCCCATGTTCAAAACCACCCAACGTAACCTTGGCCAAGCCCAACCTATAATCAGCATCACTCAAGAATATTCGGGCCCTACCCAACACAACCCAAAGGGTCCAGCATATGCAATTTAGAAATTGCATATATAACAAATTTAAATAGAACACATAAAGAGGCAAAACATGAAAATAGTAGAATTTCCCTAACCCAACGGTTATCAGTTAATAGCACTGAGGTCTTGAATGCCTCTAATAATTACAGTAGGCTTAATAAATTAAAATCAACAGTTTAAAACATTAATATTGCAATTTAAACCATTTTGGCATCCCCCAGCCAAAATGCCCCAATGAGCAACGGCCCCTCCCCCAGCCCTGCTCAAGAAAAACTGGTAACATGGCATACCCAAAGGCATCCCATAGGTCCAACACTCAATTAAATATGAAACAACAGATAAAACGGGTCCCGCTCAAAATACCCGAAAATGCGCCAAAGGCCGTGTTACCCAAATGACCACGAAAACATGAAAAGAGGTATGCACCACCTACCTGAGACTCATACGATGATACTCCTCTGGTAATAGCCTCCAATTTGGGCTAAAACACGATAGATCTACAAAAGAATCAAAACCGCTCAAACCCCTATAACTCGTTCTAGAACAAAAATCAGAAAAAACGGCTCAAGAGGAATCAAGGCCTTACCGAGGGGGTTTCAATAGAACAATTAGTGTTCGTATCGGGGTTCGGATGAAGAAACGGGAGGGATTTGAAGTCTCAGCCATCTTGGTTCTGGAAACTCGACAGAAGAATCGAGTTCCACCTCAAAACGAGGCTACTGCCCGTTTTAATGCAAAAAAAGGAAGTACACGGTGTGTACTTCATGACTACACACTGTGTATATCATTTAACTGTTCATTTAGCGGATATAATTATGCCGACTTAATTTTCAAACCTGCCGACATGAGTACATGGCTTGTACTTGGTTTCCCTTCTCTTCCTCGCTGACTTACCCACACGCCATGTATATCCCTCATACGCGGCTAGACTACATGGCGTGTCCAAGGGGAACACGGCATGTACTTGGTTTAAAAAAATCTACCCAACCAACAGACCTACACGCCATGTGTGGCCTCCACACGGTCAAGGGTACACGGCGTGTCAAAAACTACACATCGTGTAGTGAGAAATTTTGACACGGTCATCACACGACATGTACTCTTCAAGCACATGGTCGGTCACTCACTTAACATATAAACAGCGTGTACTTAAAGTACACAGCGTGTAGTCTAGAAATTTCTAGAAACTTCCCATTTCCTCCAGTTTCCTCATAAACAAGTCAAAAATTCAAACAGGGTTGGGATTTTGACCCGTTCCAAAAACCTGGGTTCTTACAATCTCCCCACCTTGACATAGCTCGTCCCCTGGCTATCAAAAGAAACCTGGAGATGGCACCAAACATACCACCCCATTCAAAGTAACCCAGACTTCCCCAGTCTCAAAGGTCCCAGCTAAATTCTTCAAGGGGATCCCCACCTTAGGAATCGCCTAACCCGGTCTCAACCCAACAAAACTCAAAACAAACAAGGGTTTACTAACTTGTTCCCCGAACGCATAGTCCTTCAGTGATGCATCGTCACCCCTGCACCTTCTTGGCACTCCTGTGTCGTTCCCGACACCCAACGTATCCCGCACTGCATCGATGTCCGCCTCCACAAGGTCATGGTGCCTAGCACCTCAAGTAACCTGCATCATCGATGCCCCGATGCCCACGGCACCTCAAGTAACCTGCATCCTCGATGCCCTGATGCCCACGGCACCTCAAGTAACATGCATCCTCGATGCTCGATGCCCACGGCACCTCAAGTAACCCACATCCTCGATGCCTTGAATGATACACATCTCATATATATATATATATATATATATAGAAATATATCACGCACCTGATATGGTGCCAATCCCATTAGCTAGCATCTAACCAGTCCAAATAGATCTTGTACATCACGTGCACTCAAAACGAACATGCCTCTATATGTCATGCCAAAAAGGATACATGGGAATCACGGCGACACCGCGGTGTGCCTCTAACTGTCATCGGCTCACCAGCCTGCTCAGCCTCTAGCAGCTCCACAGTGTGCACCTGGACTGAACTACGGTTGCCTGATGCCTGACCTACCTATGGTGATGCTCTAGTCACCGGCCACTGACCCCTTAGCTAGATCTCGATGTCTCTATCACATCCTCTACGTGCAGCTGAACCTCAGCTACCCTCTCCTGGTACCGAACCTGAACCAACTCCAGATGCCACCGTCTGTCCTGGTACCTATCTTTTGGCTGTCTGAGAAGGCTGCCTGCAAAACCTCTCAAGATGCCTAACCTGTCCACATGCCCGGCACTCCTTTGGAGGCCTATCCTACTGAGTCCGAACATGTCCCGGTTGTCTGCACTAAAAGAAAATCACTAAATAACTACCGTTAGGTGGTCTAGTTGAATCCCTGGCCCGACTGCTCTGCTGGAACTCATCCCATCCTCGCTTCCTGCAATTTGAACCATCACCTGAAGTTATTTCCCGACCAACCTGGGGCATATCCCTCTAGTTGCCCTCTGTTATAAGAACCTGGTTCACCACCTTAGAGAAGGAACCCATCCTGAAGATGTTCACCAGGACCCAAATGGCGTGTCGTAAACCATCCTCGAAGCGCCTCACCCTAGCCACGTCATCGCTTACCAAACCATGTGCAAAGCGAGACAACTCTGTGAAGGTAGCTGCATAGTCCATAACGGACATGTCTCCCTGCTGAAGACTCAATAACTCCCGATCTCTCTCTTCCCTCAGTGTCTCTGGGTAGAAGTGCTCAAAGAAACTATCCTCGAAGTCCTTCTATGCTAGTCCCTCGTGCCTACGAGCCTGAACCTGCACATCCCACAACGCTTCTCTGGTCCTCTCAACATGTACGTCGCCAGCTTGACCCTCCACCCTGGAGGCATCTCAAGATGCTCGAAGATCATGTGCATACTCTCTATCCAGTTCTAAGCCACCTTCGGACCACCCTCACCCTGAAAAAGAGGCAGGTGCTGCAACTGGAACTCCCGTGTCAGATATGCCATAGATGGATATGTACCCTGCATGCCTCTATTGATCCCCTGCAAGATGTGTACCAGGCTCATTCGGAGATGCTCGTCAATCCATGGCCCGAACAATTCCAAACTCGGTTGTTGTCCTGCCTGCACTGGATCCTGAACCCAATCTTCTACCTGAGCCTGTACCTGCGGCTCATGCTCTGCCTGCACTAAATCCTGAACCTGATCCTGCACCCGCGGCACTGTATCCTCAATCGCCTGATGCTCCATCAAGACGTGTAAGAGGAACCCGCTGAATACCATAAATGGTCAGACATCCCATATATATATAACAATATATATTCAATGCAGATAAGAAAGCAGTAAAAGGCAGTGCATAACTACTACCCTTACTCTCCCCCACTGCAACCCAAGCCCCATGGCATCCCGGCCTCATGACCTCCTTACCCGCCCCTATCAGAGCCAAGTATCAATAGTACCTTAGGCCATGCCCGTCTTGATAACTCACGTTGCCTAAAACCGACGACTGAGTCGCCCAATCCTAGTGATAAAAATCACCTCAACCCATAGTATCTGCCTGCTCTCATAAGAGTTAGACCCAAAAAACTTGTCACATTCAATTCTACAATATAAAGCATGGAATACACATTGCAACAACAAGAAATTCTATCTAGAATTTCACCTTTTTACATTTCAAAGAATATTAGCATGGCAATTGATTTTATTCACATGGTATTATCACTTCACAAAGCATACGTGCAATTATGAAATTGAAATACCCTAAAAATGTGCCTATTAAAATCCAAACAACAAGCCTTTCCATACCGGGCCAAGGTCTAATTCTCTCTTACCGCACCAGGCCAAGGGTCACATATCACAATCAATAACCTCCCACACCAAGTGATCCACCAAGGTGGAAATCATATAAACTGTAATCTGAGAAAAAGCAAACAACAACTCCCACCCAAGGTAACTTGGTCCATCCCTCATACCTGGGGCTGCAAAAACCCAAGCACAAGCTAGAAACCCAGTTCCAGTAACAACCTATCCCTAGTCTACCATATCTCAAATAGTAAAACTAGCAGAAATAAAAAAGAGAAGTCTCAAAATCATTAGTGGCCAACAAAACACTACTACTAAATCCCTGTCAAGAACTCCTCTGATACCACTTTGTAACGACCCGGACCTGAAGAGCCACCCGAACAGTGCTAAACGGGTCGGGTGTTACTACATTAAGCGCACTTCCCCGAATGTCAAAGGCTGTCGACTAGCAGCGAGGTTCTGTTAGGTATAGTGGGGAGGCTATACCCTCTCAGAGGATAATAATAAGGGTATTGGTCTGAGTATAATAATAAAAATGCAGCGGAATGAAAGACTCAGAAAACTCGAACCAGACCCGCATAGAAAAAGCACAACCAATATAGATAAATAGCGGAAGTAGTAAATATAAACCACAGCAGTGGAAATAAATACAACAGCATGCTGATAACATGTAACTCCTACTGAACAGTAAAACATGCATCCAAAGCAGGTCATACATAACTGAATATAAAAAGGGCGCTAATGGCTAACCAACAGTAGATACAACAAGTAAGCATGTCGATACACAAAATAAAAACAAAACAAAGTAACCCCAGCTAGGTAAAACCTCAAGGTCCATACCATCTCCATGAAACAACTAACATATCCCAACTCCTGAAGCTGGCCTCTTTCCTGCAGGTGAATCCATAAAGTATGCATGCGTCCCGGAGGACCTGTGCAGGGTGTGAGACAAATCTCAGTAGGATACCACCCAATGGTGCGTACCAAATATAAGTGTTTAAGCAGGCATGAATTTATAAGGAAAACAGTAAACAGAACAATGCACAAATAAACACTAACTCCACTGGTGCTCAGCAGCCACTATGGAGTGTCACCTGCTTCGGCCAACGCCAAAATCTTTGTCATGTAGCCCAACATCATGTGCCTCCTGACACCACGTGTCTCAAGTACCGACATCCTGAAGGTACGCCCAAGAATTAACCCGAAGGAACAGAGATGCATGTCCTCAAATAATAATCGGAGGGACAGTGATGTCTACCCTCAAATAAAGTATCCGGAGGGACAGCGATATCTTCCCTCAAATTACGATGAGCCTCGGCCCCCAACCCGATAGCCTCAAAGCTATCCCCTGAAGGCTCCTCACCTCCCATGTGGCTTCCTATGACAAGCACCCCCAAACCAAAAGTACCTAAACTGCAACTAATGGGGGCCTCTACCCACACGAGTGGTCAAAACCACCTCATCATGGAGTATCTCTGTGTGCACACTACTCAAAGTCTGGGTGAGCGGTAATCACCAAAATAGTACCCAATCCACCACATTTCTAACACCTCATGTCCCTGCGACCATGTTGCTCAAGTCTGATGGCATCGCCATCCTAGTAACCCGGGCCATGCCCAACCTGACAGTCATCCTGCCTCAAACCGACGTCCATGACGCCCAATACCGTGGTCAGAACCACCCAACGTAACCCGAGCCAAGCCCAACCTGTGATCAGCATCACTCAAGAATATATGGGTCATGCCCAACACAACCCAAAGGGTCCATCATATGCAATTCAGCAATTGCATATATAACAAATTTAAACAGGACACATAAAGAGGAAAAACATGCAAACAGTAGAATTTCCCTAACCCAACGGTTATCAGTTAACAGCACTGAGGTCTTTAATTCCTCTAATAATTACAGCAGGCTTAATAAATTAAACTCAATAGTTTAAAATATTAATATTGTAATTTAAACCATTTTGGAATCCCCTGGCCAAAATTCCCCAATGAGCAACGACCCCTCCCCCAGCCCTGCTCAAGCAAATATGGTTACAGGGAATACCCAAAGGCATCCCATAGGTCCAACAATCAATTCAATATGAAACAACAGATAAAACGGGTCCCGCTCAAAATACTCGAAAACGTGTCGAAGTCCATGTTACCCAAAATGACCACGAAAACATGAAAAGAGGTGTGCACCACCTACCTGAGATTCATACAATGCTACTCCTCCGGTAAAAGCCTCTAATTTGGTCTAAAATGCAGTAGATCTACAAAAGAATCAAAACTGCTCAAACCCCTATAACTCATTCTAGAACAGAAATCAGAAGAAAAAATGGATCAAGAGGAATTGAGGCCTTACCGAGGGGGTTCCAATGGAACAATCGGTGTTCGTATTGGGTTTCGGATGAAGAACTAGGAGGTATTTGAATTCCATGTTGGCTTGGTTCGTGAAACCCGGCGGAAGAAATGAGTTCTGCCTCAAAATGAGGCTACTTCCCGTTTTAACAAAAAAAGTACACCATGTGTACTTCATGATTACACGCCATGTATATCATTTAACTGTTTATTTGGCGGCTGGAATTCCTCCGGCTTACTTTTCGAACCTGCCGACATGAGTACACGGCGTGTATCTATGGGTACACGGCGTGTACTTGGTTTCCCTTCTCTTCCTCACCGACTTACCCACACACCATGTATATCCCTCATACACGGCTAGAATACACGGCGTGTCCAAGGGGAACACGGCGTGTACTTGGTTTAAACAAATCTACCCAGCCAACAGGCCTACATGCCATGTGTGGCCTCCACACGGTCAAGGGTACACGGCATGTCAAAAACTACACGTTGTGTAGTAATAAATTTATACACGGTCATCACACGGCTTGTACTCGGCGAGCACACGGCCGATCACTCGCTTAACATATACATGGTGTGTACTTAAATTATAAGGCATGTAGTCTAGAAATTTCCAAAAACTACCCATTTCCTCCAGTTTCCTTAGAAATAATTCAAAAATTCAAACAGGGTCGGGATTTTGACCCGTTCTAAAAACTCGGGTTCTTACAAAAAACATTAGATACAATATAAGGACCTAACCATCTGGGACACAACTTACCAGGCATCAGCTTTAGTTGTGAACTATAAATAAGGACTTTCTATTCAACAATAAACTCCCTTTATTGGATCATTCTATCATGAGATGCTTTTGATCATTTCTTGTAGAGACTTGAGTTCTTATATGATGACAATCAAACCTGTAAAAAATTTGTGTCTTGAAAAAGTCCAATACAACATGAGAATCATCAGTCTCAGTGGACTTATCCTCCACCCATTTACTCACATAATAAACATAAACCAAAATATATAAAAAACAAATTAACTATGAAAAGGACCCATAAAATCAATTCCCCAAACATCAAAAATATCACAAAATAATATGGGTTGTTGGGGCATCTCGTGTCTCCTAGGAATATTCCCAGTGTGTTGGAAATGTGAGCACAACTTGAAAAACATATGAGCATCATGAAATAATCTAGGACAATATAATCCAGAGTATAATAATTTCTTAGATGTTCATTGGGGTCCAAAGTGTCCTCTACATGAAAGTGTATAGTAGAAATGAAGAACAGACTCAAACTCATGATCAGGAATACACCTCCTAATAACTTGATCGCTACACATGTGCCAAAGGTATGGATCATCCCAAACATAAAATATTGACTCACTATTTAACTTTTGGACTTGATGTTTCTTTAAATTTATAGTAATTTCATATTCAAGAAGGTAGTTAACTAAATCAGCATACCAAGAATGTGTACCTGAGATGGAATAAAGATGATCATCAGGGAAAGTGTCCCAAAGTGGTACCTCGTCCAATGTGTCATCCTATAGTGTGTGAGTAAGCCTACTCATGTGGTATTCCATCATATTTTTTGACCCCTTTTCCTTTATCTCAATATCAAATTCCTAAATAAGGAACATCCATCGAATTAGCCTGGGCTTTGCATCGGGATTCTTTAATAGGTACCTCAGAGCTGCATGGTTAGAAAAAACCACTACTTTAGAGACCAATAAATATGAACAGAATTTATCTAAAGCAAATATGATAGCAAGAAACTCATTTTCTATGGTTTTTTAGTTTTATTGGGTTGAATCTAGTGTCCTCAATTCATTAGCAATCACATGTGAATGTCCCTCCACCCTCTGAGATAAGACAGCTCCAACAGAAAAGTTGGAGCCATCACACATAAGCTCAAAAGGAATCTCCGATCATGGGAGTTGTATGATTGGTGGAGTGGTCATAAAATTATTTATATAATCAAATGAATTCCTATAAGAATCATCAAACACAAAATCAGAATCCTTTTGAAGTAATCACAACATAGGAAAAGCAATCTTACTAAAATCTTTGATGAAGCGCTGATAAAATCATGTATTCCCTATGAAAGATTTAACATCATGCACACATGAAGGGTAGGGTAAGGATGAAATAATATCTATCTTAGATCTATCAACCTTTATCCCATGTTTTAACACTATATGCCCTAAGACAATCCCATGCTCTACCATGAAATGACACTTTTCAAAGTTTAAGACCAGGTTCTTCTCAATACAACGATTCAAAACCTTTCCCAAACTAGAGATACAATCATCAAATGAAGACCCATACACTGTAAAATCATCCATAAATACCTCCATGAAGGTTTCAATAAAATCAGAAAAAATACTCACCATGCATATTTAGAAAGTATCTGGGGCATTGCAAAGTCCAAATGGCATCCTTCAGTAGGCAAACGTACCGAATGGAAAACTGAATGTTGTCTTATCCTGATCCTCCAGAGTAATAGGAGCCTAAAAATATCTAGAAAATCCATCCAAGAAACAATAATGTGTTTTCCCAACTAGTCTCTCAAGCATTTGATCAATAAATGGGAGGGGGAAATGGTCCTTGCGAGTGGACTGATTTAGTTTCCCATAATCAATACACACACACCAACTATTTTTCACCCTCATTGGAAATAACTCCTCTTTATCATTTTTAACAACAGTAACACCACTTTTCTTAGGCACAACCAAAATAGTACTCACCCACTAAGAATATGAAATGGGATAAATTATACCTACCTCAAGCAAACTTTCAACCTCTTTTTTAACAACTTCCATAAGGGTTGGATTGAGTCTCCTTTGTGGTTGCCTAAGCATTTTAGCCCCACCCTCCAAAAAGAATCTTATGCATGAAAATAGAGGGGCTAATACCTGATATTTCATCCAAGGTCCACCCAATTTACCTAATTTTCTCCCTCAAAATATTCAAAAAAAATTATTCATGTCCAAAAGGGATATTGTTAGCAATTATAACAGGTAATTTTTTACCACTTAACAAGTATGAGTATTTGAGATTAGGTGGAAATGGCTTGAGTTCCAGTGTAGGGGTGATGTATGGATGGAGAAATTAAAGGAACTGAAATATGTGCACAGTTAACATCAATATCAGAATATACATCATCAAAATTATAGAATAAAGCGTCAAACCCATCATCATACTCAACAGTCATGTCATAATCAGAGTTCAGTTGATCAAAATCAGAATATGAATCAATTTTAAAATCAAATCTAAGATAGGTTTGTGCATTAGAAACCAGTGTGGAAGTTCTCTTAGACATCAAACTAGAACCAATACTCATAATCTCCCTAAGCATAGGACAATAAAATTCAATGGGGTTTTTATTTGGTGGTTCAAAATGGGAGACAACAAAAGTAGAATGGTCCTCTAAGGGGTACTTCATGGAGTCCATAACATTAAATATCACAACTTCATCTCCAAACTCCATGTAAAGTGTAACCTCATGAACATTTATGATAATTTTTTCAGTTTTGAGGAAGGGACCACCTAAGATAACGGGAGCATGAGAATTTACCTGATCAGCCTCCATGTTAAGCACGTAGAAGTCTGCTGGAAATATCATGTCTCTTACCCAAACAGGTACATCCTCAAGAACTCCCACTGGATATGTTGTAGCTATATTCTCCAACTACACCAATAATCTCATCAACTTCAACTTACCAACTTATATATAAGAAAATAAAGAGTGAGGCATTACATTTATGCAAGCTCCTAAATCACAAAGAGCATCAGAAAAGTGAAACTCCCCTATGGTGCATGGGATGGTGAATTCCCCTGAATCCTTGCACATTGCTAGAGTTGGTGTAATTATTACTAACACATTCCTTCCAAGATTGATCCTCTCATTTCCCTTGATACCTCTTTGATTGGTAAAAAGTTCTTTTAAGAATTTGGCATACCTTAGGTTTTGCTTAATGGATTCAAGTAGAGGGATGTTGATCTTCACATGCTTGAATGTGTCCAAAACCTCTTTTTGCATCGCCTCCTTAGCCATCTTCTTGGTTTGTATAACCCTGTTTGGAAAGGGAAGGGGTTTAGGATTAACATCATCAATCTTTTTCTTACCTTTGTCTTTATCCTTTGGTTCCTCAATAGTTGGTATTGAATGGAGCTTCTCTGGAGTTGAGGTGAATCCCGGTGGAATCATGGGGGTAGAAGTATCATTCATTTACTTCATAATTATCAATGTGATGGTACTAACATTCCCCTTAGGATTTGGAGTAGGTTTTGAAGGTAGATTTCCAAAAAAATTACTTACAATTTCATGTAAGGTAGTGGCAATCTGGCTTATTTGAGTCTTCAACTCCCTCATCTCTGAACCTTGACTCTTTAGCTCATTCTATTGATTAAGAACAATTTGTTTCAAAATATCATCAGTATTAGAATATACCTTTGGTTGAGAAGTCCCTTGTTGTTTTCTTGTTGATTCTTAGGATTCAAATATCCTTTGGGGTTGTTGGAAACCCTACTGGTAAGGTGAATGTTGCTGGAAGTTTTGTTGAAAAGGGGGACTTTGTTGTTGTCCAGATCCATACCCCATGTCTGATTGATAATTCCACCCTTGGTTTTATGTTGGTGAAAAGGAATCATACTTCTTATGGGGATTTTGTTTTTGTTGCTACTGATATGGTCTTATAGGGAATACTGCAGCACAATCCTATAACTCTTGTAATTGGGGGAAATATTCAGTTGGGTGGTCTGTTTCAATGAAAATGCCACATGGCCTCATCGGAGTGGGTTGGGATGTCTGATGTACTCCCCTAACATGTGGTGTACCTAGATCACCAAATTTTTTAGAGTTTTGTGTCATCTTGTCAATCAACGCATGTTCAACTGCTAGTGTTTTGTCAACCAATGCCCATCCAACTGCAACATCCACCATGCTTCTCTCCATAGGTGTGATTCCTTAATAGAAGTACTGGATGAGTAGTTTCTCACTAATTTGGTGATGATAACACCTTGTGTACAACTTCTTAAATAGTTCTCAGTACTCATACATTGACTCCCCTTGTGCTTTCATGATCCCAGAGATCCCTTTTTGAATAGATGTGGTCCTTGATGCTGGAAAAAAACTCTACAAGAAAATATGTTTCAAATCATTCCAACAAGTTATATCTTCAGGTTGTAAATAATACATATAATCTTTTGCAACTCCATCAAGTGAGAATGAGAATGCTCTTAGTTTGATTTCATCTTCAGATACATTTCTTGGTTTCAAGGTTGATAAAACCACATCAAATTATTTAAGGTGTTTTTTTGGGTCCTCACCAGATAATCCATGAAACTTTGGAATAAGGTTAATTAACCCATATTTCAGTTCAAAGTCTAATTCAAGATTTGGGTATGCAATGCAATTTGATTGATAATTAATGCCTAGTGCAGCCAATTTTTAAATAGTTATATTAAGTTCATTGTTATTGTTTTCAGCCATTAGTTCTTGTTTTAATATTTATTTAGAAGTGTTTCCAATTTATGTGTTCCCAAAATGGATAAATTCTCCAACTGGTTTAATGTTGAAACTTCTCGTAGACTGAGAATGTCTGATTCGATCCCTAAAGCTACATTCAATATCAGGGTAAAGATCTAAGAGATCTTCATGATTAGTTCATGTCATAAATCAAATAAAAATGAAAATAAAAAAATTGGACCATAATAAAATAAAAATAAGAAGTTTGAGTTTATGGTCCAAAAAGAAGAAGAAGAAGAAAACAAAAGAAGAAGAAAAATTCAGATTGGGTAAATAAGGAAGAAAGAAGAGAATAAGAGAATAAAATAAAAAATAAAAGGAATACCTCTAAATGGTTGAAATAATTACTTTCCTCCCCGGAAATGGTTCCAATTTGAAAGGTCATGTCATGGTCACTTTCAAATGATGTTCGATTTTGGTTTATTTAGGTGCAACAGAGTGGCTGGCCAAAGTCGTCTCTCAAAAGAGAAAGTAATTTAAGACAACATATTCAAGGTATTTTGAAAATAAAATTAAATAACTTAAACATACTACTTTAAAGGGTTAGGATTTTTATCATTTATAAAATTATAAAAAGTTTTTTGGAAGAAGATTTCATTTTTTTGTATTTATTTTTGAAATGAAGTTCAATTAAAAAGACACAATAAGAAGATGTTTTTTAGAAAATATTTTAAAAGGTGTAATCGATCTAACTCTACCTATTCACTTACTTATTAATTATTATCATTTAAATTAACCTCCACTTAATTTTGATCCTCTAATTTGTTAACTCCAGAAACCCTATGAGAATTCAATTTACCACAAAGATGAAGTGAATTAAACCTTAGGCAATCTTCGGAACATGAAATCGTAGTACCCTGTTTTGATTGATGTTATAAGAATATCTTATGGTCAGTGGTAAATTAAGTCACATATATATTCTTTAAATTAGTACTAATTGAGTTTAGGTATTATGTTTGTACTCTACAAATTGATCCCTTGTGGTTTAGAATTACCGATTAAGTTCGCGCTTTCACAATTCACACAATTCTCGACCTCACGTGTTTTATGTTTATTGTTAAATTGCTTTCTTATTTTAATTTAAATTAAAAAATAAATTAATATATCATATTAAGTGAATTAAATTATCTCATTTATTTAAAATAAATCAATGAATGAGGTTATAGGTAGATTGATTACTAAAAAGAACTACTCTTCCATGGGCGGTGTAGTCATCGTAGAAACGTTTTGCATGTGAAAATGTTTAGAAAGGGTATAACCCAATTTAGTTTCCACTGTTGATTCCATCCTAAATATGATGAGTAAATAATAATATAATTGAAAAAAATAGAATAAAAGAGAATAAATGGAAGAGGAATAAAGAAGTTTATTATGAAAACACAAACATTACAACATGAGAAAGATAGGAAGGTTTCGATGAAGGGATCCTTGCATAAAGAGATCCCCTTATGAGTATAGCAAGATCCAGAACCTACAAGGTGGTGATAGGACTCCTATGTAACTTCAAAATGTAAACATTTCACTCTTTGGTTGAACTTGCAAATGGGGTTCTCAAAGTGCCAATTTATAGCCAAAATGGGAAGTGGTTTTGGGCACCCAGATTTAGAGATGTCACTTGTGTCTCGGTTTTAGGTCAGTAAATGGAATTATCTTGACTTGTAAAAAAGATAAAATTTTATAACATCATTTTTAATGTCTCCATGTTAAATTTGGTGGCCAAAGGAGGATTAAAGTGCTATATATGGCCGAAATACAGAACCAAATCTTTGACTTCGTGCAGATTTTGTCCCCTGGAAAGATTGGTTTGGATGGCCCCATTAATGGATGAATTGGGGTTTGGTTTCTTGAGATACGTTCTATAACACGAAGTAATGGAGTGGTCCAAAAAATTCAGTCCATTTTGATCCACGGATGTTTCTAAATGTGCAAAACAGTGGACAGATGTCCTTGGGATTCCATGTAGTTTGGCCCATTTTCCTTCTAGATCATCTCCGACCCTCCAAATCACCTCCTCCTACAACAAAATCACTAAAAAAAGAATAATTCCACTTTTTTATAGTCATAAACATTTAATAAATAAATCAAATAGGATTTTAAATTTGAGATAATATTTTTAATTTTAAATAAAAAACAAGTTTAAAACGGTGATGTAAGGGTGAAATAAAGCGGTGAATCGTGATGCGATCAATGTGTCATTGGATGTTCCTACCTGTGGACATGTTTATTGATCCTTAGAATTTAATATTAATATTAATGAGAATTATGAGTCATTTACTTTGATGTATTGATAAAAACCATGATGACAGATGTTCGCGGTGAAGTAGGATATGTTGGGTGCATCACAATTAATATTGCATTAATGAATAATGCGAGAAAGGATTTGTCCTTTTTGTTCTTTAACGGAAGTTGATATCTCAGGCCCTTTGATTGAAATGATATAGCCTAAATAAATCCAGGGTCATGGTGTTCTATAGGCATGTTCTATTTCTTAAAATTAAAAGAAAGAGACATCAAGTACAAAGGTTGATGGCACTGACATGAAACCTGCTTGATTTAAGATATTGTGATAAATGGATTATATTACACAATAAGTGTCTCTATGAGGTATTATGTCATTGCGGCATTAAATTCTTTCTTTATGGGTGTCTTGTCGTGTTGCTAGATGATAACCTTGGACTTTTGGCTACTCTGCCTAATGCCACTGAGAAAGAGGCCTAGAGGGTCACACACTAAGTGTATCCAAAATCTTAGTTAAATAATATTTTATTATTTATTATTTAATAAGCTGAATAAATATTATCCCCACAAGAGGTTTAATAATTATTCATGTATGTTTTATCACATATATCACATCACCAGTTATTCGAGAGAATATAATCTGAGTAGAATATTTAATAAATATTTATTTTCCATTTAAGTGAATATAATATTTATTTATTTATTGGTGAATAAGGCAGTGATATTTATTTAATAAATAGATAGAAATTATTCAAGGTTTGATAAAAATTATGGAGGAATGGAGGACTGGTATTTTAGGTCCAGTGAGAAATAATAAATATTGAATATTATTTGATTAAATAATATTTAATTATAATCCACAAGTTAAGAACATGTCGAGAAATAATGATATTATTATTATTATTATTATTTGACATGAGAATTTGCTAGGATTAAATAAATAATTAAGGGAACTGGTGCAATAATTTTATTTTAACCCTAGAAATATATAAACCCAATTATGTTATTTTTCAGGAGAGACAATTCATTTTGTTTTGGGTTGTGCACAACAGAATTGGAGAATTCTCTCAAGCCCTTGAGATCTCTCTATTATCCAAGAGCGCTCTTAAGAAGAGAGTGCAATATTCCTCCATCATATCAAGTAGAATACTTTTTAAGTGATTCTCAAAGTGATCAAAGGCGAAAGACGTAAGCGAAAGTATTTGTCGTGCTAACACCCAGAGGTTCCTTCAATGATGTATGGAGATTTGTGGAGCATGTGTGCATCATCTCTAGAGGGAATCTGCACTTAATTCCAATAAAGAAATGACAGAACAATGCAAATCTATTGTTAGATTCATCAATGAAGAAATAATTCCAATAAAGGTAACTATTTAATTAATTAAATTTATTATAAATAATATATAATGATCCTCCCTCTAGTTTCGGCATAATTTATATGGCCTCATTCTTTGATTAAATTCGGTTGATCACGACATTCAACGATGTGTTAAATCTCAGATTAATCATCGATCATGGAAAAAATGAAAGTTGGACAATGCCCATCATAGGATTCCACTGCGTATGGAATCTACAAGTGGTATCAGAGCGATCACATAATTATTTATAATTATTTAAAGATCTTTGGTGATTTATACATTTTAATTTAGTTTTTCAATTCAAGTTTAATCATTCTTTTAATCTGAATTGTGAGATCTACTTCTTCCTACTTCATTTTTCATAGATCTAATCAAGACGATTAATTTTATGATTAAAAAAATTGAGGAACTCATCTGAAGGTGCCAAGGATTCTGTCTGGATAACATAGGAGTATACGCTGTGTAATCGAAATTACATGTCATGTACTCGTGGTCAATGCACCAGGAGTTAATTTGGAAATTACTCAAACTGTGTGCATTAATGACACGCGATGTAGTTAATTCTTATATTGCGTGTTGACCGAGAAAAACTGGCGCATGATCAACTAGATTATACACCGTGTAGCCCGTGTACATGGCGTGTAGTCCCTTTGAGTCAAATATGGGCCATGTATTTCAATACACGGTCTGCCTAACTACTGGCCGTGTAATTTGGAGACCACACAACATGTAGCCCATTATACATGCCATATACTCCATTTTACGAGGTACAATATACACGCTGAGTCCCTAGGTGTGTACCTCATATAGACAGTGAGAGATGTACACGTCATGTAGCCTGAATGTACATGTCGTGTACTTATACCAAATTACGTAGATTTAAAACTTATTATTATACTATATAAACCATGATACATTTACTTTCATGTGGTCATAAAGATAGGACATGCCATGTGATAAGTTTTAATATACATTAATATATAAATGTTTAATTAATATCTACATAATGTTCAGATCTCCATGTCATGTATGATTCGTATTACAAGTTGTTACTCTACATGCATTGAAGCATAACACGTGGCTGAAAAATCATGTAATTCATGCAATCATCCATGAAGTACACATCGTGAAAGTATGTGATAAGTCATGTATGTCATACATCACAAGACTAAAACAGTATATGAGTATAATACATGTTGGGTAGAATCGGACAGGTATTCACCGTATTTCCTCTAAGGTACATTTATGTACGTAGTTAATTTTAAATGATTTTTATTTAATTTGTTTAAAATTATAATGGATGAGAATCTAAAAGAAATTTGGATAAGAATTATGATAAAAGAATTGATTAATTAAATATGATAATTAATTGATTCGAGTGCAGTTTATCTTAAATAAGAGCAATTAACAATTGAATTTTAGTTTTATTAAATGCATAATTCGTTGCATGCATGTGGATGATCATGAGTTAGACTAGACCTTTGTATGTGATTGGTTTCATTTAATTTATTATTAAATTAAATTGTAGGTTTACGTGCCTTCTCTCCTCTTATCATGTAAGGTTCTGCATGTCCATGGTTTCTTTTATATAAACCTTTTTTTCGTCACCTACGTGTGAGTAAAAGAATATGTAAAGGATGGAGCTCCCAAGCTAGTGGTGAGGGTTCAAGTTTAGAGCCGAGACAAAACCAATCCAAGAGAGATACATTAGTGGATGGGCGGAAAGCTGTAACACAAACCTTAAATGGTTCGTATTTTTTTCCCCTAGGTCAATGGTTACTTTATCAACCGCTAGATAAACTAACCACTGGTGAAAGCTCATGATCATATCGCTTTATTATTTTATTTCTATTAAGTTGTACGATTATTTTATTATGGACATTTTATTGTGATCACGTAATTAATGAAATTAACAAGCATGCAACATAGAACTAAAATAAATTGTCTTATACATAAATATTATCGAAGGCATGGTTAATCACTTAAGTAAATCCACTTAATATTAACAAGCAGGTAATGGAGATAATGATTGGAGATTTACGCATAAAAGGATAAAATCCCCCAATCATATATATTAAGTTGGTATAGCCTTCCACTACTTCAGTTAAAATCAAACCATAGTTCAAAGTGTTTGATTAGCCAAAGTTGGGGTACTTTCAATTATCGGAGAATTATAACTTGAAGTTTTGGGTTGACTTAACTTTGTTCACATCAACGGTTGACTGCCAAAGTAGGACTTGGTGTAACTGAGAGACAAAGGTTGAGGAAATCCAATTTAAGGATTTCAGGATTAGGGAGTCCTCTCAGCGGATCAAGGAATTGTGAGTTAATGCAGTTGGCATTTGGAATGCCTACCTAAAACCATTCAAGTTGCTTGACCAACCATAGTTGGGGTAATGGGAAGGGGAATATGGATCATTTCCACTACGATGTTCAAGCAACAGGATATTCTGAAGTCAATAGTGAGGGCTATCAGGTTTCAATAAAATAATGAGAAACTAATAAATATAATATTTATTTATTTGTCGAAATTTTATCAGATAAAGTACTAAAATTCTGCTTATCTTATTTTGTAGAAACAACATTAAAATGACTTCAAACATATCATTGTGATCCATACTTGAGAATGACACCTTTCTCAAAGGTATTGATAAATGAGGTGTTTTTATTAGTGCTAGCTAAAAGCGCTAATAAAGTTACCCTTTTATCAATGTTTTTAGCGCTAATAAAGATGTGTCATTTGTTAATATTAAAAGATATTTTTAGCTCTAAAAGAGATGACCTTCATAAAAAAATTATAAATTATAAAAAATCATATTTTAATTTATAAATATATTTATATTGATATAGATAAAATATATTTTCTTAAACATGATTTAAATAATATTAAATGTGAATTTCCACTTAATATGGAACAAATTAGTGAAAATGGTTTATAAAATAAGTGAAAATTAATATTAATTAAAAAATGACTAATTAGTATGGAGTAATTTTATTTACAATAAATATGCATTTTGTGAACACATTATAAACAATTTATATGTAAATATAAAGATACACGTAAATATATAAATATGTATTTAAATATGTAAATATTTAAAAAATATTTTATAGAAATATTTAAAAATAATTATATAATTATATATAATTATACGAATAAATATAAAAATAAATATATATAAATATATATAAATAAATAAAAATATCATTATATGTTGGCAAAAACAAGATGCAAGAGTGGTAAAGGCCTTCATCCTGCATGAAGAAGGTTGCATGTTTCAATCTTGGGCGTGGATAAAGTGGGGGGTGCTGATAAAACGGGGTGGCGGGGCTGGCGGGGCGCTGATAAAAGGGGAGAGGGGGTGCTGCGATTGGCTTCCAGAAATTTAAAAAAAAAATATTTGTCAAGAAAAATCAGCGCTAGAAATAAGCGGTGATAAAATCGGGGTTGCAGGGGTGGCAGAGTGCTAATAAAAGGGAGCGGGGGCGGCAGTTGGCTTCCATAAATTAAAAATATATTTTTTTTAGTTTTATCAGTGCTAGAAACAAGTGGTGATAAAAAGGGTGCTAATAAAAGAGGCGGGTTTTAAAGAATATTTGGAGTTTTATTATGCTAAAAAACACCGATAAAAGTAACTTTCGCCCGTGCTAAAAACACATTGATAAAAAGTCTCATTTATCATCATTTTTTTAGCGTTGATAAAGGCAATTGACTGTTAAGATGGTTACAAATGTCAACATTTTTTAGCACTGATAAACGTGAATTCTCACGTTGGTAAAAGGTGCTTCTATAGCGGTGTAAATTTCATTTTTTATAAACACATTCGACATATTTGTTAAATTTTCATTTGGTGTAGAGGTCAAAGAAAATTAAAGGATTCACCAGTGAACTGTTGCATTTTCTATACGATTTCTTTAATGTCATCTATTGTTTTTTATATTTTTTGTGATTTTATGTGAACTTTTTCGTATCATTGATTTCATAAAAAAAATTTGAGATTTAATGTTAACAACCAATACATATTTAATGTGGGAGTTTTATCATTTAAAGAGACCATGGAAATGGGTGCCACAACTTGAAGATTAGTTTTGACTTATTTGCATCTATCATTTTATTAACAGTGTTTCCATTAGAAGGGGAGAGGGGGTGTCGCGGTTGGATTCCTGAATTTTTTTAAAAAAAATAAGTTTTATCTATGCTAGAAATAAGTGTTGATTAAAAAACATTGATAAAGGGAGCGGGTTTTTAAAAAAACTGAGTTTTATTGGCTCTAAAAAATACTTATAAAAGTCGCATTTATCAGCGCTAAAAACTCGCTAATAAACGTGGGGCTTTTAAGGCGCTTACAATGTCAGCGTTGATAAATGTAAATACTAGCGCTGGTAAAAGGAGCTTCTATAGTAGTGTAAATCTTATTTTTATAAATACACCTGATACATTTGTTAAATTTGTATGTGGTGTAGAGGTCAAAGAAAATTAAATGATTCACCGATGAACTATTGAATTTTCTATACAATTTCTTGAATACCATCTATTATTTTTTATATTTTTAGTGATTTTATGCGAACTGTTTCTTATCATTGCTTTCTTAAAAAATGTTATGAGATTTGATGTTAATCATCATTACATCTTGTGGAAGGTTTACCATTTAAAGAGGCCCTGAAAATGGGTGAAGTGTACCACCATTTAAAGATTAGTTTTGATTTATTTGCATTTATCATTTTAATAACAATGTTTCCATTAAAAGGAGTGAGAGGGTGTCGCGGTTGGCTTTCAAAATTTTAAAAAATATTTTTTGAGTTTTATCATCATTAGAAACAAATGTTTGTGAAAAGGACGCTGATAAATGGGGGCAAGTTTTAAAAAATATTATCAGTTTTATTAGCGCTAAAAACACTGATAAAAGTCATCCTTATCGATACTAAAAACTGGTTAATAAAAGACCTCATTTATCAACGTTTTTTAGCGGTGATAAAAGTGGTCGACTTTTAAGGCACATACAACGCTGGTGCTTTTTTTAGCATCGATAAATGTGAATTCCGACGCTCGCAAAATTCACTTACGTAGTAGTGTAAATTTCATTTTTTATAAATATATTTGGCATGTTTGTAAAATTTGTATGTGATGTAGAGGTCAAAGAAAATTAAAGGATTCACTGGTGAACTATTGCATTCTCTATAAAATTTCGTGAATGTCAACTATTGTTTTCTATATTTTTAGTGGCTTTATGTGAACTGTTTCACACCATTGTTTTCTTGAAAAATGGTATGAGTTGGTGACCCAACTCATGCCTTCAAAATTTATTAAATGAAAAGAGTTGCACAGTGAAAGATTGAGGTGAAGTGAATTTACACCAACTGGGAGTTTAAAGATTACAGATTGGAAATCATTGAAATATCACATCATGTGAGGGTTAGACCAAGCAACAACCCCAACACACCTCCCGATTTCTCTTGTAACTTTGAAATCTTCAATAGCGAGTCATTCAAGAGGCATCCTGCCACAGCTTCATCAGAAGGATTGAAGATCGTCGTGGATAGGAGTATCATCACATCACCAAAGAAAAATAAAAACTAGATTCTCGGAGGGTCCCTGCTCAAAACACACTCAACACCATCACCATAGATGAAAAACCCTCAAATCTCTGCTCATTTATGATACATCAGGTTCATGCATCCACACACAAATAGCTAATTCGATGACATGGTGTTAAGCATGTTTGGACATAACACACAATCTAGCTAAAGTCTTTAAATGGGTGTCAACACTTGAAGATTAGTTTTGATTTATTTGCATTTATCATTTTAATAACAATGTTTCCTTTAAAGGGGGTGGGGGAGGGCATGCCACGACTTTGAGAAATTTAGAAAATAGTTTTTGAGTTTTATTAGTGCTAGAAACAATCACTGATAAAAATGATGATGATAAAGGGGTTGGGGGGTGAAAAAATATTTTGAGTTTTATTGGCGTTACCAACGCTAAAAATGCACAGATAAAAGATATCATTTATCAATGTTTTTTTAACCCGGATAAAAGCAACTGGGTTTTAAAGTGCTTACAACGATATTACTTTTTTTAGCGCCGGTAAAATGCGCTTCCGTAATAGTGTAAATTTCAGTTTTTATAAATACATTTGACCCATTTATTAAATTTGTATGTGATGTAGAGGTCAATAAAAATTAAAGGATTCATCCGTGAACTATGCATTTTCTATACAATTTCTTGAATGTCATCTATTGTTTTATATATTTTTAGTGATTTTATGTGAGGTGTTTCATATCACCGCTTGAAAAGTCCATGAAAACAAGTGAAAGTGTACCACAATTTTTATTTATTTTCATTTATCATCTTAATAATAATCTTTCCATTAAACTTTTAGTAATGTTAGTTATTCATATTTCCATTAATCTTTTCATTTTATAGATCCAGTTATTAATATGTGCGTTACTATGACATCGTCTCGTTTTGCGGGTCGGTGCTTCCGCCCACTCTCCCCTATATATAATCCGCCGAGTTTCAACCTGGAGGCGTGGTGGAGTGGGAGGAGGAGAGGGAGGCAAGATATCTCCGGAGGCCTGAAATCGTGGTCGCTGTCTTCATCTTTCTCTGTTGAAGATCTCTCCGGAGGCCTGAAATCGTGGTCGCTGTCTTCATCTTTCTCTGTTGACTGATTTTCCGATCCGTATCGCGTATTCTCTGTCGGCGGCGGTCAGGTACGAGCTCCGAATTGTTTTGAAATCCACCTTCCTTTTGTTTTTACGTCTTGGATGCTGTATCGGTTGTGGATGCTCGAGTTGCATCGATCAGATTGAATGTTCATTTGTTTTCTGACGGTACTGCGCAAAATTAGGGATTTCTTCTGAAGTGATTTGTACCGTCGTATTGAACCTCGAGGCGTGGTTGAGAGGGGGGAGAAGAGGGAGGGAGCAAGATCTCTCCGGAAACCTAAAATCGTGGGAGCTGTATTCATCTTTCTCTGTTTGCTGATTTTCCGATCCGTATCGCGTATTCTCTGTCGGCGTCGGTCAGGTAGGAGCTCCGAATTGTTTTGAAATTCACCTTTTGTTTTTATGTCTTGGATGCTGTATCGGTTGTGGATGCTCGAGTTGCATCGATCAGATTGAATGTTCATTGGTTTTCTGACGGTACTGCGCAAAATTAGGGATTTCTTCTGAAGTGATTTGTACCGTCGTATTGAACCTCGAGGCGTGGTTGAGCGGGGGGAGAAGAGGGAGGGAGCAAGATCTCTCCGGAAACCTAAAATCGTGGGAGCTGTATTCATCTTTCTCTGTTTGCTGATTTTCCGATCCGTATCGCGTATTCTCTGTCGGCGTCGGTCAGGTAGGAGCTCCGAATTGCTTTGAAATTCACCTTCCTTTTGTTTTTATGTCTTGGATGCTGAATCGGTTGTGGATGCTCGAGTTTTATTGATCAGATTGATTGTTCATTTGTTTTCTGACGGTACTGCGCGAAATTAGGGATTTCTTCTGAAGTCTCCGGCTCCCGTGGAATCGTCAGGTTTTTGATCTTAGAAGCTGTCGTGCTTCCAGCTCGCGATGGATCGGACATGTCTTCTTCTCTTAGCAGAGAACTCGTTTTTCTTGCATTCAATTTTCCCGAGTAAGAGAAATTCAGGGAGACTCTTCACAAGTAAGGCTTATATCGGATATTTTTTATACGACTGCTATCCAATAATACGATCTTATCCCCTTTTTTGTGGCGTGTTTAGATTCAAAACTTGCACCTGTTTTTCTCACTTGGATCTTTTTGCGGGTCTGCAGTTTAAACTGGAAGCATAAACTTCGCAAGTAAATGGGGGGATTTTGATTTAAGTGGCGCGCCTCTCAGAGCGATTCAGAATCTCCGATCTGATAATTCAAGATTTCTGACAAAAACACACTAAAATATATTAATGCGTCGTTGTCAGCAATCTTAAATTATCATATCATAAGTACGTGTGTCCATACGTTTTTTCTTAAATTGTATTATTATGATGTATTATTTGGTTTCAAAATTGAGAAATAATGGAGAAATGTGGTCAAACTAAACCTCAACCATGAATTCCTACGCGTGTTTAAAACATGTTTTTAATTTATTATCATTGGATTTTTCAAAATTTTCCATTTTAGCTTTTTTTAATGGGGGTAAATAGTTTTTTACTTAACTTATATTTTACATCCAAAAATAAAATACTATTTATTACATAATTTGGATCTACTGATTTCAAATTTGAAATTCATTTTGTTTGATTCAATATTTAAAATAGATAAAAAATAATTTTAAAATACTAGATGTATAATGTATTAAAAACATTTTTTTATAAAATCTAACTTAATACTCTAAAATGTTAAATATGAGTTTGTAAATTAAAACCAAACATTTTTAAAGTTATAGTCACTTATAAAATACATATTCGGTTTAAAAAAAGATTTCATGAATTTCCACTTCATATTTATATACTAATAATGTTATAAAAGTTATGTTATTTATAAAATGGTATTTCGCACCTGTTCACCTAAAAATCATTTTATTTAGAAAAATCCTAAAAATTCATTTTAAACTTATATTGTTATGTTTAATTCAAAAAAAGTTTATTTTTTCCATTTAACATTCTTAAATATATAAATTTATTTTTTAAATAAAATTATAAATCACAGTGAAAAAACTATTTTTATAAGAAAATAACTTTTTAAAAGACTATTTTTTTATTCTTAATTTATGTATAACACTAATAAAGTTGGCATTAATCAATCAATATTATATCTTATTAACATCATCATTTAACAATAATATACTCTTATAAAAAAGTGCAACACATAAAAAGATGGATTCTTAAACACAATAATGAGGTAAGTAAATTTGTATAAAATAACTTTTATATATGTTAATATATTTCTTAACTCAATCACTTCAATTCGTACCTACTAATTCAATGACCATGTTATAATGGTTTAAACATATCATAGTTGAAAATGTACAGTGAAATCTTAGGTCATTACATTCACTTCTCTTAAATAAATTTTATTCTAGCAATTTTAAATATTATTCATTGAAGAAAGTAGGTGAAAGTATTCTTAACATATTCATCATTTTAGATACAACTTCTAATATAACATCCACTATACTCTTTTAGGTCATATCAAGTTACTTATCTTTCCTCAAAATAATATCATTCATTAATACAATCATGTACTCTAGTATGTATATATCATAATCATATATTCTTTGTAACATATTTTTCCCAAAACCATTTGAATCTCTAAGACATTAACTATAGTGAAATCATATATTCCTTTTAAAAATTAAGTCTTAATTTCAACCACTAGTTCATAAAGTCATACACTAGAGCGCGCGTGTGTGTATATATATCATAATCTTAAAAATTAGATAATTTTGACAAAAAATATCTTGGATTACTTTTTCATTAAACAAATAATCCATTTCAAGGCTATCAATACAATTTTACTCACTTTACTTAAAATTAATCAACCCTATATTACCTCAACATTTAGTATATATTAAACCTAAGAGTTGTGTATACTTCAATTATGTGTTCTTCAATAGTTATCTTTTGATATTTTATATAATCCTCATAACTTTTAGAAAATACTAGAATATCATTGATAAATATCACTCACTAATGAGAATATTTAAGAGTATCATGGTTTAATTTCTATTATGATATTAACCTCACCCATTTCAAGGCTATCATGTACTCTAGTATGTTCTTCAATTATGTGTTCTTCAATAGTTATCTTTAGATATTTTATATAATCCTCATAACTTTTAGAAAATATTAGAATATCATTGATAAATATCACTCACTAATGAGAATATTTAAGAGTATCATGGTTTAATTTCTATTATGATATTAACCTCACCACCTTAGGTAAGGCTGCAAAACTCACCTTTTTTCCATCGTAACAGACATATACTAAAATTCTCAGCCATTTAAGCATGATATCTTATTCGTTTATAAGACCTAGTTGTTTCTAGATACATACATTTCCCAGTTTCATTTTTGTGACCTCGTTTCAACCAAATATTAAAACACAAAATGGTTATTAATAAAATCAACGCAAATGGTCATATGAATATGAAAACTCCATCATAGGTTCTCTTGTACTTCCTAGCTTAACCTCGTAAATAATTGTCCCAAGATTATCATAAACTTTCTTACAGTATTTTAAACATAAAATTCATTGAAATCTATGCTTTTAAAACCCATCTTACACTTTATCCAAGGAGGCACATATCAATTAATATGTACATTAACTTATGAATCTCTATGTCTCAATCTAAGGTATCCATGGTCACTTTTATATTAGTTCATCTAACCTAAATATATTCAAATCTCTCATAATAGTTCATAATGTGAATGTGAATTAACCAAATCATATCTCATGAGAGTGTCAAATCGGGCGTGTTTTTGGGCCTATTTGTTGTGCATTAAGTGATGATTGAGTTAATACTCAACATGCCTTTTTTTTAGGGTTATTACCCATAGGTACATCTTTTGTCAGAATCTGCATCCACTTGTAGTATTTAGACAGAGATGTTATTGCTAGGAGAACCACACAATCTCTATTTTATCAAAACTTTGGGATGTTATCCTATACTTATACTTGTTTCTAGTATTTTCTCTAATATTCTCTCATCCTAATCCCCAACCGATATAAAATGTTTAGTATAACCAACATTAAGGTTTATCTATACCTTTGAAACTTTGATCAACCTTAACATATCAATTCTTAATGACCTTTATAACTCTTAGTTTATCTTCAACTGATAACATCATAACCTCTAAAGTTATCTAAACCTTTCCTTTGATACCAATCGAGGATCCCTAGACCCACACTCTTTGATCTAATGCTAAAAACGACATACTTTACGTACTGCCTTTGAAACACATCCTTAATTATGAGATCTTTCACACATAATGTTACATGTACTTTTTGAGGACATTTTTAGGTTTAGAGTTTTAGAAAATTAAGAAAAATATTTAACTAGTAGAACCCATGTTCTTTTTATCAAATGTACATTTTTTCCACTATATGATCAATTACTTAATCCATAAAAAGTCTTTAACATCTCTTACAAATCATTCACACATGGTACTCTTCTAGATACATCTTACGAATTATTTTTCTTTATAACTCGGGGAAACGGAAAAAAAGAAAGGGCTGAGTTCAGATGTTCAACAAGTGTAAATATAAGCGATAACAATTGAATATCATTAGTGAGTATCAGATGGATATGTGAGTATAATCAAGATATATAAGAAACTTATACCTAACAAAGCATAGATCATAAATCATGACATAACATAAGAATACATCATGAAAATTTCGCACATCATAAAAACAAGTCATACTTGAGAATTGTGGCACATCCATAACCCTGGTGGTTCAAGTACCACAACCTGTTTCTCATAGAGCATCACTCACCTATTTCACTTGGTGGATCAAGCTTCACTAACTTGTTTTTTAATTTGGATCGAGTATCACTATTCATTTCACCATTATCTCATGAGATTTAAAGCTTTACTCAATTCATTGGAGGACGGTATAAGACCCATCCGCAACTTAAAGATTAACCATACACATGTGTGCCACATAAAATATATCATCATCATATCATAAAGAACCCATGGAAAGAAAATGAGTTTCATATCCTTTTCAAATGGAACCACATAATGAAATCATCAACATGATAAACCCATGAAAAATAAATGGGTATCCAAAAATATTCAATAACTTTTTAGGTAAATACCATTCAATCAAGATAATAGGTCATATCATATTTACATCGCATAGATAAAGGGTATACAAATAAGTAAATAATTTTTCCAATTAATCGATGTATGACATCTAGGTGAACACCCTTCAATCAAATGAAGAGAATATAGAGTGTTCACAAAGCAAATGCAATGAAAGAAAAGTTTTGTCTATTCACGGTGGATGGTCATATATTTGATAGAAAAGAAAATTAAATAAGTCATCTAGAGAAAGAAGACAAATAGTTGCAAAAGAACATATTCCCAATGTAACAAAGGAAAATCAAAAGGATGTTTGCATAAATGAAAAACATTCTTGCAAAAGAATGTTTCGAACGATATCACACAAGAAGGATCTCGAATCAAATTATTTGATATCGTGAGTTCAATCCCCCAAATTATATATATATATATATATGTATGTATATATGTATGTATGTATGTATGTATGTATGTATTAGAGAATTAATCGTTTAACTTAAATCTCATGAGTGTAAATCATTTTGAATATTAAAATGAAAATGGGGTTGAAAACATAAAAGATCTTTTAGAAAACATTTTTAACATTGATGTAAAATACAAACTTACATTTCACTTTCAAAAGTAACTTTTGAAAAGGTGAAGTGAAATATTTTGAAAACTATTACTTTTAAAATGAATCTTCAAAAAATGGAGCCTTAAAAATGACATAAATATTTTAATAGGAAATGTGGAGCTAAAGATAGAACATTTGATTATGAAAGGAACCTTTTTTAATACTTTGAATTTATCTTTATCGAAAACCAACATTATAAAGAGTAATAAAATATTCTTTATATTAAAACTTCATTTTTCAAAGAAGATTATAAAATACCATATAATAAAATATTTGTGTGGGAGAACCCAAACACTGAAGAATAGAGTTCAAGATAAAACTCTATAACTCATAGAAATGATATTTGAGTTATCAATATCACTTATAGGCAACATACTCCATGAAGTAAGACATATTTAAAAAGGGGTTTATGTGGTGTAATGAACCAACCTGAGATACCCTCTTGAAAATGGAACCTGATCCAATCTACTACAGACTTGAAGGGTGTTTCCGATCCCCATGGGTTGGTGACTAACACCCGATCATCAAAGACAAGAGGGAGCAATTTGACCCAACTTAAAACAAGATACATGACATATATATAGAAAAGAAACCAGAAGCAGAACATATGCCATAACCAAAGAAAGACAGTGGTAGAGATACATCCCAAAAGTAGCAAGACAAAAACCCAAGGTACATGTCCAACAATCGAAAAGGACAACTAAAACCAGAAACAACTACTTTGTGTGATGAGCGGACACCATCCCACCATCTCACCATTAGCTACCGATACCCAGTTGACATAGACATCACTGCCTCACTACGACGCCTTGTATTTTCCTACATCAAAAGACAATACAAGGTCTACACACCACTGAAGGGGTGTGCAGTGTGAGATCTAAACAGGCTCAGTACAATCCCACCTAGGTTTTCCATATCAAGTCTTGAATAATCCCAATATGGTCAATTTTAAGAAAACATGACATGATAAGCAGTTAAACAATTTTTATATAAAATCATGGAAAATAGTTTCCTTTTTTTTCATGGTTCCAAAACCAATCCAGGTAAAACAGTTTCAAAGAATAATTTCAATAAAAAAGTTACATTTATCAAAGCATGTATATCAAATCCAAACTGAACAAGATAAATCATAATGGTAAACACCCCTAGGATAACAAAAGTCAGGCTAGCTAGGTCACTCGTACCATGATAATCAACAATGACTAGTGCACACTCAAGTCCCTAGAACATCAAGCCTTGGGAATAGAGGAACACCCCATGAGTGAACTCCCTACAATGTCACGATAATATTCCTAATACACATGGGCTAGGGAGTAGAGAAACACCCCATGAGTGAATCCCCTGATATAAATAATGAACAAGGGCTAATATTAAACCCTCTTCCTAGGTACCCAAGGCTTCCATGTGTGGCATACATCAATCAGTTCAAAAGGGATCATCAATTCACAAACAATTCCAAACCACCCCTTTTCATCAAAACATCATTTGAAAATACATTTCTTAAATACATTTCACAATGCTTTAAAAGACACATTTTCTTTACCAAAACAAGGGGGGGAAACCATCTATTCATTTACACACAAAAAACAACAAACACTAAGATCATGCTAATTCATTTATAAAATGATTTATAAAAACAAGAGTAATTATTTTTCAAATCCCATATGCTATAGATGAAACCAGCTACCTCAAACTTGAGTTGTACACTAACCGTGACAAGATCCACACAATACAAGTGGAAAGGAAACACAAGATCAACAAAAAGAGGCCCTAACAATGATTCTCACATCTTATAATTGAACTTCGTAAACAAAATGGCTGACAGGGAGGTTACACTAACACAAATCTCAAGAAACACGCTTGTCGTACCACAACCAACATAAGAACTAGCCTCCGGATGACGATCGCACAATGAATCTAGAAGGGATAAAAGAAGCATCATCACATGATCATAAATCCCAGAAATATAGTCCAACACCACTACCAAATCGATAGAAAAAAACAAACAGGAAGAAAGCAAACACATTTATCGAAAGAGAAACAGCCAACCAAGCCGGAGAATGAGTGATGAACGAAGGAACTCAGAAGATCAGAAACCACCCAAAAGTTCTTGGGGGAGACCTAGGGTTTGAGGCGGGAAATCACAAGCTTAATGAGAGGAGTTACAGGTGTGTGACGTGATAAAACTCATTGGGTAAAAAGAATTCATGTTGCGAGTCACTAATTTATTATGTGAATCCACCGGGTTGCATGTACGTTGAAAAAGGTGTTGCCTTTGTTAATAAAACCCAGTAGAACCATTCACAATGTCAATGGAATTCACGTCATGAACCTGATTCATGGCGTCTTCCCAACAATAGATTCATGTTGTGAAACATCCCTTCATGGTGTGAATTTGTTCTGCACCCTGCACCCATCCCAGCTTCCTATAAAAAACTCCTAGAACTCATAGGATCCTCTTCGACGCCCTATGAACCCATGAAATTCACTCTTAAACATTAATATAGAGCATTCATTTAATTAAGATGTTACAATTCTCTCAATTATAGGACTTTCCATCTCTAGAAAGTCATGCAGAAGAAGGGTGATATGAAAAGAGGTGAGGCCACTACTCCCTCACCGATGATTAGCACTCCCAAGTCTCGTGAGAGTATGATTCGTGTCGCCACAACACTTTTCCCAATAGAATAAACTTCCCATGTAAGACTTTTACATGATAATCAATGATCACCACTTTTTTTCCAAAACAGAAACATATGTCTCCAACTCAATCTCCTCCCAACTCAGAACATGAGATAGATCAGGGTGATAGTTCCTGAGTTTAGATACATGGAAAACATCATGCATGCCTATCAATTGAGCTAATAATTCCAACCAATAAGAAAACTGACCATGCCACTCAGTGATCTCAAATGGTCCAACACATCTCAAATCCAACTTCCTTTGTTTCCCAAGCTAATAGTGACCCAACTGAGGAGGGAATTTCAAGAAAACCCAGTCACCAACAAAAAACTCTGAAGGATGATGCCAATGATCCACTTAGGTTTTCCACCAACTCTGAGCTGTAACCAATTGTCGACATATATCCTGAATTTTCACTAACATCTCGTGAATGAGACTCAATCCCATAAGAGAGGCATTTACCTAAAGAGGTGATCTGTACGAGCGACCATACAAATCCTTAAAGGGTTCCCTTCTGATTGATGACCAATAGCTTTTATTATAAGCAAACTCAACTAGTACCATATGGATATCACATGATCCACCAAAATCCAAGACACAAGCATGAAGCATATCCTCCAGAATATGAATAGCACGCTTCATTTATCCATCTATTTGTGGATGGTAATCTATACTTAACCTAACGCTAGACCCCATCACCTCCTAGAGACTATTTCAGAACCTAGAAGTAAACATTGGATCCCTATCTTAAACAATAGTAGAGGGAACCCCATATAACCTCACGATCTCCTGAACATACAACATACCCAGATCTTAAACCTTGGTGGTATCCTTGATCAGAATAAAATGACTTGATTTAATCAATTGATAAATCACCACCCATATAACATTCTCCCCTCAGGTAGTCTATAAAAATACAACAATGAAATCCGTGGACACCTCATCCCATTTCCAAACTAGCATTAGGAGAGGCTAGATCATACCAAAAGGTCTGAGGTGCTTTGCCTTTATCTGCTGGTAGATGTCATAATGGGACACATAATCATTGATGTCGCGCTTCATACCTAGCTACCAGAAACACTATCTCATGGCATAGCATATCTTTGTAGTGCCAGGGTGAACGGACCATGAAGAACCATGATAATCATACAACACCAACTTCCTTATAGATGATGGGATGAAAAAGCAATTCTCAAATCGGAGAATGCAATTAGAAGGGAGAGACCAACCAGAAACGGTCTCCCCACCATAAAAGGTTTTCATGATTCCTCTAAACTTTTCATCCTGTTGCTGATCCTTCAGAATAGACTCGAGGAGAGGTGATGATAATTGAATGCTGGTCAAAACCATACTTGAATCATCCTCCTGTGTGTCCAGATGCAACTGAATGAAGAGCAGAACTTTCTTATTGAGAACATCAATGACAACATCCCCCTTTCTCAGGGTGTTGGTGATGTTGAAGTCAAACATTTATAGGTATTCCACATACCACCTCTTCTATAGATTAGGGTCCTTTTAGAAAAGATATAGCTTGTAATTTTATGATTAGATAAGGTCGTAAACCTCTCTCAAAAAAATATAGTGTCACCAACAGTTGAGCGCATTCATAACTATGGAAATATCCAAATCATGAGTGAGGCACTTCTTATATTGTGGCCAAAGATAAATATATCCATAGGACACAATGTTACCATCTTACATAATCACACAACCCAGACCAACACCATAAGTATCACACCACACCACATACCCCTTACTGGGCTTAGGTAAGATCAGAATAAGAGCCGATGTCAAAAGCCATGTCAATTCATCAAAAGAAGCATGAAATTTTGTATACCTTGTGAAATTCACCCCTTTATTGTTAAGATCATTTAATGGTGATTCTAACTATAATATATCATTATTTTAATAGAATATTGAGTTTGATAGCATACAAGATACACAACACCGATCCTAAACGAACTATGAAATATTATTATTTAAATATGATCGTTATAACCTAGACATTAAATTGGAATGTATGGATGAGATTAAATACATTATGAAATATATATATAAAGGTTCTAATAAATAAAAAATTATTTATTAATGATTAGAAAATAAGCACTTAATTTTTAGTAGTCATTTTATTCTTCAAAAATGTTTTTATTACTTTTTGTGAGCAAACATTATAATTATTTTTTGGAAATTTTTGAAAATTTATTTAAAAAAAAGATATAATTTTTGAAATAATCACATCAAAATTATCTAATGGTAAAATTTTGATAATTTTCTAATGAAAAGTTTGATTTTTCAGTGAATAGTGAAAAATACTGATTTTTATTAAAAAACTGTATTTTATTTTAAAATATTTACAGAGTAAAAATCTATTCTTTATTAGTTTTAAAATTTCATTAGTTCATTTTTATTTAAAACAATTCAATTATGGTTTTTGAAATGAATTTTATACTTACATTTAGTATAAAAACATTTTATAATTTAAAAGGGCATTTTTTTGAAAAACCGTTTTTCATCATGTTTTTCTAGTTTGATTTTAAATTTAATTCTAAAAATTTTGTATTTTGATTCCTCAAAAATGGATTTCATATTTGGAATCAGGAGGTATAAATTTTGTAAATACATCCCTTTTATTTTTAGTCAATATGAATAGTAACCTTATTAATTTTTGATACCATAGTAAAGGGTAAATTGAGTAATTAAAGTTAAAAAATAAAATGATAAGGACTAGAAAATGACCATAAAACTTTCCTTAATCTCATTAAATGAGTTTATTTTATATATAATCATCCAATATTTTTCTATATGGTCTTTTGTTTCCATTTGGATGTGAATATGACCTTTATAATATTTTATGTAATGAAAAGTCAAAAATATCACTCTTATTTTTAATAACTATAATATTTTTAACATGTGGTAAAATAGAGGATATGTTTAGTTATAAATAGTAATTTTAAATATAAATGATTTATCTTCATAATGGTAATTTAATATTAATTTTTAGTGAATAAATAATTACCTTAAATGTTTACATAACACTGATGTAGTGTTTATTCAATAAATTGAAAAATAAAATAAATAATATTAAAAATATTATAAGTAATATAATTTGAAATAATTAATGTGATATATGAATTTTTATAAGAATATAACATGTTAGGGATGTATAAAATATTTGGTTTGAATTTCATTTGTTGTCTTGATGTTCTTAAAGTCAATGTAATGAGTAGTTTCAAAATTGACATTAATGATATTTTGTGATAAATAATAATTTATTAAATGATATAAAATTAATAAAATATAATATTCAAAAAAGTGATTTGTATATGGTTGATAATATCAACCATGGTTCATTTATGTGTCTTCTGTCTATTTATAGTAAATCTATTGACCCTGAAAGACTAAAAAACATTATTGTCACGGTAAGTGTGAAAGGGGTTAACTGTGGGTTAAAACCAAAAGATAAGGTTAAAGAAAACTTATCTAAGTTTTATTTGATGATTTTAATTCAATACTCTCTCATCCTATATTTTAAATAAATCATTTTGGATCCATTTTGAATTGAAAATTAATTTATATTAATGTAATATTTTAGGAAATTCCAAAAGTGTCCCTCCCCTCTCTTATAAAAGGGCACTACTTATCATTTATTCACACTTAAAAACCCATTTTTTGGCCAATATCTGCCTAAATATCTTTCTAACATCCCTTCCCACATTCTATAGTCATTATTTTGTGTATAATACCAATCTTAGATGTCTTAAGGTGTTAAACAAATGATATTTTCCAAAGAATATGTATAGTTTTTAAACACATGTTTTAGTATTATTTCTTATTCCACATTCAAATATTCTTTAACCATGATAAAATAATAACAAAAGTATACTACATATACTAATATGTTATTATTTTAATTACATAACATATATCCACCTCATCCTTCATCAAATGGTAAAAAAACTCATCATTCATGTGTATGGCAGACTACCGCCTCATGAACCGATGCAATTCATTTTCCACCACCATCTATCACGGTTGGATTATAATAATGGAATTAATGTTTATATATGATATTAATGACATATTTATCTTTATGAAAATATAATATATCATTTACCTTTTTACTATTCTCTTCACTGAAAAATGATAATGTCGTTCATGTGTACGTATTGACTACCACCTCCACGAAGTGATGCGATTCATTTTTCATCACCACGTAACATGGATGATACATATAAGTATATTTAAAGAATTAACATGATATTCATGATATCATGATCATTCTGTAAAGATAAAATAATACCTACTTTCCATAACAATCATTGAAAAAATGGAAACGTTACTCCTGCAAACGTAAGACTTACTGTCTCTATGATTGTAATGTAGTTCATTTTTCATAGCCATATTTAATGGTTTGATTTAAAATTATAATTTATTTATAAAAATTATAATTATATCATGATTATTAGTCTATATATGATGGAATAAAAAACTCTTAGACCATACTCAACCTACTGAAGTCATTTTGGACTTATGAACCGAATATCGTCAAAATGTTTGGCATGAACTTAAATGATTAAGTAACTATTACAACATGGCAATAAGTTAAATAAAAGGAATAATAAACTTCAAAAAGGTTCTAAATAAATTAAATAATTAACATAATTTTATTATCAACGAAGATAAATAACACACCCGACAGGTTAGACTCAAGGTAAGAGACTTTCTTTTAAAAACCATCTTTTAAAGTTTCCCTTAAAACTCTTTTCTTCCATGTCCATATTTTTTTAAATTGTTTTATGGATGTTTTTATATGAATATAAAGTATTTATAAAGGAAGTTTTATATCTATTTTTACTTTCTTTAAAAGGTTTTCAAACAAAATATTTTTACGGAATGTTTTAACATTCTTTACAAAAGACATAAGAAATTTTCTATTTTAACGTATATGATGACAATGAATTTTCTCATTGCCATAACCATTATTTTATGTTTGGATTTATCTAAAATATTTTGTGTTTTATTCAAATAAAACCCCTCTTTACTTTTTTTGTGAATTTTTTTATTGAAAACGTTTTTTAGAGAAAAAAAAATATTTTGATATCTAAAAGTATTTTGCACACGGGTTTAAAAGAGTTTTCAAGGGTTTTATTCATAATATGGTCCTTGAACATTGTTTACGAATGGTTGTTCCCCATTACAGCTCACTGGTGAACCAAATATTTCTTATATGATGGGTGTTCCCAGATAGCACTCCACTGCATTGAATAATGATTATATTCCCCAAAGAATTATATTGGAAGTCAGTCATCTGGTTATTCCAATTGTAAGGTTTCTTGTAAGGTTTATTTAAGTGTTGTATGATGATGATGTCCTAATACACCTACATGACTTCTATAATTTCTAATGAGTTTTTATAGAAATCATTTATTTTCAAAAGGTAAGGTAAATGATATTTTTAAAATAAAGATGGTTCCCTTTCTAGGTAAAAAGGTATGTTTTTAAGAAAATAGCTTTCAAGAGTTGTCATGTTTTTCACAAGACTAACAATTTTCTTTATTTTATATTCCTTACTAAGATTTTTGTGATAATACCACATTTTTTAAAAAATCACAAGGTTTAAGGATTGGTAAGGTAAAATGAGTCCAGTCAAAATTCATAAAGATTTTTCATGAGAAGAAATCTTGTTTTATTATAAAAGTTTTACATTATGAAAAAAGGATACTGATCAGAAGTGTTCACTTTGTATTATATGGTTTTTTATGTATGAGTTATGACCTAATTCTCTAAAACTCTAAACCTGAAAAGATCCACAAATGAAAGAGAATGAATTCTTGACTTAAAACTCAAGATTATGAAATGTTTAAGGATGAGTTCTTACAGTTGGTATCAGAGGTCGATTTAGATAACTTTATAGGTTATGATGTTATTTGATCATAAGTTAAAAGTTCTCTACAACAACAAAGGTTAGGGAGAATTATGGTTATTTTGGGATAAATGGAAAGAGTTTAAGATAACATGGTTAAGAATATATACAGGTTTATCCTCCCCATATTATGGTTTATTATGATTTTATTGATATACTCGCACTGAACTTTTTTGTTTTAGTAAATGGATAGATCCAACAGCCACCAAAGTAACAATGGATGTGAAAGAAAATGTATTGGTTGTCTGAATGAGAAACCAAAAAAAAGAGAGATGTAGTGAAAACTCTTGTGGTTATTCTTCACTATTTATCATGAGTTATGATTAACAACTTGAACCTTGGTGAGTTTCCTGACACATCAAATAAGAGGGAAGTAATGGTCAATGGAAGTTCAGGTGATAAAGACCATAAAGGTAAAAATATTCAACAAACCATGTGTCAAGAATGTGGGATTAAGAACTCATGAAAATGACTTAAAAGGATAAGAAAATGTTTTATATGTGGTGAAGGAGGTCATAAAAAATAATCTGCTAAGGAAAAAGGAAGCATTTAGTTAATACCATAAAGAGGAATAAAGTTCTTCTTAAGACATCGATTGAAAGTTTTAAATATAGGGAGTATGAGAATTATGAAAATCGATGTCCTATGGGGAAATCTAAAGAACAATATCAACAAGACCATATAGATGAATTTTTATCAATGACTAATGCCATTATCGTTGAAGATGAGGAAACTTAAAATTTCATATGAAAGGTATGGATTACATCTTGGCTTATGTTTTTATATTTTTGAATCTTAGTAAATGATTCATATTTTTTGTTTATAGGAAGTAAGTATTAAGGAATAATATAAAAAATCTTGGTTAATGGATTATAAAGAATGTTTAATGATTAAGGTGTATATATATTGGCATTCAAGAGTTATAATGTAGTGATAGATTTATGGATGATGAAAAAGTTTAAAATAATTAATACTATTTTGAAGTTTTATATGATGGATGTTTTTTGTGAGACATTTATTGAATTTTGATAGATTTTTGAGGTATATGTAACCCTTAAGTTTTACATGTTAAAAGGTTATTTGAAGAAGAATGATATTTTCATTTTGTTGGACATAAGTTTAAAGATATTGATAACCTTTAGGTTTATATTATCTTTGATTATTGAGGTTATTTTTTAGGGTGTTCATCATATTTTTAGGAATTTTATAGAAATTATATTGATATACATTTAGTAAAAGGGCAACCCATAGGCCGGGCAACAACTAGTCACATCTGGCAAGGCCATGAGGCTTGAACCCATGACTAAAGGGTGACTAGGGTTCTTCGCCTACCACTGACATATGTGATTTCCTAGTTTGTATGAAATTTTTTTTATACTTAAATGATTTTAAAGATAAATGTTAAGTTTATTTTTCAAACATATGTTTGAAAATGAGATTTAGTGATTATGTGATTAATGTTATTTCAGAAGAAGTTCACTATTTTAGGAACCTTATATGATTTGGGTAAATAGAACATTTTGATATTTTATTTGAGGATTAAAGTTTGGATTATCTTTTAGGGGAAAATATGATTTTCATATGGCTTTATGTTGATCCAAGTCATTTATGGAAATTATTAGCATATCTTGGAGATTATATGATTATGATATATACATTTTGGTATGAGACATTTTGAGTGATTAATGTTATTTAGAGATAAATGTTAAATTTATCTTGGAAGAACATGTGATCAAATACTTATGATTTTTGGGTTTAAATCTTAGTCTGGAATATTTTGAAGAATTTTCAGGATAGTTATTTATGGAATGATTTAGTTTGAATTTTTTGGTATTACTGTTGAATTTTAGAGATTAATATTGTATTTATTCATATGAAGATTTATTCATTTTGGGAATTATCTCAACTTTTTCTAACCATTTTGATTTTGGTTAATATATAAGGATAAGAGTAATAAATTTCATTTTTTTCCTATGGATTATGTGATTCATTAGAATTTGATTTTAGTGCTTCAGGCATGAAAAATTCATCTTGAAAAATTCATTATTTGGAGAAAAAGATGAGATTGTGGTGGAAAATTGGCTAAAATATGAAATTACACTTGTCAAGTAAGTATATTTCTTTATGTTCTTAGTCTATGTAACATCCCAACCCAAACCACTAGGTCTAAGTCAGAATACCACGTGACCTCATGCGTGCCTCCTCGTATGCAAGAGGTTGCCGAATAGCAGCGAGGGTCTGAGTCTGTTAGTGGGAAGACTATACCCTCAGTATCATGTCATAGGATCAATAATCGACAATAACCAATATAATAAATAATCAGAGTAAACATATGGAAAGCTAAAGATGACATACATGTCATATGTTGGGAAAAATCCCTTAAGGTAACATTGCAGCATTTTTGGGTTGGTTGTGTTTGTTGACAAGGTGTGTTTTCATGGTGAATTTTTGAGTTCCAAATATATTGTTGAAAAACCATGTTTTCAAAGAACCATGAAAAAAGAATGGAAGATTTGGAGTTGGTACAAAAAGAACAGATACAAGGTGGCACTATTTTCCAGTGTTTTCCAAATTTTTTGGGTCCAAAATTTGGAGTTTGGCTAGCATTGAGAAATATATATTTCCTTAAAGATCTCATAAAAATATGGAAAATACATGATTTTTGAGAATATGAGATTCTTGAAGAGGGTTTTGCGAAGGATCAAAGAAAGATGACAGTGATCTCTGTGATTACGATGAGCTTTGCGAATGGAAGAGGTGAAGAGTATTGCGGAAACACAAAGGTTTGACAGAAGCTCTGTGATTATGAGAAAAGGAGCATTGCGGCGGTGCAAAGTCTTTGACAAAAGGCTTCGTGATTATGACGAGCATTGCGAACTGAAAATTGCCTTGGAGATTCGCGAAAAAGGGAGTATTGTGATAGAAAAATCGGAGCTCTATGAAATAGTGCTGATGTGGCACTGAAGTGGCACTGATGTGGCTGGAAGGTTCTGAATTCGGTGGGAAATGCCTATAAATAGGCCTCTACTCCCTTGAAAGAGTAGAGAGACTCAACAAAAATCTTAAGGCTCTTGAATCACGAAGGAGGTTCATGAAGGTAGTGAGATTCATAAAAGTAAGAGAATTTTCAAAGGCTAATTGAGCTTCACTAAAGGAAGGAACAGCATGAAGTCTAGTTGATCTTTGTGAAAGAGGTGTGGTTCATGAAGGCTAAGTGAGATTTTCTAAAAGGAAAGAGCTTCGTGAATTCTAGTTTGAGATTTGTGAAATAGTGAGCTTTGTGAAATGAGGTTTACTTCACGAAGGATGGGTTTAACTTCACAAAAGAAGAAGATTCACGAAGCAGTGAACTTTGCAAAGGTTGTTCAAAAGGGATTGACCAGTGTTCTATGGTAAAGTGATATTCATCAGTAGATGAAAGTGGGACATCAATGGATCATCTACATAGAGCGGAGTATGCATTCATTAGTGATAATGAAGAGACCTATAGGTCTATAAACTGTGAGTGGATCTTCTGAAGAAGTAGTGATCACACTTCTGTTGTGAGATCAGTGAGCTTTCAAATTGTGATTGGTTGTAAACCAGGAGGGACAATGAGTCCACTCCAAACTTTGTAAATAGAAGCGCGCTTTTAGTGGATTTGGTACATCCGAACATTATCATTTTATGCTCCTTGGATGTATCCCAGTGAGGGTGAACCAAGTAAAAATTGTTGTGTCTCGTTCAAGCTTTAATTTTTGTTCATACCTTTCTATGGGAAAGAGAGAGAAGAGAGTTTTTTTAACAATGAAACAAGATCAAAAGGGGTAGTTATTTTAATCTATCATGACCTGATTCACCCCCCTTCCTCAGGGTATTTGACATAGTGGACCTAACATCATACAAATAAAGTATCTCCCAAAGTGGAAATCATAACTAGTGAAAATAAATTTGTTGGCACTGAAAATTGTGCTATAGAGGGCATGGACAAAGTTTCGGCCTGTTGGAAGTGAATTCAAACTCAAACCACCACAAAATTCATCAAGGGAGTCCGTTTTGTGAATCTTCTTCATGGAGATCCCTTTCTACCATGATCACAAACATTTGTGATGGTTCCTCCACGAGTCCAACAAGCACCGCAACTACAAGTATTATTGATGGTCCCTCCACGAGTCCAAAGGAGCCCTGCTGCTTCATGGCGTCCTTTTTTCTTCACAGTGATCCCCATGAGCATCATGAAACCCCATTGCCTATAAATAGTTGGCCCACACCCCCTCATAACTATTCTTACCTTGATATTTCGCCTTCTAAGATCCCATTTTACGAAGCTCCTAAGCATCGTGAACCTAAGAGAAAAATGGATCACCTAAGGTACTTGCGCATCACGAGCTGTGATTTCCTTTATTCTTCATGGCCCCTAATTATGGTAGGGATGAACTTCACGAAGGCCTCTACCCTTTGTGAAAGAGGGATCACCTTTGGGTTGTTCGAGGATCCGTGAAGCATTAAGCCTTCATAGAGCACTCTCCTAACAATGATCCCTATGCTAATGCGAGGCCATGGTTCGTGAGAGTCTTTCCTTCACGTAGCACCTTTCCTTCATGAAGCACATTTCCTATGTTAAGAACCTTTCCTTCATGAAGAACTATTTCTTCATGAATCTCCTCTTAGAGATCCCCCTGGATTCACAAACTCCTTTCTCATGCGGCCCTCCAGGCTTATGGTAAGTGATTTTATGGTTCCATGTGTGGTGTTTCATGTCATGTTGCCCTGCCTAATGATTCTTCTCATAGGTACACTAACAGTTATTTCCTCTTCCCATAGCTACGCTAATATGTACCCCACAATTGAACACTCCTACACCCCATTGTATCCTAGCATTGTTGGTGCCTTCCCTTCCCCAAGTGTGGGTCGGTACTAATCATGTAAGTCCTGGGGGTGAGGAGCGAGCCCTCACCATCCAAGCCACATGATGTTAAACAACCTAGCACCAATGTCCTCAACACATGGAATTAAATTGTGGTTGTTGAATTCATGGAAAGTCTGAGAAGACTAGAAATAGGATGGGAACCAGATCCCTCTCACTATCTCTCTCCCTTTGGGCTTTGCCGCCATGTGTGCTTTGGGCAGTCTCCACGTATGCCCTAACACACCTTGATAGGGTGTTCTGTGCACAACTAACATGGAATGAGATCTTACTCTCATGGAATGAGATCCCCCTCATATAGTAGGACATCCTCCTCAGGCCTCCCTCCAGGAGTAAGTCCCAATCTCCATCTCTATGAGCCTTCTTAGAGCGTAATCCCCACATCACTTCTCATGGATGCATCTTTCACGACATGATCGTCATGTATACAACTAACTTTTGTTTCTTACACCAAGAATGATTAACAAGGTCTTAGAGATTAACAGTGGTTGCGACGTCCTGTACCACCTCAGTGTATAATCACCGTTCCCCTCTTTGCCAAACTACATGGGTTTTGATCCCTATCTTCTAAACAATATATGTAGGAAGCCTCTATGAGGTTCAATCCCAACCAAAGGTAAACTTCGGTGCCCTCTTATTATGGGTAAAACTCTTTGATCCACCCTTAGTGGTGTCCAAATTAGCACTCATGGGCTGCCTCGGTGCATAATCCCCTCACCCCCTTCATAACTACATCGACTTTGATCCCTATCTTCTAAAAAGGGTACATAGGAAAACTCTTTGAGGTTCAATCCCAACACCATCATATTCACGGTGGTACACTTCCATCCTTATCATATGACGTTAAACTGTATGGGATATTCGAACTATGTGGACTTTGATTCTCAACCACTGGGATACGTAGGAAGCCTCCCTGAGGTTCAATCCCATCACCCACTTCCATCCTGGTCCTTCCCTCAAGCTGTTATGTCTCTGGAGGATCATGACCCAACACAGAGGTTTCACTTACTTCGGGCCCTCGTTCATGCATTCCATTCTCGTGAGACACCTCCTTATGCATCTCATCTCCCCCCTTTTTCCCGCACCACCATCCTCACAATGGTTCTATCCAATTCACTCCATCTAATTCACACAACCCTCTATCATTTATCCTGATTCTTTCCCAGGGCGCCACATCCCGGTGGGATCATGCCATCCACATGGGTTGCCTTAGGGCATAATACTCATCCACAATCTCATCGCTTCTCCTGGTAGCACCAGGGTAGCTATCCATGATTAATCCCCATCCATCAGCTCTATCACCTCACCCTTATCATGGTGGGGTCACATTATCACATGGGTTGCCTTAGTGTGTAAGCCCCATCCACCATCCCATTGCTGCTCCTGGAAGCACCTAGGTAGCTAACCATGTGTAATCCCCACACAATATATATTCATCCAACCAAGAGTTCCCCTCTTATGATAGGTATCTAGCCATGTTTAATCCCCAAATCATCCCTTAAAACTACATGGGTTTTGATCTATGTCTTCTATATAGGGTACGTAGGGAGCCTCCCTAAGGTTCAATCCCAGCCAATGGTAAACCTTAGTGTCCCCCTCATTGGGGACCACCCTCCTTGATCCATCCTCAGTGATGTCTAGATAATAATTCATGGTGTGAAATCATCCCTTTATGGGACACGCCATCCTGGGTCCATCCTCATTAGGCATTCCGATCCACCCACCCAGTAAACCTTCCAGGTGCTCCCTCCTAGGGATGTACCCATCTGATCCACCTTTATAAGTGTTCTGATCAGTCTGATCCATCTTATAAGGATGGTAAAATCATGGCATACCCTGTGTTAAACATGGGAATCTAATTAAAACCTCAGAGACATGCCTTCGACATAAGAAGATTCCCCACAATTGACGTGGGATGCCTGAGGCTTCCATGCCCTTGAGAAGCCCTCTAATAAGGGAGAATTTAGGTGTACCAATGTTCCAACATAGAGACATGCCAATGATTCCCAACATGACTACTCTCTTGACCTAAGGTTTTTACCTTGAATTGGCCCTTTGGAATTTCCTTACGGAAGCAGAATAATTAACCAACGTCCATGAATAGATGGCATTAGGAGGAGTTTCATGAACAATGACTTAATCTATAAGGGTGACCCAAACTAGGTGATGAATTCTGAGGAGGAACCCATGGAAGGAGATACTGATATCCCATCATTCCATTTTGATCAAGGAGAAAACAACTCTGAAGAAGTGATGAATGTCGCCCGCCTTTGGAAAGCAGTAATGTGGGGTATGATACATCGTCAATGAGTGTCAAAATTCCCATGTGGAATGCCTTAGTGGAAAGCATAGGAAACATAAATGGTGAACCCCACATGAATCTCTTCTTCTTGACATGGGTATTAGTATTATTCAAGACATCAACAGATAAGCATGTCACTAAATTCAGTTATTTGGCACTAGGTCCCACTAAGAAAATTGTGGGCTTGGTGTGGAACTCACTAGAATTTGGGGTAGTTAATCGTTGGAAATTTCGGTCTGTGACATCTTCAGTGTGGATCTACCTATCCATCCATGGAAGACTAAATGATGCTGGTGAATTGGGTATTTCTTTCCTACTATCTGTTCTAATAGATGAATCTTCTAACCTTACAGGACCCAAGATACAAAAAACCAGTCACCCCCCGCCCACAGATGCTTGGGTAGGAGAAACATCAATGTGACAATCCCTCATGATTTCACCTCTGTCACGACGTCATCCACAACCACAACTACTGAGCACCCATGCCCCATATCACCCTCGGAATTTATTCAGAGGAGGGTGATAGACACTCTCATTTGATGGTATAAATAAGAGGGATTCATTCACACAAGTGATATGGCCTACCAGGAATTGGATGCTTTTGTGCCTCACCATCACCACCTCCCCCAAGGGCCATGTAGGGAGACACTACTCCCCACTTTGACATCCAACTATTTCAGGAGCCTCTCCTAGAAATGTTCCTATGACTTACTCACCTACACTAATGAGTTGAGGGATGTATGAGTCATCCCAAATACAACTATCACCCAAGAGTCACCAAGGAGGGCTCCCACCAGGCCGCGTCAATTCCACCAGTCAGTCCTTCAGGCCGAGGAATAGGTGTTTTACCCCCTGCACCGCTGGCCCCGATTTGGATGACCTGATGCCAACATCGGGCATAGGATTAGGAAGATGCTCGTTAGGGGGCGTCCTCTTCTATAGCTCCAGTGGCCCATGCTACCCTCGATGCATTATATCAAGTCCCTACCACTATGGAGTAGGGATTCACCATTGCCCTATCAGAATTGAGACCTCAGCCACCCTAAGGGTGGGTCAGGTTGACTCTTTTGATCACTGGAACATCCAGAATTTGTCACAGACCGATCCATGATGATGATATCTAGCATGGAGGTCCTCCTCATACCATCACCATCCATAGTTGAGGTCATCCCCACTCTTGCACCCAACATGGAGGTCCTCCCCATGTTACCTGTATCAGTCCAAGCGGAGGCCCTCCCCATCTTGTTGACATCCATCATGGAGGTTATCCTCATGTCTATGATTCTAGATAAAAAGGTCCTCATCATATCTCAGGTCGTTAATACGAAGGTCCTCCTCACGTTGTTCCTAGCTCAATCGGAGTACCTCCCCATTGTAGCATTGACTAGAGTGAAGTCCCTCCTCACTCCATCACCTGTCAGCATGGAGGTCCTACCCATGTTTTCATCAGCTCCAGTGGAGGTCCTCCCCACTCCAATAGCCATCGAAGTGGAGACCCTCCTCGCTTCATCGATGGTCGACACAGAGCTCCTCCCCATGTCGAGTTTGATCAGTATGAAGACCCTCCTCATGCTACCACTGCCAACCGGCATGGAGGTCCTCCCCATTCCATAGGCAGCCAACATGGAGTCACTCCCCATGTCCTCACCAACTTCAATGTAGGTCCTCCTCACTCTAACACTCCCAATCGTGGAGGTTCTCCCGCGCATCCAGCGACCAGTACGAAGGTCCTCCCCATAACCAAAATCACTAACACAGAGGTCCTCCCCATCTCATATTCGATATTTTCCCAGGTTCTCCGCACACACCATCCCACCCAAGTAGAGGTCCTCCCTAATCTCACACCCAACATGGAGGTCCTCCCCATGTTATCACCAACACCCAGAGTGGAGGTCCTCCCCACTCTCACAGTGGTCCTAGCAGAGGTCCTCCCTACTCCAATAACAACATATATGGAGGTCCTCCCCATATCCCATCCATCTCAAGAATAGGTCCTCCTCACTCCATCACTAACCCACACGAAGGACCTCATCATGTCGGATATCTACCCTGCCCTGAAGAGTTGTCCCAGAGAAGAAGGGAGAATCGTTGCCACTGAGGGAAGAACTCTGAGAAATTCTAGATCATTTTCAATCCATTTTTCTTTTCATACTCTGAAGCAGAATGTGACTTGATGATGGAACCTTCACCCCCATCCTCTGAATTAGAGTTTGGGGCAGAAACTAGGCATGTGATCATCATCCTTTAATAAAGTGAAATGCACCAGATCCCCAAAACCCTATGTAGGTACATGTAGGAGGAGAAAGATTTAGCTCCTTTCTAGGGCCCTACCATGAAATCCTCTCTATAATCCCTAGGATCATTCTCTTCCTCGAAATGAGATCACATAGAGTTGTTCTAGGGATTGTTAAATGAAAGGAACCATCTATATCCACCACTAGAATCTACTGCCTTCACACATGAAATGGTGATAAGAACCCCATCTTACAGGGACATGATGGTGCAATGTGTACTGTTCCTGAGAGACAACCTAGCATGTAGAGGCTTGTCAGCCTATGCAATTTCCTCTCCACCGGAAAATCCTCTACCACAATGGTCCATGTCAATGTCATTACTAGTTCCTCATCCACACCCATTTGAAGAATGGGATAAATAAGGGTCATATCCTGCTCTGGAAAGAAGAAGTTTATGGGATACACTTACAGCAGACCAATTATCTGAGATGTTCAAGCCGATTGCTACTCTTGATTTTGATATCCTAGAGTAACTCACCTAGGAAAAAGTTATTTTATTCCGCCAAACTATTTGGGTGACACATTTCCACCTCTAGAACCATCATTTGTCTTATCCGAAGATCTGGGAGGAATTCGACAACATCGACCAGCACTATCGCATGGTTGAACTAGCTGTGTTTCCTTTGGATCATCACCCTACATCACCCGGTTGTCATCAGGATATTCAATAGAGATGCATTCAGAGCTTTCTGATGCTCCGTAGAATTATCAATGAAGCATCCCTGCACATGTAGATTCAGGGCTGGGGACAGTATGCTTCTATCCATTTCAGTTCGATCCTACAATAATTGTACCTACCTAGAGATATCAAGGATATTCCTCAAAGAACCATCATGATAAATATGATTGTTCCTAATATATAACTAGAATGAGGTGTTTGTGCGGAGACTGAAGAGGATAGCCCACCCCTTGGGGAAACACAACACCCGGTGGAACCCTCAGGTGTTGTCACTCACCAGTAAAGGTAGACACTTGGCCCTAAAAATACCTTTGAGTTACTACTCTTAGGTTGAGACTCCAATAAGGGTAAAGCACTGACCAATAATTCTAAGCCTTATAACCCATCGAGTTCAGTGAAGAAGATGGAGGTTGATCCTACTACAGCCGCCTTACTTCAACAACTTACCGAATAGAAAAGGCTCATCAATGAGCTTCTTGTCGAGAACCTTATAGTACATCACCCATACTACGATGATCCTTGGTATGATCTCATTTATCCTTCACCAGGGTAGTAGGGGAAGACATAGGTCCTCCTTGGTTAGTTTCCTCTAGTTGATCTCAATAGTCTCATTCACCCCGATAGGGTAGAGATCAGAGCATATGGGAAGTGACCACGGTATGTATCCTCCAATCTACCCGAGTTGTAGGAGAATCATCCTTGGGACCCAGCTTAGGTCATTCCTTCAGCATTTCCTTAGGTTATTCCTCTAGCAGTTCCACCATCCACTCCACGAGCCATTGAATCTATCTACTATGTTGAAGAACTTTCCAATGCGCTGGTGTTTAGGAATCCTTGCCAAGATAGGAATCTATTCTAGGGTGATCTGATGGCTACTCTCATTGCCCATCTTGAGGCCCTTGAAATGCGATAGGTGGTAATCCCGCCCGATGGAAAGCCTTATCTAGCATGGGTGGATGATATGTAAACACCCCCAAATTTCAGGAATGCTACCTTATTCCTTTTCAACGGGATGAGCGACCCACTACAACATTTGACCTACTTTATTTCAAGGTGTGGACCTATGTTGGGAACTTCAGTGCGACAGGAATCTACCAAGATTTGATACTTAGTACAGACACTGGAAGGGCCTACGTTCATCTGTTAAAGCCAGTTACCCATCGAGTTCGTAGCTGGTTGGGAAGATATTCACAGACAGTTTCTTTATCAGTTCAGTTCTACCACCCACAAGACCAGTATTACTGACCTCTTCAAGTGAAAGAAAAGGAAAGATGAGCAAGTCGTAGACTTCGTCGCTAGGTGTAAAGGCCTCACGTATTCACTTGAAATGATGCTGACTCAAGAGAAATTATAACAATGTGCATGTGGAATGTTAATACTGAACTTGTACCATCCCTCATCACTTAGAATTTCCTAGGAAAATTTCAGGATTTCTTTGACAAGGATCAACACCTAGAGGAGGTTTGGCAGAAATCCAATTAGTCATGCATGTTGGCTCCTATAGCTCCTACGAGAAGAGCCACCAATACTGATACTATTATTGTTGCATAGTTAGAGGCCCTAGACACCTATAATTGTTATCGACAAAGCCTCATCCACAACCTCGATGAGGGAAACATCCTTAGGCCCAACCTCAATCTCATCATCTCCCGCCATAGAATTAGCCGGTTCCACCCCAACAAGAACCCCTGACTAGGTAAGGCAATCAAGCTCTAGCCCCCCGTCAGGCTCTAGCCCCTCATCAGGGCTAGTCTCCTAGAGTCCCTTTCCGAAAAAGGAGAAATCAGACCTACTTGTTTGATGAGGCTCAAGTCCCCAGTTATTAAAGAATTTCTTTAGATCAAGGAATCCTAAAGTTTCCAGAATACAGGTGACCCTAAGAGGCTGATCTCATAGATCGTCCCAACTATTTCCCCTATCATCGATTCCTTGGAAATACCTTCAAACAATGCTATGTATTTAAGGATTGTCTACAAGACCAGATTGATAACAATGTAGTCATATTGGGTCCCACTCTGACACAGGTGGCGTGTATCTCTATAAAGCCTAATAGTGATAGTGAAGATGAATGGAAGAAGGTCTCCAACCGCGGGTCTTATAATTATGATGACTAGTTGGATCGTAGGACAGTTTCTCGTTCCCATGGTGTCATTCATGCCCATTTAAATCAGCATGGGCCTCCTAAGGTCGTTGTTCCTCCTCCAGCAACCGCTTCTACATCCATATCTCAACCTTCCACCTCTTAGAAGAGCATGCACCAACAACGCAATGGAAAACAAAGCCCCCCATCAGTTCTGAATCCGTATCACACTCTTGGCGACTTCATTCCCCTAGAGATGGGATTCGTCCCAAAATTTTACCAGTAATGGAGGATTCCTCAAGTGATGATCAAGAATATACCTCAGTGAATACCATCGAATTGGTGTACCCTTACATGGTTTCTGATGACGATGAGTATTAGGCAGGTCCTCCTAATGTTCCCGGTCAATGCCATCATCGACATGTCTATGGATATGAGAATCATCAAAATGAACATTTTAGTGTTTCTAGATAGACCATGCATACCACTGAGACCTGGTGATATGTTCAGTGAAAATCTCAACATCTGTAGTCTTCTCATCCCATATCGTTAGATTCCCCGCCACCACCGTTCATGTTACTCAACCTGGTAGATCATCCAAAACTGTGTCATGATCAAATGCGCCCAGCTATGGCCATACCTTGGTCATCCAATAGTCATTCGGTATTCATTTTTTGTAGTTCATCTAGTGAGAAATGAGATATCCCCCGCACCAACTGGAACCCTCTAGTTCGACCAGCAGCACCCGTCATACCTCCTACCACAGAGCAACTTCCTACTGGAAGAAATGTGTGCCTAGCATGGAAGTATGATGTGATTAAGCACCTTTATGGTATTCTTTCAAAGCTCTCGATCCTTGAGGATCTATTCCTATTAGAATATATGCATGAATCCCTTATAGAATCTTTGAAAATACCCCTCCAGTTTGAGATAGAGGTAGCAGCCGCAGAAGCCTTCCATGTTAAGGAAGCCGAGTGAGAAAAATGTCAAGACATCATCTCATTCTTAGGAGAATATGAAGGATGTCTTGTATAGGGGTACATCCACCCACTATACATCAATGTCTAGTTCAATGGTGTGTAAGTCCATAATTGTTTTGTCGACATAGGTTTTGGGATTAATCTCATCTCGACCTGGATGCTCTGCAAACTAGGACTGACTGAAGTAGATCTAAGTCCCTATAACCTAAAGATTCAAGGTTATGATATGAAAGAGAAAAGGTTGTGTGGAAAAATATTCCTAAATACCCAGTGTGGTGGCCTGATTACAAGCACCCAGTTCATGGTCGTCTCACATGATACCTCTTACAACGCACTGATGGGTAGTCTCTGGCTCCATCTACACATAGTAGTTCCCTCCTCATATCACCAATGCCACAAGTACTCCCTTAATGGTTGAGTGGGTGTGCTCCAAGGCGATGTGTCTCCCTTTTCCTCTTGTGAATCTCACTACCTTAATGATGACTATTATAGGAGAAAGGACAAACAAATTAAGACTAATGAGGTTGAGCATACTGCTGCTATGGTTAACCCATGGACAGACTTGAATGATGCTTTCATTCTCCTAATTCTTCGGTTGGAGGCCACGACCCTGAAATTGGTACACTTATTTTTTGTCTCTAGAAGGAGTGGGAAACACATTCCCATGTACAAGGAACACTATAAGATCACTTTGTACTCCTACAAAAATCAGGCTTGAGTGATACCAGATCCCCTTACCCCTATGAGGTATCGGGATTTTTTCCCCATGGAAACATCCATACCCCATACTTTCTTGTTCCAATGAGCTGGGTTGAAACGACATAAGCCGATGCGCCAATACTCCTTTGATATTATCAAGCATGGCCCCCTTAGTTGAAGTATTGATGGAATAGGGTCGATAAATTTTATCGCCATGGTTTCAATAGTGCAGGAGTCTTCTGATGAGGATTCCACTGCTTCTCAAGATGATACCAGCATTACTCTAGGATCAACTAACCTAGAGTAATTGCCTCCTACCGATGATCCTCTTACCTCGATGATGAAGAGGATCTGGGGCACTCTCCTCTCACATTCAAAGAGGTTGCCTCCACCACCTTTGATGAGTTGGTACATTCGAATCTATACACTGAGGCAGACCTAAGGCCAACACTATTTAGCATAACTATGCCTACAGAGGAACAAAATTAGTATGTGAATTTCCTAAAGTAGCATCAGGATGTATTTGCATGGATTTATGATGAGATTCTAGGATTAGATCCTCAAGTCACCATCCATCATCTTGGTCTCCTGGTAAGTTATCATGGGTTCAAATAGCCTCCCAAAAAGATTCACCCCTCTCACAGTGCCATGGTCGAGGCCAAAGTTGATAGGCTCATCAAATCCAACTTTTTCAAGGAAGTACAATACCCTAGATGGTTGTCCAACATAGTTCCCATCAGGAAGAATAATAGACATATCAGAGTCTGCATCGATTTCCAGGATCTCAATCGCCACTCTTCGTAGGATGATTTTCCCCTTCCGGTGACATAGTTGTTGATCGATGCCACCTCTGGGTTATAGGCTCTCTCCTTCACGAATGGGTATTTTGGATATAACTAGATCCAAATGGCCCCTGAGGAAGAAGATTCTACCGCGTTCAAAGCACCTTAAGGTACCTTTTATTACCAGGTAGTGTCTTTCGATCTAAAGAATGAAGGATCCACTTATCAGTGTGCTATTCACAACATATTCAAACCAATATTCAGGATATTGGTGGAATAATACATGGAAGATATGATGGTCAAATCCTACCAGCGTCAGGACCATATCAGAGATCTTGAGAAAGTGTTTAACTTCCTCCGCTCCCACCATCTAAATATGAACCCCTTGAAGTGTGCCTTCAGGGTTACCTCTAGAAAGTTCCACGGATTTTTCTTCAGATATAGAGGCATCGAAATAAATCCAGAGAAGATAAAAGCTATCATCCGGATTCCAACTTTGAGAAACCTTCGAGAGCTCTAAGGTTTTCAAGGCCACTTATCCTACATATTCCGATTCATCATGAATTTGTCCAACAAGTGTAATCCCTTTTCCTGACTTATGAATAAAGGTATCATCTACCAATGAGATAAAGAGTTCCAAACTATTTTTGAGGAGATCAAAGAGTATTTTCTACAGCCTCTAGTGTGATGTCACCCATCTCCGGAAAGCCTCTGGTCCTCTATGTGACCACCCTAGAATGCTCCCTCGGTGCCCTTATTACTCGGAAGAATAATGAAGGGATAGAGAATAGTCTATACTATCTTAGCTACATGATTATTGACATAGATACTGAATATTCTTCTATTGAGAAGAGTTGCCTCACACTTATTTTTACAATGCATAAGTTGTGGAATTATCTGCAGCACCACAAGATACATCTAGTGTCCCATTTGAATCTGCTAAAGTATATTCTGAACCACCCCATGTTGGTAGGCCTTCTAGGTTGGTAGGAAGTGATCCTTCAGTAGTTTGATATTAGGTTCTTCTCACAAAAGGATGTCAAAGTCCAGATGTTGGTAGATTTTTTGGCCACCCATCTAGCCCCTGGAGAGTGGTCCCTGAATCTTGACTTTCCAAATGAGTTCATCCTCTCAGTGAATCAAGTCATGCCATGATGGCATATGCACTTTGATGGTGTGTCACATATCCTAATCGGAAGAAGTCTCAATGATCCCAGACTCAACAGAGTAGGCCTTGGTATCATCTTCATCATGCCTACATAGTTCATCTTTCACTATTCATTCTTGTTTTCAGAAGGATGCACCAACAATGAGGCAGAGTATCAGGATCTCATCATTGGTCCTTATATGGCCCTCAATATTGATGTTACCCACATAAATTTGAATGGGTACTTTGAGCTAATCATCAAGAAGATCAATTGTGAATATTTCATCAGGAAGCTAGAGCTCGTACCCCTGTTAGAGCGCTATTTTGTAGGTCCTTGAAACATGATATTCTATATTTAAGAATCCTTGTTTCCAGGTGGTTTCCATTGGATTTATTCATGGAACCGAAAACTTCCAACAATTCTTTATCCAAAGAGGAACTTCTTTCCAAAGGCAGTCATTCGTTAAGTTTTGAACTTTACGATACTTAAGAACATGCATTGGTCGAGAGGATGGGAGGTCAGACTCATCACACCCTTTTGGGGGGAATTATTTTCTACTCCGAGTCCCTCTTTGAAATTAAAATATTTTCAAGAATCCTTATTAATTCACCAAGTATATCATAAGTATCCCTTAGAATTTAAAATCACTTATTTAACATGTGTAAAATTTTAGAATTATCAATATATATTTGAGGTTTTCCATCAATGGTATCTTCTAATATACTGATTAGATATTCTTTTAATCATTATTTATGATGATACTGGTTTTTAAGCCACTCAGTGGGGCACTCCGGAGTTTATTGTCATCCTGGAAGACGAAGGTTTGTTTTGATCTTGGGATCATGCACATAAAATGAGCTACCTACGTATCTTTGTGAAAGGAATCAGAACCCTCGTAGTTCGGTGCCACTTAATGGGACACATCATACCTTTTAAGGTCATGTGATAAGGACCCCTAAGCGGAAGGTGTTTAGTTTGAAATTTAGTATAGGACTTATGCTGAAGAAACCCAAGGAACTTGGATAGGATATGAGTTTCCAAGTAGGATCAGACCCTATTGGGAATATGGCCCAAAGAGAACAGGGTTTATTTGAAGTGTTGGGTTTGAACCTAAAGGAGGCTTCCTATGTATCCCATATGGATGGGAATCAAAGCCCATGTAGTTCGATAAATCTCATAGGAGAATATAGTCCTCTGAGAAAGATGAGTTTGGGCTTACTTCCTGAAAAGGGATACCTTGATTATTTGAGGATTGTATTTGGGATTATTTCCTAAGGAGGATGCCCAAATTGGGGGAATTAGGGTTGGATTCCTAAGGAGGATATCCAGTGAGCTCGGGCCCTGAAAGGGATTCCTACGTATCCTGGATTGAACAGGAATCAGAGTTCTCATAGTTCATTCAAGTGAGTGTTTGTACATATCTTGTAATCATCACGTATCTCTAAGCCCACGCGAGTCATGCTCGGTGTGAGAAACAAGATGATGTGAAAGATTCAACAATGACACTTCACACTTTTCCTCCTCCACTGATGGAAGAGGGCGCGTTGACCGTGGAAGAGGGTGAGGTGATGAGCCTTCCCTCTGTTCTCTTTATATTGGATAAGGGTCCAATGTAAGGAAGAAGGGGTGAAGGTGAGGGGCTTACACCAGTATGGATTCCCTCATATTGATTCTTGTAGGTGAGGGAGACTTATCCGATACTTGCGCGGAATGGAAATCATGAAGTGCACCTTTCCTACCGGAGAACTGAGGTCCTGGGTCACCTCTTTGAAAAGGGAGAGGCCGGAAGCCCACCATCTTCCAAACTGGGAACTTCCCAACACTGTTTCTGGGATAAAATTCCATGTGACTGCAAATATACAAACCCACAAACATCCCATGAATCTTAACCCCATTTTGAAACAAATGCGGGAAACCTCTGAATGCGGAAATACAAACCAAAATTGGAGACACACTGATGTGACTTACCCAAAGGTCTAAGAAGTTAAGAGGTTTTGGGGGAGGCTTCAACTTAGCCCCTTTTGAATAAGGGTACCAAAGAAATAGATACCCCTCCATGAAAGGATTCAAAGGGTATTTGAACTAGTCATGTAGGTACTTCGCGTAGATGGGCCGCATAGGTACCCCGCGCTGCTCAATCGTGCAGGTATGTCGCGCAAATTTACCACGTAGTTGTACTACGCAGATATGAATGGTTACTAAAAAATGTGAAGAACTTCAAAACATGCCTATTCCCTTTAATTATCTCTTCACTCGGAGTTTAGAGAACTACCTGAGAAAATTTTAGAGATCTAGGCGAAAGAGCTACGCAATGGGAGCTTCAGAGAGTCTTTCAAAAAAAATTAGCCCTCAAATGGGGAGCCCAAGGGTCCTATTTATAGGCATGGATGGGCCTGACCGAAGAAACTTTGGTCACGCAGATCTTTCGCGTAGCTCCACTGCGCAAGTGCTCCACGTAGAGGCATCCCAGATCTTCTGGTGTGTAGTTCAGCCATGTATCTCTGTCGCAAAGCTTGGCCACATAGCTCTTTCGCGAAGCTCAACCACGTAGCTCTTTCATGAAGCTCAGCCGTGTAGCTCTTTCGCGAAGCTGGGCTGCGTAGATCGCTCGCAAAGTTGCTGGATATTTTTTGATGTTTCCTTTATACTCTTTGAATCTTTTTAAGGAGTGTCAACAAAATCTCCCCCCCCTCAGGATTGGATACTAAATATACAAAGAGGGTCAAGTCCTGAGGTGAAATTCTGGTAAAAAGACCAGGATGGATTAATGAATAGCTCAATTGTGCCGGGCAAGAATTTCGTGAAGAAATGTCGTGCAGATATGTCACACAGATACGTCATGTAGATACATCACGTAGGTATGGCACGTAGATCTTCTGTTTGCCTATAAATAGGTCTCAACCTTTCGTATTTTTTTCTTCACCTGCATTTTCCAAATTTTGGAGCTCTCGTTGTGTAGCATGTCCGTTCAACTGCATCGCGTTGTGCTCTCGTGTAGTTCTCTTGAATTTTCTTCAAGGTAAGATTATTTACGCAATAGAGCTATTCCAAAAGGAATTCACCGATGGAATTGTGCTAAGATCTTTGTCGAAGGACTTACGCGACTAACTTTGTCTAAGGATCTTGTCGACAGACCTACGTGACTGACTTTGTCGAAGGATCATGTCGAAGGACCTTGTCGAAGAACCTTGTTGAAGGACCTTGTCAAAGGACCTTGTCGAAGGACCTTGTTGAAGGACCTATGTGATAAGTGTCCTTTGAAAAATTTCTTACTTTCTTCTTTAGAAATATGATCTTTAATTTTGGTCATTATTTTGCAGGAAATAATGACTCATTTGATGACCCATACCGAGGAAGCTAAGACTTGCCAAAGTGAAATGATGAGGATCGTCGGGCCATATTATTATGAAACTGTTGAGAGTACTCTTCCTGGGTTATGGAAGGGTCTAATTCCATACCAGCGTGACTATCCACAAAGTCCTTACTTACCTCTTTACAGGCATGGTCTTTTGCAAGACTCCCATTTTCCATCTATTAAGAAGTACTTTCCAAAGAATTGGTTTCTTCAGTATTCCAACTGTAATTGCATGAATATTAGTGCAAGGGGGTTACAATTCAAGAAGAAATAGTCCCTATTAGTTTCATCCTTCATCATAGTGGTTTTACTCTATATTTGAAGGATCATGTTGTAGAGCCAAGACCACATTGTTATGATTCCACTTTTCGAGCTTCTCAAAGAGATCAATTGAATGGTTGGGAAGGAGATTGGGACTTTCGTTCTAGAGGGGGTGTGAAACCAGAGTGGATGTGGGCATTCTGGGTACGTCGGACTTGTGCAGAATTCAGAAAAGAATTATCAGACGTTCAAATTTATGAAGCTGTCTGAATGGGGAAAACTTATGTTTACAAAAATGAACTCATTTCTGAATTACTGAGCTGATGGATCCCACAAACAAACTCCTTTCATTTAACTCATGGCGAAGTTGGTATTAGTCTCTGGGAAATTTACCAAATAGCTGGAATTCCTATTCTTGGGGAAATGTATGATGAATTCATCCCACCTACTTCAACATGGGGTGATGTTACCAGAACACCACCGCTAGCCCATGAATTATTTAAGATAGAGAAGAATTTACCCAAGGATAAGAAAGATATTCATGCTAGAGTGTGGATGGAATCTTTCTTAGAACCAACAATAGAGAAAGGTCCAACCTGTGGACGTCCTACTTTTTGTTTTTCCGCAGATAACCGAGGCAGTTCAGGCACATATTGGCCTAAACTGTAAAGAGGTGATTACAAGCACTGGGGTTATAAATTCAAACCTAATATAGATGAAAAAGTACGCTTATCTGCCTTCCTTGCTATGTGGATAAGTGTTTATTTGCTTCCAGTTCATGAATCCGGTGGTGGTGTAAGATCAGGGACTTTTGTAATTGCTGCTAAATTGGTAGAGGGGAAGTATATTGGGCTAGAAACCCCTGTTTTGACAAGAATTTACCATCTCCTGCTGCATTTATACAATGGGAAGGCTCCATTTAGAATTGCGGGGCCATTTCAAGTGTTATGGGCGGGATTGCAGCACATTTTTCTTCATACTCAGTATTGAACTCAGTTAGAGTTCCTAATGGTCGATTCACCCCATTTTTACAGAAATTTTCTGGTATCAAGCCTTTGAATTTGAGTTCTGACGAGTTACTAAAGGTATTGAATGTTTCAGGAGAATTCAACTTCTTTCCTTTTGGTAATCCACCAACTGGAATATTTATTGATGATGGTAAAGAAGAGTATGAGCTAAGATCTTATATGATGGCATTCATGGATGTTGTACTATCAACCAGGATTGATGGTGAAATTATCTTCAAGGCTTATGTGCCCTATAGGTTTTCTCGTCAGCTTAGGTGTCTTCAACAGTCATGCACCTTTCCACCCACATATGTCAATCATGAGAAACACCCATTGGTAGCGTGACAATTATAGATTCTCGCAGCTTTAGAGGTATCCAAACTGTCAATTACATTACCTCCACCAGATGCGTCAATCGGATTGGAAGCTGGGTATGCCAAATCTTGGGTTTCTTCATATCCTCAAGGGGCTCTAACAAAAGGAGCATATCGAGTGGCGGCTACAACGACTGTTGCATGTGGAAATCATGGCAAGAAGTCTAAGGCCAAATATGATACAAAAATTCCAGAGGTTTCAGAGCCTTAAAAGAATATTCACAGGAAGTACACCAGGAAGACCAAGGCTAAAGAAGCAACACCTCTAATGCCAAGGCGATATAGTCACCACCATCAAACAGAGATTCCAATTCCACCCGTCGAATTTTATGAGGAAGAAAGGTCTGAAGAAGATTTTTCAATCAGAAGGTGTCGAACCTCTTCCACAATCAACTAGGCCAAAATCGAATTATGTGCGACCTTAGGCCATTCATTACTAGGAGAGTATAACCCATGATCTCAGGGATTCTTGGGCATTTCTTCAAAATGGCATTTGAATACCAGATATTGGTGATATCAAGGAACCTTCTAATTTCAATCTGGAAAATAACTTGGCTGAAGTACACAAGTATATTGCAGAGTTAGAGACTTTTATATATGCTAATAATGAATAAATCCCATCTTCTAAACGAGTATCTCATATGATGGACTTAGGAGTCCGTGAAGGGGTAATTATCGACTTTGAGGAGGAGTGGAATATTTATGTTAATACTGAGAATGTATTTCCCTTTTTATTTCATCTCAACTTTTCTTTATCATTTGAAATCATTTATCTTGATGAAAATATATTTTTGCATCTTGAATGTAGAGAAGGAAGATCTGGAACGATTCTTGAATCGCCTCAGTATAGTTCTATAGGTTCTCCCATCGGCACAACGAATAATCCTCCCAAGTCGCCAGAACTTTCTCCAGGAGCAAGAATCATGACTGGGGTAATGGCGACAGATAATCCTCAACCATTACCTCAAGTTTCCCCTACTAAGAGAAGTGTTTCCATCTCTCCTCAAGCTTTTGAACAGAAACACAAAAGAGCAATGAGATTGCTTCGAAGCGTTCGCCGAAAGAGTAAGTATTTATACAATCTTCCGGGCATAAAATTTGCTAAAGACATTCTGGTAACCATGTTTTATCCTCTTGTAGGATCTATGTCTCTTTCCTCTCTCAAGGGATTAAGAGCTGATGCTTCACAACTAGAAAAAGAAGTCCTGGGGGATACCCAGGTTCATACTGACGTATCTATACCGTCAAAAGATTCATCTATACCTGCTCCTTGCTCTATTGAGAGAGAGGAAGGTCGTCGTAAGATTAAATACATTTCCTAGTTACTTTTGTCAAAGGATCTTGAAAGTAATCAATACTAATATTCTTATTGCTTCATAAGAAAGGACTGAAGATCTAGGACAAACTGAAACCAATGCTGAGATTAACCCAAACTCAGAAAGATCTGATGTTGGAATACCAATTGAAGAGTTAGTGGAACAAAATGTCAGCAGATTCAATTTGGGAATCAACCAACATTTGTTAGATACCTTAAATGGTGAGGATGTTGTAACATTTCAAGCTGTATACATTGAAATGATGGACACCCTTAATCCGGATATTGATATTCTAGGTTCCATCAAGGAGTTTGGAGATTTCCATGAGGAATTTCAAGTAAGTAAGTTCCTATTCTTGCATTTTCCATCCATAATTTGTTTTTAAACTTGATTATTTACATCATAATTTATCTTATACAACTTTATCTATAGAAAATATCGCAAAGTCTCTTCAGGAATAGGGTGTTCCACTTTATCCTTCTGTTGGGGTTGAAGTAATACTTACAGAGAATCCTTCATCAGGAGATGTTTCAGAGCCTTCAAATGTCATATCTGAACAAATTCAATCCCCTCCTCAAGAAACATCTGCTCAAAACACCGGAGCTGAAAATATAGGGGATGAATCCAATCAAGTAGATGACTTATTGTTGGGTAAATTTAGTCAGTCATCTGAGTCATATTTGTTTCCTATATTCGAAACTAATAATGACCTTGATTTATTATTTAGGGTTATCAGCTCCTAGATCAGAGAATAAATCTTCTACTGTTCTAAGAGAAGCAGAACGAAACAATTCTTTAAGCAACCTATTTCCAGAGTACATTTTACCTCATGGTAGTGACTTAGATTCAGATTTAGAGATGCAATATGATCTTGGCATGGCACGTAAGAAGACATGGTGGTAGATCTAGAACATAATTTTTGAAAAGCCTTTAGATGAATTATCGTCCCATTTTGCAAAACTCCCAGCATTATTCTGTGTGTTGGGATTTGGTGGATTTGATTATCGGCCGGTCTACGATGCCATGAAAGAGATTATCTGCCGACGGGAGAAGGAGCATAAACTGTGACAAGATTTTGAAGAGGCTAAACGACTTGTCAATATTAAGGGATTTCAAGCTACAGTGGTTGAGGTGGAGGCAAATCATAAAAATAAATCACTCGAGATTAGCCAATAAATTAAAGAAGACACGAAGGAGTTATTATCTCTTCAACATCAACTGGATGTTGTTCACAACAAGCTTGAGAAACTGAATCAGACATTAGGAGAAACCCAATTGGAGGGGATAACTGCCATTTCAAAAGCTAAGGAAGCACTTCGTCAGGCAGAGGAGGCTGGAGTTTCTAAATTATCTCAACTTCAACAGGCAGCTGATAGAGCTTATGAAGCGGTTCAACAAATGAAAAGTCATGTTGAAATTTTATTTTAAAACATGATAGAGAGGCTCTGGTTTTGTGGATGGCCCTCCATTTTCACATGAATGAAAGAAATATGTTCTATGATTACAATATGAAAGGTAAATGATGATAAGGATTAATTTATGTTAAATAATCATCATTATAATAACAAGAATGAGGTGCTTAAAATTTTCTTATTAAGACGAGTGATTTAAGGAGCATAATTTGACTATTGATAGGGTTACATGTATAACCCCACAAATTTTGTATCTTTTGACTTTTCATTGGTCAATATTACCTAAATCATACAAAAAATGTATATTTAGTGAGCTGGGACTCAAATTTTGTTCAGGGTGCCCTTTGTGGGTTCTTAGTCTGATGAGTATCAAGTCTTTTGTTACTGGTAGTTTAAAGTCATGCATATTGGACTATAAAGTGCTAATATTTAGGGTTGAATAGCTTTGACCGTAAATTTTGAATTAGATCCCAAAAAAAACTTCATGGCTAAGAATTTCTTTAACATTATTTAAATATTTCCAAGGGGAATTTTGGGCCATGGTTTTTTTATGGATACCAAATCTTAAAGCCTGCATCACCATAATGTGTGAATTTTCTAGGAACAAAGTTACCATTACTTGACAAATCCATTATGGGGGATTTATTATGCATGGACAACTAGGTCATATGCTGCATAGCCAAATAGTGGCATCTTTTGACTGACATGCGTGTTATGTAGGCAACTTATGCAAGGCTGCCTAAGGGCACATGCTACATAGTTAGGCAAAAGAGTTCTCATAAGTTTGACGTTCTATTACTAAAAGTAGAAGAAAGTTTATGGAGATTCAGGTTTTCCAAATCATAGATTTTGGTTTATGGAGAAAGGTACCTAAATATGGAAAGGGTATTTCTAATAAAGATATCCAAAGAATCAGAGGAATAATACTTTTACAATGGTCTGACCCAAGTGTAAGAGATATGGTGTCTGTAGTTTTAGGTCATACAACTAGGACCACAAATGGAAACAATATAAAACATGTGGTCAGGTGATTTTAAGATTATTTCATAGTGTATCAAGCACATGATGAGGGAAATGTGTAAACCATGGTCCTGAAGACTTTCAGATTGTGAGAAATATAATGGGACAAGTATACTTGAATGACTGTTTTAAAATACAGATTCTTGTATATTGTCATCAAATATTAAAGGAGAAAAATATACTATAACCAAGAACGAAGTTACCATTAGTTGACAAACCCGTTATGGGGGCTACATTATGTAGATACAACTAGGGAATATGCTGCATAGTCAAATAGTGGCATCTTTTGACTGACAGGTCTGTTATGTAGGCAACTTATGCAAGGCCGCCTAAGGGCACGTGCTGCATAGTCAGGAAAAAGAGTTCTCAGAAGTTGAAAACCCTGTCACCAGAAATTGTAAGAAAGATTATGAAAATCTGAAAGAAAAATTCAAGATTAAGAGTGTGAGATATGGAAGGGGTTATGCCCAATGTATATGAGAAATATTTGAATTAATATTCTCTATAAATTTGATGTCTTTTACATAGATCTGACTCATATGTAAAATGGAGGCTTTCTTTGTTTCCTTTGAATGAATATGTTAATGTGCAGTTTTGAGTCATGCAGTGAGGACATTGATAAACCCATAAAAATTTGAAAACACCCTATTTATATAAAGAATCCATTTACCCAATTCCTAAGCCCACGTGAGCTATGCTTGGTGTGAGAAACAAGGAGCAGTAAGGGTTTCTTTTATAATATAAAGGCGATTCAAGTGAGAAATGGGGGTGTTAAATTTCCATGTAGTTTAACTTCATGCGGTAAGGACGAGAATGAACCAATATGAAAGAAAATACACATTGTAACTGGATTAAGGGATAAAGCCTAAATGTCATTATGTGTCTTGCTGGATAAATAATCAATTCATGCATAATTCTTAAAACATTTCTTATGTAGATTTGATTCTCATACAAGAAATAAAGGGGGTTTGTTGTTGTTTTTTTATCACGGCTGGCCCCAAAATTGGATATTTAGGCATCTTTGCGTATATCATTGGAAGAAATGAGAATCAAGCCATAAGTAGTTCTTGAAACAATCATTCCTCATGTTAATCAGATTTGGCATGAAAAAATGGGGGATTTTAACACATTCTAAGAGAATGGTAAATCTTAAAACATAAAAAATGGTATACGGACCAAATCATATATCTTAAAGAAACACTCTGAATAGATCTGATTCATATATAGGAGGATAAAAGAAAATAAGAAAATTTTGTGATTGTGGCTGGGCCCCGAATTAGAGATTCAAGAGTCTCTACGTATCTCATTGGAAAATGAGAATCAATCCATACGTAGTTCTTGAAACTTGGTCTCTATGTAGATCTGACTTCGACATAGGAAAGAGAGGGACTCATGTACTACTAAGGAGTAGTGATGATTTCAATAGCGTTTACTTATGGAAACTTCTAATGTCTTATAGAGAAAGCATTAGTTGCACAAATGATGTCATGCAGTTTAACGTCATGCGACAAGGACGACAATGCTATGCATTTTAATGTCATGCAACATGGATGCTTATGGTTGTTATGCAGTTTAATGTCTTGAAGCAAGGACGTGGTACCGTGCAGTTTAAAGTCTTGCAGTGAGGACTAATTATGCAAAACTATACAAAGTATTTCTTCAAAAATCTTTCATTTGTTTGGGTTGTAATGAGCTCTCCATCCATTGAGATTAAGGCATATTCTCTATTTGAATAAACATTATGCATGGAATAAGTTCCTTCCCACTTTGGCTCAAGTTTTGGAGGTTTCTTTCCTAGTATCATTGGAGTTCTAAGGACCAATACCAATTCTCCTTGAAGGAATGAACGAAGACGAACTTTCTCATTAAAAGCTTATGCAATTCTGTTCTGATAGACTTCTAGATGATGCAAAGTATGCAATCTTTTCTCATCTAATCGTTCCAACTCATTGAACCATTTTTTAGGCCTTTCATTTGTAGATAATTGATCACAGATTGCAACTATTAGTGAAGGCAATTGAATTTCAATTGGTAAAACCGCTTTAGTTCCATATACCAATGAATAAGGAGTTACTTGGGTGGCAGTGCAGATAATTGTCCAATAAGCCCATAAAGCATTAAAATTTTTATCAGTCCATGATTTATTATCTTTATCCACCATCTTATAGAGTATATTTGATAGGGTTTTATTGAAAGCCTCTATCTGTCCATTGGCCACCGCATGATAGCGAGATGAATGGTTGGATTTGATATTATATTCCTGATATAACTTTTTTAATTCATTAGAACAAAAATTGGTGCCATTTTCCGTCAAAATAGTATGAGGGACGCCAAATCTGGTGATGATATTAGTTTTGAAAAAACTAATGATGTTTTTAGCTCCAACTTCCTTGAGAGGTATTTCCTCATCCCACTTAGAGAAGAAATCAGTAATAGTGAGAATATACTTGAACTGCTTAGCCGTGGTTGGAGGATAAGGCCCTACTACATCCATTCCCCATGTGGAAAATGGACAAGAGTATTTAGCTGTATGTATTAACTCTGGGGGTTGATGAATGAAGTTGGCATGCACTTGACAGGGATGACATTTTTTTGTGAAGTCTGTACAACCCTGTGTCATTGAAGGGCAAAAGTATCCAAGCCTTCGAATCTGATCAGAGAGTCTATGCCCAGATTGGTGGGCACCACAAGCTCCTGAATGAACTTCTTTCATGACAGTCGCGTTTTCTTCTCCATCAATACATCTGAAGAGAATCCCATCAAAGACCCACTTATAAAGGATCTTTCGGTGGTTTAGACCATCATAAAGAGTAAAATTAGCTGCTCGTCACCAGATATGCTCCTTTTCATTCCTATTTGGTGGAAGTATCCCATTTTGAAGATATTTGATGATGGATGTTCTCCATCCCATGGTATAACCATATGGTTTAGAAATAGGGCAGATTTCATTGATTTCCTCCCTTATGGTTTGAACAAAAGTTGAAACCATGCAGCGATGGGCTATGCTGATAATTGTCTCATCCTAATTTGGATCTGCTAAGGCTGTAGTTGCATTAACTAGTGCATCTTCTTGAGCATTTTGTGATCGCGGGACATAGGACAATGTTGGCTCTGAGGGAAATTCAGCCATTAATTCTCTGACGTAATCACACAAAGATATTAACTCTTCTTTTCTGATAGATTATTCTCCATTGGTTTGTTTGATTACCAATTTTGAATCACCTTTTACCTTTAAATGATCCATTAGCACCTGAAGGGCCAATTCCAAACCTGCGATGAGAGCTTGATATTCTGCCTCATTGTTGGTACAACCTTCTGATAATAGAAACGAATAAGGAAATAATGCCTTTTCTGGGGAAATAAGGACTATTCCTAATCCAACCTTGTTGAGTTTAGGATTTTCCAGACTCTTCCCTGTTGGACTTATAGAAGCACCATCAAAATACATTTCCCATGTCTGGGAATTATCTTGAATAGAGAAGACCTCTTCATCGGGAAGTTCAGTATTAAATGATGTATCTTCTGCAGATGGATGTTCAACAAGGAAGTTAGCCAAGGCTTGACCCTTTATTTCCTTTTGAGGCACAAACTGGATATCAAACTGCTTCAAAATAACCGCCCATCGTGCTAGACGTCCAGTAAGCATAGTACGACTGAGGATAAATTTGAGTGGGTTATTACGAGATACCAATTGGACCTCATAATGTTGTAGATAATGCCTCAATTTCTGAACTGCAAAGATTAATTCCAGGCAGCACTTTTCAATATTTGAATACCGAGTTTCCGCATCAAGCATAGTGTGACTGAGATAGTAAAGGCTGTTTTCACTCCCTGCATCATTCTTTTGGGCGAGGAAGGCACCTAATGATCACTCTAAAGCTGTCACATAGATAATAAGTGGCCTTCCTTCAATAGGCGGTATTAATATCGGTGGACTCAAGAGATATTTCTTAAGGGTATCAAATGCCTCTTTACAATCTTTGGTCAATTGGTAGGTAACTCCCTTCTTCATTAATCTGGTGAAGGGTAAACATTTTCTTTCCAAATTGGTAATAAAGCGCCGAATATAGGACAAGTGTCCTTGAAGTCCTATTAATTATTTCAAATTTCTAGGAGGTGACATACCAAGGATTGATTCTGTTTTCTCAGGATCAACTTCAATACCATGATGGTGTACAACAACACCGGGTAATTTTCCTAAGGTTACCCCGAAAGCACATTTCAAGGGGTTCATCTTCAAATTATGTTGTCGAAGTTTGTTGAATATGATCTTCAGATCAGCCAAGTGATCATAATGTTGTCTGGATTTAACCACCAAATCATCCACATAACATTCAACAAATTTACCTAAAAAGGGTTTGAAGATATGGTGCATGGCACGTTGATATGTTACACCTACATTCTTCAGGCCAAAGGGCATTACCCGATAGAAAAACACACCTTGAGGAGCTCTGAAGGCTGTAGACTCCTCATCTTCTAGGGCCATTCGAATTTGATTATACCTAGAATATCCATACATGAAGGAAAGTGCTTCATAGACATCTGTTTCATCAATTAGAAGTTCTGTAATTGGGACTGGAAAATAATCTCTAGGAAAATTCCTGTTAAGATCTCTGAAGTCAATGAAAACTCTAATTTGTCCATTCTTCTTTTTCACAGGGACAATATTAGCCATCCATTTGGGATATTGAACTTCTATGACGAAGTTAGCCTTGATAAGCTTATCAATTTCAGCTTCAATTTTGGAGTCATAAGTTGGGTGTGTTCTTCTTGCGGCTTTCTTGAATCCTAGATGTTCTTCTAGAAAACCCAAATGATGAGTGGAAACATCAGGATCAAGACCTGGAATTTTTGTATAATTACAAGAAAATACATCTCGGTTTTTCTTTATAAATGAAGTATACATTTCTTTCTCTTCAAGAGTCATGGAGGAACTAATTAAAGTGGGGTGTGGATCTTCTTTTGTGCCCAGATTTATTTCTCTGAGTTCATCCACAGTGGTAGAGATACCCTCTTCAAATGCTGGAGGAGCATCCCTGAGATCTTCCTCTTCTTCTTCAATATGTGTTACTTCTTCTCTTTCTACTTGCATAGTATACGACGAAGCAGAATTTCCATGGTTAGGGGATAAGTTAAAATTTGAACATCTTGAAGAATAGGCTGCCATTTCTGACCCTATTGATGATGAAGGGTCTTCCTGGGGTGATAGAGGAGATGATGGATTGAGAATTGACATCATTGTTTTCCTCTGGTATTGCTATAACTTCTTCTGGCTTGGTTGATGAAGTATAGAATTTCTGGATTTCAGTGGATGAAATGAATACATCTCCATTTAAGCTTTCATCACTGCTTGGAAAATCAACAATTTCTCCCATGTTGTCTGGCTTAGTTGTCGTAATTGACATTATGGAAGTTTCCATAAGAGTGTTTGGATTTAGGTTTATCCTGTCAATTTGACTGATAGGAAACACATAGTTTGTACTCACATGTATGAATGGGTTTACTAGAATCTTTTCCAAACCATTTGAAGCATTAATTTTGGTAACCTCCTTTGCCGTGGATTTTTCCTTTCCTTCCATGTGATATAATTCTGCCTCAATGTATTGAGATTCACATGTTTTGAATGGGGATTTATCACCATACAATGTCCCAATTTGACCATTGAAATAATATTTTAGACAATGATGGTATGATGAAGGTATGGCCACATGTTGGTGTAGCCAAGGTCTTCCAAGCAAAATGTTGAAAGATGTGTCATGGAGAAAAACCATGAAATCTGAATTAGACAGAAGGTCTCCAAACTGAGTTCTGAGTGTAATCTCGCCCAGAGGTTCTTGTTCATTTTTATCATATCATTGCAATATAAAAGTAGAAGGAGATAAATCAGATTCGGTGAGGCCCAATCAATGAAGTGTATGAATATGAATGATATTGACTCCTAATCCATTATCAATGAAAGCTCGTTGGATGTCTATATCATTTACTTTTCCAGATAGATACAAAGGTCTGATATGTTCATGTACAACATCATCTTCATCTTCATCTGTAAAAGATATCATTGCATGGCATTCTATAGGATCATTCTCTATATGGTAGACCTCAGCCGTAACAATTTCATTTTTAAATTCTTGAGGACTTGAAAAGGCCTCAATAAGCACCTCCCAAGGACTCTGTGCATTTTTACTTTTGAATTCATGTCACTCTCCCTCTTCCTCTGGATTAGTAGCAGTAACACATGCTACCTAGGCTGAAGAACCTTTCAATTTTAATTGTCCAGAGTCCACCATCTTTTGTAGGAGGTATTTGAAGACAAAACACTCCTGAATGGGATGCCCCAACATCTGATGAAATGAGAAATAGTTGGGGAATTCTTTATCTCCTTCCTTGTTCAGCCTTTTGTTCCTTGGAAACTGAACCAGATTGTTTTCTAGAGCTGAGATGAAGTAACCAAGAACTTGTTCATTCCAGAAAGAATAAACTTTGTTCTTTAAATCCTCAAACTGTTTATGACTTTGATCCTTTTGATCATCTTGTTGAGGCAGTCGTTGTTGTTGACGTTCAGGAGGTGGATCTCTTCAATATGATGAAGGTTTTGAAGTGGAAGCAGGTACAGGTACTTGTTTAAGTGTAACTGTAGCAGTCTCTGCTTTCCCCATTCTCCTTCCCAGAGCTGATAAAATTACACGAGTTTTAGCCCTATTCTCTATAAGAGAGTCTTTGATCTTATGAGCGATTGAAGTAAGGTCTGGAAACCCTCCTGTGTATTTCAAAGGGATCAATGGTGTGCGTAATTCATCACACATATTTTCCACACAGATTGGCATCAACTCTTCTTGAGGGGGTGCTAAACTTAAAGAATATGTTAATCCCTTCCAGCGAGCAATAAAATCTGAAACTCTTTCATTCTCCCTTTGTTTACAATTGGTAAGATAAAAAACTATCGTCTTTGGTGATGTTGAGCTAAATTGAAGAAGGGACCTTTGACAGAGATCTTCCCACCCATTAATTGATCGAGATTGCAAACTTGTATACTAGACAAAAGCAGGTCCTTATAATGACTGCACAAAACATCTGATCTTAACTGCTTCTTGTTGTTGAGGAGTTCCCATCATAGGATCACAACGAGAAACAAAATGTGTTAAGTGTTGTTCTGGATCTCCCAAACCATTAAAAATTGGGAATGTGGTATTCGCAAAATTTGACAGAGGGGGGGGGGGGAAATCGCATCAACCCATTTAGGATAAGATTTCTTTTTCGGCTGAACTTGTTCATGTTTTCCTTCCATAGATCCAATCGAGATGTTAATGACTCAATGGTAGTTATTAATTTTTGAGAAACATCTGATTGAACTTGGACCTGAGAAGGTACAATAACTGGAGTTTGGACGGGTGTGACGACCGGTACTGCCATTGATGGTAGTATTGGTGATTGATGTCGCATATGACCCATAGGATTGGACCTGTGAGGGTGTACTGGTAAAGGGGGGTATTCTTGATCCATCCTAGTTGTTGTACCAAATTACCTTGATTGGTTAACTCTGTCATGTTTAGAAGGAAGACTACCTTGAAGTAGTTCTGCATTTAACCTCCTTAATTCCTTCATTTCTTCTTCTTGTTGTGCGAACCTTTACTCTAATGAGAATTATTGTCCTTCTCCAGAGGTAGGGTGGGATGTAACCTAGCTTTTAACATTTTCCTTAGCATGTTCCTTTCTGGAGTATGGAAGGGAATTACCCGAAGGAATGTCTTGCCTCTAGGAAACCCTTTGGATTCTGGTAGGCACACCTCCTTCATTTGTTTCCATGTGTACAGCCTCTTGAATAGGAACTTCTTCATCTGATCCCTCTGAGTGAGCCTCATGTTCTGGGATATTAGTGACAATGACATTGATGACATTTATCAATGCATAACGCATTGATGGAATTCTATCAATTATTCTGCTAGATTTTCTCCCCTTGTGTTTTTTATGAGTCTCTGTTCTTGAATTCCCTGGAACTATTTGGAGGATAATAATCTTAAGGGAATCATTGGATAATTTAGTTATACTCTTTCCTTGTCGCTTCTTCCCTAATCGAGAGAAAACTAACTTCCGCTAAGGAGGGGATTGTAAATTTGAAAAAGCCCCCAACCTTGTAGGCTGGGATTGTTCTTATTATTCTTCTTCAAATCTTTGAACATTGTTTAATGAATTCAAAGATTGATTTATATGATCCCCCATACTCGCAAGTTGGGGTGATTCTTGAATTGTTATATCTGAAATCCGTGCAACTACTCTTCTGATTTTGCGGATTTTGGTTCGGACATTAGCTGGGTGCATTATCTGGCCATCATTTACACCACCTGTTTCAGAAGATTGTTGTGCTATTTCAGAAATTTTCATCCTCTGATGCCTGACATCCTCTAAACGAGATGTCTACTCAAGATTCTCAGAGGCTTGATGTAAAATTATCTCAATAACTTCTTTCTTTTGAGCCTAATTCTAACGAGAAATGGTTGAGGCCTGTTCTCGAGCATACATTTGATTACATACAAAACCTATTGATTGGGGTGGGTTGTGGGAAATAACATTGCATGAAACCACTTTTGGCGGACTTTGCTGATTTTGGAGTGCAGTGAAATGCAATGCTCCATGAACACCCCGTCCCCTGATATGAATACCAGACAGGGCATTAGTAATTAACCGGTGAAACCTTTTTAATGCACCAAGGCATGTATGCTGAAGGGATCTCTGCTGCTTTTCAACCTTTGGATATCAGGAAACTGATAGAGATGCCAATTAAATTTGGCATTTCAACCCTTCTATTACCTTAACATGATTTTGATATTCATCATAAGGTAATATTTTCTCTTTTAAGTGACAAATATTTTTCCACATGTTGAGACGAATATCGTGAATACAATCCTCTGTCAACATTTCTGGAACATCATACTGAGAGTTAGCCAAAGGCCAAAACATGAATGGTATTTCACCTTTCTCTAGTTGTTTTCTCATATTCAACAGTTCCTATTTGTCATTTGATGAAGATTCTTCTACTTGATTGGACCAAAGATGGTGCTTCTTTGTTTCTTGATCAGATTCAACAAGATTGGTAGAGAATTCATTTGTCAAATTAAAAGATGAATGACCCAGGGGTGGTTCGGATAATGACCTACACCCCAGGCTATCTTCTAATTGAGAAAGTATTTCACTTACTAGCAGTAAGGCATCAGACATGATTGGCTTCACATTTTCAAGTGCCTCAAGATAAGAGGGCTTTCTTGTTACCGCATTGTCCATTGAAGAAGTTTCCAGGAAATGTGAATTACTACTTCGGAGAGGACTTTTATAGCTAAATTCATCATCATGGGGAGGACCACCATGGTGGGTTACAACAAAAGATGAAACCTTTTTCTCCTTGGTATTCTGGCCACGCAGAGGTTTATCGTGGCTCTCATATGAAGATGATACTTCGAGATTGACCGAATTTTCATGAAGAAAGCCTTAATGAGGAAGTTTCTGATGAAGACCTTCAGAATTATTGATGTTACTTCCATAATTTAGAAATGAGAGAGTATAATCTTGAGTTACAACAGATAATTGTATGAGGGATTCAAGAACTCCAGCAATGAGCAAGGCCTTATTGCAGATTGGCTCTTGATTTCTTAACTGTGTTGGATGGGTCTTTTTCTTAGATGCCTTCTTACTGAATTTGGAAACCACTTGTTGAAAAAAGTGGTTATTATGGGCAGGTGTATGTACCTGATTAGGAGAAATGGTCAGGTTAGGCTGATTATCTCCATTCAAATTGGGTGCATGTGCCCGACTTGATTGTTCGTATGACATGGGGGAGTATGCCCCACGACCCTCCTGGACTGGAACAAAGATGTGTATCTGCTCCGGGGTGACATGTTGATGGGCCACTCCACTGATAGGGATAGATTTATATTTCTTTCCATGTGATGTCACTGAAGTTGTTATAATATTCCGACAGGTATCCAGAATATGGGCATGGATTTGCTTCTGCTCTTTCATCATTGTCAGAATGTGCTTGGTGACTTCAACTGCCGGAATGGGAATATACATCCATTCCGTGCTTGGAGTAGGTGTGTGTTCCTACTCCTCTCCTCCTTTTCCTGTCAATGAATTCTGACAGTACTCATGGGTGGGGGCAGAAAGTTGTGTCTACCTCCTGCTTGTCATTGGAGCTTTCCAATTGACATCTTCGAGTGCTACCAGACGAGCCTACTGACTGACTGATGACTTATAAACAGGTGTATGTGTCTGTCTATAGTACTCCGCCAGAATTGCCTGGCGGGATTGGTGTATTACTGCCAGATGAGTCTGCTGGGCAGTGAAATTAAGACGGATGGGTGTATATGCCTGCTCGTTGTTTGCCATCAAGTTAGGTTGATGGACTTCTTCGGAGGGGGCAGAGGTAAGAAACTACTCCTTGTTGGCCGAATTTTTCCTCTGATGATTCGTCTTGCGTGCTCAGGTCTGAGGAACCTGATCCGAATACCTAGAGATGATACCCTCATCATGTTGAGGATGTACTACCGCACGAGTCTGGCGGCGATTTTTGATGGGAGCCCTCGGGAAGGACTCCTGTCTTCTTGAATTGAGGCCTTGAGTGACCTCTTGATTCACCTCCCTGTAATATGGGAGGGATTAGTTATTGCGTTCTGGGGATAACGACCCGAAATGGTTGGATACAGTGGTTGGCACCACCTGCTTCTTGATCATTGGTCGTTGTTGGCCAGATGATCGAGGATTATTGTTGACCTGGAGGGCCTATCGAGTAGCCTCCAAAGTTGGAATTGTACCATGTTGGTGATATTCCTTTATCAGCACATTGGAGACCCAACGTTGAAGATGCTGGGTTGGTGATAACGTCATCCCCATGTATGGAGATCCAACTTGAGCAGCAGTCAGGAAGTTCACAGATGTTGTCTTTGAGAAAACCATTCTTTGGATTGAAGGGAATTCGATGGAAGAATTGAGAACAACAACAAGTTATATTAAAGTGACATCTTTTTAGATGGATACATGCGTGATTAATTCCTTTGTCTTGCCTTCCTTTATCAATTGATAGGGGCCTAACATATGGGTAACAGTATTAACTTGGTTAAGGATTCATGTAGGGTTCACCATTTTTGTTTTGTAGGTCCTTGAAACATAATATTCAAGATTTAAGAATCCTTGTTTCTAGGTGGTTTCCATTGGATTTATGCATGGAACTGAAAACTTCCAACAGTTCTTTATCCAAAGAGGACCTACTTTCCAAAGGCAGGTGTTCGTTAAGTTTTGAACTTTACGATACTTAAGAACATTCATTGGTCGGGAGGATGGGAGGTCGGACTCATCACACCCTTTTGGGGGGAATTATTGTATACTCCGGGACTCTCTTTGAAATTAAAATATTTTCATGAATCCTTATTAACTCACCAATTATATCATAAGTATCCCTTGGAATTTAAAATAACTTATTTAACATGTATAAAATTTTAGAATTATCAGAATATATTCGAGGTTTTCCATCAATGGTATCCTCTAATATACTGATTAGAGATTATTTTAATCATTATTTATGATGATATTGGTTTTTAAACCACTCATTGGGGCACTCTGGAGTTTATTGTCATCCAAGAAGATAAAGGTTTGTTTTGATCTTGGGACCATGCTCATAAAATGAGCTACCTATATATCCTTGTGAAAGGAATCAGAACCCTTGTAGTTTGGTGTCACTTAATGGGACACATCATAACTTTTAAGTTCATGTGATAAGGACCCCTAAGCGAAAGGTGATTAGTTTGAAATTTAGTATAGGACTTATGCTGAAGCAGCCCAAGGAACTTGGATAGGATATGAGTTTCCAAGTAGGATCAGACCCTATTGGGAATATGGCCCAAAGAGAACAGGGTTGATTTGAAGTGTTGGGTTTGAACCTTAAGGAGGCTTCCTACGTATCCCATATGGATGGGAATCAAAACCCATGTAGTTCGATAAATCTCATAGGAGAATATAGTCCTATGAGAAAGATGAGTTTGGGCTTACTTCCTGAAAAGGGATGCCTTTATGATTTGAGGATTGTATTTGGGGCTTATTTTCTAAGGAGGATGTCCAAATTGGGGGAATCAGGGTTGGATTCCTAAGGAGGATGTCCAGTGAGATAGGGCCCTAAAAGAGCTTCCTACGTATCTTGGATTGAACAGGAATCAGAGTTCTCATAGTTCATTCAAGTGAGTGTTTGTGCATATGTTGTAATCATCATGTATCTCTAAGCCCATGTGAGTCATGATCGGTGTGAGAAATAAGAGGATGTGAAAGATTCAACAATGACACTTCACACTTTTCCTCCTCTGCTGATGGAAGAGGGCGCGTTGACCATGGAAGATGGAAAGGCGATGAGCCTTCCCTCTATTCTCTTTACATTGGACAAGGGTCCAATGTAAGGAAGAAGGGGTGAAAGTGAGGGGCTTACACCAGGATGGCTTCCCTCATATTGATTCTGGTAGGGGAGGGATACTTCTCCTATACTTGTGCGGAATGGCAAGCATGAAGTGTACCTTCCCTACCAGAGAAATGAGGTCCCGGGTCACCTCTTTGAAAAGGGAGAGGCCGGAATCCCACTATCTTCCAAATCGGGAACTTCTCAACACTGTTTCTGGGAGAAAAGTCCATGTGACTGCGGATATACAAACCCACAAACATCCCATGAATCTTAACCCCATTATGAAACAAATGTGGGAAACCTATGACTGTAGAAATACAAACCCAAATTGGATACACACTGATGTGCCTTACCCAAAGGTCTGAGAATTCAAGAGGTTTTTGGGGAGGCTTCAACTTAGCCCCTTTTGAATAAGGGAACCAAATAAAGAGATACCCCTCCATGAAAGGATTCAAAGGGTATTTGAACTGGTCGCGTAGGTACTTCGCGCAGATGGGCCACGTAGGTACCCCACGCTGCTCAATCGCGCAGGTATGTCACGCAAATGTACCACACAGTTGTACTGTGCAGGTATGAATGGTGACTGAAAAAACTGAAGAACTTCAAAACATTCCTATTCCCTTTAATTATCTCTTCTCTCGGATTTTAGAGAACTACCTGAGATAATTTGAGAGATCTAAGTGAAAGAGATACTCAATGGGATCTTCAGAGAGTCTTTCAAAAAAAATTAGTCCTCAAATGGGGAGCCTAAGGGTCCTATTTATAGACATGGATGGGCCTGGCCAAAGAAACTTTGGTCGCGCAGATCTGCCGTGTAGCTCAACTGTGCAGGTGCTCCACATAAATGCATCCCAAATCTTCTGGCGCATAGTTCATCCATGTAGCTCTATCGCGAAGCTCGGACACATAGCTCTTTTGTGAAGCTCAGCCGAGTAGCTCTTTCACAAAGCTCAGCCGCAGAGCTCTTTCATGAAGCTGGGCTGCGTAGCTTGCTCGTGAAGTTGTTGGATATTTTTTGAGGTTTCCTTTGTACTCTTTGAATCTTTTTAAGGAGTGTTAACAAGCGCACTCTCCAACTAATGGCTCGGTTCCCTTCATAGTCAAATTTCACTCATGTCTCTTGGTCATAGAATGGTTGATCCAATACCTTAACTAGCCTTACCACATCTCTTATAGAGCCTGACAAAGACGATTTGATTATCCACATTTCACATTGAAGGGTCATCGCTCCTACCACTCTGGATGATGATGACATCTAGTGGGTAAGCCATATTACCACTAGTGCTTCCACACCAGGACCACCAAGTCCCCCCATCTTAGTAGAAGAGACTTCTGATTAAACAACTCCTTTTATTGAGTACCTCTAATATGATAATCTCCCAACCTAGAGAGCCGAATGTGAACAAATTCATCGTTGTGCAACACAGTTCACCCTCCTGAATGCTCTCATCCTTGAGAAGATCCTCTACAAGCATGGGTTTGATGGAGTTATCCTCTATTGTATTCAAGAATATGAGATCTCCCAGGTTATGTAGGAAGTTCATGCTAGTTCCTGTAGAGCTCACCAGGCAAGGTTGAAACTCTCCCACCAGATTCAAAGGTTGGGATACTTCTGGCCCACCATAGCTCATGACTTCATCAAGTTTTCCAAGGGGTTACACTTGTTTCAGATCCATACCAACTTTTTTCATCGATCATCGGAGCCCCTCCATACTACCAAGTAATTTTGTCCCTTTGCGGTCTAGAGACTCGACATCATGGGACCATATCCACCAGTGATACCTTGCTAGTGTAGGTTCATCCTGACTGCCACAGATTTATTTTCCAATTGGGAAGAAGAATTTCCTCTCAAGGAATTCAAGGTCCATTATATCATTGAGTTTGTGAGCTACAACATCATCCATCAATTAGGATTTCCTCACGTTGTTCTCACTGATATTGAAACCAATTTTTGAGAATATGATCTGAAGAAATTGTACGTCAAGTACAATATCCAGTCTAACCATACTTTTCTCTACCATGCACAAGAAAATGGACAGATCGAGGTGTTCAAAAAAACAATCTTCAACATTTTTCAAAAGATGATTTTTTAGAACAAGAAAAGTTGGCTGGACAGGCTCCCCAACTCTATCTGGGATTATCGGATGACAACTCATAATTCCACCCAAGTGACCCCATATTCCCTAGTATATGGAACAGAGGCAGTCCTACCCATTGATATTCAGATTCCATTGATTTACATAGTCTTCTATGACCATAAGATGTCAAACAAGATAGCAGAAGTCCATTTAGCTGAACTAGAATCCCTCGATGAGAATAGGATTTAGGACTTACATAATCTGGAGTGGCACCAAAATAAGATAAATAGAGCTTTTGATAAGAAAGTTCACCTTCGTTTCTTCCTTCAGGGTGATATGGTGTTGGATTTGATGACATAGATGATACCCAGTAGGAAGCCACCAAAGTTGGAGCCAAAATGGGAAGGACCTTACATCATTCATAAGGTTTACCCTAATGATGCATACTCTTTGGTCACCATGGATGGTGAGCAAATTACTCCTCCCACCAATGCTAAGTTCCTCAAATAGTACTTCACATGAGTGGGTATTCTTATCTTCATCCTTACCACAAGACATTAAACTATATGAAATTTATCATCCTACATGATAATAAACTTCATAGCTTTATCTGCATGGTCCGAGCTTTACGACCTTAAACTAAGATCCTGATTCGTCTGAGCTGAAGGACGTAAAACTACACAGTACCATCATCCTGGTTACATGACGTTAAACTATATGATCTTACCTATTTCCTTACCGCATGACGTTAAACTCCATGACATTTAAGAAATACATATTTCTTGATTCCCATTCTCATGTGATATGTTGGAATTCCTAGACATTTTGTCTTCAGGTCCAACCATAGGTTCTGCAAATTCCTTAAAATCTTCAATCTCTTGGCCTGAATTTCCTGGGAGTACATGGTGTTTTATGATACCTCTTTGTACTAATTCATGTTGGATTATAAAAATCTCACCATGTACCTCCCATAGGAATACTTCTCCTTACCTTCATCCTTAGCGCATGATGTTAAACTGCATGTAATCTAGAACTATGTGCGGTTTGATTCCCATCCTTATGGGATATGTAGGAACGCCCAGGCATTTTGTCGTTGGGTCCAGCCCTAGGTTCTATAGATATTTTCATCCTTTAAGCCCCATGGAATGAATTTCCTAGGAGCATTTCATGTGGTATGAGACCTCTTTGTTCCTCATTCATGTTGAGTTTACAACAGTCTCACCATGTACCCCCCTTAGGGATCTCCCCCTTTACCCGCATCCTTACTGCATGATGTTAAACTAAACGACATTCAAGAACTACGTATGGATTGATTATCATCCTTATGGGATATGTAGTAATGACCAGATATTTTGTCTTCAGGCCTAGCCCCAGGTTCCTACATCCTTTCAACCCCTTTGGCCTAAGTTCTCTATTGGGATTGTGAATGGTGTGGTGTGGACTTCTTTGGTCCTCATTCATGTTGGATTATTTTTCCACACTATACGCATCCCATTTTGGATGCCTATTCCCCCAATGTCCTAGATGTACGATGATAAACCACATCGCAATCCACTTCCTTACTGCATGATGTTGAATTTTACGACATTCAAGAACTACATGCTGCTTGATTCCCATCCTTATGGAATACATAGGAATACCCTAACACTTTGTCTTCGGGTCTAGCCCCAGGTTCATCAACCTATTTTTTTTTTCTCCACTCATCCTTTCAATTAATATTCCCTTAATTTAATCCCTTGGCCTATGATATACCTCATTAACATGCTCATATATGTTGTGGCATAGAACTTATAGTGTTGGATTCTGCATGGAAATTCTATCATTCCATCTCCATGCTTTACGTGTCCCGTTATTCAGGTCTTCATCATCTTTCACATCTGAAGGGACTCCCTAATGACATGTTGTTTAGCCTCTATGGCTCACATACTTTCCTAGGCCAACGCCCCAGAGGACTTTGGGTGACATTTTGAGGCAGGTCCTATGTTTTGAATATGGTCAGCGACCAACCCTCAGCTGTCTATTCCCACCCAAGTTACATGATATGGATACTGTGTTTCGAATAATATTAGTAGTTATCCTCCATCGTTACACCACCCTCATTGTGTCCCAAATATTAGATGTTGTGGTTCACATTTTCCACCATCTTATGTCCAGAAAAAACTCTAACACCCTTGGTGTTACCCCTTTGTGCACCTTTACATGATGAGCAGGTCGATTAGCTTAATTGGGGAATCCTTGACCCAAATTCTTTGTCCCCCTTCTATGCACTTTAATGTGTTTTGTAAATCCTCTCGATTCTTGTTTCCTACATCGGGCATGGCACACATAGGCATAGGAGAGGGTTTGCACCCACATGAAAAATCTGCACAACCCTATGGTCCAAACTCTATGACCTTAAACTAGGATTTTACATCCCAAGAACATGATGATAAACTGGTAACTGAATTCCAAGCCTTATGACTTTAAACTGTGCATAGTTTTTTTCATTGAGAATGTGTTGTGCGGCATGGGCCTCCTTGGTAATCATTCACGTCGGGTTTTTCCTATCGCACCACACATCTCCCCTCTCTTGGGTTCTCCCACTTTCCTTTATATTCCAATATCCTTTATAGTCTAAGCATTATGACTTTAAACTGTGCATAGATTCCTCTTGGGAATACATGATGTGGTATGAGACCTATTTGGTCCTCATTCATGTTGGGTGGCCTCAGGACACCACATTACATATTTCTGCTTGGTAAATATCACCCGCAAGGTCCAACTTTATAACCCTAAACTAAAGACCCCATGTCCTTACCACATGATGTTAAACTATATGGAATTCTAGAACTACGTATGGATTTATTCCCATCCTTATGGGACACATAGGAATGCCCATACATTTTTTCTTCGGGTCCAGCCATAGGTTTATTAAACTTTTCTATTGGTCTGAGCTTTATAACCTTAAACTAAGATCTATATTTTCCTACAAAACATTAAACTAACACATGGTCATTTTTACTTGAACTTAAAAGGAAAGTGCCCCTTATCTTACACGATAATAAAAGGATCCATCCTACATGATATTAAACTTTACCCCATGTCCTTACTGTATGACGTTAAACTGCACGACATTCTATAACTATGTCCAGTTTGATTCCCCTCCTTGCAGAATATGTAGTGACACCCAGACATTTTATCTTTGGGACCATCCACAAACTCTCTGATCCAAACTCTATGAAATTAAACTATGAAACTCATAGGGATATGTGGTGTGGTTGTATGTCTCCTTGGCCATCATTCATGTTAGGTTTTTTACCCCACCACATTGCATATGCCTTCCTTCTGTCCATTCCTTGGTATTTGTATGGCATGTAAGCCTCTCTTGGCTCATTCACGTTGGTTTCATCTCCTCTATGCCACACAAAAATTCTAGGAATAGACATTTTTTTGAAACATGACTTTATGTTTATGGCTAGGGTCTAAGTAGTATGACCTTAAACTATATGAAACATCATGGTCATATGATGTTAAACTATTGCATGCATTATCTTTACCGTAGGATGCTAAAATATGTATGCCTCATCCGTACTTGTATGACGTGAAACTGCAAAGCATCCCAAGACCTCACCTAAGAGGTCCTATACCATAGTGTTGGTCATCTATCACATTGATCGCAACTTCAGTTATTGCTAGACATCCAAGATAATGCTCCTCTAGAAGATATGTTTGATATTTGTTTAGACCAACATGCCTACACCTATATGATCTAGGCCATGGTGGCGTAATTTCAAGAGTGTTGGAATCCTTTTGAACATTCTATGACTCCACTTCCATGCTTTGTGTGACCTTTATTTGGATCCTCATCCTCTTTCACATCTGAAGGGAGCCCCCTAATGGTCTGGTCCCATGCCACTTTGGCACACCTACCATTCTGGGTCAATGCCCTAGAGGACTTTAGATGACATTTTGAGTTTGTAACCATGTTTTGAATATGGTTAATGGTTGGACCTCATTTATTTATCCCCATTTTATGTTGGAGGTATAGATGATGCGTTTTGAATATGGTCAGCAATTATCTCATATTGGCACACCATCATCATTGTGTTTTGAATTTTGGGCATCGTGATTCACACTTCTCATCTTCCCTTTTGTTCAGATTGATTCCAACACCCCTATAATTATCTTGCTCGCACATTAGAGTATGTTGGGAAAGGAAATTTTGATGTCTTGAGAGCCCTATTCTCCAATCACATACCCTCTCAGCCTGAATACCCTGGGTGGTCATTCAACAATAGCAGACCCTGAGTATTCGATGATTGGATGACACTCCCATATATAAAGTAGGTAATTATATGATTTTCTCTTGTTTCTCACACCAATCATGACTCACACAGGATTAGGGATTGATCATTAGTTTCTTCACATATATGATCGATATGCAGTAATTGAAACAAGTAATAAATATATCCATGCACATAGTTTAAATAATAAGGCAGGCAGAAAAAGTATGTTTTATAAGTTTGGCCAAAACACGGCCCTTAGGGATCTTCTCCTTCAATTGAAAACTTCAACTCTACCACCCTATAGTGTGTGAATTTCATAGTTTACTACTATTTAATGATCTTCCTATCCTCATCATAATCCATAGAGTGAATCTCATTATCCCTGATCTGCATCCAATCCCGTTCGTCCTAGAGCTCAGCCACTTGACGACTTGATTGTTCTAGTCACTCCTGGGATTCCACCAGATATAAATTCAATCGTTCAATGAGTTATGATTGATTAGTAATGAATTTTTAACACTCATTTTCTTTTACTTATAGGTGTTGGATTGCCTATTCGACTTCCTGGAGCTTCTGGATGTTTTCAGACTTCTTCTGGCACCAAGCAGTGCCCAAGTGTTGGTTGTTTTCCCATAATTTTTTACCAAGGTATTCCATGATTAGCATTTTCATATTTCATGAATCCACCCCTCCAGTGCATAGATTTTACAACCAATGGTGAAGTGACCCCATTCAGATTATCCACTCTAATTTTGGATCTTTTTCAATGATGTGTTTGACTGGATTAAATGCTCGATGTCTGGTATTTAGACTGCCCTAAACTGCACCATAATCTGATTCATATAGCTCTATCGGATCAACAAGTTTGTATTCTAGGAATGTGTCTAGGAGTTCAGTAGTGGGATCCTCCTCTGGCATCATATCTGATGGTTTGGGCTCCATGTCATTAGTTTGGTCCTCATCACTTGATTCTATCTCAATGATGTTTTCCCATATAGCTCTAGGTTATGCCCCACCAGTGGTGTCACCCGCAATCACAATTGATTTCTCATCATAAACCATGGCCTAGTCAGCTTGGATACTTGGTTCCATATGGACCAAAATCACTCTCAAGAAAGGGGCCCAGGTCTTCTATCCATCCACACTAGCATAATGCCTTCCACTCTAAGGACTATTTAGATAAGATTCATGTTAGTCAATTTGATTGAGAAGACAACAAGTATGGCTCTCTAGGGTAGGAAACTTACAGTGTTCAAGCGATGGATTTTCATTCTCTAGCCTCTAAATTTTCACCACTGGGACACCAGGGAATATCCCCCCATATATGATGGTGGGGTTTGAAGGTTCCAGAGAGACCAACCTTGCCTCCCTATCACTACTGGACTCTGCAGCTACTATTTCTTTGAATGCGAGTCCCAGTTCTTGGTCCTCCACACCTATCACCATGACTATATCTATATCAGTAGGTGCACTTTGTATAAGATCATCCTGCACAAGTAGATGTCAGTTGAGGAACCAAAATGAAGTGAGAGATATGATAACACGTGGGGATGAGTTAGAGCTTACTCCAAGAGATTCAAAAAATCCACCCATAGAAGTTTCCTCTAAGGATACTATATTGCCTTATTTCAGAGAGGCTTACCTAAAAGTTGTTTCCTCTTCATCCTTCTAAAGGTTTTCCTCAGTGAACTATTCCCACCAGGATCCATCCAATATTTTAGTTAAGAGAAATAATTCTTTTAGTTGAGCCACCGACAACACTGGGGGGGGGGGGGGTAAGTCATGTCTAATAGCACCCACACTCAAAATATCATGGGATGTGCGGTGCCTTGGGAGTGAACTAGTTCCTCCAGTTCCATCATGAATTGTCTCCCCTCATCCTAGGACGCATTGAAGCTGTATTTGGAAAACTCTATCCCTTCCAGATCCATCCCATTCATGTTCAAGTGATCACATAGGTTGTTGATGTTGAGGAGATGTTGGCAGGTGTCCTAGTATTTCCAAGCCTTCAGATAGCCAGTGTCATGAGGAAGTGCCACCCGGCACAATTTCTTCCCAGGAGCCTGAGGAGGCGTCCTGCAAAACCCCCTCGATGATTCCCCTTTCTCTTGGGTCCTCCCAGTTGAGGCCACTAGGTTTGGTACTTCTACCTCCCTCTCTTCACCTTTGGTCGGTACTTGTCCATGGCATGCTGCTCTTTCTTCTGTAGCCTCATCACCATGATGTGTGTCGGTACTTCCCTCACGATGTCCCCTTACTACCACTCGACCCCGACTTCAAGGCACGGGGACTGCTCCTTTACTGTTCTGGATCCTCAGCTGCTTTAGCGTTGTGACAACTGGGCCCCGCCCACCAGTTGCCTCGTAGAAATGTGGTCCCCACCCTAGGTCCCACCCATGTGCTCGAACAAGTGATTCCCCTCGATGATTCCCCTTTCTCTCAGGTCCTCCCAGTTGAGGCCACTAGGTTTGGTACTGCTACCTCCCTCTCTTCACCTTCGGTCGGTACTTGTCCATGTCCTACTACTCTTTATTCTACAGCCTCATCACCATGATGTGTGTCGGTACTGTCCTCACGATGTCCCCTTACTACCGCTTGACCCCGACTTCAAGGCACGGGGTCCTGCAAAACCACCTCGATGATTCCCCTTTCTCTTGGGTCCTCCCATCCTGAGGCCACTAGGTTTGGTACTACTACCTCCCTCTCTTCACCTTCAGTCGGTACTTGTCCATGGCATGCTGCTCTTTCTTCTGCAGCCTCATCACCATGATGTGTGTCGGTACTTCCCTCACGATGTCCCCTTACTACCGCTCGACCCCAACTTCAAGGCATGGGGACTGCTCCTTTACTGGTCTGGATCATCAGTTGCTTTAGCGTTGTGACAACTGGGCCCCACCCACCAGTTGCCCCGTAGACACGTGGGCCCCACCCTAGGTCCCACCCATGTGCCCGAACAAGTGATTCCCCTCGATGATTCCCCTTTCTCTCGGGTCCTCCCAATTGAGGCCACTAGGTTTGGTACTGCTACCTCCCTCTCTTCACCTTCAGTCGGTACTTTTCCATGGACTGCTGCTCTTTCTTCTACAGCCTCATCACCATGATGTGTGTCGGTACTATCCTCACGATGTCCCCTTACTACCGCTCGACCCCGACTTCAAGGCGCAGGGACTGCTCCTTTACTGGTCTGGATCCTCAGCTGATTTAGCATTGTGAAAACTGGGCCCAACCCACCAGTTACCCAGTTGAGGCCACTAGGTTTGGTACTGCTACCTCCCTCTCTTCACCTTTGGTCAGTACTTGTCCATGGCATGCTGCTCTTTCTTCTGCAGCCTCATCACCATGATGTGTGTCGGTACTTCCCTCACGATGTCCCCTTACTACCGCTCGACCCCGACTTCAAGGCATGGGGACTACTCCTTTACTGGTCTGGATCATCAGCTGCTTTAGCATTGTGACAACTGGGCCCCGCCCACCAGTTGCCCCGTAGAAACGTGGGCCCCACCCTAGGTCCCACCCATGTGCCCGAACAAGTGATTCCCCTCGATGATTCCCCTTTCTCTCGGGTCCTCCCAGTTGAGGCCACTAGGTTTGGTACTGCTACCTCCCTCTCTTCACCTTCGGTCGGTACTTGTCCATGGCCTGCTGCTCTTTCTTCTACAGCCTCATCACCATGATGCGTGTCGGTACTGTCCTCACGATGTCCCCTTACTACCGCTTGACCCCGACTTCAAGGCGCGGGGACTACTCCTTTACTGGTCTGGATCCTCAGCTGCTTTAGCGTTGTGAAAACTGGGCCCAGCCCACCAGTTACCCCGTAGACACGTGGGCCCCACCCTACGTCCCACCCATGTGCCCGAACATGTGATCTGACTAATGATAGTCCCCAAAAGACAACACATGTCCTTTCTAGTGTTCTTTGTTCTCACTCACACACACCCTGGGAAACTTTCCAGAAGGTCACCCATCCTGATCACTACCCATGTGCCCGAACAGGTGATCTGACTAATGATAGTACCCACAGGCCTGATGATCACTACCCATGTGCCTGAATAGGTGATCTGACTAATGATAGTCCCCACAGGCCTGATCACTACCCATGTGCCCGAACAGGTGATCTGACTAATGATAGTCCCCACAGGCCTGATCACTACCCATGTGCCTGAACAGGTGATCTGACTAATGATAGTCCCCACATGCCAACACATGTCCTTTCCAGTGTTCTTTGTCCTCACTCATACACATCCCTGGGAAACTTCCTAGAAGGTCACCCATCCTGATCACTACTCCAGGCCAAGCACGCTTAACTATGGAGTTCTAATCAGACAGGCTCCCGAAAAGCAAGGTGCACCTTGTTAACATGAGTCATATCATTTAGTCATTTAACCTTGTATCATTTGGGGATGTTACAATCACCCCCCCCCCTTTAGAGCACAACACCCTCGTTGTGGGCCCTACATCTCAACCCATGTGCCCGAACAGGTGATCTGACTAATGATAGTCCCCATAGGCCTGATCACTACTCATGTGCTTGAACAGGTGATCTGACTAATGATAGTCCCCACAGGCCAACACATGTCTTTTCCGGTGTGCTTTGTCCTCACTCATACATATCCCTGGGAAACTTCCTAGAAGGTCACCCATCCTGATCACTACTTCAGGCCAAGCACGCTTAACTGTGGAGTTCTAATCAGACAGGCTCCTGAAAAGGAAGGTGCACCTTGTTGACATGAGTCATATCATTTAGTCATTTAACCTTGTATCATTTGGGGGTGTTACAATCACCCCCCCCCCCTTTTATAGCACAACACCCTCGTTGTGGGCCCTATATCTCAACCCAGGTAGTGCACCGCACTTAAGGCTGGGTACCACCTCTGATACCAAATGTAACAACTGGGACCCGCCCACCAGTTGCCCCGTAGACAAGTGGGCCCCACCCTAGGTCCCACACACGTGCCCGAACATGTAATCTGACTAATGACATTCCCCATAGGCCAACACATGTCCTTTCCAGTGTGCTTTGTCCTCACTCACACACACCCTGGGAAACTTTCCAGAAGGTCACCCATCCTGATCACTACCCATGTGCCCGAACAGGTGATCTGACTAATGATAGTCCCCACAGGCCAACACATGTCCTTTCCGGTGTGCTTTTTCCTCACTCATATACACCCCTGGGAAACTTCCCAGAAGGTCACCCATCCTGATCACTACTCCAGGCCAAGCATGCTTAACTGTGGAGTTCTAATCAGACAGGCTCCCGAAAAGGAAGGTGCACCTTGTTGACATGAGTCATATCATTTAGTCATTTAACCTTGTATCATTTGGGGATGTTACAATCACCCCCCCCCCCCCTTTAGAGCACAACACCCTCGTTGTGGGCCCTACATCTCAACCCAGGCAGTGCACCGCACTTAAGGCTGGGTACCACCTCTGATACCAAATGTAACAACTGGGCCCCACCCACCAGTTGCCCCGTAGACACGTGGGCCCCACCCTAGGTCCCACCCACGTGCCCGAACATGTAATCTGACTAATGACAGTCCCCGCAGGCCAACACGTGTCCTTTTCAGTGTGCTTTATCCTCACTCACACACACCCTGGGAAACTTTCCAGAAGGTCACCCATCCTGATCACTACCCATGTGCCCGAATAGGTGATCTGACTAATGATAGTCCCCACAGGCCAACACATGTCCTTTCTGGTGTGCTTTGTCCTCACTCATACACACCCCTGTAAAACTTCCCAGAAGGTCACTCATCCTGATCACTACTCCAGGCCAAACACGCTTAACTGTGGAGTTCTAATCAGACAGGCTCCTGAAAAGGAAGGTGCACCTTGTTGACATGAGTCATATAATTTAGTCATTTAACCTTGTATCATTTGGGGATGTTACAATCACCCCCCCCCCTTTAGAGCACAACACCCTCGTTGTGGGCCCTACATCTCAACCCAGGCAGTGCACCACACTTAAGGCTGGGTACCACCTCTGATACCAAATGTAACAACTAGGCCTCGCCCACCAGTTTCCCCGTAGACACGTGGGCCCCACCCTAGGTCCCACCCATGTTCCCGAACATGTGATCTGACTAATGACAGTCCCCACAGGCCAACACATGTCCTTTTCAGTGTGCTTTGTCCTCACTCACACACACCCTGGGAAACTTCCCAAAAGGTCACTCATCCTGATCACTACTCCAGGCCAAGCACGCTTAACTGTAGAGTTCTAATCAGACAGGCTCCCGAAAAGGAAGGTGAACCTTGTTGACATGAGTCATATCATTTAGTCATTTAACCCTATATCATTTGGGGATGTTACAAGCATCTTTCTCGGATAAGCAGCTGCCCAGCTCTGTGCATATTCATGGATTAACTTGAATGTAGCAGTGAGTGGCATAAGCGCATTCCACGTCTTCCCCTCTTCCCATGTGAACATCAGCCAAAGTTGCCTCATCACACATGGTTGGTCCTCATGACACACTCCCAAGTACACCCTCAGGGTTAGCCTCTACAAACATCTAAAAAGACTTGAAAATCAGTGAGGGTTTTATGGTTTACATATTGGTTCGTAGTCCACCCACTTCACCAGCACTCCGCCATGAAAGGACAAAAGATATAACTACTTTTCTATAGTGTTTGTACCATCATCAGTGAATTATCTTGTTGGTAGAGGGAATGGGTGAAAAGAGAACTGGTTTGATTGCCCCGTCTTACTCAGCATAGCCACTAGACCTAGCTTAATCAGAAAACTCCCCATGATGTTCATGATTGCTGGTTGAAATATTATCTTCAGTGGAGAGATAGGATTAAGGTATTCATAACCTCACATATGTGTTGTTACCCAGCTATGTAAGAAGTAAAATGGACCACACACACGCAATGGCCTCTTCCCCTTACTGATGTGTCGAAGTACTTTATACAACTTCACTAGCACTGGGATACCCATATTGATGTGTTGCTCAGTGGCCAGCACCTCCGCCATGATGAATGTGCTGAGTCATGTTCCCATGTGTGCATCTCTCATTGGTATCATCCATCCACATATGAGCACCGAAATGAATCTGGCCATCCTGACTATTGGTTGTTACTCATCCTTGACACTGTATCCCCACAGTTTTCACTAGCTATCCTCCAAGATTCACCAATAAGAGTCATACCTACCTCATTGAACTCCCCTTGGATGGATGTGGGTCCTCATTGGTAATTTCACAAGCGCTTACTCTCCCTTGGCATGCTTCTTTTCTGGAAAGTTCAGAAAATAATCGAACCATTGCTTGAAGTGGATGTCCCTGGTTATCTTTTTTTCATTGTTTGATCCTGGCACCAGGTCCAACAATGCCTTTTCCAAAGGTGGAATCTATTCTTCATCCCCCCAATAATTCTTAGTAGGGAGGAACTCATCTTACATTCCCCTTAGAATCGGGATGCCAAAGATCTAGTGAAGGTCCCAGAGGCTGATGCCAACATCCCCATGATGTAGATGGAACGTGTTGGTATCTAGTGGACACTATCTCAATAAACCCAGTATGATTTCCTTTGGTTGAGAGACATGTAATTGGGAATCTCATGCTACTTTATACTGGCCTACTCACCTCATCATTGTCTCAAACACTGTGTAAGATGCACACACCCAGTAAGCCCATACCCACTAATCTGTGAAGTTTCCGCCCTGATGTAGATCCCAACCATCTATACACCCCTTCTCTGGGTTCCCAATACCTTCCTTGATTATTGTTTTGTACTATGGTTGGGATGTTTCTTTCTCCAACATCTTTCTGTCTATGTTTTTAATGTGATTATAAAGGCAGTTTGTTGTGACAGGAGTATGGTACATACTGATATGGCCGCCAGTAGACCTGTACCACTAATGTTGTCATGGTGTGCCCCTGTACCAAGAGGTTGGCTCATCTCTACTTTCCTATGGGATGAAGACATCATCTCGCAAGCCAAATTCATACAGTGGAAACCTTTTGAATAGTGGGTAGTCTTTCTGGGCATCCAATAGTAGGTTAATTAAAGAATCATGGTTGGAATGACTCTAAACATATTCCCCAATCAAGATATTGTTTGCCATTGCTTTCCTTTGGGCGGAATTGGCAAGAACCTCTTGATCAGCTTCCTGAGCAGCCATCATCTTGGGACTTATAAAATTTTTTGAGGATATTCATGGCGGTCAGTCATGAGGCTCGATTGTAAAGCAATATTTCATGGAGAATCCCTATCTTTGGCGTGCATCACAAAGGAGTAGTGGTTCATGATGCTTGATTCTCTAGAAAGCTATTGCGGAGCAAAGGGTCATTGGACCTAGTTCATAGAGATGCGTTCGCGGGACAAATTGCTTTATGAAATGAGATCTTCATAGAGATCATTCATGGAGATCAAGTATGGAAAATGGTCCCATCATACACTATTTATAGGTAATGGTCACCTGAGCTTTGCGGCGACCTTCTCCCGCTGGAGCTTTGTGACGATCTTCACCCAATTGAGCTTCAGGCCGCATCATCTTCCTGCATGCCTCGCGAACTAGCTTCACGATCGTGTAGTTTTTGGAGATTTACCCTCAGAATACGACCCTCCTTTTTCCCATCGGCTCCCATTCTAAGTTGGGGCATATGTTAGCGTAGAAAATCATGCTACAGAGGGCATGGACAAAGTCATGGCTGGTTGGAAGCTAATTCAGACTCAAACGGCCTAAAAATTGATCAAGGGAGTATGTTTTGTGACGCACCTTCATAAATATCCCTATCCACCACAACCACAAACATCTATGACGGTGCCTCCTCAAGTCCAGCAAGCATCGATATCATGAGCATTGTTGACGGTCCCTTTACGAGTCTGACAGATTCCTGCCGCTTCGTAGAGAGCCCCACGAGCATCACAAAACCCCATTGCCTATAAATATCTGGCTCACACCCCCTCATAACTATTGTTACCCCAACCTTTCACCTTCTGAGCTCCCATTTCGCAAAGCTCCTGAGCATCACAAATCTAAGAGAAAAATGGATTGCCCAAGGTACTTGAGCATCACAAGTCGTGCTTTCCTTTGTTATTCATGGCCCCTGCTTATGGTAGGGATTCCCTTCATGAAGGCCTCCACCCTTCATGAAGGAGGGAGAACCTTCGGGTTGCTCAAGGCTTCGCGAAGTATCAAGCCTTCATGGAGCATTCTCCTAACAATGATCCATATGTTAAGGCAAGGTCATGCTCTATGAGTCTTTCCTTCACGAAGCACCTTTCCTTCATGAAGGAACTTTCCTTCATGAAATAATTTTACATTACAAAGCACCTTTTCTTCATGAAACACCTTTCCATTGCGAAGCACCCTTACTTCATGAAGCTCCTCTTGGAGAGCCCCCTAGCTTCATGAACTCCTTTTCTACGTAACCCTACAGGCTTTTCCGAAGTGATTTTATGGTTCCACAAGAAATTTTTCATGTCATATTTCCCTACCTAATGCTTCTTTTCATAGGTACGCCAACAATTATTTCTTCTTTTCATAGCTATGCTACCATGGACCCCACAATTGACCACTCCTCCACCTTGTTTCCCTACCTAATGCTTATTTTCATAGGTACTCTAACATCTATTGCTTATTATATGCATTTTAATGAAGTTCACACATGAATTTGGGAAGAAAATTAACATTAAACCATCCAATTATTTAATTAATATAATTAATTATTTAATATAAATATTAAATAACATAGTTTAACAAGCGGCCTGACCAATCTCATGTTGTGTTATACCCTATCTAGAGTAAACCTTACATTCTAGACCCAACGATGCTCTCAGATTTATCATACGATGCACCATTTGAGAGATATTAATTATTTATTAATTAAAAAATGGAATAAATAAACAATTAAATTTAAAAAGGGTTTTATTGAGTGCGATGTTGGAAAACACTCAAATCGCATAAATATTATACACTGCCTAGGGTAAAAACCATGTTTCAAACTCAATGGTAATATAATATTTATCATATGATTCACTATTTGGGAGATATTTAATTATTTTTTAAAAAATAATATAACAAAATTATTAAATAATTTATTCTTGGGAGTGAATCATCCAAATGTCCAATGATTATAAATGTTATACTAATGCTATGGTAAACACCGCGTCCCAGACCTAACGGTGGTATCATATTTCTCATATGATGCATCGTTTTGGACTTATTCAATTATTTTGAATAAACTGGGCTCATGTAATGTAATATATTTAATATTTTTGTTCTGTATTCATTATGAATTTACGGGCCTCAGAATTTTGCACCAACTTAGTGTATGACTCTGAAAATATTTGATTGAACATTATAAAGTGTTAACTAACCTTTTACCCTTATGTAATCCTTTAAAAAATTTATTCAGTTATTTTCACTGATAAATCATTTTTTCATGTAAGATGCATAAAATTTATCAAAAAGAGGTTTTTTATTATCTTTGTAAGAATTAGGATATTACAATTCTCCACCTCTATCGAATTCTCATCCTCAAGAAGCATCTCTAGTGTTCTTTCTCAAACAACTCAGGTCACTGAGCTCGAACATCAGACTCACATTCCCACATCTCTTCCTAGATCCACCCATTCTACCACCAAATCCGAACTAGTGGTGTCATCTTTCCTCACAACACCTTCTTGGTTTGATCTATAATTCATGTCAGATGCTCCTCATAAGATGCATTGGTCTCCAGATCAATTTCCTCACAATCAATAACATTTGAAGGATCAGGTATATACCTTTGAAGTTGTAACACATGGAACATGTTGTACAAACCTCGATAGTAAGAAAGGAGGTATATATGATATGTTATTTCCCCTATCTACTCAATGATATCAAAGGGTCCAACAAAGAATGGCACTAGCTTTCCCTGCTTCCCCAGACGTATGTGGCCCAACCAAGGAGTCACTATTAAGAAAACTTGATCTCCCACATCAAACTCCAAGGGTCTCCTCATACGATCAACATAAGATCTTTGTCTGATCTGAGTGGTGATCAATCTCTTCCATATTAGTTTCACTCTCTCAGATGTCTCCTGAACCATATTGGGGCCAAAAACCATTGCCTCACCCACCACATGCCAATAGAGCAGTGAGCGACATGGCCTCCCATAAAGAGCCTTATAAGGTTTCATCTGAATCAAACCCTAGTAACTATTATTGTATGAAAACTCAATGATCATTTTATGCTCTTCCAAGGTCTAGAACACAAGATCAAATCATATCCTCTAATATACGTATAGTCCTCTCAGACTTTCTGTCAGCCTGAGGATGGTACGTCGTACTCAAAATCGATTATGTCCCTAGAAATTTTTGTAAACCCTAAAAAAGAGTGATATAAAACATTCATATGTATATGAAACAATGATCAAAGGCACTCTAGGTAGTCACATGATCTCCCAAACATAGAGTCTTCCTAGTGCTTCCACTGAGTGAGTCTCTATGATCGTTAGGAAGTGATCAAACTTAATTAACTGATCAACAATCACCCAAACTACATCACAACTCCTTAGGGTCCTAGGTAACATCATTACAAGGTCCATCATGATGTTTTCCCACTTCCACATAGGTATTGAGAGTGGCTGCAATAACTCGCCAGGATGCTGGTGCTTATCCTTCATCCTTTGATAGGCGAGACAATAAGAGACAAAACTAGAAATGTATATCTTCTTCCCTGGCCACCAGAACTTTCACCTGAAGTCATGATACATCTTGGTCGCACCAGGATGCACTTCCCATATAGTGGTATGGTAATCCCTCATCATATCCTCTCTGATGGAAGCAGGGACTACTACTCTCCCATGTACTATGATCACATCATCATTTTCCATCGACCATCTGGGCATTGGTCCATCACCAGCTAGTAGTTCCCTTGTTACTAAACACTCTGAGTATGTTTTTTTTCATCTTTTACTTGGTCCACAAGTGAGGATATTACTAAAAAGTGATAAAAAATCATAGAACCATGGTCCTCTAGGGAATATATCCTCCAATTAGCCAATAATCTCATCAAATGTCATTATTCCTATAAAGGCCTCTCACCAATCACTTGCTCAGATTGTTCCTTACAGCTAAGAGAATATGAAACAACATTACCCTTATTAGGTTCATACACCATATCGAAGTTGAATGTCTATAGATACTCAACCCAGTGCATCTACCTCAGATCCAGGTCCCTCTATGTGAAGATATAGTTAAGGATCTTGTGGTTCATGTAAAAAAATATATCATTGAATACATAGTGTCTCCAACACTTTATAGAGTGAACAACCACTATCAGCTCTAAGTCATGTGTTGGGTAGTTCTTATCATGGGTTCATAGCTAACAAGACCCATAGAAAACTACTTGATCTCTTTGCATCATCACCACTCCCAGGCCAACTCCTGATGCATCATAGTACACTGCATAACCAATCTCAAGATCTGGGAGTGTTAGTACTGGAGCAGTCATTAACCTTTAGGAAGCCTCTTCACACTGGTATGACCACTGAAACTTTAATCCCTTATTTTTCAGTGTTTTCATGGGTTATGATAGTTGGGAAAAGTCTTGGATAAAACTCTAGTGATATTATTCCAATCCCAGAATGCTCCTAATCTCAAACACGTTTCGGGGATGTTTCCAAGACATGACTACCTCGACCTTCTCTGGGTTTTCTGATATACTAGTCTCAAACACCACATGTCCTAGGAACATCACCTCTTCAATCCGTAAGTCAAATTTCAATAACTTGGCATAGAGACTGTGTGCTCGAAGTGTACTCAATGTTATCCCCAGGTTCCTAGCATGTTGCTCTGGTATTTGTGAGTAGATGAGGATATCATCAATGAACACTATGATAAAAGATTCTAAGTATGGATGAAATATATTTTTCATGAGGGCCAAGAACACTTATGGTGCATTCTTCATCCTGAACAACATCACTAAATACTCATATAGTCCATATATTCTCTGAAAGTCCATCTTTAAAAAATCCTCCTCTCTAACTCGTAACTGGTGATATCCCGACTGAAGATCATTCTTAGAGAACCACCAGGCTCCCCATAGTTGATCAAAAGGATCATCGATCCTAGGAAACAAATATCAGTTCTTCACCATCATCTGATTCAACTTATGGTAATCAATTCATAGTCAAAGATCCCCATCTTCCTTTTTGGAAAACAGAATAGGTTCACCCCATGGTGAAGTACTAGGTCTGATAAAACCCTTTCTATACAAGTTATCTAGTTATACCTTGAGTTTTTTCATCTTGGTTGGAACCATGTGATATGGGTATCGAAAAGGCTATTCTCCCAACATGAGATCAATCTCATCTTAACGTGTCAGTCCTTCAGAGTCTTTACTAGGTCCTAAATTCCCAAAAATATCGCAACCCATTCTTCAGCATCCTGAGAGCCTCTGATGCTCTCAAAGAATGAAGAATACTGAAATTGAAAATCATGGAATATTCAACCATAGTTATGAACTCCTATGCCTAGGACAGACACTAAGTGAAAGACTTATGGTAGAATCATCCCTACTTCCCATATAATAGAGAAAATGTGGGAGAAATCTCAACTACATTCTACTACATGTCTAGTGGTAATAATGAAACCTCTTCCTTTGCAGAAGTATTTCGATCTGCTTCCCAAGTTGTTTTATCACCAACATTAGGGGGACATCTTCTGTAACATGTAGGGTAACACATTATAAAAGAAAAAGATTTGGTATTATAAACCCTAATTAGTCTATGGGATCACACAAGGTTTCTATAAACCAGTATATGTGAGAAAACAAGGTTTTCCTAGGAGTCTACCCTTAACCCAAGGTATATCCCTCTAGCACTAACCCTTGTCTTTGTCCCTACATGTTAGTCATAGTCATTATATATATACTAACACAACAACATGATCATTTCAACTAATTAATTCCAATAAAGATATATCACATAACATGACAACACAGATATATCACAAAAAACAAACTATCCCAAACAGATAACACAAATCAAGGTATTTAATTAATGAACTACTATATAGAACAACAACTTGTATATATATGGCATGTGAACCTATGTTCCTAGTCATGATGCATGGACATATGAAAAATTTCATAAATCACATATAACATCAAGTGTGTCACCCAGGGTGAATCAATAGTAACAACAGAACATAAATTTCTCATTTTATAGAAACTTAGAGGTCCACTATACATTATTGGATGGACATTGACACAATTCCCCTACCCAAGTCCCAATTTCCTATCTCATGTCTAACCTGTCCCAACCCAATATAAGAGAAGAAACAAGTTAGTGAGTCCTGAGCCTCTGATGCCATTTTGTAACATCCTGGCCTGAACCACTGGGTCTGAGTTGGAATGCCATGTGACCTCACACACGTCTCCCCATACGTAAGAGACTTTAGACAAGCAGTGGGGGTTTGATTCCATTATTGGGGATACTATACCCTCAATATCATGTCATAGGATCAATAATAAACAATAAAAAATATAATAAATAATCATAGTAAACATGCGGAAAGCTAATGATGGAATACAAGTCATACAAATAAATCAGCTCCCAAAGTGGAAAGCATAACCAGTGAAAATAAATAACATAAACAAACAAATGATAAGCTGTAGGTCCCACCTGTGTCTATCCAACCCCAAAACCATCTCCACACTCCTCAACTCAGTAGTCCTCTATATAGTATTTTCCCTTCGCTGGATTCCCCATGAAATCTACAAGCGCACCAAAATGCCTGAGTAGGATGTGAGTAGATGACTCATTAGGACACCACTAATGAATCCTTAACTAGATATGATCAAGTATACAAGTGTATGACATAATAATAAATGTGTAATAAGAATAGAAACACATAATTCAAAACCAATTAGTCGTGTGTTAACCAAGCCGCCACAAACCCCTCGACCATACCTGCTTTGGCTCCATGCCGGAAATGTACTATATGTCAATAAGTATACATACCAGCCACAAAGATATTGTTGAGTCACTCATAATCCACAAGGCATAGATTATATGTAACCTACCTGGAATCCACGAGGAATTGGGTAACACTCGGAATCCACAAGGCATAAAGTGTTGTTATCTACTCTAAATACACAAGGCATCGAGTAGATTCTAGGTTACAAGGTTATCATGTTGTGTCACTATCATTGTTTCACATCATGCACGAACCCCACAAGGAGTAATCATACCACGACGACCAATTTTCAAGTATACACATACCAATCATCCAAAGGAAAACATGAAAAGTCATAAAATGATTGTTGGACTCCTCATGTATTAATCATGTTTTAATGATCACAAATCTCTTTAATAATCCCAAATCTCATTAATGATCACCAATCTTATTCAATCATGTGTATTTATGTTTCAAATTCACTCATGCTTTATAATGGTTAAGCTCAATCCAATTCATGCATATTTTTGTTTAATTCTGAATATTGTTATTTGACTAAGTACAAGACACCATGAAGCAAGACACAATTAGTCAGACACTGTGAAGCAAGACATAGTTAGCAAGACACCATGAAGAAAGACACTGTGACCGAGACACCGTGACTGAGACACCGTGACTGAGACACCGTGACCAAGACACCGTGACCGAGACATCGTGACTGAGACACCATGACTGAGACACCGTAAGCCAAGACACCGTGAAGGAAAGACACCGTGAAGATCAAACACTGTGACACTCAGACCGTGACACTCAGACATCGTGACACTCAAACTGTGACACTCAGACACCGTGAAGGAGACACCATTTACTCAACTTACTGTGACACTGTTTCTTAAACTATTTTTTCATCTTTCAATTTAATGTTTAACGGTCATATTTTATGCCTTTAATGCACTGACATAATTAATGTTTCTTTGTAGACATAGTACGAGGTATGAGGCACGAAACACATGGACCCTGTTGGCTAAATCTCATGCATTCTAAGATAAAGAGTAGAGAGTTCCCAACGACAATAGAGCGCGATACTGAACAGAAAACAAGCGTGTGAGCACGACCATGAAGAACACTTTGCAAGATTTTCAAAGAAATCATTTTCACATGCATACAATCCGACTCTGCTGAAGAACATATGAAGTACACTGGAATACATAGAATATATTCACATTGTCAAAGCTCGTGGAGAACACAAGATGAATCGCGACACTCTGTTTTTCAAGACAAAAATTAGAGGACTCAAAAGCATTTCTGCTAAATCAAAAAAGTCCAGAGCTACACTTCAGATCACTAGAGCTTTTATAAACTCATATCTACTCTCTCTTAGTGATTCTTTTACTTAACTTTTAAGCAGTGTGTGTACTCTGTATATTCCACACACACACTGACTCATGTGCTAAACTGAAGGATTTCTAAATCCTTACACCAAAATCTCTATTTATTTTTACCCACGACAACTTTGGAAGAGGTCCATGTGTGGATTGATTGTTATTTTTTTTTACCCACAAAAACTGTGGAATAGGTCCCTGTGTGACCTGGACAGTCTTTGTACTGTTTTTAACCCCGATTCAGGGTGTGGATCAAAGTTTATTAATATAAACTTCTTGGTGGAAGTTGATCACCAAGTTAAGTGGATTAGGTCTTGGCTTGAGACTGAACCACTTGTTTCATATCCGTTGTGCTATTTAAATTTAGTCTTCTTTGTTTCACTGCTTTATTGAATAATCCAGAAAAATCTATTTTCACTTTGATAGTTAGTCTTGGAAAGAAGTTATAACTGATTTGTCTTGATAGGATAACTTCAAAAGTAATATTAATAATATATATTAAGATTACTGAGAATTAATCAATCTTCCAAGAATTTTTTTAAACAGTCAAACTCTTATAATAGTATAACCTTGATTAGCTGGGTTGTATCTATTATTGGGGAAAACCATTTCTTTTAAAATAATATTTTTTTTGTAACAGAAATTTTTATAGTCACTCAATTCACCCCTCCCCTCTTGAGTGAACTACTCCGACCAACAATGATAACAACCATAGCACACATCATGAGAAATATAACATCATCATATACATCAACATGTGAATTAACCATTACCATAAATTCTACACATGTCCCGAAGGGCCCGTGCAGTGTGTGAGATGAATCTTAGTAGGATACCACCCAATGATGCATACCTGGTATAAGTGTTTAAGTGTATATGAATCTCTAAGTAAATAATACGATGCAATAAATAAACAAAACCTACACTGGTAATCAGTACCCACCGGGGAGTGTCACCTACTTCGACCAATGTCGGAATCTCAAAAGTAAAGATATTCCTTGGACCATGACCCATGGTACCCCTGTAGTCACAAATTTCTAGTGAACCCTCAGGTTCCACCTTAATCGCATATCCTAGAACCACGTTCCTCCTGAAACCTTTTGTCTCAAAGTACTGATGTCCTGAAGGAACACCCAAGCAATAGTATCCCAGTCTCTCGGACCCCTACTCGAAAACTCATGTCGTCCCATGGCACAAAAACCAGAGGAACGTCGATGTATGTACTCAAATAAATATCCAATCCCATGGCCTCAATCACAGAGAGCCTCAGCCCCCAACCTGATAGACTCATTGTTATCAACCAAAGTCTCCTCACCTTCCATGTGGATTTCTATAGCAAGCATCCCCAAATCATAAATACCTAAGTTGTAACTATTAGGGCCTCTACCCACACGAGTGACCAAAACCACCTCATCACGGAGTCTACCAATGTGCACATGACTCAATCGATGTTTTGTCCATCATGGGTGAGCGGAAATCACCAAATAAAAACCTAATTCACACCATCTCTGGCACTTCATGCCCCTGCGACCATGTCTCTCAAATCCTATGGCCATGACATCCAGTTATTATGGGCCTTGCCCAACCTGATGGCCTCTCCACCTCATCTGATGTTCTTGATGCCCAATATCAATGGTCGTTCCATCCAATAACATCTCGGTCCACACCTGTCACGACCCCTTGGGTCCCATCTCATGCAATTCATGCAATTTCACACATACAATTTAAATGGAACACTTTAAAGAAGAAATTCAATTTAGTCGATTGAATTTCACAACTCAAACAATCATTAGGATTTAAATATGGAGGTCTTGAATGCCTCTAATTCGTTTAACCAATCCAAATTAAATTAAACAAATCAATTTAAAATAAAACAATTAAATATAGAAAATTTTGGCACCCCCTACCCCCCATAGATAAATGACCTATAACCCGAACTTGATCAATATAAAAAGGTATTGGGCATGTTCAACGACATCCCACAAGTCACACAGTCATTTTTATATGAAGCAAGAGGTATAACAGGGTCTTTCTAAAAATACCCAAAAACATACCATAGACTGCACCACCCAAAAGCCTGCCAAAACTCAAAACAAGGTATACACCACCTACATTAGACTTGTATATTTAGGAACATCTGATATAGAAGTCCAAATCAAAGTGGATTGATGTAGATTTTAGATTCTATCTTAAACCCTAAAATTGGATCAAACGGAAATAGTGGTATGCAAGATGAAAGATCAAAGAAGAAGAAGCGTGTGAGGGGTTATCCTTACCAAGGAAATCTTGTAGATTCTGATGGATCGAAGAACAGATCACCAAGGAGGAAGATGGATAAAATCCGATGGAAGAGAGGAGGAGTATTCTTTCTCCTACAGTGCATGCAACTAAGAAGGAGAAGGGGGAAAGAAGAGAAAAAGTAAAAAGAAATAAGAAATAAAAGAAAAGGAAAAAATTAAGAAAAATCACCCAGCACTGGATGCATGGTTTACCTGCATGGTTTAAAAAACCATGTAGTAACCATGAGGAAACCTTGCATAGGTCTTTGAAATTCTACAGATGAGTTTGCACGGTTGTGTGCCACCACTCGCACGGTTTCCCCTAAACCACGTGCCTGCACCTGCTTCCCAAAAACTAGGCCTTCAGGCCTATGATGCTCCTGAAACCCTTCTGAACACCCGAGGAACTCTTCTAGCCTCTAAAATGTCCCAAAACACCATTTAAGGCTAAAGGAACTCTCATAATTGAGTTCTGATCAATGAAACAAAAGTAGCATAACCACTAATTGAAAATTTCAAATCGGGTGGGGATTTTGACCCATTCCAAAAACCCAAGTTGTTACAATATCCCCACATTAACATAGCTCATCCCCAAGCTATAAAACAAAATAAGGAGATGGTACCAAACATACACATCCTGGTAAAAATAACCCAGTCTACCCTGGTCTCAAGGGTTCTTTCCAAATTCCTCAAGGGGCACCCTACCTTAGAAATTTCCTAACTTTGTCTCAACCTATACAAAACTCAAATCAATCAAAGTTCCATCAACATATTTCCAGACCCATGGTCCCCCCATGATGCATTGTCACCCATGCACCTCACCAAGTGATCTTATGTCGCTCCCGACACCCAATCACATCCCATGCCGCATCGGTGCCCACCTCGAGCTGATGACACCCATGGCACAATGAGTTTCTGCATCCCATGGATGCTCAAAACAATATGGTGCCTTGTACCTCAATCACAATCATGTATCCTCGATGCCCCGATGCCCAAGGTACCACAAGTAACCCGCATCCCTTGGATTCCCTGATGACTAAGCACCTCAAAACATGCATCTAACGATGCTCTTGATACCAATCACCTCATAACACGCATCCAACAATGCTCCTAATTCCAAGAACTTCATATATATATATCACGCACTTGAGATGGTTCCAACCCACTGATCAACATCTAGTCAATCCATATAAATCATGTGCACCTCATGCACTCAAAACAGACATGCCTCAATAGGACATGCCAAAATAAAACAAAACAATCATGGTCACACCCGCGGCGTACCTTTGGCCATCATCATCTTACCAACCTACTCAGCCCCTGGAAGTGCCACGACATGCACCTGTCCTAACACACAGCTACTTGAAGCTTGGCCTCCCTACGGTTCTACTCCAACCACTAGCCATTGACCCTAGGTCTAGGTCCCACTATCTTTGCCACGTCCTTTGCGTACAACTGAACCTCAGCTAACCTTGCCTGATACCGATCCTGAACTGATCTATGAAGCATGCACCAACTTCGGTCCCTATCTGTCGGCTGTCTGAGAAGGTTTCCTGTAGAACTTCTTGATATGAACAACCTTCCCACACACCTGGAACTCCTTTGGAGGCTGCTCACACTGAGTCCGAACAGGCCCTGGTTTCCCACACTAAAAAAACCATTGTAGAGCTACCACGAGGTGGTTTAGCTGAGTCATTGGCCTGACCGCCCTATTAGAACTCATCCTGAACTCATTTCCTTCCATTTAAACCATCACCTTAAGTAACTACTCATCTCAAATAGGACCCATCCGTCAGGTTTCCCTAGGCTATGAGCACCTAATTCACCACCTCTGAGAATGAGGCTAGCCTAAAGATGCTTACCTACACTCGTATGGTGTGCCGTAATCCATCTTCAAAGCATCTCACTCTCGAGGTGTCATCGCTTACCATAACTGGTGAAAAGTGAGACAACTTAGTGAAAGTAGTTGCATAGTCTATGATGGACATGTCACCATGTTAAAGGCTCAAGAAATCCTGAGCTCTCTCTGCCCTCAGCATCCTATGGACCACCCTCATCCTGAAAAATCAGAGGGTGATGTAACTGGAACTCTTGAGTAGGATAGGCCATAGAGGGATCTGTTCCCTAAGAACCTCTGTCAATAACCTACAAAACTCATACCAGAATAGATCGAAGATGGTCATCAAGCCATGGCTCAAATTCTATCAAACTCGATAACTACCCTGCCTGTACTGTAATCTAAACCTAATCCTATCCCTGAGAATGTACTTGTGACTCATGATCTACCTACCCCTCAGGGGTCTGAACCCGATCATGCTCCTGCGTAACTGTAACATCACCCACCAGACACTCCATCGAGTCATCTAGGAGGAACCCATTGAATACCATAAAATGGTCAGCAAACCCACATATATATAAATAACAATATATTCAATGAATATAGGGAAAGCATTAAAAAGTCAGTGCATCCTCACTACCCTCACTCTTCCCCACTACAACCATTCCCCATGGCATCTCAGCCTCATGTCCTCCTTACCCACCCTCAACAGATCCAAGTATCACAATATCCTCAGGACATGCCCATCCTAACAACCAATGTTGCCTCAAACCGACAACCTAGTCACCCAATCCTGGTAATCAAAATCACCTCAATCATAATAACTGCATGCTCCTATAATAGCTAGACCCATTCCTCTTGCCACATGCAATTTCACATATATATAAAGCATATAATATCACAACTCACATTTCAAAATAATTTAAAGCATGTAATTTCACATTTCCACATGGAATTTGATATTATTCACATGATATTATCACTTCACAAAGAATACGTGCATATATGAAATTAAAATACCTTAAAAATGTTCCTATCAAAATCCAAACAACCACACCTTGACTTACCAGGCCAAGTTCTAATTCTCTCTTACCATACCGGGTCAAGGGTCACATATCACAACCAATAATCATCACAAACCAAGTGATCCACCAAGGTGAAAATCATATAAACTGTAATCTGAGAAAAATCAAAACAGTATAACCCACCCAAGGTAACTCAATCCATCCCTCATACATAGGGCTGCAAGCACCTAAGGATGGGTTCAAAATCAAGTTCTGATAACAACCTATCTTCAGTCTACCATAGTCCCAAATATTAATACTAAGAAAAGTGGTAAAAGAAATTCCTTTGATGCCACTTGAGGCATCCTGATCTGAAACAGCCACCCGAACAGTGCTAATGGTCCGGGTTTCACTGGCCTTAGGTGCACCTCCCTAAACACCAAAGGTTTCTGAATAGTAGCAAGGGTGTAAAAAATATAGTGGGGAGGCTATACCTTATGGGAGTATATAATATATACTGGTCCTATCATAATAAAACAACATGCATTGGAAAGAAATGACTCAACAGAATCAAACCAGATCCGCAAAGTGGAAGCACCTCCAAAATCAATAAACAATGGAAGCAATATAGAAACAACTGCAGTAGCAAAAATTAAACAGAACAGCATGCCAAAAAATCACTTATAACCACTCAAAACAAAACAATAAAAACATGCATTCCATGTCAGGTCATACAATAAAATATCCAAGGTGTTTACCATGGTAGACCATAATATCTACATGTATAAGCATGTTGAAATTGAAAAGGAAACTTAAAAAAAAGTAAAAAACCATCTAGGAATGACCTTAAGGTCTATGCCAATCTTCATGCCAAACAGTACTATGATCCAGCTCTTAAGGTTGATCCTTTACCTATACGTAAAACTATAAAGTCTACCTGCGTCTCGAAGGGCCTATGCAGGGTGTGAGACAAATCTTAATAGGATACCACCCAATGGTGCGTACTTGGTATAAGTGTTTAAGCGGATATGCATCTCTAAGTAAAGTAAACAGTATGATTCAATAAATAAACACAACCTCCACTAGTGCTCAACAGTCACTAGGGAGTGTCACCTACTTCATACAATGCCAAAATCTCAAAAGTAAAGAGATTCCTTGGATCATGGCCCAAGGTACCCCTATAGTCAAAAAGTCATGGTGAACCCTCAGGTTTCACCTCAATCACATAGTCTGGAACCATGTGCCTCCTAACACCTCGTGTCTTAAAGTATTGATGTCCTAAAGGTAAGCCCAAGCAATAGTATCTCAGTCTTTCGGACCCCTACTCGAAATCTCACACCGACCCATGGCACGACAATCGGAGGAAAATCAATGTATGTCCTCAAATAAATATCTCGGCCCATGGACTCAATCACAGAGAGCCTCGACCCCCAACCCGATAGCCTCATCGCTATCAATCAAAGGCTCTTCACCTTCCACATATCTTTCTATGGAAAGCACCCCCAAATCATAAATACATAAGCCGCAACTATCAGGGCCTCTACCCACACGAGTGGTCAAAACCACATCATCACAGATTCTACCTATGTTCACATGACTCAATCAATGCTTTGGCTATCACAGGTGAGCGACAATCACCAAATAAGAACCTAAGCCACACCATCTCTGGAACCTTATGCCCCTATGGCCATGTCGCTCAAATCCTATGGCCATGTCATCTAAGTATCACGGGCCTTGCCCAACCTGACGCCCTCACCACCTCAACTGATGTCCTTGATTCCCAATCTTAATGGTCATTTCATCCAATAACATTTTGGGCCATTCTCTTCATGACCCCTTGGGTAACATCTCATGAAATTCATGCAATTTCACACATACAATTTAAATGGAACAATTTAAACGAGTAATTCAATTTATTCAATTGAATTGAACTCAAAAAATCATCACAATTTAAATATGGAGGTCTTAAATGACTCTAATTCATTTAACCAATCCGAATTAAATTAAACAAATCAATTCAAAGAAAAAAATTCAATTTAGATAATTTTGGCACCCTCATCCAAAATACCCCATAGAGAAACGACCTCTAACCCAGCCTTTCTCAAGAGAAAAAAGTATTGGTCATGTCCAATGACATCCCATAGGTCACACGATCATTTTGATATTAAGCAAGAGGTGCAACGGGGTCTTTCTCAAAATACCCAAAAACATGTCATAGGCCGCACCACCCAAAAGTCTGAAAAAACTCAAAACAAGGTATGCACCACCTACCTTAGACTCGTAGACGTTGGAACATCCAATATCAAAGTCCAATTTAAAGAATATTGATGTAGATCTGAGATTCCATCTTAAAACCTGAAATTGGTTTGGATGGAAACAGTGTTCCATAAGATGAAATATCAAAGAAGAAGAAGGATGTGTGGGGTTAGCCTTACTAAGGCGGTCCCATAGCTTCCGACAGATCGAAGAACGAATCATTGAGGAGGAAGATGGATCAAATTCAGTGGAAGAGAGGAGGAGGAGGCTTCCTCCTACTGTGCATGCGACCAAGAAGTAGAAGAGAGGAAGGAAGAGAAAAATGAAAAGGAAATAATAAATAAAAGAAAAGGAAAAATTTAGAAAAATTACCCGGCATTGGCCACATGGTTTACCCACACGGTTTTCTAAACCATGTGAAAACCATGTGGAAGCCACTTCCTAAGGTTGCAGGCCCACATGGCTACCCCACATGGTTTGACAAACCGTGCAGAAACTATGCGTAACTCTCTGAAGTTCAATAGACGAGTTCTCACAACCATGTGCCACCAATCGCACGGTTTCCCCTAAACTGTGCACTTTCACCTACTTCCCAAAAAATTGGCCTTCGGGGCTCCTATGCTCCCGAAACCCTTTCGAACACCTGGGGTGCTCTCCTAGCCTCTAAACCAACCCAAAAACACTATTTAAGGCCAACAGAACTCTCTAAATTGAGTTCCGAACAACGAAACAAAAGTATCATAATCACTAATTGAAAAATTCAAACCATGTGAAGATTTTTAACTGTTCCAAAAACTCGGGTCATTACACAAGTCATAGCGTGATAACAACCATAACACACATCATGAGAAATATAGCATCATCATATACATCAACATGTGAATTAAACATCATCATGGAATCAAGCTATCACATCAATCTCATGGAATCAAATCATACCATATCAAGGGCTACACACACATAGATCATCATCATAATTAAGGCAACACAACAATACATGTGATCAACATCGAACATGAATAATAAGCTATAAGGTAATAATGGAAACAAGTGTCACATAATGTTCTGAGGGCTATACACCCACATGCAATCATAATCTAGCACGGTCATCAAATATGTCTATGCATAAATCATATTAAGGAAACATATGTAACAAAACCCCAAAAAGGTAAGGAACTTTCTACCTCAAATTCATCATCATTAGTGGTAAGGTCAAACCACCTTGTGTGGTTCGACACACCTCCTCGCAAACTTATTATCATAATCGTTTAATAATCAAAGCTCGGCATTCATCAAGGGTTATAATAACCAAAACCAATTATTTTCTTTCAAAAAGAAATAAAATATCACATGAGATAATACATTCTCTCTCCTGGATAATTTCTCATAAATTATCCCTTTATATTTATATTTTGATAATTCTTCATAGATTATCCTTTTATAATTATATTTTGATAATTTCTCATAAATTATCCTTTTATAATTATCTTTTGATAATTTAATAAAAATTATCCTTTTATAATTAACTTTTGATAATGTCTCATAAATTATCCTTTACAATTATCTTTTGAAAAATTAATACAAATTATCCTTTTATGATTATATTTTGACAATTTATCATAAATTATCCTTTCATAATTATCTTTAGATAATTTAAAAAATATTATCCTTTTGTAATTATCTTTTGATAATTTACCATAAATTATCCTTTTACAATTATATTTTGACAATTTCTCATAAATTATCCTTTTATAATTATATTTTGATAATTATTTATAGATTATCCTTGTATAATTATATTTTGATAATTTCTCATAAATTATACTTTTATAATTATATTTTGATAATTTCTCTTAAATTATCCGTTTATAATTATCTTTTGATAATTTATCATAAATTATCCTTTTTAATTGTATTTTGATAATCTATTAATTATCGTTTGATAATTTTAATAATTATAATTTGATAACCTATCAATTATCATTTGAAATTTTTAATAATTATCATTTGATAATCTATCAATTATCGTTTGATAATTATAAAAATTATCATTTGATAATTTTAAATAATTATCCTTTGATAACTTGTATAATTATATTCTAATAATTATTCCTTACAAATTATCATTTCGGAATTATATTATTGATTCCCAACTATCATTGAAATTGGGTAGAAGTTTAAAATTTATGTTTCCTATTAACTAATGTATAGTGGTGAGTAGGGTCGAACCCACAAAGAAGGTGGAACTACCAATTTTCTATAAAAACCTTTAAAAACACCCCACTATTGTCAGCAAAGGGGATTTTTTTTAAATCTTTTCTTTTTTTATAAGGCAGTAAAGTAACACCAAATATTTTTGTATTTTTTTGTTCTAAACTATGATGAAACAAAAAATAGTTTGAAAATAGTAAGCAATAAAAAGATAGAATGTTGATAGATGAACAATCAGAATGAAATGCCCAGGAAAAAACTCTATTCTACTGGTTTAAAATATTTCCTTTTCACAAATATGATTGAAAAAATTACCACTAAAAAGACTCACTTATTTTCCTCGCCAAGAGATAAGTCACTCAGATTGATCAATCTTAGAGTTTTCCACTCCAAGGAAGGATCAACTATAGGATTAAGATTTGAAAAATACAACAGAACAGACTCACCGTTAGTTCTGAAGTTTCCATTTGAATTAAAAGATTTTAGAAAATATATCCACGGTCATTCTCACTGAACGATCGTGGAATTAAAAATTGAATGCTAGTGGCATGATGTAGTTGAATGAATTCAGAAGTGATCTCACCGATCAATTCTGAATACATTAGAAGAAAAGGTGAAAAGGCAGATAAAAGATAACCAACAGAACTAGAATTTCCCTCGAACTGGAATATTAAGCTAACTAACATGTTCAACATTGAATAAGAAATCATTCAATTAAAATAATTGGACTTGAGAAGAAACATAGGAGATAGAGAACTCCCCTATGAACTATTGTGTTGCACTGCTCTACAAAGAGGTTCTCCAGGAAGTCTCCAGGATATGCTCTACTTTTCTCGTGTTGGTGAGAAGTGAGAGAAAAATTGAGTTGTGTGTCAATGATTGTCCCCCTCTCTCTGCTCTATTTTCTCCCTTTAAAACTTCATGTCATCTTCTGCACATCACTGGCCATCTTCCACCGACTCAATTCTTTTCTCTCACAAAACCATCGCACACGTGTGTTTTTACTGTAACATGCGTCATTTTAATTTTTCCCTCGTAACAAACTCTTGACCAGTTCTTAGAGTGAACCTGGTCGGGATTTCGTATCTGCTTTGAACCTTCATAGAAAAACAGAGTAAAAATAATAGTTAAAACATTATTAAAAAATGAAAATAAACTTAATTAATAAGTTAGATAAATTGTTAAATTATTATAACTTATTAATTATTAATTTAGCTATTATTAAAGTTTGTATAATTAAAAGACTATTTTAATATTAAATGTTTACTATTTTTTAAGGTAATTATTTAATTTATTTTATAATATTATTAATGTTTATTTTAATTAATTTAATAAGTTTATTATTATTTATTAGTAGTAATGTATTTATCTTAAATTTAATTTGATTAGTTATTTTAATTTTATTTATAAACTATTATTAATATTTTAGTTTTATATATTTATATTTAATTAATTAGTTTAATAATTTTATTTTATTAATATTTATTATTTTATATTTATTATTTATTTATAATTATTATTATTATTATTTTATATTTTGGTTTTATTATTTTTTATCAAGTTTTTATTTAAGTTTTATTTTATTTTATTTATTTTCTTCTTCCCTCCCCCTAATTTCTCTGCAGTGCGTGGGGAGGGGGGGTTAGGGATTCGTGATTTCCTCTGTAAACCACGGCGGCCCTAGTTCTCTTCCACGGTGACCGGATCGGCTTCAGGGTTCAAGACCGGCGGCAAACTCTTCTGGCGTCAACTCCACCAGCGGCGGTGACTTCGGTAGCTTCTGCTCGATGGTGACACCCTCCATCCATGGCGGTGCATCCTCCGCTTGGTTTAGCAGATCTGGAGCTCAGCGGCGGACATAATGGGTTTTTGGTGGTCTTCGAACAGCGGCGAATCCGGTTCCTGCTCGAGCGGCTCGGCGTCGGTTCTTCCTCGGCGTGGCTCGTGGTGGTGGTGGCACCAGGTCTTGGCAAATTCTCTAGATCCAAGGCTCAATTCCAGGGAAAGGGGCGACCCGACTCGGTGATGGCAACCGTTTCCACCTTCAGCGGATGGTGGTGTGACACCTAGCTGATATGCGGCGCTTCACGGATCTTTCTCTTTTCATCAGCGGCGCAACAGGTTCTTGGTCTAGGCGTCTTTGCGGTGAGCCTTCAGGCGGTGACGACTCTGTGGGTCTCGACACGAGACTCCTTCAAATCGCGAAGACGGCGGGCAGTCCAGATGCAATCTGGTTCGATTGAAGAGTATTGACGAGTGGAACACTCTTAATATAATAAGAACACTAAACCAATTAATAAATTATATGACTATAAAAGTAAGACTTAAATTAAATATTTTAAAAAATAAAAATACATAATTAATTTTAAAAAATTATTAATTAATAGATTTAATTATAAAATTAGAGAAGTATTAATATTTTGCAAAAAATGTAAAAATAATTAATTAAATCGTTAAAAATTAAATAAAAAGATGCACCAAACTGAGTCAAAATAAGACCACATCAATTATGATAATTTGTTTCCACAAATTATCATTTGATAATTTTATGCAATTATCCTTTAATGTTTTTTTGATAATTATTTTCGATAAAACATGTCATTGTACTTTGATAATTCAAAGTAATTGTCGTATGAAAACTTTATAAATTATCTCTCAATAATTCCATGTGATTATCCTTTGATAATTTATTTTAAATGATCCATTTAAAATGCAAAAAAAATAGATTTGAGCTTGTTTCCTTCAAAACAAAAATAGGATGTAGGTTCTGCTCGTCTATACAAAGCCAACGACACTGACGATGCATAAAACCGATCAATATCACAAAAGATATTGAATTTAAAAGATTTAAAGAATAATAAAAATAACTAATTAATTAATTTTAAAAGTAAAATAGTACTAATCTTCAACCTTAATGTTGCGCACCAGGAGGGACTCCACGCACCGCCTGGTTCTGGATAATGGTGATCAAGGGTCTTCGCCTATCGCGTGCAAGGTAGATCTGGAGTATATCAGACTTATCATGAACAATCAACACTGAAACAATTGAACCATTCGGGTATTTAAACCCAAAATCACAACACACCTAAACCCTAATTAAAACACCCGTTTTAATCCACAATTAAACTGAAAATTCATTATGAAGTCATTAATTCTACCCCATTAAGGCATCACAACTAAAACAGATCAAAACCATTATGGTTCAGGGGTTTTTGAAATCTTTCGTGCGTTTTAATGATGGTCACACATGAATTTGGGAAGAAAATGAACATTAAAACATCCAATTATTTAATTAATATAATTAATTATTTAATATAAATATTAAATAACATAGTTTAACTAGCGACTTGACGAATCGCCCATTGCACATAAAAATTATACCATGTCTAGGGTAAACCCCGCATTCCGGACCCAAAGGTGGTATCATATTTATCATAAGATTCACTATTTGAGAGATATTAATTATTTATTAATTAAAAACAGAATAAATAAATAATTAAATTTAAAAAGGGTTTTATTGCGTGCAATATTGGAAAAAACCCGACGCGCATAAATGTTATGCCCTACCTGGGGTAAAACCCATGTTTCAGACCCAACGATAGTATCATATTTCTCATACGATGTACCGATTGGGAGATATTTAATTATTTTCAAAAAAATAAAATAATATAATTATTAAATAAATTATTCTTGCGAGTGATCCATCCAAACATATGATGCTTACCAATGTTATATCCCTACTAGGGTAAACATTGTGTCCCTGACCTAATGGTGGTCTCATATTTCTCATACAATACACCATTTTGAATTTATTCAATTATTTTGAATAAATTTTGCATACATAATATAATATATTTAATATTTTTATTCTGTCTTCGCAGAGACTTTACAAGCATTAGAATTTTACACCAACATAGAATATGACTCCAAAAATATTCCATTGAATATTCCAAAGTATTAATTGATATTTTACCCTTACATAAGACTTTAACAAATTTATTCAGTTATTTTCACTTATAAAACATTTGTTTACATAAGACAGTTATAATTTATCAAAAAGAGGGGTTTTATTATCTTTGTAAAAATCAGGATATTACAGTCTAGATGATAAAGGAATTCCAACTCTAGGAAAAAGGTCTTAAAATAAAAATATTACCCTATTAACTTTATTTCCAATGAATTGATGGTTTGTTTCACACCTCTTTGGTTTATGATTTTTTTGTCATTAACTTTCTCATGATCATCCACTTTCTTATGATCAACGATCTTAGTCACTCTTCATCATTATTTAGACATTATTCTTTTCTTCCATGTCCACATCTTCACTTATAACTAATGTTCTCCTATATGGAAAGTGGATGTTTTATTATCCCTATTTACGATGTGAGATTTCAATAAAGGTATTTTCAAATATTAAACATTTGATTATCAAGTTTGAGTTCAAATTGTGAGGATGAAATTTATTAAAGGGAAGAGAATGCAATATCCTAAGATTTTAAAAAACTACCATGTTTGATGGTGTATAAGATATGCAACACCGAGCCCAAACAAACTGTGAAATATTATTATTTAAATATAACCATTATAACCTTGCCTTTAAATTGGCGGGTATGAATGATATTAACTAAATTATGAAATATATATAAAGGTTATAATAAAATCAAATGTATTTATTAATTTATAGGAAATAAGCACTCAATTTTTAGTAAAGTCATTTTATTATTTAAAAATAGATTTTCTTCTAAAATGATTTTATTGCTATTTGTGAGAAAATATTATACTTATTTTTTGGAGATTTTTTAAAAGATATTTGATAAAAAGGATATTATTTTTTAATTCAACACCTCAAAATTATCTAATGGTGTGATTCTAATAATTTTTTGAAATGTTTTATTTCTCAGTGAATAGTGAACAATACTATTTTTTATTAAAGACTATATTTTATTTTAAAGTATTTAAAAAGTAAAAAATGTATTTTTGATTAGATTTTAAATTTAATTAGTTGACTTTTATTTAAATTAATGAAATTATCATTTTTAAATGAATTTTATACTTAAGTTTAGTATAAAAACATTTTATGTTTTAAAGGGGTATTTTTCTAAAAAATAGTTTTTCATTACGTTTTTCCAATTTGATTTTAAATTAAATTCTTTTACTTTTGTGTTTTAAATATTCAAAAATGGAATCAATATTTGGAATTATGATTTCAAAATTTGGTAAATATGTCTCTTGTTTTTTATTAACATGAATAGTAAATTTAGTAATTTTTGTTACCACGGTCAATGGTAAATTGGATAATTAAATTTAAAAGTAAAATGATAAGGACTAGAAAATTACCATAACACTTGCATTAATATTATTTTATGAGTCCATTTCATTCATACTCATTCTTATATGGCCTTTTGTTTCCATTTGGATGTGAATATGATCATTATAGTATTTTAAGTAAAGAAAAGTAACGAATGTCACTCTTATTTTTAACAACTATAATATTTTTAACATAGGGTAAAATAGAGGATATGTTCAGTTATAAATAGTCATTTGAAATCTAAATAATTTATCTTCATCATGGTAATTTGATATTAATTTTTAGTGAAGAGACAATTACCTTAAATGCTTACACAATGATGACGCGATAATTATTCAATCAATGGAAAAATAAAATAAATAATATTAAAAATATTAAAAATAATATAATTTGAAATAATTAATATGATCCATGAATTTTCTTGATGAATATAACATGTTATATATGTATTAAAATATTTGGTTCTAATTTCATTTGTTGTCTTGATGTTCTTAAAATCAAGGTAATGAATAGTTCCAAAATGAACACTTCATAATTTTTATTGGATGAGTGTAAATTGATCCAAACTCATCATATATTTGAAATAAATAATTTTGGATCCATTTTTAATTGAAAATTAATTTATATTAATTTAATATTTTATGAAATTCCAAAATTGACTATCCTTTATCTTATATAAGGGCACCACTTCTTCTCATTTCATCACACTTAAAGACCCATTTTTCATCCAAGATATACCTAAATACCTTCCTAACATCCCTTACCACTTTCTATAGGCCTTATTTTGAGAAAAAAAACAATCTTAGAGGTCTTAAGGTATTAAGAAAAGGAGATTTTCCGAAGAAGAGGTATAGCTTTAAACCGCGTGTTTTAGTTTTATTTCTTCTTCAACATTCTTAAAATCTTCTTAAATTGTGATAAAATAATAACATAAGTATCCTCTATATACTGAGATATTATTATCTTAATATAATAACCTATATCAATCTCATTTCCCATCAAATGGGAAATGAAACCATCGTTCGTGTGTACGGAGACTACCACCTCACAAACCAATGTAATTCATTTTCCATATCCGTCTCTCACGGATGGATTACAATGATAGAATTAATGTTCATATATGATATTCATGGAATATTTGTATTTATTAAAAGATAACATATCATTGACTTTCTTACCATTCCATTCACTAAAAAATGATAATGTTTTTCGTGCGTATGTGTGAGCTACCACCTCCACAAAACGATATGATTAATTTTTCATCACCACGTACCATGGATGATATATATAAGTATATTTAAAGAAATAATATGATATTTATGATATTATGACCATTTTGTAAAAATAAAATAATACTTACATTCTTTCTATAATGATCGTTGAAATATGGAAACGTTACTCATGCATATATACGACCTGCCATCTCCATGATTGTAACGTAGTTCATTTTTCATAATCATATTTACTGGTTGGATTTAAAAGTATAATTGATGTATAAAAATGATAATAATGTCATGATTATTGTTCTGAAGATGATGGAATAATTACCTCTTTGACCATAGTCAATCTACCGAAGTCATTTTGGACTTATGAACCGAATATCATCAAAACGTCTGATGTGAACTTAAATGATTAACTTTTATAACATGGTAATAAGTGTAATAAACTTGAAAAAGGTTCTCAAGTAAGTAAATAATTAATATAAGTTTTTTTCCGGTAAGATAAAGAACATACATGATGGGTTAGACTCAAGGAAAGTGACTTTCTTTTAAAAATGCTCTTTTAATGTTTCTCTTAAAACACTTTTTCTTCCATGACCTATTGTTTTTAAAATTGGTTTATGGATGTTTTTATATGGACATAAAAGATTTATAAATGAAATTTTATGTCTTTTTTTACTTTCACTACGGGAAAAATGGCTATTTACGACAGGTCAAGGGCCTGTCGCAAATAACCCGTCGAAAGAGGTTATTTGCAATGGGCGGATTACCCCGTCGCAAAAGGTTTGGTGCCAACTACGCGCCAAAATGCGGGTAAGGTTATTAGCGACGGGTTCCTACTCCTGTCACAAATAACCAGCAACGGTTTTTAGTATTTGTGACGGGATTATTGCTTTGTCGCAAATACTGTGTTAGCAGGTACTTTTTGCGACGGAGTCCATCGCAAATAACTTTTTAATGGCCCACTGTAATTAATGCGGGTCTAGGTATTTGCGACAGGACCCGTCGCAAATAATATTATCTAACCTATATACACCCCATTTGTTTTCCTCTCATTTCACTCTTTTCTCAACTTCTCTCTCCATCACTACTGAAATTTTTTCTTCTAAATTTTTTTATAGTTTAAAATTCAAAATCTAGCCATTATCTGCGACTTTAATACTCCAGAAGCTTCAGTTTTAAGGTATTTATCTATTTTTTATTGTTTAGTCAATTTATTTTATTTTCAATTATTATATTTTTTGTTAATTAGATGTAAATTAATTAAATTAGAATTAAATATTTGTTTTTCAGTATTTAATTTTATGAATAGTTATATCTAAGTGCTAATTAGCAATAAATTGTAATAATTTTAAATAATTTGTAATAATTACTAATAACTAATATTAATTAATAATAAATATTAATTAATTGTATTAATTAATAATAATTAGAAATAATTAGTAATAATTATAATTAGTAATAAATAGTTATAATTAGTAATAATTAGTAATAAATAATAATAAATAGTAATAATTAGTTTTAATTAGTAATAATTAGTAATAAATAGTAATAAATAGTAATAATTAGTAATAATTAATGATTAGTAATAATTAGTAATAAAGAGTAATAATTAGTAATAATTAGTATTAATTAGTAATATTTAGTAACAATTAGTAATAAATAGTAATAAATAGTAATAAATAGTAATAAACAGTAATAATTAGTAATAATTAGTAATAATTAGTAATAAATAATAATAATTAGTAATAATTAGTAATAATTAGTAATAATTAGTAATAATTAGTAATAATTAGTAATAATTAGTAATAATTAGTAATAAATAGTGATAATTAGTAATAAATAGTAATAATTAGTAATAAAAGGTAATAATTAGTAATAATTAGTAATAATTAGTAATAAATAGTAATAAATAGTAATAATTAGTAATAATTAGTAATAATTAGTAATAATTAGTAATAATTAGTAATAAATAGTAATAAATAGTAATAAATAGTAATAAATAGTAATAAATAGTAATAAATAGTAATAATTAGTAATAATTAGTAATAATTAGTAATAATTATCAATAATTAGAAATAATTAGCAATAATTAGTAATAATTAGTAATAATTAGTAATAATTAGTAATAAATAGTAATAAATATTAATAATTAGTAATAATTACTCTGATTTGTTGGTCTGTCACATGTTGAATGTGATTCATATTGAGAAAAACTATTTTAATAAGTTATTTCATACAGTTTTGGATACTCCAAGAAAGACCAAAGATAATGTAAAGACACGATTAGATCTTGCCCAAATTTTTAAGTGACCAGAACTTGAACTGTTTGAAAATGTCAGATCACAAAAGTTAATGAAGCCAAAAGCATCTTATACACTGTCCAAAGAGAGTCACTTATTATTTTGTCAGTGGATTGCAGATTTGAGACTTCCAGATGGTTATGCTTCCAATTTGGGTAGATGTGTCATAAATGGTCATATTACTGGATTGAAAAGTCATGACTGTCATGTTTTAATAGAAAGACTTCTTCCAATTAGATTAAGAGGTTTGTTAAATCCTATGATTTGGGATGCACTTACAAACATATCATATTTTTTTGAGACATTTGTGTGTCAACAACTGACTACGATGTCGTAAGAAAACTGCAAGAAGATGTCATTTTAATTTTATGTAAATTGGAAAAAATCTTCCCACCAGGTTTGTTTGACTCAATGGAACATTTGATAATAAATTTTCTTCATGAAACAAAATGTAGAGCTTTGGTACAGTTCCTATGGATGTACCCATTTGAGAGATGCATGCAAAAATTGAAAAAAAAGTACGTAACAAAGCATCAATTGAAGGATCAATTGTAGAAGCTTATTTGCAAGAGGAAATTTCTTTTTTCTACTCTCATTATTTTCAATATGAATATCCTTCAAAACACAACCATATGATCCGTAATGAAAAATATATTGATGATTACATGAGTAGTCAATTATCATTTTTCAATCATCCCGAACTTAGCTTCGGTGGAGTTCATGAACGATGGATTTTAGATGATGAACATCACAGAGCTCATACATATATTCTGCTCAATTGTGAAGAAATTACATCATTTGTACTGTAAGTTCTTCTATCACTTATTCTATAATTTTTTTAACAATACATTAATCTTATTTTATTTGTAGGTTATATGAAAATCATATCAAGAAACAATTTCCACAAATTATAGTAGTTGCTCTTAAAGAACGACGTCAAAAAAATTCCTATTGGTTTCAAAAACTGGTAACATAAATTATTTTTCATTTCACATAAAAAATCAATTTTATACTTATTATAGTGATATTTGTTTTACAACTTTTCAGGTATCTCAACATGTAGATAAATTTGATAATTGATTGTCTGTATTGAGTAACCGACCATCAAAACTGGTTAAATATTATAATGTATATGTAGTGAATGGTTTTCTATTTCATACACATGCATATGGAGAATCAAAAAACAATGAATAATGATGTTTTCTTGAGAGGATCACATCATAGAGAAACTGAAGTTGGCTTTTATTGCATGTTGGAAGAAATCATTGAACTGTGTTATCTGGGACAACATTACATAACGATGTTTAAATGTTAGTGGTTGGATACTGAGAGAGGATTGCATGTTTATCTGATCCATGGAATCATTGATATTAAATATAAAAGTCTTCTTGCAGTAAATGAACCATTTTTATTGGCTCATCAGACATATCAAATTTATTATGAAAATTACTTTGTTATTTCAAGGGAGTTGAGTGATTGGTGGAGCATAATAAAAATTAAATCTTGAGAGAATCAATTTACTGAAAGTGAAAGCGGTTCCACTAAAGTTCAAGGAATTGAAGTTTTTTAAGAGACTGCTCTGAATCCATATTTTTCAAGAAGAAACATGAATATCATTGATGACACCCTGCAGTTAAGGGCTGATGGTGACAATGGTGTTAATGATGTTACAACTAAAATTGAAATGACAAGAAATGATGAAACTGAAACTAATATGGAAATTGATGATGCTAAGGAGGAAGATAAAGACATTGAAATCCACAGCTATGAAGATGAGGATGAAGGTGGACATTGACATAGTAAAATACTGGTTATAATCATATATAATATAAATCTATATATAATAGTTGTTTTCAACTGTTTGCTAACAATAACATTTCGTGTTTCATATGGATGAGGATCCGTATCATATGTTACAGGAGTCTGATCTACTTTTAGACGAGCAGGAGGTCAGATTAGCTAACCCTTAGACTGTTGGTAGTTTAGGGGGGCACTCAGAGGGGGCGTGGTCTTGCCCGACTAATGATTCTCAACCCTATACCCGAGCGATATCCAAATCTTGGATTTGATCCACGCATGTAGAGGTATGTTTACCTGTGAATTTTAGTTAGTTTTCATTAATTTATTTATATTATAATTGTTTGATTAATTATTCTTTTTTCACAGCTTTACGCATATAGCGGTTGGACAGGGGAGCACTATATTGCACAATTATTTTTCTGATGCATGGGTGTCATGGGATTAGATTCCCATTGATGTTCAGCAGCGCATGTTTGAGCATTGGCCGGTACGTAAATAAATAATATTTATTTTGAAATTAATTTAAATAATAATGTGATATAATAAATTATTTATAGGGTTTATGGTATTCGACTAAGGAGAGTATGCATGATGCTATTTGGAAGGCATGGCAGAGAGCTATGTGTACGTGTTGCAGTCAGTTTTTACACAATTTGAAAAGGAAAGTAATGGAGAAAGCAGGAGTGCAGGACACTACTGGAAAAACTACCTATACCCACGGTTTTGATTCGTGGTTATAGCCCCCAAAACCGTGGGTATAGCCTATACCCACGGTTTTGGGAACCGTGGGGATGAGAGGCGTTGCAATGGGGTCTTCACCTATACCCATGATTTGGAAAAACCGTGGGTATATAGGTGTCACAGGTGGTTGCACTGCTATATAGTTGGCATGACACTTTACCCACAGTTTGAAAACCGTGGGGATTTATATTCAAAATATGTCATAGGCAAGATTCGACCATGGGACGCACCACATGCAGACCAGCGTCACTGACCAACCAAGCCAAAGAGATGTTCTATACATATATATATATTTATATAAATATATTAATATAGCCAAAAATTGAAAAAAGACTAAGGCGAGAATCAAACACAGGACCGGTGGAATAATGGTAACTCGCCTGACCAACTGAGTTGTGGATATTTTGTTAATATAACCATAAATTTGTTTACTTATATTATTTAAACTCATTTAAAATAAAAAATAACTCACCGAGATTCGAACAGTAGACTGCGTTCAACTACATGGATGGCCTGACTAACTAACCTACGTATATTTGTTGTAAATATATTTGTATCTTTGTAATTATATTAATCCAAACCGTGTTCCCACTAATTTTTTTTGTTGTCCCGAATAATTTTTTTCCCCACCGTAAGGCGGGAAAGCTATACCCATGGTTTTAGAGAACCGTGGGTATAAGTCTTCAAAAAAACCCCTAATACCCACAGTTTTTCAAAACCGTGGGTATAGGTCTTTCGAAAAAACTCTATACTTACGGTTTGGCCAAAACTGTGGGTATACGTCTTGAAAAAAAACACCTATACCCACGGTTTTGCAAAACCGTGGGTATTGGTCTTCAAAAAAAATCTATACCCATGGTTTTGGGCAAAACCGTGGGTATAGATCCCCATATTATCCCTATACCCACAGTTTTCTAAAACCATGGGTATATGGGTACCCTATACCCACGGTTTTTTGCAAAACCGTGGGTATACGCCCATTTTCGAGTAGTGGGAGTTTGACGAGACATGTCACGTCCACTGACCTGATTATATTTCATCTCAGTTTTGGGATGGATTATGTACACACTGGTTTAGTAGGCAGTTTCAGAGTAGATCATCGGTAGGTCGACAAAATCAAGGGATACAAGAGGTGACACATCGAGCTGGTAGTCGTACGTTCAGTACGCATAGGGAGCATATGGTAAGTACATTTTTTAAAATATTGTATATAACTTTAAATGTAAATAGTTCATTTTATATTCATATAGGCAGTCGCACAACCCGATATTATAGAGTACGACGTTTATAGAAGGATGTACAATGATCCATCCACTGGGGAGATTAGAGGTGATCTCCAATGTCATATTGTGGTCAGTATAAGTTTTTATGAGTATTAAATTTAACTACAAATAATATTTTAACTGTTTTAATTTTAAATTGAAAATGAAGGAGTCATATGAGGTCGCGATATCTCAGGAAGATGTTGACGGTTAGGCCGAGACTGATAGTCAGACCAATGCCCCCCGATTTGATGAGGCAGTATGGATGCAAGTGAATCAGTATGGCTTCGAGAAAGGCCGAGTTGTTGGTATTGACTCTCGAGTAACCCCTAGAGGTTTTTATGGAACATCAGCAATGTTGGCGTCTAACTCGAGAGGAGCTTGCGAAGAGTCATCATCATCTCATGCACAGTACCAGGAGCAAATGCGTGCTTAGAGTGAGATTATTAAGACTGTGCGTAGGGAGCAGGAGGAGATGTGTTGGTGGCAGCAGTAGTAGCAGAAAGAGTTCCTCCGACAGCAGCAATAGCGACAGCAACAGATGCAGGATGAGATGTGTCAATGGCGGCAGGAGCAGCAGCATGAGCAGATGGAGTACATGCGATGTTTGACTCACAGTTTAGGGATGGAGTTCCCTCCATCATCTCCTTCAACTCCTCCAAATGACCCTCCCCCTGATCAGTGATGTATTTTTATTTTATGATAAAACATTTGAATTTATTTTTTTGCAATAGTAACATTTTAAAGTTTTAAATAGTGTGTTTTATATTGGCTCAAAAATTACAGTTTTTATTATTGATTTAATTTTTTATTATATTTATTATTTTATTAACTAATATATTTTTATATTTTTGTGAATACTCAGGTTTTTATTATATTACTAATATTATTATTTCATTAATATTAATAATATTATTATATTAATTATTTATTTTAGAATTTATTTTATTTTACGAATATTAATATTAATATTTTATTTATATTAATATTATATTATTGTTAGTATTATTTTATATTTTTATTTTTTTAAAATATTTTAACTTAATTTTATTTTACGAATATTAATATTATTATTTTATTTATATTAATATTATATTATTGTTGGTATTATTTTATATTTTTATTTTTATTTTAAAAATATTTTAGCTATTTATGACGAACCATCGCAAAATGGGTTATTTTTATTTATATTTTGAGAAATAATTGCGACAGAGTATTTGCGACGGTCCGTCGCAAAAGAGTAAAAACCGAGAATCTATTTGCGACGGGTTGTTGGTCTATCGCAAATAGGTTCTTAAAAAAATCATCGACTATTTTTTGTGATAGTTCTACTTACCATCGTAAATAATCATTTTTTGCGACGGGCCGTCGCAAAAAATAATATTTGTGATGCGATTTTCCGCAACATGTTATTTGCGACATGCTCCCATCGCAAATATCCATTTTTTCCATAGTATTTCTTTCAAAAGTTTTTAAAAGGAATCTTTTTATGGAATTTTTCGACTCTCTTTACAAAAGATAAAAGGAATGTTCCATTTTAACATATACGGTGAAAACAACTTTTACACCATCATAACCATTATTTGAAGTTTGGATTCCTCTACAAGTTTTCATTTTTTCTTCAAATAAAAACTTACTTTCCCTTTATCTAGGTATTTTGGTATTGAATTTTTTTAGAGAAAATGGTATTTTGATATCAGAAAGTGTTTTTCACATGGGTTTAAAAGAATTTTTCAAGGGTTTGAAAATTGTTTATGAAGGGTTGATCCCCATTATAGTTCATGGGTGAGCCCAATATAGCTTATACGATTGGTGCACCCAGATAACACTTCAATGCAATGGGTAATGATTATGTTCCCTGAAGAATTATATTGGAAGTCGACCATATGGTTATTCTAATTGTAAGAGTTCTTATAAGGGTTCTGTAAGGGTTCTATGATGATGATATTCCAAGGAACCTACGTTAATTTTCTATTATTGCTAATGAGTTTTCATGGAAATATTTTATTTTTAAAATAAAAGATAAATGATCATTTTAAAATAAAGATGATTCCTTTTCTAGGTAAAAAGGTATGTTTTTTAAGGAAATGTTTTTTCATGAGTTTTCATGTTTTTCACCAGACTAATGGTTTTCTTCATTTTATATCCATTACTGAGATTTTTGTGCTAATACCACATTTTTAAAATTTTATTCACTGGGTTTAAGGATGGTTAAGAGAAGGGAAAGAGTGAAGTTGAAATTCATGAAGATTTTTCATGAAAAGAAATCATGTTTTATTTTAAAAGTTTTACATTATGAAAAAATGGATACTCATCAGAAGTGTCCACTTTGTATTATATGGTTTTGTTATGCATGAGTTATGACAAAATTCTATAATCCTCTAAACCCAAAAAGATCCCCAAATGTAATAGAATGAATTCTTGACTTAAAACTCAAGATTATAAAATGTTTAAGGTCAGGTCCTTACACTAACTTTGAGAAAATCTTAATGATCCATTGATAATATCAAGCTAAACCTGGGAAGGTCTATATCTTGATGATGTTTTTTGGTTCTTCTCGTGATAAAACAACCTTCACCATTTCAAGATTGACTGATAGTCAACATTATGAAATCATGTTCCCCGAGAACTTCACTTCTTGGATCCAGAAACCAAATTTTGAAAGTTTTCCATATAGATGGTGACTCCTAGGGATTTCCAAAAGAAGATTCAAATGGTGATCATGTTCACTCTCAGATCTCGAATAAATCAGGATATCATCCAAAAACACAACAAAAAGTTTTCGAGATACTGATGTAATATCTGGTTCATCAAAGTCATAAAAACTATAAGAGTGTTAGACAGACCAAAAGGCATCACAAGATATTCATAATGTCCATACCTTCTCCTGAATGTGGTAGTCAGAATATCAAACTCTTGAACCTTGTGATAATGATAACCTGACTGAATATAAATTTCCAAAAACTACTTCACCCTCTTTAGTTGATCAAACAATTCATCCACATGGGGCAAGGGATACTTATTCTTAATATCCATCTAGTTCAACTTTCGATGGCCCATGCACAAATGAAATGAACCCTCAGCCTTTTTGGAAAATATCATGAGGGTTATCAATGGAGAAACACTAAAGTGAACAAAACCTTTCTCCATCATATCATCTGACTAGATCTTGAGTTCCCTTATCTTTGGAGGTGTCATATAATAAGAGGGTATCTAGATTAGTTGTGTACTCAACACCAAATAAATAGATAACTCTACCCCCCCCCCTTGGAGGAAGACCACAAGTCATTTGGGAATACATCAGATAAGCCCCTAACAATCAATGGAAGATCTACAAGAGAATAAATGTTACCGGGATCGACAATAACAAAAGAAAACAAACTCCGAAGCTTTGAGCGGGAAGGTCCTACATGATCAGACCTCAGATCCTAGTCTCTCTGAAATACCTGAGAGCTCCCATCAGTGACAGAGAATGAAACATGATGATGATGATAATAAATCTCATCACAATGAAAAACCAGACAATACATCTCTCTAATGGGGGTACTAAGCACGTATTTGATCCTTCTTCTCCCTGTGCTCTTCTGGAGGTTCTCGTACTGCCACCGAATTCGCACTAGAGGAATTGACCATCCATGAAGGACTTGCTTCTATCGATCCTCTATCTCCATTAGAAACTCCATGATTTTCACCCCATCATCAATGTACAGCACGCCCCAGTCAATAATGTGTGATGTATCATACACGTACCTCCTCAGCTACGACACATAGAAAACATTATGCACCTGGTGCATTTGTGGGGGAAGAGATAGATGATACGCCACCTCACTCACTCTATTAAGAATCTGAAATGGTCCGATGAACCTTGGGGATAGCTTGCTACCTCGGAAAAATCTCCACAATCCCTATCAAGGTGAGACTAGTAGGAATACATGGTCTCCCTCCTTGAACTCCAAGGGTCTATTTCTTCTATCAGCTTAAGACTTATACCATCTCTGTACAATCTTCATCCACTCCTGGATGATCTTCACCTTCTTAGTGGTAGCTTTTACCAACTCTGGACCAATAATTGTTGACTTCCCTAGGTCTGTCCAGCATAGAGGTGATCTGTACGGTCACCCATACAAGGCCTCAAACAGTTCCATACCGATGGTGGAGTGATAACTATTGTTGTATGCGAACTCCACAGAGAAAGGTGGTTCTCCTAACTATGGCCAAAATCAAGGACGCAAGCATGAATCATGTCACCGAGTGTATGTATGGTCCGCTCCATCTATCTGTCTGAGGATGGAAGGCGGTGCTCAAGTGTAGCTGAGTCCTGAATGACTCTTGTAATCCCTTCTACAACCAAGATGTAAAACGAGCATCATGATCTGAGACGATTGTCAATGGAACCCCATGAAGCCACATAATCTTCTGTATGCAGAGGAATCTCATTCCCTCTACTGACCCCTGCTCTCAAATGGGTAGGAAGTGGGTTGATTTGGTGAGTCGGTCAACGATCACCTAGATGGAATCATGGCCCCTAGACGTACGTCATAGCCCTATCATGAAGTCCATAGAGATTTCATCCCACTTCCACTCTGTCACCTCAAGTAGTTGAGTCAAGCCTGTTAGAACATGGTGCTCAGCCTTCACTTGCTGACAAGTGAGGCATCACGAAACGAACCCCGCCACTGCTTTCTTCGTCCCCGACCACCAATACTGGTGCTGGAGGCCCTGGAACATCTTCTCCACACCAGGATGTACTGCCAAAGGGGATGTGTGGAACTCCCTCAAAGCCTCCTCTCTTAGTGTCACTGGTACCATGGTACATATTCTAAAAAGGATGATGTGCTCCCCACCTTCAAAAAATCTTTCAGGAGCCCGTCCTGAGGATATCTGAGCACGTCGGGTCTCACAGTCAACATCCCCAAGTTGTGCCTTACTAACTCGCTGAAGAAGTGGGGGAGTTACTATCATAGACTGGAGGTAAGATGATCCATCACTATCCATGAAGGATAACTTATAACATGACTAGTTGCTTTGTCACCTCACTCAGCAACTGTAAACCAGACCTCTTATTGAGTGCGTCTGCTACTATGTTTCTCTTCCCAAGAGTGCATACCATCTCAAAGTCATAGTCCTAGAGTAAATTCATCCATATCTATTGTCTCGGGTTTAGGTCCTTCTGTGAGAAGATATACATGAGACTCTTATGATCAGAGTAGATAGTAGACCGTTCACCCAACTATACTCTCAGCTTCTGGAGTTCTACAGGAGCCACCCGATAAGCAGTTATAGATATTGGTGCCACCCTTGGGTACAATCCAATGTAGAAGTCCCTATCTCTATGGGGAGGTAATCCCGGAAACATATTTTGAAAGGATTTTCTCAAACTCTTCCAATACTGTTGGGAACTAAAAACTCAAAACACCTACTACCACAAGGGTAAGGATGGCCGACTCAAGAGTCACTACTACAAAAATGACCTATATCAGCGCTCAAAACAGGCTTTAACAGTGCTAAAAAAGCGTTGTAAAGCTCAGCGCTAATACAGGGGGGTCCCTTTTATCAGCACTCTGAAAAGCGTTGATAAAGGTACCTTTTATCAGCGCTAAAAAATCACTGATAAAAGACCCCTTTATCAGTGCTTTTTTTAACGCTGATAAATGATACCTTTATCAGCGCTTTTTAAAAAGCGCTGATAAAGGTCAAAAAAAAAATAAATAAATAATGTGGGGAGAGCTTTTAACAGCGCTTGACCCCCCCTTTATCACCGCTAGGAGATCTCCCGCGCGCAGCCCTTCCTGCGCATCCTCACACGCGTGCACCCCTTTGCTTCCACCCAAACCCGAACCCGCAACCTCCCCCTTTCGTGGTTGCACCTTTACCACTAAGCTATTTCATTTGTTTCTCTATTTAATGATATATCTATTTATATATGTATATATATAGTTATATTTATTCGTATATTGATATAGATTCATATTAATATAAATATATTTATTCATATATTAGTATATATATATTCATTCGTATATTAATATATATTTATATTTATTTATTTATTTATATATTTTTAGTTATAATTGTTTATCTGTATATTTATTTGTATATTAATATATACTTATAAGATTGGTTTTAAATACATTTATGAAATATGTTTTTTATGTGTGTTTATAATTAAATAAATAAATAGATACATACATATATACAACACACACACACACATATATATATATATTTACGAATAAATACATATATATGTGTATTTGAAAAGACATAGAATGTTAAAACGGCCATAACTTATAATCTAGAAACCCGTTTCAACTCCACAACTAGTCAAATCGAATAAAATGAAACAATATTCGATATGATATGTGGTACAAGGCTAATGTACATCCGGATCAGAAGTTATACCTGTTTGAATGTTAACAAATCGGTGTATACCGACTAAAAACTCAGTTTTAGAGGCTTTCTGAGCCTTTTTGGGCCTCAAAAAATGTGACAGATGCTTTTCCTGGGTCATCATCGTGTAGAGGTTGTCACAGGATTCGATTTGATATGTTGTAGAGCTCAAACGGACACCCGGATCAAAATTTATGATCGTTTGAAGTTTGAGTTACATTTTCAACTTATTTTAGATCTTTTATTAATTGTTTTGATTTTTTGTGTCTTTAAATTGTTATTAAATGATTTTTAATCGATAATAATTAGCAAATTATTAATTAATAATATTTTTTAAAATATTTTAAATCCATTTTCATTAAATTTATTATATATTAAATTTAATAGTATATTTATATGTATCTAAAACATATTTAAAAAATATATATTATATTTATATCAATATAAATATACTTATATAAAAATAATTTATTTTTATTGATTTTTTTAAACATAAAATTTATCACTGGCAGGAAAAAGTGCTGACAAATCCCCCCATTATCAGCGCTACAAAAAAATGCTAATAAAGGGGTAGCGCTTCCCTTGCCCGTTTTTGTAGTAGTGAGTGATCAGCTGCACCCTCCTATGCATGAGTTTATTTTGTGCTTCCTGGGTTTCCTTTTTCGCTAACCAAGGAAAACCCCATTCCAACGCTATAGATATACCACAACCTTTTTGCCTAAAACAGTAAATCTGAGTATGAAGTGTGGATGACCAGTCCATACTCAAACTAATATTGTAAGGCCTCGATGCTTCCACCAAGGGGTTCCAACCGAAACTCTCGCCTTAAGATTTAGATCACACCATCGACATAAGTGTCATTATCGAGTCTCTTCTCATAGGTATCTTCATACGTAAGGTTCAAGTCAACGTTTTAACCATAAAATCTAGGTCTCGAACAAGATTCATGACAAAAAAGAAATGATTAGTACCTATGTATATTAATTACAACATCTAGTAGTAGACACAGATCATACCTCAAATCATTCGTGGAGCCCTTGGGTCACACTCCTTGACCGCATGTAGCTACTCCCTTCCCTTGTCCTTCAGCTCCCTAAGCCAGGTGAGGACCACATTGGGGTGGTGGTTATAACATGTCGAAATGTACACCACCTCCTACTGCTCTCCTAGCTCCCCTTCCATGTCTACTGCCCTACAGATTCATCTGTCCCAATCACTTCCTCTTCCCAAAACATTTTACACGTCTAAGTCTCTGAGACTGATGTCAATTTCATGCTTTCCCACTGCTAACATCCACTGGCTGCATCTACTCATCCAAATAATTTTCAACCAAAAAGGTTCTCTCTAGCACCCTAACATAAGTAGAAATGCATAGAGGAATAGTGTTGTCTCAGATATCCCTAAACACGTTTCGCTCCGAGGTCCAAGCCTTGAAGCATTGATCGTATCATATCCATCCAGTACCTAGAATGGTTGGTACACCTCGATGAATACTTAATTAATGACATGTCATCCTGTCAAAACTATAGAAGATCTTGGGAACACAAACCCCTTAGCTTTTCATGGAAATATACCCCCTTCTCTGAGGAAGGTTCTCAACCTCTGTCCACAGAAAAAGTCACCTCATCATAAGATAGGGGTAACCTAAAACCTATCATCACTCTGCTGATCCACATAGAATGCTCACTACCATGACCACCATCTCATCTAATGGTGCCCTGGCTATATGACAACTCGGTCACCACCTCAAGCTAATCCTTAGCTGCCTATGATTCGGGCTTGCCTTGAAACCTAAGGGGTATTTTTCACTAAAACTCATGTAAGGAACCAAGCCTATATGTGTCCTCTACCGGTAGCACCAGTAGTAACTACTGACCAATGGGCAGTGGTATCGCTGGGACACCGCCTGAAGGTACCATCTTGGGAAACATTCCTTGTACTAAAGCATCATCACACTGTGGACCATCCTCATGGTCACGCATTAGAATCCTGGCTGGCTGTCTACATGGAGGCATCTTGAAATAGAATCAATATGAACTACGATCAATAAGTTATACCTTGTGAGCTGACTCAAAATAGATCAAAAGAAAAACATTTCAAAAACACACGCAATCAGTGTTTTCATGTACCGAGTCGAAAAACAGAATTCAGGATCCTGGTATATGGATACATCGGCCGCCACACCAACACTGGACTCCCTGGACTAAAATCCAAACTCAAGACACTCAACACTATTACCCCAAAACAAAACATCAGACTCCCGGTATTTGATGGGGAACCGACTGCCCTTTGATACCACTTTGTCATGACCCGTCCCCCAGGGCCCGTGCCATGACTACCCCAAGCCCGCCTTCCATAGGCCAGGGTTGGTAACTAGCATCGGAAAGGAATTTCACTAAAATGGGAAGACATTACCTCAAAACCTATACACACAGAGACAGGTCACACTACGCACAAGTAAAACACAACATAAGGAGAAAGGTACAAGCACAACTAAAAACCACCATAGAGTGTAAAAGTACTGAAGTAAAGGGGTCAGAATACAAGCCCAACTGAAATGGAAATACAGAAAAAAGGGAAACAACTCCTGAGATCATCCTCCAAGGATTCTACCTGAAGGGTAGGTACAACTCATCATTGAGGCCCTCCACGTCCACCGGTCACCTCCGTACACTGTCAAGTCCTGGATCTTCGAGACTCAGTCAAAGCTGCCTGTCGTCTGTACAAGACACAACAAGGTGGGGGTGCAGCCCGTGCAAGGGTGAGTATAACAATACTTAGTAGGCACTTCAATACCCCCAAAGGTCTCTCATAATTTCACAAAGAAAAAACCACAAAGCATGATCTCAATCACAAAGCACAAGCAAAAGACAGCTCACACCAGGTATATTTTAGCATAGTAACAGTAGCATCATCAGTCTCATCGTTGAACACCTCATCTGCTGGAGAGATCCTCCTCTATTGAGTATAGTGGGTCTTCCAAGTCACACATTGGTGATTCCCACTAACCTTGAAATGCTTAGGTACTTCTCCCCATCGCGTACCGTGGTTCTGCCAGGTCACACAAAGTTGCTCCCCACCGTGGCCTACTGAGGTACTCTTGTAATGTCCCATAATTTCCGTATAATTTTTTTTAATTATATGGAATTATTTTGTGACTGTGAAATCTAACGGCGCGTGATTCCGAGGCCCGGAGTGCCCGGAATGGTCCGTCGAAGTTTTGTTAAACTTTAAATAGCGTGTGTAAGCAGTTTTCCTGAAAAAGTGGAATAACTCTTAAACGGTTTCCTGGATTAAAAATCTAAGGGCACCATTGCGTTCAGAATGGAGGGTTTACCCTATTCGCAACTTAAGTTTATTCGGCGCATGTCTCCTGTGAGAAAAACTGAAAATGGCATAACCGTAAATAAAATTATTAAATAAAATTATTTTATTTTTCAAATGCTTATAACTCACAAATGGTAACTCGGATTAAAATTTTGATACCACCACTGAACTCATTAGGGTATTCTTTCTTTAGGCAGATACTAACTTTGGCCGGCATGGGCCACCAGTAAAAATTAGTTTTTGGCCATAAAATAAAATAATTAAGTGACAATTATTTTATTGTAAAATCCATAACTTTTAAATGGTAACTTAGATTGGAAATCTGAGAGTACTGTTGGGTTCGTTATGGTGTGTTTCACTTAGGCAGATCCTAACCTTGACCGGCCTGGGTTGAGGGTGATTGTTAATTTTTTTTTGAACTTTTTTTCAGGTACGATCAGTAAGCGTGCGAGCGGCGTTTTATAACTTTTAAACCGGCACTCAGATTAAAAATATGAGGGCACTATTGAATCCACAGCACTGAGATTCGCTTAAGGGAGGCTTTACTTTGACCGCAGTAGGTCCAGAGAAAAAGTTATGTTTTGCCACTTCTTAAAAGAAATAAAATAAAATAATTTTTGTTATTTTATTTCATAAACCTCCAACGAACCAATTAAAGTGGTGGGGTCGGCGGTGTGTCAAGCCATTAAATGGCTTGACCTACCAACCTAAAGTAAAGACAATGTTGGGGAAATTAGGAATCTTCCTAATTAAGGAGCCCCATTATTTCCAAACATTGTTACTTATCCTCCCCCTCTCTTATATATGTGAAGCTATGGGAGGGGTATCAGGGAGTTTCACCAAGTAGAAAAGTGTTTAAGGAACACTGCGATGTCGGACCCTTGGAAAACGAAGCCGACCCAGAGGGAGGTGACAGACGACACCGAACCAAAGGGGTGATGTGTGAGTGACATCTTTGGGAGCCGGTCGCGGGAACAAAGAATATGATCAACCGTTAAGCGCGGATGTTTCTCTGACATTTCAAGGTAGGGGTTATTTTGTTTGAGTATTTTTTATTCCGTCTTCCCCATTCTTGAATTTACACAAAGAATGCGGGTACACCGACTAACGGGTTGACCAGCGGTTCATTCGTCTTTGTGGGAGGTTGATGCGGGGTATCTTTGCGGGGTTAATCTTGTGTTCAATTCAATTGTTTATTGAACTCCCTTAACATCCTCCGTATTAAGAGATAACGCGGAGGGCGCGGGCCTAACGAACCTGGAATGAACCCTCTGTTATCTGTCTTTCCTTGCGCCACCTTGGAAGACCATGAGCACATCGACGCGTGCCGCAAGAGGAGGGTCACGACTCGTCAGCCGTGGTGAACGGAGGAGGTGGCTGGCACGATGGTCGACCGCGGGAAAGGAGGCGACACGATCGTCGTGCTTTCGGTGAATGGAAGCCGTGGCTGAAGCCACGACGGAGGTCGAACCTACCTCTAGTGGGTTCCATAGCGACCGAGCGATGCCCTCGCGGTGTCGCCACTTTGCCAACCGAACAGCCTCCAAGCCGTTTGGGAATCCAAGAGACTAGGGGGGTTACACCCCCCGCATCAGACTGAACCGGGCTGCCACCCTCGTCCGGGCTGCCACCCTCGGTCGGGCCGCTGCCCTTGACCATGCCGCCCTTGAGGGTCGGCCTCGACCTCGGCCCATCCCAGACTGGGTCGGGTCAGGTCAGTCCGACCGGATCAGACCGGACCCGAGCCCAACCGGGCCCAAAATCACATAAAGAGCCATATCTTGAGAACTGGATGTCTGTTTGACGAACCGTCTGTGGTGTCGGGATCCTTGGATCGAGACGGTACTTTTGGTTTACTCTTCTTGAGTGTTGGAGATAGTTGGAGTATGGATGGGTTGGATCGAACCCGAATCCAACCGGGCCCCCGGAGCTAAAACACTTATAACCCACAGACCGGGCGTCTGATTGACGCACCGTCTATTGCGTTGGAACTCTTACGACATGGAGGTACTTTGGGTTACTCCTTTGTGGAGATTAGTGAAGTTCAAGGTATGACCGATATCTAGAGGGAAGATTCTACGGAACTCGAGCGCACTGGGTGCGAGGAATCCAGTGGCTAGCAGTGGGGCGGAGGTTGGAGACAGATCATGCGGAGTTCAGCGCTCAGTGATCCTGTGTGGGTCAGCGCATACCGATCCTGTGTGGGTCGGATCCTGTGCGGGTCAATGCTCAACGATCCTGTGTGGGTCAGCCCATACTGATCCTGTGTGGGTTAGCGCTCAGCGATCCTGTGTGGGTCAGCGCATACCGATCCTGTGTGGGTCAGATCCCATGTGGGTCAGATCCTATGTGGGTCAGCGGGGGTTAGTTACCTATCGACTCTGGGCATGTCAGATCCTGTGTGGATCATTACGGGGGTTAGTACCTATCGATTTTTTGTGGGTCAAACTTCGTATGGTCAAAAGCAGTGACTCTCGATAGTATAAGATGATCTATCTTCGCGACTAATCATCTGTACTTCTATACTTCACTGATGACCTAGTTTGAGCTGAGACTCTTTGTGATTTGTCTTTACTTTATGCTTGTGATTGAGGTTATTCTACATGGTACTATACCTATGTGGTAATCTATATTCGTGGTGTTACCCTGTGGTTTTTCTTTGTGGAACTTTAGGAGACCTCCGGGGTCTCGGGGTCCCTACTGAGTATCGTTATACTCACCCCTACACGGGCTTCACCCGCACCTTGTTGTGTCTTGTGCAGACAATGTACAACATTGATCGAGGCTAAGGGATCCAGGACTAGATGGTGCCCAGAGGTGGATCATTCGGTGTGACGTGACGCGGAGGAGACGGACGGATGTGGAGTGCTGAGGAGGCGATCTGTACCAACCCTTCAGGAAGGAACCTCGGAGGATGGCCCAATAGCTATTTTCCTTTTTCTTTAAATTGTATTGTATTTTCAGTTGTACTTGTACCTTTACAATTGGGCATATATTTCGGCCTGTTTTACTTTCAACACTCTCTTACTACAACAGTTTACTTCATAGTTGCTTCTTGTTGTGTTCTTGGACCATGTGTTTGTACAGGATTAAAGGCAATGCCTTCCCATTTTAGGGAGTATGCCTTTCGGTGGTAGTCGCCAGCCCTTGGCCTATGGAAGGTGGGCTTGGGGTAGTCACGAAACAGGCCCCGGGGGATGGGTCGTGACAAAGTGGTATCAGAGGAGTTTGGTTCTACCAAAGAACTAGGACTCTGATCTTTTCTGTGAAGCAATAGTGTTAAGTGTTATGAGTGTGGTTTTCAGTTTGGGGAGTCTAGTGTTGGTGTGGCGGCCAACATATCCATACACCAGGACCCTGAATTCTGATTTCCAACTCAGCGCATGAAAATACTAATTGTGTGTGTTTTTTAAAAAAATTTCTTTTGATTTCTTTGGAGTTAGCTCACCGGGTATAACTTAATGACTATGGCACACATGTTCCTTATCAGGATGTCACCACAAAGAAAACCACCCAAGTTTCCCAAGAGAGTACATGATGAAGGCCCACTGAGCGATGAGGCTCCGGTGTAGGGCCCTCTTACTATGTTGGCACCTTCGGGTGGTGTACTAGTAGCACTACCACCTGTTGGGAAACAGTTACAACCGGCAGTACTGGAAGAGGACACATTTAGGATTAGTGTGTTACATGAGTTTCAACATCAGATACCCCTCAGGTTCTAAGGAAAGACCGACTCACATGCGGCTGAGGATTGGCTTGAGGAGGTTGCTGAGAGTTCTCTAGAGCTTCTACAGCTTTAGTGGGATGACATGTCGGTAGCTGAGTATTCATCGAGGAGTACTGAACATTCTTGGTACTCGATGAATACGATACGATCAGTGCTTCAGGGCTCAGACTTTTGAGCACACTGTGTTTAAGGACATCTAAGCCAGCACTATTTTTCTATGCATTCCTACCTATGTTAGGGTGCTATAGAGAACCTTTGTAGTTGAATATTCTTTGGTTGAGAAGATACAGCCAGTGAATGTTAGTAGTGGGAAAGCAGGAAACTAGTGCCAGTCTCCGAGACATGGGCATGTAAAACAATGTTTCAGGAAGAAAAAGTGTTAGGGATAGATGAATCTATAGGGCTGCAGACGTGGAAGCAGAGCTAGGAGAGCAGCATGAGGTGGTGTACATTTCGACATGTTACAACCACCCCCCTTTGTGGTCCCCACTTGGCTCAGGGTGATGGAGGATATGGGAAGGGAGTAGATGCATATGGTCAAGGAGTGCGACCCAAGGGCTCTAGGAATGATTTGATGAATGGTCTATGTCTATTACTAGTTGTCGTATTAATATACATAGGTACCAATCATTCCTTTCTTCCATGAATCTTTTCCAAGACCTAGAGTTTTTGGTTAATCTGTTGACTTGACCCTCATGTTTGGAGATACCTTTGGGAGGAGACTCGATAATAACACTTACTATGATGGTGTGATCTGACCCTTGAGGCGAGAGTTTTGGTTGGAACCTCTTAGTGGTAGCGTTGAGGCCTTATGACGTTAGTTTGGGTATGGACTGGACATCCACAATTCATACACAGATTGATTGTATTAGGCAAAAGGGTTGCAGTTTACCTACAACGTTGGAATGGGATTTTCCTTGGTCGGTGAAAAAGGAAACCCAGGAAGCATAGGATAAACTCGTGCATATGAGGGTGCAACCAATCACTCTTGAGTCGGCCAGAATTCTCGTGGCAGCAGGAGTTTTCAGTTTTCAGTTCCAAATAGGAGTGGCAGATCATGGGGACATCTTTTCAAAATATATTTCCAGGATTATCTCCTCGAAGGGAGAGGGACGTTTTATTTGGCTAGGTAACTACCATAGATTTGTACTCGGATTATCCAGGGTAGCAGCACCCTTTTCAGCTTTGACGAAAAAGGGGGATCCTTTCCTGTGGATGGAGAAGTGTCAGCAAAGCTTTCAGGATCTGAGATAGAGACTGACGAGCATAACTACGCTACCCATGACCTGGAGTTAGCAGCAGTGATCTTTGCGCTGAATATGTGGTGGCACTACTTGATGTGTGAACGGTTTACTATTTACTCTAATCACTAGAGCCTCAGCTATAACTTCCCACAAAAGGACCTGAACTTGGGATGGTGACGATGGCTAGAGTTCCTCCAAGACTATGACTTCGAGATAGTCTATACTCCTAGGAAGGGGAACATGGTAGCAGACGCACTCAGCAAGAGGTCTAGTCTACAGCTATTGAGTGAGGCATCAGAGTAGCTAGTCGCATTATGGATACCCTTCGAGGATAAAGAGGGAGAAGCTTACCTTTAGTTTATGACTGTCACTCCCCCAATTCTTTAGCGAGTTCGGGAGTTACAACTTGAGACGTTAACTGTGAGGCCTAACGTTCTCAGATATCCTCAGGAAGGTATCCTGAAGGATTTTCTGAAGTTTTGGAGCACGTCATCCTCTTCAGGGGACACACCATGGTACCAGTGATGCTTTGGAAGAAGGTGTTGAGGGAGATCCATACATCCCCTTTTACGGTACATCCTGGAGTGGCGAAGATGTACCAGGACCTCCGGTGTAAGTACTGATGGCCCGAGATGAAGGAAGTAGTGGAAGAGTTTGTATCATGGTGCCTCACTTGTTAGCAAGTAAAAACTGCTCAGATCCGGAAGAAGTCTTATGCCGACATAAGGAGTGAGACCATGTCTTCCTACGGGTCTCACCTCGACGAGGTTTGTAGAGATTTGGCTGGGACGACAAGTTATCTCCGAGGTTCATCAGACCTTTATAGATTCTCAGCAGAGTGGGCGAGGTGGTGTACCATCTATCTCTTTCCCCACAGATGCACCAGGTGCATAATGTTTTTTATGTGTCGCAGCGAAGGAGATGTGTGCATGATCTATCACACGTTATTATCTAGGGTGAGTTGTACTTTGACGATGGGGTGACTTTTACAGAGTTCTCAGTGGAGTTTGAGGATCGATAGAAGCGGGTCCTTTGTGGGTGGTCGATACCTCTGGTGCATGTTCTCTTGCAGCGCGGGAACCTCCAGGAGAGCACATGAGAGCGGGAGGCTCAGGTCCATGCTCAGTACCCCCATTTGTTTGTTTTGCCTTTGTTTTGGATTTTGGGGATGTAAAGTCCTAAGGTGGGAAGAATTTAATGTCCCTGAATTTTCGTATATTTTTTTTAATTATATGGAATTATTTTGTGAATGTGAAATCTGACGGCGCGTGATTCCGAGGCCCGGAGTGCCCGAAATGGTCAGTCGAAGTTTTGTTAAACTTTAAATAGCGTGTGTAAGTAGTTTTCCTGAAAAAGTAGAATAACTCTTAAACGGTTTCCCAAATTAAATATCTGAGGGCATCTTTGCATTCAGGATGACGGGTTTACCCTAGCCGCAACTTAAGTTTAGTCGGCGCGTGCCTCCTGTGAGAAAACCCGAAAATGGCATAACCGTAAATAAAATTATTAAATAAAATTATTTTATTTTTCAAATACTTATAACTCACAAATGGTAACTTGGATTAAAAATCTGAGACCACCGTTGAACTTGTAAGGGTGTGCTTTCTTTAGGAAGATACTAACTTTGGACCGCGCGGGCCACTAGTGAAAGTTAGTTTTTGACCGTAAAATAAAATAATTAAGTGAAAATTATTTTATTATAAAATCCATAACTTTTAAACGATAACTCAAATTGGAAATCTGAGAGTTACATTGGGTTTGTTAGGGTGTGTTTCAATTAGGCAGAGCCTAACCTCGACCGGCACAGGTCGAGGGTGACTGCTATTTTTTTTTTACTTTTTTTTTTACGTTCAGTAAACATGCGAGCGGTGTTTTTTAACTTTTGAACCGGTGCTCGAATTAAAAATTTGAGGGCACCGTTGAATCTGCAGCTTTGATATTTGCTTAAGGGAGGCTTTACTTTGACCGCAGTAGGTCCGAAGAAAAATTTATGTTTTGCCACTTCTTAAAAGAAATGAAATAAAATAATTTTTGTTATTTTATTTCATAAACCTCCAATAGACCAATTAAAGGGGTGGGGTCGACGGTGTGTCAAGCCATTAAATGGCTTGACCTGCCAACCTAAAGTAACAACAATGTTGGGGAAATTATGAAGCTTTCTAATTAAGTAGCCTCATTATTTCCCAATGTTGTTACTTATCCTCCCTCTCTCCTATATATATGGAGCTAGGGGAGGGGTATCAGGGAGCTTCACCAAGCAGCGAAGTGCTGAAAGAACATCGCGACGCCAGACCCTTGGAAAACGAAGCCGACCCAGCGGGAGGTGATGGACGACACCAAACCAAAGGGGTGACGTGTGAGTGGCATCTTTGGGAGACGGTCGTGGGAACAAAGAACACGATACACCATCAAGCGTGGACGTTTCTCTGACGTTTTGAGGTAGGGGTTATTTCGTTTGAGCATTTTTTATTCCATCTTCCTCATTCTTGAATTTACACGAAGAACACGAGTCAACCGACTAACGGGTTGACCCAGAATTCATTCGTCTTTATGGGAGGTTGATGCGGGGTATCTTTGTGGGGTTAATCTTGTGTTCAATTCAATTGTTTATTAAACTTCCTTAACATCCTCCATACTACGAGATAACACGGAGGGCGTGGGCCTAACGAACTCGGCATGAACCCTCCGATATCTTTCTTTCCTTACGCCACATTGGAATACTGCGAGCATGTCGATGTGCACCGCAAGAGGAGGGTTGCGGCTCATCATCCGTGGTGAACGGAGGAGGCGGTCGACACGACAGTCAGCTGCGAGAAGGGAGGCGGTGCGACCGTCGCGCTGTCGGTGAATGGAAGTTGTGACCAAAGCTGCGGCGGAGGCCAAACCCGCCTCTGGCGGGTTCTACAGCGACCGAACGATGCCCTCGCAGCGTCGTCGCTTCGCCAACTAAACGGAATTCGGGTCATTCAGGAATCTGGGAGACCGGGGGGGTTACACGCCCCGCGTAGGACCGAACCGGGCCACCGCCTTCGTTCGGGTCGCCGCCCTCGACCGGGCTGCCGCCCTCCGCTGGGCCGCTGCCCTCCTCCGGGCCGTTGCCCTCCTCTGGGCCGCCGCCCTCGACCGGGCCGCTGCCCTCGGAGTGGGCCACCCGGGAGTGGGCCACCGCCCTCGACGGGGCCGCTGCCCTCGGAGCGGGCCGCCACCCTTGGACCGGGTCGCCGCCCCGGCGGGCCGCCGTCTCTGGATCGGATTTCCATCCTAGCGGGTTGCCGCCCCACGTGGGTCGGGCCGCCCTATTTTAGACGGGTCGCCCTTGTGGGCCACCCCCCTTGTGGGCCAGACCAGACCTCGGCCCAGCCCAGACTGGGTCGGGCCGAGTCAATCCAACCGGGGCGGACCAGACTTAGGCCCAACCGGGCCCAAAATCACATAAAGGGCCATATCTTAAGAATTGGACGTCTGTTTGATGAACTATTAGCGGCGTTGGGATACTTGGATCGTGATGATCCTTTTGGTTTACTCCTCTTGGGTTTTGGAGATAGTTGGAGTACAAACGAGTTGGATTGAATCCGAATCAAACTGGGCCCCCGGAGCTAAAACGCTTATAACTCACAGACCTGACGTCTGATTGACGCACTGTCTGTCGCGTTGTAACCCTTACGACATGGTGGTCCTTTGGGTTACTCCTTTGTGGAGCTTAGTGATGGTCAAGGTATGATCGATATCTAGAGGGCATATTCTATGGAACTCGAGCGCACTAGGTGCGAGGAATCCAATGACTGGCAGTGAAGCAGAGGTTAGAGACAGATCATACGGAGTTCAGCGCTCAGCGATCCTGTGTGGGTCAGCGCATACCGATATTGTGTGGGTCAGCGCTCAGCGATCCTGTGTGGGTCTGCGCATAAGGGTGTCCATGGGTCGAGTTGGGTCGAGTTTGAGGGTTTTTTGGACCCGACCCGACCTAAAATATGTCGGGTCAGGTTGGGTCAGGTCACATATGTTTTTCCTTCAAAATCGACCCAACCCAACCCATATAACATCAGGTTGGGTCGATCAGGTTGATCGGGTCGATCATTTGCGTTAAAAAATGTTCCCCCAAGTTAAAATATCATGCAAGCTGCCCACAACGTCATCTCCTTCAGTTCGTAGTCTCTTTCTTTGCATTCTTCTCACTCACAGGTATGTTGTATCTCGATTTTTTGGCTTCATCTCCTAGTGTCCTTCCTCTTTGTTAGCAACAGGAAACTGGTATAGTGTGGGTTTGATTTGGGGGATACGGGTGCTCGAGTCCTCCTTGGCTAGAAGCGACATGAATTAAACCCGGTGAGATTCTATTCTTCATCACCAGTGCTGGTTCGGGCAGATTCGTCAAGGATGAGGCGTGAATCGGTGAAAATGGGTGGAGATCAAGTGGGTCATGTATAGGTAATGCTTGATTTTTTTTCTCCGATGAGCTTCGACAGATGCCAACATTCGATTTGGGATTTCAATCGAAGGCACAGAAGTTCACACGATTTAGCACTTCATCTTCCTCACCATGCCAGGAGGACTTCGATAACGAATCGACCCCAAAAGGCAGTGGTCTGCGACGTCAATAGGGGGAGTGAGGGATGCCCCCATTTTTCTCTCCTCTAGGTATTCTGAAGTGGATCAGGGGTCATGCCAGTCTTTGTGGATATGATATGGAGGGGAAGGTGGAAGGGTAGTCTCCGGTGGTGGATATGGTGGGGTCACGGTGGAGGCGCAGTCGAAGGTGAAGGGGCAGTCTCTGGTGGTGTATATAGTGGGGTTGCGATAGAGATGACAAAGGTGGAGGCAGCGTACAGGTCAATAGGAGGTGTAACACCCCTAAATGATAAAGGGTTAAATGACTAAAAATGATATGACTCATGTCAACAAGGTGCACCTTCTTTTTTGGGATCCCACCTGATTAAAACTCCACAATTAAACGTGCTTGGCCTGGAGTAGTGATCAGAGGTGGTACCCAGCCTTAAGTGCGGTGCACTGCCTGGGTTGAGATGTAGGGCCCACAACGAGGACGTTGTGCTCTAAAGGGGGGGTGATTGTAACACCCCTAAATGATAAAGGGTTAAATGACTAAAAATGATATGACTCATGTCAACAAGGTGCACCTTCTTTTTCGGGAGCCTACCTGATTAAAACTCCACAGTTAAACGTGTTTGGCCTGGAGTAGTGATCAGGTTGGGTGACCTCCTAGGAAGTTTCTCAGGGTGTGTGTGAATGAGGACAAAACACACTGGAAAGGACATGTGTTGGCCTGTGGGGACTGTCATTAGTTATATTACCCATTCGGGCACATGGGTGGGAGCTAGGGTGGGGCCCACGTGTCTGCGAGGCAATTGGTGGGTGGGGCCCAATTGTCATAGGAGGTGCATCGCAGGGGTAGTATCGAGTTGGTTAAGTCGGGTTGGGTCATTTTTTCCCAACTCGTGACCCGACCCAACCCAACCACGGGTCAACCCAAAATGACCCGACCCGTGCATATTAAATCATGAACCCGGCCCAACCCGACCCAACCCGGCCGGGTCGGGTCGGGTCGGTCGAGTTGGGTCAGGTTTGGACACCCTTATCAGCGCATACTGATCCTGTGTGGGTTAGATCCTGTGTGGGTCAGCGGGGGTTAGTTACCTATCGACTCTAGGCGTGTCGGATCCTGTGTGGATCATTGCGGGGGTTAGTACCTATCGATCCTATGTGGGTCAAACTCCGTATGGTCAGAAGCAGTGCCTCTTGATAGTATAAGATGATCTAGATTCATGACTAATCATATGTACTTCTATACTTCACTGAAAACCTGGTTTGAGCTGAGACTCTTTGTGAGCTATCTTTACTTTGTGCTTGTGATTGAGGTTATGCTACGTGGTACTATACCTATGTGGTAAACTACATTTGTGGTGTTACCCTGTGGTTTTTCTTTGTGGAACTTTAGGAGACCTCCGGGGTCTCAGGGTCCCTACTGAGTATTGTTATACTCACCCCTGCACGGGCTTCGCCCACACCTTGTTGTGTCTTGTGCAGACGGCGTAAAAAATTGATTGAGGCTGAGGGAGCCAAGACTGGATGGTGCCCAGAGGTAGACCATTCGGTGTGACGTGACACGGAGGAGATGGACGGACGTGGAGTGATGAGGAGGCGATCTATACCTACCCTTCAGGTAGGAACCTCAGAGGATGACCCAGTAGCTGTTTTCATTTTTCGTTCAGTTGTATTGTATTTTCAGTTGTACTTGTACCTTTATAGTTGAGCTTGTATTCCGGACCCTTTTACTTTCAGCACTCTTTTACTACAGCAGTTTACTTCACAGTTGCTTCTTGTTGTGTTCTTGGACCGTGTGTTTGTACAGGATTAAAGACAATGTCTTCCCGTTTTAGGGAGTATGTCTTTCAGTGCTAGTCGTCAGCCCCTGGCCTATGGAAGGCGGGCTTGGGGTAGTCACAACACAGGCCCCGGGGGATGGGTCGTGACAACTCCTCCTATCGAGTATCGTGGGTCTGCAGGGTCACACAGAGCCGCTCCCCATCGTGGGATTGAAAAGTCACACATAGGTGCTTCCCACTGGGTCGTCGAGTCATAGAGAGTTGAAAGTCAGTAGTCTTCAGGTCTCAGCCAGTCGCAGGGTTCCGCACGTAACGCGCCTGGGAGAACCGCTCCTCAAACCATCGGTCGTATTTCAACCAGCACGAAGTCCCTTGAAGACGTAACTCGATGATCTGCCATGTCGTAAGGGTTCCATTGCAATAGAGGGTGCATCAACCAGACGTCCGATCTATAAGTTATATGCATTTTAGTGCTGAGGGTCCGGTTGGATTATGGTATGTTCCAACTCGGCCAAACTCCAACTTTCTTCAAATCTCTCATGGAGTATCTCAAAAGGACCACCTCATCCTAAGGGTTCTGGTGCCGCAGACGGTTCGTCAAACGGATGTCTGGTTTAGGAGATACGCTCGTTTAAGTGTAACTGGGCAAAAAAAGGTCTCAGTACGGTCCAACCCGGTCAGACCGACCCGACCCGGCCTGAAGGGGCTGGGCTCGATCTGGTTTGCCTGGGCCTGGTTTGGACCGCTGGCCACGGGTTCGGCTCGACCCACCCGGCTGGGGCGCGGCCCGCTGGCCGAGCGTAGGTGGTCAGTTCCCCTCCCAAACGGCTTTGGCCGTTCGGGTCTTCAAAGTAGCAGCGCCAGTTGGCACCGCACCACTTGGCCAGTCCCGCTGGACCGGTCACCTGCAGAACCCGCGGACCGCGGGTTCGCCCTCCGCCGTAGCTCGAAGCCGCGACCTTCCTCCACGGCGCGCCGCCCTGCTTCGACGCGGCCGACAAATGTCGACCGCCCCTTTGTCTGTCGCGGCCGGCGGTAGTCGGCCGCTGCCTCTTTCGGTTGTCGGCACCACCATGTCGGCGATGCTTCTGCGGGCCACCGGTGAAGCTCCGGTAGTCTGATTCCTTTCTCGTCTTCACCTACAGGCCTCCTAGGACAACGCCTACACCGCGCGACCCGAAGTTTCACTATGCCGCCATATTTCTCAGTCGCCCACGAATAACACCACCAACCCAGGATCAGTGGAGGGTTCAGGCCTTGTTCGACTCGGCCCGTGCCCTCCGCGTTAGCGTTAGAACATGGGAAAGATTATTTAATCATAAAAACTCCCATAAAGAAACCCTAAATTTTCCTCCCACATTACAGAATGAAAACCCGGATCGACTCGTAGGACAGTTGATCCGTGTTTTTCATAATATTCAAGAATGGGGAAAAAAGGAGGAATTGAGCACATAACCCCTACCCCGAGTTCATTAGAAGTCCTTGTGGATGAGGAAGGAGTGTCCGCCTTCGAGGGTGTTACGGACGAAGGAGAATGTTCACATCCTTTGTCGCTCGTCGTTGCCCGTCGTCGAATCCTCTAACGGTCGTCGAAGCTCCGTTCTACGTTGGTGGAAAATGTCACCGACACTTCGTCAGAGGTTCCTCTCTTTTTTCTAAAAACTCATGCCCGAGCTTTGTTTAAATAGAAGAAAATAGGAGATCAACCCACCACACAATTAATGAGGTTCATTAATGAACCTATTAATTTTCTCAATGGTGCGGTTGCACAACCAAGTGTAACCGACCATTAATTGGTCTGACAACCCAGCGGTCCCACCACCGCCACTCAACAGTTATAAAGAAAGAAATAAAATAACTCATTGAGTTATTTTTTTTTGTAAAATCCAAAAATTAACTTTTTCGCCCGACCCTTGCCGGTTGAAGTTGAGCTTTGCCTAAGCGAATCTCGGCACTGTGAACTCAACGGTGCCCTTGAATTTTTAATCCGAGCACCGGTTCAAAAGATAGAAATCGCCGCCCTCACGTTTACTGAACGTATCTTAAAAAAAGTTCAAAAATTATTAACAGTCACACTCGATCGCGTCAGTCGAGGTTAGGCTTTGCCTAAGGGAAACACGCCCTCACGAGCTCAACAGTACTCTCAGATTTCCAATCTGAGATACCGTTTAGGAGTTAAAGAATTTAACAATAAAACAATTGTTAATTATTTTATTTACGGCCAAAAACTAACTTCCATTGTTGGCTCGCACTGACTAAGGTTAGGATCTACGTATGGAAAGCATACCCTCAAGAGCTCAGCGGTTGTCTCCGATTTTTAATCTGAGTCACCGTTCGTGAGTTATAAGCATTTGAAAAATAAAATAATTTTATTTAATAATTCTATTTACGGTTATGTCATTTTGGGGTTTTCTCACTGAAGGCATGCGCCGACTAAACTTAAGTCGCACCTAGGGTAAACTCGCCGTCCTAAACGCAACGGTGCCCTCAGATTTCTAATCCGGGCACCCGTTTAAGGGTTATTCCACTTTTTCAGGAAAACTGCTCACGCGCGCTATTTAAAGCTTAACATTTTTTTCGACGGATCATTCCGGGCACTCCGGGCCTCAGAATCACGTGTCGTCAATTTTCACAGTCTCACAATAATCCCATATAATTAAAAAATTATATGGAAGTTTCAGGTCTTTACATGGCCAAACACTCACCACAACATGTCCCTCAAGTCCCAAAAATCATATCTCCTGTCTACCAGACATCCCAAGACAATGACACTTGAGGATAAACCACATTTGATATCAATTTGTAACGAACAAACTCGAGATACCCTCTTGAAACCGGTACACGAACCGATCAGTTACAGACCCGAAGGGCGTTCTCAATCCCCATGGGCTGGTGAGTAGCAGTCAGACATCAAAAAAAGATAGGAGAGAACGATTTTGCACAAACTGAAATAAGATACATGAAATATATATATGTGTGTGTGTGTGTGTGTGTGTGTGTGTGTGTGTGTGTGTGTGTGTGTGTGTGTGTGTGTGTGTGTGTGTGTGAAGGAAACCAGAAGAAGAACACATTCTGTAACCAAAGAAAGACAGTGGAAGCGATAAATCCCAAAAGCAGCAATACAAAAACCCAAAGTACATGTCCAACGACCGAAAAAGGCAACTAAAACCAGAAACAACTACTCTGTGTGATGGGTGGGAAACATCTCACCATCTCACCACCAGCTACCCGTACGCAGCTGATGTAAATCAATAGGATCCCACCCATGTGTTCCATGTCAAGTCTTTGTATAATAATCTCAACCTTGTGTCCATATCAAAATTTATTAAATGAAAAGAGTTGCACAGTGAAAGATCGAGGTGCAATGAATTTGCACCAACTAGAAGTTTAAAGATTACATATTGGAAAGCGTTGAAATATCACATCATGTGAGGCTTAGACCAAGCAACACCCCCAACACACCTCCTAGTACCTCTTACAACTTTGAAATCTTCAATAATGAGTCGTTCAACAGGCATCCCACCACAACTTCATCGGAAGGATTAAAGATCATCATGGATAGGAGTATCATCACATAAGCAGAGAAAAATAAAAACCAAATCCTCGGAGGGTCCCTGCTCAAAATGCACTCAACATCATGACCATAAATGAAAAATCCTCAAATCTTTGTTCATTCCCGATACATCAAGTCCATGCATCCACACACAAACAGTTAATTCAATGACATGGTTCTAAGCATGTTTGGACACGACAACACTCAATCTGGGTGAAGTCTGAAAATGGGTGCCGACACTTGAAGACTTGTTTTGATTTATTTGCATTTATTAATTTAATAACAAGGCGCGTGCGATGATTGGCTTCCAGAATTTTTTTTTTTTGAGTTTTATCAGTGTTAGAAACAAGAACTGATAAAAAAGATGCTCACAAAGGCGTGTGTGGGGGACAAATATTTTGAGTTTAATTAATGTTAAAAAAACACTGATAAAAGTAGTCTTTATCTGCGCTAAAAACACGCAGACAAAATGTTGTTTTTATCAGCGTTTTTTTAACCATGATACAGACAACAACCTTTTAAAATGCTTACAGTGGCAATGTTATTTTTAGCGTTGATAAATGCGATTTTTAGCACTGATAAAAGACGCTTATGTAAAAGTGTAAATTTCAGTTTTTATTAATACATTTGACACATTTGTTAAATTTGTATGCGATGTAGAGGTCCAAGAAAATTAAAGGATTTGATGAGGAACTAATGCATTTTCTATACAATTTCTTGAATGTCGTCAATTGTTTTCTATATTTTTAGTGATTTTATGTGAACTGTTTCATATCATTGCTTTCTTACAAAACGTCACCAGATTTGATGTTAATCAGCATTAATAATAGTGTTTCCATTAAACTTTTGATTTAGCAATCTTAGTTATTCATGTTTCCATTAATCTTTGGATTTTACAAATAAGTTATTAATATGTTGGTTATATGAAAGTTACCAAATAATATGAAAACAATCTCTATAACACCAAATTAGTGTTTCATATTATGCATAAACAACCATTTTAACCTTCGAAATCCTTTTAGGTTACAACATCCATAATTTAATTATCTTTAATTTTTTGCAGTTAGTTTTCATTATTTTACATATCATTATTGGTTTCAAAATTACTAACCAGTTGCTTCGTTTTTTGTGGGTACTGCGTCCCGTGTGAACCACCGGGCTTGTGATTTAATGTAATTTTATTACTTGCGTTGTGCCGCTTTGGCGGTTGTACCCAATATTTTTTATAGTATAAAAAAAAAAAACAACCGGCTGGGATACTTTGATTATAAAAGTGATTTTTACCGTGGTATTGAACCTCGAGGCGCGGTGGGGAGGGAGGCGAGGAGGGACAGAGCAAGATCTCTCCGGAGACCTAAAATCGTGGGAGTTTTCTTCATCTTTCTAGGTTTTCTGATTTTCCGATCCGTATCGCGTATTCTCTGTCGTCGGCGGTCGCTGTCTTCATCTTTCTCTGTTCACTGATTTTCCGATCCGTATCGCGTATTCTCTGTCGGCAGCGGCCAGGTACGAGCTCCGAATTGTTTTGAGATTCACCTTTCTTTTGTTTTTACGTCTCGGATGCTGTATCGATTGTGGATGCTCGAGTTGTATTGATCAGATTGAATGTTCATTTGTTTTCTGACGGTACTGCGCGAAATTAGGGATTTCTTGCCGTGGAATTTTCAGGGTTTTGATCTTAGAAGCTGTCGTGCTTCCAGCTTGCGATGGATCGGACATGTCTTCTTCTTTTAGCAGAGAACTCGTTTTTCATATATTCAATTTTCCTGACTAAGAAAAATTTAGGGAGACTCTTCACAAGTAAGGTTTATATCGTATAATTTTAATACGACTGCTATCCAATAATATGATCTTTTCCCCTTTTCTGTGGCGTGTTTAGATGCAAAACTTGCACCTGTTTTTCTCACTTAAATCTTTCTGTGGGCTTGCAGTTTAAAAAATTAGGGATTTCTTCTTCTTTTAGCAGAGAACTCGTTTTTCTTGTATTCAATTTTCCCGACTAAGAGAAATTCAGGGAGACTCTTCACAAGTAATGCTTATATCGGATATTTTTAATACGACTGATATCCAATAATATGATCTTTTCCCCTGTTCTGTGGCGTGTTTAGATGCAAAACTTGCACCTGTTTTTCTCACTTAAATCTTTCTGTGGGCTTGCAGTTTAAACTGGAAGCATTAACTTCGCAAGTATATGGGGGCATTTTGATGCAAGTGGCGCGCCTCTCAGGGGTGATTTAGAATCTCCGATCTGATAATTCAAGATTTCTGACAAAAACACACTAAAATACATTAATGCGTCGTTGTCAGCAATCTTGAATTATCAAATCGGAAGTATGCGTGTATATACATTTTTTCTTAGGTTAGATTATTATGATGTATTATTTGGTTTTAAAATTGAGAAATAATGGAGAAATGAAGAAATAAGATTGATTTGGACCCCAACCGTCAATTCCTACGAACATGTTTTAAACTCATTACAGTAAGATATTTCATTTTTTTTTTCATTTTAGTTTTTTACGGTTGTAACTAATTTTTACCTGACATAACTTATCCTTTATGCTTAAAAATAAAATAATATTTATTGTATAATTTGGACACATTGATTCCAAATTTGAAATTCATTTTATTTGATACAATTTTTAAAAGTGATAAAAATTAATTTTAAATTACTAGATGTATAATCTATTAAAAACAACTTTTTTATGAAATATAATTTATGTTTTAAAATGTTAAATATGAGTTTGTAAATTAAAACCAATATATTTAAAATTATAGTCACTTATAAAATACACATTTAGTCTTACAAAAATTTTCATGAATTTTCAATTCATACTTATATATTAATAATGTTATAAAAGTCATGTTATTTATAAAAACGATATTCTACACTGTATCTAAAAATCATTTTTTTAGAAAAAATCATAAAAAATCATTTTAAACTTATATTATTATGCTTAATCCAAAAAAATGAAGTTTATTTTTCAATTTAAAATTCTAAAATATATAAATTTAATTTTTAAATAAAATTATAAACCATGGAGAGAAACAATTTTTATAGGAAACTATGATTTTAAAATACTATTTTTTTTTTAAATTTCTATAAAACACTAATAAATTTAGAATTAATAAATCCATACTATATTTTATTAACATCACCATTTAATAATAATATGCCTAGTTTTCTTTTATAAAAAAGCGCACCGCATAAAAAGATGGATTCTTAAACACAATAATGAGGTAATTAAATTTGTATAAAATAATTTTCATATATATTAATATATCATGTAAGTTTATCAATTCTATTCGTACCTATTAATTCAACTACCGTGTTTTAATGGTCTAAACATATTAATTCAACTACCGTGTTTTAATGGTCTAAACATATTGTAGTTTGATTTCATGTACCGTGAAATCTTGGGCCATTACATTCTCTTCCCTCAAATAATTTTTTTTAATTATCACTCATTGAAGAAAGTAGGTGGGAGTATTCTTAACATATTCATCATTCAAGATATAACTTCTAATATAACATCTACCGTGCTCTTTTAGGTCATCAAGTTACTTAACTTTCCTTAAAACAACTTTATCCATTGATACAACCATGTACTTCAGTATGTATATATCATAATCATATATTCTTTGTAACATATTTTTCTCAAAACTGTTTGAATCTCCAAGACATTAAACCACAATGAAATCATATATTCCTTTAAAAATTAACTGTTATTTTCAATCATTAGTTCATAGTCATACACGTGTGTGTCATTATCCTAAAAATAAGATAAATTTCACAAAAAATATCATGTATTACTTTTTTCATTAAATCAATAATCAATTTCAAGGGTATTAATGCAATCTAACTCGCTTTTCTTAAAATTAGTTAACTCTTTATTACCTCAACATCAAGTATATATTAAACCCAAGAGTCGTTCATATCTCAATCATGTGTTCTTCATTAGTTATCCTAAAAAATATAACTTTTTTCATAAAATTACTTTTCAAGGTTATTGATACCATTTCATACATGTTTCCAAACCTTTAAGAAAAATTACTAAATAACAATCTTTAGATATTTCATATAATCGTAACTTTTAGAAAATATTAGAATATCATCAATTAATATTGTTCACTAATGATAATATTTAAGAGTATCATGATTTGATTTCTATTATGATATTAACCTCACTACCTTAGATAAGACTACAAAACTTACCTCTTCCATCATAACATACATATATTAAGATTCTTGGCCATTTAAGCATGCTATCTTATTCGGTTATAAGACATAGTTGTTTCTAGATACATACATTTCTCAGTTTCATTTTTGTGATCTTGTTTCAACCAAACATTAAAACTCAAAATGGTTATTAATAAAATTAGAGTAAATGATCATATGAATTTGAAAACCCCATAATGACACCATCATTTCACCCATTGACACTTTAAGTTCATTCTACTTTGCTTAAAGTTGGGTTTTCTTGTACTAGTTAGCTTAACCCCAGAAATAACTGTCCCAAAATTATCATAAACATTCTTATAATATTGGAAACCCAAAAGTCATTGAAATCTATGCATTCAAAATTTCTTTTACCCTTTATCCAAGGAAGCACATATCAATTAATATGCACATTAACTTATGAATCTCTATGTTTCAATCTAAGGTATCCATGATCACTTTTCTTTTAGTTTATCTAACCTAAATATATTCAAATTTCTCATAATGGTTCATAAATTGCATGTTAATTAACCAAAGCATATCCTTCGAGAGTGTCAAATCGAGGGTGTTTTTAGCCCTCTTTGTCACGCACAAGTGACGATTGAGTTAATACCCAACATGCTCTTTTTAGGGTTATTACCTATAAGTTCTGTGCCAGAGCCTGTATCAACTTATAGTATCTAGACATGGATGTTATTGCTAGAAAAACCACACAATCCCTACTTTATCAAAACTTCAGGATGTTATCCTATACTTGTACTTATTTCTAGCATTTTTTTCCTAATATTCTCTCATCCTAACCCCTAACCAATATTAAATGTTCAGTATAACCAACATTAATGTTTATCTACACCTTTGAAACTATGATCACTTTTAACATATCAATCCTTAATGACCTTTATAACTCTTAGTTTATCTTCAACTGATAATATCATAACCTTTAAAGTTATCTAAACCTTTGCTTTGATACCAACCGAGGAGCCCCAAACCCACACTCCTGGATCCGGTGCTAGAAACAACATACTTTACACACTGCCTCTGAAACACATCCTTAATTACATGATCTTTCACACATAATGTTATATGTAATTTTCGAGGACCTTTTTAGGTTTAGAATCTTAGAAAATTAAGAAAAAGATTTAACTAGTATAACTCATGTTCTTTGTATCAAATGTACATTTTCCCCACTATATAAGCAACTACTTAATCTATAACAAGTCTTTAACATCTCTTACAAACACAAGGTACTCTTCTAGACACATCTTATGTATTATGAAAATAGAAACATAAGAAAGGATTGACTTCAGATGCTCAGCAGAGGTAAATATAAGCGAAAAAGATCATTAGTGAGCATAAGATGCACATGTGAGTATAACCAAGATATATAAGAAACTTATACCTATCAAAGCATATATCATAAATCATGACATAAAATACGAATACATCATGAAAATGCCACACATCATAGAAACATGGCATACTTGAGAATTGTGCCACATCCATAAACATAGAAATCATAATCCCAGCGGTTCATGTATCACAACCTGTTTCTCATAGTGGATCAAACTTCACTCACCTGTTTCCCTTGGTGGACCAAACTTCACTAACTTGTTTCTTATTTTGGATTGAGCATAACTACGCTTTTCAAAATTATCTTATGAGATTTAAAGCTTTACTCAATGCATTGGTGGACTATATAATACCCATCCACAACTTAAAGATTAACCATACACATGTGTGCCACATAAAATATATCATCATCATATCATAAAGGACTCATGTAAAGAAAATGAGTTTCATATCCTTTTCAAATGGAATCACATAAGGAAATCATCAATATTGTTGGAACCCATTTAAGTTTAAATGGGTGAGTCCCACAACGGACTTACCTTGCTTGTATTTTGGTTTCCTAATCTATAAAAGAATATCCTCAGCTCACATTGAGGTAAGGGGAATTCACCAATTTACATGGTATCAGAGGGATTTTTATCCCGAACCCTCCCTCCTCTGCGAATTCCCGGCGTCCTCCCGGCCCCGCCTCTCTCCCTGCTGCCCTAGCCATTCCCGGCAGGCCCCCCCTCCTATCCCGACAACTCTCTCGCCCGGCTCCTCTCCGGCCTGGCCATTCCCGGCGGCCCTCTCTCCAGCGGCGCTCCCTCCCAGCGACGCTCCCTCCCAACGGCGCTCCCGGCCAGCCCCGCCGTGCGCGCGCCCAGCCCCAGCGTCTCCCCTCCCGGCGTTCTCTCTCGGCGTGCCTCCCGGCCTCCTGCCCTCGGCCCGACGCCCTGCCCTCGACGACGCCCCGACACCCCGTATGCGGGTTCCTCCTTCCGCGTGGCTCTCCTTACCGACGCGGCTCCCCTCGTCCCAGCGGCAGATCGCCCTCGGCCTCGCCCCGACGGACCGCCCTTGACCCGGCGGCTCCCCTTCCCGGCGACCCTCTCCCTCCCTGGTACGCGGCTCCCGTCGCGCCTCCCTCCTCTCGCGCGGCTCCAGCGTGGCTCCCGACGCGACTCCCTCCTTCGCGCGGCCGCCTCCCGCACGGTGCTCCCGAAGCGGCTCCCTCCTTCGAGGCGCCCCCACCCTGCCTCCCTCCAGCGCCGGACCTCCCGCCCCGGTTCATCCCGCGCCGGCTCCTCCTCCGGCTCCTCCTCCGGCAGCCCGCCTCCTGTGCCCGACCCTCCGCAGCGGCTCCCTTCACAGCAGCGTCTCCCGCCCGATCCGGCGCTCCCCGGCCCGTCTCCCAGCGGCTTCCCTACAACTACCCTGCAGCCTTCCTGCACCGTCGGCCCCGCCCCCTGCGTTAAGCCGGCCTCTCGACACCGCTCCCTCCAGGCGGACCGGTCCTGGCGGCGCCCTCTGTGCACCTGCCTTCCATGGCGGGCGTGTCTGCCTGCGGCCCTCCGACATCACCTCCGGACGAAAACATTCTTGCAAGGCCGCACCCTCCCTTCCATTGTCGGCCTTCCCGCGCACCTATGCAATCTGCCGAGCAACTCTCCCATCCTCCGTCATCGGCTCTACCGCCCAGCGGTCCTCATTCATCCAGTACCCGTTACAGAACGACACTCTCGCCGGAGGAGATTGCATTGGTACAATCGTATCGAGCGACTGCGCCACCATCCTCTTCTCTAGCCCCAATTGCTCAGACTGACAACTCTACCGCCTGTGCTTCTCATCGACAGACAGCTTGGATGTTTGACTCCGGTGCGTCAGAACATCTCACAGGAGACTCTGGTATGTTCACTACCTATCATCCGTACACCGGTGCCTCTGCCATTACTGTTGCTAATGACTCAACAATCCCTATTACTGGCTATGGCACATGTTCCTTGACCCCGTCTCTTCCCCTGACGTCGGTCGCTCATGTTCCTAAGTCCATTTAATCTTATCTCTGTCAGCAAACTCACCACCGAGTTGAATTGTGTTGCTAACTTTAGCTCATCTGGTGTTGTTTTTCAGGAGCGGAAGACGAATCGGGAACTTGGTCGAGGTTATCTTCGGGATGGGGTGTACATGTTTGATACCCCACCATCCCTTGCTTGTTCATCCACCACAGCCCGAGCCCTTGACCTACATTATCGCCTTGATCATCCACCCTGCAGGGTGGTGACTTAACTGTAGGGTGGTGAAAAGCCAAGCTGTCCACCCAAAAGATAATGACTGTACTGAGGTTAGAAACAGGAGAGGCAAGGCTATTGTTATAGACAAAACCTGAACCCCTTAAGAAGAGAAATGAAATTTGGGTAAACAAACCAGTTCACCCAAACCATTTAGGAGACAGCTCGGGTAATACATGGGCTAAACTGGTTGAAATTGAAGAGAATGACAAAGCATAGCAGGATATTTTAGAAGACATTGAAAAACTGGTTATGGAGGTCATTGAACAATCTGAACAGTTAATGGAGAAGCCTCATAAAAGCCCCTCTAGTAAACCTAGGCATAAATCTTTTGGTGTCACAAACTCCACTGTGATACATGCCGTTAAGGTTGATCCCTACGTCTCTTCAAATATGGATGTTGAACAGGTTCTGGCACCTAGTACTCTGGATTTCTCTGGCTTGGTCAGGTCACAACAGGTACAAACCGGTGATGGAAATGCAGGTTCTATCTCCCATCTTAATGAATGCAGTAAAGGTAAGAAGGTCGACATCCTTGGTCAATATTTTTGCCCTGCTTCCTGTATGGGTATTGGCTCTCAACAGGTGACTTTCACTGCACCTAGTACTCTGAACAATGTCACCAATCACATCAATGAGTCTGTTGAAGGGAGGAACATACTCAATTCATCTTCGGACATGGCTAGGGATGGCCAATTGTCACGACCTGCAATTACTGAAGACAATGCAGACAAACTGGTGGGCAGTTCTGGACATATTTCCTCCTCGGTTAGCACAGGTATGGATACCAATCCAATTAGCAACGAACAAAACAAAGGTAAGATGGGTGTTAATGCTGCTCAGCCCTCTTGCCTTTCTTCCAAGTTGAAGATTGAACAGATCGTGCCTATGGAGTGTGCGGGACTAGACAATTCATAGAAGGTACACTCTGGAGGAAAAAACACAGGTCATATGTGGATTCTCATTGCTATTCGCAAAGATGCCTTGATTCAGAAGGGGAATTGCAACAACACAGTGAAGGATTTCATGATTTTGAGAAGGCTTCAGGTTGATGGCATTTTTTGCCAACCGCGACGCACGTTTGATGTTTTTTGGCAATCCCCACCTCCTGGTTGGATCAAAGTTAATATTGATGACACTTCTAAAGGCAATCCGGGATCTATGGGATGTGGAGCCATCTTCAGGAACCATCTTGGTCAGATCCTCTGGTGTCTTTTTGGAGGTTGTGGTACTGCCTCTTCTCTGGAAGCTGAAATGATGAGTGTTATTCATGCTATCTCCTAGCCAAACATCAAGGTTGGAACAACACATGGATTGAGAGTGACTCGACTACCATTGTCCAAGAAATTTGGAATGGGGTGGTTCATCTGGACTGGTCGATTACTACCCGATGGATGGAGTGTCTTTGTTCACTCCAAGATATCAATCATATTACCACTCATACCTACTGTGAAGTGAATGCAGTTGCAGACGGGCTTGCAAATAAAGGTGTAAGTCAGGGCATTACTTGGTTGGAGGATCTCCTCGATGACTTACTCCCCCTTCATGTGAAAGACTATAATCTGATCCCATCTTTTAGTCTCATGTAAACTTTATTTTTAATATTAATAATGCTTTGGTTATTTAACAAAAGCAACACTTTCTTAAAAAAATGTAATTTAAATCCCATGAGTGTAAATCTTTTTGAATATGAAAAGGAAAATGGAGCTGAAAACTAAAGAGCTTTTAGAAAACATTTTTAACATCGATGTGAAATACGAACTTACATGTCACTTTGAAATATTTTGAAAACTTTTACTTAAAATAATATTAAATAATGGAGCCATAAAAATGACATAAATATTTTTATAGGAAATGTGGATCCAAAGATAAAACATTTGATTATGAAATGAACCTTTTTAATAATTTGAATTTATCTTTGTTGAAAACTAACATGGTAAAAAGAGTAATTAAACCTTTGTATTAAAAATTCATTTTCCCAAAGAGGATTATAAAATACCATGTAATAAAATATTTATGTGGGTGAACCCAAACATGGAATAACAAAGTTCAAGATAAAACTTTATAACTCATAGAATAAAATTTTATAACTCAGAGAAAGGAGATTTAAGTTATCAATATACCTTAGGACAACATACTCCATGAAGCAATAAATATTTGAAAAGGGATTTATGTGGTATAACAAACCAACCTGGGATACCCTCATGAAAATGGAACCCGAACGTATCTACTACAAACCGAAAGGACGTTCCCGATCCTGACATGTTGGTGACTAGCACCCGGACATCAAATAATGACAAGAAGGAATGATTTCACCCTGAAACAAGATACATGAAATATATATATATATATATATAAAGGAAACCAGAAGCAAAACACATGGCATAACCAAAGAAATGCAGTGGTAGAGATACATCCCAAAAGAGGCAAGAAAAAAACCCAAGGTACATGTCCAACAACCGAAAAGAACAACTAAAACCAGAAACAACTACATGTGATGGGCGGGCAACATCTCAACATCTCACCACCAGCTACCCGTACCGAACTGATATAAACCTTGTTGCCTCACTACGATGCCTCACCATTTTCCACATCAAAATACAATACAAGGTCTACACACCACTGAAGGAGTGCACAAGGTGCAAGCTAAACAGGCTCAGTATGATCCCTCCTAGGTGTTTCCTATAAAGTCTTTGTAGAATAAACGCAATGTGCTCAATTTTAAGATTACATGACATGATAAGTAGTTAAACAATTTTTATATAAAAGCATGGTAAACAATTCCTTCCCCCCTCCCCCCCCCCCCAGTTCCAAAACCAATCCAGGTAAAACAGTTTCAAAGAACAATTTCAATAAAATAGTTACATTTATCAAAGCATGCATATCAAATCCAAACAGCACAAGATAAAGCACAATGGTAAACACCCCTAGGATAACAAAGGCCGGACTAGCTAGGTCACTCATACCATGATAATCAATAATGACTAGTGAACACTCAAGTCCCTAGGACACCGAGTCTAGGGAATAGAGGAACACCCCATGAGTGACCCCCCACAATGTTAAGATCAAGCCCCTAAAACACATGACCTAGGGAGTAGAGGAACACCCCATGAGTGAACCCCCAACAGAAATAATGAACAAGGCCTAATACTAATCCCTCCAACTAGGTATCCAAGGCTCCTATGTGTGGCATACATAAATCAGTTCAAAAGGTCTCATCAATTCACAAACAATTTCAAACCACCCTTTTTCATAAAAACATGCTTTGAAAATTCATTTCTTAAATCCATTTCACTATGCTTTAGAAAACAACTTTTCTTTACCAAAATAAGGGAGAAAGCCATATATTCTCAAAAATCCGTTTAAACACACAAATCAACAAACACCAAGATCACACCAATTCATTTATAAAACAATTTATAAAACCAAGAGCAATTACGATTCAATTTCCATATGCTAGAGACAAAACCACCCACTTCAAACTTGGGATGCACACCAATCGCGACAGGATCCACACACCACAAGCAGAAAGGAAGAAAAAGAGCAACAAACAGAGGCCCTAATGATTGTCACATCTTAGAATCGAACTCCATAAACAAAAGGGCTGACATAGAGGTTAGACCAACTCAAACCTTGAGAAACTCACACGTCGTACTGCAACCAACACAAAAATTGACCTCTGAATGACGATCACATAACAAATCTAGAAGGGATAAAAGAAGTATCATCACATTATCACAAATCCCAAAAACGCAGTCCAACACCACTGCCAAACCGAGAGAAACAAAACCAATGGGAAGAAAACAATCACATTTACCGAAAGAGAAGCAACCAACTAGTCTAGAGATTGAGGGACAAACAAAGGAACTTGGAATAGCGGAAACCACCCAAAAGCATTTGGGAGGGACCTAGGGTTTGAGGCAGGGGAAGACAAGATGAATTAGAGGAGTTATAGGCGTACGACATGATAAAACTCATTGTGCAGAAATAATTCACGTCGTGAATCACCAATTCACGACGTGAATCCACCGAGTTTCATGGACGCCAAAAAGGGCATCACCTCGGTTAATTAAACCCAGTCAACACATTTACAACGTGAATGAAATTCACATCATGAACCTGATTCATGGCGTCTTCCCAGCAACAAATTCACGTTGTGAATAATCCCTTCACAGCGTGAATCTGTTCTGCAACCTGCGCCTATCCCAGCTTCCTATAGAAAATTCCTAGAACTCCTAGAACTCCTAGGATCATCTCTGACTCCCTATGAACCCGTGAAATGCACTCTTAAACATTAAAAGAGAGAATAACTTTAACTAGGATGTTACAATTCTCCCCACTATAGGGCTTTTCATCCCTGGAAAGTCACCTGGAAGAAGGGTGCTCCAGAAAGAGGTGAGACCACTGCTCCCTCACCGATGATTCATGCTCCCAAGTCTCGTGAGAGTCCGATTCGTGTCGCCACAACACTTTGACCAACAAAATAGACTTCCCACACAATACTTTCACATGAGAATCAATGATCACCACTTATTGCTCCACAACAGAAACATCTGGCTCCAACTCAATTTCCACCCAACTCAAAACACGGGATAGAATAGAGTGGTACTTACTGAGCTTAGATACATGGAAAACATCATGAAAGACTATCAACTGAGCCAGTAATGCCAACCGATAAGAAAACTGACCAAGATGCCCAGTGATCTCAAACGATCCAACATATCTCGTTGCCAGCTTCCTTTGTTTCTCAAGCTACCAGTGACCCAACCGAGGAGAGGCTTTCAAGAAAACCCGATCACCAACTAAAAACTCTAAAGGAGGACACCGATGATCCACATATGATTTATACCGACTCCGAGATGTAACTAAGTGCTGATGTATACCCCAAATCCTCGTCGACATCTCCTGAATGAGACCCAATCCCACAAGAGAGGCCTTTACCCACCTCTTCCCAACAAAGAGGTGATCTGAATGAGCGACCATACAAAGCCTTAAAGGGCGCCGTTCTGATCAATGACTAGTAGATTTTTTTATAAGCAACCTCAACCAGTCTCAGATGGTTGTCCCACGATCCACCGAAATCCAAGATGCAAGCATGAAGTATATCCTCAAAATCTGAATTACACGCTCCATCTGTCCATCCGTCATTGGATGGTAAGCTATACTCAACGTGACCCAAGTCCCCATCGCCTCCTAGAGACTCTTCTAGAATCTGGAAGTAAACCTGGGATCCCTATCTAAGACAATGGCAGAGGGAACCCCATACAACCTCACGATCTCCTGAACATACAACATACCTAGATCTTCAACCTTGGTGGTGTCCTTGATCGGAATAAAATGAGTTGATTTCATCAACCAATAAACCACCACCAAAATAGAATTCTTCCCTCAGGGAGTCCGTGACAATCCAACAACGGAATCCATTGACACCTCATCTCATTTCCAAACTAGCATCAGGAGAGGGTAGATCATGGCAGAAGGTCTCAGGTGTTCTGCCTTCATTTGTTGGCAGGTGTAACTACAGGACACATAATCAACGATGCCGCGCTTCATACCCAGTCACTGAAAACACTGTTTCATGTCATAATACATCTTTATAGTACTAGGGTGAATGGGCCACTAAGAAGTATAATAATCATACAACACTGACTTCCTCATAGATGATGGGACGATAAACAAATTCTTGAAGTGAAGAATACCATTAGAAGGGAGATACCAACTAGAAACGGTCTCCCCACCATAAAAGGTTTCCTTGATTCCTCTGAACATGTCATCCTATTACTAACCCTACAGAATAGTCCACTACCGAAAATCCCACTTATACCAATGCCCTTATCCCAACAGTTTGACAAAACCGTTGGGATAGGCCCCCTATACCAATGGTTTGATGAAACCATTGACATAAGGCTCTTTAGAGGAAGTTTTCCCAATGGTTTTTTAAAACTGTTGGGATAGGGTCTATTTGATCAAGGTATCCCAACGGTTTTAAAAAACTGTTGGGATAGAATGCCCCAAATACACATTGCCCACTCCACTATCGATTCGTTCGCATTTTTCTTTAAAGGAGATCTTCCCCTTCTTCCTCGCGTTCATACCCTTCTTCCCAACATGCGATTTTTTTGTTCTTCCACTTCAAATCAGTAAGTTCTAACTGAGTTTTATGTTCTGCCTAGATTTATTTTTCCTTTTTTCATTCAGATTGATTTAAAGACATGGTTGTTTTTTGTTTTTTGTTTTGATTTTCCCTAAACGAGCGCTCCCTCTTCTTCTTAGCCTGCGAACCCTTCTTTCCAACCGATGATCCATCCTTGTTTCAAGTAATTTTTTGTTCTTCCACTTCAAATCGGTAAGTTCTAACTGAGTTATATGTTATCTCTTGATTTATTTTGCCTTTTTTCATTCAGATTGATTTAAAGACAGGGTTGTTTTTTGTTTTGTGTTTTGATAAAAAAATTTGGTGCTTGATGATTTATTTGGTGGTGTTTTTATAATATTTTAGTTATCTCAAAAGTTATTTAGACTACATATAATCATAAAAAAACCAAATAAATTTGATGCATCACAACAACACAGTCAAATTTTGGCGTCCTTTTTAGGGAGCTCTTTGGTTTTTAGTGTGAGTTTTTTATAAAAACATTTGTATTTTATAAATATTTTTCTGTTTTTATTCCTTTACTTTTTTTAGTTGTTTTTAAAAAAAATAACTTTTGTAGTTTGTGTGAATGATGTGATCTTCATCAGAGTAACTACTTCTTTTCAAACATGAACCAAAGAGGGTCTTGCATCATCTCCACCAAGAAGCACCAAACAATCCCTTGAAGGAGGACACACAAAACATCGACACTCTTCTTGATCCTTCTTCTTCTTTGGGAACCAACATCAAGACTGAAATAAATATACATGATATGTCTAAAAATAATTAGAAATTAAAAGAAATAACCTCACTTGATATAGAGATCCATCCCCCATACATTAAAATACAAGGAGAATCACTTAATTTGGAACTTAAATCTGAACTCATTTACTTGTTACCAAAATTTATTGGATTGGCTAGAGGAGACCCACATAAGAACTTAAAGGAATTCTATATTATAAGTTTAATGCTAAAACCTGGTAATGTGGATAAAGAATTGGTTAATATTAGGGCATTGCCTTTCTTATTAGAAGACACTGTAAAAAATTGGATATACTACGTCAACTCCCCAATTAGAGGTTGGGCAGACATAAAACACTTTTTTCTTAAAAAATACTCCCCAGCCTATCAAACTCCAATAATAATTAAATAAATTTGTGGAATAAGACATTCACAAGGGTAAACACTTCATGAATATTGGGAATGTTTTAAAAGTATTTGTTCAAGTTGTCCACACCACCAAATAAGAGAGAGACTTTTAATACAATACTTTTATGAATGATTAATTCTAATCGATCATAACATGATTGATGCTGCTTCAAGTGGTGCCCTACTGGAAAAGGCCCCAATCCCTGTAAGGACTCATAAAAAACATGGCACAAAACACTCAACATTTTGGTATAAGGTATAGTATACCCATTAGAGGTGTCAACGAGGTGAAAATTTAGGAATTTGAGAAGAAGGTGGACATGAAGTTTGAAGGGGTAAGTACCATACTCCAGAAAATTAATCTTTAACAAGGGAAATCCTGACCTCCTCTAATTCATTATGGTATCTATGACAATGACACCCACTCTTCTAACCAGTGACCCAACTGATATAATTATCTAAGAGTTATGAGGAAATCTTCCTCGGATTCCCTTATAACCAAACTGTTAGGAAAGAACCCTACTATCCATCCAACTCTGGATAGAAGGATAACCAATCCAATAGGAAAGAGGGTAATATAACCAACCTTAAAAATCCTAGAACCATTCGAGGAGGATTAGTCATCCTCCACCACCATCCAGAATCATCAACCACCACAAAGGCCTTTCCAAGAGCCCCCTCAAAAACCCAAGCCTAGCCTTTAGGACATGATGAAACAAATGGTTTCAATACCCTCCAATTCTAAAAAACCACAAAAGCTTTCATATAAGATCAAAAAACTTAATTAGGCCAACTCTCCAACTCGGTGGTTAAAATCCAAGTCAAGGGTTTAGATGACTACCATCCCAATGTATTACCAATCCTAAGGAAAAAGTTAATGTATGTTCTATCTCACTTCGTAGTGGTAAAGAACTTTATCCATCCATTGATTCTACACATCAGGTATATCCTCCTCCTGAAAACTCTCTTTCTCTACCCTCAAGAGATTTAGTGAAGAAAAACAAAAAAAGGTAAAAAAAGTTATCAATGAGGATTCCCCCAAATAATCAATTCCTATTCCATTTCCCCAAAGACTCTCTAAATCAAAGAAAATTTCTGATAATGAAATTGATAAACATATCATGGATATATTTAAAAAGTTACAAGTTAACATTCTTATCTTGGATGCAGTTAAAAAAATCCTCACTATGCCAAATTTATCAATGAACTTTGCACCCACAAATGATGATTGAAGGGGAATGAGATTCAAACTTGTAAGGAATGTATTTTTCTCGATACAACCATAAATTCCAACCAAATTTAAGGATATGGGCACTTTTACGATACCTATCACCATAGGGGAGACCTTCTTTTCTAATGAAATGCTTGATTTAGGTGCTTTGATTAATGTGATGCCTCACCTTGTGTATACATCTCTTCAGGTAGGAGATCTTCAACCAATGAGCATCATCATATAACTTTCCAACTGAAGCACTACATACCCAACAAGAGTGATCGAGGATGTCTTTGTGCATGTAAAGAATCTCATCTTCCCTACAGAATTTTATGTTCTTGAGATGGAAGAAGCTCGATCCCAAGGGAATTCTCCTATCATACTTGGAATACCTTTCCTTAAAATAGTAATTAAAATCACCAACATTCAAAATGGTACACTATCCATGGAGTTTGGGGGAGAAAAGGTATGTTTTAGTATCCTCGATGCTATGAAACACCCTATTGAAGAGCACTCCACTCTTCCTGTATATTCGATGAAAGTTCTCTCCGATGATACAAACAAACAAAATTATCTCCTTGACCCATACTCTAATTTCTTTTTATATTCTTAACTCTTCAATGATTTTGGTTTTGATTCATCTTTTCAGTGTTGTGTAGGTTTGGAAAAGTGTAAATATTGTGTTTTAATTGATGATTTCTTGAGCACAAAGGATTCTATGACCATCGATGATACTACTAAGCTTGTAAAATTTTATCCCACATATGGAGATATTACCATTGAGGAGTTAGATGAGATCATTGACCTCTCACATACACATTCACTCCCATAAGTCCAAAGTTCCCCTGAATTGGAACTTAAAACGCTGCCTCAAAACTTAAAATATTCATATCTTGAGAATGGAAACAAGTTTTTTATCAACATTTCTAATTCAATACCTCTGGATAATTAATTTTGATTGATAAACCTTTTTAGGGAGTATAAAAAATCATTGGAATGGACACTTGCAGACATCCTTAATATTAGTCCATCAATTTTCATGAATCACATATTTTTAAGCGATAAGGCTAAACTGGTGAGGCAGGTAAAATGTCGAATGAACCCAAACCTCCTTGATGTTGTTAAAAATAAGGTGACTAAATTATTATATGTTGGAATCATTTACCCCATCTATGATAACCAGTGGGTCAGTACAATGTAGTTAGTTCTTAAAAAAATAGGTCTAATGGTAATAAAAAATAAAAATAATGAATTGGTTCCAACCCGTGTGTAGAATATTCAGCATGCCTATATAGAATATTGTTGACTAACCCAACACACTAGGAAGTAACATTCACCATTACCGTTCATTGACCAGATTCTAGAGAGGCGGGCATGGAAGTCCCACTATTTATTTATTGATGGGTATTCTGGATACTTTCATATCCATATTTTCCCAAATGATCAGGAAAATAAAACCTTTAATTTCACCTTTGGCACATTTTCATATAAGAGTATGCCATTTGGTATATGGAATACTTGAGTTAATTTCTAATGATTCATGGTTAGTATTTTTTTTGTATTACCTAGTGGATTACATGGAAGCATTCATGGTTGATTTCACTATATATGGTTCCTCTTTTGATTAGTGTTTGAGTAGTATTATTTCTATTCTACATCACTGTATTGAAAATAATATTGTATTAAATTATGAGAAATTCCATTTCAAGGTGAGAAAGGAGTAATATTGGAAATGACATTTATATGGATGATATCTAAGTAGATAAATCAAAAATAAACATCATTTATTCCCTAAAATCCCCCAAAAATGTGTGGGATGTATGGTCTTTCTTAGGTCAAGCTGGATTTTATCATCATTTCATTCATGAATTTAGTAAAATTTCACTCCCCTCTCCCGATTGCTTCAAAAAGAAAAAGAATTTTTTTTGATAATGAATGTGAGGAAGCTTTTAAAAAATTGAAATGGAGTCTCACATCACCCCCGGTGATCCTACCACCATGGTGGGATTTACCATTTGAGCTCATGTGTGATTCCTCTAACTATGCAGTTGGGGCAGTCTTATCACAATGGATCAACTGAGCTCCACATGTCATAGCCTATGCCTCAGAAACACTTGAACTTACCCAATAAAACTACACCACAACATAAAAATAATTCCTTTCCATTATGTTTTCCTTTGATAAATTTAGTTCATACCTTTTAGGGTCTAAAGTAATTGTGTTCTCAGATCATACAACCCTCCAGTATCTCCTTAAGAAATCGGACTCCAAACCACGTCTCATTCATTGGATTCTACTACTTTAAGAATTTAATCTAGAAATTAGGGATAAAAAAGGACAAGATAATGTGGTATATGACCACTTTATTAGGATTTTCCCACCATTGGAACACCATACTAAACCATACCTCCCTATTAGACAATTCTTCCATGATGAGCACCTTTGTGATGTAGTGGACCTTACCCCTTGGCATGCATACATTGTGAAGATTTTGGTATCATCTAAGGTCCCCATAGATTTTATCACTATATAATCCCAAAGACTTAAGCATGAGTCATGATGGTACATTTGGGATGACTTATACTTGTGAAGAATTTGTAGTGACTAGGTTGTTCATCGGTGTGTCCCTGACCATAAGTTCACCTCTGTTTTGAGTTTCTTCCACACATTGTCATGTGGGGGCCACTTGGGCTCTCAACATACAACTCAAAAGTTCATTTTATCTAGACATTACTATCCAATTTTTTTTGAGATTCTCATTAGTTTTGTAAGTCATGCACAAGATGTCAATTCATAAGGAATATCTCAAAGTGGAATGAAATTACCCCAACAACCCGTGTAATTTATTGAGATCTTTGATGCATGGGGCATTGACTTCATGGGGCCTTTTCCAAATTCATTTGAATTTTTGTACATCTTATTGTATGTTGAATATGTCTCAAAAGTGTGGAAGTAAAGGCTATAAGGACTAATGACTCTCAATTGGTTTTCAATTTTGTGAGATCTCAAATTTTCAATAGGTTTGGTTTGTGAAATTAATCATCAGTAATCGGGGTTTGAATTTTTGTAATTAAGGCATTAAAAACTTTCTCTATAAGTATTGTGTTATACATAAAGCCTCTACTTCGTATCACCCCCAAAACTCATGAAAAAAATAAATTTTAAATTAGGAAGTTAATAAAATCTAAGAAAAACAGTACAACCCAATAGGAAAGAATATAGTTTATACTTGGATGATTCACTTTGGGAATGCCATATAGATTTTAAAACTCCAATCAGAATGTCACCATATCAGATTGTATCGGTAAAGGCTTGTCACCTCCCCATGGACGTAGAGAACTAAGCATATTCAGCTGTTAAATAATGTAATACGAACCTCTTAGATGTAGGTGATCATAATAATTTACAGATTCAAGATTTGGAGGAAATTCAAAGAGACTCATATGAGAAATTTTGGATCTATAAGGAGATAACCAAGGTTTCCCATGACTGCATCATCCTTCATCATCAATTCCACATTGGGAAGAAGGTCCTTCTTTACAATTCAAGGCTCAAGTGTATATAGGTAAGATTTTTTTCTATTGGTTTGGACTATACACTATTACTAATGTCTATACATTTGGTATTATGCAGGTTCAAAATGAAAAAACCAAACAAATATTCATTGTAAATGGATAGTGGCTGAAGCACTTTCATGAAACCATTATGGAGTCCCCAATGGAGGAACTCCACATTCAAGAAGCAACATACCAGTAACACCTACCGGGTTTTATCCTTCCTTCCTACATTATCTTTTATTATAGTGCGAACATTATATGCTCTAGGTATCAGAGGATTGGTACATTCCTAGGTGAGTTAGTATTTTTCATCATCTTTCTTCTTTTTTTCTCTTTTTCATTTTATAAATAGTTCTTTTATTTTTCCCCACCTTCATAAGTTTGTAAGGATTTTCATAATCTTTCTTATTTTTTTATCTTTTTCACTCATTGCATAGTATTTTTACCACCCCCCTATTCCGAAATACTCATTTTTGATGCCCGCCTAATCAAGAAAATCACTAAAAATTCTTGATGAATTTCCTTATTTCAATTTTTTTTAACATTTAAAGAAAACTTCATTCACTAATATCATGTGAGTTTTAGTAAGAATTTAACATTGAGGTATGATTTTTTTTAGTAAATTGGTTTTTTGTTGATGGTATAAATGGTTGAAACTCTATGAAACCATTGAGATGATTGATACCATTAGTGTGAGTAGTTTATGGGTTAATAATGCCACTTAACATCTCCTCACATATTTTAACCTAATCATGAATTGTGAATATTTATTACTCAACATAAGGTAAATATAAGTTATGTTACTATTTATCATCTTTACAAAATTAATTTTACATATGTTCATTCCTTATCTAATATGATTCATTATTATACCAGATTGACCTATGTGTGTGTACTTTTTATCTCACTATTGTACGCCTTAAAAAAATAAAACACAAAAAACACATAAAAAACAAAAATAAAATAAAATAAAATAATGATGGGGTGATGAAATGTACAAAACATGGGGATATCTAGGTCGGTAGATTAAGATTTGACTTTTATTAATGCTTAAGTGAGTGAGTCTTGAAATTTGATTGCAAAGGATGTAGAGCAGGTTTGATAGAAAGAATCAAGTAAGCATAAATTTTTTAAAATAACCTATATTTATTGGATAGAAAGTAGAAATAATAGAAAGAAATGGTTTCCACACACAAATGGAGAGTTAGTGACATGGTTGAATTTTTAATTACTTTCTTAGACTGGTATCATAAATCTCCTTAAATTTCATTTTGATAAAATTTATGATACATATTTTTCCATGATCACTGAGAATAACTCCTTAGTGTAGTTTTTTCTTTGCACACATCATATTCAAGAATTAAATTTTCATTTAATGTCAAATATTCATGAATTTTGGAATATCTACATGCATAATTTTTGGAAATGTTCTTTTCTCAAGAGTTTAAATTTTTAGGTGTGGGGATGTGGTCACATCACGATTCACTGTTTTATTTCACACTTACATCATCGTGTTAAACTAGTTTTGTATTTAAATTTACAAAAATAATAAAAAAATTCACTTCAAATTTCATTCAATTATTTAATTTTTATCACTATTAAAAGTGTACATTTTAATTTTTTATGATTATATTGTAGGGGTGATTTGGAGGGCTAGAGATGATTTAGAAGGAAAATGGGGCCAACTGCAAGGAATCCCAAGGACCTATGTCTACTATTTTACATGTTCCTTGAAATAAATGCATCTAGATGGGATAATATTTTGTGATATGGTTCATAAATAAGTGGGATACAATGAATCTCAAGTCACTCAATTCCCATTCATCTATCTCATGGACCAACTAAGCCGACCTGTCAAGGGAATTGAATCTGATTGAAGTCAAAAGTTTGGTTTGCTAATTTTAAAATTAGTCCCATTATATAAGTAAAATGGACACAAAATTTTACATGGTGATATTTAAGAGGGAAACCAAAACTCTTCTATTTTTTCTAAGTCAAGATAAGTCTGTTTACTAGTGAAAAATTGAGAAACAAGTGGTATCTCTATATTTGGGTTCCCAAAACCACCTCTCATTTTGGCTATAAAAGGAAACCTTGGGAACCTCATTTTCAAGTTTGACCAAGGAGTGAAGTTCTTCCATTTTGGAGTTATAGAGGATTCCTCTCATCACCATGTAGGTTTTAGAGCTCCTTATCCTCATAGAGAGAGCTTAAATGAAGAAGGAGATCCACCCGAACTTCCTCCTCCTCTTGATGGCAGACTAAATGTTGGTCGTTCATTGTGAGGGAGATACACATCTTGTAAAGGGGGTTTTGAAACTTTTATTGATACTAGTTTGATTTATTTTAGGTTTGAAAATATTTCATTCATAATTATCTTACTTTGATTCGTATTTGAATTTTGTTTTTGATTCAACTGAATGGAATGCTCTTTACTTTTAACCAGTCGATGTGAAGTTTTGAGTTCATGACTTGTGTTGTTATGATTGTACAACACAAGAATCCTTTTCTTCCCAACTTATTTGAGATTTAAATTTTCTTTGGAAGTTATTATACCATGAATAAGAGCTGGACCTTGTCTATTCTATTTTTATGTCAAGGTTTTGTTCTACACGCATTGATATAAAAGCTTGGAAAATAATTAGGATTTTGATTAATTTCAACAAAATAATTACTCTAATCCTAAATTAATCTTTATGAACAATGAACTTAAAATGTGTGTAGTGAGCTCACAATGACCCCTTTTCTTATATTTTTCAAAATACTCTTTGTTTTTCAACTATTAAACTCTTTAAATTTAGTTATTTTCTTAAAATTGATATCAATGAGGATTCCCCTAAACAATCAATTCCTCTTAACTTTCCCCAAATACTCTCTAAATCAAATAATTTTTTTTATAATGAAAATGATGAATTGATCATTGATACATTTAAAAAGGTGAAAGTTAACATTCCTCTCTTGGATGGAGTTAAAAAAATTCCTCACGATTCCAAATTTCATAAAGAACTTTACACTCATAGATTGAGATTGAAGGGGAATGAGCGAGTCAACCTTGGAAAGAATATATTGTCCTTAATAAAACTAGAAGTTCTAACCAAATTCAAGGGTCTAATAAATTTTATGATACCTTTCACCACAGGAGAGAATTTATTTTCTGATTCAATGCTTGATTTAGGTGCTTCTATTAATGTGATGCCTCACTCTATGTATACTTCTCTTTAGGTAGGAGACCTTCAACCAATAGGCATCGTCATGAAACTTGAAAACTGAAGAATAACACACCCAACATGATCGATTGAGGATTTCCTCATGCATGTAAATAATATCATATTCCCTACAAACTTATACATTCTTGAGATGGAAGAAACCTTGTCCTAATGAAATGATCCTCTCATACTTGGAAGACCATTCCTTGAAATAGAAAAGACAATCATAAACATTCAAAATGGTACACTTTCCATGGAATTTAGGGGAGAAAAGGTAAGTTTCAATATCCTCAATGCTATGAAAAACCTTGTTGAAGATCACTCCACTCTTCCTACCTATTCGATGGAAGTGCTCTCTGATGACACACTCAAACAAAATTCTCCCCTCAACCCATTCTATGATTTGTTTTTCTCTTCTTCACTCCTTGATGATTTGGGTTTTGATTAATCTTTTGAGTGTTGTGTGTGTTTATAAAAGTGTAAGTATTGTGTTTTAATTAATGATTTATTGTTCATTGAGGATTCTATGACCATCAAAGATACTACTCAGCTTATAAGAGCTTATTTCTCATTTAGGTATGTTACCATTGAGTAGTTAGATGAGATCATTGACCTCTCACATTTACATATACTCCCATCAATACAAAATCCCCATAAATTGGAACTTAAACCAATACCTAAAAACTTGAAATATTCATATCTTGAGAATGGAAAAAAGTTTCCTTTTATCATTTCTAGTATACTCCCTCCAAAGCATGAATTTCAATTACTAAACCTTTTAAGGGAGTATAAACTGGCATTGGGATGGAAGCTTGATGAAATTCCCAGTATTAGCCTATTAATTTGCATGCATCGTATATTATTAAATGATGAGGCTAAACCGGTGAGTCAGGCATTGTAGAAACTTGATTTTTGAATTCTAAGACTTTAAAATATTTCTATGTATATTTCCAAATCTAGGTGCTAAGACAATGTGTGATTCTAAGGCCCAAAGTACTCAGAATTAATTTTATAAAAATACAAAATATATTTTATATTGCGCATGCACGGTTTCTTAAATAAAATGAGATAAATCTTAAATGGAAGATCTGATTAGAAATCCAACACCATTTTTGAGTCTAGATCACGTTTTTTACCCTAAGCGTGACATAAAATAGGTCGTCGTATGCCGTTCAAATGTCTCACTCATTGGTGGTATGTTCAGTTGGTTAATTAATTAAATTAAATTAAATTAATTGATTACATTAACCTAACTGAAATTTATATAAGAATACTGCCATAAATATTTTCCCAGGGTTAGCCTCATAACCTTAGGACTACCTGGAACTTATCCTCCCTCCTTCTGTTGGCGAATCACATCGAACGATGACGAAACTCTGGATCAGAGCAGGTCAGGAGGCAATAAATGCAATGACTTCCTCCATTCATTGTCGGGAACATTCTTCAATGATGAATGATCCAAATCTCTAGGTAGGACTCTTCATTTTGTGTTTTACACCCTTTTTGATTAAATTGATTGAGTGGATCAATCCCCTTCTTTGATGTACACCTATTGTGGCCAATCATGCGCATGATTATTGAAATTTTAATTTGGTTATTCTTGTTTTCTAACTCAGATATACCCATTATTGATCGTTGGCCAAGAACTCTTGGCCAACGATGCTTAAACAATTATTCTTGTGTCTTTACCCCTTAATTGTTTTGTGTTCTTCACTGGTAGGACCCCAGGATCCCAGTTTGACGTTGTTGGGCGACATCAAGCCCAATAAGACCCTCGCAATTGTGAAGGAATCATGTATGAAGGATGGATTGATTAATTGGGGGTATATTTTGGAGATTTTCAGCTTGTGGATGATTGTTTTGGAGATATAAAATAAAATCATCAATGGAGGGAGTTTAGGGGGCATGCAAGATGTGTGATGAACCTCTGATGAATGAAGAAATCTTATTTTTGGAGAATGGTGGTCAGAAACAATGATCCAAAACCAAATCCACTAATCACTGATGGAAACGAGGCTGTAATCAAATAGGAATGGCCAGATTCAAAGCTCAACGAGTGGATTTGAGATTCTTTAAAAATCCTAACTACATGCTGTGTAGTTCTAAGAACACACGGTGTGGCGGGCCCTTGCTGCGACGGCTAGGGTTTTGGAAAATTATAAGGATGAAACAAAGTGTAGCCCTCATATAAACTGTGTATCACATCCCTGGGTGGATGAGCCATGTGGTGAAGCACACAGGCGGGACCCCATGTGAGATTACAACGTCCTGTATTGAAGTACATGAAAATAGGGTAAAGTACATAGACATGGGGTAAAGTACATAGACATGGGGTAAAGAACATGGATATGGGGTGGATACAAGGGCATGGCCAAGCACAAGGGTGGGACCCTGAGTGGCATGGGCATGCCATGAATATCCCCTACATGACATGCATACCTACACAGTTGGTGATCTATATACCTCCATGGACACAGCCTGGAGGATAAGGAGCTAAATCACACACCATGTGGGTACCCTATACGTCGTGTACCCCTTATCTCTTTTTTAGGAAACTTCAAGCTTCTATATATCCTTCATTTGGAATTAGATTTTAGCCCATGATTAGCCTATAATGATTCTTTTTCCACATATACTATGATGGATCCCTTAGTTGTGGATTTTGGGATATGATGTAGAATGTTCTAGGAACAATGCTTGGTTAGGAAACACTCAACGATAGCATTGATCATGTAGGATCACCAAACGCATCTTGAGTGGAACCCTCCAGCTGGGTTGGGTATGGGTCCTCGATGAATTTTAGAGTGGAAACCTCCTATTGTCATAGGGAATGGGTACCCTTCAGACTCCTAAAGTGGAACCCTCCAGCTGGGTTGGGCATAGGCCCTCTTCAAACTCCTTGAGTGGAACCCTCTTGTTGGTACAAAGCATGGGTCCTCTACAGACACCTAAAGTGGAAACCTCCAGCTGTTCTAGGCATGGATCCTCTACCATATCCTAGAGTGTAACCCTCCATCTAGGCCAGGCATGGATCCCCTATAGACTTCTATAGTCTACCCTTCCTATTGGAACAGATCATGGGTCCTTTATAGACTCCCATAGTGGAACCCTCCAGCTGAGTTGGGCATGAGTCCTCTACCGACTCCTAGAGTGGAACCTTCCAGCTGGGTTGGGCATGGGTACTCTATAGACTTCTAGAGTGGAACCCTATAGCTGGGCTAGGCATGGGTCCTCTACCACCGAGTGTAACCCACTTTTTGTAGCAGGGAATGGGTCCTCTACCTAGAGATTGTGACCCCTCAACTATTCATCATAGTGATGAGACATGGATTGACTTAGACATTTAGTTTTCACTAGTGAATAAACGGTTCTTCACATCATTTTTTATACCTTTTCACATCAGTTATTAAGAGTCATTATTAGAGGGGATGTGTCCATGGAGGTATATAGATCACCAACTTCTCTAAAGTATATGACAGTGCATCATTAAAAATCTAAAAAAATAATATAGAAATCATTTGACTTAAATTTTCAATAAAACATATTAAATATTACGGAAATCTTAATAAAGAAATCTAACCTTATGAAACTTTATAACTATCCCAGATGAAATTATTTCATACGTGAATCTTAAAACATAATATCCACATTCAGTTACACATTTTTATTTATGACACTATTTCAAATATATTTTAATTCAAAATAACATTTTTAATTAATATATCCAAAATTTAGTAACTGTAAATGAAAATTCACCTTAGCTTTTACAAATTTGTTCTTGGCGCTCTTCTTACTTATCATCTCTCTAAATAAATTTCATGTCCTATTTGAAAATAATATGAAAATAATAAATTTTATTCATTATAATATAAAAAATTATTAAAATAGGAAAATTTATTTGTTCAATACATTCTTAAAAATTTCTCTCACATCATTATGGATAGAGCATAACCAATATAATGTATTCTCTATTGGAAAAAATACACCCAACATCCAATGACCACTGATATAAAATAAAATTTAATATGAGTAGTTAATATGTTAAGTGATATATAACACTTTATGTTAAAAATATTTCATACCTTTCAATATATGGAAACATCCAATGTTGAATAATGACATTCTTCTAAAATATTTCAACTATATAAATTTTTATTTCAGCATCAGTCATTATCAAAGCTATAGGAGAAATAAATTGTGGGTCTATAAATCCATATAAATGTGTCTTTTCATGCTATGTACAAATTTTATATAGACACCTAATACAAAGCATACATAATTATAAATTTTCAATAAATTAAAAGAATGAAAAAAATTGTTAATCGACTTACATGGAAAAAAAATTCATCATGTTGATGCCCAATTGATCTCTAGATACAATCTTCATGATATCATTTTTCAGAAGACCCACATTCATTGCATGCCCATAAACAACAACATCAATTGGAATGTCATATACTCCCAATAAAAAATTTGAGTATGTTTAAAATCGATCGAGACTAGTAGAATTTGTATCTGAAGTCATAACACTTTGAATTTTTTGTTTTCCATACAATATTTATTTAACTTTAAAGTATTACTATAAAAAATTAGAGAAATATATAAACATTAAAATGAGAAAAAATTTACTAACAAAATGAAATAAAATATAACATATATACATACCTCTATGGTAATATGTCAAAGTAGTCTAGATGGACAAACTAAAAAATGATCGATACTTTGTCCAACTATACTCACCTCATCCGTAGGACATGGTATTTTTTTGATCTATCTATAATATCCTATATAGTGACCCTATTATTATCTATCTCAATATGGTGATGATGAATGGTATTGTTGATATAATATATCATCCCATATGCAAAAATATGATCAGGATCATCAACATATAACTCACAGTAACTTGGAAGCAATGGAGGAGGGGTGTTGGGGTAGGATAAGAAGGAGTGGGGTCTGAAAAAACACATGTTTGATTAGAATAAGGAGGATGAGTGGGATTTATTGGTGGAGGTGGAGGATACAGATCAATAGGCCAAAACTGTCCTTTCATGTTTGCAAAAATCTTCTATACCGAAGCTCTGATCCTGTCCTCCATCATCATGTAAATATCCTAAACTTTGGCTTCCAAAATTTTTATTTTTTTTATAAACATGCTTCTTTGAAGAAGCTTTGAAACATGAAAACACTTTTCTTACTGATACACATATCAGGTATCCTCGTACACAACCCCCAAGTGTTTAGGATTTCCTAATGCTGTAGCTAAAATATCCTGTCTACCCTCAGAAATAAAGACCCCATGTGTGCTCTACTTCTCAAGAGAATATTGTATGGAATATTTGAAAAAATCTATAATGAATCACAATATATAAAGAGTTTATTTAACTTGAATAAATAAATAAACATCTTACAATCTTATCATCTAAAACTCTTGACTCTTTCTTAAGATATTTTCCTTTTTCTCATCTAAGCCCTCTTCCATTTTTCATTTCCAATGGGGTGAAATAATGGGAAACCTCTTCAATTCCTGATGACTCAACTCTCATCTTTTGAAGTTTTTCTTCTAGCATGTGTTCTTCTAATAACGTATACCCTCCCCAAGATAATGTATGAGGGTATACATTTCTAGCTTGAATATCCTGATGAGATCTCCTTGATTTCTATAAATTAAGAATCAAGACTAAAGAAATCATTAACATGGTCATTAATATAAAAAACATCTAAAAAGGTGACATTTCACTTACTAAAAACTCTTCTTGTTGTCTACTTTCTACAAATTGTTTCCATGTATCTTCACCTATAAATGGATATATATCACATGGATTTTCATGTTGTTTGTTCCCAAAAATTAATTGTGATGTGAGGGATGATTTAAAATCCACCCAACTCCTAGTATCCAATGATAAACATTTCCTCATAACTCTTCCAATGTCTGGTACATCATATGTTATCTGATAATAAGGGGGAAACATATATTACTATAAACATTTAAAGATAAGTAAAATAATAACAATTTTTTTTACCAAAATGGTCTATCACAATAGTGATAATGTTGCTTTTTCAACACTTCGCCAATCATCAAACAAAATACTAACTTTTTTTATCCTGTACTGATACAAAAGTCTTAAATTGTTTTGAATTTGGACCTCTTGGAATATCATTATCATCAAAGTCTATTGGTATCCTTTGTTCCTTTCTACGAGCAATTGATAATTTTGGTAAATGTGTGGTGTCATGCTTACCAACCCTCATACTCTTTTTTCACTCATGGAAGTATATGTCTCATGTAAAGAGGGATGAGAAGGATCATCAATAGAAGCATGTGTAAGTTCCTCCAAAGAGGTATGAGTATGACCATCTCCATAAATATGTGGTGGATTATAGTATTGATATGTCATTATCGTACAAATAAAAGCAACATCAATTAGTATAAAAATATACAAATCCAACAATTACATACAAATGTAAATAAAAAATTAACAATTGTCAAATAAAAATAAAAGTAAACTAAACATAACGCATTTTTATTCGTATTTGTTATAGTTAACTAAAATGATAAAAATATTAATGAGATATGAAATGACATAAATGAATGAAAACTACACAATACTAATGAGAGATGAAATGACATAACAAAAATTCACCAACCTGATAAATCATTTTTATAACAAAAATAATTCTTTAATAATATAATCTTATATAATATATTTTGTTTTTATTTAAAATGTTAAATTGAAAATAATTGGTTTTCAAAAAATCAAATAATAGATAAGTTACTTAAGGGTAAACATGGAAAACTAGACAAAACTAAGCTAATATAAACAAAAAATTTAACGTATTAGTTATAATACATGTTTTAATAAAGAAAATAAAATTAAAATATCTAACTTATGAAATTTAAAAAAGTAAACCATAATTAAACATATATTACTTGTAATATTAGGAATGTACTAAAGATTGTTTTCCCAAATTCCTTTATCATGATAATTTTTATGGTAAAAACCATGTCTTCGACATGTTTATAAATATTATTTGTTAATCATTCCATGGATGTAGGGATCTCACATAAATCATAATCTTTGTCAAGTTTATCATCACTAATATACTATTTTTTTCCTTGTAAAACAATATCCCACTACATATCAGATTGATCAAGAATATATAATTTTTTTCATGTGTTTCCATGATAAAAGAATCATTTGTGTATTCCAATTTATTTAGATTAACCAGTGTCATTCGAAATTCATCATGTTAGACATTGTTGTTACTAATAAACCATTTACACTTAAACACTGGAACTTAAAATTTAATGTAATAAACCTATCATATTTATTCAATGACTCCATAATATACGGTTGATGCGGAGATTGGGTTTTTGTCTTTGGCCCTTGAAAAATGCATTGCTTCTATGAACACCGACACACTACTATTCTGAACTACACTTCTGTTTTCCTGATCTTTCGTATGAAAAGTATAGCCATCAATGTCATACTCAGACCATGTTATAAAATTTAAATTTGGACCACCCACTAACTATATCAATGTTTCTGATGCATCTGGTTTCATGGTCTCTTTAAACCATGGAAAAAAAGTTTTTTTATGCTCATTCAAAATCCATATATCTTTCTTCTTTGTATAACTTTGTTTCAACTCATTAATATGCAATGTTAAATATGTTTGAGAATCATATATGTTATTCAAGATGTATAATTATACCTTATTTATCTATTCACCTGTAAATGATTTGAATTTCAATCCATGAATCCCCTTTCGCCCATAATTAACTTTTTCATGGAGAGATGTTGGAAAACTAACATGCTCCACACCAGAAAAATAATTAGTACAAAACTATGGAACTTCCTCATAAATATACTCCACAAAAATGGATGCTTTAGGTCTATATGCATTCTTAACATACCCCTTTAATATCTTTATATACCTTTCAAAAGGATACATCCAATGTAGATATACAAGTCTGTAAAGCTTTATTTCTCACACCAAATGAACCATTAAATGTACCATGATATCAAAAAAAGATGAAGGAAAATACATTTCCAATTGGAAAGGTATAGAACCCACTTCATTCTCTAAAATGTTCAATGCATTCAAATCAACCACCTTATTATAAATTGAATTAAAAAAATAACACACCTTTATGATAGTCATTCTGACATGGGTGGGAAATATTCCATGCAATAAAACCGTTAGGATTTATTGCATCATGACGTGACAGTCATGAGATTTTATACCTATTAACTCAAATCATTTAAAGAAACTAAAAATTTTACATTTTAAGAATAAACATGTGGAACTTTGATAACATGAAGACATTGAAAAAGCTAGTTTTCTCCCTCTTGGATAATGTATGACACGATGTGGGTAGGAATGTTCACCTTCCATCAGGAGTGGGATCTAAATCCAAACGTATTCCCATTGAGAGTAAATTAATTCTTTCATTCAACCCATATTTAGACTTTCCTTTAATATCTAACAATGTTCCAATAATACTTTCATATATATTCTTCTCCACATGCATGAAATCAATGTTATGTTTCACCTTGTGATATCTCCAATATGGTAGCTCAAAAAATATTGACCGTTTCTTTAAATATTTCTATCATTACCAGATTTGTGTGTCTTTCTAAAGGTCAGATCAATGTTTTTCACACTCAAAATATTGATCAGTGGATAAAGGTTTTGGAGAAATATCAAATTTATGTGAGATATTGAAATCCTTTTTAATCTTCTATAAGAGTGATCCATAGGAAAAACATTTTATGGACCATGTATACTATTTTTCTTTCATGACTCATTTGATAATATGAAGTATGTTGTTCACTACTAAATACCAATTTCAAACTCCCAACTAGTTTTAACAAAAATTCTCATTCTATTCTACAATACACACATACCATCTCTTAAACAAAACATTTATTAGAAAACCCATTACAAAGCTCATCTCGTGTTGTTCAATTACACGAAAAATAATTTTTCAACTCTCCCATGAACCAACTTTATTAGAACTGAAATGAACCAACTGTGATATCAACACTTAATTGATTTAAAACCCAACTCATTGACTTGAATGAAAATTTAGAGACAAAAAACATCCACCTATTTTATCTTCTGAATAATACTCCTTAACATGAAATATTATATAAAATAATTTTAAATTAATCCTAACAAGGAAAAATATATTGAATGAGAACAACTAATTAATACTAGAAATAAAATTAGGAACAACTAATTAACACATTATAAAAGACATTAAAACCTTCAGGTGAGCTAGTTGGAGATAAGAAAATCTATAATCGAACGTGAAATGATAAAGCTAAAAAAATGTATGAAGATGATAATGTGAGAATGAATAAAAATTGATAAAACAATCATCGGTTAGATATTCCAAACCAAATAATGACAAAAAATAAAGAAATAAAGATGTTTGAGGCTTAATTCATATTTATATTTGATGTGTAACATGAGGTCTATGGAACCTAAGGCTTGATTAAGATCATAATTTGACATTGGACCACAATATTGAAGAGACTAGAGTGTTATGGATTGGGCGAGAGAGAAATGATACATGTGGCGTGATAATGGAAGACTGCGTAATGAACCCTCACTCGATTCATAAATTTTTAAAAGATTTTTTACATCGGTTATATTATAAATGATGTAAAAATTGGATATTAACCACTATTTTATGTCAGTTATAATATAACAGATGTAAAAAATCGATCTTTTACATTGGTTAAATTATAGAACTGATGTGAAAGAGTAGCTAATATCCATTTTCACATCAGTTTTATAAAAACTAATGTGAAAAATTCATTTTTCACGTTTCTTAATGGAACACTAACATGAAAAAAATAATATTCCCAGATGTTTATATCAGTTATAAATAATTGATGTGAAAACTACGATGAAATAAAAAGTTTTTCTACTAGTGTTTGGGAAGAAGTGTGAGATAATGGGCATCGTTGATGGACTTTTGGATCTATTCAGGACTCTTCTTCTTGGGATGAGCTATAAGATGGATATCCCCTTTCTCTATCATCTGGGTTTCTTTTAACTGAGCATATATATATACATCTATATCCATACCATTTTATTTTGTTACTCTCTTTCCATGAGATGCGAAGAGGTGTGGGGTATGCCACATGATTTCCGTGTTTAGGTTATCATGGTTGGATGAGTTTATTATCCTATTGTAATATCCTGACCTTTTATGGAGTTGTCTCGGGCTTAAATTTATGTACGTTTTGTTTTTATTTAATTACCTTTCGATTGGGTTTTACCTTGGGGTGTGTTTGGGTGAAAATTAAGAAAAATGGGAGAAAGAGGGTTGTGCATGGTTGGCGAACGATTAGAGAAATCTATGAACCCAGCCTAGGAAATCATGTACTCCTGTACAGTGAAGGTTCACATAGCTGGTGCGCAGTTTGACAAACTGTGCACCCCTAAAACAATAGGTGCACATTTTTTGCATGGTTAGGGAAAAATATGCACCTCTGTCGAGGAAACCATGCACAAATTTTTTAAGTGGCCTAAAAATTAATTTTAAAATCCCCCAAACCCTCATAACTCACATATTTCAACCCTCATTTGACCCTAGGAGATATTTCACGTTTTTGGAGCTTTTAGAGAGATTCCAAGGTTGTCTAACCTCAGTTCTTCATGATTCAAAGCCCAAATTGAAAATCTGCTCCTCTCCCAGTAAGTGGATCTCATCCCACTACTTTCCCATTCATCCTCCTTTCTTATCTTGTTCTTTTGATAAAATTTATTTATTTATTTGTTAGATATAAACCTATTTGGTGGGATCTAGATCTAGGTTTGTAGATCTAGATCTATATTCATAAGATCTTGATGTATTTGATCTTGATTTAGGGTTTTAGATCCAGATCCTGATCTATGTCATTGTGCTTCCCAATTTTGAGGATTTTTGTTGGTCGATTGATTGTCAACATTTGAATTATGTAGTCTATTATTCAAATCCCATAGTCTTGATATCATTTATGTGTATGTGATTGTATAATTTCTAGGGTTCATTTAGTAATTGAGATTCCAAATATGAATTAATTAACATGGTCGATTAATTAATTAAGGAATTGGGGATTTGATTGAATAATGGAATTGGGAAACTAAGGTAATTAATTGAAGAATTAATTATTATAATATTTAATTGAGAATTAGAATAATTAATTGTTTAATTAATTATGGTAATATTTGTATTTTTTAATGGAATGAATATGATTAATTAATTGTTGAATCAATTAATGTGATAGATATGATTAATTAATTATAGAATTTATTAAGATGATAAAGGTGATTAATTAACTTTTGAATTAATTAATGAATGTTATAGTGATAATAAGATTAATGTTGATTAATCTTGATCAAAATGATTTAGTTAAACATGTGATATTGTGGTGCATGTGAATGAATGATATATGAGTATGGGAGACAAACCGACACTCCAAATACCCATGTGCAATTGATTAATAAGGAAGTGTGGGAAACAGACTGACGCTCCAAATAACCATAGTTCCAAAAAGTGCATGCATGTGAATATTTTTATGGAATAGAAATTGAGGCTTCAAATACCCATGGGTCTTGGGACATAGACTGATGCTTGAAATACCCATGGTGTGTTAGACATGATGATCTACACCCATGAGATTGACATTAGATCCTAGATCTAATTAGATGTAATAGTTCCATGAAATGAAATGGATAATGGAATACCATTTATTAAATGAATTTTTAATTGATAACGTTGAATGGATCAAACTCTAGCATGGGGTGAAGCAAGTATTGAGTTTCAAGTGTCCACGGGAACCTTGAGGTTTATGTAGTTAAATAAAGATCAATTGGTAATGTGATAACTGTTTACTTTTACATTGAAATTATTTCTTTTTATAACCATATACACTATTATTTATATTTTCATTTTAAACACTTTTCACTTACATTAGCAAGGCATGTTTTCTTCTTTAGTTGAATATTGTATTTTCTACATTGTTTATCTTGAGTGATTGGTTTTGTTTATGGTTATATATGATTCTGTTATTATTTGTTTATTTTTATTGGTGTATTACTCTATTAAAAGAGGGTATAGTCTCTCTTTGATCGACTTATCAAACCCTCACTACTAGACGGTAGCCTTTGGCATATGGGGATGTGCACTAGAGGTCATGTGGTAAACCTACTCAGGGCACCAGTGTGTGGCACCCAGATCAGGATGTTACACCTACTATGGGTGGCAAAGACTCATTGTGAAGTTCATCAAATCACCGTGTTGATCCCCTATGCTTGGATGAGGTTACTCTTTCTCTTGCTTGGGTTGAGCTTCATCCTCTTTACTATCTACTATCTTTCTATAATTTTTTATCTCTTACTTCTCCCCCTTCAGTTTTAGGGCATCCTATTGGGTATTTATATACTCACCCCTGCATGGACTTTTCCCGCACATGTCATATCTTATGCAGATGAAGGATAGGTCAGTAGTGACTAAAGAAAATATTAGGGATACCTGGTACCTTAGACCGTGTATGGTATTCATATCTTAGAGATCAGTTTCTGGGCTCTCTCAACCATTTTCTTTCATGTTTTATTAGGTTGGGACATCTTTATGGTTGGGTGTGTATTTTTTCCCTTTACTTTTTTTACACTACCTTACTCTTGCGTTGTCTAGAGGTTCTACATGCATGGTTATTCCCTTAGTATTTTTCTTCTTTTACTTTTACTTCCTCAACACTTCTGCATTGATGTGGTTGTGTGTGTACATACATGTACTTAGGAAAAGGCCTCCCTATGTTAGTTATAACTTTAGCACTGGTTTCCAGACCCTGAATTATGGAGGTGGGGTTAGGGTAGTTGTGGCTCGAGCTCCTATTAGGTTCGGGTCATGATAGATTGGTATCAAAGTTGGTTTGATCCTTGGGATGGTGTTTGGAGTATTCCTTATGAGGATTTGGTTGGGTTTAGGGAAACGGTGTCAAAGTCTCTCGAGTGTGGCTATCAGGCTAGGGAATCCAATGATGGTGTGGGGGCAATGTATCCATTCACTAGGACCTTGACTACCTATTTTTCAAGTCTTCATTCCAATACATTGGTTGAAGATATCAATGGTACATGCATCATATATTATTGAGTCTTTTACTATCCTTTTTTATTCATATCCCCATTATATATATATATATATGTTCTCATCTAATAGTGGTATGTCTTGATTAAAATTTCAGGATGCCTTCGCGACGACAGCCAGCCAGGATACCGGTTCCAGATTGTAATGAAAATATGATGAGCGATGAAGCCTCAGTTTAGTTTCCATACCATGAGATTCTTCCTCCAGGTGGGAAATTAGTGGCACCTCCACCTATCGAGCAGCAAATAATCCCAGTATAGTAGGCTGAGGATGCATGCATGCTTAGTACACTCTGCGAGTTCCAACACCAGAGGCCACTAAGGTTCCATGGTGAGATAGATCCTTAGGCAGCAAAGGATTGGCTGGAGTCGATGGTTTATTTCATCATACTCATATATACACCAATATATTATGTGGTTTCACTAGAATCTAGTCTTTTCCATGGAGCAACTGGGTGCTGGTGGAGTCTTATTAGCTAGATGTATGACTAGTCGACAATCTCATGGCCCGACTTATAGTAGTTGTTCCATGAGGAGTATTATCCCTCCTGTTTGTACTTAGTTCAGATTCAAGAGCTTTTGGAGCTAAATTAGGGAGGGATGATGGTGGATGATTACACAGGGGGGTTTACAGACCTTACACAACACTCCCTTGACATGATCTGAGATGGCTACTTTTAATCATGGAAGTTGGTGCAGGGACTCTATAGAGAGATCCGTGTTAGTGTGGTGCCCTTGTGCATCCCCACCTATTCCAGGGTGCTGGAGCAGGCACTAATTATCGAGATATTTATATCACAGGTACTCCAGACAGTTGGGGATAGCATTGGGTGTCATAGAGTTGAGTCGTCTACAATAGCTAGCAGGCGTCAGTTGGTAGGATCTCAGCGCAAAATATCCTTTTGCTATCAGAATTAGGTGCATGGTCATGCAGTATAGGGATAGTGAAGAGTACCAAGGTAGCCCAAAGAGGGTCATTTCTATGCTTGTGATGGGATAGGTAACATAGCATGTGACTGTCCGACTAGACGTGTCGAGGAGCACAGGAAGGTAGCTGATGGACCACCATGCCTGAGGCAGTGTCATAATCAAGGATCTCCCAAGTGAGATCAGGGTGGTCCCCAAGGAGGTGGATCTATAAGAGGATAAATAGGATCTATGGGTAGTGGATGACTCTATGATATCCTTCCACCACCACTAGGAGGCCCATGTCAGGCTTAGGGAGCAGGCGGTCAGGGTCCTAGATAGCTGCAGGCTTTGGAGAATTATGACCCCACAACACAAGAGATGATTAGAGGTATGAGCTGTGTTTATTATACTCTTAATTTGGTATTAATAGACATATGTTCTAGTTATTACTTTATCTATATAATCTTAGTGCGATATCTATAGATCACAGTTAAGGCACTAGCCCAATAGCTTCGTCTTGAGGTTCCCACATGGAACGGTTCTTCTGTATCTCTTATCTTCCAAAAATGTCAGCTATTGCTTGGTGGAGAGAGGTTCATGTGATAATTTTTCATTACAATGGAAAATAATGATGTTATATTGGGTATAGATTGGTTATCCATGGTTTGATCCCAGATTGATTGTCACTGCATATGAGTTAGATGTCTATGCATTGATGGGATTAGATTCACCTTTATGAGAGAGAGAGATATATCATGGATAGATGAGTGGGTTCTATAAAAAAGAGGTTGTAGGCCATCACCCATCAGTTAGTGAGTATATCCCTTGGTATATCATGCTCTTCAAAAATCTGTATTCCTTCAGTTATAAAGGATTATATATACTTCTTCCCTGATGATGTTTCAGGACTATCTCTGAGGTGGTAGATGAGGTTTTTCATTAACTTTCATCTCAGGACTTCTCTCATGTCTTCTATGGCATATCGGATTTCCCCTACTGAGCTCTGGGATCTATGGTTGTAGTTAGAGGACCTTCGAGAGAAGGGTTTCATCAGGCCTAGTGTGTCCCCTAGGGAAACTCTAGCATTATTAGTGAAAAAATAGGATGAGAGCTTATGGATTTTCATGAAGTATCATCACCTGAACTAGGCCATGATAAAGAACAAGTACCACTTTCCAAGGATTAAATACCTCTTTGACTAGTTGTGAAGCACGAGATGGTTCTCAAAGTTTGATCTCTGGTCTGTCTACCACAAGTTGAGAGTTCATAAGGTTGATATTCCAAGGCTAGAATTCTGATGTCACTACAGACATTAGGTGTTCCTAGTGATTCCCTTTGGTGTGACGAATGACCCCTCTATGTTTATAGATTTGATGAACCATGGATTCTAGCCATACTTGGGATATTTTTTAGTTATCTTCATCAATGACATACCCATATACTCTAAATTGGAGGAGGAACATGCATAGAACTTCAGGTTGGTTTTAAATTTTCTTCAGGAGTGCCAGATTTATGGTAGAATCTCAAAATGCCAGTTTTGGATTCTTGAGGTTCACAATCTAGGGAATTTCATTACTGATCATGGTTCAGTCTTGGAAACAGTGAAGATTAATATAGTGATTTCTTGGGATTCACTCAAGAACATGTCAAAGGTGTGGAGATTTCTTCATTTTTCAATGTACTACATGAGGTTTGTGGTGGATTTCTCCAAGATCACATCCCCTTTGATCACCCTGATGTAGAAAGGGAAATTATTTACCTAGAATGGGAAGTTCCAGAGAGACTTCGAGGAGTTGAGGCTGAGGCTGATGAGTGATTCTATGTTGATACTATCAGAGGAGGTGGTGGATTACATAGTGCATTGTGATTCCTCTAGATAAGGGATCAATTGCTTATTGATGCAGTGGCAGATAGTTATCACGTATGGGTCGAGACAGTTGAGACCCAATGAGTAGAACTAAATGAATCATGACCTAAAACTGGAAGCAGTAGTCTTTTACTTGAGGATGTGGAGGCACTACCTTCTGGGAGAGTGCTTTGTGGTTTACTCAGACCATCAAAGTCTCAGGTACATCTTCACATGGAGAGACTTGAATCTAATACATTGGTTCTAGTTGGAGTTCCTATAGGAATATAACTTTGAGATATTCTATACTCTAGGGAAGGGAAATGTAGTAGTATATTACCTTAATATGAAGTCTCAGTCTCACTCTGTGTAGGATTCTTAGGTGCAGTTGGCCTCCCAGTAGCTGACCCTGGTGAAGCAGGAGGGTATAACTTTTCTTCAGTCGATGGTGTTTTCTCCTCCACTTCTCAAGCATGTGAGAGATTCCCAGCTGGGATAAATCTACTGTAACATATTATGTGACCATATATCCATAGGTTATTCACCATATAAATATTATGAAGGAGGGAATCACATCATATTTTTTCAAGTATGGATCGTGATTCCAATCACGATGCAGGAGGAGGTGATGTGGGAATTCCACACTTCTTCCCTAGATATGCGTCCTAGTGTGGGGAAGATGTAAAGAGACCTTCAGCGGTATTTTTTTGGTGGTTTGGCATGAGATAGAGTGTAACAAAGTTCATCTCTCAGTGCCTCACATATCAACATGTGAAGGTTAATCAACAAGTTCCAGTAGGTTTGTTGCGGCCCCTTGAGATCTCGAAGTGGAGGTGGGATGGAATATCCATGGACTTTATTTGATTTTATTCATAGCAAAGGGACATGACACCATCTGGATGATAGTTGAGAAACTTATGAATTTTTTACACTTACTTTCTATCAGGGAGCAAATTTTGGTAGATATTTTGGGGTAGTTGTATATATGGGAGATCATTCTCCTTCATGGGGTGCCCTCAATGATTGTCTCTGATCGTGATGCATGGTTTATATCATGGTTGTGGAGAGGCTTGTAGGGAGAATTTGTCATGACCTATCCCCCAAGGCCTGTTCCATGACTACCCCAGGCCCGCCTTACATAGGCCAGGGGCTGGCGACTAGCACAAGAAAGGCGTAACCCTATAATGAGAAGGCATTGCCTTTAAACCTGTACAAACACACAGACTAGAATGAAACAAGATGCAACCACGTAGTAAACTGCTATAGTAAAAGTGTGCTGAAAGTAAAAGAGACCAAAATACAAGCCCGACTAAAAAAGGTACAAGTACAACTGAAAAGTAAAAAACAGCTCCTGGATCGTCCACCGAGGATCCTACCCGAAGGGTAGGTACAGATCATCTCCACATCACACCACATCATCCCATCCGCTCTGTGGACCACCTTTTCCTAGCTCTCTCAAGTCTCAGCCCCACTGCTCCTCATTTCCACAAGACACAACAAGGTGTGGGTGAAGCCTGTGCAGGGGTGAGTATAACAATACTCAGTAGGGACCCCAAGACCCCCATAGGTCTCATAGAGTTACACAAAGGAAAAACCACAAAGAAAGACCACAAAATAAAGCATGAAGTGATAGACATCAACACTACTTAGGTATATGCCCATACATATACCTAAGTTATCAATATATACTCATATCACACATGAGGAAAGAATACCACAAAGGTAACACCACGAAGGTAGAAGTACCACACAGGTAACACCATGAAGATAGAAGTACCACACGAGTAACACCACGAAGATAGAAGTGCCACACATGTAACACCATGAAGAAAACACCACGAAGGTATAAGTACCACACATGTAACACCATGAAGACAACACCACGAAGGCAGAAGTACCACAGAGGTAACACCACGAAGATAGAAGTATCACATAGGTAACACCACGAAAATAGAAGTACCACATAGGTAACACCACGAAGATAGAAGACTCATATTGCATCAGGTATAACTTAAGTACAGAAGTGCAGATGATTAGTCATAAGCTAGATCCTCTTATTCTATTAAAAGGCATTGCTTCTAACCCACACAGGATCGATAGGTACTAACCCCCGCTGACCCACACAGGATATGACCCACACAAGATCAGTATGCACTTACCCACATAGGATCACTGAGTGCTGACCCACATAGGATCTGATAGAAGCTAGCCCACACAGGATCGATAGATGTTGACCCACACATGATCAATGTTCTTTCTTCACGTTACAGCCTACCACAGGATTCCTCGCACCAGGTGCGCTCGATTTCTGTAGATTCTTCCCCTTGAGATATCAATCGTACATAGACCACCACTAATCTCCAAAAAGGAATAACCCAAAGGACTACCATGTCATAAGGGTTCCAACATGATAGACGGTGCGTCAATCGGACGCCCGATTTGTGAGTTATAAGCATTTTAGTTCTGAGGGCTCGATTAGATTCGGGTTTGATCCAACTCGGTCATACTTAAACTATCTCCAAAACTCAAGTGGAGTATACCAAAAGGACTGTCTCGATCTAAAGAATCCAACTCCTTGGATGGTTTTTCAAATGAACATCTAGTTCTCAAGATATGACCCTTTAAATGTTTTTGGGTCCGGTTGGACCTGGGTCCGGTCCGACCCGACCCGACCTGGTCTGGGTTTGACCCATCTGGGCTAGCCCGTGGAGGGCTTGGCCCATTGTATGATCCACCCATGGTGGGCTTGGCCCGCTGGGCCAAAGTCTGGCCTAGCCCGCAAGGGGTGGCCCAACCCGCAAAGGGGCAGCCCGCCGGTCCGACCTACGGTGGGGTCCGCCCTAGCTGGTGCTGGGGGTGAGACCCACGGTCTCCCGAACAACCCGGAGGCCATTCAGCTTGTGAAGCGGCGGTGCCACGTAGGCACCGCCCGGTCGCTGCGGAACCCGTCGGTGGCGCGGGTTCCCCCTCTGCCGCAGATTCGGCCACGACCCCTTTCTCACCGATGACACGCTGGTCATGCCGCCCTTCCCTTCCGTAGCTGACCGATGTGCTAACCGCCTCCTCCAACTGCTGAGACTGACATGTCATGGCCCCTTGCTCACCGGCGGCGCGCGACGGCATTCCACACCTTCTCTTCTGCCAGCCAGTGCTGGATGCTCCACTGACCGCCTCAACTTAGTGTCATGGACTCCTCTTGCGGTGCGCTACCTTCATCGTAACCAATTGGTGACACCGCACTGATGGTCTTCCTCAGAGGCGCAAGGGTAGCAAGGTAACGGAGGGTCCAAGTCAAGTTCATTAGGCCCACGCCCTCCACGTTAGCTTGTAATCATGAGGGAGAATTAAAGTGTTCAAGAAATTCACTTGAATTAAACAAAGAAAAAAAAACCCCTACCTCAAGAATGATGTAGAACGCCCAAAATTGAGGAAGTGGGTCGGTGTTCTCCATCCCCGCAACTAGCCTCCAATGACGTCGCTTGGTCGTCGATATTCGGTTCAGGGTTTCGGTGTCGCTCATCACCGCTCGCCGAAACTGGCTCCATCCTCCAAGGGTTTGGCATCTCGGCACTTTGTCAACACTTTGTTGCTTGGTGAAACAGTCCGACACCTCTCCCCAAGCTTAATATAAATAGGATTGGGGGAGGGTAAGTAACGACGTTGGGAATTAATAGGGGCACATTAATTAGGAACCTTCCTAATTCCCTAACGATGCAGTTGCTAAGGATTGAAAGGTCAAACCATTTATTGGATTGACACATCACTGGTCCCACATTGTCACTTGTCTGTTAGAGGAAAAAGAAAGAAAAAAAATAACAAAGTTTTTTTTGTTCATTCTTTTTTAAAAATTCCCAAAAAATAACTTTTTCTCCAGACCTACTACAATCGAAATGAAGCCTCCCTTAAGAGAATCTCGGTGCTTTGAATTCAACGATGCCCTCAGATTTTTAATCCGAGCACCGATTCAAAAGTTAGAAAACACCACTTGTGCATTTGCTGAACGTATCTTAAAAAAAGTTTAGAAATTTATTCTGGGCACACCAGGACTTGGAATCACACGCTGTTAATTTTCAAAGATTTGTAATAATTCCATATAATTAAAAAAATTACATGGAAAATCTGGGTCTTTATAGAATTAGAGATCCAAATAAGGATGAATACAACCTATAACCACCAGAAGGATGGGAAGACTAAGTGCACTATCCATGTGTTTGAGGATATGTTGAGGGCTTACGTGTTAGACTTTGGTCAAAGCTAGGAGGATCAATTTCCATTGGTAGAGTTTGCATACAAAAACAACTTCCACTTTACCATCATCATAACACCTTTTGAGTCCCTATATTAGAGACCCTACAGGTTTACCTTGTGTTGGATAGGGATTGGTGACACATCACTTATGGGCCTAGAGATGATGCGGGTGATGAAGGAGAAATTCTAGGTCATCCATGAGCGGATGAGAATAGCTTAAAGAAGGAATAAATCTTATTTTTATTTTCATCAAAGGTCCTCGAAGTTCGAGTAGGGAGACCAAATTTTTCTAATAGTATCCCTATGATGATGATTTCAAAGGTTCGGTCATGGAGACAAGCTGTCCCTGAGGTTCATCGGGTCGTTCGAGATCATGTAGAGGGTTGATGAGGTTGCTTACTACCTCACCCAACCCCCATAGATAGAGAAGGTGCATGATGTATTCCATGTGTCATAGTTGAGGAGATATGTGTATGACCCTATTCATGTCATCGACTAGGATTAGGAGAGCCAGATGTAGGCTCAATTTCCCAAGTTGTTTTTTTAGTTTTGCTTTTCGAGGAAAAAATCATGGAGGGAATAATGTATAGACCTAGTTTTTTGCCTTGTAATAATTTTAAGTATTTATATATATATGTATATCCAGATTTATGTGCTGAGGTGACATGCAATTTTGAGCCCGATATGCCCAGAATTAATTTTATAAATATATTAAATATATTTTGTATTGTGCACACATGATTTCCTAAAGAAAATGGGATAACTATTAAACAGAAGCTCATATCATAAATCTGAGACCATGGTTGAGTTTGGAACACATTTTTCACCCTAAGAAAGATAGAAAATAGGTCGGCGTATGGTGTTTGTATATCTCACCCCATTGGTGGTAAATTTATTTGGTTAATTAATTAAATTAATTAAATTAATTAAATTAATTGATTATTTTAACCTTATTGAAATAACTATAAGAATAATTCCATTGTGATTTTCCCAAGTTTAACATCATAACCCTAGGACCATCAAGAGCCTATCCTTCCTCCTTTTATTGGTGAATCACATCAGACGATGATGAAAATCTGGATCAAAGTAGATCCAAACATAGTGAATTAAATGAATTCCTCCATTTGGTGGTGGTAATGTTCTTCGATTACAAATGATCCAAATCTCTAGGTAGTACACATCAATTTATAGTTTATTCCCTTTTGATTAGATTGATTATGTGGATCAATCCCATTATTTTATATGTGCCAATTTTGGCTGACATGTGCCTTTGTATTGAACGTTTAAATTGGTTATTCTTGTTTTCTAACCAAAATATCTCTATTATTGATTGTTTTCTAATAATTATTAGCTAACCATGTTTAAACAATCATTCTTATTCCTTTCCACCGCAATTACTTCATGTTCTTCACTGGTAGGACCCCGCGGTCCTGGTTCAATATTTTTGGGCGGTACCGAGCCCGATCGGACCCCTGAAATCGCAATGGAATCATGTATGATGAATGGATCAATGAATCAGGGGTTGATCTGGGAAGGTTTCAAGTTGTGTATGAGTTTTCTGGTGATCAAAAATCAAATCATAAATAGCAGAAGGTTCAGGGGCAAGAAGGACGAGCGATCAACCTCCAACGAATGACAGAATATGATTTTCAAAGAATGACATCTAGAAAAAATGATCCAAAACCAGATCCACTAATAACAGGTGGAAACAAGGCCGAAATCAAAGTAGAATGGATAAATTCGAAGCACCGAGACCAGCTCTAATAATATATAAAAATCCTAACCACACTCTGTGTAGTTCGAAGAACACACGGTGTGTCAGTCCCTGACTACGATGGCTTGGGTTTCAGAAAATTATAAGGATGCCACGGTGTGTAGCCCTCCTACACATCATGTACCGCGTCCTTGGGTGGATGAGCCATGTGGGGAATAACATGACTGGGACCCTATGTGAGAATAGAAATCCAGGAACATGGTCGTGTACCAAAGTACACATACATGGGGTAAAGTGCACAGACACAGGGTAAGGTACATAGATATGGGGTGGATACATAGGCATAGCCATGCACATGGGCGGGACCCTAGGTGTAATGGGAACACCATTTATATCCTCTATATGTCATTTATACCTACCTCCAGGTACATTTCCAGGTGAAGGATCTAGACCACACATTGTTTGGGTCCCCTACATGTCGTGTACCCCTTGGCTCTTTTTAAGTAAACTTCAAGCTTCTGCATCTCTTTCATTTTGACTCAAATTTTGGCCTGAGATTATCTTATCCTAAGTTTTTTTTCCACATAGTCCATGATGGTTCCCTCAATTGGTGATTTTTGGATATGATGTGGAATGTCCTAGGAATGATGCTTTGTTAGGTGATACTTGACAACAGAAATGATCACACATGATCACCAGAGGCACCCCGAGTGGAACCCTCCGGTTGGGCTGGGCATGGGTCCTCAATGACTCATAGAGTGGAACCCTATTATTGGCACAAGTAATGGGTCCTCCACAGACTCCTAGAGTGGAAACCTCTAGCTGGGTTGGGCATGGGTCCTTTACAAACTCCAAGAGTGGAACAATCCTATTGGAACCGGGCATGGGTCCTCTACAGACACCTAAAGTGGAACCCTCTAGATGGACTGGGCATGGGTCCTATACAACCTCCTAGAGTGGAACCCTCTAGCTAGGCTGGGTATGGTTCCTCTAGAGGCTTATATAGTGGAACACTTCTATTGTCAAAGGGCATGGGTCCTCTACAGACTCCTAGAGTGGAACCCTTTAGCTAGGCTAGGGATGGGTCCTCTACCGAATCCTAGAGGGGAACCCTCTAGCTATGATGGGAATAGGTCCTCTAGAGACTTCTAGAGTGTATCCCTCTAGATAGGTTGGGAATGGGTCCTCTACTATTGAGTGGAACCCTCTTGTTATACTAGGGAATGGGTCCAATACCCAAAGATTGTGGGCCCTTGACTGTGTGGAATAGTGATGAGGCGTGAATTGACTTAGTCATTTACTTATAGATAGACATGTGAGATTATTAGAATCATTGATGGACTTTTAGAACTATTGGAAATTCTTATTCCTCAGTTGACTTATGAGATAGAGATCCCCTTTCTCTCTCGTTTGGGTTTCTTTTGACTGATCATATATATATATGTAGGTATATATATATATCCATACCTTTGGATTTAGTTAATCTATTTCCATGAGATGTAAATATGCACAGGGTATTCCATGTGCTTCCAATTATCAGATTATTTTACTCTCCTTCTATGGGTGGAAAAGACTCAACATGTAGTTTATCTACTTACATTGTTGAGCCCCCTATTCTTGGGCAAGGTTACTCTTTCTATTACTTGGTTTGATCTACATACTATTTACTATCTACTATCTTTCTATTCCTATTTCATCTCTTACTTCTCCCCCTTCAGTTTTTAGGGTGTCTTACTGGGTATGTTTATACTCACCCTTGCATGGGCTTTTCCCGCACGTGTCATGACTTATATAGATGACAGACAGGTCGGTAGTGGCTACAAAGGATCTTAGGGATACCTAGTACCTTGGAACACATACGATGGCCTTATCTTCGAGATCAAGAGCTCATATCTCTTGTCATTTTACTTTTTAGTTTTGTCAGGTGGGGACATATTTCTGGTTGGGTGTGTATTTTGTCCCTTTATTTTCCAATTTATACTATTGTACTCTTGTACTGTCTAGAGGTTTTATATGCATAGTTGTTCCCTTAGTATTATAATTCTTTTAATTTTAATTCCTTTTTTACTTCTACATTGATATGGATGTGTGTGTAGGTACTTATTAAAAGGTCTCCCCATGTAAGTTATTCCTTTAGCACTGGTCTCCAACCCCTAGCCAATGGAGGCGTGCTTAGGGTAGTTGTGGCTCGAGCTCTGGTTAGGGTTGGGTCATGAAAGATACAATGTTGACTAAACCCAAGAATCCTTGATGTTTTTAAAAATGTGGTAACTAAATTATTGGATTATGGAATCATTTATCTCATCTCTGATGGCCAATGGGTCAGTCTAGTGCAGGTAGTTCCTAAAAAAACTGGTCTAATAGTAATAGAAAATGAAAATAATTAATTGATTCCAACCCATGTACAGAATAGTTGGTGTGTTTGTATAAGCTATCATCAACTAAACCATAACACTAGGAAGTATTATTTTCCTCTACTGTTCATTTACCATATTCTATAGAGGCTAGTGGGGAAGTCCCAATACTACTTTCTTGATGTATATTATGGATACTTTTAGATCCATATTTTCCCCGAGGATCAAGAAACAACAACCTTTACTCACCCCTTTGGAACATTTTCACATAAGAGGATCGCATTTAGTTTGTGAAATGATCTTGGTACTTTCCAACGATGCATGGTTAGTATTTTTTCAGATTACCAGGATAATTTCATGGAAGTATTCATGGATGATTTCATTGTATATGGTTCCTATTTTTATCAGTTTTTGAGTTGTCTTAGTTCTATCCTATGTCGCTGTATTGAAAAGAATATTGTATTAAATTATAAGAAATTAATTTTCATGGTGATACAAGGTATATTAATTGTAAATGTCATTTATGGGGATGGTATCTAAGTGGATAAATCAAAAGTAGACATCATTTCTTCCCTACCATTCCCCAAAATTGTGCGGGACGTTCGGTCCTTCTTAGGTCATGCTATATTTTATTGTAATTTCATTCATGAATTTGGTAAGATTGTAATCACCCTCTCCTGCTTAAATAAAAAGAATAAGAATTTGTTTTTGATAAAGAATATGAGTAATATTTTAAAAAATTGAAATGGAATCTTGCATAACCCCTAGTAATCCAACCACCTTAGTGGGACTTACCATTTGAGATCATTTGTGACACCTCTAACTATGCGGTTGAGTTAGTCTTATCACAACAGGTCAATTGATATCCACATGTCATTGCATATACCTCACACACACTTGACCATGCCTAATAAAACTACACCACAGCTAAAAAATAATTATTTTCCATTGTTTTTTCCTTGAATAAATTCATTCCATACCTTTCAGGGTCCAAAGTAATTGTGTTCTTAGACCATGCATACCTCTGGTATCTCCTTAAGAAACCAGAATCCAAACGACATCTCGTTCTCTAGATTCTATTAATTCAGGAATTTAATCTAGAAATTAAGGATAAAAAATGGGCATAGAATGTGGTAGTTGACCACATTAGTAGGATTTTACCACCATTAGACAACCATATTGACCCATCCCTCCCCATTGGATAATTCTTCTCTCATGATCACCTTTGTGATGTAGTGGACCTTACCCCATGGTATGCCAACATTGTGAAATTTTTAGTAGTATCTAGGGTCCCCACATATTTTAGAACTTCAAAATACCATTTACTTAAGCATGATTCATGATGGTACATTTGGGATGAACCATACTTGTGAAGAATTTTTAGTGGCCAGGTTCTTCATCAGTGTATCACTGACTATGAGTTTACCTCTGTTTTGAGCATCTGCCACACTTTGTCATGTGGAGGCCATTGGGATCTCAATGTAAACCTCTAAAAGTCCTTGACTTTGGAATTTATTGGAAAAAATTATTTATATTTTCTCATCATTTTGGTAATTCATGCACAAGATGTCAATTTACAGGGAATATCTAAAAGAGGAATGAAATTCCCTAATAACCCATGTTATTTCTTGATATCTTTAATGCATGGGGAATTGACTTCATGCGGCCTTTACCAAATTAATTTTGATTTTTTACATCTTATTGGTTGTTGAGTATGTTTCTATATGGATAGAAGCAAAGGATACAAGGACCAATGACTCTAGAGTGGTGGCCAATTTTGTGAGATATCAAATTTTTAGTAGGTTTAGTTTTCCAAGATTCATAATTAGTGATCATGGTTCACATATTTTTAATAAAAATATGAAAAAATCGATCTATAAGTATGGGGTTGTATATAAAATCCATAATTCATATCACCCCCAAACCAATGGACAAGCAGAAATTTTAAATTATAAATTTAAGAAAATTTTGGAAAAAAACGTGCAACCCAATAGGAAAGATTGGGTTTATGCTTAGATGATGCACTTTGGTCATACCATATAGATTTTAAAACCCCAATTGGAATGTCACCATATTGAATTGTGTTAAAAATAATTTTCAACTCCCTATGAAGGTAAATCACCAATAATATTGGGCTGTTAAATAATGTAATATGAACCTCTCAGATGTAGGTGATCGTAGGAAGTAAAAAATTCAAGAGATGAAGGAAATTCGAAGAGACTCATATGAGAACTCCTGGATATATAAGGATTGAACCAAGGTTACCAATGACCACCTCATCCTTCATCATCAATTTCACATTGGGTAGAAGGCCCTCGTTTACAATGCAGGCCTTAATTTACATCCAGGTAAGATTCATTCCCACTGGTTTGGACCATACAATATTTCTAATTTCTATCCATTTGGTGTTATATAGGTTTAAAATGAAGAAATAAAACAAAAATTCAATGTAAATGGATAGTGTCTAAATAACTTTCATGAAACCATTCTGGATTCCCCAGTGGAGGGACTCCATGTTCAAGAATCAACTTATGAGTGACACCTACCAGGTTTTATCCTTCCTTCCCACATTCTCTTTTATTACAATGAGGAAATTGCATTCTCTAAGTGTGGGGGTATAGGTACCTTCCTAGGTTAGTTAGGATTTTTTATCATCTTTCTTATTATTTTTTCTCTTTTTCACTTATTGTATAGTATTTTTTACTTTTACCCACTTTCCAAATTTCATTAGGATTTCCATCATCTTTCTTCTTTTTTCTATTTTTCACTTACTAGATATTATTTTTACCTCCCCCATTTTGTTCCAGAATACTCATTTTGTATGCCCAACTAATCAAGTAAATTATTGAAAATGCATGATTAATTTCCATATTTCATGTTGTTTTAACATTTAAAGAAAACTTCTTTCACCAGTGGCATGTGAGTTTTATAAAGAATTTAACATTGAGGTGTGATATTTTCAGTAAATTGGTTATTTATTGATGATATAAATTGTTGTATCTCTATTAAACCTTTGAGATGATTGATACCCTCTATGTGAGTAGTTTATGGGTTAATAATGTCAATTAACATCTCCACACATCTTTTCACCCAACCATGAAGTGTGAATATTTATTACTCAAAAGAAGGTAAATATAAGTTATGTTACTATTTATCAGCTTTCCAAAATGATTTTTCCAAACGTTTATTGCTTATCTAATAGGTTTCATTACTATACCAGATTGAAATATGTGTGTGTACCATTTATCCGACTGTTGTACGCCCTCAAAAAAACAAAACAAAACAAAAACACAAACAACAAAAAATAAATACAAATAAATAATGAGGGGGTGATGAAATGTACAACTTATGGGGATATATTGGTTTGGAACTTAAGGTTTTAATTTTAGGAATTCTTAAGTGAGTGGGTCTTGAAATTTGATTACAGAAGATGCAGGGCTATTTCAGTGGAAAGAATATCATGAAATGGTTGTGACACACACACATGGAGATCTAATGACATGGTTGAATTTTTAATTCCTTACTTAGATTGGTATCATCACTACTAGAAATCTAGGCTATAGCCACAGATTTATAGCCATGATTTATAAAAACTGTGGCTATATTTAACCTAAATCCATGACCCTAAGGATGGTCGTGGCTATACCCCTACCCCTCAAGCTTACTCTTCCCCCTCCCCCTCCCTCCCTTACGATGCCTCACATTTATTCCTTCCTCCACTATCCCTCCCTCACAATTCCTCCTCCCCCTCCTCCCCTTATCTGACACGGCCTCCCCACATCCCCACCAATGCGGCTTCGGTGAACCCAGGCCGCCTCCCCACATACGCAGCCTCCCTACCTCCCTGTCTACACAACTCTGATGACCCCCCCACCTCACTGATACCCTCCTCCTCCATTGTGGATCACTTCCACTCAATGTTTCTTTAACGTGAATACACCAACTTCGGTAGTCCTACTCCAATGTATCCCCCCACCTCCCTGATATCCTTCTCCTCTGATGTGGCCACCCCACCTCCATCCAATTTCTACCATAGGGTTTCTTTGATTTTAGATCATCAACCTCTCTGATTTTTACTGGTAAGATTTATTTAAGGATGTTCCTTTATATCCTAAATGAGAACTATTTTTATAGTAATATCTCAATTTTAATGTTTTGGGTCTGTGAGGTTTTTATTAAAGGCCTGTAATATTTGAAAATGTTTTTTCTATGGACCCAGAAACGATTTACGAGGTGTATGCTTGAGATCCACCTAAGATTTCAATATATGTGTAATGATTTCTTTGTTTGGTGCAGTACTATAGAAGGTTCAATGTATTATTCTCCATGTTATTATCTCCTTTCAATACATTTATATGTATAGGGTAGTCATTTACTTAGACTGAGTAGTGTTAGGGAGACTTAATGTATCTGAGATTGAGGTTATCCATCTCTCCTATGTTGAGACTACCATAGGAGGGCTTTGAACATTTATTGTTTTATGAATCCCATAGAGAAATAGTGGATTGAGTGTTGATGTGGAGGCAACCAATGATTTATTATTAATTGAGGAAGTTGAGATCCCACAAGAAGAACTACATGACTAAAGATCAAGTGTTGGTAGTGGTAGTCTTAACTATGATGATTTGCAGGTAATATATTATGAGTGATCATATTTTTTTGTGTAGACCATTATAGTCTCAGGAACAACATTATGTAAAGAAATATTTTCCTAAGATAGAGGCATTTGATGAAGATCCTATAGGTATATAACAATGAGATAGTATATAATCATAGGTAGAGAAATATAGTGGAAAATGCCTCGATTAAGAAGTCATATTTTCTCATAGTATGGGAATAATCTATATAGTTGTATTTGTTGTAGCTGACCCTGGTGGAGGATATGGGTGAAGTTTTTTATCAAAGGATGAGATTGATTCCTCCACTTATTTTGTGTGTAAGATAGACTTAGTTTGGATAAATTGACTATAGGGGTTCTATGTGAAAATATATCATCATGAGATGCACTATATGGATTTTATAATGGATGTAAGGTTGTCATCCATTTTTAGCAACAGACGGTGGTTCCAATATCATTTCGAGAGGAGGTGAGGATGGAGTTTCACATGTCATCTATTGATATACATCGTTCAATGTAAAATATGTGCATGAATCTCCAGTAATAGTTTTGGGGGGATTCCATGAAGTGGGTTTTCATAGAGTTTATATATTGACGTATCAAACATTATCAAGTTAATTTTGATCATCATGTGTCAACAGGCTTGATATAGCCTCTTTAGATCATAGAGTGACAGTGGGATTAAATATCTCCTGATATTGTGATGAATAATCCATAGATAGTGATAGGTTGTGGTGTTATATTAGTTATTGTTGACCAACTTAATAAGTTGTCATACTTTCATTAAATTGGGTAGAAATATTTAGTTAATGTCTTTGGGTAGTTTTATATAGGGGTTATTGTTATAATTCAAGTGGTACCCTTAATGACTATCTATGAATATAATTCTCAATTACTATTACATTTTTTGAGAGACTTGCAGGATGATTTTGGGACCCATTTGATGATGAGAAAAAAAAGTAAACCCCAAATCGATTGGTAGAGTGAGTGCGCTATATAGGTATTATAGGATATGTTGATATCCTTGGTTTATGACTTTGGATATATGTGGGGGTAAATTTCCATTGGTAATGTTTTCTTATAATAAAATCTATCACTCTAAAATCAGTATGGAACCTTTAGAAGATATATATGAGATACCCATCATGTAAAAAATTTGTTGTACTTTGATTGGTGAGACATCACTTAATGGAATAAAGATTATGAAAATTATGGAAATGAAAGAACAAGTGAATGTTGAGTATATGGGGATATCCTAGAGGAGATAGATATCTCACATAGATTGACATCTCTAACCTTTAGAGTTTGACAATAGGGACCATTTTTTATTTAATTTCTCCCCATGATGAGTATTATAGAGGCTTGAATGGGGTAGAAAGTTATGCCCAATGGTCATCAGTACATTCAGGATCCTATGGGGGAAATGTGAATATTCTATCCATGTGAAACTTCCACCAAATTTAGACCATGTTCATGATCTCTTCCATGTGTTACAGCTAAGGAGGTACGTGAAATACCCAATGCACATTATTGACATGGTATATCTAGACATTGATGATGGATATTTATTTAAAAAATACCATATGTTGATCAATTATTGATAGGATATTGTTCTCTGGTTTTAGTATATGTTTCTCTACTATTTAACTCTCTAGATTCCTTATACACACTCATATAGTGTTAATTCCTTCCTCAAAAATATCACTTAATCACCATATTTTTTTGAGTTCCTATTACATGAGTTATACTAGATATGTACTAAATTTTTATAGAAACCCTATTAGTGTTCTTCTTAATACTAGTTGTAACACCCCAAGATTCCATGATACATTTCCTTTTGAATAAATCAATAGCTTGCATTGTACGCAACTTCGAGACTCTAACACACCTCGACCAATCAAAGTAGCCATTATGAATAGTAACACCCACTTTTTGAAATTTTATAAATTTTATCTCTCAAAATGGACTTCATTTTTAGATTTGTAATATCGAAATTATCCTAGGGTAAAATTTTGGTACTTTTCAGATAACTTTTATATTTTGACGAATAGTGAAAATTACTAAATTTTAATTAAAAACAACTTTTTTAATCAAAATAATTAATAGTGATAAATTATGAATTTGAGTGGTTTTAAAGTATATTTAGAATATATTTTTACCATTTAATACAATGTTGGTCATTGGACATAATTTTAAAATTAAACCGGACATAAACAAGTATCAATCTTTTGATAGTTATTATTTTTTAAAAACACACTTTTTGTTTTGACAGCAGAAATCAATTTTAAATTAATTTCTGCCACTTCTGTGTTTTGAATTTGGAAAAATGGACTCCATATTTGGAATCAGGATGTCTAAATTGTATAAATAGGTAACTTTTATTTTTATACATTTTGAATAATTACTTCGGTAAATATTTTATTTACCATGGTTAAAGGGTAAATCCGGTAAATAAGGGTAAAATAATAATATTATAATAATAATAAATTACCCTAAAACGTGTCTTAACCCTATTGGTTGATACATGTCCGACCATGGGCATCTTTGGGTCAATTTTGGGACCCCATGGATTCACTTGTATGTGATAATGACACTTTATATTAATTAAGTTAAAGTAAATACAAAATAACATAAGCATATATCTTTTAGAAAAAAATTTTTTACATAGGGTTATATATATTATATTTTTGAATATAAATATTCATTATAAAGATAAAAAGATTTCCTACATAATGGTATTTTATTTATAATTTTTAGACATTGAAAAATTAAAAATATATATGACACAATAATGATGCAATATTTTCATTATTAATGAAAGAATCAAATAATTGGTATTATAAATGTTAAAATAAATAGAATTTGAAAGTTTTTATGACATACAAGAATTTTATTGGTTAATATGACATGTTAGGATTTCTTAAATTAATTTTATTCGAATTAATAATGTTTTTAAGACTTTAACAAAAATCAATTATTAAATATTGTCAAAATTGACATAAAAGAGTTTTTAAAAGAAATATTATATTATTAATTGATATTATATTCCTAAAAATCTAAGGTTCGGCCAAAGAACTTATATAATGATAGGTGTATCATTAATGGACCACTTGGGGGTCTCTTGTATGTATATAGTAAGTTTATTAACTATATATTATAAAAATACAAAGTGACATGGTAAGTGTTAAACTAATTAACCAAGAGTTAAAACTAAAAGATAAAGTTAATATAATAACCCAAACCTGTCTAAAATCTATTGGTTGAAAGGATTTCGACCTATCCCCAACTTATACTTTGAATAATCAACTTTGGAGCCATTAGAAACCAAATATTAATTTATTACAAATTAATACTTTAAGTTTTTCCTAAAGAGCCCCTCCCCCCCCTTATAAAAGGACACCACTTCTAACCAATTATTCACACCTTCAAAGACTTTTGGTTCAGCCAACACCTGCCCAAATACTCTCTAAACTTCCCTCACTTCAACATAGAGGCCTTATTTTGATCAGAAAGCCAACCTAAGGATCCCTTTTGATCAAATCAAAAGGAAGAACCCGAAGAAGAGGAGGTTAACCTACCCTCAACCAAGGAAAAGTACAAGGTAAGGGGTTTTCATCTCACTCCTTATTCCCGTGAGATTCATGCCATATTTCCACCATTACCTTTTGTGTGGTGTATGTACTACCCATAATTTTATTCTTTATGTAATACACTTTAATTTATGTGTATTTACATATTCATTGTATGATACATCTTTCATGGGGTGTATGTTTCGTAAGTTACCAAATTGGTAAAGGTTAATTTCACAATCTATTTATTATCCGAGGTTGTTTTTATGTAAGTATCTACTGGGACATATTTATTATCCATGTACATGTTTTATGAAAGAGTTTTAAAAGGGATTCTTTTAAGGGAATTTTTACTAAAACATCATTTCAAATGTTTTAAATATTTGTTCTTCTAAATCTTTCTCATTAATGTCCATGTCTTCAAAATGGTTTTTAAGGATTTATTTATATGGAAATGAATGTTTTTTAAAATTTTATTTCCTTTCAAAAGTTTAAAAGTGGTATGAGACACTTTGATTTAAAAATGTCTTTAAATTACTTCTTTTCCAAATTGTGTGACTTTTTAATGTTTTCATGAAAAAAGAGGTATTTCTCTCAAATAGTTTTGATTTCATCTATGTCAACATCCTTTGATAAATTTTACACTTGTTTGAAGTTGATTTATTTTGATACAAATCTTCCATATTGTATTTAAGGTTTTGTGATATGTTTGACTATGAATGAGTCATTTTTATGCCATTAATGGATTATGATTAATGTTTTGGCATTTCATATGCTATTTTTAATACGAATGTTTATGTTATATTTCATCCTCTTCTTTAGATGAATTTGTTAGACTAGTATGTTCCGGGTTGGGGACCGGTAAAAGTAAGCCCTTAGGGTTGGTTTCCGGTTATTAGAGGCACTCCGGGTTGGTTTCCGGTTATTAGAGGCTCTCCGGGTTGGTGTCCAGTTATTAGAGGCACTTAGGGTTAGTGTCTGGTTATTAGAGGTACTTCGGGTTGGTGTCCAGTTATTAGAGGCACTCCGGGTTGGAGTCCGGTTACAGAGGATCTCAGGGTTGGGTTCCAGTTACAGTTATCCCTTAGGTCTTGGCATGAGGCCTTGACAAAGAAATTAAAGTTCGGAATTATGTATTCCCTTGTTATGAAAGTGGTTATTGATATTTCATGTGATTATTCGATTAGTAGAATATCCATGTGAATAATTAAATGGCATTATTTCATTTTATCTCTGCCATATTACGATGAAGTTCAAGTTTAAAAGGCTTTTGTTTTAGTTATACATTGCCTTAAATGTTTATGCTTATTTATGAAAGTTTTCGCTGTATTGTTATCCTTACTGAGCATCTGAGCTCACCCCTTTCTATGTCTTATTTTTCCTAGGATTCCAAGAATTAATTTATGAATGACCTGCAAGGATAGTATGAGGGGATATGAAGACAATATGTTGTTGTAGTTTTTTTACTTTATGATGTAGTGTAAGACTTATGAATATATCTAGTGTTTCCAAGACTACTAAAATAATCGGTCTTTCGAGACTTGATCTTTTGTGATCATGCCAATGTTATGTAATAATGCCCCGACTATGGGTAACCAGGGTTGGGGCGTTACACTATTTATAGTTTTCAAATGAGTTTTTTCAGGTTTTAGCGTCCTTTTTATGATATGAAGATCATCCTCTAGATTCTTAATCCATATCTCCTTATCCTCTAGTTGTCCTTCTAAATTCTAAATTTGATAATTCCTTTCACTTTATGTTATCTTAATTTGTTCTGCATACCATTCCTTAGAGACGATCATGGATATCTCATGTTTTCTCCTCATTCACGTTCTTTACTTCTTTAAAAAGTGACTCAATAATATCACTTTTACCTACATTTTCTTTCCCATATTTTAGATGTTTTACCTAAATTCTTCCATGATATCACAATTCATTTATTCTTCAGCTTTCAAAACTTTCAATTCATTTTCCAAGATATTAATTTTCTCTTTTGGGTTGTACCAACAATTTCTAGATTTACCACATGATGTGGTTGCTTCATCTTTAACATATTGAAGTGATATAGAATCTTTATTTTTAGTTTTTCATGAATCATCTTATATATGGTTAGAAACAAATATGAACAATGAATAATTTTTTTAATAGATAGGAGTATCCAATTTCTTGGTGTCCCTCTTCTTGATATTCTTCATTTGAATTTTAGACAAATGAAACTCTTCATTAATTGAATGATTGTCATTAGAAACAACCCATATTCTCTTCTTCAAGATAGATTTTTGTTCATACAATTCTTTTAACTTTATTTACATGTATTTGGAAATATTGTAGTGATCTAAAATTTCAAATACATTTTATTCTAAAGAATTTTTCAATGCCTTATTATAATGATCACCAATTTGAATATTTCATTGATCGAACTCATAAAAACCACCATACTGACTTTCAAATAAATTCCCATCCAATAAAACATGAAAAGGAATGTCAACATATTTTCCAAAATATAACAAGAATTCCTTTTTCCAAGGGGAAGAGCGAGATAACTCTCTTGATGTCTTCGCCACAAACCCTAGGGTTTCCTCATTCTACCAAGATCGCTTGCATCAATTTGCTTTGGTTTGATCTCTTCTAATGGCCGACTTTGATCCCAAATGGGAGTCCACATTCATGGATAGTGGAATCATGACTCAAAAGGATGAATCTCCCCCAGTGGAAATGTAACACCCCCGTGTTTTTCTAAAAAAAAAATAGAAATGCATGGAACTTTGTTTTAAGTAGATATTTATAACTAGCCTTTAAACATAGTTTTTACACTTTTATGTTTTGAATTTTGAAAAACGGTCATCTACAATTGTGTTCAGTAATTTATTTAGAGCCTAATGGAACCAACTTGATTTTTGGTGAATAGTAACATACCCTATGAATAGTAATATGACACTAATGAATAGTAAATTGTACTATTATTTTATTTTCTTAGGGCTTAAAGATAATTTCATTTTGGTTAATTTTTCAATGTGATATAAAAGCAGTTATAGTTTTAAAATTGTTAATTTTTCAATTAAGTATGATTTTATTTAAAAATTAAATTAATAATATTTATAAAATTATTTTCAAAAAATGGAATTCATTTTTGAATTTTACACATTGAGAAATGGTAAGGGTGATTTTTTGGTATTTTTCTGAAATTCATAAATTTTTGATGAATAGTGAAATACAGTAAAATACCGTATATTCAAATTATCAGTAAAATACACTATTTATGACATCATAAGTGATGTAATCCCACTTTGTTCGAACTCACATGCCATTATTACTATTTGGGTTCACATTAATTAAGATTATCTATAGTCTTGAGCAAAAATATTATAATAATGATTAAAATGATGAAAAATACCACCCTTATTTCCCTCTTCCTCCCACACCTCTCAAGCCTTGATCCTTACCTAAATTCTATCCAATAATACTCCCAAGGATCTTCCCCACGTCCTAGAGCTTTTGGTCTCACTAAAAGGCCAAAGCCAAAGGCCTTAAGAAGGATCTCAAGGAGAAGAGATCAAGAGGTAAACATCCTCTTTTATTTTCATTCTTTTCTTTTATTTTATGTTATTATTTTTCTTTTCATTTGTCTTATGTTGGGATATTTCATTTCATATCCTCCCTTACTATCCATATTATGTAATATTGATGATATATCCCCTTTCTCTCATCAAACTATTTTTATGAAATTTTAAGAGACGTCGTTAGGCTGACGGATTTTCGTGAGAAATTTCTCAAGTTTTCGTTTATTTCAAGATTCCTTTATTTTCTTCTTCTTTCCTCAACTCCTCTTAAAAAATAGGCATGAAAGCTCTAGGAATCATGTTTATTTTGGATGTTCTCATGTTCATGGAAAATTCATCATTATTATTTTTCTCCTCTCCCACTTATTCAAGGAATTAAAAACATTGTCAATGATGTGTCGAATTACCGACATCGTGGATGATGTGATTTCATTTTTATTTAAATCCTTCAAGTCTGGTCTTGAAACCATTTTTAAAGTTTAACCAGGTTATAATATATGTATTATGTCTCATCAATGGTTCAGGAATTATTTTTTACACATAGTTTTAATTTATAAAAGAAAATGAGATCGTTTTTATCAAAGAACCACTAAAATGATCTAAACGGACATCATTAATGTATTAACTTATGAATCATAATCATGTAAGAATTAATAATGATAAATGGTATAATTTATGGTACTAGAAATATTTAAATACTAATCCATTATAATTTTGGATTTTCACTTCCAATCAAAAAGAACATCCATCATGAACCAATCATGGAAATCATGTAAAGAACTCACCCAAAAATAGTGCAAAGAGAAAAATACTAACAATTAAAGGGTGAAATGATGTTATGAAATGATAATATAAGATGCTATAAACATGAAAATGTTTCTATAAAATAATAATAACACTCTTTTAACCATTATACAGGAATTTTAAACAAGTTTAAAGTAAGACAAACCCGAGGTAAGGGAATTCTTAACCCGATTTCCATTCTTTGGGTTAACCTTCTACTTCGTTATTTATGTGGTATTAAAATTGATTGTGTGATGGGTTTTGATTATATTATGTTTAATTATGTCTATTTATAGTGTAAATACATATTCTATCCACTCTATTAAGTCTCTCTTCAGTTGTATGGTATTTATAAATGAGCTTTTCTTTTAAAATCTTCTTTTACAAATTTGTTTTACAAAATTCAAAAGCAATGTTTTTATGAAATTAATCATATTGTATGACTATGTTCTAGTTCTTGGTTGCTGTTTATGATGAAGGTTGGGACCTATATCTTCCTACAATGCATTGGTTATGTGTAATTTGGAGGTCGTCCGTATGGTTACTCCATGTGTAATTGTGATGGTTACACAAATTGTAAGGTAGCCGTGAGGGTTACAAATTATAAGGTAGCCATGAGGGTTACAATATTATGTAAGTAATTCTCCAAGATACCTTTATGGTTCTACTTATGTTATTATGTATTTTGTAAATATCATGTTTCACAAAGTAAGTATATATATACAGGTGATAAGTATGTCTTTTGAAAATGATTTCATACATTACAAGTATTGACAGACTAATGTGTTCTTCCCTTCTTTTTGTATCCCTTACTGAATTTTTTGTTCTCATCCCAAGTTTTAAATGATTTTCATAGGTTAATGGATGTGTAATACAAAGAATGAATCCATGTTAAATGTTGAATAATTTTCAAGGAATCATGTTTTAAGTTTTAATGTTTTATATTTTGAAAAAAAATGGAAACTATTTTTATGGTATCCACTCTGTAACAATATGCAATGTCATGAATGTGTTATGTCTCAATTCTCTAAATCTCTAAACTTGAAAAGATCCTCAATGTAAAAGGAAGTGTTTTCTTAACTAAATTCAAGATTATGTATGTAATAAGGCCAGGTCCTTATAGGGAAGACCGAAAGAGATATCCTTCATTGAAGCTCTCAAAGGCTCCGAACTTTGCAAATCCACTGCGACGAGAGCGTCTCTCTGTAAGAAGCTTGAAGATGGCAGATTTTCCATTGAAACTGATCCAAAATCACTTCAACAGCATTCGCTACTCTGTAATTTTTCAATAATGGGGTGTATTTCATACCTTAAAGGTGACAATCCATGGTCGAACCCAGAGCTGAAAGCACGTATCACTCATGTTTAGTGATTTTATGACTATAAGCTGGTTTCAATCGAGAAAGGGTACTTTCATATGCTGATGAAATCACAGGCCGAGCTTGATCAGGTATGGAAGTCAGGGAATCTTCAGCTTAAACTGGGAGTCCTTTTAATTTCTGAATGGGACTACATCTTCAACCCGCATACTTTAAGGAATACAATGGTTCAGATCTGGGTTCATCTATATGGGCTCAATTGGTATTTCCGACACCCAAAAATCCTCAATGACATGGCTTCTTGTATCGATATGCCTTTGAAAATTGATCAAAGAACTCTCAATGCTGATCTTGGTCTCTATTACAGGGTGATGGTAGAGGTGGATATGGCCTCCAAAATTCCAGAGGTCATTGTCTTCAATGCTAACGATTACAGGACATAGGTCCATGTTGAATGAAAAAGAATACCTCCTTACTGCAAGCTCTGTAAAATCATCAGTCATTCTTTGATGAAGTGCAGGGTAGTGAAGAGTCAAGTAACTCAACCTAGCATTGATGGGTGGTCTGAATTTAGGAGGAAAAAGAAGAGTAAGGCCTCAGCCTCTGAAATTCCCGAGCCTCCCAAAAAAAAATCAGAAGTTTGGGTTAAAAAATCTAACTACCTGGGTGAAAGCTCAGGAGTCACCTGGGATGACCAAGTTGAAGAGGATGAAAATTCGGAATTTGATCTTAACATCCTGGAGAATATTGAACAGATGGTGCTAGAGGTCTGTGACCAGCCTTTGAATGATCTCTCTCTTGAAGACTCCTCTTTGCTAGTTCCTACTATGGATGGACAATGCTATGAGATCCTGAATGAGGCGCATGGTTTGGCTGTGAATGCTACTACAAGAATTACCGAGTCGATCACACCTAGAACTGCTCCTACTATAAATTCACTGCTATTGGAGATGGAGAATCCAAAGCCTTAGGTCCACACGGATGTAGCTGGGGAAGTGGTCTACCATGCAGCTCAGGCCGAGAATAAAGGTTTAAATGAAGATGCTCAGATAAAGGTGAAACATACCTCTCGGGTTTCCCAGGCTGAAAGTGCAGGTTTAATTCCTGTAGACACCCCATTTTTACCTTCTAAAAATAGCATGGTAGTGAACACATTACCTTCTTATAACTTGTGCACTATCAATAAGACACCCCCACTGAATGAGAATTCAGATAACCAAAAAATTATGAACTTGCCCATTGAATTTTATGGGGAAATAGGTGAGTAGACTACTCCTATATTTCCTAATGCTCCTTAGATCTTGAGTTCATCCACTAATTCATAGGATGTCCCTATGACCACTCCTATGAATTCTAAATCACCTAATAACACTCAGATTATTAATACTTCTGGTGATACTAACATTATTGGTGTTTCTTCTATGAGTAGCCAGGATATGAAGACCATCCCAGCCTCTTCTTCAACTCTTAGGAGATCAAAGAGGAATAAAGGCTCGGGTGGTTTGAAAAAGAAAAAAGGGAGCTCTCGCTCCAAATCCAGGTTTTAAATGGATGTTATTTTTTAGAACTGTCAGAGCATAGCAAACCCTGAAACTCTATCTGTCCTTAAAAGAATTATTTTGACTCACAGACCAAATTTTTTTGGAATTGCTGAACCCAAAATTAACTTTTCTTCGAAATTCACGCATCTTACTACTTCTGGTTATAATTTCCTTGGTGCTTTCAATAATGGAAGTGTTGTTGATTCACTTTGGTTTTTTTATCATAGCTCTCTGCATAATGATAATGATTATAATTTCTCTAATAAATTGTTCACTTGTAACTTTAACCTTGATGGTTTTCATTTTTTTGTACTATGGTTTATGCCAAGAATAGATATCAATATTGTAGGCCTCTTTGGCATGACCTCTTTGTTTTAGCTTCCACCATTCATGAACCTTGGTTCTCGCTTGGTGATTTTAATGGTATTCTTACCCCCAATGAGAAGATTAGACCATCTCAGTCTCATATTTCTTCAAGAGAATTTAGAGTCATGCTCGAATATTGTAATATGATTGAAATTAACCTTAAAATTGCTAAATTCAATTGGTACAGAAGACATTACAATAGGGTTTTTTCTAGAAAACTTGATAGGGATTTCGCAAATGTCCCAGCTCTGGATGCCTGGGACACCATCTCTAGCATCACCTTACCCAAGCTTAGTTTGGACCATCACCCAATTCTTGTAAGTCTTCTCACTAAAAGATGCAAACCAAATATCCCTTTCAAATTTAATAATTCTTGGTCTATGGACTCATAATGTTCTACCCTCATAAACAATTATTGGGAATCTATGAATCACTATTCTGATGCCTTTGCTTGTATTACTAAACTCAAACATCTTAAACAGTGTCTCAAGGGTTGGTGCAGGGATAAATCAAAACAAATTGATAAATAAATAACCAACCATGAGAATGAGCTCAATAAAATTAAAAAAACCACAACAAATGCTGATTTCTCTTTAGATCCCTAGAATGAAATGAACATCTCTATGCAAATCAATTCCCTTATGGTTATTAAAGAAAATATCTGCAAGAAAGTCTTCAAAACCAAATGTATATTTGATGGAGATAGGAACACTAAATTCTATAATGCCCTATAAATAATTAAAAAAGTCTGTAGACCTCTGTCTTTTTTTAAAGACAATGAAATCCTCTATGACACTGAGGCAACCATAGCTAATCATGTGGTATCATATTTTGACAATATTTTCAATGGTCCTAATATAAACAAGGATCTCCTTCCTGAGGCCATCCCAGTTTTGGTTAGTGAAGCAGACAATATCTTTCTCTTGGTAACCCCTCTTGACCATGAAATCAAAGCTACTATTTTTAGTCTCAACCATGATAGTGCCCCAGGTCCCAATGGCTTCAATAATGGTTTTTTCCAACATCATTGGGAGGTTGTTCATTCAGATGCTTATAATCTTGTCAAATGTTTTTTCTCTAATGGTGGACTTCCTCATGGTCTTAATGCTCAATTTCTTACCCTTATTCCCAAAGTGGCCAATGATTTAAAAATCCATTTATTCCATCCAATTGATCTCATTAACTCTCTTTATATAATCATTACCAAACTTTTATCCAATAGGATTTCTTCCCTTTGTAACAAAATCATATCTTGGAACCAATTTTTTTTTTATAAAGGGAAGATCCATTCAGGACTGCATTTTCCTTGCCTCAGAATGCACTAATTCTCTTAATAAAGTTTCCAAAGGTGGGAATGTGGCCATTAAACATTACATTAGGAAAGATTTTGACACCACAGACTGGAACTTCATTTTTAAAGTGATTCAGAGTTTCAAGTTTAATGATGTCTTTATAAGTAGGATAAAATCCCTTTTTAATTAGGCCTCTATCTCCATCCTTGTCAATGGATCCCCTAAAGGTTATTTTAAGTGTACCAAGGGAGTTCTAAAAGGAGATACCTCATCTTCTATTCTTTTTTCCATCGTGTAATATTGTCTTAGTAGACTTATTACTCACCTTTTTATCAAAATAAACTCAAACCTATTCAAGCGACTCGAAACCTAAATGTGCCGACCCATCTCTTATATTTTGATGACATAATTTTGTTTCTGAATGGGGGCAAAAGGAATATTCTTAACCTTAAAAATGCCTTATCTCACTATGAAGAGGTCTCTGGGAAATGTATTAGTTGGAACAAATCATTTTCATTCTTTGGAAAATGTTTTTATCCTAACAGGAAAACTAAAATCATTGAAATCCTTGGTATCAAGGAAGGATCCTTCCCTTTTACCTATTTAGGTGCGCCCTTATTTTGGGGAAGACCTAAATCCATATATTTCAACGTAGTTATTATCAATAAATTGTCCTCCTGGAAAGGGAAATCTCTCTCTATGGATGTCAGGATTTGTCTTGTGAAGTCTACCATTGTCTCTAAAATGGTCTACTCACTGATGATCTATAAATGGATGACTAGTCTTCTTAAGAGAATTAATGGCTACATCAAAAACTTTGTTTGGACTGGAAACATTCTTTAAAGAAATATTGTTACCATCCCCTGGTCTACCTGCTGAAAACTGTTGGAATATGGGGATCTGGGCATAAAAAATCTCAAGCTCTTTAATGAGGCCCTTTAATACAGACTCATTTAGAGATTGATCAATCATAATTCTGATTCCATTGATTTTCTTAGAAATAAATTCCTAGAGAAATTAAAAAAAATTGAGCTATGTTAATTCATAGATCCGGCCTTCCATCAGAATTTCCTTTTCCAACATTATGAATAACTCTAGATGGATGGTTAGTGTGGACTCCTCCATGAACTTTTGGCTTGACAACTAGACTAGAACCCCCCTCATTTCCCTGTTGCCTCCTAATTCCCCTTCAAAAAACATTAAATGCACTATTCAGGAGATGATGCACTCTCATAAATTTAATCTCCCAGATACCATAATGCATGTCGTTGATTACCACCCATTCTCTAACACTGATGATTTTCTTATTTGGGAACCTACCCATAATGGTATTTTGGATTCCAAAAGTTTTTACAATCATAAATTCACAAACTATGATCCTAGTTTTGGTTGGTTGAAACCCTTCTACAAACCCTGGATTAATCCCCCAAGACTAAACCTTATTTGGATTATTTCTCATAATCGTATCTCTACTGAGGTTTGTCTTCATACTTTTGGCATCCAACTCTACTCTAAATGTTAACTATGTCATCAGCATAGAGAGGATACTAACCACCTATTTTTATCTTGTGCTACTACATTGTCCCTTTGGAACTTTATTACTGACCTGTTTGACTGTAGATGGTTACACTCTGAATCTATTCACTCCCAATTAAAACGTTGTGTGGAGCTAGATACCTCGTGGAAAATTAAGAATATTTTACTTTCTGTTGTTGCTGAGCTCCTCCATGTTATCTGGTATGATAGAAATTCCATTCTTCACAACAACTACTCACTCAATATTAATGTAGGTCAGACAAGAATTATCATTTCCATTAGGGATGCCACCTCGATATAAAAGTCTCATTGTGAAAACTCTATTGGGGACTTTATGATCCTCCGATGTCTCAGAATCAAAGGGCTCTACAGAAAACTAAGACACTCATTGGAGGTGTTTTGGCAAGCCCCACTTCCTGGATGGATCAAAATCAATGTGGATGGAGCTTCCAAAGGAAACCTGGGGCCTGAGGGCTGTGGATCCATTTTCAGAGATTTCCTGAGTCATTTTCATGGCAGTTTCTAGGCAAATATGGTACCACCTCTTCTCTAGAATTGGAAATGATGGCGGTGATCCAGGCTATTGACTTTGTTAAAATAAAAGTCTAGAACAACATCTGGATTGAAAGTGACTCTACCACCATTGTACAATCTATTTGGAATGGGGTGGTCCACCTTGCCTGACCTCTTACTAATCGATGGATGAGCTACCTTGATTCACTTAAGGAGCTCAGATATGTTTTCACCCATGCATATCATGAAGTAAACATGGTGGCTGATGGTCTTTCCAATAAAGGAATCAACCAGGTCATTTCGTGGAGTGATGATCTGTCGGTTGATCTTCTCCCTCTCTATGAAAGAGATTTTAATAAGATCCCCTCCTTTAGACTCATGTAGTTCCTTTCATTCTTTTTAATAAATTGTGTCTTGGTCTTTGACCAAGGAATTTCCTTAAAAAAAGGGGGGGAAGGGGGAGGGTGTAGGGGGTGTACAAGGGACATGGGGTGTGTAGGGGGTGCATGGTGTGTGCAGGGGAGGGGAAAGGGGTAGGGGTGTGATGGGGGTAGGGGAGGGGGGTGTGCTGGGTGCATGGGGTGTGTAAAGGGCATGGAGTGTGTTGGGGGCAGGGGCAAGGGGTGTGCAGGGGGAAGGGGCAGGGGGTACATGGGGTAGTGGGGGTGCAGGTGGGGGTGTTGGGGGAAATGGGGGTGTGGGTGGGGGGAGTGGGGGTGTAGGTGGGGGGAGTGGGGGTGCAGGTGGGGGGTACAATGGACAGTGGGGTTATAGGTGGGGGTGCAGGGGGTAGTGGGGTGCAGGTGGGGGTAGGGGTGTGCTGGGGGTAGGGGGTGTAGGTGGGGGTGTAGGGGTAATGGGTGTGCAGGTGGGGGTGTTGGGGGTAGTGGGGGTGCAGGTGGGGGAGTGGGGTGCAGGTGGGGTGTGGGTGAGCAAGTGGGGGTGTTGGGGGGAGCGGGGGTGTGGGTGGGGGTGTGGGGGTGCAGGTGGGGGGTGCAGTGAGCAGTGGGGTTGTAGGTGGGGGTGAAGGGGGCAATGGGGTGTAGGTGGGGGTGGGGGGTGTAGGTGGGGGGTGCAGGTGGGGAGGTGTATGGGGTAGTGGGGGTGCGGGTGGGGGTACAGGTGTGGAGGTGGGGGTGAGTCTTATATTATTTCCACTTTCCAACCTTCAAACTAAAATACATACTCCCAATATTTTGGATGATCCGTTAGGTGTATACTAAAAAATACCTAATCACCCATGATCCCATAGGTATCATTTCCATGATGAAATTCCCTCACTTGTTAAGATGGTGGTTGAGATATTAATAGAATAAAGACAACTCATGTATCCCTATACCACTAAAACGAACCAAACCAAAGATATGTCTATGGCTATAGCTTAGTTTATAGCCACGAGTTTAATTAAAATCCTGGCTGTATTGTTTTTTTAAACCCACAGTGGGCTTCAATCCATCACGTGATATCCCCGACCCCAACCCATTACCCTCATGACCCCCACCCATTACCCTCACGATTCGTCCTCTGAGAGGCCCTCTCCTCTCAGCAGTGACCTCTCCTCTCGGCGACCCTCCTCCACCCTCACGACCTCTCCACAACCCTACTCCCCAACACTGCCATCCAACGCAGCCACCCCACCTCCCCGCTGACTCATTCTTATCTTAGGTAAGATCATATCCTATCTTATCCATTATTCATTCTCTTTATCCACCTCTAATTTCAGTTTTTTAGTTAGGGTTTTGATTTTTTGATTCCATAAGAGTATGGTGGGATCACTTCTATATGATAGGGATTTCATGTGCTTCATATAGAGGATACTTAGAAATATTGAAATATCATTATTACATGTCATTTGAGTTTAGGTGTACTACTCGGTGGATTTATTTATGGTTTTTCATGAAGTTTGATGAAATTTTAAGTTGTTTTGGGTTGATAAATTTGATTTTTTGTGTTTCTTAGGTATGGGTGGGAGTCCAAAGTGGACCCCACACTTGGCTTGTTTTTTGAGTGTAGTATATTACCCAGTGAGTTTATCACCAATTATACTAATTGTTGTTATAATTTTAAAATGTTTTTTTGTTTGATTCATATGTATTCATGGATGATACAAGGGATAGAAGGATCATTAGTGGTTAGTACAAGCTTGAGATCGATTTATGGATTATCATTTGAGGTAGGTGTCCTTTATATTACTAATTCTATTGATCAATTGGATTATATTATGTTTCTATAATCATTAATATTAACCTTGTGATCATGTTGGTATTGGATTCATGTATCATTTATCATGTACAATTGACACATTGATCACATGTATTTAATAAATATTTATATCTCACTTCTTTTCCCATTATTTCCTTATAGGTGGTTTCTTATGATGAGGTTGGTTCTATCAACCACCATCAAAGGCAGTGAGTTTGACATCATATTTGGGTAAGGTTTCTTCTATTTTTATTCTTTGGCCCAATTTTAAATAGGGATTTTGTGATTTTTGGGTTTCCTATATTTTTATAGTGTGTTTTGGATCTCGTTGAGGTGGATTCGAGCTGCTTGTCGAAGGTTACTTACAACATATGCATAGGTAAGCATATATATAATAAGTTCTCCCGTTATATGTATGTCCACCCATGGCAGCGCGATTACATATAAGGGGCTAGTTGTGCTTATGTATATATATGGAAAATGCATACGTGTGTGGGTGATAAGGGGATTATTCATGTGAGCATATATATAAGGATCCTCTTATGCATGTTAAAGGCCATGAAGATATGTGCATAGAGGTTAGGGTGTCTTTATATACATATAAAGGTGCATATTTCTGGTGGATGTATGGAGCAGCTTAGAGTTGTCGCTGATAAAAGTGTCGAGTGCTGAGTGTGGCTTGGCTCCCTTGAGGTAGGGTCCTTATCCCAACCTATTTAATTCAATAATGTTTTAAATTTCATTTATATTCATTCTTAATTATGCTTGTTTATATTAAATTTCAATTCTTGAATAAGTGTTAGTTAAGATAATGTTTTTGTTTGATAAACAAGTCATAGTTTTGTAATAAAACTCCTCCAATAGAGGTGTGCTATCTACGAAAACTCATAGTGGTAGTTTATTATTATATAGATTTCTTGACATTATTTCATTGATGTTTTCCATTTTAATCCTTACTCCTTATTCTATCATTTTAGACACCACGAGCATCTCCAAAGATTTTTTTGACTCATAGTTTCTCATAGAAAAATTATAATCTTACTACAATCACCAAAACACCCCTTAGTAATTAACTATGGTGTGGTTGTGTTTTCATTTCACAGCACCCTATGAAATGGTTTCCATCTCTTCACCATGGATCAAAATTACCTTGATGCATCTGGTGTAATCCCAAAGTTAACTTTATGTAGTTACTGAAAATCATAGATGACCCTTACGTAGCCATTATCTTTCTCAGATGACCTTGACATAGGTTATGAATTACCTTGATATAGTCTCCTTTTCTCTAGTGTGACCTTTATGTAGGTCGTGAATGACCTTTACGAATCTTAGTATCACCTTAAATAACCCATATATTCTTTCCTTACCTTTATATAGTGCTCAGAATACCTTTACTTCGGTAGTGAAATTTCTAAATGACCTTTATGCAATGTGAGTTCACCTTTACATAAGTCTCCAATTATCATTATTAATCTACCTAATTTCATTGAAACCTTTATATAGAGCTTCAATTATGTTTTTAAAGCTATAGAATCCCTAACTTACCTTTATATAGGTTCCTTACTATTTTTATACAAGTAGTTAACTTCAAGTATTACCTTTATTTAGTGAACATAAATCTCAGTTTAACTTTACATAGGTAACAATTTCAACTCAAAATTAATTCATACAATTCTCAATGAATTCCAAGGACTTGAAAGTTCTATCAAATGATGTAGACATGGTTTCTTCACCCATAAAAACTTATATTTTTATTTAAGATTCAGAATTAAATTTATAACTTTGTCTTGAACCCCTTTACTTGTGTTCTTCAAGTTTTATCCTTAAAACCCATCTTAATTTAACTATACTTCTTCAAAACCTTATTAAAATAAATAAAGTTTCTTGATTTGGGAACTTCAATATACCCCTTTGTATTTTTTGATCTATACCCTTTTAAACTTCTCCAAAGTCAAAGAAATTCATGTCCCCCTTATTTATTTCAATTACCTTGAAGTTAGTATAAATAAAATAAAATTAATAATGATGGGTTACCTTGCCCTTTAGTGAGATCATGAAGGTTGAGGAATTCCTATCAACCAAGATCATCTATACTTCCCAACTATATCATTGGGGATACTCTTCATGATTTCCCCCAAATTTTCTTATCATTTTTCTTTTTTGAAAACTTGGTGGACTCACTCTTATCAATAGGCTTATTATATGGGACCTCTTTGATTTCATGAGAAACAAAGGCACATGCACCCTTAGATGATAGTTTCATCTTAATAACCTTTTCTTATTTTCTTAGAATGATTATAGTAAATGATCCATGTATTATTTGTTTACTAGATGACCTTAATACATTTTTTATTATTACACCTCACCTTGTAGATTTAAAGTTAGGAATTGGTGAAAAAAGTATCTTTCCTTGAATTTCACCCCGATGATGAAGACTTATTTAACATTACATGTGACTTAAGTCTAGTTTGTTAAAAATTTAAAGATCATAATAAACATCATAAATTCTAGGTCTGTCACATCCCTTGAGAATTTTTTGTTCTATACCTCTCTGGCTACCTTATGTATTTATGTTTAGTTGATTTGAAAGTATTTTTGTTATGAATTTCTATGTGTTCTGTCTTGGTTTCATTGTAAAATTATATAGGTATGCACATGCATATTACCAAAAGTTTGTTAAGCAATGCATGTTGCCTTTATTAATGATAAATTCTTTCTCTATGACATGAGCAAGGTCTTTGTGGACGGGTGGGGTGAACTGGTAGGGGGAACTAGCAGGGGAAGAGCTGGAGGAAAAACTAGTAGACTGACAGTGGGAACTGGCGGGGGGGACTTCCAGGGGTGGGGTGGGGGGGACTAGTAGGGGTGGGGTGTGCAGGGGGTAAGGGGGTGTGTAGGGGTGGGGGTGCAAGGGGGTGTGCAATGGGGTAAGGGGGTGTGAAAGGGGCAAGGGGTGTGTAGGGGATGGGTGTACGAGGGGGTAGGGGGTGTGTAGAGGAGGAGACGAGGGTATGATGGGTTCTATTGTAAGGGGTGGGGGAGGGTTCAGGGGGTGTAAGGGTGTACAGGGGGTGAAAGGGGTGGGGGTGTGTAGAGGTGGGGGTGCAAGGGGGTGTGCAAGGGGGTGAAAGGGGGTGTGTAAGGGCAGGGGGTGTGCAGGGGAGGGAGTGTGCGAGGGGGAAGGGGGTGTGTAGGGGAGGAGGAAGGGGGTGTTGGGTTATGTTGTAAGGGGAAGGGGGAGGACTAAATAAACCAACACAAAAAGGGGGTGTGCAAGGGGGTCTGTCTAGGGAGGGGTGGGATTTGTCCAGGGGGGTCTTTCCAGAAAGGGGGTTTTTCCAGGAAGGAGGGGGGTCTATCCATGAAGGAGGGGAGGGGTGCAAGGGGGTCTATAGGGGAGAGGGGGGGGGGTGTGAAGGGGGTTAAAGGGGTGGGGGTCTAGGAGGGGGGTTCCAGGAGGGGTGCAGGGGGGTGGGGGTGTGAAGGGGGTCTGTACAGGGATGAGGTAGGGTGGGGTCTATCTAGGAAGGAGGGGAGGGGTGTGGAGAGGGTGAAAGGGGGTGCAAGAGGGGTTAGGGTTTGTCCTGGAAGGGGGGTGTCCTGGAGGGAGGGGGCTATCTAGGAGGGAGGGGGTGTCCAGGAGGGGGGATGTCCAAGAGGGAGGGGTGTCTAGGAGAGAGGGGGTATCCAGAAGGGGGGTTGTCCAGGGGGGTCCAGGGGGGAGGGGGGTTGTCTGGAGGGTATCTAGGATGGGGTGTCCAAGAGGTGGGCTATCCAGGGGGTGTCCAGGAGGAAGGGGGTTTCCAGGGGGTGTCCAGGAGGGAGGGGCTGTCTAGGGGGGGTCCAGAAGGGAGGGGGTGTCTAGGAGGGGGTGTCTAGGAGGGATGGGGGCAGTCCAGGGGGTGTGTAGGGTGGTGTAAGGGGGATCTGTATGGGGGAGGGGGTTGTGTAGGGGTGAGGGGCAGGGGGTCTATCCAGGTAGGGGGGTCTGTTCAGGGTGGGGGCTATCTAGGGGGGTCCCGGAGGGAGGGGGTGTCCAGGAGGGGGGCTATCCAGGGGGGTATCTAGGAGGGAGGGGGCTATCTAGGGGTGTATAAGAGGGAGGGGTGTTTAGGAGGGGGGTTATCCAGGAGGGGTGGGGGGAAGTCTAGGGGGAGTGTAGGGGGGTGCAAGGGGTATTTGTAGGGAGGAGGGGGTTGTGAAGGGGGGAGGGGCAGGGGGGTCTATCTAGGGAGCGGGGTCTGTCCAGGGTGGGGGGCTGTCCAAGAAGGAGGGGGTCTATCCAGGAAGGTGGGGGTGCAAGGGGGTGTGTAGGGGGGTCTGCAGAGGGGAGGGGGTGTGCAGGGGGGGGGGGTTGTCCAGGTTGGATGTGGTCTATACATGGGTGTTTTATTATGAAATGGGAAGGGATATAGCCACAATTTCAAACTGTGGTTATAGCCCCTGTGTGGATAAAGCTTATGCCACAGTTTCAAACCATGGCTATAAAGCTTTAGCCACAGTTTTAACTATGGCTATAGGGATATAGACATAGTTTGAACCGTGTATATAGGGCTTTAGCCATGGTTTCAAACCATGGCTATAGGTTTTTTCCTATATCCACGCCAATACCGGCCACAGTTCATTAAACTGTGGCTATAAACTTTTGCCATTGTTTTTGATCCTATAGCCATGGTTTGGAACCGTGGCTATAGCCTAAATTTATAGTAGTGCATACACCTCCTTGAATGTTCTAATACAATTTATTATACATATTTTTCCATGATCACTAAGAATAACTCCCTAGTGTAGTTTTTTTCTTTGATTGCATTGCTACCAAGAATTAAATTTTCATTTAATGTTGAATCATCATTAAGTTGGTAATATCTCCATGCATATTTTTTGGAAATTTTACTTTTCCTAGGAGTGAAAATGTTTAGGTGGGGGTTGATCGCATCGTGATTCATTATTTTATTTCACCCTTACACCACTATGTTAAACTAGTTTTGTATAGAAATTTACAAAAATAATAAAAAAATCACTTCACATTTGATTTAATTATTTAATTTTTATCACTTTTATAAAGGTAAATTTTACTTTTTTTGATGATTACATTTTAGGGGGAGGTGATTTGGAGGTCTAGATATGATGCAGAAGGAAAATGGACCAAACTACATGGAATCCCAAGGACTTATGTCCATTGTTTTACATGTTCTGAGAAATATAAACATCCAAATGGGCCTAAATTTTGGGATTTGGTCCAAACCTCAATGGGATACAAATCATTAAAAAATACCCAATCTCCATTCATCCATATGGTGGCCCAACCAAACTAATTTTTACAGAGAACTGAATCTGCTCGAAGTCAAAATTTTGTTTCGATAATTTGAAAATAGATAACATTATAGATGTCAAATAGCCTCCAAAGTTTACATGGTGATATAAAATAGTTCTTCCAAAAACTATTCTCTTTCTTCCAAGTTGAAATAAGGTCATTTATGAGTCTAAAATTGAGATTCAAGTGGTATCTCTAAATTTGGGTGCCCAAAACCATCTCTCGTTTTGGCTATAAAAGGGTGCCTTGGGAACCTCATTTTCAATTTTGACCAAGGAGTGAACAGATTTCATTTTTGAGTTACATAAGATTCCCCTCATCACCTTGGAGGTTCTAGATCTCTCTATCCCCATAGGGAGAGCTAAAATAATGAAGGAGATCCACCTTAGAATCCTCATCATCTGGATGGTGGGCTAAATGTTGGGTGTTCGTAGTGAGGGAGATACACATCTTGTAAAGGGATTTTAGAAACTTTTATTGACACTGGTTTGATTTATTTTGGGTTTTAAAACATTTCATTCAGAATTATCTTACTTTGATTCATATTTGAATGATTTTTTTGATTTAACCGAATGGAATGATCTTTACATTTAACTTATTGGTGTGAAGTTTTGAGTGTGTGCTTATGTTATCCGAGTTGGAAAACACAAGAATCATTTTATTTCCCACTCATTTGAGATTTAAATTTTATTTGGAAGTTATTATTCCATGGATAAGAGTTGTAACTTGGCTATACAATTTTTATGACAAGGTTTGGTTCTACATGCATTGATATAAAATATTCGAAAGTAATCGAGATCTTGATTAATTTCAAACAAAGACTTACTCCAAAAAAAAATTAATATTTAAGAACAATGAACTTGAAATGTGTGTAGTGAAATTACAAAGATTCCTTTTTCTCATATTTTTCAAAATACACTTTGTTTTTCAGCTATTAAATTCTTTAAATTTAGTTATTTTCTTATAAATGTTTTCAAAACCACCTCAATTTTTAGTTCTTTTTATTGAAAACATGCTCTATAAACCACCAACGCTCCTTGAGAGATGAGCTAGGGTATTCCTCAGAAAACATATAATCATATAAAACCAATTCAATTTGAAGTTTCAGGGAAACATGATAAGAAAAACCCTTTGGTTTGTAATTTTAAAATGTTGATTTTAAAATTATGGTTTTGTTTTGATGCATGAAAATTGGTTGTTGAAATTATTTAAAGAAAGAAAGGTTTGTGGTGTAACACCCCGATAATTTGTTTTATAATTTTAAACACATTAAGTTATGAAAAATAATAATTTAAAATTAAGTGTTTTGATTAATAATAATACTTATAAATAATTATAATTTATAGCTTTCAAATTAATTAATTAATTTTCTAAAAAAAATAATACTATTTTTACACTATTATTTTGTGTAAAAGAATATTTTAATATGAATATATATATTTGATCGATAGATTATTTAATTAAATATTTTAAAGAATAATATATATATATATATTGACTATTATAATTATTTTGATAAATACTAAATTATGTTATGAATATGTTCACTATTAATATGACACCCCAAAATTTTATGTTATGTTTCTTATTAAATAATTTCAATTCATTAGATAGCTTATTATGCATGAAACACTGAGTCTCTGTGAAACAAAACTTTTTTATAGGAGGTGGTTATAACCCTGTTGTTAAACTTAATTTTGCCACTTTTTTTATTTGTATTTCGAAAAAAAGTACATACATGGTTGCGTTTAGTAAAATATTTAGAGACCGATAGGATCAACTTAATTTTTAGTGAATAGTAACTTACCATTATGAATAGTAATGTTAACCTTTTGAATAGTAATTTACCCCTATGAATAGTAATATGACCATTATTAATAGTAACCTTAACCATGGAAATATAAATAAAATTTAGGAACCTTATAAATGAAAGTGAATATTTTAAAAATTAATAATTTAAGTGTTGGTATTTTTGTGATTAATAAATATTTATTTATAATTTCATAATTTAAAAGTAATTTAAAATATAATTCATTTTCATAAAATTTATTACTAAATCAATATTTTTCTGTCCTATTATTTTAGGATAATATAATTATAGATAATTTTTCAGGGTATTATAAAATCAGTTATAATTTTAAAAACTAATTTTTGAGAAAATGGTGATTTTAATTAAAAATTAAAATTTTCATATCTATAAAATCATTTTCATAAAATGGAGTTAATTTTTGGATTATACACATTGAAAAATGGTTAGGTTAATTTTTGGGATTTTTCAGGAATACTTGAATTTTTGGTGAATAGTGAAATTCGATAATTTATTAAATATGCTAAATAAATGAATTTCTGCATCATGCTTGAGTAATGGATGATTTAAATTGTCATTTTTTTTGAACTCACATGCACATATTACTTTTTTTGGTCATAATAATTAGTACTATTTCTTGTCTTGATGAAAATAATAAAATAATGAATAAAATATTGATAAATCACTCCTCTCCTCTACTATAAAAACCACCCCTCACTCCCTCTTCTCTTCACTCCTATAAGACTTTAAGATTCTCAATGTTCTACTCAAATACTCTTCCCAAGTATTTCCCCACATCCATAAGCCCTTGGTCTTTCAAGAAGACCAAAATCCTTTCCCTTAAGGTGGTTCTCAAGGAGGTTATTTCAAGAGGTAATACTCTTCCTTTTTTATTTAATTTCATTTCAATTTATATTCTTTTCTTATTATATCCTAACCTCATCTATCCAAATGATCACAATAACTCCATTATCATCTATATACTGTAATTATATCATGTTAATGTAAGATACATCATCAATATTCTTACTCCTCTTTTATTTTATAAACGAAATCATCGCCTGGGAGGCACCAATTTACAACCTTCGTGGATGAAAAAGTTTAATTCTTCAAATATATTAATAAAACCATTTCAATGTTTTATATATATTGTAAAATTTATAATATAACCATTTTATGTTCTAGAAGCAACATATTTACATAATACTGCATGATAAAATAAAATGAGTTCGTTATGAACCGCTATAAAAATCTAAAAGATTAACACAAAATGAATTATCAAATAATTCATCCTCATACCATGTAACCAAATTATATAAATAACCATTTACACTTATATATGTTCATAGTTAATTTATAAATTAATTCTAGATAATTATATTCATTCCACATGAACTTCTATACTCATACATAAGTATGTCGATCATGAAAACCAAGGAAATAAACGCTCTTGAGCGATAAATTTGTATCTTATAACTCATCCGAAAGGACATAAATGAACTTAATAAAATTATAATAAAACAGATACATGTAGATAAATTTTTTAATTAATTAATTAATTTATTTAATCTGATTATTCAAGACATTAAGATCAAGTGAATAACACATTCGGGATAAGGTATGGGGTTTCTCATCTCACATTTATTCCTGTGAGATTTCCATTGTTTGTCACTTATTTATTTTGTGTGGTGTATGTATGATGTCATTTGATATATAATATCATTATTCTATTTATATTCATGGTATTAAATGATTCATTTGATGATTATTAATTTTTGGTCATGCGATTTGATTGATTACAATGTGGTAAGGGACTGAATCTCAATTTCCATTTCTTTGAGACTTACTTGGTATTGTGAACCTAATCATTTTTATGTGGTGTATCTACTGCCTCATTAAGATCATTTTTTATTTGAAATTATATTACTATAAAATATACATATTCTTTTATAATGGATATTATTATTTTCTCATCTTTATACCCTTTTACATACGGTGTTTATTTTTAATGTTGTTTTAACTGTGGAAATATTGATGAATCTATATCCTCTACTAAATAAGGAAATTGATAAGGCATATCATTCTAGAATTAAACCTTTATATAAGAATTATTTGGACTTTCCGTGATGGTTGGGGCCCATTATATCCCCTCGATGCATTTACAGGTCTCATGAGACAAAACATTTGGCGACAAACCCTTCGAATTTATTTCCAAAACATAATCAGATGGGTTTCTACTCATAGACTTAGATTGTCTCGGCGGTATGATGGTTCAAGTGCTATATACTTGAAATCCAAATAATAATCATTATCTTTATTCATAATTCAATTATTACTTTCCATGAAGTTTTCACTATGAAAAAAATCTATGGATGCATTTTCATTTTCATTTTATTGATGGCATGTTTTTTTCAAATATTCACCATGCCATATTGATTATGTCTAATTGATTATGATTCAATTATTATTATTCCATGATTCCACTAAATTTAACCCTAACTAAGAATTTGATCTCACCCCTTTTATTTTTTTCCTTCCCTAGGTTATGAATAATATATCATTTATTAAGTTTGCAAGGATGTGATTTATTATCTTTTGTTATGTATTATATTTTATTTTATTTTCTCAATGTAAATTTTCCATGTATATAGTTTCTTCAAGACTACTAAACTGATCGGTCCTTCGAGATATGATTATTTGTAATCATGCGAATGTAATCAAGTAATAAACTGGCTCTAGGCTTCTGGGGTCGGGGATTATAGTTGGTATCATAGGAAGTTTAGTAGAAACCTTGGAAACAATATTTAGAAAACATATATTAATGAACAAAACCCTAAGATATACTTTGAGGATAAGCATAAAAGAACATCCTAGAAGTTTAGTAATGTATTGATTTTGTGTATCTTCCTAGTAAATACATCCCTTTATGGATACTATAAGTGTATGTGGTTCTAGCACCAATGTGCCTAGGGGTAACAACTCCGATAAGGTGTTCTGAACTTGACTCGGGGTAACCCGATACACAACAATGGGCCTTAATGCGCACCCAGTTTGACACTCCTAGGGGATATTCATAGGATAATTCAAATTTTTCTTACATACCATTATAAAGGATTTATGATTACAAAGTAACCAAAGTATATGGTTCTAGGATTTATGATGCATAAATTTATGTTACGTGTTATACCATGTTTAGAGTTATATAAAGTTCATAATTTTATGAGCTAATATAGTATATGGAATTTTTTATAAATGGTGCCTATTAGAAGGAATGAGAACTCCACCAATGCATGTGATGAAAAGAGTAAGAAAGATCATATCTCTCATGGTCCTAAGACAAAATTTTGAGAGGAAATAGTATCTAAGGTATCCTCATCATATGAGGAAATAATATCATGTATTAACAAGATAAGTAAAGAATTATCCAAGTCCTATGTATTTGAAGGGAAGTAATATAAGAAAAGGATGGAAGAGAGAAATATAGATAAAGGGAGGAAGGGAATGAGGGTTTTATCACATGTGATAACTGTGGAAAGAATCATCCTGGAAGTTTATTGAAGGGAATGAGAGTCTATTATAAGTGTGGAGAAAACGAACACCAATTTCATGATTACAAGGTTAAGAAAAAAGTTTCCAATATACAATGCTTCAACTGTGAGGAGATGGGACACTATGTGAATCAATGTCCCAAGTGTCAAAGAAATATACCCCAAATAATGCTATTGGATAATGGTCAATTTATTTTACTTCCACAAATAAAAAGGAATAATTAATATGTATATTTATTAATTATGTCATTTGAATATTTTATCAGCAATGTACTGGTTATAATAATTATAGAATATATTAGGATTGTACTACAATACTTTTTTATTAAGGATTTGAGACTATATGTTGAATGGTACCAAGAAAAGATATTCAATAGAAAGTTAAACTTTTTTGGAAAATACATTATTGACAGAAATACTACCCTTAATATATTTATAATGTTGAGATAATTATGAATAAATGATTCATTGAATAAGTAATAACTACCTTGGAACTGATTATTGACTTGTTGAAAAGTGGTCTATGCTATCATCGATGAAGTTTTTAACACTTTTGGATTTAAGGAATATATCCAACAACATGTATCTTACTTAAGGAATACAGAAGAATGCATGTTTCGAATATGGTTTTATGGTAATTTGAGTTATTACCATATTCTAAGAGGATACATGATGAAGTTATTAACATGTTTGTTTGGAAAGTGAAAATTTAGAGCTTCTTCATGTTGATTAAGGGCTAATGATAAATTCATCTTGGAAATTTTGTAACCTTCTTTCTAAAGTGTTGGATCATTATATTTTGGAAAGTTTAACCATTTATGAATGGTTTAAGTTGATCATTGTATGAGGTTTTAGAGGTTAATATATTACTTCACCACATGATACGACATTTGCTAAGAGATGAAGTATAAAAAATTTGAGGCACAATCAAAGGATAAGATTGTGTTTATAAAATAGAAACATATATTTATACTCTTATAGAGTAGAATAATTCCTAAACTCAAGGAAAAGAGTCTTAAATAAAATGTTGTCCTATTATCATAATATTTTATAGTATCAATGATTTTTTTTTCATTATAGTAGTTTATAGTTTTGTAGTAATCAACTTTCATCTGAACATGTTCTCTATCACTTTCCATCAGAACTTCATAGTTTGATTTTTCTTCTATGTCTAGGTTTTTACTTCTAACTAATATCACCCCATTTGAAAGCATAATTTTTGTGGCGACCACCCCATTTCCCTTAACCACTTTTAAGAGTATATTTTATTAACCCTATTTCTGATGTGGGTTTCACACAAGGGAATTTTCAAGTATCAACCTTTAACTTTTAAAGTATTTTGAATTGTGAGGACTCAATTCTGTTGAGGGGGAATAATGTAACACCCTAGTAACTTGTTTTATAATTTTAAATAAATTAAGTTATGAAAAATAATAATTTAAAATTAAGTGTTTTAATTAATAATAATACTTATAAATAATTATAATTTATAGATTTCAAATTAATTAATTAATATTGTAAAAAAACAAATACTATTTTTACACAATTATTTTGTGTATAAGAATATTTTAATATGAATATATATATTTGATAGATATATTATTTAACTAAATATTTTAAAGAATAATATATATATTTACTATTATAATTATTTTGATAAATAATAAATTATTTTACGAATATATTCATTATTAATATGACACCCCAAGATTTTATGGTATGTTTCTTCTTAAATAACTTCAATTCGTTAGATAGCTTATTATGCATGCAACACTGAGTCTCTATGAAAAAAAACTTTATTATATGAGATAGTTATAACCTATCCATTAAACTTAATTTTTCCACTTATGTGATTTGAATTTCGAAAAACAGACATGTACGGTTGAGTTTAGTAAGATATTTAGAGACCGATACGATCAACTTAATTTTTGGTGAATAGTAACTTACCCTTAAAAATAGTAATGGTACCCTTACGAATAGTAATGTAACCTTATGAATATTAATATGACCCTTATGAATAGTAACCTCATCCATGAAAGTACAAATAAAATTTAGGCACCTTATAAATGAAAGTGAATATTCTAAAACTTAATAATTAAGTGTTGGTATTTTTATGAGTAATAAATATTCCATTAAAATTTTATAATTAATAATTAATTTAAAAGATAATTAATTTTCATAAAATGTATTAATAAATAAATATTTTTTGTCCTATTATTTTAGGATAATCTAGTGAGACATGAGATAATTTTTCAGGGTGTTATAAAATCAGTTATAATTTTAAAAACTTATTTTTGAGAAAATGGTAATTTTAATTAAAAATTAGATTTATCATATCTATAAAATTATTTTTCATAAAATGGAGTTTTTTTTGGATTATACACATCGAAAAATGGTTAGGGTGAATTTTTTGGATTTTTCAGAAATAGTTAAATATTTTATGAATAGTGAAATTCTATAGTTTATGAAATATTCTAAATAAATTAATTTATGCATCATGATTGAGTCATGGATGATGTAAATGGACATTGGTTTGAAATCACATGCACACATTACTATTTTTGGTCACAATAATCAATATTATTTCTTGTCTTGATGAAAATAATTAAATAATAAATAAAATATTGAGAAATCACTCCTCTCCTCCACTATAAAAACCACCCCTCACTCCCTCTTCTCTTCACTCCTATAAGCCTTTAAGATCCTCAAAGTTACACCCAAATACACTTCCCTGGTCTCTACTCACGTCCAAGATCCCTTGGTCTTTCCAAAATACCAAAACTGTTTCCCTTAAGGAGGTTCTCAAGGAGGTTATTTCAAGAGGTAATCCTATTCCTTTTTCATTTAATTTCATTTCAATTTATCTTTTTTTCTTATTTTATACTCACCTCATCTGATCAAATTATCATGATAACTCCAATATCATACATGTAATAGAATTATATCATGTTAATGTAAGATACATCACCAATATCCTTACTCCCCCCTCTTATTTTATAAACGAAATCATCATCTGGAAGGGGAAAATTTACAACCTTCGTGGACGAAAAAGTTTCATTCTTCAAATTATTATTCAAATCTATTCATGAAACCATTTTAATGGTTGATATAGATTCTAAAATTTATAATCTAACCTTTTTATGTTCTTTAGGTAACATATGTACATAATACTAAACGATAAAACAAAATGAGTTTGTTATGATCAATAACCGCCATAAAAATCTAAAAGATTATCACTAAACGACTTATCGAATGATTCATCCTCATACCATATAACCAAATGATATATATAACCATTTAAACTTACTTATTTTCATTAATAATTTATAAATTCAATTCTAGATAATTATATCCCGTCCACGTGAACTTCTATACACATACACAAGTATGTCGATCATGAAAACCAAGGAAACAAACACTTTCAAGCGATATATTTGTATATTATAACTCATCAAAAAGGCCATAAATAAACTTAATAAAATTATAATAAATCAGATACATGTAGATAAGGTTATTAATTAATTAATTAATTAATTTAATCTGATTATTTATGACATTAAGATCAAATAAAGAACACATTCGGGTATAAGGTAAGGGGTTTCTCATCTCACTTTTATTTCTATGAGATTTCCATTGTTCGCCACTTATTTCTTGTGTGTGGTGTATGTATACTACTATTTGATATATAATATCATAATTCTATTTATATTAATGGTATTAAAGGATTCATTTGATGGTTATTAATTTTTGGTCATGCGATTTGATTGATTACAATGTGGTAAGGGACTTAATCTCAATTTCCATTTCTTTGAGACATACTTGGTATTGTGCACCTAATCATTTTTATGTGGTGTATCTACTACCCCATTGAGATAATTTTTTTATTTGAAATTACATTCTTATTAAATATCCATAATATTTTATAATGTAAAATATTATTGTCTTATCTATATACCCTTTTACATATGGTGTTTATTTGGAATGTTGTTTTAACTGTGGAAATATTGATGAATCTGTATCTTCTACTCAATATGGAAATTGATAAGGCATATTGTTATGGAATTAAACATTTTTATAAGAATGATTTAGAGTTTCAGTGATGGGTGGATCCCTCTATATCCCCTCGATGCATCGACATGTCTCATGAGACAAAACAGTTAGCGACAAACCCTTCAAGTTTGTTTCCAAAACATAATCAGACGAGTTTCTACCCACAGACTTAAACCATCTCAACAGTGTGATGATTCATGTGCCAGATACATGAATTCCAAATAATAATCATTCTCTTTATTCAGAATTCAATTATTACTTTCCATGAGATTTTCAATATGATAAAATCTATGATGAATTTTCATTCTCAGTTTATTAATGGAGTGTGTTTTTTAATTATTCATCATGACATATTGATTATGTATAATTAATTATGATTCAATTATTATTGTTTCATGCTTCCACTATATGTAACCCTTACTGAGAATTTTATCTCACCCCTTTCATTTGTTTTCCTTCCCTAAGTTATGAAGAAGAGATCATTTATTGGGTTTTCAAGGATGCCGTTTATTAGCTTTTGTTATGTATTTTTTTCTTTTCCAAATGTAAAATGGGTTCCATGTATGAATCTAGTTTATTCAAGACTACTAAACTAATCAGTCCTTCAAGATATTATTCCTTGTAATCATGTCAATGTAATAAAGTAAGGCACCAACTCCAGGCTTCTGGGGTCGGGGCATTACATGTGGAATGGTTTTACATAGATTTTGGAATACATGGTTGGTGTGAGTTAATTTTCATTAGATGAGACCCTATGGAAGGGTAATGTGCCATTGGGAACCTAGTATTAGTAACCTTGTGATGACTTGGTGGATTGAAAAGGGATCACTCATGAGTATGAAACTATCACCTGGGCATGCATGGTGTGTGTGGAGACATGGTTATGGGTATTCCAAATGATTGTAAAAAGGTTATATGATTTTTTATCACTTTTCATGGATTGGATATAAATTATTTTTACTTCTTAAAATTTTTTTATATAAATTTTTCTAACATGTTTTTTCCTATTGGTATGAGTTGGAAAGTCATTGAGGAAATCCTACTGAGTTTAGACTCATCCCTTGATTGGGAATTATTTTTCATTTTCTTATGTAATCTATTGAGACATAGGTAAAGGAAAGGTATCTTAGTTATTTAGTGATGATTCTTGATACTGTGGGCATAACATGTAGAGTTGGAGCTTTGAGCGAGTTGGGTGATGCGGTTGATGTCACATGGGATTTTTGATTTTTATGGTATTTTGGTTCTCTTTGAGTATGTATTTTGGTTTCTGCTTGTAATATGATATGGTTTATTGGTTTTGTTATGTTTTGAGTTTTATTTGGTACTCATATGTTATATAAAGGTTTGGTTGGTTATTTTTTATGTAGTTTGTATGTTTTATCTTTCGAATGGAAAATTGTCCCCCAAAGGTTCTTGAGGACCTTGGAATTTATTGTCAGCCTTTTGTGTCTTGGGGATGTTACCTAAGTCCTAGTAGCACACCCATAACTTCTCAAGATTTTTAGGAGGGGTGAGATGTTACACAATATGTTCTTCAAATGGTCTTATGGCATCACTGAAGAGTGATCCATGTAGCTTTCATTCCTAGTAAAGTTAGAAGAAGTGTCCAAATAATCCCATTCATTAATGTCATCAGCATAGATTGTATCATAAGGAATCCTACTGGCCTGATCCATCATATGGAAATCAATTTAAAACTATATAGAGGAGTGGGGGTCATTTATGGGAACAAAAATGTTCCTTGAATCACTTCTGTCAGCCACCTTGACACCTTCCATGGGGACCACAACAACCCAATTCCATCATTAATTGGTTTGGGTGTCTTATCCCATAATCTTCACAAGGATCTCTTGTTTCTCTCTTAGACTTTGGAAAGCTTAAGATATTTCCCATACTTTTAGGATTATAGGAATATGTCTCTACAACTATCTAGAACCTATCCCCTATTTACCAGAATGGGGATTGTTGAGTGACATGTTTAATACTGTACATATATATAGTCTTATATAGAATGTCATTTTCAAAACTATTCACTGGAAAGTCTATACCACCCAACATAATAGGAAATCCTCATATGTGATCTCTTTTATATTCATATTGATGAATATTGTAACTTTCTAACATGAATATAATTTATGTATTAATATAAAAATTAATATGAAAATTTGACACATTAAATTTATATAGAGAATAACTAATATATTGAAAATTTTAATACACATATATTATAGTATATAATATTGTGTGTGTAAAATATTTTAAATTTAGTGTTGGTTTTTTAAGATGGGGTTGAAGCCTCTTTTTATTATGAAAGCAAAGAAATTTTTCTATTTGGGTAGAGGGTGACCCATTAAAAAGATCATAGGCCTAAAGCCAAGTGACACATGAACATAGCCTAAAGACCCAGAGCAGCCCCATGCCAGCATCATCCTACCTACATCATCAGGCCTACATCATGCCAGCATCACCATCTGCCTACATCATATCTGTATCACTGCCTGCATCATAAATCCACCTAGGGGATTTCTAGGATTCAAACACCAGTTATTTGGATGTAGGATTATGGGTTTTACCACTCAAGAACCACCCCAACTACAAAACATGTGTATGGGTTATGCTTGACTACCAGGGGGAAACCAAGCCCATAGATTGTCTTGCATTCTCTGACTAGGTATACAAATAAACATAATATTTTCATCCAATTTCCTTCTAGGAATGTGTGTGAGTAATTTAACTGTTGGGATGCTTGAAATTTAATTTTCCACATATTAACTTAGTTTTATCATACATGTGTATGAAATAATTTCATTTTTCATGTAGTTTTATATACTAAAACTACATTTTATATTCAATATGTATACAATTTCATTTTACTTATACATGCACTCTCCTTTTATCATATATAGTCAATATCACGAACCACATCTTCATGCAAGACACAAAATGAAAATACTTTATAATAAAGGGATCCTATATTGAAACGTTAATTAATTTTATAAAATATCCATATCCTTAACATGAAATTTATATATATATATAATTCTATATACAATAGCCACACATGATATACATCATAGAGTATATAATATATGAATAATTTTTATTATGTAATCATGTTTCGTCTATTAATCTAATAATTTATTTTTTCCAACATATTTTTTTTACAACATTGATGATGAAGATTCACTAAAAACTAACAATGTTGTTAATTTGGATTCCACCATTTCAACAATCAAATTCCAATGAAATTTTTCTTCTAACTTTAATAATTAGAAAATAAAGACTAATAAAACTTACTAGATTTATTTTTTAGGAGATGTCTACTAATATTTTTTTTGTTTCTTTAAAATAGATATTCAATAATTAGAACATATTATCTCTGAATTTCAATGATTGGATTAAAAAAAATTAATGATTGCATACTTTTATATTTTATATAAAATAAAACTGACATATAACACAAAATCATATTCCTCATTATGTGATTCTATATGAAAATTCTTTATTATACTTATCAAATCCATTTAACATATTTATTGCATATATTTGTTCTTTTACATATTTTTTAATGCAATACAGAGCTTTTATTTCATTTCTTACTGCATTCCTTATGTATTACAATGTTCATGTTCAAATGTTGTATGATAATCCTCTGTTGAAGCAGAAACATCAGCTTCTCAAATCCCCTATATCACCCTCAAGGTGAGAATTACAATCATGGTCCTCTACCTCCACCTCTAGCAATGTGATGGAATTCAATGTACTCATCTAATATGACTTGAGAGTATCAGCACCACCCCAACCCTCAAACTCTATATTATGGTAATAATTTCTTCTTCTCACCTACTTGTTTTCATTGAAAATAGATCTTGGTAAATTTTATATAGGTTTTGGGTCTTATTTTATGATTTTAACTAATGTAACTACATTGCATGATTTTTTTTTCATGTTTTTTTACAATAGATTTGTGAACCTTTTAGTATGGTATTGATCTTGAATTTGTTTCTGAAACTTGTTGGAGTTGGTTCCCTAGAACCAACTTCTATGTACTTTATGATAACCTATATTCATAGTTTTGAATATTAATAAACTTTTTATCACATCATTATTGTTCTTCTATGTAACATTGTATTTCACAATGTCCCAAGAGTAGTTGTCACACTAACAGTTCATAGTAGTTACCCGCTATGATGAGAACCCAGAAGTGCTACGACACTATTATTTATATATGTTCTAGAGCTAGATGATATCATTTGAGGGGAACAAATGATACATACTATTAGGGGTGGAGACTCATAGGACTTTGAGGCACCTTCTCATGGTATACACCCTTGGCAATATCCTGTAGGATATTATGAGAACAAGACCCACCAGTAGGAAATTCACATTTATATGTGTCATTGGATGTTCCTATCTGCAGATGTGTGTATTGGTCATTATACTTAAATATTATTATTAATGAGTATTATGAGTCATGTATTTTCATGTATTGACGAAAACCGCGATGACAGATGTTCGCGGTGAAGTACGATATGTTGGGTGCGTCATAATTAATATTGCATTAATGAATAATGTGATAAAGAATTTGTCCCTTATGTTATTTAACGAAATTTGATATCTTAAAAAACTTTTATGGAAATGATATATCCAAAATAAATCCATATCCATGGTTTTCTATTGGCAGGTTCTATTTTCATAAATTCAAAGAAAGAGGCATCGAGCACATAAGTTGATAACACCAACATGGTAGCTGCTTGATTTGAGATATTGTGATAAAGGGATTATATTACACAGTAAGCATCTGTATGAGGTATTATGTCATTTTGACATTAAATTATTTCTCTATGAGTGCTTTTTTATATTTCTAGACACGAACCTTGGACTTTAGGCTGCTCCGCCTAATGCCACTGAGAAAAAGGCCTAGAGGGTCACATACTAAGTGTATTTGGAATCTCAGTTAAATAATATATTATTATTTATTATTTAATAAGTTGAATAAACATTATCCCTGCATAAAGTTTAATAATTATTCATGTTTTTTTAATCGTATATATCTCATCACCGGTTATTTGAGAAAATATAATGTGAGCGGAATATTTAATAAATATTTATTTGTTATTCAAGTGAATATAATATTTATTTATTTATTAGTGAATAATGTAGTGATATTTATTGAAAAAATAAATATATATTATTCAAGGTCTGATAAATATTATAGAGGAATGGAGGACCAATATTTTAGGTTCGGTGAGAAATAATAAATATTGAATACTATTTGATTAAATAATATTTAATTATAATTTACAAGTTAAGTGCATGTCGAGAAATAATGATGTTCTTATTATTATTTCATATAGAGTTTCACTAGGATTAAATAAATAATTAATGGAACCTATGCAATTATTTTATTTTAACCCTAGAAATATATAAACCCAATTATGTTATTTTTCAAGAGAGACAATTCATTTTGTTTTGGGTTGTGCAAAACTGAATTGGAGAATTATCTCAATCCCTTGAGATATATCTCTTCTCTAAGAATTATCTCAAGAATAGAGAGAAATATTCCTCCACCAGATCAAGGAGAATTATTTGGAAGTGGTTCTTGAAGTGATCAAAGGCGGGCGACATAAGTGCAAGGATATGTCATGCTAGCACCCAGATATTCCTTCGGCGATGTCTAGAGATTCATGAAACACGTGTGGATCACCGCTAGAGGGAATATGCACTTGATTACTTCAAAGAAATGAAAAAAATGTTGATATATTTCTAGATTCATAAATGAAGAAATAATTCCAACAAGGATAATTATTTAATTGATTAAATTTGTTATAAATAATATGTGATGATCCTCCCTCTAGTTTTAGAATAATTTCTTTTGTATAGTTATTTGATTTAATTCCATTGATCAAGACGTTCAACATTGTGTTAAATCTTAGATTAATAATTGATAATGGAAAAAAGCAGAGTTGGACACCATCCATCACATGGTTCCACTATGCCTAGAACCTACAAGTGGTATCAGAGTGGTCACATAATTATTTATAATTATTTAAAGATTGTTAGTGATTTGCGCATTTTAATTTTTTTTTCAATTCAAGTTTAATCATTTTTTTAATATGAATTGTGATATCTTATTCTTCCTCTTTCATTTATCATGTATCTAATCTAGATGATTAATTTTATAATTAAAATAAAATTGAGGAACTCATCCAGAGGTGCCAAGGATTCTGTCCAGATAACATAGGAGTACACGCCGTGTAATCGGAATTACACGTCATGTATTCATGTTCAATGCACCAAGATTTAATTCAGAAATTACTCAAACTATGTGCATTTTAGACATGAAGTGTAGTTAATTATTACACTATGTGTTGATCAGGACAGACTGGCACACAATCAACCAGAGTACATACCATGTAGCCTGTGTACATAGTGTGTAGTCCCTTTGAGTCAAAGATGGTCCATGGATATCAATACATGGCCTACCTAACTGGTGACCATGTAATTAGGAGAACACACAACATGTAGCCCATTGTACATGTCGTGTACTCCATTTTAAGGGGTAAGATTTACACACTGAGTCCCAAGGCATGTACCCCAGATAGAAAGTGAGAGATGTACACCTCATTTAGATTAGATGCACACACCGTGTACTTAAATATTACACAGATTTAAAATTTATTTGTTATACTATATAAAATATGATACATTATTTGTGTGTGGTCATAAAGATAGGACACTCCATGTGATAAGTTTTAATATACATCAATATATAAATGTTTAATTAATATATATGTAATGTTTAGATCAACATATCATGTATGAGTCGTATTACAAGTTGTTACTCTACATGCATTGAATCATAACACATGGTCTAAAAATCATGTATTTCATGCAATCATCTGTGAAGTACACATCATGAAAGTATGTGATAAGTCATGTATTCCATACATCACAAGACTAAAATAGTATATGAGTATAATACATGTTGGGTATAATCGGATGGGTATTCATTGTATTTCCTTCAAGGAACATTTTTGTACACATTTAATTTTAAATTATTTTTATTTAATTTGTTTAAAATTATAATGGATGAGAATATCAAGGAATTTCAGATAAGAATTATGATAAAATAATTGATTAATTGAATATGATAACTAATTGATTCAAGTGCGGTTTATCTTAAATAAGAACTATTAAGAATTGAATTCTAGTTTTATTAAATACGTAATTCGTTGCATGCATGTGGATGATCATAAGCTAGACCAAACCTTTGTATGTGATTTGTTTCATTTAATTTATTATTAAATTAAATTATTTTTTTGTGTGCCTTCTATCCTCTTATAATGTAAGGGCCTACATGCTCATGGTTTCTTTTATGTAAACCCTTTTTTCCCTCACCTGCATGTGAGTAAAATCATATGTAAAGGATAAATCTACCAAGCTAGTGGAGGCGTGTCATGTTTTGAGCCAAGGAAAAACCAATCCAAGATAGATAAATTGGTGGATATGTGGAAAGCTATAACACAAACCTTAAATGGTTCAGGGTATTTTTTCCCTAGGTCAATGGTTCGTTCATCAACTACTAGATAAGATAACCACTATTGAAAGCTCTTGATCATACTGAATTATTATTTTATTTATGTTAAGTTGTATGGTTATTTCATTATGGATATTTTTTCACGATCACATAATTAATGAAGTTAACGATCATGAAAGACAAAACTAAAATAAATTATCTTATGCATAAATATTATCTAAGGCATGGTTAATCACTTAAGTAAATCCACTTAATATTAACAAGAATGTAATAAAGATAATAATTGGAAATTTATTCATAAAAGGATAAAATCCATATATCATATATATTAAGTCTATGTAGCCTTCAATTACTTCAGTTAAAATTAAACCATAGTTCAAAGTGCTTGAGCAGCCAAAGTTGGGGTGCTTTCAATTATGAGGGAATTCTAAATTGATGTTTTGGGTTGACTTAACTTAGTTCACATCAAGGGTTTACTTCTAAAGTAATACTTGGTGTAATTGAGAGGCAAATGTTGAGGAAATATAATTTAAGGATTTCATGATTGGGGAGTCCAGTCAATGGATCAAGTGACTATGAGTTAATGCAGTTGGAATTTGGAATGCCTACCTAAAACCATTCAAATTTCATGACCAACCAAAGTTGGGGTAATGATAAGGGGGATATGGATCCTTTCCACTAGGATTTACAAGAAATAGGATATTCTTAAGTCAATGGTGAGGGCTGTTGGGTTTCAATAAAATAGTCGAAGACTAATAAATATAATATTTATTTATTTTTATAATTTTTATAAGATAAAGTACTAAAATTATGCTTATCTTATTTTATAGAAATAGAATTAAAATGACTTCAAACATATCATTGTGATCTATACTTGAGAAGTAAAACCTTCTCATTAGCACAAATTTCCAAGAATGGAAAAGGAACCTATGTTTCATCCTTCACTATGAAAGAAAATTATATGTGATGGAAGAACCTTTTCCAGTTTCACCTGGTAATAAGGCAAGTAATGAAGAGCTATCTATTTATGAGAAATATCTGAATAATGCTACAGATGTTCATTTTTTCATGTTATTATCCATGTCCAATGAGCTTTTGAAGCAGCATGAGGATATGGATGCCTATATCATGATGTATCACCTTCAGGATCTCTATCAAGAGAAGGTGAGACAAGAGAGGTATGAGATCTCCAATGATTTGTTTACAACTAATCATGGAGAGTCTGTGCCAGCTAGACCTCGTATAGTCAAACTATTGGATACATTGAACACCTTAAAATCTTAGGGATTAAATTCCCATATGAGTTTCATATAAATCTCATACTTTCATCATTTCCCAAGACCTTCTCTAGCTTTATTGTTAATTACAATATGAGTAATAATGAGAAGAGTCTTTTGGAACTTCTTACTTTGATTCACAAAGTGGGTTAGGACATGGGGAAAGATAAAACCGTAGTCCTTCTAGTTAATAATAAAAGTAAGAACAAGGAAAAGGGGACCAAGACCTATAAACAGTCTAAATCTCTTGATCACCATCCTTCTAAGAAGAAGAAGATCCATAGGTAGGGTAAGAAAAAGGAGGCATTATGTTTTTCATGTGGTAAGCTAGGACACTGGAAGAGGAACTACACCCAAAAGCTAGGGGAAGCTAAAGGTTCCTTTGTTATCGAGTATAATATTCACATATCTACACTTTGGGTATTAGATATATATTTTTGTTCTCACAACTATATCCAAATGTAGGAACTGTGTATATTTTTAAAGATTTATAAAGGATAGGTGGATCTGAGAGCCACTAATGGTGTAAGGATGGATACTCTGGCCATTGGTGACTATCATATTTCATTGCCAACATGAATTATTTTAGTTTTGAAATATTGTTATTATGTACCTATAGTTACCAAGAACATAATTTATGTATCATTCCAAGATACGAATGGGTTTATTTTCAAGTTTATAAATAAACGTTGCTTCTTTTATAAGGATAACATATTTTATGGTATGAAACATTTAAATAGCATTATTTATGTATTAAATTATGAAAACTAAGTATTGGAAATTTATAACGAATCATGTTCACATGACTCATATAACACCCAAATTTGGCATCACCATCTTGGTCATGTAAACGAGAAGCATTTGACAAAGTTATATCAAGATGGTTATTTAGACACTTCTAATCTAGAACCACTTGAAATATTTCATGCTTGTTTACAAGTAAAAATGACTAAACCACCCTTTGGTGGATAAGGTGAAAGGTCCATAGAGATTCTAGGATTGATACACACTGATGTGTTTGGACCATTTATAGTAGAAACTAGAGGTGGATATTCTTACTTCATAACTTTTACTGATGACTTGAGTAGATATGGTTATGTATACTTAATGAGATATAAGCCTAAGTATTTTGATAAATTCAAGGAATTTAAAAATGGAGTAGATAATCAAATGGTAATAAGATAAAGAACCTTTGATCGGATCGAGATGGAGAATATCTTAACCAAGAGTTTATCAACTTTCTATGGGAGTTTGGGATTATATCTCAACTCACTCCACATTATACACCATAGTGAAATTGTGTTAGTAAAAGGAGGAACCATACCTTGTTGTACATGGTAAGGTCGATAATGAGTGATGCAGATCTTTCATTATCCTTTTAGGGATATGCATTACAAACTGAGGCATACACAATAAACTGAGCACTAAATAAAGCAGAAAATGGAATTCCCTTCAAGTTATGGAGTGGAAAGAAACCCATTTTTTGTATACACGTATATGGGGTTTAAAGGTATTTTTAAGGCCTTATCAAGAAACAAACTAGCACCATGGGGAACAAAGTGTATCTTTATAGGGTATCCTAATGAAGCAAAGGGATACTGCCTATACAAACCCTTAGATAAGAAAGTGAATGTAGCTAGACAAGCCATATTTCTTTAGAGGATCACATCCTCAAAAAGGATAGTGGGATCAAGATTGATTTTGATGAATTTGATGATCAAGATACACAAGAGTTGGTATAGGAATATATTCCATAGGTCCTCATGAAATAAGTAGTTCCAAAAACACAAGTACTACATAGAAATGCAAGAGACGTAAGAGGACCAGAGAGATATGGTTTTCTAGTCACTAAAGATGGTGACTCATTATTGGTTGAAAATGATGAATCTCTCTCCTACAAGGAGGAAGTAGAGAGCTCATAAGCCACAAGATGGAAAGAATCCATGAATCCTGTAATGGATTCCATGTATTAAAACTAAGTTTGGGTTTTAATTGATGCGCTAGTTTATGTAAAACTCATTGAATGCAAGTGGGTATTCAAGTGGAAACTAGACATAGAAGATAAGGTAAATACCTATAAATAAAGTCTAGAGGATAAAGGGTTTAAATAGCATTAAATAATTTACTATGATGAAACCTTTTCACTAGTTTCCATGTTTAAATCTATCAGAATTATACTTTATATAGAAACTTACCATGACTATGAGATTTGAAAAAATGGATGTCAAAAAATACATTGCTTAATGGGAACCTTTAGAAAGATGTCTATATGACACAATGAGAAGGGTTTGTGAATCCAGGTGATGTTAAAAGGATTTAAAATTTGCAAAGATCCATTTATGGATTCAATATAGCAACCAGGTCATGGAACATTCAATTTCATGAACCCAGAAAAGAATTTGGTTTCATTAAGAATGAATGTGAGTTGTGTGTTTACAAGATGTTTTGTGTAAATGTGGTCATTATACTAGTAGTATATGTTGATGACATATTACTTATTGAAAGCAACATATTGGTCTTACAGTTAGTTAAGGATTAGTTAAAAAAGTGTTTCTCCAATAAGGACTTAGGTGAAGTTGCCTATATTCTAGGAATTAGGATCATTTGTGATAGATCCAAGAGGATTATTGGACTAAGTCAAAGTACATATATTGACCAAATAATAAAGATATTTAGTATGGATCAATCCAAGAGGATTTTGGTTCCAATATCACATGGCTTACATCTTTCTAAGAAAACGTGTCCTCAAACACAACATGTGAAAGAGAGAATGAGTAATATCTCATACACTTCAATAATAGGATCAATCATATATGTCATGTTATATACTAGAATTGATGTTTACTATGCATTGATAATGGAAGATAGATATCAAGAAGATCCAGGAGAACAACATTGGTCTGCTGTTAAGGTTATCCTTAAGTATCTGAGAAGAACTAAGGATATGTTCCTAGTATGTGGAGGAGATGAGAAGCTCGTCACTAGAGGTTATACTGATGATAGTTTTCATACAAATTAAAATGACCTGAAGTCTCAATCAGGATATGTTTTTTGTCTCAATGGAGGAGCTGTGAGCTAGAAGAGTTCAAAGTATCCAATTATTATTGATTCTATAGTAGAGTCCAAGTATATAGCAGATTCTGGTGAAGCTAAGGAATTTGTTTCAATTCAGAAATTTTTATTGGAGCTTGATGTGGTACCTAGCAATAAAGACCCTATCACATTGTATTGTGATAATATTATAGCAATGGCTCTTGAAAAAGAGATAAGGTCACACCAATGGAAAAAAATATACACTATACTTATCACCTCTTGAGGTATTTCTATCAGAGGGGTGAATTTATAGTGAACAGAGTACCCCCAAAAGAGAATGTGGAGGACCCCTTGGCTAAATTACTATCTCAGTAGAAGCATGAGTATCATGTGATAGCTAGTGGACTGAAGGTTGTTAGAAGTTGGCTCTAGTGCAAGTGGGAGTCTGTTGGAGCTGGTTCCCTAGAACCAACTTATATGTACTTTATGATAACATGTATTCATAGTTTTGAATATTAATAAACTTCTTATCACATCATGATTGTTCTTCTGTGTAACATTGTATGTGATAATGTCCCAAGAGTAGCTGTCACACTAAAAGGTCATAACAGTTCTTCGATATGATGAGAACCTTTAAGTGCTATGATTCTATTCTTAATATATATTTTATAGCCAGATAATATCATTTTAGGGACACAAATGATACAAACTATCAGGGGTGGAGAATCATAGGACTTTTAGGAACCTTCTCATGGTGTACGCCCTTGGTAATATCTAGTGGGATATTATGAGAACAAGACCTACTAGTAGGAAATCCACATTTATATGTGTGAAAGGCGTTGTTTTGGGTGCTTTCAAATGATTTTTAGTTTCGGGTTATTTAGGTGCAGCAGAGTGGCTGACCAAAGTCGTCTCTCAAAGGATGAAGTAATTTAAGAAAATATATTAAAGGTATTTTAAAAATAAAATTAAATAACTAAAAATACTACTTTAAATGATGGGGGTTGTTTATCATTTATAAAACTAGAAGAATTTTTCTGGAAGAAGATTGCATTTTTTTTGAAATGAAGTTCGATTAAAAAGACACAATAAGAAGATGTTTTTTAGAATATATTTTAAAAGGAATAATAAATATATCTCTACCTATTCACTTAATTATTAATAATTAACATTTAAATTAATCTCAACTTAATTTTGATCTCCTAATTTGTTAATCCCCGAACCCTACGAGAATTAACTTTACCACAAAGATGAAGTGGATTAAACCTTAGGCTATCTTCAGAACATGAAATTGCAGCACCCTTCTTTGATTGATGTTCTAAGAATAAATTATGGTAAGTGGTAAATTAAGTCACATATCCATTCTAGAAATGAGGAATAATTGAGTTTAAGGATTATATTTTAACTCTACAAATTGATCTCGTGTGGTTTAGAATTACCGATTAAGTTTGCACTTTCATAATTCACACAATTCTCAACCTCGCGTGTTTTGTGTTTATTGTTCAATTGCTCACTTAGTTTCATTTAAATTAAAAACTAAATTAATAGATCATATTAAGTGAATTACAATAGTTCATTTATTCAAAATAAATGGATGAAGGAGGTTAGAGGTATATCGATTACTAAAAAAGAACTACTCTTCTATGGGCGGTGTAGTCATCGTAAAAACGTTTTGCATGTGAAAATGTTTAGAAAGGGTATAACCTAATTTCAATTACACTCTTGATTCCAGACCAAATAGGATGAGTAGATAAGAATATAATTGAACAAAATATAATAAAAGATAATAAATAGAAGAGGAACAAATAATTTTATTATGAAAACACAAACATTACAACATGAGAAAGAGAGGAAGATTTTGATGAAGGGATCCTTGCTTCAAGAGCTACCCCTATGAGTATAGAAAGTTACAGAACCTTCAAGGTGATTATAGGAATCCTATGTAACTTAAAAATGGAAGATCTTCACTCCTTGGCCGAACTTGCAAATGGGGGCCCAAGGTTCCAATTTATAGCCAAAATGGGAAGTGGTTTTGGGCACCCAAATTCCGAGATACCATTTGTATCTCAGTTATGGGTTCGTAAATGGCCTTATCTCGACTGTAACAAAAGGGAAAAGTTTTTTTCCAGAATATTGACTATCTACATGTCAAATTTTGCATCCAAAGGAGGATTAAAGTGTGAGATATGGTCGAAATAATGAACCAAATCTTTAACTTTTTGCAGATTCTATCCCCTAGACAGATTGGTTCGGATGGACCCCTTAATGGATAAATTGGGGTTCTGTTTCTTGAGATGAGTTTTAGAACATGAAGTTATGGAGAGGACTAAAAACGTTCATCCCATTTGGAGGTCTTGAGTTTGAAAAATGTGAAAAATAGTAGACAGATGTCCTTGGGCTTCCATGTAGTTTGGCCCATTTTTCTTCTAAATCATCTCTAACCCTCCAAATCACCTCCACCTACAATGAAATCACCAAAACAAGAATAATTTACCTTTTTAAAAGTGATAAAAATTTAATAATTTAATCAAATAGGATGTTAAATTTAAGATAATATTTGTAATTTTAAATACAAAACAAGTTTAAGACAGTGATGTGAGGGTGAAATAAAGCAGTGAATCGTGATGCGATCACACCCCCACACTTACCCTATTACACTCTTTGAAAAAACCTCATATCATGTATTACAAAAATTTTTGACAAGTAAACATAAATATAAAATCAAAACAAATTTTAAAACACATATCCTTGAGATCTAAAAATTCAACACCAATAAACAAAATATATCATGCCTCATAAAAAATATTATTTAGAGTTCTCTATTTATGTCATTCAATATATTTTCACTTCATTTTTCCTCCCATTCACACAAAACACTTACCTCAATTTCATTTTCTCTCATTTAAAAAATGTCAAATTTTCAGCAATTTCTTTCTCATCCAAACTCATATAAGGGTCACCATAGGCTTGATAAATTCCTATATCTCCACCCGATGTGAGTCAAGGACATATGTTTATCATGAGGAATTTTATGGGTTATTCTGTGGATTTCGGTTGGTAGGATTTTGATGTGAAATTTTTTGAGGTGGAATAAAGAGGGATTGGCTCTTTTTGAAGCAAAATTTCATTATTCTAATTTTCACTTAAATATGGTCTCCTCCTTAATCCCCTTAGTATCAATTCATCTCCATCATCATAAAAACTCATGGAAAGATTTCACCATTCATCATTTCAGCAAAAAAAATTCAATCTTCTCAAACATAGTTTTTTGTGAAAGCTCTAAATAGGCACAACTTTATTTCTTTATTGGATGCTCTATAAAGGCACAACTCCTTTTATCATGAAATCTCCAAAAAGGCACAGATTTCAACATAATGTTTTTTTAGCAGCAAACACATCTCTTTAACATTTTATTATCCTCCCAAATTATCACAAAATGAGGTATCACAATACATGATAGCTTCCCTCACACTTAGTTCAACTAGATCATGTAATTTTACTTCAAGAGTGGGATGGATAGGGAAAATTGGCTTGTAATGTGGCTAACCTAACAGGTTGTTAATGGATTCTAAGGGATATAAGGATTAAATATTCAAAGTAGACCATTATAAAAGGATTATTAGAAAATGGGGATTTATAACCAAAGAAATGCCTCAATCATTTAAAACACAATACCTCAAACCCTCAAGTTTTGATAGGAATAAATCAAATTCTGGTTAAATTAAGCATGGTTTGGTTCTCTCAAGAAGTAAGGTAAATGTAAAGAATATGAAAATAATGGTTCATAATACTCATAGGAAAGTGATTTCAAAAATAAATACATTGAGATGTGGCATGGGATTCAAGATTTAGAGTACTTTTCATGAAATTACTAAATATTTGAACTTGAAAAAAAGTCATTTTCAGCATTCATTTAAGCTCATTTTCATGGGATAAATTGTTTCACTTATTGATATAGATTTTAAAATGTTGATGAGAATCATTTTAGCTCAAAAGTTTCAGAAACACACAAAAATTGAGAAAAAACACAATTTAAAAAAATACATAAAAATAATTTAAATTACTAAACTAAAAGGTTCCCTCCCCCACACTTAAAATATTGCATTTTCCTCAATGTGAACCCATGAGATGATATGTGAAAATGGAATACATAATTTTAAATATAAAAAATAATATAAAAGTAAAAGGGTTAGGAACACCCTGATATTCTCAAGTGATGATGGGGTCATGCAGTGTGATGAAATCCACTACATCGGTAGAAATTCCCTCAATGTATTGCTTTAAATGTTTCCCATTGACTGTAAAGCTTCTTCCAGTGTACTCTTGTGTGATCTCCACTACACCATAAGGAAAAATATTATATATAATATAAGGACCTAACCATATGGGACACAACTTACTAGGCATCAACTTTAGTTGTGAACTGTAAAGAATGACTTTCTCTTCAACAAGAAACTCCCTTTATTGGATCATTATATCATGATATGATTTTGATCTTTCCTTGTATAGCCTTGAGTTATCATATGATGAAAATCAAATATCCTCAATCTCTTGAATTTTTAGCTTCCTTCCATCTTGGGCTAAATCCATGTTGCAATTCTTTATTTCCCAATATTCTTGATGCTCGACTTCCACTAGGAGATGACAATCTTTCCCAAAAATAATTTGAAATGGGTACATACTGATGGGGTTCTTGTATGTTTTCCTATAAAACCAAAATGCATCATCCAATCACTTTCTCCAATCCTTCCTATTTGGATGCACGATTTCCTCCAAAATCTGTTTCAACTCCCGATTTGAAACCTCAGCCTGGCAATTTGTTTGGAGTGGTATGGTGTTGATGTTTTGTGTGTCACCCCATACTTCTGAAGGAGGGAATCCAAAATCTGATTATAGAAGTGTGTCCCTTGGTCACTGATGATATCCATTGGTACTCCAAACCTGAAAAAAAAATTGTGTCTTGACAAAGTTTTCTACAACATGAGAATCATCAGTCCTGGTGTCCTTAGCCTCCACCCATTTACTCTCATAATCAACAGAAACCAAAATATACAAAAAAACAAATGAACTAGGAAAAGGAAAGATAAAACCAATTCCCCAAACATAAAAAATATCACAAAATAATATGGGTTGTTGGGGCATCTCGTGTCTCCTAGGAATATTTCCACTGTGTTGGCAACATGAGCACGACTTTCAAAACACACACTATAAATATAATATATATATTTTAAATATATTTTAGATAAGTATAAATATATATTTACACTTAATATACTTAATATATAAGATATTTAGTGAAAATGGCTTATAAAAAAATTTAAAAAATATTTTTAATTAATAATTTTCTAATTATTATGGAGTAATAGTCATTTAATAACAATTTTAAGACTAAAAAAATAAAAAAATAAAATAAAAAGATCGAAAATATGTTGAAAATGCAACTCGAACTTCAAATGACCATAACTTTTGTTCTGGGTGTCCGTTTGAGCTCTACCACATATCAAATCAAAGCCCGCGATGAGATCATCTGTCGAGATGATTAGGAGGACCATAGTCATGGTTTTTTAAAGGCCAAAATAGGCCCAGAAGGCCTCAAAAACGGAGTTTTTAGTCGGGATACCTTGATTTTTTTAACATTTTGTGGATTTTCAGCCTCATTTAAGGGGGTATTATTGGCTTTTTTGGTGGGGACTAAATTTATTCCATGGTATTAGATTCATATTGATATTATGTCTTTGAAATTTTATCGTTTTTTATAATGCACTTCTTTTTATAATCAAATATATAACAATATATACATATTTTTTTATATATTCACACATAAAAATTTAATTATAAATATAAATAATAAAATATATTTACATATAAAATATATTAGCTTTATAAAAATAATAAATAATATCCATTTTATTTAAAATACAAATATATGAATATTTATATACCTATATATTAATCTAACTATATATATATATTAATATAACTACATATATATATATTAATATAACTATAAATATATATATATTAATATAACTATATATTAATATTAATATAACTATATATATATTTTAATATAACTATATATATATTAATATAAATATATATTTCTATACGAATAAATATAACTAAATATATATATAAATAAATAGATATATCACTAATAGGAGAACAAATCAATATAGGGTAGTGGCAAAGGCTTCAGGCGCGCAGGGGGGAGGTCTCGAGATCAAATCCGGGTGGAGGCAGGGACGTGTGCGCATGGGTGAATCTGGGGCTAGCGCTGATAAAGGGTCGAGGGGTGCGTGCGGGTGCTGGAGGACGACAGAAAAGTGCTATAAAAGGGGGGCTCTAGCGCTATAAAAGCCCCCCTGATTTCCAGGTTTTTTTTAATTTTTTTAACTTTTATCAGCGCTTTAAAGAAGCACTGATAAAAGGGGTCTTTTATTAGTGCTAAAAAGAAAGCACTGATAACAAACCTTTTTATCAGCGCTTTTTGGAGTGTTGATAAAGGGGACCATCCCTTTAACTTCGCCAGCATTTATAGCGCTTTTTTATTCTGTTAAAGGCCATTTTTAGCGCTGTTAAAAGATGTATTTGTAGTAGTGACAGGAGCATCATGGAATAATCTAGGACAATATAATCCAGATTCTAAGACTTTCCTAGATGTTGTTTGTGGTCCAAAGTGTCCTCACATGAAAGTGTATGGTAGAAATAAAGAACATACTCAAAATCATGATCAGGAACACACCCCCTAATAACTTGATCACTAAACATGTGCCAAAGGTATGGATCATACCAAACATAAAATCTTGACTCACTATTTAACTTTTGGAAATGATGTTTCTTTAAATTTGTAGGAATTTCATAGTCAACAAGGTAGTTAACTAAATCAGCATACCAAGAATTTGTACCTGAGATGGAATAAATACAATCATCAGGGAAAGTGTCCCAAAGTGGTACCTGGTCCAATGTGTCATCCTCTAGTGTGTGAGTAATCCTACTCATGTGGTCTGCCACCAGATTTTTTGACACCTTCTTTTCCTTTATCTCAATATCAAATTCCTAAATAAGGAACATCCATCGGATTAGCCTGGTCTTTTCATCTGGCTTCTTCAAGAGGTACCTCAGAGCTGCATGGTTAGAAAAAACCACTACTTTAGAGACCAATAAATATGAATGGAATTTATCTAAATAAAATATAACAGCAAGAAGCTCATTTTTTGTGGTTGTGTAGTTTGATTGGGCTGAATCCAGTGTCCTTGATGCATTGGAAATCACATGTGAACATCCCTCCACCCTCTGAGATAAGACAACTCCAACAGAAAAGTTGGAGGCATCACACATAAGCTCAAAAGGAATCTCCCTCCATGGGAGCTATATGATCAGTAGAGTGGTCATACACTTATTTATCTCATCAAAGTAATTCATATAAGAATCATCAAACACAAAATCAGAATTCTTTTGAAGTAATCGTGACATAGGAAGAGCAATCTTACGAAAATATTTGATGAAGCGCCGATAAAATCATGTATTCCCTAGGAAAGATTTAACATCATGCACACATGAAGGATAGGGTAAGGATGAAATAATATCTACCTTAGATCTATCAACCTATATCCTATTTTTTAACACTACATGCCCTAAGACTCCCATGCTCTACCATGAAATGACACTTTTCAAAGTTTAAGACCAGGTTCTTCTCAATACAAAAATTCAAAACCTTTCCCAAACTAGAGATATAATCATCAAATAAAGACCCATACACTGTAAAACCATCAATAAATACCTCCATGAAGGACTCAATAAAATCATAAAAAATACTCACCATGCATCTTTGGAAGGTACCTAGGGTATTTCAAATTCCAAATGGCATCCTTCAGTAGGCAAACATACCTAATGGAAAAGTGAATGTTGTCTTATCTTGATCCTCGAAAGCAATAGGAACCTAAAAATATCTAGAAAATCCATCCAAGAAACAATAGTGTGTTTTCCCAACTAGTCTCTCAAGAATTTGATCAATAAATGGGAGGGGAAATGGTCCTTGTGAGTGGACTTATTTAGTTTCTTATAATCAATGCACACACACCAACTATTTTTCACCCTCATTGGAAACAACTCCTCTTTATCATTTTTAACAACAATAACACCACTTTTTTTAGGCACAACCTGAATAGGACTCACCAACTAAGAATCTAAAATGGGATAAATTATACCTACCTTGATCAAATTTTCAACCTCTTTTTTAACAACTTCCAGAAGGGTTGGATTGAGTCTCCTTTGTGGTTGCCTAACAGGTTTAGCCTCATCCTTTAAAAGAATCTTATGCATGAAAATGGAGGGGCTAATACCTGATATGTCATCCAAGGTCCACCCAATATCCCTAATGTTTTCCCTCAAAATATTTAAAAGTTTTTCTTCATGTTCAAAAGGGATATTGTTAGCAATTATAACAGGTAATTTCTTACCACTTAATAAGTATGAGTATTTGAGATTAGGTGTAAATGGATTGAGTTCCAGTGTAGAGGGTGATGTATGGATGGAGAAATTGAAGGAATTGAAATATGTTCACAATTAACATCAATATCAGAATATACATCATCAAAATTAGATAATAAATTTAGGACAATCAAATTCCATGGGATTTTTATTTGGTGGTTCAAAATGGGAGATAACAAAAGCAGAATGGTCCTCTGAGGGGTACTTCATGGAGTCCATAACATTAAATATCACAACTTCATCTCAAAACTCTATGGAAAGTGTACCCTCATGAACATTTATGATAATTTTTTCAGTTTTGGGGAAGGGCCCACCTAAGATAATGGGAGCATGAGAATTTACTTGATCAACCTCCATGTTAAGCACATAGAAGTCTGCTATAAATATCATGTCTCTTACCCAAACAAGTACATCCTCAATGAATCCCACTAGATATGTTTTAGCTCTATTCGTCAACTTCACCACTACTCTTATCGGCTTCAACTCACCAACCTATAAAAAATAAAATACAGAGTGAGGCATTACATTTATAGAAGCTCCTAAATCATAAAAAGCATTAGAAAAGTGAAACTACCCTATAGTTCATGGGATGATGAATGTCCCTGGATCCTTACACATAGCTAGAGTTTGTGTAATGATTTTTGACACATTCCTTCCAAGATTGATTCTCTCATTTCCCTTGATCCATATTCGATTAGTAAAAAGTTCTTTTAAGAATTTTCCATACCTTAGTTTTTTCTTAATGGCTTCAAGTAGAGGGATGTTTATCTCCACATGCTTGAATGTGTCCAAAACTTCTTTTCACATCGCCTCCTCATCCATCTTCTTGGTTTGTACAACCCTGTTTGGAAAGGGAATGGGTTTATGAGGAACATCATCAATATTTTTATTACCTTTGTCTTAATCCTTTGGTTTCTCAATTACTGGTCTTGAATGGAGCTTCTCTAGAGTTGAGGTGAATCCCAGTGGAATCGTGGGTGTAGAAGTATCATTAATTTGCTTCCTAATTCTCAATGTGATGGCATTGACATTCCCCTTGGGATTTGGAGTAGGTTGGGAAGGTAGATTTCTATAATTTTTACTTACAAGTTCATGTAGGGTAGTGGAAATCTGGCTTATTTGAGTCTTCAACTCTCTAAGCTATGAACCTTGACTCTGAACCTTGACTCTTTAGCTTATTTGTGGTCCATAACGGCCAACACGAGGCGCCGACCATTAATATCCGTGGGACCCGAAGGGTCCCACCTTGTGGAGCGCCGCCGGAGGCCGGCTCAACCGGCTGCCCTCCTTCATCCGCTGTGGCTCTTTGGCCGCGGTCCTCTCTAGCTCCACGGCGGCCTGCCCAGCCAGCTGCCTTTGCAACTCCACCGCGGCGCGATGACACCGCGATTCTGCTGCCCTCCGCTCAGCGCGACGGTGCCGCACCTCTCATCCATCGCGGCGCTCCTAGCCGTCGTTCTTCTCCAGCACAGTGTGATGGAACCGCTTCCTTTCGGAGACCCAGTGGCCCTTGCGTCGCTGGTTCCTCTTGAAGCCGACCCGTCGTCGGCCGCTAATGCTCCACCGTGTTCCTCTCTTCCGGTGGCGTCGTTGCGCCACCGCCGTCGTCAACCAACCAAGAACCAATGGAGGGTCATCAGGCCGTGTTTATTTGGCCCGCGCCCTTCACGTTAGGTTATAAAAAATATCCGACATCGTTCCACAATAAACGATGAGGAACAAAGATTTGATTCAATCAAAACAAACCCCTACCTTGCATTCGGTGATCGCCTGAAGGAGTCACGGGAAGGCGGCGTCGTTCTATTGACATCGGGTGGAGATGACGTCGTCGTTCTTCGTTGGAATATGTCGCTCTCCAAGAACTCCAAGCTCTCTCCAAAGATTATTCCAACCACTAAAAATAATAAAGGATGGTCCTATTAAATCTTTGGCACAACACCACATGTTGTGCTTAATTAAATGTCGCCACTCATATAATTAATGCTAAGGAATGGTTCAAATTCAAAATTTTAGAGGTGAAAGGTTCCAATTAATGAGGAGAGTTGTCCAATTAATAAAGGGGAGTTAATGGGGGGGGGGGGTTAAGCTCATGGGGGCCCCACATAATAACATCCTCTCAAAGAAGGTTATGTGGGGGTGGGCTCCACCTCCAACTTCCCTTTTGAGAAAATTAACCACCACACATTTAAGAATAAAAAATATGCTACACATATTTTTTTATTAAATTTTAGAAATCCTCCAAAAATTATCTTCCACTCCCGATAAAACGAAACTGCAGTGAAGGCACCAGTTCAAAATATATAAAAACCTGCATGTATGTTTACTGAACGTACCCAAAAAAAACTTCAGAAATTGATTCTGGGCATACCGGGACTTAGAATCAGGTGCCGTCAGAAATTGCGGACTCGTAAAATTTCAAAGAATTTAAGAAAAAAAAATTTCCTTAAAATTTACGAGTCTTTACATTACCCACACCTCAGGGATTTACGTCCCCATAAAGCTATTACACACACTAGGGTAACAAAAAGTGTACTGAGCATGCATATGAGCCTCCTGCTCCCATGTGATCTCCTAGAGGTTCCCATGCTATCATCGAACGCGCACCAGAGGAATTGTCCATCCATGCAGGACCCCACTCCTATCGATCCTCAATCTCCACTGGAACCTCTGTGAATGTCACCCCGTCATCGATGTCCATCTCCCCGTGGTCGATGATGTGGGATGGGTCATGCACGTATCTCCTCAGCTGAGATACGTGGAAGGCATCATGCACCCGGTGCAACCGAGGTGGAAGGGCCAGGTGGTAATCCACCTCGCCTACTCTACTGAGGACCTGGAAAGGTCCAATGAATCGCGGAGATAACTTGTCGCCTCGGCCAAAACTCCATAGACCTCGTCGAGGTGAGACCTATAGGAAGACATGATCACCATCCTAGAATTCTAGTTGTCTCCGTCTCCTATCAGTATAGGACTTTTGTCTGCTCTGTGCAGTCTTCATCCGCTTCTAGATGATATGAACCTTCTCCATGACAGCTCGTACCATCTCTGGTCAGTAGGAAGTTGGCCAACTTGGTGAGTCGGTCAACGTTCACCCAAATAGAGTCGTGTCCTCTGGATGTACGTGGAAGTCCCATCACAAAATCCATAGATATCCCGTCCCACTTCCATTCTAGAACCTCTAAGGGTTGAACCAAGCCTGCTAGAACCTGGTGTTCCACCTTCACTTGCTGAAAAGTGAGGCATCGAGAGACAAACTCTGCTACGGCTTTCTTCATTCCTGGCCACCAGTGCTGTTGTCTGAGGTCCTGATACATCTTTTCCACTTCTGGATGTACCGCTAGAGGGGAAGTGTGGAACTCCCTCAACACCTCCTCTTATAGTACAACTGGTACCACGATACATCCTCTGAAGAAGATGACGTGCTCCCCACCTTCAGAAAACCCATAAGGTGCCTGCCCTGAGGATATCTGTGCATGTCACACCTCACAGTCAACGTCCCCACACTGCACCTCTCTGACTCACTAAAGAAGTGGAGGAGTGACTGTGAGAGACTGTAGAAAGGCTTCTCCATCTCTATCCATAAAGGATTTCTGCAATGCGGCCATCTGCTCTGTCGCCTCTCCTAGCAGCTGAATGCCTGATCTTCTGCTGAGAGTATCTGCTACAACGTTTCTCTTTTTAGGAGTATATACTATCTCGAAGTCATAGTCCTTGAGGAACTCAAGCCATCACCGCTGCCTCAGGTTCAGGTCCTTCTATGAGAAGATATACCGGAGACTCTGGTGGTCATAGTAGACTGTAAAGCATTCACTATAAGATAGTGCTGTCACATCTTCAAGGCGAAGTCCACTGCTGCTAACTCCAGGTCATGGGTAGCATAGTTCTGCTCGTGCTGTCTCAACTACCGAGAACCATACGCGATCACTGCTCACTCCTTCATCAAGACACACTTGAGTCTAGTCCCTGATGTGTCACGGTAAACTACATTCCCTATGCCTTCCTCTAGAAGCCTCAAGATTGGGGCACTAGTCATCCTCTACCTCAGCTCCTGAAAGTTCTGCTGGCATCTCTCTGACCACACGGAGGGTTTCCCTTTCTTCGCCAAAGATGATAGTGGTGCTACAACTCTGGAGTAGTCTAGCACAAAGGTAAGTCTGACCAACTCATGAGTGATCGACCACACCCTCTTATGCATGATTCCATCATATTTTTCCTGGGTTTTCCTTTTTGACGACCAAGGAAAACCCCATCCCAACATTGTAGATAAACCACAACCTTTTTGACTAATACTGTCAATCTGTGTATGAAATGTGGTTGCCCAGTCCATACCCAAACTAACGTCGTAAGGCCTCGACACTTCCACCAAGAGGTTACAACCGAAACTCTCACCTCAAGGGTCAGATCACACCTTCAGTGTAAGTGTGATTATCGAGTCTCCTCCCAAAGGTATCTCCAAACGTGAGGATAAAGTCAGCGGCTTAACCAGAAACTCTAGGTCTGGGACAAGATTCATGGAATGAAGTAATGATTGGTACCTATTTCTATTGATACAACATCTAGTAGTAGACTCAGACCGTAACTCAAATCATTCCTAGAGCCCTTGGGTCACACTCCTTAACCGCATGCAGCTACTCTCTTCCCCTGCCCTCCAGCTCCCTAAACCTAGCAGTGACTACAATGGTGGGTGGTTATAACATGTCGAAATGTTTACAACTTCATGCTGCTCTCCTAGATCTACTTCCAAATCTACTGCCCTACAGATTCATCTGTCCTTAACACTTCCTCTTCAAAAAATTTTACACGCTCAAGTCTCTGAGACTGGTGCCAGTTTCATGCTTCCAACTGCTAACATTCACTGGCTGTAACCGCTCATCCAATGAAAATTCATCCAAAAAGGTTCTTTCTAGCACCCTAACATAAGTAGAAATGCATAGAGGAAAAAGTGATGGCTCAGATATCCTTAAACACACCTCGCTCAGAGGTCCGAGCTCTAAAGCACTAATCGTATCATATTCCTTGAGTACTAGGAAAGACCGATATGCCTCGATGAATACTCAGCTACCGACACGTCATCCTGCCAATGTTATATAAGCTCTAGTAAACTCTCAGCCACCTCCTCAAGCCAGTTCCCAACCGCTTGTGGGTCGGGCTCACCTTGGAACTTGAGGGATATCTAGTGCTGAAACACATGTAAGGCACTAATCCTACAAGTGTCCTCTACCGGTACCGCCAGTAGTGTCTGCTGACCAACGGGTAGTGATATAGCTGACACACTACCCGGAGGTACTATCTCGGGTAATGGTCCATGTACAAAAACCTCACCACTATGCGGAACATCCGCATGGTCACTAACTGAAAAAGATTAGTAGCTAAGATCAACATCTGCTCTACTAGTGTCTCTACTAGGCAAAAAACTCCAGTAATCGCCTCCGTCCAGTCCTCTGCTACCTGGGAATCTGTCTCGCCTCGAAACCTCGGAGGCCTCTTCTACTGGAACTCATAAAATGTGCTCAATCAGCGTGCATCATCCACTAGTGTGGCTGGTGGTATCTTCTACCCAACGGGTGATGGTGCTGCTGGTACACCACTTGAAGGTGCCAACGTAGAAAGAGGGCCCTAAATCGGAGCCTCGTTGCTCAGTGGGCCGTCATCGTGTACTCTCTCGAAAACCCTAGCTGGATATCTATGCAGCGGCATCCTGATAAGGAACAGGTGCACCACAGTCAATAATTTATACCTGGTGAGATGACTGAAAGAGTTCATAAAGAAGACTCTTGAAAACAAACTCGCAGTCAGTGTTTTCGTGAACTGAGTTGGAAATCAGAGGTCAGGGTCCTGGTGTATGGATATGTCGGCCGCCACACCAACACTAGACTTTCTGGACTGAAAACTACACTCAATACTCTTAACACCATTGCTTCAAAGTAAGACAGATCAGAGTCCTAAGTTCTGTGGTAGAACCGACTCCTCTGATACCAATTTGTCACGACCTGTCCTCGGGGCCCGTGCCGTGACTACCCCAAGCCCACCTTCCATAGGCCAGGGGCTGGCGACTAGCACCAAAGGCGTGAATCCCTATACTGGGAAGTCATTTAATTTTTAAAAGTAAACAAACACAACAGAGTATGCAATAGGGAGTAAACACTAAGTAAAACTGAATACAAAAGAGTGTGCTGGAAAGTAAATGGTCCAGTATACAAACCCAACTGAAAAACAAGTAAAAGTAAAAGGGACAATAGCTAAAAGCAAAGAGCATCTCCTGGATCATCCTCCGAGGTTCCTACCTGAAGGGTAGGTACAGATGGCCACCTCAGCACTCACATCCGTCAGTCTCCTCCATGTGCCAACTCGTCGCAAGGTCCACCTCCGGGTACCATCCTGTCGTGGTGCTCTCGGCCTCCGTCAGTGCTGTCCATCGTCTGCATCCAACACAACAAGGTGCGAGCATAGCCCGTGCAGGGGTGAGTATAACGATACTCAGTAGGGACCCTGAGACCCGAAAGGTCTCACAATATCCACTATGGATAAAAAAAATAAGAAAGATACAATCACGAAGTATCAACCAACCCTACTTAGGTATATCCCCATACATACACCTAAGTTTCCAATCACAGTCCGACTCCAACTCACGAGCCCAAGCACAATCCAGTCCACACAGGAAGTAAAGTCAATCACCACAATGATAATAGTTGACAGACATGACTCAACTCACATAGGTATGCCACAATAGTAGAGAGATATAGATGATCAGATGTAGCCACTGGATCATCTAATTTGTCGGACCCACACAGGATACAAGACCAGCTAAGCCGTCGAACCCACACAAGATACGGGACCGACTATCTCATCCAAGCTGTTGGACCCACACAGGATACAGGACCAGCTAATCCATCAGACCAACAAAGGATACAGGTTCGACTATCTCATCCAAGCTGTCAGACCCACACAGGATACAGGACCAGCTAAGCCGTCGGACCCACACAGGATACAGAACCGGTTATGATTCGTCTGAGCTGTCGGACCCACACAGGATACAAGACCAGATATTCTGTCATACCCACATAGGATACAGGAACAGAAATCAGAACTGTCGAACCCATACAAGATTCTGGTACCGTAGTTGTCGTCATTGAACCCACAGAGCATTCCAATAGTCGTCACTGTCGAACCCACACATGATTCTTGTATAGAAGTCTTTGCAGCCAGCTCTAGGGTTCCCGCACACAGTACACTCGATTCCGGGAGGATCCGCTCCTCGATTCAAGTATCGATACATCAACAAAGTCCTGGGTTGATGTATCCGTAGTTCCGTCTCATCAAAATAGACCCAACACGATAGACGACGCATCAATCGGACGCCCGGTCTGAGTGTTATTGACTTTTTCGTTCCAGGGGCCCGGTTGGATTTACGCTCGATCTAACCCAGATGTTTTCCAAACTCATCCAAAACTCACTTAGAGTATCACAAAAGTACCTTTATTCTCTAAGCCTTCCGTCTCCGCAGACGGTTCGTCGATCAGACACCCGTAGCCCAAGTTACAGATGAAAAAGTGATTTCGGGTTAAACGGTCCGGACAGGGGTCCAACCCGGTCCGTGGGTCTAACCCGATCTCGATGGGGAGGCCCAGCCGGCCGGCTGTGTGGCGCCCGGACAGCTGGCCATGCGGTTCCTGGCCGAACGGCCCTGGGGTGCCCTGCCGGGCTGGCTAGCCCGGTTGGCCAGCTGGCCTCGCAAAGGGAGAGGGAACCCCCCCTTGTGGTCCGTAACGGCCGACGCAAGGCGCCGACCTTTGATATCTGTGGGATCCAAAGGGTCCAGCCTTGTGGAGCACCACTGGCGGCCAGCTCAGCTGGATACCCTCCTTCATCTGCCTCGGCCCTTTGGCCGCGGTCCTCACCAGCTCTACGGTGACCGGCCGCCTCCGCACCTCAACCGCGGTGCGACGACGCCGTGATTTTTCTGCCCTCCGCTCGGCGCGACGGCGCCGCGCCTCTCACCCACTGCGGCCCTCCTGGCCGCGGTTCTTCTCTGGCATGATTCAACGACACCGCTTCCCTTCAGTGACCCGGTGGCCTTTGTGCCAACAGTTCCTCTTGCAGCCGACCCATCGCCGGCCACCGATTCTCCACCACATTCCTCTCTTTCGGTGGTGCCACCGCCATAGTCAACCAACCAAGAACCAACAGAGGGTCGTCAGGCCGTGTTTGTTCAGCCAGCGCCCTCTACATTAGGTGATAACAGATGGCCGACATCGTACCACAATAAACTATGAGGAACTAAGATTTAATTCAATCAAAACGAACCTCTACCTTGCTTTCGGTGATCGCCTGACAGAGTCGCGGGAAGGTAGCGTCGTTCCGTTGAAGTCGGGTAGAGATGACGTCATCGTTCTTCGTTGGAATATGTCACTCTCCAAGAACTCCAAGATCTCTCCAAAGATTATTCCAACCACCAAAAATAATAAAGGATGGTCCTATTAAATCTTTGGCACAACACCACAAGTTGTGCATAATTAAATGTGGAGACTCATATAATTAAGGCTAAGGAATGGTTCAAATTCAAAATATTAGAGGAGGTGAAGGGTTCCAATTAATGAGGGGAGTTGTCCAATTAATAAAGGGGAGTTAATGGGGGGGGGATTTAAGCTCATGGGGGCCCCACCTAATAAAATCCTCTCAATGGAGGTTATGTGGGGGTGGACCCCACCTCCAACTTCCCTTTGGAGAAAATTAACCACCACACATTTAAGAATAAAAAAATATACTACACATATTTTTTATTAAATTTTAGAAATCCTCCAAAAATTATCTTCCACTCATGATAAAATGCAACTGCAGTGAAGGTATCCTTAAGCGAATACCGGCGTTGTGAGTTCATCAATGTTCTCGGATTTCAATTCCGAGCCCCGGTTCAAAAGATAAAAAAATTCGCACGTACGTTTACTAAATGTACCCGAATGAAACTTCAGAAATTGATTTCGAGCACACTGGACCTCGGAATCAGTTTCCGTCGGAAACTACGGACTCGTAAAATTTCAAAGAATTTAAGAAAAAAATTTCTTTGAAATTTCCAGGTCTTTACAGATTCATCGGTGAACTAATGCATTTTCTATACAATTTCTTGAATTTCATCTATTGTTTTATGTACTTTTAGTGATTTTATGTGAGGTGTTTCATATCCCCGATTTCTTAAAAAAATGTTATGAGATTTGATGTTAACCATCATTACATAATTTATTGTGGGAACATTATCATTTAAAGAGTCCATGAAAATCAGTGAAAGTGTACCACAATTTTGATTTATTTTCATTTATCATTTTAATAATAACCTTTCCATTAAACTTTTAGAAATGTTAGTTATTCATATTTCCATTAATCTTTTGATTTTATAGATTCAGTTATTGATATGTTCGTTACTATGACATCGTCTCGTTTTGCGGGTCGGTGCTTCCGCCCACTCTCCCCCTGTATATATAATCCACTAAGGCGTGGTGGAGGGGGAGGAGAGGGAGGAGGCAAGATCTCTTTGGAGGGCTGAAATCGTGGTCGTTGTCTTTATCTTTCTCCGTTGATTGATTTTCTGATCTGTGATGAAACCAGCTACCTCAAACTTGAGTTGTACACTAACCGTGACAAGATCCACACACTAAAAGCAGAAAGGAAACATAAGATCAACAAACAGGGGCCCTAACAACAATTATCACATCTTATAATTGAACTCCATAAACAAAATGGTCGATAGGGAGGTTACACCAACACAAATCTCAAGAAACACGCTCGTCGTACCAAAACCAACATAAGAACTAGCATCCGGATGAAGATCGCACAATGAATCTAGAAGGGATAAAAGAAGTAGCATCACATGATCACAAATCCCAGAAACGTAGTCCAACACCACTGCCAAATTGATAGAAAAAAACCAACATGAAGAAAACAAACACATTTACTGAAATAGAAATAGCCAACCAAGCCAGAGAATGAGTGATGAACGAAGGAACTCAGAAGATCAGAAACCACCCAAAAGTTCTTGGGGGAGACCTAGGGTTTGAGGCTGGAAATCACAAGTTGAATGAGAGGAGTTATAGGTGTGTGACATGATAAAACTCGCTGGGTAGAAATAATTCATGTTGTGAGTCACTAATTTATTATGTGAATCCATTGGGTTGTATGTACGTTGAAAAAGGTGTTTCCTTTGTGTCGAACCATTTAAAATGTCAATGTAATTCACGTCATGAACTTGATTCATGGCATCTTCCCAACAATAGATTCATGTTGTGAATCATCCCTTCATGGTGTGAATTTGTTCTGCACCCTTCACCCATCCCAACTTCCTATAAAAAACTCCCAAAAATCCTAGGATCATCTTCGACACCCTATGAACCCATGAAATGCACACTTAAACATTAAAATAGAGCATGCCTTTAATTAAGATGTTACAATTCTCTAAACTATAGGAATTTCCATCTCTAGAAAGTCATGTGGAAGAAGGGTTCTATGAAAAGAGGTGAGGCCACTACTCCCTCACTAATGATTAGCGCTCCCATGTCTCGTGAGAGTATGATTTGTGTCGCCACAACACTTTGACCAATAGAATAAACTTCCCATGTAAGAATTTTACAAGAGATTTGATGATCACCACTTTTTTTCCAAAATAGAAACATATGTCTCCAACTCAATCTCCTCCCAACTCAGAACAAGAGATAGATCAGGGCAATAGTTCCTGAGTTTAGATACATGGAAAACATCATGCATTCCTATCAATTGAGCTAATAATTCCAACCGATAAGAAACCTGACCATGCCACTCAGTGATCTCAAACGGCCCAACACATATCAAAGACAACTTCCTTTGTTTCCCAAGATAATAGTGACCCATCTGAGGAGGGAATTTCAAGAAAACCCAGTCACCAACAAAAAGCTCTGAAGGATGACACAAATGATCCACTTAGGTTTTCCACCAACTCTGATCTGTAACCAATTGTTGACGTATATCCTAAATTTTCACTAACATATCATGAATGAGACTCAATACCATAAGAGAGGAATTTGCCCACCTCTTCCCAATAAAGAGGTGATCCTCACGAGTGACCATACAAATCCTTAAAGGGTTCCCTTCTGATCGATGACCGATAGCTGTTATTATAAGCAAACTCAACTAGTACAAGATAGATATCACATGATCCACCAAAATCCAAGACGCAAGCATGAAACATATCCTCAAGAATCTGAATAGCATGCTTCATTTATCCATCTATTTGTAGATGGTAATCTATACTTAACCTAACTATAGTCCCCATCACCTCCTAGAGACTCTTTCAGAACCTAGAAGTAAACCTGGGATCCCTATCTTAGACAATTGAAGAGGGAACCCCATACAACCTCACAATCTCCTGAACATACAACATACCCAGATCTTAAATCTTGGTGGTATCCTTGATCAGAATAAAATGACTTGATTTAATCAACTGATAAATCACCACCCAAATAACATTCTCCCCTCAGGTATTCTGTAAAAATCCAACAATGAAATCCATGGACACCTCATCCCATTTCCAAACTAGCATTAGGAGAGGATATATTATACGATAAGGTCTGAGGTGCTTTGCCTTTATCTACTAGTAGGTGTCATAGTGGGACACATAATCAGTGATGTCGCGCTTCATACCTAGCCAAAAAAAAACACTATCTCATGGAATAACATACCTTCGTAGTGCCAGGGTGAACAAACCATAAAGAACTATGAAAATAATACAACACCAACTTCCTTATAGATGATGGGATGACAAACCAATTCTCAAATCATAGAATACCATTAGAAGGGAGAGACCAATCAGAAATGGTCTCCCCACCATAAAAGGTTTTCATGAGTACTCTAAACTTATCATACTACTGCTGACCCTTCATAATAGACTTGAGGAGATGTGATGATAATTGAATACTAGTCAAAAACATACTTGAATCATCCTCCTGTGTGTCCAGATGCAACTGAACGAAGAGTGAAACTTTCTTATTGAGAACATCAATGACAACATTACCCTTTCTCAGGGTGTTGGCGATGTTGAAGTCAAAAATTTATAGTTATTTCACATACCACCTCTTCCATATATTAGGGTCCTTTTAGAAAAGATATATCTTGGAATTTTATGATTAGAGAAGTTCGTAAACCTCTCTCAAAAAAATATAGTGTCACCAATAGTTGAGCACATTCATAAGTATGGAAATCTCCAAATCATGAGTGAGACACTTCTTATAATGTGTACAAAGATAAAGATATCCATAGGACACAATGTTACCATCTTACATAATCACACAACCTATACCAACACCATAAGTATCACACTACACCACATACCCCTTAATGGGCTTAGGTAAGATCAGAATAAGAGCCGATGTCAAAAGCCATTTCAATTCATCGAAAGAAGCATGAAATTTTGTATACCATGTGAAATTCACCCCTTTATTGGTAAGGTCATTAAATGGTGATTATAACTATAATATATCATGATTTTAATTGAATATTTAGTTCGATAGCATACAAGATACACAACACCAAGCCTAAATGAACTATGAAATATTATTATTTAAATATGATCGTTATAACCTAGCCATTAAATTGGAATGTATGGATGAGATTAAATACATTATGAAATATATATAAAGGTTCTAATCAATAAAATATTATTTAATAATTCTTAGAAAACAAGCACTTAATTTTTAGTAGTCATTTTATTCTTCAAAAATATTTTTATTACTTTTTGTGAGCAAACATTATAATCATTTTTTTTGGAAATTTTTAAAAATTTATTTAAAAGAAGATATAATTTTTTAAATCATCACATAAAAATTATCTAATGGTAAATTTTTGATAATTTTTTGATGAAAAGTTTTATTTTTCAGTGAATAGTGAAAAATACTGATTTTTATTAAAAAACTGTATTTTATTTTAAAATATTTACAAAGTAAAAATCTATTTTTTATTAGTTTTAAAATTTTATTAGTTCATTTTGATTTAAAATAGTTCAATTATGGTTCTTAAATGAATTTCAGACTTACATTTAGTATAAAAACATTTTATATTTTAAAAGGGTATTTTTCTGAAAAACCATTTTTCATCATGTTTTTCTAGTTTGATTTCAAATTTAATTCTAAAAATTTTGTATTTTGATTCCTAAAAAATGGATTTAATATTTGGAATCAGGAGTTATAAATTTGGTAAATATATTCCTTTTATTTTTAGTCAATATGAATAGTAAACTTATTAATTTTTGATACCACAGTAAAGGGTAAATCGAGTAATTAAAGTTAAAAAATAAAATGATAAGGACTAGAAAATGAAAATAAAACATTATTTAATATAATTATATGAGTTTATTTTATCCAAAATCATCAAATATTTTTCTATATGGTCTTTTGTTTCCATTTAGATGTGAATATGACCTTTATAATATTTTATTTAATGAAAAGTCGAAAATATCACTCTTATTTTTAATAACTATAATATTTTTAACATGTGGTAAAATAGAGGATATGTTTAGTTATAAATAGAAATTTTAAATATAAATGATTTATCTTTATCATGGTAATTTAATATTAATTTTTAGTGAATAAATAATTACCTTAAATTTTTACATTACACTAATGTAGTGTTTATTCAATAAATTGAAAAATCAAATAAATAATATTAATAATATTATAAGTAATATAATTTGAAATAATTAATGTGATATATGAATTTTTATAAGAATATAACATTTTAGGAATGTATAAAATATTTGGTTTGAATTTCATTTGTTGTCTTGTTGTTCTTAAAGGCAGTGTAATGAGTAGTTCCAAAATTGACATTAATGATATTTTGTGATAAATAATAATTTATTAAATGATAAAAAATTACTAAAAATATTATCTTCAAAAAATTTATTAGTATATGGTTGATAATATCAACCATGGTTCATTTATGCATCTTCTGTCTATTTATAGTAAATCTATTGACCCTCAAAGAGTAAAAAACATTATTGTTGCGGTAAGTGTGAAAAGGGTTAACTGTGGGTTAAAACCAAAAGATAAGGTTAAAGAAAACTTATCTAAGTTTTATTTGATTATTTTAATTAAATAATCTCTAATCCTATATTTTAAATAAATAACTTTGGATCCATTTTGAATTGAAAATTAATTTATACTAATGTAATATTTTAGGAAATTCCAAAAGTGTTCATCCCCTCTCTTATAAAAGGGCACTACTTATCATTTCTTCACACTTAAAAACCAATTTTTTGGCTAATATCTACCTAAATATCTTCCCAACATCCCTTCCCACATTCTATAGTCATTATTTTGTGTATAATACCAATCTTAGATGTCTTGAGGTGTTAAACAAATGATATTTTCCAAAGAATATGTATAGTTTTTAAACACATGTTTTATTTTTATTTCTTATTCCACATTAAAATATTCTTTAACCATGATAAAATAATAATAAAAGTATCATAAATATACTAATATTTTATTATTTTAATTACATAACCTATATCCACCTCATCCTTCATCAAATGGTAAACAAAACTATCATTCATGTGTATGGCAGACTACCGCCTCACGAACCGAGGCAATTCATTTTCCATCACCATCTATCACGGTTGGATTATAATTATGGAATTAATGTTTATATATGATATTCATGAAATATTTATCTTTATGAAAATATAATATATCATTTACCTTTTTATTATTCCCTTCATTGAAAAATGATAATGTCGTTCATGCGTACGTATTGACTACCACCTCCACGAAGTGATGTGATTCATTTTTCATCACCACATAACATGGATGATACATATAAGTATATTTAACGAATTAATATGATATTCATGATATAATTATCATTCTGTAAAGATAAAATAATACCTATTTCCCATAACAATCATTGAAATATGGAAACGTTACTCCTGAAAATGTAATACTTACCATCTCCATGATTGTAATGTAGTTATTTTTCACAACCATATTTAATGGTTAGATTTAAAATTATAATTCATTTACAAAAATTATAATTATATCATGATTATTAGTCTATATATTATGGAATAAAAAACTCTTATACCATACTCAACCTACTGAAGTCATTTTGGACTTATGAACCAAATATCGTCAAAATGTTCTACATGAACTTAAATGATTAAGTAACTATTATAACATAGAAAATATTAAATAAAAGGAATAATAAAATTTAAAAATGTTCTAAAGAAATTAAATAATTAACATAATTTTATTATCAACGAAGATAAAGAACAAACCCGACGGGTCAGACTCAAGGTAAGAGACTTTCTTTTAAAAACTATCTTTTAAAGTTTCCCTTAAAACTCTTTTCTTCCATGTCCATATTTTTTTAAATTTTTTATGGATGTTTTTATATGAATATAAAGGATTTATAAAGGAAGTTTTATATCACTTTTTTACTTTCTTTAAAAGGTTTTCAAACAAAATACTTTTACAGAATGTTTTAACTTTCTTTACAAAAGACATAAGGAATTTTCTATTTTAAAATATATGATGACAATGAATTTTCTCGCTGCTATAACCATTATTTTATGTTTGAATTTATCTAAAATATTTCATGTTTTATTCAAATAAAAATCCTCTTTAATTTTTTGTGATTTTTTATTGAAAACGTTTTTTAAAGAAAAAATATATTTTTATATCTAAAAGTATTTTGCACATGGGTTTAAAAGAGTTTTTCAAGGGTTTTATTCATGATATGGTCCTTGTACATTGTTTACGAATGGTTGGTCCCCATTATAGCTCACAGGTGAACCAAATATTTCTTATATGATGGGTGTGCCCAGATAGCACTCCACTGCATTGAATAATGATTATATTTTCCAAAGAATTATATTAGAAGTCAATCGTCTGGTTATTCCAATTGTAAGGTTTCTTATAAGGGTTCTGTAAGGGTTGTATGATAATGATGTCCTAATACACCTACATGACTTCTATGATTTATAATGAGTTTTCATAGAAATCATTTATTTTCAAAAGGTAAGGTAAATGATCTTTTTAAAATAAATATGGTTCCCTTTCTAGGTAAAAAGGTATGATTTTAAGAAAATAGCTTTCAAGAGTTTTCATGTTTTTCACAAGACTAAAAATTTTATTCATTTTATATCCCTTACTAAGATTTTTGTGATAATACCAAATTTTTTTAAAAAAATACCAAGGTTTAAGGATTGGTAAGGTAAAATGAGTCAAGTCAAAATTCATAAAGATTTGTCATGAAAAGAAATCATGTTTTATTATAAAAGTTTTATATTATGAAAAAAGGACACTGATCAGAAGTGTTCACTTTGTATTATATGATTTTTTATGTATGAGTTATGACCTAATTCTCTAAAACTCTAAACCTGAAAAGATCCTCAAATTAAATAGAATGAATTATTAACTTAAAACTCAAGATTATGAAATGTTTAAGGATGGGTTCTTACAATTGGTATCATAGGTTGATTTAGATAACTTTATAGGTTATGATGTTATTTGAGCATAAGTTAAAAGTTCTCTACAAAAAAAAAGTTAGGGAGAATTATGGTTATTTTGGGATAAATGGAAAGAGTTGAAGATAACATGGTTAAGAATATATCCAACTTTATCCTCCCCACAATATGGTTTATTATGATTTTATTGATATAATCACACTAAACTTTTTGGTTTTAGTAAATGGATAGATCTAACAACCACCAAAGTAACAATGGATGTGAAGGAAAATATAGTGGTTTTCTGAATGAGAAACCAAACAAAAATGGGAGATGTAGTGAAAACTCTTGTGGTTATTCTTCACTATCTATCATGAGTTATGATTAACAACTTGAACCTTGGTGAGTTTCATAACACATCAAATAAGAGGGAAGTAATGGTCAATGGAAGTTTAGGTGATAAAGACCATAAAGGTAAAAATATTAAACAAACCATGTGTCAAGAATGTGGGAATAAGAACCCATGAAAATGACTTAAAAGGATAAGAAAATGTATTATATGTGGTGAATGAGGGCATAAAAAAATAATCTGCCAAGGAAAATGGAAGCATTTAGTTAATTCCATAAAGAGGAATAAAGTTCTTCTTAAGACATCAATTAAAAGTTTTAAATATAGGGAGTATGAGAATTATGAAAATCGATGTCCTATGGGGAAAGATAAAGAACAATATCAACAAGACCATATAGATGAATGTTTAACAATGACTAATGCCATTATCATTGAAGATGAGGAAACTTAAAATTTCCTATGAAAGGTATGGATTACATCTTGGCTTATGTTTTGATATTTTTTAATCTTAGTACATGATTCATATTTTTTTATAGGAAGTAAGTATTAATGAATAAGATGGAAAATATTGGTTAATGGATTATAAATAATGTTTAATGATTATGGTGTATATATATTGGCATTCAAGAGTTATAATGTAGTGATATATTTAAGGATGATAAAAAGTTTAAAATAATTAACACTCTTTTAAAGTTTTATATGATGGATGTTATTTGTGAGACATTTATTGAATTTTGATAAATTTTTGAGGTATATGTAACCCTTAAGTTTGACATGTCAAAAGGTTATTTGAAGAAGAATACTATTTTCATTTTGTTGGACATAAGTTTAAAGATATTGATAACCTTTAGGTTTATATTATCTTTTATGATTGATGTTATTTTTTAGGGTTTTTATCATATTTTTAGAAATTTTATAGAAATTATATTGATATACTTTTAGTAAAAGGACAACCCATAGGCCAAGAAGCAACCTGTCACATCTGGCAAGGCCATGAGGCTTGAACCCATGACTGAAGGAAGACTAGGGTTCTTCACCTACCACTGACCTATGTGATTTCCTATTTTGTATGACATTTTTTTATACTTAAATGATTTTAAAGATAAAGTTTAAGTTTATTTTTCAAACATATGTTTGGAAATGTGATTAAGTGATTAGGTGATTAATGTTATTTCAGAAGAAGTTCACTATTTTAGGAACCTTATATGATTTGGGTAAACAAAACATTTTGAGATTTTATTTGAGGATTAAATATTGGATTATATTTTGAAGGAAAATATGATTTTCATATGGATTTATGTTGATCCAGGCCATTTATGGAAATGATTAGCATATCTTGGAGATTATATGATTATGGAATATACATTTTGGTATGAGACATTTTGAGTGATTATTTTTATTTGGAGATAAATGTTAAATTTATCTTGAAAGAACATGTGATCAAATCCTTATGATTTTTGGGTTTAAATCTTAGTCTATAATATTTTGAAAAATTTTCAGGATAGTTATTTATGGAATGATTTAGTTTGAATTTTTTGGTATTACAGTTGAATTTTAGAGATTAATATTGTATTTATTCATATGAAGGTTTATTAATTTTGGGAATTATCTTAACTTTTTCTAACCATTTTGATTTTGGTTAATATATAAGGATAAGAGTAATAAATTTCATTTTTTTCCTATAGATTATGTGATCCGTTAGAATTTTATTTTAGTGCTTCAAGTATGAAAAATTCATCTTGAAAAATTCATCATTTGGAGAAAAAGATGAGATTGTGGTGGAAATTGGCTAAAAGATGAAATTGCACTTGTCAAATAAGTATATTTCTTTATTTTATTATTCTATGTAACATCCCAACCCGAACCACTGGGTCTGAGTCGGAATACCATGTGACCTCATGCGTGCCTCCTCATATGCAAGAGGTTTCCAAATAGCAGCGTGGGTCTGAGTCTGTTAGCGGGAAGACTATACCCTCAGTATCATGTCATAGGATCAATAATCAATAATAACCAATATAATAAATAATCAGAGTAAACACATGAAAATCTAAAGATGGCATACATGTCATATGTTGGGAAAAAATCCCTTAAGGTAACATTGCATCATTTTTGGGATGGTTGGGTTTGTTGACAAGGTGTGTTTTCATGGTGAATTTTTGAGTTCCAAATATATTTTTGACAAACCATGTTTTCAAAGAACCATAAAAAAAGAATGGAAGATCTGGAGTTGGTACAAAAAGAACAGATACAAGGTGGCGCTATTTTCCAGTGTTTTCCAAATTTTTAGGGTCCAAAATTTGGAGTTTGGATTGCATTGAGAAATGTGTATTTCCTTAAAGATCTCATAAAAATATGGAAAATACATGATTTTTGAGAATATGAGCTTCTTGAAGAGTGTTTTGCAAAGGATCAAAGAAAGCTGACGGTGATCTCTATGATTACGATGAGCTTCGCGAATGGAATAGGTGAAGAGTATTGCGACAACACAAATGTTTTGATGGAAGCTATGTGATTATGAGAAAATGAGCATTATAGTGGCGCAAAGTATTTGATGAAAGGATTTGTGATTATGACGAGCATTGAAAACTGAAAAATTTCCTTGGAGCTTCGCAGAAAAGGGAGCATTGTGATGGAAAACTCATTGCTCTATGAAATAGTGCTGATGTGGTACTGAAGTGGTGCTGACGTGGCTAGAAGGTTTTGGAGTTGGTGGGAAATGCCTATAAATAGGCCTATACTCCCTTGAGAAGATTATAGAGACTTGATAAAAATATTAAGGCTCTCGAATCATGAAGGAGGTTCATGAAGGTAGTGACATTCACGAAAGTAAGAGAATTTTCAAAGGCTAATTGAGCTTTGAGAAATAAAGGAACATCATGAAGGCTAGTTGATCTTTGCAAAAGAGGTGTGGTTCGTGAAGGCTAAGTGAGATTTTCTAAAAGGAAAGATCTTCGTGAATGCTAGTTTGAGCTTTGTGAAATAGTGATCTTTGTGAAAGGAGGTTTAATTCACGAAGTATGGGTTTAGCTTCGTGAAAGAAGAAGATTCACAAAGTAGTGAACATTGTGAAGGTTGTTCAAAAGGGATTGACCAGTGTTCTGTGTTAAAGTGATATTCATCAGTAGATGAAAGTGGGACATCAATTGATCATCTAAATAGAGTGTATTATGCATTCATTTGTGATAATGAAGATACCTATAGGTCTATAAAATGTGAGTGGATATTCTGAAGAAGTAGTGAGCACACTTCAGTTGTGAGAGTAGTGAGCTTTCTAATTGTGATTGGTTGTAAATTAGGAGGGACAATGATTCCACTCCAAAATTTGTAAACAAAAGTGTGATTTTAGTGGATTTGGTACATTGGAACATTGACATTGTATACTCCTTGGATGTAGCCCAGTGAGGGTGAACCAAGTAAAAATTGTTGTGTCTCGTTCATGCTTTAATTTCTATTCATAACTTTCTATGAGAAAGAGAGAGAAGAGAGTTTTTTTAATAATGAAAAAAGATCAAAAGGGGTAATTGTTTTAATCTGTCATACCCTGATTCACCCCCTCTCAGGGCATTTGACATAGTGGACCTAACATCATAAAAATAAAGTAGCTCCCAAAGTGGAAATCATAACTAGTGAAAATAAAGCTGTTGGCACTGAAAATTGTGCTACAGACGGAATAGACAAAGTTGTGGCCTATTGGAAGTGAATTCAAACTCAAACATCCACAAAATTCATCAAGGGAGTCTGTTTTGTGAATCTCCTTCATGGAGATCCCTCACCACCATGATCTCAAACGTTTGTGATGGTGCCTCCACGAGTCCAAAAAGCACCGCAATTGTGAGCATTGTTGACGGTACCTCCATGAGTCTAAAGAAGACCTGCTGCTTCATGGCATCCTTTTTTCTTCACATTGAGCCCCATGAGCATCATGAAACCCTATTTCCTATAAATATTTAGCTCACACCATTCATAAATACTATTACCTTGATCTTTCACCTTTTGAGATCCCATTTTACGAAGCTCCTAAGCATCATGAACCTAAGAGAGAAATGGATCACCTAAGGTACTTGAGCATCACGAGCTATGATTTCCTTTATTCTTCATGGCCCCTAATTATGGTAGGGATGAACTTCACCAATTCCTCTACCCTTTGTGAAAGAGGGATCACCTTCGGGTTGCTCGAGGATCCGTGAAGCATTAAGCCTTCATAGACCACTCTCCTAACAATGAGCCCTATTCTAATGCGAGGCCATGCACCGGGAGAGTATTTCCTTCATGTATCACCTTTCCTTCATGAAGCACATTTCCTCTATGAAGTACCTTTCCTTCATGAAGGGCTCTTGCTTTGTGAATCTCCTCTTAGAGAGCCCTCTAGATTCGTGAACTCCTTTCTCATGTGGCCCTCCAAGCTTATGGTAAGTGATTTTATGGTTCCATGTGTGGTGTTTCATGTCGTGTTTCCCTACCTAATGCTTCTTCTCATAGGTACGCTAACAGTTATTTCTTCTTCACATAGCTACTCTAATATCTACCCCACAATTGAACACTCCTCCACCCCATTGTATCCTAGCATTGTTGGGGCCTTCCCTTCCCCAAGTGTGGGTTGATACTAATCATGTAAGTCCTAGGGGTGAGGAGCGATACCTCACCATCCAAGCCACATGATGTTAAACAACCTAGCACCAATGTCCTCAACACATGGAATTAAACTGTGGTTGTTGAATGAATAGAAAGTCTGAGAAGACCAGAAATAGGATGGGAACCATATCCCTCTCACTATCTCTCTCCCTTTGGGCTTTGTCACCATGTGTGCTTTGGGCAGTCTCCACGTATTCCTTGACACACCTTGATAGGGTGTTCTATGCACAACTAACATGGAATGAGATATTACTCTCATGGAATGATATCCCCATCGTATAGCAGGACATCCTCCTCAGGCCTCCCTCCAGGAGTAAGTCCCAATCTCCATATCTCTGAGCCTTCTTAGAGCGTAAGACCCACATCACTTCTCATGGATGCATCTTTCATGACATGATCATCATGTCTAAAACTAACTCTTGTTTCTTACACCAAGCATGATTAACACGAGCTTAGAGATTAACAGTGGTTGTGATGTCCTGTACCACCTCATTGTATAATCATCATTCCCCTCTTTTCCTAACTACATGGGTTTTGATCCCAATCTTCTAAACATGATATGTAAGAAGCCTCTATGAGGTTCAATCCCAACCAAAGGTAAAATTCGGTGCCCTCTTCTTATGGGTGAAAATCCCTGATCCGCCCTTAGTGGTGTCCAAATTAGCACTCATGGGATGCATCAATGCATAATACCCTCACCCCCGTCATAACTACATTGACTTTGATACCTATCTTCTAAAAAGGGTACATGTGAAAACTCTTTGAGGTTCAATCCCAACACCATCATATTCATGGTGGTACACTTCCATCCTTACCGTATGATGTTAAACTACATGGGATATTTGAACTATGTGGACTTTGATTCCCAAACACTGAGATACATAGGAAGCATCATTGAGGTTTAATCCCATCACCCACTTCCATCCTGGTCCTTCCCTCAAGTTGTTATGTATTTGGAGGATCATGCCCCAACCCAGAGGTTTCGCTTCCTTCGGGCCCTTATTCATGCATTCCATTCTCATGAGCCACCTCTTTAGGCATCTCATCTCCCCCCTTTTTCCCACACCACAATCCTTACAATGGTTCTATCCAATTCACTCCATCCACTTCACACAACCCTTCATCATTCATCCTAATTCTTTCCTAGGGTGCCACATCCTAGTGGGATCATTCCATCCATATGGGTTGCCTTAGGGCATAAGACCCATCCACCATCTCATTGCTTCTCCTGGTAGCACCAGGGTAGCTATCTAGGATTAATCCCAAGCCATCAGCTCCATCACCTCACCCTTATCATGGTGGGATCACATTATCACATGGGTTGCCTCAGTGTGTAAGCCCCATCCACCATCCCATCGCTACTACTAGAAGCACCTGGGTATCTAACCATGTGTAATACCCACACAATCTATATTCATCCAACCAAGAGTTCCCCTCTTATGACAGGTAGCTAGCCATGTGTAATCCCCAAATCATCCCTTAAAACTACATGGGTTTTGATCTATGTCTTCTATATAGGGTACATAGGAAGCCTCCCTGAGGTTCAATCCCAGCCAATGGTAAACCTTAGTGTCCCATCATTAGGGCCCACCCTCCTTGATCCATCCCCAATTATGTCTAGATCATCATTTATGGTGTGAAATCCTCCCTTTATGGGACATGCCATCCTGGATCCATCCTCATTGGGCTTTCCGATCCACCCACCTGGTAAAGCATCTAGGTGCTCCCTCCTAGGGATGTACCCATCTGATCCACCTTTATAAGTGTTATAATCAGTTAGATCCGTCTTCTAAAGATGTTAAAATCATGGCATACCCTGTGTTAAACATGGTAATCTAATGAAAACCTCGGAGACATGCCTTCGACATAAGAAGATGCCCCGCAATCAACGTGGGATGCCTCAGGCTTCCATTCCCTCGAGAAGCCCTCTGATAAGGGAGAATTTAGGTGTACCAATGTTCCAACATAGAGACATTCCAGTGATTCCCAACATGACTACTCTCTTGACTGAAGGTTTCTACCTCAACTTGACCCTTTGGAATTTCCTTACAGAATAAGAATAATTAAACAGCGTCCATGAATAGATGGCATCCGGAGGAGTTTCACAAACAATGACTTAATCTATAAGGGTGACCCAGACCAGGTGATGAATTCTGAAGAGGAATCCATGGAAGGAGATACTGATATCTCATTATCCCATTTTGATCAAGTAGAAAACAACTCTGAAGAAGTGATGAATGTCGACCAACTTTAGAAAGTAGTAATGTGGGGTATGATGCATCGTCAACGAGTGACAAAATGCCCATGCAGCATGCCTTGGCAGAAAGCATAGGAAACATAAATGGTGAACCCCACATGAATCTCTTCTTCTTGACATGGGTATTATTAGCATTCAAGACATCAGCAAATAAGCATGTCACCGAATCCAGTTATCCGGCGCTAGGTCCCACCAAGAAAATTGTGGGCCTGGTGTTGAACTCACTAGAATTTAGGGTAGTTAATCATTGGACATTTCAGTCTATGAAATCTTCATTGTGGATCTACCTATCCATCCATAAAAGACTAAATGATGGTGGTGAATTGGGTATTTCTTTCCTACTATCTATGCTAATAGTTTAATCTTCTTACTTTGCAGGAACCAAGCTACAAAAAACCAGTCACCCCCCCACCCACAGATTCTTGGGTAAGAGAAACATCAATGTGACAATCCCTCATGATTCCACCTCCATCACGATGCCATCCACAACCATGACTACTGGGAACCCATGCCCCATCTCACCCTCAAAATTTATTCAGAGGAGGGTGATAGACACTCTCATTCGATGGTACAAATAGGAGGGCTTAATTCCCACAAGTGATATGGCCTGCTAGGAATTGGAAGCTTTTATGCCTCACCATCACCGCCTCTCCCAAGGGTTGTGCCGGGATCCACTAATCCTGACTCTGACATCCAACTATTTCAGGATCCTCTCCTCGAAATGTTCCTATGACTCAATAACCTACACTGATGAGGTGAGGGATGTCCGAGTCATCCCAAATACAACTATCACCCAAGATTCACCAAGGAGGGATCCCACCAGGTCGTGTCAATGCCACCAGTCAATCCTTTAGGATGAGGAATAGGTGTTTTACCACCTGCACCGCTGGCCCCAATTCGGATGACCTGATGCCAACATCGGGCATAGGATCAGGAAGATGCTTGTTAGGGGGCATCCTCTTCTACAGCTCCAGTGGCCCATTCCACCCTCGATGCATTCTATCAAGTCCCTACCACTAAGGAGTAGGGATTCACTATTTCCCGATCAAAATTGAGACCTCAGCCACCCTAAGGGTGGGTCAGGTTGTCTCTTTCAATCACTGGAACATCCAGAAGTTGTTACGGACTAATCCATGATGATGAAATCTAGCATGGAGGTCCTCCTCATACCATCACCAGCCATAGTTAAGGTTATCCCCATTCTTGCACCCAGCATGGAGGTCCTCCCCATGTTACCTGTATCAGTCGAAGCGGAGGCCCTCCCCATATTATTGACATCCATCATGGAGGTTATCCTTATGTATATGATTCCAGATAAAAAGGTCCTCATCGTATCTCAGGTCATCAATACAAAAGTCCTCCTCACATTGTTCCTAGACCAATCAGTGTACCTCCTTGTTGTAGCATTGACTAGAGTGAAGTCCCTCCTCACTCCATCACCTGTCAGCATGGAGGTCCTCCCCATGTTTTCATCAACTCCAATGGAGGTCATCCCCACTACAGTATCCATCAAAGTGGATACCCTCCTCACTTCATCGATGGTTGACATAGAGTTCCTCCCCATGTCGAGTTCGATCAGTATAAAGACCCTCCTCATGTTACCACTACCAACCAGCATGGAGGTCCTCCCCATGCCATAGGCAGCCAACATGGAGTCAATCCCTATGTCCTCACCAAATTCAATGTAGGTCCTCCTCACTCTAGAACTCTCAATCATGGAGGTTCTTTTTCACATCTAGTGACCAGTATAGAGGTCCTCCCCATAACCAATCTCATTAACACAGAGGTCCTCCCCGTCTCCTATTCGATATTTTCCTGGTTTCTCCTCACACCCCATCCCAACCAAGTGGAGGTCCTCCCTAATATCACACCCAACATGGAGGTCCTCCCCATGTTATCACAAACACCCAGATTGGAGGTCCTCCCCACTCTCACAGTAGTCCTAGCAGAGGTCCTTCCTACTCCAACGACATCAGATATGGAGATCCTCACTATATCCCATCCATCTCAAGAATAGGTCCTCCTCACTCCATCACCAACCCGCACAAAGGACCTCATCATGCCAGATATCTACCCTGCCCTTAAGAGTTGTCCCAGAGCAGAATGGAGAACCGTCGCCTCCAAGGGAAGAACTCTGAGAAATGACAGATCATTTTTAATTCAGTTCACTTTTCATATTCTGAAGCAGAATGTGACTCAATGATGGAACCTTCACCTCATTCTCTGAATTAGAGTCTAGGTCAGAAAATAGTCATGTGATAATCATCCTTTCATAAAGTTAAATGCACCAGATCCCCAAAACCCTATATAGGTACATGCAGGAGGAGAATGATTTGGCTCCTTTCCTGGGTCCTACCATGAAATCCTCTCTATCATCCCTAGGATCATTATCTTCCTTGAAATGAGATCAGAGAGAGTTGTTCTAGGGACTGTTAAATGATAGGAACCATCTATATCCACCACCAGAATCTATTTCCTTCACACATGAAATGGTGATTAACACCCCATCTTATAGGGACATGATGATGTGGTTTGTACCGTCCCTAAGAGACAACCTAGCATGCAGCGGCTTGTCAGGATATGCAATTTCCTCTCCACTGGATAGTCCTATGACACAATGGTCCATGTCAATGTCATTACCAATTCCTCATCCACACACAGTTGAAGAATAGGGAAAATAAGGGTCATATCCTGCTCTGGAAAGAAGAAGTTTATGGGACACACTTGCAGCAGAACAATTATCTGAGATGTTCTAGCCGATTTATACTCTTGATTTTGATATCCTAGATTCACTCACCTAGGAAGAAGCCATTTTATTCCGTCAAACCATTTGGGTGACACATTTCCACCTCCAGAATCATAATTTGTCTTATCCGAAGATCTGGGAGGAATTCGACTAGCACTATCGCATGGTTTAACTAGCTGTGCTTCCTTTGGATCAGCACCCTACATCACCCAGCTATCATCAGGATATTCAATAGAGATGCATTCAGATCTTTCTGATGCTTTTCATAATTATCAAGGAAACATCCCTGCACATGTAGATTCAGGGCTGGGGGCAGTATGCTTCTCTCCATTTCAGTTCGATCCTTCAATAATCGTACCAACCTAGATATATCAAGAATATGCCTCCAAGAACCATCATGATAAATATGGTTGTTCCTAATATATAAATAGAATGAGGTGTTGGTGCGGAGACTGAATATGATGTCCCACCCCTTGGGAAAACACAACACTCGGTGGACCCCTTAGGTGTTGTCACTCACCAGTAAAGGTAGACACTTGGCCCTGCAAATCCCTTTGAGTCACTGTCCTTAGGTTGAGACTCCAATAAGGGTAAAGCACTGACCAATACTTCTAATCCTTCTGACCCATCGAGTTCAGTGCAGAAGACGAAGGTCGATCGTACTACGACCTCCTTGCTTCAGCAACTTACCGAATAGAAAAGGCTCATCAATGAGCTTCTTTTTGAGCACCTTATAGTACATTACTCAGACTATGATGATCCTTGGTATGATCTCATTTATCCTTCACCAGGGTAGTAGGGGAAGAAATAGGTCTTCCTTGGTGAGTTTCCTCTAGTTGATCTCGATAGTCTCATTCACCTAGATTGGGTAGAGATCGGAGCTTATGGGAAGCGACCACAGTATGTATCCCTAAATCCACCTGAGTTGTAGGAGAATCATCCTTGGGACCCAACTCAGGTCATTTCTTCATAATTTCCTTAGGTTATTCCTCTAGCAGTTCCACCAGCCACTCCACAAGCCACTGAATCTATCTATCATGTTGAAGAACCTGCCAATGAACTGGTGGTCAAGAATCCTCACCAAGATAGGAATCTATTCTAGGGTGATCTGATGGATACTCTCATTTCCCACCTTGAGGCCCTTGAAATGCGATAGGTGGTAATCCTGCCTGATGGAAAGCCTTATCTAGAATGGGTGGATGATATTTCACCCCCCCCAAATTTTAGGAATGCTACCTTATTCCCTTTCAATGGGATGGGCGTCCCGCTGCAGCATTTGACCTAATTTATTTCAAGGTGTGCACCTATGCTGGGAACTTCAACGTGAAAGGAATCTTCTAAGATCTGATGCTTCGTACAGACACTGGGAGGGCCTGCGTTCATCTGGTAAAGCCAGTTACCCATCGAGTTTGTAGCTGGTTGGTAAGATCTTCGCAAACAGTTTCTTTATTAGTTCAGTTATACCACCCACAAGACTAGTATTACTGACCTCTTCAAGTGAAAGAAAAGGCCAGATGAGCGAGTCGTAGACTTTGTCGCTAGGTGTAAAGGCCTCACGTATTCACTTGAAATGTCGCTGACTCAAGAATAGTTTTAACAATGTTGATATGGAATGTTAAGACTGAACTTGTCCCATCCCTCATCACTTATAATTTCCCAAGAAAATTTCAGGATTTCCTTGACAAGGATCAACACCTAGAGGAGGTCTGGCAGCAAGCCAATCAGTCATGCATGTTGGCTTCTACAGCTCCTATGAGAAGAGACACCAATACTGAGACTATTATTGTTGCACAGGTAGAGGTCCCAGGCAGCTATAATTGTTATCAACAAAGCCTCATCCACAACCTCGATGAGGGAAACATCCTTAGGACCAACCTCAAGCTTAGCATCGCCCACCACAGAATCAGCTGGTACCACCCCAACAAGCACCCCTGAATAGGTAAGGCAATCAAGATCTAGCCCCCTGTCAGGCTCTAGCCCCTTATTAGAACTAGGCTCCTAGAGTACCTTTCCCAGAAATAAGAAATCAGACCTACTTGTTTGATGAAGCTCAGGTCCCCAGTTATTTAAGAAGTGCTTTGGATCAAGGAATCCAAAAGTTTCCAAAATACAGGTGGCCCTAAGAGGCTGATCTCATAGATCATACCGACTATTTCCCCTATCATCGATTCCTCAGAAATACCTTCAAACAATGATATATATTTAAGGATTGGCTACAGGACCAGATCGATAAAAATGTAGTCAGATTGGGTCCCACCCTGACACAGGCGGCGTGTATCTCTATAAATCCTAATAGCGATAGTGAAGATGAATGGAAGTAGGTCTCCAGCCACGGGTCTTAGAATTATGATGACTAGTTAGATTGTAGGGCATTTTCTCATTCCCATGGTGTCATTCATGCCCATTTGAATCAACCTGGGCCTCCTGAGGTCATTGTGCTTCCTCTAGATACCGCTTCTACATCCAAATCTCAACCTTCCACCTCTCAGAAGAGCAGGTACCAACAACACAAGGGAAAAAAAATCCCCCTACCAGTTCTGAAGCCTTATCGCACTCTTAGTGACTTCATTCCCCCAGAGATAGGATTCAACCCAAAATTTTACCATTAATGGAGGATTCCTAAAGTGATGATCAATAATATACCTTAGTGAATTCCATCGAATTGGTGGACCCTTACATGGTTCCTGATGACGATGAGTATCAGGCAAGTCCTCCTAATGTTCCCAGTTGATGCCATCGTCGATATGGCTATGGCTATGAGAATCATCAAAATGCACATTTCAGTGTTTCTAGCCAGACCATGCATACCACCGAGACCTGGAGACGGGTTAAGTGCATAGCTCATCATGTGTAGTCTTCTCATCCCATATCATTAGATTCCCTACCACCACCATTCATGTTACTCAACCTAATAGATCATCCAAAACTATGTCATGATCAGATGCGCCCAGATATGGCCATAACTTGGTCATCCGATAGTTATTTGGTATTCATTTTTTGTGGTTCATCTATTGAGCAATGAGATATCCCCAGCACCAATGGGAACCCTCCAGTTCGACCAACAACACCCGTCATACCTCCTACCACATAGAAACTTCCTGCTGACAGAAATGTGTGCCTAGCACGGAAGTATGATGTGATTAAGAACCTTTATAGTATTCTTTCAAAGATCTTGATCCTTGAGGATCTATTTCTATTAGAATATATGCGTGAATCCCTCACAGAATATTTGAAAATACCCCCTCTAGTTTGAGATAGAGGTAGCGGCCGCAGAAGCCTTCCATGTTGAGGAAGCCGAGCGAGAAAAATGTCAAGACATCATCTCGTTCTCAGGAGAATATGAAGGATATCTTGTATAGGGGTACATCCACCCACTATACATCACTGGCTAGTTCAATAATGTGGAATTACATCATTGTTTTTTCAACATAGGTTTTGGGATTAATCTCATCTTGACCTGGATTCTCTACAAACTAGGACTGACTGAAGTAGATCTGAGTCCCTATAACCTAAAGATTAAAGGTTATGATATGATAGAGAAAAGGATGTGTGGAAAAATATTCCTAAAGACCCAGTGTGGTGGCCTGATTACAAGCACTCAGTTCATGGTTATCTCGCAGGATACCTCTTAAAATGCACTGATGGGTAGTCCCTGGCTCCATCTACACATAGTAGTTCCCTCCTTGTATCACCAATGCCACAAGTAATCCCTCAATGGTTGAACGGGTGTGCTCTAAGGTGATGTGTCTCCCTTTTTCTCTTGTGAATATCACTAACTTGATGCCGACTATTATAGGAGAAAGTACAAACAAGTTAAGACTAATGAGGTTGAGCATACTGCTGTTATGTTTAACCCGTGGATAGACTTGAATGATGCTTTCATCCTCCCAATTCTTCAGTTGGAGGCCACGACCTTGAAATTGGTACACTTCTTTGTTGTCTCTAGAAGGAGTGGGAAACACATTACAATGTACAAGGAACAATATAAGATCACTTTGTAATCCTACAAAAATCAGGCTCGAGTGATACTAGAGCCCCTTACCCCTATGGGGTATCGGGATTTTCACCCCATGGAAACATCCATACCCCATACTTGCTTGTTCCACTAATCTGGGTTGAAACAACATAAGACGACATGCCAATACTCCTTTGATATTATCAAGCGTAGCCCCCTTAGTTGAAGTATTGATAGAATAGGGTCGATAAATTTTATCGCCATGGTTTCAATAGTGCAGGAGTCTCCCGATGAGGATTCCACCGCTGCTCAAGATGATACCAGCATTCCTCCAGGATCAGCTAACCTAGAGGAATTTCCTCCTACCGATGATCCTCTTACATCGATGATGAAGAAGATCTGGGGGACGCTCCTACCACATTCAAATAGGGTGCCTCCACCACCTTCGATGAGTTGGTACATGTGAATCTCTACACTGAGGTAGACCTAAGGCCAACACTATTTAGCAAAACTATGGATATAGAGGAAAAAAAGTAGTATGAGGATTTCATAAAGTAGCATCGGGATGTATTTTCATGGAGTTATGATGAGATTCTAGGACTAGATCCTCAGGTCACCATCCATCTTCTTGGTCTCCTGGTAAGTTATTGTGGGTTCAAATAGCCTCCCAAAAAGATGCACCCCTCCCACAATTCCATGGTCAAGGCCAAAGTTGATAGGATCATCAAATCCAACTTTTTCAAGGAAGTACAGTACCCTAGATGGTTGTCCAACATAGTTTCTATCAGGAAGAGGAACATACATATCAGAGTCTGCATCGATTTTCAGGATCTCAATCACCACTGTCCACAGGACGATTTTCCCCTTCCTGTGACACAGTTGTTGATCGATTCCACCTCTGGGTTCTATGCTCTATCTTTCACGAATGGGTATTATGGATATAACTAGATCCAAATGACCCCTGAGGAAGAAGAGTCTACCGCGTTCAGAGCACCATAAGGTACCTTTTATTATCAGGTAGTGTCTTTCGATCTGAAGAATGAAGGATCCACTTATTAGTGTGATATGCACAACATATTCAAACCAATATTCAGGATATTGGTGGAATTATACATGGAATATATGGTTGTCAAATACTACCAGCATTAGGACCATATCAGAGATCTTGAGAAATTGTTCATCTTCCTCCACTCCCACCATCTAAAGATAAACCCTTTGAAGTGTGCATTCAGGGTTACCTCTAGAAAGTTTCTTATATTTTTCTTCATATATATAGGCATTGAGATCAATCCAGAGAAGATAAAAGCTATCATCCATATTCCACCTTTGAGAAACCTTCGAGAGATCTGAGGTTTTCAAGGACACCTATCCTACATATGCCGATTCATCATGAATTTGGCCAACAAGTGTAATCCATTTTCCTGACTTATGAATAAAGGTGTCATATACCAATGAGATAAAGAGTTCCAGACTACTTTTGAGAAGATCAAAGAGTATTTTCTACAACCTCTAGTTTGATGTCACCCATCTCCGGAAATCCTCTGGTCCTCTATGTGACCACCCTGGAACGCTCCCTCAGTTCCCTTATTTCTTGGAAAAATAATGAAGGGATAGATAATAGTCTATACTATCTCAGCTGCATGCTTCTTGACATAGAGACTGAATATTCTTCTATTGAGAAGAGTTGCCTCGCACTGATTTTTACAGTGCACAAGTTGTGGAATTATCTGCAGCACCACAAGATGCATCTAGTGTCCCATTTGGATCCACTAAAGTATATTCTAAACCACCCCATGTTGATAGGCCTTCTATTTCAGTGGGAAGTGATCCTTCAGTAGTTTGATATTAGGTTCTTCTCATAAAAGGATGTCAAATTCCAGATGTTGGTAGATTTTTTGGCCACCCATCCAGCCCCTGGAGAGCGGTCCCTAAATCTTGACTTTCCAGACGAGTTCATCCTCTCAATGGATCAATTCATGCCATGATGGTATATTCACTTTGATGGTGTGTCACAGATCTTAATCAAAATAAGTATCAATGATCCCAGAATCAACAGAGTAGGACTTGGTATCATCTTCATCTTGCCTTCATAGTTCATCTTTCCCTATTCATTCTTGTTTTCATAAGGCTGCACCAACAATGAGGTAGAGTATCAGGATATCATCATTGGTCGTGAGGTGGACCTCGAGATTGATGTTACCCACTTAAATTTTAATGGGTACTTTGAGCTAATCATCAAGAATATCAATTTTTAATATTTCATCTGGAAGCTAGAGATTGTGCCCCTGTTAGAGCGCACTCTCCAACTAATGGCTCAGTTCCCTTCATAGTCATATTTCACTCATGTCCCTTGGTCATAGAATCATCAAGCCAATACCTTAAATATCCTTAACACATCTCTTATAGATCCTGACCAAGACAATTTGATTATCCATGTTTTACATCGAAGGGTCATCACTCTTACCACTCTGGATGATGATGACATCTAGTGGGTAAGCCACCTTACGACTGGTGCTTTCACACCAGGACCACCAAGTCTCCCCGTCTCAGTAGAAGAGACCCCTGATTGAGCAAATCATTTTATCAAGTACCTCTAACATGATAATCTCCCAACCTAGAGAGCCGAATGTGAACAAATTAATCTTTTTGCAACACAGTTCACCCTCCTGAATGGTCTCATCCTTGAGAATATCCTCTACAAGCATGGGTTTGATGGATTTATCCTCCATTATATTAAAGAATATGAGATCTCCCAGGTTATGTAGGAATTTCATGCTAGTTCTTGAAGATCTCACCAGGAAAGGTTGAAACTCTCCCACCAGATTCAAAGGTTGGGATACTTCTGTCCCACCATGGCTCATGACTTCATCAAGTTTTCCAAGAGGTTCCACTTGTGTCAGATCTATACCAACTTTTTTGAATTGACCATAGGAGCCCCTCCATACTACCAAGTAATTTTGGCACTTTGTGGTCTGGATACTCGACATCATGGGACCATATCCACCAGCGACAGCTCGCTAGTGTAGGTTCATCCTGACTACCACATATTTCTTTTCCAATTAGTAAGAAGAAGTTACTATCAAGGAATTCAAGGCCCATTCTATCATTGAGTTTGTAATCTCCAACATCATCCATCGATTAAGATTTCCTCACGTTGTTCTCACTAATAATGAAACCAATTTCTGAGAAGCTGATCTGAAGAAATTGTACTTCAAGTACAATATCCGGTCTAACCATACTTTTCTCTACCACGTGAAAGAAAATTGAAAGATCTAGGTGTTCAAAAAACACTCTTCAACATTCTGCAAAAGATAATTGTTCAGAACAAGAAAAGTTGGCTAGACAGACTCCCCAACGCTATATGGGATTATCGAAGTACAACTCATAATTCCACCCAAGTGACCCCATATTCCCTAGTATATGGAACAGAGGAAATCATACCCATCAATATTCAGCTTCCATTGATTTACATAGTCTTCTATGACCATAATATGTCAAAAAAGATAGAAGAAGTCCGTTTAGATGAACTAGAATCCCTTAGTGAGAATAGGATTCAGGACTTATATAATCTGGAGTGGCACCGAAATAAGACAGATAGAGATTTCGATAAGAAATTTCACCTTCGTTCATTCCTTCAAGGTGATACGGTGTTGGATTTGAGGACATAGATGATACCCAGCAGGAAGCCACCAAAGTTAGAGCCCAAATGGGAAGGACCTTATATAAGGACCCGACCTTAAACCTTGATTAATATTGAATTAAATGAATAATTCACAATGAGGATCTTTTCAGGTTTAGAGTTTTAGAGAATTAGGAAATAACTATTACATTTCAAAAAATTACATAGTAGACATTCTACACAATTTCCATTTTTTTTACAAAACATGAACTCTTGAAAAAAAGAGTCATGTTTAGTTCCATGTTTAAGATAGCATGAATTTTCCTTGATCCCATCCTTGACCCTATTCCACATTATGTCCTGTGAAAAACATTTCAAAAACTTGGGATGAGCATAAAAAAACTCAGTAATGGATACACAAATAAGGAAAATAGTTAGTTTTTCAAAACAACAAGAAAACCATGAATAATTTAACATAAGTAATAATTTTTACCCTTATGAAGTAGTAAATACTCTTCATTGAATAAAAGATCATTACATACCCTTTTGTAACCAAAATATTACCATAAAACCCATATAAAGAACACATAACATATAAAGGTAACTTGGGACATAAACATACTTAAATGTAATAACCCTATGGTTGACTTCCACACATATCACTAAATAGAATAGCCATACAGCCGACTTCCATACCCAATGCATTGGAGTCTATAACGTAACCACCCGTCCTGGTATTCACAACACCACCCGTCATTTGGTTTATCACATAACCACCCGTCAAATGTCCAAGTATCAATATAAAATCATAACACATACAACAAATATAAAGAAAAGAAAACATTTCCACATTTCAATCACAATATATTACTTAAATATATTGACATAACAAATCAATTTTCAAAACCATTTTCAATAACAAAAATACGTAAAAGAGTATAAGGTATTTATTTTATTTTAAAAACATTACGGCATGTTGAGGAAGCCAAAGATCAAATAATACTCGCGGCAGCGGAAAAAGGTCATTGTCACCGCTTACGTTAAAAGAAACATTCCTTTTTTGTCGCTTAGTAAAACGATTCATAGAAAAATATTCCATTTGAAAATTCAAGGGTGTTTATACAACATATAAAATAAAGTCGTGTATTAAAAAAAAAATGCTTCAATGAAAGGAGATTGAGACGAAGTCCCTTACCTCGTGTCCGACTTGGCTCAATCGTTCTTTAATCTCCTGAATAATAAACTAAAGTTAATTTATACTTTCTTAAGAACCTTTTTCAAGTTTATTATTCCTTTTATATCACTTATTACCATGTTATAAACATTATGCAATCATTTAAGTTAATAATGTTTGTTTTGTTGATATTTGGTACTTGAGTCAAAAATGGAATTCTTATAATTACATGTTGTTCATGTGGTCAAAGGTTCATTATATATAGAATGATATTAATGATTTGGATATAATATATATCATATATATAAAGCATATACATGTTTTTATAATAGTACATAACATTTAGAGGTAAGAAATGAAATGCACCGTTCATGGAGACGGTAAGCCGTACGTACGCATGAACGCTACCTTCATTTCTATTTCTTATTTTAATGGAATTAAAACACAATGATACATATGTATATTATAATTCCAGTATAATATCATATATAATATCGTTAACTCCATCCTTTATACATCCCACATAAGGCATTAGCGAATCACATCACTTTGAGGGGGCGATAGTCCTCACTTCCTCAAATGAGATTATCGTATTTACCCGCTATGGAAACCATAAAGGTGTGATATAAATGGGAATTACAGAAGAATAATGAAATCATAAAAAAAAAATATATCATATATAAATACAGTTCCATCATAATGTCCACCATGATAGGCAGTAAGATGTAATTGAACAATCATCGTTTCGTGAGGCCTTAGTTTGCCATCCACAGAAACATTATGTTCTTCACCCATTGATGGATGTGTGTGTAAGTGTAGTTGGAATACTTCTCATAAAAACATCCTAGTATATTTATTATACTGGTGTTGTTACAAAAGAAAGGAATAAAAAGAGTTTAGGGGTTGGAGAAGTAAAATAAAAGAAAACAATTTAAGAGATACCGTTACCTTTAATTTGGGTAACTCCATTTGGTTTAAACTAAAGTACTTCTTGAAGTGCCTTATGCCTAAGGTAAGGCTTCTAAGAGGAGGAGAGGGATGTTGGGAGCTTAATTGGACAGGGTTTGGATGATACAAATGGCTTGAGAGGTGTGAGGAATTGGTTAGAAGTGGTCTCTTTTTATAAGGGAGAGGAGGGGCTCTTTAGGAAAGTGTGAAAACATTATTTTATTATATATATTATATTCGGTTTCTAATGGTCCAAAAATCATTATAGTCGAAGATAAGATGACACATATTAGAAATAAAATCATCCAATCAGAATTGGACATATTTTGGATAATATTTTAATCATTATAATCTTATTTATTTAAATCATTTATTAATGAGGTAAATACTGCATCGTTATTGTGTCATAAATAATTTAATTTATTTGATGTCTAAAAATTATAAACAAAATACCGTGATGTATGAAATAATTTTAGATTTCTAATGAATATTTATAGTCTAAAATATGACTTATATAACACCATATAAAAATTAATTTACTAAAAGAGTTTTGTTAATGTCAATTTTGTCTTTACTTTAAATTAATTAATCTAAAGTGTCATTATCTTTCATAAGTGGATCCATGGGGTCCCAAAATCGACCCATGGATGCCCATGGTCGGCCAATACTCATCAAATAAGGTTAGGACAAGTGTTAAGATAATTTTTAATTATTATAATATTCTTTTTACCTTGAACTACCTTATTTACCTTTAACTGCGGTAAATAAAAGTCAAAAGTTACTATTCACCAAAAATTATTTTCATCTTAATGAACCACATTTTACTTCTTGATAACAACCATGTATGTCAGATTTTTAAAATTCAATTCACAGAAGTGGTAAAATTTCATTTAAGTGAAAAAGTCAGTTTTTTAACTACCACTAAGTGGTTTCACTATTCATCAAAAATTGAAGTTTTTCAGAAAAATACCAAAAAATAAGCCTAAGATATATTTGTTATTCTGAATTCAAAAATGATTTCTATTTTGAAAAATTCAAAAAAATAGAAGTGGCATTAATTAATTTTAAAATTAATTCCCGTTATCAAAACAAATAGCGTGTTTTTAAGAAACAATAACTATCAAAAGATTGATACTTATTTATGTCCAATTTCAAAGTGAAATTAATTCCAATGACTAGAATTGGATTAAATGGTAAAAATATATTCTAATTACACTTTAAAATCAATTAAAAAGATAATCTAACCATATAAATTAATTAGATTAAAACATAGTTTTGAATTAAAATACAATATTTTCACTATTCATTAAAAAATGAACTTTATCAGAAAAATTCCAAAAATTTACACAAATTAAATTTTGATGTCCCCATTCTAAAGAGGGATTTTATTTGGACATATAAAATGTATTAAAGTAACCAAAACTAAATTTAAATAGGGTTCGCCATTAAAAGGCGATAAATCATCCTTTTAATGTAAATTATGCTTAAAATTAGATTCATTCACATTTTAAGCCTATAAAATTTTATTGGATAATGTAAATACATTTAACAATCATGTATAACCATATTGTAGTTAGTTTTGTTCATTCCTGCCAATACAATGACTAGGATTTAAATACAATTTAAAATAATAAAATAATATTATTAGTGTGCCACGTAAGTTTTCAAAGAAACCCATTGTTGCGTATCAGGTATGCTATTGAACACAACAACCCCTTTAAATTAAAATTAATATTTAATTCACAAATATTAATAAATATTAAATATGTCTTATTCTTCATTTACCTGGGATGTTACATCCTCCCCCCCTTTTTGGGAATTGCATCCTCACAATTTTTATTCACTTATCAAAATAAGTGGGGGTATTTATCCCTCATAGCATTTTCAGATTCCCACATTGCCTCTTCAACCATATGGTTTTTCCACAAAACCTTTACCTAGTGAATTACCTTCTTCCGCAACACCTGCTCTCTATAGTAAAGAATCTGAACTGATTGTTCTTCATAAGAGAGATTATCTTCCAACTGAACTACCTCTGGGCTCAAAACATGAGATGGATATAGCATATACTTTCTCAACATCGAAACATGAAAAAAATTGTGTACCTGGGATAAAATTGGAGGCAAAGCCACTATATACGCAACTGATCCAACTTTCTCCAGAATTTCATGAGGTCCAATAAACCTCAGACTCAACTTTCCCTTCTTACCAAAATGCATCACACTTTTCCATGGAGAAACTTTGAGAAAGACATGATCACCTACCTCAAAAGAAATATCCTTCCTCCGGTTATCTGCATAACTTTTCTGTCTTCTCTGAGCTGTTCTCATGTGCTTCTGAATAAACTGAACTTTCTATGCCATCTCTTCTACCAATTCTGGTCCCATCAGGTTCCTTTCACCTACTCCATCCCAAAAAGCTGGAGTTCGACAACGCTTTCTATATAATGCCTCAAATGGAGCTATCTGTATACTGGAATGAAAACTGTTATTATAAGAAAATTCAACCAAAGAAAGATGTTGGTCCCAACTTCCCTGATAATTCATCGAGAAAGCACGTAACATATCCTCCAATGTCTGAATTGTTTGTTCTGATTTCCCATCTGATTGAGGCTGAAAAGCTGTACTAAAATTTAATTCAGTACCCAATAACTTTTTAAGGCCTTTCCAAAAGTTAGAAGTAAACCTGGGATCATGATCAGATACAATGGAGAGGGGAACTCCATGCAACATGACTATCTCTTTAACATACAACCGAGAAAGTTGATCTAGAGACAAAGTATCTTGAATAGTAAGGAAATGAGCAGATTTAGTCAATCGATCAACTGTAACCCAGATTGCATTATTACCTCGAGATGTCTTTGGTAATCCCACAATAAAGTCCATGGATATATTTTCCCATTTCCACTCTATCACTGGTAGAGGCTGAAGCATTACTTTCAGTAACTGCCACTCTGCTTTAACCTACTGACAAGTCAAACACTTCACAGTAAAATCAGCAATATCTCTTTTCATTCCATCCCAGCAGTAATACTCCTGAAGATCTCTGTACATCTTAGTACTACCAGGATGAATTGAAAACGGGGAACTATAAGCTTCACATAACAACTCATTCTTCAACTAGGAATCACAAGGCACACATAATATCTTTACAAATCTCAAATCTCAAAACACAATCATTATCAATGTTAAAATCAGGCAACTTACCCTTCTGAACCAACACTACCTTTTTCTGCAACTCACTATCTTCTTTCTGTGCTTGCTTTATTATTTCTGATAGAGATGATCTCATTGACACCAGAAACAAAACAGAAGAATTTACTGCACCAACAAATTCTATGCCAAAGTTCGTCAAATAAAAAATCAAAGGATCTCGTTCCAAATGTATCATGGTTAATGAAGCATTACTTTTTCGACTCAAAGCATCAGCCACTTTATTTGATTTTCCCGAATGGTAATGGATCATGCAATCATAATACTTGATTAATTCCAACCATCTCCTCTTTCTCAAGTTAAATTCTTTCTGAGTGAATATATAGTTCAAACTTTTGTAATCAATATATATTTCACACTTCACTCCATACAAATGATGCCTCCAAATTTTTAAAACAAAAACAACAACAGCTAATTCCAAATCATGTGTAGGGTAATTTAACTCATGTGGTTTCAACTGACATGAAGCATAAGAAATTAACTGATCATTTTGCATTAGGGCACAACCCAGTCCTTTCAACGAAGAATCACTGTAGATAACAAACTCACCATTTCTGTAAGGTAGTGCCAAAATTGGAGCATTCACCAATCTTCTTTTCAATTCCTGAAAACAATCATCACATTTTTTGTTCAGATGAACTTAACACCTTTTCGAGTTAACTTAGTCATTAGACTAGATAACCGTGAATTTTTTTCAACAAACCTCTAGTAATAACCTTCCAAACTAAGAAAACTATGAATCTCGGTTATATTTTTGGGTCTTGGCCATTCTTCAAAAACTTTCATTTTAGCAGGATCAATAGTTATGCCATTTTTTGAAATAATGTGACCAAGGAAAAAAATTTGTTGTAGCCAAAAATCACACTTTCTGAATTTCCCAAACAATTTATTTTCTTTTAAGGTTTGCAAGACAACCCTTAAATGAATTTCATGCTCCTCTTTAATTTTAGAATAAACCAAAATATCATCAATGAACACAACCACAAAATTATCCAAGAACTCATGAAAAATTATATTCATAAGATCAATGAATACAGCATGTGCATTGGTTAAACCAAAAGGCATAACTACAAATTCATAATGGCCATATCTAGTATGAAACACGGTCTTCGGAATGTCTTCTTCCTTTACTTTCAACTGATGGTATGCCGACCTCAAGTTAATCTTTGAAAAATACTGAGCTCCCTGGAGCTGATCAAACAAATCATCGATATGAGGAAAAGGATACTTATTATTAACAGTGATGTTATTCAATGCTCTATAATCAATGCAAAGTCTCATTGAACCATCTTTCTTTTTAACAAACAAGATAGGATCACCCCATGGTGATGTGCTTGGTCGAATGAAACCTTTATCTAATAACTCCTGTAATTGCTTCTTTAAATCTAAAAGTTCAATTTGAGCCATTCGATAAGGGGGTTTTGAAATTGGATTAGCATCAGGAACTAAGTCAACAGTAAATTCAACTTCCCGATCAGGTATAATACCAGACAACTCATCAGGAAACACATCAAGGTACTCATTTACCACTGGCACATCATTAATCTGAATAGTTCCTTTGTTTTCAACAATATGTGCAAGGTAACATTCATTTCCATCTTTTACTAGTTTCTCACCTTCCTGATATGTTATCAACAGTAAGGGTTCATTTTTGTATAAAAACTGAAAATCATTCTGAAAGGAAACCTCTTTAGCTCTGCAGTCAATCTTAGTATGATAAACAGAAAGTCAATCCATGCCCAATATAACATCAAACTCTACTAGAGGCAAAAAATAAGGTTTTCAGGTAGATTCTTTCCACACACAAGGACATGAATGTTTTTATGTTTTCTTTTAGTCACAACATTTCCTCCAGGTGTTTTAACGTAAGTTTTGTATTCATATCTTGAGATGGAATTCCCAATTTACTAGAAAACTTCTCAGAAATGAAAGAGTGTGTAGAACCTGAATCAAACAACACATTGGCATAATCTGAACAAACAAACAGTGTACCTGATACAAGTTCATTTGATGGGCCAATATCTGCTGAAGTAGTTACAAAAGATTTCACCACCACTTTCTACTTGTAGTCTGAATGCTTTCCTTCATTTTAGTTCTTTATTGGACACTAATTTTCATAATGACCCATTTCATTACACTTAAAACATATTATCGATGTCTTTTAATTGCCTGCTTGATCATCTTCCTTCCAGTTATGAGCAATATGACCAGACTTACCACACCAGAATCACTTTACAGACTTTGATAAACATTCTCTGGGATGATTTTTACCATACTTCTCACAAGATGGATATTTAGTTTTCTTACCTCCAGGATTCTTTGATGAATTATTCCCCTTTTCCTACCAACTGGACCTCTTATTCTGTTATTTGTCAAAGAACACTTGATCATCGGTAAACTCCATTTCCACCTTCTCCGCACATTGAACAAGTTTTTCATAGCTTTTAAACTCACGAGAGGATAACGATCTTCGATATCGTGGCTTTAGTCCTGAGTGAAATTGATTTATCTTACTATCAAGATCTCGGATAAAATTTGGTGCATACCTTGCCAGTCTAGTGAACTTTGCTTCATAAGCAGCCACTGAGTCATCCTCCTACCTCAATTATAGGAATTGTTTTCCCATCCTAAGACGAACCACATTAGGAAAATATTTCTGAAGAATCATACCTTTGAATTCATCCCAATCAAGAGCATCAATCTCCTCACTATCCCTGATATTTTTCACCATCGACCACCACTGATCAGCTTTACCTTCAAAACAGTAAATAGAGAGACTAAAATTTTGATGTTCTGAATAACCCATGACATCAAAAATCTTCTCCAGTTCTTTAATACACCCTCCAGCTAGCACAGGTTCAGATGGTCCTATTAATGATGGGGGATGTTGGCTCATGAAATGCTCCACTACTGACATGTTCCTCTGTGGTTGAACTGGCTGATCTCATACATGGATAACACCACCATTTATATCCTGAGTCAATTGTGCCATCATTGTAACAAACTGTTCAGTTCCGATTCCGACCATCTCAGGTTGCTAATTTGGAAGGTTGTCTTCCTCCTGATGTCGTCCCAACATTGCTGCCCTATTTCCTCTTCGGAAAACCATTATGAACACAAAAATATCTTAGGTGAAGAAACATGGTAATCTGGAAATGCTATATGATGTCAATATTAACATAAATTACTTTATGGATATTACTTTAACAATACCCTAACACCTAAAGTTATCTAAACCAACCTCTGATACCAACTATAAGGACCCGACCTTAAACCTTGCTTAATATTGAATTAAATGAATAATTCACATTGAGTATCTTTTCAGGTTTAGAGTTTTAGAGAATTAGGACATAACTATTACATTTCAAAATATTATATAGTAGACACTTCTACAAAATTTCCATTTTTTTTACAAAACATAAACTCTTGAAAAAAAAGTCTTGTCTAGTCCCATGTTTAAGATAACATGAATTTTCCCTGATCCTATCCTTGACCCTATTCCACATTATGTCCTGTGAAAAATATTTCAAAAACTTGGGATGAGCATAAAAAAACTCAGTAAGGGATACACAAAGAAGGAAAACAGTTAGTTTTTCAAAACAACAAGAAAACCATGAATACTTTAACATAAGTAATGCTTTTCACCTTTATGAAGTAGTAAATACTCTTCACTGAATAAAAGATCATTACTTACACATTTGAAACCAAAATATTACCATAAAACCCATATAAAGAACACATAACATATAAAGGTAACTTGGGACATAAACATACTTAAATGGAATAACCATACGGTCAAATTCCACACATATCACTAAATGTAATAGCCATACGGATGAATTCCATACCCAATGCATTCGAGGTTATAACGTAACCACAATCCTAGTATTCACGGCACCACCCGTCATTTTGTTTATCACATAACCACCCGTCAAATGTCCAAGTACCAATATAAAATCATAACACATACAACAAATATAAAGGAAAGAAAAAATTTCCACATTTCAATAACAATATATTAATTAAATATATTGACATAACAAATCCATTTTCAAAACCATTTTCAATACCAAAAATATGTAAAAGAGTATAAGGTATTTATTTCCTTTTAAAAACATTACGGCTTGTTGAGGAAGCCAAAGATCAAATAATACTTGCGGCGGTGGAAAAAGGTCGTTGTCACCGATTACGTTAAAAGAAAAATTCCTTTTTGTCGTTTAGTAAAATGCTTCATAGAAAAATATTCCCTTCCAAAATTCAAGGGTGTTTATACAGAGTATAAAATAAAGTCGTGTATTAAAACAAAATATGCCTCAATGAAAGGAGATTGAGACGAAGTCCCTTACCTCGTGTCCGACTTGACTCGATCGTTCTTTAATCTCCTAAATAATAAAATAAAGTTAATTTATAATTGATTAAGAACCTTTTTCAAGTTTATTATTCCTTTTATATCACTTATTACCATTTTATAAACATTATGCAATCATTTAAGTTAATAACATTCGTTTTGTCGATATTTGGTACTTGAGTCAAAAATGGACTTCTTATAATTACATGTTGTTAATGTGGTCAAAGGTTCATTATATACAGAATGATATTCATGATTTGGATATAATATATATCATATATATCCAAATTATACATGTTTTTATAATAGTACATAACATTTAGAGGTAAGAAATGAAATGCACCGTTCATGGAGACGGTAAGTTGTACGTACGCATGAACTCTACTTTCATTTATATTTCTTATTTTAATGGAATTAAAACACAATGATACATAGTTATATTATAATTATAGTATAATATCATATATATTATAGTTAACTACATCCTTTATACATCCCACATAAGGAATTAGCGAATCACATCACTTTGAGGGGGCAGTTGTCCGCACTTCCTCAAATGAGATTATCATATTTACCCACAATGGAAACCATAAAGGTGTGATATAAATGGGAAGTATAGAAGAATAATGAAATCATAAACATAATATATATCATATATAAATACAGTTCCATCATAATGGCCACCATGAGAGGTGGTAATATGTAATTGAACAATCATCGTTTCGTGAGGCCTTAGTTTTCCATCCACAGAAACATTATGTTCTTCACCCATTAGATGGATGTGTGTGTAAGTGTAGTTCGAACCCTTCTCATAAAAATATCCTAGTATATTTAAGATACTATTTTTGTTACAAAAGAAAGGAATAAAAAGAGTTTAGGTGTTGGATAAGTAAAATAAAAGAAAACAATTTAAGAGAAACTGTTACCTTTAATTTGGGTAACTCCCTTTGGTTTGAACCAAAGGACTTATTGAAGTGACTTCTGCCTAAGGTAAGGCTTCTAGGAGGAGGATAGGGATGTTTGGAGATTAATTGGGCAGAGTTGAGATGAGCTAAATGTCTTGAGAGGTGTGATGAATTGGTTATAAGTGTTCTCTTTTTATAAGGGAGAGGAGGGGCTCTTTAGGAAAGTGTGAAAACATAATTTTATTATATAACTATATTCGGTTTCTAATGGTCCAAAAAAAATTATAGTCTAAGATAAGATGACTCATATTCAAAATAAAATCATCCAATCATAATTGTACATGTTTTGTATAATATTTTAATCATTATAATCTTATTTATTTAAATAATTTCTTAATGAGGTAAATACTGCGTCGTTATTGTGTCATAAATAAATTAATTTATTTGATGTCTAAAAATTATAAAAAAATACCATGATGTAGGAAATATTTTTATATTTCTAATGAGTATTTATAGTAAAAAATATGACTTATATAACACCATATAAAAATTAATTTACTAAAATATTTTTGTTAATGTCAATTTTGTCTTTACATTAAATTAATTAATCTAAAGTGTCATTATCTTTAATAAGTGGCTCCATGGGGTCCAAAAATCAACCCAAGGATTCCCATGGTAGGAAACTAATCATATAATAAGGTTAGGAGAAGTGTTAAGTTAATTTTGAATTATTATAATATTCTTTTTACCTTGAACTACCTTATTTACCTTTAACCGTGGTAAATAAAAGTCAAAAGTTACTATTCAACAAAAATTATTTTCTTCTTAATGAACAAAATTTTACTTCTTGATAAAAACCATTTATGTCAGATTTTTGAAATTCAATTCACAGAAGTGGTGAAATTTCATTTAAGTGAAAAAATCAGGTTTTTTAACTACCACTAAGTGGTTTCATTATTCATCAAAAATTGAAATTTTTCAGAAAAATACCTAAAAATAAGCCTAAGCTATATTTGATATTCCAAATTCAAAAATGATTTCTATTTTTCCAAATTCAAAAAAATATAAGTGTAATTAATTAATTTTAAAATTAATTCCCGTTATCAAAACAAATAGCATGTTTTTAAGAAACAATAACTATCAAAAGATTGATACTTGTTTATGTCCAATTTCAAAGTGAAATTAATTCCAATGACCAAAATTGGATTAAATGGTAAAAATATATTATAATTACACTCTAAAACCAATTAAAAATATAATCTAACCATATAAATAAATTATATTAAAACATAGTTTTGAATTAAAATACAATATTTTCACTATTCATTAAAAAATGAACTTTATCGGAAAAATTCCAAAAATTTACACAAATTAAATTTTTATGTCTCCATTATAAATAATGATTTTATTTGGACATATAGAATTTATTAAAGTAACTAAAACTAAATTTAAAGAGGGTTTTCCATTAAAAGGCGATAAATCGGCCTTTTAATGTAAATTATGCTTAAAATTAGATTCATTCACATTTTAAGCCTATAAATTTTTATTGGATAATGTAAATACATTTAACAATCATGTATAATCATATTGTAGTTAGTTTTGTTCATTCTCTCCAATACAACATCTAGGAGTTAACTACCATTTAAAATAATAAAATTATATTATTAGTGTGCCACATAAGTTTTCAATGAAACCTGTTGTTGCGTATCAGGTACGCTATCAAACATAGAAAACCATTTAAAGTAAAATTAATATTTAATTCACAAATATTAGTAAATATTAAATATGTATTATTCTTCATTTACCTGGGATGTTACTTCTTACATCATTCATAAGGTTTACCCTAATGATGCACACACTTTGGTCACCATGGATGACGAGCAGATTACTCCTCCCACCAATGCTAAGTTCCTCAAATAGTACTTCACATGAGTGGGTATTCTTATATTAATCCTTATCACAAGACATTAAACTGGATGAAATTTATCATCCTATATGATAATAGACTGCATAGCTTCATCTGCATGGTCCGAGCTCTACGACCTTAAACTAAGATCCTGATTCGTCTCAGCTGAAGGATATAAAACTGCCCAGTACCATTATCCTGGTTACATGATGTTAAAATATATGAGCTTACCTGTTTCCTTACCACATGACATTAAACTCCATGAAATTTAAGAACTACATGTTTCTTGATTCCTATTCTCATGTGATATACCGGAATGCCCATACATTTTGTTTTTGGGTCCAGCCATAAGTTCCAAAAATTCCTTCAAATCTTCAGTCTCTTGCCCTGAATTTCCTAGGAGGAAATGGTGTGTTATGATACCTCTTTGGTCCTCATTCACGTTGTATTATAAAAATCTCACCATGTACCTCCCATAGGAATACTCCTCTTTACCTTCATCCTTACCGCATGATATTAAACTGCATGTAATCTAGAACTACGTGCAGCATGATTCCCATCTTTATGGGATACGTAGGAACAACCAGAAATTTTGTCTTTGGGTCCATCCCTAGGTTCCATAGATCTTTTCATCCTTTAGGCCCCATGGCATGAATTTTCTGGGAGCATGTCATGTGGTATGAGACCTCTTTAGTCCTCATTCATGTCGGGTTTACAATAGTCTCACCATGTACCCCCCTCAGGGATCTCCCCCTTTACCCGCATCCTTACCGCATGATGTTAAACTACACGAAATTCAATAACTACATATGGATTGATTATCATTCTTATGGGATACGTAGGAATGCCCAAATATTTTGTCTTCAGGTCAAGCCCTAAGTTCCTCTATCCTTTCAAACCCTTTGGACTGAGTTCTCTATTGGGATTGTGAATGGTGTGGTGTGGACTTCTTTGGTCCTAATTCATGTTGGGTTATTTTTCCACACCATACGCATCACATTTTGGATGCCTCTCCCCCAATGTCCTAGATGCACGATGATAAACCGCATCATAACCTTCTTCCTTATCGCATGATGTTGAACTGTACGACATTCAAGAACTACAGGCAGCTTGATTCCCATCCTTATGGAATACGTAAGAATACCCTAACACTCTATATTCGGGTCCAGCCCCAGGTTCATCAACCTATTTTTTTATTTCCTCCACTCATCCTCTCAATTAATCTTCCCTTAATTTAATCCCTCGGCCTATGATATGCCTCGTTAAGATGCTCATATGTGTTGTGGAATAGAACATAGAGTTTTGGATTCTGCATAGACATTCTATCATTCCATATCCATGCTTCACATGTACTGTTATTCAAGTCTTAATCATATTTCACATATGAAGGGACTCCCTAACGACATGGTGTTTAGCCACTATGGCTCACATACTGTCCCGGGCCAACACCCCAGAGGACTTTGGGTGACATTTTGAGGCAGGTCCTGTGTTTCAAATATGTTCAGCAACCAACCCTCAGTTGTTTATTCCCACCCAAGTTACATGATATGGATACTATGTTTCGAATAAGATCAGTCGTTATCCTCCATCGTTACACCAACCTCATTGTGTCCCAAATATTATATGTCGTGGTTCACATTTTCCACCTCCTTATGTCCAGAAAAAACTCTAACGCCCTTGGTGTTACCCCTTTGTGCACCTTTGCGTGTTGAGCATGCTGATTATATTCACTGGGGAATCCTTGACCCAAATTCTTTGTTCCCCTTATGTGAACTTTCACGTGTCATGGAAATCCTCTCACTTCTTGTTTCCTACATCGGGCATGGCTCAGATGGGCTTAGGAGAGGGTTTTCACCCACATGAAAAATCTGTACAACCCTATGGTCCAAACTCTATGACCTTAAACTAGGAGTTTACATCCCAAGAACATGATTTTAAACTGGTAATTAAAGTACAAGCCTTATGACTTTAAACTATGCATAGTTTTTTCCTTGAGAATGTGTTGTGTAGCATGGGCCTCCTTGGTAATCATTCACGTCGAGTTTTTCCTATCGCCCCACACATCTCCCCTCTCTTGGGTTCTCCCACTTTCCTTTATATTCCAAGATCCTTTATAGTATAAGAATTACGACTTTAAACTATGTATAGATTCCTATTGGGAATACATGATGTGGTATGAGACCTATTTGGTCCTCATTAATGTTGGTTGGCCTCAGGATACCACATTACATATTTCTACTTGGGAAATATCATCCGCAAGGTCCAACTTTATAACCCTAAACTAAAGACCCCATGCCCTTACCACATGATGTTAAACTATATGGAATTATAGAACTACGTATGGCTTTATTCCCATCCTTATGGGACACGTAGGAACGCCTATACATTTTGTCTTCGGGTCCATCCATAGGTTCATTAAACTTTTCTCTTGGTCCGAGCTCTATGACCTTAAACTAAGATCTCTATTGTCCTACACGATGTTAAACTGCCACATGGTCCTTTTTACATGAACTTAAAAGGAAAGTGACCCCTTTATTACATGATAATAAATGGATACATCATACATGATATTAAACTATACCCCATGTCCTTACTACATGACGTTAAACTGAACGATATTCTAGAACTATGTGTGGCTTGATTCCCCTCCTTGCAGAATATGCAGTGACACCCATAAATTTTATCTTTGGGCCCATCCACAAAATCTCTGATCCAAAATCTATGAAATTAAACCAATAAACTCATAGGGATATGTGGTGTGGTTGTAGTTCTCCTTGGTCATCATTCATGTCAGGTTTTTTCCCTCACCGCATCACATATGCCTTCCTTCTGTCTGTTCCTTGGTATTTGTATGGCGTGCAAGCCTCTCTTGGCTCATTCATGTTGGTTTCATCTCCTCCATGCCACAAAAACATCCTAGGAATAGAAATTTTATTCTGTGCAACATGACTTTAAGTTGCTGGCTAGGGTCTAAGTAGTATGACCTTAAACTATATGAAACATCATGGTCATATGATGTTTAACTATTCCATGCATCATCTTTACCGTAGGATGTTAAAATACATATTCCTCATCTGTACTTGAATTATGTGAAATTGGAAACCATCCCAGGACCTCACCTAAGAGGTCCTATCCCATAGTTTTGGTCATCTATCACATTGATCGCACCTTCAGTTGTCGCTACACATCCAAGACAATACTCCTATAGAAGATATGTTTGATCTTTGTTTAGACCAACATGCCTACACCTATATGATTCAGGCTATGGTGGCGTAATTTCAAGAGTGTTGAAATCCTTTTGAACATTCTATGACTCCACTTCCATGCTTTGTGTGTCCTTTATTTGGATCCTCATCCTCTTTCACATCTAAAGGGAGCCCCCTAATGGTCTGGTCCCATGCCGCTTTGGCACACTTACCATTCCGGGCCAACTCCCTAGAGGAATTTAGACAACATTTCAAGTTTGTAAACATGTTTCGAATATGGTCAATGGTTGGACCTCATTTATTTATCCCCATTTTAGGTTGGAGGTATAGATGCTGTGTTTCGAATATGGTCAGCAATTATATCATATTGGCACACCATCATCATTGTGTTCTGAATTTTGGGCATTGTGATTCACACTTATCATCTCCCCTTTTGTTCAGATTGATTCCAACACCCCTATAATTATCCTTCTTGCACATTAGAGTATGTTGGGAAAGGAAATTTTGATGTCTCGAGAGGCCTATTCTCTAATCACAGACCCTCTCAGCCCGAATACCCTGGGTGGTCATTCAACAATAGCAGACCCTGAGTATTCGATGATTGGATGACACTCTCATATATAAAGTAGGTAATTATATGATTGTCCCTTGTTTCTCACACCAATCATGACTCACATGGTATTAAGGATTGATCATTAGTTTCTTCACAGATATGATCGAGATGCAGTAATTGAAATAAGCAATAAATATATCCATTCACATAGTTTAAATAAGAAGGTAGGTAGAAAAGGTATGTTTTATAAGTTTGTCCAAAACACGACCCTTAGGGATCTTCTCCTTCAATTGAACACTTCAAATCCACCACCCTATAGTGTGTGGATTCCATATTTTCCTAATATTTCATGATCTCCCTATCCTCATCATAATTCATAGAGTGAAGCTCATTATCCCTGATCTGCATCCAATCCCGTTCGGCCCAGAGCTCAGCCACTTGATGACTTGATTGTTCTAGTCACTCCTGGGATTCCACCAGCTAGAACTTCAATCGTTCAATGAGTTTTGATTGATTAGTAATGAATTTGGAACACTCATTTGCTTGTACTTCTAGGCATTGGATTGCCTATTCGACTTCCTGGAGCTTCTGAATGTTTTCAGACTTCTTCTAGCACCAAGTAGCGTCCAAGTGTTGGCTTCTTTCCCATAATTTTTCAGTGAGGTAGTCTATGATTAGAATTTACATATTTCATGCATCCAAACCTCCAGCGCATAGATTTCACAACCAATTTTGAAGTGACCCCATTCAGATTATCCACTCTGATTCTAGAGCTTTTTCGATGATGTGTTTGATTATATTCCTTGTTCGATGTCTGGTATTTTGACTACCCTCAACTGCATCATAATACGATTCATCCAGCTCTATCGAATCAGTAGGTTTGTATTCTAGGAATGTGTCTAGGAGTTCAGTAGTGGGATCCTATTTTGGAATCATATCCAATGTTTTGGGCTCCATGTTGTTAGTTTGGTCCTCATCACTTGATTCTATCTCAATGATGTTTTCCGATCTAGATCTAGGTTATGACCCACCAGTGGTGTCACCCACAATCAAAATTGATTTCTCATCATAAACCATGGCCTAGTCAGCTTGGATACTTGGTTCCATATGGACCGAAATGACTCTCAAGAAAGGGGCCCAGGTCCTCGATCCATCCACACTAGCAAAATGACTTCCACTCTGAGGATTGTTTAGATAAGATTCATGTCAGTCAATTTGATTGAGAAGACAGCAAGTATGGCTCTCTGAGGTAGGAAACTTACAGTGGTCAAGCGATGGCTGATCATTCTCTAGCCTCTAGATTTTCATCACTGGGATACCAGGTAATATCCCCATATATATGATGGTGGGTTTTAAAGGTTCCAGAGAGACCACCTTGCCTCTCCAGCACTGCTGGACTCTGCAGCTGCTATTTCTCTGGATGCGAGTCCCAGTTCTTGGTCCTCCACACCTGTCGCCATGCCTCTATCCCTATCAGTAGGTGCACTTTGTATAATATACTCCTGTACAAGTAGATTTCATTCGAGGAACCAAGATAAAGTGAAAGATATGATAACATGTGGGTATGAGTTAGAGATTACTCCAAGAGCTGCAACAAATCCACCCAGAGAAGTTTCCTCTAAGGATACTATATTTCCTTATTTCAGAGAGGCTTACCTAAAAGTTATTTCCTATTCATCCTCCTAAAGGGTTTCCTCATTGACCTATTCCCACCAGGATCCATCCAATATTATTGTCAAGGGAAAGAATTCTTCTAGCTGATCCACTGACAACACCGGGGGGGTAAGTCATGTCCAATAGCACCCACACTCAATATATCATGGGATGTGTGGTGCCTTAGGAGTGAACTAGTTCCTCCAATTCCATCATGAATTGTCTCCCCTTATCCTAGGATGTATTGAAGCTGCCTTTGGAAAACTCTATCCCTTATAAATCCATCCCATGCATGTTCAAGTGATCAAATAGGTTGTCGATGTTGTGAAGATATGTGTAGGTGTCCTAGTATTTCCGAGACTCCAGATTGACTGTGTCATGAGGAAGTGCCACCAGGTACAATTTCTTCCCAGGAGCATGAGGAGGTGTCCTGCAAAACCCCCTTAATGATTCCCCTTTCTCTCGGGTCCTCCCAGTTGAGGCCACTAGGTTTGGTACTACTACCTCCCTCTCTTCACCTTCGGTCGGTACTTGTCCATGGTCTGATGCCCTTTATTTTACAGCCTCATAACCATGATGTGCATCGGTACCACCCTCACGATGTCCCCTTACTACTGCTTGACCCCGAATTCAAGGCGTGGGGACTGCTCCTTTACTGGTCTGGATCCTCAGCTGCTTTAGCGTCTTTCCCGGATAAGTAGCTACCCAGCTCTATGTATATTCATGGATTAAATCGAATGTAGTAGTGAGTGGCATAAGAGCATTCCACATATTTTCCTCTTCCCACGTGAACATCAACCAAATTTGCCTCATCACACATGGGTGGTCCTCATGACACACTCCCAAGTACACCCTCAGGGTTAGCCTCTACAGACATTTGAAAAGCTTTGAAAACCAGTGAGGGGTTTATGGTTTACATATTGGTTCGTAGTCCACCCACTTCACCATCCCTCTGCTGTGAAAGGCCAAAAGATATAACTACTTTTCTATAGTTTTTATACCATCATAAGTGAATGCTCTTGTTGGTAGAGGGAATGGGTGAAAAAATAACTGGTTTGATTGCCCCATCTTACTCAGCATAGCCACCAGACCTAGCTTGATCAAAAAACTCCCCATGATGTTCAGCATTGCTGGTCTAAATCTTATACCCATTGGAGATATAGGATTAAGGTATTCATAACCTCCCATGTGCACTGCGACCCAACTATATAAGAAGTAAAACGAACTGCACACACGCAATGACCTCTTCCCCTTACTAATGTGTCGAAGTACTTTTTACAACTTCACTAGCACTGGGATACCCATATTGATGTGTTTTCTGGTGTCCAACACCGCCACCATGATGAATGTGCTCAGTCATGTTCCCATGTGTTCATCTCTCATTTGTAGCATCCATCCACATATGATCATTGAAATGAATCTGGCCATCCTGACTATTGGTTGTTACTCGTCCTTGATACTGTATCCCCACAGTTTTCACTAGCTATCCTCCATGATTCTCCAATAAGAGTCGTACCTAACTCTTTGAGCTCCCCTTGGATGGATGTGGGGCCTCATTGGTAATTTCATGGGTGCTTCCTCTCCCTTGTCATGCTTCTTCGCTGGAAAGTTCAAAAAATAATCAAACCATTTCTTGAAGTGGATGTCCCTGGTTATCTTTTTTTCATTGTTTGAGCCTAGAAGCAGGTCCAACAATGCCTTTTCCAGAGGTGGAATCTATTCTTCATCCCCCCAATAATTCTTAGTATGGAGGAACTCATCATACATTCCCCCAAAAATCGGGATTCCAAAGATATAGTGAAGGTCCTAGAGGCTGATGCCAACTTCCCCATGATGTAGATGGAACATGTTGGTATATAGTGACCACCATCGCAATAGCACCAGTATGATTTCCTTTGGTTGAGAGACATGGAATTGGGAATCTCATGCTTCTTCATACCGTCCTACTCACCTTATCATTGTCTCAAACTCTGCGTAAGATGCACACACCCAGTAAGACCATACCCACTCATCCGTGAAGTTGCTGCCCTGATGTAGATCCCAACCATCTATCCACCACTTCTCTAGGTTCCCAATCCCTTCCTTGATTATTGTTTTGTATTGTGGTTGGGATGTTTCTTTCTCCAACGTATTTCTGTCTATGTTTTTTATGTGATTATAAAGGAAGTTTATTGTGACAGGGGTATGGTCCATACCGATATGGACTTCAGTAGCCCTATACTACTAATGTTGTCATGGTGTGCCCCTGAACCGGTAGGTTGGATCATCTCTACTTTCTTATGGGATGAAGAAATCATCTCGCAAGCCAAAGTCACACAGTGGAAACCTTTTGAATAGTGTGTAGTCTTTCTAGGCATCCAATAGTAGGTCCATTAATGAATCATGGTTGGAATGACTCTGAAAATATTCCCCGATCAAGATATTGTTCTCCATTGCTTTCCTTTGGGTGGCGTTAGAAAGAACCTCTTGATCAGCTTCCTAAGCAGCCATCATCTTGGGACTTATAATTTTTTTTGAGGATATTCACGGTGGTCGGTCATGAGGCTCTATTTCAAAGAAATATTTCATGGAGAAGCCCTATATTTGGCATGCATCACAAAGGAGTAGTGGTTCATGATGCCCGATTCTCTAGAAACCGTTCGTAGAGAAAAGGGTAATGGGACCTAGTTCATAGAGATGCATTCATGAGACAGATCAATTTATGAAAGGATATCTTCATAGCGATCATTCGTGGAGATCAAGTATGGAAAATGGGCCCCTCATATACTATTTATAGGCAATGGTCTCTTGAGATTTGTGGCGACCTTCTCCCGCTGGAGCTTCGTGAAGATCTTCACCTGACTGAGCTTCACACCGCATCATCTTCCCGCATGCATCGCGAGCTAGCTTCATGACCGTGTAGTTTTTGGAGACTTACCCTCAGAATACAACCCTCCCGTTTTCCATCATCTCCCATTCTAAGGGGGGAATCTGTTGGCGCTGAAAATCATGCTATAGAGGGCATGGACAAATTCGTGGCTGGTTGGAAGATAATTCATACTCAAACGGCCTAAAAATTCATCAAGGGAGTATGTTTCGTGAAGATTCTTCATGAATATACCTCTCCACCACAACCACAAACATCTATGATGGTGCCTTCTTGAGTCCAACAATCATCAAGATCACGAGCATCATTGACGGTCCCTTTACAAGTCTGACAGAGTCCTGCTGCTTCGTGGAGAGCCCCACGAGCATCGCGAAACCCCATTGCCTATAAATATCTAGCTCACACCCCCTCATAATAATTGTTTCCTCAACCTTTCAACTTCTGAGCTCCCATTTCGCAAAGCTCTTGAGCATTTCAAACCTGAGAGAAAAATGGATCACCCAAGGTACTTGAGCATCACAAGTCGTGCTTTCCTTTTTTATTCATGGCCCCTTCTTATGGTAGGGATTCCCTTCACTAAAGCCTCCACCCTTCATAAAGGAGGTAGCACCTTCGGATTACTCGAGGCTCCGCGAAGTATTAAGCCTTCATGAAGCATTCTCCTAACAATGATCCCTATGCTAAGATAAGGTCATGCCCCATGAGAGTCTTTACTTTACAAAGCACCTTTCCTTCATGAAGGACCTTTACTTCATGAAATACCTTTCCATTACAAAGCATCTTTTCTTCACAAAACACCTTTCCTTTGCGAAGCACCCTTACTTCATGAAGCTCCTCTCAGCGAGCCCCCTAGCTTCATGAACCCCTTTCCTGCATAACCCTACAGGCTTGTCTAAAGTGATTTTATGGTTCCACATGCAATTTTTCATGTCATGTTTCCCTACCTAATGCTTCTTTTCATAGGTACACTAACTGTTATTTCTTATTTTCATAGCTACGCTACCATGAACCCCACAATTGACCACTCATACACCTTGTTTCCCTACCTAATGCTTATTTTCATAGGTACTCTAACATCTATTGCTTATTTTGTGCATTTTAATGAAGTTCACACATGATTTTGGGAAGAAAATGAACATTAAAACATCCAATTATTTAATTAATATAATTAATTATTTAATATAAATATTAAATAACATAGTTTAACTAGCGGCCTGACCAATCACCTGCTATGTTATACCCTATCTAGAGTAAACCCTATATTATGGACCCAACGGTGCTCTCAAATTTATCATACAAGGCACCATTTGAGAGATATTAATTATTTATTAATTAAAAAATGGAATAAATAAACAATTAACTTTAAAAAGGGTTTTATTGCATGTGATGTTGGAAAACACTCAAAGTGGATAAATATTATACACTGCCTAGGGTACAAACCATGTTTCAAACTCAATGGTAATATAAGATTTATCATATGATGCATTATTTGGGAGATATTTAATTATTTTTTTAAAAATAATATAATAAAATTATTAAATAGTTTATTCTTCAGAGTGGCCATCCAAATGTCCAACGATTACAAATGTTATACCAATCCTAGGGTAAACACTGTGTCCTAGACCTAACGGTGGTATCATATTTCTCATACGATGCATTGTTTTGGAGTTATTCAATTATTTTGAATAAACTAGGTGTGTGTAATATAATATATTTAATATTTTTGTTCCATCTTCATTGTGACTTTACGGGCCTTAGAATTTTGCACCAAATTAGTGTACAACTCTGAAAATATTTGATTAAACATTCTAAAGTGTTAACTAACCTTTTACCCTTATGTAATCCTTTAACAAATTTATTTAGTTATTTTCACTGATAAATCATTTTTTCATATAAGACACATAAAATTTATCAAAAAGAGGGTTTTTATTATCTTTGTAAAAATTAGGATATTACAATTCTCCCCCTATATCGAATTCTCATCCTCGAGAAGCATCTCTAGTGGTCTTTCTCAAACAACTCAAGTCACTGAGCTCGAACATCAGACTCACATTCCCACATCTCTTCCAATATCCGCCCTTTCTACCACCAAATACGAACTAGTGGTGTCATATTTCCTCGCAACACCTTCTTGGTTCGATCTATAATTTGTGCTGAACACTACTCATAAGATGAATTGGTCTCCAGATCAATTTACTCACAATAAATAACATTTTAAGGATCACGTATGTACCTTTGAAGCTGTGACACATGGAACATGTTGTGCAAACCTCGATAGCAAGAAAGTAGGTATAGATGATATGTTATTTCCACTATCTACTCAGTGATCTCAAAGGGTCCAACAAAACATGGAACTAGCTTTCCCTGCTTCCCCAGACGTATGTGCCCCAACCAAGGAGTCACTCTTAAGAAAACTTGATCTCCCACATCAAACTCCAAGGGTCTCCTCCTATGGTCAACCTAAGATCTTTGTCTGCTTTGAGTGGTGATCAATCTCTTCCATATTAGTTTCACTCTATCAGATGTCTCCTGAACCATATTGGGGCCAATAACCATAGAATCACCCACCATATGCCAATAGAGCAGTGAGCGACATGGCCTCCCATAAAGAGCCTCATAAGGTTTCATCTGAATCGAACCCTGGTAACTATTATTGTATGAAAACTCAGTGATCATTTCATGATCTTCCAAGGTCTAGCACACAAGATCGAATCATGTCATCCAATATACGTATAGTCCTCTCAGAATTTCTGTCAGCCTGAGGATGGTACATCATACTCAAACTCAATTGTGTCCCTAGAATTTTTTGTAATCCTTGAAAAAAGAGTGATATAAAACATGTATCTGTATATGAAAAAATGCTTAAAGGCTCTCCAGGTAGTAACATGATCTCCCAAACATAGAGCTTTCCCATTGCTTCCACTGATTGAGTCTCTCTAATCATTTGGAAGTGAGAAAACTTCATTAACTGATCATAAATCACCCAAACTACATCAAAAATCATTAGGGTCCTAGGTAAAATCATTACAAGGTCCATCGTGATGTTTTCCCACTTCCACATAGGTATTGAGAGTGGCTGAAATAACTCTCCAGGATTCTGGTGCTTATCCTTCATTCTCTGATAGGTGAGACAACAGGAGAAAAAACTAGAAATGTATCTCTTCTTCCCTGGCCACCAGAACTTTCACTTGAAGTCATGATACATCTTGGTTGCACCAGGATGCACTTCCCATATAGTGGTATGGTAATCCCTCATCATATCCTCTCTGATGGAAGGAGGGACTACTACTATCCCATGTACTATGATCACATCATCATTTTCCATCGACCATCTCGGCATTGGGCCATCACCAGCTAGTAGTTCCCTCATTACTGAACACTCTGAGTATGTTTTTGTCCATCTTTTACTCGGTCCAAAAGTGAGTATGTGACTAAAAAGTGAGAAAAAATCATAGAACCATGGTCCTCTAGGGAATATATCCTCCAATTATCCAACAATCTCATTAAATGTCATTATTCCTCTAAAGTCCTCTCACCAATCACCTGTTTAGATTGTGCCTTATGACTAAGAAAATCTGAAACGACATTACCCTTATCAGGTGAATACACCATATCGAAGTTGAATGTCTGTAGATACTCAACCCAGTGCCTCTACCTCAGATCTAGGTCCCTCTATGTGAAGATATAGTGAAGTCTCTTGTGGTTCGTGTAAAAAACAAATCTATCACTAAATACATAGTGTCTCTAACACTTTATAGAGTGAACAACCACTATCAGCTATAAGTCATGTGTAGGGTAGTTCTTATCATGGGTTCATAGCTAACGAGACCCATAGGAAACTACCTGATCTCTTTGCATCATCACCACTCCTAGGATAACTCCTGATGTATCACAGTACACTACATAACCAATCACAAGCTATGGGAGTGTTAGTACTGGAGTAGTCATTAACCTTTTATTTAGCTCAAGGAAAGCCTCTTCACACTGGTATGACCACTGGAACTTTAATCCCTTCTTTTTCAGTGTTTTCATGGGTTTTGATAGTTGGGAAAAGTCTTGGATAAAACTCTAGTGATATTATGCCAATCCTAAAATTCTCCTAATCTCAAACATGTTTCAGGGATGTTTCCAAGACATGAATACCTCAACCTTCTCCTGTTTTTCTGATATACCAGTCTCAAACACCACATTTCCTAGGAACAACATCTCTTTTATCCATAAGTCAAATTTCAATAACTTGGCATAGAGACCGTGTGCTCGAAGTGTACTCAATGTTATTACCAGGTGCCTAGCATGTTGCTCTGGTATTTGTGAGTAGATGAGGATATCATCAATGAACACTATGATAAAATATTCTGAGTATGGATGAAATATATTTTTCATGAGGGCCATGAACACTTATGGTGGATTCGTCAGCCTAAACGACATCACTAAATACTCATATAGTCCATATATTCTCTAAAACTCCATCTTTAAAAAGTCCTCCTCTCTAACTCACAACTGGTGATATCCCGACTGAAGATCATTCTTGGAGAACCACCAGGCTCCCCATAGTTGATCAAAAATATCATCGATCCTGGGAAACAAATATCAGTTCTTCACCATCATTCGATTCAGCTTATGGTAATCAAATCATAGTAAAAGATCCCCATCTTCCTTTTTGGAAAACAGAATAGGTTCACCCCATGGTGAAGTACTAGGTCTGATAAAACCCTTTCTATCCAAGTTATCTAGTTATACCTTGAGTTCCTTCATCTTGGTTAGAACCATACCATATGGGTATTGAAAAGTCTATTCTCCATACATGAGATCAATCTCATCTTAACGTGTCAGTCCTTCAGAGTATTTACTAGGTCAAAGATTCCAAAAAATATCGCAACCCATTCTTCATCATCCTGAGAGCCTCTGATGATCTCAATGAATTAAGAATACTGAAATTTAAAATCATGGAATATTCAACCATAGTTCGGAACTATTATTTCTAGGACAAACACTAAGTAAAAGACTTATGGTGGAAGAATCCCTACTGACCATATAATAGAGTAAATGTGGGATAAATATCAACAACATTCTCCTACATGTCTAGTGGTAATAATGAAACCCCTTCCTTTGCAGAAGTGTTTCGATCTACTTTGTAATGACCAGACCCCAGAAGCCCAGAGTTGCTGCATTATTACGAATCATTGGAATGATCACAAAAGGTCAAATCTCAAAAAACCGATTAGTTTAGTAGCCTTGGAAGTACTAGATACATTCATAAGGTTTGCATTACATCATAAAATGGAAAACTACAACAATATTGTTTCCATAGACAACATTAAGATCCCATAGACTATCCCTATAGGTTATTCATAATATACTTCTTCTCATCCTGGGAAAAATAAAACATAGAAAGGGGTGAGCTCAGATGCTTAGTAAGGATAACAATATAGAAGAAACTTTCGTAAATAAGCATAAACATTTAAGGAAATGTATAAGAATAAAACAAAAGCCTTTTAAACTTTAAATTCATCATAATATCACAAAGATAAAAATCAAATAATTCCATTTACTTATTCACATGGATATTCTACTAGTCGAATAATCACATGCAATATCAATAGCCACTTTCATAATGATGGAATGCATAATGCTAGACTTTCATAATCGCATAGTCAAGGCCTTGTGCCAAGACTACAAATAAGATTTTGTCAAGGCCTCGTGCCAAGACACTAGTTTGTATCATGAGACCTACCGATGCATCGAGGATCAATAGCGGGCTCCACCCGTCACTTACTAATTCCAATGCATTCCTCATATGAAAAAGTTTAAACATAACATAAACATTCATATTAAAACTAGCATACGAAATGTCAATACTTTATCCATAAACCATGAATGGTGTAAAAATAACACATCCACACTCAAACATAACACAAAACCTTCAATACAATATGGAAGTTTTGCATCATAATAAATCAACTTCAAATAAGCTTAAAATCCATCAAAGGATGTTGACATAGATGAAATCAAAACCTTTTTTATAGAAATATCTATTTCTATTTTGAAATATTTTAAAATTAATATAATTATATAAGAAAACATTTATTTTGGAAATATTATTATAATCTTTTAAGGTAAGATTTGATGATGTTATAATGGTGGAAAATAGCCGCACCCGCCGTATAAGTTAGAAAAAACATTCTTACCTTAATTTTGTCAAAAAGGTCATAAAGTACCTTGTTTGGAAAACGACAGAAAGATTCCTTTCAAAACATATAAGGTCAAATAAGAGTATAAATTACTTTACCCCATTATCTAGTAAATAGTAATTTTTTTTTGAAATCCATTTTTAAGAAACATGGATGTGGATGATAAAGAGGTCCCAGTAGATACTTATGTAAAAACAACCTCAGATAATAAAGAGATTGTGAAATTAACCCTTACCTTATAATTTTCCTTGGTCGAGGGTTAGTTAAACTCCTATATAATGGTAAAATACTTGTTATTAAATTATAAAAGAATCATATACATTAATATGATATCATATATAATCTTTTAATATTTCTTTGTTAATAATATTTTAGTATTATCGTCATTTCGGGTGTCAACTGATTCGTTTTCCTTTATATGATTTGTTACGTAATTAATGTTTGTAATGGATAGGATGTATCTTATTCACATTCAGAATGATATTAAGTCTTTAAACATTATTTTTAATTATATAATGAAAATTAGTCTTGAATGGATATGATGGGAAATGAATCTCATCGCGTTCGTGGAGACGGTAATCTGTACGTACGCACAAGCGACAATATCATTATTTTTATATTAAAATAATATACAATTGGATGGTATATCATATATAAAGAATAATTATCATGTTATATTTATTATTTACATAAATTACAAATCATTATTATACCCATCCAAATAATACTGTATTGAATAACAATTACACCACGACGTGGAGACGGTAAGCCGTACGTACGCACGTATGGTGACATGTCATTCAAAGGATGGATATAATAATGAATATGGTTGTAACATTTTTATAATAAAATAATATTATATAGATGATAATGTATTTATTATTTTAGAAAAATAACAAAGAAAGAGAAAGTGGAAGAAGAAAGGAACTTGAAAGAGGTGATGAAATATTTACCTCTCCTTTGGGTTCTTCCTTTTGATTTGATCAAAAGGGATCCTTAGGTTGGATTTCTGACTAAAGGAATGCCTCTAGGATGAAGTGAGGATATTTGAGAGGGTATTTGGGTAGAGTTTGGCTAAGACAAAAGGATTTAAATGTGTGAATTAGAGAGAAGGGGGAGTGCCCTTTTATAAGAGAGGTGAGGGGCACCTTAGGAAAATCTAGAAATATTATTTTATAATAAAATTATTCTTGGTTTCTAATGGCTGAAAAATAAATTATTTAAAATATAATGTGGTTATGGGTTAAAAACCACTCAAACAATAGGTTTTAGACAGGTTTGGGTCACTATTTTAACCTTATCATTTAGATTTAACTCTTAGTTAAATAGTTTGACATTTACCATGTCTCTTTGTATTTTTATATTATATGGTTAATAAACTTACTATATACTTCCAAGAGAACCCCAAGTGGTTCATTAACGATAAATCTATAATTATATAGATTTTTTGGTCAGAACTTAGATTCTTAGGAATATAATATCAATTAATAATATGATATTTGTTTTAAAAACTCTTTTATGTCAATTTTGACACTATTTGGTATTTTCTTTTTTCTAAAGTCATAACAGCATTATTACTTCGAACAAAATTCATCTAACAAACCCCAATATTTCATATTAACCTATAAAATTAGTTTAATTCATAAAAAGTTTCAAATTACATTTATATGGATATTTATAATATCAATTATGTTAATCTTTCATTAATACGGTAATTACTGCATCATCATTGTGTCATAAATAAATTTAATTATATAATGTCTAAAAAATATAAATAAAATACCATTATGTAGTAAATATTTTTAGATTTATAATGAATATTTATAGTCTAATTTATCTCATGTGTAACCCTATATTAAAAATGGTTTAGTTATTAAACTTTGAATTTAACACTTTTCACTCTTCTTTGAATTAAATAATAATAAATGTTCTAATCTAATCCAAGTGGAGCTAAAGGATAATATTTAATTGCTAAGGTTTTTTTGGTAGAATTAAACTTATCCAATAGAATTAGGACATGTTTTAGGGTAATAATAATTTCATTTTTACCCTTAATTACCCTATTTACTTTTAACTGTGGTAAATAAAAGTAATAAGTTACTATTCACCAAAAATTATTTTCATCTTATTGAACCACATTTTACTTACTGATATCAATTGTGTCTCTCAGATTTTTGAAATTCAACTCATAGAAGTGGTAAAATTATGTTTTATGTAAATTTTCAAATGCTCCTAGGAGGTGAGTAAACGACGGTAAAAAGTTCAATAAAATTTTTATATATCTAAAATTATTATAAACTGACTCCAATGAATTAAATTGAACTTATATAGGTATTATGTATCTATTTTTACCTAAAATAAATTTAAATAAAATAAATTATTATTTAAATAAAAATTCGGTTTTAAACTATAACTCAGTGTTTTTCACTATTCATCAAAAATTGAAAGTTTTCAGAAAAATATCAAAAATTCACCATAAGCTAATTTTGATATTCTAAATCCAAAAATGAAGTCCATTTTGAAAGATAAAATTTATAAAATTTCAAAAAGTGGGTATTACTATTCATAATGGCTAGTTTGATTAGTTGTGGTGTGTTAGAACTCGAAGTTGCGTACAACACACAAAATTGTATTATTCAAAGAGAAGTGTACTGTGGAAGCTTGGGGTGTTACATTCTTTCCTCCTTCAAATAATTTTGTCCTCAAAATTTCTAGAATATTACTGCATAAAAAGACTTGGGTGGTTCTTCATCATAAGTTCCTTAAGTTCCCACATTGCCTCTTCTATCTTATGGTTTCTCCATAGAACTTTTACCAGAAGAGTAATCCGGTTTCTCGACACTTTTTTCTCTTGTATCAAGAACCTTGATAGGATCTTCTCAATAATACAAATCGGGTTCTAATTCTAATTCCTCATAGGTGAGTACATGCGTTGGATCAGGCATGTATTTTCTCAATAGTGATACGTGGAACACATCATGAACTTTGGAGAGACTTGGCGTCATTTCCAAATGGTAAGCCACAACCCCAATTTGTTCTAGAATTTCGAAAGGTCCGATGTACCTGGGACTCAATTTTCCCTTCTTACCGTAACGTATAACTCCCTTCCATGGAGATACCTTCAAGAAAACATGATCGCCTACATGAAATTCCAAATCCTTCCTTCAGTTATCGGCATAGTTCTTTTGCCTACTTTGAGCTGCTTTGATGTGGTTTTGGATTACCTTCACCTTTTCCATCGTTTCCTCCACAAGTTCTGATCCTACAAGTTTTCCTTCAGCAACATTATCCCAACAGGTTGGTGTGCGGCATCTCTTTCCATATAACGCTTCATATGGTGCCATCTGAATACTTGAATGGAAGTTATTGTTATAGGAAAATTCTACCAGAGGTAAATATTGATCCCACATACCTTGAAATTCATGTGAGAATGATCTCAACATGTCTTTTAAGGTTTGAATAGTCTGTTATAATTTTCCATCAGTTTGGGGGTGGTAGGCAGTGATCAAATGAAGTTCAGTATCTAGGGATATCTGAAGACTTTTCCAGAATCTTGATGTAAAATTGGGATCACGATAAAAAACAATAGAAAGTGGTACTCCATGAAGTCTTATAACTTCATTAATATACAATATTGCTAAAAGTTCAAGTGGTAAATCTTCTGTTAGAGCAAGAAAATGTGCTTACTTGGTAAGACGATAAAAAATGACCCATATTACATCATTCCTTCTAGGAGTCTTTGGTAGTATAATGACAAAGACCATCATAATATTATCCCATTTCCACTCTGGTATGGGAAGAGGTTTCATGAATCCTCTAGGTTGTTGCCTTCCAGCTTTCACTTGTTGACAAACCATACATCTTGACACAAAATCAGCAATCTCCCTCTTCATGTTGTCCCACCAAAAATGTTCCTTCAAATCTCTATAAATATTAGTGCTACCAGGGTGTATAGAAAAATTGGAACTATGGGAATCATCCAACAATTCCATTTTTTAGATCAGGTATATTGGGAACACAAAGTCTCTTCCCATATTTCAAAATTCCATCTTCATACACAAATTTACTCTATCTCCCATCATTCACATCTTTAATATTCTTTTGAAACTCTTCATCATTGGTATGAGAACTCTTTATCCTTTTTAGTAAATATGGTTTGGAAACCATTTGAAAAAGTATTGATGTTTCACCTTCCATGGTGATTCCCATATCTATCTTTACTAGATCCATGTATATAGGATCCTTTTCAACTCTCGTTTTTTCAGAACTCCATGATCCTTTCTACTCAAAGCATCTGCCACCTTATTTTCCTTCCCTAGGTGGTAGTGTATCGTTCAATAATAATCCTTTATTAGTTCAATCCATCTCCTTTGTCTCATGTTGAGTTCTTTCTGTGAGAAAATACACTTCAAACTCTTGTGATCGGTATATATATCACATTTTTCACCATAGAGATAATGTCTCCATATCTTCAAAGCAAAGATTATAGCTTCCAACTCAAGGTCATTAGTAGGATAGTTTTGCTCATGAATTTTTAGCTATCATGATGCATAGGCAATAACCCTATCATTCTGCATAAGGACACAACCAAGTCCTCTCTTTGAAGCATCACTATAAATAACAAACTCATCATTCCCTGATGGTAGAGTCAATATAGGAGCATTGACTAATCTTCTCTTCAGTTCTTCAAAAACATTATTCACACTCTTTTTTCCAAAAAAATTTCACCCGTTTACGTGTGAGCTTGGTTAATGGGTTATCCAATCGGGAAAAATTCTGGATGAAATGCCGATAATAACCTGCTAAACCAATAAAACTGCGTACCTCAGCTATACTTTTCGTTGATGGCCATTCTTGGATTTCTCTTATCTTAGAAGGATAAAAAAATATTCTATCCTTAGAGAAAATATGGCCAAGAAAAGAAATCTCCTAAATCCATAATTCACACTTGCTAAACATCCCATATAATTCATGTCTTCTAAGAGTCTTTAGGATAATGCACAAGTGATTTTCACAATCTTCTTAGATTTTGGATTATACCAAGATATCATCAATAAATACCACTAAAAAGTCATCAAGATATTCCTTGAAAACTCTGTTCATTAGATCCATGAAAACAGAGGGTGAATTAGTCAATCCAAAATGCGTTACTGTAAACTCGTAATGCCCGTACCTGGTTCGAAATGATGTTTTCGGAATGTCTTCCTTTTCTACACACAAATGATGATATCTAGATCGAAGGTCAAAATTTGAAAAGTATTTAGATCCATGAAGTTGGTTGAATAAATCATAAATGTGAGGTAGGGGATACTTGTTCTTTATTGTTATAGTATTGATCTTCTTATAGTCAATGCACAACCTCATAGATCCATCTTTCTTCTTAACAAAAAGGACAGGGGCTCCCCATGGAGAAACACTAGGGTGAATAAATCCCTTATTACTCAATTCCTCTAGTTGTTTCTTTAGTTCCAATAATTCCACAGTGGCCATTCACAATAGGTACATACTCTATTTGAACATTACTTTCCTCACCCATAGTTATTTCATTCTCTTCCTCCCCAATAATTGAATTTAGATGAGCTAGTAGGGGTGGATCTAGATAAGAATCAGGTGGTGACGATTCTACTCTAAAGATAAGGTGTTCTTTATCATCGTCATTAAAAATCATAACCTTCTTCTTCTTACAATAAATTTTCACATCATGGTCCGAAAGACAATCCATAGCGAGGATTATATCAAATTCAATCATGGGTATGACGATGAGATCAGAATATAAAGAACATTTATATGCTCTAATGGGGATTGAATCACAAAACTTTGTTACAATGATACTTCCCTTAGGAGTTTTTACTAACAACTCCCTTGTTAAATCAAATTGGAAATATCTAATTTTCTTAGAAAACTGGGAAGATATGAAATAATGCAATGATCTAGAATCAAATAAAGCATTTGATAAACTTGAGGAAACCATTAAATTGCCTGCCACCACATCTTTCGAAGCTTCAACCTCATCAGTAGTGATAGAATAATCTTGGCCTTGATCCCTTTGACTTTTTTAAAGTAAGTTCCTCTGACACTTAGGAAATTCATTCTCATAATTCCCCCTTTATCTACAATTGTAGCATTCAACATCAAAAACCTCTTTCTTCCCCTTGCAATCACGAGCTTGGTGGACTTTTTCACCACACTTGTAACAGACTCCCATTCCCTTCAGGAAAGTACCGAGCTGTTTCTTCCCACATTTAATACAGGATGGATATTAAACTTTTCCCTTCTTCCCCTTATTTCCATTTCCAGAGTGTTTAGTAGATCTCTTATTCTCTTGCTTTTCTTTAAAGTCATAAGACATATAAAATTCTTTTTCTCTCTTGATAGCACATGAGATAATATCTTCGTACGACGAGAAGGATTGTGGGACTAATGTTCGACGAAGAAATGGTTTTAACCCATCAAATAAATGATCAATATTACTTCTTGGGTTATGTATATAATCTGCAGCATGCCTCGCTAACCTTGTAAAGTTAGACTCATACTTTGCGACATTCTCATCCTCCTTTTTCCTCAGAATCAGAAATTTCCTTTCCATATCTGCTCGATGGTCATGAGGAAATTATTTTTCTAAGAAAATTTCTTTAAACTCCCTCAATTACAAATTTGATAGTTCATTATCTTCCTTTTTGTTTTGAATCAATGACCACCATTGATCAACATCTCCAGTGAGGTGGTAAACTGCCATGAAAACTTTTTACCTTTCACTACTCTCCAAGGGATGGAATATTTTCTCTAAGAAACTTATCCATTGCTCAGCTACTAATGGATTTGTACTCCCATTTAATTTTGGTGGTTTTTTCCTCATGAAGTGATCTAACATTGATCCTCTATGCTGCAGACTAGGGTGCTCCATACGGGTAAGGTTATTATTCATAACCTGAGTGAGTTGTCCTGGTATGGTGATTAACTAATCAGCACCAGTTGCATCACCAGCTCCACTATAATTATCTTGAGCAATACCTACATGGAGTGCATGAATTGATATGGTTTCCATTCCTTCTACTAGGAACCATTTCTAAAAAATGGCATAAACTAGATTAGTTTATGAATCAAAATACATAAATCCAAACTTGTAAAACACTTAACATAAATTGAAAAGTTTATGGATATAATCTATAATCATAAAAAATGTTTTCTTTGAGGAAGTATATACTCATAAACCCTTCATAATGGTTTTTAAAGAAAATGAGAATTATCCTAAGCATATCCCCCAAGAGTTTCGAAACGAAGAGTGCAGCAAGGCCCATTGTTGTGAACCAGTTCCCATTCGAGTCTAGCTCAAAGCGGTGTTTTCGAGTTTTAACCCTAGGTACATTTGTGCCAGAGTTGCCTCTACTTGCTCGTATCCAAACATGGATATATTACTTGGAAAACTCACAAAATCTCTACAATACCAAAATTCTAGGAAGTTCTTCTATACTAATTCTCAAAGTCTATCTTAGGTTAATGTGCTCTAATTAGAGTTTATCTAAATCTAGTTTCCAAGGTTTGTACTAAACTTCCTCTGATACCAATTGTAACGCCCCGACCCTAGAAGCCCAGATTCGGTGCATTATTACGTATCATTGGCATGATAAAAAAAGATCAAATCTTGAAATACCTAATAGTTTAGTAGCCTTGGAAGTACTAGATACATTCATAAGGTTTTTATTACATCATAAAATGGAAAACTACAACAACATTGTTTCCATAGACAACACTGAGATCCCATAGACTATCTCTGTAGGTCAGTCATAATATACTTCTTCACATCCTGAGAAAAATAAAACATATAAAGGGGTGAGCTCAGATGATCAGTAAGGATAACAATGTAGCGGAAACTTTCATAAATAAGCATAAACATTTAAGGAAATGTATAAGACTAAAACAAAAGCCTTTTAAACTTGAACTTTAGAATAATATGGAAAAGATAAAAATCAAATAATTCCATTTACTTATTCACATGGATATTCTACTAGTCGAATAATCACATGCAATATCAATAGCCACTTTCATAATGACGGAATGCATAATGCCATACTTTCATAACCACATAGTCAAAGCCTTGTGCCAAGAATACAAATAATATTTTTTCAAGGCCTTGTGCCAAGACACTAGTTTGTATCATGATACCTACTGATGCATCAAGGAGCTATAGAGGGCACCACTCGTCCCTTACTAAGTTCAATGCATTCCTCATATGAAAAGGTTTAAACATAACATAAACATTCATATTAAAACTAGCATACGAAATGTCAATACTTTATTCATAAACCATGAATGGTGTAAAAATAACACATCCACAGTCAAACATAACACAAAACCTTCAATACAATATAGAAGTTTTTTATCATAATAAATCAACTTAAAATAAGCTTAAAATTCATGAAAGGATGTTGACATAGATGAAATCAAAACCTTTTTTAGAGAAATGTCTCTTTATATTTTGAAATCTTTTAAAATTCATATAATTATAAAAGAAAAAATTTATTTTTGAAATATTCTTATAAGATTGTAAGGGGAGCTTTGATGATGTTATAATAGCGGAAAATAGCCACACCCGCCATATAAGTTTAAAAAAACATTCTTACCTTAATTTTGTCAAAAAGGTCATAAAGTACCTCATTTAGAAAACAATGGAAAGATTCCTTTCAAAACATATAAGGACAAATAAGGGTATAAATGAATTTAACCCATTTTCTATTAAATAGTAAAAATGTTTTGAAATAATTTTTTAAGAAACATGGATGTGGATGATAAAAAGGTCCCAGTAGATACTTACTTAAAAACAACCTCATATAATAAAGATATTGTAAAATTAACCCTTACCTTGTAATTTTCCTTGGTCGAGGGTAGGTTAACCTCCTGTATAATTGTGAAATAATTGTTATTAAATTATACAAGAATTATATACATTAATACGATATCATATATGATCCTTTAATATTGCTTTGTTAATAATATTTTAGTATTATCGTCGTTTCAGGTGTTAACTGATTCATTTTCCTTTGTATGATTTGTTACATAAGTAATGTTTGTAATGGATAGGATGTATCTTATCCATATTCATAATTATATTAAGTCTTTAAACATTATTTATAATCATCTAATGAAAATTAGTCTTGAATGGATACGATGAGGAATGAATCTCATCGCATTTGTGGAGACAGTAATCCATACGTACGCACGAGCGACAATATCATTCTTTTGATATTAAAATAATATAAATTGGATGTTATATCATATATAAAGAATAATTATCATGTTATATTTATTATTTACATAAATTACACATCATTATTATACCCATCCAAATAATAATGTATTGAATAACAATTACACCAAGACGTGGAGACGGTCAGCCGTACGTATGCACGTATGGTGACATGTCATTCAAAGGATTGATAGAATAATGAATATGGTTGTAACATTTTTATAATAACATCAAATTATATAGAATATAATGGATTTATTATTTTATAATGGAAACAATAATGAAAGAGGAAGTGGAAGAAGAAAGTAACTTGAAAGAGGTGATGCAATATTTACCTCTTCTTCAGGTTCTTCCTTTTGATTTGATCAAAAGGGCTCCTTAGGTAGGCTTTATGACTAAAGGAAGGCCTCTATAATGAAGGGAGGATAGTTGAGAGGTTATTTGGGAAGATTTTTGCCGATCCAAATGTCTTTGAAGGTGATAATTAGAGAGAAGGGGGAGTTCCCTTTTATAAGAGAGGTGAGGGGCACCTTAGGAAAATCTAGAAATATTATTTTATAATAAAATAATATTCGGGTTATAATGGCTCCAAAATGAATTATTTAAAGTATAATTTGGTTATGGGTATAAAAACACTCAAAAAATATGTTTTAAACAGGTTTGGGTCACTATTTTTACCTTATCTTTTAGATTTAACTCTTAGTTAAACAGTTTGACATTTACCATGTCTCTTTGTATTTTTATATTATATGCTTAATAAACTTACTATATACTTCCAAGAAAATACCAAGTGGTTAATTAATGATACAACTATCATTATATAAGTCTTTTTTCTGAACGTTATATTTTTAATAATATAATATCAATTAATAATATAATATTTGTTTTAAAAACCCTTTTATGTAAATTTTGACACTATTTGGTATTCTGTTTTTGCTAAATTCCTAACAGCATTATTACTTTGAAAATAATTTATCTAACCAACCCCAATATGTCATATTAACCTATAAAATTAGTGTAATTCATAAAAAGACTTAAATTACATTTATTTGGATATTTATAATATCAATTATTTTAATCTTTCATTAATACATTAATTACTGCATCATCATTGTGTCATAAATAAATTTAATTATTTAATTTATAAAAAATATAAATAAAATACCATTATATAGTAAATATTTTTATATTTATAATTAATATTTATAGTCTAATTTATCTTATGTGTAACCCTATATTAAAAATGGTTTAGTTATTAAACTTTGAATTTAACACTTTTAACTCTTCTTTGAATTAAATAATAATAAATGTCCTAATCTAATACAAGTGGACCTAAAGGATCATATTTTATTACTAAGGTTGTTTTTGGTCGAATTAAACTTATCCAATAGAATTAGTACATGTGTTAGGATAATAATAATTTCATTTTTACCCTTAATTACCCTATTTACTTTTAACTGTGGTAAATAAAGTAAAAAGTTACTATTCACCAAAAAATATTTTCATCTCATTGAACTACATTTTACTTACTGATATAAACCGTGTCTCTTAGAGTTTTGAAATTCAACTCACAGAAATGGTAAAATTATGTTTTATGTAAATTTGCAAATGCTCCTAGGAGGTGGGTAAAAGACGGTAAAAAGTTCAATAAAATTTTTATATATCTAAAATTATTATAAACTGACTTTAATGAATTAAATTGAAATTATATAGGTATTATGTATCTATTTTTACCTAAAATAAATTAAAATAAATAAATAATTATTTAAATAAAAATTCGGTTTTAAACTATAACTCAGTATTTTTCACTATTCATCAAAAATTGAAAGTTTTCAGAAAAATACCAAAAATTCACCCTAAGCTAATTTAGATATTCAGAATCCAAAAATGAAGTCCATTTTGAAAGATAAAATTTATAAAATTTCAAAAAGTGGGTATTACTATTCATAACAGCTAGTTTGATTGGTTGTGGTGTGTTAGAACTCGAAGTTGCGTACAACACATGCTATTGTATTATTTAAGGAGAAGTGTACTGTGGAAGCTTGGGGTGTTACATGCTTCCCAAGTTGTTTTATCACCAAAATTAGGGAGACATATTTTGTAACATGTATTATAGCACTCTATAAAAGAAAAATATTTGTTATTATAAACCCTAATTAGTCCATGGGATCACATAATGTTTCTATAAACTAGTATATGTGAGAAAACAAGGTTTTCCTAGGAGTCTACCCTTAACCCAAGGTATAACCCTCTATCACTAACCCTTGTATTTGTCCCTACATGTTAGTCATAGTCATTATGTATATACTAACATGAAAACATGCTCAGTTTAAATAATTAATTCTAATAAAGATATATAACATAGCATGAAAACACAGATATATCACAAAAAACAAACTATCCCAAACAGATAACACAAATCAAGGTATTTAATTAATGAACTACTATACAACACAACAACTTGTATATATATGGCATGTGAACCTATGCTCCTATTCATGATTCATGAACATGTGAAAAATCTCATAAATCACATATAACATCAAGTGTGTCACCTAGGGTGAATCAATAGTAACAACAGAACATAAATTGCTCATTTTATGGCAACTCGGAGGTCCACTATACACTATTGGATAGATACTGACATAGTTACCCTACCCAAGTCCCAATTTCCTATCTCATGTCTAACCTTTCCCAACCCAAGATAAAAGAAAAAACAAGTTAGTGAGTCCTGAGCCTCTGATACGATTTTGTAACATTTTGACTTGAACCACTGGGTCCGAGTTGAAATGCCACGTGATCTCATGCATGTCTCCCCATACGTAAGAGGTTTCCGACAAACAGTGAGGGTTTGAGTTCGTTATTTGGGAGACTATACCCTCAATATCATGTCATAGGATCAATAATAAACAATAACAAATATAATAAATAATCATAGTAAAAATTTGAAAATCTAATGATGGAATACAAGTCATACAAATAAAGAAACTCCCAAAGTGGAAAGAATAACCAGTGAAAATAAATAAGATAAACAAAAAAATGATAAACTATAGGTCCCACCTGTGTCTATCCAATCCCAAAACCATCTCCACACTCATCAACTCATTAGTCCTCCATATAGTATTTTCCCTTCGCAGGATTCCCCATGAAATCTACAAGCACACGAAAATGCCCGAGTAGGGTGTGAGTACAAGACTCAGTAGGACACCAATAATGTATCCTTAACTAGATGTGATCAAGTATACATGTGTATGACATAATAATAATAAATGTGTAATAATAATAGAAACACATAATTCAAAACCAAGTAGTCGTGCGTTAACTAAGCCGCCACAAACCCCTCGATCGTACCTGCTTCGGCTCCATGCCGAAAATGTACTGTATGTCAATAAGTATACATAATTTCCACAAAGATATTGGTGAGTCACTCATAATCCACAAGGCATAGAGTATCTATAACCTACCCGAAATCCACAAGGAACTAGGTAACACTCTGAATCCACAAGGCATGAAGTGTCGTTCATCTACTATAAATCCACACGACATCGAGTAGATTCTAAGTTATAAGGTTATCATGTTGCATTGCCATCATCATTGCACATCATGCACACACCCTACAAGGAGTAATCATACCACGATGACCACTTGTCAAGTATATGCATACCAATCATCCAAAGGAAACATGAAAAGTCATAAAATGATAACAACCATAGCACACATCATGAGAAATATGGCATCATCATATACATCAACATGTAAATTAACCATTACCATAAAGTCTACACGCATCCCGAAGGGCCTGTGCAGTATGTGAGACGAATCTTAGTAGGATACCACCCAACGGTGCATACCTGGTATAAGTGTTTAAGTGGATATGAATCTCTAAGTAAATAGTACGATGCAATAAATAAACACAACCTCCACTGGTGCTCAGTAGACACCGGGGAGTGTCACCTACTTCGGCCAATGTCAGAATCTCAGAATCAAAGAAAGTCCTTGGAACATGACCCATGGTACCCCTGTAGTCACAAAATCCTAGTGAACCCTCAGGTTCCACCTCAATCACATAGCCTAGAACCACATTCCTCCTGAAACCTCGTGTCTCAAAGTACCGAATTCCTGAAGGAACAACCAAGCAATAGTATCCTGGTCTCTTAGGCCCCTACTCGAAAACTCACATCATCCCATGGCATGAAAACTAGAGGAACATAGATGTATGTACTCAAATAAATATCCAATCCCATGGCCTCAATCACGGAGAGCCTCAGCCCCCAACCTGATAGACTCATTGTTATCAACCAAGGTCTCCTCACCTTCCATGTGGATTTCTACAGCAAGCATCCCCAAATCATAAATACCTAAGCTGTAACTATTAGGGCCTATACCCACATGAGTGGCCAAAACCACCTCATAACAGAGTCTACCTATGTGCACATGACTCAATCAATGATTTTACCATCATGGGTGAGCAACAATCACCAAATAAAAACCTAATCCACACCATCTCTGGCACCTCATGCCCCTGCGACCATGTCTCTCAAATACTATGGCCATGCCATCCAGGTATCATGTTCCTTGCCCAAACTGATGTCCTCTCCATCTTAGCTAATGTTCTTGATGCCCAATCTCAATGGTCATGCCATCCAATAACATCTTGGTCCACACTTGTCACAACCCCTTGGGTCCCATCTCATGCAATTCATGCAATTTCACACATACAATTTAAATGGAACACTTTAAATAAGTAATTAAATTTATTATATTGAATTTCACAACTCAAAAAATCATCAAAATTTAAATATGGAGGTCTTGAATGCCTCTAATTAGTTTAAACAATCCAAATATATTAAACAAATAAATTTAAAATAAAACAATTATATCTAGAAAATTTTGGCACCCCCTACCAAAATACCCCATAGAGAAATGACCTATAACCTGACCTTTATCAATATAAAAAGGTATTCGGCAAGTCCAACGACATCCCACAAGTCACACAATCATTTTTATATGAAGCAAGAGGTATAATAGGGTCTTTCTCAAAATACCAAAAAACGTACCATAGACCGCACCACCCAAAAGCCTGCAAAAACTCAAAAAAAGGTATGGACCACCTACCTTAGACTTGTAGATGTAGGAACATCCAATATTGAAGTCCAAATCAAAGTGGATTGTTATAGATATGAGATTCTGTCTTAAACCCTAAAATTGGCTCAAATGAAAATAGTGGTCTGTAAGATGAAAGAATAAAGAAGAAGAAGGGTGTGCAGGGTTAGCCTTACCGAGACAATCATGTAGATTCTAATGGATCGAAGAACATATCACTGAGGAGGAATATGGATCAAATTCAGTGGAAGAGAGGAGGAAGGGGCTTTCTCCTACTGTGTGTGCAACCAAGAAGGAGATGGGAGGAAAGAAGAGAAAAAAGAAAAAGAAATAAGAAATAAAAGAAAAGGAAAAATTAAGAAAAATTACCCAGCACTGGCTGCATGGTTTACCTTCATGGTTTAAAAAACCAAGCGGTAACCATGTGGAAACCATACACAACTCTCTGCAATTCTACAGATGAGTTTTCATGGCTGTGATCCATCACTCGCACAGTTTCCCCTAAACCGCGTGCCTGCACCCACTTCCAAAAAACTAGGCCTTCAGGCCTTTGATGCTCCTGAAACCCTTCTAAACACCCAAGTAACTCTCATAGCCTCTAAACTGACCCAGAACACCATTTAAGGCTAACGAAACTCTCATAATTGAGTTATGATAAATGAAACAAAAGTAGCATAGCCACTAATTGAAAAAATCAAATCGGGTGGGGATTTTGACCCATTCCAAAAAACCCAAGTCGTTACAATCTCCCCACCTTAACATAGCTCATACCCAAGTTGTAAAACAAAATAAGAAGATGGTACAAAACACACACATCCTGGTAAAAATAACCCAGTCTACCCTGGTCTCAAGGGTTCTTGCCAAATTCCTCAAGGGGATCCCTACCTTAGGAATTTCCTAACTTAGTCTCAACCTATACAAAACTGAAATCAATCAAAGTTCCATCGACCTATTTCCATACCCATGGTCCTCCTGTGATGAATTTTCACCCATGCACCTCACCAAGTGCTCCTATGCCACTCCCAACACCCAATCACATCCCACACCGCATCGGTGCCCACCTTGAGTTGATGAAACCCATGGCACAATGAGTTCCTGCATCCCATGGTTTCTCAAAACAATCTGGTGCCTTGTACCTCAATCACAATCATGCATCCTCGATGCCCCGATGCCCAAGGAACCACAAGTAACCTGCATCCCTCAAATGACCCAATGCCTAAGCACCTCAAAACATGCATCTAACGATGCTCTTGATGCCAATCACCTCATAACATGCATCCAACGATGATCTTTAATACCAAGAACCTCATATATATATATATATATATATCACGCACTAGAGATGGTTCCAACCCACCAACCAACATCTAGTTAATCTATATTAATCTTGTGCACCTCATGCACTAAAAACAGACATGCCTCAATAGGCCATGCCAAAAGAAAATAAAACAATTTTGGCCACACCTGTGACGTACCTTTGACCATCGTCAGCTTACCAACCTGCTCATCCCCTGGAAGCACCGTAGTGTGCACCTAGCCTGAAACACAGCTACTTGAAGCCTGGCCTCCCTACGGTGCTACTCTAACCACTGGCCATTGATCCTAGGTCAAGGTCCCACTATCTTTTCCACATCTTTTGCGTATAGTTGAACCTCAACTAACCTTTCCTGATACCAATATTGAACAGATATTTGAAGCATGCGACTACATCAGTCCCTATCTGTCGGCTCTATGAGAAGGATGCTTGTAGAACTTATTGATATGAACAACCTTCCCACACACCTGAAACTCCTTTGGAGGCCGCTAACACTGAGTCCGAACAGGCCCTGGTTTCCCACACTAAAAAAAACCATTGTAGAGCTACCACAAGGTGGTTTAGCTGAGTCATTGGCCTGACCACCCAGTTAGAATTCATCCTGAACTCATTTCCTTCCATTTGAACCATCACCTAAAGTCACTACTCAGCTCAAATAGGACCTATCTATCAGGTTTCCCTCAGCTATGAGCACCTGATTCACCACCTCTGAGAATGAGGCCATCTTAAAGATGTTTACCTACACCCGTATGGTGTGCCGTAATCCATTTTTGAAGCATCTCACTCTCGATGTTTCATAGCTTAACTTAAATGGTGAAAATTGAGACAACTCAGTGAAAGTAGTTTCATAGTCCATGACGGACATGTCACTATGTTGAAGGCTCAATAAATCTTGAGCTCTCTCCACCCTCAGCATCATATGGACCACCCTCAGCATCATATGGACCACCCTCATCCTAAAAAATATGTGGGTGTTTTAACTGGAACTCTCGAGTAGGATAGTCCATAGAGGGATCCATTCCCTAATCACCTCTGTCAATACCCTACAAAACTCATACTATAATAGATTAGAGCTGGTCGTCGATCCATGGCTCGAACGCTATCAAACTCGATAGCTACCCTGCCTATATTGTAACCTAAACCTAATCCTTTCACTGAGCATGTACTTGCGACTCATGATATACCACCCCTCAGGGGTCCGAACCCTATCATGATCCTGTTGTAACACCCCAAGCTTCCATGATATGTTTCCTTTTAAATAAAGCAATATCTTGCATTGTACGCAACTTCGAGACTCTAACACACCACGACCAATCAAAGTAGCCGTTATGAATAATAATACCCACTTTTTGAAATTTTATAAATTTTATCTCTCAAAATGGACTTCATTTTTAGATTCGTAATATTAGCCTAGGGTAAAATTTTGGTACTTTTCGGATAACTTTTATATTTTGACGAATAGTGAAAATTACTAAATTTTAATTTAAAACAACTTTTTTAATCAAAATAATTAATAGTGATAAATTATGAATTTGAGTGGTTTTAAAGTATATTTAGAATATATTTTTACCATTTAATACAATTTTGGTCATTGGATATAATTTTACAATTAAACCGGATATAAACAAGTATCAATCTTTTGATAGTTATTATTTCTAAAAAACACACTTTTTGTTTTGACAGCGGGAATTAATTTTAAATTAATTTTTTCCACTTATGTGTTTTGAATTTGGAAAAATGGACTCCATATTTGGAATCAGGATGTCCAAATTGTTTAAATAGGTAACTTTTATTTTTTGAAATTTTGAATAATTACTTCGGTAAATATTTTATTTACCATGGTTAAAGGGTAAATCTGGTAAATAAGGGTAAAAATATAATATTATAATAATAATAAATTACCCCAAAACATGTCTTAACCCTATTGTTTGATACATGTCCGACCATGGGAATATTTGGGTTGATTTTGGGACCCCATGGATCCACTTGTATGTGATGATGATACTTTATATTAATTAAGTTAAAGTAAATACAAAATAACATAAGCATATATCTTTTAGAAAAACAATTTTTACATAAGGTTATATATATTATATTTTCGACTATAAATATTAATTAGAAATATAAAAATATTTCATACATAACGGTATTTAATTTATAAATTTTATACATTGAAAAATTAAAAATATATTTGACACAATAATGATGCAATATTTTCCTTATTAATGAAAGAATCAAATAATTGGTATTATAAATGTTAAAATAAATATAATTTGAAAGTTTTGATGACATAAACTAATTTTATTGGTTAATATGACATGTTATTATTGCTTAATTGAATTTTATTCTAATTAATAATGTTGTTAAGACTTTAAAAAAATCAATTATTAAATATTTTCAAAATTGACATAAAAGAGTTTTTAAAACAAATATTATATTATTAATTGATATTATATTCTTAAAAATCTAAGGTTCGGCCAAAGGACTTATATAATGATAGGTGTATAATTAATGGACCACTTTGGGGTCGCTTGTATGTATATAGTAAGTTTATTAACTATATATTATAAAAATACAAAGTGACATGGTAAGTGTTAAACTAATTAACCAAGAGTTAAAACTAAAAGATAAGGTTAATATAATAACCCAAACCTGTCTAAAATCTATTTTTTGAAATTATTTCTACCCATCCACACCTTATAATTTTAATAATAAACTTTTGAGCCATTATAAACCAAATATTAATTTATTATAAATAAATACTTTAAGTTTTTCCTAAAGAGCCCCTCCTCCCCCTTATACAAGGACACCACTTCTAACCAATTATTCACACCTTCAAAGCCATTTGGATCGGCCAAAACCTAACCAAATACTCTATAAAATTCCCTCAATTAAACCAAGAGGCCTTAGTTTGATCATAAATCCAACCTAAGGAGCCCTTTTGATCAAATCAAAAGGAAGAACCCGAAGAAGAGGTAATGTTTTCACCACCCTTTTTCAAGTTCATTTATTCTTAAACTTCTTCTTTCTTTGTTATTTAATTTATAAAATAATATCTATAGTATCTTATATATACTGTGATGTTATTATAAATATGGTACAACCATATTCAGTATTCTATTTATCCTTTTAATGACATGTCACCATACGTGCGTACGTACGGATTACCGTCTCCACGTCGTGGTGTAATTGTTATTCAAAATATTATTATTTGGATGGGTATAATAATGATGTGTAATTCATGTAAATAATAAATATAACATGATAATTATTCTTTATATATTATATACCATCCAATTATATGTTATTTTAATATCAAAATAATGATATTGTCGCTCGTGCGTACGTACGGACTACCGTCTCCACGAACGTGATGAGATTTATTCCCCATCGTATCCATTCAAGTATAATTCTCATTTGATGATTAAAAATAATGTTTAAGGACTTGATATCATTCTGGATATGAATAATATACAAAACTATCCATAACAAACATGGCTTATATAACAAAACATATAAAAGAAAACGAGTAAGTTAACACTCAAAACGACGATAATTCAAAGATATTATTAACAAAGCAGTGTTAAAAGATCATATATGATATAATATTACTGTATATGATTCTTGTATAACTTAATAACAATTATTTCACCATTATAAAGGATGTTAACCTACCCTCAACCAAGGAAAAGTACAAGGTAAGGGGTTTTCATCTCACTCCTTATTCCCGTGAGATTCATGCCATTTTTCCACTATTACCTTTTGTGTGGTGTATGTACTGCCCATAATTGTATTCTTTATGTAATACACTTTAATTTATATGTATTTACATATTCATTGTATGATACCTCTTTCATTGGGTGTATGTTTCGTAATTTACCAAATTGGTAAGGGTTAATTTCACAATCTCTTTATTATCCAAGGTTGTTTTTACGTAATTATCTACTGTGACATATTTATTATCCATGTCCTTGTTTTATGAAAGAGTTTTCAAAGGGATTATTTTAAGGTAATTTTTACTAAAACATCATTTCAAATGTTTTAAATATTTATTCTTCTAAATATTTCTCATTAATGTTCGTGTCTTCAAAATGGTTTTTAAGGATTTATTTATATGGACATGAATGCTTTTAAAATGTTAATTACTTTCAAAAGTTTCAAAGTGGTATGAGACACTTTGATTAAAAAATGTCTTTAAATGACTTATTTTCCAAATTGTGTGACTTTTAAATGTTTTCATGAAAAAAGAGATATTTCTCTTAAATAGTTTTTATTTCATCTATGTCAACATCCTTTGATAAATTTTACAGTTGTTTGAAGTTGATTTATTATGATAAAAATCTTCCATATTGTATTTAAGGTTTTGTGATATGTTTGACTATAGATGATTAATTTTTATGCCATTAATGTATTATGATTAATGTTTTGGAATTTCTTATTCTAGTTTTAATACGAATGTTTATGTTATATTTCATCCTCTTCTTAAGATGAATGTGTTGGACTAGTATGTTCTGGGTTGGGGACCAGTAAAAGTAAGCCCTCCGGGTTGGTGTTCGGTTATTATAGGCACTCCGGGTTGGTGTCTGGTTATTAGAGGCACTCCAGGTTGGTGTCTGGTTATTAGAGGCACTCCCCCTTTGGTGTCCAATTGTTAGAGGCACTACGGGTTGGAGTCAGGTTACAGAGGCTCTCCGGGTTGGGTTCCGATTACAATTATCCCTTAGGTTTTGGCACGAGGCCTTGACAAAGAAATTAAATTTCGGCATTATGAATTCTCTTGTTATTAAAGTGGTTATTGATATTGAATGTTATTATTTGATTAATATAATATCCATGTGAATAATTAAATGGAATTATTTCATTTTATCTTTGCCATATTATGATGAAGTTCAAGTTTAAAAGGATTTTGTTTTAGTTATACACTGCCTTAAATTTTTATGCTTATTTATGAAAGTTTTCTCTAAATTGTTATCCTTACTGAGCATCTGAGCTCACCCATTTATATGTATTATTTTTACCAGGATTCCAAGAAGTAATTTATAAATGACCTATAGGGATAGTATGAGGGGATATGAAGACAAGATGTTGTTGTAGGTTTTTTACTTTATGATGTAATGTAAGACTTATGAATATATCTAGTGTTTCCAAGACTACTAAACTAATCGGTATTTCGAGACTTGATCTTTTGTGATCATGCCAATGTTATGTAATAATGCACCGACTCTGGGTAACCGGGGTCGGGGCATTACAGTTGGTATTAGAGGAAGTTTAGTACAAACCATGGAAGCTAGATTTTGATAAACTCTGATTGGAGCGCATAGACCTAAGATGAACTTTGAGGATTAGTATAGAAGAACTTCCTAGAATTTGGTATGATAGAGATTTTGTGAGTTTTCTGAGAAATACATCCCTGTCTGGATACAGGCAGGTAGAGCCAGCTCTGGCACAGATGTACCTAGGGGTAAAACTCGAAAACACTGCTTTAAGCTAGACTCGAACGAGAACTGGTGCACGAAAACGGGCCTTGCTGCACTCTTGGTTACGACACTCCTGGGGGATATGCTTAGGATAATTCTCATTTTCTTTACAAATCATTATGAAGGGTTTATGAGTATATAAATCCTCAAAGAGAACATTTTTTTTGTGATTATGGATTATATCCATAAATATTTCAATTTATGTTAATTTTTTTACAAGTATGGAATTATGTATTTTGATTTATAAACTGATCTAGTTTATGCCATTGTTTAGAAATGGCGCCTAGTGGAAGGATTGGAAACTGTATCAATGCACACACTCCATGTAGGGATTTACCTCCTTCTCAAGATAATTATAGTGGAGCTGGTGATGCAACTGGTGCTGATCAGATAATCACCATACTAGGACAACTCACTCAGGTTATGAATAATAACCTTACCCGTATGGAGCACCCTGATCCATAGTGTGGATGATCAATGTTAGATCTCTTAATGAGGAAACAACCACCAACATTAAATGGGAGTACAAATCTCTTAGTAGCTGAGCAATGGATAAATTCCTTAGAGAAAATATTCCATGCCTTGAGGAGTAGTGAAAGGGAAAAAGTTATCATAGCAGTTTACCGCCTCACTGGAGATGCTGACCAATGGTGGTCATTGATTAAAAACACAAAGGAATATAACGAAGTATCAAATATGGAATGGAGGGAGTTCAAAGAGCTTTTATTAGAAAAATACTTTCCTCGTGACCATTGAGCAGATATGGAAAGACAATTTCTGAGTCTGAGATGAAAGGAGGATGAGAATATCACAAAGTATGAGGCTAACTTTACAAGGTTAGCAAGGTATGGTGGAGATTATATACGTAACCCAAGAAGTAAGATTGATCTTTTCTTTGATGGGTTAAAACCATTTCTTCGTCGATCATTGATCTCACAACCCTTCTCGTCATACGAAGACATTGTCTCATGTGCTATCAAGACAGAAAAGGAATTCTCTAAATCTTATGACAATAAAGTAAAGCAAGAGAAGAAGAGAATGATGGTGCAAGAGACAGATAAAGGGAAAAAGGAAAAGAGGGATTTTCCATTATGTAAAAATTGTGGGAAGAAACACCCCGGTACATGCCTAAAAGGAATGGGAGTTTGTTACAAATGTGGAGAAAAAGGTCACCAGACTTGTGATTGCAAGGGAAAGAAGGAAGCTGTTAATGTTGAATGCTAAAATTGTAGATAAATGGGTCATTATTAAAATGAATGTCCTAAGCGTCAGGGAAAATTACCTCAGAAAAGGCCAAGGGATCAAGGCCAAGCTTATGTTGTTACTACAGTTGAAGATGAATGATTAATGTATTTGTATTTTTGGACTCAAGGATTATATTTTGGTTATGAGAATTACATAATATATATAAGGATTGTACTGCAGTACTTTTTGTTTTCATTAAGGTTTTAATATGACTAAGGTAATCATATTTTTAGAATGTTACAATAAGAGAAACTTTACTATGTTTGGAGAATCTGATGTTGCGATTGATTTTTGAATTTAGATACCTTTTACAGAGAGTCCGGACAGAGGTACTTTGGATAACTATAATGTTTTGGAATGGATTAAGTTGAACTTTGGATAGTATTGTTCAAAGTTAAAACATTTCTTATTATTATTTTTGGAATATTATGATACTATAGTTTTAAGAAAAGGACAACCTGCAGGTCGGGCGATAACTCGTCGCGTCGGACAAAGCTGCAGGAATCGAACCGACAACCATAGTGCGACATGCCTTTATTACCTACAACTAGCCTACAAGAAGTCCCTAGTTATTACAAAATATTTTTTTCATTATAATGGTATGTGTTAATTATTGGAACCTTATACTATTAGGATAAATATAATATTTTTGAGTTCTATTATCTTTTGGAGTGAAAGTTGAGTTTGTGGTAGAAATTAATTGAAGGATGAAAACTCTACTTGTCAAGATGTATATATATATTTATCTTATTCTATGAATAAATTAATTCTTTAGGGAAGGGATATTAAGATAAAAAATTTGTTATCCTAATACCTTATGTTTTGTTGAACTGATGATATTTTAAATCATCGTAGATTGATGCCTTTGAGGCCCTCAATTCTACACTTGTTTGTGATTGATGACCTCAATCAATCCCTATAAATATTTACGTTTTTTCTCTAATTACATGTCTATAATTTCCACCAATGTTCTCTTATTCTAAACCCTAATTTGGTGGTGACATTCTCATTTCCCTTTCCCTCTTATTAAAACTAAATTTTATTAACCCTATTTCCGATATGGGTTTTCCACAAAGGTATTTTCTATTTTCAACTTTTTATTTTCAAAGAACAATTTCAAATTGCAAGGACACAATTATTTGAAGGAGGGAAGAATGTAACACCCCAAGATTCCATGATACGTTTCCTTTTGAATAAAGTAATAGCTTGCATTGTACGCAACTTCGAGACTCTAACACACCGCGACCAATCAAAGTAGCCGTTATGAATAGTAATACCCAATTTTTGAAATTTTATAAATTTTATCTCTCAAAATGGACTTCATTTTTAGATTCAGAATATCGAAATTATCCTAGGGTAAAATTTTGGTACTTTTCAGATAACTTTTATATTTTGATGAATAGTGAAAATTACTAAATTTTAATTAAAAACAACTTTTTTAATCAAAATAATTAATAGTGATAAATTATGAATTTGAGTGGTTTTAAAGTATATTTAGAATATATTTTTACCATTTAATACAATGTTGGTCATTGGACAAAATTTTACAATTAAACCGGACATAAACAAGTATCAATCTTTTGATAGTTATTATTTTTTAAAAACACGCTTTTTGTTTTGACAATGGGAATTAATTTTAAATTAATATCTGCCACTTCTATGTTTTGAATTTGGAAAAATGGAATCCATATTTGGAATTTTTATGTCCAAATTGTATAAATAGGTAACTTTTATTTTTAGACATTTTGAATAATTACTTCGGTAAATATTTTATTTACCATGGTTAAAGGGTAAATCCGGTAAATAAGGGTAAAAAATAATATTATAATAATAATAAATTACTCGAAAACGTGTCTTAACCCTATTGGTTGATACATGTCCGACCATGGGAATATTTGGGACGATTTTGGGACCCCATGGATCCACTTTTATGTGATAATGATACTTTATATTAATTAAGTTAAAGTAAATACAAAATAACATAAGCATATATCTTTTAGAAAAACAATTTTTACATAGGGTTATATATATTATATTTTTGACTATAAATATCCATTAGAAATATAAAAATATTTCCTACATAATGGTATTTTATTTATAATTTTTGGACATTGAAAAAGTAAAAATATATATGACACAATAATGATGCAATATTTTCCTTATTAATGAAAGAATCAGATAATTGGTATTATAAATGTTAAAATAAATATAATTTGAAAGTTTTGATGACATCTAAGGATTTTATTGGTTAATATGACATGTTAGTATTTATTAAATTAATTTTATTAGAATTAATAATGTTGATAAGACTTTAACAAAAATCAATTATTAAATATTGTCAAAATTGACATAAAAGAGTTTTTAAAACAAATATTATATTATTAATTGATATTATATTCCTAAAAATATAAGGTTCGGCAAAAGGACTTATATAATGATAGGTTTATCATTAATGGATCACTTGGGGGTCTCTTGGATGTATATAGTAAGTTTATTAACTATATATTATAAAAATACAAAGTGACATGTTAAGTGTTAAACTAATTAACCAAGAGTTAAAACTAAAAGATAAGGTTAATATAATAACCCAAACCTGTCTAAAATATATTGGATGAAAGGATTGAGACCCATCCCCACCTTATAATTTTAATAATCAACTTTGGAGCCATTATAAACCGAATATTAATTTATTATAAATTAATACTTTAAGTTTTTCCTAAAGAGCCCCTCCTCCCCCTTATAAAAGGACACCACTTCTAACCAATTATTCACACCTTAAAAGCCTTTTGTTTCGGCCAAACCCTGCCCAAATACTCTCTCAACTTCCCTCACTTTAACCTAGAGGCATTAGTTTCATCATAAAGGCAACCTAAGGATCCCTTTTGATCAAATCAAAAGGAAGAACCCGAAGAAGAGGTAATGTTTTCACCACCCTTTTTCAAGTTCATTTCTTCTTCAACTTATTCTTTCTTTGTTATTTCATTTCTAAAATAATAAATCCAGTGTCTTCTATATACTGTGATGTTATTATAAATATGGTACAACCATATTCAGTATTTTATCCATCCTTTTAATGACATGTCACCATACGTGCGTACGTACGGCTTACCGTCTCCACGTCGTGGTGTAATTGTTATTCAAAATATTATTATTTGGATGGGTATAATAATGATGTGTAATTCATGTAAATAATAAATATAACATGATAATTATTCTGTATATATGATATAATATACAATTATATATTATTTTAATATCAAAAGAATGATATTGTCGCTCGTGCGTACGTACGGACTACCGTCTCCACAAACGCGATGAGATTCATTCCCCATCGTATCCATTCAAGTATAATTATCATTTGATGATTAAAAATAATGTTTAAGGACTTGATATAATTCTGGATATGAATAATATACAAACCTATCCATAACAAACATGGCTTATATAACAAAACATATAAAATAAAACGAGTAAGTTAACACCCGAAACGACGATAATACAAAGATATTATTAATAAAGCAGTGTTAAAAGATCATATATGATATCATATTAATGTATATGATTGTTTTATAACTTAATAACAATTATTTCACCCTTATATAGGAGGTTAACCTACCCTCAACCAAGGAAAAGTACAAGGTAAGGTGTTTTCATCTCACTCCTTATTCCCGTGAGATTCATGCCATATTGCCACTATTACCTTTTGTGTGGTGTATGTACTGCCCATAATTGTATTATTTATGTAATACAATTTAATTTATGGGTATTTACATATTCATTGTATGATACCACTTTCATGGGGTGTATGTTTCGTAAGTCACAAATTGGCAAGGGTTAATTTCACAATCTCTTTATTATCCGAGGTTGTTTTTACGTAAGTATCTACTGGGACATATTTATTATCCATGTCCATGTTTTATGAAAGAGTTTTAAAAGGGATTATTTTAAGGGACTTTTTAATAAAACATCATTTCAAATGTTTTAAATATTTATTCTTCTAAATCTTTCTCATTAATGTCCATGTCTTCAAAATGGTTTTTAAGGATTTATTTATATGGACATGAATGTTTTTAAAATGTTAATTCCTTTCAAAAGTTTCAAAGTGGTATGGGATACTTTGATTCAAAAATGTCTTTAAATGACTTCTTTTCCAAATTGTGTGACTTTTAAATGTTTTCATGAAAAAAGAGATATTTATCTCAAATAGTTTTGATTTCATCTATGTCAACATCCTTTGATAAATTTTCACTTGTTTGAAGTTGATTTATTATTATAAAAATCTTCCATATTGTATTTAAGGATTTGTGATATGTTTGACTATAGATGATTCATTTTTATGCCATTAATGGATTATGATTAATGTTTTGGCATTTCGTATGATAGTTTTAATATGAATGTTTATGTTATATTTCATCATCTTCTTAAGATGAATGTGTTGGACTAGTATGTTTTGGGTTGGGGACCGGTAAAATTAAGCCATCTGGGTTGGTGTCCGGTTATTAGAGGCACTCCGGGTTGGTGTCCGGTTATTAGAGGCACTCCGGGTTGGTGTCTGGATTTAGAGGCACTCCGGGTTGGTGTCCAATTATTAGAGGCACTCTGGGTTGGAGTCCAGTTACAGAGGATCTCCAAGTTGGGTTCCAGTTACAGTTATCCCTTAGGTCTTGGCACGAGGCCTTGACAAAGAAATTAAAGTTAGACATTATGCATTCCCTTGTTATGAAAGTGGTTATTGATTTTTCATGTGATTATTAGATTATTATAATATCCATGTGAATAATTAAATGACATTATTTCATTTTATCTTTGCCATATTATGATGAAGTTCAAGTTTCAAAGGATTTTGTTTTAGTTATACATTGCCTTAAATGTTTATGCTTATTTATGAAAGTTTCCGCTGTATTGTTATCCTTACTGAGCATCTGAGCTCACCCCTTTCTATGTCTTATTTTTTCCAGGATTCTAAGAAGTAATTTATGAATGACCTGTAGGGATAGTATGAGGGGATATGAGGACAAGATGTTGTTGTAATTTTTTTACTTTATGATGTAATGTAAGAATTATGAATATATCTAGTGTTTCCAAGACTACTAAACTAATCGGTCTTTCGAGACTTGATCTTTTGTGATCATGCCAATGTTACGTAATAATGCACCGACTCTGGGTAACCGGGGTCGGGGCATTACACCTGTGGAACTGTAACATCACCCACCAGAAGCTCCATCGAGTCGTCTAGGAGTAACCCATTGAATACCATAAAATGGTAAGCAAACCCATATATATATATATATATATAACAATATATTCAACGCATATAGGGAAAGTAGTAAAAAGTCAGTGCATCCTCACTACCCTCACTCTTCCCCACTACAACCATTCCCGATGGCATCTCAGCCTCATGTCCTCCTTACCCACCCTCAACAGAGCCAAGTATCACAATATCCCTAGGCCATGCTCATCCTAACAACCAATTTTTCCTTAAACCGATAACCTTGTCACCCAATCCTGGTGATCAAAATCACCTCAATCATAATAACTGCATGCTCCTATGAGAGCCATACCCATTCCTCTTTACACATGAAATTTCACATATATATAAATCATATAATATCACAACTCACATTTCAAAATAATTTAAAGCAGGGAATTTCAAATTTCCACATGGAATTTGATATTATTCACATGGTATTATCACTTCACAAAGCATACATGCATATATGAAATTGAAATACCTTAAAAATGTGCCTATCAAAAGCCAAACAACCACACCTTGACTTACCAGGCCAAGTTTCAATTCTCCCTTATCGTACCAGGTTAAGGGTCACATATCACAACCAATAATCATCACAAACCAAGTGATCCACCAAGGTGGAAATCATATAAACTATAATCTGAGCAAAATAAAAATAGCATAACCCACCCAAGTTAACTCAATAAATCCCTCATACATAGGGATGAAAGCACCCAAGGATGTGTTCAAAATAAAGCTCCGATAACAACCTATCTCCAGTCTACCATATTCCCAAATATTAATACCAAGAAAATTGGTAAAAGAAATTCCTTTGATGCCACTTGTAAAATTACGATCTAAAACAGACACCCGAACAATGCTAATGGTCCAGGTTCCACTGGACTTAGGTGCACCTCCATAAACACCAAAGGTTTCCGAATAGTAGCAAGGATGCAAAAAATATAGTGGAGAGGTTATACCCTATGGAAGTATATAATATATACTAGTCTGATCATAATAAAACAACATACATCAGAAAGAAATGACTCAATAGACTCAAACCTGATCTGCAAAGTGGAAGCACCTCCAAAATCAATAAATAATGGAAGCAATATAGAAATAACTATAGTAGCAGAAAGTAAACAGAACACCATGCCAACAAATTAATTATAACCACTCAAAACCAAGCAAGAAAAACATGCATTCCATGTTAGGTCATACAATAAAATATCCAAGGTGCTTCCCATGGTAGACCATAATAGCTACATGTATAATCATGTTAAAATTGAAAAGGAAACTTAAAAAAAAGTAAAAATCCATCTAGGCATGACCATAAGGTCCATGCCAATCTTCATACCAAACAACACTATGATCCAGCTCCTAAGGTTGATCCTTTACTTATACGTAAAACCATAAAGTCTACATGAGTCTCAAAGGGCCTATGCAAGGTGTGAGACAAATCTCATTAGGATACCACCCAATGGCGCGTACTTGGTATAAGTGTTTAAGTGGATATGCATCTCTAAGTAAAGTAATCAATACGATGCAATAAATAAACACAACCTCTACTGATGCTCAACAGTCACCAGGGAGTATCACCTGCTTCAGCCAATGCCAAAATCTCAGAAGTAAAGAGAGTCCTTAGATCATGGCCCAAGGTACCCCTATAGTCAAAAATTCATGGTGAACCCTTAGGTCTCACCTCAATCACATAGCCTGGCACCACGTACCTCCTAACACCTCGTGTCTTAAAGTACTAACGTCCTGAAGGTAAGCCCAAGAAATAGTATCTCAGTCTTCTGGACCCCTACTCGAAAGCTCACACCGACCCATGGCACGACAATCAGAGGAAAATAGATGTTTGTCCTCAAATAAATATCTAGGCCCATGGGATCAATCACAGAGAGCCTCGACCCCCAACCTGATAGCCTCATCACTATCAATCAAAGACTCCTCACCTTCCACATATCTTTCTATGGAAAGCACCCACAAATGATAAATACATAAGCCGCAACTATCAGGGCCTATGCCCACATGAGTGTTCAAAACCACATCATCACATATTCTACCTATTTTCACATGACTCAATCAGTGCTTTGGCTATCGCAGGTGAGCAACAATCACCAAATAAGAACCTAAGCCACACTATCTCTAGAACCTTGTGACGCTACAACCATGTCGCTCAAATCCTATGGACATGCCATCTAAGTATCATGGGCCTTGCCCAACCTGACAACCTCACCGCCTCAACTGATATCCTTCATTTCCAATCTTAATGGTCATTCCATCCAATAACATCCCGACCCATTCTCATCATGACCCCTTGGGTCCCATCTCATGCAATTCATGCAATTTCACACACACAATTTAAATGGAACGATTTAAATGAGTAATTCAATTTAGTCGATTGAATTGAACAACTCAAACAATAATCACAATTTAAATATGGAGGTCTTGAATGCCTGTAATTCATTTAACCAATCTGAATTAAATTAAAGAAATCAATTCAAAGAAAAACAATTCAATTTAGAAAATTTTGGCACCCTCGTCCAAAGTACCCCATAGAGAAACGACCTCTAACCCGCCCTTTATCAAGAGAAAAAGGTATTGGGCATGTCCAATGACATCCCATAGGTCACACGATCATTTTTATATTAATCAAGAGGTGTAACGAGGTCTCTCTCAAAATACCCAAAAACATGTCATAGGTCGCACCACCCAAAAGTCTGCAAAAAATCAAAACAAGGTATGCACCACCTACCTTAGACTCGTAGACGTTGGAACATCCAATATCAAAGTCCAATTCAAAGAAGATCAATGTAGATATGAGATTCCATCTTAAAACCTGAAATTGGTTCGGATGGAAACAACGGTCCATAAGATGAAAGATTAAAGAAGAAGAAGAATAAGGATGTGTGGGGTTAGCCTTACTAAGGAAATACCATAGCTTCCAACAGATCGAAGAACGGATCATTGAGGAGAAAGATGGATAAAATTTGGTGGAAGAGAGGAGGAGGCTTCCTCCTACTGTGCGTGCAACCAAGAAGGAGAAGGGAGGAAGGAAGAGAAAAAGGAAAAGGAAATAATAAATAAAAGAAAAGGAAAAATTTATAAAATTTACCCGGCATTGGCCACATGGTTTACCCACACGGTTTTCCAAACCATGCAGAAACCATGCAGAAGCCACTTCCTAAGGCTGTAGGCTCGCACGACTACCTCACATGGTTTGAAAAATTGTATGGAAACTATGCGCAACTCTTTGAAATTCTACATACAAGTTCGCACAACCATGTGCCACCAATCGCACGGTTTCCCCTAAACAGTGTACTTTCACCTGCTTCCCATAAACTTGGCCTTCGGGCCTCCGATGCTCCTGAAACCCTTTCGAACACCTGAGGTTCTCTCCTAGCCTCTAAACCAACCCAAAAACACTATTTAAGGCCAACATAAATCTCTAAATTGAGTTCCGAACAACGAAACAAAAGTATCATAACCACTAATTGAAAAATTCAAACCATGTGGAGATTTTGAAATTTTCCAAAAACTCGGGTCGTTATACAAGTCATGGAATGATAAAAACCATAACACACATCATGAGAAATGTAACATCATCATATAAATCAACATGTGAATTAAACATCATCATGGAATCAATATATCACATCAATCTCATGGAATCAAATCATACCATATCAAGGGCTACGCACACATAGATCATCATCATAATTAAGGCAACACAACAATACATGTGATCAACATCAAACATGAATAATAAGCTACAAGGTACTAATGGAAACAAGTGTCACATAATGTTCTCAGGTCTACACACCCACATGAAATCATAATATAGCATGGTCATCAAATATGTCTATGCATAAATCATATTAAGGCAACATATGTAACAAATCCCCAAAAAGGTAAGGAACTTTCTACCTCAAAGTCACCATCATTAGCGGTAAGGTTAAACCACCTTGTGTGGTTCGATACAACTCATCGTAGACTTATTGTCATAATCATCGAATAATCAAACCTCAACATTCGTCAAGGGTTCCAATAACAAAAATAAATTATTTTCTTTCAAAAAGAAATAAAATATCACATGCGATAATACATTCTCTCTCCTGGATAATTTCTCATAAATTATCCCTTTATAGTTATATTTTAATAATTCTTCATAGATTATCCTTTTATAATTATATTTTGATAATTTCTCGTAAATTATCCTTTTATAATTATCTTTTGATAATTTAATAAAAATTATCCTTTTATAATTAACTTTTGATAATGTCTCATAAATTATCCTTTACAATTATCTTTTGACAAATTAATACAAATTACCATTTTATGATTATATTTTGACAATTTATCATAAATTATCCTTTCATAATTATCTTTTTATAATTTAATACAAATTATCCTTTTGTAATTATCTTTTGATAATTTCCCATAAATTATCCTTTTACAATTATATTTTGACAATTTCTCATAAATTATCCTTTTATAATTATATTTTGATAATTATTTAGAGATTATCCTTGTATAATTATATTTTGATAATTTCTCATAAATTATACTTTTATAATTATATTTTGATAATTTCTCTTAAATTATCCATTTATAATTATCTTTTGATAATTTATCATAAATTATCCTTTTTAATTATATTTTGACAATCTACTAATTATCGTTTAATAATTTTAATAATTATCATTTGATAACCTATCAATTATCATTTGAAAAATTTAATAATTATCATTTGATAATCTATCAATTATTGTTTGATAATTTTAAAAATTATCATTTGATAATCTATCAATTATCATTTGATAATTTTAAATAATTATCCTTTGATAACTTGTATAATTATATTCTAATAATTATTCCTTACAAATTATCATTTCGGAACTATATTATTGATGCCCAACTATCATTGAAATTGGGTAAAAGTTTAAAATTTATGTTTCCCACTAACTACTATATAGTGGTGGGTAGGGTCGAACACACAGGGAAGGTGGAACTACCAATTTTCTATAAAAACCTTTAAAAACACCCCACTATTGTCAGTAGAGGGGATTTTTTTAATCTTTTCTTTTTTTATATGGCAGTAAAGTAACACAAAATATTTTTTGTATTTTTTTGTTCTAAACTATGATGAAACATGAAATATTTTGAAAATAATAAGCAGTAGAAAGATAGAATGCTGATAGATGAACAATCAGAATGAAATGCTCGGGGAAAAACTCTATTCTACTGGTTTAAAGTATTTCCTTTTCACAAATATGATTGCAAAAATTACCACTAAAAATACTCACTTATTTTCCTTTCTAAGATATAAGTCACTCAGATTGATCAATCTTAGAGTTCTCCACTCCAATGAAGGATCAACTATACGATTAAGATTTGAAAAATACAACAGAACAGACTCACCGTTAGTTCTGGAGTTTTCATTTTGAATTAAAAGATTATAGAAAATATATCCATGGTCATTCTCACTGAACGATCATGAAATTAAAAATTGAATGATAGTGTCATGATGCAGTTGAATGAATTCAGAATTGATCTCACCGATCAATTCTGAATACATTAGAAGAAAAGGTGAAAAGGCAGATAAAAGATAACCAACAGAACTAGAATTTCCCTTGAACTGGAATATTATGCTAACTAACATGTTCAACATTGAAGCAGAAATCATTAAATTAAAATAATTAGACTTGAGAAGAAACAAAAGAGATAGAGAACTCCCCTGCGAACTATGGTGCTACACTGCTCTACAAAGAGGTTCTCCAGGAAGACTCTAGGATCTCCTCCTTGGATCTACTCTGCTCTGCTCATGTTGGTGAGAAGTGAGAGAAAAATTGAGTTATGTGTCAATGATCGTCCCCCGATCTCTGCTCTATTTTCTCCCTTTTAAAATTCCTGTCATCTTCTGCACATCACTGACCATCTTCCACTGAATCAATTCTTTTCTCTCACAAAACCATCGCACATGTGTGTTTTTTACTGTAACATGCGTCATTTTAGTTTTTCCCTCATAACAAACTCTCGACCAGTTCTTGGAGTGAACCTGGTCAGGATTCCGTATCTGCTTTGAACCTACACATAAAAATAGAGTAAAAATAATAGTTAAAACATTATTAAAAATGAAAATAAACTTAATTAATGAGTTAGATAAATCGTTAAATTATTATAACTTATTAATTATTAATTTATCTATTATTAAAGTTTGTATAATTAAAATATTATTTTAATATTAAATTTTTACTATTTTATTAAGTTAATTATTTAATTTCTTTTATAATATTATTGATGTTTATTTTAATTAATTTAATAAGTTTATTATTATTTATTATTACTAATGTATTTATCTTAAATTTAATTTGATTTGTTACTTTAATTTTATTTATAAACTATTATTAATATTTTAGTTTTATATATTTATATTTAATTAATTAGTTTAATAATTCTATTTTATTAATATTAATTATTTTATATTTATTATGTATTTATAATAATAATAATAATTTTATATTTTAGTTTTATTAATTTTATTAAGTATTTATATAAGTTTTATTTTAATTTTTTTATTTTCTTCTCCCCCTCCCCCTAATTTCTCTACAGTGCATAGGGAGGGGGTTAGGGATTCACGGTTTCCTCTGTAAACCGCAGCGACCCTAGTTCTCTTCCACGGTGACTAGCTCGACTTCAGGGTTCAAGATCAGCGATGAACTCTTCTGGAATAAAATCTACCAATATAGGCGACTTCGGTAGCTTCTTCTTGATAGAGAAACCCTCCATCCGTGGTGGTGCGGCCTCTGCTTGGTTTAGCAGATCTGGAGATCAGCGGCGGACATAATGGGTTTTGGGTAGTCTCCGAACAACAGCGAATCTGGTTCCTGTTCTAGCGGCTCGGCATTGGTTCTTCCTCAACGTGACTTATAGTGGTGGTGGCACCAGGTCTTGGAAAATTCTCTAGATCCCAGGCTCAATTCTAGGGAAAGGGGCGACCTGACTCGGTTCCTCCTTCACCAGCAACGAACGACGACAACTGTTTCCACCTTCAGTAGATGGTGGCGTGACACCAAGATGATATGCAGTGCTTCACAGATCTTTCTCTTTACCTTAGTGGCATAACAGGTTCTTAGTCCAGGGGGATTCATGGCGAGGCTTCAGGTGGTGACGACTCAGTGGGTCTCGAAACGAGACTCCTTCAAATCACGGAGATGGCGTAGAGTCAAAATGCAATCTGGTTTGATGGGAAAATATTGATTAGTGGGACACTGGTTTGAGTCTGAGTTTGTAGGGGTTTGATTCTAGATTTGGGATGAAGGTGTGGCAGGGGAGTCATGGTGGGACAAGGTAGAGGGGTGGTGGGTTTCAGTGGCACCATTCTGGTGGGAAAAAGTTTTTGTGGTAGAGGGAATGAAACGGTGGAAGCGGTGAAGCGGTGCCACATGAGAGGAGGAAACAGTGTTGGGTTGCTATAGAAAATCAAAGGGTGGTACGGTGCCACAATAATGGGTTATAGTGTCAAGATAGGGTGAGATGGTAAAAGAGGGTTACGGTGGCATAGTAAAGAGTGGGAAATGTTGTGACCGTTAAAGGGTGAAAACAGTGTCACCGATTAAATTTACAACAAAGTTAAAGAAATTAAAAACTTAAATAAAATACAAACCAATTAATTAAAAACTAGAATTAATTAAAACACTTAAAAATCAACTTATAGACTTAAATAAAATTATGAAACAAATAAAACTTAAATTAAATTATTAAAAACATAAAAACTTAAAACTTAATCTAGAACTAAATTCGAAGTTAAATTAAAAATCAATTACATCATTTACTGTTAATATAATAAGAACACTAAACCAATTAATAAATTATATGTCTATAAAAGTAAGACATAAATTAATTATTTTTAAAACTAAAAATACATAATTAATTATAAAAATGATTAATTAATATATTTAATTATAAAATTACAAAAGTATTAATATTTATAAAAAAATGTAAAAATAATGAATTAAATCATTAAAAATTAAATTAAAAGATGTGGAAAAAAGTGAGTCAAAATAAGGCCACATCAAATTAACTCACTCTTAAACATTGTTTATCCTCAAACAATCCCATGTTTTATTATCATTGAAAAAAGAAGTGTGTTTATTAATCAGCTCAAAATGTAACATGTCCAGCACTTTCAAAATAGAGGACTGAACGTCGATAGGATTTTGAAAAGATAACTTCAAATAAATTCTTGCCTAAAATCAAGTAGTCAAAGGTGATAAAAAGAATAATGAATCATCCACCAATGAAGATGTCATGCCTCATATATGATTCTGCTTAGTGACTCATTTCAATTCAAGTTTAAGTACAAATTCAAAAGTGACAACAAGTTAAAAATATGTGGAATTATAAACTTAACAAAAGGAACTTTGTACTTTGACTTTTTATTAGGTTCAGAAAATAAATATTTTTTTGTGAATCACCTTATTGATACAACCTAAATGATTTCCATATAGATCAATTGTCACTTTCTTCATCCGGCGTTCATCATTTCATTCACCTTAATGAAATCATTTTTGACCCTAGACACTTCATTTTATTTTTTCCAAGCCATGTATCATTGTGAAGAGAACTATGCATATGCACTTATTCAAAGTTTACATTGGGATTTTATTTAACAGAAACACACCCAACCCTTAGGATCTTAGAGATTCACTGTGGGATCCCAAATGCCCAAACTACTCCAGTCTCAAAAGATATGTATAAAAACCATTTACATTGGCCCACTAAGGTGATTACTTTTAATAATAATAAAAAATGAGTCCCCTAGAATCAAGTTCAAACTTCTAGTTCCTAGATCTATGATCTCAACTCCATAAAAATTTAACCCATATCACTCTCAAAATTAGTTTCTAAACCAAATTTTCATAAAACCACTAAGTATTTTCACTCAGAAATCATCCAACCTCACCAGTTTCAGACTCAAGGTAGATTTCAACTACCAGTAAGATACTTTACTTATGCAAGACTCAATTGAAGTACAATGTACAGCCTAAAATTATGCAAGAATTTTGAAAAAAAACTACCATTTTTTTGACAAAAAGTTTGAAGGTAGTGGGAATTGATGTGCTTTCATTAAAAATGTAGTTTATCTCAAAAAATTTTGACCCCCTCCTCCAAAATTAAAACCAAACATTTTCCCCAAAGTTAAATTCCAAATATGAAGAAGAATAATTTGACAGATAATGTTCGAAACAAATTTTCAATTAAGTAGATTTATGACATGTGCAAAGGGTCACATTGAAGTTCAAAAGTAATGTTTTTCACAAAGGTTACTTACAACAGGTTCATTGCACAAATATATGCATTATCAATTAAGTCATTACCAAAGATTTTAAATAGTGTTCAAGAAATAACATGTAACTTATTGGTGCATAGTGAAAAGGTGTAAGTAGGTACATTAGATTTATTTCAATTGTATGTTCAATAAAGTATAAAACAAGCATGCCAAACACCAATCAACTAAATTAGATTAAAAAAGATAACAACTAGTCTTCATATACACCCCCATACTTAGTTTCTAACATTGAGTAATTTTATTATCAATGGAATTCAATTTTTCAGCAAAGAGGAACATGTAGATTTTTTTTACAGCATAGTGACGTGTGCATAAAAATTTTCAGCAAAGAGACATGCAGTGGATTTTTTAGTATAACAAAGATGAAAAGAAACATTTTTTTAGAACACTGAATTTTTCATCAAACCCGCACTTGCAGCAGAATTTATTTCTAGAAAAAGGATAATTTTTTAGTAACATTAACCGAGTCACCAACAATATTACCAGCGAGTCACCAACAGTAGTGAATTGGTGGCTCTGGTGAATTGGTGAGTTAGTGACTCGCCGATAGAAGAAAAACTACGACTTATCAGTGAATTTTTATTAGAGTGAAAGAAGCAGAAAATATGAAAGCAGACTAAAGATTATAGTACTTCCCTAAATCAAAGTTTATCATTAATCCTCCTGAATGGGAAATTCAACTCCTTCAAAGACACCAACAACAACATCATTCTCTAATTATAAAAACAAGAACATGAGCACCAAGAAGACATATCCAAAAAAAAAGAGATTTCATGGACAACAGCAAGCATCATTTTATTCAAAATTAAAACAATAACAAAAGTAAAGACAAAATAGAAATCACGGGTTGCCTCCCATGCAACGCTAGGTTTAAAGTCCCTAGCCGAACTTTATTTCCCTATATATTACTATCCATGATAATTCAATGAGAATGAATTATTAGTAGTGAGGACTTTACTAATGTCTAAATATTCAAAAACTGGATCAACCAAGACATTTTCATCTTCAGTATTAAGCAACATTCTCAAAAATTATTCCATCAAAATAGTTGATAACATACTATCTAGATCATCATGGTTTCTAAAAAAACTTCCTCAACTTTAAAAATGTCTAACAACTTCTTAATAAAAACAATAAACTGACCAAGAATTCTTTTATGGATTCCCCCACACATGGAGGTTAAATCAAGTCCAAAAAACAGAATAAAAATCAGTAGCAAACTCCTCAACATTTTTAGAAAATGTTCCCAGCACACCATGTAAAATAGACAACTCAGAAGACACCCTAAAGAAGAAATCATCCTCAGGTTCAAAAAGATAATTCCCAATGTACAAAGAGGACTCAAATGATGTGAAATTTTCAAGTTCTATTTGGAATTCATCACCAACAGCATCAAACCAGGTAGGAAAAAGGGTTCTAAGAAAATACACTTGTTCATAATGGGCACAATCATGTTTTTCAGCAGGACTCAGTATAAACTTTTCTCCAAATTTAGGACTTTTTAGACAGTCAAATTCATAAGTAAAACTTTCAAAAATAGGTTGAGACAGTTCATGACAAGAATGTGACTCACTCTTTAGAATGGTTTTAAAGGAAAAATTATGTTCATCTATAGGAGTGAGTGGGTAAGGAGCAACAGTCTGAAGAAAACTTTCAATAGGTTGGGGAATCATAATCTCAGTGAACTCAAGAGGGAAAGAACCATACTCAGTTTAGAACTCAATTTTAAAACATTGATTCTCTGTAACATTTATCAAATCACAACCAACCTTGTGTTGGGGCTTTTCAAACACTAAAAACTTTTCCACATCATCAACAACTTGGAGAGTGAGTTTACCTTTGGACACATCAATAACAACACCACCAGTAGCAAGTAAAGGTCTTCCTAGAATGAAAGGAGCTTTTTAATACAATCCATATCAAGAATAAAAAATTTTGTGGGAAATGTGAGTTTTTTCACACTCACTAATAGGCCATCCACCCTCCCAGAAGGGTGTGTGAGTGACCTGTCAGCAAGTTGAAGAAAAACAGAAGTTGGTTACAAGTCTCTAAGACCTAGATTTTGAAAAAGAGAGTAAGGCATAAGATTGATGCTTTCTCCTAATTCATGCAAACAATGAAGTTTCTCACTTCTTCCAATCCTACATTTAATGATAAAACTATCAGGGTCCTTCAATTTTAGAGGTAACTTTTTAACAAGATTGCACTACACTCTTCATTGAGATTAACTTTGTCCAAAATTTTCCAATAATTTTTGTTTTTTAGAAACCTTTTGGTGAATGAAACATATGAAGGGATTTTATCCAAGTTTTCTACAAATGGGATGTTGATACTAAAGTTTCTAATCATTTTTAAGAACCTTAAATAGTTATGTTCATCATTCGTCTTCACTCTTTCAAGGAAGGGAATGAAAGGGTCATAATTTTTTAGAACATGTTTATTATGCTACTTCTCTTCAATTACAATTTTTTATTTTATTCTTTAATTAGTTACCACTTAATTTTCCTTGGTTCTTTAGTTTTTCTAGGTGTGGGTTCAACATTCTGTTCATTTTGGACATAGTTTTACAAAATTCTAGATTCTATATAAAGTAGATTTTTCTTTCCTTTTTCAATTTTTTCATCAGTTTTAGTTTTCCCAGAGTGTTCCTTTACTTGTTCTTGGGTGTGAAGGCCAGATATGGTGGTCACAACCATGATATTCTCTCTTGGATTAAGAATTGAAGTGATGGGCAGCTTTCCCCTTTCATTTCCACCTTGATCCCTAGCCATTTAACCTATTTGATGTTATAAATTATGAATCTTATCATTTGTATCCTTCCTTAATGAATTGATATCTCCCCAAATTTGTTGTAACAACTCCTCTAACTCCCCTTGAGAATTAGAATAATCATCCTCATATTCATTTTGGAAGATTTTTTTGGACTGTGGGTGAAAATTTTGGGCAGTGGGTTATTTTATCACCCCTTATTATTTCCATGATAGATTTGGGTTGTTTTTATTTCTAGATTTGTTTTGATATGAGAATTTATCATTTACCCCTTGGTTACTAGCTCTAAAATCCACAAATTGGTCACTCTCATCAAACTGGATAGGGGGTCAAAATTGTGACAACAAGTATGAGTGTGACCGAACATCCCACAATGACTACATTGCTCCCTTAGGACCCTATCATTAACAAAAACAGCCTGGGTATTGATTAAACCCCTTTAGACGACTCTCTTCTTAGTGCACTTGTGATGTGATTTTTGCGAAAGTTTATCATACACATGTTTCTGCTCATCAGTAGTGGAGTCAGAAAAGTCACCCACACAAAATTGGTCAACTAGATTCTGGTTGTAAGGGGTGAGAGCATTGTAAAAGGTATCTATGAGTAGATAGGGAAAAAATGGCGATTGAGACTTTGCTTAAGGAGACTTCTAAATATATCCCATGATTCGTGAAATAACTCTCCCTCATCTTGGACAAACCCAGTAATTTTGTGCCTAACCTCGATGGTGGTGTTCTTATGATAGAATTTTGATACAAAGGTAGTTAATACCTCTTCTTAGGTCTCAAAAATTTCCTCATCTAAGTTTTGAAACCAAGTCCCAACCTTCCCCTTCAGACAAAATGGGGACATTATGAATCTCAACTCATCCTCACATAGCTCTCTCAGAGGTAATTGTTGGACATTACTATAAAACTCTCTAATAAACTCAAGTGAATCCTCTCTTGGAAGACCATTGAATGAAGGAAGTTTGGAGAGGTGAGATTGCTTAATTTAATAGTTCCTAGACCTAGGGGACAACCTAATACAAGATGGGTTGCTTGACACAATTTGAATTTGAAATTCCTTAATTCTAGGTAATTGGGGGTTGGAACTACAGGCTGTGGCACATTAAAATTTTGGGTTTCAGCTATGCTATCCTGATTCTCCATTTTAGTTTTATTTTTATTTTTAAGATAAGTTAAATGTTTTTCAAGCTCAGGGTTTAATGGATCTATTCTAACAATATAATATCTAGTGCTCATGCAATAAGTAAAGATAGGTGAATTTGTGCACTAAATAGTGAGCAGCAACAACAGTGGAACTCAATAGTAACAACAGTAAAGACTAATCGAAGGTAACAAAAAAATAGAAACAGACAACACTTGGAAAAAAAGATTTTTTTGTACAGTTTTCTATTTCAATTTTTTTTGTAGGATTTTTTTATGTAATTTTTTTGAATTTTTTTTAAGAAAAGTGGTCGGTTGAAGCTCTCCCCGGAAATGACGCCAAAAATTGATGCCCAACTGTCATTGAAATTGGATAAAAGTTTAAAATTTATGTTTCCTACTAACTAATTTATAGTGGTGGGCATGGTCAAACCCACAGGGAAGGTGGAACTTCCAATTTTCTATAAAAACCTTTAAAAACAACCCATTGTTTTCAGCAGTGGGGAAACTTTTTTTAAATATTTTCTTTATTTTATAAGGTAGTAAAGTAACACCACATCTTTTTGTATGTTTTTGTTCTAAACTATGATGAAAGAAGAAATAGTTTGAAAATAGTAAGCAGCAGAAAGATAAAATGCTGATAGATGAACAATCTGAATGAAATGCTTGGGGAAAAACTTTATTCTACTGGTTTAAAATATTTCCTATTCACAAATATGATTGAAAACATTACCACTAAAAAGACTGAATTATTTCCCTCGCTAAGAGATAAGTCACTCAGATTAATCAATCTCAGAGTTCTCCACTCCAAGGAAGGATCAACTATAGGATTAAAATTTGAAAAATGAAATAGAACATACTCACTGTTAGTTTTGAAGTTTTCATTTTGAATTAAATGCTTTTAGAAAATGTATCCATGGTCATTCTCATCGAATGATCATGGAATTAAAAATTGAATGCTAGTGGCATGATGCTGTTGAATAAATTCAAAATTGATCTTGTTGATCAATTCTGAGTACATTATAAGAAAAAGTGAAAAGGCAGATAAAAGATAACCAGCAGAACTATAATTTACCCTGAATCGTAAGATTAAGCTAACTAACATGTTCAATATTGAAGAATAAATCATTCAATTACAATAAATGGACTTGAGAAGAAACAGAGTAGATAGAGAACTCCCCTATGAACTATGGTGTTTCACTACGCCACGAAGAGGTTCTTCATGAAGTCTCCAGGATCTTCTCCTTAGATCTACTCTACTCTGCTCATGTTGGTGAGAAGTGAGAGAAAAAGTGAGTTGCGTGTCAATGATCATCCCCCTCTCGGTGCTCTGTTTTCTCCCTTTTAAACTTCCTGTCATCTGTTGCATGTCACTGACCATCTTCCATTTACTGAATTCTTGTCTCTCACAAAACCATCACACACATGTGTGTTTTACTGCAACAGATGTCATTTTAGGTTTTTCCTCGTAACTCTCGACCAGTTCGTTGGAGTGAACCTGGTTGGGATTTCGTATCTGCTTTGAACCTGCATAGAAAAACATGGTAAAAATAATAGTTAAAACATTATTAAAAAAATAAAAATAAACTAAATTAATGAGTTAGATAAATCGTTAAATTATTATAAGTTATTAATTATTAATTTAGCTATTATTAAAGTTTTTATAATTAAAAACTATTTTAATATTAAATGTTTACTATTTTTTAAGTTAATTATTTAATTTATTTTATAATATTATTAATTTTTATTTTAATTAATTTAATAAGTTTATTATTATTTATTAGTATTAATGTATTTACCTTAAATTTAATTTGATTAGTTATTTTAATTTTATTTATATACTATTATTAATATTTTAGGTTTATATATTTATTTTTAATTAATTAGTTTAATAATTTTATTTTATATTTATTATTTATTTATAATAATAATAATTATTTTATATTTTAGTTTTAATATTTTTTATTAAGTTTTTATTTAAGTTTTATTTTATTTTTTTTATTTTCTTCTCCCCCTCCCCCTAATTTCTCTACCGTGCGTGGGGAGGTGGTTACACTCTTTTTGGTGAGATTTTAGTAAAAGAAAAGAAATGATTTGATATTTTATAAAAGAAAATAAAAGAAATGAAATGATTCTGATTTCTCTCATTGCGTTTGGATCAATAACTTATTAGAAGAAGAGAAATGATTTGGATTTCTCTCCATCTTGTTTGGTGAATCTTTTTAAAAGAAAAGAAAAGAAATTCTATTGTGATACATGTAGAAAATAGGGATAAAATGAGAATTTTAAAATATTAACAACCCTCCACCATCATTTCTCTCCAAATCAACCCATTTTTTGGGGTGATTTAAAAACAATAGCAGGAGAGAAATATATTTATCTCCATTTATCCTCCTATCATTCACTACAAAATAAACAGTGTTTAGCGGTGGTTTTGTGGCGGCGGTTCACAAAACCGCCGCTAAACGTTTTCCGAAATACGTTTCGCGGCGGTTTTTAATAAACCGCCGCTAAACCTTTGTTTTTTTTTAAAAACCCCGACCCTTCCCTACCCCGACCCCCGTTTCCCCCGACCCCGCGTGCTGCAACCCTCGCCCGCAGCCCCCCGCGACCCCCCCCCCCCCCCCCCGGCGATCCCGCGACCTCCTCCGGCGACCCCGCGACCTCCTCCGGCGACCCCGCGACCTCCTCCGGCGGTGCCTACGACCGGCAACCCGCGACCCCCTTCTCCCGACAACCTTTCTCACTTCGACCTCGGCCCCAAAGTGAGTTTTCTCTATTATCACATCCATCTTGATGATTTATTTCTAATTGAATATGAGATTCATTATATGGGTCTCTTGGTTAATGGATTTATTTTAGTTTTTGATCCTATTGGTATTTATTTCATTCATTTTCAAAAAAATTATGTGTTTTAGGTAGTAGGATTTAAAGATATCTTTTATTTTATAATCCATACTTGCTATATCATTTTTTTGGATTATATAAGTTGATTAATAGATTGATTTATGATTCTTATAATGGTTTGTTTTTTGAATTATTTGATTAAATGATTTATTAATTTGGAATTGATTTTGAAAATGGATTTTGAATCATGTTTTATTTGAAATTAAGTAGTTTGATTATTGATGTGTGATATTCCCTCCAAATAGTTTGAATTTTTAATTTAAATCCTACATGTATGGGTCATTTGTGAAATTTAAATCCTTTATGTGTGGGAAAATTAATAAATGAAATCCTTCCAATATGGGCTACGATAGATGGGATCATGTGGTACTTAGTAAGGGATATAATAAGAAAATAATTCTAGGATGAATTGTGGCTACCTATCAATGATTTACACTAAAAATATAACTAAATATTGTTTCCATAGTGGATTCACTTATCAGGGTGATTACCTCATTTAAGGGAACATATTTTAGGGATATGTATGTAAATAGTCATTTGACCATAGATTTAAAAGGATCTTAGATAACTTATACCTAATATACCATAGGAGTATTTTCTATTGTTTTCCTTTTCAAAGAGGTTATTTATAAATACATTATGAAATGGTTTAATCACATTTATTTTAAATGGAATATGATGTATCAATTTGATTATTCTTTTTAATATATTCTAAAAGGGTGAATTACCATTTTTTTAATATATATATATATATATATATTATTATTTATTTTTCCCTTAATAAGAATAATTGTTTTATTTTTCTAATGTCTCCTTATGAAAAAGATGGTGTAATATTTCTAATATTCATTTTCTCACACCATACACTGACCATTGGGTGTTTTTAGGTCCTTTTTTATATAATGTATGTAACGGAAAGGTTCCTCATATAAGTCATGGGTATCCATGTTAGTAGGGTGTGTGATATTTATGGTTACATGGTGTAATTTTTTTCATCATATCACATGGATAAGGGTTGGGATCTTAAAACCTCCCCACCTTATAACATATCATCACATATCCAAACTTCCCAAGCATCACAGCACCCCTAAGGCCAATTTTAGTTCCACGGACCCACCTATAAACTTCCATCTTCTAATATACTCCTTGAACTCAACCATGTTATAACAACACTCGGACTAAGGAAAAGGTCCTACCTGAAAACATTTTCCCCAACCATGAACCACAATTAAAACCCAATTATCTTTGAGGACACATCCACCTCAACTATTTATTATCAACATCAAATGAAAATTAAAGGTTTAGGTAATGTTACTATACCACCGCACAAGAGGATATCTATAAGGCACTACACTACCCTGTGGAGAGCCAATCGGAACACCTTTGTTCCAATCCTCTCCACAACTCATGGCCCAAAATTCTTAGCACCACCTCACCTAGTTACCAAAATTATAATGGTGACACAAACTCATTGTCGCTGAAGGGATACATAGATTCCAACCACATTCTCTGACCTACATCAATCCAGAACTCAAGGCCCAACAGCCTCACTCCATTTCAAACATCCAAAGCACAACCCAAGCATAACCTTCATCTCAAGGTATTCAACCATCCAAAACCTGATCCAACACCCATCACCAAAACTAATACACTAATATGGTTCCTACCTGAGACCATCCAACTTGAAACTCTAGCCACACCATTAATCGATTACTTTCCTTCCATGGTTCTCAACACCATATTACTTACTTCGTCACCACAATTTTCTAGTTTTGAGAACTTCACTCATCATAAAAGAGGTCAACAGAACCTCAACTCAACCTTCAAAACTTCCCTAACATGTTTTCCAACTCACAACATCCATGAAAAATCCACCCAATTCTAGCATTCATTATTTCTGCCAAAATTACCCAGATTTTTCACACTTTCACCATCCATATCTCAACCAAGGACTACTTGGTTCTTCTTCAAAACTCATTCACATTACTAGGATAAACTTCTCATTTCAACATTAACTTGAGGTGCCTCGCAGCCCACCACATCCATTCCCTTTCTATCCAACTATGTCTTTCCATTCCTGCTAACTCACTCCGTTGGTTCCCAACTTCCCCTATTGGCATGTCGCCCCTCTACCCAAACACGAAGCCTTCTCACTTAAGGTATACCTCCATCACCTACACACACCATATCCAAGTTCCACCTGGCCTTCCCTAAGAACCCCCAAACATGTCCCTTATAGGTTTCTATTTGGAACCTTGATTCCTCCACATCCACTCTACAGTTTTCTCCACATTTCCATGACTAACATAATTCTATCCACCTTAGGAGGGTCATTATCACTAATTTATTCAAGAAATTCAAACACCATGTCTCATGCTTCCATCATAATATGAACCCCAAAACTTAAATGTGGCCATTTAGATTTCCCTAGAACAATAAAACAAACATTACCCATTGTGAAAATGGTTTCAGTGAATGTAGTTAACTTGATTTAAAATGCATTATGATCATTTTCGATCACACATCAATGGGGTGTTGTTTGAGGCAACATAAATGTGTGATCGATGGTGTTATGATAAGTGTGTATCCCGATATTCTTATTGCTCCTCAATGAGGTGTTGACGCTGTCTCCTATGGACCAGACTTGTTTAGTTGGTCTGAAATGGTAAATGTGGTCAATGAATCATCTTTATTATATTATGCATACTTTATGGTCAATGGTTCATCTTTATTATATTATGTTTCTGTAATCTTACACTATCGTATATTTTGTGTAGGCACATTGTGATATACATGGATAAAAGATGGATCACATTACCAAGGAACACACCTCAATATGTTAAGGGTTTGAATGGGTTTTTAGATTTTGAAATTTCTAATAAATCCGTTGAAGGGAGAATAAGATGTCCATGTCCTAAAAGTAAATTTAGAACATGGTTGAAGAGGGATGAAGTTTATGAACTTTTAATACTGAAGCAATTCCCTGAGCAATATTTGTGTTGGATTTGGCATGGAGAATCAAACAATACAGAAAGATTGAGGACTGATGTTAATCCACAGAATGAGGTCCCAAGTTCTTCGACAATGGAAAATGAAATGAAAAACCTCATAAATGATGCATTCGGCACTGCAAGACACCACTATGAGCATCAAAACATATCAGAACAACCAGAAGAGGGTGCTAAAAATTGCAACGTGACAAGTGATGTTTCTGAGACTGTAACACAAGAAGATCAAGATTGTAACATATCATTGGATCCTCTTGATTCTGTGGAGCCAAATATAAGGGAAAACTTCAGTGAGGAAAATGCATTTCATGATTTAGTTGACGATGGAAATCAAGAGTTGTATAGTGGGTGTTTGAAATATTCAAAGCTTTCATTTCTACTGAAGTTGTACCATATCAAATGTCTATGTGGAATTACAAATAAGGCAATGTCCATGTTATTGGAATTGATTTGTGATGCATTTCCTGAAGCAAAAATCCCAGAATCGTTTTATGATATGAAAAAAGTTGTTAACAATCTTGGTCTGAATTATACAAAAATACATGCGTGTCCCAATGATTGTATGCTTTACTGGGGAGAGGATTCAAGTAGACAAAATTGTAAGAAATGTTCTTCTTCTAGATGGCAGTCAAAGGGTGATGTTGGAAGTATGACTGAACATAATTTCACGGAGAAGAAGAAAAGGAACACACCTGCAAAAGTTTTGCGTTACTTTCCTTTGAAGTCTCGATTGCAAAGATTATTCATGTCATCAAAAACCGTCGAACACATGAAGTGGCATGCTGTAGATAATAACAATGATGGGTTAATGAGACATCCACGAGATTCCCAATCGTGGAAGACATTTGATTCATTACATCCAGATTTCTCAGCTGATCCTAGGAATGTTCGATTGGGATTGGCTGCCGATGGATTCAACCCATTTGGGACTTTGAGTACGAGTTATAGAATTTGGCCAGTTGTTTTGATCCCTTATAATCTGCCTCCATGGATGTGTATGCAACAAACATCTTTTATCATTTCGATGATTATTCCTGGAAAAAAATGCCTGGAAATGATATTGATGTATACCTGCAGCCTTTGATTGAAGAATTGCAGGAGTTATGGAACAACGGTGTTGAGACATTTGATGTTTCTTCTAAAACAATGTTTAAAATGCATGCTGCTTTAATGTGGACCATTAGTGACTTCCCTGGGCTTGGGAATTTATCTGGTTGGAACACTTATATGGGTTTGGCTTATCCCGTTTGTAACTTTTATTTCGAGCCCAAATAGCTACCTCACAGTAGAAAATGGTGCTTCTTGTGCCATCGAAGATTTCTTGATGCATCTCATAGATTTCGGCTGAACAAATCAAAATTTAATGGTTGCATTGATCGTAGACCACCTACAAAGTTGTTAACCGGTTCTGAAATATTGACACAGCTTGAAAATGTTAAAACAGAATTTGGGAAGGTTCATCATTTGAATGATAGCGGAAAACAAGTGCGAAGTGCATTGTCAAGTGAAATCAGAACGCAACAATGGAAGAAAAAAAGTATATTCTTCAAACTTCCATATTGGGAATTTAATTCTTTGCGCCACAATCTTGATGTGATGTATATTGAGAAGAATGTATGTGATAATTTGATTTTCACATTACTTAATGAGCATGGAAAGTCGAAGGATCATCTCAATGCTCGCAAAGACTTACTAGTAATGAACATAAAACGTGATCTCTGGCCAGATGAGAATGAAAAGTATGCTCCGGCCATTTTTTCATTGAAAAATAGGGATAAAGATACGTTCCTTCAAATTTTAAAGAATGTGAAGGTATCTGATGGGTGTTCGAGTAACATCTCGAGGTGTGTTGACTTGAAGAATCATAAGTTATATGGATTGAAAAGTCACGATTCACATGTTTTGTTACAACAGTTACTACCATTGGCATTGCGTACATTATTACTTGAAAAAGTTACTGCTGTTGTACTCCATTTCTGCACATTTTTCAGATAGTTATGTGAGAAAGCTCTACATCCATTTCAGATTGACAACCTACAAGAGAGGTTTGTATTAACCCTTTGTGCAATGGAGATGATCTTCCCTCCATCGTTTTTTACTGTCATGATGCATTTAACTGTGCATTTGGTTGACGAAGCTAAATTAGGAGGCCCCGTTCATTATCGATGGATGTATCCAATTGAGAGGTATTTTATTTATATGTTTCCAGTTAAGTAAACATTTTTTTGCATTTAAATAAATGCATAATAATATTATTATTTTTCACAGATATCTTGGGCATTTGAAAGCATACGTGAGAAATAAAGCTCAACCAGAAGGCTCTATTGCTGAAGGCTATTTGGCTGAGGAGTGTCTCACCTTTTGTTCCAGATATTTGGATGATATTGAGACAAGATTTACTTGAGTTGGACGTGTTGACGACACATCAACTCAATCTCAAATGCATCAGAAATCAAAAATATTTTCTGCTATTGGCCGATCAGTTGGGAGGACCTCATACGCAACACTAACAGAATTGGAATTATTACAGGCACATAGATATGTGCTGCTGAATAGTGAAATTGCAGATCCATTTATTGAAGAGTTGAGGATACAAACAAAGAGACGAATGAGAAGCCGAACACGAAATGAAAAAGATATAACGAAAGCTGTGAATAAAGAGCTGGTAGAATGGTTTGCACGACGTGTAAGTTTATAAATATTGCAATAAATACGAATATTACTTTGACACATACAATTTTCAAATCTATTAAATTATATTTTTTTTTCAGACCATGAATACTGATACTCGAGCTGACTTTTCAGAAGATTTGAAGTTTCTTTCTAGAGGTCCTATAAAACAAGTTAGAAAGTTCAACGCTTATAATGTGAATGGTTTTAGATTTCGTACAGTCGATCGAGAAGTGGGTTTGAAAACACAGAATAGTGGTATTTTTACATTTGCTGAAGTGGAATACTATGGAAAGCTACATGATATTATTGAATTAAACTACCACGGGCATTTTTCTGTTGTTTTATTCAAATGCAAATGGGTCGATTTTATCAGAGGTGTTAAAAGAGATTCCTTGCAATTTACTTTTGTAAACTTCTCTCGCTTGATGGATGTTGGTGATCGTGAACTGCATGATCCATATATCTTAGCATTGCAGGAAAAAATGGTGTATTATGTGAATGATGTTGTGGATGAAGGGTGGAGTGTAGTTACTCACGTAATACAAAGAGATTTGTATGATATGGGTGATGAAGTGGAAGATTTGACCTCTGCAATTGAATTTCATCAACAACAGGAAGCAGAATTATTTGTCCATCATGATATTGAAAATATTGGTCTATCAAGGATGAATGAAGTGGATGAAGCAATGGAGCAGGAAACCGACATGATTGAAGGGGAAAATGATTGTATGTACAATTATTTATTCATTCAGCAACTACTTGTTTCATTTCTGTAGTCATTCATTATCATTGTTATATATATTTTGTTTGTTAATACTGGGAATCTATTAACATTTTTATTTTTTTTCTGCATAATTTTTTTGAAATATATATTCTGAACTTAATTTTATTTGATTAAATGACAAGAATGCCAAGGAAGAAGCAGTACACTATTCCTTCTTCTTCTGCGACAGATGACGATCCGTCTGTCCCCACGACATCATCTCCCCCTGCACCATCTCTGACACCATCAGTGGATGCCTCATTAGAGGATGAGTCATCGCCTCCCCCTACAGGAGCTTCAGCAGTGGGGCAGCGACACGCCCCCTCCAGTTCATCACGGACATTCTGGAGGGTCGCAGTCATAGGTCCAAATTTTAATTAAATAAATTTATTGCATTTTGTTTATAGTAATTGTTTGCTCATTGCAGATGAAGACAATGAAACCGTGGAAAAAGACATAAAAAGTTCTGATGTTTGGAACATGCATGGCAAGAAGATAGTGGTGCCATTTGATTCTTATGGGGTCCCGACGGATGACGCCGCATGTTTACTTGGTCAGATTATAGGTCAGCTGGCAGCGGAGCCCGTTTCCATGCCTATTTCGTATGATGATTGGAGGCATATGCCTCCAAACTAGAAAAATGAAGTTTATGATTCTCAGATAAAGGTAATTTTATTACTTTATGGTTTAATTGAATATCATTTTACTAATATATTCAAAATGAATTTCTGTATACAGATGTTTCTCCACTTTACCGTTGCTGATGTGATAGCACGAAAGTGGACATTGAAAAATCTTGGAAAAAAATGGAAAGATTTCAAATGGAGGTTGTGGTGTGATGTCAACGATTCTTAGTTGACCGTGCAGCAGATGTATGAGAAGATACCCAATGGGGTACCAAAAGAACAGTGGAAGGTTTTTGTCGATAGACATCGTGATGAGAAGCAGATGGTATTGAAATATATATTATTATATTATCCTCATTTTACATTTATACATGTACATGAAGAGGAGATAGACATTGAATACAATACTGTTAAATTGAATTTTATTTATTTCAGGATCTCTCAAGAAAGAATGCTTCAAACCGGGCGAAGCAGGTAATCCCGCACACTGCGGGTTCAAAAAGCTTTTCAAGAAGCCGAATGTCATTGGTAATCTTTTAATTAGTTTAAATATTTATAAGATAATATTATCTATTTAACATATTTGATTGATGATTTATCTTTGTTTAATGCAGTCACAGAGTTTAGGGCATGAAGCATCCCGAACAGAACTGTGGCTGGATGTTCATAAAAAAACAGATGGATGTTTTGTTAATGAACCTGCCAGAGAAGTTAGGGTATGAAGTCAATTATTTATTATAATAACTTAATATCAGTTCTTACTGTGTTAATATATATTGATATTTGATTTATAGGTAAAAATTAATGAAATATGGGATGCCAATCCTGGGAAATCCTACTCAGTCTCCCAGGATGACCCGGTTGGTCAAGTCCTTGGGAAGGAGCATCCTGGTAGAGTGCGTGGGATGGGTTTGGGACCCGTACCATCTGAGGTCTTTCGCATGCCATCAGGGATTTCGGCCTCATCTACTCTTGGTTATAGTCATTTCATACCTGAAGATGCTCAGAGAGAGATGTCTGCTCTACAAAACACAGTTCACCAGCAGGGGGATCAGATATCTGCTTTGCAGAAAGAGTTGCTTGAAATACGTCAGCATATTAGCAGATATTCCCCCGGTGGTAGTGCATCGGGTAGTGGTGAGCAGGTAAATCACAAAAAAATCAAAATCATTTAGTTTGCAAACTTTTATTGGTTTTAATTTTTATTATAAATATGCAACAATATTTAATTTTCAATATAATGTTCTTACAGGTGGCAGCAGGTGGTGGAGATGAAGGTGGAGAGGGTGACGATGCAGCATCAGATGATGAGTAGTAGTATTGTTGATGTGTTGAACAAATATGATAACATTTGGTTTGTATATGTAACATTTATGGCACATAGTTGCCACCAAACATTTCCATGTCCTAACATTTTCTTGATTTCTCATGTTTCCTTCTATGCATTTTATTTATTGTGTTCTGGATTCCTCATGTGTTGAAAAAAAGATTCTTAATGCAATATGCATGTGATGATACCACATCCAATGAGAATACCATATATGTAACCCATATTCATACCCCTATTGGATCCATATCCAATATGTATCACACTAAAAGACCAATCCCATGACCATAAATGGCTAAGGCATGAAAGGTTAATGATAAAAGGCTCTGTCATGGCCTTAAAATTTTTACACCACTCCAATGGGTCCAGGAATACCAATTTGTTTTTAGTTTAGGCATGGTGGATGTCATTGGATTCGGTGGATGTTGGTTGGAAATTGGTGGTAATACCTTCCTTCTTCTTGGTTAGTTTCCTCTTATTATTCTCTTGGGGATTCAATACAATGATTCCTTTTTGGTCTAGGGTCTGAGTTGGTTTATATTTTGATGATCTTTTGGCACAGTGTAGGTTTATTTGTGGGTTTTTCATGCATTTGTGGTTTATGGTCATTTCTTCTTCACCCTATGGTGTGTTGCGAGTCGAAAAATATTCTTTAAGGTAGGGAATCAGTTATTTCTCTTTATTGTGTATCATGCATGGGGGGTTACTCTTGTTCATCTATGGGTTCTAGTTGTGCTGGCTTAATCAAAGATAAATAATTGGCTAATTGAAACTGAAGGTGGAAAATAGGAATGATTCACATGTTTTTACAGCTTTGATATTATTATGATATGATGGATTGTATGGTATTGATACCTTGGTTAAAATTATGGTCATTGGGGGATTTTCTTTCACTGGATAATATGTGTTGTGACTGTTGTGTCTATTGTTATTGTTGTGATATCACCCTAAAAGGGAAATTAACCAACCACTTATATTTTTCTAATGAAATGGATACTCTATGATTATGGATTGTGTTACAACACTCCTAAAATAAAGTATCATGTGATAAAATACCCATTGATAAATCTATAAAATGATCCTTGATGTGTTGTGATGCATGTACATGATTATGGGATGATGATGTGTGGATGTGATATTATGTGGGGCTGATGGGTGAGATGTGGCTGTGGTTTTGGAAAATTTAGGGCAGTGGTGGAGCAGATCCAACATATTTTTTAGGAAAGAAAGGCATAGTAACTTATATTAATAAAGAAAAATTTAAAATATTTTGAAGGTAAAAACCTTACATTTATCCCTTTATAGAATTTAAAATAAATCATTTTGCAGAATACCAGAAGAAAAATTGACCTCCTCATGCACTCCCTGGTTTGAAAGTGAATCCACAAGTGCATTGGATTACCGAAAGGAATGTCTGATAATGTAACTCATTAATGAAAGTTGACTGAGGAAATGATCCCATTTCACTATCAACTTCATCAAAATATGAATCTATCTACATTAAACATCATGTATAATGATTCTAGAGTAACACTCGAACCAAATGTTGTTCAGTCCCCTTTTTATTTTAATGTTTACTGTATTTGTCAAAGCATTCATATCTCCTTCCAAGGTTGTTTCAGTGAAGCAATAGCCATAATAGTACTCAATGACATCCCAAGAAGAGTTCCTAATGAAAAAAATACAACCTGTTATCCCTAGATTCCCCTTCAAGGTTCCATCATTGTTTCACTTTATCCAGCTAGTAAAAGGGGGAATCCATCAAACATCAATCATATTGAGAGGATGAAAATGGTTATGCACCCTCAGACACCTCATAACCTATAAACATTTTATCAAGTTTCTTTAGTTATTGGATTACAGTTAATTGGTTTGTTGAGCCCTCAATTGTATATCAGTGAGGGAATATTTGGTGTTGAAGTGGGATTTATCATGAACATCCTTATTATGCCCCCTCCAAATGTTGTGACCCGTCTCAAGAAATGTCACCTTAAATATGATGGTGACTTTATTTGACATCTCAATATTAAACAGTATTGGAAGGAATACATTAATCACATATTCCTATGGTGGATAGAAATCAAATATGTAAAATACATATTTATAGAGGGATGAACCAGTTTTACAAGAGAGAAATAGATGATTCAAATCCTCCCGGTGCTGGTGGAAAAGCACACACTAAGAGAAAATAGAGATTCCCATTTTCTAGAGATTAAACTTAGAAGGAATTTTATTGTATCATATCCTCCAGATAATGGTAAACTCAAAAGGAAGGATCCATTTTTATTTGAAGTCTCTAATCCATTTGCATGGACCTTGAATGAGATTCTTGTAAAAATCCTTGGAATTGAGCTTCCCATTTAATGTTGGTTCCCAAATTGTTATGTCTTACTAGTTTGATAAATCATAGCTTGAGAAAAAATGTAAAATCTCATGTAGAAGATTGTTAAGATTATCCATTTGATATTTAAGGGATATGTTATAATAAATATTTTGAGCCATGGTATTAATCTTATCCATGAGTGGGATTCCATTCTAATTGGCAGTCTAGAATTTGAAGAAGAGTTAACACTGACCATCTAATGAGAATTCTATAAGATCTTGTGAAATATTACCATAAGACCAGGCCATATTAAGGATTCCATGTAGCATAATTTTACTTTTTTTTAGTTCTTAAACAATCCTTGATATGAGAAAATCCAAGGCTTCAAAATTGGATTTGATTAATTTAAAAATAAATTTAGTTTGAAGAGACTGATTAAAGAGGGTCATATTCGTGATCCCAAGGCCCCTGAGAGAATAGGTCATACAACATTGTTTGCATGAAACTGTAATAGTCTTTCTCTCTAATATAATCCCACTCTAAATAATTTTTTTTATCAATGAATTAATGGTTTTAATGACCAAGGTGGTCCATGAGTAAACCATGAAGGATTATACCATTTTTTATGTTTCAACATGCTTTAAAAATGAAATCTATTCTATCCATTTAGAGTGATATTTCTTTCCAAGAGGCCAGAGTTCTTTAAATCTGACTGAGAATATTGATAAAGTAGGAGGCGTGTGTTCTTCCCCAAAACATGGAAACTCCAAGATATGTAAAAGGTAAAGATCCCTCCCTAATACCCACATCATCTATCAATATTATTTTTTTAGGATTTGAGATATTCTTGTTAATGTATATGAACTAATTCCCCAACTTATTTTTTGTCTTAAGAAACAATCTTAATGAAGAAGGGCCTTCATGATGTTTTTGATATTCCTCATAACTCCCTAAGAAAAAATTATAATGTTTTCAACAAAAATGAGATGACATGGTTCTGAAGAACCTCGTGATACCATGATGGGTTTCAAGTCACAAGTATTAACCATATGGAATAAAATATGGCTGAGATGGTCTTCTATAATGGTAAAAATGATTTCTGGGAGGGGGTCTCCTTGTATTTCCCCTCATGAGAACCAAAAATAAACCTCTAGGTATTCATTGATTAAGATATAAATAGGGTATTACCCAAGAAGAGTTTTGATCTAGCTAATAAACTTTTCATTGAATCCAAAACATGAAAGAACATTACACATGAAGCCCTAATCTATAGTGTCGAAGGATTTTTTTAATGTCAATCTTGGAGACAATGTTACCACTAATTGTCAATTTCTTTATGAGGTTAACACACTTAAAGGAAGAAATTAACAAATCATGGATGTGTCCTCTATGAAAAAAATCAAAATTAATTCCAAGATATGAGCTTTTTTTAGATTTGAGAATGTCACACCCCGACCACAATTTTCTTTTGTTTTTGTTTATTTTCAATGTTGGATCTTTTTGTTGAGGTTTAGGTTGAGTGTCCAACAAAAGTCTTTATGTTTTGGTTGTTTTGGTTATCTTATAACCCTATTAATGTTTATTGTGAATGTTATTGGGATAAAGTTAGATTGTGAAGATTTTGTGACACCCACAGTGTCACTATATTGTTTTTAAATCATTCAAGTATCATTGGCTGTGGTTTTGGAAAATTTAGGGCAGTGGTGGAGCAGATCCAACATATATATTTTTTCCAGTTCAACATTTAGCGGCGGTTTTAACCGCCGCTAATGCCATACCTGTGAGCATTTAGCAGCGGTTAAAACCGCCGCTAAATGATGAACTGGGCAGCATTTAGCGGCGGTTTTAACCGCTGCTAAATATATTATGTTGATATTTAGCGGCGGTTTTCACCGCCGCAGCATAGGCGCATCAAACGCCTGAATTTAGCGGCGGTTAAAACCGCCGTGAATAAAAAATGTCAGATACCCATATAACCGCCGCTAAATGAAGAGAAACCGCTGCTAAATGACGGAACTACGACACATTTCTAAAACCGCCGAGGAATCGAAAAAACCGCCGCTAATAGATTGCCGACGCCAAACTTAGCGGAGGTTTTTGTAAACCGCCACCACACAATATAGCGGCGGTTTATACCGCCGCTAAACAGGAAAAAAACCGCCGCTAGGACCGGCTTTTGTTGTAGTGATTTCTATCCTCTTAAAATTATCTCACCAAACATGAGAAACCAATTTATCCTCTCAATATAATTTCTTTTCTCCCTGTATCATCCCCGCCAAACTAGCCCTTAGGGATTTGTGATTTACCCTGTAAACTGCGGTGGCCTTAGTTCTCTTCCATGGTGACCGGATCGGCTTCAGGGTTCAAGACTGGAGGCAAAATCTTCTGGTGTTAACTCCACCAACAGCAGCGACTTCGGTAGCTTCTGCTCGATGGTGACACCCTCCATTCATGGCGGTGTGGCCTCCGCTTGGTTTATCAGATCTAGAGCTCAGTGGCAGACATAATGGGTTTTTTTGTGGTCTCCGAACAGCGGCGAATCTGGTTCCTTCTCTAGCAGCTCAGCGTCGGTTATTCCTTGGTGTGGCTCATGGTAGTGGTGGCACCAGGTCTTGGAAAATTCTATAGATCCAAGGCTCAATTCTAGGGAAAGGGGTGACCCAACTCGGTGACGGAAACTGTTTCCACCTTCAGCGGATGGTGGCATGACACCTAGCTGAGATGCGGCGCTTCACGGATCTTGCTCTTTTCCTCAGCGGTGTAAGAGGTTCTCGGTCCAGGTATCTTTGCGGTGAGGCTTCAAGCAATGATGACTCAGTGGGTCTCGACACAAGACTCCTTCAAATCGTGAATACGATGTGTAGTCCAGATGCAATCTGGTTCAATTGAAGAGTATTGACCAGTGGAACACTGGTTTGAGTATGAGTTTGTAGGGGTTTGATTCTGGATCTTGGATGAATTTTTTGTGCATATATGGGTTTTAATTTTTTTTATTTAAAAGGGATAGGGTTTGAAATATTTTAAAAAATGGGTTTCCAGATGCGTGAACCCCGTTCATGTATCTTTGGCTCTTTGAAATGCATGAACGGGGTTCAGGCATCCTTCATCCCATATTCTAAGGATGCGTGAACCCCGTTCATGCATCTTCTGCGCGCCGGAAGATGAGTGAATGGGGTTCACGCATCCTTTGAATACGAGATGAAGGATGCGTGAACCCAGTTCATGCATCTGGCCGAGAAAATCTATAAAAGGGGGTCTCCCCCCCAAATTTATTCGTCTCCTTTGGATTTTTCTACGAAGCCCTATAGAATTTCTTTCTCAACAAATTTTTTCTGCTTTTAAGAAGGTAAAATTTATATTTAAATTTTCAATTGTTTAATTATGTTTATTTATTTCATTTATATGATTTATTTATTTGATTTGTGATATGTAGAAACTAGTGTTTGTGTGTATGGTTTATTTATTTTATATTTATTGATGTGTAAATTAGTGTCTTTTTTATGATTTAATTTATGAACGATGTGTTTGTTGTTTGAATTCATATTGAATGTTTATGAAAATTAAATATGTTATAAAAAATGTTATTTTGAAAGTAATATTAATTTAAATTATAATATTTTATACACTAGTAATATAATTTGTGAATAATATATTAGTTATATGTATCATATTTAAATTTATTAAAAAATATATAGAAAACTCTTTCTGTTAATGGTATAAAAATGGTTTTGTATAAATAATTTTTTTAAATTATATTAGTTATAATTAAGCTTATTAAATATAAAATAGGTGTATATATTTAATATGTATTTCATATAGTAATAGATATAATAAGTATACCAAAAAACATGGTAAGTTGTGTGAAGACTGGTCTTGAGATGACCGACTGATGCATAATTGAAATTGCATGTCTTGTTTTGTGAATGTGGTTATTAAATTTGTAATAATTGCATTTATTTTTCTGTATTGATAACATGTGAGTCATCTCTGACTAAGTATGTAAGGACCCGCGTGTCCACTTAAAAAAATTTATGTATTTCATACCCCTATACCCCCTCACATGCATGTGAGTAAATTTGTAATTAAAAGGAAATCAACAAGAGGTGTCCCTGAAGAGGAGTCCCCAGAGAGGTGTCCCCGAAGAGGCGTTCGAGAACAAGCATTCAACATGAGGCATTACTATTTGAAAGGAGACTAACGGTTGCTGAAATATATGATAATAGAGACTCTATGAGTCTACCCATAGGTTTTGGTTAGTTTATCAAATAATGATAAACTAATCATAAGTCTCAAGTTTAAGTCATGATTAATTATTCATAACTAATTAAAATATATAACATTATATTAATTAATGTAAAATATTGAGGTAGTATATAATATTTTATTAATTATTTTTTATAGGTAATAATTTCTGTGCAAATATATTGCAACGGTGAGACCATTTATATGGAGCAGGGATTTAGCTATAGTGTGCTACCTGCCAGAGTGGTAAATCTTTATGGTTGGATGACATTGGATGCAGTTCGCAATAAGATATTTAATCGGTTAAAATTGAGGGTTGATCAGTCCCTTTCTTTAATCACATATCGACATCTACAACATCTTGAATGTTTCTCGCACACCGAGTACCCTTTGGTCGATGATGATGATTTGATGGATGCATCTTCCTTATTTAGACAGCAGTGTGCTAATGGTTTGATGGAGTTGTGTGTGGTTATTTCTGATATAGATTTGGTGCAACTGACTACTACAGAACCATGTTTTGTGAGCTCTATTCAAGTTGGTCCTTCACATTAGTCTTTTGCATTGCCTCCTTCTCATTTGACTCCAGTAATATAAGCAAATCATGAAGAAGATGATAAAAATTTAGAAGGAAATGTAGATGATATCCATTTGTGTGTTGATATAGTGAATGAATGTTTATCTGAGGAAGAAGAATCTGGGGAGTCATCAGGAGATGATGTGGGTGAAGGTGATGTGGGGAATGAACCTCCTGAGGTTCCTTTGAGAGATGTGGGTGAGGGTGATGTGGGAAATGAACCTTCCGAGGTTCCTTTGAGAGACAGACATCCACGACATCCACCGGTTAGTGGTAATCATCCTTTAGTATTGAGTTCCTTAGTTAAAGGAATGTCTCGTGAACAAAATTTTGATTGGGATGTCATTACACCAGCTTCTGAATTCCCTGGCATTATAGGGAATATGTCTGCATCAAATGATAACGCCATCTATGTCAGGCAGGAGTTTGAAAGTAAATTGGTCATGAAAAATGTGATAAAGCAATACCACATTGAGTGAAATTTCACATTTGTGGTTGATGAGTCAAAGAAAACAAAATATATCATTCGTTGTGAAAAATATAGTTCAGAATGTAAATTTCTATTAAGGGTAATATTTGATAATTTTTTTTGCATGTTGGAGGATAACCAAATTAGAAGGGCCACACACTTGTGTGCATCCATGCTTGCCGCAGGATCACTCTTCCCTTGATTCAGAGTTTATATCAAATGTTATTTGTGAGATGATATGAACATGTCAGGATGTTCCCATTGCCCTTGTTCAGGAAAGAATTCAACAATTGTATAACTACAAGATATCATATACTAAAGCATGGAATGCAAAACAGAAGGCAATCGTAAAAGTGTATGGTGATTGGGATGAATCTTATGCTATGTTTCCACAACTTATGGAATTGTTATCTCTCAACAATCAGATTGTTTATTAGTTAGACACTGTTGAGTATGTATCCCCCAATCACCGAGTTGATCAAACAAAGGTGAAGTTCAATAGGTTTTTTTGGGCATTCAGTCCATGCATTGCTGCCTTTCCCTATTGTAAAAAATTTATTCAAGTTAATGTAATTTTCCTATATTGAAAGTATACAGGTGTTCTACTCATTGCTGTCACACAGGATGATAATCATGGTCCTCTACCACTTACTTTTTCTATTATTGAAAAGGAGAATTTTGAATGTTGGAGCTGATTTTTGGCATGTTTACGTGTTCATGTCACACAAAACCATGGCGTGTGTCTGATATTTGATCACCATAAAGTGATTATATAGGCCTTGGTTAGTGATGGGGTTTCATGGACTGAGCCGAATGCTTATCATCATTACTGCATTAGACATATTGCAAGTAATGTGCATAAACATTTCAGAGATGATGCCATAAAGAAGGCGATCCTCAAGTTGGGTATGTTTTTTTAAACTTATTTTTTTAAAACAAAATTTATTCTCCATTTTAATATATTATTCTATTATTTTTTCAGCATATGATCCCCAAAAATAAAGGTTTTATCGACACCTTGAAGAGATCTTAATTGCTAATGAAGATGTGTATGAATATATGATGCAGTTTTCGAAGGAAAAATGGTCATTAGCATATGATGGTGGCAGAAGATATGGTCATATGAACACTAATATAGTAGAGTGCATAAATGGGGTCTTCAATGGTGTGAAAAAACTTCCGATCATAGGGTTAGTGCAAGAGACATTTTATAGATGTGTTCACTAATTTGTTGACTGGTCCCAAAAGGCCTATCAGAGGATGGAAAAATGCAATGGCCCGGAGTTTCAGGGTCCATTACTTGGTGAAAATATGATGTTTGGGGGTGTTCTGGGTGGTCTAGACGGCCATCCCAGCTCCTCAGTGGAGCTTAAGACCCCTACCGGTAGCCTTGGCCTATCGGTAGCCTCGGCCTACCGGTAGCCTCGGCCTACCGGTAGCTTGGTCTACCGGTAGACCTAGCCTACCAGTGACCTTGGGGTACCTGTAGCTCTCTCCTATCGGTGGCCTAGCCTACCGGTGACCTTGGGGTACCAGTAGCTCCACCAGTTTTCCAGTAACGCCTCCTTTTTGTGAGAATTAGGTTTTAAACCTTGTTTTGACCCCATTAAACCTGTTTTAAAGCCCATTAATGTCGTTTAATTAAATGATTTGGTGAGGTGCCCTCCTTAAATGAAAAATCATGCATTTTGGTCATGCCTTTATCCACGTTTTCAGAAACGCATGTAGGGCATAAGGAGGTGTGCGTCGGTTTCAACCACCCCGAAGGGTGGGGAACTTTTTGGTTGGACGTGTGGGGTTGCTCAGCCACTTGGTCAACCCACGATCCCGCTTCTTCCGCGATTTCGAGTTTTTCTATCTGTATCTTAACCGTCCCGGGAATGATGTATCTCAGTCCTTATAACCTAAAGGCTTCTCTTCTCCCAGAGTTTCTTGTTTTTTATCACCCTGCGCTTGGAGTAACCTTCCTCCCGACGAGTTGTACCCCTGTTGCAAAGTTTTCCTTAACCGCGTTCCGTGGAGCTCCTGCTACTCCTGATTTCTAGTTTCCACGCGAGGACTTAACGTCGATCCTTGATCAATCAGGTAGGGATCTTACCTTTGTCTCTCCTCCTTGTGTATCATGCGGGGTGGGTGTTCTATGGTTCCCATGAGGCAGTTAATCAACTCTGTAATGAAGATAATAACCGGTTAAAGAATGAGGACAATGAAGTTTTTTAATGTTGTTACATGTTTTTACCATGATTTCCCTATGATGTTGTTATGAATTTAATGGGATTAGGCCTACTGAAAATCACGACTGTTGGAGGTCTTTGTTTGCGCACCTATGATATGCTCTGTTTTATGCTTTGTCTGGTGAATGAGAATCATGGATGAATCGGTTAAACACTTAAACTCAATGGTTGAATATGAATTCCCATAACCTTGTGTGATCACCCCAGTTGAACTAAAAAATATAAAAGAATGAATTATGAATGTTGGGGTGTTTTAGTTATGAAATGGGTGAAGGGGTGAATGTGTTTTGTTATGGATGGGTGAACAACGAGGCTGTGAATGGTATGGTTGGAATGGCATGAGTTGTTGCGTGGCTGTGGTGGTGTTTGGCAGCAGCGTTGTAGGTTGGGTTGTGAACATGAATAAAAGTGGGAAGTTAATAATGAACTGGATGGAATGGAAATGAATTAATGTGGGATAACCAATAGTTTTTTGGTTTTTTCTTTGGTTCCCGTACATTGAGGGATCTCACTGATCCCTTTGTTGATGTGACTTCACAAGAGAACCGGGTGTGAATGCTTAAATTACCCGATGTTTTCCCCTTCCTAATTTATGTTGTTTCATCTGTGATTGTGCCTGTTAGTTTCCAAGTAGTGAAGGGATTAACTCATACTGAACTTTTATGACTGATAACTTGAACAAGGAAACTGGGAACTGTTTTTTGTGTGCCTGTTTTCTGAGGCAGCAGTGCTTGTGCACCTGCTTGTATCTGTTTAAGGAGCCATAGGTTGGGATGTGTGTTGGTACATATATGTGTAACTGTATGTTTTGTGTTTAGTCGCACCCCACCCACATTGCACACTTAGTTTCGGACACCCCATTTCATGGGGAAGGGTGTTTCTCCCTAGTTACTCTCCTTCTTGCTCCCTCTTCCCTCGGCTGTGATGGCTGGAGGCGACCTTACACCCCAGATTCTTTGGGTAGGTTTCGATTGGTGTGTTGTTAGCCCAAGACTCTTCGGGAAGGTTTTTTTCCCAAAAATATTCGGGATGAGGCCCAGGTGTTTTTGGGCAGGGGTTATGGTTATGGTTTGTTTTACCAGGTGTCTTCAGGATGAGGCCTAGGTGTGTGCGGGCAGGGATGTGTGGTTGTGAGGCCTAGGTGTATGCAGTCAGGGATGTGGATGGTTGTGAGGCCCAAGTGTGTGCAGGTAGGAAGAGCGTGGTAGCGTCAGGACGTTTGTCGTTAGGGATGAGTAGCTATCTAGTGGGGGAAATGGTGGTGCAGGGTACCCAAATGTTTTGTTCTTACTATTACCTTACTGCTTGTGTTATTTGGTGAGCGTGGCCAGTGAGGTGAGATGGATAGTTTCCTTAATAGATGTTGGTTATTATACTTCTCACGGGACTTTAGGACGTCTCCACACTTGTGCATGAGAGCTATAGGTTTTCCTACTGAGTATAGTTTGTATTCTCACCCTACGTGTACTTTCAGGTTGCCAGGAGGACTTCGGAGGCCGTGTGGGACCTTACTAGTCTGGACGTTGGAGTTGTTGTTGGTTGCTGTTGTTTTCTTCTTAGCCTTTTATTTTCCTGTTGGTTTTGTACTTTGGAGTTCTTGTACTTTGTTCAGTTTTATTATTAAAACATGCATGTAGTTTGGTTTTCTTTTGAGTTTTCTATACATGGTGGTGTTTGGTGTTGACTCATTCTTTCTCCCAATCCTGGTTAACTAAAAAGGGAAATGCTGCCCATATTGTGAAAATGTTACACCGTTGGTGCTAGTCTCCACTCCGGGGCCTACTGAAGGCGGGACTCGGGGGTCATTATCTCGTCTTCGACTTGAGGAAGGAAGGGCGGGGACCTTTTTCGCCCCTTCCATCATCTTTTTGAAGGCTGGTCGTGATAGAATGGTATCAGAGGGGAGGTTGAGGGATAGGATGGAGTCTGGAGTTAGGCACAGTGAGGATTGCATGGGATGGTAGGGAAACAATGTTAGGTGATCTTGGTTCGTGAAATAGACCAAGGAGGACCGGTTAGGACACAGGATTTTAGGGCCCCCCGTGATCCGATGCAAGGACTCTGGACCTACCAAAAGACCAAGTGAGGCTACACTGTTTGCAGGGTAGAGATACTAGGAAAGGTACATGAATCATAATTACTTGTGTTCCTATGTTTCATGGGTGTGTTGGGGATTTAAAATGAATAAGAAGTCTAAGAAAATTTAAGAGCAATATTCTACACTAGTCGGGCTTAGGCATTCCTTGTTTACCTTGCAGCTATGGCACCCGAATGTTATCCATGAGCGACTCAGGTGGTTGAGGCCCAGCGGATCGAGGTAGTTGACCGAGATGAGGAGGATGACTTGTGGAAGAGGACTCTATACTCCTTCCAGCGACAAACCCTCGAGAAGTATGAGGGTAACGTTTCTGACTCAGTTATGGAGGGATGGATTGAGGAGCTAGCCATCACCTTCTCTTTGATCCGTGCTCCGAGGGAGTACTGGGTTCCATTGGCCGTCAGCCAGCTGAGAGGAGCAGTGCGTCAGTGGTGGACGTTTTTCCTAGGAGAGAAGACAGAGGTAGAGGTTTCATGGAAAAGTTTCGAGAAGGAATTTCATGAGGAGTTCCTCTCCTCTATGGAGAAGGATGAGAAGATACAGGAGTTTCTCTCCCTTCAGTAGGGAAGCATGTTAGTGAGGGAGCTGGGGATCAAGTTCAAAGATCTCTTACGATTTGCCCTGAATCTCTTTCTGGATGAGGAGTCTCGGGCAAGACGGTTAGAGGAGGCACTCTGTCCTTCTCTTCAATATGCTGTCACTCCCTTCACCCTTCCGACGTACCTAGAAGTACAGAAGAAGTCCGAGATAGTAGAGAGGATTCACTCGAAGGGATTCACACCACGAGAGGGGAACCAGCTGGGTTCGTCAAAGGGGAGGGAGGTCAGTGGTAGGTCTCTAGCAACAGGGCCTTCTAGGTTTCGACAAGAAGGGAGTAGGCCTCATTAGTTCCAGTTACGAGATTCTAGCCCTCGCCCCTTTTTCACAGGGCTAGGACCGAAGTGTTTCTCTTGTGTAGTTTTCGGGAACATGCAGAGCAGATGTACGAATCGATCTCCACATGGTGGAGGTGGGCAGTTTCAGCACCCAACTCAGCCGCATCCATTGTTGGTGAGGCCTTTACAGCAGCAGCAGCAGGCCCCTGGCCCTCTGAGGGATGATCTTGCGGGAGGAGACAGACACCAGGGTGCTCCTCAAGGACCTCGACCAGGGCGTGATCGGGGAGGTGGTCAACAGCAGCGAGGCAGAGGAGATGGGCATGGACAGTTGCACGCCACATAGTTAGTAACCCCAGCAGGACCAGAGGTCGTTCGAGGTACGATCAGTTTTTTCTGTACTCTTGTTTCTACCTTGTTTGATTCGGGAGCTTCACACTCCTTTGTTACGCCTGAATTAGCCCAAGCTCTGGGTCTGGATGCCGAGAGACATTTTGTGCCCCTAGTGTTGATAACACCAGTTGGGGGTCAGATCAATGTATCTTACTTTATCTAGGGATATAGGCTGATGTTGGGACCACATCAGTCCAGTGGAGACTTTCTTTCATTGCAGACGCATCAATACGATGTCATTCTAGGCATCGACTGTTTATTCTCCATGCATGCCATCATCGACTGCTATTGGAGAAGGATTGAATTCCACAACGAGGATGGACGACGAGTGGCTTTTTTGGGGGAGCGGAGTTATCAGGTGGGGAGTCGACATGTGTAGCCACTCCTTTCTATGCTGGGCGGGGTGTCAGTGGAGTCGGTGGATACAGGAATGATGGATGTCCCAGAGGTCGTAAGAGAATTCCCTGATGTATTTCCTGACGAGGTAGTGACTCTACCCACTCAACGTGACATTGAGTTTGGGATAGACTTACAGCCTGGTGCCTGCCCGATCTCGATGGATCCTTATCGGATGGCTCCTTATGAGTTGCAGGAGTTGTAGATTCAGATTGAAAATTTGATGGAGAAGGGCTTTGTTTGACCCAGCGTATCATTGTGGGGTGCTCCAGTTTTGTTTGTAAAGAAAGCAGATGGTAGTCTACGGTTGTACATAGACTACCGAAGGTTGAACCGGGTGACGTTCAAGAATCATTACCCCTTACCGAGGATAGACGATCTATTTGACTAGCTGAGGGGAGCAGGTTGGTTCTATAAGATCAATCTACGGTCTGGATACCACCAGCTGAGAGTGAAGGAAGGTGATATCTCGAAGACGGCTTTTAGGTGCAGATATGGCCACTTTGAGTTCGTGGTCATGCTGTTTGGCATTACGAACACACTAGCTATGTTCATAAACCTCATGAACTCTGTCTTCTGAGAGTTTCTGGACCAGTTAGTGGTGGTGTTCATCGACGAAATCCTTATCTACTCAAGATCAGAGGAAGTGCATGTTGAGCATCTTAGGTCAGTTTTGGGAGTCCTTCAACACCACCATATTTATGGGAAACTATCTAAGTGAAAGTTATTGACATGATAAGTACATTTCCTTGGACACGTAGTGTCTCATAAGGGAATAGCAATAGACCCGTTGAAGGTCGAGGTAGTCATTTCATGGGTAGCACCCAAGAATCTTGTAGAAGTTCGTAGTTTCCTGGGTTTGGCAGGCTATTACTGGAGGTTTGTTCCTGAATTCTCTCGAGTTGTAGCTCTGTTGACAGCTTTGACTAGGAAGGGCCAGGCCTTCATGTAGAGAGACCAGTACCAGATAGCTTTTGGATACCTAAAGGAGAAGCTGGTTAGTGCTCCGGTACTCAGATTACCAGAGGAAGGGGTTTTTTTAAGTGTTCTGTGATGCTTCTGGCCTTGGGTTGGGATGTGTGCTGATTCAACAGTGAGGAGTGATCTCTTATGGGTCTAGGAAGTTACATCTTCATGAACGTAACTATGCCACCCATGATCTGGAGCTTACAGCCGTGGTGTTTGCATTGAAGTTGTGGCAGCATTATCTCATCGGAGAGCGCTTTGTGGTCTTCTCAGATCACAAGAGCTTGCATTATGTCTTTTCCCAGTGGGATCTGAACTTGTGGCAGTGGATATGGGTTGAGTTCCTCCAAGACTATGACTTCGAGATCTCCTATAATGAGGGAAAGGGTAATGTTGTGGCTGATGCCCTGAGCAGGAAATCGCAGAAGGAAGTAGTTCGGGAATCTGTAGATTCTTGGAGAGTGATGAAAGAGTTAGCGGCCTTGCATTTGGATGCAAGGGTGGAAGGTGGAAGAGGCTGTCTATTTTAGATGACTGTAGTTTCCTCTTTAGTGCTGCAGGTGGAAGAGTCTCAGTGGGGGGACTCAAAGGTAGAAGTGATCTGAGATCGTGTTTATCAGGGAAATGCTCCTGAGGGATGGTATGAGGATGGTCATCATTAGATGTTTTTCTGTGGGAGGCTGTTTGTTCCATAGATGATGCGTAAAGGAGTTCTCCATGAGTTCCATGGCTCAGCTTTAGCGGTACATCCTGGGGTCTCAAAGATGTACCAAGTCATGAGGGGACAGTTTTGGTGGCCCGGGGTAAAGCGGGCGGTGGCAGAGTTTGTGGGTAAGTGCCTAGTGTGTCAGCAAGTGAAGGCTGAACACCATTTTCCTGGAGGGTTTTTGCAGCCTTTAGATGTTCCTGAGTGGAAGTGGGATGAAATCTTGATGGACTTTGTCATAGGGATACCCAAGGCTCAGGGAGGCTATGATTCCATCTGGGTAGTGGTGGATCGGTTGACAAAATTGGATCACTTCTTGGTGATTAAGGAATCGAGCCTGGTGAGTACCTTATCCCAGAGGTACATTGATGAGGTAGTACGATTTCATGGGATTCCGAGATCTCTTTTCTCCTATTGAGACACGCGGTTTACCTCATGAGTCTGGAGGGGATTACAGCATGCCTTTGGCACCCAGCTACACCTTAGCACTACTTTCCACTCTCAGACAGATGGGCAGACAGAACGGACGATCCAGATGTTGGAAGACATGCTGCAGGCATGTGTTCTAGATTTTGGGGGATCATGGGTATGAAACTTTCCTCTGGTGGAATTTTCTTATAACAATAGCTTCCACTCCACTATCAGCGTGACACCATTTGATGCCTTGTATGGAAGGTTGTGCCGTTCACCCTTTTGCTGGACAGAGATTGGGGAAGTAGCTGTTCTTGGGCCAGAAGTGGTGCAGAGCACCACTAAGAAGGTTCAGCTCGTGCGTGAGAGGATGAAGGCAGCCCAAGACCGAAAGAAGTCTTATACTGATCGTAGGATGAGGCCCTTGGAGTTCGAGGTTGGAAATCATGTGTTCTTGAAGGTTTCCCCTCGACGTGGGTAGTAGAGGTTTGGGAAGGGGATTAAGATCTCCCCTAGGTTCATCGAACCTTTCGAGGTGCTGGGATGAGTTGGTGAGGTGGCGTATCAGCTGGCGTTGCCACCTCAGTTGGAGAAAGTTCACAACGTCTTTCACTTCTCCTAGATTTGTCAATATCTACACGACGACTCCCATGTCATTGATTGGGGAGGGTTAGATGTTGAAAACGATGCGACCTTCATAGAACGACCGATCAAGATCGAGGATCATAAATAGAAAGTGCTTCATGGACGAACCATCCCCTTGGTTCATGTTTTTTGGAGGCATGGGGGCCTCGAGGAGAGAACTTGGGAGCGGGAGGCCCAGTTATGTGTTCAGTACCTAGAGCTGTTTTGAATTCCTTGTTGTTTTTGTTCTGAGATTTGTTGAGATGTTTTACCTTATGATTTAATATATGAAATTCTTTTTTTTCTTCTCTATGAGATGATCTGTTCCCTGTTCTCTGTGTGTGTGTGTGTGTCCGAATGCGTGATGATGGAAAAAACTGACTGCTAATCAGGTCGCATTAATGTGGATGCGATTAAACCCATGTGGGTGAGTCAGTGCCGCCCAAAGCGGATAATGTCCTAACATGTAGGAGGGGACTCCCTAACTCATGTGTTGGGAAGTGTGATCCTTGTGCTTGTTGTGGATGTTTGGGGTTGATAACTCTTGAGGGAGTATTCTTGGATGTAGGGTGGGTTCTGTTCCATCTTTCGAACAACTCAAGGGTTTTCCCCTGAGAAGTATCTTTAGAGGGTGGTTGTTCGGACCCCTCTTTTCCCCTTTCTGGTTTGTTCTTATATTCTTGGGAATGAGAATAGTTTGAGAAGTATCTGATGTAATGGAACAGGGTTTTGGGGTCCATTACTTGGTGAAAATATGATGTTTGGGGTGTTCTGGGTGGTCAGGAAGGCCATCCTAGCTCCTCGGTAGAGCTTAAGACCCCTACCGGTTGCCTCGGCCTACCGGTAGCTTGGTATACCGGTAGACATAGCCTACCGGTGACCTTGGGGTACCTGTAGCTCTCGCCTACCGGTGTCTTAGCCTACTGGTGACCTTGGGGTACCGGTAGCTCCACAGTTTTTCCAGTAGCGCCTCCTTTTTTCACGAATTGGGTTTTAAACCTTGTTTTGACCCCATTAAACCTGTTTTAAAGCCCATTAATGTCATTTAATTAAATTATTTGGTGAGGTACCCTCCTTAAAGGAAAAATCATTCATTTTGGTCATGACTTTAACTGTGTTTTCAGAAACACCTATAGGGTATAAGGAGGTGTGCGTCGGTTTGAACCGCCCCGAAGGGCGGGGACCTTTTTGGTTGGACATGTGGGGTGGCTTAGCCGCGTGGTCAACCCACAATCCTGATTCTTATATGGTTTTGAGTTTTTCTCTCCGTATCTTAACCATCCCAGGAATGCTGTATATTAGTCCTTTTAACCTAAATGCATCTCTTTTCCCTGAGTTTCTTGTTTTCTATCACCCTGCGCTCGGAGTTCCCTTCCTCCCAACAAGTCGTACCCTTGTTGTGAAGTTTTCCTTGATCGCATTCCGTGGAGCTCCTGCTACTCCTGATTTCCAGTTTCCACGCGAGGACTTAACGTAGATCCTTGATTAATCAGGTAGGGATCTTACCTTTGTCTCTCCTCCTTGTGTATCATGCGGGGTGGCTGTTCTATGGTTCCCACGAGGCAGTTAATCAACTCTGTAATGAAGATAATAACCGGTTAAAGAACGAGGACAAGGAAGTTTGTTAATGTTGTTACATGTTTTTACCATGCTTTCCCTATGATGTTTTTATGAATTTAATGGGATTAGGCCTACTAAAAATCACGACCGTTGGAGGTCTTTGTTTGCGCACCTATGATATGCTCTGTTTTATGCTTTGTCTGGTGAATGGGAATCATGTATAAATCGGTTAAACACTTAAACCCAGTTATTGAATATGAATGCCCATAACCTTGTGTGATCACACCAATTGAACTAAATAATATAAAATAATGAATTACGAACGTTGGGATGGTTCAGTTATGAAATGGGTGAAGGGGTGAATGTGTTTTGTTATGGATGGGTGAACACTGGGGATGTGAATGGTATGGTTGGAATGGCATGAGTTGTTGCGTGGATGTGGTGGTGTTTTGCAGCAGCTTTGCAGGTTGGGTTGTGAACATGAATAAAAGTGGGAAGTTAACAATGAACCGGGTGGAATGTTAATGAATTAATGTGGGATAACCAACGGTTTGTTGGGGTTTTCTTTGGTTCCAGTACTTTGAGGGATCTCACTGATCCCTTTGTTGATGTGACTTCATAAGAGAACCGGGTGTGAATGTTTAAATTACCCAATGGTTTCCCATTTTTGTTTTTTGTTGTTTCATCTATGATTGTGCCTATTAGTTACCCAGTAGTGAAGGGATTAACTCATACTGAACTTTTATGAGTGATAACTTGAACAAGGAAACTGGGAACTATTTTTTGTGTGCCTATTTTCTGAGGCAGTAGTGCCTGTGCACCTGCTTGTATATGTTTGAGGAGCCATAGGTTGGGATGTGTGTTGGTATATATATATATATGTGTGTAACTGTATGTTTTGTGTTTAGTCTCACCCCACCCACATTGGGCACTTAGTGTCGGACACCCCATTTCATGGGGAAGGGTGTTTCGCCCTAGTTACTCTCCTTCCTGCTCCCTCTTCCCTCGGTTGTGATGGCTGGAGGCAACCTTACACCCAAGATTCTTTGGGTAGGTTTCGATTGGTGTGTAGTTATCCCAGGACTCTTCGGGTAGGTTGTTTTCCCAATAATCTTTGGGACGAGGCCCAGGTGTTTTCGGGCAGAGGTTCTGGTTATGGTTTGTTTTCCCAGGTGTCTTCAGGATGAGGCCCAGGTGTGTGCGGGTAGGGGTGGATGGTTGTGAGGCCCAGGTGTGTGCGGGTAGGGATGTGTGGTTGTGAGGCCCAGGTGTGTGAGGGTAGGGATGTGGATGGTTTTGAGGCCAAGGTGTGTGCAGGCAGGAGGAGCGTGGTAGCATCAGGACGTTTGCCATTAGGGATGATCAGCTAGCTAGTGGGGGAAATGGTGGTGCGGGGTAACCAAATGTTTTTTTCTTACTATTACCTTACTGCTTGTGTTATTTAGTGAGCATGGACGGTGATGTGGGATGGATAGTTTCCTTAATAAATGTTGGTTCTTCTGCTTCTCACAAGAATTTAGGACATCTCCCTACTTGTGCATGAGATCTATAGGTTTTCCTACTGAGTATACTTTGTATGCTGACCCTATGTGTACTTTCAGGTTTCCAGGAGGACTTCGGAGGCTGTGCGAGACCTTACTAGTCTAGACATTGGAGTTGCTGTTGGTTGCTGTTGTTTTCTGCTTAGACTTTTCTTTTCCTGTTGGTTTTTTACTTTGGAGTTCTTGTACTTTGTTCAGTTTTATTATTAAAACATGCATGTAGTTTAGTTTTCTTTTGAGTTTTCTATACCTGGTGGTGTTTGGTGTTGACTCATTCTCTCTCCCAATCTTGGTTAAATAAAAAGGCTAATTCCTCCCATATTTTGAAAATTTTACACCCTTGGTTCTAGTCTCCACTCTGGGGCCTACTAGAGGTGGGACTCGGGGGTCATTATCTCGTCTTTGACTTGAGGAAGGAAGGAAGGGGACCTTTGTCACCCCTTCCATCATCTTTCCAAAGGAGGGTCGTGACAAAAACAGAATGTGTTTTACACAACATTTCTAAAGTGATATTGATTCGATACTGAATGAGGCTTCAAGATGGACTAATCTAGCCTTTGACAGGGAAAAGACAAGCTTTCAGGTAATACTGTGATATGACCGGGCTACATGCACTAGTGGTCGACTGTTTGTAGTGATATTAGATAACATATACTGTGATTTCAGTAACTTTTAGGCATTTAGATATCCATGTTCACATGTTATCACAACTTGTGCTTCAGTAAATATATCATGGGATCCATATGATGACCTAGTGTATCACATGAGCACTTTGTTTAACTATTATAGTGTAGCTTGGATGCCTGTTGGTGACTTTCATTCTATCTCACTGCCTGCTAATTAGTCGACCGTCATCCCTGATATTTCCAGGTTTCATAATTTGGTTCTATTTTTATTTATGATTTTTTCAATGTCTGTCATTTTTTAAATTATTGGCTTCATACTACAAGGTTACAGCCCCAAGGAAGACCAAAATCAAGTCGAATCAGAAATGAAATGGATTGGCCTCGACAAAGAGGAGGGAGAATACAATGCATTATTTGTCATGCAGAAGGACATACTCATAAGAGATGTCCCCAAGTGGTATCACATAGCTCCACATCTCGTCATCCATGATCAAGTTTGTGTATTTTATCACGAATATGTATATTTTGATTTTTATGTGGAAGTTTCAATATTGAATCCTTTTATTTATGAATTTCTCTATTTCTAACATGTTTTAATTTTGGTTTGTCTCATTTTTTATTCTCTAATAAAGAATTTTGTGATACTCAAACTATTCAAAAAAATAACATAGAAAGAAAATGAATATATCATGATTCCACATGTAACAAAGACAGTAATCCACACATGCACCAATGCATACTACCTTGAGATTATATGATAAAAATGACATATCACTGATACCATCCATATGATTATCATCCCTATGCATTCAAGTATCTTATGGGCCACACAAAAGAACTAGCTCATGGAAGCCCACATACAATGCTTAGAAGACCTCTATAGGTTTTAATTAGTGCATATCTCATAAATATTGAATCTCAAAATTAGGTAATAGGGTGCTTTATTTATTGAGTGGATTGGTTAAGTAATACAAACACTAATCCACACACAACAAATCAAGTATAAATCAAAAATATTAACACAATAATTTTTCATTTCATTGTTCTAGATTTATTTAAATAATAGTTGAATTTTTTTATTGAATTCACTATAATAAAGTAATGATGATATCATTTGTGCAGATGGAAGATTTTACATTGCTCACATCTTAGGCTACTCATGTATCACGACTTCTTTTAGAGGGACGTTTGGTGCCTCCATTGAGTGTACACATATCTCACCATTTCCATCATACTGCACCACCTCCTGCTATCATCCCTTATCTTCATCGTGCTGGATTCTATGACGTAGCGATGTGTGACTTCACCTTTCTCGATCATCAGCTCATTGCTGTGCTTGTAGAGAGATGGATGCCAGAGTCACATACATTACATTTTAGAGAGGGAGAGATGACTATTACCCTGCAGGATGTGGCCATTATGTTGGGCCTCCCCATCGATGGTGAGACTCTAACCGGCCGAGTTAGAACAGATTTGTCAGAGATTGTTCATAGACTATTGGGCATAGAGGTCCCTTATGATGGTAGGACCATCATTGGTGGTCGATTACTTATTCCTTGGTTATATTAGCACTTCACACAGTTAGTAGAGGATGCTGATGAGATCACTGTGCTGCAATTTGCACGTGCATATATTTTGAGGCTGATCGGTGGCACACTTTTAGTTGATCACTCCACTACTTTTGTACATTTGATGTATTTATCTTTTTTAGAGGATTTGTATGAGGTCAGTTGATATAGATGGGTGTCTTCTTGTCTAGAATATACATACAAAGTGTTATGCAGTGCATGTCGCATCGATAAGATGCAGATCATAGGATGCATGGTTCTTCTACAGATGTGGGTATGAGAGCACATCCCTCATTTAGCTCCACATGCTTGTGTGCCATTACCAGCAGATATTGTAGCAGAGACTCCTCATGGACGTTGGTATGTTATTCCTTCCTTATACTGTCTAACTTAATTGTATAACTTTATAATATGAAATGTAAATATAACACTATTATCTATAGGTGGAGTCAGGAACATTGACATTAAGATTCCCTCAGACACGACATCCACACCAACAGACTTATGTTGGATAGCATTCGACCACACGATGTAAGTGATTATTATTTATATTGTTAAATCTTTATTGTTTAATATACATGTATTCATTTATTAATTGATTATTTATTTTTTCTTTCAGATTTTATGGATTCCATATACAGATGCTATTATCCAGAGTCTTCCACCGTACTGTACGACGATGATTTCTATCGTCTCCTATAGGGTTCTATTGATTCATTTTCATATAGTTGAGTGGCATCAAACTGACAGAGTTATGAGGTAGTTAGGATTCTTTCAGCCTGTTCCTAACCCACCCAGTCAGTTAGATTCACCACATTCCCTAAATATGTCAAGGAAGAGATATTTTGATTGGAGGAGATACCACGCCAGATATATTTATTTATGGGATAGACTACAGGACTTCCAGTTGCGAGGGGCGGGGATAGTGTGTTTTCATTTGGTGGATTAGATGGATTACGCAGCTTGATACTACAGGTCCCCAGTCAGATTTCTGACATGACACGGACGAGGCTTTCATGAGATGGTATACATATTTCATTCCACAATTTAGTGGAATTTTTATTTATATTACTTAACCACATAATTTGTTTTCTTAGGATGCTCTTATATGTCGTCTACTACACATGTCTGATCCAATAGAGCACACCGTATTTGACCTAGCATATTTTCACACCCTTGTATCACAGTTGATTCCTTTGATGGACAAGATTTATCATGGAATTTTCTTTGATCCACCACATGCTGAGGAGGATGTGGAGCCTGCTGAGGCTTATATAGATGTACCAGGGGTAACGACCCTGTTATGGATCTTGTTGTTCCATAGGATGAGGATGTTCAGATTGATCAGTCAGATGCTGTTGTTCCATAGGAGGAGGGTGTTCTGCATGATCAGTCATATGCTCCTCCAGCCTCTCTGGCTCAGCCACAGGTAGATACAGATGCTAACTGGGTTGAACTTGATTCTTTATTACAGACATCCTCAGCACAACATCTATCTTCTTTCCATGTTGGTGAGAGTTCCAGCCAGCCTCCACTGTCATTAGATGAAGGACAAGGTACAAACAGTGAGACTGTACATCCACCGCCTGTCACACACGAGGATATGGGGGTGGCTGCTGAGGATGATGTGCAACGTACACCAGAGCTCATACAGAGATGGACACGACGTGGATGCCTCCAGTATACACCTGTCTGTGGGAAAGAGGAGCATCCATGCTAAAGGCATAGATTAGGTTGATTTTTTATTTATGATACATTATGTATGTGCATTACTATTATCATTTATAGAGTTCTGCTTTTGTTAATAAGTGTCTTACTGTCATCAAATTATCTTCCAAAATTAATAATTTATATTTGGTAATCATTAATAAATATTAATACTTTGGATGAAAAGATCCGTGAACATCAATAAATCTTGAAAAATATTATTGATCTCAATGATTTAAATCCTAAAATTATGGAACATGATTCTTTGTTTAAAAAAATTAAATTGCATGAAGAAGAATTTCAATGAATAATGAATAATTTTCAAGAGTAGATGATTATTATTGAAGATCAAAAAAACCACAATATGAGATGTATAGAATTAGAAGTTCATTTGGCCAATTTTGAGAAAATACATATTCAAACTTTATAAAAGGACACATGTTTTACTGGTACACAATCTTCACTGGAGGATTTTACTGTTAAAATACCTCCATCATGTGATAAAATTATGGACATTATGAAAAATAATTATTTCATATTCTTCTAAAATAAGAAACAATCCTTAATAGGGTTAATAATGTGTTAACATATGTAAGAATAAGTATTGAAGAAGATCATCCTTGGTGAAGTTATATAATATTTCAAAATTGATGTTTATGAGTGTTTCTCTTTAGGGGGAGGTAAATGAAGAAATATTAAATTAATGATAGAATTAATATATCAATTAGAATCAAATATAATTACTGTAGAACATTCAGGAAGATCATATTATAAAAACATAAATTTTTTTCTAAATCTCTCTTCCTTTGTTAACAAAAAAATACTGAATAGAAAGGGGTTGTAATTGAATTAATCAAATACATAAGAAATTTTTACTTCTAAATAAATGATGATTTTTTAACCTTTCTGTAGGATGCGTGAACGGAGTTCACGCATCTTTTAGAGACTTCATAAAGGATGCATGAATGGGGTTAACACATCCTTCGAAGACGGGATGAAGGATGCGTGAACCCTGTTCACGCATCTCTCCATGCCGAGGATGCATGAACGGGGTTCACACATCTCGAGACCCATTTTTAAAAATATTTCAAACCCTATCCCTTTTCCATAAAAAAATTTAAAACCCATATATACAAAAAATTCTTGGGATAGAGGTGTGGCAGGGGAGTCACGGTGGGACAAGGCAGAGGGGAGGTGGGTTGCAGTGACACCATTTTGATGTGAAAGAAGTTGTTGTGGGAATAAAACAGTGGCAGTGATGAAGCGGTGTCACAAGAGAGGAGGAAACTGTGTTGGGTTGTTGTGGCACAATCAAGGGTGGTACGGTGCCACATTAATGAATTACAGTGTCAAGATAGGGTGAGATGATAAAATAAGGTTACAGTGGAATAATAAAGAGCGGGAAATGATGTGACCGTTAAAGGATGAAAATAGTGTCACCAGTTGAATCTGCAACAAAGTTAATGAAATTAAAAACTTAAATTAAATACAAACTAATTAATTAAAAACTAGAATTAATTAAAAAATTAAAAAAACAACTTATAAACTTAAATAAAATTATAAAACAAATAAAACATAAATTAAATTATTAAAAACTTAAAAACATAAAACCTAAACTAGAATTAAATTAGAAATTAAATTAAAAATCAATTACATCATTTACTGTTAATATAATAAGAACACTATACCAATTAATAAATTATATGACTATAAAAGTAAGACTTAAATTAGTTATTTTAAAAAATAAAAATATATAATTAATTATAAAAAATTATTAATTAATAGATTTAATTATAAAATTACAAAAGTATTAATATTTTGTAAAAAATATAAAAAAAATTTAATTAAATAATTAAAAATTAAATAAAAAGATGTGACAAACTGAGTCAAAATAAGGCCACAACAATTATGATAATTTGTTTCCACAAATTATCGTTTGATAATTTGTTTCCACAAATTATCATTTAATAATTTTATGAAATTATCCTTTAATATTTTTTTGATATTTATTTTTGATAAAATGTGTCATTGTCCTTTGATAATTCAAAGCAATTATTGTATGACAACTTTATAAATTATCTCTCAATAATTCCATATGATTATCCTTTGATAATTTTTTTTAAATGATCCATTTAAAATGCAAAAAATAGATTTTAGGAATACCTTGCTGCCTTCAAAACAAAAATAGGATGTAGGTTCTGCTCGTCGATACAAAACCAACAACATTAACGATGCATAAAACCGATCAATATCGCAAAAGATAATGAATTTAAAATATTTAGATAATAATAAAAATAATAAATAATTAATTTTAAAAGGAAAATAGTACTCATCTTCAACCTTCACGCTGCGCACCGGGAGGGACTCCACGCATTGCCTACTTACGGATAATGGTGATCAAGGGTCTTCGCCTATCGCGTGCATGGTAGATCTAGAGTATATGAGACTTATCATGAACAATCAACACCAAAAAAATTGAAACATTATGGTATTTAAACCCAAAATCACAACAAACCTAAACCCTAATTAAATCACCCATTTTAATTTTCAATTAAACTGAAAATTCATTATGAAGTTATTAATTCTACCCCATTAAGGCATCACAACTGAAACATATCAAAACCATTATGGTTCGGGTTTTTTGAAATCTTTCGTGTGTTTTAATGTTGATTACACATGAATTTGGGAATAAAATGGACATTAAAATATCCAATTATTTAATTAATATAATTAATTATTTAATATAAAAATTAAATAACATAGTTTAACTAGCGACCTCACGAATTGCCCATTGCACATAAAAATTATACCCCATCTTGGGCAAAACTTGCATTCCGGACCCAATGGTGGTATCATATTTATCATATGATCTACTATTTGAGAGATATTAATTATTTATTAATTAAAAAACAAAAATAAATAATTAATTAAATTTAAAAAGGGTTTTATTGTGTGCAATATTGGAAAACACTCGACGTGCATAAATGTTATGTCTGCCTAGGGTAAAATCCATGTTTCAGACCCAACGGTAGTATCATACTTCCCATACAATGTACCGTTTGGGAGATATTTAATTATTTTCCAAAAAAATATAATATAATTATTAAATAAATTATTCTTGTGAGCGATCCATCCAAACATATGATGATTACCAATGTTATACACCTCCCAGGGTAAACATTGCATCCTGGACCTAACGATGGTCTCACATTTCTCATATGATTCACCATTTTGAATTTATTCAATTATTTCGAATAAATTGTGCACATGTAATATAATATATTTAATATTTTTATTTCGTCTTCGCAGAGACTTTACGAGCATTATAATTTTTCCCCAACTTAGCATATGACTCCAAAAATATTCAATTGAATATTCCAAAGTATTAACTAATATTTTACCCTTACGTAAGCCTTTAACAAATTTATTCAATTATTTTCACTTATAAAACATCTTTTTACATAAGACACTTATAATTTATCAAAAAGAGGGGTTTTATTATATTTGTAAAAATCAGAATATTACACTCTAGATGATAAAGAAGATCCAACTCTAGGAAAAAGGTCTTGAAATAAAAATATTACCCTATTAACTTTATTTCTAATGAATTGATGGTCTGTTTCACACCTCTTTGGTTTATGATTTTGTGGTCATTAACTTTCTCATGATCATCCACTTTATTATGATCAATGATCTCGGTCACTCTTCATCATTATTTGGACATTATTATTTTCTTCCATGTCCACATCTTCACTTATAACTAATGTTCTTCTATATGGAAACATAACATGTGTTATTTCCAGATGACCTTTATACTTCACTTTTCTCTCTTTTTAAGTGGACGTTTTATTATCCCTATTTACGATGTGATATTTCAATAAAGGTATTTTCAAATATTAAATATTTGATTATTGAGTTTGAGTTCAAATTGTGAGGATGCAATTTATTACAACGGGAGAATATAATATCCTAAGATTTTAAAAAACGATCATGTTCGACAGCGTATAAGATATACCTCACCGAGCCCAGACAAACTGCGAAATATTATTATTTAAATATAACCATTATAACCTAGTCTTTAAATTGGTAGATATGAATGATATTAACTAAATTATGAAATATATATAAAGGTTATAATCAATTCAAATGTATTGATTAATGTATATGAAATAAGCACTCAATTTTTAGTAAAGTCATTTTATTCTTTAAAAATAGATTTTCTTTAAAAATGATTTTATTTCTTTTTGTGAGAAAATATTATACTTAATTTTTGGAGATTTTTGAAAATATATTTGATAAAAAAGATAATATTTTTTAATTCAACACCTCAAAATTATTTAATTATGTAATTCTAATAATTTTTGAAAGGTTTTATTTTTCAGTGAATAGTGAGCAATACTATTTTTTATTAAAAACTATATTTTATTTTAAAGTATTTAAAAAGTAAAAATATATTTTTTGGTTAGTTTAAAAATTTAATAAGTTTTTTTTGATTTAGAATAATGAAATTATCATTTTTGAAAAGAATTTTATACTTGAGTTTAGTATAAAAACATTTTATATTTTAAAAGGGCATTTTTCTTAAAAATTGTTTTTCATTACATTTTCCAGTTTGATTTTAAATTAAATTATTTTAATTTTGTGTTTTAAATATTAAAAAATGGAATAAATATTTGTAATTATGATTTCCAAATTTGGTAAATATGTCTCTTTTATTTTTTATCAATATGAATAGTAACTTTAGTGATTTTTGTTACTATAGTCAATGGTAAATCAGATAATTAAATTTAAAAATAAAATGATAAGGACTAGAAAATGACTATAACACTTGAATTAATATTATTTGATGACTTAATTTCATCCATACTCATACAAGATTCATTTATATGGCCTTTTGTTTCCATTTGGATGTAAATATGACATTTATAGTATTTTAAGTAAAGAAAAGTAAAAAATGTGTCACGACCCGCCTTCACCAAAAGGAGGGATGGGCCAGCAGATTGCCAGGCCCTTCCTTCTTTAAGTTGAAGGAGAGATAATGACCCCCGAAACCCTCCTTCAATAGGTCCCGGAGTGGCGACTAGCACCAAGGGTATAGAAATTTCTCACAAATGGAAGGCATTACCCCTTTTTGTTTTATAAGATCGAGAGATGAGATGATGAAACTCAACAACACCAAGGTAAAAGAAAAGTAAAACCAAAAAGAAATAAACCATTCCCACATGCATGTTCTAAAAGTAAAGCCACAAAGTACAAAAGGCGACTACAAAGGTAAGTACCAAAGGAGAAAAACAACAACTGCAACTGCCCCAAAGGTCCGAGCTAGTACGGTCCTGCGCGATCCCCGAAGTCCTCCTGGAAACCTGAAATCAGTTTTATATATGTAGGGTGAGCATACAAGTACACTCAGTAGGGAAAACCAAAGACTCTCGTGCACAAGTGGGGGAACGTACTAAAGTCCTGTGAGAAAAAGAGTAAACCAAACACCTATCAAGGTAAACTATCCACCCCAGGCCTCACCAAGGCACACTCCCCAAATAACGCAAGTCAAGTAATATATATATATTAACAACACATCGATGTTTGGGTACCCCATGCCACTTTCCCACTGGTTATTGAGACATCCTACGCATCAGACCAATCCCACCATTCTCACTGCAGTCCCACTGCCACACCCGCCCGCACACACCTGGGCCACAACCACACGCAGTCCCACTGCTGAAATCCCACCCGCACACACCTGGTCCACAACTGTCACAAGTAACCATGCCTGCAAACACCTAGTCCATAACCACCACCACCACGCCTGAAGACACCTGGGCCTCATCCCGAAGACACTTGGGAAACCACCTTCCGCACACACATGGACAACCGTCACACTACCCCACCCGAAGGTTCTTGGGATAATAATGGACCTCAGGCCATCACAGCCTGCTCGAAGATACTTGGGCTATCCGGGAAAGGGAGCAGAAAAGGAGCTAATAACCAGCCACTATGAATAGTGTTGGGAAAAACACCCTCCCCCATGAAATGGGGGTGTTCAGCACTAAGTGATCAACTTGGGTGGGGCATGAATAAGAAAAAAAAATCTACAAGTATAGATATATGTAACAAGCACTCACCCAAAGATCAGGTCTTTTTAACCAGCCTACAGAACACAACACCACTGCGTCCAAGTCACAAGTCACGACTCTCACCAACAAAACCCATATGTCCCATTCTTGTTTCAAGTTCAATGAAAATGTTTAATTAAGTTTAAGCACTACTGGGAAACTAGTAAGCATAGACACAAGTCTAGGAAAGTAAACAATCAAGAAACAACCATAACGCCCATACCCAGTTCTCAACAACAGAGGATCCCACCCTAATTCGTGATATAAATAAGTACCCACCTGGTCTTAAAACTCACAACCAATGAATCCATACCAACAGGGGATCCCATCCCCAAATTCACACAACCACCAAGAGTATAAAGAAAGGGGATCCCATCCCCTCCCACATCTCCAGCAACCAGCCCGTGAATGAAAACAACCAAACCACCGTCACTAACACTAAGCAGGGCCTTGCCGGTATTTTCAGATTTAAAAGATTTTACACGCTCCATGGTTTCAATTGCATGTTTTGACCGGGGTTAGCACAGAAGGGATTGATCCTGGTGCTTTCAATTTATTCAGCCGGGTATACGTGATTAACCAATTTACTTTTCACAGCGGGATTTTACAACCACAAACAGGTCATTTAAAACATCAGCAGGGGTTCATTAGTGCACAAACAACGACCACCAACGGCCTCGATTTTCCGAAGGCATAAGCCAGTACAACTCAACAAGATGGTCATAATATAAACAACATCAACGATCACAGCCCCCCCTCTTTCTTTATAGAAACCAGTTCATTATCTTCATTTAGGTCTGTTTTATCCAATTCTACAGAACAAAAACACGCCCACCCCGCATGATACACAAAATAGAGAGGCAAAGGAGAAATTCCCTACTTGTTGATAGATGATCGACATTTAGGCCGGGTGCGGAACTTTATGGATAACGATGCAGCGCGCTCGATGCACCATAAGCTGTTTGTGAAAAGCCGCGATCGAGGAAAGGAGAAACCACGACTAACCCGTATTTTATAAGAGCTGCGGACGGTTGAGGTGAGAACGCGAAACCACATAAGGCACGGGGGTCATGGGTTGACCACGCGGCTCCACTCGTCATAAAAGGGGGTCGGGTGGTTTAAGCCGATTCATGAATTGATTAAGTATTTAATTAAAACTATTATGCTCGTTACGGGCCTTTAAAACATGCTCAAACAGGTCAAAATACGGTTTAAAACCCTATTTGCACAAAAGGGAGCGCTACTGGAAATAACCCGCGGGGTAGGCCAGTGCCACCGATAGGCCGAGCTACCGGTAGGCTGCAGCTACCGGTAGGCCGAGCTACCGGTAGGCTGCAGCTACCGGTAGACAGAGCTACCGGTAGGCTGCGGCCACTGGTAGACTGAGCTACCGGTAGGCCTGCTACCGGTAGGCTAAGGCTACCGGTAGGCCTACACCACCGTGATTCCCAGACCCGAAAACTCAAAACGAGATTTTCACAAAGTAATGGACCCCAAAAACCTGGGCCATTACATCAGATACCTCTTAAACGATTCTCGTCCTCGAGAATCAAAACAAAACCAGAAGGAAAGAGAGGGTCCGAACAACCACCTCGAAAGATACCTCTTAGGAGCGAACCCATGCTAACTAAAACATTTCCCCACCAAGAACCAAGCAACATACCATGCCAAACTGCACGAGCATGTGGGTTGGGGATTCTCCTTCCCCATGTCAAGATATTATCCACTTTGAGCGGCACTGACTCACCCGCACGGGTTTAATCGCATCCACCTTAATGCGTCTTGATTAGGGGTCGGGTTATCTCCTCCCCCATAGCCAAAAAGGACAAAACATTCTACCACAATAGGTACAACAAGGAAAAAAACTCAAAACAACTTTGGGTACAGGGTACGCATCTGTGCTTCCCTCTCCCACGTACTCTCCTCAAGCCCACCATGTCTCCACAACACACGAACCAAGGGGATGGTTCGCCCACGAAGCACCTTCTCCTTGTGATCCTCGATCATCACTGGTCTCTCCACAAAGGTCACGTCGTCCTCGATGTCCAGATCACCCCAATCAAGGATGTGTGAATCCTCATGCAGATACCGATGGAGCTGGGACACATGGAAGAAACCATGTATCCTCAGTAGCTGCGGTGGCAATGCTAGCTGGTAAGCCACCTCGTCGACCCGCCGCAACACTTCGAAGGGTACGATGAACCTGGGGGAAAGCTTACTCCCCTTGCCGAACCTCCGTTGCCCACACCGAGGGGAGACCTTCAAGAATGCGTGGTCCCCAACCTCAACTCCAAGGGCCTCCTCCTGGTATCAGCATATGACTTCTGTCGGTCCTGGGCCGCCTTCATCCTTTCCCGTATGAGCTGAACCTTCTCTGTTGTGTTCTACACCACCTCCGGGCCAAGGATTCCTGCCTCTCCTACTTCGGCCCAACACACAGGTGAATGGCATGGCCTCCCGTACAAGGCTTCAAACGAGGCCATACCGATGGTAGAGTGATAGATATTATTGTAAGCGAACTCTACCAGGGGAAGTATCGCACCCATGATCCTCCTGAGTCCAGAACACATGCCCGTAGCATATCCTCCAAGGTCTGGATAGTGCACTCTGTTTGTCCATCTGTCTGGGGATGGAAAGCAGTGCTAAGGTGTAACTGGGTTCCAAACGCATGCTGCAATCCTCTCCAAACTCACGAGGTAAACCGTGCATCCCTATCCAAGACTATAGACCTCGGAACTCCATGCAACCGCACCACCTCATCCACGTACTTTCGTGCCAAAGCGTTCACGGTACTCGACTCCCTGATCGCCAGAAAGTGAGAAGATTTCGTCAAACTGTCCACTACCACCCAGATGGCATCGTATCCCCCTTGGGGCTTGGGTAGTCCCGTGATGAAATCCATCGAGATGTCATCCCACTTCCACTCGGGGACATCTAGGGGCTGCAGTAGGCCGCCTGGAACTCGGTGTTCAGCCTTCACTTGCTGACACACTAAGCACTTGGCCACAAACTCTGCCACCGCTCACTTAACTCTGGGCCACCAGAACTGCCTCTTCAATCCCTGGTACATCTTGGAAACTCCTGGGTGTACCGCCAGGGGTGAGTTGTGGAACTCACTAAGAACCTTGCCGCGCATCACTCCTGGAACAAACAACCTTTTCTGGAAAAGCATCAGGTTCTAACCATCCTCTGTCCATCCTTCCAGAGCATTGCCCTGGTCAACTCGGTCACACATCACTTCACACTCCGGGTCTCCCCACTGAGACTCCTTCACTTGTCAAAACAGAGATGACTGCACTATCATCTGATATAGGCAGCCTCTACCACTATCCATTTTCGCATCCAGGTGTAAGGCAGCCAACTCCTACATTGCCTTCCAGGCGTCCGCCGACTCTCGGACCACATCCTTTTGCGTCTTCCTACTCAAGGCATTGGCCACTACATTTCCCTTTCCCTCAGTATAAGAGATCTCAAAGTCGTAATCCTGGAGGAACTCCACCCATCTCCGCTGTCGCAAGTTTAAGTCCCGCTGGGAGAAGATATACCTCAAGATTTTGTGATCCGTGAAGACCACAAAGCGTTCCCTGATGAGGTAGTGCCACCATAACTTTAGTGCAAAAACGACCGCTGCAAGCTCCAGGTCGTGGGTGGCGTAATTATGCTCATGGGGGCGTAGCTGCCTGGACCCATAAGAGATCACCCCTTATCGCTGCATCAACATGCATCCTAGGCCCTGTCCTGAAGCATCACAGAACACCTCATAGGTCACCCCTTCTTCTGGTAATCTTAGCACTGGGGCACTAACCAACTTCTCTTTCAGATAGCTGAAGGCTGACTCGCACTGCTCACTCCACACGAAAGCCAGGTCTTTCTTGGTCAGGGCTGTTAAAGGGGCCGCAACTTGGGAGAAGTTGGGTACGAACCTTTGATAGTAACCTGCCAGCCCAAGGAAACTATGGACCTCTTCCACATTCTTGGGTGCTGCCCAAGAAACAACCGCCTCAACCTTTGACGGGTCTACTACTACCCCCTACTTGGACACCATGTGGCCGAGGAAGTGCACATCTCGTGTCCAGAACTTTCATTTCGACAACTTACCATAGAGCTGGTGTTGTCGGAGGACCCCCAAAACTGTCCTCAGGTGCTCTACATGGTCCTCTTCTGACCTCGAATAGATTAGGATATCGTCGATGAACACAACCACGAACCGATCCAAGTACTCCCAAAAGATGGAGTTCATAAGCCCCATGAACACAGCCAAGGCATTCGTAACACCGAAGGGTATGACTACGAACTCGAAGTGTCCATACCTGCACCTGGGATGTCGCTCTCCTTCACTCTCAACTGGTGGTACCCAGACCACAAGTCGATCTTCGAGAACCATCCTGCCCCTTTCAGCTGGTTGAAAATATCGTCTATCCTCGGAAGAGGGTAGCAATTCTTGATCATCACATGATTCAGCTTTCTGTAGTCTATGCACAACCTGAGACCACCATCTGCCTTCTTTGCGAATAAGACTGGAGCACCCCATGGTGACGCACTCGGGCGAACATAACCCCTCTTCATCAGATCGTCAATCTAGATCCGCAACTCCCGTAGCTCTGAAGGTACCATTCGGTAAGGAGCCATCGAGATTGGTCGAGCGCCGGGCTGCAGGTCTATCCCAAACTCGATATCACGCCGAGGGGGTAGAGTTGTCACCTCCTCAGGGAAGACGTCCATAAACTCACAGACGATCTCTGGAACTTCCACCATTTCAGCATCTACTGATTCCACTGTCAGCTCGGTCAACAAGGAGAGGAGAGGTTCCTCTCTCCTGTTTCCCTTCGGACTGCTCCGCTCACCGGTGAAGGTAACACGCTGGCCGTCTAAGTCCGAGAACACCACCCTTCTTCAGAAACAATCGATGATAGCACACACAGAGAATAGCCAGTCGATGCCTAGGATGACATCATATGGCTGAATATGTAGCAGAAGAAGATCCCTAACCGACTGATGTGGCCCTATCATCAGTCTACATCCCCGAAAAAAACAACAAGTTAGTCTGACCTCTGACTGGTGTGCTCAACACCAGGGGAACTCGAAGTCTCTCGGCATCTAGACCCAAGGCACGGGCTAGATTGGGTGCAACAAAGGAGTGCGAAGCTCTGGTATCGAACAAAGCATAAGCAAGAGTGCTAAACAAACTGATCGTACCTCGGAAAAACTCCGGACCTGCTGGAACTGCTGCCTCTGCGACGTGCAACTGTCCACGCCCAGATCCTCTGCCCCTCGTCTAACGGCCACCTCCCCAACCACGCCCCAGTCGAGGTCCCTGAGGAGCACCCTGAGGTCGGCCTCCTCCTCCTACGTCTGCCCTCAGAGGAGCAGAAGCTCATTGTCCCTGCTGCTGGAAAGGTCTGGCTGGAAACTGCTGCTGGGGCGGGTGGTGGGGCTTTCCACCACCGCCGTACTGCACCCGGTCCGGGCACTGACTCTGGAGATGTCCAGGGCTCCCACAGATGAAGCACCGCGGTCCCGGGCCCGAAGGAAAAAGGGCGAGGGCCGGAGGATCGAAACTGAAACTGCTGCGGTCTGCACCCTGCTGGTCGGAACCTGGAGGGTCCTGATGCTGGAGGCCTCGTGCTGACGGCCTTTCCCTTCGATGGTCCCAGCTGGATCCCCTCTTGTGACACTCCTCCTAGAGCATGCATCCTCTCCACCACTTCAGCCTTCCTCTGGACCTCCAAGTACGTTGGTAGGGTGAAGGGGGTAACAACATACTGGAGGGACGGTCGGAGCGCCTCCTCTAAACGTCTTGCCTGAGATTCCTCGTCGGGAAAGAGGTCTGGAGAAAAATGTAGGAGGTCCTTGAACTTGATCCCTAGCTCCCTCACGGACATACTCCCCTGCTGGAGGGAGAGTAGTTCCTGCCTCTTTTCTGCCTTAATTGTCGAGGAGAGGAATTCTTCCCATAACTCCCTCTCGAAATCCGCCCAAGCCACCTCAGACTCTCTCCTCTCCCCCAGGTAAAGTGTCCACCACTGACGCGCCGCTCCCCGCATCTAGCTGACGACCAAAGGAACCCAGTACTCGGCCGGGGCCCGAATCAGGCCGAAAGCTATAACTAGCTCCTCTAGCAAGCCTTCCATATTCATGTCGGAGGTGTGCCCTCATACTTCTCGAGGGCCTGTCGTTGGAAGGCCCGAAGAGTCTTCTGCCACTGGTCATCCTCTTTCTCTCGATCAGCTCTCTGCCGATCGGCCAAAGTAGTCTCTGGGGCCTCGATCGCCCGTACCACACGTGGTCGCCTTCCAGGTGCCATAGCTGCAAGGTAAACAAGGAATGCCTAAGCCCAAGTAGTGTAGAATATTGTTCTTAAAACTTCTTAAAATTTTAATTTATTCTTAATTCCCAAGACATCCCAGAAACACAAGAACACAAGTCATTATGATGTATGTACCTTTCCTAGGGTCTCTACCCTATAATCAGTGTGGCCTCACTTGGTCGTTTGGTAGGTCCAGATTCCTTGCATCGGATCACGGGGGGCCTTAAAATCCCATTTCCTAGCCGGTCTTCCCTGGCCTAATTCACATACCAAGGTCACCCAACACTATTGCCTTACCATCCCATGCAATCCTCACTGTGCCTAACTCCAGACTCCATCCTATCTCTCAACCATCACCTCTGATACCATTCTGTCACGACCCAACTTCACCAAAAGGAGGGATGAGCCAGCTGATTGCTAGACCCTTCCTTCTTTAAGTTGAAGGAGAGATAATGACCCCCGAAACCCACCTTCAATAGGTCCCGGAGTGGCGACTACCACCAAGGGTATAGAAATTTCTCACAAATGGAAGGCATTAACCCTTTTTGTTTTATAAGATCGAGAGATGAGATGATGAAAATCAACAACACTAAGGTAAAAGAAAAGTAAAACCAAAAAGAAATAAACCATTCCCACATGCATGTTCTAAAAGTAAAGCCACAAAGTACAAAAGGCGACTACAAAGGTAAGTACCAAAGAAGAAAAACAGCAACTGCAACTGCCCCAAAGGTCCGAGCTAGTACGGTCCTGCACGATCCCCGAAGTCCTCCTGGAAACCTGAAAGCAGTTTTATATACGTAGGGTGAGCATAAAAGTACACTCAGTAGGGAAAACCAAAGACTCTCATGCACAAGTGGGGGAACGTACTAAAGTCTTGTGAGAAAAAGAGTAAACCAAACACCTATTAAGGTAAAATATCCACCCCAGGCCTCACCAAGGCACACTCCCCAAATAACACAAGTCAAGTAATATATATATTAAGAGCACATCGATGTTTGGGTACCCCGCACCACTTTCCCACTGGTTATTGAGACATCCTACGCATCGGACCAATCCCGCCATTCTCACCGCAGTCCCACTTCCACACCCGCCCGCACACACCTGGGACACAACCACACACAGTCCCACTACTGAAATCCCGCCCGCACACACCTGGGCCACAAATGTCACACATAACCATGCCTGCAAACATCTAGGCCATAACCACCACCACCATGCCCGAAGACACCTGGGCTGGAAGATCCACTGCCACGCCCGAAGACACCTGGGCCTCATCCCGAAGACGCTTGGGAAACAACCTATTGCACACACCTGGCCAACCGTCACACTACCCCGCCCGAAGGTTCTTGGGATAATAATGGGCCTCAGGCCATCACAGCCTTACCAAAGATACTTGGGCTATCCAGGAAAGGGAGCAGAAAAGGAGCTAATAACCAGCCACTATGAATAGTGTTGGGAAAAACACCTTCCCCCATGAAACGGGGGTGTTCGGCACTAAGTGCTCAACTTGGGTGGGGTGCGAATAAGAAACACAAAGCTACAAGTATAGATATAGGTAACAAGCACTCACCCAAAGCTCAGGTCTTTCTAACCAGCCTACAGAACACAACACCACTGCGTCCATGTCACAAGTCATGACTCTTGCCAACAAAACCCATCTGTCCCATTCTTGTTTCAAGTTCAATGAAAATTTTTAATTAATTTTAAGCACTACTGGGAAACTAGTAAGCATAGACACAAGTCCAGGAAAGTAAAAAATCAAGCAAAAACCATAACGCCCATACCCAGTTCTCAACAACAGAGGATCCCACCCCAATTCGTGATATAAACAAGTACCCACCCGGTCTTCAAACTCACAACCACCGAATCCATACCAACAGGGGATCCCATCCCTAAATTCACACAACCAACAAGAGTATAAAGACATAGGATCCCATCCCCTCCCACATCTCCAGAAACTGGACCGTGAATGAAAATAACCAAACCACCGTCACCAACACTAAGCAGGGCCTTGCCGGTATTTTCAGATTTAAAAGATTTTACATGCTCCATGGTTTCAATTCCATGTTTTGACCGGGGTTAGCACATAAGGGATTGATCCTGGTTCTTTCAATTTATTAAGACAGGTATACATGATTAACCTATTTACTTTTCACAGCGGGAGTTTACAACCACAAACAAGCCATTTAAAACATCAACAGGGGTTCATTAGTGCACAAACAACGACCACCAACGACCTCGATTTTCAGAAGGCATAAGCCAGCACAACTCAACAAGATGGTCATAATATAAACAACATCAACGATCACAGACCCTCCCTCTTTCTTTATAGAAACCAGTTAATTATATTCATTTAGGTCTGGTTTATCCAATTCTACAGAATAGAAACACGCCCACCCCGCATGATACACAAAAGAGAGAGGCAAAAGAGAAATTCCCTACTTGTTGATAGATGATCGACGTTTAGGCCGGGCATGGAACTTTACGGATAAAGATGCGGCACGCCTGATGCGCCAGAAGATGTTTGTGAAAATCCGCGATCGAGGAAAGGAGAAACCATGGCTAACCCTTATTTTATAAGAGATGCAGACGGTTGAGGTGAGAACGCGAAACCGCGTAAGGCGCGGGGGTCGTGGGTTGACCACGCGGCTCCACTCGTCATAAAAGGGGGTCGGGTGGTTTAAGCCGACTCATGAATTGATTAAGTATTTAATTAAAACTATTATGTTCATTACAGACCTTTAAAACGCGTTCAAATAGGTCAAAATAGGGTTTAAAACCCTATTTGCGCAAAAGGGAGCGCTACTGGAAATAACCCGCGGGGTATGCCAGAGCCACCGGTAGCTGAGAGCTACCGGTGGGTCACAGATACCGGTAGCTGAGCTACCAGTAGGCTGCGACGACTAGTAGGCCGAGCTTCTGGTAGGCTGTAGCTACCGGTAGGCCGAGCTACTGGTAGGCTGCAGCTACCGGTAGGCCGAGCTACCGGTAGGCCGCAGCTACCGGTAGACCGAGCTACCGGTAGACAGAGCTACCAGTAGGATGCAGCCACCGGTAGACCGAGCTACCGGTAGGCCTACTACCGGTAGGCTAAGGCTACCGGTAGGCCTACACCACCGTGATTCCCAGACCCGAAAACCCAAAACGAGATTTTCACAAAGTAATGGACCCCAAAAACCCGGGCCATTACAAAATGTCACTCTTATTTTTAAGAACTATAATATTTTTAACATAGGGTCAAACAGAGGATATGTTCAGTTATAAATAGTCATTTGAAATCTAAATAATTTATCTTCATCATGGTAATTTTATATTAATTTTTAATGAAGATACAATTACCTTAAATGCTTACACAATGTTGATGCGGTAATTATTCAATCAATGGAAAAATAAAATAAATAATATTAAAAATAATAATAGTAATATAATTTGAAATAATTAATATGATCCATGATTTTTCTTAATTAATATAACATGTTAGATATGTATTAAAATATTTTTTTCTAATTTTATTTATTATCTTGATGTTCTTAAAATCAAGGTAATGAATACTTCCAAAATGGACATTAATGGTATTTTATAATAATCAATGTTTCATTAAATCATATAAAATTACTTAAAATATAATACTCATAAATTTTATTATTATATGGTTGATAATATCAACCATTTTTTATTTATGATCCATTTTTCTATTTATAGTAATTATATTGATCCTGAAAGAGTAAAAAAACCTTGTTGTCACGGTAAGTGTGAAAAGGTTTAACGAGGGGTTAAAACCAAAAGATATGGTTAAAAACATTGTAATTTTTTTTATAATTTTTATTGGATGAGTGTGAATTGATCCAAACTCAACATATATTTTAAATAAATCATTTTGGATCCATTTTTAATTGAAAATTAATTTATATTAATTTAATATTATATGAAATTCCAAAATTGACTATCCTCTATCTTATATAAGGGCACCACTTCTTCTCATTTCTTCACACTTAAAGACCCATTTTTCAGCCAAGATATACCTAAATACCTTCCAAACATACCTTAACATATTCTATAGGCCTTATTTTGAGAAAAATAACCAATCTTAAAGATCTTAAGGTATTAAGTAAATGAGATTTTCCGAAGAAGAGGTATAGTTTTAAAACGCATGTTTTAGTTTTATTTCTTCTTCAAATTCCTTAAAATATTCTTAAATTGTGATAAAATAATAAAATAAGTATACTCTATATACTGAGATGTTATTATGTAAATATAATAACCTATATCCATCTCATTTTCCATCAAATGGGAAATGAAACCACCGTTCGTGTGTACGACAGACTACCACCTCACAAACCGATGTAATTAATTTTCCATAACCGTATCTCATGGGTGGATTATAATGATAGAATTAATGTTTATATATGATATTCATGGAATATTTATCTTTATTAAAAGTTAAAATATCATTGACTTTCTTACAATTCCATTCACTAAAAAATGATAATGTTCTTTGTGCGTATGTGTGGGTTACCACCTCCACGAAACGATGTGATTAATTTTTCATCCCCACGTACCATGGATGATATATATAAGTATATTTAAAGAAATAATATGATAGTTATGATATTATGAAATTTTTTTAAAGATAAAATAATACTTACATTCTTTCTATAATGATCGTTGAAAAATGGAAACGTTACTCATGAATATATACAACCTGTCATCTCTATGATTGTAATGTAGTTAATTTTTCATAATCATATTTAATGGTTGGATTTAAAATTATAATTGATGTATAAAAATGATAATAATGTCATGATTATTGTTCTATAGATGATGGAACAATTACCTCTTTGACCATAGTCAACCTACCGAAGTCATTTTGGACCTATGAACCGAATATCGTCAAAACGTCTGATGTGAAATTAAATGATTAACTTTTATAACATGGTAATAAGTGAAATAAAAGGAATAATAAAATTTAATAAGGTTATTAGGTAAGTAAATAATTAATATAAGTTTTTTATTCGATAAGATAAAGAACATACATAATGGGTTAGACTCAAGGAAAATGACTTTCTTTTAAAAATGCTCTTTTAATGTTTCCCTTAAAACACTTTTTCTTCTATGTCCATATTGTTTTTAAAATTGGTTTATGGATGTTTTTATATGGAAATAAAAGATTTATAAATGAAATTTTATGTCTGTTTTTTTACTTTCACTACAGGAGAAATGGTTATTTTCGACGGGTCAAGGTCCCATCGCAAATAACTCGTCAAAAGAGGTCATTTGTGACGAGCGGATTACTCCATCAAAAATAACCATTATTTGTGATGGGGAATTACTGTCCATCGCAAAATTTTTGGTGCCAACTACACGCCAAAACACGAGTAAGGTTATTTGCAACAGGTTTCTTGTCCTGTCGCAAATAACCATTTGTACTGTACATTCTTCTATCACTTCTTCTATAATTTTTTTAACAATACATTAATATTATTTTATTTTTAGGTTATACTGAAAATCATATCAAGAAAAAGTTTCTATAAATTATAGCAGCTGCTCTTGATGAACGACGTCAAAAAAAATCCTACTGGTTTCAAAAACTGGTATCATAAATTATTTTTCATTTCACATAAAAATTCAATTTTTACTTGTTATAGTGATATTTGTTTTACAAATTTTCAGGTATCTCAACATGATAATAAATTTGATAATTGATTGTTTGTATTGAGTAACCCACCATCAAAAATTGTTAAATCTTATAATGTATATGTGGTGAATGGTTTTTGATTTCATACACATGCATATGGAGAATCAAAAAAACAATGAATAATGGTGTTTTCTTGAGAGGATCACATCATAGAGAAACTAAAGTAGAATTTTATGACATGTTGGAAGAAATCATTGAGCTGTGTTATATGGGACAACATTACATAACGATGTCTAAATGTCAGTGGTTGGATTCTGATAGAGACTTGCATGTTCATCCGATCCATGGAATCGTTGATATTAAATATAAAATTCTTCTTACAGTAAATGAACCGTTTTTATTATCTCATCATCCACATAAAATTTATTATGCAAATTACTATGCTATTTCAAGGGAGTTAGGTGATTGATGGAGCATAATTAAAATTAAATCCTGAGAGAATCAGTTTAATGAAAGTGAAAGTGGTTCCACTGAAGTGCAAGGAATTGAAATTTTTCAAGAGACTACTCTGAATCCATCTTTTTCAAGAAGAAACACAAATATCATTGATGACACCCCACAGTTAAGGGCTGATGGTGATGATGATGTTAATGATGTTGCAACTGAATTTGAAATGGCAAGAGATGATGAAACTGAAAATAATATAGAAATTTATGGTGTTGAGGAGGAATATGAAGACATTGGAATCCACAACTATGAATATGAGGATGAAGTTGACATTGACACAATAAAATACAGGTTATAAACATATATAATATATATCTATATATAATATTTGTTTTCAACTGTTTTCTAACAATAAAATTTTGTGTTTCAGATGGATGAGGATCTGTATCGTATGTTATAGGAGGCTGATCTACCTTTAGATGAGTGGGAGGTTGGATCAGCCGACCCTCATACTATTGGCATTTTAGGGGGCACCCGGAGGGGGCATGGTCTTGCCCGACTGATGATTCACGACCCTATACTTGAGCGATGTCCACATATTGGATTTTATTCATGCATGTAGAGGTATGTTTACCTGTGAATTTTAGTTAGTTTTCATTAATTTATTTATATTATAATTTTTTGATTAATTATTCTTTTGTTTTTCACAATTTTAGGCATATAGCAGTTGGATAGGGGAGCGCTATATTGCACAATTATTTTTCTCATACATGGGTTTCACAGGATCAGATTCCTGTCATTGTTCAACAGTGGAAGTTTGATCATTGTATAGTACGTAAATAAATAATATTTATTTTGAAATTAATTTAATTAATAATGTGATACAATAAATTATTTGTAGGGTTTATGGTATCCGATTGAGGAGAGTATGCATGAGACTATTTGGAAGGCATGGCAGGGAGCTATGCGTACACGTTGCAGTCAGTTTTTACATAATTTGAAAAGGAAAGAAATGGAGAAAGCAGGAGTGTAGGAGTTTGACGAGACATGTCGCGTCCACCGACCTGATTTTATTTTATCTCATGTTTTGGATGGATTATGTACACACTGGTTGAGTAGGAGGTTTCAGAGTTGATAATCAGTTGGTCAGAAAAATTAGGGGAGACAAGAGGTGACACATCGAACTGGTAGTAGTATGTTCAGTACGCATAGGGAGCATATGGTAAGTATATTGTTTAAATACTATATATAACCTTAAATGTAAACGGTTTATTTTATATTCATATAGACAGTCACATGGTCCGATATTATAGAGTACGACGTTTATAGGAGGATGTACAGTGATCCAACCACTGGGGAGATTAGAGGTGCTCTCCAGCATCAGATTATGGTCAGTATAAGTTTTTTTAAGTATTAAATTTAACTAAAAATAATATTTTAACTATTTTAATTTTAAATTGAAAATGAAGGAGTCATATGAGGCTGCGACGTCTCAGAAAAATGTTGACAATTAAGCCAAGACTGATGGTTAGAAAAGTGCCCCCCGATTTGATGAGGCGGCATAGATGCAAACGACCAAGTATGACTTTGAGAAAGGTCAAGTTGTTGGTATCAGCTCTCAAGTGACCCCTAGATGTTTTTATGACACATCTGCGATGTTGACGTCTAATTCAAGAGGAGCTCATAGAGAGTCATCATCATCTCATGCACAGTATCAGGAGCAACTGCGAACTTAGAGTGAGCTTATTGAGACTATACGTAGGGAGTATGAGGAAATGTATCAATGGCATCAACAACAGCAGGAAGAGTTCCTCTGACAGCAGCAACAATAACAAATGTAGGATGAGATGCGTCGATGGCGGCAGGAGCAACATCAAGAGCAGATGGAGTACATGCGATGTTTGACTCCCAGTTTAGGGATGGGGTTCTCTCGATCATCTCCTTCAACTCCTCCAAATGACCCTCCCCCTGATCAGTGATATATTTTTATTTTATGATAAAACATTTGAATGTATTTTTTTTAATAGTAACATTTTAAAGTTTTAAATAGTGTGTTTTATATTAGATAAAAAATTACAGCCTTTTATTATTAATTTAAATTTTTATTATATTTATTATTTTATTAACTAATATATTTTTATATTTTTGTGAATACTCAGGTTTTTATTATATTACTAATATTATTATTTCATTGATATTAATAATATTATTATATTAATTAATTATTTTAGAATTAATTTTATTTTACGAATATTAATAATATTATTTTTTTAATATTAATATTATATTATATTAATATTATATTATTGATAGTATTATTTTATATTTATATTTTTATTTTAAAAATATTTTAACTATTGGGACGGACCGTCGCAAATACTAATTGCGACGGTCCGTCGCGAAATGGGTTATTTTTATTTATATTTTGAGAAGTAATTGTGACGGACCGTCACAATTTGTATTTGTGACAGTCCATCGCAAAAGAGTGAAAACCGAGAAGCTATTTGCGATGGTTTGTTGTTCTCTCGCCAATAGGTTCTTAAAAAAAATTACCGACTATTTTTTGCGATGGTTCTACTGACCGTCACAAATAATCATTTTTTGTGACGGGCCATAAAAAAAATAATATTTGCGATGTCATTTTCCCTGATGGGTTATTTGTGACGGGACCCCATCGCAAATATCCATTTTTCTCACAGTGTTTCTTTCAAAGGTTTTTAAAATAAATATTTTTATGGAATGTTTCGACTCTCTTTACAAAAGGTAAAAGGAATGTTTAATTTTAACATATACGGTGACAACAACTTTTCCCACCATCATAACCATTATTTGAAGTTTGGATTCCTCTAGAAGTTTTCATTTTTTCTTCAAATAAAAACTTTCTTTCCCTTTTTCTAGGTATTTTGGTATTGAATTTTTTTAGAGAAAATGGTATTTTGATATCATAAAATGTTTTTCACTTTGGTTTAAAAGAGTTTTTCGAGGGTTTTATTCATGATATGGTTCTTGAGAATTGTTTATGAAGGGTTGATCCCCATTATAGTTCACGGGTGATCCCAACATAGCTTATACAATTGGTGCACCCAGATAACACTCCAATGCAATGGGTAATGATTATGTTCCCTGAAGGATTATATTGGAAGTTGACCATATGGTTATTCTAATTGTAAGAGTTCTTATAAGGGTTTTGTAAGGGTTCTATGATGATGATATCTCAAGTAAACTACATTAATTTTATATGCTTACTAATGAGTTTTCATGGAAATATTTTTTTTTAAATGAAAGATAAATGATCTTTTTAAAATAATGATGATTCCGTTTCTGGATAAATAGGTATGTTTTTTAAGGAAAGGTTTTTATGAGTTTTCATGTTTTTCACTGGACTAATGGTTTTCTTCATTTTATATCCATTGTTTATATTTTTGTGCTAATAACACATTTTTAAAATTTTATTCATAGGGTTTAAGGATGGGTAAGAGAAAATAAAAAGTGAAGTTGAAATTCATGAATATTTTTCATGAAAATAAATCATGTTTTATATTTAAAGTTTTACTTTATGAAAAAATGGATACTCTTCGGAAGTGTCCACTTTGTATTATATGCTTTTGTTATGCATGAGTTGTGACCAAATTCTCTAATCCTCTAAACCTGAAAAGATCCAAAAATGTAAGAGAATAAATTCTTGACTTAAAACTCAAGATTATGAAATGTTTAAGGTCGGGTTCTTACACTAACTTTGAGAAATTATTAATGAACCATCAATAATATCAAGCTAAACCTCGGAAGGTCTATATCTTGATGACGTTTTGTGGTTCTTCCCATGATAATACAACCTTTACCTTTTTAGGATCGACTGATATTCAACGTTCTAAAATCATGTGCCCTATGAACTTCACTTCTTGGATCCAGAAACCACATTTTGAAAGTTTTCCATATAGATGGTGACTCCTAGGGATTTCCAAAATAAGATTCATATGGTGATCATGATCACTCTCAGATATCGAGTAAATCAGGATATCATCCAAAAACACAAAAAAAAGTTATCGAGATACTGATGTAATATCTGGTTCATCAAATTCATAAAAACTGTAAGAGCATTAAACAGACCAAAAGGCATCAGAAGATATTTGTAATGGCCATACCTTCTCCTAAATGTGGTATTTAGAATATCAAGCTATTTAACCTTGTGCTAATGATAACCTGACTGAATATCAATTTCCAAAAACCACTTCACCCTCTTTAGTTGATCAAACAATTCATCCACATGGGGCAAGGGATACTTATTATTAATAGTCATCTAGTTCAATTTTCGATGGTCCATGCACCAATAAAATGAACCATCAGCCTTCTTGGAAAAGATCACGAGGGTTATCCATGGAGAAACACTAAGGTGAACAAAACCTTTCTCCATCATATCATCTGATAGGATCTTGAGCTCCCTTAGCTTTGTAGGTGCCATACGATAAGAGGGTATCGAGATTGGTTGTGTACTCGACACCAAATAAATCAAGAACTCTCCCCCCTTAGAGGAAGACCACAAAATTCATTTGGGAATACACTAGATAATCCTTTAATAATAAATGGAAGATCGCCAAGAGAAGAAATGTTATCAGGATCGACAATAACGAAAGACAACAAACTCCGAATCCTTGAGCGTGAAAGTCCTGCATGATCAGACCTCAGATCCCAGTCTCTCTGAAATACCCAAGAGCTCCCATCAATGACAAAGAATGAAACACGCAGATGATGATAACAAATCTCATCATAATGAGAAATCATGCAATACATCCTGATAATGATATCGAATAGATCCCGATCAAGAACCAAGAAATTTCAAACCAACTCTACGTGTAATATTGATAGAGAATGTGAAAACCATCTAAACCCATTCTCATTACTTTTTCCAAGAGGTGTCGCCAACTCCATAAAACAGACATGAGCTCCATTGGAAGTTTTAGCACATCCACAAAACGAGTAGATATAAACGAGTTCAATGCACCCGTATCAAATAAAATAGTTGTTATAGAATATGCAACACATATGGTACCTCTCACTATAGTTGGGCCTGTGTCAACCTCTATTGGAAACTCATCCACTACGTGAAGGTGTTTCACTCTTGAAGCCTATGTATGGATCCCTATGGTCTTTGAATCTTTTGACTACGCCACAGTAGCCTTTGGAGATGAAGATCCCTATCCATAATGGGGCATACAAATAACCTATAAGAAATTCAGAAAATAGCCCTGGTGACCACAAGAATTGAAAATATTAGGGGGTGCGAAACAAGATCTTTGGGTGTGCCCTTCCTTTCCACACTGATATCAAGTCAGGGTAACACTATTGTCTGCTGCTGATGGTGCAGAGGAGGAAAGTGGTAGAATAGCCAATCTTTCCCACCATATCCATCTTTTCCATCATAGCCCTATCTAACATCTCTGAATAGGTGGAAAGCTTAAACATAAATACCAGCGATCAGATACATAGTTGCAAACCTTATGGGTACTTCTAAGAATTCAACTAATCATTTATTACCACTTCCAGAGCAAAACAAACCAGCTCTGCAAACCAATTGATTTACTCTAACACTAAACACTCTAATTACTGCAAAGAGAGGAACCCCAGATACTTTAGAATCATCAAAGACTCTGGATAGAACTGATGAAAGAAGAGGATCTTGAAACCCTTCCAATACAATCCCACATGCTGATTTGTTGTACTATGGAATCCAACCACCGCTTGTTGGGACCCTCAAGTATAAATGTTTCACACTTCACCTTGATGTTTTTATGTGTATCCAGGAAATCAAAGACCTGGTCGATCTTGTCTAGACATTACTATGACTATTGGGGTTTATTCATACCCTTAAAAGAAAGGGGTTTCTCACACAGGAACTCTCGAGTTCGATCTTTGTATCCCTCAGCTCGTGGCCACTCCTCAATAGCTGGGTTATGAACTCGCGATACATTTTGATCCATGACATGAACTTCCCTCGTGATAACCTCTAAAAGATTCTGATTCAAAGGAGGATTCCCTTGAGGTGCATCTCTCGTTATACCCTCCCATGGAACCCATGGAAGATGTCTTAGAGACATGTTACTACACACCGTAACAGAAGAAAACTAACAGACAATAGGATAATCTCATTTTAAGCAAAAAAACTCTAAGAAAAAACTAAGATCAAAGTCAAAACTTGACACAGGAGACACACATCCCAACATCCCATGGTAACTTGAGGCATGCCATGGAAAGAGTTGGCCAGACACTCACCAAAACCTGTCCCTCAAGTCCTAAAAACCCTATCTCTTGTCTACTAGATTCTCCAAGACAATGACACTTGTGGATAAACTACCTTTGATATCAATTTGTAACAAACAAACCCGAGATACCCTCTTGAAACCGGTACACGAATCGATCAGCTATAGACCTGAAGGGAGTTCTCAATCCCAATGGGTTGGTGAGTAGCATTCGGGCATCAAATAAAGACAAGAGAGAACAATTTCACCCAAACTAAAACAAGATACATGAAATACATATATATACTTGTACGCAGTTGATGTAAATCATTAGGATCCCATCCATGTGTTCCATATCAAGTCTTTGTATAATAATCTCAACCTTGTGTCCATATCAAAATTTATTAAATGAAAAGAGTTGCACAGTGAAAGATTGAGTTGAAATGAATTTTCACCAACTAGGAGTTTAAATATTACATATTGGAAAGCGTTGAAATATCACATCATGTAAGGCTTAGACCAAGCAACCCCCAACACACCTCATAGTACCTCTTGCAACTTTGAAATCATTAATAGTGAGTCATTCAACATGCATCCCAACACAACTTCATCCGAAAAATTGAAGATCATCATGGAAAGGAGTTTCATCACATAAGCAGAGAAAAATAAAAACCAGATCCTCGGAGGGTCCCTACTCAAAACGCACTGAACATCATGACCCTGAATGAAAAACCCTCAAATCTTTGCTCATTCCTGATACATCAAGTCCATGCATCCACACACAAATAGTTAATTTAATGACATGGTTCTAAGCATGTTTGGACACGACAACACTCAATCTGGCTAAAGTCTAAAAATGGGTGCTGACACTTGAAGAATCAATTTGATTTATTTTAATTTATTAATTTAATAACAAGTGCGTGCGATGATTGGTTTCCAGAAATTAAAAAATAATTTTTGAGTTTTATCAGTGCTAGAAACAATCACTGATAAAAAGGATTATAATAAAGGCGTGGGGGGGGGGGGGTTAAAAATATATTGAGTTTTATTAATGTTAAAAAACATTGATAAAAGTAGTCTTTATCTGCTCTAAAAACACGCAGAAAAATGGTCATTTTTATCAGCGTTTTTTTGACCATGATAAAGAAGAGTTCCTTTTAAAATGCTTATAGTGGAAATGATTTTTTTAGCATTGATGAATTCAATTTTTAGCACTGGTAAAAGACACTTCTGTAAAAGTGTAAATTTTAGTTTTTATTAATACATTTGACACATTTTTTAAATTTGTATGCGATGTAGAGGTCTAAGAAAATTAAAGGATTTGATGAGGAACTACTGCATTTTCTATAAAATTTCTTGAATACCGTCAATTGTTTTCTATATTTTTAGTGATTTTATGTGAACTGTTTCATATCATTTCTTGCTTACAAAATGTCACCAGATTTGATGTTAATCAGCATTAATAACAGTGTTTCCATTAAACTTTTGATTTAGCAATCTTAGTTATTCAGGTTTCCATTAATCTTTGGATTCTGAAAATTAGTTATTAATATGTTGGTTATATGAAAGTTACCAAATAACACAAAAAAAATAACTACAACACCAAATTAGTGTTTTATATTATGCATAAACAACCATTTTAACCTTCGAAATCCTTTTAGGTTACAACATCCATAATTTAATTATCTTTAATTTTTTGCAGTTAAATCTTTCTGTGGGATTGTAGTTTAAACTAGAAACATTAACTTTGAAAGTATATGGGGCATTTTGATGTAAGTGGCGTTCCTCTCAGGAGTGATTTAGAATCTCCGATCTGATAATTCAAGATTTCTGACAAAAACACAGTAAAATATATTAATATGTCATTGTCAGCAATCTTGAATTATCAAATCTAAAGTATGCATGTCTATACATTTTTTCTTTGGTAAGATTATAATGATGTTTTATTTGGTTTCAAAATTGATAAATAATGGAGAAATGAAGAAATAAGGTCGATTTGGACCTCAACCATCGATTCATACAAACATGTTTTACACTCCTTACAATTAGATATTTCATTTTTTTCCATTTTTGTTTTTTATTGTGGTAACTAATTTTTACCTGACATAACTTATCCTTTATGATTAAAAATAAAATAATATTTATTGTATAATTTTGATGCAATGATTCCAAATTTGAAATTAATTTTATTTGATACAATTTCTAAAAGTGATAAAAATTAATTTTAAATTACTAGATGTATAATGTATTAAAAACAATTTTTTTTATAAAATATAATTTATGTTCTAAAATGTTAAATATGAGTTTCTAAATTAAAACCAAGATATTTAAAATTATATTTACTTATAAAATACATATTTAGTCTTAAAATAAATTTCATGAATTTTCAATTCATACTTATATATTAATAATGTTATAAAAGTCATGTTATTTATACAGACTATATTCTACACTATTTATCTAGAAATCAATTTTTTTAGAAAAAATCATAAAAAATCATTTTAAACTTATATTATAATGCTTCCAAAAAAAATGAATTTTATTTTTCAATTTAAAATTCTAAAATATATAAATTTAATTTTTAAATTTAATTATAAACCATAGAGAAAAACATTTTTTATAGGAAAATAACCTTTTAAAATATTAGTTTTTTTTATTTTTAATTTATATGAAACACCAATAAATTTGGAATTAATCAATCCATACTATATTTTATTAGCATCACCATTTAACAATAATATGCCTAGTTTTCTTTTATAAAAAAAGCGCACCTCATAAAAAGACGGTTTCTTAAACACAATAATGAGGTAAGTAAATTTGTATAAAATAACTTCCATATATATTAATATATTCTGCAAGTTTATCAATTCTATTAATACTTATTAATTCAACTACCATGTTTTAACGGTCTAAACATATTGTAGTTTGATTTCATGAAAGTGAAATCCTGAGTCATTACATTATCTTCCCTCAAATAAATTTCGTCCTCACAACTTTAATTATCACTCATTGAAGAAATTAGGTGGGAGTATTCTTAAAATATTCATCATTCAGGATATAACTTCTAATATAACATCTACTGTGCTCTTTTAGGTCATATCAAGTTACTTAACTTGCCCCAAAATAACTTTATCCATTGATACAATTATGTACTCCAGTATGTATATATCATAATAATATATTCTTCGTAACATATTTTTCTCAAAACCATTTGAATCTCCAAGTTATTAAACCACAATGAAATCATTTAACTCTTTATTACCTCAACATCAAGTATATATTAAACCTAAGAGTTGTTTATACCTCAATCATGTGTTCTTCAATAGTTATCCTAAAAAATATAACTTTTTTCATAAAATTACTTTTTAAGGTTATTGATACCATTTCATATATGTTTTCAAACCTTTAAAGAAAAATTACTGAATTAACAATCTTTAGATATTTCATATAATCCTCATAACTTTTAGAAAATATCAAAATATCATCAATAAATTTCATTCACTAATGAGAATATTTAAGAGTATCAAGATTTGATTTATATTATGATATTAACCTCACTACCTTAGGTAAGACTACAAAAATCACCTCTTCCATCATAACATACATATATTAAGATTCTTGTCCATTTAAGCATGCTATCTTATTCGGTTATAAGACATAGTTGTTTCTAGATACATACCTTTCTCAGTTTCATTTTCGTGATCTTGTTTCAACCAAATATTAAAACTCAAAATGGTTATTAATAAAATCACAGTAAATGATCATATGAATATGAAAACCCCATAATGATTCCATCATTTCACCTATTAACACTTTCAGTTCATTCTACTTTGCTTAAAGTTGGGTTTTCTTATAACAGTTAGCTTAATCCCAGAAATAACCGTCCCAAAATTATCATAAACATTCTTACAAAATTGGAAACCCAAAAATCATTGAAATCTATGCATTCAAAATTCGTATTACCCTTTATCCAAGTAAGCACATATCAATTAATATGTACATTAACTTATGAATCTCTATGTTTCAATCTAAGATATCCATGATCACTTTTCTATTAGTTTATCTAACCTAAATATATTCAACTCTCTCATAATGGTTCATAAATTGCATGTTAATTAACCAAAGTATATCCTTCTAGAGTGTAAAATTGAGGGTGTTTTTAGCCCTCTTTGTCATGAACAAGTGAAGAATGAGTTAATACCCAACATGCTCTTTTTAGGGTTATTACCTATAGGTTCTGTGCTAGAGCCTGCATCAACTTATAGTATCTAGACATTGATGTTATTGCTAGAAAAACCACACAATCTCTACTTTATCAAAACTTCAGGATGTTATCCTATACTTATACTTATTTCTAGATTTTTTTTATAATATCCTCTCATACTAACCCCCAACCAATATTAAATGTTTAGTATAACAAACATTAAGGTTTATCTACACATTTGAAACTATGATCAACCTTAAGATATCAATCCTTAACGACCTTTATAAATCTTAATTTATCTTCAACTGATAACATCAAAACATTTAAAGTTATCTAAACCTTTTCTTTGATACCTACCAAGGAGCCCCAAACCCCCACTCCTGGATCCAGTGCTAGGAACAACATACTTTACACTGCCTCTGAAACACATCCTTAATTACAAGATCTTTCACACATAATGTTACCTGTACTTTTCGAGGACCTTTTTAGGTTTAGAATTTTAGAAAATTAAGAAAAAGATTTAACTAGTATAACTCATGTTCTTTGTATCAAATGTAAATTTTCCCCACTATATAAGCAACTACTTAATCTTTAACAAGTCTTAAACATCTCTTACAAACACATGGTACTCTTTTAGACACATCTTATGTATTATGGAAACAGAAACATAAGAAATACTTGAGTTCAAATGCTCAACAAAGGAAAATATATGCAATAACAGTCGAAGATCATTAGTGAGCATAAGATTCACATGTGAGTATAATCGAGATATATAAGAAACTTATACATATCAAATCATATATCATAAATCAGAACATAAAATACAAATACATCATGAAAATGACACACATCATAGAAACATGGAATTCTTGAGAATTGTGCCACACCCATAAACATAGAAATCATAACCCTAGTGGTTCATGTATCACAACCTGTTTCTCATAGTGGATCAGACTTCACTCACCCGTTTCCCTTGGCAGATCATACTTCACTAACTTGTTTCTTATTTTGGATTGAGCATCACTACACTTTTCAAAATTATCTTATGAGATTTAAAGATTTACTCAATGCATTGGTGGAGTATATAATACCCATCCATAACTTAAATATTAACCACACATGTGTGCCACATAAAATATATCATCATCATATCACAAAGAACTCATGTAAATAAAATGAGTTTCATATCCTTTTCAAATGGAATCACATAAGAAAATCATTAACATGATAAACCCATGGAAAATAAGTCAATAATTTGTCTGATCAATTGATGTATGACATCTAGGTGAACACCCTTCAATCAAGGAAGAGAATATAGAGTTTTAAAAAAGAAAATTCATTAGAAGAAAAGTTATATCTATCCATGATGGATGATTAACAAAATAAAGGTAGTGATTAATCATATCTTTGAAAAAAATTACATAAGCCATTCGGAGAAAGAAGATAGATAGTTGCAAAAGAACATGACCCCAATGTAACCAAGAAAATATGCAAAACGAAGCATCCCTTCCAGGAGATATCACTGTCCGCATATCGGCTGGAAGAACAAGAGGGATCTCCTTCCTCAAAGCTCTTCAAGGTACGAATCTGTCCAAAACTACCCTTACAAAGCTGTCATTATGTAAGAAATTGGATGATGACTGTTTCTTAGTAGAGGCTGATCCAGAGGCCCTTCAATAGCATACACAAATGTGTAAGTTTTCTGTTATGGGTCACACTTCATACCTTAAGGGCGATAAACCTTGAATCTACTCTGATCTTAAATTGAGAATCACTCACTGCTGGGGATTAGCCGATTGGAAACTAATTACAATTGGATGTGGTTATTTTCATATTTTATTGAAATCACAGGAGGAATTAAATCGTGTCTGGAAATTAGGAAACATTCATCTCAAACCCGGTATCCTTTGAATCTCATAATGAGACTGCACTTTTAATCTTCATAATCATAAGAACACAATGATGAATGTATGGATTTAGTTTCATGGTCTTAATTGGTTCTTTTGGAACCCTAAGATTCTGAATGATATAGTCTCATGTGTAGGTACCCCTCTTAAGATTTATCAATGTACCCTTAATGAAAAATTAGGATTGTTTTCTAGGGTCACGGTGGAAATCAACCTATACTCTAAACTCTAGACCGTTGTTAGCTTTAATGAAAACGATTATAAAACAGAAGTTAGAATTGAATATGAACAAAAACCACCCTTTTATAAACTTTGAAAGATAGTTTGACATTCTATCCTTAACTATAGGGTGGTGAAAATCCAAGCTATCCACCCAAAAGATAATGACTGGACTGAGGTTATAAAAAGGAGAGGCAAGGCTATTGTTATAGAAAAACTTGAACCCCTTAAGAAGAGAAATGAAATTTGGGTAAAGAAACCAGTTCACCCAAACCATTTAGGAGACAACTCGGGTAATAGATGGGCTAAAATGGTTGAAATTGAAGAGAATGACCAAGCAGAGCTGAATATTTTAGAAGGCATTAAAAAACTGGTTATGGTGGTCATTGAAAAATCTGAACAGTTAATGGAGGAGCCTCATAAAAGCCCCTCTAGTAAACCTAGGCATAAATATTTTAGTGTCAAAAACTCCACTTTGACACATACTATTAAGGTTGATCCCTACCTCTATACAAATATGGATATTGAATAGGTTCTGGCACCTAGTACTTTGGATTTATTTGGCTTGTTCAGGTCACATCAGGTACAAACTGGTGATAGAAATAAAGGTTATATATCCCATGTTAATGAATGTAGTAAAGGTAAGAAAGTTGAAAACCTTGTTCAATATTTTTTCCCTACTTCCTGCATGGGTATTGGCTCTCAACAGGTGACTTTCACTACACCTGGTACTCTAAACAATGTCACCAATCACATCAATGAGTCTTTTGAAGGGAAGAACATTCTTAATTCATCTTCAAACATGGCTAGGGATGGCCAACTGTCACAGCCTACAATTACTGAAGACAATGAAGAAAAACCAGTGGGTAGTTCTGGACATATTTACTCCTCCTCGGTTAGCACATGTATGGATACCAATCCAATTACCAATGAACAAAACAAAGGTAAGATGGGTGTCAATGCTGCTCAGCCCTCTTGCCTCTCTTCCAAGTTGAAGATTGAACAGATTGTGCCTATGGAGTGTGTGGGACTAGAAAATTCACAGCAGGTACACCCTAGAGGAAAAAACACAGGCCAGATGCAGATTCTCATTTCTATTTGCGAAGCTGTCTTGATTCAGAAGGGGAATTCCAAAAATCGAGTGAAGGATTTCATGATTCTGAGAAGGATTCAGGTTGATGGCATTTTTTTCCAACCGTGGTGCACGTTGAAGTTTTTTTTGGAAACCCCCACCTCTTGGTTGGATCAAAGTTAATGTTTATGGTGCTTCTAAAGGAAATCCGGGACCTGCGAGATGTGAAGCCATCTTTAGGATTCATCTTGGTCAGATCCTCAGGTGTCTTTTTGGAGGTTGTGGAACTGCCTCTTCTCTAGAAGCTGAAATGATGAGTGTTATTCATGCTATCTCCTATGCCAAACATCAAGTTTGGAACAACATATGGATTGAGAGTGACTCAAATACCATTGTCCAAGAAATTTGAAATGGGGTGGTTCATCTGGACTAGTCAATTACTACCCGATGGATGGAGTGTCTTCATTCACTCCAAGATATCAATCATATTACCACTCATACCTACCGTGAAGCGAATGAAGTTGCAGATGAGCTTGAAAATAAATGTGTAAGTCGAGAATTACTTGGTTGGAGGATCTCCCCGATGAATTAATCCCCCTTCATGTGAAAGATTGTAATCCGATCCATCTTTTAGTCTCATGTAAACTTGAATTTTAATATTAATAATGCATTGGTTATTTAACTAAAGCAACACTTTCTTCAAAAAAAAAAGTAATTTAAATCCCATGAGTGCAAATATTTTTGAATATGAAAAGGAAAATAGAGCTAAAAACTTAAAAGAACTTTTAGAAAACATTTTTAACACCCATGTGAAATAAAAACTTACATGTCAAAAGTAATTTTTGAGAAGGTGAAGTGAAATATTATGAAAGCTTTTACTTCTTAAAATAATATCGAATAATAGAGGCATAAAAATGAAATAAATATTTTTATAGGAAATTTATATCCAAGGATAAAACATTTGATTATGAAAGGAACCTTTTTAATACTTTGAATTTACCTTTGTTGAAAACTAACATTGTAAAGAGAGTAATTAAACCTTCTTTGTATTAAAAATTCATTTTCCCAAAGAGGATTATAAAATACCATTTAATAAAATATATATGTGGGTGATATATATATAGAAAGAAAACTAGAATCAAAACACATGTAATAACCAAAGAAAGGCATTGGTAGAGATACATCCCAAAATCAGTAAGAAAAAAACCCAAGGTACATGTCCAACAACCGAAAAGAACAACTAAAACCAGAAACAACTACGTGTGATGGGCATGAAACATCCCAACATCTCACCAACAGCTACCTGTATTGAGATGACACTGACCTCGTTTCCCCACTATGATTGCTCACATTTTCCCACATCAAAATACAATACAAGGTCTATACACCGTGGAAGGAGTGTGCAAGGTGAAAGCTAAACAGTCTCAGTAGGAACCCTTTTAGGTGTTCCCTATCAAGTCTTTTTAGAATAAACCCAATGTGCTCAATTTTAAGATTACATGACATGATAACCAGTTAAACAGTTTTTATATAAAAGCATGGCAAACAGTTCCTTTTTTCCCCATTTCCAAAACCAAGCCAGGTAAAATAGTTTCAAAGAATAATTTCAATAAAACAATTACATTTATCAAAGCATGTATATCAAATCCAAAAAACACAAGCTAAAGCACAATGGTAAACACCCCTAGGATAACAAAGGCCAGACTAGCTAGGTCACTCATACCATGATAATCAATAATGACTAGTGCACACTCAACTCCCTAGGACACTGAGTCTAGGGAATAGAGGAACACCCCATGAGTGACCCCCCCACAATATTAAGATCAAGACCCTAATACACATGACCTAGGGAGTAGAGGAACACCCCATGAGTGAACCCCCAACAGAAATAATGAACAAGGCCTAATAATAATCCCTCCAACTAAGTACCCAAGGCTCCCATGTGTGGCATAAATAAATCAGTTCAAAAGAGATCATCAATTCACAAACAATTTCAAACCACCTTTTTTCATAAAAATATGCTTTGAAAATTAATTTCTTAAATCCATTTCACTATGCTTTAGAAAACACATTTTCTTTACCAAAACAAGGGAGAAAGCCACATATTCTCAAAAATATGTTTAAACACACAAATCAACAGACACCAAGATCATACCAATTCATTTATAAAACAATTTATAAAACCAAGAGCAATTATTATTCAAATGCCATATGTTAGAGACAAAACCACCTACTTCAAACTCAGGTCGCACACCAATCGCAATAGGATCCACACACCACAAGAAGAAAGAAAAAAAAGAGCAATGAACAGTGGCCCTAATGATTGTCACATCTTAGAATCGAACTTCATACCAAAAGGGATGACATAGAGGTTAGAACAACTCAAACCTTGAGAAACTCGCATGTTGTACTGCAACCAACACAAAAACTGACCTCCGAACGATGATCACATAATAGATCTAGAAAAGATAAAAGAATTATCATCACATGATCACAAATCTTAGAAATGAAGCCCAACACCATTGCCAAAATGAGAGAAACAAAACCAATGAGAAGAAAACAATCACATTTACTGAAAGAGAAGAAACCAACCAGTCTAGAGATTGAGCGACAAATGGAGGAACTTGGAATAGAGAAAACCACCCAAAAGCATTTAGGAGGGACCTAGGGTTTGAGGTAGGGAAACACAAGATGAATTAGAGGAGTGGCAGAGCTCTCGGTTTTCCTTCCAGGCGATGGCGATGGCGTAACTCTAATGGGAATGCTGACTTTCCCCCCTCTGCTGCCTGTCGACGCGAGGGGGGAGGATCCTCGGCATTCTTGTATCCGGTCTCGTGTTTTCTCTCCTTTCACCAACCCTAATTTTCTACCATCATTTCCATCGATTAATCTTGTTCTGAAGGTCCCTGGCCTCCGTGATGGTGCGCCTGTGGTTCCACTTTCGACTTTGGAGTTTACAGAAGAGGAGTGCCTTCTGAATCTCACGTTGGTTGCAAGTTTCAGAAACAGGAGACCTTCGGTGGAAACATTTGACAGGTTCATTTTCAATTATTGGGGGATTCCAGATAGGGTGGTTGTCAGTCTTTTGGATAGAAATCATATGATGATGCGATGTTCATCCTCGGAAGATCTTGTTCGCGCTCTGGACTTTGCTCCCAAGAGTTGCGGTGGATGCAGATTTCACCTGTCTCGATGGAGCTTTGACTTATATCTGAATCGCGTTTCTTCTACAGTTCCTCTTTGGGTAAGCCTCCCTCAGCTCCCTCTTCCTTTCCAGAACCTTGAAATTCTTCGTATGTTAGGGAATTTGGTTGGACGATTCCTTTGCGTTGATTCTCGTACTGCTGCGGTTTGTCATCAGGTCAACCCCCGCATATGTGTGGAGGTGGATGTTTCAAAAGCTCTAGTTGAGTTTGTGTGGATTGAAGCTAGTGAGGAGGTCAGGTGCAAGCAACCAGTGGTCTTTGAGCATTGGGTGGAGTACTATTCTTCTTGTCAGCAACTGGGTCATTCGAGTGCCGTCTGCAGGCGGGGTGAATGTCACGACCCGTCCTCGGGGCCCGTGCCGTGACTACCCCAAGCCCGCCTTCCATAGGCCAGGGGCTGGTGACTAGCACCAAGGCGTAAATCCCAACAAAAAGGGAAGTCATTGCCTTTGAAAAGAAAACAACCACCACAGAGTAAGCAAGCGGAATAGTAAACACTAAGTAAAAACAGAGTACAACTGAAGTGCAGAAAAGTAAATGGGCCAGTATACAAACCCAAACTGAAAGTAAAGTACAACTCGAAAGGGAAAACAACAACTGTAAAGTAAAAGCCGCTACACCGAGCTGTCCACTGGAAATCCCACCTGAAGGGTGGGTACAGATAGCTCCACTGCTCCTCAGGTCCCGTCGTCCGCTCCGAACACGTCCCGCCCAGTGGTCCACCTCCAGGTACTGTCTTGCTCTGCAAGCCTCAGCCAAGATCAACGCTGTCCGTCGTCTGCAACCAACACAACGTAGTACGGGCATAGCCTGTGCAGGGGTGAGTATAAGCTACTCAGTAGGGAACCCGAGACCCCTGAAGGTCTCCCAAAATCCACAAAGGATAAACCACAAAGGAAGATACAATCACGAAGTAACAACCGACACTGCTTAGGTATATGCCCATACATATACCTAAGTCATCAATTCCAATATGCTCCAACCTCCGAGCCCAAGAACAACTCAGTCCACACAGGAAAGTAAACGTATTCCACACAGGAAAGCAAAACGAAATCCACACAGGATAGCACAACTCAATCCACACAGGAAAGCAACAGGATTCAGCTCACACAGGTATACTTCTTCAAAGGACGATAAAGATGATCTCTGATCCATCTAAGTCGTCGGACCCACGAAGGATCGATAGGTAACTAACCCCCGCAAAGACCCACACAGGATCGGGCCCACACAGGACCTGTAGGCGCTGGTCCACACAGGACCGCTGAGCGCAAAGACCCACACAAGATCGGACCCACACAGGATCGGGCCCACATAGGACCTGTAGCACTGATCCACGTAGGATCGCTGAGTGCTGCAGTCATCGTCGAATCCACCAAGGATCTCAGTACTGTCGTCGTCGCAGTCACAGTAGCAGTAGCAGTAGTAGTCACAGTCGCAGCCAGCACTAGGGTTCCCGTACACAGCAAGCTCGATCGGGAGGGTCCGCTCCACGAGCCGAGAGGCTGATACATCAACTGTCACAAAGTCCAGAGTTGATGTATCCAAAAGTTCCGTATCGTCAACAGGAACTCAACGCAACAGACGGCGCGTCGATCGGACGCCTGGTCTGAGAGTTATTGGCTTTTTCGTCCCAGGGGCCCGGTTGGTTTTTAAGGCAAAACCAACCCAACCGTATTCCACCTGCGTCCAAACCTCGGGCGGAGTATGCCAAAAGATCCATCTCACTAAGAGGAACACAACAAAGCTGACGGCACGTCAATCGGACGTCCGTAGCTCAAGATATGAGCGTTTCCGCTCCGAGGGCCCGGTTGGTTTCGTGTACGAACCAACCCGGCCGAACTCAAAGTATTCCGAAACTCTGAGTGCGATATACCGAATCGACCGTCTCGATCCAAGGATCGCATTTCCGCTGACGGTTCATCAATTGGAGGTCCGTAGCTCAAGTTATGAGCAAAAGACCGAAGTCAATTCGAAAACGGGGGGTCCGGGTCCGGGCCGACCCGGCCCGGCCGGCGGCGCGGCCCGGCGCGGCGGCGCGGTCCGGCACGACGGCGCGGCCCGGCCGGCGGCGGCGCGGCCTGGGCGCCGCTCGGGTGCCACGCGCGGGGGGAAAGGCCCCCGCCCTTCTGCTGGCGGCACGGCTGGATGCCGCGCCGTGGATCAACGCCCCCCCCCCTCGTGGGGGCCTGCCATTGAAAAAAAAAACGGGGGGGCGCTGCCCCCCTTTGTGAAACCGGCCCCCCCCACGTGGGGGGCTTGCTTTGAGGAAAACGGGGGGGGGGGGGGGGAGGGCGCTGCCCCCCCTTTGTGTAACCGCGGCGCCCCCCTTTATGGGGGGCCGGTTTTGGCCAGCCGGGGGAATTTATTCCCCCGGTCCATCTCCCTTCCGGCCGACCCAACATGGCCGGCCGGTTCTTCCTCAACGGGACCGGCAAGGCCGGTCCCCCTTCCAGCTTCCGACACCGGCGACCCAGCAAGCCGCCGGTCTTCTCGTTCCACCGTGGCCCGGAACCGGCCGCGACCTTCATCGTCCGGTGCGGTGCGACGGCACCACGCCCCTTCGCCGCGGCCCCGCTCCGGCCGCGGCGCCTTTGGTTTCCTTCGACGTGGCGCGACAGCGTCGCGTTCTTGATAAACTTTCCATGGCGCGGCGCGACGCCACGCCATCTCATTCATCCGCAAGGAAAAAATATTCAAGAATAGAGGAGGGGGGATTCGGCCATGTTTGTGCGGTCCGACCCCCCCTCTCATTAGATGATAACACAATATCATTTATCCTCAAGATTGTCATGCTAGAACCAAGAACGAGTATAAAAAAATAAACAACAACAACCCCTACCTCGGTTTCAAGTACGATATTCTTCAACGACCCGCGGAAGACAACGTCGCGGAGGTCGGGCGTCGCGGTAATCGTTCGTCAATTCTGTTGACGAAGAGGTACGTCCGAAGAGGTACGTCGTTGGTGAATCTTCGTAAGCCGATGAAGGAAGTCCAAGGAGGAAGCGGCGTTCCCTTTCGTTGACACGGAAGGCATCGTCGATCTGCGGAAACAAACCAGCTACGAAGAAGAGAGGAGCGGCGTTCTTCGTGTTCTTCGTCAAAGTTTGAAGAAGAAGAAGGAGCTCTCAAATCCTCTCAAGATGGCTAACCAAAATAAAATAAGCCAAGGCTTATTTTATTTACACAAACATTAACTTGAATTTCAAAGGTTTGAAATTCAAATCAACCCTCCTTAATTAATTAAACCAAGTTGTCAAACATTAATTAAAGGGGGTTATAGGGGAGTTTTGAGAGAAGATGAGGAGTTGGGGTTCGTGTGGACCCCACCACACTTAATCCTCCCAAGGGAGGTTAAGTGGATGTGGGTCCCACCTTTAACTCCCTTTGGGAGAAGGTAACCAACAAAATAAAAATAAAAAGTGTTTCCACATTTTTATTTAACTTCTTATAATTTCTCCCAAAAACTAACTTTCGTCCCGCATAAAACGCAACCTCGGAAAAGGTCTCCTTAAGAGAATATCGGCGCTGTGAGTTCATCGGTGCCCTCGGAATTTGATTCCGGGCACCGGTTCAAAAGTTAGAAATTCCCGCTCGTTCGTTCACTGAACGTACCCAAGCCAAACTTCGGAAAATGATTCCGGGCACTCCGGGCCTCGGAATCAGGTGCCGTCAGAAACCGCGCTCTTGTAAAATTCCAAAGAAAATTAAGAAAAAAAAAATTCCCTTGAATTTTACGTGTCTTTACATTACTCCCACCTCAGGGCTTTACGTCCCCGTAAAGATACATCAAAAACTGGGGAAACAAATGAGGGTACTGAGCACGCATCTGAGCCTCCCGCTCCTATGTGCTCTCCTGGAGGTTCCCGTGCTGCCATCTGATGCGCACAAGAGGAATCGGTCGCCCACGTAGGACCCGCTCCTATCGATCCTCTATCACCAGCGGGACCTCCGTAAAAGTCACCCCATCGTCAACGTGAAGCTCCCCATGGTCAATGATGTGCGTCGGGTTGTGCACGTATCTCCTCAGCTGAGACACATGGAAGACGTCATGCACCCAGTGCAACTGAGGTGGTAGAGCCAGGCGATAAGCCACCTCGCCAATCCTGCTGAGGACCTGGAAGGGTCCGATGAAGCGTGGAGATAACTTGCCGCCTTGGCCAAATCTCCGTATACCACGTCGAGGTGAGACCTGAAAGAAGATGTGGTAGCCATCCTCGAACTCTAGTGGCCTCCGCCTCCTGTCAGCATATGACTTCTGCCGGCTCTGAGCTGTCCTCATCCACTCCTGGATGACCTGGACCTTCTCTGTCGTGGCCTGGACCATCTCCGGTCCCACAAGTGCTGACTCCCTAGGGTCTGTCCAGCACAAAGGAGATCTACAAGGTCGGCCGTACAACGCCTCGTACGGTGCCATTTCGATGGTAGAGTGGTAGCTGTTATTGTACGCAAACTCCACCAAGGGTAGGTGGTCCTCCCAGCTACGACCAAAGTCGAGGACACATGCGCGGAGCATGTCCTCGAGAGTTTGAATGGTCCTATCCGTCTGACCATCCGTCTGAGGGTGAAAGGCTGTGCTCAGACGTAGTTGCGTCCCGAACTCCTCATGTAACCCCTTCCAAAGCCGGGAAGTAAAGCGAGCATCTCGATCGGAGACGACAGATGATGGCATGCCATGGAGCCACAAAATCTCCTGAACGTAGAGACGTCCCAAGCTCTCTACTGAGCCCTGCTCTCTGATGGGTAAGAAGTGTGCCGACTTGGTGAGTCGGTCAACAATCACCCAGATGGAGTCGTGACCTCTGGAAGTGCGTGGAAGTCCAGTCACGAAGTCCATAGATATGCTGTCCCACTTCCACTCTGGAACCTCCAATGGCTGTACCAAGCCTGCTGGTACCTGATGCTCTGCCTTCACCTGCTAGCAGGTGAGGCATCGAGAAACGAACTCTGCCACAGCCTTCTTCATGCCTGGCCACCAGTGCTGTCGTCTGAGATCCTGGTACATCTTCGCCACTCCTGGATGTACCGCCAAAGGAGAAGTGTGAAACTCTCTCAGCACCTCCTCTCGCAAAGCTATTGGTACCATGGTACGTCCTCTGAAAAGGATGTCGTGCTCTGCTCCAAGGGAGAAACCATCAGGTGCCTGTCCTGAGGATATCTGTGCACGCCGTGTCTCATAGTCAGTGTCCTCACGCTGTGCCTCTCTGACCTGCTGTAGTAGTGGAGGGGTGACTGTGAGAGACTGGAGGAAGGCTGCTCCATCTCTATCCACGAAGGATATCTGCAAAGAGGCTACCTGCTTCGTCACCTCCTCAAGTAACTGAATGCCCGTCCTCCTGCTGAGGGATCGGCTACTACGTTCCCTTTCCCATGAGTATAGACTATCTCAAAGTCATAGTCCTGGAGGAACTCCAGCCATCGTCGCTGTCTCAGGTTCAAGTCCTTCTGTGAGAAGATATACCTGAGACTCTGATGATCGGAAAAGACTGTAAAGCGCTTTCCCATCAGGTAGTGTCGCCATGTCTTCAGAGCGAAGACCACTGCTGCTAACTCCTGGTCATGGGTAGCGTAGTTCTGCTCATGCGGCCTCAACTGACGTGATCCATAGGCGATCACTGCCCGCTCCTGCATCAGAACGCATCCGAGCCCGGTCCCTGATGCATCGTAGTAGACTACGTACCCTACTCCCTCCTCAGGCAACCTCAAGATAGGTGCGCTAGTCAACCTCTGTCTCAGCTCCTAGAAGCTCTGCTGACATTTGTCTGACCACACGAAGGGTTTCCCCTTCCTCCTTAACGTACGACAAAGCTGCAAAGATTTCTCCTTTGCCGAAAAGTGAAATCCGGTCTCATCCCCTGGATGAACCACGTTCCTTGCCTAATAAAGTCAATCCCGTCATGATTAGTTAATTCATGGCATGGATGACGTCGTAAGGCCTCGACGCTGCTACCAAGAGATCCAACCGTTACTCTCGCCTCCAAGGGTTGAGTCACACTGTCGGCATCAGTGTGTGGTCACTGGGTTTCCTCCAGTAAGAATCTAGTAAGTGAGGGTCAAGTCAATAGTTTTTTTTAACCGGCACCTCTTAGTAAAAACAAACAAAAGACAAGAAAACAAAAGTCACCAAGGCAAGTATTTTTATTACTTCAACTTAAAGTACAAGGACACAAGGCAACACAATCTACGAAGCTAGAGGCATTATGGGCAAAGGCCTCTATGCCTGGAGCTAGTCCCGCACTAGTCCACCCGCTTCCGGAGCTCCATGATCGTAAGCTTCAGCTGCCTGAAGCTGTGCTCTCCCCTGAGGTCGGGGTGGACCTCCTGGTGGTGGTGGTGGTAGAGCCTCAAAGCGTCGCCCACCACCTGCTGCTCGGCCAGCTCCTCTGCCTCGTCCGCCTCCTCCCTGCGGACTGCCACGGTCGAACCTCTGCCTCTGTCTAGGTGGTTCCTCAACCGTCTGCTGCTCCTCTGCATGGTGGGTCGGGCAGTCACGAGCCATGTAGCCCTGCCCGCCGCACGAGTAGCACTGTCTGCCTCTCGAAAGACTGGCTCCGCGCTGTGTGCCCCGCACTGCTGAGCTAGTGTCCTGAGGTCGTCTGCCTGAAGGTCTGGTCTGCCTGGAACCCTGAGTCATCCGTCGACTGCCAGCCGCAGAAGACTCTGCCACGTTCCACCCTGTGGTGGGTCTCGGCGCTGGTGTAGACTCAGCAAGGAAGCTCTCGATCAAAAGGGCCCACTCCAGTACTCCTGTCTGAGTCGGTATGCTGAGGGAGATCAGCGATGCCCTGATCTCGTGTCTGAAACCCTGCTCGAAGGTCCAGGCCCGGAAGAATGGGTCCCGTACCATGTCGGTCGAGTAGCGCGAGAGATCAGTAAATCTGGCCGAGTACTGAGCGACCGTCATGCTGCCCTGCCGTAGCTGAAGAAGCTACTGGATACGCACTGCACGAAGGGTGGTTGGGACGAACTCCAAGCGGAAGAGGCTCTCAAAGTCCGTCCATAGAAGAGATGCCTCATCGTGCACCTGGAGCATCAAGCTCCACCATCGGCCCGCTGCTGCGTGCAGTAGGCTCGCAGCGAGGATCACCATGAGGTCTGCAGGTGTCCTCACTAGCCTAAAAACTCGTACCACTGCCTCCAGCCAGTCCTCGGCTGCCTGGGGGTCCGTCTCCCCACGGAACCTAGGCGGTCGTTGGCGCTGAAACTCATGCAGTGCGCTGAGGCGACGTGCATCGTCAGCGGCTGGTGCTGGAAGCATCAGTGGCTCGACGGGTAGAGCTACCGCCGGTGCCACTGCTGACAAAGGGCCTTGCACCGAGGCCTCGTTGCTTGGTGGGCTTTCATCACACTCGACTCTCCGAACCCTAGCTGGCTGCCGTCGTGGGGCCATCCTGAAAGGAAACAGGTGCGCCACGGTCAAACAGTATACCTGGTGAGCTGACACAAAGTAATCACAAAGAAAACTTTGAAACACACATGCAATCAATGTTTTCGTGCATTAAGTCGGAAATCAGAAGTCAGGGTCCTGGTGTACGGATACGTCGGCCGCCGCACCAACACTGGACTCCCTGGACTGATAACCACACTCAATACGCTACACATTATTTCTTCACATAGAAAAGATCAGAGTTCGCGGTAGAACCGAACTCCTTTGATACCAATTTGTCACGACCCGTCCTCGGGGCCCGTGCCGTGACTACCCCAAGCCCGCCTTCCATAGGCCAGGGGCTGGCGACTAGCACCAAGGCGTAAATCCCAACAAAAAGGGAAGGCATTGCCTTTGAAAAGAAAACAACCACCACAGAGTAAGCAAGCGGAATAGTAAAAACTAAGTAAAAACAGAGTACAACTGAAGTGCGGAAACGTAAATGGGCCATTATACAAACCCAAACTGAAAGTAAAGTACAACTCGAAAGGGAAAACAACAAATGTAAAGTAAAAGCCGCTACACCGAGCTGTCCACTGGAAATCCCACCAGAAGGGTGGGTACAGATAGCTCCACTACTCCTCGGGTCCCATTGTCAGCTCCGAACACGTCCCGCCCAGTGGTCCACCTCCAGGTACCGTCCTGCTCTGCAAGCCTCATCCAAGATCAACGCTGTCCGTCGTCTGCAACCAACACAACGTAGTGCGGGAATAGCCCGTGCAGGGGTGAGTATAAGCTACTCAGTAGGGACCCCGAGACCCCTGAAGGTCTCCCAAAATCCACAAAGGATAAACCACAAAGGAAGATACAATCACGAAGTAACAAACGACACTGCTTAGGTATATGCCCATACATATACCTAAGTCATCAATTCCAATACGCTACAACCTCCGAGCCCAAGAACAACTCAGTCCACACAGGAAAGTAAATGTATTCCACACAGGAAAGCAAAACGAAATCCACACAGGATAGCACAACTCAATCCACACAGGAAAGCAACAGGATTCAACTCACACAGGTATACTTCTTCAAAGGACGATAAAGATGATCTCTGATCCATCTAAGTCGTCGGACCCAGGAAGGATCGATAGGTAACTAACCCCCGCAAAGACCCACACAGGATCGGGCCCACACAGGACCTGTAGGCGCTGGTTCACAGAGGACCGCTGAGCGCAAAGACCCACACAGGATCGGACCCACACAGGATCGGGCCCACACAGGACCTATAGCACTAATCCATGTAGGATCGCTGAGTGCTGTAGTCGTCGTCGAATCCACCAAGGATCTCAGTACTGTCGTCGTCACAGTCACAGTAGCAGTAGCAGTAGTAGTCACAGTCGCAGCCAGCACTAGGGTTCCCGCACACAGCAAGCTCGATCGGGAGGGTCCGCTCCACGAGCCGAGAGGCTGATACATCAACTGTCACAAAGTCCAGAGTTGATGTATCCAAAAGTTCCGTATCATCAACAGAAACTCAACGCAACAGACGGCGCGTCGATCGGACGCCCGGTCTGAGAGTTATTGGCTTTTTCGTCCCAGGGGCCCGGTTGGTTTTTAAGGAAAAACCAACCCGACCGTATTCCACCTGCATCCAAACCTTGGGCGGAGTATGCCAAAAGATCCGTCTCACTAAGAGGAACACAACAAAGCTGACGACACGTCAATCGGACGTCCGTAGCTCAAGATATGAGCGTTTCCGCTCCGAGGGCCCGGTTGGTTTCGTGTACGAACCAACCCGTCCAAACTAAAAGTATTCCGAAACTCTGAGTGCGATATACCGAATCGACCGTCTCGATCCAAGGATCGCATCGCCGCTGATGGTTCGTCAATCGGAGGTCCGTAGCTCAAGTTATGAGCAAAAGACCGAAGTCAATTCAAAAACGGGGGGTCTGGGTCCGGGCCGACCCGGCCCGGCCGGCGGCGGCACGGCCTGGGCGCTGCTTGGGTGCCACGCGCGGGGGGCAAGGCCCCCGCCCTTCTGCTGGCGGCGCGGCTGGATGCCGCGTCGTGGATCAATGCCCCCCCCTCGTGGGGGCCTGCCATTGAAAAAAAACGGGGGGGGCACTGCCCCCCCTTTGTGAAACCGCCCCCCCCACGTGGGGGGCTTGCTTTGAGGAAAACGGGGGGGGGGGCACTGCCCCCCCTTTGTGTAACCGAGACCCCCCCCTTTATGGGGGTCCGGTTTTGGCCAGCCGGGGGAATTTATTCCCCCGGTCCATCTCCCTTCCGGCCGGCCCAACATGGTTGGCCGGTTCTTCCTAAACGGGACCGGCAAGGCCGGTCCCCCTTCCGACTTCCGACACCGGCGGCCCGGCGAGCCGCCGGTCTTCTCGTTCCGCCGTGGCCCGGAACCGGCCGCGGCCTTCGTCGTCCGGCGCGGTGCGACGGCACCGCGCCCCTCCGCCGCGGCCCCGTTCCGGCCGCAGCGCCTTTGGTTTCCTTCGACGCAGCGCGACGTCGTCGCGTTCTTGATAAACTTTCCGTGGCGCGGTGCGACGGTGCCGCGCGATTATAGCCTTGCGATTCCCGCGTGGTGCGACGGCAGCACGCCATCTCGTTCATCTGCAAGGAAAAACTATTCAAGAACAGAGGAGGGGGGATTCGGCCGTGTTTGTGCGGTCCGGCCCCCCCTCTCGTTAGATGATAACACAATATCATTTATCCTCAATATTGTCATGCTAGAACCAAGAACGAGTATAAAAAAATAAACAACAAAAACCCCTACCTCGGTTTCAAGTACGATGTTCGTCAATGACCCGCAGAAGACAACGTCGCGGAGGTCGGGCGTCGCGGTAATCGTTCGTCAATTCTGTTGACGAAGAGGTACGTCCGAAGAGGTACGTCGTTGGTGAATCTTCGTAAGCTGACGAAGGAAGTCCGAGGAGGAAGCGGTGTTCCATTTTGTTGACACGGAAGGCATCTTCGATCTTCGGAAACAAACCGGCTACGAAGAAGTGAGGAGCGGCGTTCTTCGTGTTCTTCATCAAAGTTTGAAGAAGAAGAAGGAGCTCTCAAATCCTCTCAAGATGGCTAACCAAAATAAAATAAGCTAAGGCTTATTTTATTTACACAAACATTAACTTGAATTTCAAAGGTTTGAAATTCAAATCAACCCTCCTTAATTAATTAAACCAAGTTGTCAAACATTAATTAAAGGGGGTTATAGGGGAGTTTTGAGAGAAGATGAGGAGTTGGGGTTCGTGTGGGCCCCACCACACTTAATCCTCCAATGGGAGGTTAAGTGGATGTGGGTCCCACCTTTAACTCCCTTTGGGAGAAGTTAACCAACAAAATAAAAATAAAAAGTGTTTCCACATTTTTATTTAACTTCTTATAATTTCTCCCCAAAACTAACTTTCGTCCCGCATAAAACGCAACCTCAGAAAAGGTCTCCTTAAGAGAATATCGGCGCTGCGAGTTCATCGGTGCCCTCAGAATTTGATTCCGGGCACCGGTTCAAAAGTTAGAAATTCCCGCTCGTTCGTTCACTGAACGTACCTGAGCCAAACTTCGGAAAATGATTCCGGGCACTCCGGGCCTCAGAATCAGGTGCCGTCAGAAACCGCGCTCTTGTAAAATTCCAAAGAAAATTAAGAAAAAAAAAATTCCCTTGAATTTTACGGGTCTTTACAGTGAATGAAAGGGGAAGACGATGGACCAGGAGAGGAAAGTTGTGGATGGAAATCAGGCTCACCGAGTGAGAAATACGACGCAGTTCACAATTCAATATCCGGGTGTCTAACCTCCTATTTCCAGGGATGTGGATTGGAGCAAAAAGTAATTGAGGGGTCATTAAAGGGGTAAAACAGTTGAAGTTAGGGTTGATAGGCATCCCCCGACATTGTCTCAATCTGGAGGTGGGAGGTTATCTGTAAAGGAGGTTGTGGTTTGGACAGATGGCATGGTGAGCGACCCCATAGCTGCTTCTTATTCGGGGGTCAACCAGCAAGCAGTTGATCCAAGTTTGGTTCAGGGGAGTGTCCAAACTCATAATTCTTTTGAGTGTTTGGATATTGAGGTGCTCCCTCATGAGGCTTCCTACGATCCTGATGGAAATAGTTTAAAATGTGTGGGGTATGAGGAGGCTGCAGGATTATCTAAGGTTATCGAGGAAGGTATGATCAAGAAGAAGCAAAGGAGGGGACACACGGATTACCTGCAGCTACCAAAACAGGTGGGACCTCAGTCATGTAAAAATCAAGACCGCAATTTTGTTAGCAGACAAAAGAAGTCCAGCGTTCATAAGGTAGTTATTGAGGGTGCTTCAATGGGAAAGTAAGCTTTTGACAGCCATGAAAATGTGGTTCAATGACTTACCCCGATTGGCTCTAACCTGCATCCCCTACTGCTGGAAAAGTATGGATGCAAGGGTAATGAAGTTGGGACTAACATTGGAAAAGGGGGGATATTGTCAAGGAGAGTGTGAACGACATGGCCAGACTTTCCTATAGTGATATTTTTCAAGGTGGAAAACACAGGATATCTGAGTGTGAAGAAGTTATGTCAGCCCCAGCCAGGAGAAAGATGAGGAAGGATTATTCTTACCAGCCGAAACCAATGAAAACAAGGTCCGCTGCTAATAGGGGAAGAGGGGTTGTCCTTGATTTTGGGAAAGATCGTGTGTTCAAATAGATATTTATAGAAGCGAGTTCATTAGAACAAGCAAAGCTTAACAATCAACATGCTAATCTCTGGTGGAACTATAACCTGAATTTTGAGTGGGAATCGAGCACTGCAGAGGAAGAACCTTAAGGCAGATGTGGTGACGTGTATGGATACTATGATATGTAAAGGTTCGTGAACTCTTGGTTTCTCACTTTCTCCTCAAAAGTGTTTTGAAAATAATAAAAATTTAATTGCTGTCTAAATTAAAGGAGTTATAGGCGTACGACATGATAAAACTCACTGGGTAGAAAGAATTCACGTTGTGAGTCACCAATTCACTACGTTAGTCCACCGAGTTGCATGTATTCCAAAAAGTGCATCACCTTGGTTAATTAAACCTAGGTAACACATTCAAAACATGAATGGAATTCACGTCATGAACCTGATTCATGGCATCTTTCTAGCAATAGATTCACATTGTGAATCATCCCTTCACGGTGTGATTCTATTCTGCAGCATGCGCCTATCCGATCTTCCTACAAAAATCTCATAGAACTCCTAGGATCATCTCTGACTCCGTATGAATCCATGAAATACAATCTTAAACATTAAAAGAGAGAATACCTTTAACCAGGATGTTACAATTATCCCCACTACAAGGATTTTCATCTCTGGAAAGTCACATGGAAGAAGGGTGCTCTGGAAAGAGGCGAGACCACTGCTCCCTCACCGATGATTCATGCTCCCAAGTCTTGCGAGAGTCCGATTCGTGTCACCACAACACTTTGACAAAAAAAAAATAGACTTCCCACACAATACTTTCACATGATAATCAGTGATCACCACTTATTGCTCCACAACAGAAACATCCAGATCCAACTCAATCTCCACCTAACTCATAACATGGGATAGAATAGAGTGGTACTTAATGAGCTGGGATACATTTAAAACATCATGAAAGACTATCAATTGAGCTAGTAATGCCAACTGATAAGAAACCTGACCAATATGCCCAGTGATCTCAAACGGTCCAACATATCTCAATGCCAGCTTCCTCTGTTTCTCAAGCTAAGTGACCCAACCGAGGAGAGGCTTTCAAGAAAACCCGATCAACAACTAAAAACTCTAAAGGAGGACATCAATGTTCCACATATGATTTATACTGACTCTAAGATGTAACCAAGTGTCGATGTATACCCCAAATGCTCATCGACATCTCCTGAACGAGACTCGATCCCACAAGAGAGGCCCTTACCCACATCTTCCCAACAAAGAGGTGATATACATGAGAGACTATAAAAAGCCTTAAAGGGAACCATTCTGATCGATGACTGGTAGATTTTGTTATAACAAAACTCAACCAGTCTCAGATGGCTGTCCCACGATCCACCGAAATCCAAGATGCAAGCATGAAGTATATCCTCCAGAATCTGAATAATGCGCTCCATCTGTCTATCCGTCTTTGGATGGTAAGCTATAATCAATGTGACCCAAGTCCCCATCGCCTCCTAGAGACTCTTCTAGAACCTGGATGTAAACCTGGGATCCCTTTATGAGACAATGGTAGAGGGAACCCCATACAACCTCACGATCTCTTGAACATACAACATACCTAGCTCTTCAACCTTGGTGGTGTCCTTGATCGCAATAAAATGAGTTTATTTCATCAGCCAATAAATCACCACCAAAATAGAATTATTCCCTCAGGGAGTCCATGAAAATCCAACAAAGAAATCCATGGACACCTCATCTCATTTCCAAACTAGCATCAGGAGAGGGTGGATCATGGTAGAAGGTCTCAGGTGTTCCAACTTCATTTGTTGGCAGGTGTAACTACAGGACACATAATTAGCAATGCCACACTTCATACCCAATCCCTGAAAACACTATTTCATGTCATAATACATCTTCATAGTGCTAGGGTGAATGGACCACTAAGAACTATGATAATCATAAAACAATGACTTCCTTATAGATGATGGGATGATAAACCAATTCTTGAAGTGGAGAATACCATTAGAAGGGAGAGACCAACTAGAAATAGTCTCCCCACCATAAATGGTTTCCTTGATTCCATTGAACATGTCATCCTGTTACTAACCTTGTAGAATATTCCACTACTAGAAATCCCACTTATACCAATGAACTTATCCCAACAGTTTGAAAAACTAATTGGGATAGGGACCCAATACCAACAGTTTGATGAAACCATTGGCATATGACTCTTTAGAGGAATTTTCCCAATGGTTTTATAAAACTATCGGGATAGGACCCCCTATCCCAACAGTTTTAATAAACCGTTGGGATAAGGTATATTTGATCAAGGTATCCCAAGAAGTTTAAAAAAATGTTGGGATAGAATACCCCAAATACACAGTGCCCACTCCACCATCAATTCGTCCACATTTTTCCCTAAAGGAGATCTCCCCTTATTCCTAGCATGCAGACCCTTCTATTGGATCAGGTTATACCAAATATGCACAAGAGTGGGGGGGGGGGTGGTGGTGGTAAATTGTGACTTTTATAATTTCTTCTGAAATCATGATGATTGCAAGATTTGTCCTTTAACTTTATCAGAATATTTGTGTAGTGGAGAATAAATAGATTGAAGGATGCATGGATGTATAGTGGTTCGGGGAATAAAAGGCCCCTAGTTCACTCTACTAACACTCTACTCCATGAGCTTGGTGATTTTCACTATCTGGTCCTCTTATCAACAGACCATCCACAACTGAGTGCTGGCAGTTGACACCTTTACAAGATAAGGCTAAAACAGAGCCTTCTGGTCCATGCACAGAACCAAATACACAGCTTAGTACAAGAATCTGATTACTCAAAATGAAAAGATTATTTGTCTACAAATACTTTCTAGTTGTTCTTTAGAGTTGCAGCAGCACGCAACTGACAGTAGATGGATCTTCATTTTTAGAAAAGATGTTCTTCAGGTAAGAGAAGTTCTGAGTCGATCCAGTTGCAAGTAGATCTTGAAATAAAATCAGAAACTTTAACAACAATAGATTCATGATAGATCTTTGATATAGAATAAGAATCTTTAACGTTTTTTCCTTTTCTTTAGAAAAATAGAGCCTGATAGATCTTGGTAGAAGCAAATCTGTGTGACTTGTATAACTCTGAAAAAAATTGTAGTTGAAAAAATCAAGAGATTGTTCTTTTAATATTTTTCGTGATGATTTGTCTCTCTATATGTAATTCAAAATAACACAGATATATAAAGATGATCGTTTTCCTTTCAAATTTAGATCCACAAATGTCACCTTAAGAATCGTGATATTCAAATGTTTGAATAACAGAGCAGTCGTAACTTCCCTTAATAATTAGCATGAAATAATACTCTTAAATCGATCATTTGAATCACAAATAGACGAATTTAAATCAGTCAAAGATGTGCTTTAATATCGGGCTTTGAATCTGGATTGAAGTCAGCCTGATATTCTACATAAAGACCATTGCACAATAAAGTCGTATTTTAAATCTCTAATGCTAAACATAGGGTTGATGATCTATTCTTCTAACGTAAGGTTGATCTCAAACATAAGGTTGATCATCCATACTTTTCTCTTCAACTTTAAATGTATGGTATATTATTCATACTTTCCTCTTTAAAAAAAAACGTAAGATACATGATCCATACTTTTTGATAGAACATAAGGTTCATTATAAAAGTAAGGTTGATGATCCATACTTTTATGAAGCAAATGAAAGGTTTCATAATTACATAAGATTCTTCTTCCATACTTTTCTGATATTACAAACATAAGGTTCCTTTACCATACTTTTCCGATAATGTATGGTTGATTAACCATACTTTTCTGAACTCCTGTAAAGTAAACATAGAATTTTATCCTTACGCTACGCTCTTCAATGTAGGGTATGAACAATGTTTCCAGAACACACTAAAATGATTTCTTAACACTTTTCCAAATATTCCACGCAGATTAAATTCTTTAATATTATTCCAAAATACAAATATAAAGAATATTAATTTTCTAAAATATACTCAAAGTAAAATCATTAGAATAACAAACAAGAGTATTTGTGAGCATCAAAATCATCATAAAAAGATAGAGTATTGTTGAAACAATACATGATCAATAATCTATCCCTTTTTAATGATCACAAAATCCATGAAATAACCCATGAAGTTAATTGCATATAATTTTGAATTTTTGAAGGATAAAATAATATTTTATTTTAATAGAATTATTTCAACAAGAAATAAATAAAGTGTTATCCATAGTTCTCCCATATATAAAGAAAATATTTTTTTTAAAATTTCATTAGAATTTCATTTATAAATTCCCACCCTTTAGAAAGTAAAATAAAGAAAATACTATTTTGTGTTTATCCAATTTATCCCCCTGAGAAAAAGATTTATCCATTTTATTAAAATAAAATGTTGTGTTTATCCTATTTCTACACCTTTTTGTGATATCAAAAAGAATGATAGAATAAGGAATATAACGCATGTAATGTAGCACTGAACTTAAATAAATGCTTTAAACAACTGTTTATCAATAATTGAATCTAGATTCTGGAAGTATAATATAGATAGAATAGTAAAACAAATTAAAAAACACATAAAAATGAGATTCAAAAATATTTTATTGAAAATATATGTACAAGTACATAATTGATACAATAATCAAGGTTGGGCTAAAAAAGTTGAAAATGGGTTTCAACACCTCTGAAAAACTTCCTTTAGCTCTGCTAACTGCATTCTCGACATCTTTATCAGTCCATCTCCTAACTAAATTATCAGATCTCTTCCTTCCTGAGTCAAATGAATATCTTCAATTAGATTGACTCTGAAAAACTCATGCAATATTTATTCCTTTTCCAAGCACTGATTTAGTTTTTCAGTGAACTTATTCAGTAACTCTCTTACTCCTGGTTCATCTGATGTAAGTTGGTCAACAAAATGCTTTTGATTATCCAACAGAACAGACAGTGGAGCACTATTACATTGTAAGTCCTGCAACCTGTCATTCATATTGTTCATTACAACTGTAATGGCCTAGAATCTCTTGATCAGATCAAGAGAAGTACCAGATGTACTTGCTTGACTTCCCTTGATAGTTTCCAACTGTTTCTCTATGAAAGTTTTGAATTCTTCCAAATCTAATTTCAGTAAAATTTCAGATTTTAATTTTCCAACTTCGGCTAACATCTCCTTCTTAAAAACTTCCACTTCCCTTTTTGTAACTGAAATATCTTTCAAGTTATGAAACTTACATCTCTCCTTCTCAAATTCTATTTTCAAAGAATCATTTTTAGCTTGAATTATATTAAATTTTCTGATTAAATCTTCCACATGAATATTCTCAAAATCAGAGGCAACCTGTGCTTGATTCTCAACTTGATTTATCAAAATTAGAGGAAATGATTGACCATCGGGTCTCTGATCTGTAGCCTTCTCCACTGGTTGCTCAACCAATTTTTCCTCAGAGTCATGAACTGACTCATCCACAAAAAAATGTTCATTTAAATCTTTAGTATGAACTTCATACATACTCTCTCATCTATTCACATTTTCATTATGTTGTTTCTCTTCATGAGCATCTTCATTTACTTCCTCTAAAATAGGTTCTTCTTGAAATGTTTCTTTTTAAATAAATTCAGCAGGTTGTGCAGAATGTTCTTGAACAGATTCAGGTCGAGCCACTTCAACTTCTCCTAGATTTGCCTCTGCCAGAGGTTCAACATCCTCTTCAATTTGAGGTACCACCTCAATCTGAGAAACAAATTCTCTGACAAATATATAACATAAAAGATCTCCAGTTGTAACATCATTTATTTGAACAGGCTCCTCACCAGCTTGATCCACTCTATGTCTTTTCCTATGAATTCCCTCTTGACTTCCCCCATCAGCAGGTGAAATGAATGCTTCAAACCTAATTCTTCTTGATGTTTTTGAAACATCATTGTTCCTTGATTCTGCTAACCAATCTTTAGTTTTCCCAGTTTTATCTCCCTGAGCAGACTCCTGATCTTCATCAGCACCAACAAACATAATATTTCCTTCCATAGTTCTACAAAAAAATCCTATTTTTCTTAAAGTTCCAACATTGAACATGTTACTTTGATGACATCACACTCTGGAATATACTAATCTCACCACATCAGACTTAAACAATAATTTTGAAATGAACCTCCCATAGGGATAGAAGTTCATTATAGCCTCTGGTTTACAGCAGTAGTTCAAATACCTTATCATATAATGAGGAAAATTCAACTTGATGTCACTCAGAAACAAAAACATCAAATACATATTAGGATATGGAATCTTCTCCATTTCATACATCCTTGGGGCAATCCCTGTTTGAACAAATTTTACAAGAATTTTCTGATCTAGCTCCAGATCCTTGAATAACATATTTTTGATATTCGTAGAAACAAATAAAAATGACATAATGTCCTCTGACATATGTTCATTATCTCTAATGGATTTCAAATCAAAGTGATAAACTCCCTTATGAGGGAAGTTTAAGATTCTAGCTATTTCCACAGACAAAATAGTAAAATACCGATCTTCAATTTTCGCGACTATGGAGTCCTCTGTATCTCCAAGACTGAACTGAATAGATTTAAATAAATTTCACAACTCTACTTCGTATAGAAATTCTGTGTTTTCATCAATGAAAATTTGTTCGAGATTCTGAAAATCTAACACTTGCTTCAGCGTTAGATTGGTCTGGTACAACCATTCCAAATCAATTACTTTGCCCGGTAAGATATTCCTTCCTACCGAACGTTGGTGCTTAAAATTACTAGCTTCTCTTTCCTCAATTCTCTTTGTCTTGTCCATTTCTGTCTCAAAGTTTTGAAGGCTCAAATATTTAGGGTTTCGAAGGTTCAGACAAAGTTAGATGAAGGCAGTAAGTGTTTCAGTGTTTTGAAAGGTTTTAAAAAAATGAATGGGTTTGGAATTTGAAACGGGTTTTGAAAACCTTGATTCCCGTGTCATTACATACATAATAGTCCTTACATTATTTAAAATAAAGTAAAAACATATGTGGCAAAAAAATATATTACAGTACAGACGAAATTTTAAATTATTCTAAAAACAAATAATTAAATTATTTAAAACAGTGAACATTAAAATAAAATAAGAATTAATATAATCAAATAATTAAAATTAAAATTAAAAATTCATCTAAAATTAAATAAAACTAGCTCCCCCTTAATAAAATCAAACATTGCAGTGAGAAGTGGTTTAGTAAAAATATCAGCTAATTGAATTTCAGCACATACAAATTCTAAGAATATAACCTTTTTAAAAACACGATCTCTTAGAAAATGATGTCTGATATCAATATGATTAGTCCTAGAATGCTTAATAGGATTTTTTTGAAATAATTATTATGCTTGTATTATCTCATAAAATAGGTGTATTATTAAAATTTTGTCCAAAGTTTATAAGAGTGTTTTTCATCCACAACACTTGTGCATAAAAACTGCTTGCAGACACATATTCTGCCTCGGTTGTTGATAAGACAACTGAGTGTTGTTTTTTACTAGACCATGAAACTAAAGATTTTCCTAAAAAGTGATAGGTTCCTGAATTATTTTTTCTATCTAATCTATAGTTTCCAAAGTCAGCATCTGAATATGAAATTAAATTAAAATCATAAGTTTTTGGATAGAGAAGAGTTTGAAAAATAGTTCCTTTTAAATATCTAAAAATTATTTTGACAACACTTAAGTGAGATTATTTAGGATTTGATTGAAATCTTGCACAAAGACATACTAAGTACATTATATTTGGCCTGCTAGCAGTAAGATATAATAAACTACCAATCATACCTATATATAACTTGTTGTCAACTGATTTTCTAGTTTCATCCAAATCAAGTTTTATATTAGTACACATAGGAGTTGTATATGTCTTACTGTTTTCAAGTCCAAAATTTTTCAGTAAATAAGTAATGTATTTTATTTGATTCAAAACATTTCCAAAATATTTTTGATAAATTTGAAATCTTAAAAATAAATTTAATTCTCCCATCATACTCATTTAAAATTATTTTTGCATTAAATTTGAAAACTCATGACATAGTTTTTTGTTTTTTGACCCAAAAATTACATCATCAACATAAATTTGAACCAATAAAATATTAGATTTTATAGTTTTCTTAAATAATGTTGGATCTGCCATTCCAATAGTAAAATAATTTTCAAAAGAAAAGAACTTAATCTTTCATACCAAGCTCTAGGTTCTTGTTTAATTCCATAAAGAGCTTTAGTAAGTTTAAAAATAGAATATGGTTTTTGAGAATTTTCAAAACCAGGAGGTTGCTCAACATAAACTTCCTGTATTAAATAACCATTTAAAAAGGAAGACTTAACATCCATCTGAAATAATTTAAATTTCATATGAGATTCATATTCTAAAAGGATTCTAATGGCTTCTAATACAGCTACAGGTGCAAAGGTCTCATCATAATCTATACCTTCTTCCTAATTACCCATTTAGTTCCTATAACTGGATAGTTCTGTAGTCTTTCAACTAAATTCCAAACTTCATTTATCTTGAACTGGTTTAGTTCTTCTTGGATTGATATCATCCAACTTTCATCAACTAAGACTTATTCTAATGTCTTAGGTTCTAATTTGGATAGAAAAGTAGAGAATTCAATAAAATTTCCTATATTTCTTCTATTTTTTATTCCAGTGTCTAGGTCTCCTATAGAAATTTCTAAAGGGTGAATCTTTAGAGTTCTAGATAGTCTAGGTAATACACTATTATGTTCATCAGTGTCATGTTCTCCTAAACTGGACTGAATTTTATTTATATCTTTTTCAAAATCATCTTTCAAGTTCTCTAGTATCATGTTATCATTAGAGTCAGATTCATCAATTTGATCTTTCCTTTTTTCAAAGGGATCAGATTCATCAAATTTCACATGAATTGATTATTCAACAATCCTTTATTTTTTATTAAAAATTATATAATCTTTAGAAGTTGTAGAATATCCTAAGAAAATACCTTCATTAGATTTTGGATCGAATTTACCAATATTTTTTTGGTGTTCAAGGTGTAAACCTTGCATCCAAAAACTTTAAAGTACTTTACTTTTGGTTTTCTATTATTCTAGAGTTCATAGGGTGTATTTTTAAAAATATGTCTAATTAAAACTCTATTCATTATATAGTAGGATGTACTTATAGCTTCTTCCCAGAAATAGGTAGGAAGATTGTATTCATTTAGCATAGTTCTAGCCATTTCCTGAATAGTTCTATTTCTTCTTTTAACAATCCCATTCCGTTGAGGTGTTCTTGGTGCAGAGAAAGTGTGTTTAATACCTAAATTTGAGAAAAAGGTATTGAATTCAAAATTCTCAAATTCTCCACCATGATCACTTCTTAATGAAATTATTTTAAAATCTTATTCATTTTGAACAGCTTTGCAAAAACATTCAAATATAGTAAAAGATTCATTTTTATATTTTAGAAAATAAATCCAAGTAAATCTAGAATAGTCTTCAACTAAAACATATACATATAATTTACTAACCAAACTTGATATTATTGAAGGTCCAAACAAATCTATGTGGATAAGTTCTAGAGGTTTAGATGTAGAAATTTTGTTAACATATTTAAAGGATGATTTGTGCTACTTCCCAAGTTGACATGCATCACAGAATTTGTCACTATCAAATTTAAGACTAGGTAATTCAAAAACTAGTTGTTTCTTAGATAAATTATGTAAAACATATATATTGCAATGTCCAAGTCTTCTATGCTAGATCCAGAATTCATTTATCTTAGAAGTTAAACAATTTACATTTTATTTACACAAGGAATTTAAGTCCAGAGTATAAACATTATTAGTTTTGGGGAATCTAAATTTAAGCAATTTACCTTTAAAAACAGAAAAACAGTTGTTAGAAAAATCAATAAAAGAACCATCATCACATAGTTTAGAGATACTTATCAGGTTGTGTTTCAATCCTTATACATAGAGTACTTTATTGATTGAGACAACTTATGGATCTCCAATAGTTCCAATTCCAATTATTTTACCTTTGGCATTGTCACCAAATGTTACTAATCCTCCATCCTTTTGAGTTAATGTTTTAAAGTTTGATGAGTTCCCACTTATATTCCTAGAGTATCCACTGTCCATATACCATATTTCAGTTAGGCTTCTGTGACCTACTTCCTACAAAGGTATTTAAACAAAATTTTGTTTTGGTACCCATATTCTATTAGGTCTAGCAGTGTTAGCTAGCAAAGATCTAGAAATCCAGACATTTTTTGTTTTTCTATAATTAATATAATCATAAAAACTGCTTGCAACACAATATTTCCTAATCCCACTTATTTGAGGTTTCTTTAAATAACAGTTTTTAGATATGTGATCTTTTGTTCCACAATAGTTGCAAATTATACCTTTTGTACTTAGAACAAAATAGTTCTTATACAGATTTAGTTTCTCACCTTTACTAGATATTCCATATATTTCTTTTTTAATCACATTCTTTCCAAGAATTTCATTTAGTGAATTTTCTACTTTTGTAAAAACAAGAGCTGCATTTTTGTATGTCTCTACTTCTATTTGTAGTGTTTTTATTTTAGTTTCATTATCTGTACAATTTGTGTTTGATGATTTATATTTTTCAATTAACTCTTGATGTTGTTTTAACAGAGTCTCTTTCTCTTAAAACAGCAGTGCAAATATTTTTAGTGATTTATATTTCTTAAATAATGATTCATATTTTTCTTCCAGTCTATTGAAGTAGGTTGCAAGTTTATCATTTGAGCAACTAGAACTAGAATCAGAATCAGATGAGTAATAAGATTGTACCTCATCAACTTCTGTCATAAAGCACATATTTGCTTTTAGATTTGATTCTTACTTTTCCGAGTCAGACTTTGATGAGATGCTGGAGTCTTCAGAAACACTCCAAGTATCTTTCATTGCTCTTTTGTCTTTCTGGTCATAGTCATTGTTTTTGAAAAATTTCTTTTCCTTTTCTCCTTTTAATTGAGGACAACCGGGTCTTATGTGACCCATCTTTTTTGAATTCATAGAATTTGACTTCCTTTGGATCTTTTTCATCTTTCTTGAAGGATTTTATGAATCCCTTCTTCTTTTTGTAGAATTTACAAAATTTCCTGGCTAACTGAGCCAGTTCCACATCTGAATTAGATGAATCAGAACATTCTGGTTTCCTATTGATCTCTTGCTTCATATTTCTGCTCTTCTTTTGGGATTTAACTTTCAAAGCAATATTTTCTATCTTGATCAAGAATTTATGATCATTTTCTTCATCTTTCATTTCAGCTTCATACATCCTCAAGGTTCCAATTAATTCTCTCATAGTTATATCTTTGAATGGTGATGATTTCCTAATGGCAGCTGATATTCCATTCCATCTAGGTGGTAGTACTCTTAGTACTTTCAAGGCTTGATATGCTTGTTTGATAGGATCTCCCAAGGTAGAGATGTTGTTGAAAATCTCTGTGATCCTTCCATTCATCTGAGTGATACTTTCACCATAAAGCATTCTAAAAGTATCAAATTTCAGTTTTGATGTATCATACCTCATTTGTCTGACATTGTCGGTTCCTTCATAGACAACTGCAATTGTCTGCCACATCTCATATACAGTAGGACACTGAGATACTCGATTGAATTCATATGGTCCTAGACCATAGATGATAGAATTCATATCTTTTGAATTTATGTCATACTTTTCTTCAGTTGCTGCACTCCATGTTTTAGTTTTCTTATGAATTTCATAAGGAGTAAGATTTTTTTAGTAAACTATGTATCCAAGATTTTTCAGATATATGATCATCCTCGATTTCCAACATCCATACTTTTCACTATTGAAGTACGGAGCTCGAACCATTGACATTCCCTCTCGTGTATTAGCTATTGTGCTCTGATTATAATCCTTTAAAACTTTCAGCTTGTTATAGCTTTATCAAAAGAAAAAACTACCTTTGATACCAATTTTTGGATCGGGTTATACCAAATATGCACAAGAGGGAGGAGGGGTGAATTGTGACTTTTAAAATTTCTTCTAAAATCATGATGATTTCCAAATCTGTCCTTTAATTTTATTAGAATGTTTATGCAGTGGAAAATAAACAGATTGAAGGATGCACATATGTATAGTGGTTCAGGGAACAGAATTCCCCTAGTCCACTCCACCAATGCTCTACTCCACGAGCTTAGTATTTCACTATTTGGTCCTCTTATCAATAGGCCATCCACAACCGAGTGCAGAAAGTTGACACATTTACAAGATTAGGCTAAAAAAATCATTCTGGTTCATGCATAGAACCAAATACACAACTTAGTATGATAATCCGGTTACTCAAAATGAAAAGAGTATTTGTCTAAAAATAATTTCCAGTTGTTGTTCAAAGTTGGAATAGCACACGACTGACAGTAGATGAATCGTCGTCTTTAGAAAAGATGTTCTTCAGGTAAGAGCAGTTCTGAGTCGATCTAGTCGCAAATAGATCTTGAAATAAAATCAGTAACTTTAACAACAATAGATTCACGATAGATCTTTGATGTAGAATAATAATCTTTAATGCCTTTCCTTTTCTTTAGAGAAATAGAGTCTGATAGATCTTGGTAGCAGTAGATCTATGTGACTCGTATAACTCTGAAAAATAATTGTAGTCGAAAAACTCAAGAGCTTGTTCTTCTAATCTTTTTCGTGATGATTCGTCTCTCTATATTTAATTCAAAAATAACACACATATATAAATACAAGCATTTTCCTTTCAAATTTAGATCCACAAATGTTGCCTTAAGAATTATGATATTCAAATGTTTGAATAACAGAGAAGTCGTAACTTCCCTTAATAATCGACATGAAATCCTCCTCTTAAATCGATCATTTGAATCACAAATAAATGGATTTAAATCAGTCAAAGACATTCTTTAATATCGGGCTTTGAATCTGTCTTGAAGTCAGCCCGATATTCTGCATAAAGACCGTTGCACGATAAAGGCGTATTTTAAATCTCCAATGCTAAACATAGGGTTGATGATCTATTCTTCAAACGTAAGGTTGATATCAAATGTAAGGTTGATCATCCATAGTTTTCTATTAAAATTTCAAACATATGGTATATTATCCATACTTTCCTCTTTAGAAAAACGTAAGATACATGATCTATACTTTTCGATAGAACATAAGGTTCATTATAAAAGTAAGGTTGATGGTCCATACTTTTATGAAGAAAACTTAAGGTTCCATACTTACGTAAGGTTATTATTCTATACTTTTCTAATATTACAAATGTAAGGTTCCTTTACCATACTTTTCCAATAACTTATGGTTGATTAACCATAATTTTCTGAACTCCCGTAAAGTAAATGTAGAATTTTATCCTTATGCCACTCTCTTCAACGTAGGGTATGAACAATGTTTCCAGAACACGCTAAAATGATTTCAGAACACTTTTTCAAATATTCAACGCGTATTAAACGCTTTAATATTATTCCTAAACAGAAATATAAAGAATATTAATTTCCTAAAATATACTCATAGTAAAATCATTAGAATAACAAACAAGAGTATTTGTGAGCATCAAAATCATCATAAAAAGATAGAGTATTGTTGAAACAATACATGCTCAACACCTTCTTCCCAACATGTGATTTTTTGTTCTTCCACTTCAAATCGCTAAGTTCTAACTGAGTTTTATGTTCTTCTTGGATTTATTTTTCCTTTTTTCATTCGGATTGATTTAAAGACATGGTTGTTTTTTGTTTTTTGTTTTGATTTTCCCTAAACAAGTTCTCCCTCTTCTTCTTAGCCTGTGAACCATTCTTCCCAACCAGCGATCCATCCTTATTTCAAGTAATGTTTTGTTCTTTCACTTTAAATCCATAAGTTCTAACTGATTTATATGTTTTTTCTTGATTTATTTTTCCTTTTTTCATTCAAATTTATTTAAATACAAGTTTGTTTTTTGTTTTGTGTTTTGATAAAAAATTTTGTTTCTTGATGATTTATTTGGAGGTGTTTTTATAATATTTTAGTTATCTCAAAAGTTATTTATAATTATAGGGAAAGTTCAGGGCCATGTCGTGTGTGCAGTGAAAAATAAAATAGCTATTGCATTACTGGGAACTCAATGAGGGGTCGAATGGAGGGGTTCTCCCAAGTAAACCATTATGTACCCAGTGGAGATGTATTATGTATACAGTATCCCAATGATAATTTTTTAAAAAAATTAATTAAAAGAACAAATTTTGTTTAAATAAATACCTCATCCTCTTACTCTATTTTTAGTTCTATCAAATATAGGAGTCACACAAGTATCCCTCTACCCTTATGCTTATTTTTTTATACCTCCCTTGAATCTTGTTTTTTTATTAATCCATCTATAAATTGAGTCTCCTAGTTGTGATTATTCCATTTTGTTATATTTTCTCATGCCATATTTCTTTTTACCATCACAAATCCCAAATGTTTGTGGGTTTTAATCTTCTATTATTATTCTAGGACATCGAAGGAGATTCATCCCATTATAATGGGAGAGTTTTCTCTGGATTTTCTACAGTGGATGGTCCCTTAAATTCTCTCTAAACTTATATTCATTTTTATTATCAATATGATGGTGATATAGGGAAAGTTGGTTTTTGTGATAAGAAATTGAGTCTTTATTCTAGTTGTGTTCCATAATTATGTTAAGTCATGGGGGGATGCCTATAATTGGAATTAGAACTCATAGAAGGTTCCTATCCCCAAATTGGGTCCTATATCACCTTGAGAGGTACAAAAATGTGGTGTTTGGAAATTCTATCTTGTTTAAACAATAAGTGCATTTGATATATGAATAGTGTATGTAGGAGAATAAAGAACAAGAGAGCCCAAGGTTTTTAAAGTAGTTTGGATTCAAACGATCATACATCAACTCTTAAAATTCTAATCCATAATATATAAATATAAACTATAGAAACTCAACTTTTGAAAGAGAGTAAAAACTCTTTACAACCTTTCATTTTTGAACTGAGAGGCACAAATCCAAATAAACATGGATCATAAATAAAAAATAAGGGAAAAAGGATATAAGCATAACATATGACATGAGTCATCATAATATGGTGAAAGTAGTTGGTGGAAGATGTTTTGTAGTGATGCAGTAATGATTGAAAAAGTATTTAATGATATATACAGTCTATATTATTATTTGATTTTTTTTTAATTTTTTTATCTCTATAATACTTGATAAACCGTGATAATATTATTTTTTATACATGTTATTAAATCTTGGGTTTTATTATCAAATTATTGAGAGAAAATATAGTGCTAATAGGGGATGTTTCATAACTAAGATATAAGGACATCATCCACCAATATGGTTTTTATACAATAATTTTTCATAACATCCACTATGTTTCACATAATCACTAAATTTATTCTTTTATGATGACACACTAAATAAACTAAATTGAAATAAATTGATTAGATACTAAGAAAAATAAATTGTTCTAAATTGACCAAACTAGTCTTGAAAATAAATGAATTAAACCTATCAACCCTTTACACATTGAAACCCAACTGAACTAACAAATCCCATCGATATCAAAACTGAACCGACTCGTCCAAACCGACTAAATTGAATTGTAATGACTTGATTTTACCCAAGTAGACTTTAGTGGACCCTAAAAACACCAAACTACATCAAATTGAACTAAAATAAAAAGAAGTGAACTAAATTGAACTTAACTAAAAGAAATTATATAATAATGATAAAAAATGAATTGAGTTGAACAATCTTTAATAAACCCTAATAGACATGAACCAACCGAATCCAAATAAAATAACCAAACCCAACCAATATCATGGTATTATATTTATAGTTGAATTCAATATCATGGTTTTATATTTATAGTATTTTGTTATATATATAGTATTTTGTTGTCTTTTATATTATGATTCTCATATAGAGTAGCATATCAGTTATGGTTTCATATAAAGTGAACAATTGTCGCTTACTTAAATATATTTTTGATTAAAATTCAATCTTATTGAATTGATTTCATGAAATGACTTGTAAATTTTTTTTACAGAATGGATAGAAGTCGGATGTATGAAACTAATCAGATCTAAAGTGATTTTCAAAACAAATTGGAGATTTTTTTAGATTTTTCATTTGACAATGCTTTAGATAGTGGCCACATACAATTCCCATATTATAATTGTGTTAGAATACATTGGTTGATCCATGAAGAAGTTAACTACCATATAACCAAATATGGTTTTCAAAAAATCTACCATGTGTGGTATCACAATGGAGAGAAAATAGAATCTTAAAATGTTGATGATCCAAATGAGAGGATTGGATCGAAGAATTTTTTACATGAACGGTTTCTGTTTATTTTTCATAATGAGAAGGAAAGGATTTCGACCCAAGAAGACTTTGATACGAGCACACATGATGCATATAATAAAAATGATGATGTTAATAGGGTGAAAAAAATGAATGATGTTGCCATGACTCTATCATATCACCAATGTAGTAAAATGAAAAAGCTGGAATTTTTAATCTAATTATTTCCTGGGAAAACCATGTATGATATTTATATTACTGCCATTGATTAAATTCTTACCTTCATGAAGGAATTTCTTCTAGATGATGCAGATATTCCTTCAAACCACTATATGACATGGAAGTTAGTTGAAGAACTTGGATTTTCAAAAATAAAATTCATGCTTGCCTAAAATATTGAAACTTATTCTGGAAGGAAATTTCTGAACAGAATGATTTTATAAAATGTGACACATCCCGATAGAAGCCAAAATCTGATAGAACACCATCTAGTGTGCCACAGAAAGTAATGTGACACTTTCCATTGATCTCCAGACTCCAATTTTTTTTCATTTTTAATGAAATATCAGAAAAAATGCGATGAAATGATACTGGGAAAAAGAAGAATAATGATGATTTGGTTCACCATGTAGATAGATTTTTGTGGAAGAGATTTGATGCTCGATATCCTAATTTTGCAACTGACGTGTGTAATGTGAGTTTGAGTCTTTCATGTGAAGATTTTAATCCATTTGGGAAGATGGTTACTTCATACAACACATGGCCGATTTTCATAAACATTTATAACCCTCGCATGCTTGTGTATAAAAAAACCTTTCACTTTCATGAGTATACTCATATCTAGACATTCTGATCCTAGTAATGATATAGAAGTATACATGAAATCTTTAATAAAAGAGTTGAAAATTCTTTGGGATGTGGGTGTACGCACATATGATGCATGTTCGAAAGAAATATTTCAGATATGTGCTACGCTTATGTGGATGATCAATGATTTTTCTTCTTATACAATGATGTTTGGATGGAGCACGAATGGAAAACTATCATGTCTTGTTTTTATGAATAATGCATGATCCAGAAGGCTAAAATATCATCGTAGCTTCAGTTTTATGGTACATCGATGATTCTTTCCAATGTACCATCAATATAGAAATAATCATCAAAGATTTGACAATACCATAGAGACCGACGATCCACCTTAGTGTATGTCTGGAACCGATGAGCTTAATGAATTGCAAGATTTCAGTTTTTCATTTGGGAAGGGTCAAATCAAATCTATAAAGTGGAATGTTTCCACTGAAATCTATTACAATTGGAAGAAGAGGAGTATTTTCTTTGAGTTGCCTTATTGGTCAACCAATTTGTTACATCATTACTTAGACGTAATTCACATTGAAAAGAATATTTGTGAAATGTTTCTTTTGATTATTCTAAATGTCAAGGGAAAGAGAAAAGATGATTTATGATCTCGGCATGACTTGGTGGATTGGGGAATCATACCGGAATTGCATCTTGTGTGTATCAGTGAAAATAAATGGAATGTTCCATGTGTTTCTTATGCAATGACACATGTAGAAAGAAATCAACTTCTAAAAATACTAGAGACTATTAAAGTTCCTGATGGCTATTCAAGCAATATATCAAAACGGGTCAACAGAAGAGAGTTGAATTTAAAATCTTTGAAGACTCATGATTATCACGTCCTTCTATATGAGTTTATTCTAATAACAATCCGTCATCTTTTGTACAATAATATAAGATTTTTAGTTATTCGGTTGTTCCATTTGTTTAGAGATATTTGTGCTAAGAAGTTGTCCAAGTCTTTCTTGTAATTTTTTTTACAGAGACATCATTAATTTTGTGTGAGTTAGAGAAAATATTTCCTCCATTATTATTTACATGCATGCTGCATCTTACTATCCATATTACAAATAAAATACTTCTTGGAGTACCTTTTCTTTTTCTTTGTATGTATCCAACTGAAATAAATATGTACACATTGAAGTCTTATGTCTGAAACAGGAACATCCTGAAGGTTCAATCGTGAAAGGTTACTTGGCTCAAGAATGTATGGATTTCTACTCAATGTATTTTTCTGATCTTACTATGAGAATGAATAGATCAACGAGAAATGAAGAAGAACAGTATGAGAAAATTGAACCCAATTTTCCATCACTTCCTCAAAGAGGAGGAATTCCTGGATCATATACATTGACAACATTAATCCTTGAAGAGAGAGAGATGATACATCACACAGTTTTGTTCAACTTTGAATTATTCGATGAATACATCAAGTAAGTAAATTTAACATGCATATATTATCTCATATCATGTAATTTTACATATTTGTTAAACTATTTCTATTTTTATTTATTGGGAACATAAAATAATAATAAATAGAAATCATTGTTTTTTATCTTTGAGAAGGAAAGAGAGTTGGCATAACAAAGAGTTTTCTGCTTGGTTGAAATTAAAGGTAAAAATATTACTATAATAAATTAATAAAATAAATATTTAATTAAGTTTAATATTCATTTATATTTAAGGTATTGAGTTTTCCTACTGACTCTATCTCTGAGTAAATAATATCTTTGAATTTTGGTTGTAATACCGTGGTTTGTGACTGTAAATCAATTGTGATCAATGGGGATAGATTTATTATCACTGAACGAGCAAAGGACATGAGAACACAACATGATGGTGTTATGATAACTTCCACAACAAACTGTTATTCCAGTGCATCAGATAATATACCTTGATTTGAAAATGTAGTTTATTATGGAGTCGTTGAAATAATAATAATATTGGATTATTCATATCATGGTTGAGTCACTATGATGAAATGTCAGTGGTTTGATTCAGTGATGAGGCATGAAAAATTTATTGATTATTATGGATTCTGAGTTATTGACATGACTCACAATCTTGCTACTGATGAACCATATGTATTGACATCAATGTCGTAACAAGTTTTTTTTATGTAAAAGATCATCTTCAACCTAAATTTGGCGTGATTATTGAAGTAATTCTAAGACATGTTTTTGATGATGGTGATGATGGAATTGATACTATCCCTACTATCATTGGCTCTGATCCATTTATTACTTACGATGACCCCAATAACTCATTTTTTATAGTTTATTATGAACCTTAAGTTGTGGTGGGAAATATATAGAATCATCCATCTGTGTTCTCAGTTCTTTTGATTTAGCTCAACTTGGTTTGTTAAGGTTGGTACTATTCAAATTGATTTAACCCCCCTGAATGGCCATAAGGCCTTCATTTTTATTGATTTTTGATAACCCTCCTTTCAAGGGATGAGGGGGAACCCTTACAAGGCCCATAGCCATAGATATTACTTGGCCTGTAGGCTTAAGAGATTACATGACCCGAAGGTCTTAGAGAATTCAATCAAAGTATAACTACAAGGAACTGCCCCTACCCAACATCTGCATCATGATGATAGCTCTTCACCTTCACATGGCCATCTGGATAGGATTCCCGTGCAAGAATAGGTTAGTCCCGATGGCATAGCCATACCCTCTCATTCTTTTAAATCCATCTGGTTATGCTCTGGTGAGTGCACTGCTCTGAATCCTCCTATGGGGCTGCTCCTTTTTTGTAGAGCTTGTCTGGGGAAACTGCACTGATCATGTGGCCTGAAGGCCCTGAGGTGGCCCAAATCCATTAAAGGTGGCTTGAAAGCCTTACTGCCCTGAAGGCCTGGGTGGACCGAAGTCCTTAAGGACTCCAAGCCCAAACTAGTGGCCCAAGGTGAATAGTTCTAGCTGCTACAGTACCAAACAGTACCTACTACAATAACTACTATAGTACCTGCTACAATATATGCTATAGTACTACTATAGTCCCTGCTACAGTACTGTTACAGTGCCTGCTACAGTACTAATATGGTCCTAGAATTATTCCTCCACCTGGTTTCGAACCTGGGTCTCATGGATGCACTTAAAGAGTCCTCACCAACTGGGTTGAGGCTCATGTGCACTATTCAAATTGATTTAATATTGATTACAAATATTTTGTATCAGACTTGACCTTAATGTTAATTTTCAATATTTATTGGTTTCTATTTTATTTGGTTAAATAAAAATCTTTAAATTAGAGTTTTTATCTTCATGAGGTAGTTTGGAAAAATAAATATAGATGGAAATCATTTCGATTACTTCTGTCTTGGTCTAAAATTTTATAGCAGCCACTAGAGGCATGAGTATGCTTAGATAGACTCCCTTGTATGATGGAATTCTATAATATATTAGTTAACACTATCCAAAATTTCATTGTGGTACTTCACTAACTCCCTATTCTTGTCGATTTTATCCAACCATGATTTATTCTTTGATCCTCTGCTTCCTTTGATTTCATTCTAGATCTGGGTCACATTCTAGTATCTTATTGTCTTTGGCCCTGGTGGAGTGTTCATGAATAAAATATTGAAATTTCCATGAGATAAGACATTAGTATTGTCTTTGTCCCTAGTGTATATTTTTATAGATCATTATTATTGCTCACTAAATTATCTCTATTAGGTAGCTTTCACTTATGCTTCCACTTACAGTCTTTAATATCAACCTTTTTAATACTTCTTATAAATCCGCTTTCAGAATTCAATGTCATTTGAAATATTCATTACCAGTTTCAATAATATGATACTTCTTTACTTTCACATAAGTCAAAACAACTATCATCAATAATTTATTCCACAAATTCCTTTCTCATGATGCTTTTTCTTGAAGTCTCAACTTCCAAAACATGATACTTCATTTGGAATCACTTTATAAAATTTCAAAACATCTTCACTTTGATTATTCCAAATTCACCTTCCAGATCAAAATTCCTCTATTATAGTTTAGGTTATTAGCAATGTTATGTAAATATCATCTCCAACCTTCTCATTAATTTGTTTCATACACGAGCTTCCAAAAGAGTACTTTTCCAAAGCTTCCTTATGAATTGTAGTATGCATTTACCAATTAACTCAAACTCAACATATCTTCTAAAAACATAATTTTATGGATATAAATATATCTATATCTATGATTCATCCTTTATAAAGGGAACTTGTGGATATTATATTTAGGGTAGTCCAACCACTTCTTTCCTTGGGAAATCAGGTCTACAAAAACTCAAAACAAACAAGTGTAAGAGAATATTATAAACACCTACTAATCTCCAACAAAATTCTCGTCTACACAAGGGTATTTACCCTAACATAAATACCATACATCAATCTAATCATCAATAGGTGTGTATGTTCCATGTGTGAGTATAAAACTCATTAGTAAACAACTAACAATTCTGCTAATAAAAACTAGTATATATCTATATATATGAAATAAATGAAATGGAATTCATAGATATCAAATGTATACACTTGGTTGAATGAGATATCACTAGATATTAAAACACGACCAATTAAAGATCAACTACATGATAAATAAGGTCAATGATGTATCACATATATAATTAAAACCAGATGAATGAGTTATCACAAGTGGTGAATTGTGTATCACTAAAATAATGAACACCTACAGAATGATTTATCACCCATAGTGAATGATATATCAATGATCATATCTAAATAAGTAGAATGGATAATAACCTATGGAGAATGTATTAAAAATAATAATAATAAGTGTATGGTTGAATAGTACTTCACAACTATATAGGAAATGGTGAATGTATAATCAAAATAATTATAAGCATAACAATAACATAAACATAGCTATGATGCATGATTTATCCTCCTAGTAATTGGCTCAACCAAAACTGATTAAATCTTTAGGATACCCATTAACATGATGTTTTACACTTAGAATACATACATGAAGCTTGTAATCCCTCTACACCACTTAGAATGCCTTGTAATTCTCCATCCATCAAAATTTAAACTATATTATACCTATGATAAACATGAGAATTTGAATGTATTATTTATTCCATGACATGTATTCTGTTTTGATATTATTCCCACTAAATTTAAAATTATTTTTTTTATATCACTACGTATCTTGTATTTGTTTTGAAAAGTGGTATTCCTTAATTAAGTCATGTCTCGTATTTTTTATTGTTTGGATTACAAATTAGTTTTCCATTTTTAATTAATTCCATATTTGTTTTCAAATACTAGAAATGAAACCTATCGAGGAGATGCAAAGAAAAAGGATGATAGGAAATAATCACCGAATACTGAGATGGACGTTCTTCCATTAGTGCATGCTGTGAGTATTTTATTTCACACACACACACACACATATCAATAAAATATAATTTCAGGTGATTTTTTTTTAAATTTTATGAAGGATCCACTATTTAGGTGCCATTTATTCAACGAGAAACCTAGTGGTCCCAGTACTCAGGCCGGAGGTACGAGGGGGGTGGTACTAGAGATAGGCACTTTAGTCGTCGTACCTGATTAGACTCTATCTCTCCCACTAACATACCATCCACCACACATTCTGATCCCGCAGTGTCTTTAGGGAAACACATGAAATTTCAGCCACCCATGTTTTCATCAACATTTACATCTGATACTCCTCGCCCATCTATCTCGTATCCGATGATGATTCCCCTCCTCATCCATATCATGCATTTTTCCAACCATCCATGCCATATTCTTTTCCTTCTACTTACATATCTCTGAGCTTCTAAATTTCTTCTTTGAATTCTTCTTCGACATAGTTTGAGCCTGTGGAGCACATTGGGACTCACTCCATTTGTATAGGGTGATGTTCGTATAGTGTTTGCAGATCTAGCAGTGCCCATTGATCAGACTGCCGCATGTATATTTATAGAACCCTAATAAATTTTTTAACCATAATTTATTTTCTTTATAAGATGTATTGATATAATATTTGTTTTTATTCTATAATAACTAGATCTACTAATAGGCGGCATGGGCGTACACACATGCCTGTGGTGTGGAATTGCCACACACAGTTGATGGTGGACTAAAACAAAGACAACCAAATGATCGAAAAAACAGGGTGACAATATCAAATTTTTTTGGCGACGCTTGCTAAATAATCTGACATCATTCCCATCATCCTGCTCCCATGGAGACACTTTCCAAACAAAGTCAAAGATAATACTTAGGCACAAATATGGGTAAAAATATATATTGGATTTAATGTTTTATTATTATTATTGTATTTATATGAATTAATATTTTGGTTCCAGCTTCATTTTAATTTTCCCAATGGTGATGGTGTGAGGCCAGCACGACTAATGGAATTAAGTGATATTTGGATAGCCTATAAGCATGATTTGTACATTGGATGACATGAATTTATAGGTGATACCTATCATGGATGATTGTCCGATAAAACATTATTGGTAAATGATTACTCATTAGATGGGTTCCAAGTTTAATATATTAATCAAATATGTGGTTTTCAAATGAAAATATTCATATTTTTCATTAACAATTTATTTTTTATCATTTAATTTTATTTTGGAATAATCCAGAAAAAATAAAAAAATATTGACGCTAAAAAATACCTCAACACTTTGGGGTGGACTACGATGTCAGACCATGAGAGAAAGTAGACACGACAGTCATTTATAATTTTTATTTTGGAATTGAACGTTCTATTTTTTACTCCATAATTCATTAAATTTCTAAAGTTTTGGTAGAGTAGTGAAGATTGAATATCAACCTAAACCATACTAAATTGAAATAAACTGAACTAAATAGAATCAAATCAAACTATATGTTTTTGTTTTCATCTTCATTTAAAATTAATATCCATTTGATTTTAGTTATAAAATTCATTATTAGTAACCTATTTTAAATTATGGTTTCCTACATTCAATGTAACTATAGAGGGTGATATTGAATATTGAAGGACGAATGCCTCGAGAAAAATAGTTTTTCTTGAGCAGAAAGAAAAAAGATGGAAGTGCTGTCAATGAACTGATAAAGTTATAGATTGTAAGTTTTACTTTGATGATTTCAAATTTTAATATCTATTTTAACTTAATAATCTATTTATATTTGTAACATATTACTTTTGAGGCCCTTGATGCCTAGAAACCTGGCAATTTTGGGCCCAATGATCACTCACATCATGTTTTAGGTGATGAGAACCATGGAAGAGTACACCCCCGACTTGGGAAGAGTATAGTCTCAAAGAGGTATTGAACCACTTAAGGTACTGGTTTTAGTACCAACGAGTTGGAAAATGTTAATTCACGGGCAGAACAGGCCGAAAAAAGGGTCACACAGTTAGAAAAACAGAATGAAAGGGGAAACACTGAGTTTATGAAATTGATGACAATTTTAAGTTCATAACTTCCACCATAGAATGCCACAGATTGTGATTCATATATATGTCATCGATGCGTTCGTTATATAGTGCACCAGGTGGTATTCCTAGTGGTGGTTGATAAGTTTTCATTCCTGGTGATGGAAATAGAGATGATGATGGTGATGGAGAGGATTATGGTGAGGACGAGGATGGGGCTGAGGAGGAGGGTGAAGTCGAGGCGGAGGATGAGGGAGGGGATGAGGCCGAGGTTGAGGGAGAGGATGAGTATGAGGATGAGGATGGGGATAAGGATTAGGACAAGGATGGGGATGGGGATGAGGATAAGTATGAGGCTGATGATGATGGTGATAAGGGATGAATTGATCTGTTCTATTTTTGACTGATATTAATGTCATTTGATGTTTGATGATTTGCTGTAACTGAATATATGTGGGATATTTTTTATGTTTTTTTATCACATTTTATTTGTTCTATTATCATTATTTCTATATTGATTTTTTGGTATTTGATGTTTCCCAATTGGTTGCATTGCATGTTTTTTGTTCAGGATATTTTGTTGGTTTCATTGCAGGTTGAGGATGTTCTGTTGGTGTTTTGATTATAGTGGGAAGTTAGTTTCATTATTTCCCATGTTCTGTTTTAATTTATGGTAGTACTAAATGAAAGTGAATTATGTTTTTATGTTTTTACTATAGGTGCATTGCATTTTAGGTAGTTCTATTTTTTTGGTAGGGAATTATGTTCTGATTGTAGGTAGTTTTGAGGTGCATTGCAGGTACTCGGGTGTTGAGGTGCATTACATTGTAGGTAATTATTTATCACTAAGGGTATTATGAATTTTTAATTTGAAAAAATTTGGTAAGAAATTTTTCCCAACCACATTTTTCATGGTGAATTAATTTATACAGTGTTTATAGATTATAAAAAATGTCTCTAGAATCCATTAGTATTTTCACTCGAATGAGTCTCTTTTCTCATTGGGGATTCTATCCCCTATGGATATGTTATCCTTTTTCATTTTAGGTTGTTTTGTTTCATGAGGCTTCTAAGATTATTTTGGGTAATTATTATTTATAAATATTATTAAATCCACCTTTGATGTATCAACAAGTTTACCAACAATCCTTTACCTCCATATTTATGTAGTTTTTTCATTGAATTATTTATATAAAATTGAAACATATTTACCAACACCATAATTTATATGGTTATGGGATATCTATTCCTTGAGAATTATGTAGATACTTATCCATATGTTATAACACTTACTTTACCTCCAAAATGAGTCCCTTTTGAGGGAAAATCATCTCTAAAACCAGAGTGGCATTACATCTCTTCTCAGTTATTTTGGAAGGTTTACTTTAAGTGGATTCATATTTTTTAACTTATATTCAAACTCCAAGAACTTTATATTAAGGGAATATTTCTCTACATCAACTGAATCCAATGTCTCTTACCAGTTACTATAAATCTTATGAATTGGTTCATCATGTATCCTGCTAACCTCTTGTAGTGAACTAGCAATATCTTTCTCTCTCTTTTTATTCACATCTAGCTATGCATCCTTGACACTCTAAATCAATTTGTATAGATCCTTCAATGCATGGAGTGCTTATAAAACAAAAAACATAAAGTCTTATTTATCAAAAACTATTATTTGAAATTATTATTTAATTATAGACATATTATCATTGGAAATTAAAGCTGTTTCACCCTTGGATTTCACCAATTTTGAGAGGGTGTTGTCTTCTAACCGGTTTAACGAATGAAATTTCCATAAAATCAAAAAGGTCACCATAAAATATCCTCATGTTGGACCTCCAATATCACAGAAACGTCACCTTCAAATGATTATATTACCTCTATATAACATCTGTTCACATAGATTGCTATAAATGAAAAAGGTCACCTTGGGGGGGGGGAGCCTACTACTGGATAGAAGCTTCCTTAAAGAGGGGATATATCCCAGTGTTTCAAAAGGGATCCAAGGTCCCCCACAAGGAATATGGTGCAAATATTAAAACATATACATGATCATGTAATACCTTCCACATGGCCATTGTTCCTAGTTATCTAGATACTCTAGCATCCTGATACCAAAAACACAACCCTCACTTTCCCTCTTTGGTCAATTTCTCCCCACCCCATGGAACCAATTGTAAAGAAAATAAAATATCTTATCAGCCATCTTGCCATGGACAATGAGCCAACCCAAACCACTCCACACCACTTTATCCCACTCCCCATTAAAAAAGATGCTTGATATTTTTAGATATTTAATGTTGATTACAATGGCACTTTGAGGCGAAGTGAACTTCTTTATGTCTGATCACATCATCGATTGGAACAACATGATTTAAAATGTGCCAGACCAAGAATTTTATCTTAGTAAAAATATCTTTACACCAAAGGAGGTCCTCCCAATCACAAACAGTCAGAAACACTTAAAAACATATTTCGGAATTTTCCACATCTTATAAATCTCTTCATCTCAATTCTCAAGAACACTTATAACTTATATACTCAAAGTTGAGTATTTTTCATGCACATACACAACCTTCTCACATTATATTAACTACAAGTCATTGAAAAAATTTATCCAAGTATTTTTAAACTTAGATCTCATGTTTCTTTAACCAAAAGAACCTTTTGATGGTTTTATCTATAGTCTCATATCTTTTAAATATTCATCCATAAATCCATGGATGGTTTCTTCAATCTCTCTTTAAGTAAGAATTCTACTCAATTTCATCACAACCCTTCATTTAAATACGTCTATAAAAATAAGTACCAACCATCAATAACTTATTCTAAAACATAATTCAAGTGTTGTAAATACTAAACTCATCAATCAATAATAGAAACACAACAAGGATATTTTTACATTTCTCAATCTATCCAGTGTTCTTTTCCCAAGTGTTTACTTTGGTGTGGATACCATCCTTGTTTTGGTGGATATCATCCCCTCCAAGTGCTGATACAAGTGGTTTTGAGGAACATTTCAGGTGTTGGGATGGTGAATATAGATGAATATTATATTATTTCCATTGAGTTCAGATTATACTATTTACATTTATGTTGAGTTTTATTATTTTTCCATGCTGGTATGATTATGATAAAAATATAATTTTTTTAACAAATGAATATATGTACCATAGGTGAATAATTAAATATGAAAAAATGTATACTGTAATTGAAATTAAGAAACTATATGTGTCGATAATGTTTCACTTTCCAGGGAGGGGTATAAAATTCGAGCTCAAGTGGAATGTTTTGATTTCTAGTGTAGTGTTTTTTCATAATTATAACATGAATAATTGGATATGAATGACTTATAAACATCTAAAATCATGAATTAGTTTTTTTGAATTATGTACATTGTATTTTAGTGTATTTTATGGTGTATTCAAGTGGCATGTTGTGCTTTCTAGTGTGGTCTTTTTCCCAATCATTGTATTGTATATTGTATATATTTTCATGTGTATTTTTAGTGTGGTGTTGTTTCTAGTGTAGTGTTTTTTATTGCATCGTATTAGTATTTTTAGGTGTTGTATTCATCATTATTCTATAGTGTTTTTATAGATGTTTGTAGGGTATTTTTAGGTGTTGTGATTTCCTGTGTGGTATTATATATATTGTTTGAATTGGTGTTTTTTTGAATTATGTACACTATATATTATGTATATTGTATTCTATATAGTGTGGTATTCTTTATTGTATTGTTTGTAGATGTCTGTATTGTAATTGCAGAGGCGTAGAGGGAAGGATTTTGTATGCTGCTATTTAGAATTGTGGGGTACTCTATACCAATGGTTTATAAATCATTGGTATAGTTTTGACAAACAGTATCTATACTAACGGTTATTATCAAACCATTTCTATAAAACTATACCAATAGTTTATAAACCATTGATATAGATTTGAAAACCGTAAGTATACCAACTGTTATTAGAAAACCATTGGTAGAAGTATATACTAATGGTTTATGAACTGTTGGTATAGTTTTAAGTCTCGATATATACCAATGGTTGAAAATAATCGGTAAATATCTATTATAATGGTTATCAAAAAACCACTAGTATAGTGTAATTTTCATTGTCCTATACCAACAGTTGTTGAATAACTGTTGGTATAGGCTTATACCTATGACATAACACCCAACGGTTTGGAAAACCATTGGTATAACCTATGTTTCTAGTAGTGGTATTAGGGATAGGTGATGATAATGGAATATTGGTTAAAACCATACCTGAATAATCCTCATGTGTGTCCAGATACAACTGAGCAAAGAAGCCCCATAAGGTTCCACTCTTGTTTCGAATCCAAAATAGGATGAGGTGGAACTTTACTATTAAGAGCATCCATGAAAACCTGTCCCTTTATTGGGGTGTAGGTGATGTCGAAATAAAATGTCTAGAGGTATTCCACCCATATCCTATACCTAATATTCAATTAATTTTGAGAAAATATATAGCTCGGGCTTTTATGATCATAAAATATCATGAACCACTCTCCAAAAATATAGTGTTGCCAACATTTGGGAGTATGCATAACTGCAACAAGATCCAAATCATGAGTGAGGTATTTATTCTTGTGCGGACGAAGATAAATAGATCCACATGCCACAATGTGATCATCTTGCATAAGCATGCAACCCATACCAACACCAAAAGCATTAAAGTACACCATATACCCCTTATTGGGATCAGGTAAGATCAAAATAAGGGCTGATGTCAGAATCCATTTTAACTCATAAAATGAAGTATGACATTTTGCATCCCATGTGAACTTTACCCCTTTTTTGGTAAGATCAGTAAAGGGTGATGGAAAATGAATTATATCGAGATTTTAAAGGAATATTATGCTTGATAGTGTATAAGTCACACAACACAGAGCCTAAATGAAACATGAAATATTATTATTTAATTATGATCGTTATAAACTAGCCGTTAAATTGCAAGATATTAATGAGATTAACTAGATTATAAAATATATATAAAGGTGTTAATTAATACAAATTTATTGATTAATTCTTAGGAAATAAACACTCAATTTTTAGTAAATTCGTTTTATTCTTTAAAAATACATTTTCTTCAAAAATGATTTTATTTCTTTTTGTGAGAAAATATTATAATTAATTTATAGAATTTTTTGAAAATTTATTTTATAAAAAGGATATAATTTTTCAAATCATCACATCAAAATTATCTAATGGTGAAATTTTGAGATTTTTATGAAAAGTTTGATTTTTTAGTGAATAGGGAAAATACTGATTTTTATTAAAAAATATTTTTTTCAAAGTAAAAATATATTTTTTATTAGTTTTAAAATTTAATTAGTTAATTTTGATTTATAATAATACAATTATGTTTTTGAAATAATTTTTATACCAAATTTTATTATAAAAACATTTTATATTTTAAAAGGGCATTTTTCTGAAAAATTGTTTTTCATCATGTTTTTTCAGTTTGATTTTAAATATATTTTTTCCACTTATAAGTTTTGAATCTTAAAAAATGGATTCAATATTTGGGATTAGGAGGTCTAAATTTTTTAAATAGGACCCTTTTATTTTTGGTTAATATGAATAGTAACTTTAGTAATTTTTCTCACCATGCTAAAGGGTAAATCGAGTAATTAAAGTTACAAATAAAATGATAAAGACTAGAAATTTACCATAACACTTACCTTAATCTTACTGGATGATTTAATTTCATCCATAATCATCAAATATTCAGTTATATGGCCTTTTGTTTCCATTTATATATGAATATGACTTTTATAATATTTTATATAAAGAAAAGAAAAAAAAATGTTGCACTCTTGTTTTTAATAACTATAATATTTTTATCATGGAGTCAAACAAAGAATATGTTATATTAAAAATATTAATTTGAAATATAAATGATTTATATTCATCTTGGTAATTTAATATTATTTTTAGTGAATAAATAATTACCTTAATTGCTTACATAACACTGATGTAATAATTATTCATTCATTGGAAAAATCAAATAAATAATATTAAAAATATTAAAAGTAATATAATTTGAAAGAATTAATGTGATATATGAATTTTTTAGATGAATATAACATTTTATGAATGTATTAAAATACTTGTTTTGAATTTCATTTATTATCTAGACGTTTTTAAAGTCAAAGTAATGAATAGTTCCAAAATTGACATTAATGATATTTTATAATAAATAATATTTTATTAAATAATATAAAATTACTAAAAAAAATTTCTTCATAAAATTGATTAGGATATGGTTGATAATATCAACCATGATTCATTTATGGGCCTTTTTTCTATCAATAGTAACTATATTGACTCTCAAATAGTAAAAAAACTCATTGCCATGGTAAGTGTGAAAAGGGTTAACGCACGGGGGGGGGGGGGGGGTTAAACCAAAATATAAGGTTAAATACATAGTAAAAACATGTTTAAATTTTTATCAAATGAGAGGAATTCAATCATACTTTATTCTATATTCTAAATTAATCATTTTTGAGTCATTTGGAATTGAAAACTAATTTATATTAATTTAATATTTTATGAAAGTTGAAAAGCGTTCCTCCCCTCTCTTATAAAAGGAAGCCACTTATTTTCATCTTTTAACACTTCAAAACCCATTTTTATTGGCCAAGATCTACCCAAATACCTTCCTAACATCCCTTAACACATTCTAGATACCTTATTTTGGGCAGAATACCAATATTAGAGGTCTTAAGGTGTTAAACAAAAAGAGATTTTCCAAAGAAGAGGTATATTTTTTAACTGCATGTTTTAGTTTTATTTTTTCTTCCACATAATTAAAATATTATTCAAACATGCTAAAATAATAGCACCCTTATACTCCATATTGATACACTATTATATTAATTAGATAACCTATATCCATCTCATGTACCATCAAATGAGAAATGAAACTATCATTTGTGTGTACGACAAACCATCGTCTCACAAACCGCTGTAATTAATTTTCCATCATAATCTATCATGATTATATTATAATTATGTAATTATTTAATATATATGATATTAATTTAATATTTATCCTTTTGAAAATATAATATATAATTTACCTTTTTTCCATTCCATTCACTGAAAAATGATAATGTCATTCGGGCGTACGTGTGGACTACCACTTCCACGAAGTGATGTGATTCATTTTCATCATCACATAACATGGATGATATTTATAAGTATATTTAAAGAATTAATATTCTTATCATTATTTAATGATAAAATAATATCCACCTTCTTTTAATATTGATCATTGAAAAATGGAAATGTTACTCATGCGTACGTATGACCTACCATCTCTATGATGTCAACAGAGTTTATTTTTCATAATCATATTTAATGGTTGGATTTAAAAGTAATTTTTATTTATAAAAATTGTAATTATTTCATAATTATTATTATTTATGTGATGAAATAATTAATTTTTTTACCATAATAAATCCACTTAAGTCATTTTGGACTTATGAATCGAATATCATCAAAACATTCAACGTGAACTTAAATGATTAAGTAACTGTTATAACATGGTAATAAGTGAAATAAAAGGAATAATAAACTTTAAAATAATTATAAATCAATTAAATAATTAACATATGTTTATTATCCAGGAAGATAAATAATGTACGTGATGGGTTGGACTCACGGTAAGAGACTTTCTTTTAAAAATCATTTTTAAAGTTTCCCTTAAAAATCATCTTCTTCCATGTTCATATTTTTTAAAATTGTTTTACAGATTTTTTTATATGGGAATAAATGATTTATAAAGGAAATTTTATGTCTCTTTTGACTTTATTTCAAAGGTTTTCAAAAGTAACTTTTCACAGAATATTTTAACTTTCTTTACAAAATACATAATGAATGTTCTATTTTGATGTATACAGTGACATAAACTATTCCTACCATCATAACCATTATTTGAAGTTTGGATTTATCTATAAGATTTCTTGTTTTATTTAAAGAAAAACCCTATTTCCATTTTTATGGGTATATTTTTATTAATTTTTTTAGAGAAAAGGGTATTTTGATATCCGAAAGTGCTTTGTACATGGTTTTACAATAGTTTTTCAAGGGTTTTATTCATGATATAGTCATTGAACATTATTTAAGAAGGGTTAAGCCTCATTATGGATCATGGGTGAGACTAATATTTCTTATATGATGGGTTCACCCAGATAGCTCTCCAATGCATTGGGTAATGATTATGTTTCTCAGAGAATTATATTAGAAGTCAATTATATGGTTATTATAATTATAAGGGTTCTTGTAAGGGTTATGTAAGGTTCTATAATGATGATTTCCCAAGGAAACTACATGAATTTTATATAATTTATAATTAGTTTTCAATAAAATCATTTATTTTTAATAGTTTTAATGTTTTTCACTCGACTAACTGTTTTCTTCATTTTACATCCATTATTGATATTTTTGTGCTCATCCAACATTTTTAAAATGTTTTTCACAGGGTTTAAGGATGGGTAAGGGAAATTCAGGGGCCAATTTGGAATCCTTAAATATATTACATAAATATAAATCGTGTTTTATTTTAATATATTTACATTATGAAAAAATAGATACTAATCAAAAGTGTCCACATTGTATTATATGGTTTTGTTTTGTATGAGTTATGAACTAATTCTCTAAAAATTTAAACCTAAAAAGATTCTCAAATGTAAGAGAATGAATTCTTATCTTAAAACTCAATATTATTAAATGCTTAAGGATGGTTTCCTACAATTGGTATCATAGGCCAGTTTAGATAACTTCAGAGGTTAAGATGTTATTTGAGTATAATTTAAAAGTCCTCTATAACCACAATGTTTAGGGAGATTTTTGGTTATTTTGGGATAAATATAAAGAGTTTAAGATATCACGGTTAAGGATATCTCAATGTTTATCCTCCCCACAATATGGTTTATTATTTTTGTATTAATATACTCACACTGACAATTTTGGTTTTAGTTAATGGTTGGATCCAGTAGCCCCCAAAGTAACAATGGATGTGAAGGAAAATACGATGGTTTTCTAAATGAGAAACCAAAGAAAAATGAAAGATTTAGTGAAAACTATTTTAGTTATTCTTCACCAGCTATCACGAGTTATGATTAACAACATGAACCTAGATGAGTTTCCCTGATGCATCAAATATTATAGAAGTGAAGATCCATATAATTTTAGGAGATAAATATCATAAAGGTAAAAATATTCAATGAACTATGTGTTAAAAATGTGGGAAGAAGAACCCAGAAAAAATGAATTAAAATGATGGGAAGATGTTTTGTATGTGGTAAAGGAGGGTATAAATCTATAATCTTCCAAGGAAAATTATGCATTTAGTTAATTCCATAAATAAGAATAAAGTTCATCCCAAGACATTAATTGAATGTTTTAAATATAGGAATCATGAGCATTATGAAAGTCAATATCCTAGGGGGAATGATCAAGAACATGATCAACAGGACTATAGAGATGAATGTTTAGCAATTCCTAATGCCATTATTTTTGAATATTATGAAAGTAAAAATTCCATATGAAAGGTATGAATTATATCTTTCTTTATTTTTTGATATTATTTAATCTTAGTACATGATTCATATTTTTGTTTATATAAATGAAGTATTAAGGAATAATATGGAGAATAATAGTTAATGCATTATGAATAATATTGAATGATTAAGGTATCTACATATAGGGATTGAGGAGTTAGGATGTAGTGATATATTTAACGATGATCATAAGATTAAAATTTTTAATACTATTTTGAAGTTTTATGTGAAGGATGTACTTTGAGATATATTTATTGAATTTCGATAGATGTTTGAGGTATATGTATCCCTTAAATTTGACATGTAAAAAATTTATTTGAAGAAGAATGGTTTTTTTATTTTGTTGGATATAAGTTTAAATATATTGATAACTTTTAGGTTTATATGATATTTGATGATTAATGTTATTTTTTAGGATGTTCATCATATATTTGAAAATGTTATAAAAATTATATCGATATAGTTTTATTAAAAGGGCAGCCTATAGGCCGATCAACAACCTGTCACATCTGATAAGGTCGTAGGTCTTGAACCCATAACCAAAGGATGTAAAGGGTGCATCACCTACCACCAAATTATGTGATTTACAGGTTAGTATGAAATTTTTTATTTATTTGAATGATTTGATAGATAAAGGTTAAGTTTATTTTGGTAACATATTTTTGAAAAATTGATTTAGTGATTAGGTGATTAATGTTATTTCAGAAGAAGTTAACTATTTTGGGAACCTTATATGATTAGCGTAAACATAAAATTATGAGATTTTATTTGAGGATTAAAGTTTGAATTATCTTTTGGAAAAAAATATGATTTTCATATGGATTTATGTTGACTCAGTTCATTTATAAAAATGATTAACATATCTTAAATATTATATGATTAGGGAATATACTTTTTGATACAATATATTTAGAGTGATTGATGTTATTTAGAGATAAATGTTAACTTTATCTTGGAAGAATATGTGAAAAAATCCTTATAATTTTTGGGTTTCAATATTAGTTTAGAATACTTCAAAAATTTTAAGGATAATTATTTATGGAATGATTTATTTTAAACTTTGGGTATTATTCTTGAATTTTAGAGATTAATGTTATATTTCTTCATATAAAGGTTTATTCATTTTGATAATTATCTTACATTGTGATAACCATTTTGGTTTTGGGTAATATATAGGTAAAATAGGAATGAATTGTATTTTTTTCTTATGGATTATTTGATTTTTTTAGAATTTGATTTTAGTGCTCCAGGATTAAAAAATTCATCTTGAAATACTCATTGTTTGGAGAAAATGATGAGATTGTGGTGGAAATTGGCTAAAAGATAAAATTATACTTGTATTTCCTTATGTTATTAGTCTAGATGATAAATGAATTTCTCAACTCTTGTAAAAGGGTCTTGAAATAAAAATATTATCTTATTAACATTATTTTTTATGAATTGATGATCTTTTTCACACCTCTTTGGTTTATGGTTTTATGGTTGTTAACTTTCTCATAATTATTCACTCACTTTTGATCAATGATCTTGGTCACTCTTCATCATTATTTGGACATTATTCTTTTATTCCAAGTCTACATATTCACATCCCACTAATGTTATCCTATATGGAAACATAACATGTCTTATTTCCAAATGATCTTCATACTTCCCTTTTCTCTCTTTTCAAGGGGAAGTTTTATTATCCCTATTTACGATGTGAGATTTCAAAAAATGTATTTTCAAATGTAAAAAATTTTATTATCAAGTTTGAGTTTAAATTTTTTAGGATGCAATTTATTAAGGGGGGATATAATATCTCAGGATTTTAAAATAATACTATGTTCGATAGCGTACAAGATATGAAACTCCAAACCTAAACAAACCATTAAATATTATTATTTAAATATGATAATTATAACCTAGTCATTAAATTGAAAAGTATGAATAATATTAATTAATTATGAAATATATATAAAGGTTATAATTAATTAAAATTTATTTATTAATTCTTAGGAAATAATCACTCATTTTTTTAGTAAAGTCATTTTATTTTTCAAAAATGCATTTTCTTCAAAAATGATTTTTTTGTGAGAAAATATTATAATTAATTTTTGAAACTTTTTGAAAATTTATTTGATAAAAATTATATCATTTTTGAAATCAGCATGTCAAAATTATATAATGGTTAAATTTTGAGAATTTTCTGAAAAGTTTAATTTTTAGTAAATAATGAATAATTCTACTTTTTATTAAAAATTGTATTTTTTTAAAAGTATTTACAAAGTAAAAATATTTTTTTAATTATTTTTAAAATTTTATTAGTTTCTTTTTATTTAAAATAATCCAATTATGTAATTTTTTAAAAAAAATTATTCTTAATTTTAGAATAAAAACATTTTATAATTTAAAAGATCATTTTTCTGAAAAAACGATTTTCATCACGTTTTTCAATTTTGATTTTAAATTAAATTCTATCACTTTGGTGTTTTATATCTTAAAAAATGTATTCTATTTATATAATGAGGAGGTCCAAATTTGGTAAATGGATCCATTTTATTTTTTGGTCAATATGAATAATAATTTTTGTTACCACAGTAAAGGGTAAATTAGGTAATTAAAGTTAAAAATTAAATGATAAGTGTTGGAGTTGGTGCCCTAGAAACCAACTTCTCTGTACTTTATGATAAAACTGTATTCATTGGATGAATATTAATAAACTCTTTATCACATCATGATTATTCTTTTACGTGACATAGTATGTGATAATGTCCTAAGAATAGCCGTCACACGAAAAGGTTATAGTGGATCCCTACTATGATGAGAACCCAAAAGTGCCATGAAATTATTCTTGAATATATATTCTATGGTCGGAGGATATAATTTGAAGGGACATAAATTATATAGGCTATTAGGGGTGGGGACTCATGAAACTTTGAGGCACATTCTCATGGTGTGTTCCCTTGGTAATATCCAAGAAGATATTATGAGAACAAGACCCGCCGGTAGGAAATCCAACTTCATAAGTGTCATTGGATGTTCTTATCTGTGGACGTGTGTATTGGTCCTTAGACTTTAAGATTATTATTAATGGGTATTATGACCCACAAACTTTGATGTATTGTCAAAAACCATGATGACAGATGTTTATGGTGATGTAGGATATGTTGGGTACATCACGAATAATACTGAATTAATGAATAACGAGAGAAAGGATTTTTCACTTCTATAGAAGTAGATATCTCTGGTCCTTTAATGGAGATGATATAGCCTATCTAAATCCATGTCCATGGTGTTCTCTAGGAAAGTTCAATTTTGCGAAGTCAAATAATGAGAAATCGAGCACATGGGTTGATGGAACTTGAATGAAACCATCTTGATTGGAGATATCGGGACAAAGGAATTATATTACACAGTAAGAATTCGTATGAGGTGACATGTCGTTGCAACACCAACTTATTTCTCATGGGTGCCTTGACCCGTTGCTAGACAGTAATCTTAAACTTTAGGAAAACCCACCTAATACCAACAAGAAAAACCCACCTAATACCAACAAGAAAAAAGCCTAGAGGGTCACACAATAAGTGTATCCAGTATCTCAGTTAAATAATTTATTTATTTAACAATTTGAATAAATATTATTCCCAGTTGTGGTTTAATAATTATTAAAGTATGTCAGATTGCATTTATTTCATCACTAGTTATTCAAGAGAATATATTGTGGAAAAAATATTTATTTATCAGCGAATAATGCATTTATATTTATTTAATAAATAAATAGTCACTATTCAAGGCCCAATAAATATTGAAGAGGATTGGAAGACCAAGTTATGGGTTCAGTGAGAAATAATATTAAATATTACTCAGTTAAATAATATTTAAATATAACGTGAAAGTTAATCATATGTCATGGAAATAATAGAATTGTTATTATTATTTTACATGAGGTTTCACATGGAATAATAAATTCAGTAACAACACCTGTGCTAATTATTTATTATTACCTAGTGAATTAAATTCCCCATTATGTTTTTATTATCTTTTTAAGAAAAAGGGTCATTTGACCGACTAACCAATCATTGTGTGCACAACATCCTTAGAAAAAAACTCTTGATCCTAGAGAACTATTCCCTCTCCAAGAATACTCTCAATAAAGAGAGATATAATCCTCCACCAGATCAAGGAGAACACTTTGGAAGCGATTCTCAAGGCGGTTAAAGGTAGACATCACAAGCGCAAGGATATTTTGCACTAGTACCCAGAGAATCATTCAGTGATGTACTGTGATACGTGGAGCACATGTGGATCACTGCTAGAGGATTCATATCCTTGGATTTTACATCACAACGAAGCCGCACCTCATACCCATGGTCGAATTCATCAATGAAGAAAGAATCACCTTGGAGGTAATTCTATAATATAATTAAATTAATTATAAACAAAATATGTTGATCCTCTCTTCTCAGTTATGGGTTCTTTCCTTTTTCTTTTATATTTGATTCAATTATGTGGATATTGGTGTTCATCATCACATTGATCCGAGATTAATCATCGATTATGAAAATTATCAACGTTGGGTACACTCCCATCCCACGCTTCCTCTACGCTCGGAACCTACAAGTGACATCAAAGGGGTCATATTTTCATTTATAATTATTTAAATAATTCATTGATGATTTAAAATTTAATAATTTAGTTTTCCAATTCATGTTTAATCGTTCTTGTAATCTGAATTTCAAGATCTGTTCATCCCTTATCATTTCTCATAGATCTAACAGAAACTATTAATTTTATGATTAAAATCAAATTGAGGATCTCATTAGGAGGCGACGACGGTTCTATCCATATAACACTAGAATACATGCCATGTAGTCAGATCTACACACCGTTTATTTGTGGTCAATGCATCAAGAGTAATTCAGAAATTACTTAAGTTGTGTGCATTAATGACACATGGTGTAGTTAATTCTTACACCACATGTTGACCTGGAAAGACTGGGGTCAGCTGGACTACACGTTGTATGGCCCACTGGACATGGCGTGTAGTCTCTTCGGGCCAAGGTTAAGTTATGTATCCTATACACGGATTGTCCAGCTAGTGACTGTGTAACGTGGAGTCTACATAATGTGTGGACCACTGGACACTCCATGTACTCTGAAGATTTTCAAAGTACACCTCACACATTATTTCCCCAGGTGTGTACTTCAGATGGACGATGAGGAGGGTACACACCATGTAATCAGATCTACACACCATGTACTGTTTCCAGATTATGTAGATTTTAATTTTTTAATTAATATATTATTTTACCTTTGATACATGTACCTTCGTATGGACGTAAAGCTAGGAAAGAACATGTGATAGGTGTTTGATATATATATTTTTATATATATATATGTTTACTTAACATTTGCATAATGTTAAAAGATCTACACATCATGTATGAGTTGTATTACAATTATAATTCTACGTGCATGCTACATGTCATAAAGAATAAAGTGTATACAAGTATAAATACATGCTGGGTAGTTTTTGATGGGTATTCACCTGGTTTCTTCCAAGGTACAGGTTATGTACAAAGTTATGGATGAGAATTTCAAGGAAATTCATAAAAAAAGATTAAGATAAAAAGGATTGATTAATTAAAGATAATGATTAATCAATTCAAGTGTAATTTATCTTAATAAGTACAATTAAAGAATTGAATTCTAGTTTTATTAAAATGCATAATTTTTTTTCATGTATGTGGATGATCATGAGATAGACCAGAACTTTGTATGTGATTGGTTCCATTTTAATTTATTTATTAAATTAAAATTGTTGGCCTGCGTGCCTTCTCCTCATTAATATGTAGGGCATGTGTGCCCATGGTTTCTTTTATTTAAACCCCATTTTACTCCTCACCTATGTGTGAGTTAAAATCATATGTAATGGATAGAGATCCCAAGTTAGTAGAGGCAGTTCAAGTTAGGAGCCGAGGTGAAACTAATCCAAGGAGATACAAAGGTGGACATGTGGAAAGCTATAAACAAAAACCTTAAACGATTCAAGGTGTTTCTCCCCTAGGTTAGGGTTAGTTTATCAACTGTTAGATAAACTAACCAATAGTAAATCTCATGATCATACCCTTTATTTTATTTCTGTCAGTTGTATGGTTATTCATTATGGATGTTTGATGCGATCACATAATTAATGAACTAACAATCATACAATATAAAACTAAAATAAAAATGGATTATGCATAAATATTATTTATACATGGTTAATCACTTAAGTATATCCCACTTAACATTAACAAGCATGTGAAAATATAATAAGTGGAAATTTACACATAAAATATAAATTACCTCAATTAAATATTAAGTCGGTATAGCCTTCCATTACTTCAGTTAGAATCGAACCATAGTTCAAAGTGCTTGACCAACCATAGTTGGAGAGCTTTCAATTACTGGGGAATTCTAATTTGAAGTTTTGGTTTGAATTAACTTAGTTTACATCAAGGTTTGACTACCCTATAAGTACTTGGTGTAACTGAGAGGCAAAGGTTGAGGAAATCCAAAATTAAGGATTTTAGGACTGCGAAGTCCAATCAACAAATCAAGGAGCTGTGAATTAATACATTTGGCATTTATAATACCTACATAAAACCTTTAAGTTTCTTGACCAACCGTAGTTGGGGAAATACAAAGGGAAATATGGATCCTTTCTGCTAGAATGTCCATGCAATAGGATATTCTAAAGCCAATGGTGAGGGCTATTGGGTTTCGAAAAAATAGTGGGAGACTAAAAGATATTAATTTATTTATTTGTCTATATTTATCAAGATAAACTACTAAAACTCTATTTATATTAAATTTTAGAAACAAAAATCAAAATAAAATCAAACATATCATTGCAACCCATACTAGAGAAGGAAAACCTTCTCACAAACACTAATTTCCAAGAGTGGAAAAGGTACCTTCGGGTTATCCTTTACCATGAGAGGAAACTTTATGTGCTAGAAGAGCCTTTACCAGTTGCACCTAGAAATGAGGTAAGTGAAGAGGAACTCTCTGTGTATGAGAAACATCCAAATGATGATTCAAATGTTCAGTGCCTCATTTTATCATTCATGACCAATGATCTCTTGAAGAAACATGAAGAAATGGATTCTTATAGCATGATGTCCACCTTCAGGATCACTATCAGGAGAAGGTGATACAGGAGAGGTGTGGGTTCTCTAACACATTGTTCACTACTAATCTTGGGGAGTCTATGATAGCTGGACAACATGTAGTCAACATTATTGGCTACATTGAGCGTCTAGACATCTTAGGGATTAAATTCTCAGATGTGTTGCGTATAGATCTTATAATATCATCGCTGCCTAATACCTTCTCTAATTTTATTGTGAATTATAATATGAGAAATAATGAGAAGAGTCTATTGGATATTATTACCTTGATTCTCCATGTTGATAAGGACATGAGACATGAAAAACCCATAGTCCTTATAATGAATAGGAAGAGGAAGGACTAGGAAAAGGGGCCTAAGATTTATAAACAATCTAAAGCCTCTGAGCACCGTCCAACCAATAAGAAGAAGATCTAGAGGTAGGGCAAGGAAAATGAGCCAATATGCTTTGCATGTGGTACGTTAGTCCATTGGAAGAGGAATTACACCCAGAGGCAAGGAATATCCAAAGGTTTATTCATTATCGAGTGCAATCTTTCCATTTCTACACATTGGGCATTAGATACATCTTGTTGGGATCACATTTGTATTCAAATGCAGGAACCAAGTATATTCCAAAAAAATTCCAGAGGAGAGGTGGATCTGTGAGCTGCTAATGGTGCAAGGCTGGATTCTCTTTCCATTGGTGAATACCACCTAACATTTCTGATGAGAATGATTTTGGTTTTACATGGATGTTATTATGTACCTAGTGTTACTAAGGACATAATTTCTGTATCGAGTTTAGATACAGATGGATTTATTTTCAAGTTCAGAAATAAATGTTGTTACCTTTATAAGGATAATATATTTTATGGTATGTCACATTTAAATAAGAGTCTATATGTATTAAATTACAAGAACCAAGTGTTGACAATTGATAACGAACAAAGTTCACATAACACATACAACACCCAGTTGTGGCATCACCTCTTTGGTCATGTAAATGATAAGCACCAGACAAAACTCTGTCGATATGGTTATTTAGACTCTTCCGAGCTAAAATCACTTAATAGATGTCACACTTTTTTACAAGGGAAAATGACCAAACCACCATTTGGTGGATAGTGTAAAAGGGCCATAGAGCTTCTAGGATTGGTACACACTAATGTGTGTAGACCATTTCCAGTAGAAGCTAGAGGTGGATATTCTACTTCATTACTTTTACTGATAACTTGAGTAGATATGGCTATGTATACTTAATGAGGTATAAGTACGAGTCCTTTTAGAAATTCAAGGAGTTCAAGAATTAATTAGAGAATCAGCTTGGTAAGAAGATAAAGAATCTTCGATCAGATTGAGGTGGAGAATATCTTAACCAAGAGTTCATCAACCTTTTACAGGAGTCTAGGATTCTATCTTAATTCACTCCACCTTATAAACCACAGTGGAATGGTGTTATTGAAAGGAGGATCCATACCTTGTTGGACATGGTAAGGTCAATGATGAGTCATGTAGATATTCCATTATCCTTTTGGGTATATGCATTACGAATTGCAACATACACATTAAACCAAGTACCAAATAAGGTGGAAAATGGGATTTCCTTCGAGCTATGGAGTGGAAAGAAATCCACTTTATCGCATACACCTATATGGGGATGCAAGGAATTTGTTAAGGATTTCTCTGGCAATAAACTATCACCCCAGGGCACGAAGTATATCTTTATAGGGTATCCTAAGGAAATAAAGGGTTACTACCTATACAACCCCTCATATAAAAAAGTGATTGTTGCTAGGCATGCTATATTTCTTGAGAGGGAGCACATCCTCAAAAATGATAGTGGGAGAAAGACTGACTTTGATGAAGTTGATGCTCAAGATACATAAGAGTTGGTACAAGAACAAGTTCCACATTTCACCATAGAAGAGGTAGTTCCTAAAACACAAGTACTGTGTAGGAGAACAAGAGAGTTAAGGGAACTAGAGAGATATGGTTTTCTTGTCACCAAGGAAGGTGACTCATTATTAATGGACAATGATGAACTTCTCTCCTACAAAGAAGCAGTAGAGATCTCAGAAGCTGAAAGATGGATAAAAGCTATAAATTTTTAAATGGATTCCATGTATCAAAACCAATTATGGGTTATAATCAATGCACCGGTTGATGTAAAGCCTGTTGGATGTAAATGTGTATTCAAAAAGAAACTAGACATGGAAGGTCAAGTTAGTACCTATAAAGCAAGTCTAGTGGCTAAAGATTTTAAACAACGTCAAGGAATTGACTATGATGAATCATTTTCACTAGTTTCCATGTTTAAATCCATAAGAATCATACTTGACATAATAGCTTTCCATGACTATGATATTTGGAATATGGATGTCAAAACTAAATTCCTTAATGAGAACCTTTAGGAAGATGTCTATATAACACAACCAGAAGGGTTTGTGACACCAGGTGATGCAAAAAGGGTATGAAAGTTGTATATATCCATTTATAGATTAAAGCAAGCATCCAGATCATGGAACATTTCATTCAATGAAGCCATAAGATAATTTGGTTTCATTAAGAATGAATGTGAGCCATGTGTTTATAAGAGGTTTAATGGGAATGAGGTCATTATACCAGTAGTGTATGTTGACGACATATTGCTTATTAAAAATGACATGCCAGTCTTACAGTCAGTCAAGGACCGGCTGAACAAGTGATTATCCATGAAGGAAATAGACAAAATAGCTTACATTTTAGGGATCAATATCATTCATGATAGATCCAAGAGGATACTTGGACTAATTCAAAGTACATACATTGACCAGATACTAAAGAGATTTAGTATGGAACAATCCAAAAGGGGATTAGTTCCAGTGTCACATGGTATACATCCTTCCAAGAAAATGTGTCTCCAAACACAACATGAGAAAGATAGGATGTGTAAGATTCCATATTCTTCAACGATAGGATCTATCATGTATGCCATGTTATGTACTAGACTTGATGTTTCCTATGCACTAAGCTTGGTAGGAAGATATCAAGCAGATCTAGGAGAACAACATTGGACTGATTTCAAGACTATACTTAAGTATCTGAGAAGTACTAAGGATATGTTCCTAGTGTATGGAGAAAAAGAGGATCTTGTAATCAGAGGGTATGCTAATGCTGGTTTTCAAATAGATCAGAATGATCTGAAGTCACAATTAGGATATGTTTTTTGTCTCAACGGAGGAGCTGTGTGCTGGAAGAGTTCAAAGAAGCCAATTGTTGCTGATTCTACAGCAGAGTTTGAATATATAAAAGCTTCTGATGTATCTAAGGAATCCGTTTGGATTCAAAACTTTGTCAAGGATATTAATATGGTGCCTAGTAGTAAAGATCATATTACATTGTATTGTGATAATACTGCAACAGTGGATCTTGCTAAAGAGCCAAGGTCACATCAACAGACAAAGCACATACTCTGAAAGTATTACCTCTTGAGGGATTTATATCAAAGAGGCGAAGTTGTAGTAAATAGAGTGTTCATGGAAGATAATGTGGAGGAACCATTGACTAAAGAACTATCTCAAAAAAATCATGAATATCATGTGAGAGCTAGCAGACTAAAGGTTATTGGCAGTTGGATCTAGTGTAACTGGGAGTCTATTGGAGTTGGTTCCCTAGAAACCAACTCCTTTGTAGTTTATGATAATCTTGTATTCATTTTATAAATATTAATAAACTCTTTATCAAATCATGATTGTTCTTCTCTGTGATATAGTATGTGATAATATCATAAGAATAACTATCACACTAAAAGGTCATAGACGATCCCTGCTATGATGAGAACCCATAAGTTCCATGACACTATTCTTGAATATATATTCTATTTCTAAATGATATAATTTTAAGGGACACAAATTATAAAGTCTATTAGAGTGGGGAATTAGGAAACTTTGAGGCACCTTCTCATGATGTGCGCCCTTTGTAATATCCATGAGGATATTATGAGATAAGACCCACCAGTTGTAAATCCAAATTCATAAGTGTCATTGTATTTTCCTATATGTGGATGTGTGTATTGGTCCTTAGACTTTAAGATTATTATTAATGGGTATTATGACTCACACACTTAGATGTATTTATGAAAACCATGATGACAAATGTTTGCGGCGAGGTAGGATATGTTGGGTGCATCCTGAATAATACTGCATTAATGAATAATGTGAGAAAGGATTTTTCACTTCTACAGAAGTATATATCTCATGTCCTTTGATGGAAATGATAAAGCCTAACTAAATCTATAGACATGGTGTTCTCTATGAAAGTTCAATTCCAGGAATTCAAATAATGATAAATCGATCACATGGGTTGATGGAACTTGCATGCAACCCGCTTGATTGGAGATATTAGGACAAAGGGATTATATTACATTGTAAGTGTTCATATTAAGTGACATGTTGTTGTAACATAAAATTCTTTCTATTGGGTTCCTTGACCCATTGCTAGACAGTAATCTTGGACATTAGGCAAGCCCACCTAATGCCAATGAGAAATAGGCCTAGAGGGTTACATACTAAGTGTATCCAGTATCTCAGTTAAATAATTTATTTATTGAACAAGTTGAATAAATATTATTCTTGATTTCGGTTTAATAATATTCAAGTATTTCTGATCACATTTATTTCATCACTAGTTATTTGAGAGAATATATTGCAGATGGAATATTTATTTATCGGTGAATAATGCAGTTATATTTATTTAATAAATAAATAGTTATTATTTAAGTCCTGATAAATATTGAGAAGGATTGACAGACCATGTTATGGGTCTAATGAGAAATAATATTAAATATTATTTGGTTAAATAATATTTAAATATAACATGCAAGTTAAGAACATGTCTTGGAAATAATATCATTTCTATTATTATTTGACATGGGGTTTCACATGGAATAATAAATTAAGAAAATATTCCTATACTAATTATTTATTATTACTAGGTGAATTAAATTCTCCATTATGTTATTATTATCTATTTAAGACAAGGGTTCATTCGAACGACTAACCAATCGTTGTGTGCACAACATACTTGGAGAAAAACTCATGAGCCTAGAGAACTCTTCCCTCTCCAAGAACACCCTCAAGGATGAGAGAAATCCTTCTCCACCGGATTAAGGAGAACTCTTTGGAAGTGATTCTCGTGGCAATCAAAGGTGGACATCGCAAGCGCAAAGATCTTCCATGCTAGCAGCTGGAGACTCCTTCAGCAACATCCATAGATAAATGGAGCATGTGTGGGTCACTACTAGCGGATTTATATCCTTATATTCTACATCACAATGAAGCCACACCTCATACCCATGGTCAAATTCATCAATAAATAATGAATCACCTTGGAGGTAATTCTATAATTTACTTAAATTAATTATAAACAAAATATGTCAATCCTCTATTCTCGGTTCCGGGTTATCTCCTTTGTCTTTTATTTTTGATTAAATTCTATGGATACTAGCATTCATCGTCATATTGATCTCGGATTAATCATCTATATTGACAATTATCAAAGTTGGGTACACGCCCATCCTCCACTTCCGCTGTGCCCTAAACCTAAAATAAGGACTAGAAAATGACCCTACAACTTATGTTAATATTATTGTATGAGTTCATTTAATCCATATTAATTGAATATTCAGTTATATGGATTTTTTCCCTTTCGGATGTGAATATGACATTTATAGTATTTCATGTAAGGAAAAGTAAAAAAAATTACACTCTTATTTTTAATAACTATAATATTTTTAACGTGGGTAAAACAGAGGATATGTTCATTTATAATAGTCATTTTAAATCTAAATGATTTTTCTTCATCATGGTAATTTAATATTACTTTTAGTGAAGAAACAGTTACCTTAAATGTTTACACAACACAAAAATAATAATTATTCAATCAATGGAAAAATCAAATAAATAATATTATAAATATTAAAAGTAATATAATTTGAAATAATTAATGTGATAGAAGAATTTTATATATGTATTAAAATATCTTATTCAAATTTCATTTATTGTCTTGATGTTCTTAGAGTCAAAGTAATGAATAGTTACAAAATTGACATTAATCATATTTTATAATAAATAATATTTTATTAAATTATATAAAATTAATAAAAAACTTATCTTCATACATTTTATCAGGATATGACTAATAATATCAACTATGGTTTATTTATGAGCAGTTTTTCCATTTATAGAAACTATATTGGCTCCTCAAGAGTAAAAAATATTATTGTCACTGTAAGTGTGAAGAGGGTTAATTGGGGGTTAAAACCAAAATATAAGTTGAAGAAAATAGTAAAAATTGTCCAATTTGTATTTTATGAGTGTAACTTGATCCCAAATCTTCGTATATTCAAAATAAATCATTTTGGAGCCATTTGAAATTGATAATTAATTTATATTAATTTTCATCTCTTATAAAAGGGAACCACTTATTCTTATTTATTCACACTTGAAGACCCATTTGGTTAAGGAAATATCTACCCATATCCCTTACTAAAATACTTTAACACATTATATAGGACTTATTTTGGATATAATAATAATCTTAGAGTTCTTAAGATGTTAAGAAAATAATATTTTTGAAGAAGAGGTATAGTTTTTAACCGCATGTTTTAGTTTTATTTCTTATTCCACCTACTTAAATTATTCTTTGGACATGATAAAGTAATAAAATAATTATAATAAATATACTTATATATTATTATGTTAATTTAATAACCTATATCCATCTCTTTTTTCAGAAAATGGGAAATGAAACCATCATTTGTGTGTACGACGGACTGCCGCCTTGCAAACTGATGTAATTCATTTTCCATCAATGTATCTCATGGATAGATTATAATGATGGAATGAATGTTTATATATGATATTTATGACATATTTATCATTTTTAAAAGATAATATATCATTTAATTTATTAACATTCCATTCACTAAAAAATGATAACGTCGTTCATGCGTACGTGTGGACTGCCACCTCCACGAAGTGATGTGATTCATTTTTCATCACCAGATAACATGGAAAATATATATAAGTATATTTAAATAAGTAATATGATATTATGATATTATTACCTTTTTTTAAAATCTAAAATAATTCTTACCTTCTTTTTATAATGATCATTGAAAAATAGAAACGTTACTTATTCGTACGTATGACCTACAATCTTCATAATTGTAATATAGTTCATTTTTTATAATCATATTTAATGGTTGGATTTAAAATTATAATTGATGTATAAAAATTATAATAATTTCATGATTATTATTATAATGATGATGAAATAATGATCTATTTGACCATAGTTAACCTACCAAATTCATTTTGGACTTATGAACCGAATATCATCAAAACGTCTAATGTGAAATTAAATGATTAATAGTTATAACCTGGTAATAAGTAAAATAAAAGAAATGATAAAATTGATAAAGTTTCTAAAGTAATTAAATTATTAATATAAGTTTATTATTGTGGAAGAGAAAGAATATATGTGATGGGTCAGACTCAAGTAAATGGACTTTGTTTTAAAAATCCTCTTTTAATGTTTCCCTTAACCCACTTTTTCTTTCATGTCCATATTTTTTTAAATTGGTTTATGGATGTTTTTATATGAACATAAAATATTTACAAAGGAAATTTTCTATATATTTTTTACTTTCTTTCAAAGGTTTTCAAAATGAACCCTTTTATAGAATGTTTTGACTTTCTTTACAAAACACAACAAGAATGGTCTATTTCAATGTATATGATGACAATGAATTTTCCTGTCATCATTAAAATTATTTTAATTTTGGATTACTCTAAAAGATTTCATGTTTTCTTCAAAGAAAAACCCTATTACCCTTTCTTTATACATTTTTTTATTGCAAATTGTTTTTAGAGAAATTGGTATTTTGATATAATAAAGTATTCTACACATGGGTCTAAAAGAGTTTTTCAAGGGTTTTATTCATGATATGGCCCTTGAACATTGTTTATGAAGGAATCAACCACATTATAGCTCATTATTGAGCTCGATATAGCTTATACAATAGTTGTACCTAGATAACTATCAAATGCATTGGGTAATAATTCTGTTCCCTGAATAATTATATTAGAAGCTGGTCATATCATTATTCCAATTTTAAGGTTTATTATAAGGGTTCTGCAAGGGTTCTATGATGATGATATCCCAAGAAACGTACCTGAATTTCCTATACTTGATAATGAGTTTTTATAGAAATCATTTATTTTTAAAAGTTGATATAATGATTGTTTTAAAAGAAATATGATGCCCTTTCTAGGTAAAAAGGTATGCTTTTAAGAAAGAGTTTTCATTTTTTTCAATAGACTAATGGATTTATTAATTTAATATCCCTTATTGAGATTTTTGTAATAATCCCACATTTTTAAAACGTTTTTCATAGGCTTTAAGGATGGTAAGGGAGAGGAAGGAGTCAAGTTTAAATTCATGAAGATTTGTAATGAAAAGAAATCATGTTTTATTTTAAAAGTTTTACATGATTATAAAAATGGATACTGGTCTAAAGTGTATAATTTATATTATATGGTTTTGTTATGTATGATTTATGACCAAATTATTTAAAACTCTAAACCTAAAAAAAATCATCAAATTTAAGAGAATGATTTTTTGAATTAAAACTCAAGATTATCAAATGTTTAAGGCTAGGTCCTTACAATAAAGTTGAGAAATTATTGATGAACCACCGATAGTATTGAGCCAGACCTAGGAAGCTCTATATCTTGATGACATTTTGTAGTTCTTACCCTAACAAGACAACCTTTACCTTTTCAGGATCGACTGATAGGCCACATTAATAAATCACATTCCCCAAGAACCTCACTTCTTGGATCCTAAAATTTCATTTTGAAAGTTTCCCTTATATACAGTGACTCCTGAGGATTTTCAAAAGTAGATTCATAGGTATTAATGCTCACTCTCAGATCTCAAATAAACCAGGATATCATCCAAAAACACAATGAAAATGTGTCAAGATAATTATGGAATATATGATTATTCAAAGTTATAAAAAATAAAAGAGTATTGATAGACCAAGAAGCATAATAAGATATTCATAAGGACATACCTTCTTCTAAAAGAGATATTCAGAATATCGAAATCCTAAATCCTGAGCTGATGATAACTTGACCAAAGATCAATTTTTTAAAACCACTTCACCCCTTTGACTGATCAAATAATTTATCAACATGGGGTAAGAGATAATTATTCTTAACCATCACCTAGTTTAACTTATGGTGGTTTACACACGAACAAAGTGAACGATCTACATTTTTGGAAAATATCATGAGGTATACCCATGAAAAAACACAAAGGTGAACAAAACCTTTCTCATTAGATCATTCAACTGGATCACGAGCTCCCTCATCTTTGAAGGATCCATACGATAAGAGGGTATCAAGATCAGCTGCGTACCTGATACCAGATCAATTGAGAAATCTACCCCCTATCTGGAGGAATACCAAAAAAGTCACCTAGGAATACATTAGATAAGTACCTAGAAACCAAGGGAAGATCATCAGTATAATAAAAATTATTAGGATTGACAATAATGATAGATAACAAACTCCAGATCTATGAGTGGGAAAGTCCTGCATGACCGAACTTCAGATCCCAATCTCCCTAAAACAACTGAGAGCTCCCATAAACAATAGAGAATGAAACATGAAAATGATAACAATAATTATTACCATAATAAGAAACCATACAATACATCATGATAATGATGTTAAATAGATCCAGATTGAGAACTAAGAAATTCTAGACCAACTCTGTGTCTGTTATCGATAGAGAACATGACAGACATAAAAACCCCTACTCCTTCCTATTTTTAAGAGGTGTTGGTAACTACATGCAAAAGGACATGAGGTATATTGAATGTTTTAGGATATCCACAAAATGAGAAGATATAAATGAGTTTGAGGCACCAGTATCAAACAAAATAGTTTATATAAATCCGAAACAACGATGGTACCTCCCATTATAGTCAGTCCTACATAAAACACTACTAGAAACTCATCCACTATGTGAAGGTGTTTCACTCATGAAGCCTATGTATGGATCCTTGTGGTCTTTGAAGCTTTTTACTATGCCATAGTGGCCTTTGGAGTTGAATATCCTTGACCATAACAGGGAATATAAATGACTGCAAGAACCTCAGTAAAGAGCCCTAGAATCCAAAAGAATTAAAAATCTTAGTAGGCGTGGGACAAGATCAGCAGGTATTCCCTAACTTTCCACATTGATAAAATGTAATAGGCACAATATTGGTTGCTTATGATGGTGTATAGGAGGCCCACTATTGAGAACCACCTAAAACAACCTTGCGATCATCATTCTATTTATTTTTTCCCTTACATGCCACTAAAACTACCAATGGGTATTAGTCAAGGAGAATAATAGCGAATATTTCCCACCATATCCATATTTTCCATCATAGACATGTCTACTGTCTCTATATAGGTGGAAAGCTTCAACATAAATACCTATGGTTGGATACCTTCTCACAAACCCTGTGGGTACTTCTTAGCTTTTAGCTGATCATTTATTACCACTTCCAGAGCAAAATAAACCATATCTGCAAACCAATTGGTGTACTCTAACACTGAACTCTCTCATTGCTACACAGAGAGAAACTCCATAGACTTTTTCATCATTAGAGACTCTAAGAAGAACTATTGAAATAATAGGATCTTAAAAACCTTCCAATACAATCCCACATGTTGATTCACCTGTACCATGGAATCCCACCACCACTTTATAAGAAAATCAATTCTGAACATCACACACTTAACCTTGATAACTTTAGTCATATCTAGGAAATCAAATACCTAGTAGATATTATATAGCCAGTACACTTCCTCTTGGGATTCATTTGAACCCATAAAAGATGGGATTTTCTCATATAGAAACTCTTGAGCTTGATCTCTTTCTCCCTTATCTTTTGGATGTGAATCCAAAAATGGATTATGAACTCAAAATGCATTTTGATCCATGGCATGAAATTCCATCATGATAGCCTATAAAAGATTATGATTCATAGAAGTATTACCTTGAGGTGAATCTCTCACCTCAACCTCCTATGTAACCCATGGAAGGCATCTTAGAGACATGTTACTACACACCATAATAAAAGAAATTGATTAGGCAATATGATAATCTCAGATTAATCCATAAAATTATAAGCATAAAATGAGATAAAAGTTAAAACCCGACATAGGAGACACACATCCCAATATCCCATGGTAACTTGAGGCTCTTCATGGAAAGAGTTAGTCAGACACTCACTACAACCTACCCCTAAAGTCCCAAAATTCATATCTTTTATATACCAGACAACCCAAGATAAGGAAACTTGTGGATAAAACACATATGATATCAATTTTTAACAAACCAACCTAGGGTACTCTCCTAAAACTGGTACCCGAATCGATCTTATATAGATTTGAAGGGTGTTATTGATCCCTACAAGATGGTGACTAGGACTCAAACCTCAAACAACAACAAAAGGTAATGATTTAAAACAAACTAAAATAAAATAAATGGAATAAATATATAATGTAAACCATTAGTAGAACACATTCCATAACCAAGGAAATACATTGGTAACGATACATCCTAAAAGAAACAAGACAAAAACCCAAGGTACAAATCCAAAAATTAAAAAATACAACTAAAACTAGAAACAACTACTCTGTGTGATGGGTGGGAAACATCCCACCATATCACTACTAGCTAACCATACCTAGATAACATACATACCTCTGCCTCATTGAAGCACGTTGCCTTTTCCCACATCAAAAGACAATATAAGTTCTACACATCACCGAAGGGGTGTACAAGGTGTGAGCTAAAAATACTCAGTAGGATCCCACCCATGTGTTCCATAACAAGTATTTATATAATAATCCCAATATGATCAATTTTAAGAATACATGGGATGATAATCAGTTAATTGTTTTTATATAAAATCATGGTAAACAATTACCCCCTTTTTTCCACAGTTCCAAAACCAAGCCACGTAAAACAATTTCAAAGAATAATTTCAATAAAACACTTACATTTATCAAATCATGTATATCAAATCCTAACATCACAAGAAAAATAACAATGGTAAACACCCTTGGGATAAAAAATATTGAGTTATCTAGGTTGCTCGTACCATGATAATAAATAATAAACAGTGTGCACTCAAGTCCCTTGGACACCAGGCCTAGGGAACAAAGGAACACCCTGTGATCCCCCCTAAAATTTCCGGATCAAGTCCCTCAAACACATGAACTAGGGAGAATAGGAACACTCTATGACTGAACCCCCAACATAAACAATAGATAAGGCCTAATACTAAATGCTCCACCTAGATACCCTATAATATCATCCGCGGAACACACCAATCAGTTCAAAATGCATTATAAATTCAAAAACAATATAAAAACACCCTTTTTCATCAATTTTTTAAAACTAATTTATTAAATCAATTTCACAATGATTTAAAAAACACATTTTCTTTACCAAAACAAGGGGAAACCATTTTTATTAAAAACATGTTTAAAAACTTAAATCAATAAACATTGAGATCAAGAACGATTAATTTATAAAACAATTTATAAAATAAATAACAATAATGGTTAAAATTCCGTAGTCTAGATATGGAACCACCTACCTCAAACTCATGTCACACCTCAATTGCGACGGGATCCACATATCACAAGTGGAAAGGAAACACAGGAGTAATGAATGGAGGCCCTAACAATGATTATCACATCTGAAGAAGCATCATCACATGATAAAAAATCCCAAGAATGATGCGTCACACCGATTCCAAACTGAGAGAAAAAACCAATAGGAAGAAAACAAAAACTCTTATTGAAAGACAAGCAATCGACCAAGATGAAGATCGGGCACCAAACTGAGGAACTCAGAAGAGAAGAAACCACCCAAAAGAACCAAGGAGAGACCTAGGGTTTGAGGAAGGTAAAAACAAGTATAATGAGAGGATTTACATGCATGCAGCGTGATAAACCTCTCTGGGAAGAAATAATTCATGTTGCAAGTCACCAATTCACGATGTGAATCCATCATGTTTCATGTACACCAAAAAAGGCACTGTCTTGGCTAATTAAACCTAGTTGAACCATTAATGATATGAATGAAATTCACTCCATGAACCTGATTCATAGAATCTTCATTGTAATAGATTCACACTGTGAATCATCCCTTCATGGAGTGGATTTATTCTATAGCCTACAACCAACCCAAATTCCTTCATAAAAATCCAATAACTCCTTAGAACATCTCTAACACCCTCTAAACTCGATAAAAACACTCTTAAACATTAAAAGAGATCATACCTTTAACCATTATATTAGATATTGTAAAAATATAAACAATGATACAATACCACATAATACAATCAAAGGGAAGAATGTACCCAACTTATATGAAATAAGTTCAGGAGAACAATCAAAACTCAAGGAACGAAAATTGAGTTACCAAAAATTCTTATGACTGGGGTAAAACTTGATTCAAAAGATATTTATAGAAAAGGATTTCATTTGACTTAGTATATCATAATAAATATAAATTAATTAATTATAGAACATTTATGTGATAATAAATAAATATAACACTATACAAAGGAAACTTGGTGCATGACATGTAATGTAACATCCTGCACCTGAATGCCATTGAATGGTTCCCCGAGCCCAGTTGGCCACATGGACTCAAGTGTGAATCCACATATACCAGAGGCTATCAATTCATAGTGAGGGTGTAGGGAGTGTCATTGTGGATACTTTTACCTCATGTTGGAGTGGATCACAACAAATATAATCAATAATAGGTAAATAGCAGAAAAAACAAGTAAACAAAAGGCATAATGGAAGTAGACACAACATAACTGGACCAGTAACCCACCATAGAAGAAACAAATAGAGATAAAAAATAAAATCAAACATATAATAATACTCAAAAACTGGAAACTAAATCATATACAATAACTGATGGTAATGTATCTAGTCTCTATAAAACGAGAAAATAGGTATACATGGAAGCATACAATACATTCTATAAAAAAGAGCAAAAAAGAATAAAAAATATCCCTTATCCTGAGCACTGACCTGGTCATCTACTACCATGATTCATCCTAATGCAAGAAATAAAGATCAGGTGTCCAAAGTGGGACACTTCCCCTTATCAACACCTTCATACATATGATCTTTCTAGGTACCATTGGTGGCCCAGATAGGGTGTGAGATAAATCTTAGTAGGCCACCACCAATGAAATCTATACCATCTTGTCTGAGTAATATTAACTAAAATAGTATGAAGGTATATATATGAAAGTAAATACAATACAACAATGTAAATACCTCAATACTTTCTTCAGCCTTAGTTGGTGTATGAACAAATAAACTTTTCATTAATTATTTTACAGTTTATAATAAGTGGTGTAAGAAGATCCAAGGTATAACCAAGGAATACTATAATAATAATAATAATAATAATAATAATAATAAAGTATCCAAGGTAATATCCAATGCATCCTTGATAGTGATAATAATAAAGAGGATCTAAGGTAATAACTAAGGAATCCTTGACCTTAGGGGTCGTGTCAACTCAGTAATAAACTGTAGCCTTGCTATAAGAGGATTACGTGTAATCCAAGGGGCATCACCGAAGAAATTCCACTATAATATGATTCTAACTAATTCAAAGAGTCTCTTATAAGTTAAAATAGGATAATCAATGACTAGGACCAATGGGTGTATTCATGGAACCATGTGTCCAAAGACGTCAAGCGGGATCCAAGGAGTGTATCCAAGACATCTTAATATCTAAATGACAATGAAGGAATCCTACAATGACATGTTGTGAATCTGATGGTAAACAAGAGAAAGCTTCCAAGGGGGTATCTCCCATGGAAACCAGCTCCTTTAATCATAATGGAATCTATGGGCACTTAAGGAATTCCCTCAAGAGTACAAGGCTGACTCAAGTATAACCACTCTTCTAAAGATGAACAATTCCATATGAAATAGGTACATTATACTCAATTCATTTAATAAATTATGCCATTTAATAATCATGACATTTAATAAGTCATTTTGGTTCATTATATACCTTTAATTAGTGTGAAAAGTAATATCAAGGACATGAAACTATTTATCATTTTAATTACTTAATCATTAATTAGGTCCACTCTACTGACTTATATCAAGAATGGAAAGGTGTGCTATGGACATGCAACAAATTCAATACACTACATTCAATTAGGCCAACTGATACATATATTACAATTTCCATTTATAATTGAGATTCATTTATTACATTGAAACAATTACCTTATAAGTTTCAAGTGGAAACTACACTTGATTTCCACTATCAATTCATAAATCATTTAATTAAAGTGGGATTACCACTATCTAGGTCAATCCACACACCCAAACAGTGTCATAGGTAAACCCACACGGGTCACCAAGGCCTAAAAAAGAGCATACCCTACACGGGGAGTTCAACGTTGAGGTTATAAACTCTAGAGATATAGTGAACATGTATAACAAGGGCACTAGAATATGACTATGATGATTATAAGCATAACATATGAACTTAATAAGCAATGCTCGATGAAATCAGCATGTACACAGTGACGAAAGTTTATAAAATGGTGAGACTTGAGGGATGAGTCATAAACCACCCACCTCAACCCTATAACACTCTCCACTTACTGTATCATCCTTTAGTTTGGAATGGATTAGAAGAAATATTAAGAACAAATCATTGCCCTGAAAATAGGGCATAAGAGGCTGCATCAAAATAGTATAACTGATAGGAAGAAGAATGATGAATGGAGCTAAAGGATTTAAGGAGTTACCGGTGTACTTCAAACACGACATACAGATTTGAAATTGGAGCCCAGATAAGGAAATGACACTAAAACCTAGCTTAGGGTTCCACGAGGGGGCTCTTGTGTGTGTGTGTGAGAGAGATAGGTGGGGTTCTATCTGAAAAATAATGGCCCTAACTATATTTTAAAAAAACAACTCAGGCATTTACACGACATGTAAATTATTTACCCATTGTGTAAATGTTAGGGTCTTCCTCTCTAAAAAAACCCTTTACACAATGTGAACTGGCCTGCCCAAGACATTACACGTCATGTATTGGATACATGTCATGTATTCCAATTACATGACATGTAATTGGCTTGAAGCCAAGATACAACCCTACTAACTATTCCTTTCCCCAAACCACCCAACCATAAATGACCTAGATTTATGGTCTAAGACAAAAGATAACTTTACAAGATATTAAAGAAGTAACTGAAAGGTTAGATACCTAAAAGAAAAACTGGGTTATGACATATAACACGTCTCAATGAATCTAAATTAACATCATGAAAACCCTTAAAACTTTATTATCTTTTGAATATAAGGCCATGTAAATAAAGAACATGTTATGACTCTTCAAACATCTTTAATTTCATTTCTATAAAAAAAAATTAATTAGGTAATAATCATACCACATAAAATAAATGATGGTGTGCAATATCAAACATGTGTCATGAATTTGAAAATGAGACAAAGAAACCCTTACCTCTTGTCCAAACTTTAATGAACGCATTTTAACACTATTATATCACAAATATAGCTATTTTAATAACTTAATTTATAACATTAATCATATCCATTTTTATAAATACTCTTGATATATAGTCATTCACTATATAAATTCTAGTAAGTTTTTTTTACCTATTTTCTCACATCAGGTGTTTATTGTAACATCCCAGGTAATTAAAGAATAATTATTTTGAATATTTATTAATAATTATGAATTATATAGTATTTTTAAATTAAAAATGATGCTATTTCTAATAGCATACCCGACACACAACAAATGGTTTCTTCAAAATCTTACGTTGCACACAATACTGAGTTATACCGAAAATAATAATATATTGTAATATTATTATTTTAAATGGCAGTTATCACCTGGATGTTGTATTGTATCGAATGAGTAGAAGTAAATATATTATGTTTAAACATGTTTATTAAATATTTTTACTTTATTACAATAAATTTTAGAGGCTTAAAATGAGAATAAATCCAATTTTAAGCATAAAATACACTAATATTTTTTAAAAGGTAGTTTTACCGACTTTTGATGGAGAACCCTTTTTAAATATATTTTTTGATAGTTTTATATATTATATTTGACAAAATAAAACTTATTATTTGGAATCGGGATATAAAAATTTAGTTTGGATAATTTTTTGGTATTTTTCTGATAACTTTCATATTTTAATGAATAGTGAAAAATACTGCATTTTATTTCAACACAACTATTTCGTCTAATTTATTTATATTGTTATATTATACTTTTACATGTTTTTAAGGTATAATTGGATGAATTTTTTTATCAGTTAATCCAATTTATTTCATTGGATGATTTTTAAAATTGAAATTAAATTGAAAAACTATGTGAACTTTTGAACGTTTTACTTCAAAAACCCGTTTTCCCGATCCGTCAATGGGATTAGTGTTAAACCTAGTTTAATAACTTCTGTGAATTAAATTTTCAAAAAAAATAAATAAATGGTTGTACTTACTATGAAAAATGTGGTCCAATAGGATCAAAATAATTTTTGGTGAATAATAACTTTAGTATTTTATTTACCACAATTAAAGGTAAAATTAACATTATATTATTATAAAATTACCCTAACTCTGCTCATAATATTGTTATATGAGTTATTATTTACCATGACCATCCTTGGGCAGAACTTGTGACCTTTGAAAGCCACTTAGGTGTGATTATGACATTTATAACATTTAATTTAAAGTAAAGGCAAATATGTCATTAATATGTTTCTTCTTAATAAAACAATTTTAATATGGGGTTATATAATTAATATCTTAGACTATGAATAGTACTTATAAATATAAACATATTACCTACATAATGGTAATTTATTTATAATTTTTAGGATTTAAATAATTAAATTTAATTATGACACAAGTATGATGTAGTAATAGATTATTAAATAAAGAATCAAATAAATGATATTAATAATATTAAAATAAATAAAATTTAAAATATTTTCTGTCATACATGAATTTTTTGGATGAAGATTATATGTTATTATTGATTTAATGTAGTTTTTTTGAAGGAATAACGTTGTTATGATATTTTAAAAAAGTCATGTAATGAATAGTGTTAAAATTAACATAATTCATATTTTAAAATATAAAATATTGAATTAAATGATATAAAATTTCAAAAAAAAAGTAAAATTCTGCCAAAAAGTTTAGATAAATCTAAAAATTTCATTAATTACTCATTCATTGGACGTTTTTCATGATATAGTAATTATTTTAACCCTCTAAGTGTAAATTACATGATAAAATTGTAAGAGTTAAAAGGGGTTAAAACAAAAAATATAAGGATTAAAATAATAATAAAACTTTTCTAATTTTCATTGGATGATTATATTAAGACCCATAATAATCCTATATTATAACTAAATGAGTTTTCACCCATTTTAAATCTAAATTGAATTTATATTATTTTAATACTTTTAATAATTCAAAGGGTGCCCCTCCTCTCTCCTATAAAAGGAACCAATTCCTCTATATTAATCACACTTTAAAAACCTTTTAGTTCATCAAAAATCTTCCAAAAACATTCCTAGAATACCTAAACACATTACTGAAGCCTTAGTTTAGGCATAAACCCCTCCTTATAGGTGTTAAGGTGTTAAAAAATGCTATCATCCAAAGGAAAGGTAATGTTTTTATTTAAGTGTTTCTATTTCCTTTCTTCTTTCACTTCCTTCTAATATCATCCGACCATGATGAGATAATAAATTAAGTATCCTAAATATACTTATATGTTATTATGTTAATATCATCACTTAAATCAACCTCAAATTTCATCAAATTGGAAATTAACTTTTTGTTCGTGTGTATGATGAACTACAACCTCACGAACCAATATAGTTTGTTTTGCATTAATGTATCTCAGGACTGGTTATAAATATGTAATTAATGTTAATATGTGATATTAATGACATATTTTTAATTATAATATAATAATATATCAAATTAAATCCTTAATTTCCATCTACATAAAAGGATAACGTCGTTCGTGCGTACGTGTGAACTATCACCTCCACGAAGCGATGTGATTCGTTTTTAATCACCACATCACTTGGATAATATATATAAGTATATTTAAATTATTAATATTATATTAATGATTTTATTATAATTATTTAAATATAAAATAAGACTTACCTTCTTTTCATAATGATCAAAGAAAAATAAAAAACATTACTCATGCATATGTATGGGTTACCGTCTCCATGATTGTAACGTTGTTAAATTTTTCATATACATATTTAATGAATGGATTTAAAAGTATAATTGATATATAAAACTTATTATTATTTCAGTAATATTATTTTGTATATGATTGAATTATGACCACATGGACTGTTGACATCGTACCAAGTTCATTTTCCACTCAAGTATTGAATATCAAGAAAACATCCAATGTGAACTTAAATCATTATGTAATTGTTATAACATGGTAATAAGTGATATAAAAGGAATAAAAAACATGAAAAGGTGCAAAATAAATTATAAATTAACCTATTTTTATTATTCAGGAAGATAAAGAATGTACGAGATGATTCAGAATCGAGGTATGGGAATTCATCTCAATATACTTTAATTGAGGAATATTTTGTTGTTATACACCATATTATTTTATAAGGTGTATAATAAAACCCTTTGAATTTAAATTAATTATAGTATTTTCAAAAGGAATATTTTTATATGAATTGTTTTACTTTTTTCAAAAAATGACAAAATGAATGTTTTTTAACGTATGTGGTGACAACAACTTCTCCACCACCATAACCACAATTTTATATTTGGATTCCTCTATGAGCCTTAATGTTTTTAAAATAAAAAGAAATCCATTATTACTTTTTTGGGTGTTTTGGTATTAAAAATGGTTTTAAAGGTGATTGACTATTTAAATATCTTGAAATGATTTCTCATGATTAAAAATGCAATTTTATGAGTGAAATGTTGATAATTGAATTCTTTTATGTGTTATGATTATATAATGGTACTTGGACAATTGAAAGGTGGCTGCATGATAAACTAAATATGGGTGGTTACGTGATAAACCAAATACAGGTGGTTCCATGATAAAACAAGGATGGGTGGTTACATTATAACTTCTAGTGAATTGGGTATAGAAGTTGGCTGTATGACTATTCCATTTATAAGAATGATATGTGTGGAAGTCAATCAAATGGTTATTCCATTTAAGTATGATTATGTCTGAAGTTACCTTTATATGTTATATGTTCTTTATATGGGTTTTATGGTAATATTTTGATTACAAAAATGGTAAACAATGAGATTATATTTAGTGATGAGTATTTACTACTTCTTAAAGGCGAAAAGTATTACTTCATGTCATGGTTTATATATTTTCTCAAGGCTAATAGTTTTCCTTATTTGCATATCCATTAATAATCTTTTTGTGCTAATCCCAAGTTTCGGAAATGCTTTTCACATGATTTAAAGGATAATCGAGTCAAGGATGGTATCAAGGAAAACTTATGATGTTTAAACATGAAACAAAAACATGTTTAATTTTAAATGTTTTTGTTTTATGAAAAAAATAGAGATTGAGTAAAAGTGTCTAATTTGTAATATTTAAGTTTTTATGTATGAGTTATGGCCTAATTATCTAAAGATCTAAACCTGAAAAGATCCTCAATTTAAATTAATGTAAAATTATTTATAGAAATCAATATTATATAATTTTTAAGGTCGGGGACTTATAGTTGGTATCAGAAACCAGTTTAGATAATTTTAGAGGTTAGAGTAATATTTAAGAATAAGTTATAAGTTATATATAACCACAATGGTTACCATAGTAGAAATAGTCATAGTTAGTTTTGATAAATTTAATGAGTTTGATATAACATGAATAAGTATATCTTAGTGTTTATCTTCCTCATAAGATAGTATATGATGATTTTTTTGATATACCCACACTAACATTTTTGGTTTTAGTAAATGGATGGATCTAGTAGGCACAAAAGTAAAAATGGGTGTGAAGGAAAATGTGGTGGTTCTATGAATAAGAAACCTAATGAAATAGGATCTGAATTGAGAACTCTCATGGTTATTCTAAGCCAACTATCAAGAGTCATGATTAACCACTGGAACTTTGGTGAGTTTTTTAATGCATCATATTTGATAGAAATAAATCCCTGTGAAAGTTCAGGTAATATTCAGAAAGGTAAGCATATTCATCAACATATGTATCAAGGATGTGGAAATAAATACCATAGAAAATGTTTTAAAGGGACAGAAAGATGTTATAAATGTTGTAATGAAGGTCATACAGTAATAACTTTCCAAGGAAAAAGGAAGCATTCAGTTGACTCTAGGAAAGGGAAAGAAGTTCCTTTTGAGTTATCAATTGAACGTTTTAAATGTGGGGAGTATGGTCATTATAAAAATTAATGTCCTATGAAGAAGTTTTGTGAATAGAATCTGGTGGAATATAAAAATATATTTTTAAAAATACCTAATTTTATTCCAATTGAAGATGAGGAAACTGAAAATTTCTAATTAAAGGTATGGATTATTTATTGTCTCATGTTTTGACATTATTGAATCTTTGGACATGGTTCCTGTTATTATTTGTAGGAAATAAGTATTAAGGAATAATATAGAAAATCATTGTTATATTATCATGAAGAACAATAAATTATTAAAAAGTATACATATAAATAATACAAGAGTTATGGTAGACTGTAGGATGATGAAATGTTTAAAAGTATTAATGCTCTTTTGATGATGGGATTACTTTGGAAGACTTTTTTCTAGTATGTGTAACCCTAAAGTTTGTTATGTTACAATGTTATTTGATGAAGAATTATCTTTTCTTGTGTGGACATAATTATAAAGGTATGGATAACCATTAAGGTTTATATGATCTTTGATTTTGAGGTAATTATGGGTTATTAAATTTTGGGTTTCAAAATGAAAGGTATGAGATAAACTTTGAGGACAAAACATGTAATGGTTATTTTTGAAGATTTTAATTCATTTTGGGAATTTTATAAAATTATATTATTTTAGGAAAAGGAAAACTCATAGGAAGGGTGGAAACCCTTCATGTTGGACAAGGATGTGGAAATTGAACCTACAACCAAAGTGCGACAATGCTTTATCACCTACCACTAGCCTATGGGAAGTCCCTGGTTAGTATGTCATTTTATTTTTAGTTAAATGATTTGATGAAATAAGAATAAGACAATTTTTATAAATTATATTTTATTAAATGGATATCCTTGGTATTGGAAAATGATTTGGGGATTGAGCAATAAATGTTATTTTGGAAGACATTAACTATTTTGGGAACTTTATATGATTAAGGTAAATAGAATACGATGAGAATTTATTTGAGGAGTAATGGTTGAATTATATTTCAGAAGAATCTATGATTTTTGATTGTAGAATTATGTGGAATTAGGTTATTTATGGAAATGATTAACCTATCATAGAGAATATGTGACTATTAAATTAATTTTTGGTATGAGACATTAAGAGTGATTTATGTTATTTGGAGATAAATGTTAAAACTTATCTTGGAAGACTATGTGATCAAATCCTTCTAAATTTTGGGTTTCAATCTTAGTTTGAATTATTTGAGAAATTTAATGGAAAGTTATTTGTTGAATGGTTTATGTTGAACTTTTGGTATTACAGTTGAATTTTGGAGATTAAAAGTAGTTTTTCATTATCCAATGGTTTATTATTTTTGGAGAATTGTTTTATCTTATCCTAACCATATTTGGTTTGGTTAATGTCTCAATACAGTATGAATAGATAGTTAATCTTTTTGGGATTATTTGATTCTCTAAAATTTAATTCTAGTGTTTCAAGCATGAAAAAAATTCCCTTAAAAATACTCATCATTTAGAGAAAAAAGATGAGTTTGTGGTGGAATTTGGTTAAAGGATTAAACTCTACTTGTCAAGAAAGTGTATTTCCTTATGTTCTTATTATAAGTAGTAAAATAATTCCAAAACTCTATGAAAAGGATTAAAAAAACGTTTTCCATTTACTTTTCCTACTATTAAATCAAGATCGTTTAACCCATCACAAGTATGTGGTTTTCTAATTGTTAACTTTCTTCTGATCATGTTTTCTATCACTCTCCATCCGAACATGATGGTTAGTTTTTCTTCCATATCTATATTTTTTAATATGGAATCCTAGTATGTGTTATCTTGGGTGACCTTTTTACTTCACTTTATTCATTTTAAATTGTAAATTTTATTAACTATTTTTCTGATGTGGGATTTCAATGAAGTAATTTTGAAGAGTGAAACCTTAGTTATCGAGCCCAAATTTAAAATTACGAGAACAAAATTTACAAAAGGGGGAAGGATGTAACATCCCAGGTAATTATAGAATAAGTATTTTTCATATTTGTTAATAATTATTAATTAGATAGTAATTTTACTTTTAAAAGGATGATATTTCTGATAGCTTACCCGACACGCAACAATGATTTTCTCTGAAATCTTATGTTGCACACAAGAATGAGTAATACCAAAAAAATAATATATTGTAATATTATTATTTAAAATGGTAGTTATCACCTAGCCGTTGTATTATCAAGAATGAACAAAACAAATTATATTATGTTTAAATATGTTTATTAAATATCTTTAATTTCTTCCAATAAATTTCAGAGGCTTAAAATGAGAATAAATCTAATTTTAAGCATAAAATACTCTAATATTTTTTAAAAGGTAGTTTTACCACCTTTTGAGGGAGAAACCATTTTAATCCTAGTTTTTGAAACTTTTATATATTATATTTGAAAAAATAAACTTCTTATTTTGAAGTGGCACATCAAAATTTATCTTGGATAAATTTTTGGTATTTTTCTGATAACTTTCATATTTTAATAAATAGTGAAAAATATTTCATTTTAATTCAAAACTAATTTTTTGTCTAATTTATTTATATTTTTAGAATTTAATTTTCAATGGTTTTAATTTATAATTAGATGAAGTTTTTATCAGTTAATCTAATGTAGTTTATTGTATGTTTTTTCAAATGGAAATTAAATAGAAAAACTTTGTGAACTTTTGAACCTTTAACTTCAAAAACCCGTTTTCTCGATACTTCAATGAGATTAGTGATAAAAATAATTTAACCAGTTATGTGAATTGAATTTTCAAAAATTTAAGTAAATGGTTGTACTCAGTATGAAAAATTTGGTCCAATAGGATCAAAATAATTTTTAGTGAATAGTAACTTTAGTATTTTAGTTACCACTGTTAAAGGTAAATACGACAACTGAAGGTAAAATTAATATTATAATATTATAAAGTTACCCTAACAGTTTTCATAATATTATTGGATGAGTTATTATACCATGAACATACTTGGGCTGAAATTTTGACCTTTTTAATCCACTTGGATGTGGTTATCACATAAATAACATTTAATTTAAAGTAAAGGAAAATATGTAATAAATATGTATCTTCTTACGAAAACAATTTCAATAAGGGTTATGTAAGTAATATATTCGACTATGAATAGTATTTATAAATATAAAAATATTAAATATATCATGGTAATTTATTTATAATTTTTATGAATTAAATAATTAAATTTAATTATGACACAAAGATGATTTAGTAATAGATTTAATAAAGAATGAATCAAATAAATGATAATAATAATATTAAAATAAATATAATTTGAAATATTTGACACTATACATGAATTTTATGGATTAATATAACATTTTAGGATTGATTTAATGTAGTTTTTTAGAATAAATAAATTTGTTATGATATTTTAAAAAACACATGTAATGAATAGTGTTAAAACTAACATAATTCATTTTAAAATATAAAATAGTTAATTAAATGATATAAAATTTAAAAAAATATAATATTTGAATAAAAAGTTTATATAACTCTAAACATTTTATTAATGAATCATTCATTGGAGTTTTTTATGATTTGGTAACTATTATAACCCTTTAAGTGTAAATTACTTGATAAAATGCTAAGAGTTAAAAAGGGTTCAAATAAAAATATAAGGATTAAAAAAATACCAAAACTTGTCTAATTTTTATTTAATTATTATATTTTGACTTAAAATAATTCTATATTATAACTAAATGAGTTTTTACCCATTTGGAATTGAAATTGAATTTATATTAATTTAATTATTTTAATAATTCCAAGGGTACCCCTCCCCTCTCCTATAAAAAGGCACACATTCCTCTCTATTAATTACACTTAAAGAACCATTTTTTTCCTGAAACTATATAACAAAAAAATCCCTAGAATCCTTAACCACATTCTTGAATCCTTATTTTAGGCATAACACCTTCGTTAGAGGTGTTAAGGTGTTAAAAATGGTGATCATTCCAAGGAAAGGTAATGTTTTTATTTAAGTGTTTCTATTTCATTTCTTCTTGCATTCCCTTCAAATATCCTCCAACCAAGATGAGATAATAAATAAATTATCATAAATATACTGAGATGTTATTATGTTAATATCATCACCTAATTACATCTCCAATTTCATCAAATGGGAAATGAACTTTTCGTTCGTGTGTACGGTGGACTACCGCCTCATGAACCGATATAGTTCATCTTTCATTACTGTATCTTAAGACTAGTTATAAAGATTTAATTAATGTTCATATGTTATATTCACGAGATATTTATCATTATAGTAGAATAATATATGAAATTATGTTCTTACATTCTATGCACATAAAAAGGATAACATTGTTCGCGTGTATGTGTGAACTATCACCTCCACGAAGCGATGTGTTTTGTTTTTAATCACCAAATCACTTGGATAATATATATATATAAGTATATTTAAATTATTAATATGATATTAATTATTTTATGATCATTTTGGAAAGATAAAATAATATTTTCCTTCTTTCCATAACCATCAAAGAAAAATGGAAAACGTTACTCGTGTGTATATACGACTAACCATCTCCATGATTGTAACATTGTTCAAATTTTCATATCCATATTTAAAGAATGTATTTAAAAGTATAATTGATATATAAAAATAATTATTATTTCATGAATATTATTTTTTATATGATGTACTTATGAACACATAAACTATTTACATCGTACCAAGTTCATTTTCAACTCAAGTACCGAATATCGACAAAATGTACAATGTGAACTTAAATAACTATTTAATTGTAATAACATGGTAATAAGTAATATAAGATGAATAATTAACATGAAAAAGGTTCTCAAGAAATTATAAATTAACCTATGTTTATTATTCCTGAAGATAAAGAATGTACGAGATGATTCAGACTCGAGGTAAGAGACTTCATCTCAATCTCCTTTCATTGATGCATATTTTGACATTATAAACCGCCTTATTTTATAAGGTGTATAATCAATACCATTAAATTTTCATTTATTACATGGTTTTCAAAAGAAATCTTTTTGTATGAATTGTTTTAATTTCATTACAAAATTACAAACGAAATGTCTTTTTAACGTATGTGGTGACAACGACTTCTCCACCGTCATAACTGTAATTTGATAGTTGGATTCCTATATAATTATTGAATCTCCTTTCCATCACAGAGTCTAAATGAATTGAAAAGGGAAATACCTTGATCCCAAAGTGATCCATCCTTTGAAGAAACATCAAAAAATTGACAAAGGCAAGAACAAAGATTCAAATGCACTTGGGTCGCGCAAATTCCACCAAGGTCGCGCAAGTGTACTTGCGCGCCGCCCAATGGTCGCACAGGTGACTTGCGATCCCTCCATGAATTTCACCCAGGGTCTTCACCAGCCTATAAATACACCCGATGGGCCCCCCATTTTAGGGACAAAAAATTCCAGAAACTCATATTTGAGCTCCCGGTTCCCTAGTCTCTTCTCAAAGCTTCCAAACACTTCTAAGGTAATTGATTACCTAGAACAGAAGATCTAAAGAGAGGGAGGAAGGCCTAAGTGTTGAAACTCATCAACACTTGCGCGCCTAAGTGGCCAGCCCTTAAGGGATATGGCCACACTTGCACTCCGCCTTACCCCTACAATATAACTTGTGCGCCCCTCCTCTGGAAGCCTCTTGGGATAATACTAAGAGCTTGAGACAAGTCTCGCCAAGTATTACACTAAGGGTTGACCGTCGTGCAAGTACCCATGTGTCGCGCATGTATACTTGCGCAACCAGGACTTGCGCGCCCACACAGGACTTGTGCACCACCTTCTTTTTGGGTGCCCCTCCTACCTATTTCACCTCTGTTATGCCTATCCACCTATCCTCTTCAAGATTAAGCCTTCAGAACTCTCTCTAAAGCCATTCATGGCATGATTTCCTTGTTGGCTTCCTTATTTGAAAGGAATTCTGTGGAACATTTCTTAAAACCTAGTGATTTACATATCTTCATGTAACTAAGGTCATAGATTTCATTCATTCAACCTCATCCTTTAAGATGAGATAATCCTTAACCTGGGCCCCCTTTTCAGGAGTAATCCCCAGTCAAAGTTCTCTTAATTTGGGCATCCTCCTTAAGAGTAAGCCCCAGTCCTAATTTAGAAATATGGGCATTCTCCTTAGGACTAAGCCCCAACCATAATTCTCTTAACCTGGGAATCCTCCTTAAGAGTAATCCCCAGTCTCAAAGTCTAAAAATATGGGCATCCTCCTTAGGAGTAAGCCCCAAGTCCCCTAACCTGGGCATCCTCCTTAAGAGTAAGACCCAGTACTAATTTCCAAATCTGGGCATCCTCCTTAGGAGTAATCCTCAACCATAATTCTCTTAACCTGGGCATCCTCCTTAAGAGTATGCCCCAGTCTCAAAGTCTACAAATATGGGCATCCTCTTTAGGAGTAATCCCCTAGTCCCTTAACATGGGAATCCTCCTTAGGATTAATCCCCAGTTCTCAAATCCTTTAACCTGGGCCTCCTCCTTAGGAATAAGCCCTAGTCATAATTTCTCTTAACCAGTCTTAATTTACATTGGATTTGGGCTTCCTTATCAAGAGTAAAACCTAATCATAGTCCCCTCCAAATTTGGGCATCTTTCTTAGGAGTAATCCCCAAGTTTGAGTATCCAAATCTCCATGAAGTACATATACCTTTATGGACCTTGTTCTCGGGTTTCTTCCCTGAAGTAAATCCTAATCTTCATCTATTTGGGAAGTAATACATATATAAGCCCCACATCATTTCTTATGATGACCCAATTGTCTGGTTTTACCAATACCTCTTGTTTCTCACACCGAGCATGACTCATGTGAGCTTAGAGTGTAAAATTAATTATGAAATCTTTCTTTGAGCCATCAATTACTTGAAATACGTGGGTTCTGATTCCTTTAAAAAAAGGATACATAGGTAGCCCATCTGTAGGTACGATCCTAAATCTAAAACAATCCATGTCCTTCTGAATGACAATAAACTTCAAGTTCCCCAGTGACTGACTATAAAACTAGTATGGTCATCATAATGACCAAGAGACTGCTATTTATTGAAGTATACCATTGACTAAGAATCTCTAACAAATACAGATGATTCTCTATTGATGAAGAACCTCGAATACATATAAAAGATTCTCTAAATTTCATTTATACTAATTATTGATTTTTAGATCTAATGGAAAGCTCATCTTCATACTTGGTAATATAATAAGGATTCACAAACATAACTTAAATCTATAAAGAGAGTCCCAGAGTAGACAATAATTCCCCCCAAAAAGGTGTGATGAGTCCGACCTCCCATCCTCTCAACCAATGAAAATTCTTAAGTTTCATCATTTCATAACTAATGAGCACCTACCTTTTGAAAGTAGGTCCAAATGGATATGGAATCATTGGATGTTTCCGGTTCTATGAACAAACCTGCTAGAAACCGTTTGGAATGTTTAAATCTTAAATCGATGAGGTCATCCAAAATTCCAATGGAAAAAAATGGTGATCCCGACGTGAATCCTTAACCATGTTAAAATGATGTTTTAATTATTTTTAGGCCCCTATTTAAAACTCAATGAGAGGGCCAACAGAACAATCAATAACATATGTGCTTATCCAAAAGATGTAGTGGCCAGACTTATCTTGATTATGACTCTTATATCAAACATGCACTCTTTTCCACGATCTTCTATGTTATAGAAATGTATTCTCTTAAATTCACACCTATGAATACCTCTGCTGTTAATGCCTCTATAGTGAAGGTATCTACTGCTACTCCTGCTGGATCGTCATCCGCTCTGAGGGTGACATCACCAAATCTGCATCTTCAATGCTGGGTATTGAATGCACTGGTTAAGGAGTACCATCAACATGGTACCATTCCAACTCTGGAGGCTGCTTGACAAGCCCACCAAGTGAACAACTCACCCTGGTCGTCCGGACAGCGACGACCAATGATCAAGAAGCAGGCGGTGCTAACCACCGTCTCCAACTATTTCGGGTCGTTATCCCCAGATTGCAACAACCATTCCCTCCCATATTATGAGGAGGTGAATGAGAAGGCCACTCAGGGCCTTAATTCAAGGAAACAAGAGTCCTTCTCGAGGGATCCCACCAACAATCGCTGCTAGACTCATGCGACAGTATGCCCTCAACATGATGAGGGTGTCGTCTCCAGGCGTTTGGCTCAGGTTCCTCAAACCCGAGCAGGAAAGACGAACCACCAGAGGCGACAACCAGTTAACAGTGAGAAGGTTCTTATCTCTGGCATTTCTGGAGAATTCTACCAACCTAACTTGGTGTCAAGCAACGAGCAGGCACACACACCCGTCCATTTTAATTCCCCTGTTTAGCAGACTCATCTGGCAGTAGCACACCAATCCCTCCAGGAAATTATGGTAGAGTACTATAGAAATGAACATACACCTGTTTATAAATCATTAGCTGGTCAGCAGCCTCGTCTGACTACATATGATGGAGCCCGCCAACCCAATGTGTTGACAACTGGTAAACAGGCACATACACCTACTTACACTCATCAGTCCTGCCAGCAGCCTCATCTGTTAGTATTGAAGTAAGTTCATCAACCACGTTTGGAGGAGTGCAATCAGTAGGCACATACACCTGCTATTATTGATCAAGCCTACCTACAGTCTCGTTTGGTAGCATTCGGAGAAGTTAGTTGGAAAGCTCCGAAAAAAAAACAGGAGGCAGACTCAACTCTCTGCCCCCACACATGAGTACTATCAGGATTCACTAACTGGAAAAGGAGGACAGGAGCAGAAACACACACCTACTCCAAGCACAAAATGGATGTGTATCCCCGTTCCGGAAGCTAAAGTCACCAAGCACATTCTGTCAATGGTGAATGATCAGAAGCAAATACCTACTCATATTCTGGATGCCTGCCAGGATATTATAACAGCTTCAACAGCATCACGGGGGAAGAAATGCAAATCTATCCCTACTAGTGGAGTGAAACATCAACAGTTCACTCCGAAACAAACACACACCTTTGTTCCATTCCAAGAGGGCTGTGGGGCATACTCCCCCTTACTCGATGCTGGAGTTCTCGATGCACTCAGACAATTATCTGTTGCAACTCAATATTCTACTCTCTCAGTTCCCAATAGTGGGAACCTTAACTCCGAAGTTCTGCACCAGACACTTCCTCATGAAGGCTTGCTTTGTGACAATTCGGTCGATCTCAAAGTTTCATCTTCAGATGAGAGCCATAAGAACCCTCTCTGTGGCCAGAAGATCAAGGAGCAAAATGTTTCATCATTTTCTATGACCCACCATGTTGGTCCTCCCCATGATGATGAATTTAGATGCGAAAGTCCTCTCCGCAGTAATAATGCACATTGCCTAGAAAATTCTCCAACGGACAATGTAGTGATGAGAAAGCCCTCTTATCTTGAGGCACTTTCAAATGTGAATCCAGTCATGTGTGATACTTTACCAGTATCAGGTGTAACACTTTCTCAATTAGAAGATAGCCTGGGGTGTAGGTCATTCTCTGAACCACCCTTGGGTCGTTAATCTTCTAGTTTAATCATTGAATTCTCTACCAATCTTGTTGAATCCGATGAAGCATCAAGGAAGCACCAGCTCTGGTCTAATCAGGTAGAATAATCTTCATTGAATGATAAAGAGGAAGTACTGAATATGAGAAAACAACTAGCGAATGGTGAAGTTCCAGTTATGTTTTGGCCATTGTTTGATTCTTAGTATAACATTCCAGAGATGTTGACGGAAGATGGAATTCATGATATTCGTCTCAACATATAGACAACTCTTTGTTAGTTGAAAAAGAAAATATTATCGTATGATGAATATGAAAATAATGTTAAGATAATATAAGGGTTACAAAACCAAATTGATTTGTCATCTCTCTCAGTTTCTCGATATCCGAAGGCTGAAAAGCAACAGAGATCCCCTTAGCGTTCATGCCTTGGCGCACTAAGAAGATTGCGCCAGTTAATTGCCAATTCCCCATCTCGTATTCATATCAGGGGATGAGGTGTTAATGGAGCGCTACATTTCACTGTTCTCTCCAGTCATCAGAGCCCTCAAAAAATGGTCTCATGCAATGTTATTGCGCATGGCTGGCCACAACCAATTGGCTTTGTTTGTAATCAAAGGCTCGCTCAAGAACAGGCCTCAACTAGTTCCTCTCAAAATCAAGCATACAAGGAACAAGTTTTTGAATTACTCCTACATCAAGAAAACGAGAATATTTAATAGGACTCTCATTTGGAGCACGCACATAATCAAGTGATAGAAGTGTCAGAAATCATCCAACGGTCTTTTGAGCCGGGTGATAAAAGTGGATGCAGGTTGATGCATCCAGCTAATTTCCAGACTAAAGTCCGCAAGATAAGGAGAGATTTCAAGAAAGACTTAAATATAGCAACTCAAGAACCACGCCAACTTTCCAGACTGTGGACTCTTTTAACCCAACCCTCGGAATCAACAAATATGATTCGAGGAGTTGAGTAGGAACATCCCTAGTCCACAGGACTGGGGACTTTTTCAAATCCTCAATCTCTCCTTCAGAGAAAGTTAGTATTCTCTTGATTAGGGAAGAATCCACAAGAGGAAAGAAGATCCAAATTATCAGGAGATTCCCTCCATATTATGGTTCGTCAAGAAGTTTTCGAGGGATCAAATCGACAAAAGGCCATGTCTCATTAGGGGCATGGAAGTAGACAATATCTCGGAAATGCCGATAGAAGGGATGCAATGTGTTATGCATCAATCAATGTCATCAATGACATTGTTGCTGATCCTCTAGATGAGGCTCACTCAGAGGGATCAGATGAAGAGGTTCCTGCTCAAGAGGTTGTATGCACAGACACAAATGAAGAAGGTGTGCATACATGAAATCAAAGGATTACCCAGAATCTAGGTAATCCTTTAAGTAACCCACTTCCCCCTCTCCGAAAGGTGTCCAATAAGGGGAAAGGAAAGAATCAGGTTACATAACCATCCTCTAGAGAAGGTCAATCACTCTCATTAGAGAAAATATTTGCACAACAAGAGGAAGATATGAAGGAATTAAGGAGGTTGAATGTAGAACTACTTCAAAGTAGTCTTCCTCCTAAGCGTACTGGAGTCAGTCAATCAAGGGAATTTGTTGTGGATAATGAGATGGATCAAGAATATCCTCCTTTACCATTACACCCTCAGAGGTCTAATCCTATGGATCAAGTGTAACAACAACTAGCAATACTACCATCAATGGCAGTCCCAGTCGCCACACCTATCCAAGCTCCAGTCATTGCACCTATTCAGGTCCAAGCTCAATCGGATGTTTCTCAAAAGTTAATAACTACTATTGAGTCATTAACAGCTCAGTTAGAAGCTATGGAGGGAAAGTGTGATCAAATTCAACCAAAAAAGAGAGCTTACCCTGAATGGGTTGATGAGATTCCTCCCCATCAAATTTTGAAAGTACCACATTCCAAATATTTAATGGTTCGGGAGACCCCGAGAAACACTTAACACAGTTTGTTTCTCATTGCGATCCTATGATGGGAACCCCTAAGCAATAGGAATCAGTTAAGATCTGGTGTTTTTTACAGTCATTACAAGGACCTGCTTTTGTCTGGTACACAAGCTTGCAATCCCGGTCAATTACCGGATGGGAGGATCTCTGCCAATGATTCCTTCTTCAATTCAGCTCAACGTTTCCAAAGACAATAGTTTTTGATCTTAAAAACTGTAAAAAAAGGGAGAATGAAAGGGTTTCGGATTTCATTTCTTGCTGGAAGGGATTAACATATTCCCTGAGCTTAGTACTCCCTCAAGAGGAATTCTTGCCAATCTCTGTGGCAAATTTATGTGATGAGATACGCACACCGTTGATCCCTATGAAATACATAGGGTTTCGAGACCTTACTTCAATCGCTGAACAGATTGAAGATTCTATTATAAAGACTAAGGATAAATCTCATGTAATTCCATCAACTCCAGGAAGGAGAATGGGTAAAGAATAGACTACTACAGTTATGCTTAAACAAGCACCTGTACCTGCTTCTACTTCAAGGCCTTCATCTTCTCAAAGGGCTCCACCTCCTGAGTGTCAACAATAGAGGCCGTTTCGTCAAGATGATCAAAGAGATCAAAGACGGAAGAAATTTGAGGATATTAAGAGTAAAGATTACTCTTTCTAAAATGAACAAGTTCCAAGTTACTTCATTTCGGCTCTGGAAAGTAATTTGGTTCAATTGCCAAGGCTCAAGAGGCCAAACAAGGAAGGAGATGAAGACTGTCCTAACTATTGCCCGTTTCATCAGATGTTGGGGCATCCCATTCAGGAGTGTTTTGTCTTGAAGGACCTCCTGAAAAAAATGGTCAACTTGGGACAAGTCAAAATAAAAGGTTCTTCAGCTTAGGTAGCATGTGTTACTGCTACAGATCCAGAGGATGAAGGCGAATGGAAAGAAGTCAAGAACAAAAATGTGCAAAAATATGATGATTGGATGGTCAGAAAAACGATCAACCGAACTCATGCTATTTTGAGAATGCAATTGAAGAATCCAATTATGTCTTCTACCATGAATGCCATAGCAAAACCCTCTTCATCAGAGGGAAAATCCTCAAAAGGGCGGCATAATTCCAAGAAAGAGGAACAATCAGAAGAAGATGAAATCGTGTCAAAGCCTAAATTGTCTTTGACTTTGGCAGATTTTATTCCATCTACTTCGAAGCCACGGGCACCACCCCATCAAACGACACAGTCTAAATATGCTAATCAGGCGGAGTCTTCATCGGATGAAGAATTGATCTTCAGTTCTGTTAATATGATTCAATTAACAGATCCATATGCCAGTTTTAGTTTTGATTTTGATGATCCGGAGTTCTTTATATCAAACAGAATAATCAGAGGGAGTTCTAGAGGCGCATGGTACATGGGAATAGGTGTATCTTTCAGAGGCCACTATTCTAATTCTACCCCTGCTAGAACTGTGTATGCAGCAGAAACTCGTGGCAGATCCCTCCAATGAGCTCAAAAAGAACAAGCAAGTTCTTCTACACAAGGCAGATTCAGTCCTGACACAGTTATTCTGGAAGATCGGTTGGAGGTTCCACCTTCTTTTTCTCAGTAAGTAAATAGACTTAATCGGTCTAATATTACAAATCCAGGAGTATTACCAACTCCTATCCTGGTAAAAGATGCATCTACTTCCAAAGCATCAACTTCTAAGGCACCTGCAAAACTATATGTTCCTATTGGGAAACACAAACCTTTGGATCAAAAGTATGATGTATTGAAACACTTGGCCCAAATACTGGACAATTTATCAATTATGGATGCTTTGAATTTATCGAAGGATCTTCGGGAGGCACTCATCGAGGCTTTGTCAAGTCCTCGGGAGTTTGAAACTGAAATTGCTACAGCTGAAGTCTACCATGTAGATAATAATCCTGCAGAATGCCATACAGTGATATATTTCACAGATAAAGATGAATATGATGTCATGCATGGACATATTAGACCTTTTTATTTATCTGGAAAGGTCAATGGTGTAGACTTCTGAAGATTCTTCATTGATAATGGTTCAGGAGTCAACCTCATCCCCATTCGTACACTTCGTCGATTGGGCCTCACAGAATCTGATTTATCTCCTTTTACTTTGATGTTACAAGGATATGATAAAAATAAACAAGAACCACTGGGCGAGATTACACTCAGAACTCAGTTTGGAGATCTTGTATCCAATTCAGACTTCATGGTTGTTGATTAAGACTCAGCCTTCAATATCTTGCTTGGTAGACCCTAGCTACATCAGCATGAAGCTATCCATTCATCATACCATCAATGTCTCAAATATTGTTTCAATGGTCAAATTAGAACATTGTATAGTGATAAATCCCCATTCAAGACATGTGAATCTCAATAAATTGAGGTGGAATTCTCCCACATTAAGGGAAATGAGAAATCCACAACAAGGGAGATTACCAAAGTTAATGATCCATATGGTTTGGAAAAGATTCCAGTAAACCCATTCACACATGTGAGTACAGATTATGTGTTGCCTATCAATATAATTGACAGGATAGACCCAAATCAAAATACTTTTATGGAAACCTCCATAATGTGAATTATGGCAAACAAGCCAGACAGCATGGGAGAAAGTGGTGATCCACCAAGCAATGATGAAAGCTCAAATGGAAATGTCTTCATTTCATTCGCTAAAATCCAGAAAGTCTATACTTCACCAATCAAGCTAGAAGAAGTTATAGCAATATCATAGGTGAATGTTGATGTCAATTCTCAGTCCATTATCTCCTCTATATTACCCAAGGAAGACCTTCCATCATCAATAGGGTCAGAAATGGAGGCTTCTTCTTCAAGATGTTCAAATTTTAACATCGCTTCTGATCATGGAAATTCTGCTTCATCATCTACTATGCAAGTAGAAATAGAAGAAATAACACATGTTGAAGAAGAAGAGGAAGATTTCAAGGATGCTCCTACATCATTTGAAGAGTGTATCTCTACCACTGTGGATGAACTCAGAGAAATAAATCTGGGTACAAAAGAAGATCCACACCCCACTTTAATTAGTGCGGTCCAGACTCTTAAAGAGCAAGAGATGTATATTTATTTTTTAATAAAAAATCGAGATATATTTTCTTGGAACTATACAGAGATTACAGGGCTTGATCTTGATGTTTCCACTCATCGCTTGGGTTTTCCAGAAGAACATTGAGGATTCAAAAAATCCGCTAGAAGAACACACCCAACCTATGCTTCCAAAATTGAGGCTGAAGTGGATAATCTTATCAAATCTAACTTCGTCTGAGAGGTTCAATATCCCAAGTGGTTGGCTAATATTGTCCCAATGAAAACGAAGAATGGGAAAATTAGTGTTTGCATTGATTTCAGAGATCTTAATCGGCATTTTCCTATGGATGATTTTCCAGTACCAATTACAGAACTCTTAATTGATGCAACAACAAGCTATGAAGCACTTTCCTTCATGGATGGATATTCGGGATATAATCAAATCCGAATGGCTCTAGAAGATGAAGAATCTACAGCCTTCAGAGTCCCTTAGGGTGTGTTTTTCTATCGGGTAATGCCCTTTGGCCTAAAGAATGCAGGCCCAACATATCAGTGTGCCATGCTTCGTATCTTCAAACCCTTTTTAAGGAAATTTTTTTAATTTTATGTGGAAAATTTGGTGGTTAAATCCAAACAATGTTCTAATCACTTGGATGATTTGGAAATCATATTCCACAAACTTCGGCAACATAATTTAGAGATGAACCCCTTAAAATGTGATTTTGGGGTAACCTCAGGAAAATTCCTCAGCTTTGTTGTACGCAACCGTGGTATTGAAGTCGATCCTGAGAAGACAAAGTCAATCCTTGGTATGTCACCTACTCAAAATTTAAATGAATTTAGAGGACTTCAAGGAAACTTAGCCTATATTCGGCATTTCATCGCCAATTTGGCAGGAAAAAGTTTACCCTTCACCAAATTGATGAAGAAGGGAGTCACTTACCAGTGGACTGAAGAATGTCAAGAAGAATTATATATTCTCAAGAAGTATCTCTTGATTCCACTGGTTTTAATGCTACCTGTTGAAGGAAGACCACTTATCCTCTATGTGACAGCTCTAGAGCGATCATTGGGTTCCTTTCTTGCTCAGAAGAATGATTCTGGGAGTGAAAACAGCCTCTACTATCTCAGTCGGACTATGCTTGAAGTAGAAACCCGATACTCAAATATTGAGAAGTGCTACTTAGCATTAATCTTTGTAGTTTAGAATTTGAGAAACTACCTGCAACATCATGAGGTACAATTGGTATCTCACAATAACCTGCTCAAATTCATCCTAGGCATCCAATGCTTACAGGACGTCTGGCAAGGTGGGATGTTATTTTGCAGCAATTTGATATTCAGTATGTGTCTCAAAAGGCAATAAAGGGCAAAGATCTAGCTGATTTCCTTGCTGAACATCCTTTAGTAGAAGATACATCTTCAGATATTGAACTTCCTGATGAGGAAGTATTCTTTATTCAAGATAGTCTTCAAACATGGGAAATGTACTTTGATGGTTCTTCCAGAAGTCCAACTGGGAGAAAAATGGAAAATCTTAAATTCAACAAAGTTGGGTTAGGAATTTTACTCATTTCCCCAAAAAAGGAAGTGCTACCTTATTCATTCTCATTGTTGGGAGGCGGTAAAAATAATGAAGCAGAATACCAAGCTCTCATCACATGCTTGGAGTTGGCACTTCAAGCACAAGTGAATCACTTAAAGGTGAAAGGTGATTCAGACCTGGTAATCAAACAAGTCAATGGGGATTATGCAATCAAAAAAGCATAACTAATTCCTTTTTATGATTATGTCAGAGAGTTAATGGCAGAATTTCCATCGGAACCGACATTTTCTTATGTCCCGAGATCACAAAATTCCCAAGCTGATGCACTGGCTAATATAGCCACAGCTCTGGAAGATCCAAATCGGGATGAGAAAACCATCAGTATTTCCCAACGTCGTACAATTTAACCTTATGTTCAAGCCAGAATAGAGGAAATCAATGAAATTAGTCCCATTCCTGAACCATATGGTCATAATACAGGATGGATAAAACCTATCAGAGAATACCTTCAAAATGGAACACTTCCGCTTGATAGATCCGGGAAAGAACAAGTCCGGTGATGTGTGGTCAATTTCACTCTTTATGATAGCCCAAATCACTTAGAGAAAGTTCTCTACAAAAGAGGTTTTGATGGAGTTCTCTTTAGATGCATCAATGGTGAAGAGACAATGGCTGTCATGAAAGAAGTGCATGCAGGAGTCTGTGGTGCCCATTAGTCTGGACAAAGACTATCTGATCAAATTCAAATACTTGGATACTTTTAGCCTTCAATGATACAAGATTGTGTTGATTTCACAAAGATGTGTCATTCTTTCCAAGTACATGACAACTTAATTCATCAACCCCAGAGTTTCTTCATACAACTAAATACTTGTGGCCATTTTCCACATAGGGAATGGATGTGGTGGGACCTTATCCTTCGGCTATATCCAAGAAGTTTAAGTACATTCTTACTGCCAATGACTTATTTTTCAAATGGGCAGAGGCAATACCCCTCAAAGAAGCTAGTTCTAAATGCATTGTTAGCTTCATCAAGTCTAAAATCATTACCAAATTTGGTGTCCCTCACACCATATTGACGGACAATGGAACCAACTTCTGTTCATCCGAGGTGAGGAAGTTGTATCAATAATACAACATCAAATCCAATCATTCATCTCGATATCATGCATCGGCTAATGGCTAGATAGAAGCTTTCAAAAAGACCCATTCAAACATACTAAAAAAGATGGTGGATAAAGATAAGAAATCGTGGCCTGATAAACTTTTTCATGCTTTATGGTCTTATCGAACTACCACTCGCACTGCAACGTAGTCAACTCCATATTCATTGGTATATGGAACGAAAGCAGTATTTTCCATTGAGGTTCAATTACCCTTTCTTAGAGTATCCATTTGTGATCAGTCATCTATAGATGAACAATCTTAAAAGCGATTGGATGAATTGGAACGGTTAGATGAGAAAAGATTGTGCACCCTGGACCACTTGGAAGTCTATCAAAATCTAATAGCACGAGCTTTCAACAAAAAAGTTCATCTTCATTAATTCATTAAGGGAGAATTGGTATTAGTTCTCAGAACTCCAATGATACTAGGAAAGAAACCTCCCAAGCTTGAGCCAAAATGGGAATGAACTTATTCAATACATAAGGTCTACTCTAGTGGAGCTTATTCTTTAATCTAAATGGATGGAGAACTCATCACTACTATAACCAATGCCATATTTATGAAGAAGTATTTTGTATAAACACAAAATACATCATCATCCACTGTCCATGCATACGACCTTAAACAATTGGAATTTCATATCTTCCTGCAAGATGTTAAACTGCATCATAATCCATGGTCCAAGAATACAACCTTAAACTATTGGCATCCTCATTTTCCAACATGACATTAAACTGTGTCCCTATATTTGTCCTGCATGATTTTAAACTATACTTATCATTCGTCCTATGTGACGTAAAACTGGAAAAGTCTCTAATACGTCCAACATGACATTAAATTGTGTCCTCTTTTGTCCTTACTGCATGACATTAAACTGCACAGTCCCCCTTTCATCCAACATGATGTTAAACGGTATTGTACCCATCGTCTTAGCTACATGATGATAAACTATACAGAAGTCTATTAATATATCCTACATGATGTTAAACTATATTTTGTCCCTGCTACATGACACTAAACTGTGCAGCACCAATATTCCTCACATTAAGACTTTAAACTACATAGTCCATTCATATGTCCTACATGACATTAAACTGTGCATTGTTAAGGTTGTTGCTACCTCTTGTTTCTCACACCAAGTATGACTCACGTGATCTTAGAGTAAACTTCAACCATAACACCCTCTCTGGGCCGCTAACCATGCATAAGTCCCAACATCATTTTTTAGGTCGTTGTCCCCAAGAAAAACTTGATTACTAATTCATTCTTTAATTGAACTACACAGACTTTGATCCTTGCCTTCTGGGCTGGGTACATAGGCAACCTACTGAGGTTCAAGCCCAAAAACAATATCTTAACATTGGTTCAACTTTGTCCTTGCTACATGATGTTAAACTGTACAACACCTTTTGTCCTATATGACAATAAACTACAAAATTATTTGATACCCTCACCCGAGAGGAAATCATTATTTACATTGATATCCAATCATGTTAAATTTCAAAGAATATGTGCATACATGGTAATGCCTGAACCTTTTATCTTGGGTCAAACCATCATTTCACTAAAGTCCCCTTTTCACCCTTCACTTGTACGAACCAGATCTGTACAGAGGGTTTTTCTAGAACTACGTGCGGCTTGATTCCCACCCTTATGGGATACGTAGGAACATTCGATCATACCTCAAATTCAGCCCCAAGTCTTTGGGCCTAACCCCAAATTTTACTTTCAGTCCCTTAGCTGAAAAGTACCTATGAAAACACACACTGTGTATTCATTATAATAGTCCAATTTCTATGACCCTAAACTAAGATTTTCCATACTTTCGTCCGGTATAACATTAAACTGTATTTCAAGAACTACGTATGGCTTGATTCTCATCCTTATGGGATATGTAGTGAAGTCCAGCATCTCAATTAAGGACCCAACCACAACATGATTATGGTTAGAATTGGTCTATGTATCTCTACATGCATTGAAAAAATGCCCATTTTAATGTGTCATACTCCTAACATTAAATACTTACAGATCTTTATAACCCTTTTCTTGACATTTGGTCACAAAATGTCCAATTTCTGAGAGTCCTTTTGCCTGACTATGCAGCACGTGCCCTTAGGCGGCCTTGCATAAATAGTCTACATAACAGACTTGTCAGCCACAAGATACTATTATTTGACTATGCAGCCAATTCCCTTATGTGGCCCTGCATAATTCAACCCCCTAACGGGTTTTTCAAAAAAATGGTAACTTAATTCTTGGGAAGAAAACCTCTGTTGTCCTTATTGATCTTATCAAAAATATGTAAGGATCCGCAAAAAATAGCCATCCTTAACATATTTGTCCCATGTTCTTTTTAATGATCTGAAAGTATTCAAGTCTATGGTTTATATTTCTCTTCCCTACATTTGGGTCAGACCTTTGTAGGAGTTACATTCATCCAGTTCTTAGACAATATTGCTTGGAAATATCTTCTTCATATTCAAGTACCTCTCTCCATACAACAAACTCTATGCTTTGGAAAATTTGAATCTCCATAAACTTCCACTGGATTTTTAGAAGTAGAAAAGTAAATTTCTGAGAGTTCTTTTTCCTGACTATGCAACACGTTCCCTTAGGTAGCCTTGCATAAAAGTCTACATAACAGACTTGTCATCCAAAAGATACTATTATTTGACAATGCAACCAATGCCCTTAGGCGGCCCTGCATAATTCAACCCCCTAACGGGTTTGTTATATATTGGTAACTTCATTCTTGGGAACTACTTATTCTAATGACTTTTAGCCCTTTTCCATATCATTCCTCAGATTCAAAATTTCTTAAGTCATAGTTTACATGTTTTCCTTCATACTTGAGTGTGGTAATATGTTTTCAGATAAGTTGTTAAGGAATTTAGTCAATTTTAATACATTCGGTCAAAGATATTTTGACCTTAAACGTTATCCTTTTTATGTCCGACATGCATGAATTTAAACTGCCCACAAAAGACAAGGTAACTCTGAATAAAAGTCAAGTCCCAGCTCACTAAACACATATTTTTGTATGATTTAGGTAATATTGATAAATTAAAAGATTCAAAGTTTGTAGGGTTATTTATAATAATCCTAGAAAAAAAATCAAACAATGCTTACTAGTCCCATTGGCTTAGGTAAAATTTAAAGCATGTAGAAAAAGAATGCAGGTACAAATGATTGAAGATGAAAGTGTTTTTCATTGATACACAGAAGATAGAAGGACATCCACAGACTGGAGTCTCTTATCTTTTTCAAGAATTACAAGAGGCTTTCAACATAACTCTTCATTTGATTTACAGCATCCCGAGCTTCATCAGCAACCACCTGAAATTCATTCATTTAAACTAGATACAATAAGAGATGCAATGATACTAGCTCTTCTTGGAAGAATTGTAAAAGAATGTTCTTGAGTGCGGTTTGAGAAAATTTTCTGCTGATCAAACAGTGACTCTGTTTCTGTCCAAGAGACTTGGAAGATGGATACATGGATTTGAGAATGGAGCATTGTAAGTAAAGAGCCATTTGGAGAGATTACTCTTTTCAGATATTGTTTCTAATGTCATGATAGTATTCTCTCTATCATCCAGCAGTGGAAAACATATTAGCCCATGGTTTTCTGTTTTCTTATCTGCAAGGAAATGACCTGAAGAAAAAATTTGAAAGTTCACACCATTTTTTCTGCTCTTAATGCACAACATAACCGAAATAGAGGGATATCAGTGTGTCTACATCTCGAGCGTATAGTTCTTTGGCTCTAACATTGACTCCTTGCAGATGACCATAGCCATACAAAGGTAGGTAAATACTCTGTGGGAAATTGACATGATATTTCTTCAAGTACTTGGCCAAATCTGGAAGAGTTCTATCGCAGATAGTATAATAATAATGGCCAATGATGCTCATCATATCATCAATTCGCTTGCTAGCAATTTCATCAGCTATTCCGATTCTCTTGGGATCCATTGAATCTACACAAAATTTGAATAAATTAACTCTTAAATGGGTTGATTTTTCATAAAATTTGTGAAGAAATTCGAAAAAATGGATAAGGCATTAAGGCGCACAAGTATGGATGTGTCGCGCAAGTATGGATGTGTCGCACAAGTATGAATGTGTCGCGCAAGTATGGATGTGTCGCGCAAGTATGGATGTGTCGCGCAAGTATGAATGTGTCGCACAAGTATGAATGTGTCGTTCAAGTTGTTGGTGTGCAAGTATCACTGCACAAGTCCAAATACCTCTATAGCAGCGTGAGAATAAAGAAACAGCGGAAAATAGAGAAGCCTGTGCGGCGAAGGTAACTTGCATGGAGAGAGCTCGAAAATCTGAAATCTGGGTACTTTATGTGAGAATGTCCACATATATATAAGCCAGGCCTCAACCCTGTGTGCCTAAAAGTCAGCACGCTCTAAAGCCAGCGCGATCAACACTTGTGCGAAGTCATTTTCACCATCAGAACCTGTATGCCGCCTTTCTTTGGTTTTCTTCTTTTCCTCAGAGTCACATCCTTATTTATTTCGGATCCAACTCCGAGGGGGGACTTTTGTTGATACTCCTTTCTGTCACAGAGTCTAAACGAATTGAAAAGGGAAATACCTTGAACCTATAGTGATTCATCCTTTGAAGAAACATCAAAAAATTGACAAAGGCATGAACAAAGATTCAAATGCACTTGGGTCGCGTAAATTCCACCAAGGTCATGCAAGTGTACTTGCGCCCCGCCCAATGGTCGCGTAGGTGACTTGCGTGCCCTCCATGAATTTCTCCTAGGGTCTTCACCAGCCTATAAATACCCCCAGTGGGCCCCCCATTTCAGGGACGAAAAATTCCATAAACTTAGATTTTAGCTCCCGGTGCCCTACTCTCTTCTCAAAGATTCCGAACACTTCTAAGGTAATTTCTTACCTAGAACGAAAGATCTAAAGTGGGGGAGGAAGGCCAAAGTGTTGAAACTCATCAACACTTACGTGCCTAAGTGGTCAGCCCTTAAGGGAAATGGCCACACTTGTGCGCCGCCTTACCCCTTCAATAGAACTTGCACTCCCCTCTTCTGGAAGCCTCTAGGGATAATACTAAGGGCTTGAGACAAGTATCTCCCAAATATTACCATAAGGGTTGACCGTCACGCAAGTACCCATATGTCATGCAAGTACACTTATGTGACCAGGACTTGCATGCCCACGTAGGACTTGCGCACCACCTTCTTTTTGGGTGCCCCTCCTACCTATTTCACCTCTCTTATGCCTATCCACCTATCCTCTTCAAGATTAAGCCTTCAGAACTCCCTCCAAATCCATTCATGGCATGATTTCCTTGTTGGATTCCTTATCTGAAAGGAATTATGTGGAACATTTCTTGAAACCTAGTGATTTACATATCTTCATGTCACTAAGGTCAAATATTTCATTCATTCAACCTCATACTTTAAGATGAGATAATCTTTAACCTGGGCCCCCTTTTCAGGAGTAAGCCCCATTCCAAGTTCTCTTAATTTGGGCATCCTCCATAGGAGTAATCCCCAGTCCTAATTTACAAATATGGGCATCCTCCTTAGGAGTAATCCCCAACCATAATTCTCTTAACCTGGGCATCCTCTTTAGGAGTAATCCCCAGTCTCAATGTCTACAAATATGGGCATCCTCCTTAGGACTAATCCCCAAGTCCCCTAACCTGGGCATCCTTCTTAAGAGTAAGCCCCAGTCCTAATTTCTAAATATGGGAAATCCTCCTTAGGAGTAAGCCCCAACCATAATTCTCTTAACCTGGGCATCCTTTTTAGGAGTAATCCATAGTCTTAAAGTCTACAAATATGGTCATCCTCCTTAGGAGTAATCCCCAAGTCCCTTAACTTGGGCCTCCTCCTTAAAAGTAATCCCCAGTTCTTAAATCCTTTAACCTGGGCCTCCTCCTTAGGAATAAGCCCTAGAAATAACTTCTCTTAACCAGTATTAATTTACTTTTGATTTGGGATTCCTTCTCAGGAGTAAAACCTAATCATAAGTCACATCCTAATTTGGGCATCTTCCTTAGGAGTAAGCCCCAAGTTAGAGTATCCAAATCTCCATGAAGTACATATACATTTATAGACCTTGTTCCCGGGTTTCTTCCCTAATGTAAATCCTAATCTTCATCTATTTGGGCAGTCATACATACATAAGACCCACATCATTTATTATAATGAAAAAATTGTCTAGTTTTACCAATACCTCTTGTTTCTCAAACTGAGCATGACTCACGTGAGCTTAGAGTGTAAAAGTAATTATGTCATCTTTCTTTGAGCCATCAATCACTTGAACTAAGTGGGTTCTGATTCCTTTTCCAAAACAAAGGATACGTAGGTAGCCCATCTGCGGGTACGATCCCAACTCTGAAAGAATCCATGTCCTTCTGAATAACAATAAACTTCAAGTGCCCCATTGAGTGGCTTTAAAACCACTATGGTCATCATAATGACCAAGAGACTATTATGTATTAAAGGATACCATTGACTAAGAATCTCTAACAAATACGGATGATTCTCTATTGATGAAGAACCTCGAATACATATAAAAGATTCTCTAAATTTCATTCATACTAATTATTGATTGTCATATTTAAAGGAAAGCTTATCTTCATACTTGGTAATATAATAAGGATTCAAGAACATAACTTAAATCTATAAAGAAAGCCCCAGAGTAGACAATAATTCCACCCAAAAAGGTGTGATGAGTTCGACCTCCCATCCTCTCGACCAATGCAAATTTTTATGTTTCATCAGTTCATAACTAATGAGCACCTGCCTTTGGAAAGTAGGTCCAAATGGATATGGAATCATTGGATGTTTCTGGTTCTACGAACAAACCCGCTTGAAACCGCTTGGAATGTTTAAATCATAAATTGATGAGGTCATCCCCAATTACAGAGGAAATAATAATCCTTAATGTTTTTAAAAGGAAAAGAAACAACTTATTATCTTTTTGGGTGTTTTTTTATTAAAAATGGTTTTGAAAGTGGATTGACTATTTCAATTTCTGAAAATGATTTCTTGTGATTACAAATGAAATTTTATGAGTGAAATGTTGATAATTACAATCTTTTATGTGTTATGATTATAAAATGGTACTTGGATATTTAACGGGTGGTTATGTGATAAAAAAATATGGTTGGTTAAATAATAAACCAAATACAGGTGGTTCCATGATAAACCAAGGATGGGTGGTTATGTTTTAACATCCAATGCATTGGGTATGGAATTCGATCATATGGCTATTCCATTTGTAAGAGTGATATGTGTGGAAGTCGACCATATGGTTATTACTTTTAAGTATGATTATGTCAAAAATTGCCTTTATATGTTATATGTTCTTTATATGGGTTTTATGGTAATATTTTGATTACAAGTTTATATTTAGTAATGATTATTTACTACTTCTTAAAGGTGAAAAGTATTACTTTATGATAAAGTATTCACAGTTTACATGTTTTCACAAGGCTAACAGTTTTCTGTATTTGTGTATACCTTATTGAGATTTTTGTGCACATACTACATTTTTGAAATGTTTTTTCACAGGATTTAAAGGAGAATAGAGTCAAGGATGAGATCAAAGAAAAGTTATGATGTTTAAACATGAAATGAAACCTTGTTTCTTTTCAGAAGTTTTTATTTTATGAAAAAAATGGATAGTGAGTAGAAGTGTCTACTTTTTAATATTTAATTTGTTATGTATGATTTATGTAATAATTCTATAAATATATAAACCTGAAAAGATGCTCTATGTGAATTAATGCAAAATTATTGACTTAACTCAATATTATGTAATGTTTAAGGCCGAGGCCTTATATTTATAGTTTGACAGTTTGTACTAGTTTTGTAATAGTAGTGTCTATATTCATTCTTCTTATAAAGTTCATATTTACCAGGTAATTAAATTTACTATTAGGGATAATTTATAATAATCTAGGATGTTTTAAATTTCTTTAACCAGTGTTCTAGTCTTTCTCATTGAAGATGAAATTGATAAGAAAAATGTTTGGGTGATTCTTGAAGAATGAAAGGTTTTATTAATTAATGAGTTTAATAATAATATGAACATTAAAAAACCAAAAAAAGTAATTATTTACATATTTATATCATATTATAACATTAATTAATTTCCCATAGTCCTCAATGATATAAACTCAAAGCATCGTTCAAATAAGTGGTTAAATCGACCCAAACATGAACATTCTATGATTAATGGACAATTATTTGGTGGTTTAGATGTAATATAATTATACTAGTACAATAATGATCATATTTAGTGTTTATTAGTGTGATATAAATTTTTTTGAAGGAAGTAGAATCAGAAGTAATAAATATAAAAATATTACATAATATGAATTAATTGTTTTCTTCTTCTTAGTTTGGTTGTTTAAGAAAATTAATTTTATAAAGATTGTTTATCATTCATATCATTAATAGGTTATTAAAAATTTAATAAAATAACTTTATTAATATCATAAAAATCATATTTATCCTTTAAAACCATTCTTATAACTATCCATGAAAGCTAGTGATGAAAAGAATTACAGAAATCGATCATTCCATGGAGGTGGTAGTCTACAATATACATAAACAGTGATTTCATTTTCCATAGAGTGGAGAAAAGGAGTAATTTGGTTTATAATTTCAGAATATAAAATATGTCATAAATATCATACTTATATATTACATTCCATATTAGGATTATCCTTATAATATGGTGAAGGAAAAAGAAACATGTTGCGTCGTGGAGGCGGTAGTCTGTACAATTCATGAATGACTGCTTCATTTTTCTAAATAGAAAAAAGAAATGAGATTAATGATTGAAACATTAATATAATAAAATAAAAGTATTATAATTATACTTATGTTATAATTTTAATATAGTTTAATTTAATTTGAAAAATAATAAGTGCACAAAAATAAATAGAAATTAGAAAGAGGTGGTTAGAAATTTATACCTCACTTGTTGTATTATCTTCTTTGCAAATGGGATTGACCCTTTTTGGGATGATATTTTGATAAGAAAAAAACCTCTTTAATGTGTCTAGTATTGTTTATGAAAGTTGTTTTACAGATTTTGGGCTTAATAAGTGGGTTGTGGTGTGAGGGGAAGTGAGGAGAGAAGTTCCCCTTTTATAAGTCAAAATGGATGCTATTTTTTTAAGTACCCAAAACTTTTTAATAATGATAAGTCACTCTTAAGTAGAGTGGCTCCAAAATTGATGAATAATTGAGATTAGAAGTGGTAAGATCAATCTAAGCCTCAACCAACCATTACCACTCTTTTTTTAAAGATGTTTTTAACTCATTATAATTATATTTTTCACTTTTTCCATTTTATATTTTTTATCATGGTAACAAGTTTTTACCGAAGGTAACTTATCCTTTATACTCAAAAATAAAGATAACCTTATTAAATAATTTTGACCCAATGATTATAAAATTTTATACTATTTTTTGATTGAATTTTTAATATTAATAAAAATTAATTTTAAAATTATAAATGTATAATGTATCAAAATCAATTTTTTGAAAGATTTAAATTAAGTTATAAAATGTAAAATATGAGTTTATAAATTTAATATTTTTTAAAATCATGAATTCACTTACAAAACATATATTTGGTCTTATAAAAAGGTTTAATGAATTTCCAATTCATACTTATACAGTAATAATGTCATAAAAGTCATGTTATTTGTAAAAGCGATATTTTTCACTATTCACATAAAATCAATATTTTTAAAAACCCAAAAATTCATCTTAATATTAATTATTATGATTAATCAAAAAATGAAGTTTATTTATTTAATTTATCATCTTAAAATATATAAATTAAACTTTTATATAAAACTATAAAGCGTAGTGAAAAACTATTTTTATCAGAAAATAACTTTTTAAAATACTTGTTGTTCTTATTCTTAATTTTTATAAAACAATAATAATATATAATAAATCAATAAATATTATATTTTATTAATATCGTCATTTAACGATAATAAACATATTTTTTATAAAAAATATAGCATATAGAAATATAGATTCTTAAACACAATAACGAGTTAAGTAAATTTATAGAAAATAACCTTTATATATATATTAATATATTTCATAACTTGCTAACTCCAATTCATACCTATTAATTTAATGAAAATGTTTTAAAATTCTAAACATATCATGGTTTCATTTTAGCCTAGTCTTCCATGTGGAGAAAGTTACCACACACATTTTTTATTTAAGAAAAAACATAAAATGAAATCCAGGGTTGTTACATTCTTCCCCCTTAAATAAATCATGTTCTCATAATTTTAATTATTACTCATTGAAGAAATTAGGTGTGTGTAGTTTTAACATATTCATCATTTTGAATATAAATCCAATATGACATTTACCTTACTATCTTAGGCTATATCAAGTTATTTATCTTTCCTATAACAAAATTATCCATTCATACAATCATGTACCTCAGTATGTAGATACCCTAATTATATATTCTCAATAACAAATTTTTCTTAAAACCATTTGAATCTACAAGGAATTAAACCATAGTGAAATCATATAATCCTTAAAAAGTAAACACGTATCTTCAACCACTAGTTCATAAAGTCACACACTAGTATATATATATATCATAATCCAAAAATGTGATAAAATTCACCAAAAATATCATGGGTTACTTTTCATTAAATCAATAATTAATTATAAGGCTATCAATAATATCAAAATCACTTTTATAAAACTCAATAAACCCTTTATTAACTCAACACAAAGAGTATATTAAACCTAATAGTTTTTCATACATCAATCATGTGTTCTTCAATAGTTATAACCAAAAATATATATTTGGCATAAAATCCCTTTTCAAGGTTACTAATACCATTTAATATATGTTTCCAAACCTTTAAATAAAAACTAAAAAATAAAAATCCATAGATGTGTCGCATAATACTCATAAATTTTATAAAATACTATAATATCATTGATACCTATCACTCAATAATTATAATGTCTAAGAGTATCATGATTTAATTTCTATTATGATATTAACCTCACTACTTTAGTTAAGACTAGGAAAATCACATTTTATATCATAAAAAAACATATACTAAGATTATCAACTATTTGAGCATGCTCTTTTATTCAATTATAATACATAGTTTTTTCTAGATACATAACTTTATCAACTTCATTTACGTGATCCCATCTCAACCAATATTGAAACCCAAAATGGATATTAATAAAATCATAGTAAATGATCATGTTAATATGAAAAATCAATCACAATACTTCTTCTCTAATAAGACCTTCATTTCACCCATTTATACATTCAATTCATTCTACATTTCTTAAAGTTAGGTTCTCTTGTGCTTCTTAGCCTACCCAAAAATAACTGTCCCAAAATTATCATAAAAATTATTACAATATCCTAAACATTAAATTAATTCAAATATATGGTTTTTAAAATAAAAACTTACCCTTTATCCAAGGTAACACATATCAATTTATATGTAACTTAACTTATGAATCTATATGTTTCAATCTAAGGTATACATAGTCAATTTTCTATTATTTTATCTAACCTAAATATATTCAAATACATTATAATGGTTCATAAAGAGAATGTGAATTAACCAAAGAATATCCCCTAGAAGTATCAATCCAAGTGTGCAGTTAGACCTCTTTGTCCTGCATCAGTGATGATTAAGTTAATACCTAACATGACATTTTAAGGGTTATTATAATTAATGACATCTATTCTAGAGCCTACATCTATTTATAGCATCTAAAGAGAGAGGTTATTGCTAGGAGAACTACACAATCTCCACTTTACCAAAACTTTCGAATATTATCCTCTATTTATGCTGATTCCTAGTGTTTTCTCTAATGTTAACTCATCATAAACCCCAATCAACATAATTTTTTTTTGTATAACCAATATAAAATTTTATCTATAGCATTGAAACTATTATCAACTTTAACATATCAATCCTTAATGACCTTTATAACTCTTAGTTTATCTTAAAACAATAACATTATAACCTCTAAAGTTATTTAAATATTTCATTTGATACCAACTAAGGTAGATTAGACCCACACTCTTGGATTCAGTGCTAAAAACAACATACACACTGGTTTTGAAAAATATCCCTAATTACAAGATATCTCACATATAATGTAACATTTACTTTCTGAGGATCTTTTTAGGTTAAGAGATTAGGGAATTATGAAAAATATTTAACTAAGAGAACCCATGTTATTTGTGTCAAATATACATTTTCCCCACTATATAAGAAACTATTTAATCTATAACAAGTATTAAACATCTCCCATAAATCCTCCAATTAAGGTACTCTTCTAGACATATCTTACATATTACTTTTCCTCATAACTTGGGGAAACATAAATATAATAAATGAGTGGGATCATAAACCTAGTAAAGGTAAATATAAGTGATAACAATCAAATATCATTATTGAGCATAATATAAATATGTGAGTATAATCATGATACATAAGAAACATATAAACAACAAAGTATTGATCATAAAACACATAATAACATAATAATTCATATTGAAAATGTTGTATATAATAGAAACAAGACAAACTTGAGAATTATGGCACATCCATAATCATAAAAATCAAAACATAGTGGGTCAGGTATCACAACTTATTTCTCCTAGTGGGTTGGGATTCACTCACATATTTTTTTCCCTAGGTGGATCTAGTTTCACTCACTGATTTCTCATTTTATATCAAGTATCACAACTTATTTCACCATTATCACATGATATTTAAAGCTTCACCCAATGCATTTTAGGGATATATAGAGCCCACTCAACACCTAATGATTATCCTTATATATGTGTACCACATAAAATATATCATCCTCATATAATAAAGAACCCATGAAAAGAAAATGTGTTTCATATCCTTTTAAAACAGAATCACATAAGGAAATAATAAACTTGAAAAACCTAGGGAAAACAAATGGGTGTACAAAGATATTCAATAACTTTCTTGGTAAATACTATTCAATAAAGATAATAGGGCATATGATATTTACAACGTATAGATAAAGGGTATATAGTTAAGTAAATAATTTATCCAATAAATCGATGTATGACATCTAGTTGAACACCCTTAAATTAAAAGAAGATAATAGAGTGTTCATGAGGCATAATATTTGGAAGAAAAGTTATACCTATTCATGGTGGATGATTAAAAAGAAAAAGGTATTGATGAATCATATCTTTGATAGAAAATAACATTAATAATTCATCCAAAGAAATAAGGTGGGTGATTGAAAAATAAAATATCCTCAATGTAACATAGGAACCTTATAAGGAAACCTAAATAGATGAAAAAAATCTTTAAAAAATAATTCTTTAAATAATATCACATAAGAAGGGCTCAAAAATCGAATTGTTTGATACCACAAGTTCAATCCCACAAACTATAAATGTATATATCTATTAAAAAATAAATAATGAAACATAAATTCCATTATTATAAATCCTTTTGAATATGGAAAGGAAAATGAAGTTGGAAACTTAAAAGAGCATTTAGAAGACTTTTTTAACATTAGTGTAAAATAAAAAATTACATGTCACATTAGAAAGTAACTTTTTGAAAGGGGTGATAAAATATTTTGAAAATATTTACTTTTTAATAGACTCTACAAAAATAAAGCCTTAAAAATGACATTAATGTTTCTATATGAAATGCAGATCCAAATATAATACATTTTATTATGAAAATGGGTAAATCATTTCATTTCAAATCAATCATCCTTCACAATTCAATTTCCCAATATTCATTTTCAAAATTCCTATTCACTTTCAAAACCAAAACACATTGTTTTCAAAAATTCAGGTATTTTCAATACAAAACCAATCATAGGTTTTAAACAATTAAATTTAATACATTTTCTAAAATCAATTCTAAAATCATCTCATCAACTCCATTAATTTCAAAATTTGCCTCAAATTCCAATTCCATTGGAATTAGGGAGTTTTCCTAAAACTCCATGCTAATTCATATTCCAATCCAATTCATCTAAAAGTGGGTTTTCATAAATCAATTGAAAGTAATTAAAATCAAATAAATCAAAACAAGGTTTAATTATATAGAGAAACTCAAACGAAACAACCTACCTTTATCATTGAAACAAAAAATCAACACCTGCAACAAGATCTGCCAACAAATAAAGACAATGAAAAAGATAAAGAAACCAAACCTAGAATCAAGATCCATTTAAATATAGTTTAGATTCATCTAATACATGATTATATATTAAATTTAAAGGATGAAAGAGGGAGAGATCAAGAGAAACCAAGGAAAGGATATTCATGTACCCGAAGAGGATAGAACATGATCATTCAAACTTTGATCCATCAAGAGGGTGGGTTTGATGATCCAAAATTGCTTCTTGAGAGTCTTTATAAGCCTGGATATTGATTTAGGTTAAGTGAGGGTCTATTAGGGGTTAAAATGGGGGTTAAGGAAATTTTAAATAAAATTTTAATATAAAAATCTCCAGTATGCATGGTTAGCTGGGCAGGGTCACACAGTTAGAAAAACCATACATCCTAACTGTGTGACCCTCTACTGGGGTGAATAGTTTCTACTTGGTGGGTGCATGATTTTTCAAAGTATACATTAACTATGCAAACCCCCACTATCCAGGGTTTTATGGTTTTCATTGGGAGGGCACACAATTTGGGAAAACTGTGCACCAACTGTGCATAGCCCAGAAGCCCTTCAAAAAGTTTCAAATTCCACCTGAAGCACCCTTAATCAAGACCAAACCAAAGAATGATAAAACTGAGGTTCAAGACATACCAGGAAACCAATAACTAGATGTTACGACCTCCCAATAATAGAAAAATTATGTCCCCAGAAATCCTGTTAAAACGTTTCTATATCTAAAATATGAGGCCATTGATCTCTCATCAACGCCTCCATCTCCCAAGTCTTAGGCATATTAGAAACATGCTTCCCTAAAACACGAACCATTGTCATAATCCCCCCATGAAGTACCATTTTCTCAAATTCAACTATCCTGACTGGATGCTCAGTCCTAGATAAATATGGATAAACATCACGATCACTCTAGCTCAAAACATGAGACAGATCAAAAAGATAATTTCAAAGATGAGATACAAGAAACATGTTATGTATCAAAATAAACTATGGTATAAGTGATAAATGATAATAAAATTTTCTCATATTCTCCAAAACCTCAAAAGTTTCCATAAAACAAGGAGTAGGTTTCCCTTGCCTCCCAAGCCATCGATGACCTAAATGAGGTGAAACATTCAAGAACACATGGTCACCAACTGAAAACTCCAACGGTCTGTGATGATGATCAACATAAGATTTATACTAGATATGAACTTTCAAAATTCTAGGATGAATCAAATAAATCTTTACTGATATATCCTGAACCAAGATTTATCAAACTAGAATTATAAAAAATTAAAAGTTTTTCTATAAAAGGCCTCAAAAGGATCCATTCTGATTTATGGTTGGTAACTATTGTTATAATAGAACTCAATAAGTCCCAAATGCTCATCCCATGCTCCACCAAAATCTAAGAAGTAGGTATGAAGCATGCACTCATGAATCTATATATCCCTCTCTATCTGGACATCCATCTACAGATGGTATGTTGTGCTTAAATGAACCTATGATCCTAGTGCCTCCTGGAGGTCTCTCCAAAAGTGAGAAGTAAAATGGGGATCTCTATATGAGACTATAGCAGATGTAACTTCATTAAATTGAACAATATCTTTCATATAGATAATTCCTAACTCCTCAAGTTTTCTTGTATCATGAATGGGTATAAAATGATATGATTTGATCATCATATCAATCACAACCCATATCACATTATTTTTCTTAGGGGTACCTAGAAAACCAACCACAAATTATATAGAAATATCATCCCACTTACAAGTTAGCACTAGAAGTGGCTGAAGAAAAACTTAAGGTCTCTAGTGCTCTCCCTTGACCTATTAGAATGTATAATAATGAGAGAAAAAAATAACAAATGCCCCATCTCATAACTGGTCACTAGAATCGATGATTCATATCACAAAAAAACTTTGTGGTCCCTAGGTGCACTATTGACTGGGAATTATGACAACCCCCATCATAGTTTTCCTCAAAGATAATGAAACATAAAATAGATTCCAAAAACATAGAACCCTTTATAGAGAACGACCACTCAACAACTGTCTCCCCACTATAAAGAGAGTTCCTAATGCAACAGAATTCATCATCAAGCTGTGGTTCCTGAAGAATCATCTTGAAAAGAGCAGAGGTTAACTAAACACTGGACAAGAAAAACTCGACCCCTATTTTTTGAACTCCAAAATGAAACTTTTTAAATATATATATCAAGTTACACTCTTACGATGATTCTTTCATAGTCAGGGTCAGGAGTTTCCTGCTCAAAGCATCAAAAACGAAATTCCATTCCCCTAGGGTATAGGTAATGTTGAAATCAAAATATTGAAGGTACTCCACCCAAAACCTATAGGAGAGATTCAAATATTTTTGATATAATATATAAATCAATCTCTTTTGATTGGAATACAATGTAATCCTTTCTCTAAAAAGGTAGTGTTTCCAACTCTTAAGTGCATACATCACAACTATGAGTTCAAGGTCATGGTTCAGATAATTCTTCTTGTGTGGAATAATATTATGAGTGTAATAGAATACCACATGGTCACCCTACATAAGAACACAATTGAAACCTAAACGTGATATGTCACAGAAGAACACATAGTCTTTACTGTCCTTTAGAAGAGTCAACACTAGCACATAAGTAAAAAGATATTTTAGCTCAATGAAAGAACTCTGAAATTTCTCATCCCAAGAAAACATTACCCCTTTCCGAGTAAGAGTGATCATTAGAGAAAACAACTTTTAGATGTCTTTTACGAACCGATGATAATATTCTACTAAACCCAATCAAATCTAAATCCCAAAAACATTATGTAGTTTCTCCCATGTCAAAACAGATTTCACCTTCCTAGGATCAACTGAGATGATATGTTTTGAGATCACATGTCCCAAGAACATCACTTCCCATATCCAGAAATCACATTTCGATATATTGGAATAAATTTGGTGATTTACCAAAAATTCCATAACTACTCTCAGATGACACACATGATCCTCCTCGAACTAGAGTAAATCAGGATGTCATCCACAAAGACCATAAAAAAATGTATCAAGATACTCATGGATGGTTCTATTTAACAAATCTATAAAGATTTTAGGAGAATTGGTTAGAAAAATTTCATGATAAGATAATCATAATGGCCATACCTACTTCAGATGGAATTTTTATGAATGTAAGGTTCTTTTATTCTCAACTGGTGATAACCAGATCAAATATAAATATTTGAAATCCACTTTGCATCTTTTAACTGGTTAAAGAGATCATAAATCCTTAGAAATAGATACTTTTTATCTATCGTAACTTGATTGAGTTTTCAGTAATCAACACATAGGTGAAGTGTTCCATCAGATTTCTTAGCAAGGAGAACAAGTGAAACCCAATGTGATATACTCAGGCATATAAAGACTTTCTCTAATAGATCATCCAACTAAGTCTTCAAATATTTCATTTCTGCTGGTTCCATATGGTAATAAGGTATAGATACTGGATGAGTACTAGGCACCAAATCGATAGATAAATATACCAATCTCACTAGTTGTAAACCAGATAAATCATAAGGCAATGAATCAAGAAAATCGATGAAAAATAGTGGGATAACATTGCTAAAATATTCCCACTTCATATCAAAAGAAACACTAATATTACTTTCCAAAAATCTGGATAAGAAAGTCTGACTCCATTAGACCTCGAATCCCATTCTCCCTAGATGAAATGACACACCCCATCAGGCGTGGTAAAGGAGAACCATTGAAGATCACATTCAATATAGGCCTTATTAGTAATCATCCAATCCATCCAAAAAATTAAATCAAGAGGTTTCATATTGAGAACTAGAAAATTCCAAGTAAGCTCAATCTATGATAAATAGAAAACATAAGTAGGACAATGAAGAACCTACTCTCTTTTTGTTCCAAGGGGTGTAGTAATATCCATCAAATAAGATAAAATATCTATAGTAAGATTTAACATGTTCACAATATGAGTCAATACAAATGAATGAGATGAACCTATATCAATTAAAGAAGTCACTAAAGATGAATAAATAGTGATGGTTTCTCTCATAGTTGCTGGACCTGTATCAACTTCCTCTAGATACTCTTCCATTGTGTAAAGAATCTTTGTTTCAGATGCCTGTGGCTGGAACCCCTTTGTTCATGAAGTATCTAATTTCACCACAGTACTTTTCGGTGTAAATGAGACTATTCCACTACGTGGGACATAAAAGATATAACTGATTTTTTGTAAGCGTCCTAAATGTCCGTAGGTTTTTTATATCTTGGGTGCCTCAGTGCAAACACATTTTGAATGACCAAACCTTCCACAATGAAAAAAAGTCAAAAGTCCTTTTCTAGGAACTACAGGAGGTCTGGAATAGCCTTTTTATCAAGATCCACTATGAGACTCATCATGATTTCTCTTTCCTTTAGAGGAACTCACATAACTATCATTGGGAGAAAATGAAACTCCTATCAACCCTGGCTTACCAGATAGGGAAAGATCAACCATTAATGCCTTATCCAGTACATCAGCATAAGAGGTGATCTTCAACAAGAAAACATGAGAATTAATATAAGGTTGAAGACCCATCTCATATTGTTTATTCTTAACATTCTTATTCAATAAAATCTCAAGTGAAAACTACACAATCTCATAAATGTAGTTTACATACTCATTCATGATCTTGTCAGCCTGCTCAAGTTTGAAAAACTATGTATCCTTATCCAACACCATATAATTTATAGAACTAATTGGTGGAAATAACTTTAAATTAATTTCACTCTAAACCATCATGATTATTTTCCATCACCATCGAGTCCCACCATCTCCTAATAGGTCTTTCTATCATGAAAGTGACACATTCAACCTTAATTAAATCAAGAATTTCCAAGTACTCAAAAAAAATATCTTTCTCAACAAATCCTCAAACTCTAAAGGATCATTAGAGCCCTATAATTCCAGTGTCTTATAGCAAAGGAAAAGTTTAAAACCTATACCTTTGATACCATTTTGTCACAAACTATCTTAGATACCCTGGTACCTAATACCTAATGCAACAATGACATCGAAAAAAGGGAATTATCGATCCCTACACATTGGATACTAGAACCTGGAATCATACAAGATAAAAGAGGGAATATATTTTCCTCAAAATAATAGAAGTAAAGAAACAATTCAGTATTCTCAACTACCCAAAAGGAGAAAGTACCAAAAACAAAATAGGTATATCAAAAACCCAAAAAAACAAATCATTAAAGTAATTAGTAGAAATACTAACATCCTAAGATAATACATCACCCAAATCCCAAAGGACCAAGAACATATAACTCCTCCAAGAGTTTATTTACCTTTTCTCAAACTTAGAAGAAGGAAATATACAAATTCCTGAAGGTAAAGGTAGGTTGTGAGCTAAAATTCCCAGCAGGGTCTAACCAAGTGTTCCCTAATAGATTCCATAACAATAAAACAAATCATGCTTTAAATTTTAATAAATAAGGGCATGGAAGTACATTTTCATATTTAAAACAAACCATGATTTTATTTCAAAATTAGTGAAAACATTTAAAAAATGGATTAATAAATATTTTACATAAAATAGTTTATATAAATCAATTGGCATGAATAAAACATTTCTATAAATCAATGGCATATATATATATCAAAATAATTACAATAATTACCATGGTAATATTCCCTGTGGTATGATATCTTCTAGTTATAGGATCCTCACTCATCCCATATCAGTGACTGACAATAAGGGTTTTAAGTCATTTACCCTAGTCAATATTTTATTTACCTAAGTATACAATATAGTATGCATGCCTAAGGTCAATCTCTCGAGGAGACCACTTACAACACACCATCTTTCTATTGTCACTATTATTATCTATCTAATATAAAACTAACCTATACAATATATATGAGGGGATTTGAAATGCATGAAATATAAATATTATAAATATATAAATGAAAATGCAATACAGAAAGATTTTATAAGATATAAAGAAGTAAATTGTTCTTAGGATGTCACGGTGATTGAAATCATTATTCAAAAGGGATCTCAATATTCAACTCAATGTAGTGATAAAGGCCTGTCACACTACACCCTATCATTTGAATTGTGATTACCTCTTACCAAGACATCTACATAAAAGGTAATACTATTACAATTTTCAGCTAATATACCTCTCCATTGACCATCATTACCCAATCCATACTCCACTGTATGCATGACTTAGATAGTGAAGGGAAGGATGATTGATAAATGAGAAGAAGAATTCATACGATAGAGAAAACATAGAGACTGCTCACCAAAATCAATTTAAACATCAGAAAAACACTCAGACTTGAACAAATAGATATAAAATTAAGCACAATAAAACTTATCAAAGCACCATTCCCTCCCTAAAACAAGCTCTGAGGCTAGTTCTCTATTTTTAGTGAAGTTGAGAAGGGTACAATGGTGGGAGAACACATAAAATAACAAAAATGGAAGAAGACGAGAAATGGATATAAGAAGAATAAAATCTATACTAATATATATTGAAAATATTTAAACTATTACAAAAATTAAACTCCACCTTAGACCCTGAAAATGGATCTTGAAATGGGAGAAGAGATACATATTTATAGGGAGAGGGGTGAAGGAATTTTCTACAAAAGTATCCTCCAAATGGTTCCACATGGATCTCATTTTAAATGGACGAATTTATAACAGTTTTATTTATTAAATTTGTTCCATAATGTCTCTTTCATTCACCCTAAAAATATGATCTTTATTGGCCATCAGATGTAGGAGTTATGTCTGATTTACTCTGAGAAATTAATTTTTCCCATGTGCCTCTTCATATTCCACATCTTCACATTCTCATGCCATTAAGACATTGGAACCGGTATATTAATACATTCCATCCTTAATAAAAGTTGTTCAATAATTTATTTCACACCCCTACACAAAAGTTTAGACATTTGTGACTTGTGGTTCAGATGGTGTGAATTAATTACTAAATGGAACTGTTTCTTCCTGATGAGCCCTTTCATATTCCACATGTTGGAACGATTCAAAAAATGCCGTAATGATAATATTTTGTCTGGAAACTCATCAAGGAAACTCCTAATTGAATCCTCTTTCATCTAACACTATAATTGATTCATTTGAACATGTTTATCAGGATTTATGCCTCAATTAATGATGTAGGGTCGACTCTAGAGAATACAACAACTTTCAATAGAGAATGATTTATTTGGACCTCCAGATGCCTGAATCAAGACTTGTCCCAGTAGAAAGATATTTATCCCAGAAGTATAGGAACCTTAAAAAAACTAATCACATAATTTGGATGAATAATGAAATATTTATTCCTGAAATCCAGAAGTTTTGTAAAACTATTAAAATTCCATAATTTTGCACAATTTCCCATAAAATAACACTATGGTGGGATTAAAAACATTGAATTACATAAGAAAATATATGAAAATATTTAATTCATCACTCCCCCATAATTAACATTTAAACTCCTGGTCATTCATCATATATTCAAATCTTAATCCACACAATAATCAATAATGAGAAAACATCCATGATATTTTCCAACATAGAATTCCATCATGTCTCGTATATGAAAATAAATTCCCTATAATTTTAATTACTCACATTTAAATTCATTAAAACTCATAAATCCATCCATGTACCAATTACAACCTACCTCACATTGAATTCTAAGACACACTTCACTTAAGAGAAATTAGATATGGAGTTATACTTAACATGGAAATTACATGTATCACCATAGGCTTGTGAAAATTATCATTTATCCATAGCATGAAACATGAAAATATTTTCCATCATGTTGACTTTTTCTAGGTGAATTTTATGTCTTAGGGTTGGTGGGTAAAATCATTAAAAAATTTACGGTTGGAAAGAGGAGGTTTGACTCTTAAGTACAATGCATGAATAATCATTTGAAAAAACAGGATGAACCTCAGTCAAATCCCCTTGAGAATGTGAAATAAAAAACCACCCATTTTTTGTGACCTGGGAAATGATACAATAAAATATTAAAATGAATAATATCATCCAAGTTCTCCCCTTTTTTTTTAAATCTCCCGAGAGGAACAACTTTATTTTCTTTTATTTTTTTGATTTTTTTTCATGGAGGATAAGATGGAAAATGAATACAATAACTAAATGAAATTCATTCCCTTTATTTTTGAGAGGTACATGATCCATAAAAGAAATTATAATGAGTAATTCAATCTTATCTACTTTTTTTTTAAGAGGAGAACCAGATGAAACAAATAAAGAACAATGAAATGATGAATCAAGCCCAATTTTCTCATTATCCACTACCCAAAATTTTGTAACACACCTTGTATTAACCAAAAATGAACACATCCCATATAATTCACATGAAAGGACCTTCCCCCACACTAAAATTTTAAATATCTATGAAAATATACTAAGAGTGTGGGTAGGTAAGGAAAATTCATCTTGTAATGTGGATTAAACCTATAAATAAATTTATGGAATATAAGGGATAAAAAATGATAGATATAAGGTTGGGTATGAAGTTAAATATGTGGATATAAAAATAAGTGACTCAATAATATTTTAAAAATTCCATGAAATCCAAATCTTTGAAAGAGAAAAATCACAAATTATGGTTCTCACACAAAATCTTAGTTTCTCTCAAGAAAGTGTTGGTATTAGGAAGAATATTTCAAAGTGTTTCAGAATACCTCATAGGAATAGAAATATATTTTGGTTCGGTGTTTCATGGGAATGGATTTCAAAAATTGGTAAAATGCATAAAAATTATTGAACATCCAATTCAAGGAAATATTTTTTCATATCAACAATAATTTAGAATCTATTTCTTCAAAAATCATTTCAATTCCCTCAAAATTAATTTTAGTGTGAAAAGTGATAAGAATATTCATTTCAAATCAAGGATCCTAAAAGGATGAAAAAATAAATAAAAAAATACACAATAATAACTAATAGGTTGACACTCTCCCACACTTAAATTTAAATACCTCCCATTTTAGCACAAAAAAAATTAAAAATAAGTCTAGAAGAAACTAAAAATAAGGAAAGATACAACCTAAATTTATTTTCTAGTGGAAGCTTTGAGTTAAGCTCCTAGATACTTCCATTAAACCTTTAAATCATGATATAAATAAAATTATAATCATATTAAATAAAAATAAATAGTAAGGGAAAATAAAGGGGACAATGCATGGTTTGTCCCCCAGGCGAGTGCTAGGTTTTTACAGCCCTTAGTTAGGAAATTGCAGCAGTTTAATCCCAATACGAAGGTAGATGGTGTTTCTTTCTTAGAAACCACCACATTTTATGTCTCCTAACATCCATCAGTTGATTCCAGGATTGAGAACCCCTAATGAAAAGAAAAAATGACCCCAACCCTCAGAATATATGAAAGAGAAACTTTGAGATCAAGAGGGGGAGGAAAAAGAATATAAGAGTGCTCCCTTTTTAGATCAGTTGGAGGGGTGGAATACACTGGTAATGATGGTAGTATAATAGGAAGTGGATTATATTTTTGTTTGGGTTTAGAAAATTATTACTCAAGGATTTATTCTTTTATCTCATTATCCTCATTTTCATTAGTGTTCATCTTGACAGGATCCTCCACTCTCTCCTCAATGCAGACAACTTCTTCACCTTCTTCAACCAGGGCCTGCAATTGTGGTGCTGAATCAACAAAATCAGAAGAGGTTTTATTGTTTTTAAATTCATAATTAATTAAATTTGAATAAAAATAAGGCTTGGAAATTAAATATCCCTCAAAAAATTCAAATTTAAATTCTTTTTCTTCAAGCAGGGCAGTTGGGAACTCATTTGTCAGAGAGGTAAGTAGATCTTCAAGTTTCGCTTCAACCTAAATAATTTATTCTTGAAATGTGGGTGGAACAAAAATTTCATTTTCCATATCTTGTATTTTTTGTTATATCCATAAGACTTTAACTTCTTCAACTTCAGTGTAAAGTAATGCAACTATATTTCTTTCTTTTTCAAGAATTTTAGAATTCTCTTTAAGTGTCAAGGCATTTTGTTCCATCTATTGTGCATTTTCAAGGTTTTGAATCTTTAACTTCTCTTCTCTGCTAATATCACCCAAAAATTTAACAATAGGACAATAATTATAGTAATAACCATAAAAATCCATATGGGCTAATGAAATCAAATATATGAAATGAAATTCAATTTTTTAGGTTTTTTGAAATATTTGATTTTTTTTTAGGTTTTTCATAAAAAATAGTCTGCGTAAGCACTTGATCTCTATAGCAGCGGTGCCAAATTGAAAATAGGGGTGTTAATTTGTTTTTACCTAGTCAATATTTGATTTACCTAAGTATTCACTATAGTGTGTTCACCCAGGATCGATCTCTTGAGGAGGCCACTTACAACACACCGTCTTTCTATTATCACTATTATTATCTATCTAAAATAAAACTAACTTATATAATATATATGGGGGATTTTAAATGCATGAAATATAAATATTATAAATATTTAAATGAAAATTCAATACATAATGATTTTATAAGAAATAAAGAAGGAAATATTTATTAGGAAGTTGTGGTGATTGGAATCATTGTTCAAAATGGATTTCAATATTCAACTCAATGCAGTGATCACGACCTGTCACACTACACCCTCTTATTTGAATTATGATTACCTCATACCGAGACCTCTACATAAAAGGTAATAATATTCTAAATTTCATCTTGGATACCTCTTAATTGACTATCACTACCCAAGCCATACTCCACCGTATGCACGACTTAGATATTGAAGGGATGGGTGATTGATAAATGAGAAGAAGAATTCAAACCATAGAGAAAACAGGGTGACCTATCACCATAATCAATTTAACCATTTCAAAAACACTAAAAATTGAATAAATAGATATAAAATTATGCATAATAAAACTCAATTAAAGAAACATTATCTCCCTTGAACAATTTTCGAAGTTAGTTCTCTATTTTTAGTGGAATTGAGAAGGGAACAACGGTGGGAGACCACGTAAAATAAAAAAAATGGAAGAAGAAGATAAATGCACAGAAGAAGAAGAATAAAATCTACACTGATATATATTAAAAATATAAAAAACTATTACAAAAATTAAACTCCTCCTTAGCCCCTGAAAATGGCTACATCTTGAAATGGGATAAGAGATACATATTTATAAGGAGAGGGGGTAGAGAAATTCACTCCAAAAGTATCCTCCAAAATTTTCCGCATGAATTTCATAATAAATGATCAAATAAGTAACAAGTTTCTTAATTTTATTTTTTACATAATGTTATTTTTATTTACCCTCAAAATGTGAGCTTTATTGGCCACTAGATGTTGGAGTTATGACTGATTTACTCTAAGAAATCAATTCTTTCCATGCACCTCTTCATATTCAACATCTTCACATTCCCATGACATTAGGACCTTGTAACTAGTCGATTCACACATTCAATACTTAATAAAAGTTGTTCCACACTATCTTTCTCTTCCATCCACAAACTCTATGACATTTTGGATGTGTGTTTTATATGTTATGAATTAATTACTGAATGGAATTGTTTCTTCTTTATGAAACCTTTCATATTCTACATTTTTGAACCGTTCAAGCAATGCCTTAATGAGAGGATTTTGACTTGAAACCCATTAAGGAAATGAATCATTGAATACTATTTCATCTCCATCTATAAGAAATGAGTTTTTAAATGTTTATACTTATTTATGACTCAATTATGGTGGTGGAATCTACTCTTCTAGACAGAACAAATTTCCACAAAGAATGATTTATTTGGGCCTCCAGATATCTGAATCAAGACTTGGTCTAGTTGTAAGATATGTATTCTAAAAATATATGAAACCTAAAAAAATAATCACACAATTTTGATGAATAATGAAATATTTATGCTTGAAATATAGTGTTAAAAAACTGTTAAAATTCCATAATTGTGAAATTTTTGCATTTAAGTTCAAAATAACACAAAAACCTAAAAACATGATAATTTCCAATAAAATAAGACTATGGTGGGATTATAAAAATTTAATTACATAATAAAATATATGAAAATATTGGATTCAATAGTGACCATGGTAATATGTGTACACACATCCCTTAGGCCCATGCTAAACAGGACTCATCAACATCCCATCAGGGATAAGATCTACCTAACTAGGTTTTTGTTAGAGTTCTTATCGTCAATCCATTTTCATGGAATTACCATACTAGTTTAATTTTCCCAAATAATCCACTAACTAAATAGGCTATTATACACTAAATGAATCAATATAAAATGGAAAATCATTTCATTTCAACTCAATCATCATTCACAGTTCAAGTGACCAATTTTCCTTTTCAAAATGCCAGTTTACTTTTAAAACCAAAACATGGGGTTTTTTCATAAATTCATTCATTTTCAATAAAAGATCAATCATAGGTTTTTAACAATTAAATTTAATCCATTTTCTAAAATCAATTCTCAAATCGTCTCATTAAATCAATCAATTTCAAAATACACCCCAAATTCGAATTCTATTGAAATTGGGGGTTTTCCGCAAAATTCCATGCTAATTCAAATTATAATTCAAATTAATCTCAAATTGGGTTTTTATAAATCAATTGAAATCAATTTAAATAAAATCAAGAAAATCAAGGTTAAATTATTTGGTGACACTACTAGATTTGGACCTATAGCCATAGATCTATAGCCACAAATAATAAAAAATGTGGAAATAGGTCACTTATACCCACACCTATTTTACTGTCCGTGGCACTAGTCCCCCACATGACCCCTTTCCCCCGAACTCGCGAGTTTCCCATCCCCACTACCCCCATGATCTTCCTCTTTTCCGTGATCCTCCTCTTGTCCCGACATCTCTGACGTGGCCACCCCACCTCCCCATGACCCTCCTTCTCTGATGCTGCTCTGGCATGGTTCCAACGTAGCTCCAGCATGGTTCCTACATGGCTACATCTTCTACCACCCACTATCCTCCTACTCTACCGATGTCTCCGACATAGCCACCCACCTCCGTATGAACCTTCTTCTCCGACATGACTCCAACACGGTTCCGATGTAGCTCCGACACAGTTCCGACATGGCCACCCCACCTCCTAGGATCCTCATCATACATGTGATGGATCCATGAATAAGTTACATTTATCTAGTTTTGATTTCATTGTTACCCTATCTTTGTTTGATCCCACACATAGAAAAGTTTCTAGGTATGGTTGAACATGGGGATTAAAATATGAAATTCCCAAAAATTGAAATAGACATCCTAAAATCAGTTCCCATTCTTGCTATTCAAAAAAATTGTGGAGAGGATCTCACACTTAGGGTGTTTTTTTTTAGGTGGGGTGTCATAAATTACTAGAAAGAAAAATAGTTAGTTTATTTTCACTTCATCCCTGGATTCCCATTCCCTCACATTTACTTTAGGAATGTGAGAATAAACCTTGGGTTTATATCAGAATCCCTCAATGAGGATAATAAGATTTTTTATGATAGGATTTATATGCTCGATGAACTGGATATGTGCACATTCGCAAAGTTTACCTTAGGATAATTTAATGCTTTGGATTTTCACTTGTTATTAAGATCCAACTAGGTGCATGATGAGTGGGTGAGAAAAGTATTGTCTAAATAAATCCCAGTTAAGTTGAATATATATTTATGGAGGTTCTTCAATAAGGGTATACCAACTGAAATTAATATCCATATAAAAGTAATATATATACCCGCACTATGTATGTGTTTTGAGAGGCTAAAATCTGAATTAGTCTAGAAATTATTTTTGATGTAGAATGGGCCCTTTTTGGGAAAATTATGGGATTTTAATTTTAGGGGGGATACATATCTGACTTTTTGTCTACATTATTAAAAAGTGTTGAGAAACATTCATATATAGTTAATATTCATGTAATAGTGTTTTTAGTGGTGTGTTGGGTGATTTAAGAGACACGAAAAAATGGTCATGAAGGAAATAATATCTCCCTCTATTCATTCAAGTTCATTTTTTCTCTCTCATAGACAAACTAGGCTCCCTTCTTCCTATTGAAAATAGAATGGCTACTAGTAAGGGGATCCTCTCTAGGGATGTGATTCCAAATGATAGAGCTCCTCTATGTGGGGGATCAAGTGGATACCCCCCAATGTTGGACTAAAAAATAATGTGAATGGGTCCTATAAATACAGAGTTATGAAGAGGGATTGTGCATGATTATAGGGGATTTATAGTTATTGAATATAGTTCCTTTTTTGGTTTAGGTAATTCTGTCTGGGTAGAGAAAAGATGTTTACTCAGTGGAATTTAAATTTGAATGATAGATAACCTCAATTTTTGTATGGTTGAGTATAACAATAAGATTTTTTTTTAATATTCCTACATAATGATGCAAGTTCTCCTTGGTATTCAGTTTATAATATTAGGAAGTGTAGGTCCCCCCTTGATCAAGGCAACAATATCATTCATACTTGGATAGAGGGGAATTTTTCTACAAAAAATATATCTAGTAAAAATATACATTAGGAGATTCTTGTTATCTATCATATTATTGGGGATCTTCCACATTAATATGAAATTATTTTTAGTGGTGAAACCATCATTATTTACCACTTTAGACTCCCAAAGTGCAATATTTTCCAATAAAAGGTTCTTCTTGAGTGAGAGATAATTTCCCAACGGTTACATCAATCAAGGATGTTATTCTAGGGATACCATTTATAGAGGTGAATGATCTAAATACTCAAGTGATATATGAATAAAACCATTTTCATCACATGTACAATGAAAATAATAAATTTAATTGTTTGGATAATCAATTACCCAATCAACACATAGTCTAAATCCTAACTATCTTGAAACTTTTCTAACCCATGACCAATTTCAATCCTAACCATCTCAACATCGAATCCAATATTTTCCATATAAATTATTAGAATAATTTTTTAAAAAAATATTGAAAATGAATTATCAATTTTCATCATTGATATTAGATATATAAAACATTGAAATAGTTATGGAACCCATTCCCACTCAGGTTTACCCTTCCTCAATATCTTATAAGAATCTTGTTACACACAAACCTCTCATGAATAACTCAAAGTTGTGACTATTACCAAGACTAGGATTACTATTTTAAAACCTAAACCATTGATTCCTAAACCATTAGAGTCTTAAAAATCATAAAAAAACTGAATAACCAACAATAGAAACTGAAAAATCAGAGCTAGATTATGTGTGAATTGGTTAGGGAATGTTGAAATTCAACCAGAGGAACATGGAAAAATTGTTTATGGGTGTTAAAATATAGAGAAAAGTGATTTTATATATTCAAAATAGAGATATTTGACATCTTGGAAATATTTTCCTAAATATTATTGTATTATTTATGGGAGAGTGTCAAGAAAATACAGGAGATTAAAGAGTTTAGATAAAGAAATAATAACCCTCAAAGATAGACACATGTAACCCATCCAATGAATAATGAGATTGATAATTCTTATCGAAATTTAAATAATAGGTAGAATATAGAATTGATATTGAAATTAGATAAATAACCTCATTACCACTTATAAATTGATTGATCTCAAAAAAAATTATGATATATCATAATGGTTTTTGATTAGTCGACTTTTTTATATAGTGATGGTGTTTAAACTACTATGGTGTGGTTGAGGAGACATTCCCCCATAAAAATCCATAGATTTAAATGAATTTTTATTTTCATTTATCTAGTGTGATTTTCATGAAATTATATTGTTTCCTTATGAGTAGTATATTATTATCCATGCGCCTTTAAATTTTATCATGGTTTTATCTATTATTATTTTTACACATAATACTACTAAAATTTTCATTCATTTCTTATATAATGAAGGGGAGTGAGGGTGATAAAGGAGTGATTAAGCATTGTCAATTACAATGGGTAGGTGAAAGTAGTGTATCAAAAATCATTTTTTTCACTACCTAACCTAGAACATTAAAGAGAGAGTGAGTGGATTGAGATCTTAGATTATTTCAGGGTGTTATTTAGGGGGAAGAATTTATTTTATAAGAGATTATTATATAATTAATGAGAGAATTATATAAGGTTACCCTTCATTATATTCATCATATTTCACTTTTATTTTATTTCTTCCATGAACTTGTGGTTCTACTCATTTATTATTTAATTATTTTAAAATTAATAGTGTTATATTAGTGTAGGTGCGAAGATAATGAATGATCATATCCTTCAATTCACTTGTGGTTCCCTATCTCTTTTCACCATAAAATGTAGTATTTTAAATTTTCTATTGTATTAAATTTTAAGATTGAAGTTTCAAATTAGTGGAAATAATGTTTTGAAGTCTTAATCAGATCTACCTATTGAATTAGAAATCACTGGTGTTTTTCATGCTGCACTTTGATCATCCTTTTGGAATCATGTTTTGGTTTAAGGACATTCTTATTAAAGACTATATATTAATGCCTATATTATTGAATGATTTAAATTTCTATTTCATATAATCATGATCAGTTGAATCTGAATTTGATTAACTTAGACAGAGGTTTGGATAGTGCTTATTTACTTGATTTTTAGGTTGGTTTGAGAGGAATACAAATATTTTTTTTGATGAAGTGAAAAACTTCTAATTATGGAAGAGTGGAAAAAGTGGATGTTGCAATAGGATTTTCTGTATGGAGTTTTTCTTCATTTTTTGGCTCATAGCCCGAATGGCCCGAATGCCTTCATTTTTATTTTGTTATGGATAATCCCCCTTTTAAGGGTTGAAGGGGAACCCATACATGACCCATAGGCCCAAGGAAAAAGGACCGACCCGACTTGCATTACATGACCCGAAGGCCTAGAGGCATACTATGCCCATAACATGACCCATAGGCCTAACCCGCTAGAACTGCACCTCCCCAGATTCTGCATCATTGATCACCTAGCACCCCACCTTGAATTGCTGATCGGCTAGAATTTCCTCGTACAAAGATGCATGGTGCCTGGTCTTGATGGCGGTTTCCATACCCCCTTATTCTTCCAATTTGGTTAGCTCTGCTTCTGATGAGATCTTCTTGTTGCTCTGATCCTCTTATGGGGGTTGATCTGTGTGAATTGGGCTACTTTATGGTCTCTATGTCCCGAAGGCCCTGTAGCCCAAAGGCCATTGATGACCCAAAGTCCTGGAGACCCGTAAGCCCAAACCGGTGGCCCAAAGGCCCAAACCGGGTGAATAGTACCAGCTGCTACAGTACCAAAGAGTACCTTGCTACAGTACCCTGCTACAGTACTACTATAGTACCCTGAAAATTTTCCTCCACCCGGTTTTGAACCTGGGTCTCTTGGATGCCAAGCAGGAGCTCTTAACACTCGGGTACGGGCTCGTTGGCACTTTTTGCCTCATACGGTGACTCCTATTACTAATTATATGAAGTTTTATTATAAGTCATGTTTATATCCTCTTTCAATTACTTGATGGTGCATGCTCACTACACCTAATTTTTTCACTATATCTTGAACCTTCCATTTTTTTCTTGGGGTATGGGTTGTAAAACCAACTCATTCATTTTTCACTATTTTATTTCATTCATTTTGCATTGAATATTTACCTATCATAAATAGTGATCTTAAAATGGGTTTTGTGTAGCTTGTGGTCTATGGTTTTCCTGATGGATTTAAAAGGGGAATTTCAACTTTGGATTTTATGCCTATACAATTCTAATTGATATCATTAATATATATTCATATTTTTAATTCTTATTGCATCTTCTAGAAGATTTTCAAGCTCACAATTTATTTCAAGAACAATTTATCTAGGAGGGGGAGGGGGGGGGGATTTGCCGAGGGAGGGGTGTCCAGGAGGGGGTTGAGGAGGGAGGGGGGTGTTCAGGAGGGGGGCGGGGGGTCTGAGGAGTTTCTAGGAAGGAGGGGGGAAGGGCTATCTAGGGGGTGTCTAGGAGGGAGGGGGGGGGGGTCCAGAAGGGAGGGGGGTTTTTAGGGGAGTGTCCAGGAGGGGGGGGCTATCTAGGAGGGAGGGAGGGGGGGGTGTCCAGGGGGGTCCAAGAGTGAGGGGGTCCGAGGGATTGTTCAGGAGGGAGGGGTGTGTGCAGGGTGAGGAGCAAGAGGGGTGTGTAGTGGGGGGTGCAAGGGGTAGGGGGAGGGGTTCAAGGTGGAGAGGGGTGTGTGTTAGGGGCAGGTTGGGGTGAAAGGGGGGAGGGTGGTGGGGAAAGGGGTGCAGGGGTCGGTGAAAGAATTTCTTGATAAAAAATAAAAAAAACATCATGAGTTTTTAAGAATAATATAACTTAAGTTGATTCAATGCTTAGTTTATTCATCATAGCTTAAATCATTGTGATTTGAGCTGAATGAGTGATGTTTGAAAAATAAAAAGCTTTATTAATGATTATGTTATTTAGTGTTGGGATGTACATATCAATCTGAATATTATTTGTTCATTGTCAGTTATGGATTCATATATCATTTATCATGTACAATTGACTCACGGATCACACATATACAAGAAGTTGTTATATCTCATTTCTTTTCCAACTATTTTATTATAGGTGAATTCTTATGGTGAGGCCGGTTCTATCCACCACCATCGAAGACAGTGAGTTCAACATTGGATTTGGGTAAGGTTTATTCTGTTTTTATTCTTTGGATAAATTTTAATTAGGGATTTTTTGATTTTTGGGTTCCTTATATTTTTGTAGCGCATTTTGGATTTCATTGAGGTGGATTCAAGTCACTATTGACAAAGGCTTACATGTATATTCATAGGTATGTATATACATATATAAGTTCCCCCTTTATATATATTCACTCATGGTAGTATTAATATATATATTGGGGCTAGGTGTGCTTATATATATATATACAAAATGCATACATGTGTAAGTTTAAAGGGGTATATGCATGTATAAAAATATATATAAGGATCCCCTTGTGCATATTTGGCTATGAAAATATGTACATAGGGGATAGGTGTCCTTATATATATGTGAATTTGGATATGCGTGCAAGTAGAAAAAAGGAAGATTTGAGTTGTCATCATCAATATAAAACACACCTTGAGGTTGAGGTAGGTTCCATCTTCCTAAACATTTAATTTGAATTCTATAATTGCTTGATTAATTTAAAAACTTGTTTCCATAATTGCTTTATTGTTTTAGAAAATATTTTTCTAATAACCACTAGCTTTGTTAAGGAATAATATGAATATAGCCCTTTAACTTATTTATATATCTTGTTTAAAGAGGTTAAAATATTCTAGTAGTTTCTAGATACTATAAAAAGAGTTAAAAATACCATACATTGATCATACTTAGATAAATTCATGATATTATTCAACTTCCCATTAAATTCATCATAAGAGACCACTACTTATTTTAAGGATCTATTAGTTCTAATACCAATATTCATGACATATTCTCTAGTATCATGGAACTCACCCCTAGTATTCTTCTTGAAATATTGCATGGGGGGTGTATATGGGGTGTTGTTAGTAGCTTTATTTTTATAGATGTTGAAGATTGATCCTTAAATGATCTCAAGATGTTTTTGGAACGAGTTGTAGATCTTTTTTCCTAAGAGTCTCCCTATGAACAATGTGTGGAACAATAATTATTCCAAGGTACAATAAAGCCTAAGGTTGACTTATTTCTAGTTTTTTATGTTTAAATTAAAGCTATAAGAATTTCATAATGAATATGTTTCTCTCATCATCAATTTTTTTATGTTGTCTTCATGGGGATTCTTGATATTATCAACTTCATCATCAAGAATTTTTTTTTGTTTTCTATAAAATATGGTCAAACTATTTAATCTTATTTTTGTATACCTCTTGTTCATTATTCATGAAAACAACTGCTTCTTTATATGTATGTTTCTATACTTATATCATTTTTAAGGATTTTTCTTTCTCTTGGATTTCATTTAGAAAATCCATGAAGGTGGGGTGCAAGAGGGAGGGTGTTGGGGGTGGGGGTCTGTAGGGAGGGGGGGGGGGGAGGGTGAATGGGGGGTCTGCAGGGGGGGGGGGGAATTGGCAAGGGGGTGATCTTCAGGGGGGTCTCCAGGGTAGGGGGAGGGTGGAGGGGGAAGGCAGTAGGTGGAAGGGTGGAGGGGGGAGGTCTGTAGGGAAGGGGGGAAGGGGGGAGGGAGGATGGATGTGGGTGGAGGGGGAAGGGGGGAGGGGGGGGGGAGGTCTGCAGGGTAGGGGCTTGGGGTGGTCTGTAGGGTAGGGGGAGGGGGAGGGTGAAGGTGGGATGCAATGGGGGAGAAGGTGGTGGTTTGTAGGGGTGTCTATAGGGAATGTGGGTGCAATGGGGGTGGGGAAGTGGGGAAGGGGGTGCAAGAGGGGAAGTGGGGGGAGGGAAAACTGGCAGGGGGAGGGTTCAGGGAGGAGGGGGATGGGGGGGGGGTTCTACTGGGGGGTCTGTAGAGAAGTAATGAGGGTGCAGTTGGGTGCAAGGGTGGGGGGGTGGTGGGCATGCAAGAGGGGTGGGGAAGGGGGTGTTAGGGGGGTGAGGGGTGGGGAAGGGGGTGGGGCAGTAGGGAGGGGGTGGGGTGGGGGTGTTGTTAATCTCTATAGGTTTCTACATTTAGGTAAACTCTGCAGGGGGGTTTGTAGGGAAGGGAGAGGGTGAAGGTGGGGTGCAAGGGGGAGGGGGTGTAAGGGGGGTGCAGGGGGGGGGTCTGCAGGGCAGTGGGGAGGGTGCAACTGGGGTGCAAGTGGGGTGAAAGGTGGGGAGGGGGTGGGGCAGGGGGTGAAAGGGGGTGGGGCAGGGGGTTAAAGGGGGTGGGGAAGTGGGGCAGGGGGGGGGGGGTGAAGTTAATATCTATAGGTTTCTACATTTAGGTAAACTCTAAAGGGGGGTCTATAGGGTAGGGGAAGGGTGAAGGTGGGGTGCAAGGGGGGAGGGGGGGGGGAAGGGGGTGCAAGGGGGGTGGGGTAGGGGGTGCAAGGGGGGTGTGGTAGTAGGGAAGAAGGTGTAATTAATCTTTATAGGTTTCTTTAATCTTAGATAAGGTTGAATAACCATTAAAATATATCTCTAACTCCCGCATTTCTTCATGATTAGGTTTCTCAAAATATTCCCTCCTATTTACAATAGTTTTCTTTCAATAAATCATGGATTAATATCACTTGAAACAAATAAGATTTTTTATGACACCACTAGTTGTTATTGTTATGGATTTAACACCTTTTCCTTTAAAAATCCTGACCCTTATGTCCACTTTTTTCATCATAGCTTATAAAGATTGATTTGGATCCTACAATATATCCTCCTTTTGGTGGGTTGATTCCACTACCACATTCCATGAATTTACCTGTACATAGCTATATTCAATATGATATTTTAAATTACATCAATCCAGAATCAATAATTATCTTCACATTCTCCAAGAGTGTGGTCGTGCTGGTAGAGATGGTCAGCATTCATCTTGTGTCCTGTTTTATAATTATAGTGATTATGTAAGTTAACCTATAAAATTTTGTATTTATGTTTAATACTATTTTTGGGATTTAATTCTTAGTATAATCCACTTATTTTTAACTTTTTATTTGTTCATATATTCTCTTCCACTGTTTTCCATTCAAAATACCATAGAATCGAATCGAACGCATGATCATCCAAGGTAGCTATGAAAAAAGTCCCATGTCATCTGGATATAACCATAATACTATGGTGAATTCTGGGAGGGATTTAGAAACAAATTATTAGAATCTTTTGAACATATACCTTGGCTGTCCCGGGGGGTGTCCAGGAGGGAGGGGGGCTGTCTGAGGGGGGGGGGGGTGTAGGGTGCGGGGGGGGGGGGGGGTGGGTGGGTGTTTTTACAAGTATTCAGGGGAGTGGGGGCTGGTGCTGGGGAAGAGGGAAGGGGTGTGTGCAGGGGAGGGGGTGGTGTAGGGGGAGGGGATATGCTGTGGGGAGGGGGAAGTGGGGGTGTGTAGGGTGGGGGGGGGGGGTTACAAGTATTTAGATTTTTATAAATGTAAATCTGTTACTCTTGTTAAATATTTTGATGAAAAAATGAAGAACCGTTTCATGTATTATATATATGTTTTTTTTCTAGTAATATTTTTTATTGATCTCTTGTGTTATTATTGGTTTATGCAATTGAATCATGAAATGTGTATTGATCAAGTTTCATATTTTATGTCATCTAGAGTGTACATGATAGAAAAGGTTTTAGTGATTTATGAAAATTTCATATCAAGGGATGGTTTTCAGATTAAACTCCCTTATTATACTCAAACCTTCTATAGCACTGATAGTTTCTAATAAATATCCTTCTTTTTTTTATTGATGTAATTTGGATATGTTTTCTTGCATGATGTTTTGAGAGGAATCACTAATTTTATGGGCTCATCATGAAGGTTGTTTTTCTTGGACATTAAAACATAAACCTTTGAGGAGCGGGGGTTGTCCAGGAGGGGGGGGGGGGGGCGTGCCAATGAAATGGTAAAAAAAACCCTTAATGAGACCCCGATGAGTATGGAAGACCCCACCAAAACCCGAGGTCCTTGGTGAACCTGAATCCACCCCATCCACATTAAATTTCAAGCACCCATAAATTAGAGGAATACACTAGATAAACTAGGTCACCAAAGGTTTCTTGATCCTTCCATTAACACCAATAGAACTCAAGATAACCAGGTCAAAAAAATAATTATTAATCAATACAATCTGATTTTTGGAGGTAACCATTATTTCATTAAGAATTTCACCAATTCTAGAATGAATAGAGGGAACATAATTATTAAAATCAATACCATTCCTTTCACTCCATATGTAGGAAATCATAGCAGCTACAACACCATGTATAAGAGCTTGGATATGATTTTTTCAGCCAATATTGTGGATGGAATTCATTAGTACCTCAAAGACACTAAGGTCAAACATGCATCCAAAAACATCCAGAATATAATCCCACAACCTGCATGAAAGCCAAAAGTGAAAAAACAAGTCATTCAAAGTTTCTTCATCATTCATGAAGATGTGAAATAAAAGAACGAGTCTAAATAATTCATGCTCAATAAGACTATGTAGTGGAATCTTCTACTTATAGATTCTAAAAAGTAAAATAAAAGAGTCTGGAGAAATACAAGGCTTCTTAAATCCAAACATCCAAGAATTAATAACAATTGAATCCTAAAAATTATTCCTATCGCATTATTTGTTGCCAAAACTCAATGACATTATTGATTATATAAGATGAGAAGAAATGGAAAGGCACAACACAAAACATTACTTCAGCACATAACACACATACATTAATATTTATTCTTACCACTTTTCTATAATTCGATATTTCAATTTAGATATTTCATTATTTATTAGTATGTATTATTAATTTTAAACGTTATTGTATCTACAGATATACATGTTGGCTAATTTTGTAGGCGGTGAAATCCTAGATTATTACCTATTATTCAAAAATAAAATTCCAGGTAAAGCAAGTGATAAATTTTCTTGAACTGTTTTTAGTTTGGTATTCAAGATTTTTACATCCATATGTCACACATAATTATTAAAGTCTACACAGAATGTGTAAAAACACATATAAGGTCCAAATGAACCCTTTCTGACTACACATGTTCTAATTTTTTCCTTTTTAGGGATTTTATACAGTTGAAGTAGATTATCGAGAATTGTTTTATTTTCTTTTTCTTCTATAAGATGTTCCAGCATCGAAGTACTGTGTTCTGTACATTGTAATTAGTATCCTTTTTCATGTATTTTTTATCAGCTCATGAATGTTATTGTTTACTAGAAATTAATGTAAAAATTTAAATTTCTTATATATTATTATGTTATGGTTCCATAACATTAATATGCGTTTTCAATACCAGTTTAATGGATTCAGGGGGTGTCTAGGAGGGAGGGGGTGTCCAGGGGGGAGGGGGGGTTTCTAGGTGGGTCCAGGGAGAAGGGGGTGTCTAGGAGGGGGGGGTCCAGGGGGGGTGGTGTCCAACGAGGAGGGGTGGGGGGTGTCCAGGGGGAGGGGGGAGGGGGGGTGGTGTTCAGTGGGGGGGGGGGGGGGTCCAGGAGGGAAGTGGGGGGGGGGGGTGTCCAGGGGGTTGTCTAGGGTGTGTGTGTGTGTGGGGTGTATAGGGGGAGGGGGGTGTCCAGGGGGATCTGGGGGGTGTCCAGAAGGTGTGTGTGTGGGGGGGGGGGTGCTGTCAAGGGGGTGTCTAGGAGAGGGGGTGTCCAGCTAGTGGGGGGTGTCCCAGAGGGGGGGGGGGGGGGTCCAGGAGGGAGGGGGTGTCCAGGTGGGATATAAGAACCCAGGTTTTGCTGTGAAAGACTTTGGAATATTCTTGATGATATTCCAGAGCAGCGCCTTCAGACGCGCGTGCGATTCCGAGCCCCGGAGTGGCCATAATTAAATTCTCAGTGCCTTCACACTGGAAACGCCAAATAAATGGGATAACTCCTAAACGAAGTTCTGGATCAGAGATCCGAGTGTACGTATGAGTTCGGAATGGGGTGTTTACCCTAGGAATGACATAAAACATGTCGTCGCGGGATGTTTGGACCCCTTGCTCGCTTCCAGAAGGTAAACGGATAAATTAATAAATTAATTTATTCGTTTAATAGAGAAACGCTAGTATCTCTTAAACGGTGGCTCGGATTGGAAAAACGAGGGCGCCATTGAGTTCGGAGCATGCTGTTTACCCTAGGAGGGGTATAAGTTTTGCGGGCGCGGCCCATCTGTGAAAAATGGCCCCAGGGGCGTTTTTGTAATTTGGGGGCCTCAGGCGCTAAGTTTAATAACTTTTGAACGGGGTCTCGGAATAAAATTACAGGACCGCCGTTGTGGTAAAAGCGTGGTTCTTAGCCTAGGGGAGGCTAAACCCGACCCCGTCGGGAGTTCAGGTATGGGGCCGCGGGAGGGTGTTTAAGTTAATTAATTTATTTAATTAACCTATACTCCCCCCTCTCTTCTCCCTCATTTCCCCCTCCCCTGGCAAGCCTCTCCCCTCTCCTCCTCCATCTCCGGCGAGGCGACTCCGACGAAGCGGTCCGGTGAGGCGCGGCCACCCCGGTGGGTTGACGGCAAAGCGACGGGCTTAGTCCCAAGAGGTAGGATGTTGCGTTTTGTTTTTTTATTCCCGCAATAAACTTAAAACACAAATTTGCACGTCGAATTGCTGCCCGATCCTTGATCCAATCCCATGATCACGTAGATCTTGTCCCGAGCTTTCCGGAATGCTATCCGGATCAAATTTTCGATCACCGGATCATTTCTGGTGGTCCTCTGAATTTTCCAGCCACGAGGCCGGTTTCCGGCAAGGTGGTCCGGCGGACGGCAGACCCTCGGTGCGGCAGTGGCGCAACAGTGGACCACGGATCAGGCGGTGGTGGCTCTTCATCTCGGCGGTCCGGGATGGCGGCGCAGCAGCGGGCGGCTCAGGAGGTGCGGCACGCCGAGCTCGCCGGTCCCTGGCGGCGTCCGGGGTCGCGGCGCGACCTCCCTGGACAGAGACCCGCGAACCATGGGTCTCCGCGTGGGGGCAGCGGGACCGGCCACCGTGGCCGGTTGGGTGACAACAGGCCGCGGTGGAGCGGACCAGACCCGCGGTCGGGCCGCGGGCCGGCTGTGGGCGGACGGGCCGGACCTGGCCGGTCCGGCCCAATGGGGGTCCCCCCCCCCTTTTGGAATTTCCGACACCCGTAGCTTTCTCTACGGGCGTCCGTTTTGCGCGCTGTCAGCGACAGCGCAGACCTTGCATCGAGGGGAACGTTTGGAGATGGTTTCATGAATTTTTAATTCCAGAAACGAGGGGCCTTGGAGGCGCGATGCGTATTTAAGTGGATGAGCGTTTTTCCCGAGATTCTTGTTTTGGACGTCACGGATGCATCCGACGTCCGTTTTGAGCGCCGTTAGTGGCATTGGGACCCTAGCATCGAGGCGAAGCTTTCCAGGGTGTTTTCAGGCGTTGAGGTCGAAGTTGAGGCGTGGGCCCCATGGCCCGTCTTTTGAGCTGCGTACAGCTTTTAGCGACTTTTTCATCGGGCGTCCGTTCGGGGCGTGCGAGCAATCGATTCTGGATGTTTTTCCGAGGGGATTGCAATGGTGCAATCCGCCCGCTCTACTTCGGCATGATGGTGCGGGGCCCACGAGGGCCGTTTGGGCGTCGATGGTGATTTTCCATCTTTATCATCGGGCGACCGTTTTGGACAAGTGAATAGTCCATCTTGTGTGCTTTTCCGAGAGGATCGCAACGGTGCAATCCGTTCGTTGAGTTTCGGGACCGGGATGCGGGTCCCACGTGGCACCGCTCTTGTGCGGTGCGCCAGAATGCATCTTTTTCTCCGGATATCCATTGCACTCATGAAATTAGTGCTTTTGACGTGTTTTCCTGAGGGGATCGCAATGGTGCGATGCGCCCGACTGTTTTCGGGGCCGAGGCTCGGGATCACGGGACGTCGTTCGGGTGTGAGGCGGTGTTGGTGACCTTTTCCATTGGATATCAGTTGGAGGCGAGTAAGTAGTCAATCCCGCGTGTTTTTCTGCGAGGATTACAACGGTGTGATTCATTTGGTTGTGCGAAGCCTCTTGCACAATCTTGTTAAATGTGGAAATGTGGAGGTGCCCCGGGGGCGGTCCTTCTACCGTTTTTGTAGTGGACCTTTGGCATGTGATCGCGCGCAATCCCATGTGAGTGAAGTAATGCTGGAATAGATGTGGTTGTCCGTTCCCCAATCGTTGAGGTGACAAGTTGGAAATGTTACGTCACGCCTTCGCATTGACGTTGGGTGCTGTGTGCACGATAGCCCTTAGGCTGGAGACGTGGTATACTCCTGGAGTATACGAGAGTTCTTGGAGGTACGTGTGGTTTGTAACTGAGACATTCGTGCGCTTGGTTAGGGTTGACTTGGGGCCACACGTCGTGTGGGCCCCATGTGCGTGCCGTGTTTTGCTTTGCATACTTGACCCCTCACGACGTAGAGGGTCCCTCTGTGTGTTTTTTTGACCAGCAGGGTGGAGTTTTTCCCTTGGCTCTGTGCTCATTGGTTGACCAGCAGGTTTGAGTGGTCTCCCCTGGTTTCGTTCTCGATGGATCGGCCAGTAGCGGTGCTAGTGGCACCCCGTGATGGAACAGGCATTGAACCTCTTTTAGGAGAGTTGTTCTGGAGTTGGGTGGTTGCGCGATACCCACTCCGTGTTCGGTTGGCCAGTGGTGTACCCTCCAGTAGAGATGGCCAAAGCAGTTCTGAGTTTTACCCTCCAGCGTGGCTGAGCAGTGGGTTACTCATCGACTTCTTCGGGTTTACCCTCCAGCGGGGCTGGGCAGTGGGTTGCTCACTGACTTTTAGGGTCTACCCCCCAGCAGAGACTGGGCAGTGGGTCACCCGATGCTCTTAGGGTCTACCCTCCAGCAGAGACTAGGTAGTGGGTCACCCGATGACCTCTTAGGGTTTACCCTCCGGCAGGGCTGGGTAGTGGGTCGCCCGTCGTCTAGTTCTAGGTCTACCCTCTAGCAAGGCTGGGTAGTGGGTCTCCTGTTGACTTATTCCAGGTCTACCCTCCAGCGGGGCTGGGCAGTGGGTCGCTTGATGATGTATTATGGTGTACCCTCCAGCGGGGCTGGGCAGTGGGTCGCCTGATGATGTATTAAGGTCTACCCTCCAGTGGGGCTGGGCAGTGGTTCAACTGTTGATGTATTATGGTTTACCCTCCAGCAGGGCTGGGCAGTGGGTCGCCTGATGATGTATTATGGTTTACCCTCCAGCGGGGCTGGGCAGTGGGTCACCTGATGATGTATTAGGGTTTACCCTCCAACAGGGCTGGGCAGTGGGTCACCCGATATCTGGTTATGAATTACCCTCCAGTAGGGCTGGGTAGTGGGTCACCCGATATCTGGTTATGAATTGCCCTCCAGTAGGGCTGGGCAGTGGGGACACTGGTTGTCTTTCCAGGCACAGTCCTTTCTACTAGGCTAGTCTGAGGCTTTCCTCCGTGATTACCGGAGCGGGACCCTTGGTTATACGGGTCAGTGTTGTGATGACTTGACTTTGACGAGACCTCTCGACTGTAGGGAAGTGACGAGGTGTGGTTTGACTTTCCCTAGAACTCTCAAATACGAGGGGCACTTTCCCCATCGAGACGCGTTCTTGTGATGCGATCTAAAACCGTGCGAGCGAGTCAGTGCCGCCCAAAGAGGATAGTGTCAAGGTGCGGTGATTGAGCCCCTTGGCTTGCGGTTCAGGGCAGACGTGCGGGATGCTTGGCATCGATGATGATGTTACTTTCGGGACTGTTGGAAACTCATTTTCTTGGGCTGAGCTATGGGACGGAGATCCCCTTACGAGCTTATTCGAGCTTGTTGGCAGAGAATATATATGAATATACCTCATACGAGTACCCACTCCTTGGGTTTTGGATACTCTCCTTCTAGGAGAGGTGAAGACGTGTGGGGTATGCCACGTGCTTTCCGTATCTAGCTTCTCGTGGTTTGACGAGTCTACTCTCCTTCTATAGGTAGCGAAGAATCAACGGGAAGTTCATCTTCTCACCATTTCCAGCTCCTCGTGCCTGGATGAGTCTACTTCCTTCCTCTTGTTGGGTTGAGCTGGACTCTTTACTGCACCCTCAGTTGGACTCCTTTACTTTCCCTGTTCGCTCTACTACTCACCCTTCGGTACCTCCTTTGTTGCTCCCTCGAGCCTTCGGGGTATCATATTGAGTATTTTTATACTCACCCCATGCTTGGGATTTTCCCACACTTGGTGTGCCCTTGCAGACGATGGACAGGTTGGTCGTGACTTCAGTGGAGCATAGGAGTTCAGGAGCTTGGACCGCGTGCGGTGGTCGTAGCCGGGTTCCAGGTGGGAGACCCGTCAGCTGTCTTTTTGTTTACCTGTTGCTGGGTTGTGGCACTATTCTGGTTGGGCACGTGTTTTTCCCCTTTCTCCTTTTCAGCACTTTACTTGTACTGTTTAGAGGTCGATGCACATTTGTGGTATTTATATAGTAGTTTCCCTTGACTTTTCTTGTCTTTACTTTTACTCTGCACTGTTTCATGGAGTTTTCTGCGTGTGTGTGTACAGGTACTTAGGAAAAGGCCTCCCCGAGTTATTGTTCCTATGACGCTGGTCGCCAGCCCCTGGCCTATAGAGGCGGGCTTGGGGTAGTTGCGGCTCGAGCCCGGGTAGGGTCGGGTCATGACAAAGTGGTATTAGAGGTGGTTTGTTCCTTGGGACGCTGTTCGGACATCCCTAAAAGAGGAATTGGTTGGGATTTAGGGAAACATTGTTAACGTGTCTCGAGAGCGGCTCTCAGGCAAGGGAGTCCAGTGATGGTGCGGTGGCCGACGTATCCATTCACCAGGACCTTGATAACCCTCTTGTCGACTCAGCATGCTGAGACACTTGTTTCAGGGGAATTTTTTTGTGCATCACATAGGACTGAGTCTTGACTGTCCTTCTTGAGTTAGCTCCCCATCGTTGTTGTTGTTGGTATATACATATATTCTCATCTGACTGTGGAACTCCTTAATAATATTCAGGATGTCTCCGCGAGGACAGCCAACGAAGATACCAGCTTTGGTTCGTGACGACGACCCTGTGAGCTATGAGGCCACAGTCCAGGACCCATCATGCGAGCCCCTTTCTCCGGGTGGGCTGGTAGCAACACCCCCACCTGTTGAGCAGCAGGCAGTTTCAGCAGAGCAGGCTGAGCTTGAGCACAGGTTGAGCACGCTCCATGAGTTCCAGCGGCAGGGACCACTGAGGTTCAGTGGTGAGCCAGACCCTCAGGCAGCAGAGGTTTGGCTCGAGGCAGTGGTTCACCTTTTCAGACTTGTGCAGATGCCAATAGATTAGAGAGTTGCTTTGACAGCCAACCTTTTTCTTGGATCGGCTTGGCGTTGGTGGAGTCTGGTGACTCGGTTTCTTGGCGAGACGTCACTTTCGTGGGGAGACTTTTGGTTTTTGTTCCATGAGGAGTTTTTCCCCTCCTGCTTGCGCTCCATTAGGATTCAGGAGCTCCTGCAGTTTCAGCATGGAGGGATGATGGTGGCCGAGTATGCGGCTAGTTTTGTAGATCGTGCACGCTTTTACCCAGAGTTGGTCCGTGGCAAGAACATCCGAGCGCGGAAGTTTGAGCAGGGTCTCCGCCGAGAGATTCGTGTTGTCATAGTACCCTTGGGCATTTCCACATATGTCGGGGTGCTAGATCGGGCACTGGTGACAGAGGGATTCCTGTCATGTTTTACGGTTGGTAGTGGCAGTGGGCGCGATGGAGCCGGGACGTTTGCCGTAGCTAGCAGGCGTCGAAGGACATGACCTCGATGCAGGTGGCCTTCCCACTGCCGGTTTTAGAGACGTGGTCGTATACCATTGTGGCGAAAAGGTGCATGACCTCAGCCGAGGATGCCCTTCCGTGAGTGGATCCCGGGCCGTGGTCGTACACCACAGTGGCGCTGGAGGGCACCAGGGCAGCCCAGAGAGCGCAGGTGCTATGCTTGTGACGGGCGAGGTCACTTGGCACGAGACTGCCTGACCCGAGTTGCTGGGAGCTTCGGGCAGGCAGCAGGCGCACCACCACGGCAGAGGCGGCACCGTGATCGGAGTAGTACCCAGGGAGGTGGTGCTAGCAGAGGAGCGGGAGGAGCTGGTAGTGGGGAATGACTTTACGAGATCTCCCCATCACCACTAGGCGGTCCACATCAGGATCTGGGAGCTGACCGTTGGGACCACGGACAACCGCGAGCTTTGGATTTCTACGATCCTGCAGAGCATGGGATGGTGAGAGGTATCCCTTGACACTCTTCTACTTCTTGCAGTAGAATTGTTAGGCTCTGCCTGTGAAAGGTGTTTCTCCCTACACCTTGTTTGAGGTGTTACCAGGGTGATGCAGGGCGTCGGGTGTAACCCTGTGTTGGTAAGGAAAAAGGCGTGAGAACTTTTCCTTAAGTCGATGGTGTTGACTCATTCGCCTTTTGAGCATGTAATAGAGCATCAGGTGTGAAATCTTGCATGACCAGATATCCTTGGGTGCTTCACCATATGGATATTCTGAAGGAGGGAACCACTGGGCCTTGTTCCAGGTGCGGGCGGTGATTCTAGTCGCGGCGTGTGATGTAGTGGTGTGACCGGGGAGGTGAGCTACCCTCGAGAGCCTTTGGGCCGTTCGAGACCATGCAGAGGGATGGCGAGGCTCTCTACCACCTTGACCTAACCCCAAAGTCTGGAGTGGGTGCACGACATCGGCAAGGGCCGACCTCGCGTGAACGGATCAATCCTTTGGTCTGTGTGCGGTGACGCGGAGCTGTGCGTGAGTTCTTCTGGGTACGGGGAGCCAGGTGTGGGCTTAGTACCCTATGTTGCTCCCTAGTTTTGCTTTTCGGGGACGAAAAGCTTGAAGGAGGGAATGATGTAAGAACCTGGGTTTTACTGTGAAAGACTTTTGAATATTCTTGATGATATTCCAGAGCAGCGCCTTCAGACGGCGTGCGATTCCGAGCCCTGGAGTGGCCAGAATTAAATTTTCAGTGCGTTCACACTGAAAACACCAAATTAATGGGATAACTCCTAAACGAAGTTTCAGATCAGATATCCTAGTGAACGGATGGGTCCGGAATGGGGAGTTTACCCTAGTAACGACATAAAACATGTCGGTGCGGGATTTTTGGACCCCTCGCTCGCTTCCGGAAGGTGAAACGGATAAATTAATAAATTAATTTATTCATTTAATGGCGAAACGCTAGTATCTATTAAACGGTGGCTCGGATTAGAAAACCGAGGACACCATTGAGTTCGGAGCGTGCTGTTTACCCTAGGAGGGGTATAAGTATTGCGGGCGCGGCCCGTCTGTGAAAAATGGCCCCAGGCGCGTTTTCGTAATTTGGCGCCTTCGAGCGCTAAGTTTAATAACTTTTGAACGGGGTCTCAGAATAAAATTCCAAGACCGCAGTTGCGCTCAGAGGGTGATTCTTAGCCTAGGGGAGGCTAAATCCCGACCCCGTCAGGAGTTCGGGTACGGGGCCGTGGGAGGGTGTTTAAGTTAATTAATTTATTTAATTAACCTAAACTCCCCCCCTCTCTTCTCCCTCATTTCCCCTCCCCTGCCAAGCCTCTCCCCTCTCCTCCTCCATCTCCGGTGAGGCGACTCCGGCGAAGCGGTCCAGCGAGGCGCGGCCACCCCGGCGGGTTGACGGCAAAGTCACATGCTTAGTCCCAATAGGTAGGATGTTGTGTTTTGTTTTTTTTATTCCCACAATAAACTTCAAACACGAATTTTCACGTCGAATTGCTGCCCGATCCTCGATCCAATCCCATGATCGCGTAGATCTTGTCCCGAGCTTTTCGGAATGCTATCCGGATCAAATATTTGACCACCGGATCGTTTCCGGTGGTCCTCTGAAGTTTCCGGCCACGAGGCTGGTTTCCGGCAAGGTGGTCCGGCGGACGGCAGACCCTCGGCGCGGCGGCGGCGCGACAGTGGACCACGGCTCAGGCGGCGGCGGCTCTTCAGCTCGGCGGTCAAGGATGACGGCAGCTTCCAAGACGACGGCGGTTTCCGGGACGGCGGCGCAGCAATGGGCGGCTCAGGCGGCGCGGCACGCCGAGCTCGCCGGTCCCTGGCGGCGTCCGGGGTCGCGGCGCGACCTCGCTGGACAGAGACCCGCGAACCGCGGGTCTCCACGTGGGGGCAGCGGGACCGGCCACCGTGGCCGGTCGGGTGACAGCAGGCTGCGGCCAGCTGGCCGTGGCGGAACGGACCGGACCCGCGGCCGGGCCGCAGGCCGGCTGTGGGCGGACCGGCCGGACTGGGCCGGTCCGGCCCAAGGGGGTCCCCCCCCTTTTGGGAATTTCCGACGCCCGTAGATTTTGCTATGGGCGTCCGTTTTGCGCGCCGTCAGTGGTAACGCAGACCTTGTGTTGAGGAGAACGTTTGGAGATGGTTTCAGGAATTTTTTAATTCACGAAATGAGGGGCCTCGGAGGCGTGATGCGTCTTTAAGTGGACGAGCGTTTTTCCCGAGATTCTTGTTTAGGACGTCGCAGACATGTCCGATGTCCGTTTTGAGTTCCATCAGTGGCGTTGGGACCCTGACAACGAGGTGGAGCTTTCCAGGGTGGTTTCAGGCATTGAGGCCGAAGTTGAGCCGTGGGCCCCATGACCCGTCTTTTGAGTTGCATGCAGCTTTTAGCGACTTTTTCATCGGGTGTCCGTTCGGGGCATGCGAGAAGTCGATTCTGGATGTTTTTCTGAGGGGATTGCAATGGTGTAATCCGCCCACTCTACTTCGACACGATGGTACGGGGCCCACGAGGGCCGTTTGGGCGTTGACGGTGATTTTCCATCTTTATCACCGGGCGACCGTTTTGGACAAGTGAATAGTCTATCTTGTGTGATTTTTCGAGATGATCGCAACGGTGCGATCCATTCGTTGAGTTTTGGGACCGAGATGCGGGTCCCACGTGGCACCGCTCGTGTGTGGTGCGCCTGAATGCATCTTTTTATCCGGATATCCGTTGCACTCATGTGAGTAGTGCTTTTGACATGTTTTCCCGAGGGGATCACAATGGTGTGATGTGCCCGAATATTTTTGGGGCCGAGGCTTGTGATCACGGGATTCCGTTCGGGCATGAGGTGGTGTTGGTGACCATTTCCATCAGAAATCCTTTGGAGGCGAGTAAGTAGTCGATCTCGCGTGTTTTTCCGTGAGTATTACAATGGTGTGATCCATTTGGTTGTGCGGAGCCTCTTATGCAATCTTGTTAAATTTGGAAATGTGGAGGTGCCCTGATGGCGGTCCTTCTACCGTGTTTGTAGCGAACCTTTGGCGTGTGATCGCGCGCACTCCCGTGTGAGTGAAGTAATGCTGGAATAGATGTGGTTGTTTGTTCACCAGTCGTTGAGGCGGAAAGCTGGAAATGTTACGTCACGCCTTCGCGTTGACGTTGGGTGCCGTTTGCACGATAGCCCTTGGGATGGAGACGTGGTATAATCTGGGAGTATACGAGAGTGCTTGGAGGTACGTGTGGTTTGTACCTGAGACATTCGTGGGCTTGGTTGGGGTTGACTTGGGGACACACGTCGTGTGGGCCCCATGTGCGTGCCGTGTTCTGCTTTGTGTACTTAACCCCTCACGACGTAGAGGGTCCCTCTGTGTGTTTGTTTGACCAGCAGGGTGGAGTTTTTCCCCTGGCTCTGTGCTCGTTGGTTGACCAGCAGGGTCGAGTGGTCTCCCCCTGGTTTCGTTCTCGATGGATTGTCCAGAAGCGTTGCTAGTGGCACCCCGTGATGGAACAAGCTTTGAACCTCTTTTGGGAGAGTTGTTCTGGAGTTGGGTGGTTGCGCGATACCCACTTCGTGTTCGGTTGGCCAGTGGTGTATCCTCCAGTAGATATGTCCAGAGCAGTTCTGAGTTTTACCGTCCAACGAGGCTGGGCAGTGGGTTACTCATCGACTTCTTCGGGTTTACCCTCCAGCGGGGCTGGGCAGTGGGTAGCTCACTGACTTTTAGGGTCTACCCTCCAGCAGAGACTGGGCAGTGGGTCACCCAACGCTCTTAGGGTCTACCCTCCATCAGAGACTAGGCAGTGGGTTACCCGACGACCTCTTAGGGTCTACCCTCCGGCAAGGCTGGGCAGTGGGTCGCCCGTCGTCTAGTTCCAGGTCTACTCTCCAGCAAGGCTGGGCAGTGGGTCGTCTGTCAACTTATTTCAGGTCTACCCTCCAGCGGGGCTGGGCAGTGGGTCACCTGATTATGTATTATGGTATAACCTCCAGTGGGGCTGGGCAGTGGGTCGCCTGATGATGTATTAAGGTCTACCCTCCAGCGGGGTTGGGCAGTGGGTCGGCTGTTGATGTATTATGGTTTACCCTCCAGCAGGGCTGGGCAGTGGGTCGCCTGATGATTTATTATGGTTTACCATCCAGCGGGGTTGGGTTGTGGGTCGCCTGATGATGTATTAGGGTTTACCCTCCAGTAGGGCTGGGCAGTGGGTCACCCAATATCTGGTTATGAATTACCCTCCAGCAGGGCTGGGCTGTGGGTCACCCGATATCTGGTTATGAATTACCCCCCAGCAGGGCTGGGCAGTGGGGACACCGGTTGACTTTCCATGCTCAATCCTTTTTACTAGGCTAGTCTGAGGCTTTCCTCCATGATTACTGGAGTGGGACCCTTGGTTATACGGGTCAGTGTTGTGACGACTTGACTTTGAGGAGACCTATCAACTGCAGGGCAGTGACGAGGGGTGGTTTGACTTTCCCTAGAACTCTCAAGTTCGAGGGGCACTTTCCCCACCAAGACACGTTCTTGTGATGCGATATAAAACCGTGCGGGCGAGTCAATGCCGCCCAAAGTGGATAGTGTCAAGGTGTGGTGATTGAGCCCCTTGGCTTGCGGTTCAGGGCAGACGTGCGGGATACTGGGCATCAATGATGGTGTTACTTTTGGGACTGTTGGCGACTCATTTTCTTGGGCTGGGCTACGAGACAGAGATCCCCTTACGAGCTTATTCAGGCTTCTTAGAAGAGCATATATATGTATATACCTCATACGAGTACCCACTCCTTGGGTTTTGGCTACTCTCCTTCCAGGAGAGGCAAAGACGCACGGGGTATGCCACGTGCTTTCCGTGTCTAGCTTCTTGTGGTTGGATGAGTCTGCTCTCCTGCTATAGGTAGCGAAGACTCGACGGGAAGTTCATCTTCTCACCATTTCCAGCTCGTCGTGCCTAGACGAGTCTACTTCCTTCCTCTTGTTGGGTTGAGCTGGACTCTTTACTGCACCCTCGGTTGGACTCCTTTACTTTCCCTGTTCGCTCTACTGCTCACCCTTCGGTACCTCCTTTGTTGCTCCCTCGAGCCTTCGGGGTATCCTACTGAGTATTTTTATACTCACCCCTACTTGGGCTTTGCCCGCACTTGGTGTGCCCTTGAAAACGACAGACAGGTTGGTCGTGACTTCAGTGGAGCATAGGAGTTCGGGAGCTTGGACCGCGTGCGATGGTCGTAGCCGGGTTCCAGGTGGGAGACCCATCAGCTGTCTTTTTGTTTACCTGTTGCCGGGTTGTGGCACTATTCTGGTTGGGCACATGTTTTGCCCCTTTATCCTTTTCAGCACTTTACTTATACTGTTTAGAGGTCGATGCACATTTTTGGTATTTATATAGTAGTTTCCCTTGAATTTTCTTGTCTTTACTTTTACTCTGCACTATTGCAGGGAGTTTGCTGCGTGTGTGTGTACAGGCACTTAGGCAAAGGCATCCCCGAGTTATTGTGCCTTCGGTGCTGGTCGCCAGCCCCTGGCCTATGGAGGCGGGCTTGGGGTAGTTGCGGCTCGAGCCCGGGTAGGGTCGGGTCGTGACATGGGAGGGGGGAGTCTGTTCAGGGGGAGAGTGGGGTGGGGGGGTTGAGGGGGTGTAGGGGGGTGCAAGGGGGGAGGGGGGGGGGGTCTGTTTAGTGGGATAGTGGGGGTGTGTAGGAGGGGTGCGAGGGGGGAGGGGGGGGGGCTATAGAGGGGTTCTGTCCAGGTGGGGGGGGGGGGGGGAAAGGGGGTCTATTTATAGAGTTGGGGGGCTATTCAGGGGAGTGAAAGGTGGGTCAATTGGGGGGTCTGTCCAGGGGGGGTGAAAGGGGGGAGGGAGAATCCCTAAACATGTCAAGTAACAATTGAATCATATTATTAGACTTTCCTTCAGTCTAACGGTTAAAATTCATACTCAAGAACACTTGGGAGGGTGCAAGGGTTGAGGGGGTGTACTGGGGGGTCTGTTTAGTGGGGAAGGGCGGGGATGAAGTGGGAGTGGTGGGGGGGGGATGTTGGGGTGTTTTTTATGAAATGGGAAGGACTATAGCCACAGTATAAAACTATTGCTAAATCTCTATAGCCACGATTTAAAACCGTGGATATTGGCCCTATGTAGCTAAATATTATGCCACGATTGAGAACCATGGCTATATGTATTTCCCTATAGCCATGATAATACCAGACACAGTCCATTAAACCATCGAAATAACCTATAGGCCAGTTTTTTGGGCTTATAGTCACAGTTTCAAATAGTGTCTATAGCCTAAATTTATAGTAGTGTGAAAATAAAACAAAACCGCCTATCTTTATCACAAAATCAAAAATCAACACCCACAGTGGGATCCACTAACAAAGAACAATGGAGAAGATTAAAAAACCAACCCTAAAATCAAGATCCATTTAAACAGTGTTTAGATCTGTCTAATACATCATGTTCTATCAAGCTCAAAGGAATAATGAAGGATAGATCAATACAAACCAAGTAAAGGAGAATAAAATATTCATAGGATATGGAACGTGATCAATCATGCTTTGATCCCTCAAGAGGAGGGGTTTGAGAGGCCAAAAATGCTTCTTGAGAGTCTTCCCAACCCTGGAAATATAATTAGTTCAAGTGAAGGTTAAGAGTGGGTGAAAATAGGGGTTCATGAAATTTAAAATAAAAATTAGGAATAAAAAAGTACCGCATGCATAATTAGTTGGGAAGGGCTGCATGGTTATACAAATCGTATGCTCAAACCATGTGCCTCTCTATTGGGGTGCCCAAATTATACTTGGTTGGAACATGGTTTTTCAAACCGTGCACAAACTGTGAAACCCCCCACTATCCAAGGTTGCCCAATTTTCACAGGGAGGGTGAATAGTTTGGGAAAACTGTGTGCCAAATGTGAACAACCCAAAAAACCCTTCAAAAATTTCCAAATTCCACCCGAATCACCCATAAAAAATCCCCAAACAAAGAATAATCAAAATGAAGGTCATGTAATAACTAAAAATCATAAACAAGATGTTACACAAATGCATTTGAATCTATTCCAAGTGAAAGTTTTTTAGATTTAATGCTCTAGAACAAACTATTTGTACTTTGGATTACATGTATATTCAAAGATTTTAATATTAATAGAACATTTAATTATATATTTTTCATTGTTCTCCATTAATTTGATGTAATAATGTACCTGGGTATTTGTCACATTGATAAAGTTACAAGAATTCCCCATTATGGTAATAACCTTGAAATTCCTTGATGACTTTCTTAAATACAGTTATGTGGTCAGATAACATTCTATGATGGGGCACATAGTGTGTTGATTTTTAGTTTTGAGGACTCATAAGTGGATGAGACTTCATCTCTTGAATTTTGAACTAGGTAATTTCCATGATGGAAGATTATGATAGCATACCTTCCAGTAGAAATTACACATGTTTATGTGTCATCATATATTCCTATCCATGAGGGTGTGTATTGGTCCTTAGACTTTAATATTATTGTTAATGCATGTCATGACTCACGTACTTAGATTTACTGACCATAACCATGATGCCATATGTTCAGGGGAAGTAGAGTATATTGGGTGTGTCACAAAAGACATGTTATTATTGGATAAGTCAAGGAATTATTTTTCCCTTCCATCTTTATGGAAGTTGATATCTCAAACCTTTGATTAGAATAGAACCATCACCATAAATTACATGACTAAGGTATAACATCGTGTTTATTTAAGATAGTCAAGGAAATACATATCAACATTATAGGTTGATGAAACTAATGTGAAACTTGTTTGATTGGATATTGATACAAATGGATTATATTACATAGTAAAGGTTATTTTGTGGCTATCGATGTTGCATCATTATGTTATTTACCTTGGGAGCCTTGACCAATTTCCAGATAGTAATCTTGGACATTAGGGAAGCCCTCAAAATTAAAGTGAGAAAGAATACTAAAGGATCACACACTAAGTGTTTTAAAAAATCTCAATTAAATTCTATTTGAATTTAATTCATGGAATAAATATTATTCTTAAGATGAAGAAATAATTTTATTCAGGTTTTATCGATCACAACTATTTATTGAATATTTAATAAATATTTATTCCCTCATTTGTGAATAAAATATGTATCCGGGTATTTAATAAATATAGAGAAAGATGAATGGACAAAGTTTTTGTTCGGTGATAAATATTAATTTGAAATCTAGTAAAATAATATTTATCATTGCACTAGTTAGCATAATCCATAAAATAATATTTTTATTAATATTATTATGGAATGAGGTAAAAAATGGTTTATTATGTTATTTAAGGGACTATACACTATTAAACAATATTTTAATCCAACCCCTATCTATATAAATAGTTTGTCATGTCTATTGTGTAGGGTTGATCAATAAACCAAGAACTAGGAATCTCCATGCTCAATGAAATTCTCACTTGATTTTTCCTTCTCTCCTCTTCTCATTAATGATAGAAACCCCTTTAAGACTGAAGGATCTAGAAGTCATAAAGATGAACATCATAAGAGTATTAATCCCCTATGGTAGCACCCAAATATTAATCGGTGTCATTCAAAGATCAAAGGAGTATTTGTGGATCACCACTAGAAGGATTCTACATTTATATCCTCCTTACACAATAAAGTTAATCCTAAATTGGTTTTGGATGATTAATGTATCCATCAAATAAAGATTGTTAGACAAGGAATCATTTCTTCAAATATAATTTAAATTAATTATAAATTTAAAATAAAAAATATCCTCTTTGAATTTTGGGTTTCTCTATTTCAATATTCAATGTAAAAATCTCATTGGTCATGACTTTTACATCTTGCACAATTGGCAAATGATCCATCAAATCAATAAAAACCTTCTTAGTTTTATGCCCCCTCAGGTGATTCCACTATGCTTGGAAACTTCAAACATAGTTATCTTAATCAATTAATTAAGAATCTTACTCATATCCATTTTCATGTATACTCTTTATATATAGTCATTTTCTATATTAATTATAGTTAGTTTCTTTTTTACATATTTTCCCACATCTGGTGTTTATTCTTTGATATTTTATAGTAGTTTCATAATAGTGGTGTCCGTATTCATTATTATTAAAAATTTTATCTTAAATAAGTAATTAAAGTTACTATTAGGGATGATTTATAATAAATTATGAAGTTTTAAATTTCTTTCATCAGTGTTTTAGTCTTTCTCATTAAAGATAAAATCGATACCAAAAATGTTTTTGTGATTCTTAATGAACAAAAGGTTTTCTTAATTAATGAGTTTAATAATAATATTACCATTCCAAAATCAAAAAGAAATCATTATTTACATATTTATATCATATTATAGCATTAATTAATCTCCCACATTCATTTGTGATACAAATTCATAGCATTTATCAAATAGGTGGTTAAATCGACCCAAACTTGAACATGCTGTGATTTTTGGATGATTATGTGGTGGTTTAGATGTAATATCATTATAATAGAAACATAATGATTATATTTAGTTTTTATTAGCGTGATTCATCAAAATTGTAAGGATTTAGAATAAAAAGTAATGAATATGAAAATATTACATAATATGAATAATTGTTTTATTATTTTTAGTTTTCTTGTTTAAGATAATTTATTTTATAATGATTGTTTATAATTAATATCTTCAATATATTCTTAAATTTGTAATACCATAACTTTATTCATATCATGAAAATCATATTTATCATTTAAAACCATTCCTAGAACTATCCATGAAAGTCGGTGATGAAATGAATAACGAAAATCAATAGTTCCATGGAGGTGGTAGTCCCCACGTTTGCATGAATAATGATTTCATTTTCCTTAGAATATGAATAAAGTGTGAGGAGGATTGGTTGGGATATTTTATACACCAAGAGGTAGGTGAATCAATGTAGGTTTCATGTTATAAATTTTCAATCTATTATTCTCACTTTTACCTCTTTCATTGTTAGGTAATAATTCTCTTATTCTCTCTCTCACTCTCTCTTTTGATATTTATTATTTTAAGTAACACTACTAAACACACAAACACAAGATACATGAATATTTACAAGGTTCACCTTTTAAAATGAAAGTCTAGTCCTTGGTATTATATGGATTCTTCCAAGATCATACTATCTACTCGTATCAACCTATGATTACAATTATGCAGGGTTTATCATTTTACCAAAGTTTGGTGCATCCTATATTCAATAATATCATACTGATTTTTATAATATCATCCTAAAATTTAAAAAAAAAGTTGAATAAAAAAAAGAAATTATAATACCAATTGAGAGTCCTAAATTTTTATTGATGTGATGATTCATTTCTCCTTATTACACTTTTACTTAAACCGTAGCATGAAAGCCTTCAATTATTTTGTATACAAACAAAAATACAAAAACCTCTTATATTATCAATAGAAAATAGTATTTGAATTTATTTTAATGATATAAATACTTTTTTTTCACTGTACAAGCATATTTAAACAACACATCTTCCTATACTTCTTTTCTTCAACTTCAGTGCATCACTGAATTGAACTAGATTTCTTAACTATCTTCAACACAAAGAAAGTTTACAAAAATATTAGTCTTGGATCATTATACTTATTTTTTTATTTGATATAAAATGTATATCATAGAGTCTCTTATGTGAAATCAATGATATTCAATAGATATTATAAATGATACTCACTTTTTATTTTCAATTACACTATGTATATAACATTTTTTCACAACATCCCTTCGGTTATTCTAGTTTGAATTTTAATTTAAAATTCTAATTAAAATTGATGAATTATTCTTAAAAATTAGCCTTTGGGTCTTTATCCCAATATATCCTGATAATCCAATTCAAGTTCTTAGTTATTTTGAGTTGGAATAAATGCCAAATAACTCAGATTATTCTTGAACACTACTTCAAATATGACTATAATTCACTTCTATGGTGTGTCCAATTGCATTACATTGTATCATGTTTGTTTTCAATGGTTTTTACACAACTTCCAAACATGGTTGTGGAGTGGTCACGGTGTTATGGTGTGGAGGTCATAAAATATCTAGTACCACTAAAATCTATCAAAATCCTCTATGTGTTGTGGTCTGATCACTATAGTGTAATCCTTCATTCATTCTCTAGACTATGGTGTGCTCAAAGAGCTACAAAATAGAGGCCAAAAAATTCTCGAAACCACTAAATTCCATTTTTTCATGCTTGGAAATGTGAACCTTTACTACGAATGAATGTACCAGATTTTTTGGAACCACTACAAATCGACCCAGCCTTCTCTTTGCCATGGCCCTTCACTATGGAATGGAGAACTCAATTTTAGTCTCCTATATTCCATGTAAACTTACTCTCTAGTGTGTACCTCTACTTCTTACCACTCCAAGATGTAGATACTAATTCTAAAATGTTGTTTGAATCATCTATAGAATCAAGCTATGTGGCATGATACTTATTTTCCTTCAATTTTACATGCACAATTAACTTCATTCATGATATATAATAACTAAGAAAATATCAAAAGGAATCATATTATTTATATCAAAAGATTTATCCAAATACTTTTTTCTCTAATAACCATGTATGGATCACCTTAATACTTCTTCATCATAAAGACAGTAAGCTCATCTATATGGAATTCCAAATCTTCAATTCACATTTACCTTCAATATATAAAGTAATTCTAAGGAAATAACATCAAAAAAATTTCCAAACCAATCATCCAAGATATATCATCCATTCTTAAAACACATAAGATATAATAATACAATTACTTGGAAATAATTCTTAATTAACCTTAAATTATTTATATGCAATGATTCTTAATCCTGATCAGTACATCCCAACAATTTCTTCTTTATGATCAGTATATAAAAGAAATTTATTCTTCATCAATTGAATTTGATTCTTAAACTAATCAGATATTACAAGCTATACTTTAACACTTGTTCAATATTCTTGGGTTGTCTTCATCACCATATTTACATCAATTAATACTTCTTATTCATTGACTAACATTGATAATGAATACAACTCATACAAAGTGGGATAAACAAAGAGTAATATGTTTTATCATTTGAGAATCAAACAATTTTCATAAATATCAAACTTATATATTAAATTCCATATTATGAACAGAATTTTAATATGATTAAGGAAAATAAAACACTTTTCATTATAGAGTCGGTAGTCTGCACAATATATGAGGACAATTTATTTTTTCATAATAGAAAAAAGAATAGTGGTTTATTATTATACCATCATTAAAATAACATAACGATATACCAATGATATTGATGCTATAATTTTAATATGGTGTAATTTAATTTGAGGTAGAAGAAGTGCATAAAAAGAAATATATATTAGAAAGGAGTGGTTAGAAATTTATACTTTAGTTGTTGGACTATATCCTTTACAAAGGGGGTTAAGCCTTTGATGGATGATCTTTTGAGAAGAATAAAACCTCTTGAAGGTGTCTAGAAATTTTTGTGAGATGTTTGAGTATAGTTTGGGCTATACTTAGTGGGTTGTGTTGGGTAGTTAAGTGGGGAGAAGAGTGCACCTTTTATAAATGAAAATGGATATCATTTTTGTAAGTACCAACAACCTTTTAATAACGGGAAGTCACTCCCAAAGAAAGTGGATAAATGATTGAGAAATAATGGATAGGGGAAAATATAAGGTAGATCTAGGCCTCAAAAATCCATTCTCACACATGTTTTAAACTATTTTTCAACTTATTACCATTATATTGTTTACTTTTTCCATTTTAGATTTTTATAGCGGTAAATAGATTTTACCTAAGGTAACTTATCCTTTATTCCAGAAAATAAAAAAAGAATTATTACAAAATTTGGGCCAACTAATTTCAAATTTTAAATAAATTTTATTTTATTCAATTTCTAAAAGTGAAAACATTTTATTTTAAAATACTAAATTTATAACGTATTAAAAACAAATTTTTGAAAAATGTAACTTGAGTTCAAAAATATCAAATATGAGTTTGTAAATTAAAACCAACATTTTAAAAATTATAAATTCACTTATAAAATAAATTTTTTATTTGAAAAAGGTTTCATTAATTTTTTAATTCATATTTATATACTAATAATGTCATAAAAGTCATGTTATTTGTAAAAATGATATTTTACACTATTCACCTAAAAAATCAATTTTTTAGAAAAATTTAAAAAATCAATATTAAGATTATATTATTATGGTTAATCCAAAAATAAAGTTTATTTTTTCAATTTAACATTCTAAAATATATAATTTAACTTTTAAATAATATTATAAATCCTAGATAAAAACTATTTTTATAGAAAAATAAAATTTTAAAATACTAGTTATTCTTATTATTAATTTCTATAAAACAAAAATAAAGATATAATAAATAAATAAATAATATATTTTATTAGCATATTTATTTTAAAATAATATACTTTGTTTTATTTCATAAAAATTATAGCGTATAAGAAGATCGATTCTTAAACACAATAATGAGTTAAGTAAATCTGTAAAAAAAACCTTTATATATATCAATATATTTCATGACTCGGTCAATATTATTAATACATAATAATTAAGAAGTCATGTTTTAATTTTCTAGGTGCATTATGGTTTTATTTTAGTTTTGAGTATATTATAGAGAAAACTATCGAACACATTGTTTATTTAATGAAAATGTACAATGAAATATCAGGTCGTTACAGGACACACGCCTTTTTTTCAGTCTCTCTCCGGATTTATAACTATAAATTGCTAGGGTTTATCAATATTGAATGAGAGAAGAATCCTTATAATCCAAAATAGATGATTTTAGTGGAATAAGGACCTTTCATGGGTTATCATTACGTCTGACATGTGTAACAATTGAACATGTAGTTAAATGACCCTGACAAACCAACAACTTCTGTGTGGGGTGGATAAACAATGCAAGTGGTGAATACCATAAAAATGGACAATATAGATGAATAGAGAAGAAATAGTAATCAATGGATTTGGTAAGACTGAGAATAAAAAGAGGATCAAAGTTTTGGACTGAGAAATAGGATGAACAATGATATGACAAGGCCTATACAAAGGGCTCAACACAGGATCCCAACATGGAATGAAAATACCAACACATATATCTATGAATAAATTTTTAACATAAGATAAATAAAACAGTTTTTAATGCATGATAAATAAAAATAGTATATGTAAATAATAGATCAAACATGAAAATTTATATGGAAATCAAATCTCAAAAATCTCAACCATTTTACTAATTCAATTATGTCCCTAATAAAATATATTCTAATGTTAATGTGTTTAGACCTACCTTGAAAAACTATGCTTTTGGAAAGGTGTGAGGATGATTGGTTATCACTATACATAGTTATATAAAATTATAAAGGCATAATTCAAAAAGAAAAATATTAATACAAATGGTCTCTTTAACATCCTCTGTTAAAACAATATATTCATCCTCAATGTTTGAGAGGTTTACAACTGGATGTATATTGAACTTCCAAGAAATGGGTCCTCCATAGGTGGTAAAAACACGGCCTCTATGTGAATTTTAAGTGTCAATGTTACCAGAATAATTCGATTATACAAAACCAATAACAAGTTCAATAATATCAAAATTTATACCAAAGAATAAAGACAATGTAGAATAATGATAAATGTATCTAAGGATCCATTTAAGGGAATGACACTGTGGCTTACTGGGGTTGGCCATAAATCTACTAAGGGTGTAGATAGAAAACACAACATTAGGTCTGGTGCATATCATTTCATATATAATGATGACAATAATTTTATCATATGAGATGTTATACATATAATTAGAGTTAGCCTAATTAGTAGGGAACTAAGTGAGAGACAATTTGAAAAGATGTGGAATAGGATCATTAACCAGTTTCATGGATTTAAATATATATCTCTTTAACACTTTTATAATGTAATATTATTGGAAAAATATAGAATTCTCTTTCTTCTCTCCCCAAAAATATATATTCTTAGACTTTTTTTAACATTACCATGATCTTTCATCTCATTATCATTCTTTAATTTTGATTTCTTAGAAGTGATGGGTTTCATTTATTTTAAAATGATTAACATATCATCAATATAAATTTGAATACACAACATGAAAATTTTAACATATTTAAAATATACACATGAATCATATTTACATATGCTAAAAGGATTATCAAGCATGAATGAGTCAAATTTTCTATACCAATTTTGAGAGGCTTACATTAAATAATATAATTATTTATTCAAAAGGCATACCTAATTCGGTTTGAAATCATTATTGCAACCTTTAGTAGGTTTTATATATAGTTTCTCATCAATGTAACCATAAATAAAAATAGATTTAACATAAATCTATTCAATGTGAAAGTTATGGTAATCAGAAAAGGAAAAAAATAATCAAATTTAGGAATGTTTCACAATAGGAGAAAATATACCAGAGTAGTAAATTTACTCATGTTAGATGAATACATTGGATACAAGTATATCCTTGAACTTTATTTTCTTATCTCTAGTGTTATCCTCTTTCCTTTTAATATCCATTTAAAACTGTTGATTTTAACATTAGAGGTTTATTAATAATAGTTGAGGTTTTTTTCTTCTTTAAGGAATGTATTTCATCATTCATAGTGATGATGCAATGTTCTAAATCACTATCATTCACAACGTAATTATAGGATTGGGGATACTTAGACATAACATCCAGTGAAATGTTGAAAGAAAAAGATCTCATATTAGAATGGCCATATCGAGTAAGAGGTTTAATGGCCCTCTTTTATCTATCTCTAGTTAGTTGGTAGTCACTAAGAGCACTAGAAGGCTCACTATTCAACTCAGTATCTGATCTAGATTGAGGTTAGGGTTCAGGGTAAGTTTTAGGCGGATAAGGCTCAATGGGAGACTCAAACTAGGCTAAAGTGTTAGCCTCAACAATATCAATTTGAGGTGTGTGATCATTATCATTAGTGAAATACATAAGTTTATAAGAAATAGATTCATAGAAAATAACATCTCAACTTATTTTACATTTTTGGTAACCGGGTTTATCAGACCATAGTTTATAAAATTTAACCCCTTCAAGATAACCAATGAAAATGCATTTATGATCACTAAGATCGAGTTTATTAGTTTAAACATGGGAATAAGTTGTTCATCCAAAAACTATCAAGTGACTATAAGAGGGGGGTGGGGGTAGTTACACCATATTTTTTCAAGAGTCTTAAATTGATTAGTAGTTGAAGGATATATGTTAATTAGCTAGAAAATAGTAGTTGATGCCTCAGACCAAGAATATTTGGGTAGGCCCGAGGATGAAATCATTCTCCAAACTCGTTCTAATATAGTGTGGTTTATCCTCATAACAAACCCATTCTATTAGAGAGTTTCCCAAATAGTATAGTGTCTAACTATGCCTTCAGACTCATAAACTTTTATGAAGTTGAATGATAAGTATTATAAACCATTATCTATTTTCACGACCTTAATTATTTTTACTATTTTATTTTCAAAAAGGGATTTCCATGTTTTAAATGCATTGAATACATAAAATTTATTTTGAATAATTTAATTCGACACTTTCTAGGAGAAATCATCTATAATGGTCAAAAAGTATGAGCCCCCACTGAGAGGCAGTTTGAGCTAGACCCCGCAAGTTGGAATAGATGTATCCTAAAGGATAATTATCCTTTAAATAAGGCCTATTGAAACTGAATATTTTTTATTTACCCATGAAAAAATACATACAAAATGGAATATTTTTAGGTGTGATATCATTTAAAAATCCATATTTAATTAATTCCTCAAGACCTTGGGATATCACATTCCCCAACCTCCTATGCCAAAGCATGGTATTATAAGTATTAGTGACATAGATACCACCTAACTATCTACATTGATTTTCCCATCTAAAACATAAATACAATTAACAAGATATCCCCTATTAACTTTTGTAGAGCCTTTATAGATGTTAAGAAAAACTGATTCGAACTTGAATATATATCCGTTCTAGTTTAAAACACCCAAAGAGAAAAGATTCCTATATAGGTCTTGAACCCACCTTAAATCAAGAAAGGTGACCACTGAATTATCATGGAGATCTAACAAAACTGAGCCTATACTATAGACCTTTCACCTCAACACTATCATAATCAACATCAAAAAATAAAAACTAGTTAACTATTTCATCAGGTCTTGATTTTTTTTGGTTTGTAATATTCTGGACTAGTATGTACATTATTTCCACAATTATAGCAGGTAATATTCTTGAACTTTATATTTAGATCTATTATGTCTAGGTTTCTTATTTTAATTTCCATTACCTTTATTAATATCTTTTTTTGGGTTTCTATTCTTTGGACCACCTCTACTAAACAAGTTCTCTACCTCAAACTTTAATTTAGGTCAATTGTGAATTTACTTAGATAGTAAAGATGATTTAACCTTATATAGGGTTAAAGAGTCACAAATACACATCATGGTTTCATTAAGAGTGCTATAAGAATTACCAAGACAAAAAAAAACAGAATAATGGATTTGTCTTCATTATTAACAAAGAAATTAATATTGGAAAAATCAAGAATATTTTTTCTAAATTCATCAAGATGCTATATGGTTGTAGTTTAAAAATTTATATTAGAAGTTATCATTATATGATTTTATATAGACTATAACACCCTAATATTTTAATATATGATTACCTTTAAATATTTGAAAAAGTGGGTCCCTAGACTCAACTTGAACAATACTTTTTAATTATAATATCTCATATGCAGAGAGTTATTCCTGATGTATGCTTACCATAATTGTATTGATATTTCTACATCCACTATTTACATGGTAATATCCATATATTATTTGTCACATCAAAAGGTTATAGTAGTTCTTAGACTATAATGAGAATATGAAGATACTATGACAATAATCTTAAACTTATGTAATATGGAACAAATACATCATGTTGATAGGACAAAAATGATTTGTGACCATCAGGTGCTGGGGGATCATATGCATTGAGACTTCTTCTCATGAAGTTTACACTTGGTGATATTGAGTAGATTATATCATGAGGATTGACCCAAAAATAGGAAAATGACATGTTTTAAGTGTTATCAGTAGTTCATATCTTTGAACACATATAATTCTATCCTAAATTGATATTATTATAAGTGTATACTATTTGATCACATAATTTTATAAATTGTAAAAACCATGATATTTATGTCACGATGAGGTAGATTTCATTTGGTGTGTCATTTGTGGTGTAACATTTATTGAATAATCAATATAGAATTTGTCACTTCCAAAATAAAGTAATATCTTGGGCCTAGTTGATCAGGATAATTGTACCTTCATTAAATCTATGGCCATGGTAGAAGAAGGAAATTTCATCAAGTAAGATCAATGAACAATAAAACAAGAAAGGATGATGACATTAATTATGAATCTTGTAACACCCCAATATTTCATGGTACATTATCTTCAATATCTTGTGTTGCATTCAATATCGACTTGGCTTGCATAACACGCAAGATTGAGTTTCTACAAAACAACACTTTAGTATTAAAATTATTTAAAAGATATATTTATAACTTATCCTTTAAATATATTAATATAAATATTAATAAATAATTTTTAAATGTTATTCTTAATGTTTTCAAATAAATAAAACATATTTATAAGGAAATGTATATGTTTCGGTAAAATAGTTTTATGTTTAGAAATTCTATTTTCTTAAAGAAACTACTTTTTATATCCTTTTGCGAACAATAATAAAATTATTTTAGACACTCTTAGAAATTTAATTTGGTAAAATAGAATTAATTTCTGAATTCAAAATATCAAAATCATCTTAGGGTGTATCTTTGGTATTTTTCTGAAAAATTTCAATTTTTGATGAATAGTGAAAAACACTGCATTATTGTTAAAAAACAAAATTTTTTTTTAAATAATTATTTTACATTAAATTGATTTTAAAGTCACAATAGATAAATAATAAATATATTAATCCAATTTAGGTTATTTTAATCATTTTTATAATATAATTAGATATAAAAATTCATTGACCCTTTTTAACGTCTTTTTACTAGCCTTCTAGCTACATTTACAGATTAGCAATAAATTTAATTTTACCGATTATGTGAATTGAATTTAATAAAATATACATACATGATTGTAATCAGTATAAAAAATGTGATCTAATAGGATCAATTTTTTTTTGAATAGTAACTTTTGAATTTTATTTATCACGGTTAAAGGTAAATAGTGTGATTAAAGGAAAAAATAATATTATAATAAAATAAAATTACCCTAAAACCTGTCTTAATTTCATTGGATAAGTATATTTTGACCCAAATTAGACTTAGTTCATAAATAGTATCGTTTTAAAGCCAATTTTGTCAGATTTGGACATTTATTATATTTTATTTAAAGAAGAGTTAAAAATGTCATATTTAAATTTTAATAAATATTTTATTTTTAATATGAGGTTATATAAGTGATATGGTTGATAATAAATAGTCTTTAGAAATATAATATATTTATATACATCATGATAATTTATTTTTAATTTCTAGACAATAAATAATTAAATTAAATGGTGACACAATGATGATAGAGTAATTGTTTAATTAATTGAGATATCAAATAATTGACATGAAAAATATTAAATATAATTTGACCTAAATAATGAAATAAAATAACTTTTTAGATAACTTAGGCATTTTATTGACATATTTTAATTTTTTTCAAAGTTATCATGTTGGTTTGATATTTTTAAAAATGAAAATATTGAATAGTAATAAAATGGACATAAATGATATTTTAAAATAAATACTATTTTATTAAATGATATAAAAGTCATAAAAATATGAGTTTAATAAAAATAGCTTGTATATTGTCAAATATTTTATAAATGATCAAATTGGGGTTTGTTTGGCATTTTATAGTAACTAAATTAACCCTATAGTGTAAAAATACAAGAGGACACGGTAAGTGTTAAACTGTTTAACTAAGGGTAAAATCCAAAAGATATGGTTAATTTTAGGACCTAAACATGTATAAAATTAATTGGTTGATGAGATTTAGTCCCATAAATATCTTATACTCTAAATAACGTACTTTGGAGATATTTTAAACTGAAAATCAATTTATAATAAATTAATATTTTAAGAGTTTTCTAAAGTGCCCCTCCCCTCTCTTATAAAAGGAAACTTCTCCTTATCTTTAATTAACACCTATAAAGCCCTTTTTATCGGCTAAAACATGACCATTTCCTATCCCAACTTCCCTCACTACATCATAGAGGCCATACTTTTTTTAGAAAGCCATCATAAAAAGTCCATTTTTGTAAATCAAAAGGAGACACTTGAAGAAGAGGTAATAATTTTTTAACTCTTTCAAAGTTATTTTATTCTTCTACTTCCACTTCCTATATTGTTTACATAATAATTTAATAAATACATTATCATATACATTCTGTGATTTTATTATGATTATGGAACAAAAATATTCTTCCTTCTACCCATTCCATGAAAAAAAATATCACTATGCGTGCATACGTACGACTTACCGTCTCCACACCGTGGTGTAAACTATTTTTCATCTACACTTTATTTTGATGGGTATAAATATTAATATAAAGGATTTAAAAAATAAACCTAGCATGATATTGTTTTCTTTAAAATGAATATTCTATACAATTCCATACCATTTAACCATTAATGAAAATGATATCGTCGCTTGTGTGTATGTACGACTTACCGTCTCCACAACGCAATGAGATCCATCTTCCACATTCACCATTAAATAATGATTATAAAAATATATATTATGAATAATTATGAAATATATTATATAATAATTATACTATAATATATATATATGTACATATATTTCATTCACTTACATCCATTCAATACGATAAGAAAATAGAAACAACATTCATGCATACGTACAACCTACCATCTCCATGAATGTTGTATTCCATTTAATATTTCTATCTATTATGTATATTTATATTCTCAATATATATTATATATAAATCATGTTATAAATTCTGTAATTAAGTAAATCATGATCTAATTAATACGATCAATAATAACAATTCAAAACACGTACAATAAAGAAAGAGATTATTACTCAAAATGTTGTTTTAACATGGAAATTATTAATAAAAGGGTAATATAAAGTCATAAATGAATCATATATGATATAATAAATATTATTGTGATTCTTTTAGAAGTTAATAATATGTTTAAAACCATTATACATGAGTTTTAGACACGTATGGAGAGTATCAAACCTAAGCTAAGGAAATTTCGTCTCACTTTTAATTTTCATGAGATATAAGCCATTTTAACCACCTTTTTCTTGTGTGTGGTGTATGTAATATACCTATTGTATTTGATATCATGACCAATTTTATCTTCATGGTATTTAAATATTAATTTGAATATATTTGGCTTATTATTTAAATGTTTAAAGTGGTATGAGACACTTTGAATGTTTAAAGATTTAATCCTTTATCCATTTCAATATTGTTGATATTATCATAAAAATTTATTTATATGTATATAAAGTATTATAAAGAAAATTTTATGTATATTTTTAAGTTCATTAAAATTTTTTCAGAAAGAAATCCTTTTAAGGTTTTTTATGTAAGGTTTAATTTCACAATCTCATTTTTATTCGAGGTTGTTTATACGTAAGTATCTACTAGGACATCCTTATCATCCATGTCCATGTCTCTTAAAATGTAATTCAAAATATTATCGAAAATTGTTTAAATCCATTTTTACCCATGTATTACTTTTTATAAAATGTTTTGAAAGGTATCTATCCATCATTCTCTAAATGAGGTAATTTATAACATTTTCAACAAATTAAGGAAAGAATGTTTTTTAACTTATACGGTGCAAGTAACTATTTTCCACCATTCTGACACCTTAACATTTTGAAGATTTCCTTATAATATTACAGGTTATTTTCAAAAGAAAAAATTTCTTTTATAATTGTGCATATTCAAAATGATTTCAAAGTAAAAAAGGGATATTTCTCTCAAAGAGTTTTAATGAATTTGCTAGATTATTTTCATCTATGTCAACATCCTCTGTTAGATTTTATACTTATTTGAACTTGATTTATTACGATAAAATCTTCCATATTATATTGAAGGGTTTATGATGTATTTGACTATGGATGTGCTATGTTTATATCATTCATGGTTTATGGTTAAAGTATTAACATTTTCTATGGTAGTTTTAATATGAATGTTTTATGTTATGTTTTACCCCTTTCATAATAGGAATGCATTAAACTTAGTAAGTGATAGGTGGGGACCAATATAGCTCCTCGATGCATCAGTATATCACATGAGACAAACAAGTATATTGGAACAAGGCCTTGATGGTATGGTTATGTATGGTCTTTTCACATGGCCTTGGCGGTATGGTTATAATGTCCAACATTATGCATTCCCTCATTATGAGATTAGTTATTGATATTACATGTGATTATTTGACTAGTAGAATATCCATGTAAATGTTTTAAATAGAATTATTTGATTTATTCTTTCCATATTATGTTCGTGTTTATGTTTATAAGGCTTGTGTTTTAGTTTTATACTTGCATAAAAAGTTTATAATTATTTATAAAAGCTTATAATGTATTGTTTAACCTTATTGAGCATCTAAGATCACCCATTTCTTAGGTTTTATTTTCCTAGGATGCCAAGAAGTGTTTTATGATTGATATGTAGGGTTAATTTAGGATAATAATGGCATTCTAAAAGGACTATCTATTTTTTATTTTATGTTTGAAATTGTAATATAATGTTCATGTATGTAATCTATTTTCTAAGACTACTAAACTGATCAGTCTTTCAGGATTTGATTTCTTATAATCATTCCAATGTATTAAAATAATGCACCAGCTTTGGGATTATAGGGCCAGGGCATTACACAGCCTACTTTATGAGATATCTCAAGACAAATAGATTATATTACATGAAGTTTGTTTGTAGGAGAGGTTTTTGTTGCTATGAATTTTCCTTATCTCCATAGGGGCATTTATGGGTTGGTAGAATCCACTCCCAGTCTTTGAAAAATATTCACTTCTATCGAGATATGTTCCTAGAGGGACACACACTTATCATATTCAATAGTATTGACTATTTTAATGAATATGAGTTTCAGACATGGTGGGGCATACCATGCAGTATGGGTTAATGTCTGAGTTTAAACGATCACCATAAAATAAATAAATTAATATTATTCAAGTTTAGAATAATTTTTATTGATAATATTTATAAAAATTTTTGGGACCCCAACAACAGTTCCTACCATAACAATATTGTCTGCTCTAGGATTCCTCTTGCATAGTTTTTCTTTCATGGATTCCTCTTTGAAACAAAATTTTTATGGAGAGGAGGACTCATGAGTCTTTTATACCTTTCCGAAGTCCCTTAATTCCCCTATGTAGGACTCGAGTTTCATGTTTCATGGTGTGGCACCCTACTGCCAAGCACCAAGACTGTTAAACCCATGTCATGGCCACCTAGGGAACATACTACATTTAAGTGGGCTCTATAATTTCCACCTCAACACATGAACTGGGGACCAATGGTGTCCCTATGCTATGATACTAATTATAAGACCCCATGAGTGGTCCCTACCATCATAATATTTTCAGCTCTAGGATTCCTAATATATATTTTTACTTTAATGGATTCCTCCTTAAAAAGGTATTGTGATGGGAAGGAGGACTCAAGAGACTTATATACCTTTCCTAAACCTCTCTACGCCCTGATATGGGATTCAGGTTTCATGTTTCACAGCATGAAAACCTATAGTCACACTATGAAACCCTAATTCCGAGCAACAGAGCTATTAAACCCACGTCACAACCACCTAGGGAACATGTTGCATTTAAGTGGGATCCACAAAAGTATTCACAAGATATTTTGTAAATTCATGGTAACATATTTAATGAACGAGTATTATTTTAATATTAAAAGATCATTTAATATTTTCAAGAATAAAAGATCAAGTTAATTATGTTCTTTTATCACATAATATATTTATTATATCACAATAAATTGTTAAAAATATAAATGATGGTTATTACTTAGTAAAGCATTCATAAGATGTTGTTTAGGATTTATTTAGTAGGTAAAACATATCTGGGGGCCAGGAATCCATTTCCATGTATTGTATACCTCACTATATAAGTGATATGAGACACTTATTTGGATTACTATTCATTGCATGAATTTTCGATCCTATCTCTCATATATCCCATATCCTAGAGAGAGAATCAGCTGATCCAAGCGATTGATCCAAGTTCTCCTTCACAGATTAAAGGATCAGCATTGCAGTGAACATTAGAATGATGAAGACATCATCAGATATGTACTCTAGAACTCTGATTTTTATGATCACCATTCCCGTATAATTTCTAAGTGCATGTGGACGATTGAGAGAGACATGACCTTGGTTTCTTCAAAAAATGGTCATCGGTGATGTGCCTTTTTTGAACACACCATCAAATCAAAAGAGGTAATTTATTCGATTTAATTTTGTGCTTAATACATTAATGTGAGATCCTTAGATTCTTAAACCAAGATATACACCATTGAATATGATATGGATATGTCAGTCCAATGATAAAAATTTTAAATTCCCAACCTATCTTATTCTGTTGAACACCCCGATACCTTCAATTGGTATCAAAGTGATGACATGATAATTTAATAAAAATGGAAATTAAATTTCCATTAAATTTGAGTAGAGTGTATCACAAAAGCTCCACTGCAACAAAACATTCTCTGATATGATCTCAGAAGATGAATTCACGATCATTTAAAATTTTAATTTGGATCAAAGATGATGTTCTTGTGGGTTTAAAATTAAGAACACACACATATGTTAATTTTACCAGGATGCAGTGGCCAGTTGTGTTTTTATAGAGACCCTCCATTTTACAGTAAGATTAGGATGATAGATATAGTACTTTTCAGTCAGAGGAAATTTAAAACCTTTGTGGAAATAAATTAATTTTTTTTTCAAAATCCTAATAGAGTAGGATTTGAGAAAAATGAAAATGACAGAGTTAAAAAAATAAAACCCTAAAAGTAGTTGTTATCAAGCCTATAATGTAAGGTCTCAGTTTTTTCTATATAATGATTTGAAATATATCAAGTAATATTTTTAGAGCCAGGTGCTAAGATGAAGCGAGATTCCAAGTCCTAGTGAGATTAAAATTGATATTTGAAAAAATATTAAATATATTAATATCACGAGCACACAATTTTCCTGAAAAAAGTAGAATAAATCTTAAATAGAATCTCATATCTGAAATATGATACCACTATTGATTCTGGAATGAGGGTGTTACCCTAGGCAAAATAAAATATTTTTCAGCATTAGGAATTTACTAAAAATTCATCATGAGTGAAAGTAATAAAATAAATTATTTGAATTAAATGATTTATTTATTTTGATGTAGCGACCTAGGATTCCTCTATAAATACCCTATTAGGGGTGAGTCTCAAGGTTAGCTTCATAAATATAAGGAACTAAAGAAGAGATCATAGATAGGTGTTGGAAAATGACATTAGATTGCATGATCAAATCAATATCATAAGGATCACCAATGACATCAGAGTTCATAGATGTTTCCAATGACTAAGATATAGGATAGTCCATTTTTAGTGACTGATTCAAAATTGAGGTAGGATGTTTGATTTATGTGGATTTATCTTCATTTTATTATCCCATGATGAACATGAATCAATCAACCAATAGATTGACTAACAGGTCGATCATTTTGCGGGTATAGGTTTATCTTTTGGATTTGGCAATTTTTATTTGTTGCTTGATAATATCTCTTTGTTCTTTATTCTATCATAAATGAATTGAGGCTAAAATGAAAATTATCTTTGGTTCATTCCTCATGTTTTTAGTTTGTTAATTTCTTTTTCCATTCTTCATGTGTTCATATTCAAAATTCATTTTGGTTGGAGTTTTGACCAATACTAGGTAATCAATCATTGTACACCCATTCTTCGGTGCAATGAATTGATACCACAGATCGGGTTTGAGACCAACATAAAAAATGATCTATGATGGAAATGATGATGGATATGAACTAGATCAAAGATCTCATGTGAGTTTCAATGTGTAGCAATGGGGATGCATGATATATGATTTTCCATATGAATTAGATGTTTGGATTCCGAAGAGAGGTGATGGAAAGGCTCGATTGGACAAGATCCATATTTAACTGCATGACTCACAACCAGATTTGAGGCCAAAGGAGTAGAATATGGTGCATCAAGTAACCAAAAAATCTAAAAAATTCCATGGTGCATGGCGTGTAGTCTATAAATACATGTCATGTGGGGACCTATCTATGGAACTAGTGTTTTCATAGAGAATAAAGGAACACACGCCATGTGACACATGTCACATGACATGTCACCCCTACCTAGAATCTTGGTGTGTATCTCACAGGATACATGGGAAAATACATGGCTAGGAACACAAATATGGGTAGAGTACATGGGAACTTCCTGATACTCAGATATGGTAAGGAACATGGCACGACCTTAGTACATGGTCATGACCAGATGTACATGGTACGAGCAGAGCTACACGAACACAAACACAAGAAGGTTCGGGATTAGCGGTAATCATCATGTACCCTAATTACATGACATGTACTTATTTGAAGATGACTTAGAGACATTGTTCCCCTTAGTTTGGAATAGTTTTCTTAAGGGTGTGTTCCTTTGATCCATCCCTATGAGGGTATAGTATGACATTTCATCTCGAGCATAGAAATTTAATCCTCTCTAAGGGATTAGTTTCAGATAGAGTTGTAGGAATACCCCAAGAGGCCTGATATGGGATCCTCTATCATCTTTTTCCCTAGGTTGGTTTGTTATAATAAATTTGACCAACTGTACATGGGATTATATTTTAGAATTTACTTCCTTATGGTGAGGCCCGACAAGCACAACATCATGGATCACCATCAGTGCTATCAGACTCGCAGAGTGAGTTCTCTTGGGTGAGTGTGAATATGGACTCTTGAGAAGAATATTAGGCTAAAAATGCTATTGTGACCTTACCTTGAGATATAGTTTCCACCATGATTATATCTGTATGTTTTATTGTATGCCTCATATATTGATTGACATAACTGTGTATTGATGAGATAATACTCCATATTCTTTATTCTTAGTGATTTCAGGGTGTCCTAATGGGTATTGTTATACTCACTCAGAAATGGGCTCTACCCATACATGTCATGTATTATACAGATGACTAACTATTCGATGAGGTTCTTGGTGGACCAAAATAACATGAAGCTTATATTTTCCTAAGAAGACCGTGGTTCATTTTTAGAGTCTCATTCAACCATAGTACCCTCTTACCATCAAGTTGGAATTCTTTACAGCTTTTTATGGGCTTGTATTTAGCCTTTATTACTTCCTAATATTTTTTTATACTCTGATTATGAGACTAATATGTGTTCATGCATTGGGAATTAGTTGTATTTTACATTTCAGAATTGTATGGGATTAGAGATGTGTGTATGTGTGTGCGTATAAGTACCTTAGGCTAAGGCCTCCCATGTGGGTGTTATGATTAATCGATGCTAGTCACCAGCCTCTGGCCTATTAGAGGTGATATTGGGGTAATCAAACTCATCTTATCATCTCCCAGACACGAACTAGTGGGATGGGTCATGAAAAAGGGTATCAGAGGGGTTTTTTCATCTTAGGACCAGTGTTTGGAGTTTTTGCTAGTTGTGATATTTGTTCGAGTTTTATGGAAAAAGTGTTTAAGTGTTTCGAGTTTGGATTTCATGCTAGTGACTCCAGTATTGGTGCAATGACTGACGTATCCATACACTAAGACTTTGATCACCTATCATTCAACTAGGTACATGTAGAAATTGGTTGTAGGTAAGAACATTGGTATATTCATTATATAGGAATGAGTTGTGTTTATATACCCTTCTTGAGTCATCTCCCCTTATATAATCATTGACCATGGTACATATTGTCTATTTCAAGATTCCTCCACGATGATTACTAGCTAGGATTTAACAGTAGGATAATAAGGATGATCTCATCAGTGATGAGAATTTGATACAAGTACCAATTCAGAAGGTAGTGCCTCTGAGTGGTTTTCTAGTCATACCTCTACCCATCGAGCAAGAAATGGTACTCGCAGAACCAATATATGACGTTTGCAGGCTGAGCACGCTTCATGAGTTTTAGTATTAGATACCCCTCAGGTTAAGGGGTATTCGAGAAACATAGGAATCTATGTATTGGATTGAGGTGGTTACTCGAGTCTTTCATCTCATCAAGACACCAAAAACTTGATGGTGGTCCTGGAGGTGAGCCTTATTCATGGTTCTTCAAGATGTTGGTGGTACCTAGTGGTTTTATTGTATGATGAGGTGACTCTTTCATAGACAGATCATGGGTATCTCTTCATGGAGGAGTACTCTATAGCTATGATGCAATAAGTGTGCATCTAGGTGATTTTGAAGCTACAACAGGGAAACATGATTATGACTAAGTATTCATCGAGATTTATCAACCTCTTAAGATACTCATTAGATATGGTTTAGGATCTATTATTTTAGGCATGGACCTTTGAGAGAGGTCTACATAGATATATTTAGTCCAGTTTGATACCTATATTAATTCCTACTTATTCTATGGATTACAGAGTTCCTTGATGATAGAGAGGTTTTAGGCTAGGAAGACACCGATAGTGGGTGTCAGCAGTTGAAACATAAGGGCTGAGAGTTCGACAGTAGGTATTTGATGATAGATACAAGAATATTAACATGTGATATGTTTTAAGAGGCGATCTCAGGATGGAGGGTTTGCAGTTTAAGGCTCTACTTATAGGCATTTTCTACCTAGGGATAGGTGGTGTGACCCTTATGATGGTTGAAGAAATCTCACAAGGGATTGTTCGACCCGTCGTACAACTTATAGAGAGACAACAAATAGGATGCCTAGGCTGAGGAAGAATTAGAGTAAGTGAGATACGTATGGTTGTGGACATGTTAGAGGAAAAAGGAGACCATCATAGGGTGTTAGTTGTTTGACATGTTTCCACCACCACCCCCAGGTGGTCCTTGTTAGACTCGAGGAGCTGGTGGATGGGGGTGAGTGCTGTTGCAGGACATAAAGGCCTACGATCCAGAGGATTCAAGTATCATTATAGGTACAATATGTATATTTTATACATTTTCTATTATTTTTATAGAGACATCCATGAGCCATTATTTTCTTGCTACATCTCTAATTCAAGTCCTAGAGGTTATGGTTAAGCCCTTGTCTTGACCCTTATGCTTGGAGACTCCTACTAGAGATGACTTAGAAATAACACACATTTTTTTATGGTGTGATATGAAAATTGAATGAGAGAGTTTATCATGGGATCTATTTGTGGCGGAGATGGGGCCTTAAGATGTAATCTTAGGCATGTACTTTCTATATACCATTCATGCACAAACTGACTATTTTAAGAAAAGGATGTGGTGTGTCTATATTGATGCAGCGTTGTTTTCCTTCATAGGCAAGAAGGATACCCACACAGAGAAGGATGGAATTATATGTAGGAGAGTGTATTCTTTTACTCCTGAGTTTTCTATTATGTCACTTAGAGCAGTGGATTCTAGGGGATGTCAGTTTTGGACTATAATGAATGAGTATAAGGATGTATTTCTTGAGTAAATTATAAGATTACCTCCCCACTAATTGTTAGACTTATGCATTGACTTATATCCAACAATGTCCTTGGTATCTGTGCCAACATATCTGATGAATCACATAATGATTTGAGAGGTTAGGGTTCAGTTAGAGGACTTGTAGAGGAAGGTCTCTGTTAGACCCAGTGTTTCCCCCTAATCAGCCCCAATGTTGTTCACCAAGAATGAAGATGGGATATTGAGGTTATGTGTGGATTATAAATGCCTAAACTAGGTGACTATGAAGAATAAGTATTCACTACCAAGGATTAATGACCACTTTGATTAATTGAGAGTGTCACGATGGTTCTCGAAGATTGAAATCAGACCTGGCGATCATCAACTGCGAGTACGGGAAGAGGATATACTAAAGACATAATTTATATGTCTATATAGTCACTATGAGTACTTGGTGATTCCATTATGCATGATGAATTACCCATAATTGTTCATGGGACTCATGAAACAAATATTTCATCCTTTCTTAGACTGGTTTTTGGTGTTCTTAATCGATGATATCCTAGTGTACTCGGTATCTAAGGAGAAACATGTGGGACACTTGAGGGACATAATCTGAGAGAACTATATTTATGGGAAGATCTTGAAGAGTAACTTTTTTATTTAGGAGTTCCACTTTCTGGGAAATTTTATCTCAATTAATGGTGTAGTAGTGGGCCCAAAAAAGTTTGAGGCAATGTTATCTTGGGAGCCACCCAAGAATGTGATGGTGGTGTGGACCTTCCTTGGGTTGGGAGGCTAATATAGAAGATTTGTACCCAATTACACTTGGATATATACAAATTTTAATTATTTTACCTGGGAGGTGAAACCATTCATGTGTATGGAAAGGTGCGGACATACTTTTTAGGAGTTGCGGCAAAAGTTGATAAGTACACCCATCTTGAAATTTCTGAAGAGGGGTGTCAAGTATGTAGTGTTCTGCATTGCCTCAGGGACTAGACATGGTTGTGTGCTAATGTAGATACTGGGTATAGTTACTATGGGTCTCTATAGCTGAGACCACATGAGAAAAACTGTGTGACACGTGACCTTGAGTTGGCAGCGGTAGTCTTTTTACTGTAGGTGTGGTGATACTACCATATCAGTGATTGGTTTATCATCTACTCTAACCATAAGAGTCTCAACTATATATTCTCTTGTAATTATCTTAACTTAAGAAAACGGTGATGGTTATAGTTCTTCTAGGAATGTGACTTTGATATAGTCTATACTCCTTGGAAAAGGAACATGGTGTCAGACGCTCTCGACAAGAGATCTTGTTCTCAGTTGTTGGTCGAGGCATTAGAGTAGTTAGACTCATTCCAGTTTTCCTTAGTGAATAAGGATGGTGATTCACATATTCAATAAATGGTTATTACCCCACTACTTTTACAATGTGTTAGGGAAGATCATCATGAATATACCAATTATGAGACCTTATATACTCATATATTCACTAGATGTTCTCCTAATGGATTTTATGAAGGTGGGGATCATGTTATCCTTTTGATAGGAGGGATGATGGTACCGATGATATTTTGGGAGTAGGAAATGAGGGAGTTTTATAAATCCCATTTAGAGGTACTTCAAGGTGTGGAAACGATATACTAGTACCTTTGATGTTAGTTTTGGTGTCCAGTCATGAAGAATGGTGTACCATAGTTTATCTCTTGATGCCTCATTTTTCAGCAAGTGAAGTCTAAGAACCTAGTTCCAGGGGGTTTAAATCAACCCATTGAGGTTCCATATTTAAGGTGGGATGAAATATTTATGGACTTCATGATGGGGTTACCACATATTTCTAGAAGAAATGATTCTATATGGGTGATCATAGACCGAATCACCAAGTCAGTTCACTTCCTTGCTATTAGAGAACAGAGTTTAGTGTAGAGATTGGGAAGCCATTAAATGCAAGAGATAGTTAAAATCCATGGAGTTCCCTCAATTACCATTTTAGATCGTGACACTCACTTCATGTTTTGGTTATAGAAATGATTTTAGGAGGCCTTTGAGACTCATTTTCATTTTAACGTGGGTTTACACCCCCAAAATCATGGCTAGACCGAGTGTACCATTCAAGTTCTAAAGGACATGTTGTGGGATTTCATGTTAGACTTTTTTTCATAGTTGGGAGGATCATATATCCTTTTTGGATTGTGTGTAGAATAATATATACCATTCCACCATAGGTATGGAACCATTCAAGTACTTACATAGGCAACCCTACAGGTTACCACTTTATTGGAATGATCCAGGCGAGTCAGCACTCATAGGACCAGAGTTAGTGAGAGACATGATAGTGAAGGTGTGGATCATCTAGGAGTGGATGAGGACTGCATAAAGCCATAAATATTCCTATAAAAACTAATGAAATAGGATTTTGGAGTCTGAGGAGGGAGTCCATGTGTTTTTGAAGATCTCACCTCAATGTGGATTAGGAATATTTTTTCGAGGAAACAAGTTATCTACGAGATTCATCAACCATTTATAGATACCGTAAAGAGTCAAAAAGGTGGTGTACCAATTGGACATATCATCAAATTTAGACTAGGTACACCATGTATTCCACGCATTACAGCTGAGGAGATATGTGAATGGCCCATTACGTGTTATCAACTGGGGAGAGATGGAAATTGAGGATGGATCTACCTTTATAGCATACCTGGTGGAGATCGAGGATCAACATGAGATTATCCTTCATGGGTGAGTGATTCCATTGGTGTGTTTCTGATGGTAGCATGAGAATCATTAGGATGGAGCCTAGGAGCAGGAGACCTAAATGCGAGCTTTGTACCCACATATTTTTGAGTTGTCTTTTTAACTTTTTGGAATGAAAATATATAAGGTGGGGATAATTTAATGTCTTTTTTCCATGAAAATATTTTAAATATATATAGTGATATTTTTGAAGCTATCTATTGAGACGGTGTGTGATTCTAAGGCCCGATGAGCCAAAAATTGATATTTTTAAGAAATATTAAATATATAAATATTAGGAGTGCATAATTTACTAAAAAATGTAGAATAATTTTTAAAAGGAGTCTTTGATCAGAAATATGATACCACTATTGAGTATGGAATATGGGATTTACCCTATGAGTGACATAATCTTTGTTAGTGTTGAGTGTTTTCTAAAAAGTCACGGTAAACATAAATAATAAAATAAATAAATTGAATTAATTAATTTATTTGTTTTTGACATAGTGACCTAGGAATTATATATAAATAACATATTATGTGTGAGTTTCAGGGTTATCCACATAACCTTAGAGACATATGGAGGAGATTTTGGAGAGGTTTTGGTGAATGAAATCAGATCAGATGATCGAATTGATATCATAAGGATCGCCAACGATATCAGAGTTTGTGGATCTCACTAAGGAATATGATGTAGGATCTTTATTAATTAGTGATTAATATAAACTAGAGGTATTAAATTTTATTTATGTGTATTTATCTCCATTTTATAATCCCATGATGAACATGAATCAATCAACCAACAGATTGATTCGTGGGTCGATCATTTTTCATGTACAGTTTTATGTTCAGGATTTGGGAATTTCTATTTGTTGATTTATTATATCTCTTAGTTCATTATTTTAGTGGAAAATAATCGAGACCAACATGATCATTTTCTATGTTTTGTTCCTCATGTTTTTAGTTTTTTAATTTATTTCCCCATTCTTCATGTGTTTATCAACAACATTCGTTTTGGTTGGTGGTTTGACTACCATTTGAGTCACATTCTTCGATGCAATAGATTGATACTATTGATCAAGTTCAAGGCCAATGATGGATATGAGATATGATAGAAAGGATGGTGGATCAGAACTGGATTGAATATCTCATAAGGGGTTTGGTGGGTGGTAATGGGGAGGATTGATAGATGATTTTCCATGTGAATCAGACATGCAGATTCTACCGAGCAACGATGATAAGGCTCAACTAGACTAGATCCATGTTTATTGGGGTGATTTACAGCCAGATTAGATGCTAGAGGAGAAGAAGATGACACATGAAGGAATCAATAAATATGTAAAATTCCATGATATGTGGTGTGTATTCCGAAAATACACACTGTGTGGGTACCTGGTTGTGACATTAGGGTTTCTATAAAGAAGAAAGTATCACACGCCATGTGACATGTGTCACATGCTGTGTGACCCCTACTCAAATGATCAACATGTATCTCAGAGGATACATGGGTAATGACACATATTTTCACACATACATAGGTATAGTACATGGGAATGACCTAATACTTGGACACAACCAGGTATGAAACACGAACTCAGTACACAAGCATGGATAGATGTAAACAGTACAAGAAGAGGTACATGAACACATAGATGGGCATGTATTGGATTAGTGGTACACATTGTCTATCCTAATTACATTTTTTGTACTTATTTGAAGATAACTTGGAGACCTTTTTCCCTTAGGGTGGACAAGTTTCCTTAAGGGTGCATTCGCTCGATCCATCTCTATGAGGGTATAGTATGGCATTACAACCTAAGAATTGGATTGTGACCCTCTATAAGGTATTAATTTCAAATAGAGTTTTAAAAAAAACCCTAGAGGCCTAGGATGGTATCCTCTATCATATTTTTCCCTAGGTGGGGTTATCAAAATTGGTGTGACCAACTCTACATGGTCATCGATCCCCTTCTTAGTAGGTTAATCTGGATTGGATTTTTGGTGTACCATATGGACCTAGGTGTGATCCCCATCTATATTTCAATCTCTTCAAACTTACCAAAGTATAATTACTTATGGAAAGAACCAATGATAATGACATATTAGATGGATTACATCCATGCTATTAGACTCACAGAGTGAGTTCTCTCAGGCGAGTTCAGTTACAGACTATCGATCATAATCTTAGTCTAGCAACGTGGTTGTTACCTTACCTTGAGAGTTAGTGTCTGCCATGAGAATATATGGATGTTTTATTATATTTATAATATCTTCATTGGAATACCTATTCATTAATGAGTTGACTACTATTGATGCTTTATGCTTAGTGATTTCAGGGTTTCCTTCTAGGTATTGTTATAATCACCCCTACATGGGATCTGCCCACACATGTCATGTCTTATAAAGAAGACCAACCATTTGATGGGGTTTTTAATGGGCTAAGAACAGATGAATCTTATATTGGGATAGATATACCATGGTTCATTCTAGGAGTCAAATTTGACTATAGTATCCTATTAATATTATGTTGAACTTATTTATATTTTTTTGGGGATTTTGTTTGTCCCTTATTACTTCATAGTATTTTTTATACTCTAATTGGGGGATTTAGATGTGTTCATACATTGGGAATCAGTTGTATTTTATGTTACATAACTATATGGACTTGGAGATGTGTGTGTCTTTGTGTATACATACCATAGTCTAAGGCCTCCCATGTGAGTGTTATGACTACTCATCATTGGTCACTAGCCCCTGGAAGAGGCACATAGTTAGTGTGTATGGTTAGTAGCAACCTTGTGCAGATCATGCACCTTGCCAAATAACTCTAGTGAAACCCAAACAATTGGAACACATTTATCCAAATCATGCACCCAAAATGTGTAGTGTGGGAAATGCGTAAAATATTTGATGTTTTCCCCCATTTTTTATTTTGGAGTTTCTTTTCATGCTTATGCTACTTATTGATACCCATGATGGGGGTTCTTTTTAGCTTGTTTGTTGTGTTTTGAGATTAAATCATGTTTTATAGAGCTTCTGATCTTATGTTTCATATAATATGACTCCTAGAAGGATATTATCTATGTGTATAGAGTATGATATAGAGAATACATTATAGTTGAACCCTCCTATTGATCTAGATTTAGTGGATTCAATGATCAATATGATCTAATTATTGGGTCAAGTGGGTGGTCAAGAGAAGGATCACACAATAGACCATGATTAGAAGTTTTTTAGGAAAAGACCACTGGTGTTCCTTTGTGACAAGGGGCCTAATGATCTTGGGGAGTGGTTGGATCATATTTAGAGTATATTTTTGTTCTTGAATATCCCTAAGACCTTTAAAGTGGGATTCACTATGTATGTACTGGAAGGACTGGGTAGGAAGTGGTGGGAGTTGATGGTTCTCTCAAGGAGGCACGATGATATCACCTTGACATCTTTTAAGTTGGATTTGAATTGGAATTTATAATCTGATACCTTGAGGGTGGTGAAGGCCCATAAGTTATTGAAGTTAGAGTAAGGGTATTGATTGGTGATGTATTATTCCTCTCATTTTATGGAGTTGGTTCATGTCTCTTCAGAACTCCTTGAAAATGATTTCCTCAATACTTAGTGTTTCAAGATGGGATTGAGGCCAAAGATCATATCTATGTTAATTATTCTTTTTCTATTTACTTATTCATAGGTGTTTGAAAATGAAAACTATGGTAGAAGCTGATTTGACTAGTAATACAAGTCAAATTGGAATTCCTTTAGTGGGCAATATCCAAAGTTCTTTGTCAAGGCAGAAGCAGAAGTGGGATGAGTCTCACTGAGGTAGTGGAAAGCATATCCAGAAGTTTTCATGTTCAGATCCCATGGTTTATATAGGGAATAGACCAAATATTTTTTATAAGTGTGGGATGTTTGGAAATATTAGGTCAAATTTATCAGATACTCTATGGATGTTCCACTAGTGTGGCAAGTCAGGAAATCTACAACACTTTTGTCAGTTAGTTTCATGGTGGAGCAATGTGAGCTCTATGCTGTCGAAGGGTTATGAGGTGTAATCGTAGGATTCTAAGGGTTGAGTATCTTGTCCTTATAGAAAGGGGTTATCACTAGGGAAAGAATAATCTAGGAGGGTCTATTACTGGGCATCTCCATGCAGTGGAGATTATACCAGAGGACTATGATTTTGATTTGACCACCATTAGAGGTATAGTGTTTATTATGTCTTTAATGGAATCCGTTTTATTTGATATTGTAATTCCCTATTCCTTCATCTCACTTATTTTGATTTATTATTTGGATATGAAAGAAAAGTTGATTTTATATGTTATGGATTTACTAATCCTTTGGGTAGGAATAAGGTTCATGGTTTTAAGTGCCATGAGTGCAGTGTTTTGGTAACTGGAGTGGAATTAGCATAAGAATTCCGTGTTTTGGACTTGGATTTTTTTTAAATAATTATTATCATGGTTTTTTTAATTATCTTCAAGGTTATAGTTGACTATTACCATCATAGGGTCCAATTCCTCATTTATGATAGGAGTACTCACATCTTCCAAGGTGAGCGGGATTTGAATTTAGGGAGGGAAAGACTCATTTCATTATATTTAGGGTTGATATTGTTCCTTATATCAAGGTTTTTTTTCTCAATACTATTAGGTATTATTTAATATCTTAACTTACAGTGGTCATGGATAGGTACCCATATGTGTTTCCCTAGTATTTTTCATGATTTACTCCCTAGTGAGAGAACAATTTCACTATCTATTTGCTTCCTAGGATGAGATTGATCTTATTATAGTCTTACTAAAAGGATCTATGAGAGATAAAAGAGATAAAAGTTTATCTAGATAATCTTTAGAGAAAGGGATATATCCTAGTGTTTCACCATGGGCTTCACCAATTCTATTTTCAATGATGGTGGATGGGATACACTAAATTTTCATAGAATATCGTAAGATTAACCATGTAGTCTTAAATAATAAATACTTGTTTACTAGTATTGATGAAAAATTTTGTTAGGTTAAGGGAGCCCATTGGTTTTTAAATATTGACCTCAGATTTGAGTACCACCAGTTGAGGGTCTGAGAAGAGGATATCCCAAAGACCACCTTTCAATGCTGGTATAGACACTTCAAGTATTTTATTATTCTATTTGGTTTTACTAATACTCCTTTAGTTTTTATGTCATTATTGAACCATATATTCTGTTGATTTTTGGATTCTTTCATGGTCATGTTTGTGGAATAAATCTTTGTATATTCCAAAACAAAGGTGGAGCATACTAACCATCTCGAGGCTGTTTTTAGTGTTTTGAGAGAGCACTGTCTATTTTCCAAATTTTCCAATTTCCAATTTTAGATTTGGGAAGTTAGTTTTTTAAACCATGTGATTTTTTAGGGAGGAGTTTTAGTGGATCCAAAGAAATTTTTAGCAAACATGTCTTGTTAGCAGCACAAGAATGTGTTCAGGGTCTGTATTTTTATAGGTTTGGTAGGTTATTATAGATGTTTTGTTTGGGACTTCTCTTGGATAGCTTCTCCCTTGAAGTATTTGACTAATAATGGGGTAAATTTTTAGTGGGATGGGAAGTGAGAGAGTGATTTTTGAGAAGTTGTTGACATGTTTGACATATACACAAGTTATGATTCTTCCTGAGTCTGGGAGAGCTTATGTCATGTATTGTGATGCTTCCAGTGTGGATTTGGGATGCATGCTGATATAGGATGGCCATGTGATGGTCTATGTATCACAGCTAATATTCCCACATGAGTAGAATTATCCCACCCAAGATCTAGAATTGGAAGCTATTATTCATGCATTGAATATTTAGTAGCATTACCTCTTCAAGGGTTGTTTTATATTTGCAAATCATAATAGCTTGAAGTATATTTGTAATGCCCCAACCCTAGAATCCCAGAACTGGTGCATTATTTTAATACATTGGCATGATTACAAGGAATCAAATCACAAAGTACCATGTATTTTAGTAGTTTTGGAAAACTAGATACATACATAGGTTCAACGTTACAACTTGAAAGGATATAAAACATAAAAGTTTTATTAGGAACATCCAGAACACTAAGTTTATCCTTACAGGTCATTCATAATAAACTTATTCATGTAATGATAAAATGAAAAATAAAAAAGGGGTGAGATTAGATTCTAAGTAAGGGTAAGAAATACAACATGAGATAACAAAAAAATAATCATTAGGAACAATGAATAACTAAAACACATGCCCTTAAAAATAAACTCGAACATAATATGGAAATAATACGAGATGAGTAAATATAGACATAATAGAACATAATAATGGATATTTTACTAGTCAAATATCCTCATGAACTATCAATTTATATCTTCATAATTATGGAAATGCATATGCCAAACATTCTGAAACATATTGTCAAGGACTCGTTCCAAGACCATAAATAACCATTTTTTAAAGGCCTTATTCCATGACCTAGTGTGTCTCATGAGACCTACCGATGCATCTAGGGGCTATAGCAGAACCCACCCATCACATAATAAGTCCAATTCATTCCTCATATTTCTAGTAAGTATTTTATTCAAAGTGTTCCATACCAATTTGAATAAATAAATTGCATCTCTTATTCAAAGTGTCCCATACCACTTTGAATAATTAAATGTCACTTATTCAAAGTGTCCCATACCACATTGGATAATTAAATTCTTAATCCACAAGAAATAAAACTAATCATAAAACATTCAATAAATCATGGAAAATGATATCATAGGATATAAACCTCTATTAAATACAACACTCATCAAAGGGTTTTTTCATAAATAAAGATACTTTTAAATGAGACCATTGAAATTTTTTTGAGGATATATTCATTAAACATTACAAAGTGTCCCATACCACCTTGAAACATTAAAATCATAATCCATTTGAATATTATGATAATAAGGAGACTCTTGATATGATATACCAAGGGAAATTACATACACCTCATGTAAGGAATAAGTGGTGAACAAGGCATATGTCTCATAAAAGCTAAAGTGAGGAGAGAAAAACCATTTTTCTTTATAAAGAACAGTTCTTTTGGAAAATAATTTGGGTTTTTCATAAATCTGGTTTTAAACATGTAAACCCCTGAATAAAAAAGGTAAGGACATTGATATTAAATTTGAGTCATAAATTATGTCTCACTGAAGTGAAATCTTGTAAAAAGTGTTTTTAAAGAATCTTTATAATTAAAACATTCTAGTGAGGTTTAAAGAATTCATTAAAGAGATTTTAAAGATAAAATGCATGTTTGCTTTCTAAAACTAGAAATGAACTAAAACAGCATTTTAAATTTTAAATTTTTGATTTTCGAAAGATAAATATGGCTTAAAAATATAATAGAGTGAACTTCAAAATAAGTAAGAATTTTATAGGTTCCCTTTAATTTGGCTTGTATTTCGGGAATTGTTTTTGAAAGATCCTTTTAAAACGTGAAAATAACCATAAAATAAAGAAGTATTATGGTTGGTAAAAAATATATAGAACATTATCATAGATTTTATTAGTATTAAATAATAATAAATAAAAATTTCATTGAGGTAAGTAGAGAATAAGAGTAACCCGAATGAAAATGGAAGCCCGGCTATAAATCCCTTACCACTTTGTAATCAATTGATTCATATGCCCCAAAATTAATAATCTTCAAATGATACACTGAATACCATGAAAATAAATAGATTCATTATATGATACATCAATAGGTAGTATACATACATGATACATATGTAATAGTAGTGAACAAGGAATATCTCACAAAAATAGAAGTGAGATGAGGAAACCCCTTACCTTAAGTCCGATGGTGTTCTTCACTTGATCTTAGTGTCCTGGATAAACAAATTAAATTCATTAATTAATATTTAGAGAACCACTTTTTTATGTAATTGATTTATTATAGACTTATTAAGTTCATTTATGGCCTTGTTTATGGGTTTAGTAGGTTCAATTTTATTTTTGGGAGTGTTTTCTTTCTTCATATTCATGATAGGTACCTTATATACATATAAGGTTAAACATGTAATATGAGAATGGTTTTCTAGAATAGATTTTTTATTTTATTTCTTAAAATCCATAGTATTACATGGTTATAAAATTAATTTGGTTATTGGGAGTGAATATAAATCATTATATAAAACATTAATGGAAATTATTTGGGTTAATTGGCGGTTCTTGATCACAACGAACTCATTTGGATTTATAAATTAGTATCTTGTGTACAAAAGGATTCTATAATCTTAAATAAGTTATAATACATATATTATAGTCTATTTAAAACATAAAAATGGTTTCATGACTATAATTGAATATGGTAATTGAAATTGAAATCCCTTTGTCCTTGAATGTGATAATTTAACACATCTCGGATGGTGTTTTCATTTGTAGCATAAAAGAAGGGGAAAAGAGAGATGATCATGAATTATAAAATTATCACAAAAAATTTCTTTACATGAAAGTTACTGTAGTTATCATAACATTTGGATAAAATGAGGTGAGTAAATAAGAAAGGAAAGAAAAGAACTCAAAATAAAAGTTGAGAAATCTATTACGAAAATTTGATAGCCTAATTACGTCACTTAAAAATTCATAAAATATTTTGATGAGAGAAAAACAGGACTCTCATCATTGTTAAATAATATGAAAATTAAGGGGGATATAAAATGACATATAACACCATAAGAAAATTGAAAATAAAATATAATAACATAATAAGAGTGCTTGAAAAAGAGAGAGATTTTGTGACGAAAATTCTGCAGCATAATGTCTATGCAACATTGTTTTAAAAAACAATAAAAATAGACAGGATAGAGATAACCCATTCATAAAAGACTCATAAAATAGTATTGGTATATAATATAATTTAAATAAGAACAAGTTATTGAAACTTGAAATACATACTACATAAAAGAGAACTTGAATGGAAAAGAGAAGTTGGGAATTCTCTTTCCTTGTAGAGTAAATCCTAGGACTTGAAGGTTGGGACCTTTGGGGCATGATTACACCTTTGAAGGACTAATAAGAAGGTAAAAATACCAGATATTTGAGTATTATGAGTTTGTAATGAATGAAAATGAATGAATGAGTGGGTATTTATAGAAAATGAGAGGTAGTTTTTTATTAATTTCAAAGGACACCTCATTAGTGGGTTTTGAAAAAACATGGGCTTGCCCATGGTATTTTCCCACAGAATTAGCCACTTGGTACAAATAATATAGTATTTTACTGTACAAAAGTTATGTAGCATTTTATTTTAATTATTAAATCATTATTATTTCATTAAATAGACCGAAAACTCAAAACTGTATTTTTACTATTCATGAAAATTCAAGTATTTTAGAAAAATCCCAAAAATTCCCCCCAAACATTTTTTGACTTTTATAATTAAAAATGAAATCCATTTTTTTAAAATAATTTTCAAAATATTTTTAATTTAATTTTTAAATTAAATCTTAATTTATTCCAAAAAAAAACTTTAAAACTATAACTCGTTTTATAAGACCTTGAGAAATTAATCAAGGGCCCATAAAATTATCTTATAATCATTAAACAATAAAGTAACAATTTATGATTAAATTTTATGAAAAAATTCCATTTTAAATTATTAAATTAATCATAAAATTGTAAAAAAAATATTTATGATATAAAAAAATACCAAGACTTATACTATGATCGTTTTTTCACTTTTAAGATGTCTAAATTGTATTTATACATTCATGGGTGAAGTTTTTATTTATTTTTGTCCAATTTACTATTCATTATAATTAATTACTATTCATAAGGGTATGTTATTATTCATAAGGGTATGCCACTGTTCATCAAAAATTATGTTTTTCTTATTATACTGTAAATATCTTACTAAATGCAACCCTGCATGTTTGTTTTTTGAGATTCAAATCACAGAGGTGGAAAAATTTTGTTTACTGGATATGTTATAAAAAAGTTGTGTTTTGTAGAGATTCAGTGTTTCATGCATTCAATATTAAACTTATTTTCAAAATTTTGGGGTGTTACATTATCCCCTCCTTACAAAAATTTCATCCTCTAAATTTTGAAATTGAATTTTTAATGTTAATGGTTGATACTTGAAAATTTCCTTGTGGGAAACCCACATTCGGAATAAGGTAAAAATATACTATTAATAAGAGGAATGGGAAATGAATCTGTTACTATAAAATAATGCATTCTAATTAGACAACATGGTAATGGAAGAATAATCAAACCATTATGTTTTGATGGAAACTGAGACAGATCATTCTCAGATGAAAGACCATTACCACAAAACTGTATACTATAGTTATAAAAAAAGATAATAGGGAAATTTTTTTTGTTTAAGACTCTTTTCCTATAGTTGATGAATTATTCCACTCTATAAGAGTATAAATATACCTTTCTATTTAATAAACACAATCTTATCCATTTTTTTAACTTGAACTATCTATACATCATCTCCTAACACAGGTTGCATCATGTGGTGGCATTAAACTCTAAATCCTCATACAATAATCAACTTAAAACATTTCATAAATGGTTTAAATTTTCTAAAGATCACGATACAATACTTTATAATCATTCTCATATCTATCCTTTCCAGATCCATGTACACAGGGTCCTTGGAAATCCACATTTTGTTTAGAACTCCATGATCTATTCCGCTCAATGCATCTGATACTTTATTTTCCTTTAATAAACATAATTTAGTCTTAAATTTTCACATTCCAAACATGTGAATATCTTCATAATGTGTCCTCTTAAAACATGGTAATAACTCAAATTACAATAAAACTTTATTGTAAAATTTCATTCATCCTTACACATTCTATTGGATATATTCCTTAGATCCAAAAGTGTTGTAAAATCCATCAATGAAAGCACAATCCACTAGTCAACAAGTTAAAAATCAGTTTTGAGGTAGTTAGTACTTATCCATATGAATCATTTCTTCATCATTATCTTCATAAGTAGAAATATATTAAGTGTTGTCTTTCCTTTAACCATGCATTTTCCAAAAAGTTTAACTTTCCACTGAATATCTTTTCATGGTACTATTTAACTTACGATTTCAAATCCTTAATGAAAAAGTATTGTAGTACAATCCTCATATATTCCATAATTCTTATAACTAGTAAATATCTGAAACAATATTCAAATTAAATGACTCTTTATAAGGAATATTAATCATTCTACTTCATCTATGGTAGCATCATAACTTGATCTTTATCCAGAATCATCATTTTGGGTTTATTCCTTTGACGCTTGGGACATTGATTCATATAGTGTCCCATCTCCTTACAGTTTAAGCATTGTACATTGGAAACTGATTTATGAACCTTTCAATAATGAACTTAGTGATTATCTCATTACTTCTTCTCGACGCTATTTCCAGACAAAGGCATACGCTAAATTTGATTATGAATCATGATTTATAATGTCAACTTAAAAAAAATACTTAGCGTAAATTGAAATCTTATTCAAAACTAATATCATAATCATATATATGGTTTCTTTGAGAAAAAAATTACATTTAATTTCTTCATAATGGTTTATAATGAAAATGTAAATTATCCAAATCATATCCCCTAGGAGTGTCAAACTAGGTGCGTAGTAAGGCCCATTGTTGTGTACCAGGATACCACGTGTCAAGCCTGAAACTCCTTGTCAGAGTTTTTACTCCTAGGTACATCTATTCCAGAACAACATCCACTTGTAGTATACAGACAGAGATTTATTTCCTAGTAGTATCCATATAATCTATTCCTTACCAAAATTATATGATGTTCTTGTATATGTATCTTCATGTCTATCTTAGGATTTTGTTCCCTAATCTTTGTTTTCTAAATCTAATTTCCAAGTTTTCTACTAAACTTCCTTTGATACCAATTGTAATGCCCCAACCCTAGAATCCTGGAGCTGGTGAATTATTTTAATACATTGGCATGATTATAAGAAATAATATCCTAAGGGACTGAGTAGTTTTGTAGTTTTGGAAAACTAGATACATACATAGGTTCAACATTACAACTTGAAAGGAAATACAACATAAAAGTTTTATTGGGAACATCCACAACTCTAAGTTTTTCCCAACAGGTCATTCATAATAAACTTATTCATTTCCTGAGAAAATGGAACATAAGAAAGGGGTGATCTCAAATGCTCAGTAAGGGTATGAAATACAACAGAAGATAACATAAATGTAAACATTAGGCATGGTGAATAACTAAAAAACATTCCTTTTAAAATAAAATTGGAAATAATATGACAGGAATATGAGATGAGTAAATATTTTCATAATAGAACATAATCATGGGTATTTTACTAGTCGAAAAACCACATGAACTATCAATTTCTAACTTCCTAATGAGGGAAATTCATATGTTGTACATTCTGAAACATATTATCAAGGCCTAATGCCAAGACCATAAATAAACATTTTTCATGTCCTCATACCATAACCTAGTTTGTCTCATGAGACCTACTAATGCATCGAGGGGCTATATCGGGCCCCAACCATCACACAATAAGTCCGAGGAATTCATCATATTTCTAGAAATTCTTTTAGTAAATTTTTCCCATACCACTATGAATAATTAAATTGTTTCTTATATTCAAAGTGTCCCGTACCACTTTGAAAAATTAAATGTCACTTATTCAAAGTGTCCCATACCACATTGGATAATTAAATTCTTAATTCAAAAGTTATAAAACTAATAATAAACCATTCAATAAATCATGGTGGATAATATCATAAGATATAAACCTCTATTAAATACAAGACTCATTAAAGGGTGTTTTCATAAATAAAGATACTTTTAAATGTGACCATTGAAAAATTCCTGAGGAAATATTCCTTAAACATTCTAAAGTGTCCCATACCACCTTGAAACATTCAAATAATAATCCCTTAGAATATCATGATAATAAGGATACTCTTGATATGATATACCAAGGGACCGTATGTACCCCTCATATAAGGAATATGTGGTGAACAAGGCATAAATCTCATAAAAGTTAAAGTGAGGTGAGAAAAATCCATTTTTCTTTGGAAATAACATTTATTTGGGAAAATAATTTGTATTTGTCATAAATGTGGTTTTAAACATGTATATCCTAGAAAAGAAAATGTGAGGAAATTTAGATTACATTTGAGGCATAAATGATGTCCCACTAATGTGAAATCATGTAAAAAGTGTTTTTAAAGATGCTTTATAATTAAAACATTTTAGTGCGGTTTAAGGAATTCATTAAAGGGATTTTAAAGTGAAAAGGAATGTTTGCTTCCATAAAACTAGAAATCAACTAAAATATCCTTTTAAATTAAAATTTTGGTATTTTAGAAAGAAAAATATTGACTAAAATATATTTTATAGTGAACTTAAAAATATGGAAGAATCTTATAAGTTCCCTTGAATTGGGCGTGTATTCCTAGAAGAATTTTTGAAAGATACTTTTACAACATGAAAATACACATAAAATAAAGATGGATTATGGTTGGTAAAAAAATATATAGAAAATTATCATAGATTTTATGGGGATAAAATAATAATAAATAGGAATTTCATTGAGGTATGTAGAGAATAAGAGTAACCTGAATGAAAATGGAAGTTTGGGTAGAAATACCTTACCACTTTGTAATCAATCGATTCGTATGCCCAAAAATTAATAATCATAAAATGATGCATTGAATACCCTGAAAATAAAGAGATTCATGATATGATACATAAATGGGCAGTATAAATACACCATACATAAGTTATAGTAGTGAATAAAGAATATCTCACAAAAATGGAAGTGAGATTAGGAAACCCCTTACCTTAATTTCGATGGTGTTCTTCACTTTATATTAGTATCATGGATAAGAAAATTAAATTCATTAATTAATATTTCCAAAACATATTATTTGTGTAATTTATTTATTATATTTTTATTAAGTTCATTTATTGATTTTTTGATGGGTTTAAGAGGTTCAATTTTATTGTTTGGGAGTGTTTTATTTCTTGGTATTCATGATCGGTTTACTTATATACATATAATGATAAACATGTAATATTATAATGGTTTTCTAGAATATAATTTGTATTTTATTTATTAACATCCAGAAGATTATGTGGTTATAAAATTCATTTGGTTATTAGGAGTTAATATGAATTATTATATAAAATATTAATGACAATTTTTTGGGTTAATTGGCATTTTTTGATAAAAAACGCATTTTGATTTATAAATTAGTATCTTGTGTACTGAAGGATTACATAATATTAAATAAGTTATAATATATATATTATAGTCTTCTTCAACCATAAAAATGGTTTCATTACTAGAATTGAATATGGTAATATAAATTTAAAACCCTTCGTCCTTGAATGTAGTAATTTAACACATCTTAGATGGTGTTTTCATTTCTAGTATAAAAATTTCATCCTCAAAATTTTTAAATTTAATTTCGAAAGTTAATTGTTGATACATGAAAATTCCCTTATGGGAAACCCAAATCAGGAATAAGGTTAAAATATCCTCTTAATAAGTGGAAAGGGAAATGCATTGGTTACTATAAAACATGGCATTCTAATTGGACAACATGGTAATGGAAGAATAATGAAACCATTATATTCTAATGAAAACTGAAAGAGATCATTCTCAGATGAAAGATCATTACCACAAAACCATAAACTATAGTTATGAAAAAAATAATAAAGATTTTTTTTGTTTAGACTATTTTCTTAGAGTTGAGGAATTATTACACTCTATTAGAGTATAAATATACGTTTCTATTTCATAAACAAAATATTATCCTTTGTTTGTGCCTTGAACTATCTATGCATCATCTCTTAGCACAGGTTCCATCATTTGGTGATGTTAAAATATAAATACTCATACAATGAACAACGTAAACCATTTCATAAATGGTCTAACTTTCTAAAAGATCGTGATCTGATACTTTAGAATCATTATCATATCCATCCTTGCCAGATCCATGTACACAGGGTCCTTAAAAATCCTCATTTTTTAGAACTCCATAATTTATCTTGGTCAATTCATTTTATACCTTATTTGCCTTTAATCAACATGAAACAACCCTAAATTTTCACATTCTAAAAATGTGAATATCTTTATCATGTGTCCTCTTAAAATATGGTAATAACTCAAATTACCATAAAACCTTATTGGAAACTTGAATTCATCCTTACACATGCTATTAGATATATTCCTTATATTCAAAAGTGTTGTAAAATCCTCAATGATAGCATCGAACACTTGTCAACAAGTCAAAAATCAGTTTTGAGGTAGTTAGTACTTATCCAAATGAATCACTTCTTCATCATTATCTTCATCATTAGAAATATATTAAGGGTTGTCCTTCATTTAATCATGTATTTTCCAAAAAAATTAACTTTCCACTGAATATCTTTTCTTGGTACCATTAAACTTATGATTTCAAATCCTTAATTAAAATGTATTGCAGTACAAGCCTCATATATTCCAAAATTCTTATAACCAGTACATTTATGACAAAATATTCAAATGACATGATTATTGACTTGGAATATTAATCATCCTACTTCATCTCGAGTCGTATTATAACTTGTTCATTATCCAGAATCATCATTTCAGGTATATTCCTTTGAATCTTGGGACATTGATTCACATAGTGTCCCATCTCCTTACAGTTGAAGCAATGTACATTGGAAACCTTTTTCTTACCCTTGAAATCATGAACTTGGTGTCCTTTTTCTCCACACATATAACAAACACCCATTCCCCTCAAGCATTTACCAGAGAGATTCTTTCCATAGTTATCACATGTGGGAAAACCCTTCTTTCCCTTATTCCCTTTATCCATATTTTTCTCTACCGTCCTCTTCTTCTTTTTCTTCCCTTAAAATCTATAAGACTTAGAGATTTCTTTACATACCTTATTAACACATTAAACTATTTACTCATATGATGGGGAAATATGGGATACTATCTTCCTTTGAAACAATGGTTTAAGACCATGAGAGATATGATCCTTCTTACTATTTGCATCACATGCATTGGTGATGATCTCATTCCTTCTTCTCAATGCCATTTCCAAAAAAAGTCATACACTAGATTATATTTTGAATCATGATGTATAATCTCAACTTAGAGAAATACTTATCATAAATAGATGTCCTAACTAAAAATAATCTCATAATCATATATGTGGTTTCTTTGAGGGAAAAAAATTACATTTAATTCCATCATAATGGTTTGTAAAGAAAATGTAAATTATCTCAAGTATATCCCATAGGAGTGTCAAACTAGGTGTGCAGTAAGGCCCATTTTTGTGTACCAAGACACCCCTGGTCAAGCCCGAAACTCCTTGTTAGAGTTGTTACTCCTAGGTACATCTGTGCCAAAACCACATCTACTTGTAGTATCTAGACATGGATTTATTTTCTAGGAGGATCCAAATAATATACTCCTTACCAAAATTATATGATGTTCCAGTATATGTATTATCATGTCTATCTTAGGGTTTTGTTCCCTAATCTATGTTTTCTAAATATAGCTTCCAAGTTTTATACTAAAATTCCTTTGATTCCATCTGTGACACCAAACCCAAGAATTACAGAGCTAATACATTATTTTAATACATTGACACGATTACAAGGAATAAAATCCTGAAGGACCGAGTAGTTAAGTAGTTATAGAAAACTAGATACATACATAGGTTCAAGTTTCAACTTGAAAGGAAATAAAACATAAAAGTTTTATTTGTTGTTAATTAGTTTTGGAAATCCAAATACATACATAGCTTCAATAGTACAACTTGAAAGTAAATACAACATAAAAGTTTTATTGGGAACATCCACAACTCTATGTTTATTCCTACAGGCCGTTCATAATAAACTTCTTCATATCCTGAGAAAATGAAACATAAGAAATGGGTGAGATCAGATGCTCAGAAATGGTACAAAATACAATAGAAGATAACATAAACCTAAACATTAGTCATGGTGAATAACTACAACCCATGCCTTTAAAAATAAACCGGAACATAATATTGCTGGAATATGAGCTGAGTAAATATTTCAATAATATAACATAATCATGGGTATTATACTAGTAAAATAACAACATGAACTATGAATTAATAGCTTCATAATGAGGGAAATTCATATGCTCAAAATTCTAAAACATATTGTGAAGGCCTTATGCTAAGAACATTAATAACCATTTTTTTAAGGCCTCGGGCCCTGACCTATTTTGTCTCATGAGACCTACCGATGTATCGAGGGGCTATAATAGGACCCACCCATCACATAATAAGTCCAATTCATTCCTCATATTTCTATTAAGTATTTTATTCAAAATGTACCATACCTTTTTGAATAATTAAATTTTTTATTTTATTCAAAGTTTTCCATACCACTTTGAATAATAAAATGTCACTTATTCAAAGTGACCCATACCACATTGGATAATTAAATTTTTAATCCACAAGTTATAAAAATAATTACAAACCATTCAATAAAACTTGGTGGATGATATCATAAGAGATAAAACTCTATTAAATATAATATTAATCAAAGGGTGCTGACATAAATAAAGATACTTTTAAATGAGATCATTGAAAAATTCTCGAGGAAATATTCCTTAAACATTCCAAAGTGTCTCATACCACCTTGAAACATTCAAATGATAATAATTTAGAATATCATGATAATAAGGAGAATCTTTATATGATATACTAAGTGATATTATTATACACATCATGTAAGGAATAAGTGGTTAACCATGCATATATATATCATAAAAGTTAAAGTGAGGTGAGAAAAATCTATTTTTCTTTGGAAAGAACCGTTATTTTGGAAAATCAGTTTTATTTTTTCATAAATCTGGTTTTAAACATGTATATCCACGAAAAGAAAAGGAAAGGAAATTCATATTACATTTGAGGCATAAATTATTCCCCACTGAAGTGAAATCATGTAATTTTTTTTAAAGAATCTTTATAATTAAAACATTTTAGTGCGGTTTAAGGAATTCATTAAAGGGATTTTAAAGTGAAAAGGAATGTTTGATTTCATAAAACTAGAAATTTAATAAAATATCCTGTTAAATTTTATATTAGTTATTTTAGAATGATTAATATGTCTTAAAAAATATTATATACTGAACTTCAAAATAGGTAAGAATTTTGTAAGTTCCCTTGAATCGGGCTTGTATTTTGGGAATAATTTTTGAAAGATCCTTTTAAAACATGAAAATACCCATAAAATAAAGAAGGATTATGGTTGGTAAAAAATATAAATTAAATTATCATATATTTTATGAGGATTAAATAATAATAAATAAAAATTTCATTGAGTTAAGTAGTGAATAAGAGTAACCCGAACAAAAATGGAAGTTTAGGTAGTAATCCCTTACCACTTTGTAATCAATCGATTCATATGTCCCAAAGTTAATAATCTTTAAATTATCCATTTAATACCATGAAAATAATTAGATTCATGATATGATACATCGATGGGAAGTATACATACACCATACACAAGTAATAGTAGTGAATAAGGAATATCTCACAAAAATGGAAGTGAGATGAGGAAACCCCTAACCCTAAGTCCGATGGTGTTCTTGACTTGATCTTAGTGGCCTGGATAACTAATTTTAATTAATTAATTAATATTTATAGAACCTATTATTTATTTAATTGATTTATTACATACTTATTAAGTTCATTTATGGCCTTCTTGATGGGTTTAAGAGGTTCAATTTTATTATTTTGGACTGTTTTCTTTCTTGGTATTCATGACTGGTTTACTTATATACATGTAAGGATAAACGTGTAATATGAGAAAGGTTTTCTAGAATAGAAGTTGAATTTTATTTCTTAACATCTATAATATTACATGGTTGTAAAATTAATTTGGTTATTTGGATTTAATATGAATCATTATATAAAACATTAATGACTATTGTTTGGGTTAATTGGTGGTTCTTGATCACAACGAACTCATTTGGATTTATAAATTAGTATCTTGTGTAAAAAAGGATTCCAGAATATTAAATAAGTTATAATATATATATTATAGTCTAGTTGAACCATAAAAATGGTTTCATGACCATAATTTAATATGGTAATAGAAATTAAAAACCCTTCATCCTTGAATGTGATAATTTAACACATCTGTGATGATGTTTTTATTTCTGATATAAAAGAAGGGGAAAGACGAGATGATGAATAATTATTAAATTATCACAATTTTTTTTATTAAATTAAAGGTACTAGAGTTATCATAACATTTGGATGAAATTAGGTGAGTAAAGAAGAAAGAAAATAACGGAACTCGAAATAAATGCTGGGAAATCCCTTACGAAAATTCGGTAGCCTAACAATGTGGATTAAAAATTCATAAAATATTTTGATGAGAGAAAAAGGGGTATCTCATAATTATTAAATAATATTAAAATTAAATGGGATATGGAATGACATATCCAAACAAAATAAAATTTAAATTAAAATAGAATAACATAATAAGAGTGCTTGAAAAAAAGAGAGATTTTGTGACAAAAATTATGCAGCATAACGGCCATGCAACATGGTTTAAAAAAATAAAAAATAGATGGGATAGGTATAAAAAATTAATAAAAGTCTCATAAAATAGTATATGTATATAATAAAATGGAAATAATAACACTGTATGAAAACTTGAAATACATACTACATAAGAGAGAACTTGAATGGAAAAGAGAAGTTGAGAATTCTCTTCCCTTATAGAGTAACTCCTAAGACATGATGGTTGGGACCATAGGGGATTGATGACACCTTGGGAGGACTTATAGGGAGATAAAAATACCTGATCTTATAGTATTACAAGTTTTTAATGAATGAAAATGAAGGAATGAGTGGGTATTTATAGTAAATGAGAGGGAGTTTATTTTATTAAGTTCAAAGGACACCTCATTAGTGGTTTTTGAAAAACCATGGCCTTCCCATGGTATTTGCCCGTAGTATTAGCCAATTGGTAAAACTAATATCATATTTTACTGTACATAATTCTACAAGAATTTTATTTTAATTATTAAATCATTATGATGTCATTAAACATGCCGAAAACTCAAAAGTGTATTTTTACTATCCACAAAAAATTCAGGTATTTTAGAAAAATCCAAAAAATTCAACCCAATTTTTTTTCAATGTGTAGAATTAAAAAATGAAATCCATTTTATAAAAATAATTTTCTCAATATTTTAAATTTAATTTTTAAATAAAATCCTAATTTATTCCAAAAAAAACATAAAAACTATAACTCATTTTGTAACACCTCGAGAAATTAATCAAGGTCCCATAAAATTATCTTATAACCATACGACAATAAAGTAAATTTTTTTTATCACATTTTATGAAAATAAATTTTCATTTTAAATTATTAAATTAATCATAAAATTTTAAATAAAATATTTAGGACATAAAAAATTCCAATAATTATACTATAATAGTTTTTTCACTTTTAAGATATCTAAATTTTATTTACACATTCATGGGTGATGTTTCTTTTTTTTTGGCCAATTTAATATTCATTAAAATTCATTACTGTACATAAGGGTATGTTACCATTCATAAGGGTATTTTACTATTCATAAAAAATTAGGATTTTTTTAGACTCTAAATATATTACTGAACGCAACCGTGTATGTTAGTTTTTTAAAATTCAAATCACAGAGGTGAAAAAAATATTTTTACTTACTAGGTTATAACAAGGTGGTGTTTTATAGAGAATTGGTGTTTCATGCATTCAATATTAAATGTATTTTCAAAATATTAGGGTGTTACAACATTTTCACCTAGAGGTACCTAAACCTCAGGAATAGATGCTGGGTAGATTATCTTCAGACTTTTGATTTTGATATTGTATATAAAACTGGGAAGGTGGGTGTGGTCATCAATGCATTGAGAAGAAACATTCCAATTTAGGCTGTTCGGGACTCAGCAGATGAGTGGGGTCTGATGGGTTTATTTTTTGATCTGAGTCTTGAGGTTCAGAAGGATGAAGGGTAGGTGTACAAGTCCAGTGTGTGGGTTAAAACCTCTCTTATTGATTGGGTTGGAAGTTGGTAGATATCCAAACCAGAGTGCTATTAGGTTAACAATCCTTTAAATAGAGGGGAGACCTCAGGTGAATAGTCTCAGTGTCTCGAAGGTTCTCTCATCTTTCAAAAGTGGCTGGTGGTTACTTCAATCATGGGATATGAAGTAATTGAAAAGGTGAATCATTACTGTTGGGTCATTCAACTTAGGTTGACCAAGATGTTTTATACCGTAAGAGGCCAGTATTAATGGCTCAGGATGAGACATGAAGTGGTAAAATTTGTTTCCTAATGCTTGACCTGCCAGAGAATCAAAGCTGAGCATCAGAGACTGTCCAGGTTGTTTCAACCACTTCCAATTCTAGTATGGAAGTAAGATGAGATATATATGGATTTCATGATCGAGATGCCTCATAATTGAAGTGGGAAAGATGTTATGTGGGTGATTATTGATATTATGATGATGTTATCCCACTTTATTTCCATCAGGGAGTCGATGAAGGTAGAGGACCTCAGACTCCTATATGTTTGAGAGGTTTTCTAGCTTTATAGTGTTCCCTTAGTGATGGTTTCAGATATGGATTCTTGTTTCACTTCTTACTTTTGGAAGGAACTTCAAGAGGCTTTGGGAACCAAGTTGATATTGACCACAATGCATTACCCATAGACGGATGGATAGTCTAAGCAAACCATTCAGGCTCTCTGGGATTTACAGGCATGTGTTCATGATTTTGGGGCTTCATGGGAAAGGCATATGTTTCTATTGTTTTGGTTTTATTATAGTAACATTTATCAATCCTCTATTAGTATGGGCTTATTTTAGGTATTTTATGAGAGGATGCACTAACCCCCGTTGTGCTAGGATGAGGTGGGTGAGTATTCCTTGGTTATAATGAGTCTTATCTAAGAGACAACTAAGATGGTTAGGTTGATTCATAAATAGTTATTGATAGCTCAAAGTCTCTAGAAGTCATATGCCAATTGTCATTTTCACCTATTGGAGTTTTAGGTTGGTGATCAGGTGTTTCTCCAAGTATCTGTTCGGCTAGGGTATCGTCACTTGAGAATGCAAACAAATTTATCTCCACATTTTTTTGAGTTTTTTTTATGTTATAGAGCATCTGGGAATGTTAGTCTATCATTTAGAGTTTCTTCCAAATAAGAACACAATTCATGATATCTTTTACATTTCATTGTTGAAGAGGTGCCATCTAGACCCATATCATGTGTCATAATGGGAAGGTTTAGAGCTAAATCTTGACGCCAACATTGTGGAGAAACCTATTCATATCATGGATCATCACAACAAGGTTCTCCATGGTAAATCAATCTAATTAGTCTGTGTGATCTACTGGTGAGGTGGTGACAGCCATGAGACATGGGAGTGAGAATTATTGGTGAGGCAGCCGTAGCCTCACATATTTTATTTTAAGGATATTTGAGGAATTTTTGGGGGTATTAAGTGGAATGGTGGGGATTTTGTGACACCTATCGGTTCTCTAGTATGTTTAATTTAAAGGGTTTTTTACCATTTGATGCATTCTTGGAGTTCCCATGTAACACCCCCATTACACTTTTAAGCTACTCCCTTATTTATACTTTGTTTATCATCCTTGTTTGGGTGAATTTTTGGGATTCTAAGTGATATAGAGACTTTTATGGGGAAAATGAACTAATGTTCCTAGATGCGTGTTTAATTTAATTAATGGAGTCTAGGTATAAATGTGTCAAAGAGTTAGTAGGGTTCTTCCCAAGTTCACAGATCACCCGAAGTGGGATTTTTGATTTTCTTTTGCTTAAAAATAACTTTTTTTATTCTATTGGGGATTTACACACCATGTAAGGGGGTTTCATGACATGTAATAATCACCTAAAAAATGTCTTCAAATGGGTTTAGAGCGTGAAGGATTTACACACCGTGAAACTGGTTCACAATGTGTAATGGTCAAAAATTCAAATTTCAGAAAAAAGTGATGTGTTTTTTGGAATTTTTGAAGTCTGTGGATTACATGCTATGTAATGATATTACAAGCTATGTAATTATAATGATTTGTGATTTTAGGGAATTGTGCAGGTTATTAATGTTTCATTCGACCTGTAGCCTCCCCCTCTTAAACCAGGGATATCCCTAGGAAATTTTGGGTGACTCAATCCCTTCTGGATCACTTCATTCAGAGATCGATCATTAGGGTTGTTGCAGATTGAATCACCAGGTAAGAGTTCCTGATGGTTTTTTGGCTTTCAGTTGTGACTGTGGTTTTGGTGGTGGTTGTGTTCAGATTAGTCATTGGATTGTTTTTTTTGTATATCCTTTATAATTTCTTGTCATTACATGTATTTTGAAAGATGATCTCATGTTGTCCAGTCACCATTATCGAAGGAATCTATGTTAATAGCCTTTTGGGGTAGGTGTTTCTAATCAATGGGTTAATTTGAGGATTTTTGTATCATTCTTGATAAATTCCTTTGTATTTTTCATTGAATTGAAGTGATATGTTGTTTCGAAGGTTTTATTGGAAAGATAAATGTTTTCAAAAATGTTTTATCTTTGAAAACAGATTTACCTGATTTGGGAATGGGTTTTCAAACACCGAAGTGGATTGGATTGGCATAGAAAAATGTTTTATAAAGTTGTGAGCATGGTTTTGAAATATATCTATACAATTGGCACACTGAGAACTGTTTTTGCATTGGGAAAGATACATAGGTAGCCTTAGTGTGTGGGGAACCACTTGGAGGTAACATTTTTAATATAAATGGATTGTGGAAGGACTTGATATTGGTTGGATCTAACATTATTTTTACTTAGGATGTTGAGTATCTAGTATGCATTAGTGTTACCATATCATTTTCAAGGGGAAAGTGATGATTTCATTTTCAACTAGCACAAGAGAGTTTGAAAAAACTTTTTCATTTGAAAACATTTTTCATAAGATCTTTGGAAACCAAGACATCACTTTCTAAGAAAAACACAACACAAGAGTACTAGAGCATTCCCATATCAAGGGGAATATAAATAGACATCCATGTTTCCCAATCATCATTGCAAGTATTTAAAAGATAACAGACATAGGTGAACCCATGAGATCAAGAATAATCCATAATACACCATACATGATACCCCATCCTCGGTAGCATGCCACACATGATGAAATAAAAATGATCAATATTATTGGTGACCCTTTTTGAGGACAAATCGATGGAAAATCCCATAGCAGTAAACCCAATATATCCACCTACTATGAGCCACTGGTTAGTACGTGACCTAATAGTGAAAAAGTCATTCTAAAAAAATTCTCTCAATATGCCTAGTTCCTATACCTCATGTAAATAATGGGGGTGAGACAACCGATGATAGCTGATCATCCAATCACAATATATATATATATAGTAATAATTTATAGCCACCCTCACCTCGAGTCTCCCCAAGGACTAATCTCATGCCTTAAAATAAATAGATCACAAAGGGGTTCCAACTGAGGAACCCTGATAATGGATCCTGAGGATTCCACAATAGAGACATCCCATCCATGAAATATAGACAAGGCATGAGAAACATCCATCATAGGTTTTTATAATAAACACTTTTCATCATTTTCACAATGTGACCAAACAGGCCCTTAAACATTCCTCAAAATCACCCTTTATCAAAAATGAAATCCATATTTAAAAAAAGTTTTCAAACTTTCCATTTCCATATAAATACATTTATATAAATCCTTCAAACCATTTCCATCACACTTTCAAACCAAAAGAATTTTCTATGAAAATTACAACCAGGCCACAATTCATCATGACATGTCAAACTAATTTAAAAATCCAAATACACACTTATTTTAGATTTAAACCATTTGAAACCCTTTCAAGAAACCCCAAATACTCATTACACATGATGTATATTTATTAACAAAACCAAACTACACTATATATACCATAATCTATTTACAAGATCTAACCGGCCATTCCATCGAACACTTGGTGTGCGCTAATTTAGAAAAAAAAAGTCTAATTATCATAAAACAAGGTTTAAAAAATCATTCGCACACCAAAAAAATAACTAAATGGTTGAAAAACAATATTAATCATGAATATATGGTGTGGAAATCATGAAATCAAAGTTCCATAAATTAAAAAGGCAAGTACATGGGAAAACCTATATCAGATCTATGGTGCAACGACAACGCACCACAGAAAATGTTCCATGAGGGTTCCACAACCCTAGATCTACCAAGATGAACCCTAAAAGAACAAATCCCCCAACATAAAAAAGGGGGAAACCAAACCCTATGTCTAAATGACCATATTAGAATAGAAAACCAAGAAGTAATGAGAGGAGAAGGTAGAGGGAAGAGAGAAGAAGAAGAAAGGGAAGGATTTGATGAAGAAAACATGAATATTCACTAACCATTGGTGATAAATCGACCAAAAAGTGGACCAAAATGAGGGAGAACGAGGGGGCTCTCCCTCTGGTAGATAGCCAACAAGTAGGGCTTAAAATGGGTGGTGGAATCACTCAAATTGGATTTTTAAATTAAAAGTTATTCAGACCATAACGGGCTACACGATTTTGTTGCATGGTTTTTTAAACCATGCACAAACTATGCGAATGCTACTGAAAAAATTTGAAACTTTTTAGGTTTAAGTGGCATGGTGTGGGAAAACCATGCAACCCAAAAAATTGGACAAAACACTCAAATGAAACCCCAAACACTAGGGAATCCCACCCAATGATCCTCGAATGATTTAAACACAATATAGTGACACCGTGGGTGTCACAAAAATATCACCATGAAACTTTCTCCAAACATGAACCAAGGGACAAACACGGGACAAAAACTAAAAAATGGAACACTTCAAAACTCAACAACCATCACACCTAGAACATGATAAAAGGATAGGATTTCCATCGAGCTGGAATATAAACCAAAACTTGAAAAAGATGGTGTGAAAATTCTCCGCACCTTTAACGCTTTCAACCCCTGAAAATCTATAAAACTTCCCAGCTGACTGATCAAAAACTAAGGATTCCATTTTAACACAATCCAACCTCTTAATCCTAGGTCACTTCACCCGACAATAGATGAACTAAAGCCTCTTTTCTGAAATGACACAAAAACCCAAAACTACTTCCTGAGAACAACAAGAAAGATCAAACAACTACATCAAAAACCAAGATGAGAACCAAAATTTTGGGCCTTCTCCCAAATATCCCAAAATTACCCAAAACTGAAGAACACTTATGAAATCCAAAGATTTCAAGGGAGGCCATAATGGACTCCCAACCATTATAAATCAAATATCACCATATGAATTATTAATAGAAAACTTAATGAGACCCACAGTGGGTTTCCCCACCCTTAATAACTAACTAACATTGGCCAAACAAAAATTAAACATGAACTGGAACTGGGACTCTCCCAAAAAGGCCAACCAAAACTCCCTTACAATGTCATATCTACCAAATCTAAGAGGAACACAACATGAATATTTTAACCACCAATTCTTGAATAGAGGGGACAAGAGTTGAACCAAAACTTTCCACATGGACCAAAAACCCCCACCACATAGGGTGGGGAGGGAAGGGGGTCCAATGATTGGATCACCGAGACCACAATAGAAATATAGAAACCAACACACCAAATGGTAGAGGTACGAGAATAGACAAACCTTTCGTACTCATGGGACTCTTGAATACACACCAGCTTCACTCCAAGGCCTGTGGATGGAGCTCTGATAGTTAAAGCATCTTCCTTCATCACAGTCAGGCTTTGAAAATCCCAACAAGAAGCATGTATAACTTGTTTACAAATAATAAAAACCGGTATTCTTATAATAGAAACCACAATTTTATTTTAAAAAAGAGTTCATCAAAAGACCCATAATATCTCTTACATTTAAAAAACCAAGACACCACCAAAATAATCACCATAGGAAAATAACTCGTACACTGGGAGGACACTTATAAAAAGGAACTAGAAACGAGCCTCCCCAAAACACATAATTTCCAAGGATTTACTCCCCAACACTTTCTACAAATTCCTAGACAGAATCACTTCAAGTGACCCAAGCGTCTATAAGCATGGAATGGATTAAGAGCACTTGGACATGATGAACTCTTGTGACCCATATTTCCACACTGATAGAATATAAAGACCTCATTCTTAGAAGAGGTTGGTGAAAGATCTTGGGGCCTTTTGATTCGATGACCTGCTCCATCATCTTCCAACCACTTCTTTATCTCCTTAATAGAACCTTCATTGCTGCTCTGAGGGATTGATGGAGGGAGGACTACCTCAAAAAATCCTACCTCCATGACTTCAATATGAAAATCTTGCCTCACCACATTGGAAAACAAAGTTAGGTTGAAGTACAACCCTTTCAACTACAGATCAGAACAAAGACCAATCTCGAAACATCTAGCCTTTATATAATCACACATAATATATTATATAAGGTATGAAACTGGATCCATAAACTGATGGAAATACTCTGACACTGATCTAACACCCCGTTGCAAGCAACCCATCTCTATTCCCCTTTCCACCTTTTATTTCTCAAAAAAATATTGACAAACTAATGAAGCCTTAAAGAACTCCTAAGTATGATCTTCATGAGGCTTATTATGATATACCAACTTCCACCACTTCCATGGTGAACCTTAAAGAATGAATGTTTCAAAATTTAAACTTCAACGACTTAAGAAAATCAATGAGGATAAAGTTACTTTAAATCTTTTTCATCTACTCTTCTGTTGTGAGAGGATCCTCTTGAGTATAAAAGAGAGGTGGATCTAGTTTTTGAAACTCAAACACAAGATCCTTGGGTTGGTCAATTATTGGTTCTACCAATGGGGAATCCCTGTAAATTCACTAAGATCACCGATTGAAGCTCCATTGGGACAACCACTGAACAAGGAAAATCCAAGAACCACATTAAAGCCAACTAAAAACAAAAATCCTAGAGATCAGACATCATATAGGTGAAAATATTTGACACAAGAAAAAAAGCCATTATAGAATCAAAACATTCCTTTTAAAAACATATTTAATTTAAAAAAAAAACTTGGTGGGTTGATCACTCACCATTATTATTCCTTAGGGTCTCACTCACATGAATGTTTTCATGCCACCCCGAGACCCATCCACCATGCCATACTGGGCATCCATTCACATTCCCATATACCACCATGCATGTAATCACCCACAAGAACACCTAGGATAAAATAAAACATCCCCATTTTACAAACCATATCATTTATATCCTTTTAAAAATCATGTACCGTCCAAAGGCACACTAACCACCAAGTCAAAAATAATTTTTAGATTCCCACACATCAAACTATCTTATCAATCTTAAAAATAAAATCCCATAGACTTCCATCAAAATCATTTTCATTTTTATCAAACAAATTTCCAAAAATTCACAAAAACTCATTTCATCAAAATCATTTGATTGAAAACTCACTTATTTTCATTTAAAACAACTTTCAAAACAAACTTCCACTTTATATAACCCCATTTTTTGATTAATAAATCACAACTTTGTTAAACCATTTCAATTTTTACCCCAAGATTTCATTTTATAAAAACTAATTTTGCAAAAGCCTTTCACAAAATTGATTCTAAAAATCATTTATCCCACTATCCAAAATTCAACCATTACCAAAAAGCCCCATTTTTACAATTCCAACATAAGGGTTTTTCAAACCAATTTTCCGAATTCAAATAATCCCCAAAATAAATCAAAAAGGGAACTAGTTTTTGTGGGTGAATTGACCATATGGTTGGAGTCCATATACCAAACACACCACCAATATAGAGAGAATTTTAAGACCATACCCCCAGATCCACATGTCTTGCTAGGCCCTTTGTGCCCATTGGGGCCATTGGTCTAACTCCCTTGGAATATCCCGATCACAAAACAATCGCTAAAGAACTAGAAACTAATGAAACTGAACTTCCAATGGAAACACGAGGATCTAAACGAGCAAGAGTTCGTGAATTTCTTCTTTCATCTACCTATCGAGTCGTGATAATCATACTCAATCTTCCTTGACATCCCCAAGTAAGAAAGGTTTCTATGAAATGAAAGGTATGCTAAGAGACAACCTTCTCTGATACCATTTTGTCGCAAACAAACCTGATTCAACCCTAAACTGGTCACCTGAGCTGATCTGTGGAATGGCCCAAAGGGCGTTCTCAATTCCTACGGGCTGGAAACTAGTTTTGGGAATCAATAGAGTAAAAAGAGGGAATTATTTCTCCTAATAAATAAACAAGAAACTAATAAAAGAAAGATGCACAAGCAGTCCAATATATATATATATATATAATGAACTGAACATATTATACATGAAACTGAATGGTACAACAACTATACAAATAAAAAAACCACACCAGATGACCACACTATCTCCATGTGACACCATGGGTCACTCTCCAAAATAATGAGAAACCGTCTCCCAAGGTGATCGAACTCAAGTTGAACTTGCACAATGGATAAAAATAGAAGAAAACTATAAGTGTGAGTACTAAAACTTAGTAGGCTAACCCAATATTCAATTTCCCAATGCACTTCCTTTAAAAAAATATTAATTTTTATGTTTGAACTAAAATATATCAAAGTATTATTTTCTATATATTTTACTTAAAAACAAAGTACAACTCGTTTCTATTATTCGTTTTCAAAACTATGTTCGATCCATTTGTGTTACCATATCATTTTCAAGTGGAAAGTGATGATTTCATTTCCAAATGTCGCAAGAGAGTTTGTCAATGATTTTTGTTATGAAAACATTTCTCATAACAACTTTGGGAACCAAGACATCACTTTACAAGAAAAACACCACACAAGAGTACTAGAGGAGTTATATGTCAAGGGCAATGTAAATAGACATGCAAGTATCACAATCATAATTGCATGTAGTTAAACGATAATTGAAATAGGTGAACCCAAGAGATCAAGAATAATATTGAATCCACCATACATGAGACCCCATACCTAGTAGAATGCCATATATGATGAAATCAAAATTCTCAATATGCTCAACCACCCTTTCTCAGGACAAATTAAGGGAAAATCCCAGAGTAATAAACCCAACATATCCACCTACTATAGGTCGCTGGTCTGTACGTGACCTACCAGTGTAGCAATAATTCTCAGAATCTTATCTCAATATTTCAGGTTTCTATTCCTCATATAAATAATGGGGGTGATCCAATCGATGTCGTCCAAGCATCCAATCACAATATTTATATAGTAATAATTCATAGCAAGCCTCATCCCGAGTGTCCCCAAGGACTAATCTGATGTCTTAAAATAAATAGATCACAAAGGGGTTCCAACTGAGGAACCCTAATAATGGATCCCAATGATTTCACAATAAGGACATCCCATTCATTACACATAAACAAGGAATGAGAAACATCCAACGAAGGTTTTTATAATAAAAACATTTCATCATTTTCATAAAGTGGACAAATGGGCCCTTAAATATTCTTCAAAACCAACCTTTATCAAAAATGAAATCCATAGTTTAAAAGAGGAGTCAAACATGCCATTTCAATATAATGAAATTTATAAAACTCCTTCAAAACATTTCCATCACACTTTCAAACCAAAACCATTTTCTATGAAAATGCCAACCGGTCCACAATTCATCATCACATGGTAAACCAATTTCAAAATCCAAATACACACTTCTTTTATCTTAAAACCATTTTAAACCCTTTTAAGAAACCCCAAATCATCATTCAACATGATATATATATTTATTAACAAAACCAAAACACACTCTACATACCATAATCTATTTAGAAAATACTACTCGACATTCCATCGAACACTTGGTGTGCACTAATTTAGAAAAAAAGTCTAATTATCATAAAACAACGTTAAAAACCTCATTCACACAACAAAAAACTAACTAAAAGGTTAAAAAAAATATTAAGAATGAATATATGGTGCGAAAATAATGAAATCAAAGTCACTTAAATTAAAAAGGTAGGTTCATGGGAAAACCTAACTCTGATCCATGGCGCAACGACAACACACCACCGAAAATGCTCCATGAGGGTTCCACAACCCCGAATCTACCAAGATGAACCCTAAAAGAACAAAAAACCCCATTTAAACAAAGTAAAAACCAAACCGTAGGTCAAAATGACCATGGGAGAAGAGAAAACCAAGAAGGAATGAGAGGAGAAGGAAGAGGGAAGAGAGAAGAAGAGGAAATGGAACGATTTTATGAAGAAAACATGAAGAATCACTAATATTTGGTGATACATATCCCACAAATTGATCTAAAATGAGGGATAAAGAAGGGGGGATCCATCTAGTCAATACCCAACATGTAAGGCTTCAAATGGAAGGTGGAATCACTCAAATTGGATTTTTATATTAAAAATTATTCAGCCTCTAATGGGATGCATAATTTTGTAAACCGTGCACAAACCATGTGAATGCTATTGGAAAAATCTGAAACTTTTCAGGTTTAAGTTACACTATTTGGGAAAACCGTGCAACCCCAAAAATTGGTCAAAAACTCTCAAATGACACCCCAAACACTAGGGAAGCCCACCCAATGACATTTGAATGATTTAAACACAATATAGTAACACTGTGGGTGTTAGAAACTCTCCACCAAGAAACTTTATCCCAACCCAAACAATGGTCCTAACATTAGAAAAAAACTAGACAAGAGCACACTTCAAAACTCAACACCCATCACACCTAGAACCCAAGAAAAACCGGGATTCCCATCGGACTGAAACATAAACCAAAAATTGAAAAACTAGGTGTGAAAGTATTTGAAAAATAAAATTTTTCTTAGGTAGACATAGATAGGAAGATAGGTTTGGGTGGAGTTTTAGTTGGTGTAGTTGTTAGCTAGAGTGTATCTTCTGACCAGAAAAGGAAATGTAAGGGTGGTTAGTTATCTTCAAGACCAATTTTAGGGGATCCATCATGAAAAACACATATTTATTTCCATTAGCATGGGTGGTATAGTCATACTAGACCTAAATATATAGAGTATCCTAGTACTTTTCAATATTAATGATTATCCATCTGAATCATTTTTGTGAAAGTATGTCTTAGGGATGTAAGGTAGGATCCGCTTTCACTAAGGGTTCACAGGTTCATACTAATACTTCCAAGGGTGGTGGGTCAAATCCTCAGTCCAAGGGGAATGTTCATATGGCTATGACCAGATATCTTTATACAATTCAGTATGCACAAGAGGAATCTGAAGTAGGGCCAGCTAGTGTTAAAGGTATGGTGTTTATTTCATCTTCTACAGTGCTATATTTGTTTGATACAGGTGCTACTCATTCTTTAATATTGTAAAATTTAGTTTATGTGTTGGACTTGAATTCAGATCTTATGTCATACTTTTTGTATCTTTCTATACCTTTGGGAAATAGGTCTGAACAAGGTTCCAAGTGTCCCACGTGTCGGGTGTTGATAGAAAAATTTGAGGTAGAATGGGTATTCTTAGTGCTCTATCTTGAAATCCTTGACTTGATTATTAGAACAGATTATATGATTAGTGTTAAGGCCCAAATAAAAGTTTATAACCCTCGGGTACATTTCTTATTAGCCAATGGGATTACTCATGTATTTTAGGGTGAGTGAGACTCTATTAACACCCCATTACCTTTCTATCAAGTATGTTTTACCTTTTGTTTTTGGTTTCCCTTTTTTATTGGTTGAGTAATACCAAAAATGAATTGGGAGGAAACCAGAACTGGTGAATTCAAGTATTTATTGAAATTTTTATAATAAAATTTTAGTTTTTTATATTTTATCGGTGATTAAATTCCATGTATTTGGAGTACATGTCTTGAAATGGCTGCTAGGAAGAATATTTAAATTAGATACATAGAATGAGAGGTTTAAACACCATGTAAAGGTTTCACATCATGTAATAATAAAATCCAAATTTTTAATAAAAATACAACACATTTTTAGTGTATGCAGGACTCCAGGATTAAACGATGTGTAATGGGATTACACACCATGTAAATATCATCAGGAGAGGTTTTAAGTTAGTTGATCAGCTGAATTTACTTTTTATTAATTCCAAAATTGACCTCTATTGACTTGGATCATACCCTAGGTCATTTTGGGTGACTCCTTTCCTTTCCGATTTCTTCGTTTAGTGTTTTATCACATTTACATTTGTATTTATTTTTTCTGAGTAAGTGTTCTTTCTTGTTTTTCTTTGGCTTTGGTTACAGTTGTGTTTTTGGATAATGTTGTTTAAGAGTTTTTGATCTGATAGTGTTTTATATCGATCCATTCCAATTTCTTGGAGTGCCTCATCTTTATATGGTTATTCTCTTGGTTTCTAGTCACCATTGCTGAAGGTAGTTGGGTTTCTATTGTGTTGAGGTATATGTTTCTATACAACGGGTCAATTTGATGAATTAAATGTCATTCTTGATAAATTATTTTGGTTTGTTCATTGATTTTAAGTGATAAGTGGTTTCAAATGATTTATTTTAAAGGAAAGTTTTCAAAAGGTGTTTTGGATTTGAAAACAAATTTTCTTTATTTGTAAATGGGATTTCTAACTATAAAGAAGATTGTATTGGATTTGAAAACATTTTATAAAATTTTGAGCATGGTTTTCAAAATGTATTTGGAAAATTTCACATTGGGAACCTTAGGTGTATTGGGAAAGAGACACAAGTATCCTTAGTGTGTTTCCACCTCTAGGAGGTATCCTTTTGTGATATCTACTGGAAAGACTCGATATCTATTGGATCAGGCGTATTCTTGTTATTTATTGTGAGTGTCTATTACACATTGACCCATGAGATAGATCCCAATATGAGGTGATTTTTCATTTTTCATCTAGCATTTATGGTTATTTGTTGCATGATTGTTTTTTTCATGGATTTTTTCTCACATATTTTTATATGAGCTTGTATCATGTATCTTTACATGATAAGTTATTTCAAGAATAGGTATACATCTTGATGCATGGATATGATTTTATGCTTTATCACTTCATCTTTTCATATTTTTGGTTTGATAATATGAAAGTCTTTTATTAAAACCCAAGGAAAAATTATTTCAATTGGATTTATTTTATGAAAATGCTTTTTAATACTGTTTTTGAGCTATAATTATAGAATTCTTAATATTAGACCTTGTATAGAAACTATGGTGGTATCCTACCGGTCTTTGGCTCACACTCTACTTGTGACTTTGGGTGTTTTTAGATTTTATAATGTATGATTTAGTTAAAGGTAAGTGAATCTTATAGTATGATGGATTTTCTTATTGTGGCTACTTTTAGTTTGGGTTGGATATGAGGTGACTGTTGGTCATGTGGGAACTTGATTTACTCTCTCGTTTAGCCTGTTTTGGCTTGGATTGTATGTTTTTGTGGTATTTAATTTGTTTTTTCTTTTTTACTATGGTTTTATGTCTTGTTTTATTTATATTCAAGACTAGTTCTTGTTATCTTATTTTAGCTATATTACGTGATGGGACAGTTTAGACGGCTTGTCTAGTTGACTAGGGTTGGTTCATTACAATTTTTTATTGAATGGATGCTCAGACTGTGATGTGTTAGAAATACCTGATTTTGGTTCTATGCCTTGGGTAGATAGGAGTATGGAAATTCATAATTTGGTAGTATGTGTGGAAAATGGGTCTGGACAGCTCACTTCCATGACTGAAACTGAGTTACCATGGCTGGTTAGGGAATTTTTACCAGGTTTGAGACTTGGAGTTTGAGGCCATTTAAATGAACTATATGCTAATTTTATTGAAATTTACCTGTTATTTTATAAGTAGGGTATTTCATGGTTACTTTAAATTTTCAATGTTTTAAATATTTGTTATCAATACCTAAATTTGGTTCTATGATTTTGGAATTTTCTCATGACTGAATGGTTTCTGTATTCTGTTGGAAAATTCCTCCAAGAAGAGCTCTTCCAAATCAAAGAGAGGATGATATAAGATAGGCTCCATAAGAGAATCCTCTAGTGGGACCTACATTGGTAGAAGCTATTATCCACATTGTTCAGACTTTGGGTTAAATAAGTATTATGAACCCATGACATATGGTGGATCATGGATTTGAATTTACTAAGAAGCATTCCCTCATATTTCATAGTGAAAAAGGACCCTAAGAATCTGAGGTGTGGCTTGAGTTGATAGAGAGGATATTAAAATTATTTAAGACTTCTGAAGACTCTAAGGAGGGGTTTTCCATGTATATACTCAAGGGGATGGGAAGGAGATTACGAGAGTCTATTTTTCAAGCTATGTTATATACAGTTCTTACTCGAGGATCCCTTAGTAAAATTTTTAAATAGTATTTTTACCCGAAGACATTGCATGTGATGAAGACCAAGAAGTTTCTAACCATAGAGAAAGGGGATCATAACATTTCGGATTAGTCTTCTGATTTTTTTGAGTTGGGGTATCTGGCACCGGAGCTTGTCACTACTGAATACCTAAAGGTTCATTGGTTTGAGTTTGTACTGAGGCCTGATATTCAGTCAATGTTTATACTCTTGTGTCTTCTGACCTTTGTGTAGTTCATTGAAAAGGCATCTTTGGATGAGGAAGATATAGCTGGGAAGATTTTTTTGGGTGGAGCTTCAGTTGGTTTATAGGTAAGCCAGGGTGTTTCTTCTAGCAAGAAAAGGAAGTGTAAGAGTGGACAATTTTCTTCAGGGCCTGTTTCATGTGCTCCAATATGGAAGAAACATGTTGTCTTGTACCAATGTGGGATACATGGTCCTACCAGGTCTTACTATGTAGAGTCTCCTAGTTATTTTCATCTTTGTGAATGATCTTTCCATTTACAATATTTTTTTAAAAAGATATCTCAGGGTAGAAGTGCTTTATACACTATCACCAAGGGTTATCAAGTTTATTAAGATGATTATAAGGGTGGTGGGTTGAATACTCAAGCCAAGGGAGATGTTCTTTTGGCTAAGAATATATGGATTTATGAAACAGATTATGTTCTGGTAGAATCTGATGTAGGTCTTACTACTATTAGAGGTACGATGTTTATCTCATCTTCTATGATTCTATATTTGTTTGATATAGTTGCTAATTTTTATTTTATATATTCAAATTTAGTTGACGTGTTGGGTTTTTTCTTGTAACATATTCCATTATTGTTTTATCTTTAGACACTTTTGAGAAATTGGTCCAAAAAATATTTTAGATGTCTCGTGTTTCAGGTGGTGGTAGATGACTATGAAGGGGTGTGGTGCTTCTTAGTTCTTGTTCTTGACATCTATGACTTGATTATCGACATAGATTATATGATCAGTGTTAAGGACTAGATATAATTTTATCTCCATCAAGTTCACTTATTATCTGTTGATGGGGTCACTAATGTTTTAAAGGGTGAGTGAGACTCTAGATTGGGAAGGGCAGGGCCTGTTTTTCCTTATACTAGGGTAATATCATGATAGTTATCAAATAATTTTCTTGATGTAGTTAAAACTGGTTGGGGTGGTCAACTTTTTGAAGTGTTGTGTGAGTACACTGAGGTATTTTCAAATTATTTTTCTAGTTTACCACCACAAAGATAGGTCAAATTTACTATAGACCTACTCTCCGATATGATTCTCATTTCTATGTCATCTTACCATATGTAACCTGCTCTGTTGGTGGAAGTTAAGGATCATCTTGAGGAATTAGAGGCTAAAGGATTTATTTATCCTAGCACGTTATTGTGGGATTCACCTATCCTCATTTCTATGAAAGTAGAAATGATCCTTAAACTTTTTATTGATTATTGAAAGTTTAATCAGGTGATTATTAATAAAAAATATCATTTTCCAAGGATTGATGATCTCTTTGATTAGCTTAGAGGGGATTGTTAGTTTTCTAATATTGAACTATGGTTAGGGTACTTCTGGTTGAGAGTCTTAGAAGTGGATATTCCTAAGACAACATTTAAGAGCTGATATGTGCATTTTAAGTTACTAGTTATGCTGTTCAGTCTCACTAATTGTCATACAGTGTTTATGGTTTTGATGAACCAAATTTTTCATCTGTTATTAGACTATTTTATTATTGTGTCTATGGATGATATTTTGGTGTACTCCATGTCAGAGGAGGAGCACATGGACCATTTGGATACCATTCTTTCAACCTTGAAAGAACATCATCTGTATGGTAAGCTTTCCATGTGTGAGTTTTTGATGTGGGAAGTGGATTTTATGGGAAATTTGATATCTGAGATGGGCATCTCAATAGATATTGAAAAGGTATAAGTAGTTATGTTTTGAGAGTAGCCCAGATTTTTGTTGGAGATATGGAGCTTCTTGGGTTTGGCTGGTTACTATAAACGGTTTGTTCAGGACTTCTCCAGGAATTCATCCTTGGTGAAATCTTTAACCAATAAGGGTGTAATTTTTGAATATAATGAGAAGTGTTAGATATCTTTTGACGAGAAGAAATAAAGGTTGATTCCACACCAATTTTTATTCTTATGGAATCAGTATCAAGTAATGGTGTTGTATTCAATTCTTCTTGTATGGGTTTGGGATGTTTCTTGATGTATGGAAAATAGGTTGTGGCTTATGGATCATTCTATTTATTCCCTTATTAGAAGAACTACTCTAACCATGATCTTTAGTTTACAGTGGTTATGCATGAACTCAAAATGTGGCATTACTATCTCTTTGGAGAGTGGTTTATGGTATATACCACTCCCCTTTTCCAGAAACCATGGGAAAAAACCATGGGACGATTTGTAGTTTTGAGTATTTTAGTGTGTAGGGTCTAAAACCAAAATAATAAAGAAATCCCACACCTTTCCTATATAAACCCACCCAATCCCCCATTCATCTTCACTAAAGCTCTTTAATGCTCAACCAACCTATGTACCATACTCCTTATAGTCCTACCAAGGCTCTCCTAAGCTCCCAAGAAGCCCCTCCCAAGCCTTTTGGATCACACATCCAAGTAAGGGATCCTCACCTTTATCTCTTCCATTCAATTCAAGAACCTTGTTTGAAATTAGTAATTTTAATTTCAATTGATTATATTTTCATCCTTTTATAATCAATTCCCTACTTTACATTTTATTTTATTTCAATGTGGGATTATTTATCCTCCCCCAATTAGACCACTACATACTCCGTGACTATGCTGAAATTCCGTATGGGATTTCTATCTTCTCATTTCCATTTCAATCACTTAATTTGTATTATGTATCTTAAATTCCATTTAATATGTTGGGATATTATATTCCATGTAAGAAATCGTATTTTTAAACCGCATAAAATTATGAGGGAATTTGTTTTTCTGGTAATTAATGGATAAACCAATTTTAAGACCTAGCATTAGAATAAAGTTCCATGCGTGGACCATTTTAAAATGTTCATTTGAAGCTACACACAGTTAGTCAAATTGTGCGAGTTAGTGATGTGGGATAACTTGGGTATCTGTTAGCAAATGCATGTGCTTTGCACAGTTAGTCAAACCTTGCGGGTCAAGCTGTGTGGTTACCCGGTTTTTAAAATGTGTTTTTATTTAATTTAAATAAAATAAACATTTAATAAAAATAATAATTATAGATTTTATTATCATTATTTTGTATTCAATTAAATAAATGTTAAAAGAATTTCATTGAGTGATTAAATGAGGAGTTTTATAATTAATTATGAAACGTTTATTTAAAGGATAATTAATGAAGAAAAATTATATTAAATGAGTGGTAATAATAATAAATGTTATTATTATATTATTAGATTAATTATTTTTAGTTATTAGATTTCTTTTTAAGAAGGAAAATGAGCGGGGAGGCGCACAAGGCGAGCGCACGACCCCTGGTTTTCTTCCTCCATACGCGACGTATAAGGGTTCCTCCCCCTTTAACGTGAGCTCTCCCAATGGCCGAAGCTTCCAACCGCGGTCGCGCCTTCCCATGGAACCTCCCTCTTGGCCATGACCAGCATCAGGTGTACACATCTTCCCAGATGATCCCCTACAGTATCACAAAGTACTCCCAAGGAAAACCTTTAGCACACCACCCCCTCTCCCAGACTTCTCTTTATGCATGATTATTCCTCTCAGACTCTTCACAAATCTTGTCTACCTCATCAAGGTGAGTCCGTCTATGTATATCTCATGATTCTTATCTTCCATTTGACACCTCTGTCGGCTTGTTTGATAGGCCAAAACCCTAAGGTTTGGGTCTAATCTGATTATTGGGTTCTTCTATTTTTGGGGTATGCGAATGTTGACTCGAGACCCATTAGTCCATAATTTGGCATCCTCTTCTAAGGGAGAGGTAGATGGAATCAAATTTTCCTTATCGTTGTTGGGTGAGGTTTATTTCCGATTTTTGTTTTTCACCATGTAAATTTAGAGTCTGACAATTTATCTGAGTCCTTGGTATAGGGGTATAGGTGCGTAGACCTTGATTTGGTCTCTTATTACTGATTTTATGAATTTTTAATGGATTTTGTAGACAACGTGCACACACACACACACACATAAAGGTGTGCACGTGTACGACTACGGCCCAGTTGCAGATTGGCTGCCACCACATGTCAAGCCTTCTGAGTATTAATCTGGTTCCACCCCGAGGTAGGGTCCTTTTCCAAGTGCTCAACTTTAATAAATGCATTAAAAAAATGATTCCTAGTGGTTTTATATTTTCATATGAATTTCTGTTAGTGCTAATATATGATCTGTTGATGCACGACCCTTGATGTTATTGAATGATGCCACCCCTGTGAGATAAATGAGGACATGACCATGTGTTTGTTTAATCATGTATTTATAAATTGGTTAAAGTGATAAGATTAAATAATTAAATGATTTGAATGGGGTAGGATGAGTAATGGGTTAATTAAATGAAGAATTAATTATCAAGATGTGAATTGGGAAATTAAAGCATTATTAAATATTGATAATAATGAATATGGAATTACTACTTAACTTGTTATTTATCAAAAGATAAACTGAAAACTGGTAATGATTAATGGATTGATTAATTATTACATGTTAAATGGTGAATAGTTAATCAATTGATGAATTGGTTATGAGATTTCAATTTATCTAAATTAGATAATGGATCTGATGATTAATTATGATATGTTTTTGAATAAATATAGACATTTATTGATTTATTAATTAACATTATTTTCTAGTGATATTTTGGATAATTAATTCTAGAAAATTAATTATGATATGTGATTTGTTTTGTAGATAAATTAATTGATGGATTAATTAATGGTAATGTGTACTTAGTTAATTGTTGAATTAACTAATAGATTTGGTATATTTAACTAATCGATTGGATTAGTAAGGGAATAAGGATACTTGATTGGTGAATTAATTATCATGTTTTAGGTTAAGGTATTGGGATAATTAAATGTTGAGTTAATTATCTAGTAGGCATACTTGTGGTTAAGAATAATTAATTATTAACTATTAAGATGTTTAATGGTTAATTAATTATAGAATTATTTGGTGGGAGATTTATGTGTTTAATTAGTTGTTGAATTAATTAACGGATTTGATTAATAAATTTATGAGTAAATTAATGGTTGGTATTGGGGTGTTAGACATGGCATACAACACCAATGATAAATATATATTTATGACTGTTAAACAAGTTGTGATACAGGGACTGATGCTCGAAATACTCACATGGTTCTATACATGGAATTCTACACCCATCTTGCATGTAAATATTCTTTTATGGTACAGATAATGATGCTCCAAAATAATCATGGGTTGTAAGACGAGGACTGATGATCCAAATACTCATGAGGTTACTAGACATGACGTTCTACACCCATTAATTGATATTGGATTGTGTGTCCAATTGGTCATACATGAAATGAATATAATGGTTAATGAAAGCTGGTGTGATGTAATGATTTGTGATTGAATATGGAAAATGGTTCAGACCTCGACATGACCGAGGCAGGTATTGAGATATGAGTGTTCAGGGGAACCTAGGGATTTATGCGGTTTAATAAAGAATATCAATTGATGAGGATTTTATAATATAACGAGGTTTATATAATGTTAATTGAATATAAATGTGTTTTGACTGTTATGTATTCATAAAAAATGTATAATGCAGGTTCAAACACCGACTGAGGGATGAAGCAGGCACTTGGGTATATTGTTACACTGTACTTCTTAATTTATTTAATCATGATTTAACACTGTTTTAATTATTTATTGAATGTCTAGATTTGGGGTAGACATCGGTGGTCCCGACCTATTGAGATTTATATATCATACCCTACTTGGGCCGCCATTGAATTGGGGTACCCAAGTAGATTTTATTTGGTTAAAGGATTGTTTTGTTTACATATACTTGGGAGATAGGAGTAGAGGATCGAGCAGAAACTCGGGATGCTCGAGGAGATCACCCTTGGGGATTTGAGCCATTGTTTATTTATTTCTTTATTAATATGAAAATCATGATTTATTGTTTATCTATTTCATAGTTTTACCATCCTAACATGCATGCATTATATAACATTGGCGTTGGCCATTTATTTTATACAATATTTATAAAATTATCTCTTTCGTTGCATTATCGTTATTCACACCGATTCCACCATTTGCTGATATTTTTCAATGTTTTTACTCTAATAAGAGGATATAGTCTCCCCACTGACTATCCTTAGACCCTCACTACTAGTCAAAAGCCTCTAGAGTATGGGGAGATGCGCTTGAGGTCATGGGAGATCGGTCCGGCCACTGGTTTAGGGGTGAGCTGGGTCAAGACATTACAAAGTGGTATCATATGGTTATTTTCCTTTTGTCTTTCTATTTTGGGTTTGTAGACATGAGACTAGGAAAGTGTTGGTTCTTGGGTTAATAACCATGCTTGGGACTGATCACCCCATGTATGGGGAATGACCAAGTGTCCAGGGCTAGGAATTGATGTTCATGATTTTCGATATTACAGTTGATATGATTTCACCTTGAATAACTGGTGTATTTTCCCCTGCTTATTGATTATGACAATTTTGAAAAATTTGCCTTGGACTGATATGACAAGGAAGTTTCATTACATTCCTGATATTAGGAACTTAGATATTGACATTCCATGAATATATTCTATGTCATGTAGTTGCATTAGTATGATGCCTACTAATATGGATTGTGTTCCTTGAATATATTCCATGTCTTGTACTTATTTAGAATTCTATTTTAGATAACATGATTTGATGATATAATTATTATGCTAGGGTGATAATATGCAATGCTTATGCTCCATGATTTTGTGTTATAACATGTTTTAGTGATTTCATCATGTTGATCTAAGTTATCTACTTGTATTAACATGTTAGCTTGCTGATAAATGATTGGTTTATTTGGATAAATTTATTTGGTTGTAATTACAATGGAACCAGTTTTCATTTGTAAGGTGTATGGGTGCCTTATAACTTCAAAAAAGGGTAACCTGTGTCTTCAAACAATTAAAAAGGAATGCTAAATTTAAAATGTTAAATGAAAATTGGATATCTTAAATGGGATCCAAATGTTAGTGGTAAGGTGTATGGGTGCCTTATCAATTGGTAGATGGGCATCCATGGGACTAAACCATATAACCATAATTTGTTTGAAAATGGTTATGAATGTAAAATTACTGAGTTATGATTGAAATTAATTGTTGTGGGGTTGCTTTTTTGAACAACTCAGATTGAATAAATAGGACCTTTGGAGGTCACCTTTTTGGTAAAAGAAATTTAGATGCTAAATTTCCTATTCAGTTTTGGATAACACTATTTGTGAAATGGTTAAAGAAGATGTTTGTTATAGCATGTTTGTTTTTCCTGTGGGGCGTTGATTGAAACCAAATGATTTGTTTTGAAAATTTACTTGTGTGTTTGTTGAAATTCATTCAAATGTTAAAAGGTTGAATTAAATTAATTAAAATGGATAAAATGAAATGGGGGATTTTTAACATTGTGATTTATGTTTTTCATGACCAAGAGAGAGGGTCGAAGTTTATGTTTCATAAGGGGATAACCTATGGTAGGTAGTACCCTTATATTGTTTTGGGCATTAAGGTAAGTTCATCCCACTAATCAGGATGACTTTTTGGGACTTGAGTGTTTTGACATGCCAGTTGGTTTAAATTTTAGCTTTCATGTGAGATTGATTGATGTGGTGATCATGGTATGAGGAACGTCACACGCATGAATTAAGGTGTTTTGAAATAGCATACTAGTGAGTGAATGATCTTTTATTCCGACTTCATTAACAATCCTAAGGTTGGTAGTGTCACATCAATTTTGGTAAACATGTCAGCATGTGATGCCAAGATTTTTGAACAGATTTGTCCATTAGTAGTTCGAATAATCTTTTTAGTGACCTTGGTTTTATCTTAGTGCGATCTTCCAAATGAGACGAGCATGTCCCCTATCTTGATCTCATCTTGGAGACACTTATATAGCGTCAGTCTTATGCTGCGCTAAAGTTTTAAATGTTGTTAGAAATTATGAGTGGTTTTTATCTAGGTTGTATGTGAGATGCGTGGATTATTTAGGCTACGCCTTCATTTGTGCTGGGGAATGGTTGTTTTTAGCCTTGTGAAGGCTTGATTTGGGAATGTCACTAGATGTCGGGTAAGGAATTCAGTGTACATGCGGTTGGAGATGTAATAGTTTTAAAGGCACGTCGTTAGTTTAAGGATGACTGTGGGTTTTGGGTCTGTGATGTCTTTCGAGGGAAGCATGCACAACCTACTTTGGTTGGTTGATTGAGATTCGATCATTTTCATTGATGAGGTCCCTGTAATGGATTTGAATGTATACTTCATTTTTTTGTTTACATTATAAAGTAATATTTGGATCAAGTTTTTAAGTTGTTGGGATTGTGATATAATTAAAGTTACATTTGGGGGTAGGGAACGCAACACGTTAGTTCTAACGAGATTAAAGGAACTTGGGAGGTTGGTTGATTTGTAATAGTTCCCGATGGATTATTGGGGATGAGAAGTTTTTTTAAGGTGGGTATTTTGTAAGAACCAGTGTTTTTAAACTGTATAAAATTCCGAGGGATTTGTTTTCCTATTAATTAATGGATAAATGGATTTTAAGACCTATCTTGAAAATAAAGTTCCACTCATGGACCATTTTAAAGCGTTAATGATGGTCTATTCATGGTTAGTCAAACTGTGCGAGTTACCGATGTGGGATAACCTGGGTATCCATTAGCGAACACATGGGCTTCGCACGGTTAGTCAAACTGTGCCGGTCAAGCCGTGTGGTTACCCAGTTTTTAAAATGTTTTTTTATTTAATTTAAATAAAAGAAATTTTTAATAATAATAATAATATATGTTATTATTTTTATTATGTTTATTTAATTAAATAAATGTTAAATGAATTTAATTGATTGATTAAATGAGGAGTTTCTGAATTAATTATGAAACGTTTATTTAAAGGATAATTAATGAATAAATGTTATATTAAATGATTATGGTAATAATAATAAATGTTATTATTATTGTTATTTGATTAATTCTTTTTAGATATTAGGTTTTTATTTTTTTTAATAAGGAAAATGAGAGGGGATGCGCACAAGGCCATCATGTGACCCCCTGGTTTTCTCCCTCAATGCGCGACGCATAGGGGTTCCTCCCCCATCAATGGGAGCTCTCCCTATGGCCAAAGCATCCTTCCTTGACCGTGCCTTCTCATGGGGCCTCCCTTTTGTCCACAACTAGCATCAGGCATGCACAACTTCCCAGAGGAACCCCTGTAGCAGTGTGAAGCACTCCCGGGTAGAACCTATAGTGCACCACCCCCTCTCCTAGCTTTCCCTTTTCATGCGACGATTCATTTCAAAATCTCCACGAATCTTGTCCACCTCTTCAAGGTGAGTCTGTCTGGATATATTTATTGATTCAGATAAGACATTTGATACCTATCTCACATTTTTTTCTCGACAAAAACCCTAAGGTTTGGGTCTAATCTGATGGTTGCGTTACTCTATTTTTTGAGTATGCGAATGTTGACTCCGGACCCATTGGTCCATAATCTAGCATCCTCTGCCAAGGTCAAGGCAGATGAAATTGAATTTTCTTTATCATCATTGCACCATGTAAGGTTTATTTCTGCTTTTTTCTTTGCACCATGTAAATTTAGAATCGAACAATTTATCTGAGTCCCTGGTATAGAGGTATAGGTGCATAGACCTTGCTGCACTGGTTCTGGTATATTATTACTGATTTAGTGAATTGTTAATCGAGGTTGTAGACAATGTGCACGCATGCACGCATGTGCAAACACACACACACACACACACACATATATATATTTGAAGGTGTGCACACATGAAAATACGGACCAATTGCAGATTGGTTTCCACTATATGTCAAACCACTGAGTATTAATTTGGTTCCAACCTGAGGTAGGGTCCTTTTCCAAGTGTTCAACTTTAATAAATGCATTAATAAAATAATTTCTAGTGGTTTGAGCTTTTCATATGACTTCCCATTAGTGATAATATATGATATGTTGATGCATGACTCTTGACGTTATTGAATGATGTCTCCCATGTGATATAAATGTGGACATAACCATGTTTTGGTTTTAAGCATGTATTACTGAATTGGTTAAAGTGATATAATTAAATAATTTAATGACTTGAATGAGGTATGATGAGTAATGGGGTAATTGAATGAATAATTAATGATCAAGATGTGAATTGGGAAATTTTAGCATTACTGAATATTGAGAATAATGAATATCGAATTAATACTTAACAAGTTATTTATCAGAAGATAAATTGGAAACCGGTAATGATTAATGGATAGATTAACTATTACATGTTAAATTGTGAATGGTTAACCAATTGATGAATTTTTTATGAGATATCGATTTAGCTAAATGAGATAATTGATATGGTGATTAATTGCGATACACTGTTTTACTAAATAGAGACATTTATTGATGTATTAAATGATGTGATTTTTTAGTGATATTTTGGATAATTAATTCTAGAAAATTAATTTTAGGATGTGATTTGTTTTGTAGATTAATTAATTGATGGATTAATTAATGGTAATGCATACTTATTTAATTGTTGTGTTAACTAATAGATTTGGTATATTTAATTAATATATTGGATTAGTAAGAGAATAATGATAATTTATTGGTGAATTAATTATAATGTTTTCAGTTTTGGTATTGGGATAATTAAATGTTGAGTTAATTATCTAGTTGACATGCTTGTGGTTAGTAATAATTAATTGTTAATTAATTATTAACTATTGAGATGTTGAATGGTTCATTAATTATAGAATTATTTGACGAGAGATTTATACTGTTAATTAGTTGTCGAATTAATTTTCAGATTTGATTAATTAATTTATGAATTAATTAATGGTTGGTTTTGGGGTGTTAGACATATCATTCTACAAAAATGATAAAAATATATGTATGATTGATAAACGAGTTGTGAGATAGGTACTGATACTCTAAATACTCACGGGGTGCTAGACATGGCATTCTACAACTAGCTTGCACGTAAATAATATTTTATGGGATAGAGACTGATGCTACAAATACCCATGGGTTATGAGACAAGTTCTGATGCTCCAAATACTCACGAGGGTACTAGACATGTCATTCTACACCAATTAATTTACAATGGACTATGGGTCCAATTGGTCGTACATGAACTAAATTAAATGGTTAATGAAAGCAGCTATGATGTAATGATTTGTGATTGAATATGGAAAATGGTTTAGCCCCCAGCATAACTGAGGTATTTATTGAGATATGGGTGTCCATGGGAACCTAGGGATTTATGCAGTTAACTAAACAATATCAATTAATGAGTATTTTATAATTTAACAAGGTTTTAGTAATTGTTAAATGAAAATAAATGTGTGATGACTATTGTGTATGCATGAAAAATGTATAATGCATGTTCAAGCACCAGATAAGGGACAAAGCAGGTACTTGGGTATATAGTTATATTGTACTCCTTACTTTATTTAAGCATGTTTTTACACTGTTTTAATTATTTATTGAATGTATGGATTTAGGGTAGACATCATTGATCCCAGCCTACTGAGATTTATATCTCACACCCTACTCGGGCCACCATTGCACTAGGGTACTCGAGTAGATTCTATTTGGTTGCAGGATTGTGCTGTTTGAAAATAATTGAGAGATAGGAGCAGAGGACCAAGGGGAAGCTCAGGATGCTCGTGGATATCACTCGTGGATTTGAGTCATTGTTTATTTATTTATTTACTAATATGTAAAGCATGATGTATTTTTTATCACTTTCATAGTTGTACCATCATAACATGCATTCATTGTATAACATTGATATTAACCATTTGTTTTATGAAAGATTTATAAAATTATGTCTTTCTCTGCTTTATCATTATTCACACTACTTCCTCCATTTTCTGATATTTTCCACTATTTTTTATCTAATAAGAGTGTATATTCTCCCCACTGACTATCCTTAGACCCTCACTACTAGTCGGCAGCCTTTGGCATAGGGGGAGACGCGCTTGATGTTATTTGGTGACCGGTCCAACCACTAGTTCAAGGGTGATCTAGGTCGGGAAATTACATTCCATGATCCCTTCACTTTCCATTTTGTGTATAAATTATGTGATACTACTTTCTCTCTCATCTATCAATTTTATGAATTTTCATATGACGCAATTATGCTGCCAAAATTGCACCACAATTTTCTTTTCCAAAATCATCATGTAGTGAATACCATAGCAATTACTCTATCAAGGGTATTCAACTTTATGCACATATACTTATTGACTAGGGACTTACTTGTATGTATTAAAAATTATTAGATCATGTAATAAATGATTATGTTGAATGAATCCATGTTATATGATCTATCTGGCACACTTAGGCATGATATTGAAATGTTTATGAAGGGTACACCTTGATAGCACTCCAATGCGTTGCGTAATGCTTATCATCATGATACATCAAGTTGGGACAAGGGTTTAATTTATTCCTTTATAGAAATTTTATCCACCAAGTTGGGATAGGGGTTTACCTGATTCCTTTATGTTAATGATGCAGTGTTTTAAGTTGTTGCCACATTTCCATGTTATAATAATGGTACTATATCATTCCTTTATATTCATTTTTATCTTATTCTTTATTGGTATGTCTATTTCCTAACATGTATTGTATTATTCATTTTATGACTTGTTTACTCTCTTAATAGTATTTATGGATCACCTTTTTTTATATATGTCATTAGGTTATCCCATGAAATGATAAGTGTAAAGAAATGTTGTGGTCATGTAAAAGAAGTTTTCAATAAAAATGTGTATTTCATGTTTTAAGTTATTATGTAAATTTTATAATCCCCAAAGACACTAGACCTTTCAATATTCTAAGTTGTATTAGGTGAAATTTTACATAATAAATCATGTTTAAATATGAAATAAAGTGGAGGATCATTATAGTTGGTATCAAATGATAGGTTTAGTTATTTTTGGGATTAGGATTAGAAAACTCTAGTAAAAGACTTTGGGATAAGAATAAGTATAAGAAAATAATCCCTAAATTTTGGTGAGTATAGATTAAATGTTTTATCAATAAAATACATCCCTGTATTGATATGAACAAGTAGAGGCGGATCTGTCACAAATGTATCTTGGGGTAAAACCCAAAAACATCGCTTTGAGCTAGAGTCGAATGGGAACTGGTGCACAAAAATTGTCCTTGATTCACTCTTGGTTTGACACTCCCCAGGGATATGCTTCGATAAATCATATTATTAGTATGAACAACTATTAAGGGAATAAAAAAAATCCCATAAGAATATATTTTAGGAAGTAGATCATGGTTAACTTAGATCGAATCTTAAAAATTCATAAGTTAAGGAGATAAATGTAATTTATAAGTTATCTCTTTTTGTCATTTTATTCCTCTTTATCTGTTAAATAGTTTAAAATATTTACCCCTAATTTTATCTTTTATTCTAGCCAATGGATGGTAATAGAAGGAATCAGGCTAACAACCGATGTGAAGATCAATGTGATGACTGCCCTAATGAGATGCCCAATTTGATGCGAGTAGGAATCATTTTTTTTCATGATACTCTCTCAAGTAACACTAGTTTTGAATAGAAACTTTGTTTAAAATGAATGTTTAAACCCTCCTAAGAAAGAATAATTCACAATAAATAGCTTTATGAGACAAAGACCTCCTACTTTCGATGAATCATATGATCCCTCAATCGTTGAACAATGGGTGAACTTCATTGAGATGATCTTCTCCACCCTTCAATGTTATAAACAAGAGAAGGTTCTTATGGCTGCTTATCATATGGTGTGTGAAGTTGATCAATGGTGGGAATTGATCTAGAATACGAATCTTGAGGAATAAATTGAGGCGATGGGAAGGAAGGATTCCCAGAAAATGTTTTTCTATAAATATTTTCCCTGCACCCTCTGTATTAAGATGGAAAGAGATTTCTTAGTACTCAAGCAAAAGGATAAAGAATCTATTAGGTCATTCAAGGAAAACTTCATCAGACTTGAAAAATACACCTCTGGTTTTTTCATTACCCTTGAATGCAAGGTCGACTGCTTCTTTGGGGGGATAAAACCTAGCCTACGGAAAGCCTTGGGGATTCGTGACTTTGATAGCTATGAAGATATTGTCTGATGTTACCTCAAATTTGAGATGTAGATCATAGAATCTTAGGGGTGTCATAGGGATAAGAAGCAAAAAAGTTGACTTTAATTCTATTGGTCCAACAGATATATCCAACAGTGTTAAAAAATTACAGCACCCCACTTGTCAAAATTGCAGAAAGAAGTACCCTAGAAATTTCTTAAAGGGGATGAGGAAGTTCTTCTGGTATGGGAATGAAGGGCACCTAGCTAGTGATTATTGACAAGAAAAACCTGCTACTGTGATAGAGGAAAGGAATGCTTTGTTCTATACTCAATGCATTTTTCATTACTACAACTGTAAAGAACTAGGGAACTTTGCAAACCAGTTCCCTAAGCTAAGGGTTTTCGGAGCCAAACAACTACCTCCAAGGTAGAAAGGGAGATATTTTCCATCACTACCACCAAATTGAATCCCAAAAATGAAGTGGTGGAAGATACGTTGGTTATTCATTCAAGAATAGTGAATTTAATTTTTGATTCTGGTTCAACGCATTTTTTTATATCCTGAAATTTTAGTAGGAAAATCCAAACATCACCATAAAGAATGGAAGTAGAGATGTTGGTGAAAATTTTAAATGGGGCAATTATTTTATCCCATGAATATAACTCTTCCCCTATCAAAATTTGTGTATTGAACATCCTAGAGAACCTTATCATACTTCCCTTGGTGGGATTTGATGAAATTCTTGGCATGTATTTAATTTCCCTTTATAGATCCTACATAAATTGTTGTGAGAGAGAAATCACTCTCCATATGGTGAATCGACCCGAAATTCTATAAAAGTACAAGGAGGAGGATGAATCTTCTTTTTCACCATCATCTCAAGCATGGATATTAATTTCCTATGAGCACACATATCTTTCTTAGATGATTTAGTCTAAGAAAGGAACCATCCTCGAAGACATGTTTATTGTGAGGGAAATTTCTAATGTGTTTCCTAAGGAATTTCTTGGTCTTCCTTCTACAAGAGATGTTGAATTCTCGATTTATCTTATACTTGGGGCATTTACAATATCCAAGACTCCAAATATAATTGATGTTTTGGATCTTGAGGAGCTAAAGAAACAACTATATGAGAATCTGAATGAAGGGTTAATATGCCCAAGGGCTTCACTATGGGGTGCACTAAACCTCTTCATCAAGAAGAAGGATTGGTCAATGCACCTTTTCATTGATTATTGTGAGCTCAACAAAATCATGACAAAGAAAAAGTATCCTTTTCCACTAATTGATGACTTCTTTTATCAATTACATGGTACACAATACTTATCCAAGGTGGATCTGTAGTCAGGATATTACCAATTTAGGGTGAAGAAGGAAGATATCCCCAAGATTTTTTTTCAAATAAGGTATGGGCACTATGAATTCATAGTAATGCCTTCCGGACTCACTAATGCTCCATAAATCTTTATAGACTCAATGAATAGAGTCTTTAGATATTACCTCAAAAAATTTGTGGTAGTTTTTATAGATGATATTCTATTATACTTTAAAACCATGGAGTATGAGGAGTATATAAGAACTGTACTAGAGACCTTAACAAAGGATAAGTTCTATGAAATGTACAAAAAGTGTGATTTCTGGTTGAAGAAAGTCTCATTTTAGGGCATATCATCACTAAAAATAGGATATATGTGGATCCTTCCAAAATAAAAGCAATTGAGTGATGATCGACGCTGAGATCTGTGATAGATATATGTATATTCTTGGGGTTAGCTGGATATTATCACCGATTTGTGAGAAATTTCTCACGATTTTCAAACCCTCTTACCAAGATAACTCGAAAGGGAGTCAAGTTTTCTTGGAATGGTGAATGTGAAGAAAGATTTATTGAGTTAAAGAAGAGGATTATCACTACCCCTATTATCTAACTACCCAAAAGTGTGGATCTTTTTGTAATCTTTAGTGATGGTTCAAAAAAGGGCATGGGATGTGTGTTGATGTAGAATGACAAATTCATTGACTATGCCTCAAGGAAGTTGAAATTTCATGAGGAAAACTATGCCACACATGATCTAGAGTTGGCAGTAGTGATCTTTGCATTGAAAATATGGTGGAATTATCTATTTGGGGAGTAGTGTAGAATATATATGGATCACAAAAGTATCAATTATATATTCACACGGAAAGAGATGAATATGATCCAAAAAAGATGGTTACAGCTCATCAAGGATTAAAAATGATCAATCCATTACCACCCTAGAAATGCTAAAATGGTGGAAGATGCTCTAATTAGAAAGGACCCAGAAATTATATCATTGATGAGAATTGAAAATGATACAATATTTTTAGATTTGATGAAGATGGATATGGGAATCATAAAGAAGGGAACATCATTAATCCTTTCACAAATGATTGCTCAACCATTTCTTTTGGAAAGGTTAAAGGATGCTCAAAAAGTTCATGTGGGTTTTAGAAGAAAGTAGAAACTATAAGAAATGGGAAATAATCAAAGTTCAATGTTAATGAAGAATGAATTTTGAGATTTGGGTCAAGACTATGTGTTCCATCAAATCTAGAGTTAAATAAAGAACTTTTGGATGATGCAAATAGTTCAAATTTCTCCATTCACCCAGGAAACACGAATATGTATCAAGATATCTGAGAGAAATATTGGTGGGATAACATAAAGAAGGATATCACTAAATATACATCAAAGTTCCAAGTATGTCAGTAAGTGAATTCTGAGAGGCAGAAGTCTAATGGGATGATGCAACCATTACCCATACCAAAATGGAAATGAAAAAACATCACTATGGAATTTTTCACCGGATTTCTAAAGACATCCAAAGGAAATAATGCAATCTGGGTTATTTTGGATCGCCATAAAAAGACTGCATACTTTATTTCAATTTGAGAGGACTTCTCACTGGATCAACTGGCATAGATATACATCAAAGAAACAGTAAGGCTGCATTGAGTACCACTATCGATTGTGTCTGATCGAGATCTAAGATTCACCTATAGGTTTTGGAAGAGCCTCCAATATTATCTGAACACCGAGTTGATCTTCAACACGACCTATCACCTTCAAACTGATGACCAATCTATGCAGAATGTCCAAACACTTTAGGACATGTTTAGAGCTTTCTCAATAGACTTCAAAGGAAAACGGGACCAACATCTTCCTTTAGTGGAGTTCTATTACAACAAAAGTTTCCTATCAAGAATCCAAATGTCTCCTTATGAAGCCATTTATGGGAAGAGGTACTGAACACCAACATGTTGGGATGAAGTTGGGGATCAAAAACTTCTAGGTCCATAAATGGTCAAAGAAATGGTGGAGAAGATTAAGACCATCCAACATCACATCAAAGCTACTCAGAGTCGAAAAAAGAGCTAGGATAACAATTGTAGAGGAGACCTAGATTTTGATGTTGGATATATAGTATTCTTATATTTATCTCCATAGAAGAGATTTATGATATTTTGGAAGAAGGTAAAGCTTAGTCCAATGTACATCAGCCCTTTTGAGATCCTTGATTGCATTGGGGTTGTGACCTATCGAATAACATTCCCACCAAACCTGTCTCAAGTACATGATGTATTACATGTATCAATCTTAAGGAAGTACATACCAGACCCACAACATGTACTCAATCCATAGGTGGTACCATTTTATAATTACCTCACCTATGAATAGAAGCCAGTGAAGATCTTAGATTGTAAAGAAAAAGTTATACAAAATAAGTCAATTCCCTTCACCAAAGTGTTGTAGAGAAACCAAAAGTTTGAAGAAGTGATGTGGGAACCAAAGGAAGTGACGAAGAAGGGTTACCATAATCTATTTTAGTGTGTGAAAAGAAAATTTAATAGGTGAAATTTCTTAAGGGGGGAAGGATGTAATGACCCAAACATTTATGAATAAAATTCTCTTTATTTTAATTAAATGTCTTATGGATATAGAAAACACATGCACTCCTTTTGTTTTATTATATCTAATTAGATTTAAATGACCAGTAAGTATCCTTACCATCTATAATATAATCCTTGAATAGTGATCACATGACTTGTATAAATATAGAGTTTTAACAAATCATTTTGACGCAGACAAAGGAAGTGATGACCTCAACTAGTAGGATCCTACTCTATGAAGCCCATTTATCAGAGCTTCTGAGGGAGATAGAATTTTTGGGATTTTACCTCGACCAATCCCAATACAATATCCAACAACATAAGAATTAGTGAAACTGTTTATGAGAGAAGTTCATGCTTATCGAGATCACAACCCAAACCATGTTCATCGAAAGACCCCATGAAAGCCCCACCAGTGCACACCTTACTCTTAGGGTGTATGATAGTGTAATAAAGAGATATGTAACAAGACTCTATAATTATGATTATGTGAATTATTTTTATATATAAAAATGAATATACTTTCATTTTATTATTGTTACTTTGTAAATTATTTTTAAAGAACAAATAGTGTTTTTGGTTAATATTCAAATTCAATTAAGAAATATATTTTGATGAATTAAAGGATTTTTGAATTAAATAATATGTTAATAAAATATTATTATTAAATTAATTTTGTTAAATATAAATTATCATATAATTTTTATGAAGTCAATTGTAATTTTTGTTAAGGTTTGAAAACAGTTTTTGTCAAAACCCATCAATTTTTAATAAATGTCGGTTTTTATTTTAAAAGTGAAAATTCCCATATTTAGAAAACTATATATATAAAATTAATATTATTTTTGGAATCATGGAATCATAATTATCCAATAATTAATTTTTCATAATCTTCTGAGACAATCAAATTTTTGGTTAAAAATTAAATATCATTTAAATATGTAATGTGTTTTACGACATTATAATGACCCAATAATGATGTAATAAAATACTATTAAGGGTATATAAGTCCAAATATATGTTTTAATTTAAAATAATTTAATATTATGTTTATTTTATTTATTTTATAATTCTTTAGTAAATCCTCCAAGACATATAGAATATTTTAAGATTTTAAAATCATTTCCTTGAAAGTGTGACTCACCTCTACATAAGAAAGAGAAATATTTTAATATCTTCGGCCCTTATCCTTTTTAAAATAATGTATTCCACTCCACTTTTTCAAAAAACATGGGAAAAAACCATGGGATTGTTTGTGGTTTTGAATATTTTAGTATATAGGGTCCAAAACCAAAATAATAAAGAATTTCCCCACCTTTCCTATATAAACCCACCCTAGCACCCATTCCTCTTCAGTAAAGATATTTAAATCTATAAAAACCTCTGTACCCTCCTCACTAGTATCTTTATTAGGTGCCCCTAATCTCACAAGAACCCTCTCTCAAGCCTTTGAGACCACACATCCAAGTAAGGGATCCTCACCTTTCTCTCTTCCTTTCAATTAAAGAACCTTTTTTGATATTAGTCATTTTAATTTCAATTTGTTATATTTTCCTAATTTTATAATAATTTAAATACTATAAATTTTATTATATTTCAATGAGGTATAATTTATCCTCCCACATTTAGACCGTTACCTATGTCGTTACTATACTGAAATTCCGTAAGGTATTTTTCTCTTCTCATTTCCATTCCAAGCACTTCATCTATATTATACATCTTAAATTCCATTTCATATGTTGGGATATTATGTTAGATGATCCCCTCACTATAAATTTCATGTATAAATTATGAGATACCCATTTCTCCCTCATCTACCAATTTTATGAATTTCCAAATGACACCGTTATGCTGCCTAAATTGCACTATGATTTTCCATACCAAAATCATCATGTAGATAATACCATAAACATTCCTCTATAAAGGTTATTAACCTTCAATAAAATGAACTAATTTATTAGGGACTTACATGTATTTATTCCACATTCTTTTATCGTGGAATAAATGATGATGTTGAATGAATCCATGATGATCTATGTGTCACACTAAAGAACGAGATTGAAATGTTTATGAAGGGTGTTCCCTGATAACGCTTCAATGCATTGGGTAATGTTTAGTATCATTATACCTAATGTTGGGGTATGGGTTTACCAAATTCCTTTATAGAACTTGTATCCACCTTTTGGGATAGAGGTTTACCTAATTCCTTTATGTTAATGATGCAATGTTTTAAGTTGTTTCCACATTTCCATGTTATGATAATCATGTTATTTAATGCCTTTATGTTCATGTTTCTCTTATTCTCCATTTATATGTATATTTCCTAACATGTATTGTATTATTCATGTTATTCCTTGTTTAATCCCTTACTAGGCTTTATAGATCACCCTTTTCTTATGTATATCCTCAGGTTATCACATATAATGCTTAGTACAAAGGAATGTTGTGGTCATGTAAAAGATATTTTCAATAAAGATGTGTATTTAATGTTTTAAGTTGTTATGTAATGTTCATAATACCCAAAGAAACTATACCTTTTGATCTGATGAGTTTTGTTAAGTACAAGTTTATGTAATAAATGATGTTTAAATATGAAATAAAGAGCAAGGTCATTATAAGTATATTATATTATATTATTGGATTATAAATAGTTTATAATTCCTAAAATATCATATATTTAAAATTAAAATGTCATATAATGAAAAATATGAAAGAGTTCATATTTGAATTAATATAAAATATTTATATTAAAAATTATAGAATGTTCATAATGTTAAAGTCTAAATCATAAAATGGTTTATAGTTAGATTTTATTGATTAATTGTTCATAAATGTTTATATCATATTTGAATGTTTTTATTTTACATTTATTTAAAGGTTATTCCATGTTATATTTATATTTATAAAATATTTTTATAATGAATGTTGTATTATTTAGTTTAAATGATAAATTATTTTTAGATCCTTGCATTATGTGCTAGGTATGTAAAATGAATCTAGTTTTTCATCTACCTTGACCTTGGTTTGTAATTAATTTTATGAACATGAATTTGGTTTTTAATATAGTTTATTAATATTAGATGTTTGAGTTATAATGAATTGGATTATCTCCTGAGGAAATTATCCTTTGGTATGTGGTCTTGGGGTCAGACTACCTACTTACCTGGAGGCATATGCCTTATCTAGCCTGGTGAATGGGGTTGGCTATCTATCAATTTGGGATTACTCATGTTGAGATTGATGATCTCAAATAACTCTAAACCTTTATATGAAATGTTCATGTACCTTATGCGTATGATGAATTTAGATATTAATGTACTTGAATTTTATTTTTTAGTGAGTAACACAAAATTATGGGTTGTAAGTTACATACCAATATGTTTTGAACACATTTTTTGTGTGTGGATGGAATGTGATTCCAAACTAAATTACTAGAAGCATGAATACATAAAAGGTAAAAACATGAGATAAGATGGTGAGATTAAAATACCCTTTAAATATTTAGTGTGAGATTCCTTCTAAAATGATACTTTTCAATACCTTGATCATCCAACCATGTATGTCATGTCATAGTTGGGTACCACTGGATTATCTTGTGTAAGGAAAGAAATTATGGGTGGTGGTGGATCATCCTTGTGTTGGTAATGCAATAGTAAGGTGCCCTTGGATTTCCCTTTGTTAGCATCTTCTTGGCACTTGTTTTGGGTTTCACTAGCTAGATGACCCTAATAGTATTCGGTTATTGGAAGAATGGGATTGAGTTTATCCATATGATGGATTGTAAAAAGGGTTGTCCACTAAACTATCCAAGACTCATATTTTTTATGATTGGGACAATTCCTAACCAAAATAACAAATTGGTGTGAGAAATTCTATAATAGGATCATTACTCAGTGAAATATGGATCTTTGTCCACAAATATGTATAATTCTTATTTAAGGGTGTTATAATTTTAATGGGATCCAATTTAATAAAATCCCATATTAAATGAGTAATAATTCTTGATACTCATTTAATAAAATATTTTTTATTGATAATATCATCATTGTCGTTAAGCTAAACACTTTGATAAATCCTTGTTAAGGACAAGAATAATGTTAGTATCTTTTAAACCGGTAACATAGGAAACATTATTAATAAATATTGGTGATTTAAGAATATTTATTAAGTAAAATTTTATCATAATAGTTCCATCTTGAGTAACCAAGTGCTAAAATTATTCAACAAGTGAATATTGATTCTTATTGAAGTATAGAGTGATTCATTAAAGGTTTCAAAGTCATTAAATGAAAAATGACCAAAGTAATATTATTCTCCACTCATGGATTCGACATGATTGGGTACATCAATGATTTAAATCATTTTAGTCTTATATAATCAACATGATTGGGTATTCCAAATGGTATTCAATATGATTCAATATGTTTATGACTTGAGGATACTAAAACTTTCTGTAAAACTTTATTTGTTAAAAAATAAATTATTTTATTCTAGAAGATATATAATATCAATTTTATGTTTTAAAAAGTTTTTTAAATATTTATGAGGTTAGATGATGAAAATAATTGAATATTGAAGTTTTATTTAAAGTAATGGGGAAAAGGAGTTATTTCATAGATAACATGTATACTTCAATATTAGATAAATTTGTCATAAGATGTGTACATTATATCATTTATCTCTTGAGAAGTTAATGTAAACAATAGTTGTTTAAATGAAATTAGATGGTTGTTTTTAATACACATGATTTATGATGTGTTTAATCCAGTAACATGCTTTAAGGGAAGACTAAAAATGGATTTTTTTGGTTATAAAATTTACCCTATTGTTATCTATGGAAATGTTTCAATAATATAGTTGAATTAAAAGAATTTTTACCTAATATTATAAAATTTTTGTGAATATATATGAATTACGAATTTGATTTCCATGTTTTAAAGTATTTCATAGATAATACAAGTAGGTTAAACTTCAAACCAAAAGAATAAAATTTGGTTGAAAAGTTAAACAATGTTTCTTTAAGAATCAAATAGATTTCATTAAATCCTAGGGTTATTAGGAAGGAAGATTAATAATTAAATATGATTGGATTATCCAAGACATACATGAAATAGTTTTTAAAACTCTTTATAATGTCTATGAAAAGTATGAATGTTATAGAAAATAATTATTCAATTTTGAAATTTATTTGTTGTTGAATATATATTTTATAAAGTGTAATAAATATACATGTGTTCAAAATAAAAGGAACAATTGATTTATTTGGAATTTTAAATTCATGAGATGAAGTAAATAGTTATTGTATTCAAGATTTAAATAAAAAGGATTTTATCAATCAAAAATGAATCTATGTAAAATAAGTGCATCTTCACCTCATTTATATTATATGATAAGAGAAGTGATTTGATAAAAAAAATATTTTTGTGAAAAATCATGATATGTTTAAATCTATAAACATGGTTTATGATTCATATAGTTATATAACATGTTCAGAGAAGATGATATGGATAAAAGTGTTTATCCAGCTCTTTGTTAAAATAAAAGGGAATGTGTTACCACCACCCATCAGTAGTATATGTTAAAAAAGGATTCATCAAAAAGGAAAATTGATCTAAACAAATAGAATATCACATATTAAAACAATTGTTTATTTGTTAAATGTTCCCACTAAAAAGAAAATAAATGTTACTTCCTAACAGAAAAGGGTTTTTGAATCTTATTAAGATATTTTGAAAATAATATTGTGTTTAAGAGGTTAGAGGGATTATATTTGGACTTATAAGAGTTTGAAGTTAATAAATAAAGGATTACTCTAATCTTAAATTTATTTCCTCATACTAACCTAAAAGTTTTATGATATGTGATGGTAAAAAAATATAATGTCTTATATTTAGTTACCATTTAGAAAGTGAACATCATTATTTTTTAAAGGATTATACCAGCCTAAAATTAGAGTGGGTTTCACTCAATATCATAAAAGAGTTTTGGATATGTTATAGTAAAGAAAAATGTAAAGAGTTTCATTTAGTTATGATGAAAATTGAAAGATGCTATTTATTGAATGATTTTAATAGTAGAAATGAAAAGTGAATTATACTTGATATATTAAAAGTGTTTAGAGTATGATGGTAAAGAGAGATGTAAATAGTTTCATTAGTTAATTTAAAAAGTGGATATAACTTTATCCTAAAATATTTTATGGTATGGTAGTAAATAGTAATGTAAGATTTATATTTAGTTGTCATATTAATTAAATTTTTTACTTTATCCTAAAAGATTTTTGGAGGGCTGGTAAAAAATAATTTAAGTATTTAGATTATTTCAAGGAAAAGTATTGATGGAATAGGGTTTCAAGGATGATGATGATGATGAACTTAGAAAGAGATCTAAATAAAAAATAAAATCTTATTTTGTAACATTTGATGTTGTAAAGTTTAGAAGTTTGAATATATTCAAAGGTTAAACTATTATGAATGCGATTCCAAAATATTCTTGTTATTCGAACTATCTTTCTTCATATATGTTTCTCACTAAAAGTTTTTGTGGGAGAATTTTATCATATGGTCACATAGATATGTGAAATGAATTACATATGATGTAATTAGTTAATAAAATCTATAAAGTGTAGCAAACATAAGGTTGGTATTACAGTTTATCATATATGTTATAATAAACTGGTGCTTATGTTAGTTTTGTTAAATATTCTTAAATAGTTTAGGAATATTAGAATTTATAATGTTAGAGGAAACCTCAATTTTATCATTATTTAACATTGGATACATGAATGAATGAATAAATAAATAAATATATATATACATTTCATGAAGGGAAATGATAATTGACCTCTCAATGTAAAACTTTGAGTTATACTTAATCAATGTTCATCATGGGTTATTATAGCTTAGGATGAAATGTTAAGGTTAGAGTGAGTATTATTTTTTATAGAGATACAAAATATACTCATGAGGCACAAAACAAAGAATCAGATTCTTTGTGTGCATTGGATGACCTTCTAAGTACACTACATTGATTTTCATATAGCTGTATTTGGTGTACTAGGGGTTGATGGATCATATTTGAGTTTCCAATACCTGAGTTTAGAGAGATACCTAGCATTATAACCTTCATTATTTGATACCCTACTTGCACAAGTCTGTATATTGACTTAGGTAATATGGGGATGGTTGGGTATGTTATTGATCATGTCATTGGTTGGAGCATAACCATGATGTGATTTTTTCTATTGTATGAAGAGTATGAGATATAGTCCCAAAATTGAGGGAGATTGTGCGAGTGTAAAGTCACGCCTAGATATTTTATATCTATTAGGATAAGGGACATGTGACATTCTAATCCCTAAGGATGAAAGAAATGTCGTATATTTATCGATCAGATTAGTCTACACTCTATGAATCAAGAAATAGGGTTAACATTTTCTGTGTTCCATGGTCACTCGATGACTTAGACAAAGGAAAAATATGAGAATTAATGTTTTCATATGAATAAGACAAGTAGAAACATTTATATAAATACATGTGTTTGATGGAGATCATGTTGGATCCCTTTATATCTTGAGTGACATTGATTCTTTTCTAGAGGAAACTCTTTGATTATATAAATGAATCTGGAGATTAATATTTTCTTTCAACACTATAAAGGCCCATGGGGTCACACTTTGTGACTAACTTAGTGGGGATTGATTTTTATTTAAAGAGTTACTGTAAAGTGTTTTAGAGTTAATCAAAAAGAGTTTTGTATGGGTATTGAAATGTTATTTCATATGATTTGATACAAGGTGAAATTAATGACATATTTTCAAAAGTGTTTTGGAAGATATACAAAAGTGTTATGGAAGATATCCAAAATAAGTTTTTGATATTGGTTCACAAGTTATTATATATTATACAATAAAAGGTAAAATGAAACAAATTCTATTTGGATATAGTGAGAATGGGATATTGAAAGGAACTTTCCCTAAAACCATATGCATGAGATGTATATAAATATATCCTATATATGATGCATGTCTATATCTAGTGCATGATATATGCATCCCATTATTTCTAATAATATGGAAATAAATGTTGCATGATATTCATGGAAACTGCACCTGGTCCTTATACACATTTGGATATCATTTAATGTGAAATTTAATGAGATGAAATGTACTTGGAGTTAAATTCACCCAAATGTTACATGATATGGTCAAAGAAACATATACTCATGAGTTATAAATGCATGAGTAAATGAAATAACCTAAGGAGTGTCTTCAAAGTTTATAAATAATATCTCCATACAATGGTTGTGTGTGTTGTGATTTCTTCTTTCCAAGATGAGACTACTCCTCACCAGATGCTCTCTTCATTTTCTCCTTTATGTTAGAGGCTCTAGTAGAACATAGAGTGTGTATGGATCTCATCCATATGATGGATGATTTAGGCGTAACTTGTGGATACACTAAATGAAGGGAATGTATTTTGGATTCCCTTGGGAATCTTTATCAAACCCATGTGATAGTTTTTTAAGATGTTGCAGATGCAATTCAGTGTAAGGTATTCTATTTATTGTATTTTTTATTTCATTTTTATATGTATTTTTATTTATATTTCTTGGGAGATCCTTGTAAAATGGTTTAAATTACTTTCATATTATTTGATAGTCATTATTAAAATCATTTAGAACCATTCAAACAGGCCACAAAGAATGACCCACACTACAAAAAACCCTTCTTGTCTTTATAATTACCATATGATCTAGTCTTATAACATTTATATGTGTGTGTGTGAATTTATTTATGTAAATAATGTGGATACATAAATATAATATAGCTTAAATACTATATATATATAACTTACTAAATATAAATATTTCTTATTTGTATAAATTATTTAAATATATATGTTATTTATATATAAAATTATCACTTTAAATTTTCACCGAAAATTTACATTGTAAATATGTATAGAATTCTTATGGTGTAAAAATTTACATTGGTTAATGGAAATTTTCATTTATAATTTATATTTGAATTTTGGAAGTATCTATTAGATGTTAAAATTAAAGGAGATATTTCTATTGGTAACTTGAAATTTCTATATGGTTTTTTGGAAGTGTAAATTGGAAATTTTCAGTAAAAATTTTCATTAAAAATTTATATTTTAATTTTGAATGTTTTCTTTGAAAATTAAATTTCAAGCATAAATTTACACCAGTAATAAGAATTTTCCATAGGGTGTGTGGGAAATATTCAATGAAATTTTATAATCATATTTTGGAATTTTTCGTTTAAAAATAAATTTTGAAAAGAAATTTCCATGGATAACTGATGCACGCCTATCATGGGGCATGGAAAAAAATATTTAAATTACTTATGTATTATATAATAGTTAACTCAAGGAAGTCCCCTGAAGAGGATTTCACACAAAACAAGGTTGTCACTTTTCATTAGTTTTTTAAAGATAATTGGTTTATTTAATTTTGAATAAAGTTAGATAAGGAAGCATTTTAATTTGATTGGTTTTAAATAATTGATAAAGATAATGACTGGAGTGGGTTTGGCTAGACCAAGTGTCATGCTATCGTGGTTTCCATGTTTTATCTCTTTTCTTCCAATGATTTGTAAGATAGATATTTATCTACCGAGTCCTCTCTCTTCCTTGGCTAGATTATTATGATGAGAATATTCATGTCTAAAACCTTAGGTAGGTCTACCCTTCTTCCCATGTGCATAACATTGCAGTAGGTTTTCTTGATTAATTTTGGAAATCTTTGACCAGGGATTGTTATTCCTTAATATACCAATATTCTAACATAGAATATTACACACATGATAAAAACCATAAAACACTCACCACTGAACCATAATATATTCCACTATATATAGAAAATAATTAGGTGGAGGGAGATATGGATCATCAACCAAAGATATTAAAAATAACAGAATCAAAACCTAACATGACCACATTTGTAATTTAAAACTAAATTATGAATTGAAACCAACTTTAGAAATAATGAGGGATATTATTAAACTGAATCACAAGAACTCAATAAAAGTACATAGGTCCAAGATCCCCCTTTCTTGGTCACTCAATGAAACTACCCCTCCATGTATGGGGAAGTAAAAATGATGCGGGAGAGGGGATGAATTATAGATTAAAGAAAATAAAATTAGAAGAAAGAATCGAAATAAAACTGTAGGAGATTGTCATAAAAGGCTTCCCTCACTAGTTTATATATCTTAAATACACCCCTATCCTATTATTTTTAGGCATGGAAGAGGACTTGTGGTGTCATAACAGACCATTTAATATGTTTCAGGACATAATGGTAATCAACTGTTGAAAGTTTGGTTCTAGAATTTTTTCTTCAAAAGTTTGTGAGTGGTTTACCATTTTTTTGACCAAATATTGGAATTTTTTCTTCTATAAAGTTGCTTTAAAACATGTTTTTCATCTAAAATACAAATTTCAGATTGATCGTACATGTTAAGAAGAAGTTATAAAAAAATTAATCTAGGTTTTTATTCTGGATGAATGCATCCTAAATCAGCCATTAATGTTAAGAATCTAATGGATGACTTAATGAGTTAGTAACTACTTATAATTTAATGTTAAAATGAATCTATGAGGCCTATTTAAAATACATATATAATCACCTCAATTTGAGGCTTGTATCATGATTTATGCCTCATTTAAGGAGTGGGGTCCACTCTGTCCGCACGAACAATTTCTCAACTTGATTTATTTTCTCATGCCTCAATATTTTCGATTCACATCTTGGTCTAGAAGAAAAAGTTGAAGCCCCAAAATTAAGGAGTCATAAAAATAGAATCAACTAAATTAGATCAATATTTGAAAAGTTATGTTCTAAATTCCAAATATATTTAAATATGTTAAAATTTCCGAATTAACAAAATATTTACATTTAAGCTCAAAATATACAATAAATCCAAACTTGATGCAAATGAGCTTAAATTGATAAATTGAGAGGGATTTAATAATTTAAATATGTATAAAAAATGAAGAAAATATTTGTTCTATTAATTATCCCACACATAAACCAAGATTTTCCTCAAGCATAATATCCTAACATGAAATTTAGAGGGCACCAATGTTACCAATATTATAATTCCAAAGTAATAAAATCAAAAAAAAAATCAAATCAAAATTTCAAAAATCCATGGAAAACATAAATTCATTTTCACAATTTTCAAAGAAATAATCAATTCATATATTTTACTTTTCCCCTTTTAAAAATGATGTAACTTATCCTTTCATTCATTCAAGCTTCTAAATTTATTATTATTAAACATGTAAAATCATGATCTACCTCTATTTTGAATATTTTCACTCATCACTCATGATAAAATTCAAGTAGTGTTTTTCTCATATCATGAGAACATGCTCCTTATCCATATTCTTGTAAAGGAACTACTTTATCCAATTTCTAAAGACAAAAGTCACATAAAATCATGAGGTCTTTCAGTAAAGGTTAAAATGACTATGAGACTTATGTTTGGTAGGAATTGATGTTTTAAAATTAAGTCTCAAAGAGGTGGTTTATCTCTTCAGTAAAATTCATGATATAAAAATTAAATGCTTAAATAAATTATACCCTTAAAAGTAGAAACCCCCACTTCCCCAAAACTCATAGTAAAGGTTATTATCAAATAAATTATAATGAATTATTTATGGACCCTCTTAAATATTTTTTGGTTTTTTTTATTTTCCATTTTTTAATTAAATAGGGGTAAAAATGAAGTATCATTAATGAATGAAAAACATTAATTTTCTACAATAATCACCACATACGTTTTCCTTATAATTTGTTTCATCCCTTCTACCATTAATCCCTTCACCTCTATACTTCAATTTTAAAATTCCATTCAAATACTAAGATGAGGGTAGTAATGGATAAAATTGGATTGAAACATGGCTCATTACTATAAAGGTCATTCATGGTCTCTATGAGATAAACAAGGATTGATATAAATATGGTTTTTAAGATAAATTGGTTTATAAAAATATACCTTAATCATTTTCGATGTGTTTTGGCACAATCATAGATTTGAAAAGTTCCGAAGCAAGTTCTAGTAGATGACATGTCCCAAGATCACTCAAGAAATATGATCAACAAAAATATGAAGTACCTGGTCTAGAAATCCTCTTAATAATTTTAAATATGATATTGTACAACCAATCAAGACATGATTAATAATAACAGATAAATTCACATAAATTTCAGAAATTCAAAGCATGAAAAATGACTGGGAAATATAATTTATATGAATAAAATAATTCCCTAAAATCACGAGTCGTCATTTTATTATATATAAATCACTTTAATAATTGAATTATCCATTTTACTCATTAAATCTCATTAACATTGAAATCTAAAATATGGAATCATAGGATTCCTAATACACTTATGTCTCCTAGATAAGTCTAGTAAAGCATAAATTCAAGTGTTAGAATGAAATTTTATTTAAAATTTAAAGAATAGATTTTCAAACCAAAATATAGGGAATTAAAAAGATATTGAATGTAAAAGAAAACTACCTTTAAAAATGATTTTTTATTGGGCGGTTCATGTCTTATTCCATCAGTTCTGTTATACAACTCATTCAAGATGTGCGTTTTGTTCATTTTATTCATTTTCTTATGCCTTGAATGATCTTAATTAATGGACCTCAAAAATAAGTATAAAATAAAATGATAGTGTAGTATAATACAATTATTCTAGAATATGACCGAGGGGAAGATTTTACTAAGGGAAAAAATGAGGGTTGCCTCCTGGAAGTGCTTTTGTTTAATTTCATTATCTCAACTCAAAAATTGAAAAACAAATGAAAAATCCCAGACTAAAAGATCCCCCCCCCACACACAATTAATTGATGTAGTTTCCTTAGTACATTTTTTTTTCATGTGTCTATATTAAAAAATGGAATTTAAAATTTCATTCAAGTGAAATGGAAAGATGCAACCTGGTAGGTCTTCATTGGTAATCAGGGTGAAGGAGTGTGATCTCCCCCACTTGTTATTGAGGTATGGTCTCATATAACTTTTTCAGCCTCTAACCATTATAGTGAACAGGTTTTCTCATCCTTTATTTTTGATCTAAATATAACCAAAGGGGTATAGTGAATAATAGTAAAGGTACCTTTCCATCTGGAATGAATTTTACCTGACATTAGTCTAAGTCTGGATTTGTGTAATAACACTTAATCTCCAGGGTTGAAGATTCTTGGTTGAATCATCTTGTCATGAGCCATCCTTGTTCTCTATTTATAAATAATTGAATTTATTAAATATTCTCTCATGATTTCCTCTAACTCCTATAACTCTAATCTTCTCTCTTCCCTAGATTTATCAAGGTCCAAATTCATCTCTTTTACTACCCAATAGTTTTCGTGATCCAATTACACAAGAAGGTGGAAAATATTTCCATAAATAAATCTATATGGGCTCATCCTTATGGGTGTATTGTAGGATATTCTACACAACCATAATGTATCATCTAACCTCTAACTCCAGTCCTTCCTATTGGGTTTAACAGTCTTTCCCATAAGTACGTTGATTTCTCTATTGGAGACTTTTGTTTGGCCATTTGTTTATGAATGGTACGATGTTGACCTTTTATGATGTACCTCATAATTTTTTCAGAAAGGCTTCCTTTTTCCTATTGCAGAAATGAGTTCCCTAGTCATTTATGATTTATCATGGCACTCCAAACCTACAAAATATGTTAGCTACGACAAAATCACAAAAACCATTATCACCATCAGAACTTGTTTCTTTTGGTTCCACCCATTTTGAAACATAGTCTATAGCTAAAAGAATATATGAATTACCAAATTACATTTGGAATGGTCCCATTAAGTCTATGTACCATAATTTATAAAATTTAAAAAAGTTATTGGTCTTTTAGGCATTTCCTGTCATTTTGAGATATTACTAGAAAACTGGAATTTTTCACATCTTTTACAAAATTCATATGCATCTTTGAATAAGGTGGGCCAATAAATTCTAGATTGTAAAAAATTTTGGGCTATCCTATGAGGTCCAAAGTGGAATCCATAATATGATTTATGATAGAATTCAAACATTCATTCCATTTCATTTCTTGGTAAGCATCTTCTTATGATTTTATCATTACAAATTTTCTATAGAAATGGGTCTTCCCAAATAAAAAATATCAATTAAATGTTAAGATTATGTAATTGATGAGAGATTAGATGAGAGGTTACCTTAGATGTAACCAAATAATTGAAAATGTTGGCATACCATGGTACTTCACTGTTAGTGATGTAGAGTTATTCTCCAAGAATCTCATCATTAAGTGGGTTATGGTTTGGAATCTCTGCTTCAACGGTGTGGGGTATTCGACTTAACTGATAGTCCACCTGATTTATAGTTCCCTTTTTATCTGTAATTCCCAAATTTAACTCTTTTAAGAGTATAATAAATCTCACAAACCTAGGTTTAGAATCTTCCATTTTCATTAAATACCAAAGTGATGCAGGATCATAAAAAAAATAACTTTAGTGCCAAGAATATATGATTATAATTTATCTAGTGCAAAGATGACTACAAAGAACTCATTTTCGGTGGTTGTGTAATTTATTTGTTTGAAATCCAAGTTCCTTAATTCATATAAGATTACTTGAGTCTTGTTTTCAATTCTTTGTGATATAGAGGATTTCATAGCTTGGTTGGATGCATCACAAAGTAGCTTAAAAGGGTACTCCTAGTTGAGTGGATGCATTATTGGAGATGTGATCAACCTTTTGTTCAATTCATCAAATGATTTTATGGATGCGTAATCAATATTAAAGACTGTATTATTAAGTAGTAATTTTTAAATAGGGAGAGAAATATTACTAAAATCCTTGATTAATCTTTTGTAAAATCATGCATGTCCTAAAAAGGATCTAAAATGTTTTATACAAGTTGAATATGGTAATGAATTGATTACATCAACTTTTTATTTCTAAACCTCAATCCCTTTTTGTGAAATTATGCACCCCAAAACTATTCCCTTTTTAACCATGAAATGGATTTTTTCAAAATTTAAGACAATATTCTTTTTAATGCATGTTTTCAAAACTTTTTTAAAATTTCCTATGCAATGATCAAATGGATTTCCAAAAATTATGAAATCATTAAGAAATACCTCGAAGGAGACCTCAATGTGATATGAGAAAATACTCACCATACACTGTTGAAATGAACATAGTGTGTTGCATAGCCTAAAAGTAATTCTTTCGTAAGAGAATTTTCCAAAAGGATAGGTGAAAGTAATCTTCTATTAGTCTTCTGGTGCTATTGGTACCTAGAAGTATCTTGAGAATACATCTAAAAAATAGTAATGATTTTCTCCAAATAACCTTTCTAACATATGACCAATGAATTTAATGGGAATGTGGTCTTTTAGGGTAACTAAATTTAGCTTCCTGTAATATAGACACTCTCAAACTGTTTTTTACTCTCATGGGGATCATTTCATTTATTTCATTTTTAACAGTGGTAAATCCAATTTTCTTTGGGACTACATGAATGGGGCTGACCCAATGAGAATCAAATATTGGAGAAATGATGCGAGATGCAAGAAATTTATCTATTTATTTATTAACATTCTTTATGATGGTGGTATTGAGTATTCTATGTGGTTTTCTAATGGGTTGGGAATCACTTTCTAAAAATATTATATGAGAACAAACCTTGTGATTCATTACATGTATATCACCTAAACTCCATCCTATAGGTTGGAAATTTCTTTTGAGAAGGTCAATCAGAGTTTGTTCTTGTGAATGGGATAGGTTATTGGAAATGATTATTTACATTTTCTATCCTTCTATTAGGTAAGAATACTTCAAATCACTTGGAAATAGATTAAGTTATAGACATGGGGGTTGTTTAAGGGAAGATATAGAATTTAGGTTTCCTACTTATAAGGCTGGAATCGCTGGTATAATCTCATTATCTTTTAACAAATCATCAAAAAAAATAAGATTTTACCTCTTCCTATAACATGAGATTAGTATTTTCAGTTTTTTTTGGAATTAGAACATATAAATGAAAAATATTCGCCTAATGATCAGAAGTCACAAATAATACCCAATTATTTAATTAGTTTTATACCTTCATCGTGGGAGATAGCACAAAGTGGGTGATTCTTGGAAGGATGTTTCATCAAATAAAGAATGATGAATTGTACTCTACTATCACCATGTTACTTTGGGGGGGATTCTTCATGGACATTGATGATAGTTCTTACTGTTTTTAGGAAAGGTCACCCAATGATAATGGGACACTAGCCTAGTGCTTGGTCTTCTTCTATGGTAAGGACATAAAAATATGATGGAAAGATCAATCCTATTACTACCATGAGTACATCTTCTACAACTCCAGTGGAAAAAATGGTGGATCTATTTTCTAATTATACCACCACTCAAGTAGGTTTTAGTTCTCTGATCTACAATGATGAAAATACCAAGTGATGCTAACATTAATTGAAGCTCCTAGATCACATAGTGTATTAATAAAATTTAAAGACCCAATGGTGAAGGGAATATAAAATGTTCCTGTATCTTGATTTTTTCAGTACCAGTGGTGTGATTAGTGTTGAGATGCTTCTTCCTAAGTTGATTATCTCATTTCTATCTAGAGACCTTCTTTTAGTTCATAACTCCTTCACACAGTTTCCATACTTAGGGATTTTTCAGATTGCGTCTAGTAGTGGGATGTTGATCTCAAATTTTTGGATGGTTTCCTGAATTTCCTATTGAATTAATTCTTCTTCACCCTTCTTTTACTCAACTAATATTGATGGTAATGGTGCTTAGATATTGTTTTTCCCCTTTTTTTTATTTTTGAAAATGTGTTTCTGGTCTTTCCTTCTAGAACCTAGTTCTTTCTCCTTTGTTTTTTAGTTTAATTATTTTGGATGGATGAGTTGACTTTCATAAGGATTATTTGAATCATCGTCCTCACTTTTTTCAGGTATCATGATCTTTTTTCCAGTTTGTTTTGTAATGACACTCATATTTTCCTTGGGATTCAGAATTGTTTGTATTGGGATTTTTCCTTGACTCTTGGTCAAAATGTCCATAAGTTTATTAAATTTATTGTACAAAATTTTCATTGTATTCTTTAGCTCCTCCATCTCTATTTCTTTGTGGTTCTTCTGAGAAATTATTGAGGTTTGTTCATATGGTTTCTACCGATACATTTGTTTATATGGTTATTGGAATGGTGTAGGGTTCTGGTATTGATGGTGCTAAAATGGTGGTTGATTCTAGTATTGATTCTAAAAAGGAGATGTATCCTAGTTCTACTATAATCTATATCCTAGGTGGGTATGTGGTTGATGTGATTGATTTGACTAAAATTTTCTTTGCTGATAGACAACATCACAATTTTCAGTCCCTTGCAATTTTGGACATTGTTCAATGTAATGATATGTAGAAGAGAATAAACCACATACTTGAGTTGGGTATTATTGTTCCTTTAATTAGTTCACAACAAGTTATCTCATCACACTGGTCATTTATTTGAGTGTTTCTTTAAGTAAGGTTAAGTAAGAATCATAACTCCTTACCTCATGGATGCATCTGGTTCTTGTACATCTAGTGCCAAATTGCTATGAGTTTTGTGAAATATTTTCAATCAGATATTTAAAATCTGTTGGTAACTTGTCAATCAAGGATCCGTACATATGAGGTTTCTAGAATGTTGTGATTATTGTTGAGAAGTACTTTATAGAAGAAAATAAGGAAATGTCTTTCCACTATAATCTGATGTGGGAAGATGGAACAAAGCTTCTTGAATTGTTTTTAGTACTCATAAAGGGTCTCACTAGTTGATTGTCGAATAACATTGATCTATTTCCTAGTATTCATGATCCTTGATGTGGGAAAAACATTTTCATGAATAATCATTGATGATATTCCTAATATTGGACCTCTCTTAATTGTAGACTATACAACCATTCCCTTTTCACTCCCTCAAGTGAGAAGGGGAATTCCCTCCATTTTACCTATTCTTCTACAATTCCTCATTGTTTTCAACTAGGGAACACGTTTGTAAATTCCAAAATATGTATGTTGGGGTCATTGCCTATGAGACCATAGAATTTAGGGAGAATTTGAATCATGTTAATGTGTAATTCAAAATCATTATCTAAGGTGGGGATAACTAGTTGATTTTTTTGGTTAGCGAATTGTGGGGTGAAAAGATCACGCAGGGTTTGGTTGAGGATTCCTAGCCATTATTGTTGGTTTAAAGTGATCACTGAATGTGTTACTTGAATCTATGAGATGTATTTCCTCAAAATCTATTTTCTATTTTTTTCTCAATTGGGTTACTATTCATTTAATTTTAGGATCAAATTCAATTAAATGGTTATTTGAACTATAATTCATTCAATTTTTTTTTAATTTTTTTTGTTTTTGATCCACTTCCTCCCTCGAAACGGTACAATGTTTGGTGCATGCCTATCATGGGGCATGAAAAACGATATTTAAATTACTTAAGTATATTATAGTAGTTAACTCAAGGTAGTATCTTGAAGAGGAGTTCACACAAAACAAGGTGGTCACTTTCTATTGGTTTTCTGAAAACAGTTGGTTTTAATAAATTTTTAATAATGTGAGAGAAGGAAGTTGTTTTATTTGATTATTTTTAAACAATTGATAAATATTGGGACCATAGTGGGTTTGGATAGACCAAGTGTCATGCAATCATGCTTTCTAGGTTTTGACCATTTTTCTTATACTAACTAGTAAAATAGAGATTCATCTACTGATTCCTCTCTATCCCTTGGATAGATTATTATGATGAGAATATTCCTATTTGAAACCATAGGTGTGTCTACCCTCCTTCCCATATGTGTAGTGTTGTAGTAGCTTTTCTTGATTAATTAGGTAAATCTTTGACCAGGGATTGTTATTCCCCAACAAACCAATATTCCAACATACAATATTACACACGTCCTAATGAATGTCAAGAACTCACCACCCATCCCTAATCTTTTCCAATATATACAGAAAATAATTGGGTGGAGGGAGATATGAATCATTGATTAAAGTAATTAACAATAACAAAATCAAAACCAAATGCAACCACATTCATAATTTAAAACAGAATTATGAATTGAAACAAGATTTAGAAAGAAGAAGGGGTATTATTAACTTGAATCACAATAACTCATGAAAAGAACATAGGTAAAACCTCCCCCTTTCTTGATCACTAAATGAAACTAGCCCTCCAGGGATGGGGAAGTTGGGATAATGCAGGGGAGGGGAGACATTCCAGAGTAAAGAAAATAAACGAAGAAGAATGCAGAGAAATAAATTTGTAGGGTTCTGTCATATAATAATTCCCAATATGGTTTATATCTCTTAAATACACCCTTAGACTCTTATTTATAGTCATGTAAGAGTCATTGGGGTGTCATAACAGACCATTTAATATGTTTCAGTACATAATGGTATTCAACGGTTGAAATTTCGGTTCCCTAATTTTTGATTCAACATTTTTCACATAGTTTCCCCTTTTTTACCAAATATTGAAAAGTTGTCTTCCATAACATTTTTTAAAAACATGTTTTTCATTATACCTACAATTTTTAACTTAATCAACCAAGTATAGAAAATTTTTTAGGCAAATTACTCTAGGTTTTTATTCTGATCAAATGCATCCTAAATTATCCATCAATATTAAGCATCTAATAGCTGCCTTAATGAGTGAATAAATCCTTAACATTTAATTAGGAAATTTACAAATGATTCCTCTTCTGAATCTAGCTAGAATCACCTCAATTGTAGTCATTTATCATAATTTATGCCTCATTTCTATAGTAGAGTCCACTCTAACCACCTGAATACTTTCTCAAATTGATTATTTTTTCGAGCCTCTAGATTTTTTAATCACATATTGGTCTAGAAGAAAAGGAAAAATCCCAAAAATTAAATAATATTAAAAAAATAATCACATCAATTGGATCAATTTTTTAAATGTTACGATCGAAACACCAAAGAAATTAAAATCTGTTAAAATTCCAGAATTAAGAAATTTTCACATTTAAGCTCAAAACACACCATAAATCCAAAATTACTGAAAATAAACTTAAATTGATAAATTGGGTGGGATTAAATAATTAAATGCATATGAAAAATTCGGAAAATATTAGTTCTATCAATATCTATAAATTTCCCCAAATATAGTTAAAATATATAGTGTACATTTCTCAAAAAATTATATTGTATATTTATATTTGTGTGTATATATATATATATTAAGTATTTATATATTTATTTAAATTTAAACTATAATTTTTCACATAAAATTTCAAGTGTAAATTTTCATTGTGAATTTTTAATATAAATTTATATTTTTTGACATTTTTGTATGTTTGTCCTATAAATTTATATTGTAAATTTAAAATAGAAATTTAAAATTTAATATTACAGTGTATACTTATATTTATTTGTATGTGTCTTTTTTTAGTGAAAATTACATTTATTATATTATGTTTAAAAAGAAGTATAAATTTCCCGTGTAAAATTTCATTGAAAATTACAAAGAAAAATTTATAGTGTCATTTTTCATTGAAAAATTTCAATATAAATTAGAAATATAAATTTCTTAGTAAAATTTTATACAATATTTATATATGTATGTATGTATAAATTTCCACCCACATGTAAATAAATTCAATGTAAATTTTTGGTGTGAATTTTCATTGAAAATATCATAAATCATATATAGAATTTTTCAGGGAAAATTGAATTTATTGTTGATATTTTCAGTGGAAAATAGAAATTTTCACAATTTATTTCCATAAAAAAGTTTGAATAAATTTTTAATAGTGACTGAAAAAGTTCAATTAAAATTTTCAATTCAAATATATATGTAAGTAAGTATATATGAATTGAAAATTTCTAGTGTAAACCTTCAATGGAATATTAAATTGTATATTTATATTTTTATATATACATATATATGTATATACACATATGTTTACATTCATTCAAATATATATTAGAAATTTTCATTTGAAATTCATAGTGTAAATTTTCACTCTAAATTTAAAATATAGATTTATATTATTTATTTATATCAATATCTATGTATGTATATATGTATGTATGGAAAATTTACAATGAAAAGTTTCATTAAAAATTTACAAAGTATATTTATATTAGTGTGTGTGTGTTTGTGTGTACTTTTCATTGTTCATGTTGTGTAATAAATATACATGAAAATTTTCCATTTAAATCCTTCATGAAAATTTTTTTAGTTTCAATTTGCATTCTAAATTTCATATATGAATTTACATATAAATTTATATTATAATTTTATACAATATTAATTAATGTATATATACATATGTAAGTATTTATATTGATATATACACTGAAAATTTTCACTTTAAGTTTTCACTAAAAAATTCATTATATATTTATATTACGAAATATATGACGTGTAGAAAATATACATTGACAATTTTTGGTGAAATATTCAAGTAGAAATTTATGCTGAAATTTTCCAATGAAAATTATCATTTTTCATTTATATATTAATATATTTACATTGAAAAATTAATTACATGTATTTTTTAGAATTTTTTTAATCAAATTTCCAATGAAAATTTCTATTGCTAACTTACACTTTATGATTGTATATATATATACATTTGGTGTGTATATAATTATATATATGTATATTTATAAATAATTACATTAAAATGTATGCATATATGTCCTTATATTAATATAGAATTATGTATGTTAGTATATATTTATGTATATATGTATGTATGCATGAAATTATATTTATATATATGTATATTTAATTTGAAGTGTCAATTTCAATTAATAACTAAAAATTTTACTTGTAAATTTTATTAGAAATTTGCATTGGAATTAGGAAAGTTTTAATTGAAAATTAAATTTTGAATATAAATTTACACTAAAAATTGGAAATCTTCACTGTATATTTTTATTGAAGTCTTAAATGAAAATTATTGAAGCCTTCATTTGAAATTAGATTTTGAGTATATAATTCTAATGGTTTATATAAATATATATTGAAATTTTAGAATGTTTACATTGAAAGATAATTTTTTGAGTAATAATTTACACAAGTAAATATAATTATATATTTATTTATCTTCGCATAAATAAATAAAATAAATAATGATTTCCAATAAATAATAAAAAATATTTTATAAATATATATATAATAAATATTATATATATTAAATAATGTATTTTATATCGATTATATTTACAAATATATATATATATATATACTAATTTTGATGAAAATTTCATCCACGTGTCTCCCCCTCTTACTATTTCTATCCAAAACATGATCCACCCATTCTAATTAGGTTTCTTCCCCTCATATTTTCTTTTTTACTGATTATTCCATCCTAAACCACCTATTCCCCTTTCCATTCACCATACCTTATCTTCCCTAGCATACCGGACCAGGAGGATCACCATCATTGCACACCACCATGCCCTTTGATTTTCATCAGTTTTGGAAATCATCTCTTAGATCATAGTACTCTGATCATCCCATAGCCAGTCATCAACAATCGTTCATCCCATTTTTAAATTTATCCTATAATCTTTTATATTCCACTCATTTTCCCTTCATTTGGTTTAACTTAATGATTTTTCTTAGACTTCTATAATAATTCCTACCTCTAAAACACATATTTTCTTTGACTCCCTCTTTAACTACTAACAAATCGACTCCCATTTATATCACCTCTGTGCATAGACCAATTCCTCCCATCCCATAAATCCCAAAAACTATAGCTTGACTTGTTTCACTAATTCCAATATTCCATCATATGTAGGTATATTTAAGTTTCATACTGATTCCACCATATCTAAATATTTATAGATGGATAATCCAAAATATTTCCTTTAAATGTAGATATCCTGGGCCTACTTTATACTTATACAATATTACAGGTGTTTTATTCACTGATTCCACTAAACCCTTGCATCTAATTAGTGCTTCAGGTTTTCTCTTTTGATCATCCAAACTATTTTCTTTCACTTACAGTTACCCTAGGCCTACTATACACTTCTATAATTATGTACCAATGACAATCATGGTTACAATTATAATTACTGTATTCTTTAATTTTTTTAAATACTTAATTTACCCACCATTTATTTATTTTAAGTATAATTAAATGCACTTTAACTTTTAATAACATATACTTATTCATGACATTCATGTAGGATCGAAATAGAATATGAGATGCTCAATATACAAGAGGGGGGGTGAATTGTATACTTTAAAAATTCCTTTGGAACCCTTAAAGTTAGTTAAGAATAACTATGGTTTCCTTAAGAAAAGGAAAGGGCTAAGTTTAACAAAGTTAAACTAAGTAAATTCACAACACCTCTAACACCGAACTCAACTTAGAAAGAGATTCCAAAAGTAGGTTCCGGAAATATGGTTCCGGAGATTGATACTTAACAAACAATTACAATATGAGATTCTACCTTAAAGTGTATAGAATCTAAATGAATCAGAGTAAGTAAGGAAGTATAAGAAAGTTATACTTTCCTTATATTACAAAATGCAGCGGAATAAGAACAAGTAGTAAAACTACTAGTAACAAGATATAAGTCTTTTAACCCAAAGAGAAGGGTATCCAACAACCTTGGATAAAGGTCCCTTGATTTATACTTTCAAGCAAGTCTGTATTACCCACACCAGGGTAATCCCTCGATACGAAGATCGGAGTCTCTGTCTTGCTATCCCCGCAAGCCCTCAACTTCAAGGTAGTTGGCAACCTCTGTCCTCCTCAGCAAGGAAGCCCTCGAACTTTAAGGTAGTCGGCACCTCTGTCTTCCTATCCCCGGAAGCCCTCGAATGTAATCACCAACATTCGGAGTCGCACGAAGCTTTGAGAGTTAATAAGAGACTCTCTCTCTAGAATTCACTTCGACAGCATGTATGCACAAAACCAAGTTGTTCATCTGTCATCAGAATTCATCAGCATCGAGCTCTTTCAAATGAGCTCCTATTTATAGGTAAGGTCGGATCCTTCTCCAACGGTCATATTTTCCTTAAAGATCGGAGGGACCTGTACACGTGTCACTTAGACAACGGTTAGTTTATAACAAAACAGACGACATCATTTTATAACAAAGAAAGTGTAACAGAATGTACGACATCGCTTTAAAACTCTAACAAAAAGGTTCGGGATGAACACTTCGGAGTGAAGGTTCGGAGTGTAATGAAAATAATAAAGAGTAGACAAAATATAGAAATGTAAGTAAAATAAAAGTTCGGAGTCTAACAAAGATATTTTTCGGAGTCTGAATTAATTCAGAGTGTATAAAACAAAGATACTCAAATTCTGTTTAATAGGTGAATTCGGAATGAGAATTCGGAATAGGAATTCGTCATCAGAATTCGTTATGAGAATTCATCATCAGGATTCGTAATGAGAATTCATAACCAGAATTCGTAATGAGAATTCTTTATTAGAATTCGTAATGGGAATTCAGAATGAGATTTCTTCATTAGAATTCATAATGAGAATTCTTCATTAGAATTCGTAATGAGAATTCTTCTTCAGAACTCGTATCCTGAACCTGGAATAGAACTTAGTCAGAGTTCATATCTGGAATTCGGAATGATACTTTCTTATAGTTCTTATCCAGAATCCGAATCCTAAAACAGAATTCTTTATATCAAAGTTTCAATGATTCTTGAGAAAATGAATCCGAATCTCATACTTAAGAAAAATATGGATGAAAATATGATAAGGATAATTTTTCTTATAAAAGCGATTTTCCTTAAGAAAGCATTTTTCCTTATAAAATCAATTTTCCTTATAAAAGCAATTTTCCTTATAAAAGCAATTTTCCTTAAGATAAGATGTTTGTGATTTTCAAAACAAGGAATGGAAAAGTCATAAGGAAAACCTTATTGACTCAACAATCTCCCCCTTTTTGGAAAGCACAAACATCCTTACGAAAAACAAAAAATTCTAAGAAGAAAGAAACATATTAATGCTTATCTCCCTTGTTTTAAGGATATAGATAAATACGACTAACTCCCCCTTAGGCTTTGAAACTCTAAGGATCGTATTCATATTTTCGGAGTGATATTTCATAAGAAGGTCTTCTTTAAGAAAAACTCCCCCTTAAACAAACTCTTATTAGAGTTATTTTTCCTTGGGTATTTTTTCTTTCTCCCCCTTTTATAAACTCTTATTAGAGTTCCTCTTTTTCTTAAGGATATTTTCCTTCTCCCCCTTTGTGATTTTCAAAAATAATTGGAGGGAATGGAAAAAAAATAACGAAGTACCTGAAAGATTAGTAATGACAACAATAGAAACAACAAGTACGACTTTCATTAAATTTGAAATCTCGACAAAAAAGAAAAAAAAATTACAACAAAAAGATCGGATTAGGTTATTTCGGATCTTTCTCCTTTGACATGAGCCCCTTAAGAATCATCTTGATCTTCTTTAAGTCTTTGTGATCTTCTTCTGCTTGCTTCTCTAAGACGACTATTCTTGCGGACTGAGCTTCAATTTTTTCTTCCTGAGCCTTCAGTTTTTCTTCCTGAGCTTGGATCTTTTCTTCCTGAGCCTTCATCCTTACTTCAAAATCGATCCGATGATCCCTTTAAAATTTCCAATTCTGAGAAACAGAATTCAACTTCCCATTCAGATCCCTGACTTCTTGGATCCGGAAGTTCTTTTCTTCAGTCAGCTTTTCTTCAAAGGAGGAAGTCAGCTCGTTAATCTTCTTGTCCTCGGTCTCAAAGGCATCTTTAACATTTTCTTGAAACTCATCAAGCAACCTCATCTCTTCCACATTCTTCTTCGACCAGCTTGTCATCCTCTTACAAGATCTTTTATGAGCTTCGTAACCAACAAAGAATGTTTTGAACTGAGCTTCAATCTCAACACACTTATCCATAACCATAGATACGGAGTCGGTTTTCTGATTCAACGCATGTTGGAGCATCTGGAATCTTGAGTCAATACTAGAGAAGGTTGGAATGGTTCCCACCAACTTCTTTAAGGACTGAAAAACAAAGTCATGCCCCAACGAGGATGACTCTGAATCTGAAATCTTGCTTGGAGAGTTTTCTTCCTCAACAAGTTGAATCTTTCTCTTTGAAGAGCTACCAACTTCCTTTCTCTTCCTTACTTCTGAGCTCGGGGTATCAGCAAGAATTTTCTTTCCCTTGTCTTTTTCCGGAATAGAATCCTGTTCCGGAGTTTTCTTTTCACTGTCAGAAACTTGAACAACAAAATCTTCCTCATCAGCAACTTCTTGAACACCAACCTCTACGTTTCCCATCTGAGCAATATCATCTAAAAGTTGTTCTTCTTCTCCATGATAGGCAACTTCTTCTTCTCCTTTCTCTTCTTCCATCGCAGGAGTAACTAACTTCGAAGATTCAGCTTCTGAAGTCCGGAGTGATAAGTGTTCCGAAGGAGTTCCCTTGTACTCATCTACTTGTTTTAGCACATCTCCTGTCTCACCACTTCCATCAGCAGCCTCTTCAACTTGTTCCACTTGCTCTACTTCCTCAGTATTCGTAGCAACAACCTCTTCCGGAGCAACAATATTTCTTCCTAGAGTCTTAGTTAGAGATTCCAGGGAGAAAGATCTCGGAACTGGAATAGTTGCTGAAACCATTTCATTGAACTTTAACAAGGCCTGAGCTACCTCAGCCTTGGACATCTTCTTCTTGAGCTTCTTTTGCTTTGCTTGCCTTTCAAGCTCATCAGCAGTCTTCTCTTTCAGAGCCTTAGCCTCCACAGGGTCTAATCCGAACTGCAGATCCCCTTCTTTCCTTGTTTCTTTATCTTCTCTCCACTTTGCAACAACCTCATCAGGATAGGTCTTCTTCTTATTTGGCTTTGGAGGTGCGGAGTGGACTTCCTTAGACTTAGGATTTTCTGCTTGTACTTCCACTTCTTTCAGCTTTCTCTTCCTTACCGGCTTAGAGGATTCCGGATCAGCAGTTTTCGGAGCCACTTCTTCTTGAGCAGGTAGATCAATAAACATTCCAGAGTTATTGTCAAAGGCTACATTCATTCTTTTCAGAGTATCATCACTTACCAACAAGATTTTACAAACCCTTGGCTTAGATCTGCAAGCTACCTTGAAAGATTCTAGTCACCGAACTATGAGCTTTGATAATATTGCTGGGTACATAACGATCTGAGCTCTGAGATTTCCTTTCTTAAGGTTCTCAATGGTTATAAGAATGTGCCTCATGAAGTTAAACTTCCTTAGATTTATCAGAAAATCTAAGATATAGATCTCACTTTTCTTCAAGCTGTCCTTATCACCTTTTCTCTATACGATAAGTCCTTGCACCCATAATTCCAGAATCCGAAAATTAGTAGAAAGACTTGCAATTTTCGAAGCCTTGTCATCAGCAAGTCCGAGAGTTTCTAAGGCTTTCTCTTTGTTGAAGCTACCCTTGGAGTCTGGCAATACGTGAGAAATAAACTCAGCTTCACCTTCATAAGATAACCCTACCAAGCTTGCAGCCTTGGTGTAAGAAAGCTTATATGTCTTGCCATATGATTTGAAAGAAAACTTCTCTCTATTATCTTCCTCGAAGAAAGAAACTGACTCATAAAACTCGACAAGTAAATCCGAGTACACTTCATCTTGGTTCCCGGTTTTTGATACCGCAACATCTTCCCAGCCATTCAACTTGATATTCTTTGAAATGATAGAATCGTAGTTTCTGAAGAAATCCGGATGGAGTAACCTTTCTCTGTATACTAACCACTGAGAAATAGGCTTGGTTGAAGACATTTCTTGAGAAGCTAACTCTGCAGACATTCGGATCTGAAGTCCTCTGAGAAATTCGGAACGGAGAAGACTGAAGTTCGGAGCGGAGAAAACTGTGGTTCGGAACGACCTTAAAACAGAGGGGCAGAGCTTCACCACGCGAAAGCTTTGAGATCGATGTGGGACAAGAAATTTGGGTCCTCTTTATATAGGCAACGAGATGACGGTTCACATTCCATAGTTGATCTAACGGTTGGAATGAGCTGCGATCAGATCTGACGGTTGAAAGCTTGAATCCGATCTTTTTGAGGTTTTATTAAAACAAAGATTTAAGAAAACTATAATCCGAAAACATAATACAAGAAAATTCCAGCAAGTAAAATATGATTACGAAAACTTCAGTAAGGAAATCATACCTTTCAGATTAGCTTAGGAAAGTTATTCGTAATGGGTAATATAAAGATGACTACGAAAAACTCAATACGAAAAAGTAAATACGAAAAACTCAATACGAAAAAGTAAATATGAAAAAATCAATACGAAAAAGTAAATACGAGAAACTCAATAAGAAAAAGTAAATACGAGAAACTCAATACGAAAAAGTAAATACTAAAAAAAACTTGGTACGAAAATCTGGTTATGAAAGTACCAGTACGAAAGTTTTCCATTCCGGAAATTTTCAATACGAATACTTCCATTCCAGAAGTATTCTGTACGAAAATATCCATTCTGGAAAATGGTAGTTCCGGAAGTTTCATTCCGGAAATCTTCGTTCCGAAAAGTTTGAAAACAAATTTTGAAAAACTTTTTTAAACAACCAAATGTACTCCCCCTATGAAAATGAGTTTATTACTGTAAGGAGACTTTTTTAACAGAAAGTTACTTGAGAAAGATTACCTTACGGTTATCATTCCTAACTTCTGTTTAATATATTCAAATCTATCAGAAGGCAAAGATTTTGTGAATATATCAGCAAGCTGATCTTGTGTTCCGATAAATTGAAGAATAATATCTCCTTTGAGTGTGTGATCCCTAAGAAAGTGATGCCTAATATCTATGTGTTTTGCACGGGAGTGATGTGCAGGGTTCTTACATAGGGCAATGGCACTTGTGTTATCACACAAAATTTGAGTTTTAGTAAAACTCAATCCATAGTCTGTGAGTGTGTGTTGCATCCACAACACTTGTGCACAACAACTTCCAGCTGCTACATATTCAGCTTCAGCAGTGGAAAGTGCTACAGAATGTTTCTTCTTGCAGGACCAAGAAACTAATGAATCTCCTAAGAAATGACAAGTTCTAGATGTACCTTTTCTATCCATTCTAAATCCACTAAAGTCAGCATCAAAAAATCTTTTTAGAACAAAATCATTTCCAGAAGTATAAAATAATACTAGATCCATGGTTCCCTTAAGGTAACGAAAAATTCTTTTTACTGCCTTTAAGTGAGATTCCTTAGGATTGGATTGATATCTTGCACATAAGCATACTGAAAAAATTAAGTCTGGTCGACTAGCTGTTAAGTAAAGTAGACTTCCAATCATACCTCTAAAAGATGTTTGATTTACTGGTTTCCCAGCTTCGTCAATATCTAAAGAGTTTGAGGTACCAATTGGAGTACTTATACTTTTAGTGTTGTCATAACCATACTTTTTAAGAAGATCTTTAATATACTTATGTTGAGATATGTAGGTTCCTTCTGGTTTTTGAGAAATTTGAAAACCAAGAAAAAATGTTAACTCACCCATCATACTCATTTCAAACTCAGATTTCATTAGACTAGCAAAAGAGTCAGTCAGAGATTGCTGAGTTGAACCAAATATAATGTCATCAACATAAATTTGAACAATCAAAACATTTTTCTTATCTTTCTTTATAAAAAGGGTTGGATCTGCATTTCCCTTAACATAGTTATTTTGAAGCAAAAATCCAGTGAGTCTATCATACCATGCTCGTGGGGCTTGTTTAAGGCCATAAAAAGATTTGGTAAGTCTAAAAACATAATCAGGATGTTTTGTATCTTTAAAGCCAGGAGGTTGTTCAACAAAAACTTCCTCTTGAACATAACCGTTAAGAAAAGCACATTTCACATCCATTTGAAAAAGTTTGAAATTAATGAATGCTGCAAAGGCAAGTAGAATACGGATAGATTCAAGTCTAGCTACTGGAGCATAGGTTTCTTCATAGTCTATTCCTTCTTGCTGATTATAGCCTTTAGAAACAAGTCTAGCTTTATTTCTTACTATGACTCCATTTTCATCACATTTGTTTCTGAAAACCCATTTTACTCCAATAACAGAAGTTTCCTTAGGTCTTTCAACCAAGGTCCAGACTTTATTCCTTTCAAATTCATTTAGTTCATCTTTCATGGCTTTAATCCAATCATCATCACCTAAAGCTTCATCAGTGCTTTTAGGTTCTAATTGGGAAAGAAATACTAGATGTTCTACTTAATTTCTTAAGGAACTTCTAGTCCTTACAGGTTGATTTACATCACCAATGATACTATCACTGGGATGATTCTTAAGAAACACCTGATTTGGGTTTTGTAAAACCTGTTCATCAACATAGGGTAGAAAGTCTTCTGGGGTAAATGTTTCAGAAGTATCTTCTAGAACAATTTCCTTATCAGAAGGTTCTTCTATCAAAGGTTGACAATCAGTTTTTGAAAACACATCTGAAGATGTAAGTTGAGAAGGTTTAAAAACAAAAGGATCTGACTCATCAAATTTTACATGTACTGTTTCCTCAACAGTACAAGTGTTTTTATTAAAAACTCTATAAGCCTTAGAGGTTGTGGAATATCCTAAGAAAATTCCTTCATCAGACTTTGGTGCGAATTTATGTAGGTTATCTTTAGTATTCAAAATGAATACTTTGCAACCAAAAACCTTGAAGTAGGAAAGTCTAGGTTTTCTTCCATTCCATAACTCATAAGGAGTTTTATTAAGAAACAGTCTAATCAGAACTCTATTTATAGTATAACAAGAAGTACTTACAGCTTCAGCCCAGAAATGTCTAGCAATAGAATATTCACTCAACATGGTTCTAGTTATTTCTTGAATAATTCTATTTCTTCTTTCAACTACACCATTCTATTGAGGAGTTCTAGGTGCTGAAAAATTGTGAGTAATAACTTTCTTACTACAAAAAGTTTCAAAATCAGAATTTTGAAATTCTCCTCCATGATCACTATGAATAGTTTTCAATGGAAGGTTTTTCTCATTTTTAACTTGAGCTATAAAACTTTTGAAATAAGAAAAAGCTTCAAATTTCTTTTCTAGAAAATAGACCCAAGTAAATCTGGTGTAACCATCAACTAGAACAAACACATAGTATTTTCCTCCAATGCTTCCAGTTTGTGTTGGACCAAAAAGATCCATGTAAACTAACTGTAATGCATCGGTTGTTGAGACTTCACCGATTGACTTAAAACTAGATTTATGTTTCTTGCCATATTGACAAGGATCACAAACTTTAGAAGAATCAAATCTAAGCTCCGGTAGATCCTTAACAAGTTTCTTCTTAGAGAGTTTACATAGGTTCCTAAGATTACAGTGACCTAGTCTTCTATGCCATAACCAAGAATGATCTTCCATTGCACTTAGGCAAGGTAAATCTTGGCTCCTGAGGTCTTCTAAGTTTAAGGTGTAAACATTCTCTTGCCTATTGGCTGAGAGAATAAATTCTTCCTTGGAATTGTGAACTAAGCATTTATCATTCCTAAAATTCACAAGGTAACCTTCATCACATAACTGACTTATGCTAATGAGGTTGTGCTTAAGACCTTTAACAAAAAGAACATTTGAAATCAAGGTTTTACCTAAAAGAACAATATTGCCAATACCAACAATCTCTCCCTTAGCATTGTCTCCGAAAGTTACCTTTCCTCCTTTCGTTTTGATAATCTTTTCAAAAAAGCTTTTGTTACCAGTCATGTGCCGGGAACATCCACTATCCATGTACCATGTGTTGTTGCTGGTACTTTCTTTATTATCCTGAAATCAAGAAGAGAATTAGACTTTCGGAATCCAAACTTGTTTGGATCCGAGATTTCCAGACAATAAAATTTTAGGAACCCACATCATCTTAGAAAAGTAAGCTTTGTGAAATCCTAGAGATTGGGTTTTATTTAAGGAACAACTTTTTGCCCAGTGACCTCCACATTGACATTTGGTACAAAATGGGGCACTTTGAGGAACAAAATAATTGTTACTGAAAATAGGTTTTTCATGGGTATAACCAAATCCGGATTTATTTCTTAAAGGTCGTATTTGGGAATACATCTTATCAAAATTTTCCTTACCATGGGTAAAGTTTGATAAACACTTCTTTAAGGAAAAAATTTCGGACTTGAGTTTTACAACAAAGTTTTTATCCTCAAAATCATTAGTTTTAGAACTAGAGTTAGGCTCGAGAATATTTTTCTTAGAAATTACTTTTTCTAATTCTTTAAAAAGTTTATTCTTCTCAGAACTTACTTCCTCAAGATTTTTTGAAATACTTTCAAAATCAGAATTTTTCTTATCAAGATATTTAGAAAGATCTGATATCTCTTTAGTAAGAATAGAATTCCTAGAGTTTGCCTTATCAAGTTTCTTAATGAGTTTGGAATTCTCAATCTCAAGAAGTTCAGCAAACCTAGAGACTTCTTCATAAGTAGGTAAAGTATTTTCCTCATCAGAAGATGATTCTTCATCAGAAGAGTTATAATATTTACTATCATTAGAATTTAAAGAAACATTGGTCAATGATTCAGCATTTCTTACCTTAGCCATAAGACAACGATTATCAATAGGTAATCTGGCTATAAGACCAAGATTCTTCTGTCCTGAAGATTCATAATCAGAAGATTCATCTGAAGAGTCACCACCACTGGCACTCCAGGTGTCATTAGCTTTCAGAACTTTCTTAGCTTTGGCTTTATAATACTTCTTTCTGTTCCTGTCTGAATGTTTTTCCTTCCTTTATTTCTTTTTGAGCATAGGGCAATCTGGTCTAATATGTCCAGCTCTTTTACATTCATAACAAGTAACTTCTCCATCTTTCTTATCTTTTCTATCCTTCTTCTTATACTTGGATTGAAAATTTCTCTGACCAGCTATCTTGTTCATCCTTCGAGCAAGATTGGCTAATTCATTTTCTGAGACTTCACTCTCACTAGATTCGGATTGGAAAATAACTTTCTTAGACTTGGATCTGGTTACTCTTTCAGGAGTCTTAGCTTTCATCTGATTTGAAGTTGTAGTAAAAGCAACAGTACCATTTCCATTCTTCTTCTTGATGTTGTCAGCATCTCTCTTCATTCTTGTTTCATGTTGTAGAAGAGTTCCAAAAAGCTCATCAAGAGTAATTTGAGTAACCTTCCTATTGTCATCTATAGCTGTTCTCTTGGATTCCCACTCATTGGGCATAATGTCAATTATCTTGTCCACAAGAGCTTCATCATCTAAACCTTTCTCTCCCATAGTTTGTAGACTGTTGACGATAGTCATAAATCTTTGTTGAACTTTACAGATAGGTTCTCCATAAGGAAAATTGAAGCCATGATATTCAGATCTAAGCATAGCTCTTCTAGTCTCAATCACCATAGAAGTCCCAAAGTGTGTAACCTCTAACTTCTTCCATATACAATTAGCTGCTTCACAAGAAGAAATTTGGCTATATATATTTCTAGTCATTGAACATAATAAAGTATTGCGTACCTTATAGTTGAGTTGATATTCTTGCTTTTCCTGGTTAGTGAAAGATCTGAATTCCTTGTCAGGAATTTTATAATCACCAGTAAGCATGACAAAGTTGTCTACTCCGGTATTAATAACAAAAGTCTTCATACGATCTCTCCAGTATTCATAGTAATTACCATCGAAGATTGGTGTCCTTGTAGGATTCAGATTGTCAATCAAACCAACATTAATTCCTGCCATACTAAAAATAACTTTGCACACAAACTTGTTAGTAGCAAAGATTCGTAATAACAAAGTTCGGAATGAGAAAAGTTCGGAATGGATAAATCAGAATGACAAAGTTCGGAATGGAAAAGTGAGCATGAAAAACTTGTATGTGAGTACGAGTATTTCAGTAACCTGGCTCTGATACCAAATGTAAGATTGGTATAGAGTTAGAGGTTTCCAACCTCTGATACCAATTTTAGGATCGAAATAGAATATGAGATGCTCAATATACAAGAGGGGGGGTGAATTGTATACTTTAAAAATTCCTTTGGAACCTTTAAAGTTAGTTAAGAATAACTATGGTTTCCTTAAGAAAAGGAAAGGGCTAAGTTTAACAAAGTTAAACTAAGTAAATTCACAACACCTCTAACACCGAACTCAACTTGGAAAGAGATTCCAAAAGTAGGTTCCGGAAATATGGTTCCGGAGATTGAAACTTAACAAATAATTACAATATGAGATTCTACCTTAAAGCGTATAGAATCTAAATGAATCAGAGTAAGTAAAGAAGTATAAGAAAGTTATACTTTCCTTATATTACAAAATGCAGTGGAATAAGAACAAGTAGTAAAACTACTAGTAACAAGATATAAGTCTTTTAACCCAAAGAGAAGTGTATCCAACAACCTTGGATAAAGGTCCCTTGATTTATACTTTCAAGCAAGTCTGTCTTACCCACACCAGGGTAAGCCCTCGATACGAAGATCGGAGTCTCTGTCTTGCTATCCCCGCAAGCCCTCAACTTCAAGGTAGTTGGCAACCTCTGTCCTCCTCAGCAAGGAAGCCCTCGAACTTTAAGGTAGTCGGCACCTCTGTCTTCCTATCCCCGGAAGCCCTCGAATGTAATCACCAACATTCGGAGTCGCACGAAGCTTTGAGAGTTAATAAGAGACTCTCTCTCTAGAATTCACTTCGACAGCATGTATGCACAACACCAAGTTGTTCATCTGTCATCAGAATTCATCAGCATCGAGCTCTTTCAAATGAGCTCTTATTTATAGGTAAGGTCGGCTCCTTCTCCAACGGTCATATTTTCCTTAAAGATCGGAGGGACCTGTACACGTGTCACTTAGACAACGGTTAGTTTATAACAAAACAGACGACTTCGTTTTATAACAAATTAAGTGTAACAGAATGTAAGACATCGTTTTAAAAATCTAACAAAAAGGTTCGGGATGAACACTTCAGAGTGAAGGTTCGGAGTGTAATGAAAATAATAAAGAGTAGACAAAATATAGAAATGTAAGCAAAATAAATGTTCGGAGTCTAACAAAGATATTTTTCAGAGTCTGAATTAATTCAGAGTGTATAAAACAAAGATACTCAAATTCTGTTTAATAGGTGAATTCGGAATGAGAATTCGGAATAGGAATTCTTCATCAGAATTCGTAATGAGAATTCATCATCAGGATTCGTAATGAGAATTCATAACCAGAATTCGTAATGAGAATTCTTTATTAGAATTCGTAATGGGAATTCAGAATGAGATTTCTTCATTAGAATTCGTAATGAGAATTCTTCATTAGAATTCGTAATGAGAATTCTTCTTCAGAACTCGTATCCTGAACCTGGAATAGAACTTAGTCAGAGTTCATATCCGGAATTCAGAATGAGACTTCCTTATAGTTCTTATCCAGAATCCGAATCCTAAAACAGAATGCTTTATATCAAAGTTTCAATGATTCCGAGAAAATGAATCTGAATCTCATACTTAAGAAAAATATGGATGAAAATATGATAAGGATAATTTTTCTTATAAAAGCGATTTTCCTTAAGAAAGCATTTTTCCTTATAAAAGCAATTTTCCTTATAAAAGCAATTTTCCTTAAGATAAGATGTTTGTGATTTTCAAAAACAAGAAGGAATGGAAAAGTCATAAGGAAAACCTTATTGACTCAACAATTCATTCAATTTTTATACAGTTGTGTAGAGACCCGAAGCCTGACATACATTGACATTACATTACTTTTGCGGAATACTTAGTACATAACAAAAACACACACACAAGGATCATAATAGTTTAGTGTCTTTGGAAACTCGGAATATAATCTTCTAATCCTGGTGAAAGATCTTCAACATCTCCCATAAAGATCTTCCTTTTTTTATACCTAAAACCATTATTTATATCCTGGGGAAAAGAAAACATAAAAGGGTGAGCTCAAATTCTCAGTAAGGGTAAACAAAATAAATATCAATCACATCATATACATAAGAACATAGCTTTTGGAAATCTTAACCTGCAAAAGAGCTCATAATATCATAACATGGGATAAATCATAGAAGTGAAATGTAATCACAATAATCATAACTTAAAACATGAAACTTTGTGGCATACACACATAATCATAGAGAATCATTCCTTGTTAGTCAAGACTCATTGCCAAGACTATCTTAGTGGACAAAGTCCCTTTCTGAACCGAGTCACCCTCGTTCCAGTCCTGTTTCACTGAACCGGTATAACCTACCATTCCAGCCATGTCTATCTCATGAGATATAAAATCTTTACCCAATGCATTGGAGGGAGATATAGGTCCCACCAATCTCATAATTATACCATTCATATGTGTGCCACAAAATCATAAACCATACATCATAACATAACCCATGTAATAAAAATGGGATTCTTAAACAACATGACATCATAAAACAATTCATAGAAGATAAGGGAATTCATAAAAATATTTCCATCACAACATAATCAAATCCATGTAATAATAGGGATAGAAACAGAACCCTATATTATCTTATATGGAAAATAATTTTGATAAAACAATTGAACTTCATTCTTGAGGAAAATATCCTTTCTTCTTCAAAAACACTTTTCCTTTCTTAACATGTCATACAACTTTAAACTAAAATAAGTTGATTAAAAATAAACTTGAAAACTTTTAAATAAATCTTCTTGGAAATAATGTTTTAAAACTCCATTCATGCCGTATAAGTTAAAAAAAACATTCTTCTCGTACTTTTGTCAGAAAAGTCAAGAAAGTACCTCGTACAAAAAACGACAAAAGATTCCTTTCATATCCTTTACTAAAAATTTACCGAAGGGTAAAATTGAATATAAACTATTTTATAAGGATATAAATATTACATATTGAGGAAACATGGATGTGGATGATAAAATACACCCCAGTAAATGCCAAAGTATAAACAATCTCAGATAAAAATGAGATTGTGATATTTCCCTTACCTTAGGTCCGATTTGCTTCGTAAGTGTCCGAACCTCATGTATAATGATTTAAATAATGTCATTGACTTATTACAGAATCATATTCATTGTTATGATATCATGTATGGTTCACTTATGACATTATATTACCCGTTCTTTTGTAAATTCCATGTTAAAGAGCGTTTTGGGTAAAATTGTTTCATTTGTCGTCCGTGTTTTGACTTGTAATTATTCATATGATTACTTAGATAATGATTACTTAATTCCAGAATATAAAACATGATATATATATATATATATATTCATAATATACATATATATAATAAATCAGTAAATGGAAAGAAATACACCGTTCATGGAGACGGTAGTCCGTACGTACACATGAATGCTGTTTTCATTTCCTTATTGAATTGAATGGAATTAAGTAGATGACATACATATAAATATAAATAAATATAGTACCATTATTATGTCATATATTTCATTAGTAATTATTATATATACTTTATAATCATTCATGAATGGTTAATCATTGAGAATGAATCTCATCGCGTCGTGGAGACGGTAGTCTGTACGTACGCACGAGTGATGATATCGTTCCCATGGTCGTGGAATTTTGTTGAAGTGTCTGTATACTATTTCAGTATCAATATCACTTTATAATAATCATATATAGTTACTCATTACACCATTATACCCATCTAATTAAGGTGGTGGCGGAAAATAGATTACACCACAGCGTGGAGACGGTATTCCGTACATACGCACGCGCGGTGATTTCCTTTTTCCGTAGGATGGATAGAAGGTTAATTAGAGTTGTTTCATATTTATAATAACATATCAGTATGTAATTAATACTGATGTTATTACTTTATCATGAAAAAACTAAAGAAGAAGAAGTTGAAGAAGAAAGAAATTGAAAAGATCGGTAATGGATATTACCTCTTCTTTGAAACGCCTCTTTGAATCCTCCACATAGGGAACTAAGATTGGTCTTTGAAGAAGACCAGGACCTCTAGGATTATTCTAGGGAAGTGGAGAAGGTATTTTGGCAGGGGTTGGATGAGTTTGAGTGCTCAAATTGGTGTGAGGAGGAGGGGGAGGAGGTGCCCTTTTATAAGGGAGGAGAGGGGCACCTTAGGAATATCTCAAAATATTATTTTATATTAAAGTCAAAATAGGTTTATAATGGTTCCAAAGGATCTTATTTCGAAGCTAAAGTGTGGATGGGTCGAAATACTATCAACCAATAGGATTTGGATAAGTTTAGGTTATTATTTTAACCTTATCAATTAGATTTAACTCTAAGTTAAATAATTTAACTTTTACCATGTCTTTTTGTTTTCTTACACTATATGGTTAATACACTTACTATAACATGACAAACGAACCCCAAATTGTTTATTATTAATATATATATCCTTATCTAAGTAATTTGGCCGAACCTTAGATTTTTATGAAAAAAATAACAATTAATAATATAATATTTGATTTAAAAACTATTTTGTGTCAATTTTGACACTATTTGATATATGATTTTTGTGAAAGTCATAACAGAATTATATTTTCGAACCAAGTTGATTAAATAAACACTAATATATCATAGTAACCTATAAAATTAGTGGGATTCATAAAAAGTCTCAAATTACATTTAATTTGGTGTTTATAACATCAATTCTGTCAATATTTCATTAATAAGATAATTACTGCATCATCATTGTGTCATAAATAAATTAACTAATTTAATGTCTAAAAATTATAAATAAAATACCATTATGTATTAAATCGTTTTATCTTTCTAATGAATATTTATAATCGAATTTATCTTATGTATAACCCTATATTAAAAATGTTTTAGTAAATAAACTTTGATTTTAACTCTTTTAACTCTTCTTTGAATTAAATAATAATAAATGTCCTAATCTAATCCAAGTGGGCCTAAATGATAATATTTTACACTTAAGGTTTTTTTGGTCGAGATACACTTGTCCAATAGAATTAGGACATGTGTTAGGGTAATATTAATATCATTCATACCCTTAATTACCCTATTTACTTTTAACCGTGGTAAATAAAAGTAAAAAGTTACTATTCACCAAAAATTATTTTCATCTCATTGAACCACATTTTACTTACTGACATCAACCGTGTCTCTCATATTTTCGAAATTCCATTCACAGAAGCGGTAAAATTAAGTTTTATGCAAAATTCAGTTTTTAACCTACCACTTAGTAGTTTCACTATTCATCAAAAATTGATGTTTTTCAGAACAATGCCAAAATTTCATCCTAAGATATATTTCATATTCCAAATTCAAAAATGAAGTCTATTTTACCAAATTCATAACATATAAGTTGCATTAATTAATTTTATAATTAAATCCCGCTGTTAAAACAAATAGCGTGTTTTTAAGAAACAATATCTATTAAAAGATTGACACTTGTTTATGTCTGGTTTAAATGTGAAATTACATCCAATGACCAACATTGTATTAAATTGTAAAAATATATTCTAAATATACTTTAAAACCACTAAAATTAATAATTTATCACTATTAATTATTTTGATTAAAAAAGTTGTTTTTAATTATAATTTAGTAATTTTCACTATTCATCAGAATATGAAAGTTATCCGAAAAGTACCAAAATTTCACCCTAAGCTAATTTCTATATTACGAATCCAAAAATAAAGTCCATTTTGAAAAATAAAATTTACAAAATTTCAAAAAGTGGTTATTAATATTCATAACGGCTAGTTATAATAACATTTTAATAACATATCGTTGTTTAGTGAAACTCGGTATTGCGTACTACACACGCTATCGAGGAAGGTCGCGATTGCGTGTAATGCAAGGCAAATCAAGGATGCATGTTGTGCAAGCTCCTTTTGGTGTAGCGTACAACACAAGACATTAGTGAAATTAAAAAGAATATTTTTCATAAAATTTCGGGGTGTTACATTCTACCCCCCTTAAAATGAATTTCGCCCTCGAAATTCGTCGGGGTTATAAATGGTTTACTATTCGAAAGTTTCTTTAATAGAAACCCACATCGTAAAAAAAGAATACTAAAACTTGGATTTAAAAACTAAAGTATGAAATGTAATGATTACCCAAATAAACTAATCACTGGGTTTACACATAGGTGAAAATATGGATATGGAAGAGAAATCTAACCATCATGTTCTGATGGAGAGTGGTAGAGAACATGGCTATGGAAAATCCATTAATCACAAATCCATATATTTGTGATGATATAAGGTACCATCTGATTCATCAGGTATAAGATCACTAGGACATCATTTTTGGTTTTCAAGACCATTTCCCTAAAGTTGAAAATTTGCTTAGAATAAATACTTACATTATTTTAGTACAATGTCTCTGTTGTTCGTGCCTTGAAAAATTTCCAATTCATATCTTAAATAAATGAAGTTGAATTTGTTATTCGTGAAGTGTTAGCAGATCATGTGATAGAATGACGGGTCATTCCATCTGTCTCAAACAAAAGGTTAGCAAAAATTATATACATAAGTCGATCTATAGTGAGATTAATCATATATGGTTCCTAAAATGGACTTATACTTCATATATCATACTGCTTAATATAATAAAACTAGTTTCTACTAAACAGGGACTTCCTGTAGGCCAGTGGTAAGCGATAAAGGCCCGTCGCACTTCGGTTGTGGGTTCGATTCCCACAACCTTGTCCGAAGCGATGGGATGTCTCCCATCCTGCAGGTTGTCCTTTTTCTAAAACTACATTACTATAACATCCCATCAATAATATCGAAAAAAAACTTCTATTCTTAAACAATACTCACTTATGTCCAACACAATCCATTTTAATCTTTAGGCTTATCCATAATACTGCAGTCCACTCTCATAACATAGTGAAAATGATTACCAGAGATTTAATACCATCGTTGATCCCCATATATCATAAGATATGTTTTTTTGGTCACATTCCAAACATTCAAAGGCCTTAATCATATATTCTCTTGAATACCCATCGAACCTTAGTGAAAACATGAATGCAGTTAAAAGTTAACACTTTCCACATACCAAAATCCTCAGAATTCTATATACTCAAACCATGATATCACTTAGTCGTTATATCAATCATGAGCTCATGAATACTGTTAAACATTTCATTTTCTCGTTTTCCCTTCATTATGCGCATAATATCTCAATCACTTTGAATACCACATTAGACCAATACATAAATATTCCAATAATCCATGATACAACATTATTTTGAAATCCCATTACATAAACACTTAATCATTCCACTACATCGTTGTCATATTGAACATCGCCAATAGTGATCGCATGTGACTTCCCTTTGTCCTTTGCCTTGAGTGGTTTCTCATGTTGATCATCACTAACCCTTGGATTAGGGCATTTATTAGCATAATGCCCCATTTCCTTGCACTTGAAGCATTGAAGTGTTGGTGGTGCGTTCTCTGCAGTGTTTGCTTTATTCACATCATTAGAATCCCTTTTTCCATTACTTCGACACTTAGCTGCTCGATGACCTTCTTTTCCACACTTAAAACATTTTCTAGTCCCTTTAAGACAATCTCCACCATGCTTCTTTCCACACTTTGTGCATAAGGAAACATTCATCTTCTTTTCACCATTATTCTGAGATTTCTCCTTGAACTCCATCTTTCGTTTCTTTTCAAAACCATGAGATGGATATGTAACACCAACTTCCATTTATACCTTCATAGCACAACGCACAATTTCTTCATAGCTACTGAAGTCTCGTATAGCTAATGCCCTTCGAAGACTTGGTTTTAAACCACTGAAAAATCGATCAACTTTACTTTCAGGTTGGATGATAATGCCATATTCATACCTTGCAAGTCTTGTAAAATTCGCTTCGTATATACCAACAGATTCATCATCCTTTTTCTTTAGTTCAAAAAACTCTTTCTCCATCTTTTTTCGAAGAATACGAGGGAAATACTTACTGAAAAACAAGTTCTTGAACTCGTCCCATTCCATGGACTCAATTTCATCTCTTTGCCTCGTATTCTTGATAAGATTCCACCATTGATCAGCTTCACCTTCCAAACGATATACTGCTAAGATGACTTTATCATGTTCAGAACATTGAAGAACTGAAAATATCTTTTCAGTGGTACTGATCCATTGTTCAGCAACAAGTGGATCGGAAGACCCACTGAAAGAAGGTGGACGTTGCCTCATGAAGGACTCAATAGAATATTGTTCCCTTCTCTGCTCATTTGGAAGTCCAGAATGATTCATAACTTGTGTAAGTATAGCAATAAGATTTTCCACTCCATCTCCCATAACATTTGTTTGTTCAGGAGGACAATCATTGCATTGTCCATTGCATTGATCAACACGGTTCCTTCGTGTTCCAGCCATCGTCTAAAACCCAAAAAGAATAGTGTGAGAGGAAAAAATCATGCTAGGGAAAACAACATAATAAAGGGGGAGTACCTTCAATATCTAACATCTTAGGTTTAATTTTATGATCGTTAGCGTAATTCTAGTACTATAACCTATACGTATACTTAACCTTAGGGACATCCCTAGACATACCTTAGAAATATCTCTAGGGATCTCACTAACGTTTTCGCATCCTAGTTTCCAAAGTTTGACTAAACCTTTCCTCTGATACCAACTGTAGAGACCCGAAGCCTGACATACATTGACATTACATTACTTTTGAGGAATACTTAGTACATAACAAAAACACACACACAAGGATCGTAATAGTTTAGTGTCTTTGGAAACTCGGAATATAATCTTCTAATCCTGGTGAAATATCTTCAACATCTTCCATAAAGATCTTCCTTTTTTTTATACCTAAAACCATTATTTATATCCTGGGGAAAAGAAAACATAAAAGTGTGAGCTCAAATTCTCAGTAAGGGTAAACAAAAGAAATATCAATCACATCATATACATAAGAACACAGCTTTTGGAAATCTTAACCTGCAAAAGAGCTCATAATATCATAACATGGGATAAATCATAGAAGTGAAATGTAATCCCAATAATCATAACTTAAAACATGAAACTTTGTGGCATACACACATAATCATAGAGAATCATTCCTTGTTAGTCAAGACTCATTGACAAGACTATCTTAGTGGACAAAGTCCCTTTCTGAACCGAGTCACCCTCGTTCCAGTCCTGTTTCATTGAACCGGTATAACCTACCGTTCCAGCCATGTCTATCTCATGAGATATAAAATCTTTACCCAATGCATTGGAGGGAGATATAAGTCCCACCCATCTCATAATTATACCATTCATATGTGTGCCACAAAATCATAAACCATACATCATAGCATAACCCATGTAATAAAAATGGGATTCTTAAACAACATGACATCATAAAACAATTCATATAAGATAAGGGAATTCATAAAAATATTTCCATCACAACATAATCAAATCCATGTAATAATAGGTATAGAAACAGAACCCTATATTATCTTATATGGAAAATAATTTTGATAAAACAATTGAACTTCATTCTTGAGGAAAATATCCTTTCTTCTTCAAAAACACTTTTCCTTTCTTAACATGTCATACAACTTTAAACTAAAAGAAGTTGATTAAAAATAAACTTGAAAACTTGTAAAGGAAGCTTCTTGGAAATAAAGTTTTAAAACTCCATTCATGCCGTATAAGTTAAAAAAACATTCTTCTCGTACTTTTGTCGGAAAAGTCAAGAAAGTACCTCGTACGAAAAACGACAAAAGATTCCTTTTATATCCTTTACTAAAAATTTACCGAAGGGTAAAATTGAATATAAACTATTGTATAAAGATATAAATATTACATATTGAGGAAACATGTATGTGGATGATAAAATACACCCCAGTAAATGCCAAAGTATAAACAACCTCGGATAAAAATGAGATTGTGATATTTCCCTTACCTTAGGTCCGATTTGCTTCGTAAGTGTCCGAAACTCCTGTATAATGATTTAAATAATGTCATTGACTTATTACAGAATCATATTCATTGTTATGATATCATATATGGTTCACTTATGACATTATATTACCAATTCTTTTGTAAATTCCATGTTAAAGAGCGTTTTGGGTAAAATTGTTTCATTTATCATCCGTGTTTTGACTTGTAATTATTCATATGATTACTTAGATCATGATTACTTAATTACAGAATATAAAACATGATTTTTATATATATATATTCATAATATACATATATATAATAAATCAGTAAATGGAAAGAAATACACCATTCATGGAGACAGTAGTCCGTACGTACGCATGGACGCTGTTTTCGATTCCTTATTGAATTGAATGGAATTAAGTAGATGAAGTACATATAAATATAAATAAATCCAGTGTCATTATTATGTCATATATTTCATTAGTACTTATTAAATATACTTTATAATCATTCATGAATGGTTAATCATTGAGAATGAATCTCATCGCGTCGTGGAGACGGTAGTCCGTACGTACGCACGAGCGATGATATCGTTCCCATGGTCGTGGAATTGTGTTGAAGTGTCTGTATACTATTTCAGTATCAATATAAATTTATAATAATCATATATAGTTACTCATTACACCATTATACCCATCCAATTAAGGTGGGGGCGGAAAATAGATTACACCACGGCGTGGAGACGGTATTCTGTACGTACGCACGCGCGGTGATTTCCTTTTTCCGTAGGATGGATAGAAGGTTAATTAGAGTTGTTTCATATTTATAATAACATATCAGTATGTAATTAATACTGATGATATTACTTTATCATGAAACAACTAAAGAAGAAGAAGTTGAAGAAGAAAGAAATTGAAAAGATCGGTAATGGATATTACCTCTTCTTTAAAACGCCTCTTTGAATCCTCCACTTAGGGAACTAAGATTGGTCTTTGAAGAATACCAGGACCTCTAGGATTATTCTAGGGAAGTGGAGAAGGGATTTTGGAAGGGGTTGGCCGAGCTTGAGTGCTCAAATTGGTGTGAGGAGGAGGGGGAGGAGGTGCCCTTTTATAAGGGAGGAGAGGGGCACCTTAGGAATATCTCAAAATATTATTTTATATTAAAGTCAAAATCGGTTTATAATGGTTCCAAAGGGTCTTATTTCGAAGCTAAAGTGGGGATGGGTCAAAATCCTATCAACCAATAGGATTTGGACAAGTTTAGGTTATTATTTTAACCTTATCAATTATATTTAACTCTAAGTTAAATAATTTAACTTTTACCGTGTCTTTTTGTTTTCTTACACTATATGGTTAATACACTTACTATAACATGCCAAACGAACCCCAAATTGTTTATTATTAATATATATATCCTTATATAAGTAATTTGGCCGAACCTTAGATTTTTAGGAATAAAATAACAATTAATAATATAATATTTGATTTAAAAACTATTTTGTGTCAATTTTGACACTATTTGATATATGATTTTTGTGAAAGTCATAAAAGAATTATATTTTCGAACCAAGTTGATTAAATCAACAATAATATATCATAGTAACCTAGAAAATTAGTGGGATTCATAAAAAGTCTCAAATTACATTTAATTTGGTGTTTATAACATCAATTCTGTCAATATTTCATTAATAAGATAATTACTGCATCATCATTGTTTCATAAATAAATTAAATTATTTAATGTCTAAAAATTATAAATAAAATACAATTATGTAGGAAATCGTTTTAGATTTCTAATGAATATTTATAATAGAATTTATCTTATTTATAACCCTATATTAAAAATGTTTTAGTAAATAAACTTTGATTTTAACTCTTTTAACTCTTCTTTAAATTAAATAATAATAAATGTCCTAATCTAATCCAAGTGGGCCTAAATGATAATATTTTACACTTAAGGTTGTTTTTGGTCGAGATACACTTGTCCAATAGAATTAGGACATGTGTTAGGGTAATATTAATATCATTCTTACCCTTAATTACCCTATTTACTTTTAACCGTGGTAAATAAAAGTAAAAAGTTACTATTTACCAAAAATTATTTTCATCTCATTGAACCACATTTTACTTAATGACATCAACCGTGTGTCTCAGATTTTCGAAATTCCATTCACAGAAGCGGTAAAATTAAGTTTTATGCAAAATTCAGTTTTTAACCTACCACTTAGTAGTTTCACTATTGATCAAAAATTGATGTTTTTCAGAACAATGCCAAAATTTCATCCTAAGCTATATTTCATATTCCAAATTCAGAAATGAAGTATATTTTACCAAATTCATAACATATAAGTTGCATTAATTAATTTTAGAATTAAATCCCGCTGTTAAAACAAATAGCGTGTTTTTAAGAAACAATATCTATCAAAAGATTGACACTTGTTTATGTCTGGTTTAAATGTGAAATTACATCCAATGACCAACATTGTATTAAATTGTAAAAATATATTCCAAATATACTTTAAAACCACTCAAATTAATAATTTATCACTATTAATTATTTTGATTAAAAAGGTTGTTTTTAATTATAATTTAGTAATTTTCACTATTCATCAGAATATGAAAGTTATCCAAAAAGTACCAAAATTTCACCCTAAGCTAATTTCGATATTACGAATCCAAAAATAAAGTCCATTTTGAAAAATAAAATTTAAAAAATTTCAAAAAGTGGTTATTAATATTCATAACAGCTAGTTATAATAACATTTTAATAACATATCGTTGTTTAGTGAAACTCGGTATTGCGTACTACACACGCTATCGAGGAAGGTCGCGATTGCGTGTAATGAAAGGCAAATCAAGGATGCGTGTTGTGAAAGCTCCTTTTGGTGTAGCATACAACACAAGACATTAGTGAAATTAAAAAGAATATTTTTCATAAAATCTCGGGGGGTTACAAGTTGAATTCAAAAAATATGAACTAATTTGTGTCCATATACTTATTTTCCTTTCGTAATCCTAAGTGATTCACATAAAAGGTTCAATTTTTTATTATGGGAGTATGATTTGTTTAATTTAATATACTAAATTGTATTTCAAATTCATGTCATGTTATTTTATTAACCTATTTGTTGGTTTTTACCTCCTTCTTAGTTTAAATTTCATTAGATATTTTTTATAATGAAAATAAATCTTCCTTTAATCATTACCTTGCTTGTACCTTTCTTTAGCTTATAAAAAATTTGTTTTTTCACAAATAATATGTGGAAATTTCCAAACCCAATACAATATTTTACAACAAAAAAATCATGACATTGTTTATTTTTTTTAAATTCTATTTCTTACATTTTTCTATTTTTCTAAGAAATCCATCCCATATCTTTTGATTTTTCACTGTTACAAGGGATGCTATGTTTTATCTTAAAAATGTTGAAGACCAATAATTAATTTTACAAAAGCAGATATTGGCTATCTTTGTTGAGATTGTAATGACTCTAGTCGCCACAAAATGAAAATTATCTCATTCAAAACCGAGGTATTTATGAAATCTTGATGGCATATGTGTCCAATTTGAAAATCATTTTACATGCTCAAGTGTTTCTATCATTCATGAAAAATGTTCTTGTTGAGTTGAAAATTAAATTTACCTTATAAAACATTACAAAACTTGAAAAATTGTATATAGTACACATGACATGGATTTTTTTGATATTTTTGTATGCTTATTTCATAATGTTAAGATTATTTTTTTCATTCTACTCATACATTTTTTGGACACTTTCATTGTTTTTATGTGTGTTCAGATATGATGGGACTTTTTATAGTATATTCATGAATTGATAATATAGTAATTTCAAATATAAGGCCTATGAAAACCCATTGTGTGAGATGTATGCTTCTCTCAGTTTCAAATAATATCCCTCTTTTCTACATGCATCTCATATATTCTAAGAGAATTTTTTTCATCAACATCTTTGATTATTTTCATATGTATTATATAGAAAATTAAATTAATGATAATTATATTTTAGTTTTATACCTATATTTTTTAATATTTCATTTTTTATTACAAAATTATTTTCTTTTTACATTTAAATATATAAATCCATATAAATTTAATGGTTTTTTCAATATACAACCTATGGGATCCTATAATAATTATATTCAATGAAATTTCCTAACTTTTTTTCCATTAATAGTATCATGGATTTAGTGGAACATCAAGTGACAAAATTGGAGTTTGATCTCACAAGTTCACTTATCCTAACTATATTAACTATGGTGCTCATTTGTACTTTAAAATTTATTTATTTGTTTCCAATATGTTGAATAACATATTTACTAAGATACACATATGTAGTCTCATATGTAGAACTATTTTCTACACTCCTTCTTCTTATTTTTTTCTCTTATGTGGTAATTATATATTTCATCATGAATTATGAATTCTCTATGTTTGCATATAGTGTAGTTCAGAAAATTTCAAAAATGAATAACATTTTGAAACAAATTAAAAATTAATATATAATAAAAATATAGTAAATTTTTAAAAATCAATAAAATATATATCTAAATTTAATATGAATATATTAAAATATATTAATTTTTAAAAAACTCCCTTCTCTGGCCCATTTCTATGATGGTCTTCTAAAAATTGCTTTCATTGTGTTATTAATATTTCTAAACTTCTAAAAACCTATCAAACAATATGAAAATATTAATCCTTTACTGAATAAAGAAAAAAATCACTGATTCTCTATTTAATTAAGATAAACTCATAATTACATAACTTCTCAACACATATTCTTGAAACCATCTTTATGGATCATTCAATCCCCCACTAACACCTCCTTTACTTTTTCAAATTCAGTGTCTTAATGTTCATGAATGAAATCAAATTTGATAGTGAAAATAATTCCAACTTGTAGTATCCGTAGTTTTAGTTAAATATCCATTTATTCATGTATTTTGAGTTTATATAATACTTTAGTTTAGTTTCAAGAGGTTTTGAGGGGTTTTGGCATGTTTCAGAGGTTAGTCTAGAGGTGCACATTTTGTTGATGTTTAGTGGAAAACTATGCACTATATCAAGGAAAACTTGTAAGGGGGGATGGTGGAAACTAAGCAGGCACACATATATCTCATGGCTTGAAAAAACTGTGCTAGTGCCCCTGGTAAACCATGCTTCTTGAAATAGTAGAAAAAACAGGGTTGGAACACGGTCTGTATAACCATGTGATCAAACCGTGTAAGGTGTGGCCTTAAGACAATAACACTACATGGTTAGTGCATGGTTTTTCAAATTATGTGTCCTAACCATATGGTGTATAGTTAGACCTCTGAAATTATTGTATCTAATATGAATTATTCCATTTAAGCCTTGTTAATACCCTATTCTCTGAATAACCCAAATTCTTTTTTTCTCCATAGGATTGAAAGATGACCCCCTTCGATCTGAGAGTGATTATTATGTGGATCAAAGCATAGTGGAAGTTTGGATTCATTGGTAATTACTCATTCTTTCTTTTTCTTCCTAGATCCATACTTATTCAACCTATTGTAACCATAGATATAATCCATTGAGGATAAATCTATGTTGTGTGATGTGAATAATGATGAGATCTTATTGGATATAGTGAAGGGAATGTAGGTTGTGATCAGATTTTGAAGTTTTATAGTATCACTGTTAATTTTCACCAACTATTGGGAGGTAGGTGGATTCTCTCTCAACTCCATATGATTTTTAACTTTAAGGATTAGTTTTAATTAAATATATTTATTAAAATTGTGGTGAAATCCTTGTATGATTCTTTGTGTAAATCCCAATTGGCATTAGCTTTGGAAAATTGTGGAAAAAATTATTGGATTTCAGAAAACCCCTTTGTTTTAAAATTTTAAAATGTTTTTTGAGGTATAAATTTCTTTTTGATATTATTTAAATAAATAATGGTTTTTGGAATGTTTTTTACATGGATTTTGGCATAGACGGTTGGTGTGAGTTCATTTATATTAGAGGTGACCCTATAGAATGGGTGTGTTCCATTAGGGAACTTATTATTGGTCACATTCTGATGACTTTATTGATTAAAAAGAGACCGCTCATGAGTATGGAAGTGTCACCCGAGCATACATGTTGTGTGCATATACATGGTTATGGGTATTTGAAATTATTTTAAAAAGGTTTTGTAATTTTTTTATCATTTTTGTATAATTTTTTTATGGATTTGATATAGAATATTTTTAATTATTAGAACCATTTTATATATATTTTGTTTATTTTTTTGTCCTAGTGACACGAGTTAGGAAGTCACAGGGAAAATCCTACAAAGTTTTGACTTACCCTCTATTTGGGAACCGTTGTGCATTTTCAGATGTCATCTTTTAAGACATTGGTAAAGGAAAGGTATACCCGTTCTTTAGTTATGATTCTTGATATCATGGGCCTGGCTTATGGAGTTGGAGCATGTAATGGGTTGGGTGTTACTGGTTAATGTCACTTGAGAGCTTTGAATTTTTTGGTCTTTTAGTTATCTTCAAGTATAAATTTTGGTTGTTGCTTATAATCTGATATGTTTTATTAGTTTGTTATGTTTGGAGTTGTATTTTTTAATCACGCATCATATAGAGGTTTGGTGGGTTATAATTTATCTAGTTTGGATGTTTTATATTTCAAATGAATAATAATCCCCCAAATTTTATTGATGACCTTAGAATTTATTACTAGCCTTTGGTGTCTTGGGGATGTCACCTAAGGCCTATTATGACAATTTTCACTTATCAAGCCAATGATTAGGGGTTGGATGTTAGAAATCATGTCATATTTGGTTAGTCCATCTTATTTTGGAATAACTGGTGTAATTTTGGTTTTGGTACTGGAGTTAGAAATGGTTTTGTTCTATCTATTGGGATGGTAATAAGGATATATGATTGTCAAAACTTGAAATGTAGATCACAATAAGGCATTTCTAACCACATTGCGTTGAACTTCATGTTCCAGGATGTTTGGGCACATGAGTGTTTTGAGACACTTATAGGTGAGTTGTCACCTCATCATCACAGGTTTAGCTGATGAGAGTTGTGTGACATGAATTAATAGTAATACTTTCCAATAGGACTGAATTTTTCTTTCTAATTTTAATTTTTTATGAAATGGACCAAAAGTGTTGATTTTTTAAAATAGTGAAAATGGTTGATTTTGAAAGGCATGGTTGTAGTATTTTAAAAAATTGTTGAAATGTTGATGATGGATTAATTATAGAAAGCTATGTTGTGATATGTGTTAATGTTTCAAATTAAAATTACTAAGCCTTTGGATACTATTGAGTGATATTAATTGGAGTTTTTTTGTTATAGAGAATGACATTGGGTATGCGTCGTGGAAATAAATCGGAGGAAACTACTAAAAATATGGTTACACCTAAGCCACATGTGAACCAACAACTTGCCCAAAGTATTTTCTAGGTTTTTCAGTCCATGGATAAGGGTAATAGGAATGATGAACATTTGTAAGTGGACCATTTAGTTCAATTGTAAAAGATGAATCCTCCCATATTTTTGGGGGATTCCAAGTTGGAAAAGGAAGAAATCCGGTTGAATCAGATGAATCAAGTCTTAAATTTCTTTGGGATACCACTAAAGCTAAAAATAATTTGGAAATGTTTATGCTGGAGGATTTGGTATTCCAATGGTTTGAATTAGCAGTTCATGGTAAATTGGACCAAGGAATGACATGGGAGGATTTAGAAGAATTGTTTAGTAAGAAATTCTATCCTCACAACGTTCATATTTCTAGAACAATGAACTTATTCAATTTGAAGCAAATGAACCTCATAGTGATAGATTTTGAAACTAAATTTTTGAATTTAGTATGCTTTTCCGAATTAATTATCGCAAGTTCATCCTTAAAGGCACATATCTTTTAACTGAGTTGAGGAAAAATATTCACTCAAATATTTTCATACTTTTTATAAAAGTTTATATATAGATATTCCAAAGAGCGATGATGGAAGAAAGGGATATATCAGTAAAAAAGTTTGGAGGGAGCATGTTTATTACTACAGGAATAGGGTGGAACTCTAATACTGGGATAATTTGGAAGAGGGACACCTATATCCAGAGTGGTGGTACACCTCAGAATCAATATATGGGATTAGTAAACATTATTCCTTAACCAAAAAGTAAGTAGGGATGTTTTAAATGTGGTTATTTTGACAATATGAAGCGATATTGTATGAAACCACCTAGATCTTATCATGATTACAACTAGATGGGACATTTTCAATGATATTTTTATAATCATCCAAGGTCGGGTGCTAGAGAAACAACTCATGCTTCCCAAACAATGTATGATTTGACAAGATAAGTATAGTATAATAATTCTCATCATAAAAATTGAGTGATCTAATGTGATTATAGAAACCCCATGACTCCTCAACCAGTAAAATTTTAATAACATAATAAAGAGAAAAGTGTAGTGGGAAAGAAATTGTATGGAGCTGAGTAAGTAATCATGGATGATCAGTCTAGTCCTTCAATGGGGAGAGATAAAATTATTTCAAATTTCACCCTTATAAAAGAGTTTTTTTATATGGATGAATCCCACTTGTTTTTTTATTCTCATTTTGTTCATGACATAGGTTTTCATGTTGATATGATACCTTCTATATTGAAACTTCAAACTCCTATTGGTCGTAGTGATTTTAAAGAATTTATCTCTAAATAGTTTTCTATAAATATAGGTGGGGATATGTTTCTTTGCGATTTATTTGTACTTGAGATGGATTTTTGTGACTTGATTCTGGTTATGGATTAGTTAAAAACATTCAAGTTCCATATCAACTGTTATTACTAAAAGGTTTGTTTCACATTTATGGATGGAGTCGAGCATCTATTTAGAGAATATTTGGATGTAAAGGCAAGTAGAGAATATATTTTGACACTAGTGGTTGTAAGTTCTCTCCATTGAAACACATAAATAAAATTTTATCCTCAACATATACTCTGATTATTTTTTCTATTCTTCACTCTTTAATGATTTGTCTTGTGATTAATATTTTGAGTGATTTTTTTGGGTTTGTAAAAGTGTGAATATTGCATTTTAATTAATGATTTATTGAGCACTGAGGATTATATGACCGTCTATAACAATAATCATATTGTAAAATATTATTCCTCATCTAGGGATGTTACCATTGAGAAGTTAGATGAGATTATTAACTTTTCACTTTCACATTCAGTCCCATCAATCCAAAATCCCCTGAAATTGGAACTTAAACGACAGCCTCAAAACATAAATTATTCATATCTTGAGAATGTAAAGAAGATTCATGTCATATTTTCTAGTTTACTCCTTCATGAGAATGAATTTTTATTGATAGTCCTTTTAAGGGAGCATAAATATGAACTAACATGTACACTTGCAGACATTATCAGTATTACACTATCAATTTTCATGAATCTTATATTGTTAAACAATCAGGCTAAATTGGTGAGGCATGAACAATCCAGAATGAAAACAAACCTCCTTGATGATTTTAAAAATAATTTCACCAAATTATTGGTTGCTGGAATCTTTTAATACATTTATCATAGTCAATGTGTTAGTCAAGTGTAGTTAGTTCCTTAAAAAATGGGTCTAACTCTAATAAAAATTGAAAACAATGAATTGGTTCTAACCTATGTAAAGAATAGTTGGCGTGTCTTTATATACTATCATTGACTAAACCATCACACTAGAAAAGACCATTTCCTATTATCATTCATTAACCAGATTCTAGAGAGGCTAATAGGTAAGTCCAACTATTACTTTCTTGATGGGTATTCTGGATACTTTAAGATCCATATTTCCCTTGAAGATTATGAAAAAACAACATTTACTTGTCCCTTTGGCACAATTTCATATAGGAGTATACCATTTGGTCTATGGAATTCTCTAGGGACTTTCCAATTTTTCATGGTTATTATTATTTTTGGATTACCTAGAGAATTACATGGAAGTATGCATGGATTATTTAACTATATATGGTTCCTCTTTTGATTAGTGTTTGTGTAGTATTGGTTCTTTACTATGTCACTATATTGAAAATAATATTGTATTAAATTATGAGAAATTCCATTTCAGGGTTAGAAAAGTTATATTACTTAGACATGTCATTTTTGGGGATGGTATCCAAGTAGATAAATCAATAGTAGACATCATTTCTTCCCTACCATTTCCCCAAAATGTGTGGGATGTATGGTCTTCCTTAGGTCATGATGGATTTTATCATCATTTAATTCATGAATTTAGTAAAATTTTAATCCCCATCTCCCGTTTACTCCAAAAAAAGATTTTTTTATAAAGAATGTGTGGAAGCTTTTAACATATTGAAATGGAGTCTTACATCAACCCTAGTAATCCAACCACCTTGGTGAGATTTACCATTTGAGATCAGGTGTGATGACTCTTACTATGCAGTTGGGGAATTCTTATCAAAATGGGTCAACTAGGCTTCACATGTCATAACCTATACCTCACACACACTAGACCCTACCCCAGAAAACTACACTAAAACTAAAAAATAATTCCTTTCCGTTGTGTTTTACTTGGATAAATTTAGTTCATAAATTTTAGGGTCTAAAGTAATTGTGTTCTCAAACTATGAAACCCTCTAGTATCTCCTTAAGAAACTGGAAGACAAACCACATATCATTAGTTGGATACTCCTAATTCAAGAATTTAATATAGAAATTAGGGATAAAAAGGGAGAAAAGAATGTGGTGTGTATCCAAATTAGATGTATTTTCCCAATATTGGACCATTATACTAACTCATCCCTACCTGTTGGATAATTATTCCCTGATGAGTACCTTTGTGATGTAGTGGACCTTACCCATTGGTATGTGGATATTGTGAACCTTTTGGTATCATTTAGGGTCCCCATAGATTTTATCACTTCATAATACCAAATAATTAAGCATGATTCATGATGTTTCATTTGGGATGAACATTCTTTTAGAGAATTTATATTGACCAAGTTGTTTGTCAGTGTGTCCTTGCCCATAATTTCACCTCTGTTTTGAGCTTCTTCCACAATTTGGAATGTGGGGGACACTTTGTCTCTCGAAATAAAACTCAAAAGGTCGTTTTCTATGTACTTTATTTGATAACATTATTTTGATATTCTCACTGGTTTTGTAATTCATGCACAAGATGTCAATTCACAGGGAATATCTCAAAGAGGAATGAAATTCCCCCAAAAACCCATATAATTTATTGAGATATTCGATGCATGGGTCATTGAATTGATGGGGAATTTTAAAAATTCATTTGTATTTTTTACATCTTATTGGATGTTGACTATGTAACAAAATGGGTGGAATAAAAGGATACAAGGATCAATGACTCTCAAGTGGTTGTCAATTTTGTTAGATCTCAATTTTTTAATAGGTTTGGTTTTCCATGATTAATCCTTAGTAATCAGGGTTCAAATTTCTGTAATCAAAACATTAAAAACTTTCTCCATAAGTATGGGGTTATAAATAAAGTATATATTTTATATCACCCCCAAACTAATGAAAAAAATTTCAAATCAGGAAGTTAAGAAAATATTGGAAAAAACAGTACAACCCAATAGGAAAGATTGGAGTTTATGGTTGGATGATTCAATTTGATCATACTATACATCTTTTAAAACTCTAATAAAAATTTAACTGTATCATATTGTGTTTTAAAAGTGTTTTCACATCCCCATGGAGGTAGAGAACCATGCATATTCAGCAATTAAATAATGTAATATTAACCTCTTAGATATAGGTGATTATTAGAAGTTATAGATTCATGTGTAGGAAGAAATTTTAAGAAACTAGTATGATAACTCCTAGATCTATAAGGAGAGAAAAAAATCTTCCCATGACCTTATCATTTTTCATCATCAATTCCAAATTGGGAAGAAGGTTCTTCTTTATAATTAAAGGATGAAGTTATATCCAGGTAAGTTTTGTTGTCACTGGTTTGGACCATACACTAATACTAATGTCTATCCATTTTGTTTTATAAATGTTTATAATGAAAAAAACAAACGAAAAATCACTGTAAATGTATAGAGGCTGAATTACTTTCATGAAACCATTCCAAATTCCCTGGTGGAGGAACTCTATATTCACGAAGTAACTTACAAGGGACACCTATTAGGTTTTATCCTTCCTTCTCACATTCTCTTTTATTACAGTGAGGACACTAAACACTCTAAGTGTGATGGGATGGGTAAATTATTAGGTTAGTTATGATTATTTATAATCTTTATTCTTATTTTTCTCTTTTTCACTTGCTTCATTGTATTTTTACTTTTCCCCACCTTCATAAGTTTGTAAGTATTTTTATTATATTTCTTCTTTCTTATCTTTTTTGCTTATTACATAGTATTTTTTTACCCCCAACCCTTTATTGTAATACTCATTTTTATGCCCACCTAATCAATTAAATTACATAAAATTCATGATTAATTTATCTATTTCAAATTGTTTTAACATTTAAGGAAATTTTTTTTCACTAATAGTGTGACACCCCGAGTTTTTATGGACCTTTTTTTATCGAATAAATTAATTTTTCATTTATGTATTATGATACACTAATTAATATAGTAATTTCATATGGAACCAACTTAGATTATGCTACATGGACCATATAATGGGGGTACATTACACGCAACATCGACTTGGTGTATGTTACAGACAACACTCAGTTTCTAAAAAACATCATTTTATTATTAAAAACATTTAAACGAGATAATTATAACATATCTGTTAAACATAAAATTATGAATAGTAATAATTAATTTTAAATTTTTATATAATGTTTTTATATAAATAAAACATATTGATAATGTAAGATATAATTTTTCGTAAAGTCCTTATATGTTTAAAAATACAATTTTCTCAAATGAACTGTTTTTATTGTCCTTGTGTGAAAAATAATAAAATAAATTTTAGTAACAATTAGAAATTATTTTTATAAAATAATCTTAATTCATGAATTTATAATGTCTACATTATATTAGGGTCAATTTTTGGTATTTTTCTAAGAAACTTCATTTTTGGATGAATAGTGAAGATTACTAGATTTTAATTCAAAACTGTCTTTTTTTATAATTTATTTATATGGTTAAATTAGATTTTAATTTGTTTTAAAAGTTTAATTATATATTATGTTTATCAATCAATCCAATATAGGTTATTTTAATCAATTTAAATTTGAAATTGGGTATAAAAACATAGAAAACTTTTGAACGTTTTTACTTTAAAAACCCGTAGTGTCGTCCCAACTGCAGGATTATTTTTAAATTAATTTCTGCCACTTATGTGATTAGAATTTGAAAAAATGGATTCCATATTTAGAATTATAATAATTTATAATTTCTAATAAGTTCAACATAGTTTTTTATCAAAAAAATTAGTGAAAGTAATTTAAATTAATTACAATGATTAAGGTAAGATTAAGCTTAATAAGAGACTAAAAATTAATCTTAAGGGCCCAAACGACCTTGAAACTTGTCCAAGAGACATTATATGGCCATATTTTGACCCTATACTCCATTTTATCTACTTTGGTCCATTATTTTATGCACTTGTCAGTGGGAAAATGTGGGTGGAATTCCTTTTCCCAAAATTTATAAGAGTATAACTCCTCCAATATAAAATGACCTCCTCTCCTCCCACTTCCTCACAACTCTGAAACCACTTAGGATCACCACATATATATATATCCAATACACATTAAAAAATACTTACCTTAATCATATAAGCCTCAAATGTTTCATAAATCAATCCAAGGAATCCTTTTGGCACAATCCAAAATGAGTTACTTGATTAAGGGGAAACATCTTCTCTTAAGCTTCATTCTTTTATTTTATTTCTACACACCTACAATATATTTATTCCATGGTTGTATAAAAAAATTATCTTAAATATAATATGTTTTTATTCTAATTTTTATACCTACACTTTCACACACATCCATCTAATGGGTAATGAACATACTGTTTATGTGTACGGTGAACTACCTCCTCAAAAAACAATGATAGTTCATTTTTCCTTATTGCCTCTCATGGTGGAAATTATGATGGAAAATATATTTATATATGTTATATATTATATTTATTATCTATTTAATCTTATTTAATCATTTTAAAACCCATATCTTTATACTTTCCATTTGGTGTAAACATGATAATTTCGTTTGAGGAAGTGTGGACTACCACCCCCTCAAAGTGATGTGATTCGTTCACACACTACATGGAATGTATTAAGGATGCGTATACTGAACTTATATGATGTATTTGATATAATAATAATAATTTAATATTTATATATATACATATATATATACATATTTCATTTAACTTCTTTCTTTCAATAAGACAATAAAAATGGAAATATCATTCATGCAAATGTATGGATTACCGTCTCTATAGATGGTGTATTCCATTTCATACTTATATAATATATAGATTATTATAATACAAATATAATTAATATAAATGATATTTATATAATTATTTAAAATTTTCAAATCATTATATAAGTATAAGGACCAAAGATATGACAAATTAAGACACATGTAAAGAACAAAGCGAATATTAACCAAAGTGAAAACCTAACAAAGGATTTTTAACAAGCAAGTAATATTAGGTCATAAAAAACAATATATGGTATTATATATAATAATATAGTTATATAAATTATTTATGTTAAATTTATATTTATTATATAGGTGGTTTGATTGAGTATGATGAGAATCAAGACATAAGGTAAGGGGAATTTCAGCTCACTTTTTATTCCCATGAGATACAAGCCTTAGACACAACTCATTTATTTTATGTGGTTTATATACTAAACATGAATGTATTATATTATTATTATTATTAAATTTATGGGAATTTACATATCCATTCCATGATCTTTATTTCTTGGGGTTAATGTTTCAAAAGTTACCAAATCTGTAAGATAGTGTTGTCTCAAATTTCCTTCTTTGAGAGAGATGTTTTGTTATACACCAAAATTATTTTTATTGGTGTATATAATTTAATTTTAATTTTTATATAATTAATATACTTCTTTTAATGATAATTTAAGATTCATTTTATATCATTTTATTACATGGAGAGTGTGATCGAAATTTACCAAGTGGTAAGAGTTATTGAAGAAATATCATCATTTATCAAGATTGTTTATGATTATGATTTTATTGATGAAATATTATGATTCATATCTGAATAAAACTCTTTAGTTTAATTATAATATTATTATTCATGGTATCTTGATGTATTAGTACCATTTTTTCCACTCTTTGGTACTTAAAATAATTAAGAAAATGTTTTTAAGAAAAATCTGATTGTGTTTTCCTCTTCTATCAGAAATCTGTTTTATTTCAAAAACCATGTTTTTTAAAAAAAATTCAAATTATCCTTGAAGATAATTCTCAATTAAAAAAGGTTTTTTCATTTATCTTAAAATCTTCCTTTATAATTTTTCAAATCTATTTTCAAAGTAAAATGTTTTCAAAAAAAGTATGTTTTAAAAAGTGTTTTTCAATGTAGAAAGGATATTTTCCTCAATAAATGTTTTTAAAAGATATTTAAAAATTATTTTCCATATAAGATAACATCCAATAGTTTTAATCATTTCTTAATAGGAAAGTTATTCAATATTTCCATTCATATTATTTCTATGAATGGATTATGTTTTGATGGCATGATGTTTAGGAAACCCATTTCTATTTCACAGGTTATATGCTTTTGAAACCCACTTCATTTCATGGGTTATGTTTATAACGAAATTTTTATGAAACCTATATTTTTTATATGTTATGTTATGATTACATGGTTATAATAACCATTTCATTTCATGGGTTATGATATGATTATTTATTATCTTTTGGCACATGTATGTATGGTTTCTCTATGAGATGGGTGGGACCTATATCTCCCTCCAATACATTGGATAAAGTTTCATATCTCATGAGATAAATTAAGATGGTATTAGGAAAGAAACTTGACTACTAAAATGGCCATGAGAGTGAACCATGACTACTAATATGGTATGAGGAGTAAACTTACGCTACTACTATTTCCATGGGAGTGAACCATGACTACTAAGATGATATAGGGAGTAAATCCATACCACTAAGATGGTCTTGGAACCGATGCCTTGAATACTATGGAAATCATATTATGTGTTTATGTGTTTTCCAAAATTCCTTGTATTATTCCTATTTTATGATTTCATGTATTATTTTATTTATTTCCTTATGATTCATGTCTTACGAACTACTAAGATTTATGAAATAATTTGTGTTTATGATATTTGATATGCAAGGTATGATCTTCTATTTTCATGATCTTGTTCTCATACCCTTATTCTTCTTATTATGGTTATGTATATCCTTTTTCTTCCCTTACTGAGCATCTGATCTCAGCCATTTTTTTGTTTCCTTCTCTCAAGTTATGAAGATATGTATTATGTTTGATGTGTCTAAGAAGGGTGCTAGTCAAGAAAAACTTAGTGGGATATTATGTAGCTCATTTATGTACCTGTGTTTATATTTCCATGTTTCCAAAGGCACTAGACTATTATGGTCTTTGGGTGTCTATTTGTATAATGTTTTATGTATTCCACAAATATTATGTGATGTTAATGTATGAAAATTGAGGGTCTCTATAGTTGGTATTATAGCAAAGGTTTAGTTAAACTTTGGAAGCTAGGATGAGAAAACCTTATTAAGAACCCTAAGTACATGTATAAGGATAAGTTAAAGGATACATAAAAGTATAGGAAAATGTCCTAGAATTTTTTTAAGGATAAAGTGAGTGGTTTCCTTGAAATATATCCATGTATGTATAGTACAAGTAGATGTGGATAGGGAAAAAATATACCAAGGGGTAACAAATCCAACAAGATGTTTCTGGACTAACTCAGGGTAATCTGGTACACAAAAATGGACCTTCTTGCTCACCTAGTTTGACACCCCTGAGGGATATGCTTTGGGAATTCACAAACTCTTCACATACCATAATAAAAGATTTAAATGAAATTTGGATATGAATATCCTAGGATAAACCTAAGGTGTCATATATTAAGGAAGGTGTTATAATTTATACATCCTATAAGTGACTTTTCCTGATTATGTGGTTCAACAATATGATAATTATTTCCAAATATATTCTTTTTATTTTAGTAAATGGTTGGAACCCCAAGGAACCGTGTTAATGGTGATTGTGATGGACAATGCAATGATTTTCCTCCTAAGAAACCAAATGTTATGGGAGATGGAATTCAAAACCTCATAGCTATGATCACAAATATTTATCAAGCTATTAATCATGGTGGACTTACAAATGAGAAGAGGAGGGAACAACATTCTGTTGAGTCTTTCATGAGGTAATTTATACTTTCTTTCAAATGGTATTCTGATGAACATTTTTATAAATAATGGATCAGTAATACTAAAAATATATTCTCTATTCTATAGTGTTCGGAGCATGAGAAAGTTTTTCTAGATATTTATTGGTTAGAAGGTGAAGCAGACCAATGGTGGGATGAGTTAAAGAAATTATTTTTCAATAATTACATTCCTAAAATTCTTCATACCAAGATTGAGAAAGAGTCCCTTGATTTGAAGCAAAGGGATGATGAATCTGTTGGTACCTACGAGGATAATTTTATGGGACTTTTGAGGTACGCTTCAGGAATTATCATCCAACCCAAAAGTAATGTTGGTATGTTCTTTAGTGGCTTAAAGCCATATATCATAAGGTAATTGGACATAAGGTAATTTAGTATCTATAAAGATATTTTTTTTGTGAAATCAAGGTTGAAATGGAGTCTGGAGTCATGTATCAATCTCATTGTTTAGACAATAAAAGGAAGATGGAGTTTAAAGGAAAATCTAAAAACCATGTAGAGAAGAAGATGAGATTTCCTTTACTCTAAGTATGGGAAGAAGCATGGAGGAAATTTCCTTAAGGGGTATAATAAATTTTTTAACTATGGAAGGGAAGGACATATAGCATTTGATTGCTAAAGTGATGTGTAGAAGTTAACTAACAGTGTGAATGGAGAAAAAGTAGCACTGAATGCACCTCCCACAATTCTATTCTACAAGTGTAAGGAGAATATGAATTATGATAACTGGTGCCCAAACCTAAGGGTTGGTGTTGATAATCAGCATCAGTAACCTCTTAAGTCGAGGGAAAAGTGGAAATCTCCTGAAATCACTATTTCTGACAAGGGGTGTGATAACGACGTAGTGAGAGGTACACTTACCATCCACTCTAAAACTGCTAATGTCTTATTTGATTCTGGATCTACCCAATCTTTCATATCTAAATAGTTTTATAAGGGTGTTAAAATTCCACCAAAATGATTAGATGTGGAAATAACATTTCAAACCCCTAATGGTACTATGATTTTATCCCAAGTCTATGATTCCGATTTGGTTAATGTTTTTGGGAATGTGCTTCCTATAAATATTTTCATTCTTCCTTAAGTTGAATTTGATTTCATCTTAGGAATGGATTGGATTTCTCTTAATAAATATCACATAAATTGTTGATTAAGCAAATTTTGTTTGATATTTCAAACTCTCCTATGATCATACCTTAGTGTGATGATAATTATGAACTTCATGTGGAGATTACATCCAGTTTATGGGTCTTAATTCCCATTTATATAGGTTATTTATCTCAAATGTTTGGGGAAAAAATTAACAAAGATGATATTTTTATTGTATGAGAATTTTTTTGTCTTATTAGAAGAGTTGTCTAGACTTCCACCAAAATGTGAAGTTGAGTTTTCAATAGAACTCATACCTAGTTCCACACCAATTTCAAAGACTTATTTTAGAATAGACCTGATTAAGTTTCAAGAATTGAAGAAGCAACTCTAAGAAAACCTTGATAAGGGATTCATTCAGCCAAGTGTGTCACCTTGGGGTGAACCCATTATTTTTTTTGTGAAAAAGAAAGACAGATCAATGAAACTATGCATCGATTATCAAGAGTGGAACAAGATCACAATCAAGAACAAATATCCTCTTCCCTGTATTGATGACTTGTTTGATCAACTACGCAGAACTAAATAATTTTCCATGATTGACTTTCATTTTGGATATCATTAATTTAGGGTCAAGAAGGAGGATATTTTTAAGACAATATTCTGTAAAAATTATGGACACTATGAATATATAGTGATTCCTTTTGGTCTTACTAATTCCCTTATTAGATTCATGTATTTAATTAATAGAGTTTTTAGATATTACCTCAATCAATTTGTGGTAATATTTACAGATGATATTCTTATCAATTAAAAGATAACCTAAGAGCATGAAGGTCACTTGATAATTGTACTAAAGATCCTAAGGAAAGAGAAAATATATGAAAAATTTACAAAGTGTGAATTTTGGATTCAAAAGGTTTCATTTTTGGGTCACATAATCTCAAGATATGGTATATGAGTAGATCCATCAAAGATGGAGGCTATGAAATTATGGCCTAGACCAACCATGGTGACTGAGATCTTTAGTTTTCTTGGTTTAGCTTTATATTATTGATGGTTTGTGGATAATTTCTCATAACTATTTAATTATCTGACCAAGTTAAATCAGAAAGGTTTCAAGTTCCTCTGGACATATGAATGTGTGGAAAATTTCAAGGAACTGAAGGAAAGGTTAGTCAGTTCACCTATGCATACATTAACCTATAGTGGGGAAGGGTTTTTAATCTATAGAGACGAATACAAGAAGGGTTTGGGATTATTTCTTTTGCAGAATAACCTGTTTATCACCTATGACTTGTGTGAGTTTAAGATTCATGATCAAAATTACACAACTCATGATTTGGAGTTTGCATCGATACATTTTTCATTAAATATATGGATGCATTATCATTATGAAGATAAGTGTGATATATACATCGATCATAAAAATAAAAAATATATATTCACAAAGAAGGATTTGAACATGTACTATAGAACATAGTTAGAGTGGATAAAGGATTATGACTTCTCAATACATTACCACCATCTTAAAGCGAACAAGGTGACCAATGCTTTGAGTCAGAAGGATTATGCAAGATTATAAATGACGAGGATCACAAAAGATCCAATATTTCTGGATTTGAAAAGGATGGATCTAGAAATCCTAAAGGAAGGGGAAAATCCTGTCTTTATAAACGTAATGTTTTACTCTCTATCCATGTTAAGATTAAGTAGGTGAGGAAGGAAGATATAGAGATGAAAAAAAGTTTGAAATGTTCCTAAGTTTAACCTGGATCAGGATTGAATGATAAGGTTCAATAATCTTGTATGTGTTCCTTTCATACCAGATTAGATTAAGGAGCTATTTGGGGAAGATTATAGTTCTCTATTCTCTATTCACCCTAGAAGTACAAAGATTTATAAGGACTTGAAATACTACTTCTGGTGGGATGGAATGAAGAGAGAAATCACAGAGTTTGTATCACAGTGCTTGGTATGATAATAAGTTAAGGTAGAAAGACAAAAGTAAAAGGGGATATTACATCCATTACCCATACTATAATTGAAATGGTAGAACAACACTATGGATTTTGTCATTGGACTACCCAAAACCTCTAAAGGGTTTAATGAAAAATGGGTGGTATTTGATCGCCTTACTAATTCAACACACTTAATTTCTATCAGAGAATATTTCTATCTGAGTAATCTTGCCAGGATATACATTAAAGAAGTGGTACGGCTACATGGAGTACCACATTCCATTGTATCTGATCGAGATAGGAGGTTTACCTAAAAAGTTTTGCAAAGTATTTAGCAAAAACATGATATAGAGTTGAGTTTCAGCACCACTTATCATCCTCAAATGGATTGTAAATCTGAAAGAAAAATTCAAACCCTAGAGGATATGTTGATATCGTGTTCTCTAAATTTCAATTGTGGTTGGGATCAACACCTTCCTATAGTTGAGTTTTCTTAAAACAATAGCTTTCACTTAAGCATTCAGATATCCCCTTATAAATCCTTATATGGTAAGTAATGTAGAGCTCCAATATGTTGGGATCAGATTGGATAAATAAATCTATTCGAAACTAATATCACTGAATAAATGGTGAAGATGGTTAGAACCATTCAGTAGAATATCAAGGTAGCTCAAAGTTGGCCGAAACGTTATGTTGATAACTGATGGTGTGATCTAGAATTTGAATTTGGTGAAAAGTTTTTTCTATAAATCTCACATAGGAATAAAGTTATGATGTTTTTAAAGAAATGAAAACTAAGCCCTAGGTATATTGTTCCCTTTGTGATTCTTGATCGTATCGGTACAGTAGCCTATCATGTGGCACTTCCTCCAAATCTCTATCAAGTACATGATGTGTTTCATGTATCTCTCTTGAGGAATTAAATACCTGACCCTTCACATGTACTAAACTCATAGGTCATACCGTTGGAGAAAGATCTTTCTTACGAAGAACAAGCAGTTGAGATTCTAGACTGATTAGAGAATGTTCTACTAAACAACACCACTTACCTAGTCAAATTTTTGGGGAGAAATCAACAGTTATAGGAAGCTATGTGGGAATATGAGGATATGATAAAGTATAATTATCCTTATTTTTTACCCGAGTGACGAATTTCAAGGGAGAAATTCATTTTAAGGGGGGTAGAATGTAACACCCCAAGTTTTTATGGACCTTTTTTCTCGAATAAATTAATTTTTCATTTATGTATTGTGATGAACTAAGTCAAACATTATTTTTTTCATAGCACTTAATTCATGTAAATTACATGGAATATCGAATGTGTGTATGTTACACACAACACCGACTCGGCGTACGTTACACACAACACTGAGTTTCTATGAAACATCATTTTATTGTTATAATTATTTAAATGAGATAATTGTAACCTAGCCATTAAAATTAGTAATATGAATAGTAATAACTACTTTTCAAATATTTTTTATATTGTTTTTATATATATAAACCATATTAATAGCAAAATATATATTTTTTGGGAAAGTCCTTATATGTTTAAAAATACTATTTTCATAAATGAACTTCTTTTATTATCCTTCTATGAAAAATAATAAAATTAATTTTATACAAATTTATAAATTTAATTTGATAAAATAATCTCCATTATTTAATTTATAATGTCTAAATTATCTTAGTTTTAATTTTTGGTATTTTTCTAAGAAACTGATTTTATGGACGAATATCAAAAAATACTGAATTTTAATTCTAAACTACATTTTTTCTAATTTATTTATAAGGTTAAATTATATTTTAATTCAGTTTAAAAGTTTAATTAGATAATATTTTTATCAATTAATCCAATTTAGGTCATATGAATCAATTTCACTTTGAAATTAGGTATAAAATGTTTGCAAACATTTTGATATTCTTACTTCAAAAAACCGCAGTGTTGTCCCGTCAGCAGGATTATAATTAAATTAATTTCTGACACTTATGTGATTATAATTTAGAAAAATGGATAAATTATCTATAATAAGAATAATTTATATTTTATAATACGGTAAACTTAGTTTTTTACCAAAAATATTAGTGAAAGTAATTAAAATTAATTACCATGATTAATGTAAGATTAAGCTTAATAAGGGACTAAACATTAATCTTAAGGGCACAAACAACTTTAAAAATTGTACAAGAGAAATTTTATAGCCATATTTAAATCCTATTTCCTATTTTATTTAATTTTTTATATTATTGGATCCACTCTAATTGGGAAAAACATGGATGATATTTGTTTTCCCAAAATTTACAAGAGTGACACTCCTCCTCCACTATAAAAGGCCTCCTCTTATCCCACTTCTTCACACCTCTAAAACCACCTAGGTTTAGAAAATATCTACCCAATAAACTTCCCAAAATTTATAACTTCCTCTTAGAAGCCTCTACTTGTGAAGAAATCAATCCAAGGAAGCCTTTTGACAGAGACCAAAATAAGTTACCTGATTAAGAGGTAACATATTCTCTCAAACTCCTTTCTTTTATTTTCTTTCATGACCTATAAACTATATTTATTTCATGATTGTATAAAAAAATAAGTATAATAAATATAATAGGATGTTTTTATATTAATATTTTGACCTACACATTCACACACTACCATCTAATGGGCAACAAACATACTGTTTATGTGTATGACGAACTGTGACCTCATAATATGATGATTGTTCATTTTATATTACCACCTCTCATAGTGAAAATTCTGATAAAAAATATATTTATATATTATTTTTATTATTTTTATTATTTATTTAATCTTATTTAATCCTTTTACAATACCTATTTTTATACTTTCCATTTGGTGTAAATATGATAATTTCGTTTGAGGAAGTGTGGACTACCGCCTCCTCAAAGCGATGTGATTCATTCACACACTACATGGAATGTATTAAGGATGATTATAGTGAACTTATATGATAAATATGATATAATAATTATACTAAAATAACTATATATATATATACATACAAATATGTCATTTAACTTCTTTCTTTCAATATGATAATAAAAACCGAAACCACATTCATGTGTACGTACAGCTTACTGTCTCTATGGACAATGTATTCCATTTCATAATTATATATTCTCTTGATTATTATAATAAACATATAATAAATATAAATGAAATTTATATCATTATTTAAATTCTGGAAATCTTGATATAAGTATAAGGACCAAGGATATAACAAATTAAGACACATGTGAAGAATAAAGCGAATATTACCCGAAGTGAAACCTTAACACATGATTGTTAAAAACCAGGTAATATAAAGTTATAATAAAACATTATATGGTATTAGATATAATAATATGGTTATTTAAAATATTTATAATTTATTTATATTTATTATACAGGTGGTTTGAACGAGTACGGTGAGAGTTAAGACAGAAAGTAAAGAAATTTCATCTCACTTTTTATTTCTATGAGATACATGCCTTAGACACCACTATTTTATTTTGTTTGGTATATATATTTCCCATGAATGTATTATATGATTATTTTTATTAAATTTTGGGGTATTTACATATCCATTCTATAATCATTTTTTCTTGGGGTTAATGTTTCAAAAGTTACCAAATCAGTAAGACGATATTGTCTCAAATTGCATTTCTTGAGAGACATGTTTTGTTATACACCTACATTATTTTTCAAGGTCTATATAACTCCATTTGACCCATTATATCATTAATATACTTATTTTAATGATAATTTGAACTTAATTTAAATTAATTTTCTTACATGGAGAGTATGATCCAAAGATACCAAGTGGTGAGAGTTATTGAAGCAATCTCATCGAGATTGTTTATTATTATGATTTCATTGATGAAATATTATAATAAATATCTTAAGAACACTCATGAGTTTCATTATACTATATTTATTTCAGTTATATAATTGTATTTGTACTATTTTAAACCATTTGGTACATAAAATAATTAATAAAATGTTTTAATAAAAATCTGACTATGTTTCCCTCTTTGACCAGAAATCTGTTTTATTTCAAAAACCATGTTTTCAAAAATGTTTTAAAAAATTAAAATGATCCTTGAAGATCATTATCAAGGAAAAATAATTTTTATTTGTTTTCAAAGCTTCCTTTATATTTTTGAAAAGCTATTTTCAAAGGAAAAGTTTTTCAAAAATGTATTTTGATTTAAAATGCTTTTTTCAATGTTGAAAGGATATTTTCCTAAAGAAATGTTTTAAAAATATTTTTCAAAATTATTTACCATCTAAGATAACAAAAATTGATGTTACTCACGAATTTATTGGGAAATTATTCATTGGATCTATTCATATTATTTCTATGAATGGATTGTATTTTTATGGCATGATGTTTATGAAACTCATTTCACTTTCATGGGTTATATGCTCTCAAAATCCACTTCTTTTAACAAGTTATATTAATTATGAAATGATTATGAAACCTATATTTTTCCATAGGTTATGATATTATTACATGTTTATAATACCCATTTCATTTTATGGATTATGATATTATTATTTATTATCTTGTAGAACATGTATGCATGATTTCACTATGATATGGGTGGGACCTATATCTCCCTAAAATTCATTTTTTATATATTTATATTTCATGAGATAGAATAAGATGGTCTTGGGAATTGACCTTGACTACTAAGATGGCCATGTTAGTGAACCATGACTTCCAAGATTTTATGAGGAGTGAACTTATGCTACTAATATGGCCATGGGAGTGAACCATGAAAACCAAGATGGTATGGGGATTGAACCCATACTACAAATATAGTATTGGTTGTGATTCCTTGGATACTATGGAAATCATATTATGTTCTTATGTTTCTACCACAATTCCATGTATTATTCCTACGTTATTATTTCATGGATTATGTTCTTTATTTACTTTTGATTCAAGTCTTATGAACTACCAATCTTTATGCCATGATTCATGTTTATGATATTTGATATGCAGGGTATGATCTTCCATTTTAGTTATCATGTTCTCATACCCTTATACTCCTGATTATGCTTATGTATCTCCCTTGTTTACCCTTACTGGGCATCTGATATCACAAATTTTTATGTTTCCTTCCCATAGGCTTTGAAGATATGTATTATGTTTGATGTGTCTAAGATCGGTGTTTGTCAAGAAGAACCTAGTGGGAGATGATGTATCACATTTATGTACTAGTGTTTATATTTCTATGTTTCCAAAGGCCCTAGACTAGTAAGGTATTTGGGCATCTATTTGTCTAATTTTTTAAGTATTCCATAAATTTTATGTATTGTTAATATATAAAAATTGAGGGTTTCTACAAATGGCATATGAGATTTAGAAAGAATTTAACATCAAGGTGTGATTTGTTTTAGTTAATTGGTTTTTTGATGATATAAATGGTTGTATCTCTATGAAACTTTTGATATGATTGATACCCTCTATGTGACTAGTTAATGGGTTAATAATGTCACTTAAAAACTTCTCACATCTTTTCACTGAAAAATAAAGTGTGAATATTTCTTACTCAATAAAAAAGTAAATATAATTTATTTCATTTTTTATTATTTTTCCAAAATTATTTTTTCATAAATTTTTTCCTTATTTGATCTATTTAATTACTGTACCATATTGAACTATTCAAGTGTACCTGGTATCCGACAATTATATGCCTTCAAAAAAATAAAACACAAAAAACTATAATTAAATAACGAGGGGAGTGATGAAATGTACAACATATGAGGATATCTTGGTCAAGAGCTTAATGTTTGAATTTTAGGAAGTTTTAAGTGAGCGGATCTTGAAATTTGATTCAAAGGATGTGGAGAAGGTTCAGTAGAAAGAATCAAGTAAGCATAAATTATTTAAAATAACCTATATTTACAGGATAAAAAGTGGAAAGAATATAAAGAAATGGTTATCACACGCATGTATAGAGTTAGTGACGTGGTTGACTTTTTGATATCTTTCTTAGACTATTATAATAAATATCCTTGAATTTTTTTATGATACAATTTAGGAGACATATTTTTCCATGATCATTGAGAATAACTCCTTGGTGTGGGGATTTCTTTGATCACATTACTATCAAGAATTAAATTTTAATTTAATGTTAAATATTCAATAATTTTAGAATATCTACATTCATAATTTTTGGAAACGTGTTTTTCCAAGGAGTTAAAATTTTTAGGTGTGGGGATGTGATCACACCGTGATTCACTATTTTATTTTACCCTTACACCACTTCATTAAACAATTTTTGTATTGAAAATTTTAAAAATAATGAAAAATTGAAATTCACATTAGATTCAATTATTTAATTTTATAACTTGTAAATTGATAAATTTTACTTTTTTGGATGATTACATTGTATGGGGAGATGATTTGGAGGGTTAGAGATGATGTAGAAGGACAATGGGCCAAAATTCATGGAATCCCAAGGAAAAATGTCCATTTTTTTAATTGTTATGTGAAATCCATGCATCTAAATGGGATAATATTGTATGATCAGATACAAAACTAAGTGGGATACAATCCATATCAAGAAACCCAATCCTCATATGTATATATAGTGGCCAAACCAAACCGATCTATCTATGGAACCAAATCTAATCAAAGTCAAAAGATTAGTTTGGTAATTTGATAATATATTCCATTATAGAAGTAAAATGGCCACCAAATTTGATAAGGTGATATTCCATAGGGAAAAAATAACTCTTCTCTTTTTTCAAAGTCGAGATAATGGCGTTTACTAGCCAAAACCGATATACAGGTGGTATCTCTAAATCTAGGTGCCCAAAACCACCTCCCATTTTGGCTATAAAAGGGTACCTTGGGAACCTTATTTTCAAGTTTGAACAAGGAGTGAAGTGATGAAACTGTTTAGTTATAGAGGAGTCCTATCATCACCTTGGAGGGTTTGAAGATCCCTATCATGATAAGGATAGATGAAATGAAGAAGGATATCCACCCTAGCTTCCTCGTCCTCTCGATGGCGGGCTAAACAATGGTTTTTTATTGTGAGGGAGCTATACATCTTGTAAATGGAGTTCTGAATCTTTTATTGCTACTATTTTGATGTAATTTGTGTTTTAAAACATTTCATAAAGAAGTATCTTATTTTGATTCATAATTTAATGCTTTCTTTGATTCAACCAAATGGAATTCAATTTACTTTTAACTAGCCGGTGTGAAGTTTTGAGTGTGTGACTTGTGTCATTATAATTAGAAAACATAATAATCCTTTTATTACCCAATTATTTAAGATTAAAATTTTCTTTGTATGTTATTATACATTTCATAAGAGTTAGACCTTGGCTATATTATTGTTATGTCAATGTTTTGTTCTACATGTATTGATTTAAAATCATGAAAAGTAATCGAGATTTTGATTAATTTCAACCAAAGACTTACTATAAACCTAAATTAATCTTTATGAAAAATGAACTTTAAATTTGTTTATTGAACTCACAATGACCCCTTTTTCTCATATTTCTCAAAATCCTCTTTGTTTTTCAACTGTTAAACTCTTTAAATTCATTTTTTTCCTAAAAATTTTATAAATGAGGATTCCCCAAAACAATAAATTCCTCTTCCCTTTCCCCATAGACTCTATAAATCAAATAAAAAAAATTATAATGAAATTGATAAATAGACAATGTATACAATTAAAGAAGTTAAAGTTAACAATCCTATATTGGATTTAGTTAAAAAAATTCTCATTTTGATAAATTTCTTAAATAGATTTACACCCATAGATGGTGGATGAAGGGGAATGAGAGATTCAAACTTAGAAGAAATTTATTAAACCCGATAGAACTAACAATTCAAACCAAATTCAAGTATCTATTTACTATTACAATACCTTTCACCATAGGGTAGAATTTTTTTTTGGATTCAATGATTGATTTAGGTGCTTAAATTAATGTGATACCTCCATGTCACGAACCAACCCGGGTCAACCCTGAACCGGTCACCCGAGCAGGTCCACGACATAGCCCGAGAGGCGTTCCCGATCCTCCCGGGCTGGCGACAAGCGCCAGGGCATCAATAGAGGCTGTGGGAATGATTTCACCCAATATAAACAAATAAGACAGCGAAAATAATACAGAGCAGTGCAGAAAGGACAAACCAAATAAAGTGACTGAACAGGAACAAAAAGAAATCAAACTGACCAAACACGACGTCTGAACAAACTCTGTGCGACCTCGTGGATCGCTCTCCGACTCAATGATCAAGCATCGCCCTAGGCGAGCACACTCAAGCTATAGCCTGCACAAACACTGAAAACAGAAAGGAACTATAGGCGTGAGTATTAAAACTCAGTAGGCTAGCCCGATATCTATTCCCAATGCACTACCTTTAAAATAAAAGAAACATCATTTCAAGTTTGAACTAATATTTATAAAAGTATGTTTTTATAAATATTCTACTTAAAAACAAATTACGAACCATTGCCCTTAGCCATTTCCAAATTCGGGTTCATTTCATTAGTGTCAATGACATTTCAGGAAAGGGGAAAGTGATTTTTTAAATTTTCAAATTTGTACAAAGGGGATTAAACACTTCCATTTGAAAACAATTTTTAGAAACCTAATAAAAAGAAATTTATCACTTTCCAAGGAAAACAATACACCAGAATGCACAAAGTAAAACATAAAGCAAGGGCAATGTAGGTATACATGTGAGCAACAAAATCTGAATAGACATGGGTGAACCTAGGAGATCGAGAATAAACCAGAAGACACCAATACATGAGAAATCATCCTTATCGACATGTCACGATGAAATAAAAACGCACAATACGCTCGACCATCCACTCTCGGGCAGGTCGAGGACAAATCCCATAGTAATAAGCCCAATATATCCACCTACTATGGGCCACTGGTCAGTACCATAACCTACCAGTGCAACAATCATTCTTAGAATATTCTCTCAATATTCCAGATTCCCATGTCTCAAGTGTTTGAAAAAAGGGGGTGAGCCTGCCGAGCATCCAATCAGATATATCTATATATAAAGCACAACATGCATCACCCCGAGCCACTCCATAGGAAAACCTCTTGCCTTTAACTACTCAAGTACCTGGGAGCCTCCAAGCGCGGCCTCCCAAACAATCAATTGAAACCAAGGCATGAGAGTCGTCCTAAGAGGGTTTTTATCAAAACATTTCATCGCTTTTCATAAAGTGCCAAACAGGCATTAAATACATTTTATAATCACTACTCAAGCGAAGGTACAACTTCTTTATAAGACAAAACCCTGTTCAAAACCATTTAAAGAACCCAAAAAAAAACTACGGCACAGGCTGACAATATTTTTATAAACTGAACCCAAAACTAAACATTTAATTTTTTCCAAATAACCTTTAAAAAACCACCAGACAACTTCTTAAAAGAACCAAAGTACTTGTTCACGCTTTAAAAGAAATCATTTCTCATTAAACCAGAACTCTGTTTTATATTCCGTAAATTATGTTTAAAATCCAAACGAGCATTCTTTTATTAGTGGGTGTCCACTCATCAAAAGGATGTTTCATGCATCGTGTATAAAATAAACGGCTCATTTTTACACTAAATAACCATTTAAAAAATATACTATCCTATATTAAAAATTAATTATCGTATATTATCTCATATTTATTAAAATTAATAAAATATTTAGTTTGAACAATTCGGGTGCGCAAGCAGCATGAAATAATATAACTTAAATTTTAAAAGCAGTGCAAAGGGAACCTACCTCAAGATCAAAGCGCGACGGTAAAATGACCTTGGGACCAAGGCACGATGACACAACGTGTGTCCGAAGCTACGTGATAAAGTCCAACACTCTGCATAATAGATATCAAGGACTCAGACACATACAAAAACTCACTAGAGCATGCGAAACCAAGCGTTGGGGAGAAACGCTCACCTCGAAACTGAGGCGCGGCGATGACGGAACCAAGGAAACAAGGCGCGGCAGTGGCGCTCACTCGGAAACGCCCTGCGCTGGTCCTAAAAATCCCAAATCAACCAAAAACAAACATAAGTTGATAACCCTCTAACAAAGCAAGGGCCAAAGCAGGAATACTAATACTAATAATAATAATAATAATAAAAATAATAATTATAATAATAATAATAATAATAATAATAATAATAATAATAAGAACAACAACAATAATATTAATATAAAATAAAAATAACCACAATAATAATAGTAATAATAATAATAACAACAATAATAAGATTAATAATAATAATAATAATAGAAATATTAATAATAATAATAATAACAACAACAATAATAAGATTAATAACAATAATAATAATAATAATAATAATTATAATAAGAATAAAAATAATAATAATAACAAGAACAATAATAATAATAATAATAATACTAATAAAACTTATGTAATAGAAATTTGTGTCAAACTTTAATAATAATAATAAAAGTGACCACTAATAATAAAATAAAAATAATAAATTAATTTATATCATCTTTAATAATATTAAAATTAAATAAAGTCCACGTAATTGCATGGGTGAGGCCGCGCGGCGTCGCGCTCTGCCCACGCGTCCAACGTTGTCGAACCCAAATATGAGTTTTTATCGAAGACTCAAAAAATCTGATCTGAGACTGAACTCGAACCAGAGAAAAATAATTTAATACCAAAATCATAAAATAAAATAAAATCATGGTTTGGGGTGCGACAATTCTCCCCACCATAACGATTTCCGCCCCCGGAAAGACACAACATTGTCCAGCCGATCGATCAATGCCTAAGGATTCTACATCAACAAGATCCAACCTCTTAAACAAAGGACATTTCGTCTACCATCTACGGGACTCCACCTCATTTTCCGAAACAGACCAACAGTAGAGGGGAGGCCTGAATGGACTCCCCACCATAAGGACTCCACTACCACCTAATAATGACTTAAGAGAAAACTAAAAAGACTCATGGTGGGTCTCCCCACCATAAAGAACTAACCTACTAGCGCCCAACCAGAAAACCAATTTAGACCTACATCAGGCCTTACCAAATCTAGAAAGAGTACAATATGAATATTTAAAACATTCACTCCCGTCTAGATGGGATAAGAAATGAATCAAAACTCCATACAAACTGTAAACCCTAACCCCATGGGCAGGGAGGGTGGGACCAAGGATCGGATCACTGAAACTATGACGTACAACTATTCACAACCAATCACTTCGTGATAAACACAACCCAAATTCGCAACTGATTCACATGGGTTGTCCACACATGACCACCAATTGACACCTCGCATCCAAAAAAAAGACACAATTATCGACATTGTGTGAGGGTTAGGTCCATCGTGTGCTTTGTGACAAGAGATAAAACTTAAACGACAGAGAAACTAGAGCAACAACACTAGAACTATCTCACCATGATGATAGAGGCACGCCTTTAACCAGACTCCTTAAAATTTCCCCCGCGGGGGTTCCTGATTATGCGCCGGCTTCACTCTGAGACCTTTTAGCTGGAGCTCTGATGGATGAAGCATCTTCTGACTCGCAGTTAGGTTCTGAAAATCCCAATGAGATACATACATCTTTTGATTTAACAAAAGGAAGGACAAGATTTTAAAATTTAAAAACATACCAGCATTTAAATCCAGAGTTTGTCAAAAGTCCCATGAAATTCCCATACATTTCAAACCCAAAACAACATTAGTACAACTACAACAATAAAAGATCCATTAAACTGAAAGGAAACTTACACCAGAAACTTTGAGCAAAGACCCAACAACACATTACTTCCCAGAACTTCCTCTGCGACGCTTTCTTGCAACGCCCCGACAAAATCATCGCAAGTGACCCAGGAGTCCACATGACTCGCAGGGCTTCAGAACTCTTGGGCACGACGAATTCTTGTGACCCTTCTTACCACACTGATAACACACAATAATCTATCACTTCGAAGAGGTTGATGAAAGATCCTGAGGCCTCTTGATTCCACGACCTGCTCCATCCACTTCCATTTTATTACTCATCTCCTTTCCAGAATCTTCACCAATGCTCATAGGGATCGAAGGAGGGAGAACTACTTTGAGCAATCCTTCCATCGTGGCTTCGACACGAAAAGATTGTCTTGCCACATCGACAAAAGAAGTTAGGTTGGACTCTGACACCTTCGACTACAGATCAGGGCGGAGACCCTCCTCGAAGCGTCGAGCCTTCATGGGGTCATTTGTGGCATACTCTGAATCATAAGGGACTAGCTCCACAAAGCGATGGAAATATTCTAACACGGATCCGTCGCCGTGCTGCAGACAACACATTTCCATCCCCTTTCTCAACCTTTCTTCCTCAGAGAAATACTGACAAATGAATGAGGCCTTGAAAAACTCCCAAGTAATATCTTGACGGGGCTTGTTCTGAGACACCGACTTCCACCACATCCACGGTGAACCTTCAAGCATAAAGGTCGCAAACTTGACCTTCAACGACTCGGGCAACTCAATGAGGTTAAAGTCTCTTTCAATCTTCCGCATCCACTCCTCTGCCACAGAAGTTTCTGCTTGACCATAAAAGAGAGGTGGATCCAACTTCCGAAATTCGAGCATAAAATCCTTAGGTTGATCAACCGCACTACGATCACCCATCGAAGATTCAAAAGGATAACTGCTGGATAAGGAAAAGTCAAAAACCCAATCAAGGCCAACTCAATGGGTGAATAAAAACCTCAAAATCAAACACTGCATAGGTGATAAGTTCAAATGACAAGAAATCAAGTTACCATAACATCAAAACTCTTCTCTTTGAAAACATCTTTAATTTAAAAAAGAGTTTGTTGGGTTAACCCTGGCCATTGTTATTCTTTAGAGTCTCACTCACATGCATGTATCCATGCCACCCTGGGTATCCATCCACCATACAAGAAATCCATCCACATTTCTAACATACCACAATGCATGTGAGCACTCATCAGAACACCAAGGTCAAAACAAAGCAACTTCAGTTTCCAAAAACAATTCATTCATACCACTTCTTTCAAAACCATCCACAAATTAAACATGTCATTTAAAACAACCATTTTGTTTTTCAAAACCAACTTTTCTAATTCAAACCACTTTCAGAAATCAAGGGGAACCCAAAAAAACTCAAACAGGGGACTAGTGTCCGTGGGTGGCTTGACCATATGGTTCGCGGCCATATGCCAAACACGTCACTGACACAGAGAGCCTTCTTGGACCATGCTCCTAGATCTGCATGGATTTCCAGGCCATGAAGGTTAGAAGGACTAGTGGCCCAAACTCCCTTTGTCGTATCCCAATCGCAAAACATTTCCATAAAAACCCAAACAAACAAATTAAACTGGACTTCCCCTGGAAACCTGAGGATCGGTACGGGCAAGAGTTCATGACGCTCTTCTCGCACCTACCCCTCAAGTCCCGACAATCCTACTCCATCTACCTTGAAATCCCAAATAACAAAGGGAGCTCTAAAAAGTGAGGTCTGCTAAGATTTGACCGCTCTGATACCATTTTGTCACGAACCAACCCGGGTGGACACTGAACCGGTCACCCGAGCCGGTCGGTGACATGGCCAGAGAGGCGTTTCCGATCCTCACGGGATGGCGACAAGCGCCAGGGCATTAATAGAGGTTGTGGAAACGATTTCGCCCAATATAAACAAATAAGACAGCAAAAATAATACAGAGCAGCGCAGAAAGGATAAACCAAATAAAGTGACTGAACAGGAACAAACTGAAATCAAACTGACCAAACACGACGTCCGAACAAACTCCGTGCGACCTCGCGGGTCGCTCTCCGACTCAATGATCAAGCGTCACCCTAGGCGAGCGCACTCAAGATATAGCCTGCACAAACACTGAAAACAGAAAGGAACTATAGGCGTCAGTATTAAAACTCAGTAGGATAGCCCGATATCTATTCCCAATGCACTACCTTTAAAATAAAAGCAACATCATTTCAAGTTTGAACTACAATTTATAAAAGTATGTTTTTATAAATATTCTACTTAAAAACAAAGTACGAACCATTGCCCTTAGCCATTTCCAAATTCGGGTTCATTTAATTAGTGTCAATGACATTTCAGGAAAGGGGAAAGTGATGTTTTAAATTTTCAAATATGTACAAAGGGGATTAAACACTTCCATTTGAAAACAATTTTTAGAAACCTAATAAAAAGCAATTTATCACTTTCCAAGGAAAACAATACACCAGAATGCACAAAGTAAAACATACAGCAAGGGAAATTTAGGTATATATGTGAGAAACAAAATATGAATAGACATGGGTGAACCTAGGAGATCGAGAATAAACCAGAAGACACCAATACATGAGAAATCATCCTTATCGACATGTCACGATGAAATCAAAACGCACAATACGCTCGACCATCCACTCTCGGACAGGTCGAGGGAAAATCCCATAGCAATAAGCCCAATATATCCACCTACTATGGGCCACTGGTCAGTACCATAACCTACTAGTGCAGCAATCATTCTTAGAATATTCTCTCAATATGCCAGATTCCCATGTCTCAAGTGTTTGAAAAAAAGGGGGTGAGCCAGCCGAGCATCCAATCAGATATATCTATATATAAAGCACAACAGGCATCACCCTGAGCCACTCCATAGGAAAACCTCTTTCCTTTAACTACTCAAGTACCTGGGAGCCTCCAAGCGTGGCCTCCCAAACAATCAATTGCAACCAAGGCATGAGAGTCGTCCTAAGAGGGTTTTTATCAAAACATTTCATCGCTTTTCATAAAGTGCCAAACGGGCATTAAATACATTTTACAATCACTACTCAAGCGAAGGTACAACTTCTTTATAAGACAAAACCCAGTTCAAAACCATTTAAAGAACCCCCCAAAAAAAACTACGGCACATGCTGACAATATTTTTATAAACCGAACCCAAAACAAAACATTTTATTTTTTCCAAATAACCTTTAAAAACCCACCAGACAACTTCTTAAAAGAACCAAAGTACTTGTTCACGCTTTAAAAGAAATCATTTCTCATTAAACCATAACTATATTTTATATTCCGTAAATTATGTTTAAAATTCAAACGGGCATTCTTTCATTAGTGGGTGTACGCTCGTCAAAAGGATGTTTCATGTGTCGTGTATAAAATAAATGGCTCCTTTTTACACTAAATAACCATTTAAAAATTAACTATCTTATATTAAAAATTAATTGTGGTATATTATCTCATATTTATTAAAATTACTAAAATATTTAGTATGAACAATTAGGGTGCACAAACAGCATGAAATAATATAACTTAAATTTTAAAAGCAGTGCAAATGGAACCTACCTCTAGATCAAAGCGCGACGGTAAAATGACCTTGGGACCAAGGCGTAATGAAACAACGTGTGTCCGAAGCAACGTGATAAAGTCCAACACTCTGCATAATAGATATCAAGGACTCAGACACATACAAAAACTCACTAGAGCATGCGAAACCAAGCGTTGGGGAGAAACGCTCACCTCGAAACTGAGGCGCGACGATGACGGAACCTCGGAAACAAGACACGGCGGTGGCGCTCACTCGGAAACGCCCTGTGCTGGTCCTCAAAATCCTAAATCAACCAAAAAGAAACATAAGTTGATAACCATCTAACAAATCAAGGGCCAAAACAGGAATACTAATAATAATAATAATAATAATAATAATAATAATAATAATAATAATAAGAACAACAACAATAAGATTAATATAAAATAAAATAACAACAATAATAATAGTAATAATAATAATAACAACAATAATAAGATTAAAAATAATAATAATAATAATAAAAATAGCAATATTAATAATAATAATAATAATAACAACAACAATAATAAGATTAATAACAATAATAATAAGAATAATAAGAATTATAATAAGAATAAAAATAATAATAATGATAAGAACAATAATAATAATAATAATACTAATACAACTTATGTAACAGAAATTTGTGTCAAACTTTAATAATAATAATAAAATTGACCACTAATAAAAAAATAAAAATAATAAATGAATTTATATCATCTTTAATAATATTAAAATTAAATAAAGTCCACGTAATTGCATGGGCGAGGCCGCGCGGCGTCGCGCTCCGCCCACGCGTCCAACGTTGTCGAACCCAAATATGAGTTTTTTTCGAAGACTCAAAAAATCTGATCTGAGACTGAACGCGAACTAGAGAAAAATAATTTAATACCAAAAAAAATCATAAAATAAAATAAAAGCACTGTTTGGGGTGAGACACTCCATCCGTGTATACTTCTCTTCAAGTGGGAGAGCTTCAACCAATGACCATCATTATGAAACTTGAAAAACGAAGCACAACACACCCAATAGGGGTGATCAAGTTTTTCCTCAAGCATGTAATGAATATTATCTTCCCTGCAAACTTCTACATTCTTAATATAGAAGAAGCTCGGGGCCAAGGACATGCTCCTATCATATTTAGAAGACTATTACTTAAAACAACAAATACAATCATCAATGTTCACAATGATACACTAGACATAGAGTTTGGGGGAGAAAAGGTAAGTTTCAATATAATCAATGTTATGAAACACTGTGTTGAAGATCACTCCACTCTTCCTATCTATTCGATGTAAGTGATCTTGGATGACACACTCAAACAAAATTCTCTCCTCGAACCAGACTATGATTTTTTACCTTCTCCACTCTTTGATGAATTGGGTTGTGATTCATCTTCTGAGTGTTTTTGGGTTTGAAAAAGTGTAAATATTGTGTTTTAATTGATTATTTCTAAATCACTAAGGATTCTATGACCATCAATGATATAGATCAGCTTGTAAAATCTTATTCCACATTTGGGGATGTTACCATTGAGGAGTTATATGATATAATTGACCTCTCACATTCACATTCACCCCCATCGATCCAAAATCTCCCTAAATTGGAACCAAAACCACAATCACAAAACTTAAAATATTCATATCTTGGGAATTAAAACAAGTTTCCTTTAATAATCTCTAGTTTAATACTTAAAATGCATGAATTGTGTTTGGTAAACGTTTTGAGGGAGTACAAATAATCATTTGTGTGGAAAACTATTGACATTCCTAATATTATCCTATGATTTTTCTTACATAAGATAATGTTAAAAAATGCGTCTAAACTAGTGTGGAAGGAATAAGGCTAATTGAACCCAAACTTCATTGATGTTTTTAAAATTTAAGTAACCAAATTATTGTCTTCTAGAATTATTTACCCCATATTTGGTAGCCAATAGATCAGTCCAGTGTATGTGGTTCCTAAAAAAACTGGTCTAACAATAATAAAAAAAAAATTAATTTCTTCCTAGCCATGTGAAAAATAGTTGGTGTGTTGATATAGACTATCATCAACTAAACTAGAACACTAGGAAGAACTATTTCCCATTACTATTCATTGAAAAAATTCTAGATAGGATAGCGGGGAATTCCCATTAATACATTCTTCATGGGTATTATGAATACTTTTATATCCAAATTTCCCCCAAGTATCAGGAAATGACAACTATTACTTCCACCTTTTAAAAATTTTCACAAAAGAGGATTCCATTTTGTCTATGCAATGATCTAGGTACTTTCCAACGATGCGTTGTTAATATTTTTTTGGATTACCAAGAGAATTGTATGGAAGTATTCATGGATGATTTTACTATAAATGGTTCCAATTTTTATTAGAGTTTGAGTAGTATTAGTTTTATCTTACTTTATTGTATTGAAAATAATCTTGTATTAAATTATGAGAAATTCCATTTCATAGCACGAAAAAGTATATTACTTGGACATGTCATTTATAGGGATGGTATCCAAGTAGATAAATCAAAATTAGACATAATTTATTCCCTACCATTCCCCAAAAATGTGTGGTAAATTCATTCCTTCTTAATTAATGTTTTATTTCACCATCGTTTCATTCGTAAATTTTGTAATATTACACTCCCCCTCTACGGTTTACTCAAAAGATAAGAAAAATTTGTTTTTAATAAATAATATGAGGAATCTTTTAACAAATTGAAATGGAGTCTCGTATCACTCCTTGTAATCCAACCACCTCAGTGGGACTTACCATTTGATATCATGTGTGATACCTTTAACTATGCAGTTGGGTTTTTATTATCATAACCGGTTGATCAATCTCTACATGTAATAGACTATGCCTCACACACACTAGACCATAACCAAGAAAACTACACCATAACTGAAAAAAATTATTTTCAATTGTGTTTTCCATGGATAAATTTAGGCCATACCTTTTAGGGTCTAAAGTAATTGTATTCTCAAACCATGCATACCACTAGTATCTCCTTAAGAAACTGGAAGCCAAGCCATGTCTTATTCACTCGATGATCCAAATTCAGGAATTTAATCTATAAATTAACGATAAAATTTGAGCATATGATGTGGTATATGGACACATTAGTAGGATTTTACCACCATTGGACCACCATATTGACCTATCTCTCCCCATTGTATAATTCTTCCCTGATGATAACCTTTGTGATGTACAGTACCTTATCCCTTGATATGAAGACATTGTGAAATTTTTGGTAGCATATATGGTCCCCATATATTTTATTACTTCAAAATCATAATGAAATAATCATGATTCAAGATGGTATATTTGAGATGACCCATACTTTTAGAGAATTTTTAGTGACAAGGTTGTTCGTCGGTGTGTCCATGACCATGAGTTCACTTTTATTTTGAGATTCGACCACACTTTGGAATATGGGGCCCAATTTGGATCTCAACATATAGCTCAAAAGGTCCTTGACTTTGGGATTTATTTTCCAAGATTGTTTAGATATGCTCATTGGTGTTGTAATTCGTGCACAAGATGTCAATTCATAGAGAATATCTTAATAAGAATGAAATCCCCTAACAACCTATGTTATTTCTTGATATCTTCGATGCATGGGGAATTGAATTCATGGGGCCTTTCCCAAATTCATTTTGATTTGTTTTCACCTTATTTATTTTTGAGTATCTCACAATATGGAAAAAAGTAAAGGCTATAAGGACTAGTGTCCCTCGAGTGGTTGTCGATTTTGTGAGATATAAAATTTTTAGTAGGATTGGTTTTCCAAGATTCATCATTAGTGACCAGGGTTCAAATTTTTTTAATTGAAATATGAAAAACTTTCTCTCTATGTATGGGTTTGTATATGAAGTATATACTTCATATTACCACCAAACCAACAGATAAGCAGAAATTTCAAGTTAATAAGTTATGAAAATATTGGAAAAAATATACAACCCAATAAGAAAGATTGGACTTTACACTTGGATGATGCACTTTGAGCATATCATATATTATTTAAAACCCCAATTGGAATTTCCCCATATAAGATTGTGTTTAGAAAGGATTTCCACCTCCCTATGTAGGTAAACACGATTCATATTGGGTTGTAAAAAAATATAATACGAGCCTCTCATATGCAGGTGATCATAGGAAGTAAAAAATTTAGGAGTTAGAGGAAATTTTAAGAGACTCATATGAGAACTCCCAGATCTACAATGAGAGAACCAAGGATACCCATGACCACATCATCCTTTATCATCAATTCCATATTGAGAGGAAGGTCATAATTTACAATGTAAGGATGAAGTTACATCTAGGTAATCCTCATTCCCACTGGTTTAGACCATACACTATTAAGAATTTTTATCCATTTGATGTTATATAGGTTAAAAACGCAAAAACAACACACATTCATTGTAAATGGGTAGCAGTTGAATCAGTTTCATGAAACCATTATGGAGTCCCTAGTTGGGGAACTCTATGATTAAGAAGAAACATACCAGTGACACCACTGTGAGCTTTCGGGGCCCACAGTGGAATCCGGTGGGCCGGCGATTATAAAATTTTCATCGGTGGATTGACGAGACTTGTTGATATCGACGATTCGATCCTCGAAGAGGTCTGAGGATCTCACATAAATTGTAAAGAGAAAATAATTAAAATGGTACATGTTTCAAATCCAAAGATGTGGTTGACTACAACTAGTCTACGGTGATCGTATCTTGAAGGATCCAAAGCAGGAACCCTCTAGATCGTCCACACGTGCTTCAAAAACCCATGGGAGCATCGATCGTCAAATTCCGGGTGCTAGCATAGAGATCCGATGAGGATTTCGACGTCTTGATGATCACCGCATCAAGATGACTTCGATACTGAAGAGGGATCATGATCCAAGCTTCTTGGATCAAGAGATTATCTCTCTAGAGATAGGGAGGAGAGAGAGGCTCTAAATTTCACTCTATGGAATAAATGAATAGTGAATTTCACACTATAAGAGAGAGCCTCCTCATATATTTATAGTACAGTTGGGAAATAACTGGTTGGTTTCCACACCCCCCGTTTGTTTCAATGTCCACTAGATAAATAATTTTGAAAAACTAAATAGTTCTAATATTATTTATAATTTTATAACATACTTGTAATATATATAAAATATTTTACATTATAAAACAGAGTTATTTAACTTGACTCGCTATCCTGCTTAATATTAAACGAACATTTAATATTAAAATAATATTCATTCAATTAATGTTTTTATAATATTTACTAAACCTGTAAATATATTAAATAAATTTGATCCAAAATATTCATAACTTTAATATTAATTAATTAATTTAATTATTTTGGTGATCGACAAGTTGGACAATACTCGGACCCCATGGTGAGGCCCACCATGTCCATATACCAATTCAACTAAATTGGGTAGATTCTTGAACACGTCGTTGTGTGTGACCCTATAGGACCTTATCTCTAGAGTAGTGAATAAAATCAATAGACCAAGAGCGGAGTATAGCAACCCATCATGGCCCCAAAAGAGATAAGGATTGTCATAGCAACAACAACCATACTACGAACACTAACTGTGTACTATAATCTATTTGTGATTTGATATCTCATATAGCAAGACACACACTTGTGTCATTCTCCTTTTCTTGCTTTATTATATGTTGATCTATCTGGATGGATTTACCTTTGTTCTACTTTGGACAAAGACTTATGAAGGAAGCACCATCCTGATCAACCGGGCTTCAGATATGCAACTTCCTAAACTGGTAAGCGACAAATAATTTCTTGACCATTCAACCAATGTCATAACACCAACGACTCACCCAACACAAGCTACCTCACCACAATTTTAATACCATGGTTTTCTCCTTGCATCAAAGTTCACAATCACATGGTACACACTAGTAATGATCTCAAGTCAAGAGACCAATACACATGTCCATAGATAGGAACGACCAATGACACTCAAAACATGTGGTGTTCTTATTGGCAGGTCTATCCTCATGATATCACTACTAGAGATCACCAAGTTCGAACTTAATGAGAAGAAGTCTCAATGCTTACGAGCCCCAAGCACCTGATAGTCAAACATCTACTGTGTCTATTCAGTAATATGTATCTAGACTATAAAACATATATTTAATATTAATGTCATAGTATCTCAAGATTCTCATTATATCCTGGGATCTTCTATTACCTCTCAACACGATAATTAACCTTTAGACATTACAATTATAATAGTGGATGCAGAAAATTCTACACTATAATGGTAAGATGACTTCATGCATAACTAATTGTACACATGATATAGTAATCAAAAGTACTGCATAGTTGGGTCTAGTTCACCCACTATTTCAACACTCCCACTTGCACTATTGCCAAATTTCTAACCAAACTTGTTAGATACTCACATGATAAAGATCATTCTTCTGCTGAGTAATGACTTTAACTGCTAGGCCTTCTACATTTTCGTTGTGTGTCATATCTACTATATGTGACTTCATTTCCTGAGTAAAAACTTCTCAAGATAAGGTATCCCTGGGTATATCACTTTTTTCCATTATCATAAATTGACAGCATGTATAGTAAGAATATCATAATTCAAATTATGATAATACTTTTCTCACTAGGTGTGATTCAAATAACTAGAACAAATTGTTACATTTAACTACTTCTTAGCTACCTTAGAAGATGTAACATACTTGGTATTTGTAGATATGGATACCACTAGATTTTATGACCTTGAATCACTCATCACCTTTTCCAAACTATGATACTAGATCAAATTTATCTGAGGAATACTAGTTTGTGTACCATCATAACTAGTATACCTTCTTCTTTATATAACAGGTACATATCATTTTTACTTGCCGAAGTATAATATAGTTCTAACGGTTTCACATGCAGTGCTCTTGGATATAATTGATACCCGCCTACAATAATGTATATTCTCGCAATATTAATTATTGTACATATTATGGCATATGTGATTGATCCATCACTAAAGCGTTTGGAAGTCAATTCACAACATTAATCTCTTCCCATGCTCTGAACATGTCAACCTGGAGAGATTAAGCCATGTGACATTGGAAACAATTCTGAAATTGAATTGTCCCATCTTGTTTTTTTCAATACAATGTCACTTTATGTACGCTTGACTAGGTTCAATCAATCGTTAGATCTACCTTGATAGATCCGATTCAAAATAACTTAGGTTGCTACTTTAAGTCAATCATTGGAGAATTACTTTTATTCTGGTCCTAAATAACTATAAGACCAATATATGTTTTCCATATGTTTCTGAACATATTTCTATTGGAAAACATTGGTTCTCCCACTAACCTTTGGTAGACACAAGACAAAGATTCATTTGAAATGAATGCCCTAAGATCTTGTCCCTTAATTTAATCCAGAAATGGATATCAATAACTTGGAACCTTCATTGGCATTCAATGGTGTCATCATCTCTTTCTAGTTGCTTCGTATAGACACCTTCCACAAAATATGATCATGACATCTAATGACTAATAGAATGATCTTAGAAGTTATCTATGATAAGTAAAATTCTAATGGATTTAGGCATACCAATTTGGTATAACCAATAAAGCTTTATTGCTACCAGGATTTTACCATCCATGTATCATATCATTTGAATACCCACCACAATATTCAATTTATAAGTCCCTTTTCAATTTGATACATGGAATCCATTAATTAATTTTAACTAACCTCGTCAATGTTAGCTTATTTCCGTATACTGATTAATTGTAGGAATTATTATTCTTAATGAATAATATATCACCAGCTATGGTGAATATAAAACCATCACCATGGTCTCATTCTTCTTATGTAGTATGTGTCACTGGAACTTGCCTATTCCACATGTACTTGTGGAACTTTTTCCTATACCTACCATTTGTGCAACTCGAGAATTGAATATGTCTAAGTCAATTTAGCTCCCACTATCTCTAATAGAGATGTGTACCCTTATATAGAAATGTAGTCAATCACTTGAACAAATATTTTCTATCTTAGGTATTTATGTAATATCCTAAGAATCTTTTAGGAAATTTACTTAGATGCACTATGTGTTTAGATTGATGCATGTTTGTTTATTTCATAAAAAACACTTTGCATCCTAACACATGATCTATGACATAATGTATTTTCATCAGACTATGACTCGTATGACATCCATTTTTCATTTTAGTTGGCATACAGGTTAATGGTTTATGCCATTATTTCCAAACCATATCATGAAATATAATGGATGTTTTAGTAAGTTGCAACATTGATACAACTTACATCATAAATTTGATGTGTAAAATATGCGTTTAGAAATTTCTCCAAGCCACATTTTGTTGATAAATGTAAACATGTAAGACATTATCATCGATCCCCCATATGAACATCAATATGGTGATGTAGATAAGGTAACATGTGTTTTGGAATTAATCTATGCTACATTATCATGATCGATGATTGCATAGTCAAGATATTCTTTGGCATGCCGATCCGAAACAACTCATATCTTCGGACCATGCATATACTTCACTATTACATTCCTCAATAACTTAAAGGAATCATATGAAGTATATTTACCTCTATATTTCCTTTGTATAGTTCACACTCTCTTGTTGAACTAACCTCAGATGCTTTGTGGCATGCCATTATTTCTAGAGGTTTCTTGGTTTAAACTAATGATGTTAATAATACGAAAAGTGTTTATCTGTGCCAATCCTAAATACCATAATGGGTATATTCTTGACGTCCACTTTTAGTTTTACTTGAAGAAGAACTATATTTTCACAACTGGGTAGGTCTTACATTTTATATTCATCATGTATTTCCTTTGATTCAAGTATAAATGAATTATTTATTGAGTATGTTACCACAAACAACATTCATTCCAAAACATGGAATAATGTCTCATAATTTACAAAGGGCATATGAGATAAATTTTTTGGTTATACTCAACAACTTGTTCAATTTGAATCAATCACTTGGAAAGTAGAAGTTATGTGTTTATCACCACTGACTTAGGAATCACTCTTTCTCAACTGCTTGGAGAAGACACCTTACTCCTAGTAATGTTTCTCTACTTACTTGGTTACTGTATTTCAATACATATATGTGAAAAGAGTATTATATTTAATATCCAATAAGTATGTGAGAAAAAAAAAACATTATTTTATGAATATAAACTGAAAGAGAAGCGGGTACTTGATTCTTGTATTTCAGTTCATTTCTTTTTTTAAACTTACACAAATTTATTTCATTTTGTGATGAAAATATCCTTTTGCTAAATAACCAACCTCTTTATTTGAAGGACATAATGAAGGAGCCTTTAATGTAAATTTCCATTGGACTTTCTTCCTTTTCTTTCAATATATTATCCATAAGAACAAAGAGTTATACTACCTTTAATATTCTAATCACATGGAGAATTTTACCTTAAAGGTAATGAAGTTCCTACTCTATACTATTTGTTTTTATCCTTAAAAGAAACTAGAGTAATTGGGTGTAAAGGGTATAATAATGGGATGACATGAAAGATTGTGATCTGTCTTTCACTTTACAAAATCCAAGTTCAATCACCACATTCAAATCTTGCTTCTCTTTCTCCTCACAAATTTCTTGGAGATGAGACTTCATGTAACATCATCCATGTCATGATGCAGAGACCACAACTAACATCAGTTTTTGATGATAGAATTATGAAAGAACCATCATATGATTGATTCATGAGTCTCCTATAAGTAGTTTTACACCCTCACTTGCTGAGGTGGCTTAAAAAGTTAGGACACATGCACCTTGAATTTCCGAAAGGTATTAATGTGTGCAATACCTATACTACACTTTGGAAATTCTTTCTTAGTATAGACTTTAACATTGTATAATATTTATCACAGTTTTACTGTGGCATTGCTTTCCATTATCTACAAATAAATTTTAGCATATTGTAATTTTATGTTGATTTCCAAATATGACATTACTGATTAATTTAATCATTAAATGTCTCCCACTAATTTTTCGATTTCTAGGTACCCTCTGTACTAGAATCAGAATACACTTAAGTATTATAGTGGAAAAGATCCCTGAACGTCCCTCATAGTCTACAAGTTATGGCTATGCCACTACTCAGAGGGTCAAAGGTAGGACTTTGGCTGGCCAACCACATTATCTCGCGGTTCCTTGATCTGTTAAGTGAAGTCACAACTTCAAAAATTATTTCATGATTTACTCAAAACATTTCTATAAAATTACACAAGCTAGCTATGGATATTTTTTACTGCCATTTTAGTTAAGTCATCCCACCACCCTAATAAGAACACCCTAGTAGTAAGAGACACCCTCAACTATGGAATGACCGACACCTCGAACACCTAGTTTTGTTCAAACTTGAATGATTGAAGGCTGTTGTGACATTATATTACATTTGAGGGGTTTTTTTTGTTTTTCTATCGATGAATTTAATCCATTTCTATTAAACTTGTTCATCTATTTTGTCATGCTCACAACTGAACTTTAATAGAAAAAAATGTGCCGCTTCTTTATGCATTTCATTATCTATTATTTTATGTATTTTTTCTTACTATTCTAAAATTCATAAAATAATAAATAAATGCATAAAGTTAAACTACTACCTGATGGTTCTTGAGCATCTAAATGACCTAAGGGCATCATACCTGAGTCGATACTTGAATCTTGATATAGCTTGTCCTCGTCTCATATGTTCGCTTCATATCTGAGTTATCACCACATCTTGGTGGGGTCTGCGTCACATCTTGGAGTACTGCCTCATCTTTGCGGGGTCCATATCATTTTCCGTCTTCATCCTAAGTACAATAAAACTCATGTACAAGTGAGGGGAACTCGAGTATAAATGTAAATCTGGTGAATTGGACATGCAGGTCCTTATACATTTTAATTGAAAAAAATGACACACATACTGTCTATTTATTTAATTACAAGCATAACATGAAATTAAAATAATTAATTAAATAAAAGAAACATACACAGGTTGATGATCTAGATAAGTAGATGGGTAAATGATGCATGATAAAATTAAAATTCATTAAATAAGTATGAGGGTTATCGATTAAATAAAATGAATTAATTTATTCAAATAATTTGATTAATCATTGGTCCGCTAATTAATTTATTTTTTATGCCAAAACTAAATTAGTTTAACTTAACTCAATTTAAAAATCAAATTGAATTATTTTTTTTGAGTATTAAAATATTAGCCAAAATTAATTTTAATTAATTTAGTTTTCAAAACTAAAATTAAATCAATTAATTTAATTAATTTTGATTAATTTAACTTATCGGTTCACAAAATACCATTGTATGGCCTGTGCGGGTCAGTGGCTGTTGGATTGGAAAGTGACAGGTCGCCTGTGCACGACTACTCTAGGACTTGGCCTCGTGGGAAGAATGCCTGTGAGAAGTGCCGATTGGGAAGGGGAGTTGCACCCTTTGAGTAGTGCCATGTGAGGCCTACTTCGGCGCCAGACAGTGGCTCCAGGGAAGACGGTCGGAGGCCGGTGTGGGTGGTGCCGGCCCACTGAGGACGAGTCCGGGAGAAAGGGTGATCAGGGTGCCAGCCATGGGGATGGTCAACACAGGTCAACAAGGACAACAGGTGAGGGCAGTGACCTAGAACAGGACCAGGCGGTGAGCTGAGCAGGCGGCCTGAGCGGGCGAGCAGGGGGAGCCTCCTGCGGTGGCATGCAGAGCCTGGTTCAGCAGACTCTGGTACGCAGCGTTCCCAGGAAGATGGTCGAGCATCGCATTTTTATTTTTATTTTTTACATTTCTTTCATGTGCTGTCCCATTTTTATTTATTTTATATTATTCATTTTGATTGGATACCTACAAAGTAGGTCTCCCACCCACTCCTCCCTTTTATTTTTTTAAATTGAGGAGTCAAGTCTCCTTCCAAAAAAAAATTTCCACACACTATTTTTTTTATTTTCAAAGGCTAAAAGATATCCTTTTATTATAATAATAAAAAAATTATTATAATAAAATAATAATTTATTTTTATTATATTATTACAATGATAAAATAAATACTATTATAGTAATAAATATTATTATGCAAATTATAGAATTATAATTTTTTTAATTTTTCATATAATTTTAATCATATCTGATGAATGATCTAAACTTGATTGTTCCTTCAGAATGATAAAAATTAGTACCCGTGATGAAACCACAAAACCGATCCAATCCAAAAAATTAAAATAGCCATAACTTGGTCGTTCGAGATCGGGTCGATGCGTGGTTTGATCCTCTATGACTACTTTTGAACCCTCTACTTAATTATAATGTAATTTTAATTTTCTAGTATCATAAAATCTATGTGATCCCTCCGATTCAACTATGAGCTTCCGGGGCTCGCAACGGAAGCCGGTGGGCTGAATATTTTCAAATTTTTGTCTGCAGATCGACGGGAATTGTCGACAATAACAATCCGAGCCCTGGAGAGGTCCGAAGATCTCACATAAATTGTAAAGTGCACAAAATTAAGATGAAAATGTACTTCTTTCAAATCTGAATCTACGGCTGACTACAACTAGACGATGGTGATCATTGCTTGAAGGATCCAAAGAAGAAACCCTCTAGATCATTCACACGTGCTTCAAAATCCTACAGGAGCATTGATCATCGAATTCTAAGTACTAGCACGGAGATATGATGACGCTTTCGACGTCTGAACAATCACCGCATTTAGATGCCTTCGATGATATAGAGAGATCTTGAGCCAAGATTCATGGGTTGAGAGATTATCTATCTAGAGAGAAGGAGGAGAGATAGGCTCTATATTTCACTCCATGGAATTAATGAATAGTGAATTTTACACCATAAGAGAGAGCCTCCTCCTATATTTATAGTGGAGTTGAGAAATACCCGGTTGGGTTCCCCGACCCCCGTTTATTTCAACGTCCTCTAAATAAATAATTTTTACAAACTATACTGTACCAATATTATTTATTATTTTATCACATACCGGTAATATATGTAAAATATATTACATGATAAAACAGAGTCATTTAACTCGACTTGATATCCTGCTTAATATTAAATGAACCTTGAATATTAAAATAATATTCGTTCAATTAATATTTTTCTCATATTTACTTAACTTCTAAATACATTAAATAAATTCAATCCCAAATATTCATAACTTGAATATTAATGAATTTAATTAATTATTTTGGTGATAAACAACTTGGATAATACTCGGACCTTGTGGTGGGGCCCACCATGTCCATATACCTATTCAACTGAATATGGAGTATTCTTGAATACACTATTATGTGTGACCCTCTAGGACCTTATCTCGATAGCAGTGAATAAAAGCCATAGACCAAAAGCGGAGTCTAGAAACCTATCATGTCCCCTAAAAAGATAAGGATTTTCATAGAAATGACAACCATCCAATGAACAATGAATGTGTACTATAATATCTTTGTCATTTGATATCTCATAAAGCAGGACACACACTTGTGTCATAATAATTTTCTTGATTTATTATTTTTTGATCTATCCAGATGGATTTAACTTTGTACTGCTTTGGCCAAAGACTTATGAAGGCATTACCATCCCAATCAACTGGCCCCGAGATATACAACTTCCTAAACTTGGAAGTGAGAAATCCTTTCTTGACCATTAAACCTATGGCATACCACCAACGATGCACCCAACACAAGATACCTCGCCACAATTTCAATACCATAGTTGTCTCCTTTCATCAAAGTAGACAAAAAAATGGTACACACTGGAAATTATCTAAAGTCAGGAGACCAATACACATTTCCATAGATAAGAATGACCAATAACACCCAAAACATGTGGTGTTCCTATTGATGGGTTTGTCCTCATGATCTCACTACTAGAGATTAATAAGTGAAAACTTCATGAGAAGAAGTATCATTTCTTATGATCCCCCAACACCTGATAGTAAAACATATATTGTGTCCATTTAGTAAGATGTATCTATACTATAGAACATATATTTAAGATTAATGCCATAGTATCTCGAGATTCTCATTATAGCCTAGGATCTGCTATAACCTTTGAACATGAAAACTAACCTTTGGACATTACCATTATAATATTAGATGCATAAAAGTCTAAATTATTATGGTAAGATGACATCATGGATAACTAATTGTACACATGATATAGTAATCAAAAGTACTTCATAGTTGGGTCTAGGGCATGCACTATTTCAACAACCACCAGGTTTTATCCTTCCTCCCCACATTATCTTTTATTACATTGATGATATTGCACACTCTAGGTGTGGGGTATGGGTACATTAATGTGTTATTTAGGATTTGTTATCATATTTCTTTTTTTTATTCTATTTTCACTTTCTTCATAGTATTTTTAGTTATCCCCACTTTCCTAAGTTCGTTAAGATTTTTATAATCTTTCTTATTTTTTATTCTTGCTTGATAGTATTTTTACCTCCCCCTCTATTTAAGCTAGAATAATTATTTATATTCCCACCTAATCAAGTAAATTATTGAAAATTCATGATTAATTTCCTTAGTTCAATGTGTTTTAACATTTAAATAAAACTTTGTTCACCGATGGAATGATATTTTTAGAAATAATTTAACATTGAGGTGTGATTTTTTAGTAAATTGATTGTTTGTTGATGATATAAATGGATATAACTCTATGAAACCATTGAGATGATTCATACCCTTTGTGTGAATGATTTATGGGTTAATAATTTTAATTAACATCTCTACATATCTTTGGACCCAACCATAAAGTGTGAGTATTTATTACTAAATAAAAGTTAAATATAAGTCATGTTACTATTTATTAAATTTCCAAAATGTTTTTTCCATACATTCTTCCCTTATATGATATGTTTCATTACTGTACCAAATTGGCATACATGTTTGTACCAGTTATTTGACTGTTGTACGCACATAAAAAATAAAAAATAAAAAATAAAATAAAAATAAATAATGAGAGGAGTGTTGAAATGTACAACATATGAGGATATCTAAGTGTTGAGATTAAGGATTGAATTTTGGGAATTCTTAAGTGAGTGGGTCTAGAAATTTGATTGCAAAGGATTTAGGGAAGGATCAGTGGAAAGAATCAAGTAAGCATAACTTTTTTAAGATAACCTATATTTACTGAATAGAAAGTGGAAAGAATAACATGAAATGGTTTTCACACACACATATAGAGATTTAGTGAAATGGTTTATTTTTGAATAAATTTCTTAGACTGGTATCATAAATATCCTTGAATTTCATTCTAATACAATTTGTTATGAATCTTTTTCCAAGATCACCAAGAATAACTCCTCGGTGTAGTTTTTTATTTGATCACATTGATATCAATAATTAAATTTTCATTGAATGTTAAATATTTCTGAAGTTGGGAATATATCCAAGCATATTTTTTTTAAATGTGACTTTTCTCAAGTGTGAAAATGTTTAGGTGTGGGGGTGTGATTGCACCACGATTCACTATTTTATTTTACCCTTACAAAACTCTATTAAACTAGTTTTTTATTTAAATTTACAAAACTAATAAATAATTTAACTTCACATGTGATTTAATTATTTATTTTTTATCAATTTTATAGAGGTAAATTTTACATGTTTTGAAGATTATATAGTTGGAGGAGGTGATTTATAGGGCAAGAGATGATGCAGAAGAAAAATGGGCCAAACTGCATGAAATCCCAAGGACATATGTCCTCTATTTTACATGTTTGGAGACATCCTTGCATTCATATGGGATTATATTTTTTGATTTTATACAAAACTTTATGGTATTAAATTCATCACAAGACACCTAATACCTATTCGTCAATCTGGTGGACCAACCTAACTGATCTAACAATAGTACCGAATCTGTTCAAAGTCAAAATTTTGTTTCTATGATTTGAAAATATATCCCATTATATATGTCAAATGGCCTAAAAAATGTACATCGTGATTGGAAAGAGGTATTACAACAACTCTTCTCATTTTTTCCAAGTTGAGATAAGGTTTTCTACCTGTCCCAAACTTAGATACAAGCTATCTCTAAATCTGGGTGCTGAAAACTACCTCTCAATTTGGCTATAAGAGGGAACCTTGGGAAACACATTTTAAAGTTATAACAAGGAGTGAAGTGTTGACATTTTTGAGTTCCATAAGATTCATATAATCTCCTTGGAGGTTATGGGGCTCCTTATCATCATAGGGAGAGATGAAATGAAGAAGTAGGTCCACCCATGATTCCTCCACCTCTGAATGATGGGCTAAACGGTGGGTGTTCATAGTGAGGGAGCTACACATCTTGTAAATGGAGTTTAGAAACATGTATTTCTACAGGTTTTATTTAATTTAGGTTTTAAAACATTTCATTTATATGTTTATTAATTTTATTTATATTTGAATGATTTTTTTTATTTAACTGAATGGAATGCTCTTTATATTTAACCGATCAGTGTGAAATTTTGAGTGTGTGACTTGTGTTTTCTTGATTGGACAATACAAGAATACATTTTATCCCACTTATTTTAGATTTAAATATTATTTGGAAGTTATTATACCATGCATAAGATCTGTAACTTGGATTTATGATTGTTATGTCAAGGTTTGATCTTACACGCAGTGATATAAAATGTTGGAAGGTAATTAGGATCCCGGTTAATTTCAACCAAATAATTCCTCCAACCCTAAATTAATATTTAATAACAATGAACTTGAAATGTGTGTAGTGAAATCAAAACAACCCCTTTTTCTCATATTTTTCAAAATCCACTTTGTTTTTTAACTATTAAAGTCTACAAATTTAGTTATTTTCTTATAAATGTTTTCAAAACCACCCCACTTTTAAGTTATTTTAATTGAAAAAACACTTTATAAACCACCATTTATCCTTGAGAGATGATCTAGGATATTCCCTAGACTACATATAATCATATAAAACCAATTAAATTTGATGTTTCATGGAAACACTATCATAAAACCCCATTGGTTTGTAAATTTAAAATGTTGATTTTAAAATTATGGTTGTCTTTCGATGCATGGATATTGTTTGTTGAAATTATTTAAAGTAAGAAACATTTATGTAATCATTTTACATATATTTTTTCCATATATGGTTGTTGCGAGTTCATTTTCATTAGACATGGCCCTGTGGAAGGGGCCTGTTCCATTAGGGAACCTGGTATTGGTCACCTTATAATGACTTGTTGGATCAATGAGAGACCACTCATGAGCATGGAACTGTCACCTGGGATTTAATGATGTGTGTGGAGACTTGATAGATTTTACTACCAAGTTTTTCCCTAGTGACATGAGTTGGGAATTCATTGGGGAAATCCTACTGAGTATAGACTCACCACCTACTTGGGCACCATTGTGAATTTGTAGATGTTATCTATTGAGACACAGGCAAAGGAAAGGTATCTCAGTTCTTAAGCGATGCTTCTTGATACTATGCGTATGGAATGTGGAGTTGGAGCTTGGAATGAGTTAGGTGTTGCTGGATGGTGTCACTTGGGAGTTTTTATTTTTATGGTATTTTGGTTCTCTTTGAATTTTTATTTTGGTTTCTGATTGTAATTTGATATGGTTTATTGGTTTGGTTATATTTTGAATTGTATTCGGTATACATGAGTCATATAAAGGTTTTGTTCATTATTGTTTATATAGTTTGGATGTTTTATCGTTTAAATGGAAAATTATCCCTCAAATGTTCTTATAGACCCTAGCATTTATTGTCTGCCTTTGGAATCTTGGAGATGTCACCTAAGGCATAGTAGTACACTCATCACTTCTCAAGCCAATGAACAGGGGTGAGATGTTACACTACATGGGATTCAAACAAGGATCTCTTATTTGTCTCTTAGACCTTTTCAAGCACAATCTCTTTCCCAATCTTTGAGGCTTTGAGGAATACATCTCTATAACTATTTATATCCTATCCCCTATTTACCATAATTGGGATTGATGAGTGACACATTTACTACTGTACATATATATAGTCTCGTATGGAATGTTATTTTCAAAACTATAACCTAGAATGTCTATACCACCCTGTGGAATATGAAATCATCCTATGTAATCTATTTTATATGCATATAGATGATTATAGTAACATTATAACATGAATATATTTGATGTATTAACATAAAAATTGATATGAAAATTTGAAACATTAAATTTATATAGAACAGAACTAATGTATTGGAAAATGAAATATACAAATATTGTAGTATATAATATTGTGTGTTAAAATTCTTTTAAATTTAGTTTTATTTAATATAAAAAGTCATTTCAAATTAATAAATAGATAGATTGAATATGCTTCCAATGAAATTTTTTTTATCTTGACTTTTAATTCAACATCATCCAAAAAAATTAAATTTATATTCAATATGTATTCAGTTACATCCTTTGATTATATATGGAGTTTCTTCACATTGAAAATGTTGAATATTTATGAGTTTTAACTAAATATTCCAGGAATTTCATAAATAAATGTATTTCCCTCAAATTACCATTTTGTTAATGAAAATAAATCTAATATTTGAAACCAATTTATTTCTAGGAATGTGTGCGTGCGCACACAATTTAACTGTTTGGATGCATGAAATTTCATTTTCTATCTATTCACTTAGTTTTAGCATACAAGTGTACAATATAATTTCATTCCGCATGTTGTTTCATGTACTTAAATTTTATTTTAGATTCAATAAGTATACAATTTCATTTGACTTATACATGCACTTTCATTTTAGTATATCAAATCAATATCACGAACCAAATCTACATGCAAGAAACAAAATGAAAATACCTTACAATAAAGTGATCCTGTATTGAAACCTTAACTCATTTTATAAAATATCCATATCTTTAACCAGAAATTTATATATATAATTCTATATGCTATAACCACACATTCTATACATCATAGAGTATGTAATATATGAATAATTGGTATTATGCAATCATGTTTCATCTGTTACTATAATAATTTATTTTTTCCTGTAGATTTGTTTACAAAATTAATGATGTTGATTCACTGAAAATTAACAGTGTTGTTAATTTGGATTCCACAATTTCAACAATCAAAGTCCAATGAAAAGTTTTTATAACTTAAATAGGGATAAAATAAAGACTGAGAAAACATACTAGCTTTATTTTTTAGTAGATAACTACTAATATATTTTTCTATTTTTAAAAAATACATATTCAATAATCACCAAATATTATCTCTGAATTTCAATGATTTTCTTACAAATTTTTTTAATGATTACATATTTTTATATTTTATATAAAATAAAACTAACATATAACATGACATCATATTCCTTGGTATGTGATTCTATATGAAAATTCATCAATATAGGTTTGAAATCCAATTATTGTATTTATTTTATATCTTTGTTCTTTTATAATTTTTTTAATGCAATACAATGATTGTATTTCATTTCTTACTTCATTCCTTGACTATTACGATGTTTGGGTCCAAATGTTGCATGAAAATTCTCTATTGAAGTAGGAATTACCTTGTAAATTACACTATTGTCTCCCAGATGGTTTACTCCATGATGGTCTATAAATGGCATGTTGGTCTGATCAAAAGAATAAACACCCCTATAAAGAATTTCATATGGAGTGGTAGTACTCTAGAAAGGAAACTTGAGACTGTCCCTTGGTCAACTTATTGCAAGCCTATTGAGAAAGGTGACGTTTTCATTAAAAATATAAAGTACTTTAATGATGCCCTTCAAGATAGACTTACTTGGAACCTTTTTCACAATTCTTCTGATGCAATTACCTTAATCAAAAATATATTTCTTGACAAACTTAAGATATCCAAGTTGAATTTCATTAACTCTTCCATATGGCCATCCATCAAACAATATTTCTCCAATATTGTGAATAATTCTAGATGGATGTTATCCAGAGACTCCTCCATGAAATTATAGTTGGATAACTGGACTGACACTCCTTTAATTTCTATGATTTCTCCCGTTCAAATCCCTAAGAGTGCTAACTATCCTATTAGAGAAATTCTAAACTCTAATAATGAACAACTCCCTATTAATATTCTGAATGTCATTGAAAACTAGTCATTTGATTATAATAATGATTTATTAATTTGGGAAACTTCTCACAGTGGGATTCATAACTCAAAATATTTCTACAATAATTATTTATGTAACTCTGAAAGTGATTACAGTTGGATAAAACATTTCAACAAGCCTTGGATAAATCCCTCAAGATTCAATCTCATCTGGAGACTTGCTAACAAAAGAGTTCCCATCGAGATTTTCTTTAAATATTTTGGAATAGAGATCTACTCTAAGTTCAGAATCTATAATCAACATAGAGAAGATTCTAACCACATATTCCTTTTTTTCACTACTGCTTCTTCTCTTTAGAACTATATTCTAGACATTTTTGACTATATATGGTTGATTCTTGACTCCGTCAAAACTCAACTAAAGAAATGTGCAAAAATAGAAGGCTCTCAGCAAATAAAAAAACTTTTTTCTAGCTGTAGTTTTTGAGATCCATCATGTTATATGGTATGATTAGAATTATATTATTCCTAACAAATACCCACTCAATCAAAATGTAGGTCAGTTTTAGATCCTTATTGTCATACATGAAGATGATTTTATTCAAAAGGGACATTTCCATAACACTATCCATGACTTTGTAATCCTGCAACATCTATAGATTAATGGAAATTTATGTCAACCTCTTCTCACTCTAGAGGTGTTCTGGAGAGCTCCTCTTCCTAGTTGGATCAAAATTAATATTTATGGTGCCTCCAAAGGAAATCTAGGCCCTACGGGATGAGGTGCTATCATTAAGAATCACCTCAGTCATATCCTTGGATGTTTCATGGGAATTTGTGGTAGGACCACCACCCTAGAAGCTAATATTATGACCTTAATACATGCTATTGCCTTCTCCGAGATCTTTGGTTGGAAACACCTCTTGATTGAATGTGACTCAATGACCATCGTGAAACCAATTTCGAATGGCATGATACATCTTGATTGGTCGATTACTACCTGTTGGATGGAATGAACCCATTCGCTTATCAACCTCAACTATATCATTTGACATGTTTATCAAGAAGAAAACATGGCCGCAGATGGCCTGGCCAACATGGGAGAAAACAAAAGTGTCACCTGGTCCGAAGACCTCCTCGCTGATCTTATTTCCTTACACGACAAAGATTGTAATATGATCCCATATTTTAGACTCATGTAAAATTTATTTTGATAATAATTTTTCTTTGGTTGTTTTGGGCTAAGGCATCATCTTTACAAAAATTGTAGTTCAATGTTCCAGGTTTTTACACTTTTAAATTTCATTATTTTATAAATACTTGTGGCATGTTTTTATCCTTTTAACACTAATACAAATCCTTATTAATCCAAAATTACCTTTTATTATCACTAACACAAAAGCCTCAATAAATGGGGTACTTTTATCCATGCTACCTAAAACCTCTCATAAATTTACCCCATTATCAGTAAAAATAACACTGATAAAGGTGTGTCTTTTATCAGTATTAAAACATTTTTTAGCTCTAACAAAATATGAACTTAATAAAAATTATAAATTATAAAAAAAGTTATTTTAATTTATAAATATATTTATTTTGATATGGATAAAATATATTTTCTTAAATATGATTTATAAAATATTAAAGATGAATTTTCACTTAATATGTAACAAATTAGTGAAAAATGGTTTATAAAATAAGTGAAAAATTAATATTAATTAAAAAATGACTAATTAGTATGGAGTGATTTTATTTAAAATAAATATACATTTTATGAACACATTATAAAAAAATTTATATGTAAATATAGAGATACACATAAATATATAAATATATATTTAAATATGTAAATATTTAAACAAATTTTATAAATGTATTTAAAAATAATTATATAATGTTATATAATTATACAAATAAATATAAAAATAAATAAATAAATAAATATAAATAAATAAATATATCATTATATGTTGGAAAAAACCAGATGAAATAGTGGTAATCCTGAATTTTAAAAAAATGAGTTTTATTAGCTTTAAAAAATACTGATAAAAGTCGCATTTATCACCGCTAAAAACAAGCTAATAAAGGTAGAGCTTTTACAGTGTTCACAAAATCAGTACTGATAAATTAGAATCCTAACACTTGTAAAAGTTTCTTTTATAGTAGGGTAGATTTTAGTTTTTATAAATACTCTTTCCACATTTGTTAAATTTTCATTTGATGTAGAGGTCAAAAAATAAAATAAATGATTCCTCGGTGAACTATTTCATTTTCTATACAATTTATAAAATTTCATATACTATTTTCTATATTTTTAGTGATTTTATGTGAACTATTTCATATCATTTCTTTCTTAAAAAATGTTATGATATTTGATGTTAATCGTCATTACATCTTTTAATGTGGGAGCTTTATCATTTAAAGAGGCCTTGAAAATGGATGATGTGTACCAACACTTGAAGATTAGTTTTGATTTATTTGAATTTATCATTTTAATTACAATTTCTCCATTAAAATTTGGGAGGTGTGCTGCAGTTTGATTTCAGAATAAAAAAAGAGTTTTATCAGTGCTAGAAACAAAATCTTATGAAAAGGATGCTGATAAATGAGGGAAGGTTTTAAAAAATATTTTGAGTTTTATTAGTGCTAAAAACACTGATAAAATTTGTATTTATCAGTACTAAAAATGGTTTAATAAAAGAATTCATTTATCAAGGTTTTTTAGAACTACTAAAGGCGATCGATTTTTAAAGCACGTACGACGCCAGTTCCTTTTTTAGAAACAATAAATATGATGTCTGACACTTGTAAAATTCTCTTATGTAGTAGTGTAAATTTCCTTTTTTAGGAATAAATTTGGAGCAATTGTAAAATTTTAATGTAATGTAGAGGTTAAATAAAATTAAAGGATTCATTGGTGAACTATTTCATTCTCTATACAATTTTTTGAATGTCATCTATTGTTTTTTATACTTTTAGTGACTTTATGTGAACTATTTCACACCATTTATTTCTTAAAAAATGTTATGAGTAGGTGACCCAACTCACACCATCAAAATCAATAAAATGAAAAGAGTTTCACAGTGAATGATCAATGTTCTGTGAATTTTCACAAACTAAGAGTTTAAATATTACATATTGGAAATCATTGAAATATCACATCATGTGAGGCTTAGACCAAGAGGCAACCCAAACACACCTCCTAGTAGCTCCTGCAACTATGTAATCTTCAATAGAGAGTTATTCAAGAGGCATCCTGCCACAACTTCATAACAAGGATTGAATATCATCATGGATAGAAGTATCATCACATCAGTAGAGAAAAATAAAAACTATATCCTTAGAGGGTCCCTGCTCAGAACGCACTCTGCATCATCACTATAGATGAAAAACCCTCAAATATTTTTTCATTATTGATACATCAGGTCCATGCATCCACACATGAATAGATAATTCAATGACACAGTTCTAAGCATGTTTTGACATGACAACACATAGTCTAGATGAAGTTTTAAAATGGGTGTCGACACTTGGATGATTGGTTTTTATTTTTTTTCATTTATCATTTTAATAAAAATGTTTCATTTAAAGTGGGTTGGGGGAGGGCGTTCCATGATTGACATTCAAAAATTTATAATTTTTTTTGAGTTTTATTAGTGCTAGAAACAATCACTGATAAAAAGGATGATGACAAAGGGGTTAGTGGGGTGAATTTTTTTGATTATTATTAGCTTTAAAAAATACTAACAAATATCCATCTTTAACAACAATAAAAACATGAAATAAAAGGTCACTTTTATCGGTGTTTTTACCCTAAAAATGGTTTTTAGTTTTAAAGGGATTACAACGGAAATGTTTTTTACCACTTATAAATGTGATTTTTAGCACCTGTAAAATACACTTCTTCCACAGTGTATGTTTTAGTTTTTATAAATACATTTGACACATTTGTTAAATTTTTATGTGATGTAGAGGTCATAGAAAATTGAAGGATTTCCCCTCTGCGGGTGAGTGGGGTGGTTGGGGTGGGAAGGGTTTGGATCATGTGTCATGGGGTTGAATCTTCGAGTTTGTTTTATTTTCTTACGTTCATTGTAAAGAAAAAAAGTTTTAAAATTGAAGGATTAAACTATATTTTTTTATACAATTTGTTGAATGTAAATTATTCACATTATTACTGGTTTCAAAATCACTAGTGAGTTACTTTGTTTTTGTGACTACTGCCCCCCGTTCCATTCCACAGATGGAACAATTGTTTTTATATATTTAAATATTATATAATATATAGTAAAAAAATGAGTAGTTGGGATATTTGTATGAGGAAATTGATTTTTATTGTCAAATTGAAACTCGAGGCGTGGTGGAGAGAGGGAGCACGATATCTCTGGAAACCTAAAATTGTGGGAATTGTCTTTGTCTTTATCTATTGAGCAATTTTCTGATTCATTTCATGTATTTTCTATCGTTAGTAGTCTTTGTCTTCATCTTTATCTGTTTACTAATTTTCTGATCCATATCACCTATTCTCTGTCGGTGGTGGTTAAGTAAGAGATCTAAATTGTTTTGAAATTCATATTCCTTTCGTTTTCACATCTTGGATGTTGTATCGGTTGTGGATGCTCAAGTTGTATTGATCATATTGAATGTTCAGTTGTTTTCTAATAGTACTATGCAAAATTATGGATTTTTCTCAAGTCTCGGGATGTGTGGAATCGTTAGGGTTTTGATATTAGAAGCTCTCGTGCTTCCATCTCACCATATATTGGACATATCTTCTTCTTTTAGCAAAAAATCATTTTTATTAAATTCATTTTTCTTGAATGAGAGAAATTCAGTGAGACACTTTTCGAGTAATACTTATATCGAATATTTTTAATACGACTGCTCCAATAAAACCTAGAAGGAACACTAGGAGATCCATAAGGTAAATTATATTTCGTTGAACAGTAAAATATGGCTGAAAGAGGATCTGCTATTAGACCAAATATCTGAGATATTTGGAAGAGGCTTAAAGGGAAAGCTTCAGAAGAAGCTTCCAATCTACTTGATGCCACAGTCTTTGATATGCATCCATAGAGAGATACAGAAAGATAAAGTATATCAGGATGATATACTTTAGAAGATTACGAATGAACTTTAGTAGGAGAAGCTCAAGAATATAAGGAATATGTATCAAGTATTCCTCAAAGTATCCAGAAATATCATAAAGAGATCTATGATATTATTACTCACGAGAAATGGGAACATGGGGATATAGAGTGTGTATCCAAAAACCTAAATGAAAATCTTAATAAAGTCAAATAACCACAAGACAAACTCAAATATAATAGGAAAAAGAAAGATAATAAGTCATATCCCACTGAAAAACTCAGTGTAAAACCATGGGAAGCCAAGCTAATATAGAAGCAAATCTCCCAAAAAACAATTCCTTGGGAACGACATAAAGGATCGTACAAGGATTTGTTTCAAAAGATCAATAGGGAAGCCAATCCCTCATATCCCTTTATATTCATAAATAATATAGGGAAAAAACACATCTGGAAGGTGTTCCACAACATGGGATGATCCTAAAGCTAGACTACAAAAAGGATATAAGAGAATCCATAGATTAATGGGCTCTAGACCATAGATATTATATGCTATCAGTTGGTTTACAATTGTGGACCAGAGATGGTGCACATAATTTCACTAGAGATACCTTGAGAGGTAATACAAATAGATTTTGGGATATGCTGTTGAGACACGTAGAAGTGAGAACAACTGTCCAGAAATATGTTACATTCCAAATTGATGTTATACCAGTAGTAGCTGATTTCCTTAAATAGGATTTTGCAGGAAATTCACTGGTAGATCAAGATGGAGAATTGGTAAAAAAATAAAGAACATCTTTAACCAAGATCCAAATTTGTGCCATGAGTTACTTTTAAGAATACATTTTCAAGTTTCAGAATTATTATTACCTTATTGGACCAATATATAAAGCATATTATCTCGATGTATTTATCCAGAATCTTTAGGGAAGTTTGCCTGAAAATTTTGAACAAGCACTGAAGACTCATCTTTCCCATAGTGAAGATATGAAAGACACTTGATGAGTTCGAGTAGAAACAATAAGATAGGTGATAAGACTCTATTGTATGCAGATTGATGTGTTACAGGATGTATGAAATATGTCCTACATGAGTTCTGATTGTTGTCCAAAAGTATAGGGTGTTATACAACGATATGGGTGCGGTCCAACCAGGAAATAGCTTGAAAAAACTCAACAAATATCATTCAAAACACAGTTTTAGGATGGCCAATGTGAAAAAATAAATAACTCAAGAAAATATGGAAATGATTTGGTAATATAAAATCCTGAAGTAGATTTTTAGGAAGAAATCTAGAAAAATAGAAGATATTTCTTAGACCAAATAGAATCGATAAGGATATGAGATAAAACTTTAAGGCCAAATATGGGAAGTATCCTAGATACCTTAAAGTAAAATCTATATCTAGTTATGTTTGTTGTTGGTTCTGTGATAAGAAAGGTCAGAGAGCTAATAGTTTCCCATATAAATATATAAGAAGAGGTAGTCTCAAAGCAATAATGATGGAAGATTCATCAGAGATATTGTTTGAGCCTATCTGGGGAGAAGATATAGACTCAAATGATGAAATTTTATATTCTTTATATTCATAGTACTTAGATAAAGAAGATTCTATCTTATATGAGGAAGTAATAAATAACTCTATTCTAGGAAATAACCCTATTCTGAGCCAGATTCCAATAGTCCGGATTTGAACGGGGGATAGTGCATCTAAAGAATCTATAGAACTAATAAAACTAGATGAAATGGAAGGAGATATAGTTCATTATTCTGAAATTAGAATCCCTTCAAAAGGAAGATATTGTCAAGAATAGAATATTCCCAAAGTTGATTGGTTCGAGGTATACCAAAAGTCTTGGGTTCCATATCGAGAAATGACCAAGAACTTTGATGATGAAGAGACAACTGAAGTCTATTAAACAGACATAGGATTATTTACAATGCCTTTGCTAATACTTGAAATGGTTAACAAGGTAATCTAGAAAATGATAAGTATGTTCATTTTGGAATAATCCTGATAGGATTATATCCTCTTGTTAAGAAAGGAAATGATTTACTAGTCCTAATTGCAGTTGTGGATGGCAGTTTATCCAATTTCTCCAATGAACTATTAGAAGGAGTACGAGAAAATCATCATGCAGGAGAAGCATTGGTTAAGGTAATACCAAAATTTCATCTAGTTCCTATTGATAGAAGTATTATTTGAACTCTAGAATTAAATATCAACATGTGTAACTGAAAAAATATATTGGGTTGTCCACCCGATAAGAGACGTGTCAGAGTAATTACTCGCCTCTATGTAAAGTTCTATAATACTAGAAGACCAACTCTATGGAAGGGTGTGGAAAGATTTACACATCTTTTTCATGATGAAGGAACATCAATTATATCAATAAAATTGTAAGTGATAAACCCCAAGAGGCTAAATTAGCCTAGAGAATGGGTTTCACCAGATCTAGAGGAAGAAAGAAGGTAGGAGATACTTATTCTAGATGTTATAAAACATGTTGGAAATATATTTGTCATCTTTAAGGTCAGAGAAGAGGAAGATGATCTGATCAGAAGGATCAAGATTAGGTAGATCGGATTTTAAGATAGAAGATTTCAAATAATAAATACTAGATAAACCTTTGGAAATCCAAGGATATCAATTGGAAAAGATGAGGGTACTTCAGTAGAATCACCTAGAACATTAATTTCCAGAAAGATAGTTGGATAAAGGATAGTTCTATTATCTATCTATGAGGGTGAAAAAATGCATGTAGGATATATGGGGTCTTCATTAATTAGTGAAAATATAGAGAAGTGGGATACATTGGCATAATTAAGTATTAATAAAATTACATTTGTTTCCCTAGTTGATACAGGATGTACATTCTCTTGTGCAAGAATCCAATTTTCAGGAGTCACCTTGGAATCTTCAGAGTTGCAAGTTACATTGGGTAACAATGCAACTGTTCTTATTCAAGAATTTTCCAAGAATGTTCAGATTGAACTCAATGGAAGGATATTTACAGTGCTTATGTTTTATTTTATTCCTCAATTACCAGATGAATTCCAGATTGGAAATAGATTTCTTAGAAGATATCATCCTATAATGATATTTTCAGAAGAAATTATCCTCGATAATTATCTAATTCCAACCACTACTAAAAAAACTAGAATAGTTCCAGATAATAAAGTATCTACTATTAAATTGTAAAATGATCTAGATGAAGATAGATAATACCACAAAAATATTGAGCAGTGGAAAGAGGTAGTTAAAATGAATGTTCTAAGGATTAATGAAGAAGAGGCATTGGCTAAGATAAAAAAGTATTTATCAAAAAATTGATCAGAAAACACTCTAAAACTATAAAATAATGCAATTATAGAGGCTAGAATAACCCTTAAATATCCTAGTACTACGTTCATAAGTAAGGGAATTGCCTATCCAAATGAGATGATTAACGAATTTGAGAAACAAATTCTGGAACTAACAAGTCTTAGACTAACCAGGCATAGTGGAAGTCCTCACAAGAGTGCGACATTCATGTTAATGAATCATGCAGAAAAAAAAACATGCTATGGAATAATGGTTATAGATTATCACGATCTTAATTGTTTCACAACGGATAATGGATACAATCTTCCTAATAAAGAATCTTTGAGAAGAAAAATTAGGAATGAAAGACCAATGGAATATTCTCAGTTTGATCTCATGTCAGGATATTAGAAAATAAATATCAAAGAAGATTTTATACCATTGAAATCATTTACAAGGAAAGTAGGATTTTTTGAATGGATAGTTATTCCATTTAGACTCGAGAATGCACCAGGAATAATCCATAGAAGAAAAGATAAGGCATTCAGTAGATTAGCACAGTTTTTGGAAGTCTATATTTATGATGTGATCATATTTAGTAAAGATACATAAGAGTAGATAAAACATTTGTAGCAAGTTGCTGAAGTGTTCAAAAAATAAGGGATGATACTTTCAGAAAAAAAGGATCATTTCCAAGAAACCAAATATAGAATTCTTGGAATTGTAGATCCAAGGAAGTAGAGAAAAGCTTCAACCACATATTGAAAAAAAGATATAAAGTTTCCCCAATGAGATTATAGATCGTAAAAAGATATAGGTGTTTCTTGGTATACTGAGTTATTACAGAGCATACATCAGATATTTAGAAAAAATCTTAGTTCCAATAAAGGTAAAGGTATCAAATAAGGTACCATTATATTGGATAGAAAAAGATTATGAAGTAATCATAATTTTCAAGAAAAAGCACAAAATCATCTAGAATTGAAGTATCCAGATGGGAGTGAAGATCAGATTATCTTAGAAACAGATTCATGAGACTCAACATGGGAATGTATCCTAATGATAAAATAACCCATAATTATAATATCAGTAGATACTGGAGTGGATGTTTTAACATGGAAGATAAGAATTATCCTATCCAGAAAAGAGAATTGGTTGTAGTCCTTAAAGGAATTAGTGATAATGAGATTTTATTAGGAAATTTTTTTTATATAAGAAAAGATTGTTCTTATATAAATAATTTTAGGAAAATTAAATTAAAAAGGTTTACCCAGGAACAACTTGTATAGTGGAGGAATGAATTGCAAGACTATAACTTTAATATAGAAAATATTAAAGAAAAGATAATATCAATATAGATGCACTAACACACTATTTTGACTCTTGCATGTGCAATGGAAGAAAGTATTAAATCAATAAGATGTCATGTTTACATTTATAATCATTCTACAATCCCAAGAATTCTATCTTTGGTTGCATCTAAATGACAATTCTTTTCGAAATTATCATCCCTTATTCTCTGAACACTTTAGTAAACTTCTGTAAATGTTTTATATACTTTTATGTATCTTTACTAAATATAATCACATAATCAATATAGACTACCAAAAACTATTCTAATCTACTGAATTATTTTTCCATTCTTCTCTTGAATATTCTTGGTGTATTCTTGAGTCCAAATGGAATAACTAGACATTCAAACATTCTGACTGGAATTGTAAATGCTGTCAATGGTATAACCTCTTCTTTGATCTTTATCTGCCAATATCATAACTTGAGATCAAACATAGAATATACCATCGATCTTTCATTCATAATACTTATTCTTAATACTTCATGATTAATAATATTTTGTACATCATCCTTTCTGGCACAATTAACTTCACGATAATCTATAACCATTCTGTCCTTACCACACTCTTTTTCCTACATGATTCAATACCATGAATTCCGCACTCCTATGAGGACTCTCACAATGCCTGATTAGTCCAAGACTGATTACTTCTAGAATTTGTTTCTAGAATTCCTTTACCATCTCAACTGGATAGGCAATTCCTTTACTTCTAATCACTGTACTAGGATCTTTAAGGGTGATTGTAGCCTCTGTAATTTCCTTCTACTATAGGTTCCAAGGGTTTTATTACCAATTTTATAATAAATAATCTTTTATCTTATACAATTCTTCTTCATAATTAATCCTTAGAACATTCATTCCAACTAGGTCTTTCCACTACTCAATATTTCTGTGGTATTCTCTATCTTCATCTGGATAGTTTTTCACTTTAACAGTAGATACTTTCTTATCCGGAACCATTCTAGATCCCAAGGTTAATGGTATTTATTATGAGCAGAAATGGATAGAAGGAAGGGTACAATATTATGAGAACAAAGCCAGTCATATTTGGATTATAAAGTATCATCAAATTCTAGAATCCAGATTTTCTTTTGAGAATAAACCCGAAGTAATCGAGTTAGGGAAGAAAGCCTAGGAAACTCGTGATAAGCTTAAATAGTTGAAGGAAAAAATCAGGCATACATAATCTCAGCTTCGACAAGCCAAGTGTTTAGTCCAAAACCTATAAAGAACACTAGGATATCCTGAAGGAGAATTATTTTGCAATGAATAGTAAAATATGGCTGGAAGAGGATCTGGTGTTGGAACAAATACCCTAGATATTTGGCAGTGGATTTAAGGGAATGTTTCAAGACAAGATTCCAATCATCCCAATTCCATTGTCTCTGATATGCATGCACACAAATATATATAAATAGAAAATATATCAAGATGATATGTTGAAGAAAATTATGCATGGCCTTTTGCAGGAGAAGATCAATAATATCCAGAAGAATTTTCGAGTATTCCTAAAAGTATCCTAGAAAATCCGAAATAGATCTATGATATTATTACCTGGGAGAAATGGGAACTTGGAGATATAGAGAATATATCCAAATACCTAAATGAAAATATCAATAAATTTGAAGTCCTATAAGACACACTCGAAGAGAAGAGAAAAAAAAAGAGACTACGTCATCTCTCATCGAAAGACTTGGTGTAAAACCTTAGGAAGCCAAGCCAGTATGGAAGGTGATCTCCCAAAAACCAATTCCTTGGTAATGAAAGAAAGGATTGTCCAAGGATTTTTTTAGAAGATCAATAGGGAAGCCATTTCCTCATATCCCAGTTATATTCAGTAGGAATATAAGCCTATGAAAACACATCCGGAAGGTGTTCCACAACATGGGACGATCCTAAAGCTAGAATGCAAAAAGAATCTAGGAGAAGCCATAGATTAATGGGTTCTAAAACTTTGATATTATATGCTATCTGTTGGCTTATGGTCATGGTCCAACGATAGTGTACCTAATTACGTTGGAGCTACCTTGAGTGGTAATGTAGGAAGATTTTGGGATATACTGCTGAGACACTCATAAGTGAGAACAACTCTCCATAAATATGTTACATTCCCAATTGAAGTTATACTAGTAGTAGTTGATTTTATTAAACATGAGTTTGCAGGAAATTCACTGGTAGACCATGATGGATAATTGGTAGAAAAATCTAGAACAAATTTAACTAAGATTCAAATTTGTGAACCATGTTACTTTGAAGAATATATTTTTGAGTTTCAACCATGGAATTATATTCTTGGACCAAGAGATCAAGCATACTATCTAGATGTCTTTATCCCGAAGATTCTAGTCAGTTGGCCTAAAATTGTTCAACAATCATTGAAGAATTTTCTTTACTAGAGTTATGACCGGAAATACTCTCTAGGAGTTCGAGCAGAAACATTAAGGTAGGTGATGAGACTTTGTTGTATGCAGAGTCATGTCTTAAAGAATGTAAGAAATATGTCATACATGGGTTATTCTTATTGAAAAAAATTAGAGTGTGTTGTGGGATGATATAGGTGCAGTGCAACTAGCAAAGAGCTTGAAAAAACCCAACAAAGATTGTTCAAAACACAGTGTTAGGTTGGATAGTGTGAATGAAAGAAATCACTCAAGAAAATATAAAAATGATTTGGGAAGTGAAAATCATCAAGAATATTGTTAGGAAGAAATCCAAAAAAATCTAATATATTTATTAAAATAAATCCATAAGGATATGGGAGAAAATTTAAGTGCAAATATGAGAATTATCATAGATTCCTTAAAGGAAAATCTCTATCCAATTTTTATTGTTGTTGGTTATGTGGAAAGAAATTTCATAAAGCTGATAATTTCCCATATGCATATAGAAGAAGAGGTAGTATCAAAGAAATAATGATGGAAGATTCATCAGAGATATTATTTTATCCTCTCTGGGGAAAGATATAGACTTAGACAATAAAAGAGTATATTAATTATATTCAGAGTACTCATAGTAAGAATATTATGTCTCAGATGAGGAAGAAGAAAATAAACCTATTCTAAGAAATAAATCTATTCTAAGCCAGCTTTGAATAGCCATGATTCGAATGGGGGATAGTGCATCTAAAGACTCTCCAAAACTAGTAAAACTAGATGAGATAGAAGGAGATCTGGTTCATTTTTTAGAAACTGAACTCCCATTATAAGGAAGAGATTGACAAGAATTGAAGATGACCAGAGTTTATTGGTCTGAGGTATACCAAAAGTCTTGGGTACCATATCGAGAAATGACAAAGATATTTAAAGATGAAGAGATACCTGAAGTCTATAAAACAGTTAGAGGATTATTTACAATGCCTTTTCTAATACCATAAATGGTTAACAAGGAAGTATAGAAAAAGGATAAGCATGTGCATTTTGGAATAATCTGTATAAGAGTTGATCCTCTTGTCAGAAAATGAAAAGATATAATAGTCCTAATTGTAGTTGTGGATGGCAGTTTAGCCAATTTCTCTAATGCAGTATTAGGAAGAGCATGAGAAAATCTGCATTCAGGAGCACCATGGGTAAAGGTAATACAGGACTTTCATATAGTTCTTATGGATATAAGTATTAGTAGAACTCTAGAAGTAATGATTAACAAGAGGAACTAGAAAAATCCATTGGGTTGTACACCCAAAAAGAGATGTGTCAGAGTAATTAATTGCCTCTATGTAAAGTTCTATAATACTGGAAGACCATCTCGAAGGAAGGGTGTTGAAAGATTTAAACAATTTTTTCAAGATAAAGGAACATAAATTATAGAAATTAAATTGCAAGTGACAAACCCCAAGAGGCTAACAATGCCTACAAAATTTGTTTCATCAGATCCAGAGGAAGAAAGAAGGCAGAAGATACTTATTCCAGATGTTGTTAAAAAAGTTAGAAGTAGATTTGTCATCTCTGAGGTCAGAGAAGAGGAAGATGATCTTAAATAAGAAGGATCAAGATTAGGTAGATCAGATTTGAAGATATAATATTTTAAATCAGAAATACTAGAGAAACCTTTGGAAAATCCAAGGATCTCAATTGGAAAAGATAAGGGTAATTAAGTAGAAGTTCCCTAGAACATCAATTTCTAGAAATATAGTTGGAAAAGGACTGTTCAACTACCCATCTATAAGGATGAAGAAACCCATGTAGGATATATGGGATCTTCATTACTCGGTGAAATGATAGAAGAGTATACTATATTTGTAAAATTAAGTACTAATAAAACTACATGTGTTTCCCAAGTTGATACAGGATGTACATTATCTTGTACAAGAATCCAATTTTCAGGAGTAACCTGGGAATCTTCAAAGTTGCAAGTTATAGTGGGAAACAATGCAATAGTTCTAATTCAATAAGTAGCCAAGAATGTTCAGATTGAACTAAATGGAAGGATATTTACATTGAAGATGCTTTGTTTTATTTCTCAATTACCAGATGACTTCTTTTATTGAAAATATATTTCTTAGAATATATCATCCTGTAACGATATTTTTAGAAGGAATTATCCTTGATAATTATCTAAATCCAACAGCTTATGGAAAAACCAGAATGGTTCCAGATAAGAAAGTATCTAATGTTAAGGTGGAAAATTATCCAAATAAAGATATAGAATACCACTTAAAGATTGATCAGTTTAAAGAGCTAGTTTGAATGATAGTTTTGAGGATTAATGGAGAAGTGAAATTGGCTAAGATAATAGATTATTTATTAGAAAATTGGTTAGATAACCCTCTGAAACTATTGTAGAAGACAATGATAGAGGCTACAATCACCCTTAATGATCCTCATATAGTGACCAGAAGTAAGGGAATTTCCTATCCTGATGATATGGTTATGGAATTTGAGAAACAAATTCCAGAACTAATTAGTATTGGACTAATCAGGCATAGTGAAAGTCCTCAGACGAGTGTGGAATTCATGGTAATGAATCATAAAGAAAAATGACATGGTAAGGCCAGAATGGTTATAGATTATCATGATCTTAATTGTTCCACAGAGGATAATGGATACAATATTCTTAATCAATAATATTTAAGAAGCAGTATTAGGAATGAAAGACCAATGGTATATTCTATGTTTGATCTCAAGTTAGGATATTGGAAGATAAAGATCAAAGAAGAGGTTATACCATTGACAAAATTTACAATGTAATTCGGATTGTTAGAATGTATAGTTATTCCATTTGGACTCAAGAATGCACTAGGAATATTCCAAAGAAAAATGGACAGGGCATTCAGTAGATTAGCACAGTTTGTGGCAGTCTCTATTGATTATGTTCTCATAATTAGTAAAGATATAGAAAAGAATACAAAACATTTGCAGTAGGTTATTGAAGTGTTCAGAGAAGAAGGGGTGATGCTTTTAAAAAAACAATCATTCAGATGTAACCAAATATAGAATTCTTGGGATTGAATATCCAATGAATTATAGAAAATCTTCAACCGCATATTGCAGAAAAGCTAAAAACTTTCCCCGATAAGCTTACAGACCGTAAGCAGATATTGTTGTTTCTTGGTATACTGAGTTATACCAGAGAATACATCTGAGATTTAGAAAAAATATCAGTTCCAATATAGAGAAAGTTATCTAGTACGGTACGTTGGGATTGGATTAAAAATATTATGATGTAATCCGAATTTTGAAGTAGATAGCACAGAATCTTCCAGAATTGGAGTATCCAGATGAGAGTGAATATCATATTATCTTAGAAAAAGATGCATCAGACTCAGCATGGGGATGTATCCTAAAGATAAGGAAAACCCTAATGATAGTATTATTAGATACTAGAGTGGATGTTTTAACATGGAAAAGAAGAATTATCCTATCTATAAAAGATAATTTCTTGTAGTCCTTAAAGGAATTAGGGATAATGATCTTTTATTAGGAAACATTTTTACTATAAGAAAAAATAGTTCTTAAATAAATAATTTTATGAATGTTAATTTAAAAAGGTTTACCCAGTCATGATTTGTATGGTGAATGATTGAATTTCAATACTAGAACTTTAATGTAGAAAATATTAAAGGAAAATATAATGTTATTCTAGATACACTAACACGCTATTTTGACTGTTGGAGGTGTAATGGTAGAAAGTAGAAAATCAAGAAGTTTTCATGTATTCATTGATAATAATTCTATGGAATAATTCCCTTTTATCAAAGTAATGAATGATAGGGTTGATAGACTTGAATAGAGAAAGGGGATTCTGGCATAGAATCACCCTCAGAAGACATGATCTTCATCCAGTAAAGTTGAAAGATAAAAAAGAACAGGTTCATCAACTATAAAAGCTGAAACCCTAGGAAATGCATCAAAGAGACCTCTAGATAGAATGTCTATGAATAAAAGTCATATTTAATGTTTTTTATGTGGTTAAAATGGCCATTACAACACTCAATGTGTAGAAAATACAAGAAACAGAAAGTCATAGAAGAGCAAAAATATTATTAAAAGATCTAAATAAAAAGAGAAAAACCTTAAGTATTGGAATGATCACATAGAAGAAGAACTTTAAAAGCATCCAAGGTATCAGAAATAACCTCAACAATAGAATGTTTAGAAAAAAAACATCTAGAGAGTTTGGATGATGATCTAGATGAAGAGACCAATCTAGAAAATGAGATATGCAAATATTTTCAAAGGATTCAAAATATTTCAAGGAATAAATCCACAACCATTTATAATTTGATCCAAAAAAGTAAAAATTACCGAATATTCAAAAGAGGTCTGAACCATGTTTTGGACATTCTTGAAGAATATAAAGATCTTATGGAGGATTATAAAAATATCGATCGAGATATGATTAGTATGATCATCACTGAAGATATCAGGATAAAGGTCCGTTTTTCTGGTCTCCTTTACAATGTTAGGAGAATCAAGGAGATATGGATGGAAGAATATACAGTACTGAAAAGGTTTTGGAGAATTTTAGGAATAGGGATTCCAAAAATCCACATACCAAACATTGAATTAGAAATATAAGAGTTTATTTAATTCCACAAAGCCTTCAGCATGGCAGTAGTACAATTCTTGGGATTTATGAAAATAAATTCCATATTCAATTGGGTACCTAGGATGGTAAGAATGATTCTTAAAAATGAATATCCAAGTTTACTATTATGGTTTCTATATATTGAACCTATCAGTTTGGAAGACATATTGATCATGTTGTGGAATCTGTACCTAGGGCACTGGAATAAGGGACCCATCCAAAAAGTGTTTGAAGATTCACAATTTAGCGATAAGGATTGGCTAGAGTTATGTTTGGACAAGAGTCATTATGAATGCATCCAAATCACATGGAGTATTTATTTAATTTAATACATATCAACAAGAAAATATTGTATATTCTTTTTAGGAGACAATGTGCTAGTCTCTATTAACTCTAGAGACATGTAGTGTGTAGAAATGGCACATTTGACAGACTTCATGGTAGAGGCAGACACGATTCTTGAAGAACTCAAGGCGTGGTGAGGTCATAAAGAAGATATCTTCATTGCCAAATATTAGATCCAATGCACCATCAAATAATTGATGAAAATTAAGGAGTTATAGAAAAAAGTCTTAGTTAGAGAGATGATTGATTCTCTATCTGACTTTGATGAATTTTAGATGCTAATCTGGACATGCATTATATCCATCATGGATGAGTAGATCAAATTAGACATGTCATTTATGTATTTTGTATTTAATATGAAATGTGTGGTTGAAGTTTCACGGTAGTGTGCCCCATTTTTTTCTTTTTATTTTGTTTTTTCTTTGTTGAAATCTTGTCTTGTAATAATTGAGTAAGCTTCTTGGGCAAGCTGAGCCTAAAGGCCTATATAAGAGACCTCTAACTGATTTGTTCAAGGAGGTGATTTTGAATAGAAATCAGAATGATTTTAGACATTCTCTCTCTACACTCTCTCTATGCCTTTGTGTTCTTCTTATGATATGATTCCCAAAATGATAGTACGAAGTCGACGACAGGTAGTCCCCTTCTGATCTTTGTGGATAATGTTTTATTTCTTTTTGTGATTTTTGTAACCTTTCTGGAATCCCAAATTAGGATCTCGTTGGACACCTCATTGGAGACTTCACCCATAAGTGGTATCAGAGTGAGGGGGGGAGAACCAAGATAGCTAGAGCACTACTTCAAATGATTTTATAGTAAGGAATTTCTAGATCCCATGGTTAAAGGTCTTTATTATGAGAAGAAATGGCTAGAAGGTAGGGTATGGTATTATGAGAATAGAGACAGTCATATTTGGATTAGAAATTATCATCAACTTCTAGGATCCAGATTCTATTTTGAGAATGAAACCGAAGTAATCGAGTTTGGGTAGAAAGATTATGCAACTCGTGATAATATTTAGGTATTGAAGGCAAAAATCAGACAAACCAAATCTTTGCTTCGACAAGACAAGTGGTTAGTCCAAAACCTAGAAAGAACACTAGGAGATCCAGAAGGAGAAATATTTTTATTTGAACAGTTAAATATGGATAGAAGAGGATCTGGTGTTGGACCAAATATCCGAGATATTTGGTAGAGGCTTGAAGGGAAATCTTTAGAACAATCTTCCAATCAGCTCGCTGCCACTATCTTTGATATGCATTCACATCAAGAAATAGAAAGAGAAAGTATATCAGGACAATATACTACATAATATTACAAATTTACTTTAGCAGGAGAAGCTCAAGAATATTATGAATAAGTTTTGAGTATTCCTCAATGTATCTAGGAATATCAGAAACAATTCCATAATATTTTTTCTCAAGATAAATGGGAACTTTGGGATGTTGAGCGTGTCTACAAAAACCTAAATGAAAAGATCAAGAAAGTGGAATACCTACATGCCAAACATGAAGAGAATAAAAAATATAAAGAGAATAAGTCATCTCCCACTCAAACACTTGGTGTAAAACCTTGGGAAGCTAGGCCAATATGGTTGGTGATCTCCCAGAAAACAATTACTTGGGAATGACAGAAAGGATCATTCATGGATTTGTTTCATAAGATCAAAAGGGAATCCAATCCCTCATATCCCAACTACATTCAGAAAGAATATAGGCCAAATAAAAAACATCCGGAAGGTGTTCCACAATAGGGGATGATCCTAAATATATAGATTAATTGGCTCTAGAAATTTGATATTATATGATATCAGTTGGTTTACAGTCGTGGACCACAGATAGTGAAATTAATTTTGCTGGAGCTACCTTGAGAGGTAATGCAGGGAGATTTTAGGATATGCTGCTAAGACACTCAGAAGTAAGAACAACTATCCAAGAATATGTTAAATTCCCAATTGAAGTTATGCTAGTAGTAACTGATTTCCTTAAATAGGAATTTGCGTGAAATTCCCTAGTAGATCTGGATAGATAATTTGTAGAAAACTCTAGTATAAATTTAACCAAGATCCAAATTTGTGACATGTGTTACATTTAAGAATATATTTGTGAGTATCATAATTGGTATTATCTTCTTGGAAAATGAGATCAATTATATTCTCTAGATGTATTTATCTAGAAACTTCCAAGAAGTTGGCTTGAAATTGTTCAACAAGCGTTGATGACTCGTCTTTACCAGAGTGAAGATCTACAAGACATTCTAGGAGTTCGAGTAGAATAAATAAGGCATGTGATAAGACTCTATTGTATGCATAGGAATGTATTCTAAGATGTAATAAATATTCCATACATGTGTTCCTCTTGTTTCCCAAAAGTATAGAGTGTTGTAGTAAGATATGGGTGTCTTCCAACCAGGAAAGAGCTTGGAAAAACTCAATAAAGATAATTCAAAACACAATTTCAGGATGGCTAGTGTGAATGAAAGTAATCACTAAATAAAATATAGAAATGAATTAGAAGAGAATATCATCAAGAGTATTTTTAGGAAGAAATCCAGAAAAAATCTAAGAGATTTCTTAGACCAAATAAAATATAGAAGGATATGAGAGAAAACTTTAAGGCCAAATATGAGAAGTATCCCCGATTCCCAAAAGGAAAATATCTATAGAGTTGTGATTTTTGTTGGTTCTACAGCAAGAAAAGTCATAGAGTTAATAGTTTCCCAGATACAGATAGAAGAAAAGGTAGTCTCAAAGCAATAATGTTGGAATATTCGTCAGAGATATTTTTTGAGCCTATCTGGGGAGAAGATATAGTCTCATACGATGAAAGTTTATAATATTTATATTCATATTAGTTAGAGGAAGAAGATTCTATCTTAGATGTGGAATAAAAAAATAACCCTATTATAGGAAATAACCCTATTTTGAGATAGCTTCGAATAACCACAATTCAAACGAGGGCTAGTGCATCTGAAGACACTCTAGAACTAGTAATGTTAGAGGAGATTAAAGGAGATCTGGTTCATTCTTCAGAAACTAAAATCCCTTCTGAAGGAAGATATTTCCAAGAATGGAAGATGCCCATAGTTTATTGGTCTGAGGTATACCAGAAGTCTTGGGTACCATATTGAGAAATGACCAAGATCTTTGAAGATGAAGAGACAGTTGGAGTCTATAAAATATATAGAGAATTATTTACAATTCCTTTAAAAAAACCAGAAAGGGTTAACAAGGAAATCAAAAAAAATGCTAAGTATGTGCATTTTGGAATAATCCAGATAGGAGTAGATCCTCTTATCAGAAAAAGACTAGATCTACCAGTCATAATTGCAATTGTGGATGGTAGTTTAGCCAATTTCTACAATGCACTATTAGGAGGAGCACAGGGAACTCTATATGAAAAGTAGCATGGGTAAAGGTATTACTAGAATTTCAAGTAGTTCTTATGGAAAAAAGTATCAGTAAAACTCTAGAAGTAAAGATCAGCACGAGGAACTAGAAAAAGATGTTGGGTTGTCCACCAGAGAGGAGATGTGTCTGAGCAATTAATCACCTCTTTGTAATGTTCTACAATACTGGAAGAACTTCTCTAAGGGTGTTGAAATATTTACACATCTTTTTCAATATGATGAAACATCAATTAGAGAAATGAAACTGCAAGTGATAAACCCCAAGAGGATAACTTGGCCTAAAGATTGGGTTTCACTAGATCTAAAGTAATAAATAAGGCAGAAGCTACTTATTCCAAATGTTGCCAAACTAGTTGGAAATAGACTTTTCATCTATGAGGTTAGAGAAGAGGAAGATGATCTTAGATCAGAAGGATCAAGATCAGGTAGATCATATTTGAAGATAGAATATTTCAAATCAGAAATACTAGATAACCCTTTTGTAAATCCAAGGATATCAATTGGAAAAGATGAGGTTACTTCAGTAGAAGCACCTAGAACATCAATTTCCAGAAATATAGTTGGACAAAGTACTGTTCAACTACCTATCTATGAGGATGAAGAAACTCATGTAGGATATATGGGATATTAATTACTCAGTTAAAAGATAGAGGAGTGGGCTAAATTAGTAAAATTAATTATTAAGAAAACTGTATGTGTTTCTCTAGTTGATACAGGATGTACATTCTCTTGTAATAGAATCTGATTTTCAGGAGTAACCTAGGAATATTAAGAGTTTCAAGTTAGAGTGGGTAATAATGCAACACTTATGATTCAAGAAGTAGCCAAATATGTTTAGATTGAACTCAATTGAAGGATATTTATAGAGAAGATGATTTTTCTATTCCTCAATTACCAAATGAATTCATGATTGGAAATAGATTTCTTAGAATATATATGCCTGTAAATTTATTTTCAAAAGTAATTATCCTCGATAATTATCTAATTCCAACCACTTCGGAAGAAACTAGAATGGTTCTAGATTAGAAAGTATCTACGTTTAATGTATAAAACTATCCTGATTAAGATAAAGAATACCATAGAAATATTGAGTAGAGGAAAGAGCTAGTTGGAATGAAATTTCTGAGGATTAATGAAGAAGATGCATTGGCTAAGATAAAAGATTATTTATCAGAAAATTGGTCAGAAAACCCTATGAACTATGGTAGAAGGCAATTCTAGAGGATATAATCACCCTTAAAGATCCTATTAAAGTGATAATAAGTAAGGTAATTGCCTATCCAGATGAGATGGTTATGGAATTTGATAATCAAATTCCATAACTAATTAGTCTTGGACTAATCAGGCACAGTGAACTCCTCACAAGAGTGCAGAATTCATGGTAATGAATCATTCAGAAAAATAGCGTGGTAAGTCCAGAATGGTTATAGATTATCAAGATCTTAATTGTGACACAACTGATTATAGATACAATATTTCTAATCAAGAAGCTTTAAGAAGTATTACTAGTAATGAAAGACCAATGGTATACTCTATGTTTGATCTCAAGTCTGGATATTGGTAGATAAAGATCAAAGAGGAGGCTATGCCATTGACAACATTTACAATTCTAGTCGGCCTGTTTGAATGGATAATTATTCCATTTGGACTCACAAATGCACAAAGAATATTCTAGAGAGGAATGGACAAGGAATTCAGTAGATTAGAATAGTTTGTGGTAGTTAATATTGATGATGTGATCGTATTTATTAAAGATACATAAGAGCATATAAAACCTTTGCAGCAGGTTATTAAAGTATTCATAGAATAAGGGATGCTACTTTCAGAAAGAAAGAACATTCAGATGCAACCAAAGATATAATTCTTGGGATTTAATATCCATGGAATTTGAGAAAATCCTTAACAACATATTATAGAAAAGCTACACACATTCCCCGATGAGCTTACAGATCGTAAGAAGATACAAGTGTTTCTTGGTATACTGAGTTATGGTAGAGCATACATATGAGATTTATAAAAAATCATTGTTCCAATAAAGAGAGAGGTATCTAGTAAGGTACCTTGGGATTGGTCAGAAAAATATTTTTAAGCAATCAGAATTTTGAAGCAGAAACCACAGAATCTCCTAGAATTGGAGTATCTATATGGGAGTGAAGATCAGCATATCTGAGAAACAGATATGTCAGAATCAACATGGGGATGTAAATAAAATATTAGGAAAAACCATAATGATAATATAATTTGATACTGGACTGGATGTTTTAACAAGGGAGATAAGAATTATCCTGTCCATGAAATTGAATTGCTTTCAATCCTTAAAGGAATTAGGGCTAATGATATTTTCTTTGGAAAACCTTTTACTATATGAACAGAAAGTTCTTATATACATAATTTTATCAAATTTAAATTAAAAAGGAATACCTAGGCACAAATTACATGGTGGAGGAATGAACTGAAATACTATAACTTTAATATAGAAAATATTAAAGGAAAATATAATGTTGTTCCAGATGCACTAACACGCTATTTTGAACCTTGTAGGTGCAATAGAAGAAAGTATAAAATCAAGAGGATTACCTATTTGTATTCATAATCATTCTATGGAAAAATTCATGGTTATCAAAGTAATGAATGATAGGGTTGATAGACTTGAACAAAGAAAGGGGATTCTAGCAGAGAATCACCTTCAGAAGAAGAGATCTTTATCCAGTAAGGTTGAAAGATCAGAAAGCATAGGTTCCTACGATATAAATGCTAAGAAACCAGGTAATTCTTCAAATAGACCTCTATACATCATGTCTAAGTATAAAAGTCATATTGAATGTTTTTTATGTGGTCAAAAAGGCCATTACAACACTTAATGTGAAAATAATCTGAGAAACCGAAAGGCCTGAAAGAACCAGAAGATTGATGAAATCTCTAAAGAAAAACAGAAAACCATTAAGAGTTGGTATGATCACATAGAAGAAGAAATTGAAAAGTATCAAAGTTATCATAAAGAACCTCCACAATAGAATGTTCAGAAAGAAAAAGATCAAGAAATTTTGGATGATGAGATAGATGAAGAGCCCAATCCGGAAAAGGAGATATGGTAATATTTGCAGAGGATTCCAAAAATTTCAAGGAATAAATCCACAATCATTTATAACCTGATCAAGAAAAGTATATATGACCGAATATTCAAAAGAGGTCTGAAACATGTTTTGGGAATTCTTAAATAATCCATAGATCTTATGGAGGATTATAAAAAGATTGATCGAGATATGATTAGTATGATCATCACTGAAGAGATTAGGCTGAAGGTCCAAGTTTCTGGTCTCCTTGAGAAAGTTAAGAGAATCAAGGAGACAGAGATGAAAGAATATCCTATATTAAAAAGGTCTTATATAATTTCATGAATATAGATTCTAAGAGTCCACATACTAAACATTACATTAGAACCAGATGATTTCATTGAATTCCAGAAAGATTTCAGCATGGGAGGAGTATAATTCTTGGGATTTAAGAAAATGAATTCCACATTCAATTCGGTACCTAGGATGGTAAGAATGATTCTTAAAAATTCATATCCAAGTTTACTATGGTGGGTCTCACATATTGAACCTTTTAGATTAGCAGACAAAGTGATCATGCTACAGAATCAATAACTAGGGCACTGGACTAAAGGGCCTGTCTAGAAAGTGTTTGAAGATTCACAATTTAGAAATGAGGATTGGATAGAGTTCAGTTTGAACAAGAGTCATTATAAACATATCCAAATCGCATGGAGTATTTATTTAATTGAATCAATATCAAGAAGTAAATATTTTATATTCTTTATAAGATACAATGTGCTAGTCTCTATCAACTCTAGAGACATAAAACGTGTAGAAGTGGCACATATGACATACTTCCCAGTGGAGGAAGACACAATTCTTGGAGAACTCAAGGCGTAGTGAGGACATAAAGAATATATCATTATTATTAGAAATTATATCCAACACGCCATCAAAGATTTGATGAAGATGAAGGAGTCAGAGAAAGAAGTCTCAGTTGAAGAGATGATTGATTCTCTATACGACTTGGAGGGATTCTAGATGCTGATCCAGACACGCGTCATATCCATCATGAATGATCAGATCAAATCATCCATTTCATTTATTTATTTGTTATTTACTTTGAAATGTTGATTAGAAGTTTCACGGTAGTGCATCCAACCTTTTTATTTTTCTTTGCTTTTGTCTTTGTGGAAAGCATGTTTGGTAAGAATCGAGTCAGCTTCTCGAGAAAGCTGAGCCCAGAAGCCTACATAAGGGAACTCTGGCCCATTTTTTTGGGGAGGTGATTTTGAATAGAAATCAAGAAGATTTCAAAAATTATCTCTAATCCTTTGTGTTCTTTATTCGATGTGATTCCCAAAACGGTCATGTGAAATCAACAATAGGTACTCCCCTTATCCTCTTCATGGATAATGTTTTGTTGCTGTTTGTAAATTTTTAGCCTTTATGGACTCCCAAATCGGGATCTCATTAGAGACCTCATTTGAGACTTCAACCACTAGTGGTATTAGAGCGCAGGGGAAGAACCCAGCCATCCAGAGCACTACATCAACAGATTTTTTAGTAAGGAATTTCTGGATCCCATGCTTAAAGGTATTTATTGTGAGCAGAAATAGCTAGAAGTTAGGGTACAATATTATGAGAACAAATCCAATCATATTTTTCTTAGATTTTATCGTCAAATTCTAGAATCCATATTCACTTTTTAGAATGAACCTAAAGTAATCGAGTTAGGGTAGAAAGCCCAGGTAACTCATGATAAGCTTAGGGAATTGAAAGAATAAATCAGGTGTACATAATCTTAGCTTCGATAAGCCAAGTGGTTAGTCCAAAATCTACAAAGAACACTAGGAGATCCCGAAGGAGAAGTATTTTCTTTGAACAGTAATATATGTCCAGAAGAGTATCTGGTGTGGGACTAAATATCCGAGATATTTTGTAGAGGCTTGAAGGGAAAGATTTAGGATAAGTTTCCAATCATCTCGATGCCACTATCTCTGATATGCATCCACATAGAGATACAAAAAGAGAAAGTATATCAAGACGATATACGATAGAAGATTACACATGGCCTTCAGCAGGACAAGCTCAAGAATATCAGGAAGAATTTTTGAGTATTCATCAATGTATCTAGGAATATCAGAAAGAGATCCATTATATTATTACTCAGGAGAAATGGAAACATGGTGATATATAAAATGTCTCCAAAATTCTAAATAAAAATATTAAGAGAGTTGAATACCTATAAGCTAAACTCAAAGAGAAGAGGAAAAAGAAAGAGACTAAGTCATCTCCCACCAAAAGACTCTGTGTAAAACCTTGGTAAGCCAAGCCAGTATGGTAGGAGATCTCCTAGAAACCCATTCCTTAGGAAAGAAAGAATGGATCGTTCAAGGATTTGTTTCAGAATATCAATAGGGAAGCTAATCCCTCATATAACATCTATATTCAAAAAGAATATAGGCCAAAGAAAACACATCTAGAAGGTGTTCCACAACATGGTATGATCCTAAAGCTTGACTGTAAAAAGGATCCAAGAGCATACATAGATGAATGTGCTCTAGACCTTCATTATTATATGCTATCATTTGGTTTACAGTAGTGGACCATATATAGTGCAGTTAATTTTGTTGAAGCTACCTTGAGAGGTAATGGAGGGAGATTTTGGGATATGCTGCTGAGACACTCAGAAGTGAGAACAACTATATAAGAATATGTTACATTCCGAATTGAAGTTATACAAGTAATAGATAATTTTCTTAATCAAGAGTTTGCATGAAATTGAAAGGTAGATCAGGATGGAGAATTGGTAGAAAAAGCTATAAATGCTTTAAATAAGATCCAAATTTGTGACATGTGATAATTTTAAGAAAATCATTGTTATTTTTATAATTTTTATTATCTTCTTGGACTGGGATATCAAGCATATGATCTAGATGTATTTATTGAGATGCTTCCTGGAAGTTGTCCAAAATTTTTTTAACAAGCATTGAAGACTCATCTTTTACAGAGTGAAGATATGAAAGACAATCCAGGAGTTCAAGCAGAAACAATAAGGCATGTGATAAGAATATATTGTATATAGAGGCATGTCTTATAGTATGTAATAAATATGCCCTACATGAGTTCTGCTGGTTTCCCAAAATTGGAGGGTGTTGCAGGAAGATATGGGTGTGATCCAACCAGGAAAGATCATGGAAAAATTCAACAAAGATCATTCAAAAGACAATTTCAGGATGGCCAGTGTGAATGGAATAAATCACTCAAGTATATCTAGAAACGATTTTGTATGAGAAAATCATCAAGAATATTTTCAGGCAAAAATCCAAAAAAATATAAGATATTTTTTAGACCAAATAGATTACAGAAGGATATGAGAGAAAAATTTAAGAACAAATATGTGAAGTATCCAAGATTCCCTAAAGTAAAATATCTATCCGGTTGTGATTGTTGTTAGTTCTGTGGCAAGAAATATCACAGGGCTGATAGTTGCCCAGATATGGATAGAATAAGAGGTTGTCTCAAAGCAATAATGATGGTAGATTCATTAGAGATATAGTTTGAGCATATCTGGGGAGAAGATATAGATCATATGATGGAAGTTTATATTCATTATATTCAGAGTACTCATAGGAGGAATATTCTATCTCAGATGAGGAAGAAGGAAATAACACTATTCTAGGAAATAACCATATTCTGAGCTAGCTTTGAATAGCCATGATTTGAACAGGGCCTAATGCATCTGAAGAATCTCCAGAACAAGTAAAACTAGAAGAGATGGAAGGAGATCTAGTTCATTCTTTAGAAACTAAAACCCTTCAGAAGGAATATATTTTCAATAATGGAATATGATCAAAGTTGATTGGTATGAGGTATTCTATAAGTCTTTGTTACCATATTGAGAAATTACCTAGATCTTTGAAGATGAAGAGACATATGAAGTCTATAAAGTAGTTGGTGGATTATTTACCATGCCTTTCCTAAAACCAGAAAGGGTTAAAAAGAAAATCCAAAAAAATGATAAGTATGTGTATTTTATAATAATCCAGATAGGATTAGATCCTCTTGTTAGAAAAGGAAAAGATCTACTAGTCCTAATTTCAGTTGTGAAAGTCAGTTTAGCCAATTTCTCTAATGCACTATTAGGAGGAGCACAAGAAAATATTCGCGCAGGAGAAGCAAGGGTAAAGTTAATACCATACTTGTATACAGTTATTATAGACAATATTTTTATTAGAATTCTTTAAGTAAATATCAACATGGGGAACTAGCAAAAGATGTTGGGTTGTCCACCCGATAGGAGATGTGTCAGAGTAATTACTCTCTTCTATGTAAAGTTCTAAAATACTAGAAGACTAGATTTAAAGAAGGGTGTGGAAATATTTAAAAATATCTTTCAAGATGAAAGAACATCAATTAGAGAAATGAAACCGAAAGTGATAAACCCTAAGAGGCTAACCTGTCCTAGAGAATGGGTTTCACCAGATCTAGAGGAAGAAAGAAGGAAGAAGCTACTTATTCCAGATGTTATTAAAAAAGTTGGAAATAGACTTGTCATATATGAGGTCAGAGAAGAGGAATATGATCTTAGATTAGAAGGATCAAGATCAGGTATATCCCATTTGTAGATAAAAGATTTTAAATCATAAATACTATAGAACCCTTTGGAAAATCCAATGATATCAATTGGAAAAGATGAGGGTAATTTAGTAGAAGTATCGAGAACATCAATTTCTTGAAAGATAGATGGACAAAGGACTGTTCGACTACCTATCTATTAGGATGGAGAAACTCAACTAGGATATATGGAATCTTCATTACTCAGTGAAAATATAGAGAAGTGGTCTAACTTGGTAAAATTAAGTATTAATAAAACTAAATTTATTTCCCTATTTGATACAGGATGTACATTCTCTTGTACAAGAATCTGATTTTCAGGAGTAACTTGGTAATATTAAAAGTTGCAAGTTATAGCGAGTAACAATGCAATAGTTCTGATTCAAGAAATAGCCGAGAATTTTTAGATTAAACAAAATGGAAGGATATTTATAGATCATATTCTTTGTTTTATTCCTCAATTATCAAATGGATTCTTTATTGGAAATAGATTTCTTATAAGATATCAGATTGTAATGATATTTTCAGAATCAATTATCCTTCATAATCATCTAATTACAACCAATTATGGAAAAACCAGAATGGTTCCAGATAAGAAAGTATCTACTGTTACAGTGGAAAACTATCCATATGAAGATATAGAATACCATAGAATGATTTAGCAGTGGAAAAATCTAGTTGGAAGGAAAGTTATTTGGATTAATGAAGAAGAGGCATTGGAAAAGATGAAAGATTATTTATCAGAAAATTGGTCAGAAAACCCTATAAAACTATAGAAGAAGGAAATTATAGAGGCTAAAATCACCCAAAAAATATCCTAGTATAGTGATCAGAAGTATGGTAATTTCCTATCCAGATGATATGGTTAAGGAATTTGAGAAATAAAATCTAGAACTAATCAGTCATAGACTAATCAGGCATAGTGAAAGTCGTCAAAGGAGTACAACATTCATGGTAATCAATCATGCAAGAAAATAGCATGGTAAGGCCAGAATGGTTATAGATTATCTTGATCTTAATTGTGACACAAAGGGTTATGGATACAATATTCCTAATCAATAATCTTTAAGAAGCAGGATTAAAAATGAAAGATGAATGGTATATTCTACGTTTGATCTCAAGTCAGGGTATTGGAAGATAAGTATCAAAGAAGTGGCTATACCATTGACATCATTTACAACAATAGTCATCTTTTTTGAATGTCTAGTTATTCTAATTCGACTCAAGAATGCACAAGGAATATTCTAGAGAATAATGGATATGTCTTTCAATAGATTAGTATAGTTTGTGGCAGTCTATATTGATGATGTGATTGTATTTAGTAAAGATAAAAAAGAGCATATAGAACATTTGTAGTAGGTTGATAAAGTCTTCAGAGAAGAAGATATGATACTTTCATAAAGAAAGATCATTTTGATTCAACCAAAGATAAAATTCTTGGGATTTCAGATCCAAGGAAGATGATAAAAGATTCAACCCCATATTGCAGAAAAGCTATAAACTTTCCCCAATGAGCTTACAGATTGTAAGAAGATACAGGTGTTTCCTGTTATACTATGTTATTCCAGATCATACATCAAATATTTGGAAGAAATCTCAGTTCCAATATAGAAAAGGTATCCAGTAAGGTACCTTAGGATCGAACAGAAAACGATTCTGAAGTAATCTGAATTTTTAAGTAAAAAGAATATAATCTCCCAGATTGGAGTATCTATATGGGAGTGAAGATCAGATTATCTTAGAAATAGATGCATCAGACATATCTTGGGTATGTATCCTAAAGATAAGGAAAAACCATAATGATAGTATCAGTAGACACTGTAGTGGATGTTTTAACAAAGAAGAGAAGAATTATCCTATCCATAAAAGAGAATTTATTGCAGGCCTTAAAGGAATTAGGGCTAATGGGATTTTCTTAGTAAAACCTTTTACTATAATAACATATAGTTATTATAGTAAGAATTTTATGAAAATTAAATTAGAAATGTTTACCAGGGAATGACTTGTATGGTGGAGGAATGAGTTACAATACTATATCTATGATATAGAAAGTATTAAAGAAAAATATAATGTCATTCCAGATGCACTAAAATGATATTTTGACTCTTGCTGGTGTAATGGAAGAAATTATCAAATCAAGATGATGTCATGTTTACATTGATAATAATTCTATGGAAGAATTCCTGGTTATAAAACCAATGAATTATAGGGTTGATATACATGAACATAGAAAGGGGATTCTAGCAGAGAATCACCTTTAGAGGAAGGGATCTTCATCCAGTATGGTTGAAAGATAAAAAAGCACATGTTCATCAGCTAGAAAAGATGAAAACCCAAGAAATTCTTCAAAGATACCTCTAGGAAACATGTCTAAGGATAAAAGTCATATTTAATGTTTTGTATGTTGTCAAAAATTCCACTACAACACTCAATTTGAAGATTATATGAGAAACAGAAAGGCTTGAAAGAACCAGAAGATTGATCAAAGCTCTAAGGGAAAGAAGAAAACCCTTAAGAGTTGGGTTGAACACATAGAAGAATAACTTGAAAAGAATAAAATGTCTCAGAGATAACCTCAATGATAGAATTATCAGTAAGAACAATACTGAGAAATTTTGGATGATAAGCTAGATGAAGAGCCCAATCCAGCAAAGGAGATATGGAAATATTTTCCTAGGATTCCAAATATTTCAAGGAATAAATACAAATCCATTTATAATATGATCCAAAAAATTAAATATGATCAAATATTCAAAAGTGGTATGAACCATGTTTTGGAAATTCTTGAAGAATCTGAAGATCTTATGTATGATTATAAAAAGATTGATCTAGATATGATTAGTATGATCATCATTAAAGATATTGGGCTGGAGGTCCAAGTTTCTGGTCCCCTTTACAATGTTAAGAGAATCATGGAGATAGGGATGTAAGAATATCTAGTATTAAAAAGTTTTTTGAGAATGTAAGAAACAAGGATTCGAAAACTCCATATACTAGACATGGAATAATAACCATAAGAGTTCATTAAATTCCAGAAATCTTTCAGAATGGGAGCAGTACAATTATTAGGATTTAAGAAAAAAAATCTACATTCAATTGGGTATCTAGGATGGTAAGAATGATTCTTAACAATGCATATCAAAGTTTACTATGGTAGGTTGCAGATATTGAACCTATCAGATTGTCAGACAGAGTGATCATGCTATGGAATCTGTACCCAGGGCATTGGACTAAAGGACCTATCCATAAAGTGTTTGAAGATTATCAATTTAGAAATGAGGATTGGCTAGAGTTCAGTTTAAACAAGATTCATTATGAGTGTATCCAAATAGCATGGTGTATTTATTTAATTGAATCAAGATCAACAATCAATGATTGTATATTCTTTTCATGAGATAATGTGCCAGACTCTATCAACTCTGGAGACATGCAACGTGTAGAAATGTCCAATCTGACAGACTTCATGGTGGAGGCAGTCACGATTCTTGAAGAACTCAAGGCTTGGAGAGGACATAAAGAAGATATCTTTAATGTAAGAGATAATATCCAATGCGCCATCAGGGAATTGATAAAAATTAAGGAGTCATCAAAAGAAGTATTAGTTGGAGAGATGATTGATGCTCTATATGACTTGGAGGGATTCTAGATGCTGATCTAGACACGCATCATATCCTCCAAGGATGAGTGGATCAAATCAAACATGCCATTTATGTATTTTGTATTTATTTTGAAATGTGTGGTGGAAGTTTCACAGTAGTGCATCCAACCTTTTGATTTTGTTTTTAATTTTTTTCTTTTTTGAAAGCGTGTCTTGTAATAATCGAGTCAGCTTCTTGGGAAAGATGATCCCAGAGGCCTATATAAGGAACCTCTAACCCATTTGTTTAGGGATGTGATTTAATATCTTTCTTCATTAATCCTCATAACTTTCATTCCAACTATATATGTCCATTACTCAATCTATTTCTATTTTTATCTATCTTCATCTGGATAGTTTTCCACTTTAACAGTAGATACTTTCTTATCTGGAACCATTCTAGTTTTTCCAGAAGTGGTTGGAATTATATAATTAACAAGGATAATTCCTTCTAAAAATATCATTACAGGATGATATCTTCTAAGAAATATATTTCCAATGAATAAGTAATCTGTTAATTTATCAATAAAACAATGAATATTTTATATAAATATCCTTCAATTGATTTCAATCTGAACATCCTTGGAAACTTTTAGAATGAGAACACTTGCATTGTTACCCACTGTAACATTAAATTCTAAAGATTCCTAGGTTACTCATGAAAGTAGGATTCTTGTAAAAGAGAATGTACATTTCATATCAACTATGGAAACACATGCTGTTTTATTAATTCTTAATTTTACCAATGTATCCCCCTCCTCTATCTTTGAACTAAGTAACGAAGATCCCATATATCCTAGAGATGGTCTTCTAGAATTGTTGAACTTTAAATAGAGGCAAGTAATTACTTTGACACATCTCTTATCAAGTGGACAACCCAGCATCTTTTTCCAATTCCTTGTTTTGATCTTTACTTCTATAGTCCTTCTAATACTTCTATTCATAAGAACTATAGGAATGTTTGGTATTACATTTACCATTGCTACTCCTACATGCATATTTGATCGTTCCCCTCTTAATAGTGCATTGGAGAAATTGGCTGAACTGCCATCCATAACTGCAATTAGGACTGGTAGATCTTGTCCTTTTCTAACAAGATAATCTACTCCTATCTTGATTATTTCAAAACACACATACTTAGAATTTTTCTAGATTTCGTTTTTAACCCTTTCTAGTTTTATAAAAGTCATTGTAAATAATACTCTATTTATTTTATAGACTTAAAATGTCTCTTTATCTTCAAATATCTTGGTCATTTCTTGATATGGTACCCAAGACATCTTGTATATCCCAGACTAATAAACTCTGGGAAACTTCCATTCTTTACAATCTATTCCTTACAAAGGTATTTTAGTTTATAAATAATGAACCATATCTCCTTGCATATCATCTAGTTTTACTAGTTATGGAGAGTATTCAGATGCACTGGCTTCCATACGAATCATTGCTATTCAATGTTGGTTTAGAATAGGGTTATTTCATAGAATTAGGTTATTTTATTCTTCCTCATATGAGATATAATCTTCTTAGTGTGAGTAATCTTAATATAACGAATATAATATTTCATCATCTGAGTCTATATCTTCTCCCGAGATAGAATCAAACGATATCTCTGATGAATCTTCAATCATTATTTCTTTGAGACTATCTCTTCTTAAATACATATGGGAAACTATAAGCTCTGTGACCTTTCATTCCGCCGAACCAAAAATAATCATAATAAAATAGATATTTTCCTTTAAGGAATATGGGATACTTTTCATATTTGGACTTAAGGTTTTCCCTTGTATCCTTCTAGATTCTATTTTTTCTAAGAAATCTCTTAGATTTTTCTATATTTCTGCCTGAAAATATACATGATGATTTTTTCTTCCCAAATTTCTTCTAAATTTTCTTAAGTGATTTCTTTCATTCACACTGGCCATCCTGAAACTGTGTTTTGGACTATCTTTTTTGAGTTTTTTCCAGCTCTTCCCTTGTTGGACAACACCCATATCTTCCTAAAACACCCTATAATTTTGGGAAATGAGGAAAAATCTTGTATAACATATTTAATACATATTGTAAATCATGCCTCTCCATACAATATAGTCTTATCAGTTTCTTTATTCTTTCTGCTTGAACTCCTAGAGTGTCTTGCAAATCTTCACTTTGGGAAAGATGAGACTTCCACACTTGTTGATCAATTTCAGGCCAACTACCTAGAAGCTTCTGGATAAAGACATCTAGATCATATTCTGGATCTCTTGGTCCAATAATATAATACCAATGATGAAACTTACCATATTCTTCAAAGTAACACATGTCACAAATTTAGATTTTGGTTAAATATGCTCAAGAGTTTTCTACAAATTCTCTATCCCGATCTACCTATGAATATCCCACAAAATCATATTTAAGGAAATAAGCTACTACTTGTATAACTTTAATTGGGAATGTAACATATTCCTAGATATCTATTCTCACTTCTGAGTGTCTGAACAACATATCCCAAAATCTCTCTACATTACCTCTCAAGGTAGATCCAGCAAAATTAAGTGCACTATCTATGGTCCATGACTCTAAAAAAACTGATAACATATAATACTAAAGGTCTAGGGCCTATTAATATATGGATTCTACTGGATCCTTTTCGAATTCTATCTTTAGTATTGTCCCATGTTGTGGAACACCTTCTCTATGTGTTTTCTTTGGCCTATATTCTTCCTAAATATAGAAGGGATATGATGGATTAGATTCCCTATTGATCTTCTGAAACAAATCCTTGAACGATCAGTTTGGTCATTCCTAAGGAATTGGTTTCTGGGAGATCGCCTGCCATAGTGGCTTGGATTCCCAAGATTTTACACTGATTCTTTCGGTGGGAGATGACTTAGTCTCTTTCTTTTTCCTATTCTCTTAGAATTTGTATTTTAGGTATTTAACTTTTGTGATATTTTCTTTTAAGTTTTTGGAGACACACTCTATACCCCCAGGTTCCCATTTCTCCTAAGTAATAATACCATGGATATGTTTCTGATATTCCTGGATACTTTGAGGAAAACTCAAAACTTCTTCCTGATATTCTTGGGATTCTCCTAATAAAGGCCATGAATAATCTTTTTCAGTATATTTTCTGATATACTTTCACTTTCTATATCTTTGTGTGGATTCATAACAGAGACAGTGGAATCGAGATGATTAGAAGCTTCTTCTAAAGGATTCCCTTGAATCCTCTTCCAAATATCTCAGATATTTGGTCCAACACCAAATCCTCTTCCGGCCACATTTTACTATTCAAAGTAAAATAATTATCCTTATGGATCTCCTAGTGTTATTTATAGGTTTCATACTAACCACTTGTCATGTCAAATCATAGATTATGTACGCTTGATTTCTGCCTAAAATTCTTCAAGCTTATCATTAGTTTCCTGGGCTTCTTCCCTAACAAGATTACTTTGGGTTCGTTCTCAAAAGTGAATATGGATTATGGAATATAACGATACTTTTTAAGCCAAATATGACTGGATTTGTTCTCATAATACCATACCATTCCTTCTAGATGTTTCTTCTCATAATAAATACCTTTAAACATGGGATCCATAAATTACTTACTAGAAAATCCATTGAAGTAGCGCTCTGGATACCACTTGTGGGTGAAGTATCCATTGAGGTCTCCAATGAGATATTGATTTGGGAGTCTAGAAAGGCTATAAAAGTCACAAATTGAAATAAAAAATTATCCATGAAGATGATAAGGGGACTACTTGTATTCAACTTCATAGGATCTTTTTGGGAATGGATTCGCACGAAGAAAACAAATGCTCAGATATAATGTAGAGAGAAAATTTCTAAAATCATTCTGATTTCTATTCAAAATCACCTCCCTGAAAAAATGGGTTAGAGGTCCATTATATAGGCCTATGATCTCACCTTTCCCGAGAAGCTGACTCAATTCTTACAAGACATGCTTTCAAAAAAGAGAAATGTAAAAGAAAAATCAAAAGGTGGGATGCACTACCACAAAAATTCCACCAAACATTTCAAAATAAATACAAAATACATAATTTAAATGTCCAATTTTATTAGTTCGTCCATGTCAGATATGACACGTGTCTGGATCAGCATCTCGAATCCCAAAAATTTTAATAGAGCATCAATCATCTCTCCAATTGAGACTTCGTTCTCTAACTCCATCATTTTCATCAATTATTTGATAGTGAATTGGATATGATCTCTGACAATAAATATATCTATTTTATTTCCTCCCCATGCCTTTAGTTCTTCATGAATTTTGTCTTCCTCCACTACAAAGTCTGCCAGATATTCCATTTCTGCACATTACATGTCTCTAGAGTTGATAGAGACTATCACATTTTCTCTTAAAAAGAATATACAATCTTTTATTGTTTATGTTGATTCAATTAAATAAATACCCCATGAAATTTGGATACGTTCATAATGAATCTTGTTCAAACTAAACTCTATAAAATCCTCATCGCTAAATTGAGAATCTTCGAATGCTTTCTGGATAGGTCCTTTAGTCCAGTGCCCTAGGTATAGATTCCATAGCATGATCACTATGTCTACCAATATGATAGGTTAAATATGTTTAACCCACCATAGTAAACTTGGATATTCATTATTAAGAATCGTTCTTACCATCTTAGGTACCCAATTGGATGTGGAATTTATTTTCTTCAATCCCTAGAATTGTACTACTCCCATTCTGAAATCTTTCAGGCATTCAATGAACACTTATAGTTCAAATGCCATGTTTGGTATGTGGAGTTTTGGAATCCCTGTTCATAAAATTCTCTCAAAACTTTTTAATACTAGATATTCTTCTATTCGTGTCTCCTTGATTCTCCTAACTTTGTCAAGTAGACCAAAAACTTGAACCTTTAGCCTGATCTCTTTATTGATGATCATACTGATCATATCTCAATCGATCTTTTTATAATCCTCCATAATATCTTTGCATTCTTCAAGAATGTCCAAAACTTGGTTCATGCCTCTTTTGAATATTCATTCATCTTCACTTTTCTAGATCAGATTATTAATGGATTTGGATTTATTCCTTGAAAATATTTGGAATCCTCTGAAATATTTCCATATCTCGATTACTGGATTGAGATCTTCTTCTAGCTCATCATCCAAACTTTCTTGATCTTGTTATTTCTAAAAATTAGGTCATTGGGGTTCTTTCGAAGGTCTTCGATTCCTTTCATGTTCTTCTTCAACATGATCGTACAAAATCTTAAGGTTTTTGTCTTTTTTCTTTAGAACATTCATCAATCATATGGTTCTTTCTAGCCTTTCTATTTCTCAAATTATCTGCACATTGAGTGTTGTAATGGCCTTTCGAACCACATAAAAAACATTAAATATGACTTTTATGATTATACTTGCTATCTAGAGGTCTCTTTGAAGAATTTCTTGGGTTTTTAGCCTTTCCAGCTAAGGAACCTATGTTTTCTAATCTTTCAACCTTACTGGATGAAGATCCATTCTTCTGAAGGTGATTCTCTAATATAATCCTCTTTCTCTGTTCAAGTATTTCAACCCTGTAATTCATTACTTTGATAACTTGGCATTCTACCACAGAATGATTATCAATGAAAATATGACAACTTCTTGATTTTATAATTTCTTATATTACGCCTTCAATAGTAAAAATCGTGAGTTAGTTCATATGGAATGACATTATCTTTTCATTTAATATTTTTTTGTATTGAATTTATAGGATTTCAATTCATTCCTCCATCGTACAAGTTGTTCTTGGGTAAAACTTTTTAATATAAGTTTCATAAATTTTTATATATATGAACTATATGTTCTTATTATATAAGTTTTTCATAAGAAAAAATCATTAGCCCTGATTCCTTTAAGGACTGCAGGAAATTCTCTTTCATGGATAGGATAATTCTTCTCTACCTTATTAAAACATCAACTCTAGTATGTAATGATACTATCATTATGGGTTTTCCTTATCTTTAGGATACATCCCCATGCTGATTTTGATGCATTTATTTCTAAGATAAGTTGATCTTCACTCCCATCTGGATACTCCAATTCTAGGATATTCTTTTCTTTCTGCATCAAAATTATGATTACTTCAGAATATTTTTCTATCCAATCCCTGGGTACATTACTGAATACCTTTCTCTTAATTAGAACTGAGATTTTTTTTCTAAATCTCTGATGTATGTTCTAGAAGAGATAAGTATACTAAGAAAAACCTATATATTCTTATGATCTATAAGAACATCCAGGAAATTTTGTATCTTTTCTACAATATGTGATTGAAGCTTTTCTTTACTTCCTTGGATCTGAAAATCCAATAATTATATCTTTGGTTGCATCCAAATGACCTTTCTTTCTGAAAGTATCATCCCTTATTCTATAAAAACTTCAACAACCAGCTAAAAATGTTTTATATTCTCTTTCATATATTTAAAAAATACAAGAACATCATCAATATAGACTATCACAAACTATGCTAATCTACCGAATGCCTTCTCCATTCTTCTCTGGAATATTCCTAGTGAATTATTGAGTCCAAATGGAATAAGTAGCCATTAAAACAAGACATATATCATTGTAAATTCTGTCAATGGTATATCCTATTCATTGATCTTTATCTTCTAATATCCTAACTTGAGATAAAAATTAGAATATATTATTGGTCTTTCATTCATAATCTTGCTTCTTAAAGATTATTGATTTGGAAGATTGTATCCATTATCCTTTGTGGCGTAATTAAGATCACGATAATCTATAACCATTATGGCCTTACCACATTGTTTTTCTGCATGATTCATTACCATGAATTTCTCACTCATATGAGGACTTTCACTGTGCCCGATTCATCCAGGGCTGATTAGTTCTGGAATTTGTTTCTCAAATTCCTTAACCATCTCATCTGGATAGGCAATTCCCTTACTTCTAATCAATGTGCTATGATATTTAAGGGTGATTGTAGCCTCTATAATTTCCTTCTTCCATATTTTCAGAGGGTTTTCCTACCAATTTTATGATAAATTATCTTTTATCTGGTTTAATTCCTCTTTTTCATTAATCCACAAAACATTCATTCAAATTATCTCTTTCCACTGCTCAATATTTCTGTGGTATTATCTATCTTCATTTGGATAGTTTTCCACTTTAACAGTTGATACTTTCTTATTTGGAACCATTATAGGTTTTCCAGATTTAGTTGGAATTAAATAATTATTGAGGATAATTCCTTCTAAAAATATCATTATAGGATGATATCTTCTAAGAAATCTATTTCCAATCAAGAAGTAATCTTGTAATTGGGGAATAAAACAAATCATCTGCTCTATAAATATCCTTCCAATGATTTCAATATGAATATCCCTAGCTACTTCATGAATAAAAACTATTTCATTGTTACCCATTGTAACTTGCAACTATGAAGATTCATAGGTTACTTCTGAAAATCAGATTCATGTACAAGAAAATGTACATCCTGTATCAAGTAGGAAAACATATATAATTTTATTAATAATTAATTTTACCAATGTATCCCAATCCTTTGTCTTTTCACCGAGTAATAAATATCCCATATATTCTACACGAGTTTCTTTATCCTCATAAATAGGTAGACAAACAGTCCTTTTTCCAACTATCTTTCTAGAAGTTGATGTTCTAGGCTGTTCTACTAAAATACCCTCATCTTTTCAAATTGAGATACTTAGATTTTCCAAAGGGTTATCTAGTATTTCTAATTTGAAATCATCTATATCCAAATATGATCTACCTAATCTTGATCCTTCTAATCTAAGATCATCTTCCTCTTATCTAACATCAAATATGACAAGTCAATTTCCAATTTGTTTAATAATATTTGGAATAAGTAGTTTCCACCTTCTTTATTCCTCTGGATCTAGTGAAACCCATTCTCTAGGCCAATTTATCCTCTTGGGGTTTATCAATTATGGATTCATTCCTCTAATTGATGTTACTTAATCTTAAAAAAGATGTTTAAATATTTATAAACCCTTACTTAGAGTTAGTCTTCAAGCATTGTATAACTTTACATAGAGGTGAGTAATTACTCAGACACATCTCCTATCGGGTGGACAACCCAAGGTCTTTTTCTAGTTCCTTGTGTTGATCTTTACATACAGAGTTATACTAATACTTTTGTCTATAAGAAATACATGCATGTATGGTATTAACTTTACCCATGCTAATCATTTATGTAGATTGGCTCGTGCTCCTCCAAATAGTTCATTAGAGAATAGGCAAAACTGCCATCCACAACTCCAATTAGGACTGGTAGATCTTTTCCTTTTCTAATAAGAGGATCTACTCCTATCTAGATTATTCCAAAAATCACATACTTTGAATTTTTCTAGATTTTCATGTTAACCCTTTTTGGTATTATCAAAAGCATTATAAATAGTCCTATATCTGTTTTATAGACTTTGTCTATCTGTTCATCTTAAAATATCTTGATCATTTCTCGATATGGTACCCAAGACTTCTGGTATACCTCAGACCAGTCAAATCTAGGCATCTTCCATTATTGAAAATATCTTCCTTCTGAAGGGATTTTAGTTTCTAAAGAATGAACTTGATCTCATTCCATTTTCTCTAGTTTTAATAGTTATAGAGAGTCCTGAGATGCACTGGCCCCTGTTCGAATCATGGCCATTCAAGGCTGGCTCAAAATAGGGTTGTTTCTTAGAATAAGTTTATTTCCTTCTTCCTCATATGAGAAAGAATCTTCTTCCTATGTGTACTATAAATATAAAGTATATTAACTTTCATCATCTGAGTCTATATCTTCTCCCAAGATATGGTCAAACAATATCTCCGATTAATCATTCATCATTATTGCTTTGAGACTACCTCTTATTCAATCTACATCTGGGAAACTATCATCTCTGTGACCATTCTTGCTGCATAATCAACAACAATCACAACTGGATAGATATTTTACTTCAGGGAATCTAGGATACTTCTCATATTTGGCCTTAACGTTTTCCCTCATATCCTTCTGGATTCTATTTGGTTTAATAAATCTCTTAGATTTTTATATATTTCTGCCTGAAAATCTACATAATGATTTTACCTTCCCAAATCATTTCCATATTTTCTTGAATGATTTATTTCATTCACACTAGCAATCCTAAAACTGTGTTTCGAACAATCTTTGTTGAATTTTTCCAAGATCTTGCCTGGTGGGACCACAACCATATCTTCTTACAACATCCTCTACTTTTGGGCAACAAGTATAACTCATGTATGGAATATTTCTTACATCCTGTAAGACATGACTGTTTATAAAATAAAGTTTTATCATCTTTATTATTGTTTCTACTCAGACTCCTAGAGTTTCTTATAGGTATTCACTATGGGAAATATGAATCTTCAATGCTTATTGAATAATTTCAGGCCAACTGCTCTTGGATCCTTTTCATAGTCTAGCTTTAGGATCCTCCCAGGTTGTGGAACACCTTCTGGATGTGTTTTATTTGTCATATATTCTTCCTGAATATAGCTAGGATATGCAGGCTTGGATTCCCTATTGATCTTATGAAACAAATCCTTGAATCATCCTTTCTACCGTTCACAAGGAATTGTTTTATGGGAGATTGCATGCCATACTGGCTTGGCTTCCCAAGGTTTTACACTGACTCTTTCTATGGGAGATGACTTAGTCTCTTTCTTTTTCCTATTATCTTCTAGTTTTTCATGAAGGTATTAAACTTTCTTTATTTTTTCATTCAGGTTTTTAGAGACATGCTCTATATCACAAAGTTCCCATTTCTCCCGAATAATAATATCATGGATATGAATCTGATATTCTTGGATAATTTGAGGAATACTCAAAACTTATTCATGACATTCTAGAGTTTCTCCTACTAAAGGCCATGGGTATTCTTCTGTAGTATATCATCTTGATATACCTTCTCTTTCTGTATCTCTGTGTGGATTCATATCAAAGATGGTGTCATCGGGCTGATTGGAAGCTTCTCCTGAAGCTTTACCTTGAAGCCTATGCCAAATATGTTAGATATTTAGTCAAACACCATATTCTCTTGTAACCATGTTTCACTATTCAAAGAAAAATATTTCTCCATATAAATATCCTAGTGTTCTTTTTAGGTTTTTCACTAACCACTTGGACTGTCGAAGCTATGATTCTATATGCCTGATTTCTTCCTTCAATTGCTCAATCTTATCATGAGTTTCCTGGGATTTCTTTCCTAACTCGATTACTTCGGGTTTGTTCTCAAAAGAGAATATGGATTCTATAATTTGAAGATTCTTTCTAAGACAAATATGATTGGATTTTTTCTCTTAATACCATACCCAACCATCTATCCATTTCTGCTCATAGTAAAGACCTTTAACCATGGGATCTAGAAATTCCTTATTGGAAAATCCATTGAAGTAGTGCTCTGGCTGGATTAGTTCTTCCCCCATGCTCTAATATCACTAGTGGGTGAAGTCTCCAATGAGGTCTCCAATGAGATCTTGATTTAGGAGTCTAGAAAGGTTGAAAAAATCACAAACAACAAAAAAATTATCCATGAAGAGGATAAGGGGACCACATGCAGTTGACTTTGAAGGATTGTTTTTGGAATCGATTCGCACAAAGAACAAAAAGGCTTAGAGAGAATGTAGAGATACAATGTCTAAAATCATTCTGATTTCTATTCAAAATCACATCCCCGAACTAATGGGTCGGAGGTCCTTTATATAGGACTCTGGGCTCATCTTGCTCCAGAAGCTCACTCGATTCTTACAAGACACGCTTTTGAAAAAGACAAAAGTAAAAGAAAAATAAAAAGGTGTGACATGCAACCAATAAAATCCTACTACCCATTTCACAATAAATACAAAATAAATAAATGATATGTCCTATTTGATCTTCTCATCCATCCTAGATATGAATCGTGTCTGGATCAGTGTCTAGTATCTATCAAAGTTATATAGAGAATCAATCATCTCTCCAACTGAGACTTCCTTCCCTGACACATTCATTTTCATAAATTCTTTGATGGAATGTTGGATCTGATATATTTCAAAAAATATATCTTATTTATGTCATATCCATGCCTTTAGTTCTTCAAGAATCATGTATGCCTCCACCAAAAAGTTCGTCAGATGTGCCATTTTTGCATGCTACATGTCTGTAGAGTAGATAGAGACTAACACATTGTCTCCTTAAATGAATATATAATATTTTCATGTTGATCATGATTCAATTAAATAAATACCCCATGTAATTTGGATAAATTCATAATGAAACTTGTTCAAAATGAACGCCATCCAATCCTCATTGCTAAATTACGAATCTTTAAATGCTTTCTGGAAAGGTCCTTTAGTCCAGTGCCCTAGGTATAGATTCCATAGAATGATCACTCTGTTTACCAATATGATAGGTTTAATATGTTAAACCCACCATATTAAACCTTTATATTCATTGTTAAGAACCGTTCATACCATCCTAGGTACCCAATTAAATGTGGAATTTATTTTATTAAATCCCAAGAACTGTACTGCTCCCATTATGAAAGATTTTTTGAATTAAATGAACTCTTCTGGTTCCAATGCCATGTCTGGTATGTGGAGTTTTGGAATCCCTATTCTTGAAATTCTCAAAAATGTTTTTAATACTGGATATTCTTCTATCCCTATCTCTTTAATTCCTCTTACTTTGTCAAGGAGACTTGAAACTTGGACCTTCAACCTTATCTCTTTAGTGATGATCATACTAATCATATCACGATCAATATTTTTATAATCCTCCTTAAGATCTTCATATTATTCAAGAATGTCCAAAATATGGTTCAGAACTCTTTTGAATATCCAGTCATCTTTACTTTTCTAGATCAGATTATAAACACCTGTGTATTTATTCCCTGAAATATTTGGAATCCCCTGAAAATATTTTAATATATCCTTTGCTGGATAGGTCTCATCATCTAGTTCATCATCCAAACATTCTCAATCTTTTTCTTGATGATAATTCTGTCACTGAGGTTCTTTTTGAAAACTTTGATGCTTTTCAAGTTCTTCTTCAACATGATCAGCCCAACTCTTAAGGGTTTTTCTTTTTCATTAGAGCTTTCATCAATCTTCTAGTTCTTCTATGACTTTATATTTTTCAAATTATCTGTACATTGAGTGATGTAATGGCCTTTATGAACACATAACAAACATTAAATATGACTTTTATCATTAGAATTGCTTCCTAGAGGTCTCTTTGAAGAATTTCTTGATTTTTAGCCTTTTTAGCTGATGAACCTGTTCTTTCTTGATCTTTAAACCTTACTGGATAAAGATCCCTTCTTATAATGGTGATTATATACTACAATCCCATTTCTCGGTTCATGTTAATCAAAATTATCATCAATTTCATTGATTAATGGGAATTCTTCCACATAATGATTATCAATGCCAAAAGGAAAATTTCCTGATTTTCTACTATTTTCCATTGCACATGCAAGAGTCAAAATAGTGTGTTAGTGCATTTGTAATGACAATATATTTTCCTTCAATATTTTTATATTAAAGTTATAGTTTTTCAATTAATTCATCCACCATAAAAGTCATGCCTAGGAAATCCTTTTTAATTTAATTTTCATAAAATTGATTATATAAGAACTATATGTTCTTATAGAAAAAGGTTCTCCTAATAAAATCTCATTATCCCTAATTCCTTTAACGACTATAATAAATTCTCTTTTATAGACAGGATAATTCCTCTCTTCTTTATTAAAACATCCACTCTGGTATCTACTGATACTATCATTATGGTTTTTACTTATCTTTAGGATACATCCCAATGAATGTATCACCCCTTCTTCTCTGAACACTTCAACAACCTGCTGCAAATATTTTATACGCTCTTCTGTGTCTTTAGTAAATATGAGAATATCATCAATATAGACTGCCACAAACTGTGCTAATCTGCTGAATGCCTTGTCCATTATTCTCTGGAATATTCCTGGTGCATTCTTGAGTCCAAATGGAATAACTATCCATTCAAACAAGCCGACTGGCATTGTAAATGTTGTCAATGGTATATCCCCTTCTTTGATCTTTGTCTTACAATATCCAGAATTGGGATCAAAATTAGAATATACTATTGGTATTTAATTCCTAATCTTGCTTCTTAAAGATTCTTGATTAGAAAGATTGTATCCATCATCCATTGTGGTAAAATTAATATCATGATAATCTATAACCATTCTAGACATCCCACGCTTTTTTTCTGCATGATTCATTACCATGAATTCCGCTCTCCTGTGAGGACTTTCACTCTGCTAGATTAGTCCAAGATAGATTAGTTCTAGAATTTGGTTATCAAATTACCTAACCATCTCATATAGATAGGAAATTCCCTTACTTTGGATCATTGTACTAGGATATTTAAGGTTGATTTTATCCTTTGAATGTACCTTCTTCCATAATTTCAGAGGGTTTTCTGACAAATTTTCTCATAAATCATCTTTTATCTTAGCGAATGACTCGTCTTCATTAATCCTTAGAACTTTAACTCCAACTAGATATTTCAAATTCTAAATATTTATGTGGTATTCTATATCTTCATTTTGATATATTTCCACATTAAAATTAGATACATTCTTATCTTGAACATTTATAGTTTTCCCAGAAGTAGTTAGAATTAGATAATTATCGAGGAAAATTCCTTCAAAAAATATAATTACAATATGATATCTTCTAAGAAATATATTTCCAATCAAGAAGTCATCTGGTAATAGAGGAATAAAAAAAGAATCTGCTCCATAAATATCCTTCCATTGACTTCAATCTAAACATCCTTGGATACTTCTTGAATCAAAACTGTTGCATTGTTACCCACTATAACTTGTAACTCTGAATATTCCCAGGTTACTCCTTAAAATTGGATTCTTGTACATGAGAATGTACATCTTATATCACTTAGGGAAACACATGCAGTTTTATTAATACCTAATTTTTCAAATGTATCCCACTCGTCTATCTTTTCACTGAGTAATGAAGATCCCAGATATCCTACATGAGTTTCCTCATCCTTATAGATAGGTTGTTAAACACTCCTTTGTCTAACTATGTTTCTGGAAATTGATGTTCTAGGTGCTTCTACTGAAGTACACTCATTTTTTCAATTGAGATCCTTGGATTTTCCAAAGGGTTAACTAGTATATCTCATTTGAAATATTAAATATTAAAATCTGATCTATCTAATCTTGATGCATCTGATCTAATATCATATTCTTCTTCTTTGATCTCATAGATCACAAGTCTATTTAAAACGTGTTTAATAACATATGGAATATGAAGATTCTTCCTTCTTTCTTCCTCTAGATCTGGTGAAACCCATTCTCTAGGTCAATTTATCCTCTTGGGGTTGATCACTTGTGATTTCACTTCTCTAATTGATGTTCCTTCATATTGAAAAAGACGTGTAAATATTTCCACATCCTTCCTTAGAGTTGGTCTTCTAGTCTTGTAGAACTTTACATAGAGGCGAGTAATTACTCTGACACATCTCATATCGGGTGGACAACCCAACATATTTTTTTCTCTTCCTCGTGTTGATCTTTACTTATAGAGTTATAATAATACTTCTATTCATAAGAACTACATGAAAGTCTAGAATTACATTTTCCCATGATGCTCCTGTATGTAGATTTTCTCGTGCCCTCCTAGTAGTGCATTGGAGAAATTGGCTAAACTTCTTTCCACAACTAAAATTGGGAATAATAGATCTTGTCCTTTTTTGACAAGAGGATCTATTCCTATTTGAATTAATAAAAAATGCACATACTTTTCATTTTTCTGGATTTCCTTGTTATCCCTTTATTGTTTTAGTAAAGGCATTGTAAATAATCTTCTATTTTTTATAGACTTTAACTATCTCTTAATATTCTAAGATTTTGGTCATTTCTCCATATGGTACACAAGACTTCAGGTATACCTCAGACCAATCAAATTTGGGAATATTCTATTTTTGAAAATCACTTCCTTCTGAAGGGATTTCAGTTTCTGAAGAATGAACCAGATCTCCTTCCTTCTCCTCTAGTTTTACTACTTTTAGAGAGTCATTATATGCACTAGCCTGCGTTCGAATCATGGATATTCAAATCTGGCTCAGAATAGGTTTATTTCCTAGAATAGGTTTATTTTATTTCTTCCTCATCTAAGACATAATATTCTTCTTCTGAGTACTCTAAATATAAATAATATAAACTTTCATCATCTGAATCTATATCTTCTCCCCAGATTGGCTCAAACAATCTCTCTAATGAATATTACATCATTATTTCTTTTAGAATACCTATTATTCTTTATGTATTTGGGAATCTATCAGCTTTGTGACCTTTTTTCCACATAACCAACAAAAATCACAACTAGATAAAGATTTTCTTTTATGGAATCTGGGATAATTCCCATAATTAGCATTAAAGTTTTCTCTCATATCCTTCTAGATTATATTTGGTCTAATAAATTTATTATATTTTTCTAGATTTCTACCATAAAATCTACTTAATGATTTTCCCTTTCCAAATCATTTCTAGATTTTCTTGAGTTATTTATTTTGTTCACACTGGCCATCCTGACATTGTGTTTTTAATGATCATTGTTGAGTTTTTTCAATCTCTTTCCTAGTTGGACCACACCCATATCTTCTTGAAACACCCTATACTTTTGGGAAACAAGCATAAATTAGGTATAGCATATTTATTACATCCTATAAGACATGCCTCTATATAAAATAGAGTCATATCACCTTCCTTATTTTTTCTAATCGAATTCCAAGAGTGACTTATAGATCTTCACTCTGGGAAAGATGAGTATTCAATGCTTGTTGAAACATTTCACTCCAACTTCCCTAAAGCTTCTTGATAAAGACATTTAGTGAATATTATTGATCTTCTGATCCAATAATATAATACCAATGCTGAAACTCATAAAGATATTCTTCAATGTAACACATGTCGAAAATTTTGATCTTGGTTAAAGTTGTTCTCTTTTTTTTTACAATTCTCCATCCCGATCTACCAATGAATTTCCAGCAAAATCATGTTTAAGGAAATTAGATACTACTGGTATAACATCAATTGGGAATGTAACATATTTCTAGATAATTGTTCAAACATATGAGTATCTTATCAACATAACCCCAAATCTCTCCGAATTACCACTCAAGGTATCTCTAGTGAAAATAAGTGCACAATCTATGGTCCATGACTATAAACCAACTAATATCATATAATATCGATGGTTTAGATCCCATTCAACTATGGATGCTCTAGGATCCTTTTCACAGTCTAGCTTTAGGATCGTCCCATGTTATAGAACACCTTCCAGATGTGTTTTATTTGGACTATATTCTTCTTGAATATAGCTGTTATATAAGGGATTGAATTACATATTGATCTTATGAAAAAAATCCCTGAACTATGCTTTTTGTCATTCCCAAGGAATTTTTTTTGGGAGATCATCTACCATTCTAGCTTGGCTTCCCAAGGTCTTACACTAAGTCTTTCTGTGGGATATGACTTAGTCTCTTTCTTTTACCTCTTCTCTTTGAGTTTGTCTTGTAGGTCTTCAAATTTATTGAGATTTTCATTTAGGGTTTTGGAGACATGCTCTATATCCCCATGTTCCAATTTCTCTTGAGTAATAATATCATGGAGATGTTTCTGATATTCCTAGATACTTTGAGGAATACTCAAAACTTCTTCATGATATTCTTGAGCTTCTCCTGCTAAAGTCCATGCATAATATTTTTTATTATATCATCCTGATATACTTTCTCCTTCTGTATCTATGTGTGGATTCATATCAAAGATAGGGGCATCAAGCTGATTAGAAGCATCTCTGGAAGATTTTTCTTTCAGCCTCTTCTAAATGTCCTGGATATTTAGTCCACCACCACATCCTCTTCCACTCATATTTTACTATTCAATGAAACATAGTTCTCCTTCTATATATCTTACTGTTATTTCTAGGTTTTGGACAAACCACTTGGCTTGTCGAAGCTGAGATTATGTATACCTAACTTCTGTATTCAATTACTCAATCTTATCATGAGTTTCTTGGGATTTCCGCCCTAACTCGATAACTTTAGGTTCGTTCTCAAAAAAGAATCTAGATTCTAGAATTTGAAAATACATTATAATCCAAATATGACCAGTTTTGTTCTCATAATTCCATACCCTACCTTCTAGCTATTTATTTTCATAATAAGAACCTTCAACCATGAGATCTAGAAATTATTTACTAGAAAATCTATTGAAGCAATGATCTGGATGGATTGGTTCATCCCCATGCACTCTGATAACACTATCTGGTGAAGAATCCAATGAGGTCTCTGAAGATATCCCAATTTGGGAGCCCAAAAAGGATTTTAAAAATCACAAAAAACAATAAAACATTTTTTATGAAGAGGATAAGGGGACTACCTTTCGTCGACTTCACATGATCATTTTGGGAATCCCTTCGCATGGAGAACACAATGTATTGGGGAGAATATAGATAGAGAATGTTTGAAATCGTTGTAATTTCTATTCAAAATGACTTTATAGAACAAATGGGTTTGAGGTCCCTTGTATATTCTTATGGGCTTGGTTTTCTTGAGAAGATGACCCAATTCTTATAGGACACGCTTTTGATAAAGACAAAATTTAATGAAAATGCAGAAGGTGGGATGCACTACCATGAAACATTCACTGCACATTTCATAATAAATACAAAATACATAAATCTAAATGTCCAATTTGATCCGCTAGTACATTCCAGATATGACGTGTGTCTAGATCAGTTTCTAGAATCCCTCTAAGTTGTATAGATACTCAAGCATCTCTATAACCGAGACTTCTTTCTCTGACTCCTAAATTTTCATCAATTCATTGATGGTGTATTGGGTATGATATCTGACAACAAATATATCTTCTTTATGTCCTCTCCACGCCTTGAGTTCTTCAGGAATGCTGTCTGCCTCCACCGTGAAGTCTGTCAGATGTGCCATTTCTGCACGCTACATGTTTCAAGAGTTGATAGAGAATAGAAAATTGTATCATGTAGAAAATATAAAATCTTTGATTTTTAATCTTTATTAAATTAAATTAATATTCCATGTGATTTGGATATTTTCATAATGATTCTTTTTCAAATTAAACTCTAGCCAATCCTGATTGCTAAATTACGAATCTTTAAATTCTTTTTAGACAGTTCCTTTAGTCTAGTGCCCTCCGTACAGAATCCATAGCATGATCACTCTATCTACCAATTTGATAGTTTCAATATGTGAAACCCATCATAATAAACTTGGATATGCATTGTTAAGAATAGTTCTTACCATCTTAGGTAACCAATTGAATGTGGAATTTATTTTCTTAAATACCAAGAACTGTAATGCTACCACAGTGAATGATTTATAGCATTAAATGAACTCTTCTAGTTCTAATGTTGTGTCTGGTATGTGGAGTTTTGGAATCCCTGTTATGGAAATTATCCAATACCTTTTTAATACTAGATATTTTTTCATCAATGTCTCCTTGATTCTCCTAAATCTTTCAAGGAGACCAGGAACATGGACCTTCATCTTGATCTATTCTATGATGAACATACTGATCATATATCGATAAATCATTTTATAATCTTCCATAATATCTTTAGATTCTTCGAGAATGTCCAAAACATGGTTCAAACCTATTTTGAATATTCGGTCATCTTTAATTTTCTAGATCAGTTTATAAATGACTATGGATTTATTCCTTTAAATTTTTGGAATCCTCTACAAATATTTCTATATCTCCTTTGCTGGACTGGGATCTTCAACTACCACAACATCCAAACTTTATCTATCTTTTTCTTGCTCAAATTTATATCTCTAAGTTTTTTTCTCAGACCTTTTATTCTTTCCAAGTTCTTCTTTTACAAGATCATCCCAACTCTTAAGGGTTTTCTATTTTTCTTTAGAGATTTCATCAATCTTCGGGTCCTTCCGAGCCTTTCTTTTTCTCATATTATCTTTACATTGAGTTCTATAATGGCCTTTCTGACCACATAAAAAATAGTCAATATGAATTTTATTCTTAGACTTGCTATGTAGAGGTCCCTTTTAATCATTTCCTAGTTTTTTCATCATTTCTATCTGAGGAACCTATACTTTCTAATCATTCAACCTTACTGGATGAAGATCCCTTCGTATGAAGGTGATTCTATTCTAGAATTCCCTTTCTCTATTCAAGTATATCAAGTATATCATTCATTACTTTGAAAAATGGTAATTCTGCCATAGAATGATTATCAATGCAAACAGGAAATCTTCTTGATTTTCTATTTTCTTCCGTTTCACCTGAAAGAGTCAAAATAACATGTTAGTGTATCTGGAATGACATTATTTTTTCCATTAATATTTTATATATGAAAGTTATATTATTGAAATTAATTCCTCCACCATACAAGTCATTCCTGGGTAGACCTTTTTAATTTAATTTATATAAAATTCTTTATATTAGAAATATCTATTCTTATAGTAAAAGGTTTTCCTAATAAAATCTCATTAGCCCTAATTCCTTTAAAGACTGCAAGAAATTCTCTTTCATAGATAGGATAATTATTCTCTACCTTGTTAAATAATCCACTCCAGTATCTACTAATACTATCATTATGGTTTTCCATTATCTTTAGGATACATCCCCATGCTAAGTCTGATGCATCTATTTCTAATATATCCTAACCTTCACTCCCATCTGGATACTCCAAATCTTGGAGATTCTGTGATTTTTGCTTCAAAATTCTGATTACTTCAGAATATTTTTCTTACATACTGTAATTCATTCCTCTGTATACAATAGAGTATTATCACATGACTTATTATTTCTTCTCAAACTCCTAAAGTGTCTTGTAGATCTTCACTTGGGGAAAGATGAGTCTTCAACTCTTGTTGAACAATTTTAGGCCAACTACCTAAAGATTATGGATAAATACATCTAGAGAATATGCTTAATCTCCTAGTCCAAGAAGATAATACAAATGCTGAAACTCATAAATATATTCTTCAAAGTAACACATTTCACAAATTTTGATCTTGGTTAAAGTTTTTCTATCTTTTTCTAATAATTCCCCATCGTGATCTACCAATGAATTTCCCGTAAACTCATGTTTAAGGAAATTATCTACAACTGGTTGAAGTATTTGATGAGGTATCCAATGAGATCATGATTTGGGAGTCCTAAAAAGCTTCAATAATAACAAACAACATGAAAAAATTATCCATGAAGAGCATAATGGGACTACCTATCGTCGACTTCTCAGGATCATTTTGGGAATCTCTTTGCATGAAGAACACAAAGGCATTGATATAATTAAGAGAGAGAATTTATAAAATCATTCTGATTTCTATTAAAAATCACCTCACAAAACAAATGGGTTGGAGGTCCCGTATATAGGCCTATGAGATCACCTTTCCTAAGAAGCTGACATGATTCTTACAAGACATGCTTTCAAAAAGACAAAAGTAAAATGAAAACAAGAAGGTTGGATGCACTACTGTGAAACTTCCACCGCACATTTCATAATAAATAAAAAATACGTAAATGACATGTCTGATTTGATCTGATTGCCCATGCCAAATATGGCTTGTGTCTGGATTATCAACTAGAATCCTTCCAAGTTGTAGAGATCATCAATCATCTCTCCAATTGAGACTTATTTCTCTGACTCCTTCATTTTCATAAATTTTATGATGGCACGTTGGATCTGATTTTTGATAAAAAAGATATCATGTTTATGTCCTTTCCATGCCTTGATTTATTCAAAAATCAGGTTTTCCTCCATTGTGAAGTCTGTCAGATGTGCTATTTATACACGCTGCATGTATCTATAGTTGATAGATACTAGCACATTGTCCCCTACAAAGAATATACAATATTTTATTTTTGATATTAATTCAATTTAAAAAAAATACTCTATGCGATTTGGACACATTAATAATGATTCTTGTTCAAACTTAACTCTATCCAATCCACATGACTAAATGGAGAATCTTTAAATGATTTATGGACAAGTCCTTTAGTCCACTGCCCTGGGTACAGATTCTGTATAATGATCACTCTGTCTTCAAATCTAATAGGTTCAATATGTGAAACCCACCATTGTAAACTTGGATAAAAATTGTTAATAAACGTTCTTACCATCTTAGGTACCCAATTGAATGTGGAATTTATTTTCTTAAATCTGATGAATTGTACTACTCGCATGCTAAAAGATTTTTTGCATTCAATGAACTCTTCTGGTTCTAATGCTATGTCTGGTATGTGGATTTTTAGAATCCTTATTCTTGAAATTCTCCACTATCTTTTTAATACTGTATATTCTTCAATCTTTGTCTCATATATTTTCCTAACATTGTCATGGAGACCAAAAACTTGTACCTTCAGCATGATATCTCCAGTCATGATCATACTGATCATATATTGATCAATCATTTTATAATCCTCCATAAGATCTTCATATTCTTTAAGAATGTATAAAACATGGTTTAGACCTATGTTGAATATCCAGTCATCTTTACTTTTCCAGATTAGATTATAATCAGTTGTGGGTTTGTTCCTTGAAATATTTGGAATCCTCTGTAAATATTTCCATATCTCATTTTCTGTATTGGGCTCTTCATCTAGATCATCATTCAAACTTTCTTGATCCTGTAATTTCTGAACATGAAGTCACTAAGGTTATTTCTGATACCTTTGATGCGTTTCAAGTTCTTCTACGTGATTAGCTAAACTCTTAAGGGTATTCTCTTTTTTCTTTATATTTTTAATCAATCTTATAGTTATTACGAGCCTTTTAGTTTCTCAGATTATCTACACATTGAGTGTTGTAATGTCATATATGACTACATAAAAAACATTCAATGTGAATTTTATCCTTATACTTTATGTCTAGAGGTATCTTTGAAGAATTTCTTAGTTTCTCAGCCTTTCTAGAAGAGGAACATGTCCTTTCTGATATTCAAACCTTTCTAGATGAAGATACCTTCTTATGAAGGTGATTCTATGCTAGAATCTGCTTTCTATGTTCAAGTCTATCAACCATATCATTCATTGCTTTGATAACCAGGCGTTCTACCACAGAATGACTATCAATGCAAACATGACATCTTCTTGATTATCTACTTTCTGCCATTGCACCAGCAAGAGTCAAAATAGCATGTTAGTGTATCTAGAATGACATTATCTTTTCCTTTAATAATTTATATATTAAAGTTATAGTATTTTAATTCATTCCTCCACCATACAAGTCATGCATGGGTAGACCTTTTTAATTTAATTTTCATAAAATTATTTATATAATAACTACATATTTTTATAGTAAAATATTTTTCTAATAAAAGATCATTATCCCTAATTCCTTTATGGACTGCAAGTAATTCTCTTTCATTGATAGGATAATTAATCTCTGCCTTGTTAAAATGTCCACTCTTGTATCTACTGTTACTCTCATTATGGGTTTTACTTATCTTTTGGATACATACCCATGCTGAATTTGAGGCATCTCTTTCTAAGATAAGATGATCTTCACTCCCATATGGATGCTCCAATTTTGGAAGATTCTGTAATTTTTGCTTCAAAATTATGATTACTTCAGAGTCTTTTTCTGTACAACCCCAAGGTAACATACTGAATACCTTTCTCTGTATTGGAACTGAGATTTTTTCTAAATTTTTATTGTATGCTATGGAATAACTTATTATACCAAGAAACACTTGTTTCTACTTACTATTTGTAAGCTCATCTAGAAACGTTTGTAGCTTTTCTGTAATATGCGGTTTAATATTTTCTCTACTTTCTTGGATCTGAAATCCCAAGAATTCTATCTTTGGTTGCATCCAAATGATCTTTATTTCTAAAAGTATCATCCCTTCCTCTCTGAACTCTTCATCCACCTACTGAAAATGTTTTATACGATCTTCTATATCTTCCCTAAATATGATCACATCATCAATATAGACTTTGACAAACTGTACTAATCTACTTAATTCCTTGTCCATTCTTCCCTGGAATATTCCTGGTGCATTCTTGAGTCCAAATAGAATAACTATCCCAAATGGCCCGAAGGACTTCTTTTTATTTTATTATGGATAATCCCCCTTTTTACGAGTTGAAGGGGAACCCTTACATGACCCGTAGGCCCAAGGCATAAGGCATGACATGAACCGAAGGCCAATACTTGACCCGAAGTCCTAGAGGCATAATATGCACATTACATGACCCGTAGGCCCAAACCACTAGAGATTCCCCTCCTTAGATTTTTACATCATTGATCATCTAGCTCCCCACCTTGTATTGGTGATCAGCTAGCATTGCCCCTTAGAAAGCTGCATGGTGCTTGGTCCCAATGGTGGTTTTCATACCCTCTCATTCTTCTAATATAGTTACCTCTGCATTTGGTGGCTACTACTCTTGCTCTTATTCTCTTCTAGGGCATGCTATATGTGAACTAGGATACTCCATGGTCTCCTGTGACTCGAAGGCCCTGAGGCTCGAAGGCCCAAACCGGTGGCATGAAGGCCCAAATTGGGTGAATAGTTCTGGGTGCTACAACACTGAACAATACCTATTATAGTGACTACTACAGTGACTACTACAATACTACTATAGTACTGCTACAATTCATGAAAATTCGCCTCCAATCAGTTTCAAACCTGGGAATCTTGGATTCCAAGAAGGAGCCCTTACCACTCAGGTACGAGCTTGTTGGAAAATGGAATAACTAGCCATTCAAACAATATAACTATAATTGGAAATGTTGTCAATGGTATAGCCTATTCTTTGATCTTTATCTACCAATATGCTGCCTTGAGATAAAACTTAGAATATACCAATGGTCTTTCATTCCTAATACTGCTTCTTAAATCTTATTGATTAAGAAGATTGTATCCACCATCCTCTGTGGCACAGTTATAATCATGAAAATCTATAATGATTCTGGCCTTACCATGCTGTTTTTATATATGATTCATTACCATTAATTCTACACTCTTATGAGGACTTTCACTATGCTTGATTAGTCCAAGATTGGTTAGTTCTGGAATTTTTTCTCTAATTACTTAACCATATCATCTGGATAAGAAATTCCCTTTCTTCAGATCACTGTAGTAGGATATTTAAAGGAGATTTTACCCTCTATAATTTCCTTCTTCCATAGTTTTAGAGTATTTTCTAACCAATTTTATGATAAATAATTTTTTATCTTAGCTAATGAATCTTCTTCATTAATCCTCAGAACTTTCATTCGAACCAACCCTTTCAACTGCTCAATATTTCTGTGGTATTCTCTATCTTCGTATGGATAGTTTTCTACTTTAATAGTAGTTAATTTCTTATCTAGAACCATTCATGTTTTTCCAGAAGTGGTTTTAATTAGATAGTTATTGAGGATAATTTCTTTCAAAAATATCTTAATAGGATAATATCTTCTAAGAAATCTATTTTCGATCAAGAAGTCGTCTTGTAATTAAGGAATAAAACAAATATTCTAATATCTAAATATCCTTCCATTGAGTTCAATCTGAACATCCTTGGATACTTCTTGAATATTAACTATTGCATTATTACACACCAAAACTTACATCACTGAAGATTCCCATGTTACCCTTGAAAATCATATTCTTTTACAAGAGAATGTACATCCTGTATCAACTGGGGAAACACATGCAGTTTTATTAATACTTAATTTTACCAATGTAGCCAACTCCCCTGTATTTTCACTGAGTAATGAAGATCCCATATATCCTATATGATTCTCTTCATCCTCATAAATAGGTAGTCAAAAAGTTCATTGTCCAACTATCTTTCTGGAAATTGTTGTTCTAAGTGCTTCTAATGAAGCACCCTCATCTTTTCTAATTTAGATAATTGGATTTTCCAAGGGGTTCTCTAGTATTTATGATTTAAAATCTTCTATATTCAAATATAATCTACCTGATCTTGATCCTTCTAATATAAGATCATATTCCCCTTCTCTGACCTCAGAGATGACACATCTATTTCGAACATGGTTAATAACATCTAGAATAAGTAGCTCCGACCTTCTTTCTTCCTCTGGATTGGGTTAAACCCATTATCTAGTCCATGTTAGACTTTTGGGGTTTATCACTTGTTGTGTCATATCTCTAATTGATGTTCCTCATCTTGATAAAGATGTGTAAATATTTCTTCACCCTTCCTTAGATATCGTCTTCTAGTATTATAGAACTTTACACAGAGGTGAGTAATTATTCTAACACATCTCCTATCAGGTGGAAAACCAGCATCTTTTGTCAATTCCATATGTTGATCTTTACTTATAGAGTTATACTAATACTTATGTCCACAATAACTATATATAAGTCTGGTATAACCTTTACAATGATCCTCCCACATTCATATTTTCTCATTTTCCTCATAATAGTGCATTGGAGAAATTGGCTAAACTGCCATCCACAATTGCAATTAGGACTGGTAGATCTTGTCCTTTTATGACATAAGGATCTACCCCTATTGGGATTATTCCAAAATTCACATACATAGAATTTTTCTGGATTTCCTTTTTAACCCTTTATGGTTTTAGAAAAGGAATTTTAAATAATCCTCTATTTGTTTTATAGACTTCAGTTGTCTCTTCATCGTCAAATATCTTAGTCATTTCTCTATATGGTAACCAATACTTCTAGTATACCTCTAACCAATAAACTCTAGGCATCCTATATTCTTGAAAATATATTCCTTCTGAAGGGATTTCAGTTTCTAAAGAATGGACCAGATCTCCTTCTATCTGCTCTAGTTTTACTAGTTCTCAAGAGTCTTTAGATGTACTAGCCCCTTTTCGAATCGTGGCTATTCAAAGATGGATTATAATAGGGTTATTTCCTAGAATAGGGTTATTTCCTTCATCCTCATCTAATACATAATCCTCTTCCTCTGAGTAATCTTAATATAAATAATATAAACTTTCATCATCTGTGTCTATATCTTATCCCCAGATAGGCTCAAACAATATCTCTTATGAATCTTCCATCTGTATTTCTTTGAGAGTACCTCTTCTTCTATCTAAATATGTGAAACTATTGGCTCTATGATCTTTCTTTCTACATAACCAAAAATAATCACAACTAGCTTGAGATTTTCTTTTTGGGAATCTGCAATAATTCCATATTTGGCCTTAATGTTTTCTCTCATATCCTTCTGGATTCTACTTGTTCTAATAAATCCCTTAAATTTTTTGGCTTTCTTCCTGAAAATATACATGATGATTTTATTTTCCAAAATTTTTTATTGATTTTCTTGAGTGATTTGTTTCATTCACACTGGCCATCCCGACACTGCATTTTGAATGATCTTTGTTGAGTTTTTTCCAATCTCTTTCTTGGTTAGGCCGTACATATATCTTCCTGCAACACCCTCTACTTTTTGGAAGCAAGAAGAACCCATGTATAAAATATTTCTTATATCCTGTAAGAAAGACCTCTACATAAAATAGAGTCGTATCTCATGCCTTATTATTTCATCTCAAACTCCTAGAGTGTATTTTATATATTCACTATAGGAATGATTAATCTTCAATTCTTGTTGATCAATTTCAGGCCAACTACTCGGAAGGTTTTGGATAAATAAATCTAGAGAATATTTTTGATATCCTGGTCTAAGTAGATAATACCAATCATGACATTGTGTTTTGAATGATATTTGATGATTTTTCCAAGCTCTTTCCTGGTTGGACTGCACCCATATATTCCTACAACACCCTCTAATTTTGGGCAACAATAAAAACTCATATATGGCATATTTCTTACATCCAGTAAGACATGACTCTGCATACAATATAGTCATATCACTTGCCTTATTGTTTCTTCTAAAACACCTAGACTGTCTTGCATATATTCACTCTAGGAAATAAATTTCTTCAACTCTTGTTGAACAATTTCAGGCCAACATCCAAGAAGCTTGTAGAAAAAGACATCTAGAGAATATGCTTGATCTCCTGGTCCAAGAAGATAATACTAATTCTGAAACTTGAAAAAATATTATTGAATTTAACACATGTAAAAAATTAGGATCTTGGTTAAATATGTTCTAGATTTTTCTACCAATTCTCTAGCCAAATCTACCAGTGAATTTCCCACAAACTCATGTTTAATGAAATCATATACTACTGGTATAAATTTAATTGGGAATGTAACATATTCCTGGATAGTTGTTCAAACTTTTGAGTGTCTCATCAGTATAACCCAAAATATCCAGTGAAATTAAGTGCACTATCTATGGTCCACGACTATAAACCAACTGATAGCATATAATATCAAAGGTCTAGAGCCCATTAATTTATGGAAACTCCGGGATCCTTTTCATAGTATATATTTAGGATTGTACCATGTTGTGGAACACCTTCTAGATGTGTTTTATTTTTCCTATATTCTTCCTAAATATAGCTGGGATATGAGGGATTAGATTCCCTATTGATCTTATGAAATAAATCCTTGAACGATACTTTCTGTTGTTCCCAAGGAATTGTTTTTGGGATATTATCTTCCATACGAGATTAGCTTCCTAAGGTTTTACACCAAGTTTTTTGTTGGGAGATGACTTAATATCTTTCGTTTTCCTATTCTCTTTGAGTTTGGATTGTAGGTCTTCAACTTTAACAAGATTTTCATTAATGTTTTTGGAGACACATTCTATATCCCATGTTCCCATTTATCCCAAGTAATAATATCATGGATCTATTTCTAATATTACTGGATACTTTGAGGAATACTCAAAACTTCATTATATTCTCAAGCTTCTCATGCTAAATGACATGCATAATATTCTACAGTATGTCATCCTAATATACATTCTATTTTTGTATCTCTATGTGGATATATATTAAAGACAGTTACATTGGGCTAATTGAAAGATTCTCCTGAAGCTTTCCCTTCAAGCCTCTGCCAAATATCTTGGATATTTGGTCGAACACCAGATCCTCTTCCGACCATATTTTAGTTTTCAAAGAAAAATGATTCTCTTTATTGATATCCTAATGTTATTTCTAGGTTTTGGACTAACCACTCGGCTTGTCGAAGCTAAGATTTTGTATGCCTGATTTTTGCCTTCAATTACTCAAGCTTATCATGAATTTCCTGGGCTTTCTTCCCTTACTCTATTACTTTAGTTTCGTTCTCAAAAGAGAATCTAGCATCTCAAAATTAACAATAATTTCTAAGACAAATATGACTATCTTTGTTCTCATAATACCATACCCTGCCTTCCAGCCATTTATGCTCATAATAAAGACCTTTAACCATGGGACACATAAATTTTTAACTAGAAAATTTGTTGAAGCAGCACTCCAACTGGATTGGTTCTTCTCCCCACACTCTGATTCAACTAGTGGGTGAATTCTCTGATGAGGTATCAAACAAGATCCTAATTTGGGAGTCTATAAAGGCTAAAAAATAAAAAATTGCAACAAAACATTATCCACGAAGAGGATTAGGGGACTACCTGCCATCGACATTGTAGGATCACTTTGGGAATATCATTGCAAGAAGAACTCAAATTCTTCAAGAGAATGTAGATATAGAATGTATGAAATCGTTCTAATTTATATTCAAAATCACCTCCCTGAAAAAATGGGTCAGAGGTCCGTTATATCAGCCTCTGGGCTCACCTTGCCCGAGAAGCTGACTCGATTCTTACAAGGCACGCTTTCGAGAAAGACAAAAGTAAAATCAAAAGAAAAAGTGGGACAAAATATAGTGAAACTTTCACCACACATTTCACAATAAATACAAAATACATAAATGACATGTTTGATTTGATCCGCTCATCAATGCTGGAGATGATACGTGTCTGGATCAACGTCTGTAATCTCTCCAACTCATATAGAGCATCAATCATCTCTCTAACTGAAACTTCATTATAAAACTCCTCAATTTTCATCAATTATTTAATAGCACATTGGATTTTATCTCTAAAAATAAATATATATTCTTTATGTTCTTACCCCGCCTTGAGTTCTTCAAGAATAGTGTCTTTCTCCATAGAGAAGTATGTCAGAAGTTCCATTTCTGCATGTTGCATGTCTCTAGAGTTGATAGAGACTAGCACACTGTCTCCTACAAAGAATATAAAATATTTTATTATTGATCATGATTCAATTAAATAAATAATCATTGTAATTTCAATACATTTATAATGCCTCTTGTTCAAACTGAACTCTAGACAATCCTCATCGCTAAATTTTGAATCTCCAAAAGCTTTCTAGAAAGGTCTTTTAGTTCAGTACCTATGGTACAAATTTCATAACATGATCACTTGATCTACCAATATAATAGGTTAAATATGTTAAACCCACCATATTAAACTTTTATATCCATTTTTATTAATCATTATTACCATCCTAGGTATGTAATTGAATGTGGAATTTATTTTCTTAAATCCCAAGAATTATACTGCTCCCATGCTAAAATATTTCTGGAATTCAATGAACTATTCTGGTACTAATGTCGTGTATGGTATATAGAGTTTTTGAATCCTTGTTCCTAATATTCCTTAAAATCTTCTTAATACTGGATATTCTTCCATCCCTGTCCTCTTGATTCTATTAACTTTGTCAAGGGGACAAAAAACTTCAACCTTCAGCTTGATCTCTTCAGCTATGATCATACTGATCATATCCCAATCAATATTTTTGTAATCCACCATAAGATATTCTAATTCTTCAAGCATTTCCAAAACATGGTTCATACCTCTTTTGAATATCCATCCATCATTACTTTCCTGGATAATATTATAAATGGTAGTGGATTTATTCCATGAAATATATTGGAATCCTCGGCAAATATTTCCATATCTCCTTTTCCGGATTGGGATCCTCATCTATCTCATTATGCAAACTTTCTCAATCTTTTTCTTTCTAAAAATTCTATTACTGAGGTTCTTTCTGAGACCTTTGATTCTTTTGAAGTTCTTACTATATATGATCAACCCAAATCATTAGGGTTTTCTCTTTTTCTTTAGAGCTTTCATCAATCTTCTAGATCTTTTGAGCCTTTTTGTTTCTCATGTTATCTACACATTGAGTGTTGTAATGTCCTTTATAACCACATACAAAACATTCAATATGAATTTTATCCTTAGAATTGATGTCTAGAGGTCTCTTTGAAGCATTTCATACTTTTTCATCCTTTCTAAATGAGGAACCTGTACTATGAATTCTTTCAACCTTACTGGATGAAGATCCATTCTTCTGAAGATTATTCCTTTCTAGACTCCCCTTCTTTTGTTCAATTCTATCAACCCTATCATTCATTTCTTTTATAACTGAGCATTCTACCACAGAATTATAATAAATGAAAACATGACATCTTTTTTATTTTTTAATTCTACCATTGCACTTGAAATAGTTGAAATAGCTTGTTAGTAAATCTGGAATGACATTATATTTTCCTTCAATATTTTCAATATTAAAGTTATAGTATTGAAATTCATTCCGCCACCACAAAAGTTTTGCCTATGTAAACCTTTTTAATTTAATTTTTATAAAATTCTTTTTATAATAACTATATGTTCTTATAGAAAAATGTTTTCCTACTAAATTCTCATTATCCCTAATTCCTTTTAGTATTGCATGCAATTCTTTTTCATGGACAAGAAAATTCTTCTTTGCCTTAATAGAACATCCACTCCAATATCAACTGATATTATCATTACTGTAACACCCAGACCCCTCTAGGCTAGAGCCGATGCATTAATTGTGATATTGGAATGGTTAGAAGGAATTCAAATACATAATGAACAATCAGTTTAGTTTTCATGAAGAAACTATATACATATATGTTACACAAATTACATTGGAAAAGTTTACAAAATACAATACATAATGAAACAAAAAACTGCATCCACAAGAACTCAATAAACGATCTCCTCCTTGTCACCTGTTGAAAGTAAACAATGAAAGGGGTGAGCTCAAATGCTCAGTAAGGGTTACAAATAAAAGAATCATGAGTAAAATAATAAACAAATCACAATCAATATGACATAATCAATATGGCATAGTGAATAAATGAATAACTAATGCCATTAATAAACTAAGAATGAAACTGCATCCATAGATTTTGTCATATTGAAATCCTCATAGATAATAATAATAACTGATAATTAATAAAGAGAATTCTTATTAATTTTAAGTCATGTATCTAGCACATGAAACCATAGTACCATAAAAACAGTTTAGTTCTATGGGTAGAAACCTGTCTGATTTTTGGAAACAAACTCGAAGGGTTTGTCGCCAACTGATTTGCCTCATGAGACCTACCGATGCATCGAGGGGCTATAACAGACCCCACCCGCCAATTCATGTCCAAATAATTATTTATAGATTGATTCAATATAATATAAATATTCCTTCTCAATATCCGTATAGAGTAGAATATACAGATTCATCAATATTTCTTTAACTAAAATAACTTTCCAAATAAACACCGTATGTAAAATGATATATGGTTTAGACAACAAAAATATACATGATATGAGATTATGGATATTTAATATAAATATAATTTCAAATGAAAATTGATCTCAAATGGGAATTAGGTACACCACATAATGATTATTAGGTTATTAGGTGCACCATACAAAGTTAGTCGCATCAAAATAGTAGTTGAGACAAAGTCTCTCACCACAATGTAATCGGTCGAATCATATGTACAAAACTTAATAACCCTCAAATAAAACATTTATTAACATGAATATAAATATAATAATGTTATTATATATCAAATTGAAGTACACGTATACCAGATACAAGAAATAAGTGGCGAACAATGAAAATCTCACAGAACCAAAAGTGAGATGAGAAACACCTTACAAACATTTCAGCATGGTAACGAGTGTTATTGAGAGGGATTAATGAGAGGTAAATGGTTATTCAATTTTATATATGTCACAAGGAAAGTATGGGGGAGTTGCAAAAACATACCCCATAATTAGGAATTATAAATAAAAGGGCACAACGTAGGAGAAATTATTGAATAAAAGTGAGAGAGAGGATCCATTACGTTATGCTTGAAGGTGTTCTTGATTGTTCTTAACGACTTGAATTATCAAATTTATATTCATTAATTAATAATTATAGAACCTAATCAACATGAAATTTGATATTTTATAACCTTATTATGTTCATTAATGTCCTTTTGATGGTTTTAATAGATTCAATTTTATTGTTTTGGAAGCATTTTCTTACTTGTTTTCATGATTTGTTTACTTGTATTCATGAATGGAAGTTGGTTTGAAATATGGTTAAAAATAAAAAATTGTTAATATAAATTATTATTGAAATTAAAGATATATAAATTATTGAACAATGATTCTGGTTATATAACATGAGGGTGACTCATTCGATGAGTTAAAAATAAACACTTGAATTTGGCTTGGCAGTTTTGTGTTCAATAAACTTGTTTTGTATTATTATTCCATGTTATGTACATGTAAAGATTACAGAACATTAATCAAGATAAAATAAATATATCATGACCTGGTTTAATCATAAATATGGTTTCAAGACCAGTAATGAAGGAACTATTGAAGAATGAAACTTCGTCATCCATGAAGGTTATAAATTGGAACCTCATGGATGTTGATTTCATTTATAAAAATAAAAGGGAGGGAGTAAGAATATTGATGACAGTTCTTCCATTAACATGATATAAATCCAGTATATATATGATACTTGAGTTATCATGATCATTTGGACAGAGGAGGTGAGGATATGATAACAAATGAAGATAAATTCAAATGAAACTAAAATAAAAAGAAAGTTGTTTTACCTCTTGAAATAACTTCCTCGAGAACCTCCTCAAGGGAAATGATTTTGGTCTTTTTGAAAGACCAAGAGATTTTTGGTCTTGGGGAGTGACTAGGGAAGGTTATTTGGGAAGAACTTTGAGGTGGTTCAAGTCTTAGAGGAGTGAATAGAAGAGGGAGTGGTGAGGGGTTTTTATAGTGGAGGAGTGGGGTAAATTTTAAATATTTAACTCATTATTTTATTGTTTCCCTCAAGACAACCAATAGTGTTGTTTCATGTGACCAATAATAGTAATAAGTGCGTGTGAGTTAGAATCAAGTGTCCTTACATCATTTATGATGTCATAAATAGTGTATTTTATTGATAATTTGCATATACGGTATTTTATTGTATTTCACTATTCATAAAAAATTGTAGAATTTTAGAAAAATCCCAAAAAATTTACCCTAACCATTTTTTGACATGTAGAATTCAAAAAATGAACTCCATTTTTCAAAATAAATTTTCTAAATATTATTAATTTAATTTTTAAATAAATTCATAGTTAATGCGAAAAATAACAATCTTAAAGTGCAGTTAGTTTTATTTCTCATTGAAAAACTAATTAAGATCTCATTATCTTATTGAATTAATAAAATAAAATAATATTATTATTTACTATTCATAAGGGTCATATTACTATTCATATTACTATTCATAAGGGTATGTTACTTATCATCAAAAAATCATGTTTTTTCTATCAGACTCCAAATGAATTACTGATCACAACTATATATGACCATTTTCCAAAATTGAAAACATGGAAGTGGAAGATTTATATTTAATGGTTATGTTTTGACTATATCATAAATAACCTAGTGTTGTTTCAAAGGAACATAGTGATTAATATAATGCATTTAACAGAAACATACCATAAAATGTTTGGGGTGCTACATTATTCTCTCCTTCGGAAATTTCGTCCTCATAATTTTATGTATAAAGCCCTCCAAAAAGATGTGGGTGATTCTTTTTCATAACATCATTAGGTTCCCATGTGGCTTCCTCCATATTTTGGTTTCTCCAAAGAACCTTTATTAGACGAGTTGTATGATTTATCAATACCTTCTCCCTTGTGTCAAGAATCCTGATAGGCTTTTCACAGTATGAAAAATCAGGTTCCAGTTCTATTTCTTCATATGTGAGTACACGCGTTGGGTCTAGTATGCACTTATTTAACAATGATACGTGGAACACATCAAGAACTCTGGAGAGATTTGGTGGCATCACTAAATGGTAAGCTACAACTCCAATTCTTTACAGAATTTCAAATGGTCTGATATACCTGGGGTTCAATTTCCCTCTCTTACCGAACCTTAAGACACCCTTCCATGGAGATACTTTCAGAAATACATGATCTCCCACTTGAAATTCCAATTCCTTTCTCTGGTTGTCAGCATAACTATTCTGTCTACATTGGGATGCTTTAATATGGGATTGTATTTTCTTCAACTTTGTCATGTTCTCTTCAATAAGTTCTGGGCCTATAAGTTTGCTTTCACGAACTTCATCCCAACAAGTTGGAGTTCAACGTCTCTTTCCATAAAACACTTCATATGGAGCCATTTGAATACTAGAATGAAAACTATTGTTGTAGGAAAATTACACCAAAGGGAAGTATTGATCCCACATACCATGGAAGTCAAGAGATCATGATCTCAGCATGTTTTTCAGAGTTTGAATAGTCGTTTCAGACTGTCTGTCAGTTTGAGGGTGATATGCAGTTCTCATATGAAGCTCAGTATTCAAATACTTCTGGAGACATTTCTAGAATTTTGATGTAATCTGGGGATCTCGATCAGAGACAATCGATAGAGATGCACTATGAAGTCTCACAAATTCATTAATATAATGTCTTTCCAGACGCTCAAGTGGTAAGTCGTCTCTTATTAGAAGTAAATGTGCTAATTTAGTGAGACGATAAAAATTACCCATATTGCATCATTCCTTCTAGGTATCCTTGGTAGTCCGGTGACAAAATCCATTGTAATATTATCCCACTTCCACATAGGAATTGGTAGAGGTTGCATCACTCCTTTGAGATTTTGTCTCTCTGCCTTCACTTTTTGACAAACTAGACACCTTGACACATAGTCAGCAATTTCTCGCTTCATTTTATCCCACCAAAAATATTCCTTCAGATCTATATACATCTTGGTGATACCCGGGTGTATAGAGAAATTTGAGCTATGAGCATCGTCTAATAGTTCCCTTTTTAGCTCAGGTATTGATGGGACACATAACCTCTTCCCAAACTTCAGAACTCCTTCTTCATACACGAAGTCAGCTAGTCTCCCATCCTTAACTGCATTAATTTTCTTGTTCATATTCTCATCATCATATTGAGAAATTTTTATCTTATCTAGTAAAGATGTTTTAGCAATCATTTGAAAGGGGAGTGATTTTAACCTTCCTAAACAATTCCCATATACATATTTAGTAGATCCCTGAACATTGGATCTCTTTAAATCCTCATTTGAGTCATAAGTCCATGATCATTCCTACTTAATGCATCTTCCACCTTATTTGGCTTTCCTGGGTGGTAGTGTGTTGAACAATCGTAATCTTTGAGTAACTTGATCCATCTTCTCTGCCTCATGTTGAGTTCATTTTTGTGTGAAAATATATTTTAAACTCTTGTGGTCCGTATAAATCTCGCATCTCTCTCCGTAGAGATAATTCCTATATATTTTTAGAGCAAAGATTATGGCTACTAACTCAAGATCATGGGTTGGATAATTTTTCTCATGAGTCTTCAACTGTCTTGATGCATAAGCAATAACTTTATCATTTTTCATAAGGATGCAACCAAGTCCATTCTTTGATGCATCATTGTATATTACAAATCCATCACTTATAGATGGAAGAGTCAAAATTGGAGCATTGACCAATATCCTTTTCAATTCATCGAAGCATTATATACATTATTTTTTCTACACATATATCACTTACAAGAAATAAGTGGCGAACAATGAAAATCTCACAAAAATGAAAGTGAGATGAGAAACCCCTTACAAACATTTCGGCATGGTAACAAGTGTTATTGAGAGTGATTAATGAGAGGTAAAGGAGTATTCAATTATTTATATGTCACAAGGGAAGTATGGGGGAGGTGCTAAAACATACCCCATCATTAGGAATTATAAATAAAAGGTCACAATATAGAGGAGATTCTTTAACAAAAGTGGGAGAGAGGATCCCTTACATTATGCCCGAAGGTGTACTTTATTGTTCTTAACGACCTGAATAATCAGATTTAGATTAATTAATTAATAATTTCAGAACCTAGTCAACATGTAATTGATATGGTATAACCTTATTAAGTTCATTAATGGGCTTTTTGTTGGGTTTACGAGATTCAATTTTATTGTTTTGGATTCATTTTCTTACTTGGTTTCATGATTTATTTATTTGTATTCATGAATGGAAGTTGGTTTGAAATATGGTTAAACATCCAGAATTGTTAATATAAATTATTAGTGACATTAAATAGATATAAATTATTTTATAATGATTCAGGTTATATACCATGATGATGACTCATTCGATGACTTAAAAATAAACGCTTGAATTTGGCTTGGCAGTTTTGTGCTCAATAAACATGTTTTGTATTATTATTCCATATTATATACGTGTAAGGATTTAAGAACATTAATCAAGATAAAATACATTTATTATGACCCGGTTCAGCCATAAATATGGTTTCATGACTTGTAATGAAGGAATGATTGAAGAAAGAAACTTCGTCGTCCACGAAGGTTATAAATTGGAACCTCCGGGATGTTGATTTCGTTTATGAAAATAAAAGGGAGGGACTAAGAATATTGATGATGGTTCTTCCATTCACATGATATAAATATAGTTTATAGATGATACTGGAGTTATCATGATAATTTGTACAGAGGAGGTGAGGAGAGGATAGAAAATGAAGATAAATTCAAATGAAACTAAAAGAAAAAGAAAGGTGTTTTACCTCTTGAAATAACTTCCTCGAGAACCTCCTTAAGGGAAGGGATTTTGGTCCTTTGGAAAGACCAAGAGCTTCCTGGTCATGGTGAGTGACTAGGGAAGGTTATTTGGGAAGAACTTTGAGGAGCATCATGGCTTAGTGGAGTGAAGAGAAGAGGGAGTGGTGAAGGGTTTTTATAGTGGAGGAGAGGGGTAAATTTTGAATATTTAATTCATTATTTTATTATTTCCCTCAACATAACCAATAGTGTTTTTTCATGTGACCCCTAATAGTAATAAGTGCATGTTAGTTGGAGCTAAGTGTCCTTACATCACTTATGATGTCATAAATAGTGTATTTAACTGATAATTTGCATATACGGTATTTTATTGTATTTCACTATTCATAAAAAATTCATGAATTTCAGAAAAATCCCAAAATTTTAAATTAACCATTTTTCAATGTATAGAATTAAAAAATCAACTCCAATTTTCAAAATTAATTTTCTAAATATTATTAATTTATTTTTTAAATAAAGTCATAGTTAATTTGAAAAATAACAATCTTAATGTGCAATTAGTTTTATTTTTTCATTGAAAAACTAATTAAGATCTCATTATCTTATTGCCTTAAGAAAATATAATAATATTATTATATACTATTTATAAGGGTCATATTACTATTCATATTACTATTCATAAGTGTATATTACTATTCATCAAAAATAAAGTTTGTTCTATCGGACTTCAAATGACTTACTGATCACAACTCTAGATGACCATTTTTCAAAATTCAAAACCTAGAAGTGGAAAATAGATATTTAATGGCTAGGTTTTGAATATCTCCAAAATAACTCAGTGTTGTTTCAAAGGAACACAGTGATGAAGAGAATGTATTTAAGAGAAACTTACTATAAAATGTTTGGGGTGCTATAATTACAATTTTTTTTATCTTTGGGATACATCCCCATGTTGAGTGTGATGTATATATTTCTAAGATAAGATGATCTTCACTCCCATCTAGATACTCCAATTTTGAGAGATTCTGTGCTTTCTGCTTCAAAATTCTTATTAATTTAGAATCTTTATCTATCTAATCTCAAGGAAGATTACTGGATACATTTCTATGTATTGGAACTGAGATTTTTGCTAAGTCTCTGAGTTATACTCTGGAATAACTCAGTATACTAAGAAACACATGTATCTGCTTACGATTGTAAGCTCATCAAGGAAATGTTTTAGCTTTTCTACAATATATGGTTGAAGCTTTTATCTACTTTCTTGGATCTGTAATACCAATAATTCTATCATTAGTTGCATTAAAATGGTCTTTCTTTTTGATAGTATCATCCCTTTATCTTTGAACACTTTAGCAACTTGTTACAAATGTTTTACACACTCTTCTGTATCTTTACTAAATATGAGCACATCACTACGGGAAAAATGGGTATTTGCGACGGGTTATTTGCGACGGGAATAAATCTCGTCGCAAATAGTCCCGTTAAAAACTTATTTGCGACGGGGGTCTTTACCCGTCGCAAATAAGTAGTCTTTTGCGACGGGATAGGCTTCCCCGTCGCAAATAGTTTTCCCGGGCTTTGGCGCCAAATCCGGGGAAAACTATTTGCGACGGGGAAGCCTTTCCCCGTCGCAAATAACCGGCGGCGGTAAAAGGTATTTGCGACGGGAAAGTATTCCTGTCGTAAATAACAGGCGGCGGTAAAAGGTATTTGCGACGGGAAAGTATTCCCGTCGCAAATAGTATGTTATTTGCGACGGGTCCCGTCGCAAATAACTATTTACCGGTTGACCGTAATAAATGCGGGCGAAGGTATTTGCGACGGTGCCCGTCGCAAATAATACTATTTGCGACGGGAATCCCGTCGCAAATGGACCCGTCACTAATAATCTAACCTATAAATACCCCCATCCGTTTTTCTCAAATCATTCTCATTCTCCACCTTCTTCTGCTCTAAAATTTCTATTTCTAAATTTGAGTTTTTGTTCAGTTTAATTTTTTTCTTCGGAGCTGTTATTAAAGTTTTGAAGAACGATCAGAGCTCATCAATTTTCAAGGTATTTATGTTCATTTTAATTTAACATTTATTTTTAATTTTGTATTAATTTCAATTATTTTTGATTAGTTGTAATTTAATTATGTTTATATTGTTTTCTTACTTAATAAATTTAAATTATTAGTATTGTTCATAGTTAATGGTAATTAGGAATAATTTGTAATAATTTTTAATAATTAAGAATAAATATTAATAATTAGTAATAATTACCAATAATTAGTAATAATTAGTAATAATTAGTAATAATTAGTAATAATTACCAATAATTAGTAATAATTAGGAATAATTAGTAATAATTAGTAATAATTAACAATAAATAGTAATAATTAGTAATAATTAACAATAAATAGTAATAATTACCTATAATTTGGAATAATTACCAATAATTAACAATAATTAGTAATAATTAGTAATAATTGCCAATAATTGCCAATAATTACCAATAATTGCAAATAATTAGGAATAATTAGGAATAATTAGGAATAATTAGGAATAATTAGTAATAATTAGTAATAATTAGGAATAATTAGTAATAATTAGGAATAATTAGTAATAATTAGGAATAATTAGTAATAATTAGGAATAATTAGTAATAATTAGGAATAATTAGTAATAATTATCAATAATTAGTAATAATTACCAATAATTAGTAATAATTACCAATAATTAGCAATAATTAGCAATAATTAGTAATAATTAGCAATAATTAGGAATAATTAGCAATAATTAGGAATAATTACCAATAATTAGGAATAATTACCTATAATTTGGAATAATTACCAATAATTTGGAATAATTACCAATAATTTGGAATAATTACCAATAATTAACAATAATTAGTAATAATTTGTAATAATTACCAATAATTTGTAATAATTAGGAATAATTAGTAATAATTAGTAATAATTAGTAATAATTAGGAATAATTAGTAATAATTAGGAATAATTAACAATAATTACCAATAATTTGTAATAATTAGTAATAATTACCAATAATTACCAATAATTGCCAATAATTAGTAATAATTATCAATAATTGCAAATAATTAGGAATAATTGCAAATAATTAGGAATAATTAGTAATAATTAGGAATAATTAGGAATAATTAGGAATAATTAGTAATAATTAGGAATAATTAGGAATAATTGGTAATAATTACCAATAATTGCAAATAATTGCAAATAATTAGGAATAATTAGTAATAATTAGTAATAATTAGGAATAATTAGTAATAATTAGGAATAATTAGCAATAATTATCAATAATTAGTAATAATTAGGAATAATTAGAATAATTATCAATAATTAGCAATAATTACCAATAATTAGTAATAATTACCAATAATTAGCAATAATTAGCAATAATTAGTAATAATTAGAAATAATTAGGAATAATTAGCAATAATTTAGAATAATTAGGAATAATTAGGAATAATTACCTATAATTTGGAATAATTACCAATAATTTGGAATAATTACCAATAATTTGGAATAATTACTAATAATTAACAATAATTAGTAATAATTTGTAATAATTACCAATAATTTGTAATAATTAGGAATAATTAGTAATAATTAGTAATAATTAGGAATAATTAGTAATAATTAGGAATAATTAGTAATAATTAGGAATAATTAGTAATAATTAGGAATAATTAGTAATAATTAGGAATAATTAGTAATAATTAGGAATAATTACCAATAATTACCAATAATTTGTAATAATTAGGAATAATTACCAATAATTACCAATAATTGCCAAAAGTAATGTTGCAATCAGACAAACCAAGTCATTCCCTTCTTATCTATAAGAATCATCTCACATGAACCTTTACATAGACCATTCTTCCTTGAAAATTTAAGGGAAAAATAATGATATCCCCTCAAATTTTTAAGGAAGAATGATCTATGTAAAGGTTCATGTGAGATAATTCTTATAGATAAGAAGGGAATGACTTGGTTTGTCTGATTGCAACATTACTTGCGAAGTGATCAACCATGCAAGGACAATTATAGAGTTTACATTAGACATGGCTGACACAAACTTTTTATTGCGCATGACCTGACAATTGGCGACCCTTTAAGATTTGAACATGTTAATAATAGAACAAAGTCTGTTATGAATATTGATAATTTTAATAATTTTTAATTTTTTTTATTATTTTAATAATATTAATATTGTTTTTTCGTAAATATTGATAATATTTTTTTTATTACTAATAATTAGTAAACGAAATCTTCTTGGATAATGAAGGGAAAATTTATAATCATCTCCACAACGATGATTACCAAATTTCCTTTCATTATTCAAGCAGTTTTCCTTTTGCTAAGTATTGCAAGTATTGCTAAATTAGTAATAAATAGTAATAATTAGCAATAAATTGTAATAATTAGTAATAAATTGTAATAATTAGTAACAATTAGTAATAAATTGTAATAGATTGTAATAATTAGGAATAATTAGGAATAATTAGGAATAATTACCTTATTACATTATTTGTATATTTTATTATTAATATTAAAATAATATAATTTTCTGTATTATATACAATTCTCTTTTCTTCTGTGTTTTTTTGTCTCCACATGTAATATTGGCATTCTTTTTCAAAATTATCAACCTACTCGCCAATGGGGAGGTGAAAGTGAATGTCAATATTACATGTGGAGACAGAATGTGAAACACACAGATGAAAGGAGAATTGTATATAATATAAAAAATTATATTATTTTAATATTAATAATAAAATATACTAATAATGTAATGATGTTATTATTATATAATTAATATTTATAAAAAAAATTATATTAGTATTATTAAAAAAATAAAAAATCAATATAATATTAAAATTATCAATATTTGTAACAGGTTTTGCTTTATTCTCAATATATTCAATCCTTGCTTGAGTGTTTTTTCTAACAAATTATTCAAAACCAGTAATGCTTTTATATTTTATAGAAAAATATGGAACAACGAGGTCATCAACAGTCATTATTAGATGACCGCATATGGATAAATCAACGTAGAAATCCAAATGGTTCTGGTTTAAATCCAGTATATATAGAGGGTGTGGAGATTTTTTTATCATTTGCGGCATCAAATTCAGAATTTGTTTCAGAAGGAAAGATAAAATTCCCTTGTAGAAAATGTGCATTGAGAACGTTTGACACGTTTGACAAAGTGGGGGAACATCTCTTGCGTTTTGGTTTTCAAGCAGATTATGTTTTTTGGTATCAACATGGTGAATGCAGTTCCAGAGCAGGTGATACCAACTTGATTCCAGATCCATCCCGGTTTCATGATTTAGTACATGATGTTGCAGGTTCATCTGTTCAACATACAGAAACTCCGGCTGATATAGCTTCAAATCCTGAGTTGGGACCGTCTGAATTTTATGAGTTGTTGAAGTCTGCTGAGGATGCATTATATCCTGGCTGCAAGATGAGCAAATTAGAAGCAGTTGCAAAATTTATGGCTATCAAATCAGATAACGGAATGTCAAACACATGTTTTGACCAGATATTTTCATTGCTGAAAACACTGTTACCCGAAGGAAATGTTTTATCTGCAAATTACTATGAAAGTAAGAGGTTCGTTCGAAATTTGGGACTTACTTGTCAGAAGATTCATGCATGTTCAAATGACTGCATTTTATATTCAGGGGAAAATGAGTCGTTGGATAGTTGTCCCACATGTGGGCAACTGAGATATAAAGAAGGACAACACGGGAAGTCTGGTTTGATTCCTGTAAAACAGTTGAGATATTTTCCGCTTACATCCAGACTTCAGCGTTTATTCATGTCTAAGAATACAGCGACAATGATGTCATGGTATAAAGAGAATATTTCAACCGATAAAATCTTGAATCATCCAGCCGATGGTGATTCATGGAAACATTTTGATAGAGTGCATCCATCATTTTCTTTAGAAGCTAGAAATGTTTGATTGGGCCTTTCCACTGATGGTTTCTGTCCGTTTGGATCTTATGGTAGTCAATATTCATGTTGGCCTGTTTTTTTAACTCCATATAATTTACCTCCATGGATGTTGATGAAGGAGCCATATATCTTTTTGACTTTACTAAGTCCAGGACATCCGAAGAAAAATATTGATGTTTATTTGAAGCCATTGATTGATGAATTAAATTTATTGTGGAGTACTGGTGTCAGTACATATGATGTTGCAACGAAACAGAATTTCATACTGAGAGCAGCATTGATGTGGACAATAAGTGACTTCCCGGATTATGGGATGTTATCTGGCTGGAGTACACATGGTCAGAAATCATGTGCTTACTGTATGGGAGAGGACAAAGCATTTATGCTCATTCATGGAAAGAAACCTTGTTATTTTGACTGTCATCGAAGATTTCTTCCAGCTGATCATCCTTTTCGCAGAAACAGATATCATTTCAGAAAAGGAACAGCTGAAAGGGATGGACCTCCAAAAATGCTATCAGGTTCGGAGTTAAAATCGGTTGTATTTTCATTACCTCCCATAACTTTTGGTCCCACAATAAACCAACAGAAAATTTCTTGTTTTGGGAAAGAACACAATTGGATTAAACGTAGCATATTTTGGGATTTGCCATATTGGTCTGATTTGTTGGTCCGACACATGTTAGATGTCATGCATATTGAGAAGAACTGTTTTGATAATTTGTTTCATACAGTTTTGGATACGCTAGGAAAGAGCAAAGACAATGTAAATGCACGTTTAGATCTTGCCCAAATTTGCAGGCGTCCAGAATTGGAACTATTTGAGAATGTCAGAACAGAAAGGTTACTGAAACCAAAAGCAGCTTATACACTGTCTAAAGAAAACCGTTTATTATTTTGTCAGTGGATTGCAGATTTGAGACTTCCAGATGGCTGTGCTTCCAATTTGGGTAGATGTGTAAAGAATGGTCATATTACTGGATTGAAAAGTCATGATTGTCATGTTATAATGGAGAGACTTCTACCCATTGGATTAAGAGGTCTGTTGAATTCTGTGATTTGGGATTCCATAACAGACATGTCTCATTTTTTTCGGGAAATTTGTGCGGCTACGGCAGATTATGATGCTCTAGGAAAACTTGAAAAAGATGTTGTTGTAATTATATGTAAACTGGAAAAAATATTTCCGCCGTCTTTCTTCGACTCAATGGAACATTTTATGTTACATTTGCCATATGAAGCCAAATGTGGAGGTCCGGTACAGTTTCGATGGATGTACCCATTTGAAAGATGCATGCAAAAATTGTAAAGAAAAGTACGCAACAAAGCATCTGTTGAAGGATCTATTGCAGAAGCTTATTTTCAAGAGGAAATATCTTTTTTCTGCTCCCATTATTTTGAATCTGAGTATCCTTCAAAACACAACCGAATGGGACAGAATGAGAGGAATATTGATGAAATCGACAATCAATTATCTGTTTTCAACCAGTCAGAGCTTGGTTTTGGTGGAGTTTCTGAACGCTGGCTTTCAGATGATGAACATCATAGAGCTCATACGTATGTTCTGCTCAACTGTGAAGAGATGACATCAGTTGTACTGTAAGTGTTTATATCACTTATTCTATCATTTATGTTACAGTAAATAACTTTGGTTTTTATAGGTTGTATGATAATCATATCAAGAAACAAATTCCACAAATTATAGCAGCTGCTCTCGAAGAACGTCGACTGAAAAATTTCTCTCAGTGGTTTCAAAAACTGGTAACATAAATTCTTTATCATTTAGCAACTCATTCAATGTATAGTTTACTATATTGATAATTATTTCACAAATCTTCAGGTGTCTCGACATGCTGATAAAATTGACAAACGGCTGTGTGTATTGAGTAACCCACCTTCCAAACTTTTTAAAACTTATAATGCATATGTGGTGAATGGATTTCGATTCCACACACATGCATATGGGGAATCGAAAAAAACAATGAACAGTGGAGTTAGCTTGAGAGGATCTCATCATCGAGAAAATGAAGTTGACTTTTATGGCATATTTGATGAAATCATTGAACTCTGTTATCTTGGACAACATTACATAACCATGTTCAAATGTCGGTGGTTGGATATAGAGAGAGGCGTGCGTGTTCATCCGACTCATGGAATCATCGATATTAAATGTAAAAGTGTTCTCGCAGTAAATGAACCATTCTTATTGGCTCAACAGGCATATCAAGTTTATTATGCAAAGTACTGTGCAACATCAAGAGACTTGACTGATTGGTGGAGTGTAATAAAAATCAAAATTCGAGACAATCAGTTTAGTCAAAGTGAATGTGCTTTCACTGATGTGCAAAGAATTGAAGTTTTTCAAGAGAGTACTCAAAATCAATCTTTTTTACAAAGAGATATGAGTATCGATGACGACACCCCACATTTAAGAGTCGGTGATGACGATGATGTTAATGATGTCACACATGAATTTGAAATGGTAAGAGATGAAGCAACTGCAACTCGAAAGGATATCGATGATGTTGAGGAGGAATATGAAGATGACATTGACATATATGAAGATGATGATGAAGATGAACACTTATAGAATTCCATGGTATTTATATACAATCATAATATGTATATATGTATATATAATAGTAATTATCAATTATTTGCTAATATTAACATTTTCTGTTTCAGATGGACGAGGCCACATTTCGTGAGTTGGCGGAGGCTGACCTGCCTTTCGATGCGGATGAGTTGCTGGCAGATGACCCTCAGCCTGCAGGCGCTCCAGGGAGTACGCGGAGGGGGCGCGGTCTTGCACGATTGATGATTCCTGACCCCGTCCCCGAGCGACGTCCACGTCTTGGGTTTGATCCGCGCACCCGGAGGTGTGATAGCCTGTGTCATAACCTGTGAATTTGACTAAGATTTCATTAATCTATTCACATAATAAATGTTTATTATTTTTTCAGTTTTTCGCATATAGCAGTCGGACAGGGAAGCGCTATTTTGCGCAACTATTTCTCTCAGCCGTGGACCACATGGGAGCAGATTCCCATTGATGTGCAGCAGGCCATGTTCGGCCATTGGTTGGTACGTACGTAAATAAATAATTTTTATTTTGAAAATTATTTCATTTCTAACTTGATATTTTGAATTATTTGTAGGGTTTATGGTATCCGATCGAGGATACCATGCGTGACGCCATCCACGAGGCATGGGAGGTGGCCATGCGTGATCGCCTTCGTCAGTTTTTGCACAATTTAAGAAAAGCTGCGATGAAGAAAGCAGGAGTGTCAGATTTTGATGAGTCATGTAGAGCACACCGACCAGAGTACATTTCATCCCATGTATGGGATGGATTATGTGCGCACTGGTTGAGTGGTGCCTTTCAGAGGAGATCATCGGTGGGGAGGCAGAATCGGGGGAGGCAGGAGGTGACTCATCGAGCTGGGAGTCGTTCTTTCAGTACTCATAGACAGCATCTGGTACGTACATTATTTATAAATATTTTATATAACTATAAATATTAACAGTTTATTTTTTATTATTATAGGCTGTCGAGCACCCCGATATTACAGAGTACGACGTATATCGGAGGATGTATAGTGATCCTGCTACTGGGGAGCTCAGAGGTGATCGTCAGCATCACATCGTGGTCAGTATTATTTGTTTTCAAGTTTAAAAATTAACTGCATATAATATATTCACAATTTTAATTTTAAATTGCAACTATAGGAGTCATATGAGGCTGCAGCGGCACAGGCCCGGCCTGAGAGTCAGGCCGAGTCATCATATCAGACCACTGCCCGTCAGTTTGATGAGGCGGCATGGATGCAGGCCACCCAGTATGCCTTCGAGAAGGGCCGGGTAGTTGGTATCAGCTCTCGACTGACTCCCGGAGATTATTATGGCAGTGCTGCGATGTCGGCGTCCAGCTCGAGAGGAGCTCGTGCATCTTCTTCTACACAGTATGAGGAGCAGTTGCGATCTCAGACTGCACAGATAGAGAGTCTCCGACAGGAGCAGGAGCAGATGCGTCAGCAGCATGAGGAGGAGCGTCGACGCCAGCAGCAGCTGTACGAGGAGCAGACGAGTCGGTGGCAGCAGCAGCATCAGGAGCAGATGGAGTACATGCGCCGACTCACTCATGCTTTAGGGATGGAGTTTCCTCCACCACCATCTGCAGATCCCCCACCTCCCCCCCTCCCCCCTCCTACAGATTAGAGTTTGTATTTATGTTATAAAATTTGTGAAATCAAATTTTTTTTTTCTATTCGTAGTTTCTGTCTCATTATAAAATATTAATAATATTATATTTTTAAATAACAATATTAATATGAATAATAATAATATTTATATTTTATAATATTAAATTTTATATATATATTAAAATTTTATAATATTATAATTTAATTATTTTTTTGTAATACTTGAATTATTTTAATATTTGAATGTAAAATAATTCTATTATTTTTATATTAATTAAAATAACTTATTAATATTTTTTTTATTTATGAATTATAATTATAATATTATTATATTAATTAAATTATTTATTAATATTCTATTATTTTTATTTTTGAATTATAATTCTACTATTATTATAGTAATTAAAATAATTTATTATTTTCATTTGTAAATTATAATTCTATTATTATATTAATTAAAATAATTTATTAATAATTTATTTTTTTTATTTTTTTTATAGTATTTGCGACGGGATACTATGCCCGTCGCAAATACTAGTATTATTAATAGTTTTTTTTAAAGAGTATTTGCGACGGGTCCCGGTTCCCGTCGCAAATACTAGTATTATTAATTTTTTTTATTTTTTTAAAAAAGAGTTTTTGCGACGGAACCGTCGCAAAAGGTATTTGCGATGGGCCCGTCGCAATAACTGTTTAAAAAGTTTTTTACAAAAATACGGAATACTATTTGCGACGGGGAGAATGCCCGTCGCAAAAAAATGCTTTAGCGACGGTCCCGTCGCAAATAAGTTTAGTTGCGACGACGTTTTCAGCAACGGGCTATTTGCGACGGGACCCCGTCGCAAATGGCTATTTGCGACGGGATCCCGTCGCAAATAGCCCATCGCAAATACCTGCTTTTCTAGTAGTGCATCATCAATATAAAATACCTAAAACTGTGCTAATCTTCTGAATGACTTGTCCATTATTCTATGGAATATTCCTAGTGCATTCTTGAGTCCAAATGGAATAACTATCCATTCAAACATGATGACTAGAATTTTAAATGTTGGTAATGGTATAACATCTTATTTTATCTTTATCTACCAATATCTTGACTTGAGATCAAACTTACAATATACCATTGGTGTTTCATTTCTAATCCGGCTTCTTAAATATTCTTGATTAGGAAGATTGTATACATCATCCTTTGTGACACTATTAAGATCACAATAATCAATAACCATTCTAGCCTTACCACACCGTTTTCTTCATGATTCATTACCATGAATGACACACTCTTGTGAGGACTTTCGCTATACCTGATTAGACCAGGACTGATTAGTTTTGGGATTTTTTCTTGAAATTACTTAACCATCTCATTTGGATAGGCAACTCCCTTATTTCTGATCACCGTACTAGGATCTTTAAGGGTGATTATATCCTCTGGAATTTCTTTCTTCCATAGTTTTAGAGGGTTTCCTAACCAATTTTATAACAAATAATCTTTTATCTTAGCCAATTCCTCTTCTTAATTAATCCTCAAAACTTTCATTCCAACTTGATCTTTCCACTTCTCAATATTTAAGAGATATTATTTATCTTCATCATGATAGTTTCCCACTCTAATAGTAGACACTTTATCATCTGGATCCATTCTTATTTTTTTATAAGCAATTGGAATTAGATAATTATCAAGGATAATTTCTTCTAAAAATAATGTTACAAACTGATATATTTTATGAAATCTACTTCAATCAAGAAGTCATTTTGTAATTGAGGAGTAAAACAAAGCATATTATCTATAAATATCATTCTATTGAATTAAATATTTACATCCTTGGATACTTATTTAATCATAACTATTGAATTGTTACCCACTGTAACTTGCAACTCAAAAGATTCCCAGGTTACTCCTAAAAATCAAATTCTTGTACTAGAGAATATACATCCTGTATCAACTAGGGAAACACAGGAAGTTTTATTAATACTTAATTTTACCAATGTACCCCACTCCTCTATCTTTTCATTGAGTAATGAAGATCTCATATAACCTACATGATTTTCTTCATACTCATTGATAAGAAGTCAAATAGTTCTTTTTACAACTATCATTCTAGAAATTGATGTGTTAGGTGCTTCTACTGAAGTACCCTCATATTTTCCAATTGAGATCCTTGAAATTTATAAAGGGTTCTCTAGTATTTTTTATTTGAAATGATCTAACATGAAATCTGGCCTACCTAATCTTGATCCTTTCGATATAATATAATCTTCCTCTTCTCTGGCCTGAGAGTTGACAAGTCTATTTCCAACTTGTTTAATAACATCTGGAATAAGTAGTTCCATCGTCTTTCTTCCTCTAGATCTGGTGAAACCCATTCTCTAGTCCAAGTTAGCCTCTTGGGGTTTGTCACTTGTGGTGTAATTTATCTAATATATGTTTCTTTATCTTAAAAAAATTATAAATCTTTACACACCCTTCCTTAGAGTTGGTCTTCGAGTATTGTAGAACAATACATAGAGGTGAGTAATTACTCTAACACATCTGCTATCGGGGGGACAACCCAACATATTTTTCCTATTCCTCATGTTGATCTTTACTTCTAGAGTTATACTAATACTTTTATCTATAAGAACTACATGCAATTCTGGTATTAACTTTAACCTTACTACTCCTGAATGCATATATGCTCGTGCTCCTCCTAATAGTACATTGGAGAAATTGGATAAACTACCATCCAGAATTGTAATTATAACTAGTAGATCTTTTAATTTTTTGAAAAGAGGATCTACTCCTATCTGGATTATTCCAAAATTCACATACTTAGAATGTTTTTTGGATTTCCTTATTAAACCTTTATGGTTTTAGAAAAGGAATTGTAAATAATCCAATATCTATTTTATATACTTCAATTGTATCTTCAACTTCAGATATCATGATAATTTCCCTATATAGTACCCAAGACTTCTGGTATACCTCAGACTAATAAACTCTGGGCATCTTCCATTCTTGAAAATGTCTTCCTTCTGAAGGGATTTTAGTTTCTGAAGAATGAAATAGATCTCCTTCAATCTCCTCTAGTTTTACTAGTTCTGGAGAGTCTTCAGATGCACTAGCCCCCGTTTGAATCATGTCTATTCGAATCTGGCTCATAATAGGGTTATTTCCTTGAATATGGTTATTTCTTTCTTCCTCATCTGCGACAGAATCTTCTTCCTATAATTACTATGAATATAAAGAATATAAAACTTCATCATTTAAGCCTATATATTCTCCCCATATAGGCTCAAACAATATCTTTGTCTAATATTCTATCATTATTTATTTGAGACTACTTCTTATTCTATTTACATCTAGAAAACTATCAGCTTTATGAACTTTATTCCCAAAGAACCAACAATAATCACAATTGGATAGAGATTTTACTTTAGGGAATCTAGGATAATTTCCATATATGTCCTTAATTTTTTCTCTTACATCCTTTTGGATTCTATTTGTTCTATCAAACTTCTTATATTTTTAAAGATTTATGCCTGAAAATATACTTGGTGATTTTCTCTTCCCAAATTGTTTCCAGATTTTCTTGAGTGATTTCTTTCATTCACACTAGCCATCCTAACATTGTGTTTTGAATGATCTTTGTTGAGTTTTTCCAAGCTCTTTCCTAGTTGGACTGCACCCATATCTTCCTGCAACACCCTCTACTTTTTGGAAAAAAGTAGAACTCATGTATGTCATATATATTACATCCTGTAAGACATGCATCTGCATACAATGGAGTCTTATCAACCGCATTATTTTTTCTAATCGAACTCCTAGAGTGTCTTGTAGATCTTCACTCTAGGATAGATGTGTCTTAAATTATTACTGAACAATTTCATGATAACTTCTTGGAATCTTATGGATTAAGATATCTAGATAATATGTTTGACTTCTCTATCCAAGAAGACCACACCAATGTGGAAAGTCTCAAAGATATTCTTCAAAATAATACATGTCACAAATTTGGATATTGGTTAAAGTTTTTCTAGATTTTTCAACTAATTCTCCATCCTGATATACCAGTGAATTTCCCACAAACTCATATTTAATGAAATCAATTACTACTTGTATAACTTCAATTGGGAATGTAACATATTCCTAGATAGATGTTATTAATTTTTTGTGTCTCAACAACATATCCCAAAATCTGCCCGCATTACATATCAAGGTAGCTCCAACAAAATTATTGGCACTATCTATGGTCCATGACTATAAACCAACTGACAATATATAATATTAAAGTTATAGAGCCCATTAATCTATGGATACTCTTGGATCCTTTTCACAGTCTAGCTTTAGGATCATCCCATGTTGTAGAACACCTTCTGGGTGTGTTTTATTTGGCCTATATTCTTCCTGAATATATCTAGGATATGAGGGATTACATTCCCTATTCATCTTATGAAACAAATCCTTGAATGATATTTTATTTATTTCTAAAGGAATTGGTTTTCGAGAGATCACTTTCCATACTGGTTTGTCTTCCAAAGGTTTTACACCGATTCTTTCAGTGGGAGATGACTTAGTATATTTATTTTTTCTCTTCCCTTAAAGTTTGGCTTGTAGGTCTTAAAATTTATTGAGATTTTAATTTAAGTTTTTGGAGACATGGTCTATATACCCAAGTTCTTATTTCTACCGAGTGAGAATATCATCGATCTGTTTCTGATATTCCTCGATACTTTGATGAATAATCGAAACATATTCTTGATATTCTTGAGCTTCTCCACTAAAGGCCATGTGTAATGTTCTACAGTATTTTATCCTGATATACTGGCTCTTTATGTATCTATATGTGGATTCATATCAGAGACAGTGACATCAGGATGATTGGAAGATTCTCTTTAAGATTTCCCTTCAATCCTCTTAAAAATATCTCGGATATTTGGCCCAACACCAGATCCTTTTCCAGACATATTTTGTCATTCAAAGAAAAACACTTCTCCATCTGGATATCTTAGTGTTATTTCTAGGTTTTGAACTAAACGATTTTCTTTTCAAATCTAAGATTTTATACACCAGATTTCATCCTTTGTTTCCTCAGGCTTATTATGTGCTACCTAGGCTTTCTTCCCTAACTTGATTACTTCGGGTTCATTCTCAAAAGAGAATTTGAATTTTGAAATTTGAAAATACTTTCTAAGACAAATATTATTGGATTTGTTCTCATAATACCACACCCTAACTTCACTAGATGACAAATCCTCCGATGAGGTCTCCGATGAGATCCCAATTTGGGATTTTAGAAGGGTTGTGAATATCACAAACAATAATAAAACATTATTTAAAAAGAGGATAAGGGCGATACCTATCATCGAATTCGCATGATTGTTTTTGGAATTTCTTCGCATAATGAACACAAAGGCTTAGAGATAATGTTTGAAATTATTCTAATTTCTATTCAAAATCACCTCCTCTAAAAAATGGGTTGTAGGTCCCTTATATATCCCTTTATGCTTAGCTTTTCTGAGAAGCTGACCCAATTCTTACAAGACACGCTTTTGACAAAGAAAAAAGTAAAAGAAAAAGAAAAATGTGGGACGCACTACCAAAAAACATCCACAAAACATTTCATAATAAATAAATAAAATACATAAATGTCATGTCCAATTTGATCCGATCATCCATGTCAGATATGACACCTGTCTGGATCAGTGTCTTGAATCCCTTCAAGTCACATAGAGCATCAATAATCTCTCAAACTGAGAATTATTTCTATGACTCCTTCATTTTCATTAATTATTTGATGGCACAATGAATATGATCTTTAAAAATAAATATATCTTCTTTATGTCATTTCCACACCTTGAGTTCTTCAAGAATCGTGTCTTCTTCCACCGCGAAGTCTGTTTGATGTTCCATTTTTGCACACTGCATGTCTCCAGAGTTGATAGAGACTAGAATATTGTCTCCTTCAAAAAATATTTAATCTTTTATTTTTGATCTTCATTAAATTAAATAAATACTACATGATATTTGGATACGTTCATAATGACTATTTTTTAAAATGAACTCTAACCAATCCTCATCACTAAATTGAGAATCTTTGAATGCTTTCTAGATATGTCCTTTATTCCAGTGCCTTGGGTATATATTTTAATTGAATGATCACTACTTTTTCCAATATGATGGCTTAAATATGTGCAAAACACGATAGAAAACTTGAATATTCATTATTAAGAATCATTCTTAACATCCTAGGTAACCAATTGAATGTGGAATTTATTTTCTTAAATCCCATGAATTGTACTACTCCCATGCTGAAAGCTTTTTGGAATTCAATGAACACTTTTGGATTTAATACCATGTCTAGTATGTGGAGTTTTGGAATCCCTATTCCTAACATTCTCTAAAAACTTTTTAATACTAGATATTATTCCATACCTATCTCCTTGATTCTCTTAACTTTTTCTGAGAGACCAGAAACTTGGACCTTTAGCCTGATCTCTTCAGTGATGATCAAACTGATCATATCTCGATCAATTTTTTTTACAATCCTCTATAAGATATTTGGATTCTTTAAGTATGTACAAAAAATGTATTAGACCACTTTTGTATATCCATTCCTATTTACTTTTATGGATCAGATTATAAATGGTTGTGGATTTATTCTTTGAAATATTTGGAATCCTCTGCAAATATTTCAATATCTGCTTTGCTGGATTGGGATCTTCATCTTGCTCATCATCCAAAATTTATTGATCTTATTCATGCGGAACATTCTATCACTAATGTAACACCCCGACCCCAATTACCCAGAGTCGGTGCATTATTACATAACATTGGCATGATCACAAGAAAGATCAAATCTCGAAAGACCGATTGGTTTAGTAGACTTGGAAACACTAGATATATTAATAAAGTTTTGCATTACATCATGAAGTGAAAAACTACTACAACAAAATATTGTCTCCATAATCCACACTATTATCCTCTCATAATATCCCTGTAGGCCATTCATAATTTACTTCTTCACATCCTGGAAAAAATAAAACATAGAAAAGGGGTGAGCTCAAATGCCCAGTAAGGATAACAATATATTGGAAACTTTCATAAATAAGAATAAACATTTAAGGCAATGTATAACTAAAACAAAAGCCTTTTAAACTTGAACTTCAACATAGTATGGAAAAAATAAAATGAAATAATTCCATTTACTTATTCACATTGATATTCTACTAATCGAATAATCACATGCAATATCAATAACCACTTTCATAATGATGGAATACATAATGCCATACTATCATAACCACATAGTCAATGCCTCATGCCAAGAATACAAATAATATTTTTCAAAGGCCTTGTGCCAAGACACTAGTTTGTCTCATGAAACCTACCGATGCATTGAGGAGCTATAGCGGGCTCCACTCATCACATATTAAGTCCAATGCATTCCCATATGAAAAGGTTTAAACATAACATAAACATTCGTATTAAAACTAGCATAATAAATGTAAATACTTCATCCATAAACCATGAAAATAACATATCCATAGTCAAACATATCAAAAAAACTTCAATACAATATGGAAGTTTTGTTTCATAATAAATCATCTCCAAATAAGCTTAAAATCCATCAAAGGATGTTGACATAGATGAAATCAAAACTCTTTTTAGAGAAATATCTCTTTTTATTTTGATATCATTTAAGAGTCATATAAAATGAAACATTTTTTTTGAAAGTATTCTTATAATCTTGTAAGGGAAACTTCAACGATTTTATAACGGCGGAAAATAGCCGCACCCACTGTATAAGTTAAAAAAACCATTTTTACCTTAATTCTGTCAAAAGGTTAAAAAGAACCTTGTTTAGAAAAAGATGGAAAGATTATTTTATAAACCTCTTATAAAAGTCAAACAAGGGTATAAATTACTTTAACCCATATTCTTGTAAATGGAAAAAATGTTTTGAAATACATTTTGGAGAACCATGGATGTGGATGACAAAGAGATCCTAGTAGATTATTACGTATAAACAACCTCGGATAATGAAGAGATTGTGAAATAAACCCTTAACTTGTACTTTTCCTTGGTTGGGGTAGGTTAAACACCTATAAAATGGTGAAATACTTGTTATTAAATTATACAAGAATCATATATATTAATATGATATCATATATGATCTTTTAACATTGCTTTGTTAATAATATTTTAGTATTATCGTCGTTTCGGGTGTTAACTTACTCGTTTTATTTTATATGTTTTGTTACGTAAGACATGTTTTTCATGGATAGGTTTTATCTTATTCATATCCATAATGATATCAAGTCCTTAAACATTATTTTTAAATCATCAAATGATAATTACACTTGAATGGATACGATGTAGAATGAATCTCATCGCGTTCGTGGAGACGGTAGTCCGTACGTACGCACGAGCGACAATATCATTCTTTTGATATTAAAATAATATATAATTGGATAGTATATCATATATAAATAAACATTATCATGTTATATTTATTATTTACATGAGTTACACATTATTATTATACCCATCCAAATAATAATATATTGAATAACAATTACACCACGACGTGGAGACGGTAAGCCGTACGTACGCACGTATGGTGACATGTTATTCAAAGGGTAGATAGAATACTGAATATGGTTGTACCATATTTTTAATAACATCACAGTATATATAAGATACTGGAGTTATTATTTTAGAATGGTAATAACAAAGAAATAATAAGTGGAAGAAGAAATGAATTTGAAAAAGGGTGGTGAAAACATTACCTCTTCTTCGGGTTCTTCTTTTTGATTTGATAAAAAGGGCTCCATAGGTTGGCTTTCTGATCAAAATAAGGCCTCTAGTTTGTAGTGAGGGAAGTTGAGAGAGTATTTGGGTAGAGTTTGGCGGAACAAAAAGGCTTTGAAGGTGTGAAGTAATGAGAAGGGAGAGTGCCCTTTTATAAGAGGGGTGAGGGGAACCTTTGGAAAAGCTAGAAATATTAATTTATAATAAATTCATATTCAGTTTCTAATGGCTCCAAAGTTGACTATTCAAAGGTTAAGGTGGGGATAGGTCGAAAAACATTCAACCAATAGAATTTATACAGGTTTGGGTTACTATATTAACCTTATCTTTTAGTTTTAACTCTTAGTTAATTAGTTTGACATTTACCATGTCACTTTGTATTTTTATATTATATAGTTAATAAACATACTATATACATCCAAGAGACCCCCAAGTGGTTCATTAATGATACACCTATCAGGATATAAGTATCTTGGCCGAACCTTAGATTTTTAGTAATTTAATATCAATTAATAATATAATATTGTTTTTAAAAACTCTTTTATGTCAACTTTGACACTATTCAATAGTTGATTCTTGTAAAACTTATAACAGAATTATTACTTCAAATAAAGTTAATTAAATCATTACTAACATGTCATATTAACCTATAAAATTAGTTTAATTCATTAAAAGTCTCAAATTATATTTATTTGGGTATTTATAATATCAATTATTTTCATTTTTCACTATTATGGTAATTACTGCATCATCATTGTGTCATAAATAAATTAAATTATTTAAAGTCTAAAAATTATAAATAAAATATCATTATGTAGGAAATCGTTTTATATTTCTAATGAATATTTACAATCAAAAATCCAACATATATAACCCTATGTAAAAATGGTTTTTCTAAATGATATATGCTTGTGTCATTTTTGTATTCATTTTAACTTAATTAAAATAAAGTGTCCCTATCACTTACTAGTGGCACCATGGGGTCCAAAAATCGACCCAAAGATGCCTATGGTCGAACCTGTATCAACCAATAAGGGTAGGACACGTTTTAGGGTAATTTTTATTATTATAATATTATTTTTAACCATTATCTACCAGATTTACCCTTTAACCATGGTAAATAAAATATTTACCGAAGTAAATGTCTAAAAATAAAAGTTACCTATTTACACAATTTGAAAATCCTGATTCCAAATATGGAATCCATTTTTCGAAATTCAAAACACAGAAGTGGCAGAAATTAATTTAAAATTAATTCCCACTGTCAAAACAAAAAGCGTGTTTTTAAGATATAATAACTACCAAAAGATTGATACTTGTTTATGTTCGGTTTAATTGTGAAATTATGTCCAATGACCAAAATTGTATTAAATGGTAAAAATATATTCTAAATACACTTTAAAACCACTCATATTCATAATTTATCAATATAAATTATTTCGATTAAAAAAGTTGTTTTTAATTAAAATTTAGTAATTTTCATTATTCATCAAAATATTAAAGTTATCCGAAAAGTACCAAAATTTCACCTTATGCTAAATTTGATATTCCGAATCCAAAAACGAATTCCATTTTGAAATATCATATATATATATAATTTTTAAAAAGTAGGTATTACTATTCATAAAGGCTAGTTTGATTAGTTATGGTGTGTTAGAACTCAGTGTTGCGTACAACACACGCTATCACATTATTCAAAGAGAAGCGTACCGTAGAAGCTTGGGGTGTTACATTCTCCCCTCCTTCAAATAATTTTGTCCTCAAAATTTCTAGAATACTATCGCATGAAAAGACTCGGGTGGTTCTTCATCATAAGTTCCTCGGGTTCCCACGTTGCCTCTTCCATCTTATGGTTTCTCCACAAAACTTTTATGAGACGCGTCTTCTGGTTTCTCAGTACTTGTTCTCTTGTATCAAGAATCCTGACGGGCTCTTCACAATAAGATAGATTGGGTTCCAGTTCTAATTCTTCATAGGTGAGTACATGCATTGGGTGAGGCATGTATTTCCTCAACAGAGATACGTGGAACACATCGTGAACTTTGGAGAGACTTGGCGGCATTGCCAATCGGTAAGCTACAACCCCAATTCGTTCTTGAATTTCTAAAGGTCCGATGTACCTGGGACTCAATTTACCTTTGTTACCAAAACATTTGACTCCCTTCCATAGAGATACCTTCAGGAAAACATGATCACCGACTTGAAATTCCAAATCCTTCCTTCGATTATCGGCATAGCTATTTTGTTTACTTTGAGCTGCTTTGATATGATTTTGGATTACCTTCACCTTTTCCATCGTTTCCTCCACCAGTTCTGGGCCTACAAGTTTTATTTCACCAACATCATCCCAACAGGTTGGTGTACGGCATTTCTTTCCATATAACGCTTCATATGGTGTCATCTGAATACTGTAATGAAAGATATTTTTATAGGAAAATTCTACCAAAGGTAAATATTGATCCCACATACCCTGAAAGTCAAGTGAGAAAGATCTCAACATGTCTTCTAAGGTTTGAATAGTCTGTTCTGATTGTCTGTCTGTCTGAGGGTTGTAGGCAGTGCCCAAATGAAGTTTAGTATCCAGGGATTTCTGAGGACTCTTCCAAGAATCTTGAAGTAAACGGAGATCACGATCATAAACAATCGATATGGGTACTCCATGAAGTCTCACAACTTCATTAATATATAGTCTTGCTAGACGTTCCAGTGGTAGATCTTCTCTTATAGCAAGAAAATGTGCTGACTTGGTAAGACGATCAATAATAACCCATATTGCATCATTCCTTCTAGGAGTCTTTGGTAGCCCCATGACAAAGTCCATCGTAATATTGTCCCATTTCCACTCCAGTATAGGAAGAGGTTGCATGACTCCTCCAGGTTGTTGCCTTCTAACTTTCACTTATTGACAGACCATACATCTTGACACAAAATCAGCAATATCCCTCTTCATGTTGTCCCACCAAAAATGTTCCTTCAAATCTCTATACATTTTGGTGATCCCAGGGTGTATAGAGAAATTGGAACTATGAGCATAATCCAGCAATTCCCTTTTTAGATCAGGTATATCGGGAACACAAAGACTCTTCCCGAATTGCAAAATTCTATCTTCATACACAAATTCTCTCAATCTCCCATCATTCACAGCTTTAATCTTCTTTTGAAATTCTTCATCATCAGTCTTAGAACTCTTAATTCTTTCTAGTAATGATGGTTTGGAAACCATTTGAAAAAGCATTGATGTTTCACCTTCCCTGGTTATTCCCATGTCCATCTTCACTAGATCCATGAAAATTGGATCCCTTTCAATTTTCATATTGTTCAAAACTCCTTGGTCTTTTCTGCTCAAAGCATCTTCCACCTTGTTTGCCTTCCCCGGGTGGTAGTGTATCGTATAATCATAATCCTTGAGTAATTCAAGACATCTCCTTTGCCTCATGTTGAGTTATTTTTGTGAGAAAATATACTTCAAACTCTTGTGATCAGTATAAATGTCACATTTTTCACCATAGAGGTAGTGCCTCCATATCTTCAAAGAAAAGATCACAACTGCTAACTCGAGATCATGATTAGGGAAGTTTTTTTCATGAATTTTCAACTGTCGTGATGCATAGGCAATAACCCTATCATCCTGCATAAGGACACAACCAAGTCATTTCTTCGATGCATCACTATAAATAACGAACCCATCATTCCCCGATGGTAGAGTCAATATAGGAGCATTGACTAATATTCTATTCTGTTCTTCGAAACATTCTTCACACTACTTTGTCCAAACAAATTTAACCCCTTTACGTGTGAGCTTCGTTAATGGGTTAGCCAATCGGGCAAAATTCTGGATGAAACATCGATAATAACCTGCCAAACCAATAAAACTACGTACCTCAGTTATATTCGTTGGTTATGTCCATTCTTGGATTGCCTTGGTCTTAGAAGGATCAACAGAGATTTTATCTTTAGAGACAATATGGCCAAGAAAATAAATCTCATGAAGCCAGAATTCAAACTTGCTAAACGTTCCATATAATTAATGTCTTCTCAGAGTCTTCAGGATAATGCGCAAGTGATTTTCATGATCTTCATAGATTTTGGAGTATAACAAGATATCATCAATAAATACCACCAAAAATTCATCGATTTACTCCTTGAAACCTCTATTCATCAGATCCATGAATACAGAGGGTGTAAGAGTCAATCCAAAAGGCATTACAGTAAACTCGTAATGCCCGTACCTGGTTCGAAATGCTGTCTTCGGAATGTCTTCCTTCTTCACACAAATCTGATGGTATCGAGATCGAAGGTCAATCTTTGAAAAGTATTGAGCTCCATGAAGTTGTTCAAATAAATCATCAATGCGAGGTAGGGGATACTTGTTATTTATTGTTATAGCATTGATCTCCCTGTAGTCGATACATAACCTCATGGATCCATCTTTATTTTTAACAAAAAGAACAGGGGCTCCCCATGGAGAAACACTAGGGAGAATAAATCTTTTATTACTCAATTCCTCTAGTTGTTTCTTTAGTTCGACTAATTCTACAGTGGCCATTCTATAAGGGGTCTTCGATATAGGCCTTGATCCAGGAATTAAATCAATGGAAAACTAAACTTCTCGTTCTAGAGGATGTCCAGGTAAATCGTCCGGAAACACATCTACATATTCTTTAACAATGGGTACATCCTCTATTTGAACATTCCTTTCCTCACCCATAGTCATTTAATTCTCTTCCTCCCCAATAATTGAATTTATTTGAGCTACTGGGGGTGGATCTAGATAAGAATTAGGTGGTGATGATTTTGCTCTAAAGATAAGGTGTTCTTTATCATCATCATCAAGAATCATAACCTCTTTATTCTTACAATAAATCTTCGCATCATAGTCCGAAAGCCAGTCCATACCGAGGATTATATCAAACTCAATCATAGGTATGACGATGAGATCAGTAGATAAAGAACATTTATGTGCTCTAATGGGGACTGATTCACAAAACTTTGTTGCAATGATAATTCCCTTAGGAGTTTTAACTGGAAACTCCCTTGTTAAATCAAATTGGAAATATCTAATTTTCTTAGCAAACTGGGAAGATATGAAACAATGCGATGATCCAGAATCAAATAATGCATTTTTTAAACTTGAGGAAACCATTAAATTACCAGCCACCACGTCTTTCGGAGCTTCTACCTCAACAGTAGTGATAGCATAAGCTTGTCCTTGATCCCTTGGAATTTTTTGAGGTAAGTTCCCCTAACGCTTAGGAAATTTATTTGCATAATTTCCCATCTCCCTGCAATTGTAGCACTGAACATTGGTAGCTTCCTTATTACCTTTTCAATCACGAGTTTGGTGGCCTTTTTCACCACACTTGTAACAGACTCCTGTTCCCTTCAAGAAAGTACTGGGGTGTTTCTTCCCACATTTACCACAGGATAGATATTCAAAATTTCCCTTCTTCTGCTTATTTCCATTCCCCGGATGATCAGCATATCTCTTATTCTCTTTCTTTTCTTTAAAGTCATAAGACTTAGAGAATTCTTTTTCGGTCTTGATAGCACATGAGACAATGTATTCGTACGATGAGAAGGATTTTGAGACTAATGCTCGACGGAGAAATGGTTTTAACCCATCAAAGAAACGATCAATATTAATTCTTGGTCTACGTATATAATCTCTATCATACATTTCTAACCTTGTAAAGTTAGCCTTATACTTTGTGACATTCTCATCCTCCTTTTGTCTCAGACTCAGAAATTGCCTTTCCATATCTGCTCGATGGTCACGAGGAAAGTATTTTTCTAAAAACAGATCTTTGAACTCCCTCCATTCCATATTTGATACTTCATCATCTTCCTTCGTATTTTGAATCAATGACCACCATTGATCAACATCTCCAGTGAGGCGATAAACTACCATGATAACTTTTTCCCTTTCACTACTCCCCATAGCCTGAAATATTTTCTCTAGGGAATTTATGCATTTCTTAGCTACTAAGGGATTTGTACTCCCATTGAACGTTGGTGGTTGTTGCCTCATGAAGCGATCTAACATTGATCCACCACGTTGTGGATCGGGGTGCTCCATACGGGTAAGGTTATTATTCAAAACCTGAGTAAGTTGTCCCAGTATGGTGATTAGCTGATCGGCACCAGTTGCATCACTAGCTCCACTATAATTATCTTGAGCAGGAGGGAAATCCCTACATGGAGTGTGTGCATTGATATGGTTTCCATTTCTTCCACTAGGCGCCATTTCTAAACAATGGCATAAACTAGATCAGTTTATGAATCAAAATACATAATCCCATACTTATAAAACACTTAACATAAATTGAACTATTTATAGATATAATCCATAACCATAAGAATGTTTTCTTTGAGGAAGTATATACTCATAAACCCTTCATAATGATTTGTAATGAAAATGAGAGTTATCCTAAGCATATCCCCCGGGAGTGTCATAACCAAGAGTGAAGGAAGGCCTGTTGTCGTGCACCAGTTCCCGTTCGAGTCTAGCTCAAAGTTGTGTTTTCGGGTTTTACCCCTACGTACATCTGTGCCAAAGCCGCCACTACCAGCTCGTATCCAGACAGGGATGTATTGCTCGGAAAACTCACAAAATCTCTACAATACCAAAATTCTAGGAAGTTCTTCTATACTAATCCTCAAAGTCCATCTCAAATCTATGTGCTCTAATCATAGTTTATCTAAATATAGCTTCCAAGGTTTGTACTAAACTTCCTCTGATACCAACTGTAACGCCCCGACCCTAGTTACCCAGAGTCGGTTCATTATTACATAACATTTCCATGATCACAAGAAATATCAAATCTCGAAAGACCGATTGGTTTAGTAGCCTTAGAAACACTAGATATTTTCATAAAGTTTTACATTACATCATGAAGTGAAAAACTACTACAACAACATATTGTCTCTATAATCCACATGATTATCCCCTCATAATATCCCTACTGGTCATTCATAATTTACTTCTTCACATCCTGGGAAAAATGAAACATAGAAAAGGGGTGAGCTCAAATGCCCAGTAAGGATAACAATATAGAGGAAACTTTCATAAATAAGAATAAACATTTAAGGAAATGTATAACTAAAACAAAAGCCTTTTAAACTTGAACATCAACATAGTATGGAAAAAATAAAATGAAATATTTCCATTTACTTATTCACATGGATATTCTACTAATCGAATAATCACATGCAATATCAATAACCACTTTTATAATGATGGAATGCATAATGCCAGACTATCATAACCACATAGCCAAGGCATTGTGCCAAGACTACAAATAAGATTTTGCCAAGGCATTGTGCCAAGACACTAGTTTGTCTCATGAAACCTACCGATGCATCGAGGAGCTATAGCGGGCTCCACCCATCACATATTAAGTCCAATGCATTCCCATATGAAAAGGTTTAAACATAACATAAACATTCGTATTAAAACTAGCATACAAAATGTAAATACTTCATCCATAAAACATGAAAATAACATATCTATAGTCAAACATATCACAAAACCTTCAATACAATATAGAAGTATTGTTTCATAATAAATCATCTCCAAATAAGCTTAAAATCCATCAAAGGATGTTGACATAGATGAAATCAAAACTCTTTTTAGAGAAATATATTTTTTTATTTTGAAATCATTTAAGAGTCATATAAAATGAAACATTTTCTTTGAAATTATTCTTATAAGCTTGTAAGGTAAACTTCGACGATTTCATAATGGTGGAAAATAGCCGCACCAGCCATATAAGTTAAAAAAAACATTCTTACCTTAATTCTGTCAAAAGGTTAAAAGGAACCTTGTTTAGAAAACGACGGAAAGATTACATTATAAACCTCTTATAAAAGTCAAACAGGGGTATAAATGACTTTAACCCACATTCTTGTAAATGGTAAAAATGTTTTGAAATACATTTGGGAGAAACATGGATGTGGATGATAAAGAGATCCCAGTAGATTATTACGTATAAACAACCTCAGATAATGAAGAGATTGTGAAATAAACCCTTACCTTGTAATTTTCCTTGGTTGGGGTAGGTTAACCTCCTGTATAATGGTGAAATAATTTTTATTAAATTATACAAGAATCATATATATTAATATGATATCCTATATGATCTTTTAACCTTTCTTTGTTAATAATATCTTAGTATTATCGTCGTTTCGGATGTTAACTTACTCGTTTTCTTTTATATGTTTTGTTACGTAAGCCATGTTTTTCATGGATAGGTTGTATATTATTCATATCCAGAATGATATCAAGTCCTTAAAAATTATTTTTAAATCATCAAATGATAATTATACTTGAATGGATACGATGGAGAATGAATCTCATCGCGTTTGTGGAGACGGTAGTCCGTACGTACGCACGAGCGACAATATCATTATTTTGATATTAAAATAATATATAATTGGATATTATATCATATATAAAGAATCATTATCATGTTATATTTATTATTTACATGAGTTACACATTATTATTATACCCATCCAAATAATAATATATTGAATAACAATTACACCACGACGTGGAGACGGTAAGCCCTACGTACGCACGTATGGTCACATGTTATTTAAAGGGTGGATAGAATAATGAGTATAGTTGTACCATATTTATAATAACATTAGAGTATATATATGTTACTGGAGTTATTATTTTAGAATGGTGATAACAAAGAAAGAAGAAGTGGAAGAAGAAATGAATTTGAAAAAGGGTGGTGAAAAGATTACCTCTTCTTCGGGTTATTCCTTTTGATTTGATCAAAAGGGCTCCTTAGGATGGATTTATGATCAAACTAATGCCTCTAGGTTGTAGTGAGGGAAGTTTAGAGAGTATTTGGGCAGAGTTTGGCCAAACCAAAAGGCTTTTAAGGTGTGAATTAATGAGAGGGGGGAGTTCCCTTTTATAAGAGGGGTGAGGGGCACCTTTGGAAGAGCTAGAAATATTAATTTATAATAAATTCATATTCGGTTTATAATGGATCAAAAGTTTATTATTCAAAGTTTAAGGTGGGGATAGGTCGAATACCATTCAACAAATAGAATTTAGATAGGTTTGGGTTACTATATTAACCTTATCTTTTAGTTTTAACTCTTAGTTAATTAGTTTGACATTTACCATGTCACTTTGTATTTTTATATTATATAGTTAATAAACTTACTATATAAATCCAAGAGACCCCAAAGTGGTCCATTAATGATATACCTATATTTATATAAGTCTCTTGGCCGAACCTTATATTTTTAGGAATTTAATATCAATTAATAATATAATATTTGTTTTAAAAACTCTTTTTTTGTCAACTTTGACACTATTCAATAGTTGATTCTTGTAAAACTCATAACAGAATTATTACTTTGAAGAAAGATAATTAAATCATTACTAACATGTCATATTAAACTAGAAAATTAGTGTAATTCATTAAAAGTCTGAAATTATATTTATTTGGGTATTTATAATATCAATTATTTTAATTTTTCACTATTATAGTAATTACTGCATCGTCATTGTGTAATAAATAAATTAAATAATTTAATGTCTAAAAATTATAAATAAAATATCATAATGTAGGAACTATTTTTATCTTTCTAATGAATATTTACAATCAAAAATACAACATATATAACCCTATGTAAAAATTGTGTTTCTAAAGGATATATGCTTGTGTCATTTTTGTATTCATTTTAACTTAATTAAAATAAAGTGTCTCTATCACTTACAAGTGGCACCATGGGGTCCCAAAATCGACCCAAATATGACTATGGTCGAAATTGTATCAACCAATAAGGTTAGTACACGTTTTAGGGTAATTTTTATTATTATAATATTATTTTTTAACCCTTATTTACCGGATTTACCCTTTAACCATGGTAAATAAAATATTTGCCGAAGTAGATGTCTAAAAATAAAAGATACCTATTTACACAATTCGAACATCCTAATTCCAAATATGGAATCCATTTTTCTAAATTCAAAACACAGAAGTGGCAGAAATTAATTTAAAATTAATTCCCGCTGTCAAAACAAAAAGCGTGTTTTTAAGATATAATAACTACCAAAAGATTGATACTTGTTTATGTTCGGTTTAATTGTGAAATTATTTCCAATGACCAACATTGTATTGAATGGTAAAAATATATTTTAAATATACTTTAAAACCACTCAGATTCATAATTTATCAATATAAGTTATTTCGATTAAAAAAGTTATTTTTAATTAAAATTTAATAATTTTCACTATTCATCAAAATATTAAAGTTATCCGAAAAGTACCAAAATTTCACCTTAGGATAAATTCGATATTCCGAATCCAAAAATGAAGTCCATTTTTAAATATAAAATATATATAATTTCAAAAATTAGGTATTACTATTCATAACGGTTAGTTTGATTAGTTATGGTGTGTTAGAACTCGGTGTTGCGTACAACACACGCTATCAAATTATTCAAAGAGAAGCATACCGTAGAAGCTTGGGGTGTTACAACTGAGGTTATTTCTAAATAATTTGATGATTTTCAAGTTATTCTTCTACATGAACATCCAAACTCTTAAGGTTTTTCTCTTGTTCTTTATAGCTTTCATCAATCTTCTAGTTCATTCAAGCCTTTCTGTTTCTTGGATTATCTACACATTGAGTGTTGTAATGGCCTTTCTGACCACATAAAAACATTCAATGTTAATTTTATCCTCATAATTTCTATCTAGAGGTATATTTGAAGCATTTCCTGGGTTTTCAGCCTTTCTAGATGAGGAACCTGTCCTTTCTAGTCTCTCAACCTTACTGGATTAAGATCCCTTCTTCTGAATGTGATTCTATTCTAGAATCCCATTTCCATATTCAAGTCTATAAACCCTATAATTAATTTCTTTGATAAAAGGGAATTCTACCATAGAATTATTATCAATGAAAATGACAAGTCTTTTTGATTTTCTACTTTCTACAATTGCACCGACAAGAGATAAAATAGTGCGTTAGTGCATCTGGAATGAAATTATATTTTCCTTTAATATTTTATATATTTAATTTATATTATTTAAATTAATTCCTCAACCATACATGTTGTTCCTAGTTAAACCTTTCTAATTCAATTTTAATAAAATTATTTATATAAGACCAATCTGTTCTTATAGTAAAAGGTTTTCCTAAGAAAATCTTATTAGCCATAATTCCTTTAAGGGTTGTAAGCAATTCTCTTTCATGGATAGGATAATTCTTCTCTGCCTTGTTAAAAAATCCACTTCAGTATCTAATGATATTATCAATATGGTTTTCCTTAACTTTATGGTACACCCCCATGCTAAGTCTGATGTATTTATTTCTAAGATATGATAATCTTCACTCCCTTCTGGATACTCCAATTCCAGGAGATTATGTGCTTTTGAGTTCAAAATTATGATTACTTTAGAATATTTTTATTTCCAATCCCAAGGTACCTTACTGGATACCTTTCTCTATATTGGAACTAAGATTTTAGATAAATATCTAATGTATGCTCTGTCATAACTCAGTATACCAAGAAGCACCTATATCTACTTACGATCTATAATCTCATCAGGGAATGTTTTTAGCTTTTCTACAATATGTGGTATAATATTTTATCTACATCCTTGGATCTAAAATCCTAATAATTCTATCTCTGGTTTAATCTAAATTGTAAGAACCCGGTTCTTCTCTTTGAGGTACGGGCATCTTCTTTTCTCTTTTCCTTAAGGGTTTTTAATAAAATATGGAAAATGGGGAAAATCCTAAATTTTGGAACTACACGCCGTGTACTTTTTCCACACGCCATGTACTTCTGGCCGTGTTGGGATGAGTACACAAGGGGTGTCTCCATGTCGGCGACAAAGGGTGTAGGAACTGACTACACGTCATGTAGTGGTCCTTTACACGCCGTGTAGTCAGTCGGCAGGCCAAAATAGTAAGGTGGTGGAGCAGCCGCCAGCTGGGTGGCAGTATACGCCGTGTACTCAGGAGTACATGTCGTGTACTCTTGTCGGCAGGTGAACAGTGCCGCGCTAGCGGGAAGCCACCAGAGGAACAGTTAAATGAAGGGAGTACACGCCATGTACTTGGAAGTACACGTCGTGTACTTTGTTTTTTCAGCATAAAATAGGCAGTATCCTCCTCATTTGGTAGAGGAAGAATTTGAGCCGTTTTGGAGCCAAGGGAGAAGGTCAGAACTTTGAAGATCCATCGGGTGTTCGTCTGGAATCAGTTTCCACCTCGGATGATCTCGTTGGAACCACGCGTGTAAGCCCTTTCTTATCCTTAATCTGTTCTTACCAATTCATTCTCTAGGGAAAGTTATTTACATTTGAATGGGTTTTGTTCTTCATCAGATCTACGTCGTTCTTGGGCGTTTCTGGAGTCGGAGTTCGGGTATATCGTTCGTTGGTATATAAGGTAGGTGGCTTGGTGTTTAGTTTTCCAACTGACGTGTGTTTTGTGCATTTTTGTGCCACGAACCCATGTTTGGTTGTCGTGTGGCTGAGTCCGTGGCTATATTAACTACCTAGAACTGTTAAGGTAATTGAATAATTTTTAAAACTGCTTTTTGGGATCGTTTCTTGGATCCGGAACCACCCCGGGGGTGTGTTCCACTGTTTAGCCATTTGGTCAGGATACCCGAGGGTATGCCTTTAAAGTAGTAATTGTATAATTTCATTGAGAGTAATTTCTTGTTTACTACATGTTTACCTGTTGGTCATGGCCCGATTACCTATTTAGCCTGAGGGAATTGTTGTGATTAGCCTATGGGCACTGTACTGTATTAGCCTGAGGGTGTGACTGTTTTAGCCCGAGGGCTGTCGTTATTTCGCCTGAGGGCAACCTTTCGTGACTGAGGGATTGAGTTCTGTTCCTAAGGGTGACACTTCCTACACCTGAGATAAATTTCTGTTACGCCTGAGGGCAATACCTGCAGGTTGGATTCTGTATAGCCTGAGGGCGTGTTTCACTATATTAGCCTGAGGGAAAGATACTGGTTGTCCTGAGGGCTTGGTGTTGTTGAGCACAAAATGATACTAAATTAAATGGATTAAATAAATAATTAAATGGAAATATAACTGGTAAATTAGTTACTTTTGAGTACTGCTTGGTTTATTGCATTTTATTACTGCACACTTGCTGCATGTTTACACACAGTTGGGCATGAGCCTTTGGTGGGTGCCTACTGAGATACATTTCTCACACCCTGTTTGGGTTATGCTTTTCGGCCCAAACAGATTACATTGCTATAGGTGTAGATAGGGGAAAGAGTCCATATACAGGTACGTGATTGCTGCTGAAGAGTAGGATGGAATGGGACCGAGCCTAGACTTGCGATGCCACTGCCAGCTGTTTTCCTTTGTTTTGTTGTACTCTTCTTTTAGTTGTACTGTATTGATGTATAACATGTTCTGGCTGTTTTCCTAGAACTTGAGACATGTAGAATCATCATTTACATACTGTTGGTTATATCCAATGCTGTTTTTTATTTCAGTTGTGTATGGTTTACTTCTTCTTCTGTTGATGTATGTTTTATTTTTTATTCCGCCAGCTACACTTTGACAAATGAGGGCATAGTTTCCCCACTATCAGACCTAGGCCCTTGCTACTATTCAGTAGCCTCTGGCATTTGGGGAAATGCGCTTGAGGTCACGTGGTGAACCGGGTTCAGGTCACCAGTTGAGTGGCACCCGGAACTGGGACGTTACATAAATTATCATTCATTATGAAAGTATCATATCTTCTTATCCGTACACTTCAGTAATCTGCTGCAAATGTTTTATATGCTCTTATGTATCTTTACTAAATATGAGCACATCATCAATATAGACTTCCAAAAACCATGCTAATCTACTGAATTCCATGTCCATTCCTTCTCTGAAATATTCCTGGAGCATTCTTGATCCCAAATTTCATAACTAGAAATTCAAACTAGCCGACTGGCATTGTAAAAGTTTTCAATAGTATAACCTCTTATTTTATCTTTATCCTCCAATATCCAGACTTGAGATCAAAACTAGAATATACCATTGGTCATTCATTACTAATCCTACTTCTTAAATATTCTTGATTATAAAGATTCTATCCATCACCCTTTGTGGAATAATTAATATCATGATAATCTATAACCATTCATGCCTTACCACGGTGTTTTTCTACATGATTAATTACCATGAATTCCGTACTCCTATGAGGACTTTCACTATGCTTGATTAGTCCAAGTATGATTAGTTCTGGAATTTGTTTCTCAAATTCCAGAACAATATCATATGGATAGGAAATACCCTTACTTCTGATCACTATACTAGAATCTTTATGGGTGATGTATCTTATAGAATTTCCTTCTTTAATAGTTTTAGAGGGTTTTCTGACCAATTTTTTGTTAAATAATCGTTTATTTTAGCCAATGGATCTTGTTTATTAATCCTTAGAACATTCATTACAACTAGCACTTTCTACTTCACAATATTTATATAGAATTATCTATATTTACCTGGATAGTTTTCCACATTAACTGTAGAAATTTTTTTATTTGGAACCATTCTGGTTTTTTCAGAAGAGATTGGGATTAGATAATTATTGTGGATAATCCTTTCTGAAAATATCGTTATAGGATGATATCTTCTAAGAAATTTATTTATAATCAGGAGTTCATCTGGTAATAGAGGAATAAAACAAAGCATATTCTTAATAAATATCTTTCCATTGAGTTCAATCTGAACATCCTTGGATACTTTTTGATTTAGAACTGATGCATTGTTAACCAATGTAACTTGAAACATCGAATATTCCCATGTTACTCCTGAAAATTGGATTCCTATACAAGATAATGTATATCCTGTATCAACTAGGGAAACAAATTAATTTTTATTAATATTTAATTTTACCAATGTCGCCCAATCCTCAAACTTTTCCATGAGTAATGAAGACCACATATATCCTACATGAGATTCTTCATCTTTATATATTGGTAGTTGAACAGACCTTTTTCCAACTATCTTTCTGGGATTTGATGTTCTAGGTGCTTCTATTGAAGAACTCTCATATTTTCCAATTGAGATCCTAGTATTTTCCAAAGGGTTCTCTAGTATTTCTGATTTCAAATATTTTATATTCAGATTTGATCTACCTAATCTTGATCCTTCTGATCTAAGATCATCTTCCTCTTCTATGACCTCAAAGACTACAGGTCTATTTTCAACTAGTTTAATAACATTTAGAAAATGTATCTTCTGCCTTATTTCTTCATCGATATCTGGTGAAACCCATTCTCTAGGCCAAGTTATCCTCTTGGGGTTTATCACTTGCGGTGTCATTTATCTAATTGATTTTCCATCATCATGAAAAAGACATGTAAATATTTCCCCACCCTTCCTTAGATCTGGTCTTCCAGTATTGTATAACTTTACATTGAGGTAAGTAATTAATCTAACACATCTCCTATCGAGTGGAAAACCCAACATCTTTTTCTGGTTCCTCATGTTGATCTTTACATCTAGAGTTCTACTAATACTTATGTCCATAATAACTACATGAAAGTCTCATTTTACCTTTACCCATGTTTCTCATGCATACAGATTTTCTCATGCTCCTCCTAATAGTCTATTGGGGAAATTGGATAAACATTCATCCACCACTACAATTAGGACTAGTAGATCTTGTGATTTTCTGACAAGAGGTTCAAATCCTATATCAATTATTCCAAAATGCACATACTTAGTATTTTTTTGATTTCCTTATTCACCCTTTATGGTTTAAGAAAAGGAATTTTAAATAATATTCTATCTATTTTATTGACTTCAGGTGTCTCTTCATCTTGAAAGATCTTGGTCGTTTATTAATATGGTACCCAAGACTTCTGGTATACCTCAGACCAATCAACTATAGGCATCTCCCATTCTTGAAAATCTCTTCCTTCAGAAGGGATTTTAGTTTCTAAATAATGAACTAGATCTCCTTCCATCTCCTCTAGTTTTACTAGTTTTGGAGAGTCCTTAGATGCACTATCCCTCATTCGAATCATGTCTATTTGAAGCTGGCACAAAATAAGGTTATTTCCTAGAATAGGGTTATTTTCTTCTTCCTCATATGAGACAAAATATTCCTCCTCTGAGTACTCTGAATATAAAGAATATAAAATTTCATCATCTGAGTCTATGTCTTATCCCCAGAAAGGCTCAAACAATATCTTTGATTAATCTTCCATCATTATTTCTTTTATACTACCTCTTATTCAATATTTCTCTAGGAAACTATCAACTTTGTGAACATTATTGATGTATAAAAAAATAATCACAACTAGATAGAGACTTTCCTTCAGAAGAATCTAGGATACTTTGCATATGTTTCCTTAAAGTTTTCTCTCATATCCTTCTGAATTCTATTTGGTCTAAGAAATATCTTATATTTTTCTGGATTTTTGCCTGAAAATATACTTGATGATTTAATCTTCCCAAATCAATTCTTGATTTTCATGAGTGATTTATTTTGTTCACACTAGCCATCCAGACACTATGTTTTGAATGATCTTTGTTGAGATTTTTAAATCTCTTTCCTGGTTGGACTGCACCCATATCTTCCTACAACACCCTCAACTTTTGGGAAACAATCAGAACTCAAGTATGGAATATTTCTTAAGTCTTGTAAGACATGACTCTGCATATAATAGAGTCTTATCATCTACCTTACAGTTTCTACTCAAACTCCAATAGTGTCTTATGAATTTTCACTCTAGGAAAGATGAGACTTCAATGCTTGTTGAAAAATTTCAGGCTAATTGCCTAGAAGCTTCTGGATAAAGATATCTAGAGAATATTCTTAATCTCTAGGTTCAAGAAGATAATAATAATTCTAAAACTCGCAAATATATTATTCAAAGTAACACATATCACAAATTTGGATCTTGGTTAAAGCTATTCTAGCTTTTTCTACCAATTCTCCATCCCAATCTACCAGTGAATTTTCCACAAACTATTGTTTAAAGAAATCAGATACTATTGGTATAACATCAATTGGGAATGTAACATATTCCTGGATCACTGTTCTGACTTCTGAGTGTCTCAACAGTATATCCCAAAATATCATTGCATTACCTCTCAAGGTATCTCCAACGAAATTAAGTGAACTATCTATGGTCCGTGAATGTAAACCAACATATAGCATATAATATCGAAGGGCTAGGGCCCATTAATCTATGGATTTTTCTGGATCCTTTTTTCAGTCCGTCTTTAGGATTGTACCATGTGTTGGAACACCTTCTGGATGTGTTTTATTTAGCCTATATTCTTTTTAAATATAGCTGGGATATGAGGGATTGGATTCCCTATTGATCTTCTAAAACAAATACTTGAATGATACTTTCTTTCGTTCCCAAGGAATTGGTTTATAGGAGATCTCCTACCATACAAGCTTGGCTTCTTAAGGTTTTACACTAAGTCTTTTTGCGGTAGATGACTTAGTCACTTTATTTTTACTCTTCTCTTAGAGTTTGTCTTGTAGGTCTTCAACTATATTTAGATTTTTATTAAGTTTTTTGGATACATTATCTCTATCCCAAAGTTCCAATTTATCCTGAGTAATAATATCATGGATCTATTTCTGATATTCCTATATACTTTGGAGAATACTCAAAACTTGTTCCTGATATTCTTGTGCTTCTCCTTCTAAAGGTCATGTGTAATATTTTATAGTATATCATCCTGATATACTTTCTATTTCTATATCTATACGTGGATGCATATCAGAGACTGTGGAATTAGGTTGATTGGATGTTTTTCCTAAAGCTTTCCCTTCAAGCCTCTTCCAAATATCTCAGATATTTGGTCCAACACTTGATCCCCTTCCATCCATATTTTAAATTTCAAATAAAAAACTTCTCCTTATGTATATCCTAGTGTTTTTTCTATGTTTGGACTAACCAATTGGCTTGTCTAAGATGAGATTATGTAAGGCTGATTTCTGCCTTTAATTCCTCAAACTTATCTTGAGTTTCCTGGATTTTCTGCCCTAACTCGATTTCTTCAGGTTCGTTCTCAAAATGGAATATAGATTCGTGAATTTGACGATACTTTCTAAGGAAAATATGAATGGATTTGTTCTTGTAATACATTTCCCTACCTTCTAGTCATTTCTTCTCATAATAAAGACCTTTAACCATAGGATATAGAATTTACATAATGGAAAATCCATTGAAGCAGCACTCTGGCTAGCTTGGTTCATCCCCCTTATGCTCTAATACCACTAGTGGGTGAAGTCTCTGATGATGCTTCAATGAGATCTCAATTTGGGAGCCTGGAAAGGCTACAAAAATCACAAATAACAACAAAACATTGTCCACAAATAGGATAAGGGGACTAACTATCATCGACGTTGTAGGATCAATTTGGGAATATCTTCACACGAAGGAAAAAAAGTCATAGAGAGAATACAGAGAGAGAATATTTGAAATCATTTTGATTTCTATTCAAAATCACTTCCATAAACAAATGGGTCGGAGGTCCCTTATATAGGCCTCTTGGCTCAACTTTCCCAAGTAGCTTACTCGATTCTTACAAGATACGTTTTCGACAAATAAAAAAAGTAAAAGAAAAATGTGGGATGCACTTTCATGAAACATTCACCGTGAATTTCAAAATAAATAAATAAAATACATAAATGACATGTTTGATTTGATCTTCTTGTCCATGATGGATATGAAACGTGTCTGGATCAACGTTTAGAATCCATCCAAATCGTATAGAGCATCAATCATCCCTCCAACTGAAACATCTTTCTCTGACTCCTTAATTTCCATAAATTATTTGATGGCACACTGGATCTGATCCCTGAAAATAAATTTATCTTCTTTATGTCCTCTCTGTGCATTGAGTTCTTCAAGAATGGTGTCTTCCTCTACCGCAAAGTCTGTCAGATATTCCATTTGTACTCGCTGCATGTCTCTAGAGTTGATGAAGACTAGCATATTGTCTCTTTCAAAGAATATACAATATTTTGTTATTGATATTGATTCAATTAAATAAATAATCCATGAGATTTGGATATGTTCATAATGACTCTTGTTCAAAATGAACTCTAGCCAATCCGCATTGCTAAATTGCGAATCTTCGAATTCTTTTTGGATAGGTCCTTTAGTCCAGTGCCCTGGGTACAAATTCCATAGCATGATCACTCTGTCAGCCAATATTATAGGTTCAATATGTACAACCCAACATATTAAACTTGGATATTCATTATTAATAATCCGTATTTCCATTCTAGGTACCCAATTGATTGTGGAATTTATTTTTTTAAATCCCAAGAATTGCACTTCTCCTGTGATGAAAGCTTTCTAGAATTCAATGAGCACTTCTGGTTCTAATTTCATGTCTGGTATGTTGAGTTTTGGAATCCCTATTCCTGACATTCTATAAAACCTTTTTAATACTATATATTCTTCCATCCTTATCTCCTTGATTATACTAACTTTATCAAGGAGACCAGAAACTTGGAGATTCATCCTGATCTATTCAGTGATGATCATAATGATCATATCTCAAAGAATATTTTTATAATCCTCCATAAGATATTTGGATTATTCAACCATGTCAAAAACATGGTTTAGACTACCTTTGAATATCCAGTCATCTTTACTTTTCTGGATCAGATTATAAACATCTGTGGATTTAATCCTTGAAATATTTGGAATCCTCTAAAAATATTTCCATATCTCCTTTCCTGGATCGAGCTCTTCATCTAGCTCATCATCCAAAATTTATCAATCTTGTTCTTATTGAAAATTCTCTCACTACGGTTATTTTGGAGACCTTTGATGCTTTCCAAGTTCTTCTTCTATATGATCAGCCCAACTCTTAAGGGTTTTAACTTTATCTTTAGAGCTTTCATCTATCTTCTAGTTCTTTCGAGCATTTTTGTTTCTTGTATTGTCTGTATATTGAGTGTTGTAATTTCCTTTTTGAACACATAAAAAAATTCAATATGATTTTTATTCTTAGACTTGTTATCTATAGGTCTTTTTGAAGAATTTCTTGGGTTTTTAGATTTTCTAGCTCAGGAACCTATGCTTTATAATCTTTCAACCTTTTTGGATGAAGAACCCTTCTTATAAAGGTGGTTCTATACTAGAATCCCCTTTTTCTATTCAAGTCTATCAACCATGTCTTTCACGACCCATCCTTGGGGCCCGTGCTGTGACTACCCCAAGCCTGCCTTCTATAGGCCAGGGGCTGGCAACTAGCACCAAAGGCGTAAATCCCAAAACAAGGGAAGGCATTGCCTTTATGAAGTAACATACACAACAGAGTACGCAAGTGAAGTAAGCACTAAGTAAAACTGGGTACAAGGTAAGTGATGAAATGTAAATGGGCCAGTATAAAAACCCAACTGAAAGTACCGTACAACTGAAAGGAAAGTACAATAGTAGTAAGTAAAAACAGTAACACTGAGTCATCCTACGGAAATCCCACCTGAAGGGAGGGTACATATAGTCTCCTTAGCTCCTCAGCTCCGGCTGACCGCTCTATGTACGTCCCATCAAGTGGTCTACCTCTGGGTACCATCCAGCTCCACAAGCCTCCACCTCGATCAGTGATATCCATCGTTTTCATGCAACACAACGTAGTGCGGGCATAGCCTGTGCAGGGTTGAGTATATGATACTCAGTAGGGACCCCGAGACCCCCGAAGGTCTCTCAAAATCCACGAAGGATAAACCACAAAGGAAAGATTCAATCACAAAGTATCAAACGACTCTACTTAGGTATATTCCCATACATATACCTAAGTTATCAGCTACAGAACGACTCTAACTCTCGAGCCAAAGCATAACCTAGTCCACACAGGAAAACACAACCCAGTCCACACAAGAAATCAAGTCAATCACATCGATGATAAAGATTGAGAATCAAGACTCAGATCACATAGGTATACACTTCGTAAGGTGATAGGGAAGATCAGATGTAGCCACTGATTCATCTAATCTATCGGACCAACATAGGATACAAGACCAGATAAGCTGTCGGACCCACAAAGGATACAAGACCAGCTACTCTGTCGGACCCACACAGGATACAATACAGAGGTTAATACTGTTGGACCCACATAGGATACAAGAACAATAGTCATTGTCGTCGAACCCACGGAGGATTCCAGTACGGTCATCATCGCTGCCGAACCCATACAGGATCAAAGTACAGTCGTCCTCGGCGCAGAACCCACGGAGGATCCAAGTGCAGTCGTCATAGTCGTAGTCACAGCCAGCTCTAGGGTTCCCGCACATAGCATGCTCGTTTCCGGAAGGGTCCACTCCTCGAGAAAAAGAGTTGATAAATAATCTGTCACAAAGTCCAGAGTTTATGTATCCCAAAGTTGCATCTCGACAAAAGAAACCCAACGTGACAGACGGTGCGTCAATCGAATGCCCAGTCTGAGAGTTATTGGATTTTCCGTTCTAGGGGCTCAGTTGATTTTTTAAGCTAAACCCAACCCGACCGTACTCCAGCTACGTCCAAACCTCAATCGGAGTAAGCCAAAAGTACCATCTCAACAAAAGTATACCAACGCAATTAACGGCACATCAATCGTATGTCCGGTCCTTTAGATATAAGAGTTTCCGCTCCAAGGACCCAGTTGGTTTCGAGTTCGAACCAACCCGGCCATACACAAAATTTTCCGAAACCTCAAGTGTAATATACAGAAATGATGATCTAAATACAAGGATTCCTATGCAACTGAAGGTGCGTCGGTCGGAGTTCTGTAGTTCAAGTTACGAGGAAAAGACCGACAATGGTCCGAAGTGGGGGTCTGGGCCCTGTCTAACCCCCCCCCCCCCCTCGGGTTGACCCGACCCTGGTCCGAGTCTGGACAGGCGTGGCCCGACATGGTCCGCGCGACCCGCCCCGACCCGGCCGGGGGTTGCGATGGCTCAGCCGTCAGGCCGAGCAGGGAGGGCGCGGTCCCCCCTTTGTGTTCCGCGGACGCGGCGACCAACGCCGCGACTCCCCTGGATCCCGCGCAGCCGCGGGATCCAATGTCTCGCCGCCATGGCTTCAGCCGTGGCAGGATCTTGCTGGCGACGCTCCGGGGCACCGCCGCTGCGCCGACGACCTGTGCTTCCGGTGACTTCCGTGGGCCACCGGAGTCATTATGGTGGTCCGATTTCACTCCTGTCTACGCCATCGGTGGTCTCGGGTCCCATACATTAATTCGAAGGCTTCCAATTTCCATTCCAGTCCCGCTTCATCATCTCCAATTATTCCGCACATTAATAACAAAGAAGTGGTGGGTTTAGACTTGTTCGTTAGTCCGCACCCATCGCGTTAGTGGTTCAAAGAATCACCAAATAAATACAGGCCATGCTGAGGGTATAATTCTCATAAAATAAGAATATAAAATTTTTCCCCTACCTCAACAAATAAGATGATTGTCGGCGTCACAGTAGATGGTGTCGCGGTAGACGACATCGTAGGGAAAGGTGTTTGTAGGCGTTGACAGAGTGTGCCGAGGAGGAAGTGACATCTCCTCTCTTGTTGCAGGGAAGAGGATTATTGGCGCGTTGTTGTTCTTCAAGGAACCAACATTCTTAGTCATTCTTCATTGAAGAACAATTCACCTCCCTTCTTTATTTCTTCCAGAGCCTTTCTCAAAAGTGTTTTTCCAATGCCAAAAGTTTAAGGTGGCTCACAAATTAATAGAATTTTCTTGCAATTCTTATTAATTTCAATGTGGTGCCAAATTAATTTACGCTGACATATATTAATTGGTTGGCATGTTTAAAAGTATGAGGAAGGTAGGAAATCTCCATCATAATCAATATGTGGAGTTAGCAAAGAATTAAACAAGGGGTATTAATGAGGGAAAATTCAAAAGAAACAGTAGGGTAATAAATGAGATAAGAGGAAATTAAATGGTGGGGCTCGTATGGGCCCTACCTCTCTAACCTCCACACTTGGGTAGTTAAGTGGATGTGGACCCCACTCTTAGCTACCCATGGGAGGGAAAAACCAACTTAAGAAATAAAAATTGTTCCAATTTTTTTTTATTCACTTCCTAAATAAACCCCCAAAAAATTATCTTCTCCTCCTTTGCGAACGCAACTACGGCAAGTGTCCCCTTAAGCAATTACCAACTTTGCGAGTTCATCGGTACCCTCAGATTTTAATTCTGAACACCGGTTCAAAAGTTTGAAAAACCAGCTTGTTCGTTCACTAAACGTACCCGAGCGAAGCTTCAGAAATTGATTCCGGGCACACCGGGCCTTGGAATCAAGCACCGTTAGAAGCCACAAACTCGTAAAATTCCAAAGTATTCAAAAAAGAATAAAAATTCCTTGAAATTTACGGGTCATTACAATTTCATTCATTTTTCTGATAACCAGGCATTCTACCATAGAATGCTTATCAATGAAAACATGACATATTCTAGATTTGATACTTTCTACCATTGCACCTGCCAGAGTCAAAATAACATGTTAGTGAATATAGAATGATATTATCTTTTACTTTAATATTTTCTATATTAAAGTTATAGTATTTCAATTAATTTCCTCACCATACAAGTAATTCTTGGGAAAAACTTTTTAATTTAATTTTCATAAAATTATTTATATAAGAACTATCTATTCATATTGTAAAATGTTTTCCTAAGAAAAGCTCATTAACCCTAATTCCTTTAATAATTGAAAGAAATTACCTTTCATGGACATGATAATTCTTCTCTTCCTTGTTAAAACATCCAATTCAATATCTACTGATACTATCATTATGGTTTTTCCTTATCTTTAGGATACATACGCATGTTGAGTCTGATGCATTTTTTTCTATGATAATCTGATCTTCACTCTCATCTGGATACTCCAATTTTGGGAGATTCTATGCTTTCTACTTCAAAATTCTGAAAACTTCATAATATTTTTCTATCCAATCCCAAGGTACCTTACTGAATACCTTTCTATATATTGGAACTATGATTTTATCTAAATATCTAATGTATGTCCTAGAATAACTCAGTATACCAAGAAACACCTGTATCTGTTTATGATCTGTAAGCTCATTAGGGAAACTTTGTTGATTTTCTGCAATAACGAGTTAAATATTTTCTCTACTTCTTTGGATCTGTAATCCCAATAATTATATCTTTGTTTACCTCCAAATGATCTTTCTTTCAAAAAGTATCATACCTTCTTCTCTGAACACTTTAGAAACCTGTTGCAAATGTTTTATATTCTCTTCTACATCTTTACTAAATATGAGCACATCATCAATATAGACTGCCAAAAACTATGCTAATCTATTGAATGACTTGTCCATTCTTCTCTGGAATATTCCTGGTGAATTCTTGAGTCCAAATGTCATAAATATCCTTTCAAACAAGCTAACTAGTGTTGTAAATGTTTTCAATTATATATCATATTCTTTTATCTTTATCTTTCAATATCCTGACTTGAGATCAACCATAGAATATAACATTGGTCTTTAATTACCAATCCTGCTTCTTAAAGCTCCTTGATTAGGAAGATTATATCCATCATCCTTTGTGGAACAATTAGTATCATGATAATCTATATCCATTCTGACCTTACCATGCTATTTTTCTACAAGATTCATTACCATGATTTCCGCACTCCTGTGAGGACTTTCACTATGACTGATTAGTCCTAGACTGATTAGTTTTAGAATTTGTTTCTCTAATTCCTTAACCATCCCATCTGGATAAGAAATTCCCTTACTTCTGATCACTATACTAGGATTTTTATGGGTTATTGTAGCCTCTAAAATTACCTTATTTCATAGTTTTAGAGGGTTTTCAAACAAATTTTTAGATAAAAAATCTTTTATCTTAGTCAATGCCTCTTCTTCATTAATCCTTAGAACTTTCATTCCAAGTAGATCTTTCCACTGATCAATATTTCTATGGTATTATCTATATCATTTGGATAGTTTTCCACATTAACATTAGATAATTTCTTAAGTGGAAGAAATATAGTTTTTCTAGAAGTGGTTGGAATTAGATAATTATTGAGGATAATTCCTTCTAAAAATATAATTACAGTCTGATATTTTATAAGAAATATATTTCCAATCCATAAGTCATCTGGTAATTGATGAATAAAACAAAGAATATTCTCTATTAATATACTTCCATTGAGTTCAATCTGAACCTCCTTAGCTAATTCTTGAATTAGAACTGTTTCATTGTACCCATTGTAACTTGCCACACTAAAGATTCCCTGGTTACTCCTGAAAATTGGATTATTTTACGAGAGAATGTACATCCTTTATCAACTAGGGAAACACATGCAGTTTTATTAATACTTAATTTTACCAATGTAACCCACACCTCTATATTTTCATTAAGTAATGAATATCCCATGAGATATTTCATCCTCATAGATAGGTAGTCGAACATTCCTTTGTCCATCTATCATTCTAGAAATTAATGTTCTATGTGATTCTACTGAAGTACCCTCATCTTTTTCAATTGATATCCTTAGATTTACAAAGGGTTATCTAGTATTTATGAATTGAAATCTTGTATATTCAAATATGATCTACTTGATCTTTATCCTTCTGATCAAAGTTTATCTTCCTCTTCTCTAACCTTAGAGATGATAAGTCTATTTTAAACATGTATAATAACATCTAAAATAAGTAGCTTATGCCGTCTTTCTTCCTTTGGATCTAGTGAAACCCATTCTCTAGGAAAATTTATCCTCTTTGGGTTTATCACTTGCAGTTTCATTACTCTAATTGATGTTCTTTCATCTTGAAAATGATGTGTAAATCTTTCCCGACCCTTCCTTAGAGATGGTCTTCCAGCATTGTAGAACATTACATAGAGGTGAGTAATTACTCTTACACATCTTCTATTAGGTGGAAAACCCAACACCTTTTTCCAGTTCCTCATGTTGATCTTTACTTCTAGAGTTATACTAATACCTCTATCCATAAGAACTACATGTATGTATGGTATTACCTTTACCCATGCTGCTCCTACATGCAAGTTTTAACATGCTCCTCCTAATATTGCATTGGATAAATTTAGTAAACTTCTATCCACAACTACAATTAAAACTAGTATATATTTTTCTTTTCTGACAAGAGGATCTAATCCTATCAAGATTATTCCAAAATGCACAAACTTATAATTTTTTTGGATTTCCTTGTTATCTCTTTTGAGTTTTAGCGAAGGCATTGTAAATAATCCTTTATTTGTTTTATAGACTTCATCCATCTCTTCATATTCAAATATCTTGGTCATTTCTCGATATGGTACACAAGACTTATAGTATACCTTAGACCAATCAACTCTAGGAATATTACATTCTTGAAAATATCTTCCTTCTGAATGGATTTCAGTTTCTAAATAATGAACTAGATTTTCTTCCATCTCCTTTAGTTTTACTAGTCATGGAGAGTCTTCAGATGCCCTAGACCCAATTTTAATCATGTTTATTTGAATCTAGATCAGAATATTGATATTTCCTAAAATATAGTTATTTCGTTCTTCCTCATCTAATAGAGTATTTTCTTCCACTGAGTACTTTGAATATAAAAAATATAAACTTTTATCCTCTAAGTCGATATCTTCTCCCCATATAGTCTCAAACAATATCTCTGATGAATCTTTCAACATTATTTCTTTGAGACTAATTCTTCTTTTATCTTCATATGGGAAACTATCAGCTCAATCACCTTTGTTTCCATAGAACCAATAACAATAAAAAATGAATAGATATTTTTCTTTAGGGAATCTGGAATACTTCCAAATTCAGCCTCAAATTTTTCTCTCATATCCTTCATGATTCTATTTGGTTTAAAAATATATTATATTTTTCTGCATTTCTTCATGAAAATCTACTTGATGATTTTCTCTTCTCAAATAAATTCCAGAAGTTCATGAGTGATTTATTTCATTCACACTGGAAATCCTGACACTATGTTTTGAATGATCTTTGTCGAGTTTTTTCAAGCTCCTTCCTGGTTGAACCACACCCATATCTTCCCTTAACACCCTCTTCTTTCAGGCAACAAGAAGAACTCATGTATGAAATATATCTTACCTTATTTAAGGCATTAATCTGCATATAATTTAGTCTTATCACCTACCTTATTGTTTCTACCCAAACTCCTAGAGTGTATTTCATATCTTCACTTTGGGAAAGATGAGTCTTCAACGCTTGTTGAAAAATTTCAGGCCAACGATATGGAAGCTTTTGGATAAAGATACCTAGAGCATATTCATGATCTCTTAGTCTAATATGATAATACCAATGCTGAAACTTGTAAAGATATTCTTCAAAGTAACACATGTCACAAATTGGGATCTTGGTTAAAGTTGTTCTAGATTTTTCTACTAATTATCCATCCCAATCTACCATTGAATTTCCTAAAAACTCCTATTTGAGGAAATCAGCTACTACTGGTATAACTTCAATTAGGAATGTAATATATTCCTGTATACTTTGAGAAATACTCAAAACTTATTCCTGAAATTATTGAGCTTCTCCTACTAAAGGCCATGTACTATCTTCTGTAGTATATTTTCCGGATATAATTTCTATTTTTGTATCTATTTGTGGATGCATATCAGATATAGTGGCATTGGGATTATTAGAAGCTTCTCCTAAAGCTTTCCCTTCAAGACTCTACCAAATATCTCAAACATTTGGTCCAACACTAGATCCTATTTCAACCATATCTTACTATTCAAGGGAAAAAAATTCTCCTTCCGGATCTCCTAGTGTTCTTTATAGGTTTTGGACTAACCACTTGTCTTGTCGAAGATGAGATTTTGTCTTCTTGATTTCAGACTTCAGTTCCAGAATCTCATCATGAGTTTCCTAGGATTCTTCCCAATCTCTATTACTTTGGGTTCATTTTCAAAATCAAATCTAGATTAGATAATTTGAAGATACATTCTAAGCCAAATATGACTGGAATCACTCTAATAATACTGCACCAAACCTTCACAAGTGGATAATGTCTCTGACGAGGTCTCCTACAAGATCCTAATTTGGGAGTCTAGAAAGGCTACAAAAATAACTTACAACAACAAAACATTATTCAGAAAGAGGATAAGGGGACTAACTATTTTCAAATTCACATGATAGTTTTGGGAATCACTTCACATGAAGAAAACAAAGTCTTAGAGAGAATATTGAGATGTAATGTCTGAAATCATTCTGATTTCTATTCCAAATCACCTCCCTGAACAAATGTGTCGGAGGTCCCTTATATAGGCCTCAGGTCATAGATTTTCAGAGAAGTTGACTCGATTCTTACAAGACACGATTTTGAAAAATAAAAAAAATAAAAATCAAAAAACAAAGGTGGGACATGCTATCACGTAAACATCCACCACACATTTCACAATAAATAAAAAATACATAAATGACATGTCTGATTTGATTCGCTCATCCATATCGGATATGACACGTGTCTGGATCAGCATCTACAATCCATCCAAGTCATATAGAGCATGAATCATATCTCCAAGGAAGACTTCATTCTCTATCTCCTTTATTTTCATCAATTCATTGATAGAAAATTGCATCTGATCTTTGGAAAAAAAATATATCTTCTTTAGGTCCTCGCCACTACTTTAGTTCTTCAAGAATCGTGTCTGCCTCCACTGCGAAGCCTGTCAGATGTTCCATTTCTGCATGCTACATGTCTCTAGAGTTGATAAAGAATAAAACATTGTCTCTTTCAAAGAATATACAATCTTTTTTTGATCTTGATTCAGTTAAATAAATAATCTATGTTATTTGGATGCATTCATATTGACTCTTGTTCAAATAGATCTCTAACCAATCCTCATCGCTAAATTTCAAATCTTTGAACTATTTATGGAGAGTTCCTTTAGTACAGTGCCCTTTGTATGGATTCTATAGAATGATCACTATGTCTTACAATCTGATAGGTTTAATCTATGAAACCCACTATAGTAAACTTGGATATGCATTTATAATAACCATTATTACCATCTCAGGTACCCAATTGAATGTGGAATTTATTTTCTTAAATCCACATAATTGTACTGCGCCCATGCTGAATGATTTATATCATTCAATGAACTTTTCTAGTTCTAATTCCATGTCTGTTATGTGGAGTTTTGGAATCCATGTTTTTGAAATTCTCCAAAACAGTTTTAATAGTGGATAATATTCCATCCCTATCTCCTTGATTCTCTGAACTTTTTCAGGGAGACCATAAAATTGGACCTTCTGCCTGATCTCTTCAGTGATGATCATACTGACCATATCTTGATCAATCTTTTTATAATCCTCCATATGATCTTCAGATTCTTCATGAATTTCCAAAACATGTTTCATAACCCTTTTGAATATTTGGCCATCTTTACTTTTCAAGATCATATTATAAATGGCTTTGTATTTATTCCTTGAAATACTTGGAATCCCCAGCAAATATTTCCATATACCCTTTGCGGGATTGGTCTCTTCATCTAGCTCATCATCTAAAATTTATTAACCTTCTTCTTGCTGAAAATTACTTTGCAGAGGTTCTTTCTAATTCCTTTAATGTTTTCCATGTTCATCTTCTACATGATCATCCCAACTCTTAAGGGTTTTCTCTTTTTCATTAGATCTTTCATCAATCTTCTGGTTCTTTGGAGCCTTTCAGTTTCTCATATTATCTGCACATTGAGTGGTGTAATGGACTTTATTACCACATAAAAAACACTCAATATGACTTTTATCCATATAATTTATTTCAAGAGGTCTCTTTGAATCCTTTCCTTGTTTTTCAGCCTTTCTAGCTTAGGAACCTATGATTTTTGATCTTTCAACCTTACTAGATGAAGATCCCTTCTTCTGAAGGTGATTCTCTTCTAGAATACCCTTTCTCTCATCAATTCAATCAACCTTGTCATTCATTGCTTTAATAAACAATAATTCTTTCATAGAATGATTATTAATGAAAATAAATCATATTCTTGATTTACTACTTTATGCCATTACACCCGCAAGAGTCAAAATAGCATGTTAGTGCATCAGGAATGAAATTATCCTTTCCTTTAAATATTTTCTATATTAAAGTTATAGTACTGAAATAGATTCCTCCATTGTACATGTCATGCCCGTGTAAACCTTTTTAATTTAATTTTCAAAAAATTCTTTATATAAGAACTATCTATTCTTATAGTAAAAGGCTTTCTTAATAATGATCATTAACCCTAATTTCTTTAAGTAGCATAAGAATTTCTCTTGTGTGGACAAGATAATTCTTCTCTACCTTGTTATAACATCCACTATAGTATCTAATGATACTATAATTATTATTTTTCCTTATCTTTAGGATAAATCCACATTCTAAGTCTGATTCATCTATTTCTAAGATAATCTGATCTTCACTCCCATCTGGATACTCTAATTCTAGGAGATTCTGTGCTTCCTGCTTCAAAATTCTGATTACCATAGAATCTTTTTTTCCAATCACAAGGTACCTTACTAGATACCATTATCTATATTAGAACTGAGATTTTTTATCAATCTCTGATGTATGATCTGGAATAACTCAGTATACCAAGAAACACCTTTATTTTCTTACGACCTATAAGATCATCGAGGAAAGTCTGTAGATTTTTCTATAATATATGGTTGAATATTTTCTCCACATCCTTGGATCTAAAATCCAAATAATTCGATATTTGGTTTCATTAAAATTATATTTCATTTTGAATGTATCATCCCATCTTCTCTGAACACATCAGCAACCTGCTATAAATGTTTTATATGCTCTTTTGTATCCTTACTAAATACAAGAACATCATAAATATAGACTTATAAAAACTGTGCTAATCTGCTGAATTTGTTGTCCATTATTCTTTGGAATATTCCTAGTTCATTCTTGAGTCCAAATAGCATAACTACCCATTCAAACAACCTGACTGGCTTTGTAAGTACTGTCAATGCTATAACCTCTTCTTTGACCTTTTTCTACCAATATTCTAACTTGAGATCAAACATAAAATATAACATTGGTCTTTCATTCCTAATCATAATTCTTAAATGATATTGATTAGGAAGATTTTATACATCATTATTTATGTCACAATTATGATCACGATAATCTATAACCATTATTTCTTTACCATGCTGTTTTTTTCATGATTCATTACCATGAATGTCGCACGCTTGTGATGAGTTTCACTATGCCTGATTAGTTGAAGACTGATTAGTTCTAGAATTTGTTTCTCAAATTCCTTAACCATCTAATATTGATAGGAAATTACCTTACCTATGATCATTGTACTAGGATCTTTAAGGGTGATTTTAGCCTCTGGAATTTCCTTCTTCCATAGTTTCTAAGGATTTTCTAACTGATTTTTTGATAAATAATCTGTTATCTTAACCAATGCCTCTTCTTCATTAATCCTCAGAATTTTTATTACAACAAGAAATTTCCACTACTTAATTTTTCTATGGTATTATTTATCTTCATCTGGATAGTTTTCCACTTTAACAATTGATACATTCTTATCCGGAACCATTCTCATTTTTTATGAAGCAGTTGGAATTAGATAATTATCAAGGATAATTCCTTATGAAAATATCATTATAGGCTGAAATATGCTAAGAAATATATTTCCAATCAAGAAGTCATCTTGTAATTGAGGAATAAAATAAATCATCTTCTCTATAAATATCCTTCAATTGAGTTCAATCTGAAAATCCATGGATACTTCTTGAATCAGAATTGTTTCATTGTTTCCCAATGTAACTTGAATCTCTAAAGATTCCCAGTTTACTCCTAAAAATTGGATTCTTGTATAAGAGAATGTACATCCTGTATCAACTAGGGAAACACATGCTATTTTATTAATACATAATTTTACCAACGTATCCCACTACTCTATATTTTCACCGAGTAATAAAGATCCCATATATCCTATATGAGCTTCTTTATCCTCATATATAGGTAGTAGAATAGTCATTTGTACAACTATCTTTCTTGAAATTGATATTCTAGGTGCTTATACTGAAGTACCCTCATCTTTTCCAAATGTGATCCTTTGATTTTCCAAAGGGTTCTCTAGTATTTCTGATTTGAAATCTTATATCTTAAAATATGATATACCAGATCTTAATCCTTCTGATCTAATGTCATCTACTTTTATGACCTTATATTTGACAACTCTATTTCCAACTTGTTCAATAACATCTATAACAAGTATCTTATACCTTATTTTTTTATCTAGATCTGATGAAACCCATTCTCTAGGCTAAGTTAGTCTCTTAGGGTCTATCACTTGTGGTGTAATTACTCTAATTGATTTTCCTTCATCTTGATAAAGATGTTTAAATATTTGAAAAGCCTTCCTTAGAGATGGTATTAAAGGAATATAGAACTTTAAATAGAGGTGAGTAATTACTCTGACACATCTCCAGTTGGGTGGACAACCCAATGTCTTTTTCCAGTTCATCATGTTGATCTTTACATTAAGAGTTATACTAATACTTTTTTCCAAAAGAACTACATGAATGTCTAGTATTTCCTTTACCCATGCTGCTCCTTCATGAATATTTTCTCGTTATCCTCTTAATAGTGCATTGGAGAAATTGGATAAACTTCCATCCACAAATTCAATTAGGAAAAGTTGATCTTTTTCTTTTTCTGACAAGAGGATCTAATCCAATTTGGATTATTCCAAAATGCACAAACTTAGCATTTTTTGGGATTGTCTTGTCACCCCTTTTTGGTTTTAGTGAATTCATTATAAATAATCCTTTATATATTTCATATAATTCATCCATCTCTTCAACTTCAAAGATCTTGGTCATTTCTCGATATGGTACCCAAGAATTCTGGTATACCTCAGACAGATAAACTCTAGGAATATTCCATTCTGGAAAATATATTCCTTCTGAAGGAATTTCAGTTTCTAAAGAATGAACCAAATCTCATTCCATATCATATAGTTTTACTAGTTCTGGAGAGTCTTCAGATGCAGAAGCCCCTATTTTAATCATGACTATTTGATGTTGGCTCAAAATACTGCTATTTCCTAGAATAGGGTTATTTTATTCTTCCTCATCTAAGACAGAATATTCTTCCTATGAGTACTCTAAATATAATGAATATAAAAATTCATCATCTAAGCGTGCATATTCTCCCTAGATGGTCTCAGACAATATCACTGAAGAATCTTCCATCATTATTGCTTTAAGACTACCTCTTCTTCTATCTACATCTGGGAAAATATCTGCTCTATGGAATTTCTTGCTGAAGAACCAACAACACTCACAACTGGATAGATATTTTCTTATAGGGTATCTGGGATTCTTACCATATTTGGACTTAAATTTTTCTCTCATATACTTATAGATTCTATTTGGTCTAATAAATCTCTTAGATTTTTACAGATTTCTGCCTGAAAATATACTTAATGATTTTCACTTCCCAAATCGTTCCCATATTTTCACGAGTGATTTATTTCATTCATAGTGTCCATCCTAACACTATGTTTTGAATGATCTTTGTTGATTTTTTCTAATCTCTTACCTGGTTGGACCACACCCATATCTTCCTACAACACCCTCAACTTTTGGACAATAAGAAGAACTCATGTATGACATATTTCTTACATCCTATAAGACATTACTCTGCATGAAATAGAGTCTTATCACCTGCCTTATTATTTCTGATCGAACTCTTAGAGTTTTTTTCATATCTTCACTCTGGGAAAGACGAGTCTTCAATGATTGTTGAACAATTTCAGGCCAACTTCCTGGAAGATTCTAGATAAAGATATCTAGGGAAAATGCTTGATCTCCTAGTCCAAGAAGACAATACCAATCCTAAAACTCACAAAGATATTATTCAAAGTAACACATGTCACAAATTTGGATCTTGGTTAAATATGTTCTATATTTTTCTACAAATTATCAATCCTAATATACCAGTGAATTTCCAGCAAACTCCTATTTATGGAATTTAGCTCAAACTAGTATAACATCAAATGGGAATGTAACATATTATTGGATAGCTATTCTCGCTTCTATGGGTCTTAGTAGCATATCCCAAAATCTACCTACATTAACTGTCAAGGTAGGTCCATCAAAATTAAGTGCACTATCTATGTACGATGACTGTAAAACAACTGATAGCATATAAAATCGAAGGTCTATAGACCATTAATTTATGGCTGCTCCTGGATCCTTTTCGAACTCTAGCTTTAGGATTGTCCCATGTTGTGAACACCTTCAGAATGTGTTTTATTTGGACTATATTCTTCCGAAATATAGCTAGGATATGAGGGACTGACTTTCCCATTGATCTTAAAAAAAATCCTTGAACGATCATTTCTGTCATTCCCATGGAATTGGTTTCTGGGAGATCACCTTCCATACTGGCCTGGATTCCCATGGTTTTACACTAAGTCATTTAGTGGGAGATGACTTAGTCTTTCTTTTTCCTCTTATATTCGACTTTGGATAGCAGGTATTAAATTTTATTGAGCTTTTCATTTAGGTTTTTGGAGACATTCTCTATATACCCAAGTTACCATTTCTTCCAAGTAATAGTATCATGGATCTCTTTATGATATTGCTGGATACATTTAAGAACACTCTAAACTTATTCCTGATATTCTTGAGCTTCTCCTGCTAAAAGCCATGCATAATATTCTACAGTATATCATCCTAATATACTTTATCTTTTCGTATCTTGGTGTGGATTCATATCAGAGACTGTTTTATCAGGCTGATTGAAAGATTCTCTTGAATATTTCCCTTAAAGCCTCTTCATAATATTTCAGATATTTGGTCAAACAACAGATGTTATTTTATCCATATTTTACTGGTCAAATAAAAATACTTCTCCTTCTGGATCTCCTAGTGTTATTTCTAGGTTTTTGACTAACCACTTGGCTTGTCGAAGATAATATTCTGTATGCCTAATTTATGCCTTCAATTCCTCAAGCTTATCAGGAGTTTCTTGAGATTTCTTCCCTAACTTGATTACTTCAGGTTCTTTTTCAAAATAGAATATGGATTCTAGAATTTGATGATACTTTCTAAGAAAAATATGACTGGATTTGGTCTTGTAATATCATACCATGCCTTTTAGTTATTTATACTCATAATAAAGACCTTTAACTAGGGTATCCATAAATTACTTACTAGAAAATCTGTTGAATCAGTGCTCTGGTTGGCTTGGTTATTCCCCCTACACTCTGATACCACTAGTGGGTGAAGTCTCCGATGAGATGTCCAATGAGATCCTGATTTGGGATTGTAGAAATGCTGAAAAAAATCACAAATAGAAACAAAAAATTATCCACAAAGAGGATAATGGTACTACCTATCATCGACTTCATAGTATTGTTTTGGGAATTTCTTCACATGAAGAAAATAAAGGCTTAGAGAGAATGTAGAGAGAGATTGTAGAGAGAGAATGTCTAAAATTGATCTGATTTATATTCAAAATCTCATCCCCAAAAAAAATGGGTCCGAGGTCCCCTATATAGTCCTCCAGGCTCAGCTTTCCAAAGAAGTTGACTCGATTCTTAAAAGACACGCTTTCAATAAAGATAAAAGAAAAAGAAAAAGCAAAAGGTGGGACGCACTACCGTGAAAATGACACCACACATTTCAAAATAAACACAAAATAGAAAAATGACATGTATAATTTGATCCGATCATCTATTATAGAAATGATGCATGTCTAGATCTGTGCTTAGAACCCCTCCAAGTCAAATAGAGCATCAATCGTCTCTCCAACGAAGTCTTATTTCTCTGACTCCTTCATTTTAATCAATTCTTTAATGGGGATTTGGATCTGATTTCTAAAAATAAAGATATCTTCTTTATGTCCTCACCATGCCTTAATTTCTTCAAGAATCGTATCTGCGTCAACTGGGATGTCTGTCAGAGGTGCCATTTTTGTACGTTGAATGTCTCTAGAGTTGATAGAGACTAACACATTGTCTCCTACAAAGAATATAAAATATTTTCTTGTTGATATTTATTCAATTAAATAAACAATCCATGCAATTTAAATATGTTCATAATGACTCCTGTTCAAACTGAACTCTATCCAATCCTCATTGCTAAATGGATAATCTTCGAATGCTTTTTGGATAGGTCCATTAGTCCAGTTCATTGGGTATAGATTCCATAGCATGATCACTCTATCTACCAATATGATAGGTTCTATGTGTGAATCCCACAATAGTAAACTTGGATTTGCATTGTTAATAATATTTCTTACTATCCTAGGTACCCAAATGAATGTGGAATATATTTAATTAATTCTCAAGAATTTTACTGCTCCCATGGTAATAGATTTCTGGAATTCGATGAACTCTTATGGTTCTAATGCCATGTATTGTAACGGAGTTTTGGAATCCCTGTTACGAAAATTCCCCAAAACCATTTTAATACTAGAATTCTTCCATCCATGTATCCTTCATTCTCCTAACTTTGTTAGGGAGACGAAAAACATGAAGCTTCATTCTGATCTCTTTAGTGATGATCATACTAACCATATCTCAATCAATCTTTTTATAATCCCACATAAGATCCTCAAATTCTTCAAGAATTTCCAAAACAAGGATCATACATATTTTGAATATCCGGTCATCTTTACTTTTCTCGGTCGGATTATAAATGGATATGGATTTATTCATTGAAAGATTTGGAATCCTCTGCAAATATTTCCATATCTTCTTTGCTGGACTGGGCTCTTCATCTTACTCATCATCCAAACTTTATCGATCTTATTCCTACTGAACATTCTATCACTGAGGTTATTTCTGATACCTTTGATGCTTTTCCAGTTCTTCTTCTATGTGATCAACCCAAATATTGATGGTTTTCTCTATTTATTTAGAGCCTTCATCAATATTATGGTTCTTTAAAGCCTTTTTTTCTCAGATTCTCTGCACATTGAGAGCTGTAATGGCCTTTCTGACCACATATGAAACATTCAATAGGACTTTTATCAATTTAATTTTTATCTATAGTTCTATATGAAGCATTTCCTAGTTTTTCAGTCTTTCTATCTGAGGGACCTCTTCTTTCTGATCTTTCAACCTTACTAGATGAAGATCCCTTTATCTAAATGTGATTATCTTCTAGAATCCCCTTTCTCTCTTCAAGTCTATCAACCCTGTCATTTAGTTCTTTGATAACTAGGAATTCTACCAAAAAATTATTATCAAGGAAAACATGACATATTCTTGATTTTCTAGTTTTTTTTCATCACACCTTCAAGAGTCAAAGTAGCGTGTTAGTTCATCTGGAATGACATTATCTATTCCTTTAATATTTTCTATATTAAAGTTATTATATTTCAATTAATTATTACACTGTACAATTCATGCATGGGTAAACATTTTTAATTTAATTTTCATAAAATTATTTATATAATAACTATCAGTTCTTATAGTAAAAGGTTTTCCAAAGAAAAGCTCATTAGCCCTAATTTTTTTAAGGACTAAAAGAAATTCTCTTTCAGAGATAGGATAATTATTCTCTTCCATGTTAAAACATCCACTCCTGTATCAACTGATAATATCATTATGGTTTTTAATTATCATTAGGATACATCCCCTTGATGAGTCTGATACATATATTTCTAATATAATATACTCTTCACTCCCATCTGGATACTCCATTTTTTGGGATATTTTGTGCTCTTTGCTTCAAAATTCTGATTTCATTAGAATCTTATTTTGTCCAATCCCAAGGTACCTTACTAGATACCTTTATCTATATTGAAACATGGATTTTTTCTAAATCTATAATGTATGATCTTTTATATTTTAGTATACCAAGAAACACATGTATCTTCTTATGATCTATAAGATCATCGGGGAAAGTTTGTCGCTTTTCTGTAATATGAAGTTGAATCTTTTTTTTTACTTACTTGGATATGCGATCCCCAAAATTCAATCATTGGTTGCATCCAAAGGATCTTTCTTTCTGAAAGTATCATCTCATCTTCTATGAACACTTCAAAAACCCACTGAAAATGTTTTATATACTTTTCTTCATCTTTACAAAATACGAGCACATAATAAATATAAACTTCCTAAAACTATGCTAATATGCTGAATGCCTAGTCCGTTATTCTCTAGAATATTCCTAGTGTATTCTTGAATCCAAATGGAATAAATAGCCATTAAAACAAGACAAATGACATTGTAAATTCTGTCAATGGTATAACCTCTTCTTTGAACTTTATCTGCCAATATCCAAACTTGTGATCAAACTTAGAATATACCATTGGTCTTTCATTCCTAATACTCATTCTTAAAGATTATTTATTTTAAAGATTGTATCCATCATACTTTGTGGAAAAATTAAGATCATGATTATCTATTACCATTATGGCCTTACCATGCAATTTTTCTGCATGATTTATTACCATAAATGTCGCACTCCTGTGATGACTTTAACTATGCCAGTTTAGTCCAAGACTGATTAGTTCTGGAATTTGTTTCTCAAATTCCTTAACCATATCATCTGGATAAACAATTACCTTACTTATGTTCACTATACCAGGATATTTAAGGGTGATTGTAGCTTCTGGAATTGCCTTCTTCTATATATTTAGAGGGTTTTCTAACCAATTTCCTGAAAAATAATCTCTTATATTAGCCAGTTCCTCTTCTTTATTAATCCCCAAAACATTCATTCCAACCAGCTCTTTCCACTGCTCGAAATGTCTGTGGTATTATCTATCATCTTCTGGATATTTTTCCACTTTATCATTAGATACTTTCTTATTTGGAACCATTCTATTTTTTCAGAAGCAGTTGGAATTAGATAATTATCAAGGATAATTCCTTATAAAAATATCATCACAGGATGATATGTTCTAATAAATATATTTCCAATCAAGAAGTCATCTTGTAATTGAGGAATAAAACAAATCATCGGCTCTGTAAATATCCTTCCATTGAGTTCAATCTAAATATCCTTGGATAATTATTGAATAATAACTGTTTCATTGTTACCCACTATAACTTGGAACTATGAATATTCCCAGGTTACTCATGAAAATCATATTCTTGTACAGAATAATGTATATCCTGTATCAACGAGGGAACACACATATAGTTTTATTAATACTTAATTTTACCAATGTATCCCACTCCACTATCTTGGAAATTGATGTTCTAGGTGATTCTACTAAATTACCCTCATCTTTTACAATTGTGATACTGGGATTTTCTAAAGGGTTCTCTAATATTTCCGATTTGAAATCTTCTATCTTCAAATCAGATCTACCTGATATTGATCCTTCTGATCTTAGTTCATCTTCCCCTTATCTAAAGTTAGAGATGACATGTCTTTTTTCAACTTTTATAATAACATCTAGAATAAGTATATTCCACCTTATTTATTCCTTTATATCTAATGAAACCCATTTTCTAGGACAAGTTTGCCTCTTGGGGTTTATCACATGAAGTGTCATTGCTCTAATTGATGTTCCACCATCTTGAAAAAGATGTGAAAATCTTTCCACACCCTTCTTTAGAGCTTGTCTTCTAGTATTTTAGAACTTTACATAGAGGCAAGCAATTACTCTGACACATCTCCTATCGGCTAGACAACCCAACATCGTTGTCCAATTACTTGTGTTGATCTTTATTTCTAGAGTTATAATAATACTTCTATCCATATATTAATGAATTTTTTGATCATTTTAAGGGGAAATGGTGGTTTTCCAAGATTTAATTTCATTATGGGTACCACTAAGTCAGAGTTAGAAAAACTGATGTTCCAAAAACTGCCTTCCAAATAATGTACAACCATTTTGAGTACTTGGTCTTGCCTTTTGGGTTGAAAAATGCCCCTACGGTCTTTTTGAAACACATGAACAGTGTGTTCCACCAGTTTCTTGATTCATTGGTCGTGTTATTTGTGGATGAAATCTTGGTCAATTCTAAGAATGAGGAGAAGCATGAGCGGCATTTTATAATTTTGTTGGCCACCCTTCAGGATCATCATCTCTATGAGAATATTTCTAATTGAACCTTCTGAATCAGGTAGGTGAAGTTTTCAGGTCATGTAATCTTAGAAAGAGGGGTTTCAGTGGACCCTGAGAAGATCAGTGCAATTATGTCATGGGAACAGTCGAAGAATGGATTTTAGATCAAGATATTTTTTGTTCTAGAAGGGTATTACAGGCGGTTCATTCGAGATTTATCTTTTCTTTCTTCGTCCATGACAGCTTTTACTCAGAAATGTGTAAAGTTTTAATGGAGCCTAGAGTGTCAGATGTATTTTAAGGAGCTAATGAGGAGGTTTACCATAACCCCAATTTTGATCTTATCATAATATTCAATGGGAAATGTGGTCTATTATGATGCCTTAGGTATGGGTCATGGGTGTGTACTGATGTTGGATGACTATGTGGTGAGTTATGCTTCACACCAACTCTGACCACATGAATAGAATTACTCAGCTCATGACCTAGAGCTAGTAGTAGTGATGCATGACCTGAAGATGTTGTTCCATTATCTTTTTTGGGAGAAGTTTTTCTTTTTTTTTTCAGACCATATGAGTTTATCCAATATTTTCTCCCATAAGGATTTGCATTTAAGGAAATATCATTGGGTTGAGTACCTTTAGAGGTTTGATTTTGATATAGTCGATACCCCAAGTAAGGGTAATATTGTGTAAGATTATTTGATCAGGAAGTTGCTAGTGCTGGATAGTCACTAGTCCCAGTGGTCTGTTCACCCTAGTTCCACCAAGATGTTTTATGATGTACATCATAAGTTCTGGTGGCTAGGTATGAGACATGACATAGATGACTTTGTATCGTGATGTTATACATGTATGCATGTTATAGTAGAGCACCAAAGGCCCTCTGGTTTTCTTTAGCCACTACCTATTCCTACCTAGAAGTGGGATGATATCTCTATATATTTTATTGTTGTCTTACCTTGTACACCCAAGGGATGAATTTCATTTGGGTAGTGACTAATCGTATGACCAAATCAACCCATTTAATTACAATTAGGGATTCAACCGTGGTGAATGAGTTGGGCTAGTTTTATGTTTAAGAGGTTGTGAGACTTCATGGTGTGTTTCAAATAATTATTTCATACAAGGAACTCTACTTTACCATATGGTTTTGGGAAGACGTTCAACAATTGATAGGGTCGTCGGTCAAGTTAAGCATGACATACCACCCTCAAGTGGATGGTCAGATAGAGTGGAAAAATTAGATTTTATAAGACATGATTCAGGACTGTGTGTTGAATTTCAGAGGTTCGGGGGATAACCATTTGGGTTTGGTTGAGTTTTTCATATAATAATAGTTACCAATACTCAAATTGAATGGATCCTTTTGAGGTGGGTGAGACCTCGCTATTGGGACTGATCCTTGTGTAGGAAATGTCTGATAAAGTAAAGTTGGCTAGGAAATGGTTGTTTTCAGTGCAGAGTATGCATAATTCTGATGCTGATTAGAGGCACCGATCTTTTGTGTTTTCTATGGGCGATCGGGTGTTTGAAAAAGTGTCACCTTGTTTGGGTCATCGTCGTTTGGGTAAGAAAGGGAAGCTAGTTATGAGATATGTCATACCATTTGAGGTTATCAAGAGAGTTATTAAGATGACATACAGGTCATATTTTCCCCCTTAGTTGATGCTAATTCATGATGTGTTCCATGTCTCTCAGCTGAAAAAGTATAACCCCGATCTATCTCATGTGTTAAATTGGGAAGAGTTAGAATTGGATCATGTTTTGCCCGTGTTTGAACAACCTGTATAGATTGTGGATTCTTAGGGGAAAGTTCTTTTTGGGATGTCTATTCTATTGGTCTGAGTTCTTTAGAAGAATGTTAGTGATGAGCATGACATATAAGAGTGACAGTCTTGGGTTGGAGAGTAGTATCCATTTTCGTTCTCTAATCAAACTTTGAGTTGTCTTTCTGGGGAAGGAATGTTTTCATGGTGGGTAGAATTATCACATCTGTGATTTGGTTTTGAGGTATTTTTTTTGGTCTTTTATTTATCCTTGTGTTTCCCCTTGATTTTTTTATGAAAATGAATATTCTGGGCCTGATAGCAAGCGTAACACAGTTTGGGGAAACTGTGCACCTTCTCCTACGAAATCATGTGACAAATGTTCATTTTGGTCAGTGGTAACCACGTAGTATAGAAAAATATGAGGGATAACCATGTGACTTGTTTCTCTTGGAAAATTATGGACACATAGTCACCGTATGGTTTAGAAAACCATGTGGGATAACCTTGTGACCTGTCCAGGTCATTAAAAAGTGGAAAATTACTCTTGTGTCCTCTTCTATTTTAACCATAAATCACCTCCCATCCACCCGGTATGGAATTTTCATCCATGGGAGCTTCTTATAAGCCTTCTTGGAACCTTTGAGAATCGATCTTTCAATTTTTTTAGCCTTGTAACTTCAAGGAATTATCAATTAAGTCTTTTTTCTCTTGATTTCTCCCTTATTCTAGGATTTCCCTTTCCACTTTCTCGAGTACTTTTCCAGTAGATTATTTGAAAAAATGAGGATCCAATCTTGAGATTTTGGGTGAAATCATGATGGTTATTGTTCGATATTTCCTTTATATGGTCTTATGTGGGTTCAGTTGTGGTTTTACAAAAAATTACAGAAGTTTACAAGTGTGAGGTGGGTGGTTCCATGCTTTTACATTATTAGATGACTTTTTATTTCTTTTTTAATTGTTTAAATGTGTTATATGAATTATTTTTATGGTGTGAAACATGTTTTCAAAAAATTTAGAGAGGAACATGTGATGAAAATTTTATTTCTAAAGGAAAGTGGTCATGTTTCAAGTGTTCATATTTGTGGTGTTTCTTGAATATTTTTTATGCCTTTTTTGAAAGGTTTGGTATGTGTTTTTAAATAGATTTAAAGGTTAAAATGTATTTAAACTGTATTTTTCAAAGGGAAGTATTTTTTTTGCATTTTGGATTCTTTTTTTACCTTAAATGTGTCTTTGAAATGTGAAAGTGATGTAAATCATGCTACAAAATGTTTTCGATTTGAGTATGGATTTGAAAGGGGGTTTTCCCATGGAAATAGCGAGATTCCATATGTGTTCTTGTTGAGTTTCCAAATGGGTATCATAAATTGTGAAAGTAGTGAGAAAATTATTCCCAAATGGCTTTGGTGTGTGTGTGAAATGTAAAGTGGTTTAATGGGAAATGGTGGTTTCCCTGGGTATTTTGATCATTAGATCAAGGTGTAAATGTCAAAGTGGTGATTTTTTTGTGTGCTTGGGATGCTTGGTATGTGTATGTTAAAGTGATGATTTATGCGAAATGGGAAATGGAATTTTAGCACAAAGGTAATCTTGGGGTATATAGGTGGGATAAATAGAACTAGTATGCTAGTTGATTCAGAAGTGACTGAGGTCCAGTTTCTTCTTGCAGAATTGACAATACAACACTAACAAAACATGTGATATGATTGGTGACCACTAGAACATGGGATGAGATCATCTCTAGTGGATCATTCATGGGAACATTGTTGGTATTAGATTATGATTTGGATACCACTAGACCATGGTATGCATTCCCCTCTAGTGGCTCATGCATAGGAACATTGTTGGTTGTTTAGTTAGATGATTTTGATCATCGAGGTATGAGGTTCATAGGGTCCCATTTGTGCTAGTTACCTGTAGATATTTCCCATGGTGATATTTTGTTAAATGATACTTATGTGATATGGTGCTAGCCATCGACATATGTTACACCTTGTATATATTTTTAATTAATGTAATCTTAGTTTTGAAAAATGTTTTCCTTAAAAAAAATTTTGATAAAGTTTTCCTTAAAAAGTATTTCTTGATAAAGTTTTCCTTAAAATGTTTTTTAGAAATGTTTCAAATATTCTTATGGAAATGTGCACGTTGATTTTTATTCTAATGTTTTAGCATGAAATCCTTCTTTTGGGTGGAAACCTACTGGGATTTGGCGCACACCCTACATACACCTTTGGGTGTATGTAGACTTTGTTATGTATGACCTAGGTAAAGAAAATATGTATCACGGTGGTGATGGTGGATCTGGTTACTGATGTTCCACTTCTTGCGGGTGTTGATGGTGGTGGCTTGAGGGTGATGTCCCTCTTGTTTCATGGTGGTTTTTAGGATAGTTTTGCTGTTATCATTCTATTTTATTACTTTTAGTTTTGGTTAAAGTGGTAAAACATTGAATATAAAGGTTTTTGTACCTTTTTTGGTTGTGGTAATCAGTTATAGTGATACTCGTTATTATTTGGTTGTTTGGTGGTTATGTAAATGTGTGATATCATTCCCAAAGTGTATTTTAGATACCCAAACACTAGTTTCCAGCCCATGGGGATTGGGAACACCCTTCAGGCCATGCCATGGGTTAGGTTGAGTGCCAGGATTGATGGAACTCTAGATTGGTTCATGACATACAAATCCTCTACACAAGGTACTCTTATAGACACATATTACATATTATTTATCTTTATAACATGAAGAAACTGAAACATAAGAAAGGACTAAGTTTAGATGCTCAACAAGGGTAAATATAAATGATAATAATTGAAGATAATAAGTGATCGTAATATGAACATGTGAGTATAATCAAGTTATATATGAAAGTTTCACCTAAAAAATCATAATCATAAATCATGGAATAAAATAAGAATACCTCATGAAAATGACACACTTCATAGAAACATGGAATACTTGAGAATTTTAGAATATCCATAAACTTAAAAATAATAACCCTAGTGGTTTAGGTGTCATGACCTATTTCTCATAGTGGATCAAACTTCACTCACCTATTTCCCTTGGTGGATCAGGCATCACTAACTTGTTTCTTATTTTGGATCAAGCATCACTACTATTTTCACAACCATATCATTATATTTAAAAGATTTATTCAATGCATTGGAGGATTATATAGGATCCACCCATAACTTAAAGATCAAAAATACACATGTGTTTCACATAAAATATATCATCATCATATCATTAAGAACACATGTAAAGAAAATGAGTTTCATATCTTTTTCAAATAGAATCTCATAAGGAAATCATCAACATGATAAAACCATGAAAAATAAATGGGTACCTTAAGATATTTAATAACTATTTATGTAAATACCATTTAATCAAGATAATAGGGTGTATTGTATTTACATTGTATAGATAAATGGTATACTGATACATTAGTAATTTTTCTAATCAATTAATGTATGACATCTAGGTTAACACCCTTCAATCAAAGGTAGAGAATATAGACTGTTCACAAATCAAATGCATTAGAAGAAAAGATATTTATATTCACGGTGGATGGTTAACAACATAAGACATCCAAAGATAGAAGATAGATGGTTGGAAATAGAACATGTCCCCAATGTAACAAAGGAAACTCGAAAGGATATTGACATAGATGAAAAACATATTTGCAAAAGATTGTTTTGAACAATATCACACAAAAAGTGATCGAGAATCAAATTGTTTGATACCATGAGTTCAATCCCTTGAATTTTAAATATACATATGTATTAGAGAATAAATTATGTAATTTAAAACCCATGATTTATATTATTTTTTAATATTAAGAGGAAATTGGAGCTGAACACTTAAAAGAGATTTTAGGAAAAATATTAACACTAATGTAAAATAAAAACTTACATGTCACTTTAAAAAATAACTTTTTAATATGTGAAATTAAATATTTTGAAAACTTTTACTTTTAATAAAATATTTGAAAATGGATTTATGTTGTATAAAAAACCAACTTGAGATACCCTCTTAAAAATATTACCCAAACCCATCCATTATAGACTATAATGGAATTCTTGATCCCCACTGGCCAATGAATGGCACACGGATATAATAAAAACAAGTAGGAATGATTTCAATCAACCTAAAAAAAGATACATAACATATATAGAGAAATGAAAATAGAAGAAAAAATCATGGAATAAACAAAGAAATGCAGTGGTAGAGATAAATCCCCAAAGTAGTAAGACAAAAACCCAAGGTACATGTCCAACTACCAAAAAGGATAAATATAACCAGAAACAACTACTCTGTGTGATGTGTGACCAACATCCCAACATCTCACCACCAGCTACTTGTATAAAAATGACATAAAACTCACCACCTCACTATAGTACCTTGAATTTTTCTACATAAAAATACAATACAACATCTACACACCACTGAAGGGGTGTGATGGGTGTGAGCTGAATATGTTAAGTAGAATCCCACTTAGTTGTTCCATATCAAGTCTTTGTAGAATAATCATGATGTGCTCAATTTTAAGAAAACAAGACATGATAAGTAGTTAAACAATTTTTATATAAATTCATGGTATATAATTCCTTTTTCCCATAGTATCAAAACAAATCAAGGTAAAATAGTTTCGAAGAATAATTTCAATAAAACAGTTACAATTAACAAAGCATGTATATCAAATCCAAACAGCACAAGTTAAATCACAATGGTAAACACCCCCAGGATAAAAAATGTCAGGATAGCTTGGTCACTCGTACCATGATAATCAAAAATGACAAGTGAAAACTCTATTCCCTAGGAAATCAGGCCTAGGGAATAGAAAAACACCCCATGGGTTAACCCCCTATAGTATTAATATCAAGTCCCTATGACACATGACCTTGAGAGTAGAAGAACACACAATGAGTGAATTCCTAACAAAAATAACGAACAAATACTAATACTAAACCCTCCACCTAGGTGCCTAAGGATATAATATGTGGCATACATAAATCATTTAAAATTTTATAATCAATTCAAAAACAATTTCAAACCACCCTTTTTCATCAAAACATGCTTTAAAAATCCATTTCTTAAGTTCATTTCACAATCCGTTAAAAAACATATTTTCATTAACAAAACAAGGGGGAGAACCAACTATTCTCAAAAATCCATTTACAAAAACAAATAATCAAACACCAAGATCATTCTAATTAATTTATAAAATAATTTATAGAACCAAGAGAAATTATAGTTCAGATTCCATATGGTAGAGATGAAACCACCTACTTCAAACTCAGGCTGCAAACCAACCTCATTGGTATCCACACACCATAAGAAGAAAGGAAACACAAGAGAAGTGAATGGATTCCCTAATGATTCTCACATATTATAATCAAACTCCATAAAAAAGGGTCGATGAAGAGGTTATACCAATACAAACCTCGAGAAAATCACACGTCGTACCATAACAAACAAAAGAACCGACCTCCAGACGATGATCACACAACATATCTATAAGGGATATAAGAAGAATCATCGCATGATCACTAATCCCAGAAATAGATCCCAACACCATTGCTAAACCGAGAGAAACAAAATCAATGGTAAGAAAATAAAAAACATTTTCTCAAAGAGAAGCAACCAACCAATCTAGAGATTGAGTGAAAAATAGAGGAACTTAAAAGGGAGAAAACCACCCAAAAGAACATGGGAGAGACCTAGGGTTTGAGGTAGGGAAACTAAATCTGAATGAGGAGAGGTAATGGTATGTGGTGTGATAAAACTCACTGGGAATAACGAATTCACATTGAGAGTCACTAATTCAGGACGTGAATTCACCGAGTTGCATGTACGCTGAAAAATGGGCCGCCTAAGTTAATTAAACCCAGTCAAACCATTAACAACATGAATGGAATTCACGTAATGAACCTGATTCATGGAATCTTCCCAAAAATAGATTCACATATTGAATCATCGTTTATGATGTGAATCTTTCTTGCTTCCTGCGTCTATCCCAACTTCCTACAGAAAACTCACAGAACTCCTAGGATTATCTCCAACTCCCTCTGAACATGTGAAATGCAATATTAAACACTAAAATAGAGAATGCCTTTAACCAAGATGTTACAATTCTCCGCAATACAAGAGTCTTCGTCTCTGGAAAGTCCTGAGGAAGAAGAGTGATCTAGAAAGAGGTGAGACCACTGCTCCCTCACCAATGATTCATGCTTCCAAGTCTCGTGAGAGTCTAATCCGTGTCACCACAACACTTTGACCAAGATAATATACTTCCCATGCAATACATTAACATGATAATAAACGATTAAAACTTGTGGATCCATAACATAAATATCTGGATCCAACTCAATATCCTACCAACATAGAACACAATACATATCAGGCTAATACTTTATGAGATATGATATGTGGGAAATACCATGAAAGCTTGTCAACTGAACCAGTAACACCAATAAGTAAGACACATGACTAAGATGGTCAGCGATCTCAAATAGTCTAACATATCTCAGATCCATCTTCCCTTGTTTCTCAAGATATCAATGACCCAACCAAGGAGATGTTTTCAAGAAAACACAGTCACCAACGAAAAATCCAAAAGATGACATCGACGATCAACATACGATTTCTGCCAACTCTAAGATGTAACCAATTGTCGATGTATATCCTGAATCCTCATTGAAATCTCTTGAACGAGACCCAAAACCATAAGAGAGGCCTTTACCTACCTCTTCCCAACAACGAGGTGATCCGCATGAGTGACCAAACAAAGCCTTGAAGGGATCTATTTATATAGACAATTGGTAGCTGCTATTATAAGAATACTCAACCAGTACCAGATGGTTGTCCCATTATCCACTGAAATACAAGATGATAGCATGAATCATATCCTCCATAATTTTAATAGAATGCTCCATCTGTCCATCTTTATTTGGATGGTAAGCTATACTAAACCTGACCTGAGTCCCCATATCCTCCTAGAGACTCTTCCAGAACCTATAAGTAAACCTGAGATCATTGTCCAAGACAAAGGAAGAGGGGACCCCATACAATATCACAATCTCTTAAAAATACAACATACCCAGATCTTCAACCTTGGTGGGTCCTTGACCAAAATAAAATGAGTTGATTTAATCAGTTGATAAATCAACACCTAGGAACTTTTTTTCCCTCTGGGTGTCTGTGAAAATCAAATAATAAAATCCATTGATTCCTCATCCCATTTCCAAACTAGCATCGAGTGAGGATAGATCATACCATAAGGTCTTAGGTTCCATGCATTTATCTGCTGGTAGGTGTAACTTTAGGCCACGTAATCTGTGATGTTTCTCTTCATACCCAGTCACCAGAAACACCATCTCATTTCACAGTACATCTTTGTAGTGCCAGGGTGAATGGACCACTATGAACTATAATGATGATACAACACTAACTTCTTCACAGATGATGGTATGATAAACCAATACCCGAAGTGGAGTATACCATCAAAATGGAGAGACTAACCAGAAACGGTCTACGCATAATAAAAGGCTTCCTTGATTACTATGAACTCATCATCCTATTGTTGAACCTATTGAATAGACTTAGGGATAGGTGATGATAATTGAACACTGGTCAAAACCATACCTAAATCATCCTCTTATTCATCCATATACAACTAAGTGAAGAATAACCATAAAGTTCTACTCTTCTTTTGATTCAAAAATAGGCTGAGGTGGAACTTTACTATTGAGAGCTTCAACAACAATATTCCCCTTTCTCAGGGTATAGGCGTTGTCAAAGTCAAATGTCAAGAGGAATTCCAGCCACTACCTCTACATAAGATTCATTTCATTTTGAGAAATGATATAAATCAGACTTTTATGATCAGAAAAGATCATGAACCTATCTCCAAAAATATAGTGTTGCTAACACTTGAGCGCAGACATAATTTCAACAAGCCCCAAATCATGAGTGAGGTACTTCTTCTCATGAAACCAAATCTGAAGGGATCCATAGGCCACAACGTGATCATCTTGCATAAGCATGCAACCATGACCAACACCATAAGCATCTCAGTACACCATATATGCATGATTTGGATTAGGTAAGATCAGAATAAGATCTGATTTTAGTAACCATTTTCACTCATAAAAATAAGCATGCCATTTTGCATCCCATGTGAACTTCACCCCTTTTTTGGTAAGAGTAGTCAAGGGTGAAGCTATCTGTAATATATAGATATTTTAAAAGAATACTATGTTTGATAGCATACAAGATACGAAGCACTGAGTATAAAAAAAACATGGAATATTATTATTTAATTATGATTGTTATAACCTAGTCGTTAAATTGATGGGTATGAATGAGATTAAATATATTATGAAATATATATAAAGGTTCTAATAAATGAAAATATATTGACTAATTATTAGGAAATAACCATAAAAGTTGTTATATGGCATTAATTTTATTAATTATATAGGTGTAGGGTTTCAATATTTGGGTTAATGGGGTAGTGAAGTTCCAGTTGAACTGATGCTTTTTACGTATTTTGAAAAACACCACTTCATGTGACGTTTTTCACCCATCCCTCCCCGCACCCATTTCATATTTATAAGTACATATATATATATATATTTAGAATTTTAAATTTATATTAATATAAATAAAATTATATTTATAAACAAATATATATGTATAACTATATAATATAAAGAGAATTATAAATAATTTCAATTTTAAATATATATTTATAGAAATATATATATATATATATATATATATATCAAAATCAAATTTAAAATTAGTAGGTGTTTAAATGTATATTAAATTATATAATTATAAATATATATTAAATATATATATCAAAACATTTTAATAATTACATAATTATAAATATATTTAAATTTATATAATGATAAATATTTATTTATAAAGATATATTTATGATTATATAATTATTAATATAATTATAATTATTATTTTAAAATATATTAATAAATAAATTTAATATATATATATATTTATATATAGCAATGTATTTTAATTTATATAATTGATATAATTAATAATTATAATATAATAAGTATATAATAAGACAATTATGATAATTAAAAATTTAAAATAAAAAAATAAATGTATATAATTATAAATAAATACAAATGTATAAATTATAAATCAATATTTATATAATTATAAGTGTATTTATGAAATTGGAAATATATATTTATAAATTTATTTATAAATAAATATAATTATATATAATTATAAACACAAACATATTTATATAATTAAAAATATATAATTAAAAATAATAAATATATTTATTATAATTTTATAATGATGTAAATATATAATTTTTTATTTCTCATCATATAAATATTTAAAAAAAAAATTATTTATATTTATTTATAATTATAATTATATAATTATATATATATAATAACATTCAATAATAATAACATAATTAATAATATTTCATAATAACTGAATTAATAATATAATACTTAATAAGAAATATGCCCCAAAATTATGTAAACTATAAGTGTAATGTTTTTCCACATTTAAGTTTGTGTCATGTAAAATAAATTTGTTTACTATATGTTTAAGTTTCTTTTCATTTATCAATAATTTATTATATGTTTATTCAATCTGAAAATTTTCATTTATATTGTATTTATACTTTATAATTTATATATTTTTAAAGTCACATACATGACATATAATAATGTTTCAAGTATGTGACTTTGAAAATATATAAATTATAAAGTATAAATATAATTTAAATAAAATTTGTCATACTCAGTAAACATATAATAAATTATTAAAAAATGAAAAGAAGTTTGCAAGTAAAGTTAATGAAAAATAACATTAATTTCAGAAAATATCGTTCCTTCAAAACATAACAGATATACACAATTTTTTTTTGAAATTTCATTTACTCAGAATGAGATCTATAACAACAGAATAAATCAATGTTTAAGGTATAAGTCTCATTTCCAGTAGTAAACAGAATGTTAAAATGATTTATAAGTACAAATTTTATGATACAAGGAAGCTTATAATATAAAAACTATAAGCACAATCTAAGTATAAGTTTAAACTGTTTGGAGTTTGTTTTTATTTATTAATAGTTCATGTAAATTAGTTTTTCTTTACTATTTTTTTGAATTTATTTTTATTTGTCTAAAAGAACAATTAATTATCTCAATAAATAGGTTTTTAATATATATAATGTGACATCAGAATACATCAACATTTATGCCCCTCAGTACCATAACCTGACATATGAACACCACGCCCACCACGCCCACCCCGCATCTAACGTATCTGTCACTCTAGTGTCCCATCTATAGGTGTGAGTTCCTCCTATTGTTGTACTACGAGTGCCTCCTCATAGTTTAATATAGATGATTGGTCGACATCTTATGTGGAGGACAACCCAACATGATTTGTGGGACCATATAGTCTTGGAGTTCATAAAATATGGCTGAAGTGTGACATCAAATTTGTCATTATCGATGAGAGTGGATGTATCCACATGCTGTGTTACCACAACCTGATCTTAGTCCATCATAGTCAGTGGAGACAACATATGCGGCACATAAGAATCTCTCAGTGGTGCAAGGTCTTTAGTTGGTTGTGCATGATCATTTATCTTTGGTGAAGTAGCATCTGCAGGAGCCTCCTTGGATGTCTATATCACCACCTCTACCCTTGTTGATGCCCTCATCTTTGTCTTCTGGACGGTGGTGGTAGGGGTAGTGCATCATGATCAGCAGGCACAACAGGGGCCTCATCCTCCCCAGGAGCCTTATTCGAAGGATATGGATTAGGATATAACTGTGGCTCCTTATCATAGACACTCTCACATATAAAATAGAGAGGATCTTTAAGAGCCATTAGAACTGGGTGAACTACATCTCAACTAATAAATTCTTCATCCTGAGGATATGTGATTTGTACTATATGATCAATGATATATGACTTCAAATAAAATAACATTCAAAATTAACACGGAACATGAGCTAAACAAACATAATAAATTTTGTTAAACATACATACTGTTGAATTGTAATCCCCTGAGGTGTAAGCTACATGATCATGTATCATCGATACCAATCTGCATAATCCCCCCAATCATCTAACTGATATCATGTTGTAGTATATTTGTGTTGAAATATACCATATTGGGAACACATGCCCCAATAATTGATATAACATGCAAGCAATTCCCACCAGCCTATTGTCTGTCTACCAATAAGCATATTGGAATGTAACCCATCAGTTTGTCATGGTGCTATGGGGATATGCTGTATATAGAAAAATTGGTGCATGAATTGATTTGGCTTGTTCCACTCAATGATGTGGAAGTAGATGAGTGAAACCACTGCACCATGATCTCCAATCATAGTTGACCAGTATGGTGGAAGCGATGTGTTGACAAAACCCAAATATGAGGTCTATGAAACATAAAATGTAAACTCAAAAAATAATTCATAAATTATCATGATAATGTTACCAAGATAACATTGAAATTAATTAAAAAATTAAAAAAAATTCTAATTTTTTTAATGTTTAACTTACATCATCTGGTTATATGGCGTCATATATCTATCAAAAGTATCGAACACTATGTCTTGGAGTATGTGCATAATTATGATTATAAATCCACTTGGTTAAAAAGAAGTAATATATAAAAATTTTATAAAATACATTAATAAAATTAATAATTAACTTAAAGTAATGAAATAAACATATCAGTGTCCCCGAGGATAGCCTCGAAATAGTTGTAGTGGAAGTGGTGTGAAAACATTAGAAGAGATGCGTGGAAAATTCTCCCAGGGCCACATCTATACCAAATCCATACAACCTGTAATTTGATTCACATCAACTTGAAAATTAGTATAGATACATCTATAAAAATATGATAATACAGAGGACCCCCCAACTATATCTATGCATCTAGTCAAAATCCTCATGTAATGGTAGGTATATCATGTGTACCAAGGTGGAGTGGTCGATACACAATATTCCTCTGATCAATGGCATAATATATGCATGTGTGTGCTGAATAAGTGTCTCCTCATCTGTATCATCAGGAATTATGGTCAAATTCTTATCAATCCACCATATGCACAAGTGGGAACCTTGGAGGACACATGGTATGCCGACACCATCAATTCCTAGTAGGTGATGTATCACTGCACACCTGTCGTCAAAAGTGGAACCCGCAATTACATGTCCATGGATGGATAGACCAAGCATGCAGGTGACATCCTCTAAATTAATGATCATCTTCCCCTAAAGGAGATGAAATTTTTGTCTCTATGGCCACTATCTTTTAACCAATACAACAATCAAGTGGTGTTCAATGGTCTTGAAGTTGCACATAGAAACTCTATAAAATTCAGCATGTCTGAGGTATGAACAAATGGTTGGTGGGGGGTGTGTCCTGATGAAACTGATGTGATCTCCAAATAAAAATAAGTCTAACCGGTCCCCACGTCAACATACCACACGACTTGTGTGACTGCTCGGAAGATAACAAATGATTATCCATCTGAATGTATGAATAAAAGAACATTAATTTCAACAGCTATTTAACTCAATACTTATTTTTATTATTTGGTATAAAATATTTTTTATATTTCTTTTTGGTTTTTCATAAATAGTAAGTATGTTCTTTTAAGTGACCATATATGTTAGGTGTTTTCTATTTTAGTTTTGAAGTGAACAACATTTATATCTGAAATAATTTTGTTATACTATGAAATTGGTTGAAACTCACAAATAATAGATTGGACATTCATTTTTTACTAATTAATACTTTAGTTTCGAAATTATAAAATGTAACCTATTCATTATAGCACATTTGTTATATAAAATATTTTATCATGTAACATATGAAAATATATTTAAATTGAATTTCCATATTAATAATTGAATATATGTTATGTGTTTTAACTTCTAATTATTTATTTTAGAAGCAAAAAAAAATCCTTCATAAAATGTTTATTATGTTTGAAAATGTTTTAAATTTGGCCCAAAACATATGTTATTTGATAATTGAAATATTGATTTTTGGGAAGAATAATTTTTATATGTTAATTATGTAACACCCCAAGATTTTGAAAATAAACATTGAATGCATTTTATAATCTAACCATTAAACACAACTTTTACTCTATTGTGTTTGGAATTTCGAAAAATGATCATCTGGAGATGTGACCTGTAAGTCATTTGGAGTCTGTTAGAATAAACTTTACTTTTGGTGAAAAGTAACATACCCTTATAAATAGTAATATTAATATTAATATTACCATTATAAATAGTAAATAATTATACTATTTTATTTTCATAAGATAATAAGATAATGAGATCTTAATTGATTTTTCAATGTGATATAAAACTAATTATTCCTTAAAATTGTTATTTTTCAAATTAACTATTATTTTATTCGAAAATTATATTAATAATATTTAAAAAATTATTTTTGAAAAATGGATTTTATGTTTCAATACTATATTTCAAAAAATGGTAGGGGTGAATTTTTTGGATTTTTCTAAAATACTTGAATTTTTCGTGAATAGTAAAAAATACAGTTTTGAGTTTTCGGTGATTTAATTACATCATAATGACATAATAATTAAGATAAAAGTTTGGTAAACTTTTTTACAGTAACATATGACATGAGGTGTCCCATGTGGATAAAAAAAGGCCAAATACAATGGGAAAACCCATGGTTTGGCAAAAACCACTAATGAGGTGTCCCTTTGAAATTATTTAAAAACTCCCTCTCTTTTCTATTAATACCCACTCATCCATTCGTTTTATTCCATTCCAAATCCCTCATCCTCGAATATCTGGTGGTTTTACCTCTCTAGGAGTCCTCCCAAGGTGTCCTTAATCCACCAAGGTCCCAACCTTCACGTTATAGGAGTTACTCTACAAGGTAAGGGAATCCTTCACCCTCATCTTTTAGTCGACACTTATTTTATGTTATCTCTTTGATTTTCCATTATAATATGTTGGGGTTTGATTTTATGTATTATTATTACTTTCATTTTTATTTCAATATGTTGAGGTACCCGTTTTCTCTCATCATTTCATTTTAAGAAATTTTAAGTGACGTCGTTAGGCTGCCGAATTTTCATAAGGGATCTCACACCTTTTCTCTTATTTTCAAGATCATCTCTTTTCTTTTTCTCTCCTCACACCCTCTATCCAAATGACCATGAAAAACTCAAGAATCATCTATATACTAGAATAATATCATGTAACTAGAATAACCATAATCAATATTCTTACTCCCTCCCTTTTTTATAAATGAAATCAACGTCCATGAGGTTCCAATTTATAACCTTCGTGGACGACAAAGTTTCATTCTTAAATTTATTTTTTATTACTGGTCATGAAACCATTTTAATGGGTTAAAAAGACTATAATATATGTATCATAACCTAATTAATATTCATCAAGTAGTATATGCACATATTTTTAAATCATATGACAAAACTAGTTCATAATAATCCAAATACCGCCAAATAATCTAAGTGGTTGTCATCTAATGATTCATCCTCATTTCATGTACCAAAATGATGAAAATGACCATTAAAGATTCTGGATGTTCATAAATAATATGTAATTTTAATTCTGTAGATTTAAAACCATTCCTCATGAACTTCATTACTTAAAAACAATTGAACCGATTGTGAAAATCAAGAAAACAAACACTCATGAATGACAGAATTCAATATAATAACTTATAAATAATAACATAAATGAACTAAACAGAATTATGATAAACTAAATACATGTCTATTATATTCTTAAATAAGTTATTGATATGTATAATTTTATATTTCAGGACCTTAAGTTCAATAGGGGAACACATTCATACTTAAGGTAAGGGTTTTTTCACCGGAACATCCATTTCCATTCGGGGTATTTTAATTATCTAAATTACCTCAATGAAATTCTTATGTATAATTATATACTCATCATAAATTATGTGTTATTTTTCTATATATTTACACAAACTATAATCTATCTTTATTTTATGGTTAGTTACATGTTTTAAAAGGATCATTCAGAATGTTTCCGAAATACAAGCCTGATTCACGGGAATATCTCAATTTCTTACCTATTTCAAGGGAAATATCTAATCTATTTTTGGAGACCATTATATCTATATAATAACTAATTATATTATGAAAATAATATCTTACTTCACTTCTGGTTTCATACAATGATTTTTTCAAAATAACACTTCCTTTCAAAGTAAAAGAGTATTTCTTTCAAGAATTACTAGAAGATTTTATAAGAGAATATTCTTCTATTTCAACACTCTTGTTGATTATTATGTATTATTTGGATTATTATTCCATTTTATCATCAAAAATATTTAATTTAAGGGTTTATTAATATTTGGTCTATTGATGTTCTATCTTAAAACCGTTCATCAGTTTACTTTGAATGGTTAGTGTTTTTGCTTAATGTCTGGGGAAAGCTATTTACATTTCATATATTAGTTTCAATATGAATGTGTATGTTGATTATGTTTATCCCCATTCATATTAGGAATTAGTTTGACATATTATGTGTCAGGTGGGGCCCACTATAGCCCCTCGATGCATCGGTAGGTCTCATTAAACAAACTACAGTCTTGACATAAGGCCTTGACAAAATGATTATTTATGGTCTTGGCATGAGGCCTTGACAGTATGGTTATATTGTCCTGCATTATGCATTCCCACATTATAAATATAGTATTGATGGTTTATGTGGTTATTCGACTAGTAGAATATCCATGATTATGTTATGTTATGGCAATATTTACTCAACTCATATTTCTACCATATCATGTTCAGGTTTATTTATAAAGGAACGTGTTTTCAATTATTCACCATGTCTAATGTTTATGTTATCTTACGCTGTATTTCCTACCCTTACTAAGAATTTGATCTCACCCCTTTATTATGTTTCATTTCCACAGGTCTAGAATAATTCTATTATGAATGACATGCTGAAATAACCTAGGAGTTATGGAAGTTGGATAAGGAGTTTCTTTGTTGTTTTTAATTTCAAGTTGTAATGACGAACTTATGTATGTATCTTGTTTCAAATAATACTAAACTACTCGGTCCATTGGGATTCTTATTCCTTGTTGGTATTCCAATTTAACCACTAAGGCACTGGCTTCAGGAAACTGGGGTCGGGTTCTTACATTTGATATCAGAGGAAGTTTAGTAGAATACTTGGAAACTAGATTTAGAAAACGTAGAATTAGGGAAGAGTCCCTAAGTTAGTCTTTGAGGATATAAAAACAATAACATCCTGGTATTTTGGTAAGGAATAGATTATGTGGATATTTCAAGCAATACATCTCTATCTGGAAACGAGCAGGTAGAGGCAGCTTTGGCATAGATGTATCTAGGGGTAAAACCTGAAAACAACGCTTTGAGCAAGACTTGAATGGGAACTGGTGCATGAAAATGGGCCTTTCTGCACTCTTGGGTATGACACTCCTGAGGTATATGCTTAGGATAATTTACATTTTCGTTAAAATCCATTATAAAGGAATAAATGTCATATTTTCCTCAAAGAAACCATTTTTGTGAATATGCGATTAGCCATGCGTAGGATCTCAATCTTTGCTAAGTATTTTGTTAAGTTAAGATTATATATTATGATTCACAACCTAATCTTGTGTATTACATTATCTAGAGATGGCACCAAGTGGAAGGAATGGAAACCGCATGAACACACGTGTCCCCTATAGAGATTTACCTCCAATAAAAGATAATGATATTGGCTCTGGTGCTGAGAAACTCATAACTATACTGGGAAAACTTACTCAGGTTATGAATAATAACCCTACTCATATGGAGAATCCAGTTCCACCATGTGGAAGAGCGATGTTAGATTGCTTTATGCAACAACAACCTCCATCATTCAATGAGACTACAAACCCATTTTTAATAGAGCAGTGGATATGTTCCCTTGAGAAGATATTTCTCGCTTTGGGATGTAACGAAAGAGAGAAGGTTGTCATGGCATTTTATCATCTAATGGGTGATGTAGATTAGTGGTGGTATTTAATCCAAAAGACAAAGGAGGAGGAAAAAATATAATATATGGAATGGTGGTATTTTAAGGAAATATTCCTAGAAAAATATCCCGCTCGTGAACAGTGAGTAGATATGGAGAGACAATTCTTGGATCTGAGGCAGAAGTAGGATGAAAATGTTGCCAAGTATGAAGCCAAATTTACAAGGCTGGAAAGGCATGCTGCAGACTATATTCTTAATCCAACGAGAAAAATTGATCAATTATTTGATGGTTTAATACCATTCCTTCAAATGGCTCTAGTCTCCCAAAGATTTTAATCATATGAAGATATAGTCTCAAGTGCTATCAAGACAAAAAATAAATTCTCCAAGTCTTATGACTTTAAAATAATGAAAGAGCAGAATACAGTTGCTGAAAACTCTGGGAAAGGAAATAAGGAAATGGATAAGAATAGAAGAGTTGAATTTAAATCATGCAGTAATTGTGGGAAGAAACAACCTGGCACTTGCATGGAGGGAATGAAAGTCTGTTACAAGTGCAGAGAAAAAGGCCACCAATCTCAGGATTGTAAGGGGAATAAAGAAGCTACCAATGTTCTATGCTACAATTTCAGGGAGATGAGACATTATGCACATGAATTTCCTTAGCATTATGGAAATGTTCCCCAAATAAGGCAAATAGAGCAAGGCCAAGCTTATGAGGTCACAACTGCAGAGGTTTAAGTTCCTAACAAAGTGGTGGCAGGTATATTGATTGTTTCATCCAACTTAGCCAATACTTTATTTGATTATGGATCATCACATTCATTTATATCTTCCCAATTTTCCAAGAAAAATAGATATGTCCAATTTTATTTAATAAATGAGTTATCAGTCAAAACCTTTTGTGGATGTATCATTGCAACAAAGCTGTATCGATTAGTCCCCCTCATGACACAGAAACATGCTTTAGATTCTAACCTTATCATCATACCAATGGTTGACTATGATATAATTCTCGGTATGGATTGGCTATCAATTTATGATGCGAAGATTTATTACAAGAATAAAGAAGTTACAATTTTTGATAATGGTGTAGAATACCTTATTTTTAGAGCAGAAACCTCACCATGTGATTCTCATCTTGATCCACCCCTAGTATCTCTACTGAATTCAATAATTGGGGAAGAAGGGAATAAAATAAATATGGGTGATGAGAAGAATGTACAGATAGAGTATGTACCAATTGTGAAAGAATATGTTGAGATATTTCCAGAGGATTTACCTGGACATCCTCTAGAGCGGGAAATAGAGTTTTTCAATGACATAATTCTTGGTTTAAGGCCCATATCAAAGACCCATAATAGAATGGCCACTATAGAGTTAGTGGAACTAAAGGAACAACTATATTAATTGAGTGATAAAGGATTTATTCACCCATGTATTTCCCCATGGGGAGCCCCTGTCCTCTTTGTCAAGAAGAAATATGGATCCATGAGGCTGTGCATTTATTATAGAGAAATCAATGGTATTACAATAAAGAATAAGTATCATCTGTCACGAATTGATGATTCATTTGATCAACTTCATGTAGACCAATATTTTTCTAAGATTGATCTTCGATCTGGATATCATCAGTTTCTTGTGAGGAAGGAAGACATTCCAAAAACCACATTTCGAACCAGGTACAAGCATTATAAGTTTATAGTAATGCCTTTTGGACTAACTAATGCACCATCTATATTCATGGATCTAATGAATAGAGTTTTCAACGATTATCTTCATGACTTTGTAGTGGTGTTTATTGATGATATCTAGGTATACTCTAAAATCTATAAAGATCATGAAAACCACTTGTGCACTATTCTGAAGACACATAGAAGAAATAAATTATATGGGAAGTTTAGCAAGAATGATTTTTGGCTCTAATCAGTTGCCTTTATAGGCCACATTCTCTTTAAGTATGGAATATCTATAGATCCTATGAAGAAAAAGGTTGTGAAAGAATGGCCTACTCCAATGAACACAACTAAGGTATATAGTTTTATTGGTTTAGCAGGTTATTATCGGTGTTTCATTCAGAACTTAGCTCGTTTAGCCAACCCAATGACCAAGCTCACATGAAAAGAGGTTAAGTTCGTATAGACAAAGGAATGTAAAAAATGTTTTGAAAAATTTAAGAGGAGGTTAGTGAATTCTTCAATCCTAACCCTACCATCAGGAAATGATGGGTTCTTTATCTATAGTGATGCATCAAATAAAGGACTTGGTTGGGTCCTTATGCAGAATGACCGAGTGATTGCCTATGCATCTAGATATCTAAACATTCATGAACAAAACTATCCAACTCATGATCTTGAGTTAGGAGAAGTAATCTTTGCTCTGAAGATTTGGAGACATTACCTCTATGGTAAAAATTGTGAGATATATACAGATAATAAGAGTTTGAAATATATAGTCTCATAGAATGAACTCAACATGAGACAAAGGAGATATATTAAGCTACTAAAAGACTATGATTACACAATACACTACCACCCGAGGAAGGAAAATAAGGTATCAAATGCTTTGAGAAGAAAGTATCATGGAGTTCTGAACAAGATGAGAGTTGAAAGGGATCCTTTGTTCAGGAATCTAGAAAAGATGGATATATGAATTATCAAGGAAGGTAACACATCACTACTTTTTCATATAGTTTCCAACCCTTATTTACTAGAGAGGATAAAATGTTCTGAGGATGATGATGAGTAATTTCAAAAGAAAATTAATGTTGTAAATGATGATAATTTGACTGACTTTGTATGTGAAGGTGGAATTTTGGAATTCAGGAAGAGACTTTGTGTTCCCTCTATTCCTAAGCTAAAGAGGGAACTATTGGATTATGCACACAACTCTAATTTCTCAATACACTCTCGTAGCACAAAGATGTATCAAGATCTCTGAGAAAACTTTTGGTGGGACAATATGAAAAGAAATATTACTGAATATACATAAAAGTGTCTGGTATGTAGACAAGTGACAACTGAAAGGAAAAATTCTAAGGGGATGATGCAACCACTACCCATACCAACATGGAAGTGGGAGAACATTACCATGGACTTTTTCACTGGACTTCCAATGAAATCCAGAGGAAACAATGCTATATGGGTCATTTTGGATCGTCTTACTAAGATAGCTCACTTCATCGCGATTCGAGATGAGTTCTCATTGGATCAACTTCCATGGATTTACATCAAATAAGTAGTAAGGCTACATGGAGTACCACTATCTATTGTATCCGACTGTGATCCTAGATTCACCTCAAAGTTCAAGAAAAGTCTCCAACATTCTCTAATCCCTGAAATGAAATTCAGTATGTCTTATCATCCTCAAACTGATGGCCAATCTGAGTGGACAATTCAGACACTATAATACATGTTGAGAGAATGTTCTATGGAATTCAAAGGGGGATGGGACCAACATCTTCCACTCGTTGAATTCTCGTACAACAACAGTTTCCACTCAAGCATCTAAATGACACCATATGATGCCCTTTATAGGAAAAGGTGTAGAACACCGGTGTGTGGGGATGGAGTCAGTGAGTGTAACCTGCTAGGACCATAAATGGTTGAAGAAATGGCATAGAAGGTGAAAACCATTCAGCAGTATATCAAGGCATCCCAAAGTCGATAGAAGAGTTTTGTGGATAACCGTCGATGAGACCTTGAATTCAAAGTTAGAGACCTGGTATTTCTATGCATATATCCATGGAAGAATGTCATGAGGTTTGGGATGAATGGAAAGCTATGCCCTAGGAATATCATCCCCTTTAAGATCCTTGATCGAGTCGGAGCTATGGCCTATCGACTGGCACTTCCACCTACCATGTCGAAAGTACACAACGTCTTCCACGTATTCCTTTTAAGGAAGTACATACCAGACCCTTCACATGTACTCTCTTCAGAGGTGGTACAATTGGAGGATTATCTTTCATTTGAGGACCATCTAGTGAGAATCTTGGATCATAGAGATAATTTTCTACGCAACAAGACTACTCATCTGCTCAAGGTACTATGGAAAAACCATAAGTATAAAGAGTTAACATGGGAACTAGAGGAAGAAATGAAGGAAAAGTACCCCCATCTGTTTTTGGACTAGATTGTAAAATGAAATTTCAAGGATGAATTTTTTGTAAGTAGGGGAGAATGTAACACCCAAAGATTTTGAAAATAAATATTGAATGGATTTTATAATCTAGCCATTAAACAAAACTTTGCCTCTACTATGTTTGAAATTTCTAATAACGGTCATCTAGAGTTGTGATTAGTAAGTCATTTGGATTCTGTTAGAACAAACATGATTTTTTTGTGAATAGTAACATACCCTTATGAATAGTAATATGAATAGCAATATGAACCTTATGAATAGTAAATAATGATATTATTTTATTTTCATAAGATAATAAGATAATGAGCTCTTAATATATTTTTCAATGTGATATAAAACTAATTATACCTTAAAATTGTTATTCTTTGAATTAACAATGATTTTATTTAAAAATTAAATTAATAGTATTTAGAAAATTATTTTTGAAAAATGGATTTCATTTTTCAATTCTATAAATAAAAAAATGGTAGGGGTGTTTTTTTGGGATTTTTCAAAAATACTTGAATTTTTCGTGAATAGTAAAAAAAATACAGTTTTGAGTTTTCGGTAGTTTAAAGACATCATAATGGAATAATATTTAAAATAAAAGGCTGGTAGACTTGTGTACAGTAACATATGACATGAGGTGTCCCAAGTGGATAAAACCATGGGAAAATACCATGGTCAAGCCCATGGTTTGGCAAAAACCACTAATGAGGTGTCTCTTTGAAATTATTAAAAAACTCCCTCTCTTTTTCTATAAATACTACTCATCCATTCGTTTTAATTCATTAAAAATCAATTATCCTAAAATATCTGGTGGTTTTACCTCTCTGGGAGTCCTACCAAGCTGTCCTTAATCCCCCAGGGTCCCAACCTTCACGTTCTAGGTGTTACTCTACAAGGTAAGGGAATCATTCACCCTCCTCTTTTAGTCGGCACTTATTTTATGTTATCTCTTTGAATTTCCATTCTAATATGTTGGTGTTTAATTTTATGTTTTATTATTACTATCATTTTTATTTCAATATTATTAGGTACTCTTTTTCACTCATCATTTCATTTTATGAAATTTTAAGCGACGTCGTTAGGATTCCGATTTTTCATAAGGGATCTCTCATCTTTTCTCTTATTTTCAAGATCATCGTTTTTCTTTTTCTCTCCTCACATTATATGTCCATATGACCATGATAAACTCCAGTATCATCTATATACTAGAATAATATAATGTGAATGGAAGAACTATCATTGATATTATTACTCCCTCCCATTTTTATAAACGAAATCAACGTCCATGAGGTTTCAATTTATAACCTTCATGGACAACGAAGTTTCATTATTCAATTTATCATTCATTAATGGTCATGGAACAATTTTAATGATTGAATCAGACTATAATAAATGTATAATAACCAAATTAATATTCATAAACCAGTATATGTACATATTATTAAATCACATGACAAAACTAGTTCATAATAATCCAAATACCGCCAAATAATTGAAGTGGATGTCATCTAATGATTCATCCTCATTCCATGTAAAAAAATGATGGAAGTGACCATTAAAAAGTATGGATGTTCAAAACTAATATGAAATTTTAATTCTGGATACTTACAACCATTCCACATGTACTTTATTTCTTAAAAACAAGTGAACCGATTATGAAAATCAAGAAAACAAAGACTCCAGAACGACGAAATTCAATATAATAACTTACAAATAATAACATAAATGAACTAAAAATAATTATAATAAACTAAATAAATGTCTATTTTGTTCTTAAATATGTTATTTATATGTATAATTTCATATTCTAGGACCTTAAGTTCAATAGGGGAACACATTCAGACTTAAGGTAAGGGTTTTTCCACCCGAACTTCCATTTCCTTTTGGGTTATTTTCATTGTCTAAATTAACTCTATGAAATTATTATGTATAATTATATACTAATAATAAATTATGTTTTAGTTTTCTATATATGTACACAAATCATAATCCTTGTTTATTTTATGGTTAGTTACATGTTTTAAAAGGATCTTTCAAAATGTTTCTGAAATACAAGCCCGATTCAGGGGAATATATCAATTTCTTACCTATTTTCAAGGGAAATAACTAATCTGTTTTTGGAAACCATTATATATATAAAAAAACTCATTTTTTATGAAAATAATATATTACTTAACTTCTGGTTTTATACAAAGATTTTTCCAAAAGAATCTTCTTTTCAAAGTAAAAGAGTATTTATTTCAAGAATTACTCAAAGATTTTATAAGAGTATCTTCTACTATTTCAACAGTCTTATAGATTCTTATGTATTATTTGAATTAGTATTTAATTTTATTATCTACCATATTCAATTTAATGGTTTATTATTATTTTGTCTATTGATGTTCTATCTTAAAACCATTCATCAGTTTACTTTGAATGGTTATTGTTTTTGCTTAATGTTCGGGGAAATCTATTTACATTTCATATATTAGTTTCAATATTAATGTGTATATTGATTATGTTTATCCCCATTCATATGAGGAATGAATTTGACATAGTAATTTTCAGGTGGGGCTCTCTATGGCCCCTCGGTTCATCGGTATGTCTCATGGGACAAACTACAGTCTTGGTTCAAGGCCTTCATAAAACGATTATTTATGGTCTTGGCACGAGGCCTTGACGGTATGGTTAAATTGTCCCACATTATTCATTCCCTCATTATGAATATAGTATTGATGTTTCATGTGGTTATTCGACTAGTAGAATACCCATGATTATGTTATGTTATGGAAATATTTACTCAGCTCATATTTCTACCATATTTTGTTCATGTTTATTTCTAAAGGCATGTGTTTTCAATTATTCACCATGTCTAATGTTTATTCTATCTTCCACTATATTTCTTACCATTAATGAGAATTTGAACTCAACCCTTTATTATATTTCACTTCCACAGGGAAAGAAGAATTCTATTTTGAATGACATGCTGAAATATCCTACATGTTATGGAAGTTGTCTAAGGAGTTTCAATGTTGTTTTTCATTTAATGTTTTAATGATGAAATTATGTATGTGTCTTGTTTCCAATAATACTAAACTACTAGGTCCTTTGGGATACTTATTCCTTGTTGGTATGCCAATGTAACCAATAAGGCACCAGTTCCGGGCAACTCGGGTCGGGTCCTTACACATTATGTTTATAGTTTTATTAAATAAATATAAACTTTATATATATCAATGTAATATAAAAAATAATTTTGATATATATTATTTTATATAATATGTATATTTATGTATTATAATATATAATTATATTTTTTAAATTTATACTATATAAAAATAAGACAAATATGATTAAAAATGGTGATAATGAAAAAATGACTACATGTACAAGATTTTACATTAACTGATAGAGTACATGAATTTTTTTAACTATTAGATGATTTCCCTATATGTCTAGAACTAAGTGTATTCATGTGACCTTCCTGGATTAATATGCTGCACCTCTGTCTAGGTGCCCATTTTGTGGGTCCATCCATATCATTCTGAATACGAATAGATTTGGACTCCCTTTTTGTCAAGGCCTAGTCATTTCGGTAGAAGCATGTGTGTGCCATCAGATAGATAAACATTACGATATTCCCTAATTGGTATCCATGGATAACTTTAGTTGTCATTGATACTCTCTAGTCGATAAAATGGATCAAATAACTAGTCCCAACATAAGTGTATGCAAGCACATGCTGTGATCATATGGTCACAAAGATATCATAATGATTGAAAGTTTCCACATTCATAGTAATGTTTCTCCAGTAAAAAAACTCTCACACGACCACTACTACAAGCCATAGCATCACCGGGCTCAGAAACCTCAAATTGTTGCTTTTCAAGGTCAAATTAAGTGAAACAAAATGTTTCATCCTCTTGAAGAATTCTATCTAGATGGCACTAGAAATGGTGTTCATATCACATTCCTCTGTTCAGAACCTCTTCATCTTTCTTTCCTCATTCCGCAAAATAATTTACATTGCGATAGAATGTATCTTGTACCAAACTTGTAATTTAAATTTAAAACATTATAATAATATTATAATTTTTTCTCTTCTAATTAACATATAATCAAATATTCTTAATTACTGGTGAATGGTAATTTTTGAAATCCCTTTAAAAATATATTTATACATTCTATGATGTTGACTATCATATGTCCATATCTTTTTTCCATCATCATATGCCAATGGAAATTTTTTTGGAGTTGGTTCCCTAGAACCAACTTCTTTGTAATTTATGATAAAAATATATTCATTGGATGGATATCAATAAACTACTTATCTCTGACTGAAAAATAAATTTTTATTTGATTTTCGAAATCCGCTCTTTGGGTGAGCGGGAACCAGACCAACACGAGATTACCAAAACCCAAAATTCAAAGAACCGCTTAAACAAAATACACATTTGATTCAAAATTCAAATAGCTATGACGTAGCACCTTGGGACTTAGAGCCTCGATTAGTGAGCCTCCTAAATCTATGCCCCTAACATCAAACCACCTCGTCGTCAACTTCATCTCCTTCGTCAGATGTCGTGGGCGAGTACCCACCGGCCATCGATGCCGCATCTTCAAACATCAATACAGAAAAACCCACCACCCTTGTCGTCATCCATACTCCAACATTCCTTCTTCTCCATCTGAAGTCTATCACCAACAATTCCGCTCCATCATCTCCTGAATCACCATTATGAGGAAGAAACACCGAACAAATAGCGAACCAGAAATAGAACTACATAATCAGAACAATGATGGTTGAATGACCAACATCCGCCGTAGAATAACTCCTCGCTCCATCAAAACACCATCACCAAAGAACAAATCGTCATACCACCAAACAAAAAAGGAAGAAAAAACCATAAAAACAGTGATGAAGAAAGATGTTGATGATGCATCACAAAAACTCCATCGTTGAAGAGTGCTCTAGGCATGCCGACAGCCTCTATCCGCAAATCCCAAAATCTCCTCATTGCCACTGATCCCAATCCATCTTAGAGGGGCACAATAGAACTTGATACCAGAGCAGGTAGAGAGTGTCTGAGGATTCTAAGAACCATCACCTTCATCGAGGATGAAGACCAGGAGAAAACCAAACTCTAGAAGAGCCTGGAAGCCTTCGACCACCAAATCGCAGAACCCAAAACCTCTAGGATGCCATTGCTTTAGCTCCAAATTGGAGAGACAATGAGGTACAAGAGGCCATAATTTCTATGATACTATGCTTAGACGCATGTTCTATAGTCGAATTATATCAATTGAGGGACAAAAATAATACAGGATATCAGGGGTGGAGACTCATAGGACTTTGAGACACCTTCTCATGGTGCACGCCCTTGGTGATATCCAATAGGATATTATGAGAATGAGACTCGCTAGTAAGAAATCCACATTCATAAGTATCATTGGTTTTTCCTATCTACAAACATGAGTATTGGTCCAGAGACTTTAAGATTATTATTAATGGGAATTATAACTCACGCACTTAAATGTATTGTAAAAAACAGTGATGACATATATTCACGGTGAGGTAGGATATATTGGGTGCGTCATAAGTAATACTACATTAATGAATAAAATGAGAAAGCATTTGTCCCTTATATTCCAAAACATAAGGTGATATCATATGCCCTTTGATGGAAATTATATAGCATAAATAAATCCATGGCCATGGTGTTCTATAGGCAAGTTTAATTTCTGGGAAGTCAAAGAATGAGAAATCAGGAACATGGGTTGATTGAACTTTCATGAAACCCACTTTATAGGAGATATAGAGACAAAGGTATTATATTAAATGGTAAGCATTTATATGACGTGACATGTCATTATGACATTAACTTCTTTCTCTATGGGTTCCTTCTCATTTTTCTATACACTAACCTTAGACTTTAGGATTCTCTGCCTAATGACACTGAGAAAGATGCCTAGAGGGTCACACACTAAGTGTATCTAGTATCTCGGTAAAATAATATATTATTTATTATTTAACAAGTAGAATAAAGATTATTCCCGGTTGTGGTTCAATAATTATTCATTGATGCCTGATCGCATTTATTTTGACACTAGTTATTCAAGACATTATAATTTGGGCAGAATAATTAATAAATATTCATTTTCTATTTAGTGAATATAATATTTATATATTTATTATAGAATAATTCAGTGATATTTATTTAAAAAATAAATAGTTATTATTCAAGATTCAATATATATGGTGGAGGATTGGAGGACCGAGTTAAGGGTATAGTGACAAATAATAATATTGAATATTATTTTATTAAATAATAGTTAATTATAACTCACATGTTTAGCACATGTTAGGAAATAATAATTTTTTTTATTATTTGACATGAAGATTTTTCTAGGATTAATAAAATAATTAAGGCACTTGTGAAAATTACTTATTATTAGCCTATTGAATTAAATGTCCAGTTATATTATTCTATTATTATCCAAGCGCTAGCCAAGTGATGATTATCGTTGTTGTGCACAATGAATTGAAGAAAATTTCTCAAGCCAAGAGAGTTATTTCTTCTCCAAGAACACTCTCAAGAACGAGAGTGATCCTCCTCCACCGGATCAAGAAGAACACTTTGGAAGCGGTTCTCAAGGTGATCGAAGGAGGACATCGCAAGCACCAGGATCTCTAATGCTAGAACATAGATAATACTTTGAAAAAATCTAATGATACATGGAGAAATTTTGGATCACTACTAGAGGAAATCTACCCTTGATATCTACAATGAAATAACGGTGCACTCCAGATCTGTGGTCGGATGCATCAACAAAGAAAGAATCAACTTATATGTAATTACTTCATTAAATTAAATTGTTTAGAAAAGAAATATGTTGATACTCTATATTGGTTTTAGGTTTCTATTCCTTTTTCTAAATCCTTGATTCAATTACATGGATACTATCATTCATCATCATAATAATCTAGGAGTTTTCATTGAATATGGAAAAAATAAAATTTGGGCACCATCCCTCCCATGCTTCCACTTCTCCCAGAACCTTCAAGTGGTATCAGAGGAGGAATATTGTTGTTTATAATTATTTATATAATTCATTGATGATTTATGATATAATAATTTTGTTTTTCAATTCAATTTTTAACATTCTTTTTAATTTTAATTTTGAGATCTATTTTTCCTCTATCTTTTCTCGCAGATCTAACAGAAATGATAAATTTTATGATTAAAATTATATCAACTATCTAATTCGGAGGTTCCTAGGGTTCTATTTAGGTAATATAAAAGTATACGCCATGTTATCGGATATACACACCATGTAGTTATGTTCAATGGATTAGGAGTAGTTTGGTAATTACTCAACCCCTGTTCATTAATGACATGCGGTATTGTTAATTATTACACCACATGTTGACCAGGAAAGACTGGCACACCTTCAGACGGGCCACATGCTATGTGGCCCACTGGACACAACATGTAGTTCCTTTCAGGTTAGGGTTAGGCTTTGTACCCCATACAAAGCTGAGCTAAACGGTAACCATGTAACACAGAGTCAACATGATGTGTGGCCCACTGGACATGCCATGTACACCAAAATTTTTGATGTACACCACAAACGCTGAGTCCTTAGGCATGTACTTCGGATACACAGTGAAGAATGAGCACATTATGTAGATCGGATCTACACTCCATGTACTTTTACTAGTTACAAAGATTTACAATTTATAATATTATGTAACCCTTGAGACATGTACTTCCGTGTGGGGGTAAAGCTGTGACACGCCACGTGATAGGTTTTAATACATATATATGTGTAAATGTTTTATTATCATCTATGTAATATTCAAAATATGCACATCATGTATGGGTTATATTATAGTTATTATTCAATGTTCATGCTAAATTTCACAAATAATAATGTTTATACAAGCATAATACATGTTGGGTTGTTTTAGGTAGGTATTCTCCAGGTTACATCTAAGGTACAAGTTATGTACATAGTTAATTTTAAATGAATTAATTAATATGTTTAAAATTATAATGGATGAGAATCTCAATGAATTTCAGAAAATGTTTATGATAAAAATATTGATTAATTATAGATAATAATGAATCGATTTGGTCACTATTTTTCTTAAATAAGAATGATTAAAGAATTGAATGGTAGTTTCATTAAATGTGTAATTCATTGCATGCATGTGGATGATCATGAGCTAGACTGGACCTTTGTATGTTATTGGTTTCCCTTTTAATTTATTATTAAATTAAATTGATGTCATTTTTGCTGATTCACTCTCAAATTTACCCAAGAGATGAAGGTAGAACGGTCCTTGTAGTCTATATTGGGTTGTTGAATCCACTGAGACCTAAAAAGTTACCTTAGATACACAACCTATGAGATGGATTTTTGGTTATGAGTTTGCCAAATTTAAGTTGATTTTATATGGGTTTAAAGTATAACTAACATATTTATGTTAATGGAAATTAAGATAATTAGTTGATCATAGGTTATCACTTGGGGTGGATTAGATGAATTCATTTTTTAATGTTTTCAATTTCATTGACTCGATAAGGTTTCATTCAATGAATTCAAACTAACATCGTCAACTATTAGTTAAAAACCTTAAAAAAACATGATAATCACATATACACTTGTAGGATAATTTTAATGAGCACTCCAAGGTAAAGGATCTTATTATCACATAAAAGTGGGGTGATTAAATTCAATATGGAAGAGGAAGAGAGAAAATCATTGAATAAAAGAAACTCAAATTAAAGAAATTAATAAACATTTAGAGAGTGATAAATAACATTAAATCTATCCCATTTATACTCCTTTGGATCAACCCATAAAATATTTATCCCTCCATTGATGAAATGTCCTCAATGGAAGCGGGAAGTAGACTTATGAGGGTGGAATTGAAGAAGTAAAAACAATAACAAAAATTGATCACTCCACCATTGTGTGATAAATCTCACAAAGTATGGTGCGAATAAATTCAAAATTATAGGAAATAGTATCAACATGATATTTAGAAGAACATAATAATATTAAAAGAAAAATATTTATTAAGAAACTATGGTGAATTGAACAACTTACATGATACAGAAATGAGATTACTAACACAAAGTGGTAGAATAACACTACAATGAAACCATTCACCAAAGATCCTTAAATACTTCAACACCACTATCTTAAATATTAATTTTTGGATCCTTGGGTCGATCCTCCAATAGTATAAAGCATCCCACTTGATTATGGTAGGCCGAGGGTGGTGGAAAGTACAGGAGAGTGGACTTCTTTATCCTTGACTCGAAGTGGCAGCCAGTGTGCATCCATCGAAAAAACGTGAAATGGTGGCCTTCTATGTGGCCGAATTATAGTGGTACATAAATGAAAAAGGTAGATCTCAGGATGTCTCCTAGATCTTGGTAAAATTTCAGCCCAAATAAATTTATGGTTGCTAAGATATGATTAAATTGGTGGGATGTTTTTCTGGGCCATATAATCTGGCCCAGAAATTTATCTCTAACTTGGGTAACCTGAATAACCACAATGGAGACCGGATTAACACTATTTCATACATAATTATATGTTACTATATATGTATTATATTATTCCAAGAAAGTTGGGCTTCATTGGTCCTGTATTTTGGGCCCCACATTCTCATCAGTGGGCTGGTGTCCAATCTACCTTCTCCAGAATTGTTTGCATGAAATCCCATTTTGGTGGTCTTCCAATGTGAATCTTCCAAAACCCCACAAGTATGATTTGTTCCCAATATAATGAGAAACCATAAAATTAAATATTAAAATAAAATCAGGATCATTGGGTACTTTAAATGATGTTATAAAATGTATCATATAATAGTGCATTTTAAGAAGGAATTGAAATCATATTGTGAAATGATGTTCAAAGTGAAAAATGCACTAAAATGGTGTTTATGAATAATAAAAAACATGAATATTATATATATTAAAAAGTAAAATTAGCCTCATTATGTGGATAATCACACCCCACAACTTGAGTTTTTCTAGTCTAGAGAAAAATATATCTCAAAAAATGTTAAATTCAAATTCCCTTTTCCAAGAACATTTTAATAAACAATGGTAACCAAAAACATTTATATAAAATAACTATGAAACCCATATAAATATTTTAATACAATATAGTTTCATAAGTATATCCCAATCCAAAGACCATTACTTTGTTCAAATTCATCACAATATTTCATCCAATATCAATTAAGAGTGATGATGTGTTGTGCATCGCAATAGACATGGGGGTTTATCTTTATTCAAGGGGGAAATGATGGAAGTGCAAGGTGGAATAAAATTTCAATATTAAGATGAGTATTAAATTTTTTTATTTTGTTTTCAATTTTTTCATGGTAATTGAAATTTCTCTCAAAAGAGTCAACCCTTGTAGCGAGATTTTGCCGATGACTCCTAGGCTCAAAGACCTTAGGGCACCAAGTGAAGCCCACATACTTGGGCATCATCTCGTGTTAACTCAATAAAAAAAGTAAAATTACTATAAATAGAGATAAATTTACTTACTCTGGGCCAGAAAACTATGAAGTCACGTTCCCCAAGCACCGAAAGCAACACATTAGGTCATTTCATTACTCTACATGCAAATTTATTGTTTTTTTATTTTTTTATTGAATACTCATATTAAAACTAAAATGATCACCAAACTTATGCTATTTATTTAGGGGACCCCGTGAACTCAAAATAATACCCCACTATCCAAAGGACGTGTGTTGTGATCTTTTTTTTTAATTTCGATGAAAATATAAAAAGATGAAATATCACATTAGATAGCCACACTTTCAAAAATATATTCTCATGAAATTATATATAGATTAAAATCAGAATTAAATAATTATAAATTATTTAATATTTAGATTCAAATTTTTCAATGTTTGTTATCATGTTCAATTTCATGGGAATTTTTCCTTCCATTTACACACATTTTTTTTCAAATCATTTTTTTCACCCAAAAGCAATTTTTTTTATTTCATCGAAATCAATTTTTTCTTTCATCTCTCCCAACATAAAATAAAATAGACCCCAATGTTTGAAGAAAAGAAAATTTAGAAGGGGTATAGGCAGATAAGGGGAGATCAAAAAATAAATTTAAAATGAGGTTCATGGAATGAAGTCACATAGTGGTTGAAGTTGAAATTTTTTCTGCACCCTTTTAATCCCTTGATCTCCATGTCACTCTGACAATTCCCTAGTGGAAGAAAAAAAAACAAAAAAAAAACAAAACTATATATATATATATATGTATATATATATTTATTCATATAATGAAAAAATATAATATAAGTATATATACAAAAATTATAGAATAAGGAAGCACTATAAGTCATAAGTTAGTGGTTATTGCGCTCCCTTGTCTCCCTTCGGTCCCAGGTTCGAGTCTGTAGAGACCCGTAGCCTGACGTACATGGAAATTACATTACTTTTGCGGAATACTTAGTACATAACAAAAACACACACACACAAGGATCGTAATAGTTTAGTGTCTTTGGAAACTCGGAACGTAATCTTCTAATCGTGGTGAAAGATCTTCAATATCTCCCATAAAGATCTTCCCCTTTTTTTTTTACCTAAAACCTTTCTTTATATCCTGGGGAAAAGAAAACATAAAAGGGTGAGCTCAAATGCTCAGTAAGGGTATACAAAAGAAATAAAAATCATATCATATCTTTTTGAAAATCATAACCTGCAAAAGAGATCATAATATCTTAACATGGAACAAATCATAGAAGTGAAAATGAGATCACCATAATCATATCATGAAACTTGAAACTTTGTGGCATGCACACATAATCATGGAAAATCATTTCTTGTTAGTCATGACTCATTGCCAAGACTATCTTAGTGGACAAAGTCCCTTTCTGAACCGAGTTCACTCCTCGTTTCAGTCCTGTTTCACTGAACCGAAATAACCTTCCGTTCCAGCCATGTCTATCTCATGAGATATAAAACTTTACCCAATGCATTGGAGGGAGATATAGGTCCCACCCATCTTATAATGAATCCTTTCTTATGTGTGCCACATAATCATAAAACATACATCATCGCATAACACATGTAACAAAAATGGGATTCTTGAAACATCATGACATCATAAATCAATTCATATAAGAAAAAGGAATTCATAAACATAATTCCCTCACAACATAGTCAAATCAATGTAAAAATATGGATAGAAACAGAACCCTTTATTATCTTAGATGGAAAATAATTTTGATAAAACACTTGAATTGAATTCTTGAGGAAAATATCCTTTCTTCTTCAAAATCAATTTCTTTTCACAAAACATCATGCAATTTTAAAAGAAAGAGATTTTATTGAAAATAGTCATGAAATATTTTAGAGGAAGCTTCATGAAAATAAGGCTTTATAAAACAGTAGAAATCCGTTCGTGCCGTATAAGTTAAAAAAAACATTCTTCGTACTTTTGTCGGAAAAGTCAAAAAGTACCTCGTACGACAAAAGATTCCTTTCATACATATTACTAAAAACTCACCGAAGGGTAAAAATGGATTTAAACAATTTTAGGTGGATGGAAATAATACTACATATTGAGTAAACATGGATGTGGATGATAAAATACACCCCAGTAAATACTTACGAATAAACAATCTCGGATAAAAATGAGATTGTGATATTTCCCTTACCTTAGGTCCAATTTGCTTCGTATGTGTCCGAACTTCCTGTATAATGATTTAAATAATGTCATTTACTTATTACAGAATCATATTCATTGTTATGATATCATATATGGTTCACTTATGACATTATATTACCCGTTCTTTTGTAAATTCCAGGTTAAAGAAGCGTTTTGGGTAAAATCGTTTCATTTATCATAGGTGTTTTGACTTGTTGTTCTTGACATCATTATTACTTATATCATGATTTAATTACTTCCAGAATATAAAATATGATTTATATATCATATATATTCAGTATATATATATATATAATAGATAGATAAATAAAATGAAAAACACCGTTCATGGAGACGGTAGTCCGTACGTACGCATGAACGCTGTTTTTCTTTCCTTATTGTCTTGAAATGGAAGTAAGTAGATGACATAAATATGTATATATATACATAAATCCAGTAGCTTTATAATGTCATATATTTCATTATTATACATTATAATCATTCTTAAATGGTTAACATGGAGAATGAATCTCATCGCGTCGTGGAGACGGTAGTCCGTACGTACGCACGAGTGATGATATCATTTCTATAAATATCGAATTGAATTGGAGTGGATTATACAATATATCAGAATCAATATGATGTTGTAATAACTATGTATAGTTATTCTTTACACCATTATACCCATCCATGTAAGGTGGTGGTGGAAAATAGATTACACCACGGCGTGGAGACGGTATTCCGTACGTACGCACGCGTGGTGATTTCTTTTTCCGTAGGATGGATAGATGGTGAAATAGGGTTGTTTCATACTTATAATAACATATCAGTATATGAGTGATACTGATGTTATTACTTCATAATGAAACAACCTAAGAAGAAGAAGTGGAAGAAGAAATAAAGATGAAAGAATTGGTAACGGTAATTACCTCTTCTTTGAAGTGCCTCTTTGAGACCTCCTCTTAGGGCACTAGAATTGGTCTTTGAGGAAGACCAGAACCTCTAGGATGTTTCTAGGGAAGTGGAGAAGAGATTTTGGCAGGGGTTGGACGAGCTTGAGTGCTCAAATTGGTGTGGGGAGGAGGGGGAGGAGGTGTCCTTTTATAGGGGAGGAGAGGGGCACCTTAGGAATATCTCAAAATATTATTTTATATTAAAGTCAAAATCGGTTTATAATGGTTACAAAGGGTCTTATTTCGAAGCTAAAGTGGGGATGGGTCGAAATCCTATCAACCAATAGAATTTAGACAAGTTTAGGATATTATTTTGACCTTATCAATTAGATTTAACTCTAAGTTAAATAATTTAACTTTTACCATGTCTTTTTTGTTTTCTTTCACTATATGGTTAATACACTTACTATAACATGCCAAACGAACCCCAAATTGTTTATTATTAATATATATATCCTTATCTAAGTCATTTGGCCGAACCTTAGATTTTTAGGAATACAATAACAATTAATAATATAATATTTGATTTAAAAACTATTTTGTGTCAATTTTGACACTATTTGATATATGATTTTTGTGAAAGTCATAACAGAGTTAAATGTTCGAACCAAGTTGATTAAATCAACATTAATATATCATAGTAACCTATAAATTTAGTGGAATTCATAAAAAATCTCAAATTACATTTATTTTGGTGTTTATAACATCAATTATGTTAATATTTCATTAATAAGATAATTACTGCATCATCGTTGTGTCATAAATAAATTAAATTATTTTATGTCTAAAAATTACAAATAAAATACCATCATGTAGGAAATCTTTTTAGCTTTATAATGAATATTTAAAATCGAATTTATCTTATGTATAACCCCATATTAAAAATGATTTACTTATTAAACTTTGATTTTAACTATTTTAACCTTTCTTTAAATAAATTAATAATAAATGTCCTAATCTAATCCAAGTGGGCCTAAATGGTCATATTTTATTCCTAAGTTTGTTTTTGGTCGAATTACACTTGTCCAATAGAATTAGGACATGTGTTAGGGTAATATTAATATCATATTTACCCTTAGTTACCCTATTTACTATTAACCGCGGTAAAAAAAGTAAAAAGTTACTATTCACCAAAAAATTATTTTCATCTCATTGAACCACATTTTAGTCCTTGATATTAACCGTGTCTCTCGGATTTTCGAAATTCCATTCACAGAAGAGGCAAAATTAAGTTTTATGAAAAATTCAGTTTTTTTAACCACCACTTAGTAGTTTCACTATTCATCAAAAATTGATGTTTTTCAGAACAATGCCAAAATTTCATCCTAAGCTATATTTCATATTCCGAATTCAAAAATTAAATCTATTTTACCAAATTCATAACATAGAAGTTGCATTAATTAATTTTATAATTAAATCCCGCTATTAAAATAAATAGCGTGTTTTTAGGAAACAATATATATCAAAAGATTGACACTTGATTATGTCTGGTTTAAATGTGAAATTACATTCAATGACAAACATTGTATTAAATTGTAAAACTATATTCTAAATATACTTTAAAACCACTCAAATTAATAATTTATCACTATTAATTATTTCGATTAAAAAAGTTGTTTTGAATTATAATTTAGTAATTTTCACTATTCATCAGAATATGAAAGTTATCCGAAAAGTACCAAAATTTCACCATAGGCTAAATTCGATACTCCGAATCCAAGAATGAAGTTCATTTTGAAAAATAAGATTTAAAGAATTTTAAAAAGTGGTTATTACTATTCATAACGGCTAGTTTTAATAATATTTTAATAGCACATCGTTGTTTAGTGAAACTCGGTATTGCGTATTACACATGCTATCGAGGAAGGTCGCGATTGCGTGTAATGAAAGGCAAGACAAGGATGCCTATTGTGCAAGCTCCTTTTGGTGTAGCGTACAACACAAGACATTAATAAAATTAAAAAGAATATTTTTTTTATAAAATCTTGGGCTGTTACATTCTACCCCCCTTAAAATGAATTTCGCCCTCGAAATTCGTCGGGGTTATAAATGGTTTACTATTCGAAAGTTTCTTTAATAGAAACCCACATCGTAAAAAGGAATATCAAAACCAATCTTTAAAAACAAAAGTATGAAACGTAACGGTTACCCAAATAAACTAATCATTGGGTTTCCACATAGGTGAAAATATGGATATGGAAGAGAAATCTAACCATCATGTTCTGATGGAGAGTGGTAGAGAACATGGCTATGGAAAAGCCAGTAATCACAAATCCATAGATTTGTGATGATATAAGGTACCATCTGATTCATCAGGTATAAGATCACTAGGACAACATTTTTGGTTTTCAAGATCATTTCCCCTAAAGTTGAAAATTTGAATTTTAATAAATACTTACTTTATTTTGGTACAATCTCACTGTTTTTCGTGCCTTGAACAATTTCCACTTCATCTCTTAAATAAATAAAGTTGAATTTGTTATTCTTGAAGTGTTAGCAGATCATGTGATAGAATGACGGGTCATTCCATCTGTCTCAAACAAAAGGTTAGCAAAAATTATATGCATAAATCGATCTATAGTGAGATTAATCACATATGGTTCCTAAAATGGACTTATACTTCATATATCATACTGCTTAATATAATAAAACAAGTTTCTACAAAACAGGGACTTCCTGTAGGCCAGTGGTAGGCGATAAAGGCCAGTCGCACTTCGGTTGTAGGTTCGATTCCTACAGCCTTGTCCGAAGCGATGGGCTGTCGCCCGTCCTGCAGGTTGTCCTTTTTATAAAACTATATTACTATAACATCCCATAAATAATATCGAAAAAACTTCTATCCTTAAACAATACTAACTTATGTCCAACATAATCCATTCCAATCTTTAGGCTTATCCATAATACTGCAGTCCACTCTCATAACATAGTGAAAATGATTAACAGAGATTTAATACCATCGTTGATCCCCATATATCATAAGATATATCTTGTTGGTCACATTCCAAACATTCAAAGGCCTTAATCATGTACTCTCTTGAATACCCATTGAACCTTAGTGAAAACTTGAATGCAGTTAAAAGTTAACACTTTCCACATACCAAAATCCTCAAAATTCTATATACTCAAACAATGATATCACTTAGTCCTTATATCAATCATGAGCTCATGAATACAATCAAACATCTCACTATCTTCTTATCCTTTCATTATGCACTTATCATCTACTTTCCAAAAGTATCTGAATAACCTTTCATGGTTACTGGTAACATTAATCAGACAACAATGTAACAATCCTTACATGTCTCTTTATTCCATAGTACCATGAGATTACTTATACAACATTACACATGATAAACATGTAATCATTCCACTACATTCTTAAACCATTAACCGAGCTTCAACAATTCTTTCATCTCACATATCATTTGTAGTCTCTTCATCATCATCCACATAAATACTACCCATACGGCCATACTGATTCTCTTCATGAGTCTTTCCCTTAGGACATTGGTTTGCATAATGCCCATACATTCCACATTTAAAACACTTAACCATTTTTGATGTCGTAGCAATACCATTATCCTCATCCATGGTGTTAACTGAACCTTTTCCTTTGCACTTACTTGCTTTGTGTCCTTCTTTTCCACACCCAAAGCATCTTCCAGTTCCTTTGAAACATTCTCCTTGATGCCTCTTCCCACATGAATTACATAGGGGAAATTGAACTTTCTTTCCTCTATGATCATCATGAAACTCCATCTTTCTCTTATTAGCCGAGTCAGGAAACTTACCAAATTTTACTTTATTGATCATATTATGAGATTGCTGATTCGGCATAATAATTATGTTTGGACTTCCAAATCCCATTTCATTATGAATAATATCATTACATTGTCCATCATATCCTCCATTATCGTGAATCATCTTGTTTCCAGCCATTTTCTAAAACCCAAAAAGAATAGTGTGAGAGGCAAAAATTATGCTAGGGAAAACAACATAATAAAGGGGGAGTATCCTCAATATCTAATATCTTAGGTTAAATTCTAAGATCGTTACCATAGTTCTAGGACTATATCCTATACGTATACTTATCCTTAGGGACATCCCTAGACATACCTTAGAAATATCTCTAGGGATCTCACTAACGTTTTCGAATCCTAGTTTCCAAAGGTTGACTAAACCTTTCCTCTGATACCAACTGTAGAGACCCGTAGCCTGACGTACATGGAAATTACATTACTTTTGCGGAATACTTAGTACATAACAAAAACACACACACACAAGGATCGTAATAGTTTAGTGTCTTTGGAAACTCGGAACGTAATCTTCTAATCGTGGTGAAAGATCTTCAATATCTCCCATAAAGATCTTCCCCTTTTTTTTACCTAAAACCTTTCTTTATATCCTGGGGAAAAGAAAACATAAAAGGGTGAGCTCAAATGCTCAGTAAGGGTATACAAAAGAAATAAAAAGCATATCATATCTTTTTGAAAATCATAACCTGCAAAAGAGATCATAATATCTTAACATGGAACAAATCATAGAAGTGAAAATGAGATCACCATAATCATATCATGAAACTTGAAACTTTGTGGCATGCACACATAATCATGGAAAATCATTTCTTGTTAGTCATGACTCATTTCCAAGACTATCTTAGTGGACAAAGTCCCTTTCTGAACCGAGTTCACTCCTCGTTTCAGTCCTGTTTCACTGAACCGAAATAACCTTCCGTTCCAGCCATGTCTATCTCATGAGATATAAAACTTTACCCAATGCATTGGAGGGAGATATAGGTCCCACCCATCTTATAATGAATCCTTTCTTATGTGTGCCACATAATCATAAAACATACATCATCGCATAACACATGTAACAAAAATGGGATTCTTGAAACATCATGACATCATAAATCAATTCATATAAGATAAAGGAATTCATAAACATAATTCCCTCACAACATAGTCAAATCAATGTAAAAATATGGATAGAAACAGAACCCTTTATTATCTTAGATGGAAAATAATTTTGATAAAACACTTGAATTGAATTCTTGAGGAAAATATCCTTTCTTCTTCAAAATCAATTTCTTTTCACAAAACATCATGCAATTTTAAAAGAAAGAGATTTTATTGAAAATAGTCATGAAATCTTTTAGAGGAAGCTTCATGAAAATAAGGCTTTATAAAACAGTAGAAATCCGTTCGTGCCGTATAAGTTAAAAAAAACATTCTTCATACTTTTGTCGGAAAAGTCAAAAAGTACCTCGTACGACAAAAGATTCCTTTCATACATATTACTAAAAACTCACCGAAGGGTAAAAATGGATTTGAACAATTTTAGGTGGATGGAAATAATACTACATATTGAGTAAACATGGATGTGGATGATAAAATACACCCCAGTAAATACTTACGAATAAACAATCTCGGATAAAAATGAGATTGTGATATTTCCCTTACCTTAGGTCCAATTTGCTTCGTATGTGTCCGAACTTCCTGTATAATGATTTAAATAATGTCATTGACTTATTACAGAATCATATTCATTGTTATGATATCATATATGGTTCACTTATGACATTATATTACCCGTTCTTTTGTAAATTCCATGTTAAAGAAGCGTTTTGGGTAAAATCGTTTCATTTATCGTAGGTGTTTTGACTTGTTGTTCTTGACATAATTATTACTTATATCATGATTTAATTACTTCCAGAATATAAAATATGATTTATATATCATATATATTCAGTATATATATATATATAATAGATAGATAAATAAAATGAAAAACACCGTTCATGGAGACGGTAGTCCGTACGTACGCATGAACGCTGTTTTTCTTTCCTTATTGTCTTGAAATGGAAGTAAGTAGATGACATACATATGTATATATATACATAAATCCAGTAGCTTTATAATGTCATATATTTCATTATTATACATTATAATCATTCTTAAATGGTTAACATGGAGAATGAATCTCATCGCGTCGTGGAGACGGTAGTCCGTACGTACGCACGAGCGATGATATCATTTCTATAAATATCGAATTGAATTGGAGTGGATTATACAATATATCAGAATCAATATGATGTTGTAATAACTATGTATAGTTATTCTTTACACCATTATACCCATCCATGTAAGGTGGTGGTGGAAAATAGATTACACCACGGCGTGGAGACGGTATTCCGTACGTACGCACGCGTGGTGATTTCTTTTTCCGTAGGATGGATAGATGGTGAAATAGGGTTGTTTCATACTTATAATAACATATCAGTATATGAGTGATACTGATGTTATTACTTCATTATGAAACAACCTAATAAGAAGAAGTGGAAGAAGAAATAAAGATGAAAGAATTGGTAACAGTAATTACCTCTTCTTTGAAGTGCCTCTTTGAGACCTCCTCTTAGGGCACTAGAATTGGTCTTTGAGGAAGACCAGAACCTCTAGGATGTTGCTAGGGAAGTGGAGAAGAGATTTTGGCAGGGGTTGGCCGAGCTTGAGTGCTCAAATTGGTGTGGGGAGGAGGGGGAGGAGGTGTCCTTTTATAGGGGAGGAGAGGGGCACCTTAGGAATATCTCAAAATATTATTTTATATTAAAGTCAAAATCGGTTTATAATGGTTACAAAGGGTCTTATTTCGAAGCTAAAGTGGGGATGGGTCGAAATCCTATCAACCAATAGAATTTAGACAAGTTTAGGATATTATTTTAACCTTATCAATTAGATTTAACTCTAAGTTAAATAATTTAACTTTTACCATGTCTTTTTTGTTTTCTTTCACTATATGGTTAATACACTTACTATAACATGCCAAACGAACCCCAAATTGTTTATTATTAATATATATATCCTTATATAAGTCATTTGGCCGAACCTTAGATTTTTAGGAATACAATAACAATTAATAATATAATATTTGATTTAAAAACTATTTTGTGTCAATTTTGACACTATTTGATATATGATTTTTGTGAAAGTCATAACAGAATTAAATGTTCGAACCAAGTTGATTAAATCAACATTAATATATCATAGTAACCTATAAATTTAGTGGAATTCATAAAAAATCTCAAATTACATTTATTTTGGTGTTTATAACATCAATTATGTTAATATTTCATTAATAAGATAATTACTGCATCATCGTTGTGTCATAAATAAATTAAATTATTTTATGTCTAAAAATTACAAATAAAATACCATCATGTAGGAAATCTTTTTAGATTTATAATGAATATTTAAAATCGAATTTATCTTATGTATAACCCCGTATTAAAAATGATTTACTTATTAAACTTTGATTTTAACTATTTTAACCTTTCTTTAAATAAATTAATAATAAATGTCCTAATCTAATCCAAGTGGGCCTAAATGGTCATATTTTATTCCTAAGTTTGTTTTTGGTCGAATTACACTTGTCCAATAGAATTAGGACATGTGTTAGGGTAATATTAATATCATATTTACCCTTAGTTACCCTATTTACTATTAACCGCGGTAAAAAAAGTAAAAAGTTACTATTCACCAAAAAATTATTTTCATCTCATTGAACCACATTTTAGTCCTTGATATTAACCGTGTCTCTCGGATTTTCGAAATTCCATTCACAGAAGAGTCAAAATTAAGTTTTATGAAAAATTCAGTTTTTTTAACCACCACTTAGTAGTTTCACTATTCATCAAAAATTGATGTTTTTCAGAACAATGCCAAAATTTCATCCTAAGCTATATTTCATATTCCGAATTCAAAAATGAAATCTATTTTACCAAATTCATAACATAGAAGTTGCAATAATTAATTTTATAATTAAATCCCACTGTTAAAATAAATAGCGTGTTTTTAGGAAACAATATATATCAAAAGATTGACACTTAATTATGTCTGGTTTAAATGTGAAATTACATTCAATGACAAACATTGTATTAAATTGTAAAAATATATTCTAAATATACTTTAAAACCACTCAAATTAATAATTTATCACTATTAATTATTTCGATTAAAAAAGTTGTTTTGAATTATAATTTAGTAATTTTCACTATTCATCAGAATATGAAAGTTATCCGAAAAGTACCAAAATTTCACCATAGGCTAAATTCGATACTCCGAATCCAAGAATGAAGTTCATTTTGAAAAATAAGATTTACAGAATTTTAAAAAGTGGTTATTACTATTCATAACGGCTAGTTTTAATAATATTTTAATAGCACATCGTTGTTTAGTGAAACTCGGTATTGCGTATTACACACGCTATCGAGGAAGGTCGCGATTGCATGTAATGCAAGGCAAGACAAGGATGACTGTTGTGCAAGCTCCTTTTGGTGTAGCGTACAACACAAGACATTAATAAAATTAAAAAGAATATTTTTTTTATAAAATCTTGGGCTGTTACAGAGTCCCTGTGGCATCACCAGTTGTGACTGGGTTTTCCCCCTGACCTATGATGTCGCCTTTTAATTTTATTATTATTATTATAATTTTTTTATTTTAACCTACAAAAAAATAAAAAAATAAAATGAAATGATGATACATTGTCTTCTTTTTAAATTTATGGGTAATGTATTACTCAAATAGCACACCACGTGACACAGATGAATATGGCGCTCCCCTTTCATACCCATTCATACTCATAATAGAAGAAAAGTTCAATAATATATTTTATTTTTATTATTTTTAATATCAAAAGTATTCATTAATCTTATTTAAAATATAAAGTTGACTAAAGAAACAAAATGATTGGAAACTTGAAAACCATGGGTTGCCTCCCATGCATCGCTTTGTTTAATGTCGTTAGCTCAACTTAGAACCTTAATTATATAAGTATTTTCCTCAACTATGTTTTGTTCACACAAGTTTTTATCAACTTCATTTTTTTGGAATGGTTCATTGAATGGTTTAACTCTATGACCATTAACCTTAACGGTTTGACCATTGGTGGGATCTTGATTTTCTACAGCCCCATGGACATACACCTTATGCACTATGTATGGACATGACCATCAAGACCTCAACTTTCCTGGGTGTAAATGAAGTTTAGATCTATAAAAAGAATAGGTTTACCTAGTCAAATGTTTTTGTCTTTGAGATTTTGATATTGGTAGGCTTGTACTTTAGCTTTACGGATCCTTGAATTTTCATAAGACTCCATTAAAAGTTCCTCAAGTTCATTGAGATCTAATTTCATTTTTGTTTGGGCCAATGAGAGGTCATAATTCATTTTCTAAATTGCCCAAAAAGCCTTATGTTCAATCTCCACTGGAAAATGGAATGCTTTACAATAAACCAACCTATATGGGGACATTCCAAAAATGGTTTTATATGCATTTTGATAGTCTCAAAGAGCATCTAAGTGTTTTCTCGACTAATATTTTTTAGATGGATTAACTATAATGCCTCGAACCCAGTTACCGAGAGTCGATGCATTATTTCAATACATTGGCATGATTACAAGGAATCAAGTCCTGAAGGACCAATCAGTTTAGCATTATTGGAAAATAGATTACATACAAGGATGTTACATTACACTTTCTAACATAAATTATAGAATAGATAGTTCTTTGAGAACACCATTTTTCCCTTATCTTAGCCTTTTGTCTCAATCATAAAACACTTCTTGGGATCTTGGGAAAATAAAATATAAGGGGTGAGCATAGATGGTCGGTAAGGGTAAATACTTTAGAGGAAGCTATAAACTTTTAAGGCAATATGTGTAATAAAAACAACAACCTTTTAAACATAAACTTCAACATAATATAGCAAAAATAAGTCAAAAATTACAATATTAACATTCAAATGGATATTCTACTAGTCGAATAATCACATATAATAACTAATTTCATAATGAGGTAATTTATAGTATCAGACATTAATTTATGTGTCAATGCCTCGTACTAGGACCTATGGGGTAATTGTAATCAAACCCCAACACGGAGAGCCTCTGTAACCAGACTCCAACCTAGAGAGCCTCTATAACCAGACTCCAACCCAGAGAGCCTCTGTAATCAAATTCCAACCCGGAGAGCCTCTGTAACTGGACTCCAACCTGGAGGGTCTGCCGTAACCGGACCCTAACCCGGAGGGCTTACTTTTATCGGTCCCCAACCAGCAACATACTAGTCCAACACATTCATCTTATGAATAGGTTTAAATATAACACAAACATTTGTATTAAAACTAGCATACGAAATGTCAATACTTTAACCATAAACAATGAATGGAATGAAAATAACACATCCACAGTAAAACATATCAAAAAACCATAAATAAAATATGGTATATTTGTATCATAATAAATCAACTTCAAACAAGTGTAAAATATATCAAAGGATGTTGACATAGAGGAAATCAAAATTATTTGAGAGAAATATCTCTTTCTATTTTGAAATCATTTAAGAGTCACATAATTATAAAGAAAACATTTAATTTGAAAATATTCTTATAAGATTGTAAGGGAAGCTTTAAGGATGTTATAATGGCAGAAAATAGCCGCACCCACTGTATAAGTTATAAAAGACATTCTTACCATAATTTTGTCAAAAAGGTTGTAAAGTACCTTGTTTGAAAAATGATGGAAAGGTTCCTTTCAAAAACATATAAGGTCAAATTAGAGTATAAATGACTTTAAACCATTTTCTAGTAAATATAAAAAATGTTTTGGAATACATTTTGAAGAAACATGGATGTGGATGATAAAGTGGTCCCAGTAGATAATTACGTATAAACAACCTTGGATGATGAAGAGATTGTAAAATTAACCCTTACCTTGTACTTTTCCTTTGGAAGAGTGTACATTTAACCTTCTGTATAATGAAAATATTATGTTATTAAATTATACTAGAACCATATTCATATTTATTATATCATACATGATTGTTTATGACTTTATACTACCCATTTAATAAATATTTCCTTGTTAAATTAACATTTCAGGTAATAATAAATTTCTTGTTATTCTTAATAGTATCATTTAGATCATGATTTAAATACTTCTAGCATATAAAAATGATTTATATATCATATATATTTATAATATAAATACGTATAATAGATAGATATATGAAATGGAAAACACCGTTTATAGAGAGGGTAGGCCGTACGTATGCATAAACGCTGTTTCTGTATTCATATCGTATTGAATGGAAGTAAGTGAATGAGATGAATGTATATATATATATATATATTCAGTATAATTATTATGTCATATATTACATACTTATTAATAATATATATTTTTATAATCATCGTTGAATGGTGAATTTGGAAATGAATCTCATCGCGTCGTGGAGACAGTAATCCATTCGTATGCACGAGTAAAAATATCATTATATTGATGATGCAATTGTATGAAATTGGATTGTATATCATATATATAGAATCATTAAAATGTTATACTTATTATTTACATCAATTATACTAATTATTATACCCATACAAATAGTGAATTGTTGAATGACAAACTACACCACGACGTGGAGACGGTAAGCCGTACGTACGCACGTATGGTGACTTTTTCATTTAAAGGATGGAGAGAATAAATAATATGGTTGTACCATATTTATAATAACATCAAAGTATATATAAGGTACTGGAGTTATTAATTTAGTATGGAAACAACAAAGAAATAAGAAGTGGAAGATGAAAAGAACTTGAAAGAGGGTGGTGAAATTATTACCTCTTCTTCGGGTGTTTTCTTTTGAGTTGATCAAAAGGGATCCTTATGTTGGTGTTATGACCAAAGTAATGCCTCTAGGTTGAATTGAAAGAAATTGGGAGGATATTTTCATAGGTTTTGTTTGATCCAAATGGACTTGGAGGTGTGAATTTGATAGAAGGGGAAGTGCCCTTTTATAAGAGGGGGGAGGGGCACCTTATGAAAAACTTACAATATTATTTTATTATAAAATCATTTTAGGTTTATAATGGATAAAAATTGATTTATTTTAAATATAATGAGTGTATGGGTCTAAATATTCTCAACCAATAGGTTTTATACAAGTTTAGGTTACCATTTTAACCTTATCTTTTATATTTAACTCTTAGATAAATAGTTTAACTTTTATTGCGTCTACTTGTATTCATACACTATATGGTTAATAAACATAATCTAAACTTCCAAAATAACCTCAAGTGGTATAGTAATGAAATATATAATATTATTTAATCCCTTTGTACTAACATTATATTTTTAGTAATATTATATCAACCAATAATATAGTATTAGTTTTAAAAATTAATTTATGTCAATTTTGACACTATTTAATATTTTTTTCTGAAAGTCATAAAAACCTCATCACTTAGAAAAAAATTATTTAATCAACCCTAACATGTCATATTAACCTATAAAATTAGTTTAATTCATCAAAGCTCTCAAATTAAATTTAATTAGATATTTATAATATAAATTGTTTTTAATATCTTATTAAGAAGGTAATTACTGCATCATCATTGTATCATAAATAACATTAATTATATAACGTATAAAAATTATAAATATAATTCCATTATGTTTGAAATATTTTTATATTTATAATTAATATTTATTTTCGAATTTATCTTATGTATAACCCTATATTAAAAATGTTTTAGTTATGAAAACATGAATTTAACACTTTTAACTCTTCTTTAAATTAAAAAATAATAAATGTCCTAGTCTAATCCATGTGGACCTAAAGGATCACAATTTGTTTCTAAGTTTTTTTTGGTCGAATTATACTTATCCAATAGAATTAGTACATGTGTTAGCGTAATTATAATATCATTTGTACCCTTAATTACCCTATTTACTTTTAACCGTGGTAAATAAAAGTCAAAAGTTACTGTTCACCAAAAAGTATTTTTATCTTATTGAACCAAATTTTACTTACTGAGGTTAACTGTGTCTCTATTATTTTTGAAATTCAACTCACAGAAGCAGTAAAAATAAGTTTTATGAAAATTTTCAAATGCTCTTAAAAGGTGGGTTAAAGACGGTAAAAAGTACAATAAAATTTTATATATCTAAACATATTATAAAATGACTCCAATGAATTTAATTTAACATGTATAGGTATTATATATCTATTTTAACCTAAAATAAATTTAAATAAAATAATTAATTATTTCAATAAAAATTAGGTTTTAAACAATAACGCAGTGTTTTCAGTATTCATCAAAAATTGAATATTTTCAGAAAAATACACAAAATTCACCTTAAGCTAATTTTGATATTCTGAATTCAAAAATTAATTCTATTTTACCAATTTCAACACATAAAATTTTCATTAATTAATTTAAAATTAATTCCTGTTGTTAAAACCAAAAAGCGCATTTTTAGGAAATAATAACTATCAAAAGATTGACACTTCATTATGTCCAATTTCAAAGTGAAATTACTTCCAATGACCAACATTGGATTTAATGGTAAAAATATAATCTAATTATACTTCCAAACCACTAAAATTTATAATTGAAAAATATAAATTATTTTGATTAAAAAAGATGTTTTCAGTTAAAATATAGTATTTCCACTATTCACTCAAATATGAATGTTATCAGAAAAACACCAAAAATTTATTGAAACTAAATTTTTATGTCCCAATTCTAAAGAAGAAGTTCATTTTTTCAAATTCAATTTAAAAGGTTTCAAATATTGTATTTAAATAGGGTTCTCCATTAAAAGGTTGTAAAATTGCATTTTAAAAAAAACTTCTTTTGTCTGAAAAAAATGAATTTTTTCATAAATTATGTCTAAGAAACTCATAATATGGATTCTAAAATTATAAGGATTATATAAAGTTCAAAATTCAGTTAATATTATTCATAACCGCTTTTGGACGGCTAGTTTGGTTAGTCATGGTGCGCTTGAACTTAGTGTTGCGTGTAGTGTATGTTATTGAATTACTTTGAAGAAATAACATACTATGAACTCTTGCTGTGTTACATTTACCCCTCCTTTAATAAATTTAGTCCTCACAATTTGAAATTGTTCTTCAAAAATAAAAGGATGAAAATAGAAAATACCTTTGTGGAAAACCCACATTGGAAATTGGGTTAATAAAATTTAGTCTTAATAAGAGGGAAAGAGAAACGAAAGGGTCACCACCAAATTATGATCTCTATTTAGAGAAAATTGTTCGAAATTAGAGACACATAATTGGAGGAAAATTTAAATATTTAGAGGGAGTTATTGAGGTCATCAATCACAAGCAAGTGTAAAATTGATGGCCTCAAATCCATCAATCTATGATGATTTAAAATACCATCAATTTAACAAAACATAAGGTTTTACGATAACACATTTTTTGTTTTAAGTTCCCTTCCCTACACATTAAGAATTAATTTATCCATAGAATAAGAAGAAGAAATATATACTTGACAAGTAGAGTTTCATCCTTAAACTAAGTCCAACCACAAACTCATATTTCAATTCAAAACATTTCAAAAATATTCTATTTATCCTAATCGTATAGGGTTCCAAAAATAATGAATTTACAGTTCACCTATCAGAAATTTTAAAAAAAGAAAATACATTATAAAATCCAGGACATCATGTAGACCAGTGGTAGGTGATGCACCCTTGTTTCCCTTCGGTTGTGGGTTCAAGTCTCGCGGCCTTTCTGGACGCGACGAGTTGTCCCCCGACCTGCAGGTTATCCTTTTTGTAATAATTCAAAAATAATTTTCAGAAATGCTTTGACCATAATGATAGTATCTATAATTAAACTTAATCCATTCCAACCTTTAGTCTTATCCAAAATACTTCTGTCCAAAATCATAGTCCAAAATTTATAAGGTAAAGAAAATGAAGATAATTTTTTCCACCTAAAAACATGTGAACACCTTCATCATTTATACTTTTAAAACACAGTAATGCCCTAAATTACCAAAAAACCTTATTGATTACATTCATTCTCTCTTATTCCTTATAGAATACTATATACATTCTATAAATACCTGCACTTATTTCATACATAATCTTGAATTTATTCAAGAAAACACTTATTTTTACATTGAGGATCTTTTCAAATTTAGAGATTTAGAGAATTAAGACAAAACATTCATAACATTACACATTATTACATAGTGGATACCATAAAATCAGTTTCCATTTTCCTCAGAATATAAAACATTAAAACTTAAAACAATACTCCTTGAAAATTATTCAACATTTAACATGTCTTCCTTCCTTGTATTACTCATCCATTAACATGTGAAAAATCATTTAAAAACTTGGGATGAGCACAAAATCTCAGTAAGGTATGAAAAAGAAGGAAAAATCACATTTGTCCATGAATACACATGACGTATGAAAACATTTTCAAAAGACATGCTTTCCACCCATAAATACTTAATTTGTATAAAAAGAGATTTACAAAAGATCCACACAAACATAAATATAATCATAGAGGTATCTTGGGCATTAATTACATAATCTTGTAACCATCTTGGCTACCTTAAAATTTGTAACCCTCACGGCTACCTTACTTTGTGTAACCATCATAGTTACACTTGGAGTAACCATACGACCGACCTCCAACTTACTCATACCCAATGCATTGGAGGGAAATATAGGTCCCACCCTTCATCATAAACAATTCCCAATAACCAAAACATAATCATACAACATAAACAATAGCATAAAAACATTGCTTTTGAATCTTATAAAACAGAATTTTAAAAGAGGATTTTAGAAGGAAAGTCCCTTAAAAACACCATATAATTGAAGTGAGACTTAATAGAGTGGATGGAATATGTATATACTCTATAAATACACATAATGAAACATAATATAAATAGAACTCATCACACAAAAAATTTAAATAGCACATAAATTATAAAGTAGAAGGTTAACCCAAAAAATGGAAATCGGGTTAAGAATTCCCTTACCTTGGGCTTGTCTTACATAAAAATTGTTTAAAACTCCTGTATAATGGTTAAAAAAGTGTTATTAGTATTTTACATTAACATGTTCATGTTTATAACATCTTATATGGTCATTTCATAACCTCATTTCACCCCTTAATTGTTAGTATTTTGTTCCTTGCATTATTTTGGGTGAGTTATTTTGTGATTTTCACAATCGGTTCATGATGAATCGTTCTTGTTGATTGGAAGGGAAACTCCAGAATTGGAATGGATTAGTATTTAAATATTTCCAGTACCATAAATTACACCATTTATCACTTTTATTTCTTTATATGAGGATGATTCATGAGATAAAACATTAATGATGTTCGTTTAGACCATTTAAGTGGTTTTTTGATAATAACAATGTCATTTTGTCTTTTAAATTAGAACCATGAGTACAAAAGAATTCCAGAACCTTATATGAGTCATAAAACATATATTATAACGTGATTCAACCATATAAATGGTTTCATGACCAGACTTGAAAGAAATAATGGAAATTGAAAATACATCGTCCACGATGTCGGTAATTCGTGTACAGTGGGAAGTTCCTTCAATTCAAGATTATGTTGGTTCTGAATTTTAGAATAATATTGGGAAATTGGGTCAAGATCAATTTTGTTTAATATTTTTTTAGATAGAATTGATTCCCCACATGTAGAAGTTTCAACTACTAGATTGGCTTGATCAGATTTAGGGAAGGAAGTTGGAGTGGTCTCCATAAAAGTGGTTTCCTAAAAGGTTTCACTGATTGTTGGACCTAAGACTTCATCATAAGAGAAATTTGAAAATGATTCAAGCCAAGGAGATAAACTTACTTCATGTGATCAAAGTAAGTCCAACTCATCCTAACTTAAACATCCATCAATTATTACTTGATGTTATATGGAATCATTATTAACCCTTCCTATTATTTTTACTTAATGAATGTCCTTATAATCCTTTATTTGTGAGATTTCATTATAGATGTTCAAGTATAGACTCTTGTTTCCAAAGGTTATGGTCATGTTCCCATTTTGAACTCAGATAACAGAGTTTATTGTTGAAAGGAAATGACGAATAAGGATGATTGGGGTTTGTTCCTTATTTCCTAAGTTTGGATGGTTATCAAGGACAATGATGTCAGCAGGTTAGATGAAGTTTTCAACCTATACCAGAGCATCCTTTAAAATCCCCTTTGGAACCCTAATGCTACGATCAGAAAGTTTAAGTGTGATAGATGTGGGTTGGAGATCTTCTATGCCTAACTAGCAGTGCACAACATATTTGATGATATTGACACTAGAAACTAGGTCACACAAGGCCTTGACAACATTGCTCTCTCCTAGTTCAACATTGATGTAAGGGAAACCCATGTCTTTCAACTTAAGAGGAATGTTCCCTTGAATGGTGGTACTCACATTAGAATCCATAAGGACTTGGTTTTTATGTGATTTTTTTAAAAGTGCACATGTCTTTAAGGTACATTGAGTAGGCTTGTATGGTTTGGATTGCATCAAGAAGGGGAATGTTCAACTTGAATTTTGAGAAGATTTCCCCCATTGTTTCACTCAATTCAGTCTTGGTTTTCCCCCTCATGAATTTAGGAAATGGTGCAAGTTGTGGGGTTGTTTTTGATGATTTGTTTCTTTCACATTGTTATCAGTTTGCTCAGTTTGATCTTGTGGTTCATTTGAATTTTCATTAGAGTTTGAAGCTTCACATTTTTTTGACTTATTTGTTCAGGTTTCTCAATTGATTTCTCCCTTCATAAAACTATCACAACCTTTAATTTTTCATGAGTTGTTTGAGTACAACTTGACTCCCCCATTAAATTTGAGGATAGTACCGCCTGAGTTTTCATGGGTGCCTTTCATGTTTTGATGGTTTTAAGTTATTGTTTAAGGGAGGAGACTTCTGAGTTCATCATTTTTATTTTTTTGCACAGTTGTTCTAGTAGGCTTTGTGGAATAGTTTGGGTTGGTGCTTGAAAAGATTGGTTTATCCCAGGGTATATTTTTTGAGGTGGGATGGTTTCTTGAAAATGGACTAGTGGTTGTTGGTATTGGATAGGTTGGTTTTGGAACTGGTTATGGGTTTGGTAGTTCTGATGGGGGTAAGTATTGTTTCCCTGTGGTTGGCTAGGTTGTTGGTTATTTTTCCAGGGGAAGCCTGGGTGGTCATTATACCTTGGGTTGAAGTTGTTTTGGTATTGATGATTTTGATTGTTCAAAGAATTTACATTCACTGGGGGTCCTACTAAAAGAACATCCTTGATGGATGGAATGGTTGGGCAGTTGTCTGTCTTATGGTCATGTTTGTCACAAATTGCGCAAAGAGGGTCTACATTTTGGATTTCATGGACTTTCCTAAGGTCTATCTCTTCAACCTTCCTAGGGAGTGCTATGAGTTTATCCCTATGACTATCATCTTCTCTAACTGTATGAATTCCAGTAGTTCTTTGTGGATTTTTAGAATAAGGTGTAGTTCTCCTTATTTGGTTTTGTTCAGAAAGGCTTTCCAGATACTCATAAGCATCATTTGGGGAATTGTTTTTAAAAGATCCATTATACATCATTCAATGAATTATTTGTTCCCCGAACCCAACCCTTTATAGAAAATTAAATCTTGTTCTGCGATTGAAAATCCATGGTGAGATACTACGTTTTTTGTGTATTTGAACCTTTCCCATGTTTCATAAAATGACTCTCCCTATTTTTCAAAAACGTTTTTGAAGCTCTTTTTAATAGAAATTGTTTTGTGGTGGAGAAAGTATTTTTTCTATAATTCTCTTTGTAATTGGTACCAAGAGTTGATGGATGATGGTATCAAAGTTTTTAGCCAATTTTTAGCTTGATCCTTTAATGAAAAAGGAAATAGCCTCATCTTAGCTGATTCTAGTTGATGTGGGAGACACATGGTTTCTACAATGTCATTGAACTTCTTGATGTGAAGGTAGAGCATCTCGGACTCCATTCCATGGAATGTGGGAAGGTGTTTTAGGAAATGGGGTTTAAAGTTGTAGTTGGAATCTCTTAGGTAATTGTGTCTAATGAATGAGGGGGAATTGGTCCAGGAATGTGTGAGGTAGTTATTCATGGCTTGATCAACTGCATTCCCCAAGTTTTGTGCTTCCTCATTTGGATTTCAATTTAGGTTCCCACCCGGTTTTATGAGTTTGTTTCTTTGAAAACATTCCATTGAAATGGGCTCAATTTTTGACTCAGGGGTTTTAGGAAGAGTAGGATCTAATTTAAAGAGTTCCCTTGGTGTACTTGACTCTCCAACCCTAGGACTATCCACCCCAACTAGATGGTTTGATTGGTCACGAGTGTAGGAAGACATGCGCCAAAAGAAAAAAATGAGAAAGGAAAAAGATAAGATAATTTGGATGAGAATAGAAGAAATGGGGGAGAATAGAATGGGTGTTTAGATAACTTACTTGGGTCCCTGGAAACGACACCAAAATTTGATTCATGCTCAAATTTACCCAAGAGATGAAGGTATAATGGTCCTTGTAGTCTATCTTGGGTTGTCGAATCCACAGAGACCTAAGAAGTTACCTACGATACACAACCTATGAGATATATTTTTGGCTATGAAGTTTCCAAATTTGGGTTGATTTTATAAGGGTTTAGAGGATCACTAATAGATTTTAGTTAATTCAAATTAAGATAATGAGTTGATCCTAGGTTATTGCTCGGGGTGGATTGGATGAATTCATTTTTTAATGATTTCCATTTCATTAACTCGAGAAGGATTCATTCAATGAATTCAAAAAAAACTCATCACCTACTGGTTATAAACCTTCACAAACACATGATAATCCCCTATACACTTGTATGGTCATTTTCATTTTCACTCCAAGGTAAAAGATGTTATTAGCACATAAAAGTGGGATAATTAAATTCAATATGGAAGAGGAAGAGAGAAAATAATTGAATAAAAGAAACTCAAATAAAAGAAATTAATAAACATTTAGAGAGTGAGAAATAACATTCAATACAACCCCTTGATACTCCATTAGATCAACCCATAAAAGAGTTATCCCTCTATTGAAGACATGTCCACAAAGGAAGCGGGAAGTAGACTTATGAGGGTGGAATTGAAGAAGTAAAAACAACAAGAAAAATTGATCACACACCGCTGTGTGATAAATCTAACAAATTATGGTGTGAATAAATTAAAAATTTTAGGTAACAGTATCTACGTGATATGTTGAAGAATTGAATAAGAGTAAAGGAAGAAATTTTATTAATAAACTAAGGATAATTGAACAACTTACATGAGAAAGAAATGTGATTACAAACACAAAGCGGCAGCATAACACTACAATGAAACCAAGCACCAAAGATCCTTAAATACTTCAACACCACTACCTTAAATATTCCTTTTGGGAGACTTGGATCGAGACTCCAACAGAACAAAGCATCCCACTTGATTATGGTAGGCCTAGGGTGGTGGAAAGTAAGGGAGAGTGGACTTCTTTATCCTTGACTCTAAGTGCCAGCTAGCTTGCATCCACCGAACAGACCTGACTATATGTCCTTCTAGATGGATGTATTAGAGTGGTCCATAGATGAAAAAAGTGGATCTACGGATGTCTACTCTCTCTCTATAAATGCTCACCCCAAATGAATTTGTGGTTTCTGAGATATGATTAAATTGGTGGGATGTTTTTCTAGGCCGCAGAATCTGGCCCCGAATTTTATATCTAACTTGGGCCGCCTGAATAACCACAATAGAGGCAGAATTAGCACTATATTCTATAGAATTATATGTTTTTATATATGTCTTATATAATTACAAGAAATTTGTGCTTCATTGGGCTGGTATTTTGGTCCCCACATTCTCATCAGTGGGCTGGTGTCCAATCTGCCTTCTCCAGAATTGTTTGCATGAAATCTCATTTTGGTGATCTTCCAATGTAAATCTTCAAAAACTCCACCAGTATGAGTTGTTACCCATATAATTAGAAACCGGAAAATAAAATCTAAAAATAAAATCAAGATCATTGGGTACTTTAAATGATGTTAAAAAATGTACCATATAATAGTGCATTTTTAGAAAGAATTACAAACATAATGTGAAATGATGTTCAAAGTGGAAAATGCACTAAAATGGAATTTATGAATAATAAAGCACAATAATATTATATATATTAACAATGAATATTATCCTCATTAAGTGGATACTCATGTCAATTCTCTCCTCATTAATAAATAAGGCATGTGTTCCCATGGTTTCTTTTATGTAAAACCCCTTTTACCACTCACCTGTGTGTGAGTAATGGTATACGTAATGGATGGAGCTCACAAGCTAGTGAGGTGGCTCATGTTAGAAGCCGAGGTGAAACCAATCCAATCAGATATAAATGTGGATAGGTGAAAATATGTAAACATGAACCTAATTGGTTCAAGGTGTTTCTCCCCTAGGTCAGTGGTTAGTTTTTCAACCACTAGGTAAACTAACCATTAAAACAAGCTCATGATCATACCCTTTATTTTATTTATGTTAGTTATATGGTTATTAATTATTGATTTTTTATCACGATCACATATTTAATGAATTAACTAGCATACAATATTGAACAAAAATAAAATGGGTTATGTGTAAATTTTATCTAATACAATGTTCACCACTTAAGCTTATCCCAGTTAATATTAACAAGCATGTGAAAAGATAATAAAAGGAAATTTACACATAAAGGATATAATCCCTCAATAAAATATTCAGCTGGTATAGCCTTCCATTACTTTGGTTAGAATCAAACCATAGTTTAAAGTAATATACCAACCAAGGTTGGGGGGGATTTCAATTATCGGGGAATTCTAATTTGAGGTTTTGGGTTGACTTGAATTAATTTACATCAAGGGTTGACTGCCAAAGCATGACCTAATGTAAGTTAGTGTAAAGTGTTTAGGAAATCCAAAATTAAGGATTTTTGGATTGGGGAGTCCACTCAATGGATCAAAGAGATATGAGTTAATACTGTTGGCATTTAAAATTCCCACCTAAAACCATTCAAATTTCTTGACCATCCAAACTTGGGGTAATGCAATGAGAAATACAGATCCTTGCTTCCAGAATTTCCAAGAAATAGTATATTCCAATGCCAATGGTGAGGGATGTGGGGTTCTGATAAAATAGTTGGAGACTAATGCATATTTATTTATTTATTTGTCTTAATTCTATCAAATAAAGTCTTAAAAATTTGTTCATCTTATATGTAAAAATGACATTAAAAATGACATCAAACATATTCTTGAGATCCATAATCAAGAAGAAAAACCTTCTCACTGACACTAATTTCCAGGAGTGGAAAATGCACCTTCTGGTCATCCTTCACCATGAAAAGAAATTGAATGTCCTGGAAGAACCTTTACCAGTTGTGGCTGGAAATGAGATGAGTGATGAGGAGATCCCTGTGTGTGGGAAACATCAAAATGGTTCTATGAATGTTTAGTTCCTCATTATATCATCTATGAACAATGATTTATTGAAGTAACATGAGTAAATGGATGCTTATATCATGATGTCTCACTTTCAGGATCTCTAAAAAGAGACGGAGAGATAAGAGAGCTATGATATCTCAAAACTCTTTGTTCACCCCTAAGATTGGAGATTATATTCTAGGTGGGCCACATGTAGTCAGGATTATTGGATACATTGAGCATCTGGAAATATTAGGGATTAAATTCTCTGATGATTTGTGTATAGATCTCATAATATCATCATTGCCCAAGACCTTCTATAGTTTTATTCTGAATTACAATATGAACACTAATGAGAAGAGTCTTTCAGATCTTATTAAATTAATTCACAAAGTGGATAATGACACGGGGCATGAAATACCCACAATCTTTATGGTGAATAGGAAGAGGAAGGAGAAGGAAAACAGGCCTAACACTTATAAACAATATAAATCCCCTGATCACCACCTGACCAAGAAGAATAAGATCCAAAGGCAAGGAAGGAAAAGGAGACAATATACTTTTTATGTGACAAGTCATGCCACTGGAAGAGGAACTCCACCTAGAGGCAAGGGGAAGCTGAAGGTTCATTAGTTATCGAGTTAAATATTTCCATTTCTACACATTAGGTATTAGATACAGCTTGTGGTGCTCACATCTATACTCAAATATAGAAACCAAGTAGATTTTGGAAAATTGACAGAGGAGAGGTGGATCTTCAAGATGCCAATGGTGTGAGGTTGGATACTATTTCCATTGGTGACTACCACCTCACATTCCCAACGAGAATGATTTTGGTTTTTCATGGCTGTTATTATGTACCTTGTGTTACCAAAAACATAATTTCTGTATCAGTTTTGGATACAGATGAGTTTATTTACATGTTTAGAAATAAAAGTACACAACTAGAAATCTAGGTATTTGTGATGGGATCCCATCGCAAATAAGATTTAGCGTCGGGGTCCCGTCGCAAATAATATTTTTTCCGGTGAGAAACTTCACCATCGCAAACAAGTCTCCGATTATATACTTTATATATAAAAACTTTTCTGCTATGGGACCGTCGCAAATAATTTTTTGTGACGGGCTCGTAATCCCGTCGCCAATACATTTTTGAAAATATTTATTTAGACTATTTACGACGGGTCGGTCGCAAATACTATTTGCGACGGGCCCGTAATCCCGTCGCAAATACCTTTTTAAAAAAAAATATTTAGGCTATTTGCGACGGGAACCCGTCGCAACAGATCCCGTCGCAAATAATAAATAAAGTTTTTAAAAAATAAATTTAATAAAATTATTATTATTGAAAAATTAATTTTAATATTATTAAAATAACAAAAAAATAAAAAATATGAAAATACTCAATATTCACAAAAAATATAAAAAAAATCATAAAATATTATTATGATTTTTAAAAAATTAATTTTAATATTAATAAAATAATAAAAATATTAAAAAATATTAAAATTCTAAATATTCACAAAAAAAATATTTAAAAAAATCACAAAATAATAATAATAATAATAATAATATTATTATTATTATTAAAATAAACAAACATTAAAAAATATAGTACTGAAAAAATATATTTAATAAAATTATGATTAATGAAACAATAATATTAATATTATTAAAATAATAAAAAAATAAAAATTATTCAAATTATCAATATTCACAATAAAATCATAAAATATTAAAAATTAAATTATTTAATATTCGCACTGATATAAATGACAGAAACTGTAAGTAGTTAATATTACGTAAAATGTTAAATTCAAATGTTATTGACATAAAAAAAATCACTGGGGAGTCGTCTTCTGGAGGAGGTAGAGGAGCTGAAGGAGATGAAGGAGCTGGTGAAGGAAACTTCATCCCTAAACTATGAGTTAGATGGAGCATGTACTCCATCTTCTCGTGATGCTACTGCTGCCATCGACGCATCTCCTCCTCATGCTGCTGCTGCTACTGCTGCTGCTGCTTCTATTGCTAACACATCTATTCTAGCTTCTTCTACAAACTCTCTATAAGGTCATTCTGAGCTTGGAACAGCTCCTCATACTGTGAGGTAGATGATGATGCCTCTCCACAAACTCCTCTTGATCTGGACACTGACATCGCAACAGTACCATAATAATTACCAGGGGTCACATGAGAGCCAATACCAACTACTCAGCCTTTTTCAAAGCCATACTGAGTCGCCTGCATCCATGTCGCCTCGTCGAAATGGTGGGCATTGGTCTGATCAGTCACCTCATCCTGACACTCAGCCAATGTCTGAGAAGTCGCAGCCTTTGAAAATAAAATTATGAAATTATTATATGCAATTAATTGTCAAACTGAAAAAATAAGAGTAACCACAATCTAACGCTGGCAATCACCTCTAATCTCTATGATGGATGGATCATTATACATCCTCTGATAAACATCGTAATCTGTAATATCGGGATGCTCGACTGACTATATGAATATAAAATAAACGATTTCTTTTTGAAGTTATATAAAATGTTTTAAAAAATACTTACCTGATTCTCTCTATGCGCATTGAATGTACGACTACCAGCTTGATGTGTCACCTCTTCTCTCCCCCGGTTCTGCCACCCCAATGAAGAACTCCTCTCAAATCCACCACCCAATCAGTGTGCACATAATCCATTCCAAACCCGAGATAAAATGTACTCTGGTCGATAGGCTCTACATGACTAATTAAATACTGTCTCTCCTTCTTTCTTAATGTTCGTCTTTCCTATATTGTGAAAAAACTAACACAAACGCTCACACATAGCCAGCTCCCATGCTTCATGGATATCATCATTCATGCTATCATCGATGGGATACCATAAACCCTACAAATAATTTATAATATCAATTTATTAATAAAATAAATTTCAAAATAAATATTATTTATTTACGTACCAGCCAATGATTTTACATGACGAGCTGCACATCAATGGGAATCTGTTCCCATGTGGTCCATGGTTGAGAAAAACAGTTACGCAAGATAGCGCTCCCCTGTCCGACAGCTACATGTGAAAAAATGTGAAAAAAGATTAAATAATCAAACAATTAGTATATATATAAATAAATTAATGAAATCTAACTAAAATATATAGTTTACTATACCTCCGTGTGCATGGATCGAAGCCAAGACGTGGACGTCGCTCAGGGATGTGGTCAAGAATCATTAGTCGCGCAAGGTCACGCCCCCTCCGAGTACCTCCTAAACTACCAGTAGGATGAGGGTCAGATGATCCCAAACCCCCCTCTTCCAAAGGTAGCTCAATCTCCTCTAACTCACGCAATAGATCAGAGTCTATCTGAAACAAAAAATTATTGTTTTTAGCAGATAGTTGAAAATAACTATTATATATATATATTAGTTATGATCATAACCAGCATTTAAATATGCCAATGTTCACCTTTATCATCATCTTCATATCTGACGATGTCAATGTCTTCATATTCCACTTCGACATCATCAATATCCATATGAGTTTCACTTTCACCATCCCTTGTCATTTCAAATTCATTTGTAACATCATTAACCTCTTCGTTACCATCGACCATTAATTTCGGGATGTCATCATCGATATTCATGTTTCTTTGTGAAGAAAGATGGATTTTGAGTAGTCTCTTGAAAAATTTCAATTCCTTTCACTTCAAAAGAAACACATTCAGTTTGAGTAAATTGATTTTCCCGACCTTGTCAAATGTTCTCAGAGCACATTTTTTACAAGGACACTTAATTGTTCCTTCTGAAATATATTCTGGTTTTGATGATTCAAATTCTAAGAAAGATTCAACACCCTCAATATATACATGATTTACACCCGAACCATTTGGATTTCTACATTGATTTATCCAAGCGCGATCATCTAATAATGACTGATGTCGACTTCATTGTTCCAAATGTTTCTAAAAAATATAAAATCATCACTGTTTTTGAATAATTTGAAATTATAAAAACACTATCTGAAAAAAGAAGATAAATAATTACTTCTAATTCTTAATAATTACCATTAATTAAGGGAGACACAATTTTTAGTGGATTGACGACTACTCTTTTGTCTGACGGCTCATTTACTTGCATCTTTCTAACACTGAAATCACAATGAAGAATCTGGTCAGAGGTATGCATATTCATTCTCTTATGCACGGGAATGAATATGCGTATCTCCACCAGATTCTTCATTGTGATTTCAGTGTGAGAAATATGCGAGTAAATGAGCCGTCGGACAAAAGATCCCCCTTTTCTTTGATGAATCGTCTTATTTTAACTATCACCACCTGAAAACATTATAAAAAATATGATCCTACGAATGCATATCCAATATCGTATGCACAAGATTGAATATCCCTATGTAGCAGTACATTTTTCATAATTTTTTGAGTCAGTGAGAGTGGAAAGGAGAAAAGTCATCGAGAAAAAGGAGTGCCGTCAATCCACTAGAAATTATTCCAAGTTCTTAAAATTTATTAAAATTTATTAAAATTTCTTTCTAACTATTCTAAACTGTTCCTAACTAATTATTACTATTTATTACTAATTATTACTAATTATTACTAATTATTCCTATTTATTACTAATTATTCTTATTTATTACTAATTATTCATATTTATTACTAATTATTCATATTTATTACTAACTATTCCTATTTATTACTAACTATTCCTATTTATTACTAACTATTACTATTTATTACTAACTATTACTATTTATTACTAACTAGTTTTGAGTCGGTTAGAGTTGAAAGGAGAAAAGTCATCGAGCAAAAGGAGTGCCGTCAATCCACTGGAAATTGTGCCAAGTTCTTAAAATTTATTAAAATTTATTAAAATTTCTTTTTAACTGTTCATAACTATTCCTAACTAATTATTACTAATTATTACTAATTATTACTATTTATTTCTAATTATTCATTTTTATTACTAATTTTTCTTATTTATTACAAATTATTCATATTTATTACTAATTATTCATATTTATTACTAACTATTATTATTTGTAACTAACTCTTCCTAACTATCACTAATTATTCCTATTTATTCCTATTTGTTCCTATTTATTCCTAACTATTACTAATTATTACTATTTATTCCTAATTATTACAAATCATTACTAATTATTACTAATTAGTACTAATTATTGCTAATAATTGCTAATAATTACTAATTATGGATAATTATTACTAATTATTACAATTTATTACTAATTATTACTAATTATTCCTAATTATTTCTAATTATTCCTAATTATTGCTAATTATTGCTAATTACTACTAATTATTACTATTTATTTCTAATTATTGCTAATTATTGCTAATTATTCCTAATTATACCTAATTATTGATAACTATTGATAATTATTTGTATTTATTAGTAATTATTCATAATTATTAGTAATTATTCCTAATTATTCCTAATTATTTCTAATTATTCATAATTATAGCTAATTATTTTTAATTATTGCTATTTATTACTAATTAGTTCTATTTATTGCTAATTATTGATAATTATTTCTAATTATTTCTAATTATTTCTAATTATTGCTAATTATTGCTAATTATTGCTAATTATTGCTAATTATTGACAATTATTGCGAATTATTGCGAATTATTTCTAATTATTGGTAATTATTCCGAATTATTCCTAATTATTCCTAATTATTGATAATTATTAGTATTTATTCGTAATTATTAGTAATTATTAGTAATTATTAGTATTTATTACTAATTATTCCTAATTATTCATAATTATTGCTAATTATTGCTAATTATTGATATTTATTGATAATTATTGCTAATTATTGCTAATTATTGCTAATTGTTGCTAATTATTGCTAATTATTCCTAATTATTCCTAATTATTGCTAATTATTTCTAATTATTGCTTATTATTCCAATTTATTGCTAATTATTGCTAATTATTGCTAATTATTACTAATTATTGCTAATTATTAGTAATTAATAGTATTTATTACTAATTATTTGTATTTATTACTAATTATTACAATTTATTACAAATTATTACAAATTATTACTAATTATTACTATTTATTACTAATTATTACAATTTAGTACTATTTATTACAATTTACTACTAATTATTACAATTTATTACTATTTATTACAATTTATTACTATTTATTACAATTTATTACAATTTATTCCTAATTATTACTAATTATTACTAATTATTACTAATTATTACTAATTATTACTAATTATTACTAATTATTACTAATTATTACTAATTATTACTAATTATTACTAGTTATTATTATTTATTACTAATTATTACCACTTTTTATAATTTAGTTTTAATTATTACAATTTACTCTTATTTAATACTAATTTACTCCTAATTACTACTAATTATTCCTAATTATTCCTAATTATTACTAATTATTGCTAATTATTGCTAATTATTGCTAATTATTGCTAATTATTGCTAATTATTGCTAATTATTTCTAATTATTGCTAATTATATCTAATTGTTGCTAATTATTCTTAATTATTTCTATTTATTCCATATTATTGCTAATTATTTCTAATTATTCCTAATTATTAGTAATTATTACTAATTATTCCTAAATATTCCTAATTATTTCTAATTATTGCTAATTATTGCTAATTATAAGTATTTATTGCTAATTATTTGTATTTATTAGTAATTATTAGTAATTATTAGTAATTATTACTAATTATTACAATTTACTACTAATTATTACAATTTATTACTATTTATTACTTATTATTACTCATTATTACTATTTATTAATAATTATTAATATTTATTACTAATTATTAGTAATTGTTACTATTTATTACCAATTATTATTAATAACTACAAATTAATTATATACATTACTAATTATCACTAATAATTATTAATTACTACTAATTATTAAAAAATAGTACTAAAAATTTCAATTTATTAGTAGAAATAAATACTAATGACCAAACAATTTAAATTTAATTTAATTACAACTAATCAACAATAATAAAAATTAACATAAAAAATGAAATAAATAATAAATTAAATAAAACATAAATACCTTTAGGACTGATTTTCTATTGATGTAGACGGCTTCACAACTTATTCGTGAAAAAAAATTAACTTAGAAAATTTTTCCCTCTAAAATCAGAGTTTAGAAAGAAACAAGATCTAAGAATTGAGAGGAATGAGAGGAAAAACAGATTAGGGTATATATAGGTTAGATTATTTGCGACGAGATTATTTGCGACGAGATTATTTGCGACGGGATACCAATCGCAAATAGTATCTTTTGCGATGGGTCCCGTCATAAATACCTGCGCCCGCATTAAATACTGTCGGCGGTTAAAAAGTTATTTGCAATGGGTCCCGTCGCAAATAGTCTCTACCGACACACCTTTTTTGACGGGACGACATCCCATTGCAAAAAGCTATTAACCGTCGCCGGGTAATTGCGACGGGGCCTGTCGCAAATACTTTTTAACCGCCGATAGTAATTAATGCGGGCGTAGGTATTTGCGATGGATCCCGCCGCAAATAGTCCTTGCCGGCACAACTTTTGCGACGGGACGACATCCCGTCGCAAAAAACTATTAACCGCGCTGGGTATTTGCGATGGGCCTCGTCGCAAATAACCTTCGCGCGGTTTGGTGCGATAACCACACCAAACTTGTTGCGATGGGAGATAAAATCCCGTCACAAATAAATGGTTATTTGCGATGGGATGTTACCTCGGTCGCAAATAACCTCTTGGACGGATCCATCGCAAAAAGCCCTTTTTCTCGTAGTGGTTGTTTCTTTTATAAGGGTCACATTTAAATAGCGATCTATATGTATTAAATTATGAAATCCAAGTGTTGGAAATTGATATAGATTCATGTTCACATGACTCATATAACACCTAGTTGTGGCAACACCATCTAGGTATGTAAACGGGAAGAATTTGACAAAGCTATGTCAAGATGGTTATTTAGACTCTTCTGAGCTAAAACCACTCGATAGATGTCATGCTTGTTTACAAGGGAAAATGGACAAACTGCGATTTGGTGGATGGGGTGAAAGGGCCATAGAGCTTCTATGATCGGTACACACTGATGTGTGTGGACCATTTTCCGTAGATGCTAGAGGTGGATATTCTTAATTCATAACTTTTACTAATGACTTGAGTAGATATTGCTATATTTACTTGATGAGGTATAGGTCCGAGTCCTTTTAGAAATTCAAGGAATTTAAAAATGAAGTAGAGAATCATCTTGGTAAGAAGATAAATACACTTTGATCAAATCGAGTTGGAGAATATCTTAACCAAGAGTTCATCAACTTTTGTGGGAGTTTGGGATTCTATCTCAACTCAATCCACCTTATACACCACAGTGGAATGGTTTTAGTGAAAGGAGGAACCATACCTTGTTGGAAATGGTTAGGTTGATGATGAGTCATGCAGATATTCCATTATCCTTTTGGGGATATGCATTACAAAATGCCATATACACATTAAACCGAGTACCAACTAATATGTAAAATGGAATTCTGCTTAAGTTATGGAGTGGAAGGAAACCCATTTTGTCGCATACACGTGTATGAGGATTTAAGGCATTTTAAAGGACTTCTCATGCAGCAAAATAGAACCCCAGATCACGAGGTGTATCTTTATAGGGAATCCCAAGGAAAAAATGGATACTACTTATACAAACCCTCATAAAATAAATTAACTGTCTCTAGACAAGTCATCTTTCTTGATAGGGAGAACATCCTCAAAAGGATAGTGGGATCAAGATTCACTTCAATGAATTTGATGCTCAAGATACACATGAGTTCGTATAGGAACAAGTTCCATATATCCCCATGGAATAAGTAGTTCTTGAAACATAAGTACTGAGTAGGAGGTCAAGATATGTAAGGGAACCAAAGAGATATGGTTTTCTAGTCACTAAGGATGGTGACACATTATTGTTGTACAATGATGAACCTGTCTGCTATAAAGAGGAAGTAGGGAGATCAAAAGATGCAAGATAGCTAGAAACTATGAATTCTGAGATTGATTCCATGTATCAGAACCTAGTTTGGGTTATGGTTGATGCCCTAGTTGATGTAAAGCCTGTTGGGTGTAAATGGTTATTCAAGAAGAAACTGGGCATGGAAGGTAAAGTACCTATAAAGCAGGGCTAGTGGCTAAAGGTTTTAAATAGTGTCAAGGAATTGACTATGATAAAACTTTTTTTCTAATTTCCATGTTTAAATCCATAAGAATCATAATTTCCATAGAAGCTCCCCATGACTATGAGATTTGGAAGATGGATGTCAAAAATAGCATTCCATAATGGAAATCTTTTAAAATATGGCTATATAAAATAAACAGAAGGGTTTGTGACACCCGGTGATTCCAAAAGGGTTTCCAAGTTACAAAGGTTCATTTATGTATTGAATAAAGAATCTTGGTTATAGAATATTCTATTTGATGAATCCATAATGGAATTTTGTATCATTAAAAATGAATGTGAGCTGTGTGTTTATAAAAATGTTTAATGAGAATGCGGTCATTATCCTAGTAGTATATGTTGAAGACATATTACTTATTGGAAATTATTTACCAGTCTTATAATCAGTTAAAGACTGGTTGAAGAAGTGCTTCTCCATGAAGGACTTAGGTGAAGTAGCCTACATTCTAGGGATCAAGATCATTCGTGACATATCCAAGAGGCTTCTTGGACTCGTTCAAAGTAAATATATTGACTAGATATTAAAGATATTTAGTGTGGAACAATCCAAGAGGGGATTGGTTCTAGAGTCACACTGTTTACATCTTTCTAAGAAAATGTGTCTCCAGAAACAATAGGGGAAAGATAAAATGAGTAACATATCATACGCTTTAGCGATAGGATCCACCATGTATGTCATGTTATATACAATACTTGATGTTTCCAATGCACTGATCATGGTAGGCAGATATCAAAAGATCCAGGATAACAACATTAGACTATTGTTATGACTATCCTTAAGTATCTGAGAAAACATAAGTATATATTCCAAGTGTATGGAGGAGATTAGGATCTTTTCATCAGAGGGTATGATAATTCTAGTTTTAAAATATATTAAAATGATCTAAAGTTGCAATCAGGATATGTTTTCTATCTCAACAGAGAAGCTGTGAGCTAGAAGAGTTCAAAGAATCCTGTTTTCATTGATTTTACAGTGGAGTCCGAGTATATAGAGTCTTTTGATGTAGCCAAGGAATCCATCTAGATTCGTATCTTTGTCCAGGAACTTCAAGTGGTAGCTAGTAGTAAAGACCCCATCAAATTATTTTGTGATAATACTGTAGTGGTGGATCTTGAAAAAGATCTAAGGTCACATCAATAGACAAAGCACATACCCCGTAAAAATAACTTATTGAGAGATTTTCATCAAAGGGGTGAAGTTTTAGTAAGCATAGTATCCGTGAAAGAGAACATGGAAGACCCCTTGACTAAAGGCATATCTCATTGGAAGCATGAATACCATGTGAGAGCTAGCGAACTGATGTTTGTTAGCAGTTGGATCTATTGCAAGTGGGAGTCTGTTGAAGATGGTTCCCTAGAACCAATTTCTTTTAACTTTATTGTAAACTTGTATTCATTGAATGGATATCAATAAACTTTTCATCACATCATGATTGTTCTTTTGCGTAATAGTACATGTGATAATGTCTCAAGAGTAGCTGTCACACTAAAAGGTAATAACATTTCTCTACTATGATGAGTACTCAGAAGTGTTATGAAACTATTCTTAGATATATGTTCTATATATGGATGCTATCATTTTAGGGACACAAATGATACATGATATCAGGGGTGGAGACTCATAGGAATTTGAGGAACCTTTTCATAGTTTACGCCCTTGGTGATATCTAGTGGGATATTATGAGAATGAGACCCTCCAGTAGGAAATCCACATTCATAAGTTTCATCAGATGTTCCTATCCGAGGACTTGTGCATTAGTCCTTAGACTTTAATATTATTATTAATTGGTATTAGGACTCACGTATTTAGATATATTGATGAAAACTATGAAAACATATTTTCACGGTGAGGTAGGATATTTTAGGTGCATCATGAGTAATACTGAATTAATGAATAATGTGATAAAGGATTTCTCCCTTCCGTTCCATAAAAAAAGTTGATATCCCATGTCCTTTGATGGAAATGATATAGCCTAAACAAATCCATGACCATGGTGCTCTATAGGCAAGTTCAATTTCTGAGAAGTCAAAGACTGAGATATCAAGCACATGGGTTGATGGTACTTGCATGTAACCAGCTTGATTGGAGATATCAAGACAAAGATATTATATGACACGGTAAGTGTTTTCATGAGGTGACATGTAGTTGCGACATTAAATTGTTTCTCTATGGGTACCTTGGCGTGTTTCTAGATAGTGACCTTGGAATTTAGGCTGCTCCTCCTAATGCCACTAAGAAAGAGGCAGAGAGGGTCACACACTAAGTGTATCCAGTATCTTAGTTAAATAATATACTATTTATTATTTAAAAATTTTAATAGATATTATTCCCAGTTATGGTTTCATAATTATTCATGGATGCTTGATCGAATTTATTTCAACACTAGTTATTCTATAGAATATAATGTGGGAAAAATAATTAATATATATTCATTTGTTATTTAGTGAATGTAATATTTATATATTTATCAGTGAATAATGCAGTGATATTTATTTAATAAATAAATAGTCATTATTAAAGGTTCAATATACATGGTGGAGGATTGATAGATAGAGTTTAGTGTCTGGTGTGAAATAATAATATTGAATATTATTTTATTAAATAATATTTAATTATAGCCCACAAGTTTAGCGCATGTGAGGAAATAATAATGTTAATATTATTATTTGACATTGGGGTTTTTCTAGAATTAATAAAATAATTAAGAAACTTTTGAAAATTATTTATTATTACCCAAGAGAATTAAATTCCCAGTTATATTATTCACTTATTATCTAGGCTCTAGCCAAGTGATGATTATTGTTGTTGTGCATAATGAATTGGAGAAAATATCTCACGCTTAGAGAGTTATTTCTTCTCTAAGAACACTCTTAATAATGAGGGTGATCCTCCTCCACCGGATCAAGGGGAATTCTTTGTAATTGGTTCTCAATGTGATTAAAGCTAGACATCGCAAGCATAAGGATCTTCAATGCTAGCATCTAAAGAATCCTTCGATGATGTCCAAATATACGTGGATCATGTGTGGATCACCAATAGAGGATATCTACCCTTGATCTCTAAAACATAATGATGGAGCACTCTAGATCTATGGTCAGACACATCAATGAAGAAATAATCACCTTGGAGATAATTCCTTAATTTAATTTAATTAATTATAAATAACATATTGTGATCCTCTCTCTTGGTTCCGGGTTTCTATTCCTTGGTATAAATACTTGAATCAATTCTGTAAATATTGGTGTTCGTCATTGTATTGATCCCAGATTGTTCATTGAATATGGAAAAATAAAATTTGGGCATCGTACCTCCTATGCTTCCACTGCGTCCATAACCTACACATTAATGGGTTTTAATTTTCATCATGTAATCATAAACTTCCATATTATCTCAATGAATATCTTCAAGATTCTCCTCCATCCTTCCTTTTTGAGGCTTGTATGCTAACATACAAGAACTAATCCAAACACATATGACCATAACTAGGAAAATTATTTATAAAACAAAAAAGGATATTCATACCAATTTTTATAATTGCTTTCTTCATGGACTCATCTATGAATGTATTTCACACATTGCTGACAATGTTTTGAATATAGTATTGATGATGGGTATATGGCGATATCTAAGATCGACCCTCAGACTATACTACCTCCTTGATTGCTCGATGATGATCTGAAATATGACAAATACCTTATAAGATCGTAACAAACTCTCTTAGGGAGACCAAAAACAAGATCCACAATGGGAAGTTCTCCTTATTGATAATAGAAAATACTAAAGGTAGAGGGGATTGATTACAATCTTTTGTGGCATTAATCAATAATGTTCTGGTATACTTTCAAAAAAATGTGTCATAAATATGTATAAACATTCTGCAATGTCTAAAAGCTTCCACACATGGTAAAAATTTCCAAGACAATATATCAAACACAACCATCGACTGATCAACTTGGTTGAGTTGGTTAACATATTTATTAGTATGTAACTGATAGATCACTTGATTTTCATGGCTTAAAAGCTCCATAAGTTTTGGTAAAACTTCATAAAAGTCATCCCAATCACCATATAGTTTCACAATAGCCTTTTCTCAAGACACCCATGCCTTCCAGTAAAAGATTTGATACCCAAAAAGTTGTTTGATTCTCTCCACCTCTAAAACAACATGAAAATATTTACATACTCTTATCATTGCTATAATAATAGTTGAAACAAACTCAACATATAATGATGAGTGTTCGTCTGACATTCTTTGGTTCACACATGTGTGTGGAATAACTCTAGTGATTCAAAAACAATGAAAAGTGTTATCAATTATAGCTTGCAAACACATCTGATAGTTTAAATCAAATTTGTTACACCAAATCACATAATAAGATATATTTGAATCTTCTACAAAATAACTATAATGTATTTCCATGTGATATTGTTTTATAAAATTTTTCATTGCTTATTTGATCTCAAACTCTCTTCTAATAAATAGAAAAACTTCATTTGATAATCGATTTGTGCCACCAATATTCCTAATAATTCAGTAGTATTAGTAATAACTGACCTATCAAATTGTGGAAAGATATTCATCCGTTTAGTCAACCATGATGCCAGTTAATTAATACTTTATTGTTAATTAATTTTTATTTCAAAGTAAATAATATTTCATTGTTAATTATTTATTTGAGTAATTTGAATGAATTAATTACAAATTAGAATTAACTAATACCTAGTAAAAATTAATTAATAATAAATTAATTACTAATTAGAAACACCTACTTAATTAATTAATCACTAATTACAATTAACTAAGTACTAATTACAATTAATTAATTGTTTATACATTTATTTATTTTTTAATTTCAATTAACAAAAGACAAATTAGAATTAATTAATAATAAATTAATTACTAATTATAGTTAATTACTTAATTAATTAATCAGAAATTGCCCAATATTCTTCAATATGCTATCAGTCTGAAAAAAGAAAGTTGGTAGACCCCCAAAGTAGGCATGATGAAAGTAGGAAGAACTTAGAAAAGGAGGTACTAGCCCTGGTCTCAAGTTTAAATGAATATTCTTTTCTAGAATTTCTAGGGGCTCGCCAATAGGGACACTTTAAGGTCTCTAAATATTTTAATTAAAAATCATATGCCTCTTATTATTGGTATATCTGGACCTAAAATAATCTTTTCCTCTAGCATTGCTAATTTATAAAATTTGGGATTTCATTTGGTTAGTTTAGACAACTGTTTGTCTGAGATCAAGAGGTTGTGGTTTTGTCTCACTACCCCATTTCAGATATTTTCTATGTTGATTGCACTGAGTATCATGTCACATGTTAATTTGGGTATCTTGGAACCCAATATTTCTGTACTTTTGTGTATGCTTATAACAAATATTAGGATGACATATGATTATGGAAGGATATTGAGGATCTCAGTTCAACTATCACTGGTCCTTGGTTGGTCCTGAAAGATTTTAATGCCATCATGAATCTAGATGAGATGCTTGGGGCCATGTCCAATGTTATTTCCTCTAGGGAGTTTATAGATTTTATTGACTCTAATGGGTTGTTTGACATCAACCTGGTCGGAGCTAAATATACTTTATACAGAATGTTTTTAAACAAGTTCATTGCTAACAAAATTGATATGGCTTTTTTCAATGAATATTGTCTTGATTTTTGCGGTTCCATCTCTTGAAAGAATCTTTTTAGATTAAATTAGGATCTTCATCCCATTTTGGTTGACTTGGTGGGTAAGGATCCTCGACCTCCTTTACCTTTTAGGCTCAATATGGCATGGATCACTCATCGTGAGTGTGGAACCATTTTTGAAACAACATGGAGCTCTATGAATTGCAGGAAGGGTGAGTTTTATTGTTTCATCAATCTTAAAATCCTTAAATGATCCTTTAAAACATGGATCAAAGATCGTTTCAGCTCTCATGACTAGGAAATCTCATCTATTGATGGTTCTCTTCAAAATTTATAGGATAAAAGTGCCATGACTAACTTTACTACTGGTGTTAAGGAGGAATCAGAGAGTATTTCTTAGTTGAATAATCTATTGAATCTCTAAGATGACTTACAAAGGGATATTTTCAAGGAACAATGGCTGAAGGATGGTGATAGGAACTCAAAGGTTTTTAATTCACTATAGAAAATAAGGAAGGTTGCTAGACCTTTATCTTTGGTAAGACGCAAGGATCAGATTATTGATAATATGAGGGATCTATCAAATCATGCTATTTCTTATTCCATGGATCTTTTCAATGGGAATTACCTTCTTAATGATCCTTTTTAGTGTATCAATCCCAAACTTGTGGATTATCAAGACAACATCAATCTCACCACTATTCTATTGAATTTTTAGATTAAAGAAGTGGTCTTTAGTCTTAAATTTGAAATTTCCCTAGGTCCGGATGGTTTTGGTAATCTTTTCTTCCAAGAATACTGGGAAATTGTTCAATATGATGTTTGCAGGATTGTCATTCACTTTTTTAAAGGGGTCTCTCTTCCTCCTGGTTTGAATGATTAATTTCTGGCTCTGTTTCCAAATGTGGATAATGCCAATGAAATACATCTCTTCAGACCGGTTTCTTTGGTTAACACTATCTAAAAAATAATTTGTAAATTTTTCCCACAAGGTTGGCCTTGATTGCTGGAAAGATTGTATCTCCCTATCAATTTGGTTTTATCAAAGGGAGTTCAATACAGGATTGTCTCATCACTACCTCAGAATGTGTTAAACTGTTAAATAAATAAACTAGAGGTGGAAATAATGTACTCAATCTTGATGTCAGGAAATATTTTGACATAATGGATTGTAAATTCATTTGTAAGATTCTTGATATGTTTGGGTTTAATGATGTATTTATCGATATGATCCTTTACATTTTAAAATTTTCCCATATCTATGTTCTTACAAATGGGTCCCCTGAAGAGTTCTTTGATTTTTCCAGTGGGGTAAGACAAAGTGATTCCCTCTCTGCTATTATTTTCTCTATAGCGGAAGATTACCTTAGCAGACTTCTCTCCATCATAGCAGGTAATGAAAAAATGAAGGCGATTAATGTAGGTCAAGGTCTTGCTGGTCCTACTCACTTGTTATATACAGACTATATTATTCTTTTCACCTAGGGATATAAGATAAATATTAGTAATATCAAATGAGCCCTTTCTCATTATTATTCTATTTTTAGTCAAGACCTAAGTTGGGCCAAATATTTTGTTTAATTTGACAGGAACATCTCCATCTCCATGAAGAATGATATTGTTAGAGAGTTTGGAATTAATGAGGGGGAACATCCATTTAATTATATGGGGGTACCATTATTTTTTGGGAGGCCTAACTCTTGATATTTCTCAGGGATTCTTAGTAAGGTCAGAAGGTAACTTGATACTTGGAAGAGAAAAACTCTTTCCATGGCTGGTCGGGTTTGCCTGGTTAAATCTTTTATTGTCTCCAAGTTTGGTTATTCATTTATGGTGTACAAATGGACTATTTATCTCATAAGTAATATCAATGGTTCTATAAATAATTTTATACGGATTTGTAGCATTCTTGAGAAGAAATTGTCTATGGTTTCTTGTAATAAATGTTTCAAACCATATGATGATGGGGAATTAAGTATAACAAATCTTGAGCTCTTCAATGATTCTTTACAAGATTCTTTTATTTGGAGACTCTTCAAGAGAAACTCTGAGTATCTTTCATTCCTTTGGGATAAATTTATGAACAGGATAAAGGTTAGATCTTTTAATCCTCTTGATTACCTTGTGTGGCCTATCTTTAAAATTATTTTTTCCTCAATTGATTCTCAATCAAGATGGAATGTTTCCAAGGATTTATCTCTTAGTTTATGGAAAGATAATTGGTCTGGTACTCCCCTTTTTGATTTGGTGGTGGGTAAGGAAACTAAATTTCATTTGAATATTTATATTAAAGAATAGCTAGCTAACATAGAGGACCTTCTAGAGCAAATTGTTAAAATTGTTAACAAGTATTTTTTCTCCAACAGGGAGGATTTTTGGGAATAGAAACATGATTTTAATGGTTTGATTTCCTTTAAGTTGGTTGATAGGTTCTATTTTAATTTTAATGCCGAATTTCTGTGTATTAAAGGGTTGTAGAATAATTTCATTAAGCTATATCGATTTATTTTGGATTGGAGAGTTTTTCATTGGAAAATTCCAATTGATTATTATCTTCAAAATTGTAGAATCTATTTATGATCCTCATGTGTTCTTAGACATAAGCATAGGGAGCATGTGGATTATATATTTCTTTTTTGTGTTGTAAATTCCTCAATGTGGAAAGTTATTGAAGAATTGTTTGAAATATCACTACTGAAGATGCTCCTCATTATCGATTTCATTCAGATATGGGGTTCCTCTCTATTTACAATCAGTTGTTTGACTTATTCCTAGTTATTGCATCAGATTTTCTACATTAAATTTGGTATATCCACAATCAGGCCATTCATCCTGGTGAGTCCTTCGTAGACTTCAATTATATTTCTCATATTCTTGCTACTTTTCTTGAGGCTAGAATTCCAAGTAAACATTTTTTCTCCAATTCAATTCATGATTTGACTATTCTAAATCGGATTGGAGTAAAGAGTTCTTTTTGTCCTCAATATGGTAGTTTGAATGTTTTATGGAAGAATCCATTTTTGAATGGATTAAAGTCAAATGTGATGGGGCTTCTCGTGGCAACCATGGCCCCTCTGGATATGGTTCTATCTTCAGAGATCGCTTAGAATGCGTTCTTTGTTGTTTTCATGGCTCTTGTGGTATTTCCTCTTCAATTTAGGCTGAGATACTTGGTGGTATTATGGCAGTGGATCATGCTAAGAGGCATGGGTGGAATAATATCTAGATTGAGAGTGATTCTATGACTATTATTTCACCTATAAGGTTGGGATCTCAATACTTATCTTGGAATCTCACTAATCTTTAGACCAATTTCTTGGATTCTTGTTATTCCATGCATTATATCATTACTCACACATATTGAGAAGCTAACTCCGTGGTGGGTGGCCTTGCAAATAAAGGTGTTAGTAATTTTGATTTTCTTTGGTATGATCAACTTCATGATGAGTTTTTACCTCTTTTAAATAGGGATTTTGATAAGACTCCTATTTTCAAAATTGTGTAAGTGGTTTGTTTTTGTTCAATAAAGGGGACTTGCTTTTATGGGCGTGGTCTCATCTCTTTTAAAAAACATTTATTAATGATAAATTAATTACTAATTAAAAATTTGTAACTACTAATCATAGTCAATTACAAAATTAATTAGTCACTAATTATAATTAAATAAGTACTAATTACAATTAATTAACTGCTAGTTACATTAATTTATTTACTAATTAAAATTAACAAATCCCAAATTACAATTAAGTATTAATAACTTAATTAATAATTAAAATTATTTAATTTCAGTTAATTAATTAATAATTATAATTAATTACTTAATTAATTATTAATTACAATGAAAAAATTACTAATTACAAATAATTAATTTCAAATTACATTAACTTGTTTACTAACTGCAATTAACTAATTCGTAATTGATATTTATTAATAAAAAATTTGTTACTAATTATAGTTAATTAATTACTAATTAAGATCATATAACGAATACCTAATAACTAATTAGACACAAACTATTAAAATAACTACTAATTGCATCAGAATCGAGTTCAAATTTGGGTGTGAGTGAATTTCCGCTGACAGGCGGGGACACATGCATGATGTAGGCAGATGGTGACACAGGCATGATACATGGCAGAAGGTTACATGGGAATGATGTAGGCATGACGCCAAACTAGGGCCTTTGGGTTAGTTTTTGGGCCTTTGGGCCATGTAATGGGATTCATCCCACTGGCCTTCTGGTCATGTACTGAATAAATAAGGATTGATTGGTGGGTTATCCCTTAGGGGGCTATGGCATGCCTTTCCAACCAGTGTGTGTGGTGTTTGTGTGTGTGTTTAATTTAATTGTACCCCCAAACACCTAATATATATATATATATATACATACATATATAAATGATTTACTAATTAAAACTTTTTACCAAACAATTAAATATATAAATTAAAATATAAAACCAATTAAACAAGTTAAATAAATTGAAATATAAATAGAATTACCTCGGTATCTGAACAAGGGTGGGGAGGCACTTCAGAGTGGAAGGTCATTGAGGTTATATAGTTTCGTAATGGATTTGAGAGAGATTGGGGGTGGCAAATAGTTGGAATGAAAGGAGGGGGGGGGGTGACCGCCCTTTTATAGGGGGCTGGATGAGTGTTTCCACTTGAAGTGGATCTATTTAGATTTGTTTCTCAATTAAGAGAACAACATTAAGTGACACTATTAATTGATAATTTTTTTCCATGAGTGCCCTTTCAAGTGCTGCTTTGGGCCTTGAATTGTCAAAACAACAATTCAACCTGTGTTTTGACCATTTAATCCAAAAATGCTAGTTGAATTGGAACCACACCACCATATACCTAAATATGAAACCCATACACCTATTTAATTAAAAAAACCATCCAGCTAATTCTTCTAAAATAAAAGCTCAATTTTTAGTAGACATTTTATTCTAAAAAAATAAATTTTCTTCAAAAATGATTTTTTTCTTTTTGTGAGAAAATATTATAATTAATTTATAGAACCTTTTTAAAATGTATTTAATTAAAAGGATACCATTTCCGAAATCATCACATCAAAATTATCTAATGGTGGAATCTTGATAATTTTATGAAAATTTTTATTTATCAGTGAAAAATGAAAAATACTGATTTTCATTAAAAATGCATTTTCTTCTAAAATATTTAATAAGTGAAAATATTTTTTTATTAGTTTTAAAATTTAAATGGGTTTTTTATTTAAAATAATCTAATTATGGTTTTGAAATGAATTTTATACATCATGTTAGTATAAAAACATTTTATATTTTAAAAGTGCATTTAGTGTTTTTCCAATTTGATTTAAAATGAAATTATTTCACTTCTGTGTTTTGAATAATTAAAAATGGTTTCTTTATTTGGAATTAGGTGGACTAAAATTGGTAGATAATGTAATGGTCCATGCCCTCCAGGTCCGTTACTTTTCTGATTTTGAGTATTGGAAGTGTTCGGGGGTGGTGTTGGGTCATGAAAACATTGAAAAGGAAAATCAAATACTCTTAGGGTTTAAAAAAGGAAGGAGAATTAATTGGACAAAGAATTGAAGAAGGTTGGAGAATCCAATTTTTTTTAAGGAAGGAACTGGCACTGTGAAGAAGAAATATTTTACGAACCGTCACTTTGCATGGCAGTCCGCGATTTTGCGAAGAATCTGCGAACTGACTAGTTTGTGGGATGATGATGTTGGAGGTTGTCCCCCACAAATGAAATAATTTGTATGAAGGAGGTAGATAAATCTACACCTCATATGACATACCCCTCAAACTCAAATGGTTTGCAGGTGAGGAAGAATAGGTGGATTCCCGTTAAAGAAACAAAGTCATTTGTGAGAATAAGGCGATAATTTTTTCCACTGTGGATGATGACCTCATGCCCTACTGACCGAGTTGTCCATGGATTGGGTTTCTCTCATGGTCCCCCACTAAAGATGGTTTGCAGACCACCAATCATGTTCTTCCGCCTCTCTATAAAAGGATCCTGAGGGGGACTAAATAGGGGGTCCTTTTTTGGAGGACTCGAGTGATCGAAGGCACAGAAGAAGAGAGCACCAGAAAAGAAAAAATATTTCAACTATTCCTTGCAGGTATAACCAACCACATATCATTAATGAAGGATATATAATACTAATTGTTAGACTATTAACCCAACTTACTTTGTAGATAAATTTTCCGTGAAGTGTAGAACCAATTCCTGTTCTTTAATCTGGCATCCTGTATAATAATATGCTATGTTGGTGGAACCCTGCACGGTGTAGAGAATCACTACACTGATGGATCCCAACCCCACATAGCATCCTGCTACATGGACAAAAGTCAGTGACGCATATAAAAATGCTATGCTGATGGAACCTAGTTCCACATATCAAAATGCTATGTGGACTGAATCCAGGTATGCATACAATCATGGTACACAGACATCCCCTTCACTCGTATAGCAACATGCTATGCTAGGGAAACCCCATCTTGAATAAAGAAATGGTAAACAGAACACGATATTCTTGGGTGCTCCACCCTTTGGCTTCAATCATTTACTTCCATTTCCATCACATTATCCATAACCCCACTGTGAACAAGTCCAATTACACTAGGCCAAATTCTCTTCCAAATCCACCAGACTCGTATGATAAAACAATCAGGTGTATCAGTGCACCCTTGTGAGTTTACGTACCCATGGTAAGCAGAGTCACGTGGGTAATCCCCAGAATAAGGTGGACCCCTAGAATGTACCTAATTTTACATTTCTATGGTAATGTGGGTTCTTACCCCGAGATGATCACATGTAACTCCCCATTCTAGAGATTAAGGTTAATCGCCGACCATTCCCTTCGATGAGGGCCAATGATAAATAAGGTAAAAGATCACTTTATTTCTTCTTTGATGAGTAATTATACTCCTCCACTTTCCTAGAACTAATCTTAGGGTATTCCATATAAGGAAATCCCCTAGCCTCTCTTCAGGTAAGTTCCATATTCTCGGAAATTTCCACAGTCGTCCTCCTCCTTTTTTCTACTAGGGGAGAGGGGAATGTGCATGATTTTCTAGATCCACCATTTTATCTTGTTTCTCCAATCGAGTATGACTCACATGGGCTTAGAGATAAGTGGTGATCATGACATCTACACGATTCACTAAACCATTTGAACTTTGGGAACATTGATTCCTACCCTAACTTGGATACATAGGAAGCCTATATGAGGCCTGATCTAAATGGGCCATCTCCATAGATATAAGTCCCAACCAGAAGTAAACAGGCATCCTATTCGGTGTAATCCCTAATAATTCCCCCTCAAATGAGACACTTCCATGCGTAAGTCCCATCTCACCAAACTATATGGGTTCTAATTCCTCTAATGGGGATATATAGGAAGCCCATATTATGGTTTCGATCCTAACATTGAAACAATTCACACCCCCTAGATAACAATAAACTCCAGAGAATCATCCCATATGGCTCAAAACTAGTGTTGTCTAAGTGAACGACTATGGAATTCCTGATTTTTCTGTTAGAGGGTAACATTGATGAAGAACCTCAGAGACATATATATGTCTTCATTAATGGAGAACCTCAGATTCATATAGATAATTATGAACCCATGTGTATTCATGAATGATCTTAACCAGGGGTAGTCCATAAACACATGCTTGGGAATTAATCAAGGATTAACAAATATATGAACATGAATTAAATCTATAAGAGATTCCGGGAATACGAAATAGTTTCCACCAAAAGGGTGTGATGATCAGGAGTTCCCATACTCTGGACCAATATGATTTCTTAAGTGTCATTGGGAAAATCATCCAATGAACTCCTACCTTTGGAAATCATGTCCATGAATCATGGATGTGAGAGCTCTTGGGTGTTTCTGGTTCCACAAATAAACCCGTTGGAGACCATATGAGGACATTATATCCAACTTAGAGAAATTTCAAAAAAAAAACTAACCCCCCCCCCTATAATCACTCATTGTACCCAACACTCTTTGGGTTTAAAAAAATGATGATTCTGATGTGAAATACTTAATTATAGCACCTCATTCCTATGTTAAAAAAGATATACTACCCAATCCACATCAGACCATTTGGATCTGGGTACAACACATACTTTGGGTCGAAACAAAAATGGTGAACCCGATGTGAATCCATGACCATGGTGGAATTGTTACCTCACCTCAATCCCCTTTCACATCCAAAATAAAGAGGGACAAAGAAAATGATTAATTATACATGTGGTCATGAGATAGTACTTTTCTGGGGTTTTTTGTCTATAATTTTCATATATATTTTAGAAAATTAATTGAGGTTCCTTCAATCCAATGGAATCATGAAATTTTTCTCAGAAATGGTAATCTGGAATTTCATAGGTAGCTGGGTCCTCAACAAAGAATAAGACTCTATCTCCCACCCATTGTCTTCAATATTGTCTTTCTAATGCACTGATCATGGAGTACCATCAAAATGCTACTCTCCCCACCATGGATTTTTCAAGGCAAGCTCTCTAGGCCATAAAACTAAGCCAGTCGACCGCTCAGCAGTGGACGGTGGTCCAATATTTGGTGGCTCCACTTTCCAAATCAAACCGTTTTAGGATCTTATCCCTATAATGTGACAATGAGTACCTCCCTTATCTTAGGTAGGTGGAAGAAGTAGTCACCCATGAATTCATCCCTACTGCATAGGGGTCTCACTTAAGGGACCCTATTGGAAGACATTGCCGCCAATGTTGTGTGACCCAATATCCTTGTTATGAAGAAGATACCACACCGAGGGATCCTGCTGATGTTCAATGAACACAGGGCCCCTAGATGCCCACCATGGGAAACGAACATATAATCAGGAGCACTTGAACACCCCAGTTCTTGAAGAACAGATCCACTATGCATATACCATGTAAACCCACATGCAAGAATATATTCATGTTCCCTCTTTTAAATTCCTCCATGAAAATATGGTGACATATCAAAATAAAGAACAAGTTCATGCCTATGATCGCTAAGGCTGTTGCTCCAACATGGAGAAAAATTATAGGAAGATGCAAATCCATACCAATGTGTATAAAGCTTATTATCTAAATAGGATGAAAAACTATAGGCAGACACATATCACTTCCAATGAATATGAACCACACCAGTCAAATAAAATGACAATCAAATATGGGTAGCGTTAAATTCATTATCCATAACATCTATCCCATCTGTCAAATATAATGACAATAAAATACAAGTAGAGTCAAATTCATATGGATTCATATTAATCCTGTGAGAAAAATATAGGGGCAAACAAGTTGATAAAAATTTTTGCTCACAAATATGAAACCCACCAGTCAAATATGGTGGAAACTGGAGGAAACAATTGGCGTATGCCACCTATAAACAAGGGGTAGACTCGTTCCTCTACCTCGACATAGTAAAACTTCTAGTACTTACTGGTAGAACATGGGGGACCAGAGTAGAAAAAAAATCCTCCTATGACATAGGAATGGGTATTTATCCCTATTCCAAACAAAGATGCATCTCATCACATCTTGGTAATGATAGAGGATCAAACATCAATTCTGAATCATACCCTCTAGACCTATCAAGACGGAATCGTGTCTGCGATAATAGCAAGGATTCGGTCCCACAACCACATCTCCCCAAGTGGGGGGAGTCATTCACAAAATAAGATAGTCACTCATGAGGATAACAACATATCTACTCAAGTTCATTAAGGTTGAAAACCATATCCCATGATACGAGGACAACCTGACCAGGATCAAACACCCATTCTGATTGGGGAACACTGGTCCTCCATGGTGGCCACTCCAGGGTAGACACATACCCCTTTCAAAACTCAAGATGCTCATCGACGTATCTTGGAAACCTTGGGGGAACCACACAAACATGAACCCATATATAAAGGTCATTACTAATAGTTGGTGGCCCCATTCGTCCACAAGAGAGAGCTCAAAAATGAAAGGCATCAAAGGAAACTGGAAAATTAAGTGCACATTCATTATCCTTCTCTGCTAGAAGTTGTAGTACATGATTCCATTAAACGACTATTAATAGAGGCTGAAGATCCTATTGACCCATTAAAAAATAATGGAAGTGGCAGTAGCAGTTCTGAAGGTCCTCCCCATAATGTTGTTACCAGCAGATCTAAAGGTCATCCCTAGAGCATCCATGGAGGTTTACTTCATGGGAAATAAATGATCTATATTGGGATCCTATATCCTGATGAGAATCATGGTAGACCTACCCATGACCAAAAGATCAAACGACAAGAAGACCATCCCCTACTATCGCCGTCCCTGATGGTCCTCTCTAGGGTATACACTGCAAAAATTCTATATACGGTCAGAAATCATGCCATGATGGTAGTCCACACCATGAAGGAAGTCACTATAAAGGTCCTCCCCTTAGTGAAATTGAGCAACAAGAAGGTCCCCCTTTTTGTAGTACATCCAGAAGTCCCACCCCAGGATGCACACTGTAAAAATTCTTTCGGAGGCTGGATAATAATCCGTGATGGTAGCCCCCGCCACCACAACATCAGCTACAAAGGCCCTACCTATAGTTAAAATTCACACTTTCAAGAAGGTTCTCCCCTCACCAAATCAAATACTAGAAATACCTCTTGTTCCGAGGCACATGGAAAGATGGATCTAGACATGTTATATACTCTTTCAATGACAAGAGACACTTTTTCTCAACTCGAAAATGGTCTGGGGCCATGATCATCTTGTGAGTTACCACCATATCATTCATATATCAATGAGACTCCCACTAGACCCACTTCATGGAATGAAAACATCAAGAAGCATTCAAGTTGGGACAACCAAGTAGAGGAGTATCTTTCAAATGAACAAAATGATATGTTGTTTGTGAGAAGACAATTAGCTAGGGATGACATACCAGTTATGTTTTGTCCCACAAACACTTCTCAGTTCAACATACCAAAATATTTATCTGAATAATGTATTCAAAAAATTAAAATCAATATCTATAAAACTCTCCACCAGTTGAAAGAAAAATATTTTCCCTATGATGGGTATGCAGACCATGTCAATATATTAGAAGAGATTTACTGAAAAATTGACCTAGATTCCCTTCTGTCTGCACGAGGACCACAATCAGAGAGGAAAAATAAAGATCTTGAAATGATCTATCTCCATGCACTGCAAAATTTGCGTTACCCAATCGTCGATGCCCCATCTGGTGTTCATATCCAGGGATAGGGATAACATAAAGCATTACACTTCACCCCCGTCCAATCTATAAAAAACCATTGGAAATGAATTTTTTTAATGTCATTATACCAATATGGTTATAAAATTAGATCCCCATCTAGGAAAGGTGGAATGATCGATAAGAACTGACCTTGAGTAAGTCTCAAAAGTGTTTGGCCCAAAGAGAGTGAGCCATAAAAAACTACTGAATCAGGCAACTGAGAACATTTAGCTGGCTTCTAACCTAAGGGAAGCCAATCATCAAGAATAGCTGATGTCCTCAGAAGTAATTCATTCACATGTAGATCCATCACCATATCTAACTGACACCCAAATGGGAATGCACAAGATCATGAAAATATCCAAAGCAGCAGCACCTACCAGAGTATGGGATCAACCCAATCCTTTAGGGTTGGGGGAATTTTTACCTCAACCACTTTCCCATCAAACATCAGTATTTTTCTGTATAGGGAGGAAAAAAATAGAAAGGTCACCCATTCCATCCTGTCTCATGAATAATTTCCCTTAGAACAAAGGAATATGAAAGGGTAATATAAATGTTCCCTATGAGTTACCCTTAACCAGGAAACTAGAAGAGGCCCTTGGAATGGAAGGAGAAGATCCAACCAAGGATGAAATAATACCTCCTACCATTTGGCACCTGGTACGCCAACCCCAATACATTATGAATCATTGAATTTCATAGATGTCAATCCCATAGACCTCAATGAAAAATATATAAATTATGAAGATGCAAGAGAGGATTGTTCCCTGCTAAAAGTGGTCCACACCGAGCGTGAAGGTGTGTGTACCTGGAACCAAATAGCTACCCTAAATTTGGTAAACCCCTCGACCAATCCATCATTAACTCTTTTATGAATCTATAACAACCAGATTAATAAGAGAAAGGTCACACATGACCTTCCTCCTCCTCCACATAAAAAAGAGCCCCTAACACTCAACGAGATATTCTCTCGATAGGAGGAAGAAATGAAAGAGATTAAATGAATCAATTCCAAGATGATCTGAGAAAGTAATCCTACTGGATATGTTCCCCATGTAGAGATACAAAATACACTTCCAGTAGGCATGCCTATTCCATAAGGGTTTATCCCAGGAAAAGATTTCAGGCTGGGATGCTCATACAACACAGCGTCAGAACCATCGGTATACCTGAATCCAGTCCAAAAAGGATATCAAGATTTCATTACATTGAGGAAAAAAATAGAATACATTCAAGAAAATCTACAAAGGAAGACCTTGGCCAGATATCTGCCTCATGTACCAGTAGAGCTGACACGTCTAATCTTCCCCCCTGTTGTACCTGTTCATTCTTAGGTTCAACATGACACACATCAAGTGATCATTAATATAATTTAGTCATTGATATCTCGATTGGAATCCATGAAAGGATGGAGAGCTCTGATACAACATGAATGGAAATCGTACCCCGATTGGGTGAGAAACATCCCACCGCCAGTAAATTTCGGGAACCCCGTATTCCCAGTATTAAATGGATCAGGTGACGTGGAATAATATCTGATGCATTATGAATCTTACTGTGATCCCATGATAGGAACCCCAGAGCAACAAGAAGCAGTAAATCTTAGATACTCCGTGTGAACCCTACAAGGATCAAACATCATATGGTATACTAGTTTTCTAGCTAATTTGATAATAGGATGGGAGGATCTATGATGTAAGTTCCTTTTCCAGTTTATCTCCACGTTTCCAAATACAATAATTAACAACCTCATGAACTGCAAAAAACTGGAAAATGAGAGAGTTTCATACTTAATTTCCAGTTTAAAGGTTTTGACATAATCCTTGAACTGGCCACTCCCTGAGGTTGAGATGCTTGATATGTGCATCGATAACCTCTACGATGATATGTGAACACCACTGATCCCAGTGAAATATACAAGTGGATTTCATGGTTTCTCTTCCATTGGACAGAGAATTGAATATTTCTTACAATGGAATAATCTCAAGTCCTAATAATCCCCAAGAAAAATAGTGGGAAGAGATGAAGAAGCTTTCGTTACACTTAAGAAACCCCCTACAGCAGCCCCAGCTCCAATGCCTACACAAAATTTACAGGGCCCCATAGATGTCAACAATATCCCTTAACTCAACAAGGCGAGTGAAGGGGATTTAAGATAATTAAACTCAATGAATGAAGGAATTAATTTTACTCATTCCAAGATTTCTATCTCCGTGGTTACTTTTTAAACACTGTGAATTATAAATTTCTTCGACTACCACTGCCAAAGAGGGCTGATGAAGTAGGTATTGATGGATGGAAAGATTATTATCCCTTCCACCAGATACTGGGATGCACCATCCAGGAGTGTTTCATCTTCAAAGACCTTCTGCAATGAATAATAGACTCCAGAAAAGTCAAGATGGGACTATCACTAGCAGAAGTGTCATATGTTTCCACCACTAACCCATAAGTTGGAGTGGAGTGGGAAAATATTTTTAGAAAAAAGGGAATATAAGTTTGATAGCTTGATGATTTGGAAAATATTCAACTGAGCCCATGGAATAATCCAAGAACAGTTGAAGTAACTAACTATGCCTCTAATATATTTTGATGCAACGTAACCGACATCCTCAGCCCCACAATCCTCCAAGGGTTAAGTGTCCAAAAATACATCTGACCAGAAAGTTCTAGAGAAAGTGAAAAGAGATGAACTTACACCAAGTCCAAATATGGTATTGAAACTCTTAGATTTTAAGCCATTAAATCTAAAGAGATAATCACCACCCTGCAAAATGACACCATTAGAAGAAGTCAATTAGGAAAAGTCATCATTAGTTGAGGAGTTTATTTTTAGCTCAATTAACATCATCTACTTAGGGGACCCCTTATTTGATGAAGAATATGGTTACAAACCCAAAATCACTACACCCAATTAGGGATATGGAGGAAGAGGCCACAAAAGCCAAGGATACCTAAGAAGACGCAATCATGAAATAAATTAAGTTCATAGCTGTGATCACACTAAATCTATGAATATTGTAGAAACTCATGGAAGAGCCCTTTAGGGGAACCAATAAAAACAAGAAAATCTCCCCACCCCTGTTGGAAGACACTCTGGCTCGATAATCTTGTAATATCCATCGGAATAGGAACATATGTCTAGTTTCCCCTGATGTGAAGGAATACCAGCCCAACCAAATCCAAAAAGCATATAATACCCACCAACTCCTATCCTAGTGGTAGTCAAATCAACATCCCATGCTCATGTCCCTAGGGTGCCTGTGAAAGAACACCCCCCAAGTTGGTATGCACCGACCTTTAGACAAGAAATATGATTTCCCAAAGCCGTTAGATTTGGTACCAACCAAGTTGTCAATCCTGGATGCACTGGATCTATCAACAGATCTTAGGAAAGCTCTCATAGAAACATTTTTAAGTCCCCAGGAGTTCAAAGCCTAAGTGGCCACTGCTAAAGCCCATCAGACAAAAATCATTCATACAAAGTGCCCCACAGTTATCTCCTTCAAAGATCAATATAAATATTCCATCATGAAAGGGCACATCAAACCCTTATATGTGTTTGAAAAGATAAGTGACGTCGATATCCAAAAATGCATTATCGAAAATGGATCTGGAGTTAACCTCATCCCAGTGTGAACACTTCATTGACTGAGATGCAATAATGATAACCTTACCCCCTCTACGACAACCCTTTTGGGTTATGAAATGAGTGAGTAGAAACTGCTAGGTCAGATCAATCTCAAAACATAGTTTGGTAATATCATGGACGACTCATAATTTCTAGTGGTCCAGCAAAACATGCCCTTCAATGTCCTTCTAGGAAGGCCTTTACTGTGTCAACACACAATGATCCCATAATCATATCATCAGTGCGTAAAGTATAAAATTAATGGATAGAATAGGACCTTTCATTCCAATAAGTACCCATTTAAATCTTTCAAGTCTCATTATATTGATATAGGTTTCTTTGTGAAAAAATGTAAGCAACCCTCAGTAGATGGGATTGATTGGGTCACTACCCCCAAATGGTTTGGAAATGGTTCCAACTGACCCCCCAGGAAGCTAGGTGAATAATGCACACTACCCATCAATCAAGATGACTAGATGAGTCCAAATTTAGAAACATATTATACTGTATTCACGGTTTTGTTCCAGGCTAAAGAGCCTAATAGTGATGAAAAATCCACTGACCTCCAAGAAAATGCTGAATATTAAAATGAAAATGACCTTAGTACATCTCGAGAACTCTAGATAATCCCAACCTTGCCTAATGAGGTATAAGGGAATCTATTTTCACCCAAAGAAGGCAATGACACTCCTCTACCCTTCACTCTATCCTCTCCAGAGGAACCCCTTCTATCTGTCGAGATCGTAGAAAATGTTTTTTATTCCAAGTACCAAGATTTTGACTCTTCTCTTACCTCTAAAGAGCTTATCTCAAGAATTGTTTCTCCATTAGAATAGGAAAAATAAGATAAGAAGGAGGATTTAGAAGAGGAAGAGGAAGAATACCTTAGGGTTTCCCCTCAAACATTTGAGGAGGATGTCTCTACCACCATCGATGAACTTAGGGAAAAAATGTGGGTACCAAAGAAGATCCACAACCCACTCTGATTTGTGTGTCCATGAATTCCGAAGAGTAGGAGGTATACACTTCATTCCTAAGTCAGAATTGATATATTTTCAATTGAAATTATATAGAGATGGTATACCTCGATCTCAAGGTAGCCACTCACCGCCTGAGTGTACCATAAGACCATAATAACTACAATAAAGCTTCCAGGAGGACACACCCAACACATGCTTCCAAAATATAGGCTAAAGTTGACAATATCATCAAAAAAACTTCATTTGGGAGGTCAAATATTCCATATGGCTGTAAAATATAGTCCTTGTCAAAAATAAGAATGGGAAAATCTGAGTCTGCATCGATTTTAGGGATCTCAATTGGCACTGCCTAAAGGATGAAATTTTGGTATCGATTACACAATTTTGGACTAATGCAACTGCTAGATATTAGTCACTCTACTTCATGAATGGCTATTCAAGATATTACTAAATCACAATGGCCAAAGAAGATGAAGAGGCCACTGCCTTCAGGGCCCCTTGGAGTACTTTTATATAAGTTAATGAACTTTGGTTGAAAAAATGTCCAATCCACATATCAACGCACCATGAATAATGTTTTTAAACCCTTCCTAGTAAAATTAATCAAATTCTATGTGGATTAATTGCTGGTTAAATCACTACAATTCTCAGACAACTTGTCATATCTTGTATTCATTTTCAACAAACTATGACAACACGGTATGAAAATGAACCCCTTGAAATGTTTTTAGGAATTACCTCAGGGAAATTATTCAGGTTCATTGTATGCCATCATGGCATTGAATTCGACCCCAAGAAGACAAAGGATATCCTTGGCATTCCAACTTCTCACAACCTCATTGAATTGAGAGGCCTTCAAGGATACTTGTTCTATATTCGACACTTTATAGCCAACCTTGAAGGTAATTTTTTCCCTTCACCAAGTTAATGAAAAAAGGGTTTTTATATCAATGGACTTATGATTGTAAGGAAGAATTCAAAAATATTAGAAAATATATCCCAAGTTCACCAGTTCTAATTCCACCTATTCAAGGAAGACCACTCATATTATATGGGCCTACCTTAGGGTGATCCCTAGGTGCCTTCCAAGTATAGTGGAATGATGCTGATAGTGAAAATAATCTCTATTATCTTAGCCAAACCATGATTGATATTGAGGCTCATTATTAAAATATAGAGAAGCACTTGCTGGCCCTAATCTTTGCGGTCCAAATGCTAAGACACTATCTACAACACCACAAGGTTGACCTGGTCTCATGCAACAACCCACTCAAGTACATTTTCAGCCATCTCATGTTGACTAGATGCCTATCACAATGGGCGGTCATCTTTTAGTAGTTTGATATATGGTTTATTCCTCATAAATCTATCAAGGGCTATATGTTAGTATATTTCATGGCATAACACCCCTCTGCAGAGATTACTTAATTGGTTGCTTAACTACCTGATGAAGAGCCATTATCTGTTCAAGAGGATTCCCAGATATGGGAAATGCATTTTGATATCACATCCAGAAGCCCGACATGTAATATGATGGAAGACCCCAAACTCAAAAAAGTTGGTATGGGATTCATACTCATATCTCCTAAAAAGGTAGCCCTACCCTATTCCTTCCTTTTATCGAAGGGGTTCACAAACAATGAAGTGTAGTTCCAGGATATCATTGTAGGCCTAGAGCCAGAAATTTGAGTACAAGACAAACACTTGAATATAAAAGATGAGTTAGCACTGGTCATCAAGAAAGTAAATGAATACTATTCTTTAAAAAGGGAAGAGATAATCCCTTTATTTGATCACATCTAAGGATTAATGGCCTAATTCCACTCAAATCTGACATTAACCTACATCCCCCAACCATAAAATGTGTATGTTGCTACATTAGAAAAGGCAGCCACATTTCTTGCTGACCTAGACTGGGATGAAACGATCACCAGGATTTCCCACTGTCAAATGGCCCTACCATTCGTTCAGGCCAAGACAGAAGAAATCAACAAGATTAGTCTTTCCCCTAAGTTATATGATCCTGCCACCAGCTAGGTGTCTCCCATTGTGGGATACATTCAAAAGTGATAATTCCTACCAGATAAGGCTGGATGGGAGCATATATGAATACACGTAATCAACATCATTATGTATGATGGCACAAATCAACCAAAGTCCCTCTATAAGTAGGGCCTAGGTGGGGTCCTTCTCAGGTGCATTGATGGAGAAGATACACCTATCGTTGTGAAGGAAGTGAATTCTAAATCTTGTGGGGCACTTTAAGAAGAATCCAAGATCTCTCACCAAATTCAAAGGCTTGGGTACTATTGGCCTAATATAATGCAAGATTGTGATCAGTTCACCAAGAAGTACCATTCCTGTCAAGTTCATGTCAATTTCATCCACCAAATTCCAAAGTTACTTCACACAACCAAGTACTCCTGGATGTTTCCATATGGGGAATGGATTTTTTTGGACCATACCCACCTTCCATGGCTATGTAATTCAAAGAAATCCTCATAGAATCCAACTTATTTTCCAAATGGGAAGAAGTTATACCCCTCAAAGAAGCTGGGGTAAGAAGCATTTTCAGATTTGTGAATGCCAACATCACCACCATATTTGGTGTCCCTGATATAATACTGATGGGCAATGGCACCAATTTATGATCTATTGAATAGGATAAACTATATTAGAAGAATGAAATCATGGCCAATCATTAATACCACTACCATATAATGAACAACGGATAGATAAATTCCTTCAACAAGAACTTATCCAACATAATCTAGAAAATGGTATAAAATGAAAAGAAATCATGGTCGGACAAGCTATTTCATGCTCCGTGGTCTTACCAGACCACAACCCAAACTGCCACTTAAGAAAATCCATACTCATTAGTATATGGGATAGAGGTGGTTCTACCCATTTTAGTTCAAATACCATCACTTTTGATTTCCATCTGTGATCAACTATCCATAGATGAATAATCCCAAAAACAACAAGATGAGTTGGAGAGACTGGATGAGAAAAGATTATACACTTAGAATAATTTGGAAGTTTACCAAAATCAGATTGCACAATCCTTCAACAGAAATTTTCCCCTCCGATCTTTAATTAAAGGAGAAATTATGTTGGTCCTTAGAACCCTGATGATACTTGGGAAGAAACCTCCAAAATTAGATCCAAAATGGGAAGGAACATATTTCATATACAAGGTCTACTCTAATAGAGAATATTCCATAATTTTAATGGATGTAAAACTCAATAATTTTTCCACCAATAAAATGTTCTTGAAGAAATATTTCATGTATCCAAAGGACCACGTTATGATCGCATGATGTAAAATTGTATGATGAAATCATCTTCACCGCATGATATTAAACTGCATGGCCAAAACATCCTGATCACATGATGTTAAACAGCGTGGTAAAAATTCCTTACTACATGGCATTAAACTGCATAGTATGGATGTCCTAACTGTAAGATGTTAAACTATAGGATATAACATTCCATTCCCTTCACACTGGGTGATTCATGTACTAACCAAAATATGTTAAATTTCATGGTATCTGTCATCCTAACCACATGATGCAAAACTATACAAGGATCATAGTGTTCCATTCAATGTTTTTTCACACATGAGTCAGATCTTTGAATAAGAATGATAAAATCCCCCTATTTTTATGTGAGAGACATATCCACATGGGAACCATATTTCTCTAGAAATATGTGTGTCTTGATTCTTGTCTGAAAAGGATAATTAGTGATCCCTAGACTCTATATTCTAGGCCCATCCACCACCATCAAAATGAATTTTTCCCTTCCATGTTTATGGACCAAACCGATGCAGAGAGGTATCTTCATAGAACTATGTAAGAATAAATTCCCCTATGTAAATGGGATATGTAGAGACTCCTCAATCTAATATCTTGTTTAAATATCCACATGATAAAAAATACCTCTTTTATACCCTCAAATACCTCTATATCTCAAGAGAGAACCCTTGCAATTAGTTATTTCTTACACAGAGCATAGATCACATGAGATTAGGAATGATGATAAAGGCTTACACCACACAAACAAATAGTAATGGTACATTATAGGCCCATAACCTTGAAACAATGGTTAAAAATTATCCTCCCTATGCATGGGTTAGACCGGTACAAGGAACATACTTCTAGAACTACACATTGCTTGATTCCTACACTCACAAGATATGTAGTGAAGACCGTATTATACATCATGGTACAACCACCATCAACCAATATATATATGTATATATATATATATATAAATACACCTTTTCCCTACGTATGGACCAGACCTATGTAGGGAATTTTCTTCATGAATTATGTGTGGATTGATTCTTACACTCGAAGGATACGTAGTGATGCCCAGATTCTACATCCTTTGGCCCATCCACCACCAAAATAAAAATGAATCTTTCTTGTGTATGAATCATACTTTAATAGATAAATTTATAGAACAATATCTAGATCCCCAATCTAGGACCAGCTGTGACAAAGGATCTGAGGTAAAATGCCCATATCTTTCATTATGTTGCCCCTGTGTGGTGGAACGAACCCTCTCTATTCCTTATTCACACCGAGAACAAATCACTTGATATTTGGAGTTTTGGTAAGATATTTCCATCATGTTCAAGGCATATCAATCCACAACAGGATCACCAAGGTCCTAGCAGTGAGACTTAAAAAGGTAAGCCTTGAATTTCCCTTTCACATTGGGAACCTGAAGCCCTAACCGTATGACGTTAAACTGCATGGTACGTCAAGAACTAGGTGTGGCTTGATTCTTGGTATAATGATATGTAAAGACCCGTAAATTTCAAGGGAAATTTTTTCTTAATTTTCTTTGAGATTTTATGAGTACGCAGTTTCAGATGGCACCTGATTTCGAGGCCCGGTGTTCCCAGAATCATTTTTCGAAGTTTTGCTCGGGTACGTTCAGTGAAGGAACGAGCGGGTTTTTCTAACTTTTGAACCAGTGCTCGGAATCGAAATCTAAGGGCACCGATGAAACCACAACGCCGATTATTGCTTAAGAAGACCTTTTCTGGAGTTGCGTTTGCTCGGGGATAGTTGTTAAAAAATTAATTAAGTTTAAAGTGAAATAAAAATCATGTTACAATTTTTATTCCACTTTCATAAGTGGTTTAGCCCATGTGAGGGAGTTGGGGTGGGACGCACTGATGTTCTAACTCCCCTTGTGAGGATTTAAGATGAAATGGGGCCCACACGAGCCCCCACCTTTTCATTTATATTTTCCCTAACTTCTTTTAAAACCTCTCTTGTCATTAATGTCGCCAACACTCCATTTAATTTTGATAAGTTTAGTTTAATTAAATGAAGAGAATTCATTTCGAATGTTTGAATTTTAAAAATGTTGGCAAAGATAATAAAATAAGGAAAAGCCTTATTTTATTTTTGGTTTCTTCATTGTGTTGAGAGGAGGGAGTGTTCTTCACATTGGAAGAACTTCATCTTTCCGGAGAAGAACTTTTCTACCTCGACAAAGAATGCCGTCACACCATTTTTTTTTGAAGAACGACGATGCGCCATCCTTTGTTCTTCTTCCCATGTCAATGGATGGGAGATGCCACTCCTCTTTGGGCATGCACTAACGTTGTATACAGATCCTCATTCCGCAATACCGTCTTCCGCGACACCTTTTCTCCACGACGACCATCGTTCGACAACTCTTTGAGGTAGGGGTTAATTTTGTTTGTGAATATTCATTGCCGTTCATCATCTTTTATTTGGGGCCACCTATTATCGTTATAACGGGAGGAGGTCAGACCACATGAACATAGCCGACCCTCCTCCCCCTTTGTTGTTGAATCTGTTGCGGCTCGAACGAAGGCGGTATGGTGCAATGGCACCGCGCAGAATCAAGGAGAAGCACGGCGAAGAAGCGCGGCACCGTTGAGACCGAACGAAGCCGCGACTAGAGTCGGGCTGCGGAGAATGGGGCGCGACGTCGTCGCATCACTCTGGAGAACCATGAAGAGAATGCAGCCGGAGCAGGGTCGCGGTGGAGGGGCGCAACACCATTGCACCGCGCTGGTCGAAACAAGGTCGTGGGCTTGGGCCGCGACGGAGCAGGGAGCGGCGGCCCGAACCGCCGGCCGCCGGCACGTCGGAGGGGCGGGACCGCGGGGTCCCCCGGTAGTGGCACCGGTCGGCCAGCTGGGCCGGCCGTTCGGAGATGGTCGGGGGTCGTAACCCCCAGCTGGCAAAAGGAGCGGCCCCCACGTGGGGGCCACCGTTTCAAAACAGGGGGCAGCGCCCCCCCCCCCCCCCCCTTTTCGCGACAGCTTGGCCAGCGCTGAGCTGTCCGGCCACGCGGGCCGCACCCACCGGGCCGGGCCGCACCCTAATGGGCCAGACCCGGACCCGGTTCAGGTCGACCCAGTTCAGGCCGACCCTGGGGGACTTGGTTCGGGTCGGTCTGGGCCCAAAACCCCCTAAAAAAGGACGAGTTCTTTAAAACGCCCGTAACATGGGCTACCTAACTCCGATCGACTCACTTTCAGTTTTGATGCGATCCTTGGATTGAGACGGTCGTTTTGGTATATTACACTAATGGTTTAGGAGAACTTTGGGTATGTACGGGTTGGTTTGAACACAAAACCAAGCGGGCCCTCGGAGCGGAAACGCCTATAACTTGAGCTTCGGACGTCCGATCGGCGTGCCGTAGACTTTGTTGGATTCCTCTTAGTGATACGGACCTTTTGGGTTACTTAGCTCGAGGTTTAGATGCAGTTGGAGTACAGTCGGGTTGGTTTTGAATTAAAAACCAACCGGGCCCCTGGAACAAAAAAGCCATTAACTCTCAGACCGAGCGTCCGATTGACACGCCGTCTGTCACGTTGAGTTCCTATCGATGAGGCGGAACTTTGGGATACATCAACTCCAGACTACGTGTCAGTTGATGTTTCGACCCCTTGGCTCATAGAGTGGACCCTCCTGAAAACGATCATTCTGTGTGCGAGAACCCTAGATCTGGCTGCGACAATGATGACAACCGTATTGGAATCCTCTGTGGGTTCGACGGTGAAGACTTTCGTACTGGAATCCTCCGTGTGTTCGATGATGATGACAACCGTATTGGAATCCTCTGTGGTTTCGACGGTGAAGACTTTCGTACTGGAATCCTCCGTGGGTTCGATGATGATGACAACCGTATTGGAATCCTCCGTGGGTTCGATGGTGAAGACTTTCGTACTGGAATCCTCCGTGGGTTCGACAACGAGAACAACCATATTGGAATACTTCGTGGGTTTGAAGGTGAAGACTTTCGTACTAGAATCCTCTGTGGGTTCGACGACGACGATAATCGTATTGGAATCCTCTGTGGGTTCGACGGTGAAGACTATCGTACTGGAATCCTCCGTGGGTTCGACGATGACGACAACCATACTGGAATCCTCCGTGGGTTCGGCGGTGACGACTACAGTACTTGTATCATACGTGGGTCCGACAGTATTGACCTCTGTTGTAGTATCCTACATGGGCCCGACTGCTTAGCTGGTCTAGTATCCTACGTGGGTCCCAGCTAGATGAATCAGTAACTACATCTGATCATCCCCTTTTTCTTTACAAATGATGTATACCTGTGTTAGATGAGTCTTGACTTCCAATCATTTAATTCGATATGATTGACCTGTTTTCCTATTTAGATTGGGTTGTGCATTCTTCTGTGGATTTTGTTGTACTATCCTTTGTGGACGTGATCGATTTTGGGCTCGGATGTTGGAGTCGAACTGGAATTGATGACTTAGGTATATGTATGGGCATATACCTAAGTAGCGTTGGATGTTACTTCGTGATTGTATCTTTCCTTTGTGGATTATACTTTGTGGATTCTAGGAGACCTTCGGGGGTCTCGGGGTCCCTACTGAGTAGCGTATACTCATCCTTGCATGGGCTATGCCTGCACTACATTCTGTTGGATGTAGATGACGGAGAGCGCTGATCGCGGTTGAGGCCTGTGGAGTAAGTCGGTAGCTGGAGGTGGACCACTGGGCGGGACGTACACGGAGCGGACGGCTGGACCCGAGGAGCTAATGAGGCTATATGTACCCAACCATTAGGTGGGACTTCCAGTGGATGACTCGGCATTGCTGTTTTACTTTTCAGTTGCTGTAATTTCTTTCAGTTGTACTTTACTTCAGTTGGGTTTGTATTCTGGACCATTTTCTTTCCAACACTTAGAGTTGTACCCAGTTTACTTAGTGTTTACTTCAGCTTGCTTACTCTGGTATTTGTTTACTTTATAAATGCAATGCCTTCCCTTTTTATCGGGATTTACGCCTTTGGTGATAGTCACCAGCCCCTGGCCTATGGGAGGCGGGCTTGGGGTAGTCACGGCACGGGCCCTGAGGATGGGTCGTGACAAATTGGTATCAGAGGAGTTCGGTTCTACCACAGAACTCAGGAATCTGATCTTTCATCTATGTGAATAAATAGTGTTAAGGGTATGGAGTGTGGTTATCAGTCCAGGGAATCCAGTGTTGGCGTGGCGGCCGATGTATTCGTACACCAGGACCCTGACTTCTGATTTTCGACTCAATGCACGAAAACATTTATTACATGTGTGTTTCAAAAATTTTCTATATGATTACTTTGTGTCAGCTCACCAGGTATACTATTTTGACTGTGCCACACCTATTTCTTTTCAGGATGACCCCACGATGGCAGCCAGCTAGCATTCAAAGCTTTGTGCGAGACGACAACCCACCGAGCGACGAGGCCTCGGTGTAGGGCCCTTTTTCAGCGGAGGCACCGGCGGTACCTCTACCTGCTGAGCCACCGATTCCACCAGCCCCAGCCACTAAGAGTGAACGTCACCTTAGTGCACTGCATGAGTTTCAGCATCACAGACCGCTCAGATTCCGTGGGGAGACAGACCCTCAGGCAGCCGAGGATTGGCTGGAGGTAGTTGTGCGAGTTTTCAGGTTAGTGGGGACACCAACTGACCTCATGGTGATCCTTGCGGTGAACCTCCTGCACGCGGGAACGGGCAGATGGTGGAGCTTGATGCTCCAGATGCACGACGAGGCATCCCTCCATTGGAAGGACTTTGAGAGCCTCTTCCTCTTGGAGTTCGTCCCAGCCACCCTCCGTGCGGTGCGCATTCAGGAGCTACTACAGTTGCGGCAGAGCAGCATGACGGTCACGCAGTACTCGGTGAGATTTACTGACCTCTCGCGCTATTCGACGGACATGGTATGAGACCCATTCATTCGGGCCTGGACCTTTGAGAAGGGGATGAGGCATGAGATCAGGGCTTCAATGATATCCCTCAACATTCTGACGTAGGCAGGGGTGTTGGAGAGAGCCCTTATAGTGGAGAGTTTTCTCGTAGAGCAGTCACCAGCAGCGGGACCCTCCGCAGGACGACCCGTAGCAGAGTCTTCTACAGCTAATAGAAGACATGTGACACAGAGGTCCAAGTAGGAAATACCATTAGATGGGAAATCTCAGGATGCAGATTCGGTTGTGTGGGGCACACGAAGGAGAGCCAGCTACACAAGGAGCAGACAGTGCTATGCATGCGACGGGTAGGGTCACATGGCTTGAGACTACCAGACTCGTCCTGTTGATGAGCAGAAGGTAGTAGAGGGACCTCCCAGGCAGAGGTTTGATCATGGAGGTCCACAGGGAGCAGGCGAACGAGGCAGAGAAGCTGGCCAAGCAGCGGGTGGTGGGAGACGCTTTAAGGCCCTACCACCACCACCACCACCAGGGAGACCACCCCGACTGTAGGGAACGGGTGGACAAGGGAGAGCTCTGCTTCAGGTAGCTGAGTCTTATGACCATGGAGCTCCTGGAGTAGATGTACAGGAGCAGGACTAGCCCCAGACATGGGGACTTTTTTTCATGTTGCTTCCATCCTTGTTGATGTTTTGTGTCTTTGTACCTTGAGATGCGGTATTAAAAGACACTTGTCCTTGTGACATTTGGTACCCTATCCTTTTAATATAGTTGATACTAAGAGGTTCCAGATTAAAACTGTTGACTTGACCCTCACTTTTGAGATACCTACTGGAGGAGACCCAGTGACCACACACTGATGCTGACAGTGTGACTCAACCCTTGGAGGCAAGAGTAACGGTTGGATCTCTTGGTAGTAGCGTCGACGCCTTACGACGTCATCCTTGATATGGATTAGTATCATCAATGTTGGGATTAACTGTATTAGGCAAAGAATGTGGTTCATCCAGGGGATGAGACCAGATTTCTCTTATCAGAAAAGAAGAAATATTAGCAGCTTTTGTAGGACCAGATAAGGTTCAGGTCATCCATGAGCAGATGAGGACAGCTCAGAGCCGACAGAAGTCATATGCTGACAAGAGGCGGACACCACTAGAGTTCGAGGATGGCGACCACATCTTTTTGCGAGTCTCACCTCGACATGGATTACAGAGATTTGGACGGGGCAGTAAGTTATCTCCGCGCTTCATCGGACCCTTCTAGGTCCTCAATAGGGTTGGAGAAATGGTTTACCGCTTGACCCATCCACCTTAGTTGCACCAGGTGCACGACGACTTCCACGTATCTCAGCTGAGGAGATACGTGCATGACCCGACGCATATCATCGACCATGGGGAGCTCGACGTTGACGATGGGGCAACTTTTTCAGAGGTCCCGGTGGAGATTGAGGATCGACAGGAGCGGGTCCTACATGGGCAGTCGATTCCTCTAGTGCGCATCAGATGGGAGCACGGGGACCTCCAGGAGAGCACTTAGGAGTGGGAGGCTCAGATGCGTGCTCAGTACTCTCATTTGTTTCCCTAGTTTGTGATGTATCTTTACAGGGATGTAAATACCTAAGGTGGGAGTAATGTAAAGACCCATAAATTTAAATGGAAATTTTTTCTTAAGTTTTTTTGAGATTTTATGAGTATTCAGTTTCTGACGGCCCCTGATTTCGAGGCCCGGTGTGCCCGAAATCATTTTCCGAATTTTTTCTTGGGTACGTTCAGTGAACGAATGAGCGGGTTTTTCTAACTTTTGAACCGGTGCTCAGAATCAAAATCTGAGGGCACCGATGAAACCGCATCACCAGTTTTTGCTTCAGAAGACCTTTTCTGGAGTTGCGTTTGCTTGGGGATAGTTGTTAAAAAATGCATTAAGTTTAATGTGAAATAAAAATCGTGTTACCATTTTTATTCCACTTTCATCAGTGGTTTAGCCCATGTGAGGGAGTTGGGGTCCGACCCACTGATGTCATAACTCCCCTTGTGAGGATTTAAGATGAGGTGGGGCCACATGATCCCCCACCTTTTCATTTATATTTTCCCTAACTCCTTTTAAAACCTCTCTTGTCATTAATGTTTCCAACACTCCATTTAATTTTGACAAGTTAAGTTTAATTAAATGTAGAGAATTCATTTGGAATGTTTGAATTTTAAAAATGTTGACAAAGATAATAAAATAAGGCAAAGGCCTTATTTTATTTTTGGTTGCTTCGATGCGTTGAGAGGAGGGAGCGTTCTTCACATTGGAAAAACTTCATCTTTCCGGAGAAGAACTTTTCTACCTCGACGAAGAACACCGTCACACCTTTTTTTTATGAAGAACGACGACACACCATCCTTCATTCTACTTCCAGTGTTAAAGGAAGGGAGACTCCGATCCTCTTCGGGTGTGCACCAGTGATGTATATGGAGCCTCGTTCCGCGATGCTGTCTTCCTCGACGCCGTCTTCCGCAACGCCTTTTCTCCACGACGACCATCGTTCGACAACTCTTTGAGGTAGGGGATAATTTTGTTCATGAATATTCCTTGCCATTCATTGTATTTTATTTGGGGCTTCCTGTTATTGTTATAATAGGAGGAGGTCGGACCGCATGAGCACAAACAATCCTCCTCCCCCTTTGTTGTTGAATCTGTTGCGGCTCGAACGAAGGCGGCGCAGTGGAACGACACCACGTAGAATCAAGGAGAAGCACAATGAAGAAGCGCGGAGCCGTCGCACCATGCCGTTGAGGCTAAATGAAGCCACGTCCGGATTTTGGCTGCGATGAAAGGGGCGTCGCGCCATCGCGTTGCGGCGGAGAACCACGAAGAGACCGCGACCTTGGGCCGCGACGGAGCAGGGAGCGGCGGCTGGAACAACCGGCCCGTCGGAGGGGTGGGACCGCGGGGTCCCACGGTGGCCGAGCCGGCTGGCCAACCGGGTTGGCCGTTCGGGTAAGGCCGGGGGTCATAACCTCCGGCTGGAAAAAGGATCGGCCCCCACGTGGGGGCCGTCGTTTCAAAACAGGGGGGCAGCGCCCTCCCCCCTTTCCGCGACAGCTCAGCCAGCGCCGAGCTGTCAGGCCACGTGGGCCACTCCCACGCCAACCGACCTCCCAGGCTAGGCCAGGCTACACCAGCTGGGTCGGGCTGCGCCTGCTGGGCCGGGCCCGAACTTGGGTCGGGTCGACCTATGGGGTCTCGGGCCGGGTCGGTCCGGGCCCAAAACCCCCTAAAAACGGATGGGTTTGTTAAAATGCCAGTAACATGGGCTACATACCTCCGATCGATGCACCATCAGTTGTGATGAGATCCTTGAATCGAGGTGGTCGTCTTGGTATATTACACTCAAGATTTCAAGGAACTTTGAGTATGACTGGGTTGGTTCGAACACGAAACCAAGCGGGGCCTCGGAGTGGAAACACCTATAACTTGATCTCCGGACATCCGATTGACATGCCGTAGACTTTGTTGGATTTATATTAGTGAGAAGGACCTTTTGGGTTACTCCGATCGAGGTTTGGACGCAGTTGGAATATGGTCAGGTTGGTTTTGACTTAAATACCAGCCGGGCCCCTAGAACGAAAAAGCAATTAACTCTCAGACCGAGCGTCCGATTGATGCGCCGTCTGTCACGTTGAGTTCCTATCGACGAGGCGGAACTTTGGGATACATCAACTCCGAAATATATTTCAGTTGATGTATCGACCCCTTGGCTTGTGGAGTGGACCCTCCTGGAAACGAGCATGCTGTGTGCGGGAACCCTAGAGCTGGCTGCGACGACGATGACAACCGTATTGGAATCCTCCGTGGGTTCGACGGTGAAGACTTTCCTACTGGAATCCTCCATGGGTTCGATGATGATGAAAACCATATTGGAATCCTCCATGGGTTCGACGGTGTAGACTTTCAAACTGGAATCCTTCGTGGGTTCGACGATGATGACAACCGTATTTGAATCCTCTATGGGTTTGACGGTGAACACTTTTGTACTGGAATCCTCTGTGGGTTCAATGATGATGAAAACCATATTGGAATCCTCCGTGGGTTCGATAGTGAAGACTTTCCTACTAGAATCCTCCATGGGTTCGATGAAGATGAAAACCGTATTAGAATCATCTGTGGGTTCGACGGTGAAGACTATCGTACTGGAATCCTCCGTGGGTTCGACAACGATTACAACCGTACTGGAATCCTCCATGGGTTCGGTGGTGATGACTACAGTACTTGTATCCTACGTGGGTCTGACAGTATTGACCTCTGTTGTAGTATCCTACGTGGGCCCGATAGCTTAGTTGGTCTAGTATCCTACATGGGTCCCAGCTAGATGAATCAGTAACTACATCTGATCATCCCCTTTTTCTCTACAAATGATGTATACCTGTGTGAGTTGAGTCTTGAATTTCAATCATTAACATTGATATGATTGACCTGTTTTCCTATGTGGATTGGGTTGTTCTTTCCTGTGTGGATTGTGTTGTACTATCCTTTGTGGATGTGATTGAATTTGGGCTCGGATATTGGAGCCGAATTGGATTTGATGACTTTGGTATATGTATGGGAATATACCTAAGTAGTGTTTTATGTTACTTTGTGATTGTATATTTCCTTTTTGGATTATCCTTTGTGGATTCTGGGAGACCTTCGGGGGTCTCGGGGTCCCTACAGAGTAGCGTATACTCACCCCTGCACGTGCTATGACCATACTATGTTTTGTTGGATGCAGACGACGGACAGCGCTGATCGCGGTTGAGGCTTGTGGAGTAAGTCGGTAACTGGAGGTGGACCACTGGGCGGGACGTACACAGAGTGGGTGGCTAGACCCGAGGAGTTGAGGAGGCTATTTGTACCCAACCTTCAGGTGGGACTTCCAGTGGATGGCTCAGCATTGCTGTTTCACTTTTCAGTTTCTTTACTTTATTTCAATTGTACTTTACTTCAGTTGGGTTTGTATTCTGGCCCATTTTCTTTCCAGCACTTACATTTGTACCTAGTTTACATAGTGTTTACTTCAGCTTGCTTACTCTGGAATTTGTTTACATTATAAAGGCAATGCCTTCCCTTTTTATCTGGATTTACGCCTTTGGTGGTAGTCTCCAGCCCCTGGCCTTTGGGAGGTGGGCTTAGGGTAGTCATGGCACGGGCCCCAAGGATGGGTCGTGACATGATATATATAGTGACACATGGACCTTATGCCTAGGTCCAACCATGTAAAACACCAAAAATAATCCCCCCATCTTTTTCAAAAAAATGTAAACTTGTGCAGGAGATCCCAAACCTCGATTTCTATAAAAGGGATTTTTTGAAAGATCATGCCCTCTACATACGAGTCAGATCTATGTGGGGGATTCCATAATTCACAACTAACCACAGTTTTTATATTTCTTGCATTCCTAGATATACCCTTTCCATTCATTAAACTTCATTCCTCTAGAAATCTTGGTTCCCCATAAACCTACTCGGTTATCTAAAATGTAAGGTCTGTGTCCTGTGGACACCTTTGTTTGACTACGCCCATAATTCCACGACGGATTTGCGTACATTTTCCCCAAAAAAGACCTTTCAAACAATGGAAAATTCATATTTAGGAGATGATTTTTTTACCTCTATACGTCCAACGACTTTCAAGCCCCATATCATTTATCCTGACCCGAGGGTCCCTAGGATCATGGTTTATGCTTTCATTCCCCCTCCTTTTCGGGGCATGCAAGAATATCCCAAATCAATTATCCCAGACTTATTCATGATTATTATGAAATTTTTTTCCTATGAAATGATGTAAAACTGTGCTGACAACATCTTCACTGCATGATGTTAAACTGCACGTCCAAAACATCCTCACCGCACGACGTTAAACTACAGGACATAATAGTGTTCTCACCTGAGATGATACCGCTTCTGGCATTGGTCACCTATCATGCCGCATCACAAAACTATGTAATTACCAGATTCTCATCCCATTCCAACCACCCTAAAAATTGAAATATTCCCCCTTCCATATGAGATAGACCGATGATGGATTCTTTTGATGAACAACTATGTGTGGTTTGATTCCTATCAACCCATGGGATACGTAGTGACAACTGAATCCTATGACCTAGATCTGGCCATGGAATGCATAAGAATGTTCACTTCACTTCATCAAAGCTAATTTGAAGCAAGGGGCTTATACACATTCCCTATTTTTGAGACCATTTCAAGAATAATCACATGTACCTTCTTTCACATTGATTCGTCCACATCCTCACCACATGATGATAAAAGACATGGAATCTACATCATAATCACTTGAAATTAAACTATATGGTAATTTTCCTAACCGTATGATGTTAAACTACATGATAAAACATCTTTTTTATATGACGTTAAAACTGCACAACATCACCCTAGATATAAAATGCCCCTTTCCCTGATCACACCATCCCTAGGTGATGGGTTAAATTCTTATTGCCCCTTGTTTCTCACATTGAGCACTGCTCACGTGGGTATAGGGACCTCTAGAGGGGATTCCACACAAAGCCATGGAAAATCAATCCCTGATAGTTGGTCCTGACAACACAACCTTAAAAGATACCCCAGAGTTCTCCCTTATATTTTTGGAAACACAAAGTCTTAACCACAAGACATTAAAATACAAGGTACCCCAAGAACTATGTATTTCATGATTCCAATGCGTGCATGATACATAGTGATTCCTGGATGATGGATCTTCGGCCTAGCCACCTCCAAAGGAAACAAATATAGCTAAAATTTCCCCACTCTCCACGTATAGACCAAACCTAGACATGGAGTCTAACTTCAGGACACTTGGATCTTCAAAACCAGGTCCATCACCAATAAAGGAATCAAAATTCCCCACCCTATATATGAGTAAGATATATGTAGGTAAATATTCATTTCTTTGGGTAATCATGGACTGGATATTTATAATATGTCCAGACACATCCTTCTAATCCATCAAACTCTGTTCTTTGAATAATCCCGAATCATCACAAACCTCCCCGACCATCGGAAATGGATGGTCAGTGTCATAGGGACACATTTGTTTTACTATGAACACAATTTCCCCAACAACTCTGCATAAGTATCCTATAGAAGGGTCTATCAACCAAAGGAAAATCCTTCCACAGAAGAGCCTTTTCCTACCTCTATATTCCCAGTGGCTTCCATGCCTCGTACCCTGTCTCCCTATCTGATAGCCCTTATAACAATGGTTTAAATTTCCTTACCACCCACACCTTGGACATGGTGGGATATCCTGATATAGTTATCCTCTATTTAATTATGGCCTCTATATCAATGTTCTAATCGCATGAAATTAAAATTTCATGATGATTGATACCCAATATTCCTCATTGGGCCCAGACACATCAAATAATATTCCCCCCATGTTACTATGCATGAAATAAATTCGCACAAGATAGTATAATATGAGTTTCATTTCATCGATAAGCACGTATACAATATAAAATTCCCCATTACTTTGCTGGAATTAGATACACACATGGTGAAATGTTAAGAGAATTATGTAAATCTTGATTCCTATAATCATAGGATACATAGTGACACCTGAATCCTATATCTCGAGCCCATAAATGAAACAAAGTTATCCTCTATTTTCTGCACATGAGTCTAATATGCACAGGGAGCCCCTCCATACACCTATATGGAGAAAACATCTCTACCTATCATTGGGAATGTTCTTATGGAAATGACCCTTTCATGTTCAAGAACTCCCTTTTCACAAAACATACTATGTGTCAAAAAATGTTTGAATCCCCATAATCGTCTATGTCCATTGGAAATGGAAGGTCCGTGTCATGGGGACACATTTTCTTGACCATGCACATAATTCCCCGGTGGCTCTGCATAAGATTCCCATAAAAAGGCCTTTCATCCAAAGAAAAATTCAACCCCAGGAGAGGCTTTTCCTACCTCCGTACATTCATATGACGTTTACACTACACCTCAATCCCTAGCATTTTATACCCCAAGATTACACTTTACATCCCTTATCTCTTCTCATGTCTAAACATGATAGAACATTTCTAGTAAGACATCCATGGAAAGAAAAAGTCATTTACCCCCCTTCTTGGTCAGTGTAAGGTGACTTTAAACCATAAGTCTCAAATCTCCTGGTTTTACGATGTTAAACTACACCATGACTCAGCCCACCTTTACACTTGTCAAATCCATATAGGAGTGACATTCCCATTCAAATCTGATACAGATTCCTTTATCACTTTCAAAAGTTGTTGCATCAATAGGCCACCAACTATGGTCTTACAAAATCCAAACAAACCCAAATTTCTATAGAACTACTTGGCCTCATAAATGGAAGGTCAGTGTCCTGAGGACACCTTTGTGTGGCTATACTCACAATGCCCTAATGGATCTGTGTAAGTGGCCCACATAAGGCCTATCAACCAAAGGAACATTCTTCCCTGATAGAGGCTTTTACTACTTCCATACGCCTCATGGATCCCATTCCCCATACCATGTTCTATGTCTATACACCATAAAAACATGGTAATGAAAAATAATTTATATATGGATAAAAGATATTGGGACATTCTTGGTTAATGGGTCTTTATTGGGGCCCTCTCCCCACAAATCATGGTCAAAACTATTAAACCTAAAACATCAGTCTCAATCAAAGATTTTCAACCTAAAATATCTGTAATGATAGTCTGTTTTGAAAGAATTTAAACCACCCTGAAAAAAAGACAAAACTCAACATGATGAAAACCCACAAAGGGAACCTCGAAAAAATCCATGTTATACCCTCTAAACCTAAAACAAACCAGGTTTAGGAAACTGTTAGGGAAATAACGAAAACGAAAAAAAATTGTATCATTTTCCATGTAACCCTAGTAGTAGTAAAACTATGCTCGCTGGGTCCCTCAGCTTAGGAAAAAAATATAGTATGATTTGATATGTAATTATCCAAGATCATGAGTCATATTTACAACTAGTGAAACACTATTGTTTGAAATGTAGTCAATTACAATTGATTGACACTGCAAGAAAAGAAAAAAGAGAAACACTTAAGATCAAGAAAGTTTCCATTCTATTGAATGGAAATGGGGAAAGATACACAATCTGTAGTCTCTCCCTCATGTCAAAAAATATGTAATAGTATAAATCAAAAGATTACAATGAAGCTCGAATGACTCTTTTTAGAATATTGATAACCGCCTGACGTGGTCCATCAAGGGATTGTTCTAAGGTGGTCCTTTTTTCAAATTCAACCATTAATGTTAGATGCACATGTTTCAAAATAGCCATGAGATCACACCCTTTCTATTTAATGTCTTTATTATTGGAACATGTTAATGACAGCTGCACCTTCAGCTTTCCCATACAATCCTCACACTCCTAAAACTATTCTATTTGCGCCATCACTTGGTCCTAAATATTTTCTTCCCCAATTACTAGGTGGTGTAACTCCTCGGTGATATCCCAAAAGGTCTTCATTTTATAATGTGAGGCATTGAATTAAATTAGGATATCTTCACAAGTAGCTAGATACTCATGAGATATGAAAATATATTATATGAGAAGGTGTAGGTGTTGATAATCAAAGCTTCTTAAACCCAAGTCAATGAATAATATTTGAATGGTTTCATCCTCATCATCAAATCTTGCAAGAGGAGTTTATGTGGAAAGAGTACAGATTAGATTCCATGACCATATCCACGTAGCTCAGTGTTTCCTAATAGCATTGGAACCTTGGTTTTCCCCCTCCACTGTAATGGGTATATAATCAGGATGCACCATAATGAAAGATGGAGATTCCTTAAGTTGAGTTACCCAAGTATGAGAACTCTCCCACTCAGTAGGTGGTTCAATCTCTGAAGCTAAGCATAAGGGGTTGGATGCAATTTTAGGGATGGTTGGTGATGTTACACTTGGGCCAGCTTTAGTAGGGTCATGAATCTTATCAACTAGTGATATGGGGTCTGCGTCAATCTCTATAGAGATAGGGTGTACAGACGAATCCCCTTATGAATTCATGCAACGATGAATGGAATGACTTCTTACAATAGTAATGAAGGAAGATAACACATCCAGTATAGTTGGTATAGGTATGGAAGTAGTCAACAACCTCTGAAATCATCAAATTGGACTTCCCAATACCGCACCAGGATAGTAAGCCACCCACATTTGGTCATAGTCCCATAATAAGTAATTTCATCCCATCATAGGAGGAATAAGGACTTCTATATTAGCACCTATGTCAGGACCAATAGGGGACTATATACCCTGAGAGTGGGGGGGGGGTGAATCAGGGTATGGATATTATTCTTAGTAAATTCTTCCTGCCCCACTGGATCTTGACCTCTTTATTACAAAGGTCACTTTGTTTTCACTTGTGTGTTTATTATGATCACTTACTTTCTTCTTTATCTGATGATGATGATTTAAATGAAATGTATGGAAGTAAGAAGGAAGAAACATAGATTTTTACTTGGTTTACCCTCACTGGGCTACGTCCAAGGAGCATATGCCGACAAGTTTCCGGTCGTACCAAATTCCACTATTCTTCACTAGATGTGGATACAAAGGTTCGGGAATAATCAATCTGTCCCAGGCTCACTGCCTTTACAAGGTTTAGGGTCATCTCACCGCTTTCCCAAGGGTCACTCCCTGTTTCTCTCTCTCTGGCTCACTGCCAGTGGAGAGGATCACCTTCTTCCTCTTCCTTTGCTCACTGCTCCGGAAAGGATCCACTCACAGTTTACAGACCTGTAGGTCTCTTCATTTGCATGAAGGAATGCATCTTCCTCTGTATGTAGATGCTCTGTTGAAGCCCAACTTTCACCCGTAGATGGATTTATCTTTGCACCTAAGGTATCGGGAAAACTTCCAGCTTTCACGCAGCCCAGAAACACTTTCGTGAATCAACCATAATTGTCGCTCAAGTCAAACCTGGCGCGTAAGTATCGGTTTTCAAGTCACAACTGGTGCGCAAGTCCACCTCAAACACTTGCGCGACACAAACTTCTTCAACTCCAAACTTGTACGACACACTTCCCTTTAATCCCAAACCAAAATTGGTGCGCAACAAACAACAATTTCCCTTCTTCAAATCGGGCACGCAAGTCCTAATTGCACAACACACCACCACTTGCGCGGCAACCACACCTGTGTGACGAGAGCTCTGATTTTTCTAAGTGTTGAACTCCGTTAGAAATGATAAGGGGTGGTCTAGTATTTATAGGTAATTTGAACACCCTGCCCAACGGTGTGCAAGTCAACCCTCGACACGCAAGTTTCTGCGCGCAGGTCTCTTCCCCTGCAAGTCACTTTCATGACCAAAACAATACCTATGTGACCCTCTTTCCTTTGCCATATTTTTATATTCTGATCTTGAAAAACCACAGGCACGCAAGTTCTCAAGCTTCCAAGGAATTGGCGCACAAGTCTCTTCACAACGCGCAGGTCACCTGTGCAACCACACCAATACCTGTGAGACCCTCTTTCCTTAGCCATATTTTGATGCTCTAATTTTGAAAAACATATGGCATGAAAGTTTCTTCAAATTCAAGTCAATGGTGCGCAGGTCTCTTTTCCAAAACCACTTTTCTCCATTTGTCGATTTTCAGGTCAAAAAATTTGGAAAACACTGGAAAACAACACTACCTTGTATCTGTTCTTTTTGTACCACCTCCAGATCATCCATTCCTTTGTCGACGTTCTTGAACAAACATGGATCGTTAACCACATCTCTTGAACTCGACATTCCACCATGAAATCCTCTTTGACAACAAATTAGTATGTCATTGTTTTGCTTTGTCAACAATCACCACATAAATGTCCACTTTTTCAACAAACACAATCACCTCAAAAATGCTTCAATGATACCTTGAGGGATTTTTGCCCAAAAATTTCCCCCTTTGGGTTTGTTGAAAACTCTTCCATAAAAAGATACATCGTTAACTCTTCAGCCACCATTCGCCTTTTGAGATTCTGATAGTGATCAAGGATTTACTTAACACATACTCTATGCCCCCATAAGCAATGCTCGGCGTAAGAAATAAGAGTAAATGAAAAGTTCATCAATGACTCACTTCATCTCTGACACTCACTGTTGACACCAAACTGATACCAATTTGTTGGAAATATTCTTACCGTATTCCAACATAACTCTTATTCTTTTATCACGATCCTCAGCGATCGTGATATCTGTTCTTTTATCGATCACTTCTAGAATCTTCAGATTTAAAACACTCCCTCTTTCTCATAGGTCTCCCCCTATCTTGCTGCTTCACCTATCAGCTTCTCCCCGTATCAATCATGATTTCTCACATAACCACACTGTCTCCCCCTTGAACAATCACTATTTTCTCCCCCTTTATCAATGAACCCAAAGGTCACTCCTTTGTAGTCTGTAACAGAGTAGAGAACATATCAGCACATTAGGGAAACACACATCATACCTCAGGGAGAGGGGGGTGGTTCCACATCCACACTCTTTTAAGTGTGGGGAGCCGAATGAACTCCCAGAGCCAGTCGATGCCTCTCAAAATCTTCCTTAGGTAAGGCCTTTGTCAGAATGTCTGCAACCTGTAGCTCCATAGGCACATACTCCAACTTCCTGATTCCTCGTTCAACCTTCTCCTTGATAAAATGATATTTTATCTCAATGTGCATAGTCCTTGAATGATGGGTGGGATTTATTCTCAGATTGATAGCACTTGAGTTATCACACTAGATTCCAATCGAATAATTCACTTCAATTCCCATGTCTTCAAGTTGCTGCTTTATCCACAATAACCATGTGCATGCTTGAGTGGCCGCAATATACTCAGCCTCTGCGGTGCTCAATGAAATGCAATATTACTTCTTTCTTATCCAAGAAATACAAAATCCACCAAGATAGAATTCACCTACGGACGTTGATTTTCTATCATCTGTTGATCCGGCCCAATCTGTGTCTATGTAACCCAATAACACTGATTGAGATTTTTCATTATACATTAGACCGCAATCCACGATGCCTTTGATATACAGACGTATTCTTTTCACTACAAGCATGTGGCTTTCCTTGGGATTACTCTATTATCACTCTACTTGGGAAGTGACTAAAACAATATCAGGCCTTGTTGCAGTCAAGTACAACAAACTTCCAATAATTTTCTTGTATTCTGTGATATTAACTACCTTTCCATCCTCATCTTTTGATAATTTAATCCGGGTAGCAACCAGAGTCTTCATCTACTTGGAATTATCCATGCCAAACCTTCTTAAAAACTACTTGGCATATTTGGATTGAAAAATGAATGTTCCATTAATTTCTTGTGTCACCTGTAGACCTAGGAAAAACGATAGCTCTCCAATCATTGACATTTCCAACTCATTTTTCATGAATTCTGAAAACTGTTTGCACTGAGCTTCATCTGATCTGCCAAATATTATGTCATCGACATAAATCAACACCATCATCCATTGATTACTGTCATTGCTGAAATAGAGATTGTAATCAACTCCCCCATGCTGAAAACCATGCTTCTTCTAGTATTGATCAAGCCTTGAGTACCATGATCTTGGTGCTTGTTTCATCCCATACAACACCTTCTTCAGACTACAAACTTTGTTCTCATCCTCATTGATGAGGAAACCATCCAGCTACTCAATGTACACCTCTTCTTCCAGAACCCCATTTAGAAATGTAGATTGGACATCCATCTAGAATACTTTGAACTTTCCTTGCACTGCTATGGCTAAAAATAACTTGATTATCTATAGCCTTGCTACTGGTGAATATTTCTCATCATCATCAATGCCCTCTATTTGGGAGTATCCTTTGCACACTAGTCGTTCTTTGTTTAGAATCACTATGACATATTCGTTCTTCTTATTACGAAAGACCCATTTAGTCCCGATGACATTCTTATCTGCTAGTCTCAAAACAATCTCCCACATCTGGTTCTTCTCAATCAAATCAAGATTTTCATTCATATCCTGAGCCCTTTTTTTATCTACAGCTACATCAGAAAAGTATTTCAGCTCAACCAGAGATAGAAAAGATTCCTACTGTAGTGATTTCATTTTCCTTGTCTGAACTGGACCTAACTAATAACTGATAATATTGTGCCTATCAATTTCATCTCAAATCTTTGGCTTCTATGCAGATAAGGATTTTACTTCCTCGTACTCACCATCAGTATCTTCTTTTGAATCAACTTCATCCACTTTTCTCTCCCTGAGTCTCTTACAACTTCCTCAATTTTAATAGAAAACTTTTCAATATGTCATTGTTCAATGATGTCATTTCATTGAACACCTTCTCTCAGATTTTTGTTGACAGACCTTTGATTTTCTCTCGCAGCTTCTTGGTATCCTGAAATCAGTCAGTTGATACCCCATTGTTAGAGCAAAATAAATAAGCATGAAATGCTTGATTATTGCTACTTCCCCCGCAATATGTCTTCCCTCCTTAGACAACACCTAAGCCGAGTCATCCAATAATTTCATTTATGGATGTTGAATCTGTTTTTGTTATTGAATTATCCCCCTATGTTATGCAACACTTCCTGGGGTTAGGCCCACCAAAACATTATTCTTCTCCTGCATCATTTATTCTCATCTTGCACTGGGCATTGAGGCATCAACAGAATCTCTAAGCCAACTGAGTTGGAACTCGTTGTAGGAAATAAGAGATAGATTTAATAACACAATCGCTTCCTATTGCGATCGGTTGCTCCCTTTCTTCTTTGACTTTGCTACCTGATTTGAGTCAATCGAAACTTTGAAGCATATCACCTTTCCACTTTCAATCTTTAGATTCCACTTCCCCTTGGATCGTATCTCCCTAATACCTGAAACATTTGAATCATTAGTTAATAGAATTTATATACATAGGGAGAGGGGTTCTTCTAGAATCCTCAAGATGAGGATTGTGGTTGATCCTGTTGGGTCAACCCTTTGATTCTTTCTTGTAGAGAATCACACTCTTTCCTTGCTTCTTCTAGCTGCCTAGCCAACTTCAACTGCTCTGGCCATATGAATAAGCATTCATTACCCACATGATGACTCTTTTTCTAATATGAAGATTCTGCTGGTCTGGCCATTATCACCATTTGGAGTTTAAACCCACTACTACACATTTCCATCTTTGATGTTCCACCAAAATTCAATTTCCCTTGATTCCTTTTCTAATCAGGAATATCTTTTCTTTCCATATTCCCTTGCTCCTTCCTCCATTGTAGGGATCTTCCTCTTTCCACCACTTCTTGTGGTGGCACATGACATGAAAATTTTTCAATGAGTTCTTTGTTTATTTTTCTTTTGTCATATTTCTGAGTTTCCACCCTATTTTGCATTGGTGGTGGTTCCTCCAGTGAATGTACATTCTCTTTACTCACAGCTATAGAATTTCCTCCATTTTTCATCCTGATTTGTACATGTTCATTCTTAGAGGATAGTTGTGAGTGTGAATGATACATATTTCGTTCATCTTCATGTGAATCCACCGAGGCACTGAGCATATTCATCAACATACCAATTTGTCTTGCAATGCAAGATGTCTCTTTATTCATCACTGGAATCAAGATTCTCTTTCTGGGATCCTTTTCCTTTCTCACATTCTTCTTGCTGCAATATCTTGCCCAATGCCCTTGATTGGAACATATGAAACATCTTCTATTGAAGGAATACCTCATTTAATCATCTCTTAGCCAAGATGTTGATACATCATGAGTTCTCACTCTGGCATTGAGCTCCTGAGGTTCTTGACACATATTCATGGTGTGTCCCATTCTTCCACAGTAATAGAATCTTATGAATGCATTCCTCTGAGAGAATCTTCTCTCCAGTTTTCTCATAATTCTTCTTCTTATCCTTAGATTTGTCAAAGTTTCTATTTTCACATCCTGAAATGTATACCAGAACCTCTGGATAGAAGCTTGATGTGTGGCCATGAATCCCGTAGAAATAGCACATGCTATCATTTCTTCCTATAAAATCCTTGTTAGGTCTATCTCTAGCACCTACAAGGTTTTTCTTACCTCTGGAGATTTTCACTGCATTTTTCTTATCACACATAGGAGTGGGATCATCATATCCAATTCCATATTTTCCCATAATGGGTGGCCTTTGGGATGATACAATCCTTTCATTCTTCTCCTCTGATGTAGCATATTTTACTTTCATTTTATCATCAGATACGGAAGGATAATCAAATAATAAGTGTAGTGCATCCTTCAACTTGGGCTTATCTTCGGATTTAAATTTCTCCATTTCTTTCTTGACTGATTCTATTTCTTCCTAAAGTTTCTAAATCTTTTTATTTGTTGATTCAATTTGAGCATTAAGTTCTTTTCTGAGATTCTTATGGATACTCAACTCATCTTCAAGTTCTCGTGTGAGTTTTTTCCACCATGTCACTTTTCTCCTTCACCTTCAATTTTTCTTGAGAAACATATTGAGAGAAAGATTCGTTCTCTTATTGTAGCCTTTGATTCTTCAGAACTTCTTCAGACAACTGTGTTTCTAGATCATCATTTCTAGCTTTTACATTCTGAACTTCATCTGACTTTTGATTCTCTTCATAATCACCAGCCTTTTGTTTTCCTTTCATTTTATCCATCTTTTGTATTTATCCACCATGAGAATAATTCTTATCTTTTAGGTCAGTATCCACATAATTAAGCCTTTTATTTAATCCTCTTAGCTTGTTGACCTCAATTTATAATACTTTGATCTTGATATTTTTAGATTTAACTTCTTCATCCAATTTCTGATCCAATTCATTTTCCTTGTAGAAAACTTCCACTTTTCAACTTCTTGGTGTTTCTTCATCATCAGTGGTTCCAACATCACTTGGAAAATCAGGTTCTTCACCCATTCCTTCAACATAATTCAATGTGTAAGTATTTTCATAGTATGATTCATCCAAACCATTTTCATAGTATGACTCATCAGGTTCTTAACTCATTCCTTCATCATAAGTGACTTACAGGGGAATCCCCTTCCATTGTCTATGTGTGTAGTAAAGACTCCATCTTGAAGTGCAATGATATTTGAACATACTTTTGGGGATCCCCTTCCATTATCCATTATTGTTCCATGGGGAACAATGTAAGGCCTGAAAATTAATTTAGAAACATCACTCAGTAATTCAACTTCTCTTCCAATGTTAAAATTATAAGGATTAACAAAAAGAATGTTGAGAAGTGATGGGTGGAAGTCAGAATGAGGAACTATTGTGGTATTTAATACTTATAGAAAAAGAAATTCTTGGCCATCCATCTTTATAGAAATTGAAATATCCTACTAAGATGATATGGGTTCCTTCTCTCCTATATATTCCCTAACAGTTCATATATATAGGAAAGGGTATGGATGAATAGGTTAATGGGTTTTCCCTATACTAAAGTGGTCACCATAATTAAGGTACAAACACTAACACTAGTGTAGACATCATGAGAAGGGAAAAGTCATCCACCAAGAAACATGGAATGTAAACCCACTAATCCGAGATCAAGTGATACGTTTGACCAAATCTTATAACCCTAGGTGGTATATTGACCAACCTCGAAGGTAGAAAAATATGATCCTGGAATATGTTGTGATTGTGGATTTGGATGTGTTCGAATGTTGAAGACTTTTGGATTCAGCCCGTTCACCTACAAGAATATCCCTATCCAATATTTGAATGAAATAAGTGAGCGAAAATAAAGAGGTTGACCAAGAAATACCTCTGGCTAGACCAGTAAATTCCTTGCCAGTGGAGATAAATGTTTGACATTCTCCCAGGTATTGGTTTTTGGTAGGATTTTGTCATAAATATTACCAAGAATGGTATGCCCTCCTATCTGGTACATATCTAACAAACTTATCCCCACTTCACCATGAGAAAAGTGGAAAGTTTTGGTGCTTGAATAAAAGTGACTAAGTAGTTCGGGTAACATTCCACCTGGTGAGTAAATTGAAAGCAGGGAAACTCATAATTCTTGAGATAGATTCAGAGTTCCCAACCACTTAGAGGTCTCCAAGAAGTTTTGATGCACCCAGAATGTCCATACCCATTCATCATAGAAACACCCTCTAGATCTCTAGTCCCACTTGGAGCGCCACCCACCATTGGGATCACCTCGTGAAAGGTTGAAAATAGATGGATAATCCTAGATGTATAATTCCAAAGATTTATTACGGTGGTGTTTATTACTCTATTTCCACTTGGATCCATTCAGAATAAACATATCCTCTTGGATCTAAGTAGTTGTGGTCTCTCCCATTGCATTAATATTTGATCGATCACGCCCCCAAGACATTTTGAGGTGAATGATAAGGCTACTTCAATCAAGCCATAGAAAAGGAGCATCATCTTGGATTCCAAAGATATAAAGTGAAAAATTATTAGATAATGGATAGGCCATAAGTCCCAGTGGAAGGAGATATTTTAGAATACCCTCCATAGGAACAACACATGACCAAAGGTTATCTTTAATGTTCTTGACCATAAAAACCCTTCTTCTGGTCGCATCCATTAAGAGAAGAGGAAGATACATTCTAGTTACTATAGTGGACGATCAAAATAAATTTATCCTTTATAGTAATTGAAAAAGGACTAAAATAAGTCTTCAAACTAAAAGTTCCATGAACTAATTATCTGCCGAAGGGCATCATCCGTGAACTGATAGTTCTTAGAAGCACATGAGGCGCTAGCCTACGATGTGTTTGCATGTAAATTGATAGTTTTTGGATAAAGTGAACAACGTAAAAACCCACAGTATGAAGATGAAAAAACTCATCATTCGTGGCAAGCATATGTTCTATTTGAGTATTTATGGTTTAGTTTGCAGGCGAAGGGCATCCACAGAAGGAGAAGGTTCACAGAAACAAAGCTGCTAAGAGAATCCTAAGAGCACAACATTTTATGAGAAACATGATAAAAGGAAAAATGACCTGCCCCCTATATATAATAATGGTATAACTTATGGTTTTACCCTTATACCACAAACCAGTTCAATTCAAGACCACTTTATACATTGGAATAGCTTCCTCTTTATCCCGATCGGAACCCATTCTAATGGGGGTCATTTATTGGGTCCTGAAAACTTTTCAAAATGAAATAAAATACTCTTGGGGATTTGAAAAAAGGTAGGAAAACGAATTGAATGAATAATTGAAGAAGAAGGTTGGAGAATCCAAATTTGGTAATGGGAGGAACATGCACCATGAAGTAGAAATCCTTTGTGGACCGTCACTCCACATGGCAGTTGACGGTTTCGTGAAGCATCCACAAACTAACCAGTTCATAGGACTATGATGTCGTGCTAGTCCCACACAAATGAAATTGTTTGTGGGAAGGAGGTAGAGAAATCTTCCCCACATATGACACCCCTAGTGAACTCAAACAGTTCATGGGCGAGGTGGAACTAATGGCTTCCCATGAACCAAATGATGTATTTTGTGGGAATGAGGTGATAATTTTCACCACCCCAGAAGATTAACACATACCCTACTAACCGAGTATTACATAGACCGGGTTTCTCCTGGGGGCCTCCGTAAAATATAATCTGTGTCTCACCGATCCAGTTCTTCCTCCTCTTTATAAAAATCCCATGAGGGGGATTGAAGATGGGGGCCTTTTTTGAAGGACTTGCACGATCGAATGCATGGAAGAAGAGATCACTAAAAAAGAAGGAAAAATTTGATGATTCCTTGAAGTTATAACTCAACACATAGCTTTAAAGAAGAAAATATAATACTAATTGGAATATTTCGAACCTAGATTCCTTCATGGATGAATTTCCCGTGAAGTATAGAACCAAAGACCCTTCTTCAATCTGGCATCCCGCATAACAAAATGCTATGATGGTGGAACCCTACAATACATAGAAAATCACTATGTCGATGGATCCTAACCTCTCATAACATCATTCTATGTGGAAAGAACTCAACATCGTGTAGAAAAACACTATGTGGAAAGAACATGGTTTTGCATAGAAAAATGCTATGAGAATTGAATCTAGGTCCACATACCATCATGATACATGGAATACCCCTTAACCCACATAGAAATACGCTATGTGGGGGAAACCCCATCATGCATAAAGAAATGGTACATGGAACGGGGTATTCTAGGGTGTTCCACCCTCTGGCAACAATCATTTCCTTCCATTTCCACCGCATTATCCATATCCCATCCATGAACCAATCCAACAACAATAGACTAAAGCCTCTTACAAAGCCACCAGACTAGTATGATAAAACCATCGGGCACAACAACACACCCTTATGAGTTTACATACCCATGGTAAGTGAAATCACGTGCGTAATCCCCATAGTAAGGTGAACCAACAATATTTTCCTAAGTTTACATTCAAACGGTAATGTTGGTTCTGAAGTAAGGATGCTCACATGTACCTCCCAGTTCTTGGAACTAAGGGTAATCACTAGACTTTACCTTCGATGAAGATTGGTGATAAATAATGGGAAATCAAACTTTCTTTCACCTTTGATGAAGAATCATAATCCTCCATTTTCCCATAATGAATTTCAAGGCACCCAATCTGCGGTAAGCCCCTAGCCACTCTTCTGGGAAATGTCATATCCCCAGCCTCTTCTATTGTCATACTCCTCCCTTTCCACCAATGGAGAGGGGAAAGTGACTGATTTTATGAATCTACCACATCCTTTTGTTTCTCACACCGACCATGACTCACATGGTCTTAGAGATTAGTGGTGATCATGGGATCATCACGATTCACTGAAACAGATAAACTACAATAAATCTGATTCCAACCTTAATAAGGATACATTGGACACCTATCTGAGGACCAAGCTCAATGGGTCTTTCTATATAGATATAAGTCCCAACCAGAGGTAAATAATCCTCATATTTGGTGCAACCCCAAATAATGCCCCCTCAAATGGGTTACTTCATCATGTAAGTACCAACTCACTGAACTATGTGGATTATGATTCCTATCTTGAGGATATATAGGATGCCCATTTTAAGGGTTCGATCCCAACATTAAAAAAATTCCCGTCTCCCCAAATGACAATAAATTCCAGAGCGCCATCCCATATGGATAAAAACCATCATTTCCTTAGTGAACGACTAGGGAATTTCTATTTTTTCTATAATAGGTTAACATTTATGAATAACCTCAGATACATATAGATGTATTCATTAAGGTAGAACTTCATATTCATAATGAAAATTCTGAATCCATGGGTATTCATGATTGATCTTACCAAGGGGCAGTCTACAAACACATGCTTCAAGAAGAATGGAGGATTCAAAAACATACTAACATAGATTAAATATATAATAGAGTCCTAGAATAGGCATTATTTCCCCCAAAAGGGTGTGATGATCCTGAGTACCCATCCTATGGACCATTGTGAATTTTTAAGTGTCGTTTGGAAAATCATCCAATGAATGCCTGTTTTGGAAGAAGGTCCATGAATCATGGATGTGAGAGACGTTGGGTTTTTATGGCTCCATAAATAAACCCATTGGATACCATATGAAAACATTGAACCCAACATTGAGTGATTTCGAAAAAACATAACCCCCCTACAATCACTCATTGGACCCAACATTCTTCTGGTTGGAAAAATGATTAGCCAACATGAAGTACTTAACTATATCACATCATTCATAAGATAAAAAGGATATACTTCATATTTCCCATTGGAAAATTTTTTTCTAGGAAAGATACAATCTTCAGTTCGAACTAGGAGGTTCTGGGAGTTTTTAGTGGAAGTTTGAGGTGGAACAGAGCAGCTACAGGAAATACACATCATGGTATCTTTACACAACATGAAAGTTGGTTTCACGTCTTGTCTAGGGTTGTTCCATGACATATAGATTTTCATTTTTAAATAATGAAAAGGCGATGAGTCTTTTGGTGAAACCAAACCCCGAGTATTACACGAGGTGAAATGGGATTACATTTCATGTAAATCCTCAATACAATGCAATTTTAATAGTTTTTTCTGGCCTAATTTTCATTCATTCTGTTGTGGCCTATTTTTCCAATAATATTGGGTGAACCCTAGGCAAAACAAGTATTTATTCAAGCCCTCTTACTCCCTCTTTGATTCGTTGGTCCTGGTATTTGCTCATTGGAAATCCGTGGTAACCCCTCCCTTCTTCTTGGTTGGTTTTTATATTCTTCTTTTGTGTTTCTCTATGGTTGTGTAGATTTTATTGTGTTGTGAGTTTGTGATGAATTTTGAGGGTCTTTGGATGTGGTTTTTATTGATCCATAGTTTCTTTTGGTGTATTTATGGTTGCAGGCACTTCTTCTTCACCCGAAAGTGCACAGTGAGTCGGAAAAGCTTCTTTGTGGTAAGGACTCCCTCATTTCTTTTTATTGTGTATCATGCATGAGGGGTTTGATTTTTTTATATATGGTTTATGGTTTTTATATCTTAATCAAAGATAAATAATTGGTTAAATGGAAATTTAAAAGGGTAAATGGGATTTGATTCGCCTTTTTTTACAGATTTGATATTGCTTGTGATATTGTGGATCGTACAAGCTTGTGGCCACATTGAAAATTATGGTCATTGGGGGATTTTTTTGGGCTATATGGTATGTTTTGTGACGGTTTCACCTGTTGTGATTGTTATGATATCAAACTAAAATGGGAATTGATTAACCACTTATATTTAGATAATGAAATGGTTTCCCCAGGATTATGGTTTCTGTGATAACTCCCCTAAAATAAAGTGAAATGTGCTAAAGCCACATTTTAAGTCTGTAAAATGATCTTGATGTGTTGTAATGTGTGATCGTGCTTATGGGATGGCGATGTACGGTTGGGAAATGTGGGGATGATGGTTTTTGGGCCATGATTTTGGGGAAGTGAGGTGGTTTTTTGGTTGTGCCTTTAGGGTGTAGAGGTGGTTTTTTGGTCTTTCTTTTGGGGTGATGAGGTGGTTTGTTAGACATGCTTTTGGTGTGTATATGTGGTTTTAGGGTCATGATTTCGGGGTAGTGAGGTGGTTTGTTGTCCGTGATTTTAGGGAGTATAGGTGGTTTGAGGGCTGTTCGTTTGGGGTGGTGAGGTGGTTTGTTGGTTATGCTTTTGGGGTGTCGAGGTGGTGGTTGGTTTGTGCAAGATTCCCAAGTTGTGATGAAATAAATAAATAATTTCTTGATAATGTTTTAAATGGCTTGGACTGGTTTTTTTAATTGTATGATAATGGTTAATGAATAATTTAATGGTGGGTTTTGTGGTTAATTGTGGATTATGATAAGTAATGAAAAGAATGTGATTAAATTAAATGGGTTGGAAACGTGAATGTGACTCGTGGCTTGTTGTGTAGTGATATTCATTTAGAGGTTTCAACAAAAGTGACAGTATTGTGAGTGAGTTGGTTTGTTTGTGGACCCATAGGTTGACATTTAGTGTTTTAAAATATATATATACTTTTATATTCTTGTGATTTCTATACGCACCCCACCCATGTTGAGCACTATGTTCTGACACCTGCATTGTCATGTAGGTGGTATTTTTTCTGACATCTGATGAGGGGTATAGATGGTTGGGTACTCTTTTTTCTCATTGTATCTTCTATGAAAGGTATGCATTTCACAATATATGATGGTTGGAGGACTTTCAAGTCATTATATGGTGGTTGTGGGAGCCTAGGAGTTTTCGGGTGAGATGCGGCCATGCTTGTGGGGTAGTGGCCGAGGTGTTTTTAGTCAGAATGTGATATGATTGTGCTTGTGGGGTGAATTTTGGTGGAGGTCATGCATGGTAGGAGGAGGGCACAATTTTGATGTCCTACATGTTCACGATATCCTACTACTCTAGTTTTGGAAGTGGTTGTGTTGTAACCCAGGTGTTTTCGGGTGAGATGTGTTGTGGCCCTGCTGGTGGTGCAGTGAGCCCATGTGTCTTCAAGAAAGGTTTCTTGTGACCATGTTTGTGGGGAAGTGTGTTATATGGAAAGGATGAGATCTCCAAGATGTATGACATTGGGTGTGAGTGTGTAATACCAGTGGTAAAGTGGTGCAATGTACCCTTATTGATGCACTTATTGTTATATTATATTACTTGGCTTGTGTTTTTTGGTAATCATGCCTTGATTAGGTTGGGATTGATTAGTATGACTTTATAGGTGTTGTTTGGTTCTACTGTTTTATCACGGGTTCAATATTATGCTTCTTTCACATGTGCATGAGAGACTTTGGTTTTTTCTACTGAGAATACTTGTATGCTCACCCTATGTATATAAAACCATTTTCAGGTTATTAGGAGGATTACATGGACCATTCTAGAAATTACTAGCTTGAATCCTTGATATTTCCTGTGTCACTGCTTTACCTTTTCTTTTTGGTATTTACTTTGGAGACTTTTATCTGTATCTGTTCTATTTATACAAGCATGTGGGATGGTTTTCACATTATTTTATATTATATCTTGGAGTTTTTTGTTAATGATTCATCTTGTATCCCTACCCTATATTATTATAGAGGGTAATTACTTCTATATCACAATATTTTTATACCCTTGGTTCAAGTTGCCAACCCGGGGACAACTAGAGGTGGGACATGAGGGTCATTACTTCTCTCCCACATTGCGGTATCTTTGGAGGGAGGGGGTCATGACAGAGTGGTATCAGAGGATTGGTTGAGATATAGAATGCAATTTGGAGTTAGAAATAGTTATGATTTCATGAGTTGGTATGTAAATAGTGCTAGTTGACCTTGGTGTGTGACATAGGTCTGGGAGATTAGCTAAGACACAAGATTTTAGGCCCCCCTAATTTAGTGCATATGATCCGATGTTATTAAATAACCATGTGATATGGACATGCTTTCAAGGTAGAGACCTAATATTGGTACATGAATCATGATGACTAGTGTTTTTTTGAATTGGGTTGTTTTGGGAATGTTAAAATGAATATGGTAAATTAAAATGAACCTAAATAAAAATTCCATACTATCAGGATTAGGAAGTTCTTTTTTTCTTACAGTTTTGGATCATGTTCCTTGTCTGCATGTGTTCATCAGATATTTGAGGTTCAGTAGGATGATCTGGTTGATTTACATTGGGTTGATCTGACATAAAAGGATGAGGCTTGATAGAGGGTGTGGAATACTTTCCTGTGGTAGAATTTTGGAAAGTCTGAGAGGATTGTTTCAGATGTGGTGACAGATATCTGAGTTGAGGAGCTTGAGATTGCTTTTAGTTTCATCTAGGCCTTGATAGATCAATGAGTCCCTTTGGTAGTCATCCAAACTTGGGGAGCTGTGAGTTAGTGGTGGATTCTATATTTGGGAGAGTCGAAGGAGGAAGATGTTTTTTGGATCTATTTCTAGAAGCAGTTCTTAGAAGATTTCCTTTTGTTGACCATGAAGATAGTAAAGAGGCAAGAGATTATTTCTCTTCCGTAGAGGATCATGGCATTGTAGGAGATAAGAATCAGGTTCAAGGACCTTCATCATTTTCCCACATATCTTTTTCTAGATGAGAAGTCTCATGTGAGACATCTTGAGGAGGCGCTCAGTCCTTTTATCCAATATGTCATTACTCCTTTTTCATTGCCAACATATCTAGAGGTTCAGAATACGATAGAGGTGATCCAGAAGATGAACTAACGTGGAGGTTTTCCATGGGAGGGGAACCATAAGGGTTCCTTGAGGGGAAGACATGTCAGTGTAAGGTCTTAGGCATAATGACTTTACAGGTTTCGACCAGTAGGGAGCCGACCTTAGAAGCTTCCTTTGTGGCCTTATGGGGCCAATGTATTTCAGGATTTTCCTGGGATCTATGTTCCAATGTGTTTTAGAAGTGGGGTTTGCAGTCATCGTCAGCAGTAGTGCCTAGTGGTACCCTGATTTTAGTTTGGTGGAGGTGGAGATGTTCAATGCCATCATTAGTAGCAGTTTCCAGTAAGGTCGTTTTAATAGTAGGGGCATCCAGTTTTTTCTTTTCTAAGGGGATATGAAGTAGGTAGAGGCTAACATCTGGTTGCTCCTTGAATCTAGTGACTGGGACCCAAGCATGGTCATGGAGGTGGTCTTCAGTAGATAGGTAGAGGATCTAGGCATGGTTAATTGTATACAATGGAGGTAGAAGTTACTGAGGTTCCAGATATTTTCAGAGGTAAGATCAGTTTGTTTAGTACCCTTTATTGTTCCTTGTTTGATCCAGTATCTTCACACTCTTTTATTGCACCCGCTCTATCCCATGATCTGGACTTGACGTAGAGAGGCTTCTCGAGAACTTGGTGTTAAGTACTCCATTCAGAGACCAAAACAACTTTTTTGATGTGTCGCGGGGATGTAGACTGATGTTGGGGTTTTATTAGTCCCATGAGGATATTTTCTCTTCACATATGCAACCATACAATGTTATTATCTTCATCCACTATTTTTATTTCATATGTGTTGTTATTGAATAATTCTAAAGGAGAGTCATTTTTTTCAGTTGTGGATGGCCAACATTTGGTGTTCACTGGTAAGTGGGTTTTTCAGGTGGGATGTTTTCATATGGAGCCCCTTGTTTCATTGTTGGATGAGTTGTCACTGGAATCAGTTGATTATGGGATGGAAGAGGTCCCCAAGGTCATTGGGGAGTTCTTAGAGGTTTTTTACAAGGAGGTTGTGAAACTACTCCCTCACCGTGATGTTTAGTTCATGATAGACTTGCAACCTGATTCTTCTCTAATATATATGTCTTCTTATCAAATGACTCCTTGTGAGCTGTGGGATTTGAGGATTTAGAAAGATGATATGATTATAAGGGTTTTATTCAAACCAATCTATCACCCTATGGTGCTCCAATATTGTTCGCAAAGAAAGAAGATGGTAGTATTATATTGTGAATACACTATTAAAGGTTGAATTAGATGAAAATAAAATACCATTACCCTTTTCTAAGGATAGATGATCATTACGATCAATTGAAAGGGGTAATTTGGTTTTCTAAGATCAATATGTGGTCTAGATATTATCATTTGAGGGTGAAGGAGAGAGATATCATGAAGATTTCCTTTAGAAGAAGGTTTGGGTACTTTGAGTTTGTAGTCATATCATTCGGTGTAAAGAACACTCCAGTTATGTTAATGGGGATTATGAACTCTGTATTCCATGAGTTCCTGGATGAGTTCATCATCGTACACATCGATGATATCCTGATCTACTCAATGTTATAGGAGGAGGATTCCGAACATCTCAGAACTATCTTGCAGGTTATTTAACACCACCAGATCAATAGAAAGTTGTCTAAGTGTATGTCTTGGACATTATTTGTGCATTTCTCTGGGCATGTGGTGTCTCATAAGGGTGTGTAAGTAGACCCATCATAGGAAGAAGTAGTTTTTTCTTGGTAATCACCCAATAATGTGGAAGAGGTTTGCTGTTTTCTTAGTCTCACAGGCAATTATCAGAGGTTTGTACCAAATTTACCTTGAGTCTTGGCCCCATTGAAATATTTAACTAGGAAGGATTAGAATTTTTTGGGGAGTGATGAGTTCCAGGAAGAATTTATTTACCTAAATGTGGAGTTTATTAGTATTCTAGTGCTTCACTTGCTTGAGGAGGGGGAGATATTTGAGGTGTTTTGTTTTGTTTCCTGCTTGGGCGTAGGATGTGTACTGATGCAGTAGTGGACAATGAATTCTTATGGGTCCAGGAAGTTATGTTCCTAAAAATTTAACTATTACACTCATGATCTAGAGCTAATGAAAGTTGAGTTTTCACTAAATTATTAGTGAAATTACATCATTGGGGAGCACTTTTTGGTCTTCACAGATCACAAGAGTTTGAGGTATATCTTTTCCCTGTGTTATTTGAACTTGCAGTAGTGTAGGTGGATGAATTTTCTTTAGGATTACAATTTTCAGATCTCCTACACCTTGGAAATAGGGAATTTTGTGGTTGACTCTTTGAGAAAGAAGTCGCGGAAGGGTGATGTTTGGGAATCTAGAGATTCTTAGAGAGAAATAGAGGAGTTGGAAGCCATGAAATTAAATGTAAGGGGGGATAGTGGTAGATACTATTTTACATAGTGGTTAAATATTAACTAGTGCAGTAGGTGGAGGAGTCTCGATTAGGAGACTCGGAGATAGAGGTGATGCACAATAGTTTTGGCCATGGTGATTCTCTAGAGGGATGGTCAGAGGATGGCCAAAACTGGATTTTTTTCATGGGAGGTTGTTTATTACAGTAGTGTTGCATGAGGGTGTCCTCCATGAGTTTCATAACTCACCTTTATAGGTACATATAGGGTTTTCAAGATGTACCATGGCTTGAAGATGTAGTTTTGGTATTCTTGGATGAAATTGGTAGTGGGGGGGGGGGGGGTGGAAAAGTGTTTGGTTGTCCAGTCAGAAAAGGCAGAGAATCATGTTCCTGGTGCTTTTTTTCCATCCCGTGTATGTTCTAAAGTGGAAATGAGATGACATATCGATGGATTTCATCACAGGATTATCCATAGCTCAGGGAGGTTTTGATTCTATCTGGGTGGTTGTGGGTCAGTTGACAAAATCCTCCCACTTCTTAGCGATCAAGGAGTTGGGAATAATGGATGTGCTGGTTAAAATGTATGTGGATGAGGTGTTGGTCTTTCATAGATGTATGAGATCCATTTCTTGGATTGGGACACCGGTTTTACCTCATGAGTCTCGAGATGATTACAACATGATTTTCACACTGAATTATTACTCAACATTCCTATACACCCTCAGACAAATGGAAAGACATAATGGACTATCCCGACATTGGAGGTATATTACGGGCATGCATCTTCAAATTTGGTAGATCTAAGGTATGAAACCTACCTTTGGTAGAGTTTTCTTATAATAATATCTATCACTCTTCCATTGACATTGATCTGTTTGAGGAATTGTACATGAGACCGTGTCATTATCCATTGTGTTGGACTAAGGTAGGGGAGACAATTATTCTTGGTCCAAATGTGGTGTAGAGCACAAAAAATATAGTTTAGCTTGTTTGTGAGAGGATGAAAGAAGCATAGGACTGGAATAAGGATTATTCAAATCATAGAAGTATTCCCTTTACATTCAAGGTTGGGGACCACGCGTTCTTGAAGGTTTTCCCTCAATATGGGTAGTAAATGTTTGGTGTAGGTATTAATCTTTCTCAAAGGTTTGTTGGGCCCTTTTAGTCATTGGGGTGAGTTGGCGAGGTGACGTATTGGTTGTCATTTCCAGCATGTTTGGAGAGGATCCACAACATCTTACACATATCTTAGCTTTATATGTATATTTAGAATGAATCTCATGTCATTTACTAGGGAGAGTTGGATATCAAGGAAGGAAAAATGTTTGTGGAGTGACCAGTAGAGATCCAGGATCATTAGAAGAAAGAACTATGTAGACAGACCATTTCTTTAATTCGTTTGTTGTGGGGGAATTATGGCCAACATGAGAGTACTTGGGAGTGAGAGCCTCATAAGTGTTCCAAGTACCCAGAGTTGTTTTGAGTTTTTCTTTTCCCAGTATTGCTTTGTGATATGATGTTTGAGATCTTGTTGTTTTTTCTGATGAGATGTTTTCATTGGTTTGTGATGTGTTGTATGATATGTGATAAATTACTGACATATGAAATGGGGATGACAATATTTCTAATTGAGATTCATTAACTAAAATTATATTAAACCCACTCAATTAATTTTGTGTTACCCATAGCGGATAATATCTTTACACGGAGGACCCAATTCCCTGATTCATGTGTTCGGAATAGTGCGGTTAGTTGTTTGTAGTGGTTGTTGGTTTGGGCTGTGTGGAGGTTAAGATGGAAATGAAGTGGTTGTGTGGCAGTGTAGTTGTGTGAGTGGAGATGGAATTTGGGTGTGATGATGTATTTTTTGTGTGTTTTATGGTCATTTGGGTTGTCATGTTTAGATAGTTGTAGTGTTTGAAGTTTGACGAGATCCTTGAGAGGTGTCTTCTGGGTGATTGTTCAGACCCCTTTCATTCTGGGCTTGGTTTTGGATTCTTTAGGGAAAGAATCATTTTAGAGGTATCTGATGTAATGGTTTTTTGCCTCCCAGTCCATTAATTTTGTAGTTTTGAACATTATAGGTGTTCGGGGGTAGATTTTGGGAATTTTCGGTAGAAGCTGGAGGAGCAGTAGAGCTGTTGTAGGAATTACACATCGTGCAAACTTTACATGACGTGAAAGTTGGTTTCACAGCTTTCCTAGGGCTGGTTGAGGACATATTTATTTATGGGGTTAAATAATGAAAAGGTGACATGTTTTTTAGGGAAACCAAACCCGAGGATTACATGACATGAAAGTGGATTATGTAACACTCGAGACTTTTATGAGAAATATTTTCTTTTTTTATGTTATATAAATCATCAAATGAATCTTTCACTACACACAACACTATCTTGGCTTTCTTTACACGCAATCGTGACCTTCCTCGATAGCTTGCGTCGTACGCAATACCGAGTTTCACTAAACAACGATATGCTATTAAAATATTATTAAAACTAGCCGTTATGAATAGTAATACCCACTTTTTGAAATTTTGAAAATTTTATTTTCCAAAATTGACTTCATTTTTGGATTCAGAATATCGAAATTATCCTAGGGTGAAATATTGGTATTTTTCTGAAAACTTTCAATTTTTGATGAATAGTGAAAACACTGGGTAACTATTTAAAAACCGACTTTTTAATTAAATAATTATTTATTTTATTTAAATTTATTTTAGGTAAAAATTGATACATAATACCTATATAATTTCAATGACATTCATTGGATTAATTTTATAATAATATTAGATATATAAAAATTTTATTGAACTTTTCACCGCCTTTTACCCACCTCCTAGGAGAATTAAAAAATTTACATAAAATATAATTTTACCGCTTCTGTGAGTGGAATTTCAAAAATCCGAGAGACGCGATTGATGTCATTAAGTAAAATGTGGTTCAATGAGATGAAAATAATTTTTGGTGAATAGTAACTTTTTACTTTTATTTACCACGGTTAAAAGTAAATAGGGTAATTAAGAGTAAAAATGATATTATTATTACCCTAAAACATGTACTAATTCTATTGGATAAGTGTAATTAGACCAAAAAAAGCTTAGGAATAAAATATGACCATTTAGGCCCACTTGGATTAGATTAGGACATTTTTTATTAATTTATTTAAAGAAGGTTAAAATAGTTAAAATCAAAGTTTAATAAGTAAATAATTTTTAATATAGGGTTATACATGAGATAAATTCAACTATAAATATTCATTAGAAAGATAAAAATATTTCCTACATAATGATAGTTTATTTGTAATTTTTAGACATTATATAATTTAATTTATTTATGACACAATGATGATACAGTAATTATCTTATTAATGAAATATTTACATAATTGATGTGATAAATACCCAAATAAATATAATTTGAGACTTTTTATGAATTAAACTAATTTTATAGGTTAATATTACATTTTATTATTGATTTAATTAATTTTTTTTCGAATTAATCATTCTGTTATGAGTTTCGCAAAAATCAATTACTAAATAGTGTCAAAATTGACATAAAATAGTTTTTAAAACAAATATTATATTATTAATTGTTATTTTATAACTAAAAATCTATGGTTTAGAAAAATTACTTAGATAAGGTTATATATATTAATAATAAACAACTTGGGGTTTTTTTGGCTTGTTATAGGATGTTTATTAACCTTATAGTGTAAGAACACAAAAAGACACGGTAAAAGTAAAATTATTTAACTTAAAGTTAAATCTAACTAATAAGGTTAAAATAGGAACCTAAACTTGTCTAAATTCTATTGGAAGAGAGGATTTCGACCTATCCCCACCTTAGCTTCTAAATAAATCAATTTGGAGCTATTTAAAACCGAATATGACCTTGTAATAAAATAATATTTTTAGTTTTTCCAAAGGTGCCCCTCTCCTCCCTTATAAAAGGGCACCTCCTCCCTCTCTTTCTCACACCACTTTGAGCCTTAAAGCTTGGCCAACCCATGACAATTTCTCCTCTCCACTTCCTTAGAAACATCCTAGATGTCCTGGTCTTCTTAAAATACCAATTTTAGTGCCCTAAAAGGAGGTCTCAAAGAAGCGCTTCAAAGAAGAGGTAATGTCTGTTACCGATTCTTTCAACTTTATTTCTTCTTCCAATTATTATTATTTAGTTGTTTCATTATGAAGTAATAACATCGATATCATTCATTTACGGATATGTTATTATAACTATGAAACAACCCTATTTCACCATCTATCCATCCTACGGAAAACAAAATCACCCCGCGTGCGTACGTACGGAATACCGTCTCCACACCGTGGTGTAATCTATTTTCCACCACCACCTTACTTGGATGGGTATAATGGTGTAAATAATGACTATATATGATAATTTTAAAGTCATATTGATTCTGAAATAGTATACATACACTCCAATACAATTCCACAATCATGGGAATGATATCATCGCTCATGCGTACGTACGGCCTACCGTCTCCATGGTGTGATGCGACTCGTTCTACATGATCTTAATTGCATAATGATTTTATAAATGAATTGAATGAATGAATATGATATATATTACACTAATACCATTCTGGAAATGAGGTATCTATAACCTAAAAGAATAATAAGAATTTATTTGACAAAACACGCATAAGAACAAAAAGCAATAAACACCCGAATAACAAGTAACAATGAAATATTACTAATAAGAAACTAAGAATATGACCATATATGATATCATAACAATGAGTATGATTCTGGAATAATTCAATGACATTATTTAAATCATTATACAGGAGGTTCAGACACTTACGAAGCAAATCGGACCTAAGGATAGGGAAATATCACAATCTCATTTTTATCCGAGATTGTTTATACTTTGGAATTTACTGGGGTGTATTTTATCATCCAAATCCATGTTTCCTCAATATGTAATATTTATATCCTTCTAAAATAGTTTATATCCAATTTTACCCTTCGGTGAGTTTTTAGTAAATGATATGAATGGAATCTTTTGTCGTTTTTCGTACGAGGTACTTTTTGACTTTTCCGACAAAAGTACGAGAAGAATGTTTTTTTAAATTATATGGAATGAATGGATTTTTAAAACATTATTTCCAACAAGCTTCCTTTATAAGTTTTCAATTTTATTTTTAATCAACTTCTTTTAGTTTAGAATTGTATGACATGTTATGAAATGAAAAGTGTTTTTGAAGTAGAAATGATATTTTCCTCAAGAATGGAGTTCAAGTTTTTATCAAAATTATTTTACATCTAAGATAATAAAGGGTTTTGTTTATATCCCTATTATTACATTGATTTGATTAGGTTGTGATGGAATTATTTTTATGAATTCCTTTATCTTATATGAATTGTTTTATGATGTCACGATGTTTAAGAATCCCATTTTTATTACATGGGTTATGCTATGATGTATGGTTTATGATTTTGTGGCACACATAAGAATGGTATAATTATGAGATAGCTGAGACCTATATCTCCCTCAAATTCATTGGATAAATGTTTTATATCTCATGAGATAGACATGACTGGAACGGCAGGTTAAACCGGTTCAGTGAAACAGGACTGAAACGAGGAATGAACTCGGTTCAGAAATGGACTTTGTCCACTAAGATAGTTTTGGCGATGAGTCTTGAATAATAAGAAATTATTCTCTATGATTATGTGTGTATGACACAAAGCTTCATGTTTTAAGTTATGATTATTGGGATTACATTTCACTACTATGATTTATCCCATGCTATGAAATTATGATCTCTTTTGCAGGTTAAGATTTCAAAAATGTTATGTTCTTATGAATATGATGTTATTGATATTTATTTTATTTACCCTTACTAAGAATTTGAGCTCACCCTTTTGTATGTATTCTTTCCCCAGGTCAGGAAGAAGGTTATTAAGTAAGATATTCCAAAAGGGACTATAGATATGATGAAATAAATAGGAGACAATGTAGACGCTTTATGAACCAGTTGTTTATGTTTCCCAGTTTCTAAAGACACTATACCTATATGGTCCTTTCATGGTTTTGTTATATGTTGTAATAAGTGAACTTCAATTTTGAAGTATTAACAATGTATGTAAAGTATGGGTCGTTATAGTTGGTATTATAGGGAGGTTATAGTCATCCTTTGGAAACTAGGATGTGAAAGCCTTAGTAAGAATCATAAGGATAAGTCTAGGCATAGAACACAATCTTAGTGTTTTAGAAATGGACATGAATAACCTAGGATAAGACCTTAAGTGTCAAATTTTATTCTTTATTATGTGGTTTTCCTATTATAATTAGTGTTTCTCACACTATTCTTCTTGGTTTTAGTGAATGGCTGGAACCCGAAGGAACCGTGTTAATGCGGAATGTGACGGGCAATGCAATGATTGTCCCCCTGAGCAACCAAATGTTATGGGAGCTGGAATGCAAAATATTGTAGCCATGCTCACACAACTTTCTCAAGCTATGAATCATGCAGGACTTCCAAATGAGCAAACGAAGGAGCAACATTCTGTTGAATCCTTCATGAGGCAGCGTCCACCTTCATTCAGCGGGTCTACTGATCCATTAGTTGCTGAACAATGGATTAGTACTACTGAAAGGATATTTTCAGTTCTTCAATGTTCTGAACATGATAAAGTCATCTTAGCAGTGTATCATTTGGAAGGTGATGCTGATCAATGGTGGAGTCTTATCAAGAATACGAGGCCAAGAGATGAAATTGAGTCCATTGAATGGGACGAGTTCAAGAACTTATTTTTCAATAAGTACTTCCCTCGTATTCTCCGAACAAAGATGGAGAAGGAGTTTCTTGAACTAAAGAAAAAGGATGATGAATCTGTTGGTACATATGAAGTAAATTTTACAAGATTTGTAATGTATGCTTCTGGGATTATTATCCAACCTGAGAGTAAGATCGATTGATTCTTTAGTGGCTTAAAACCAAGTCATCGAAGGGCGTTATCCATAAGGGACTTCAATATCTATGAGTAAATCATTCAATGTGCTCTTAAAGTTGATATGGAGATTGGAGTAACCCATCAGTCATATGGGTTTGATAAGAAGAGGAAAATTGAATTCAATGGAAAATCTAAAGAGAACACTGAAAAGAAGATGAGTTTTCCCTTATTCTCAATGTATAGAAAGAAACATGGAGGGAGTTGTCTTAAAGGGAAAAGTAAATGTTTCAAATGTGGAAAAGAATGTCATCAGGCATTTGAATTCCGCAATGATGGGAAGAAGATGTCTAGTGATGCGAACGATGAAAAGGCTACACAGAGTGCACCTCCTACACTTCAATGTTACAAGTTCAAGGAGATGGGGAATTATGCCAATCAATTCCCAAATCCAAGGGTTGATGATGATGGTATACATCAACAAACTCTTAAGGATAAAGACAAAGGAAAGTCACATGCAATTTCTATCAGTGATGTGGAGTACAATAATAAAGTGGTGAAAAGTACACTTACCATCTACTCTAAAGCAGAAAATGTTTTATTTGATTCTGGATCCACCCACTATTTTATTTCTGAAGAATTTTCTAAGGGTATCACCATATTACCTCAACAGTTAGATATTGAGTTAGCTGTGACAAACCCTAATGGCAGAACAGTCACATCAAAAGTTTATAATTCTTCTCCGATTGAAGTTTGTGGGAAAGTGCTTCCTGAAAATATCGCGATCCTTCTTATAGTGGAATTTTATGTGATTCTTGGCATGGATCAGCTTTCTCTATATGTAGCTCATATAAATTTCCAAAGAAGGGAAGTCACGTTTCATATTCCATATCAATCTATGATCTTCTATCGATGCAAGGATGAACATAACCTTCAAGTAGAAATTTATTCCATCTTATGGGTCTTGATTCCACTAAATAAAGGTTATTTATCTCAAATGGTTGGTGAGAAACTCATGATTAAGAATATTCCCATTGTACAGGAGTTTTACGATGTCTTTCCGGAGGAATTACCAGGTCTTACACCAAATTGTGAAGTTGAGTTTTCAATATAACTCGTACCGGGTGCTTTACCTATTTCAAAGACACCTTATAGAATGGCCCCAATTGGGTTGTAGGAATTTAAGAAGCAACTCTAAGAGTATCTTGATAAGGGGTTCATACGCCCTAGTGTGACACCTTGGGGAGAACCTGTTCTGTTTGTTAAGAAGAAAGATGGATCAATGAGACTCTGCATTGATTATCGTGAACTTAACAAGATCACTATCAAGAAAAAATATACTCTCCCACACATTGATGACTTATTTGACCAACTACGCGGAGCTCAATACTTTTCCAAGATTGATCTTCGTTCAGGGTATCATCAATTAAGGGTCAAAAGGGAGGATATACGAAACACGGCTTTCCGTACAAGGTATGGACACTATGAATTTATAGTGATGCCATTTGGTCGTACTAATGGCCCTGCTATCTTCATGGATCTGATAAATAGAGTCTTTAGAGACTATCTTAATCAGTTTGTGGTAGTCTTTATAGACAATATTCTGGTATATTCAAAGAGCAAGGAATAACATGAAGATCACTTGAGAATTATATTGAAGACCCTGAGAAAGGAGATGCTTTATGCCAAATTTACCAAGTGTGAATTTTGCCTTCAAAAAGTTTCATTTTTGGGTCACATAATCTCAGAAGAGGGGATATCTGTGGATCCAGCAAAAACAGAGGTTATTGAAAGATGGTCGAGACCAACAACAGTAACTGAGATCTGAAGTTTTCTTGGTTTGGCTGGATATTACCAAAGTTTTTTGAAAGATTTTTGATGATTATCTAATCCACTCACCAGGTTGACTCGAAAAGGAGTTATGTTTGTGTGGACAGAGGAATGTGAAGAGAATTTCAAGGAGTTGAAAAGAAGGTTATCCAGTGCACTTGTACTCACACTTCCTTGTAGTGGAGAAAGGTTTTTGATCTACAGTGATGCATCCAAGAAGGTATTGGGGTGTGTTCTTATGCAAAATGATATGGTGATAGCTTATGACTCACGAAAATTGAAAATACATGAGAAAAATTACCCAACTCATGATTTGGAGTTAGCTGCGGTAATATTTGCATTAAAGATTTGGAGGCATTATCTTTATGGATAAAGGTGTGATATTTATACTAATCATAAAGGTTAAAGTATATTTTCACACAAAAGGAGCTGAATATGCACCAAATAAGATGGTTGGAGCGGATTAAAGATTACGACTGCTCAATTCATTACCACCCTAGGAAAGCAAACAAGGTGGAAGATGCATTAAGTCGACAAGACCATGCCAGTTTATCCATGATGAGGATCACAAAAGATCCAATATTTATGGATTTACAAAGGATGGATCTTGGAATTATAATGAAAGGGGAAAATCGTATCTTTCTCAAATGAATGTTCAACCATATATACATGTGAAGATTAAAGAGGAATAGAAATAAGATGTAGAGTTACAAAAGAAGGTGAGAAATGTTCCTGAATTCAACCTTGATTGTGATGGGATAATAAAGTTTAGGAATTGGGTTTGTGTTCCTCCCATCCTCGAATTAAAGAAGGAGCTGCTGGATGAGGCTCATAGTTCTTCATTCTCTATTCATCCTAGAATTACGAAGATGTATAGGGACCTGAAAGAGTACTTCTGGTGGGATGGCATGAAAAGAGATGTTGCTGAATATGTCTCTCGATGCTTGGTTTTTCAGCAAGTTAAAGCTTAGAGACAGAAGTCTAAGGGAATGTTACAACCATTACCCATACCTGAATGGAAATGGGAAAACATCACTATGGACTTTGTCACCAGACTTCCTAAAACATCCAAAGGCAATAATGCTATCAGGGTCATAGTTGATCGTCTTACAAATTCTGCACACTTCATTGCTATTAGATAGGATTTCTCTCTGGATTAGCTTGCCAGGATATATGTAAAGGAAGTGGTAAGATTGCATAGAGTACCAATTTCTATTATATCTGATCGGGATCCGAGGTTTACCTCAAAGTTCTGGTGAAGTCTTCAGCATACTCTGGATACAGAGTTGAGTTTCAGCACTGCTTATCATCCTTATACAGACGGTCAGTCTGAGAGGACGATTCAAACTCTAGAAGATATGTTGAGAGCTTGCTATATGGATTTCAAAGGTGGTTGGGATCAACACCTACCTTTGGTGGAATTTTCTTTTAATAATAGCTTTCACTCCAGTATTCAGATGGCTCCTTATGAAGCTCTCTATGGAAAGAAATGCAGGACTCCAACTTGCTGGGATGAAGTTGGGTAAAGAAAGCTATTAGGACCTGATCTTGTTGATGAGATGGTAGAAAAGGTCCGATCTATTCAACAACACATAAGAGTAGCTCAGAGTCGACAAAAAAGTTATGCCGACAACCGATGAAAAGACTTAGAGTTTGAAGTGGGTGATAAAGTGTTCTTATGAATATCTCCCTGGAAGAGGGTCATGAGATTTGGAAAGAAGGGAAAGTTGAGCCCTAGATATATCGGTCTTTCGAAATACTAGATCGTGTTGGGAAGGTTTCTTACCTATTGGCGCTTCCACCAAATCTCTCTCAAGTTCACGATGTGTTCTATGTATCTCTCCTGAGAAAGTACATACCTGATCCTTCACATATACTCAGCTCAGAAGTTGTACCACTGGAACAAGATCTTTCTTATGAAGAACAGCCTATAGAGATTCTCGATCGTAGTGAAAAAGTCTTACGGAACAAGACCAGTCCCTTGGTGAAAGTTTTATGGAGGAACCAATAATTAGAAGAAGCTACATGGGAGCTTGAGGATATGATGAGGGATAGGTATCCTCATCTATTTTTTACAAAGTGAAAAATTTCAAGGGCAAAATTCATTTTAAGGGGGTAGAATGTAACACCCGAGACTTTTATGAGAAATATTTTGTTTTTTTATGTTATATAAATCATCAAAGGAATATTTCACTACACACAACACTAGCTTGGCTTTCTTTAAACGCAATCGCGACCTTCCTCGATAGCTTGCGTCATACGCAATACCGAGTTTCACTAAACAACGATATACTATTAAAATATTATTAAAACTAGCCATTATGAATAGTAATACCCACTTTTTGATATTTTTTAAATTTTATTTTTCAAAATTGACTTCATTTTTGGAATTGGAATATCGAAATTAGCCTAGGGTGAAATTTTGGTATTTTTCTGAAAACTTTCAATTTCTGATGAATAGTGAAAACACTGGGTTACTATTTAAAAACCGACTTTTTATTTGAATAATTATTTATTTTATTTAAATTTATTTTAGGTAAAAATTGATACATAATACCTATATAAGTTAAATGTAATTCATTGGAGAAATTCTATAATAAATTTAGATATATAAAAATTTTATTGATCTTTTCACCGTCTTTTACCCACCTCCTAGGAGAATTTGAAAATTTACATATAACATAATTTTACCGCTTCTGTGAGTGGAATTTCAGAAATCCGAGAGACATGGTTGATGTAAGTAATTAAAATGTGGTTCAATGAGATGAAAATAATTTTTGGGGAATAGTAACTTTTTACTTTTATTTACCACGGTTAAAAGTAAATAGGGCAATTAAGAGTAAAAATGATATTATTATTACCCTAACACATGTCCTAATTCTATTGGATAAGTGTAATTCAACCAAAAAAAACCTTAGGAATAAAATATGACCATTTAGGCCCACTTGGATTAGATTATGAAATTTATTATTAATTTATTTATAGAAGGGTTAAAATAGTTAAAATAAAACTTTAATAAGTAAATAATTTTTAATATAGGGATATACATAAGATTAATTCAACTATAAATATTAATTAGAAAGATAAAAAGATTTCCTACATAATTATATTTTATTTTTAATTTTTAGACATTATATATGTTAATTTATTTATGACACAATGATGATGTAGTAATTATCTTATTAATGAAATATTGACATAATTGATGTTATAAATACTCAAATAAATATAATTTGAGACTTTTTATGAATTAAAATAATTTTCTAGGTTAATATGACATGTTAGTATTTATTTAATTAACTTTTTTAGAATTAATCATTATTTTATGATTTTCACAAAAATCAATTACTAAATAGTGTCAAAATTGACATAAAATAGTTTTTAAAACAAATATTATATTATTTATTGTTATTTTATTCCTAAAAATCTAAGGTTCGGACAAATTACTTATATAATGTTATATATATTAATAATAAACAACTTGGGGTTAGTTTGGCTTGTTATAGTAAGCTTATTAACCTTATAGTGTAAGAACACAAAAAGACACGGTAAAAGTAAAATTATTTAACTTAAAGTTAAATCTAAATGATAAGGTTAAAATAGGAAACTAAACATGTCTAAATTCTATTGGATGATAGGATTTAGACCCATCCCCACCTTAGCTTCTAAATAAATCAATTTGGATCTATTTAAAACTGAATATGACTTTATAATAAAATAATATTTTTAGTTTTTCCAAAGGTGCCCCTCTCCTCCCTTATAAAAGGGCACCTCCTCCCTATCTTCCTCACACAACTTTGAGCCTTCAGGCTCGGCAAAACCCTGGAAATTTCTCTTCTCCACTTCCCTAGAAACATCCTAGAGGTCCTGGTTTTCTTCAAAGACCAATTTTAGTTCCCTAAAAGGAGGTCTCAAAGAAGCGCTTTAAAGAAGAGGTAATTTCCGTTACCGATTCTTTCAACTTTATTTCTTCTTCCACTTCTTCTTATTTAGTTGTTTCATTATGAAGTAATAACATCATTATCATTAATATACTGATATGTTATTATAAGTATGAAACAACCCTATTTCACCATCTATCCATCCTACGGAAAATGAAATCACCGCGTGTGGGTACGTACGGAATACCGTCTCCACGTCGTGGTGTAATCTATTTTCCACCACCACCTTACTTGGATGGGTATAATGGTATAAATAATGACTATATATTATTATTTTAAAGTGATATTGATTCTGAAATAGTATACATACACTAAGATATAATTCCACGATCATGGGAATGATATCATCGCTCGTGCGTACGTACGGCCTACCGTCTCCACGATGTGATGCGACTCGTTCTACATGATCTTCATTGCATAATGATTATATAAATGAATTTAATGAATTAATATTGTATATATTACACTAATACCATTCTGAAAATGAGGTATCTATAACCTAAAAGAAGAATAAGAATTTATTCGACAAAACACGCATAAGAACAAAAAGCAATAAACACCCGAATAACAAGTAACAATGAAATATTACTAATAATAAGCTAATAATATGACCATATATGATATCATAAAAATTAGTATGATTCTGGAATAAGTCAATGACATTATTTAAATCATTATACAGGAGGTTTGGACACTTACGAAGCAAATCGGACCTAAGGTAAGGGAAATATCACAATCTCATTTTTATCCGAGATTGTTTATACTTGGGAATTTACTAGGGTGTATTTTATCATCCACATCCATGTTTCATCAATATGTAATATTTGTATCCTTATAAAATATTTTATATCCAATTTTACCCTTCCGTGAGTTTTTAGTAAAATATATGAAAGGAATCTTTTGTCGTTTTTCGTACAAGGTACTTTTTGACTTTTCTGAAAAAAGTACAAGAAGAATGTTTTTTAACTTATATGGAATGAATGTACTTTTAAAACATTATTTCCAAGAAGATTCCTTTAAAAATTTTCAAGTTTATTTTTAATCAACTTCTTTTAGTTTAGAATTTTATGACATGTTAAGAAATGAAAAGTGTTTTTGAAGTAGAAAGGATATTTTCCTCAAGAATGGAGTTCAAGTATTTTATCAAAATTATTTTCCATCTAAGATAATAAAGGGTTCTTTTTCTATCCCTATTATTACATTGATTTTATTATGTTGTGATGGAATTATTTTTATGAATTCCTTTATCTTATATGAATTGTTTTATGATGTCACGATGTTAAAGAATCCCATTTTTATTACATGGGTTATGCTATGATGTATGGTTTATAATTTTGTGGCACACATAAGAATGATATCTTTATGAGATGGGTGAGACCTATATCTCCCTCCAATGTATTGGGTAAAGATTTTATATATCATGAGATAGACATGGATGGAACGGCAGGTTAAACCGGTTCAGTGAAACAGGACTGAAACGAGGAATGAACTCGGTTCAGAAATGGACTTTGTCAACTAAGATAGTATTGGCGATGAGTCTTGACTAATAAGAAATGATTCTATATGATTATGTGTATATGCCACAAAGCTTCATGGTTTAAGTTATGATTATTGGGATTACATTTCACTACTATGATTTATCCCATGCCATGAAATTATGATCTCTTTTGCAGGTTAAGATTTCTAAAATGTTATATTCCTATGAATATGATGTGATTGATATTTCTTTTGTTTACCCTTACTGAGCATTTGAGCTCACCCTTTTATATGTTTTCTTTCCCCAGGTTAGGAAGAAGGTTATTAAGTAAGATATTCCAAAAGGGACTATAGATATGATGAAATAAATGGGAGACAGTGTAGACGCTTTATGAACTAGTTGTTTATGTTTCCCAGTTTCTAAAGACACTATACCTATATGGTCATTTCATGGTTTTGTTATATGTTGTAATAAGTACACTTCAATTTTGAATTATTAACAATGTATGTAAAGTATGGGTTGTTATATATTACATGTCACGTTAATCCTTGATGCCGTGTAGTTTTAAAAGTTCTCTTATTGATTAATTTTCATTCACTAGATCACAGATTCTTCTTTCTCTTATTTTTCATGAACCCTAGGCGACCTGAGGAGTTATTCAAGAACTCTTCCTCCCTCTTTGATCCATTGGTCCCGATGGTTGTTTGGTGACAATCCATGGTATGTCGTTTGTTCTTCTTGATTGGTTTCCTTCCATTCTTCTATGGTGTTTCTCTACGTTGGTGCAGTTTGGTTTGGGTTGTGTTTTTGGGATGCATTTTAAGGTATCTGGGTGTGGTGTAGGTTGATCCATAGTTTCTTATGGTGAAGTTTTGGTTGTAAGTGATTATTTTTCACCCTACAGTGCGCAGTGAGATATAAAAGCTTATTTGAGGTAGGGACTCCCTCATTTTTCTTGATTGTGTATCATGTAGGAGGGGATTTCTTTTGTTTATCTATGGGTTGTGGTTGTGCAGGATTAATCAAAGATAAAGAATTGGTTAAATTGAAATTGAAATGGGTAAATGGAGGTTGATATGAATGATTTTACATCATTGATATTATTGGTGATATTGTGGATTATATAGGCTTATGGCCCCGTATAAAATTGTGGTCGTTGGGGGCTGTGTTTGTGCTAGATGATATGTGATGTGACTATTGCGCCTGTTGTGATTGTTCTGATATCACCCTAAAATAGAAATTTATTAACCACTTATATTTGGATATTGAAATGGTTTCCCCAGGATTATGGGTTTTATGGTAACACACCTAAAATGAAGTGAAACATTATAAAATCCCCTTTGTAAATAAGTAAAATGATCATGATGTGTTGTGATGTATGTAATACTTAGAGTTTTTATGGACTTTATATTCAAATAAATTAAATTTTTATTTATTTCATAAAATGAACAAAGTCAAAAATTAATTTTAAATGACATAGACTTGGTTTACATAACCTGGAAGATGAAAGTAGAGTATGTTACATGGAACATCGACTTGGCATCCGTTACACGGAACATCGACTTGGCGTATTTAATCCGCAACACTGATGTTTCTATGAAACACCATTTTATCTTTATAATTATTTAAATGAGATAATTATAACCTAGTTGTTAAAATTAATAATATGAATATTAATAAATACATTTAAAATATTTCCTATAATGATTTTATATAAATTAATCAAATTTATAATAAAATTTATGATTTTTGGTAAAGTCCTTTTATGTTTAAAAATACCGTTTTCCCAAATGAACTGCTTCTAATGTCATACTTTGAAAAATAATTAAATTAATTTTAGAAAAATTTAGAAATTAAATTTGATAAAATAAAATTATTTTTTGAATTTATAATGTCTAAATTATCTTAGGGTGATTTTTTGGGATTTTTTTACGAAACATCCTTTTTTAGATGAATAGTGAAAAATACAAGATTTTAATTCAAAACCGCTTTTTAATATAATTTATTAATAAGTATAAATTATATTTTAATTTAGTTTAAATGTTTAATTTGATTATATTTTTTCAATTATTCCAATGTGGGTAATTTTATGCAATTTCACATTGAAATTGGAAATAAAAACATATCAAAAGTTTTATCATTTTTACTTTAAAACCACGCATTATCGACCTAACTACAAGATTAATTTGATATTACTTTATGAAACTTCTATAATCGGAATTTTTAAAAATGGAGTCCATATTATTAATAATAAAAATTTATAATGTCTAATAAGGGCAACTTAGTTTTTTACCAAAAATATTACTGAAAGTAATTAAAATTAATTACATCGATTAAAATAAAATTAAGCTTAACTAAGGACTAAACCTAAAATTTAAGACCCAAAATGAATTAGAAATTTGTAAAACACCAATTTTATGGCCATTATACAACCTTAAAACTTATATTTTTTATTTGTGTTTGTTTTTTATGAATTTTGTCAGGTAAAAATCGGGATACACCTAACTTGTTTTAAAAAATTCTAAGTAAGTCCTTTCCCTTTCCTATAAAAGGCCACACCTCCCCCTCTACTTAGCACCTCTAAAACCACTTAGGCTAGGCCAATATATACCTAATAAACTTCCCAAAATCACTAAATGTTTCCTTTAAACATCAATTTTGGTATAAAGTCTTCATAGGAAGACTTTTGGCACAAACCAAAAGGAGTTACCCGATTTAGAGGTAATGCCTTCTCTCAAGCTCCTTTCTTTTATTTTCTTTATCCACACTCTCCACTCTCTTTATTCCATGATTGTATAAAAAAACTAGTATCTCCAATATAATCGGTATTTTTATTCCAAGGATTCAACCTACACTTACCCACACCTCCATCTAATGGGTAACAAACATATTGTTTACATGTACGGCGAACCACCGCCTCACTAAACGCTGATTGCTCATTTTTCTTTTACCGCTTCTCATGGTGGAAATTATTATAAACAATATTTTTATATATATTATATATTATATTTATTATGTCTTTAATATTATTTATTTCTTTTATAACACATGTCTTTTTTACTTTCCAATTGGTGTAAATACGATAATTTCATTTTAGTAAGTGTGGAATGCTGCCCCCTCAAAGCAATGTGATTCGTTCACACACTACATATAATGTATTAAGGATGGGTTTAGTGAAATAATTTGATATATATAACATTATAATGATAATATAATTATATTTTATACATATATAGATATAGGTCATTTTCTTTCTTTTTTTCAATACGATAATAAAAACAGAAACAACATTCATGTGTGCGTACAACTTACCGTCTCCATGAATGGTGTATTCCATTTAAAAATTATATATTATATAGATTATTATAATATAAATATACTTAATATAAATTATATTTATATCATTTTTTATATTCTTTAATCATTATATATTTATAATTACAAAAGATATAACAAATTAAGTCAAATGCAAAAAATAAAAAAAATATTATCTGAAGTGAAACCTTAACATACAATGGTTAAAAAGAGAGTAATATAAGGTTGTAATAAAACCATATATGGAATTATATATAAAAATTAGATTATTTAAAATATGTATAATAAATTTATATTTATTATACAAGTGTTCTAAATGAGTATGATGAGATCCAAGACACAATTTAAGAAGATTTCATCTCACTTTTTATTTCTGTAAGATACATGCTATGTTCTCCAGTCTTTCCTTGTTTGTGGTGTATGTAATAACCATGAATTTATTATATTAATCTTATAATTAAATTTATGGGTATTAAAATATCCATTTTATGCGCTTTATTTCATGGGGTTTATGTTTTAAAAGTTACCAAATGGGTAAAATAGTTCTGTCTCAATTTCCTTTCTTTGAAGCTCAAGTTTTGTAATGCACCTAAATTTTTGTCTGTGATATATATGATTCAATTTAAAATTTTATATCATGAATTTCATTATTTTCAGGAAATTTTAATCTTCATTTAATTTTATTTTCTTATATTGATATTATGATCCCAAGTTACCACGTTATAATGGTTTTTAAAAAAATCTCATTACTTTTCAATACTATTTATGTTTATGATTACTTTGATGAAATCTTATGATACATATCTCAAGAACAATCATGAGTTTTATTAACCTATATTTATTCAAGATGTATCCATGTATTAGTACCATTTTCCTGTTCTTTGGTACTTAAGATAATGTTTTTATGTCAAATATGACTGTTTCTCTGATTCCAGTCAGAAATCTGTTGTATTCAAAAACCAGATTTTCAAAAATGTTTTCAGAAGATCTTGGAAGCCCATGTTCAAGGAAAAAGGATTTTAAAAACGTTTTCTGATTTTCAATGCTTCATTTTTAATTTTTCGATGCTATTTTCCAAGAAAAATGTTTTCAAAATGGTTTTATGTTTAAAAAAGAATTTTCATTGCAGAAAGGATGTTTTTGTCAAGAAATGTTTTTAAAAGATATTTAGAAATTATTTCCTATTTAAGATAACATCCATTGTAGTTACTCAAGAATTTTTGGGAAAATATTCAATGTTTCAATTCATATTATTTCTCTAAATGGATTATGTTTTGATGACATTATGGTTATGAAACCTATTTATATTTCAAGGGTTATATGATTTTTAAATCCACTTATTTTAACAAGTTATTTTTATGATGAAACGATTATAAATCTTTTATCTATCCATAGGTAATTATATGATTAGATTTCTATAATTCCTATTTAATTTTATCAGTTGTGGTATTATTATTTATGATCTTGTGGATTATATATGTATAATTTCATTATGAGATGGGTGAGACCTATATCTTCATCCAATGAATTAGGTAAAAATTTATATCTCATGAGATAGATTAATATGGTCTTGAGAATAAACCTTGACTACTTATATGGCCCTGAGAGTGAACCATTACTGCAAAAATGGTTTGAGGAGTGAAATCATGCTACAAATATGGCCATGGGAGTGAACCATGACTACCAAGATGGTATGGGGATTGAACCCATACAACCAAAATGGTTTTGGTAGCACTACATTGAATACTATGGAAATAATATTATATGCTTATGTGTCTGCCAAAATTCCATGTTTTATTCCTATGTTATGATTTCATATATTATATTATTTATTTTCTTATGATTCATGTCTTATGAACTGCTATGCTTTATTCCATGATTCATGAATATGATCATTGATATGTAGGGTATGATCTCTTATTTTCATGATCAAGTTCTCATACCCTTATGATCATGATTATTCTTACATATATCCTTTGTTTACCCTTATTGAGAATTTTAGCTCACCATTTTTATGTTTCATTCACCATGTTTTGAAGATATGTATTATGTTTGATGTGTCTAATAAGTGTTCTAGTCAAGAATAACCTCATGGGAGATAATGTTTCTCACTTATATATCAGTGTTCATGTTTCCATGTTTTCAAAGGCACTAGACTAGTACGGTCTTTGGGTGTCTGTTTTTATATTGTTTTAAGTATTCCGTAAATGTTATGTAATGTTAATGTATGAAAAGAGAGGGTCTTTAAAGTTGTTATCAGAACAATGTTTTAGTTAACATTTGGAAGCTAGGATGATAAAAACTTAATGTGAACACTAAGGACATGTATATGGATAAATATAAGGATAAGAAAAAGTATTGGAATTTCAGTAAAGGTTAGATTTATTGGTTTCTTTGGAATACATACATGTATGGATACTAAAAGTGGTTGTGGATTTCACATAGATGTACCTTGGGGATATAACTCTGGTAAGATGTTCCGGGCTAGACTCGGTGTAATCTGGTACACAGTAACGAGCCTTTCTACACACCTAGTTTGAAACTCTTAGAGGATATGATTTGTAAATTCACAAACTCTTCATGAATCATCCTGAAGGATTTAAATTGAGTTTTAATATGAATAACTTAATATAAACTTAAGGTGTCACATATTAAAGAAGAAGTAATGATTTAGACATCCTATAAGTGACTTTTTGTGATTATGTGGTTCCACACTATGATAACTATTTCTTACTCTATGATATTTGGTTTGAGTCAATAGATAAAACCCAAACGAACTGTGTTAAAGGTGATTACGATGGAAAATTCAATGATTTTCCTCCCGACAAACCGAATTCTATGGGATATGGAATTAATAACCTTGTTTCTATGCTCTCATATCATTCTCAATCTAATAATTATGGTGGAATCCCAAATGAGAAATGGCAGGAACAACACTATGTTGAGTCTTTCATGAGGAAACATCCACCTTCTTACAAAGGATCTTCATATCCACTTGTTTCTAAATAATGGATCAATACAACAGAAAAGATATTCTCTGTTTTCCAATGTTTATAGAATGAAAAAGTTCTTCTGGCTATTTATTGGTTAAAAGGCAAAGTAGACCAGTGGTAAACTCTAATGAAGAATACGGGTCCTCAAGAATATGACTCATCAAGAATATGAGTCACCAAGAAAATATTGAATCCCTATATTAGGATGAGTTTAATAACTAATTTTTTAATAAGTAATTTCCACATTTTATTTTTACTAAGATGGAGAAAGAGTTCCTTGATTTAAAGAAAAATGATAATGAATCTATTGGTACCTATGAGGCTAATTTTGTGATACTTGTGAGGTATGATTCCGGAATTATCATCCATTCTGAAAGTAAAGTTGGTTGGTCCTTCAGTGGATTAAATACAAGTTGTAGAATGGAATTGGACACAAGAAACTTTAGTAGCTACAAAGAGATTGTGCATTGTGCAATAAAGGTTGAAATGGAGGTTGGGGTCACGTATCAATATCATGGTTTTGAAAGGAATTGGAAGATTAAGTTTAAAAGAAAATCTAAAAACCATATAGAGAAGAATATGAGATTCCCTTTATACTCTATGTGTGGGAATAAGCATAGATTAAATATACTTAAGTTGTATAATAAATGTTTTAAGTATGGAAGGGAAGTACATCAGGAATTTGAATGCTGAAGTGATGGGAAGAAGTTAGATAACATTATGAATGGGGAAAACTAGAATATATTGTACCTCCCATGATTCAGTGCTACAAGTTTAAGGAGAACATGAATTATTCTAACCACTTCCCAAACCCATGGGATGGTGATGATGATTGGCATCAACAACCTCTTAAGGCAAGGAACAATTAGAAATCTCATGCAATTACTATTTTTGATGAGGGTTGTGATAACAACATGATGAAAGATACACTTACTATCCACTCTAGAACTATTAATTTAATATTTGATTCTGGATCTACCCACTCTTTCATATATTAAGAACTTTCTAAGGGTGTTATGATTCCACCAAAACAAATATATGTGGAATTATTAGTGAAAAACCAAATGGTGAAATAATTGCATATCAAGTTTATGATTCCTATACGGTAGACGTTTTTGGGAATGTTTGTTTTGTAAATATTTTCATTATTCTTTTGGTTGAATTTGATGTCATATTAGGAATGTATTGGCTTTCTCTACATAAAGACCACAACAATTTTCAAGGAAGGTATGTTACTTTTGATATTTCTAGTCCTCTTATGATCATCCATCCAAGTTATTATAAGTATGAAATTTCTGTGGATATTAAATCTAGTGTGTGGGTATTAATTCCCATTCAAAATGGTAGTTTATCTCAAATGGTTGGGGAGAAAATAGGCATTGATGATATGATTACTGTTCAAGATTTTGTGGATGTCTTTTCAGAAGAGTTTCCTTGCCTTGAACCAAAAAGTAATGTGGAGTTCTCAATAGAACTCATAACTGGTTCCACACAAATTCTAAGAATCTTTATAGAATGTCACCAATTGAGTTTCATGAATTAAAGAAGAAACTCAATGAAAACCTTGATAAGAGATTCATTTAGTAAAGTGTGTCACCTTGGGGTGCATCAGTTCTTTTTTTTTTTTGAAAATGTATGATGAATCAATGTGAATATGCATTGTTTATGAAGAGTTAAACAAGATCGTGATCAAGAATAAGTATTGTCTCCCCTATATTGATGAATTTTTTGATCAACCGCATGGAGCACAATACTTTTCAAAGTTTGATCTTCATTCTGGATATCATCAATTGAGGGTCATGAAAGAGGATATACCCAAGATGAAATTCCATACAAGGTATAGACACTATGAATATATAGTAATGCCTTTTGGTCTTACTAACGCCTCTGCTATCTTCATGGAATTAATGAAAAGTGTCTTTAGAGATTACCTCAATCTGTTTGTGTTAGTCTTTATAGATGATATTATTATCTATTCATAGAGAAAGGAAGAGCATTAAGATTAGTTAATAATTGTACAAAATACCCTAAGAGAGGATAATCTATATGAAATATTTACAAAGTTTGAATTTTGGCTGCAAAAGGTTTCATTTTTGGGTCATATAATCTCAATAGATGGTATAATAGTAGATCCATCAAAGGCAGATGATATTGAATGATATCCTAGACAAACCATAGTGACTGTGATCCATATATTTCTTAGTTTAGCTAGATATTATTGATATCTTATGGATAATTTCTCATGAATATCAAATCTGCTGACCAAGTTAACTCGAAAGGGTTTCAAGTTCCTCTGGATAGATGAATGTGAAGAAAATTTCTAGGAACTAAAGAGAATGTTAGTAAGTGAACATGTGCTTACATTACCCTGTAGTGGAGAAGGGTTTTAAATATATAGTAATGAATCCAATATGGGATTGGGATGTATTATTATATAGAATAACATGGTTATCTCTTATGCCTCATGATAACTGATGATTCATGATAGAAATTACCCAAATCATGATTTGGAGTTAGTAGTGGTAATTTTTTCATTAATGATATAGAGGCATTATCTTTATGGAGAAAAGTGTGATATATATACTGATCATAAAATTATAAAATATTTATTCACATATAAGATTTTGAACATTTATCAGAGAAGATGTATAGAGTTGATAAAGGGTTATGACTGCTCAATTCATTACCACCCTAGGAAACTAAACAATGTGTCTAATGATTTGATTCAGAAGGATCATGATAGCTTGTCCATGAAGAGAATCACAAAAGATCCAGTATTTCTGGTTTTTCAAAAGATAGATCTAGAAATCTTGAAGGAATGGGAAAATCATATATTTCTCAAATCAATGCTAAACCATCTTTCCTAGTGAAGATTAAGTAGGTGTAGAAGGATGATGGAGAGCTACAAAAGAAATTCAGAAATATTTTGGAGTTTAACCATGATCAAGATAGAATGATATGGTTTAGGAACCGTGTATATGTTCCTTCCATACCAGATTTAAAGAATGATTTGTTAGAGGAAGCTCATAGTTCTTCATTATCTATTCATCATGGATGTATGACGATGTATAGTGGCTTGAAATAATACTTATTCTGGGATAGAATGAAGAGAGATATCATAGAGTTTGTATCTCGGTGCTTGGTATTCCAACAATTTAAAGCTGAAAGACAAAAGTCAAAAGAGATGTTTCATCCATTACATATACCAGAATAAAAATGTGAGAACATCACTATGGATTTTTTCATGGGTCTACCCAATACCTCTAAAGGGTCTAATAATATATGGGTGGTAGTTAATCACCTTAATAAGTCATCAAACTTAATTGATATCAAATAATTTTTCTCTCTAGATCATATATCTAGGATATAAATTAATAAAGTGGTATGGTTGCATGAATTAACACATTCTAGTGTATCTTATCGGGATATGAGGTTTACCTCAATGTTCTAAGAAATTCATTAGTAAGAACTCATTACAAGATTATGTTTCAAAACTTCTTTTCATCCATAGATATATTGCTAGTCTGAAAGAACAATTCAAACCCTGGAGGATATGTTGAGATCTTATTCTCTATATTTTAAAGGTGGTTGGGATCAACCCCTTCCTCTAGTTTAGTTTTCTTACAACAATAGATTTAGCTCAAGAATTTATATGAAACCTTATGAAGCCCTTTATGGGTAGAAATTTTGAGATCCAACCTGTTCAGATAAAGTTGGAGGATGAAATATATTGGGACCTTAGATTTATAAAGAAATGGTTGATAAGGTTAGAACCATTTTGCAACCTATCATGGTAGCTCAAAGTCAGAATAAAAGTTACGTTGATAACCATTGACGCATTCTGGAATTTGAGGTTGGTGAAAATGTGTTTATATGAATATAACCCTAGAAGAAAGTTATGAGAATCGGGATGAAAAGGAAACTAATCCCTAGGTATATCGGTCACTTTGATATTCTTGATCGTATCAAGATGGTAGCCTATCGATTGGAACTTCCTAAAAATATCTCTCAAGTCCATGATGTGTTTCATGTATATCTCCTAATGAAGTACATACCTGAACCTTCACTTGTACTGAACATAGAGGTCATACCATTGGAGCAGGATATTTCTTATGAGGAGAAACCTATTTAAATTAACGATCATGTAGAGAAAGTTCTACAAAACAAGACCACTCACCCAATCAATGTTTTTTTTGAAAAAATCGCCAGTTAGATGAAGCTACATGGTAACTTGAGGATATGATAAAGCCTAAGTATCCTTATTTTTTTAACAGAGTGATGAATTTTGAGGGTGAAATTCATTTTAATTGGGGTAGAATGTAACACCTCATGTTTTTGTGCATTTTTTTAAAATAAAATAAATGTTCATTTATTTCATACAATGGACTGAGTCAAATTTTTCTTTATTGTGGAAAAAACTTGGAGTATGTAACACAAAACACAAAATTAACATATGTTACATGGAACATCGACGTGGCATATGTTACATAGAACATCGACTTGGAATACATTACACGCAACACAAATGTTTCTATAAAACATCATTTTATTGAAAAAATTATTTAAATGAGATAATTATAGCCTAGCCGTTAAACTTAGTAATATGAATAGTAATAAGTACTTTTAAAATATTTTTTATAATTATTTTATATAAATAAAACATATTGATAACCAAAGATATTATTTTTGGAAAATTCATTTTATGTTTAAAAATACCATTTTCTCGAATAAACTAATTTTAATTCCCTTCTATGAAAAATAATAAAATTAATTTTAGAGACATTTAGAAATTGGATTTGATAAAATAAAATTATTTTTTGAATGTATAATGCCGAAATTATCTTAGTTCTAATATTTAATATTTTTTCTGAGAAACATCATATTTGGATGAATAATGAAAATACAATATTTTAATTCAAAACTAATTTTTCATTTAATTTATATATAAGTTTAATTTTTTTTAAAGTTTATTTAGATTATATTTTTTCCAATGAATCCAATTTGGGTAATTAGAACCAATTTCACATTGAAATCAGATATAAAAACCTAGAAAACATGTGATCATATTTACTTTAAAAATCCACATTGTCAACCCAAATATGACGTCCCAGACCCATATTCCACTTAATAGGTTCCCCAATCCCAGTGGGCGACATGGCCTTTAGTGAATCTCCCTGAATTCCGTAGGATATCGACTAGTAGTGAGGGCCTTGGGTGTATCCTTGGGGGGACTATAACCTCATTACCAGAGTGTAGCACAAAAATATAAATAACAGAGGTAAATAGAGGAAGCAATATAAGTAATAATAAATCACAATAGAAAATAGGGAAACCTTTAACAATAAATCGAAAAACAAGAACAACATTAAATAACATATTTTATGTTATGTCACTAGAAAACTAGGAAACATGGATAAAAAATTATAGGTATTACATGTTCCACAAAAGTATAAATGAATAAAAATACTATCCCAAGCATCTTGAGCTCCGGCTCGGTCATCTGCCTTCAAGGTCCATACTAAATAGAAATAAATCAAGTGTCTAAAGTCATATGCTTCCCTTTTTCAACACCCGTAACCATATAATCTTCCCGTGCTACCAAACAGTTCCCAGAGAGGGTGTGAGATAAATCTCGGTGGGACACCATCAATGGTGTCTATAACATCCGTCATGTGTAATCGAAATGTAATAGTGTGCATGCATGGATATATAATGTAAAGCTGTATAGTGTGACTAAATACCCAGGTACCTACTTTAGCCCTATTATGGTGTCTGAAAATGTAACAAATTCATTTAATTAATCAATTAACATTTTATATTAATAAGTCACGTGAGGCATGGACAGAACTTACATAGTCTGGGGATGGTGTAGATAGTGAATGTTCCAATGTAATGTCCAAGGAAATGTAAACCACATGGGTCACTAACTCAGTAGTAATTATAGCCTTGCATGGGGTAAGAGTGTAATCCAAGGATCATATTTTAAGGCATTCCAAAATAAGGTGCCTACTGAATCCAAAGTGGTCATCCAAGGTAAGATGGGGATAAGCAGAGAAACGTCCCTATGGGATGTTACCATGGAACTTACATACCCATTCTGGATCCAAGGAGTGTATCCATGGAATCCTGTAAAACTATGAAGGGATCCTACAGTGTCATAGCTAGAATCCAAGAATAGAAAAGGACCAGGATCTACGTGGGTATCAACCTATAAAAACCATATCTTTAAATCGAAATGGGTTTCCTGAGTGCTCATGGAATTATGTAGTCAGAATCCAAGGTGAGCTCAAGTCAGATCATTCCTATTTAATTATGAAATCATGGATTATTTTATTCGGATCTAGCCTTTACTTTCATTAGTGTGATAAGGTCAAGTAGCATGAAACCTTATAATCAAGTCATTTGGTTCAATACTTGCCTTTCATTAGTGTGAGAAGGCCAAGTATCATGCAACCATTTAATCTCTTTAAGTAACATTCTAGATTAACTATTCATTTTTATACCATTCATTAATGTGGTATGGGGTGTTATGGATATGCAACCTACTATTCATTCACATTCAAAACAATCATATCATATACTTAATATACATTCCAATTTCCCATTAATATTTAATTATCAACTGCAGCACTTCCCTTAGGCCGGTCAAGTGGTAAGAATACATGGTACATTCCATTACAAATTTCACAATATAAAATTCCATTTAATATAGAAAATTTTACCCTTAGAGTTGTCAAGCCAAGGCACACCTGAACGGAGGCGCAAATGTGTCAAAACACTAATCAACAATTATGGAATAACCTTCAACATTGAAGGGATGAAGTTATGGTCATAACCACTAAATATTAACCACATATATGGAAATATCATATTCATACGGTTCTAATGATTATAAATATGGCATATAAATTCCATAAACAGTACTCGATGAAATCAGTGGGACCTGCACGACAAATCCAAAAATAAAAAAAAATCTTTTAGGGATAAGTTATAGACCTCCCACCTTAGGGTTTTAAAATCCTTCTCCTTCATAATTTTACTTTGATTTGGATTAGATCAGAGTAGATCTAAGAAAAATAGAAAAATGATCACACCTCAAAATCTCGGTTGAGATAAAAAGAGTAGAACTACTCAAGAGGACTCAAGTACTTACCATTCTACATCCTACGTGATGGAAAAAAATATTAATCAGTTTCGGGATAAAGGATATCTCTTGATTAAAATATTAGATCTTAAAAAATTCCCAAATTGAGAGAGAAATAGGTTAATATCGGATAATCTTGGATTAAGGAATATGGAGGTGGCTTAATTAGACCAGTAAGGGAAAAAAGAAAATTTTTCACTTAAAATAGCCTGTACACGGTTTGTCCGCATGGTTTGAAAAACCGTGCACAAACCATGCATGGGTACCTGAGAAAAATGGGTGCTCTCATAGTTAGGCCATACAGACATGCACAAAAAAATGTGAGGTGGCTCTGTCCAAAAAAACACAATCTGCACGGTTTTCCAAACCGTGCCTAATTTCTTCTCGGTTTACTCTAAACCGTACGCCAAGTTCGTTTTCCCCAAAAATATGCGTTTTGGGATCCAAACTTTCCCCAAACACCCCTGAGTTCTTTTTTAACCCCTTAGAAATCCATATTAGGTCCAAAGTAAAGTCTTAGACTAAAATATTAAAGGATCCATAGCAGAGTGAAAATCTGGTTTCTTACACCGACTACATGATTAATTTTAAATTAATTTTTTCCACTTATATGATAGGAATTTGGAAAAATGGATTCTATATTTTTAATAATAATAATTTATAAATTATAATATGGTTAAATTATTTTTTGACCAAAAAATATTAGTGAATTAATTAAAATTAATTAAATTGATTAAGATAAAATTAAGCTCAACTAAGGACTAAACCTTAAATTTAAGACCAAAAACGACTTACAAACTTTTCCAAAACCCATTTTCTAGACATTATTATACTATTCAACTTAAATTATTTATTTTGGTTGTTTTTTATGACTTTTTATTGGTAAAAACACGGGTACACTTTACTTGTTTTCAAAAATACTAAAAGAGTCCTTTCCCTTCCCAATTAAAGGCCACCACCGTTCCCTCATCTTTACACCTATAAAAACACTTAATATTGGACAATATATGCTCAATATACTTCCCAAAATCCAAAAATTTCTCCTTAACCCTTTTGTTATGATGTCTCCCAAGGAAGCCTTTTGGCAAAAACCAAAAAGAGTTACCTGATTAACAGGTAACAAAATATCTGTAACCTCTCCACTATATTTATTACATGATTGTATAACCACACTAGTAACCTAAATATACTATGATTTTTTATGCTAAGGGTTCAACCTACACATACACACACCTCCATCTAATGGGTACGACACATACTGTTTACATGTACGAAGAACTACTACGTCACTGAATGATGATTTAAAAATTTTCCTTTTCCACCTCTCCAAATGGCCCGAAAACCATTTTTTTATTTTATTATAGATAATAACCCTTTTAAGGGATGATGGGGAACCCGTACATGACCCATAGGCCCAAGGCATAAGGCCTGACACGACTCGCAATACATGACCTGAAGGCCCAGAGGCATACTATGCCCAATACATGACCCGTATGCCCAACCAACAGGAACTTACCCTCCCTTAGCTTCTACAACATTGATCACCTAGCTCCCCACCTTGCATTTCTGAACATCTAGCATTTCCCCATACAAAGCTACATGGTGCCTAGTCCCGATGGCGGTTTCCATACCCTCTCATTCTTCCAATCTGATAGCTCTGCTTATGGTGACTGCTAGTCTTGTTGCTCTGATCCTCTTTTGGGGCCTGGTCTATGTGAACTGGGCTACTCCATGGTCTTTTATGGCCCAAAGGCCCTAATGCCCGAAGACCATTGACGACCCGAAGGCCCTGGAGACCCGTAGGCCCAAACCCGTGGCCAGAAGGCTCAAATCAAGTGAATAGTTCTGGATGCTAAAATACTGAACAATACCTGTACAGTACCTACTACAGTACTGCTACAACACTACTATAGTACCCAGAAATTCACCTCCACCTGGTTTTGAACCTGGCTCTCTTGGATGCCAAGCAGGAGCCCTTACCACTCGAGTACGGGCTCGTTGGCCTTTTCGACCTCTCATAGTGGAAATTATGATATAAAATCTTTTTATATATATTATATATTATAGTTATTATGTATTTAATATTCTTTTCACCATTTAAAAGACATATCTTTTTTAATTTCTATTTGGTGTAAATACGATAACTTTGTATTAGGAAGCGTGGACTACAGCCCATCAAAGCAATGTGATTTATTCACACAGTACATGGAATGTATTAAGGATATGATTAGTGAACTTATATGATATATATAAAATTATAATTATAATTTAATGATATTATATACATATATACATATATGTAATTTCCTTTCTTTCTTTCAATACGACAATACAAATGGAAACAACATTCATGTGTACATATGACTTATCATATCTATGAAAGGAGTATTCTATTTTGAAATTATAGATTATATAGATTACTATAATTAAAATATAATGAATATAAATTATATTTATATCATGTTTTACAATATATAATCACTTTTCAAGTATAATGACTAAATATATAACAAATTAAGACACATACGACGAATAAATAGAATATTATTTGATGTGAAACCCTATCATAAGATGGTTAACAAGTGGGTAATATAAGGCCGTAATGAAACCACACATGTTATTAGATATAAAAATATGGTTTTTTAAAATATTTATAATAAATATATATTTATTATACAGGTGTTCATAATGAGTAAGAGGAGAGTCATGACACAAAGTAAGGGGATTTCGTCTTACTTTTTATTTTTGTGTGACACTTGCTATGTTTTTCACTCTTTCCTTTTTGTGGTGTATTTAATGCCCATGATTTTATTCTATGTATCTGTTAATTAAATTTTTGGGTATTCACATATCAATTTTAGGATCTTTCTTTCATTGGTTTTAAGTTTCAAAAGTTATCAAATTAGTAAAATAGTTTTGTCTCAATTTGCCTTCATTGAGAATCGTGTTTTGTAATGAACCAATTTTTTTTGAGGTGTATATACTTTAATTTTTCATGTTATAATATGAATTTTATTATTTTAATGATATTTTAAGCTTTATGTAATTTTCGTTTCATACATGGATAGCATGATCCCATGTTTCCAAGTTATAAGAGTTTATTAATACAATCTCATCAGTTTTTGATATTATTTATGTTTATGATTCCTATGATGAAATATTATGATCCATCTCTCAAGAAAACTCATGAGTCTCATTATAATTTTTTATTTAATATATATCCAAGTATTAGTACCATTTTACCACTATTTAGTACTTATTATAAATTTTTATGTAATATCTGACCGTCTCTCTTTCTGGTCAGAAATCTATTGTATTCAAATACCATGTTTTAAAAAATGTTTCAAAAAATCTTTTCCAAATATCTTGGAAAAACATTTTCAAGGAAAAAGGATTTTAGAAACATTTTATGGTTTTCAATGCTTCTTTAATATGTTTTCAAATATATTTTCAAAGAAAAAGTTTTTGAAAATGGTTTTATGTTTTAAAATGAGTTTTCAATGAAGAAAGGAAATTTTCCCTAAAAAATGTTTTTAAATGATCTTTCAAAATTATTTACGATCTAAGATAACATACATCAGTATTTATCATCCATTTCTGGGGAAATTACTCAATGTTTACAATCATATTTTTTTTCTGAATGGATTATATTTTGATGACGTGATTCTTATGAAACCCATTTCTCTATCATGGGTTATATTATTTTGAAACCCGCTTCTTTTCATGGGTTATGTTTATAATGAAATGATTATAAAACCTATCTATTTCCATAGGTTATAATATGTTTATATTTTTATAATACCCATTTCATTTCATGTGTTATGTTATTATTATTTGTGATATTGTGGAACATGTATTTATGATTTCTTTAGAAGATAGGTGGGACCTATATATCCCTCCAATGCATTGGGTAAATATTTATATCTCATGAGATAGACTAAGATGGTCTTAGGAATAGACCATGACTACTAAGATGGTAATGGGAGTGAACCCTGACTACCAAGATGATATGAGGAGTGAAATCATACTTCTAAGATAGCCATGGGAGTGAACCATGACTACCAAGAGGGTATGGGGAGTGAACTTATACTACCAAGATGGTATTGGAAGTGATTCCTTGGCTGTTACATATATCATATTATATGCTTATTTGTCTTCTGCAATTCCATGTTTTATTCCTATGTTATGATTTCATGGCTTATGTTCTTTATTTTATTACGATTTATGTCTTATGAACTGAAAAGATTTATGCCATTATTAAGGTATATGATCATTTATATATAGGGTATTATCTTCTATTTTCATGATTATGTTATCATACCAATATTTTCATGACTAAGCTTACATATCTCTCTTTTTTACCCTTACTAAGCATTTGAGACCACACCTTTTTATGGTTCCTTTCCTAGTTTATGAAGATATGTATTATGTTTTATGTGGATATGAAGGGTGATATTGAAGAAGAACCTAATGGGAGATAATGTAGCTCACTTTTGTATCAGTGTTTATGTTTCCATGTTTCCAAAGGAACTAGAGTAGTATGGTATTCTGACATATATTTGTATAATGTTTTTAAGTATTCTAAAAATTTTATGTAATGTTAATGTATGAAAATTGAGGGTCGCTATAATGAGTGGTCGTGCTTGTGGGATAACGATGTATAGTTGGGGAATATGGGGATGATGGTTTGTGTGTCATGATTTTGGGATGAAGAGGTGGTTTGTGGGCCATGATTTGGGGTGGTGAGATGTTTTGTGGGTCATGATTTTGGGGAGGTGAGGTGGTGGTTTCTTTGTCCTAGATACCTGAGTTGTGAGGGAATAAATAAATAATTTCTCGAGAATGTTTGAAATGTATTGGGTTGGTTTGGTTAATGGGATGAAAACTGTTAATGAATAATTAAATGCTGGGTTCTGTGGTTAGATGTAGTTAATGAAAAATAATGAATATAATGAGATTATTAAATTAAATTGGTTGGAAATGTGAATGTCACTCATGGATTGTTGTGTGGTGTGATGCATTTAGAGGTGGCAACAAAAGTGATGGTGTTGTGAGTGATTTGTTTTTTTTGTGAACCCATTGGTTGGAACTGAGTGTTTGATAATAGATATATACATGTATATTTTTGTGATTTCTATATTCACCCATCCCACATCGATCACTATGTGCTGAAAGCCATATAGTCACACGAGGGTGTATTTCTCGACATCCGGTGAGGAGTACAGATTGCTAGGTACCACATCATTCCCACTATCTCTTCTAGGAGAGGTAGGAATTGCATATTATATCATGGCCGAAGGTTTTTTAGTGCATTATATGGTTGTTGTGATGTCCTAGGTCTCTTCGGGTGAGATGTGATTGTGCTTGTGGGGCAGTGGCCTAAGTGTTTTTGAGTAGGATGTGATATGACCATGCATGTGGGGCATATTTTGGCGGGGGTTATGCATTGTTGGAGGAGGTAATGTGGTTTATATCCTACATGTTCACGATACCCTAATATTAAGGTTTTTATAGTGGTTATGTTGTTCCCTAGGTGTTTTCTGGAAAGATGTGTTGGTCGTGCATGTGGGGCGGTGAGCCCAGGTGTCTTCAGGTGAGGTGTGTTTTGACCGTGCTTGTGGGGAAGTGTGTTATATAGATGGGATGAGATCTCTAGGACATACGATGCTGGGTGTGAGAGTAGGATGCTAGTGGGAAAGAGGTGTGGGGTAACCTTATCAATGTTATTCTTGTTATATTATATTACTTAGCTTTGTTAAGCGTGCCTTGATGAGGTTGGGTCTAGATAGTATGACTTTACAACTGTTGTATGGTTCTGATGTTTTCTCAGGGGTGAATTAGTATATGCTTCTTTCACATGTGCACAAGAGACTTTTGTTTTCTTAATAAGTATAATTTTATGCTCACCCTATGTATACAAAACTATTTTCAGTTTCCCTAGAGGATTACATGGGTCGTGTTGGACATTACTAGCTCATATCCTCAAGAGTCGTCTTGTCACTATAATAGATTTACTTTTGGGTATTTAGTTTAGAGAATATCTGTATTAGTTCTGTTATGTATTCAAGAGGGATGATTTTTAATTTCTTTTATATTATTTCTTGGAGTTGTTTGTGGATGATTTATCTTCTCTCTATACCCAATATTATTATAGAGGATAATTCCTCTCATGTCATGATTTTATATACCCTCGGTACTAATCACAAACACAGGGCCTACTAGAGGTGGGACATGGGATATCTTTTGAGGATGGGGGTCATGACAAATAAGTCCCTTTTATTTTGGTCAATATGAATAGTAACCATATTAATTTTTGTTACCACAGTAAAGGGTAAATTGGGTAATTAAAATTATATATAATATGATAAGGACAAGAAATTGACCATAACACTTTCCTTAATCTTATTTTATGATTTTATTTGATCCATAATCTTCCAATATTTTGTTATATAGCATTGTTTTTCCATTTGTATGTGAATTTGACCTTTATAATATTTTATGTAATGAAAAGTAAAAAAATTTACACTAATATTTTTAATAACTATAATATTTTTAACATGGGTTAAAACAAAGGATATTTTTAGTTATAAATAATAATTTTAAATCTAAATGATAAAATTTATCTTGGTAATTTAATATTAATATTTAGTGAAAAAATAATTATCTTAAATAATGACACAATGTTGACGTAGTAATTATTCAAACATTGGAAAAATAAAATAAATAATATTAAAAATATTAAATGTCATATAATTTGAAATAAATAGAGTTATATATAAATTTTTTAGATTAATATAACATTTTATAGGCGTATTAAAATATTTTGTTCAAATTTCATTTGTTTCCTTCATGTTTTTAAAGTCAAAGTAATGAATAGTTCAAAAATTGACATTAATTAAATTTCATATTAAATAATATTTTATTAAATAATAAAAAATTAATAAAAAACTTTTATTAAGAAAAGTGATTGGGACATGGTTGATAATATCAACCATGATTCATTTATGGTCCTTTTTTTAATATTTATAGTAACTATATTTACCCTCAAAGAGTAAAAACATTGTTGTCACGATAAGTGTGAAAAAGGTTAACGGGAGGGGGGGGGGTGTTAAAACCAAAATATAAGGTTAAAAACATACTAAAAACATATCTATTTTTTATTATATTAGTGTAATTAGATCCTAACTCATCATATATTTGAAATAAATTATTTTTATCTATTAGTAATTGAAAATAAATTTATATTAATTTAATATTTTAAGAAATTACAAAAGTTTCACTTCCCAATCTAACAAAAGGAAAATACTTATTCTCATATATTAAAACTTAAAAAACCATTTTTTTGGCCAATATCAACAAAAATAACTTACTAACACCCCTTACAACATTATAGAGTTTTTAGTTTTGGAATAATACCTATCTTTGAGGTCTTAAGTTGTTAAACAAAATAGATTTTCCAAAGAAGATTTATAATTTTTAACACCATGTTTAAGTTTTATTTATTCTTCCACCTACTTTAAATATTATTCAATAATGATAATATAATAAAACTAGTATCCTCAATACTAAGATGTTGTTATATTAATTACATAACTTATACCCATCTCATCTTCCATCAAATCGTAAATGAGACCATCGTTTGTTTGTACAATAAACTACCACCTCACGGACTGATATAATTGATTTTCCATTACCACTTATCACATATAGATTATAATAATATAATTATTGTTTTTATTTTATATTTATGAGATATTTATATTTCTCAAAATATAACATATCATTTACTATTTTTCCATTCCATTCACTAAAAAATGATAACATCATTTGTGCGTACATGTGGATTACCACATCCACAAAGTGATGTGATTCATTTTTCATCATCACATAACATGAATGAAACATATAAGTATATTTGAAGAATTAATATGATATTTATGATATTATAATCATTATGGAATGATAAAATAGTATGTATGATCTACTTTCTCTATGATTGTAACGTAGTTGATTTTTCGTAATCATATTTAATGGTAGGATTTAAAAGTATAATTTTTTTATAAAAATAAAAATTATTTCATGATTATTATTATAGACGTGATGAAATAATTAAATCTTTGACCATAATAAACCTACCAATGTAATTTTGGACATATGAATTTAACATCATCAAAATATTCTATGTGAACTTAAATGACTAAGTAACTGTTATAACATGTAAATAAATTAAATAAAAGAAATAGTAAACATGAAAATAATTATCAAGAAAGTAATTAATTAACACAAGTTTGTCATCAAATAATATAAATAATGTTCATGGCGGGTTGGACTCAAGGTAAGCGACTTCCTTTGAAAAATACTCCTTTAAATTTTCCCTTAAAACACTTTTTCTTCCATATCCATATTTTTTTAATTATTTTATGGATTTTTTATATGGGAATAAAAGATTTATATAGGAAATTTTATTTCTCTTTTTAGTTCTTTCAATGGTTTTCAAAAGTAACTTTTTTCAAAATGTTTTATCATTCTTTAAAAAAGTCATAATGAATGTTCTATTTTATCATGTATGATGACAATGACTTTTCCCGCCACTATAACCATTATTTTAAGTTTGGATTTATCTTCAAGATTTCATGTTTTCTTGAAATAAAAACTCTCTTTCACTTTTGTGGGTTTATTGTTATTAAAAATATTTTTTAGATAAAATAGTATTTTTATATCCAAAAGTGTTTTGTACATAGGTTTAAAAGAGTTTTTCAAGGGTCTTATTCATTATATGGACCATAGAAATTCTTTATGATGGGTTAAGCCCTATTATAGATCATGATTGAGCCTAATATTTCTTATATTATGGGTTCACCTAGATAGACCTCTAATGTATTGGGTAATGATTATGTTCCTTAGAGAATTATATTTTAAGTTAACCGTATGGTAATTCCAATTGTAAGGGTTCTGTAAGGCTTATATGATGTTGATGTCCCAATGTAACTACATGAATTTTCTATGATTTATAATGAGATTTCATGAAAAGTGTTTATTTTCACTAGTTTTCATGTTTTTATAGGTCTAACAGTTTGCATCATTTTATATCCCTTACTGATCTTTTTGTGCTCATCCCACATTTATAAAATGTTTTTCACACGGTTTAAGGATGGGTAAGGGAATGGAAGGAGTCATGTTGGAATTCATAATTATTTTTGATGAAAATAAATCATGTTTTATTTTAATAGTTTTACATTATGAAAAAAAGGATACGGATCAAAAGTGTCCACTTTGTAATATATGGTTTTGTTATGTGTGAGTTATGACCTAATTCTATAAAAATTTATACCTGAAAAGGTCCTCAAATGCTAGATAATGAATTATTTACTTAAAAATCAATATTATGAAATTAATAAGGCCAATTAATTCCATTTGGTATCATAGGTTGGTTTAGATAACTTCATATGTTGGGATTTTACTTGAGCATAATTTAAAAGTCCATTATAACCACAATAGGTAAAGGGAAGTATGGTTATTTTAGGATAAATATAAAGAGTTTTAGATGGCATGATTAAGGATATCTCAATGATTATCCTCCCCATAATATGGTTTATTATTATTTTATTAATATACCCACATTTACCTTTCTGGTTTTAGTAAATGTATCGATCTATCAGTCACCAAATTAATAATATATGTGAAGGAAAATACGATGGTTTTCTGAATGAGCAACCAAATTAAAATGGGAGTTGTAGTGAAAAAGATTATGGTTATTATTCACCAGATATGATGGTTTATTATTTAAAACATAAACCCATGTGACTTTACCTAACACATCAAATATGATATAAAATAAGATCCATGGAATTTTAGTTGATAAGTATCATAAATGTAAAAATATTCAATGACCTATGCATTGAGAATGTTGGAAGAAGCACCTAGTAAAATATATTCAAATGATGGAAATATGTTATGTATGTGGTAAAGGAGGTTGTAAATCAATAAAATTCCAAGGAAAATATAGCGACCCTAGTCTTTTAAACATATCATTTCATGATAGTAAGAATAATTAAACAACAAATTACAAAACAAGGATCGTAAATTCTAGTGTCTTGGAAGAATAGGTACATAACACTGAAAAAAAGGAACTAAATAAAATATTTCATTATTTATCATCCATTATGAGTCCCTAACTTCCTTTTAACCCTTAAATTTACATAGGAAAACATGGGGATAATATGAAAAAATGAATGAGCTAAAAATCCTAGTACTGGAATAAACATTAAAATAAAGCTTAACATATGGGTCAGAAGGCATAACATAATAATATAAAAATTAAAGGAACATGATTAAACACAATTAATCATAAAATGGGATCATATAATCATGGATTGATAGTAATTCTGGAGCAACATTAAACTTGACTTTAGCATGAGTCAAGGCTCTTCACACAAATAGAAGCACGAGTCAAGGCTTGTTGGACACAGAGGAGCACGAGTCAAGGCTGACCACCAAGACCATTGTACATAACGTCTCATGAGACTAAAAATTAACCAATTAATTGGATAATTGTATATGATCACCCATAATAACATGTTAATAAATATTTTTTGCACCTAAATAATCATACATAATAAATCAAACATAAATAGAATGGTTACACATCGAAAGAATTGGGTATCATAAACATGTCATAGAGAATATATAAATGGGTGTATAATAAAATTGTAAATGAAAGAAAGTAATTAAATCATGCATGGAAATTAATAAATATAATTATTCATATATCATGGTATGTGATGTCAAACCAAAGTTATAACATGTAAAAATAGTACTTAAGAAACATTAGAATTAAAACATTTTAGTGTGGTTTAAGGAAAATATTAAAGATCATTTAAAACATAAAATGGTATAATATTTTATACAAAAACAAGAATTAATTAAGAAGGTTTTAATAATAAAAAGAATTATTTTATAAAAAAAATTGTGTCTTAAAATAGATTATGGATTGAATTTTAAAATGGATAAGAATTCGGGATGTTCCCTTAAATCGGGCATACATATCAGGATGAATTGAGTGGGGAACCTTTTACAAACATGTATATCCATGAAAATAAGGATTAATGGATCTTGAAAAATGATTTTGGAACATATAAACAGTATTTAGAGGATTTAAATAAAAATAAAAGATAATTTCATTTGGGTAAAAAGATAGAAATAATAACCCAATGGAATAATGGAGGTTCGGGCAGAATCTCTAATCTTAAGTCTGAAGGTGTTATTCACTTTATCTCTTAATGTACAGGAAAATGAAATTATATTAATTAATTAATAATTATATAACCCTTTATACATTAATTTTATTTAATATAACCTTGTTAAGTTCATTTATGGACTTTTTTATGGGTTAAGAGGTTCAATTTCAACCTTTAGGAGTGTTAGTTTCCTTGGTTTTTATGATCGGTTTACTTGTATATGTGTATGGAAAATCATATAAATAAGTAGAGTTTCCCAGAAATAAACATATATGTTATTTAGGAACTAATAGAATATTAAAATTCCATTTTTATAGATAAGTGAATACGATTCATTAGATAAATCATTAATGATAGTCATTTAGAATAATTTAGCATTTTTTTATCACAACGAACTCATCATGTGTTATATATTAATATCATGTGTAAAAAATGATTCCATAACATCACATAAGAAATAATACATATATTATAATATTTTTAAACAAAAATTGTTTTTCATGACCAACCACGAATATATAATTGAAATATGAAAGCACGTCATCCACAAAGGTGGTAAATCAACACCTCATGGATGATCTTTTCATTCCTAAAGTAAAAGAGAGAGGAGAAGATATTTTGTGAAGAATTATTCTATGAACATGATAAAACTATAGTATATTTATGATACTATATTTTTTGTTCCATTTTAATGAGGGGAGGTGAGGATATAAAAATAAAATAAAGGAACTTGAATAGAAATTGAAAGAAAACAAAAGAGGGTTTTACCTCCTGATTCCTTCTTTTTGAGAACCTCCATAAGGGATGGGTTTTGGCCTTTTATTAAGAAAAAAATATCTTGAAATTTTCATAGAGGTTTTGGAAGAGTATTTAACATAATTTAGATAACGATAAAGGCCTGATTAGTGTGAGGAGAAGAGGTGGCGAGGGTTGGTATTTATAGTGGTGGAGATGAGTGTTTTCTCATTATTTATTTCATTAGTTTATTATTTTTCTCAAGAAAAGAAATAGTGTTTATCCTTGAGAATAAATATGTCTATTATATCAAGTGAGTTTGAACCAATTATTATTACATCATCCATGAATCAATGAAGAGTGTATTTAACTTATAATGTATATGTACCGTAAATTACTATGTTTTATTATTCACAAAAAATTCAAGTATTTAAGAAAAATCCAAAAAAATAACCCTAACTATTTTTTGACGTGTATAATTCAAAAATGAACTCTATTTTATGAAATTAATTTTCTAAATATGAGAAATTTAATTTTTAATAAAAGTCATAATTTACTCAAAAAATACAGATTTTAAAATTATAACTGAATTTATGTCACTTAGAAAAATTAATTAAGGTCGCATAAAATGATCTTATAATCATAAGACATAAAAATATTAATTTATGAATACTAAAATAATTTTTCTTTTCAATTATTAAATTAGTCAAAAAATTGTAATTAAATATTTATGACTAACAAAAATACCAACACATTATTAATAATTTTTAAAATACTTATTTACTTATACTATGACATAATTATATCATATTGTCACTTATAAGGTGGGTAAATTTTATTCATACTTTCATTGGTGAGATTACTATTCAATTGGTCTATTTACTAATCATAAGGGTCACATTACTATCCAAAAGGTCAAATTACTATTTCATCGGTATAGGTTCCATAAATAACATAAATGATTAAAAAGATCGTATTGTGTTATATTTTGTCTTTATACCATATGAAATAATTATAAGAAGATAATTTCTATATATAAAACTTTGTTTAATTATATTCTTCCCCCCTTATGAAATTTCCCCTTCGATTTTTTTACATTCTAGGTTGAAAACAGGTGCAGGTACTTCTCTTTCATTGATTTCTATGATTCCCATGTTGCCTCTCCATACTTATGCTTCCACTAAAGTAATCTGACCAGGTGAGTGATATTATTACATAGAAATTTATCTCTATGATCCAAGATCTTAACTGGATGCTCCTCATAAGAAATGTCATTCTCCAACTATGCCACCTTTGAAGTCAGTGCTTGTGAAGGATCTAGTATGTACTTTTTAAGATGGATATGTGGAATACATCGTGTATTTGAGACTTGGTTGGTGGAAGTTATATTCAATAGGCCATAGCACCTAAAAGATCAAGGATCTATAAGGGGCTTATGTACTTGGGACTTATCTTCCCTTTCTTCTTGAATCTCATGATACTTTTCCATGTAGATATGCAGAGGAATAACATGTCTCCAACCATAAACTGCAGGTCCCATCGATGATTGCATGAATATATCTTTTGTTAACTTTGGGAAGAATTCAGGTGCTGCTAAATGGTTTTCACCATTTGAACAATTTCTTTGACCATTTCAGGTCCTATCTGCTTATGTTCACTAACTACATCCCACCATATTGGTGTCCTTCACCTTTTCTCCTAAAGGTCTTCATATGGAGCCATTTGGATGCTCGAGTGGAAACTATTGTTGTAGGAGAATCCGACCAATGGAATATGTTGGTCCCATACTCATTTAAAGTACATAAAACATACTCTCAATATGTATTCCAATGTATGAATAGTATTCTCAAATTTTCCATCAATTTGAGGATGATAGGTTGTGCTAATGTTTAGCTCAGTGCTTAGAGCATGTTGGGGACTTTTCCAAAGTGTGGGGGTAAATATCAGATCATGATCAAATACCATAGATAGTGGTAATCCCTGAAGCCTTACCACTTATTTGATGTATATCCATGAAAGTTGATCCAATGATAAGTCATCTCAAATTGAGATAAAGTGAGCTATCTTTGTAAGATGATCTCTAATAACCCATATATCATTATTTCCTTTGGATGTCTTTAGAAGTCTAGTGAAAAAGTCCATGGAGATTTTATCCCATTTCTATGTTGGTATTGGTAATGGTTACATAATCCCTTTATAATTTTTCCTTTCAGCCTTCACTTTCTAAAAAACTTTGCAATTTTAGGTATATTTAGTGATCTCCTTTTTCATTTTTTCTCACAAAAAGTTCTCCCAGAGATCTCGATACATCTTTGTGCTCACTAGGTGAATAAAGAAATTTGAGATATATGAATAATTCCAAAGATATTTATTTATCTTTGGAATAGATGATACACATATTCGTGACTGAAATCTTATGACTCCATCCTCGTTGATTTTTAATTCAGAGGATTCACCATTTTGGATAGCTTCTACCCTTTTCTGAATTTCCACATCATTTCTTCTAGAATCCTTTATTTTCTTCACAAGGTATGGTTGATCAATAATTTGAGAAAGGATTTATGATGTTCTTCCCTTAATGATTCCCATGTCCATCCTTTTTAAGTCTAAGAAGTTTTTATCCTTCTCAACTCTCATCATTGATAAAGATTCTAGATCCTTTCTAGTAAGAGCATATGCCACCTTATTTGCCTTACCATGATAGAAGTGGATTGAGAAGTCATAATCCTTGATGAGTTCTAACCATATTCAATGGCATGTATTAATCTCCTTCGATCTGAATATATATTTTTGACTCTTTTGATTAGTATTTATCTCACACTTCTCCCTAGAGAGATAATGCCTCTAGATTTTCAATGCGAAGATCACAACCACCCACTCTAGATCATGCACAAGACAATTTTTCTCATGGATTTTAAACTATCTTGAGGCGTAGGGTGTTAATTTATCATTTTGCATCAGTACACAACCTAATAATTTCTTTGAAGTATTGCTGTACACCACAAAATGTTCTCCACTTTTCGGGAGTGTGAGTACTAGGGAAGTGAAAAGCCTCTTTTTGAGCTCCTTAAAGATTTATCACATTCTTGAGTCCATAAAAACTTCAATCCCTTCCATTCTAGCTTGGTTATTGGGTTTGAAAATAATAATAAGTTCATGAAAAATTGTTTGTAATACTCGGATTGACCATAAAAGATGAAGATCTCCATTATAGATGTTGTCCTTAGCCACTCTTCGATTGCCTTTACCCTAGAAGGGTTGATATATATTCCCTTTGTGCTGATAACATTCCCCAAGAATGATACTTCCTCTATTTAGAACTCATATTTTCCATATGTTTTACATATTTTCTCCCTTCACAAAGTTTTTATCACAGTATTCAAATGCTCCTCATGTTCATCCTTCAACTTGAAGTAAATCTGAATATCATCAATACAGACTTCAATAAATTTATCATGGTAATATCTATAGACTATATTCATAAATCCATGAAAATGGTTGGAGAATTAGTGCGTCCAAAGGGAATCGCTATTAACACATAGTGTCTATACCTCATTCGTGCTGAATCAAAAGTCCCCTTTTGACTTTTCTATTCCTTTTGTTTTGTAAATCACAAACATTATTTTTAGATAAATTGATATGTTGTTTTATTGTATTTACTTTAAGAATTTTGTTATTAAAGTTTGTTATTATGTTTTTTATTCTACTTATGATTAATATCATACAAACTGAGAAATACATTCTAACTGTTTCTATGTTTATCATAATAAGACTTAATATTATTTACATCGTACTCACTAGATGAAATTTTCATCAATCATGCAGATTGTGGTTTTCATCGTACACACAATTCAGTATCGTACTGATAAGATAAATCACATTTACTATTTTATCATAAATCATCAAACTCATTAACTATTAACTTGTGTGTTTGATCAGAAGATACATATTCTTTTCTAACCCACTTTATCGTAACCAGAAAATAGTGTTATATCAAAAAGAATCCCCTATTAATCAAAAAGAGTCCATGTATACTATTTTTATATGAATGATAAAAACGATGTCATTATTTCAGTTATAAGATAACCATTGGAGTTATAGGTTTCCAAGTCCCTTTGAGATTTAAGGAAGAAATTTAACCATTGGAGAAAAGATTACTATTGGGATTCTGGCCTATAAATACTAGGCCATTTAGATGAGATGGAAGCTGGTGATTGTTTTGGAAGAACTGATACTCTGTGAGAGCTCTACCAAAATTTCTTAGTGTGAAAGCATTAAAGTGATCAAGTTATGAACAAATTGCTTGATATACTTGTAATCTTAAATATCTTTGTTTGTCATTGTGTGACACCAATTTTTGGTGATTACAATCAAAGTATTCCATGGATAGGATGACAAACATGCCAATCTTATGTGGGTCGAGGTCTTCCAATGATAAGAAGATAGATATGCTGATTAGCTTCTTAATCGAGGGCTGTCAGGGATATGCAGATAGACTAAAACCAATCATCATATCAATGGATTACCCTGGTGTGGGTAAGTGAAACATGCTTGAATGTATAAATTAAGGGTCCTCTATCCTAGTTCAAAGTATACCCTTCTTTTGGGTTAAAAGAATTAAATTATTCTACATTTCCACAACATTGTAATAGAAAGATAATTATATTAGTTATCCATCTTTCTATTTTATACTTTGATTATCATAACTAATATGATTATGAGACTTTAGAAATACTTTGATTAAAATCTTTTGTGATTACTATATTTTTATTACTCAATACGATTCAATATGCTTTATGATTGGATTGTTGTATTATTTTATTCTGATCATCGTAATCATGGTAATTACGATATTTTATACTCTTACTCTGATCAAATTGTTTCATTTGTGAATTTGATTAATTTCAATTTTGACCTATGGAATACTTACCATAAGCAACCTGATTACAATATTATTTTTCATCATAACTAGGGTCCAATCTATTTAATTTTTCTATATACATTAAGATGTTTTTTGAATTGAATTAGATTAAATTATTTTAAACTAAATCCTTTTAAGGAATAAAAAAAAGTTTTTTAACCTACAATTCACCCCCACCCCCTATTGTATTGTGCCATCTGCATATACATATTTCAATCTAAAAATTGTTATCAGAGTAGGTTCCCAAAACTCATATATTTTCATACATTTATTTTTGAAGTTAGTTATATTTATATTCTAAATTTTTTTTATAAATATATTTCTACACTAACGTGTATCGTAGAAAAATAATTTTTGTATTATTTTAATTATGGTAGGTTTTAATATCGGATACATAGATAATTTGAATCCTATAATACCACCTATTTTCAATGTTAATGACTATGAATATTGTAGAGATGAAATGAAGACGTTTTTTTATCAATACTGGTGTTGAAAATTTTTTAATGCTTAATAGTAATTACAAAATTCCGGATAAAGAAGATAAAACTTTTACTAATCAAGAGAAGAAGGAATATAAAATTAACTATAAGGTAAAAAATAATTTACTTTTTTCAATGACTAGAAATATAAATAGCCAGATATCATCTTATGAAGAAGGAAATATAATTTTTAAGAATCTGGAGATTACTCATTTGAGTACATCTAAATTCATCAGACAACAAGATCCATGCTTAGAGAAGACTATGATGATTTTGTTCTTACATATGGAGAACCTGTAAATAATGATCGACTAATATTTATGTCTATTGTAAATTTCATAAAATCTATGGGAGAAAACATATTATAAGATTATTTTCATGTGGAAAAGATCATAGTCAACATGTCTAATGAATGATATTCAAATAGAACAACAATTTAGGAATCAATAAAAGTTACGAATGTTACTCTAGATGGGTTATTTGGAACTCTTTTACAACATGTGAATAGATTGAAGAGAGATACTGAAAAAGAAAATAAAAATAGTTGAAGTGTTGTTTTTATTACAATTTCAAATCATATTAAATACAATAAACATGAGAAAATGGTGAAGTCAACAAAGGAGAAAGTGGTTGTTCAATTGTACTCAAGTGAATCTGAACATTCAGATAATGAGTTAGCTAATATTTCTCAAAGGATGAACAAGATTGTTGGTAAAAAGTATTTTAAATAAATATATATAGAAAAGGATAAGAAGGATAATAAATATTCAGAAGTCACATGCTATGAATGTAAAAAAGAAGGACACATCAGACCTGATTGTACAAGGATTAAAATAAAAGATAGAAAAGATAGAAATTCTGAGAGGAATCAAAAAAGGTATTACACGCCTATAGAAAAGAATGTTCTAAAGGAAAATGACTCATGGAGTGAAATTGGAGGAGATTCATTAGATGAATCCTCAGATATTTAATATTCTGAACACAATAATATTGGTCTTATTTCCACAATACCCTTTAATAATCAATTTTTCATGTAAAAGGTACACACTAATGAATCTTTAACCAATTTTTCTTTAAATTCTATCTATCTTGATGAGAATGGATATATTTCTTCAGATGAAGAATATTCCTTAGCAAAAGATACATTACCTTCTTTTGAATAAGTCTCTAGATTTTCCAAGTTGCTTGAAAATGAAAATAGTATGATCAAAACCACACTTGATAAGGTAAATTATAGAATCAATATTTTAATAAAAAAAGATTCAGATATTTCTAAAGATATTGATGAAAAATATTTCTAATTTTTTTCAATTTCTAAAAAAATTAGGGAAGTAAATTTTGAGTAGGATAAACTTTCTAAAGATTTTGAAAATTTTGTTTCTAGGAAAAATGTTTTAAAAACCTAACCTAATTATAAAATAAATACTTGTGAGAATAAGAATTTAGTTTTTAGACTAAAATCTAAAATATTTTATCTTAAGAAAATATTATCAAATTTCACTTCTGGTAAAGAAGAATTGGATAAAATGTATAAAAAATTTATCCTATAAGGAATAGTTCTAGAATTGGTTACTCTCACTAAACACCTGTTTTTTGTAATAAATATTTTATTCCCAAAAGTGCCCCATTTTTCACTAAGTGTAAAATTGGTGGTGATTGGAACATCGAATTTTCATTAAAAAAATATAATCCTTAGGATTTCATAGTGCTCATTTTTTTAAACAGATGTGGATTCCTACGATTTTACTTTCAAACATTTTCAGATAAAAAAAATTTTTTATTCCAAAAACCTAACTATTTTGTTTTCAGGAAAACAAAGGATGTACCAATAACAACACATGGTACATGGATAGTGGGTTTTCTAGGAATACGACTAGTAATAATGACTTATATGAAAATATTATTGAAATAAATGGTGGATGGGTTACCTTCAGAGATAATGGTTAAGGAAAGATCATTGGTATAAGTAACATTATTCTTATGGGAAAAGACTTGATTTCAATTTTTTTATTTATTAAGGGTCTTAGGAAAAACCTTATAAGAATAATCCAATTATGTGATGAAGTTTACCTTGTGAATTTTAGGAATGATAAATTCATATTACATAATTCTAAGGATGAATTCATTATTTCTACCATCGACATGATAATGTTTAAACACTTAACTTAGAAGACTTTTGGAGCCTAAAATTACCTTTCCTTAGTGCAATGTTAGATCAATAATGGTTATTGAATAGAATGTACGGAAACTCTAAAATTAGAAATTTATGAAAATTGAATAAAAAATGACAAATTAAGGATCTAACTAATCTTATATTTGATTCTTCAAAAGTATATAACTCTTGTCAATAGAGAAAGAAACATAAGACAAGATTTAAATCAATTAGTGATGTCTCAAATACTGATGTATTATAGCTAGATCACGGGGATATCTTTGGCCCAACATGAACGGGATGTATCAGAGGAAAATACTATGTATTTGTTCTAGTTGATGATTACACCACATGGGTCTATTTTCTTGCAAATCAATCTGAATCTTTTTCTTTCTTTAAAAATTTTACATATAAAGTTAAAAAATGAGAAAAACATTCCATTGATAACTATTTGTTTTGATAATGGTGGATAATTAAAAAATTTAATTTTTAAAACTTTTTTTTAGTAAAAGTGGATTTACACATAACTTCTCAGCTCTAAGAACTCCTCAGAAAAATGGTGTTGTTGAAATAAGAAACAAAATTATTCAAGAGATAACAATATCCATGTTGAGTGAATACTCAATTTCCAAACATTTTCGGATGAAGTTGGGAGTAATTCTTGTTATACTTTAAATCTAATTTTAATAAGGCCATTTGTTAATAAAAAAATTATGTGTTAGGGATTGGCCGAAAACCAAAATTTTCATAATTCAGAGTATTTGGATTAAAATTATTCATTTTTAATAAAAAAGTTAACTTACATAAATTTTCACCCCTGTATAATGAAGGTATATTTTTAGTCTATTACACTACTTCTATGGATTATAGAGTTTTCAACAAAAAATATTGTACTGTGGAGGAAACAGAACACATTAAATTTGATGAAACTGATCCTTTTATTTTTAAACAATCCCAACCTACATCTTATGATGTGTTTTCCAAATTTTATTATAAAACTTTGATAGAGAACTATTATAATAAGGAGAATACTAAAGAAATTTTTTCTAAAGTATTCCCTCCAGAAGACTTTCTACCCTATGTTAATGATCATGTTTTACAAAACCCAAGTCAGTTGTTCATTAAGAATCATCCTAGTGATAGTATAATTGTTGATGTAAATCAAACCATAAGTACTAGAAGTTATTTACGAAAATAAATAGAGAAGCTATCATTTCTTTCCCAATTTGAACCTAAAAGTTTTGATGAGGATTTAAGTGATGAAGATTGGATTAAGGCTATGAAATATTAACGAAATGAATTTGAAAGGAATAAAGTCTGGACCTTGGTTGAAATACTTAAGTAATCCTCTATAATTGGAGTAAATTGGATCTTTAAAAACAAATGTGATGAAAATCGAATCATTGTTATAAATAAGGCAAGATTAGTTTCTAATTTCTATAATAAAAATGAAGGAATAGACTATGAAGAAACCTATCATCCAGTAGATAGACTTGAATCTATTCATATTCTATTATCCTTTAAAGCATTATTTAATTTCAAAATTTTTCAAGTGGATGTGAAGTGTGATTTCCTTAGCAGATATGTTCAAGATGAAGTTTTTATAGAAAAATATCTTGGTTTTGAAGACACAAAACATCCTGAATATTTTTAAAAACTTACCAAATATTTAAATAGAATTAAACAATCCCCTAGAGCTTGGCATGATAAACTTACATGATTTTTGTTAAAAAGATAATTATGTTATAGGAACTGCTGATCTGACCCTTTTTATAAATAAATATAATAAAAATGTTTTTATTTTTCAAATAAATGTTGATGAAATTATATTCAGATCAACTCAACAATCCTCACCTAATTAATTTGAAAATATTATGAAATATGAGTTTGAAATGAGTATTATGGGTGAGTTAACATTCTTTATTGGTTTTTAAATATCTCAAAAACCTAAAGGAACCTATATGTCTCAACATAAGTATATTAAATGTATTATTAAGATGTATGGATATGAAAATACTAAAAGTATTAGTACTTCAATCGGAACATCAAATACTCTTGAAATTGATAAACCTGGGAAACCAATAAATCAAATTATTTTGAAAATAATGATAAGAAGTTTACTATAATTAACATGTAGTAATCCAAACTTAATGTTTTCAGTATGATTAAGTGAAAGATATCAAGAAAATACAAAGGAATCCGATTTAAAATATTTGAAAATAAATTTTCATTATTTTTAGGGAACTATGGATTTGAAAATTGTATATTCTTTTTGAAATGATTTTGAACTAAAAAGTTTTTCAGATACTGACTTTGGTGGTTGTAGAATGGATAAGAAAATTACATCCATAACATGTCATTTCATAGGAGATTCAATAGTTTCATTGTCTTGTATGAAACAAAACTCATTAGCACTTTCCACTTTTGAAGCTGAATATGTGGTAGCTAGATGTTGTTGTGCTCAAGTGTTGTTGATTCAACACACACTCATAGATTATGGCATGATTTTTACCTAAATTAAAATACCATGTGATTACACTAGTTCTATAGCTTTAAGTAAAAATGATGCATATCACTTATGTGAAAAAACATAGATATTAGTTATCACTTTCTTAGGGACCACACACTTAAACGTTATATAATTTTACAATTCATCGAAATGAAATAACAACATACTGATATATTTATAAAACAATTAACTTTCGATAGATTTGAGTACATTAAATAGAATCTAGGAATGATAAATATAAATTAATCATCCATATCCACTTCTTGTTTAAAATCATATCCTTACATCAAGATAATCCTTTTTATAGGGGGACTGATTTTTAAAAAAAAAATCATTTATTTCAAAAGTTTTTTTAGCAATAGAAATTGTTTCAGTAAAAAAATTTTTATTGGTATTAGAAACTTTTTTAGTATTAAATTTTTGGTTTTCAATTTTCTATTCTTTAAAATATTTATTTCATTTTCATGAAAAATATTGTTATATCATCATTTTTATCTAAGAGATTGTGAAAGTTAAATTTTTTTTATCTATCACTTTTTTTTCAATTCATTTGTGTTAGTGGGTATTTCATTTAAAAAAAAACCATTATTGGATTCACTATGAATACAACAAATTTTTTCTGATTTTTTTTAAAAAAAATTAAATAGACACCTCTAGAGTTCAAATATTTTATATCGTTGGATCACCGAGATCACATCTGGACTGTAGAATCCTGATAATCATTTCACTCACCCATATAAAGGGACCCTATTCCTGTCCCACATTAAATATTTCTTCTTTTTCATCGAAGGGATACTCCTCAAATAGATGAGACTAATAGTTCTCACCCAGATCTTTCCATTAGACTCTTGTCTTCTTCATTAATGACTTCTCCAAAAGAAATGGCCCTAAAAGATTTCTTGAAGATGACATTTTTCTACGAAAGATTACCCACAAAATATTTCTATGATAATTACGATTGTTCTTTTAAAAAAATTATTCAATTTTAGGGTTGGGAATCGATATATGTTGAGAAACTAAAATCTCAGGATAAAATTATCCAATAAGAAGTGATTCAATTATATCAGTCTTTGAAAGTTGATGAGGAAAACCTAAAAGTATCATTTAGTGTCTATGATACTAAAATATTTATATCATCCAAGCTAGAAGCCTTATTTCTAAATATTCCATCAGATAGAGATGCCTTCTACCCATCGCATAAATTTCCAAAGGAAAATGGATCATTTATTAAAGAAAGGTTTGAACAATCACTTTTTGAGGTTCATGATGAGAAAATAAAGAATACTCATCTATCAGCTGATAATAAGATTATTACTCTTTGGATGCAAGGTTTCCTAATACCCATGACTAGTGATAGAGAAAATCTTTAAGTATTATATGTATTTACTCATGACTATCTTTTCAACATGAATAATATTAACTTTATGGTTTATATTTTCAATACCATCAATAATATCAAGTCTGGTATAATCAAATCATAGTTAATTATGTTTCCAGCTATCCTGAGTCAGTTCATTTTTGAAAGTCTAAAGGTTTTCAAGATTACTCTAAAGATAATACTGAGGAATTTGGTAGTTATTTGGATAATTGATAATAAGATAAGGAGGATAAAAATTCTTTTTGATCATGTATCCAATAATTTTATCAAGGAACCTAAAGATGAAGTTTCAATAAATACAGATGTTGAGACTCAAGGTGTTCTAAAAAAATAGAGCCGATTGTTTTAGAAAAAAATACAATTTAGATTCTATTTTGAATTCAAATAAGAAAAATAAAAGTGTTTATACAGAAGGAATGGTATCTAAGCGTAGAAAATAAAATGATTGAAGGAGAGAGGGAGATCCCTAGACTGGTCTCAATCCCACATAAGCCTTAGCTAAAAACATTCATACTTATGAAAATTTTAAGTCACAATAAAAGGAAAAGAAATAGAATAAGAGAAATGGAAGAAGATTTAAAATTCATTCTTTGTTAAAAAGTGTTGAGAAATATAGTGCTCTAATTAGTACAAGGGAATATATTCTAAAAGAAAAATACATTCTCTCTCCTCTGGTAATCACAATAGGAAATCAAGTAGTTAGTGAATGGGAAAAATTGAAAGTATCTCAAGCTAATGTTTTAGAAGAACAAGAGGATTAAAAAATGAGAGAAATAGATGAATTCCTTGAAGAAGAAGATATTATAAATGAAGAATAAAATCCCCATTCTCATAAAATACTAGTAAGGTATTCAGAAGAAACTACAAATATGTTTCCATACCTAGGAGATCATATTTTAAAAAAGTCCTAAAAGTGAATTTCATTCATATTTCAGATAAAGAAAAAATAAGATATTATGGTAATTGGGTTTAGAATTCAGAAGAAGTTTTTAGAAGTCACAGTGTAGAACTACCTGATTAGGAGGAAGATGCGAATTCATATCAAACAATCTCGTTGAAAAGATATCAATATGTTGTTAAATAAATAAGAATGATTAAAATGATCTTCCCCACCCACCATGAATTGAAGGGAAATTTTACTCTATTATGCATAATCAAAATAAAAGGATGGACTCAATCAAAATATTGTGGAAAAGGATAATAAAACTCAAGGTAGATTTCAAAATTTAGGATGAATGTTGTAAAAAGCACCGAAAGGCTTTCAATAAAGTTATAAAATGTTCACATAAGTCTGATGAGAGTCTTAAGGTTCATTAATACAAGATACATGATATTAAAAAACTTGTGAATGATATTTTAGATGCATTAAAAAAGTTAAAAAGTTATACTGCTCCGAGATTGAAAGTAATCACCGGACAATATAAATGTTTGTATGGTTATTTCAAAGTAATTGAAAAGATGCTGGATTTCGTTCAATCAATGATATTGATTTATCATTATGAGATCATTAACAATAATAATCAAAGTTATTTATTGTGAAACAGAGTTGAAATCCTAGAAAAGGTAACCAGAGTTCAGGTAGAAAAGTATCTGGATCAAGAAGAAAGGTTTAAGGATTAGGAAGAAATAATTTAGACACTTTAAGAGAATATAACATCTCAAAAATAAGTCATTCATAAATATAACAAGTTGTTTGATGATCATAAGAAACAAATAAGGTCCCAGAATGAACATATTGATAAACTGTTGGAGAACTGAAATTTTTTTAAGAATATGAAGATAGTGGTTCTAGATCGGTTTAAGAAGCAGAAAGAGTATAAAAAAATTAATGTTTTGAATTTTTTTTAAAATTTAATTAATGTTTTTGACATCTATATTATTTCGATTGAAAGTTTTCCCTTTTGAATGAATTTTATTTCACTCATTTTAGATGATGAAAAACTTTTTCTCTTCATATTGTTCGTTTCTCTAACCCAATTACAAGTACTTAAAGATATCTCTTATTGCTTTTTGTAAATAAAAAAAGGGGGATAATGTTTTACATTGGGGGATAATGTTTTATAGATGGGTAGAATAAGTGGAGAATAATTGTTAAAGGGGAGAATGTATTCGATAGTGATTGAAAGCTAAAAAAGAATATTTTTTTAATAGGATTCTTAAGGATTATATTATACTAAGGGGGAGGTTATTTGTATTCAAAAATTATTTATAATAGTTTTAAAACTCAAAGGGAGATAAGTATAAGTGTTCACTTTGGAATAAGAAAATATACTTAACTTTGTAATCATTAATTCGTTTTTAACTTTTGGTTTTTACTTTCCAAAATTGGGGAGATTGTTGAGTGAAAAGTCCTCTTTTGAATTTTCTATTCATTTTTTTGGAAATATAATAATTTATTTTTAAATGAATTCATATATTTTATTATTGTATTTACTTTTTTTATTTTTTTATACAAGTTTCTTATTACATTTTTTATTTTTCATACGATAAATATCATACACATTGAGAAATAAAATTTGACTATTTATAGGTTTATCACAACGAGACTGAATAAGATTTACATCATAATCACTAGATAAAATTTTCATCAATCATACCGATTATGATTTATATCCTACACACAGTTTATTATCTTATTGAAAAGATAAATCTCTTTTACTATTTTATCGTAAATCATCATACTCATTTACTATTTACTTTTTTATTTTATTGGAAGATAGATATTATTTTCATAACCACTTTATCATAACTAGAAAATAGTGTTATATATAAAATAAACCCTTTTTAATCCAAATTATGTCATGTATTCTATTTTGATATGCATGATAAAAACAATTTTATTGTTTTAGTTACAAGATGATCGTTGGAGTGTCAGATGTCCAAGTACCACTAAGATTAAAGGAAGAAATTTGACAATTAGAGAAAATATGACCATTGGGATTCTGGCTTATAAATACTAGGTCATTTGGAAGAGCTTGAAGCTGGTGATTTTTTTTTGAATAACTAATACTCTACGAGAGATCTTCCAAAATTTCTTAGTATGAATGAATTGAAGTGATCAAGTTGTGAATAACTTGTTTGATATACTTTTAATCTTCAATAAATTTGTTTTCCTTCATGTGGAACCAATCATTGGTGATTATGATCTAGGGATTCTATGGGTAGGAATAAAAATGTGCCGATATTTTTATGATTGAGGGTTTTGTGCAATAGGAAGACAGAGGTGATGATTACCTGCTTAATTTATGGCTATCATGGATAGGCAGAAAGACTGAAACTGATCATCATATCGAGGGCTTACCCTGGTGTGGGAAGATAGGATTACTTTAAAGAATAAATCAAGGGACCTATATCCTAGGAAAAAATATTCCATTTTCTTTAGATTAAAAGAATTATATTCTTTTACATTTCCACTTCATTGTAATAGAAAGAGAATTGTATTATTTATTCATCTTTATATTCTATAAATTGATTATCACAAACAATATGATTACGATACTTTAGTAATACTCTGATTTCTACATTTTTTGATTGTGATCATTTATTTACTCAATAGGATTCAATACACATTATGATTGGATTGTTTCATTCATTTAATCTAACCACCGTAACAATGCTGATTATGATCTTTTACATGCGTACTCTGATTAAATCCTTAATTCTATGAATACAATTAATTTACATTATGACCTGTGGAATACTTATCGTAACCAACTTGATAACAATATTCTTCTTCATCAGAACAAGGGCCCAATATGTTTAATTGTTTTAAATACATTAATAGGTTTTGTGAATTGAATTAGTTTAAATTCTTTTAAACTAAATCCTTTTATGGAATAAAAATAAACATTTTTAAACCTATAATTCACTACACATATTGTATTATTCCATCTATATATATAAATTTTAATCAAACAATTTGAATGGGAGTCTGGGGAATATCTTTCTTCCTCACCTTTAATTGGTGATATCCTGACCGAAGGTCCACCTTAGAGAAATAACTATCCCCACATAGCTGATTGAACAAGTCACCTATTCATGGTAGAGGATACTTGTTTTTATCATGATTTTTTTGAGCTCATGGAAATCTATATAGAGGCGCATTGATCTATCCATCTTGTTGACAAAAAGGACTTGTGCACTCCATGGTGAAGCACTCAGGTGTATAAAACCCTTTTCTAGATTCTCCTGCAACCGCTTCTTCAGTTCTTCTAGCTCAATGGTATCAATTCTATTAGGTGTATTTGATATAGTCAGATATCTTGGAATAAGTTCAATTTAGAACACAACTTCTTTGTCAAATGTAAGAGAAGTAAATTCTTTTGGGAATACATTACTGTAATCCCTCACGATGGGAATTTATTCGAGCATGATCATCTCCTTTGTCTCAATCATTTGGGTGATATATGATTTCTCATAAGGAATTAATATCCACACATGAGATGATGACTATGAAGGAGATTCATCTTACTCTTTACAATTATAAAGAATAAGAGGATGCTTCAGGATGTGAGGATTGATCTACCTTTCCTAACAGTTGATGATGGATTTGTATAATTATAGTCAATCAATGCCAAAAATAGCATCAAAATCTACCAAAGGGAGTATAAAAATATTTTCTAGGTGGTTCATTCTGATAACATTAACCTTGGAGGAGTTATGTACTTTGGATGTAATAATTTCCCCATTAGATATTCTGACTGATAACTCAAACTCCAAATTTTGAGGTGGTATATGAAGAGTTCTAATAAACTTGAAAGATATAAAAGAATGTGTAAAACTAGAATCAAATAGTATGTTTCCAATTCTTGAATCGATAACTACCATACCTCTCACCACATAATTTTTTGAATCCACATCGTTAGTAGTGATAACCTAATCCCTTCCTTGTTTCCTTGGAGGTTGTTATTGATTGCCTCCTAAAACCCCTGGCATATGGAATTGGTTTGAAAAATTCCCATGTTCCATGTAGTTGAATCATTAGACTACTAGATAAGAATTGATACTAACCTTTTTTTCTTCTTCTACATTAGTTGGATTATTCATATCTCTTCAGCATCCATATACCCCATTCTTCTATATTTGATGCATTTCCTGGTTCCCTTTATATAGTCCCCATGATGTTTCTTCCTAAAATTTTGACATGTGGTATATTCGGTTTTCTATATATCAAAATATTTATTTGTAGATCCATCCATATTAGACTCCATTTTTCAATTTGTTTAACCAAGGCCATGAGAACATTGAGAGTCTCTGACATCCATTTTAACCTTGATGGAACAATAGAAAATATACTCATAACTATTGAAGTATCGAATCGCCAACACTTTTCATATACTTGGCTTTACTCCACTAAAGAAGTGATCCACCTTTCATTCAGTGTTCATGAAAAAGCCATTGGCGTATCTTGAAAGGAATGTAAAGTATTCTTCATACACCCCGATAGACTCATATTCCTTTTTCTTATGTCTGAGGAACTCTCTTTCCATTTTGAGATGGATTGTTCTTGGAAAATATTAGTGGAATTTGTTTTCTTGAATTCATCCCAATGCATGGAATCAACTTCCTCCTTATACATCATATTTTTTATCAGTTTCCACTACTGACCAACTTCCCCATCAAAATGATAGACCACCAGCATGTCTCTCTCTTTTTATGAGCACTAGATGACAGAGAATATCTTTTCAATGGAGTTAACCCACTGTTCCATGAAGATGGGAACATAATATCTATTAAACATGGGAGGCCTTTACTACATAAAGTACTTGACGAAAACTTGATCTATCTTTGTAGGAGGGTGTTCCATGCGATTCAAGTTGTTATTCATAATATGATATAGTTGGGAAGGTACTTTCATGAATTTTTTAGGACCTTTTTCCATCATATTTGTAAAATCATTAGGGTAATCATGATATTGCCTATCACATTGATTATTGGCATGTTCTCGTCTATTTCCGACCATTTAACTAAGAAAAAGAAAGTGCAATTAGGGGGATTTAATAATTAGATAATAAGCATAAAGAGGAAACTTTAAACATATAAGGATCAAATATTAAAGTAAAATTATATCCTAACTTGTAATTCCCTAGGTTTAAATTTAGGTTTTCAATGATATGTTTCCTAACATATTTTCTTATGGGAATTTTTTTGTTCTATAAATAATTGTTCATAATGAGCATATGAATTTACCAAAGCATATCCCCAGAGAGTGTCAAACCAGGTGCATTGTAAAGAAATTAGTTGTATACCAGGATACCCTTAGTCAGGCCTAGAACACCATTTTAGAGTTGTTACTCATAGGTACATCTATGTCAAAACCACATCCACTTTTACTATCCAGAAAGAGATGTATTTTATCGAAAAACCACTTACTCTATACTAACAAAAATTTAGGGATGTTTTTTCACACTTTGTCTTACCCCTAGTGCTATTACTAAAGTATTGTATTCCTAGTCTCTAAAAATAAATAAAAATTTTCCCTGATACCAACTATATAAACCCTAGTCTTTTATACATATCATTTCATGATATTAAGAATAATTAAACAACAAATTAAAAACCAAGGATATTAAAGTACACTTTCTTGGAATACATGGTACATAAAATTGAAAAACAAGGAACTAAATAATATAATTCTTTATTTAACATCCATTAAGAGCTCATAAATTCCATTGAGAGATAACATATGCATAGGATATCCTAGGGATAATGTGAACAATGGGATGAGCTAAAAATACCAATAAGGGAATCAATATTAAAATAATGTTTAGCCCATGGGTCAGAAGGCATAGCATAATGGTATAAAAAAGAATGGAATTTGATTAAACATAAAGAATCATTACATGGGATCATATAATCGTGGATTCATAGTAATTTGGTATCAACATTAAACATAAATATAGCATGATTCAAGGCTCTTCGCACATAGAGGAGCACGAGTAAGGGCTTGTTGCACAAAGAGGAGAATAAGTCATGGATAACCACCAAGACTGTTGTAATTAACATCTCATGAGACTAAAAATTACCCAATTCATTGGATCACTATCTGGGAAAACCCATCATAACATGTTCATGAATATTTTTTGCACATAAATAATCATACATAAGATATAAAACATAAACATAAGTCTTACCTATATAAAGAAAGGGCACCATAATCATGTCATAGAGCATAATAAATGGTTGTATCATAAAAGAGTCCATGAATTAAAGTAATTAAATAGTAAATGGACTTTAATAAAGATAATTAATTATAGATCATGATATTTTATGTCAAACTAATGTGATAACATGTAAAAAGAGTACTTAAGAAACTTTAGAATTAAAACATTTTAGTGTGGTTTATAAAAAATAGTAAAGAGAATTAAAAAAAAACAGAATATTATTTTATTTACAACTAGAAGTGATCCATGAAGTTTTTCATAATAAAAATAGTTATTTTAGAAAAATAATTGTGTCTTAAAATAGATTCTGGATTTCACTTGAAAATGGATAATAATTCGGGAAGTTCCCTTAAATCATGCTTGATTATCGAGAAGAATTGAGTATGGAACCTTTTAAAAACATGCTTGTCCACAAGAAGAAGGATGAATGGATCTTGATACATGATTTTATAACATATACAAAACATTTATAGTATTTACATAAAAATAAAAAATAATTTCAATTGGTATAATGAGAGGAAGAATAACCAGAAGGAATAATAGAGGTTTGGGTAAAATTCCTTACGTTAAGTCCTAAGGTGTTCTTCACTTGATCATAATGTACTAGATAAGAAAATTAGATTAATTAATTAATAATTCTATTACCCTTTATACATTTATTTGATTTATTATAACCCTATTACGTTTATTTATGGCATTTTTTATGAGTTAAGAGGTGCAATTTCATCGTTTAGGAGAGTTAGTTTCCTTAGTTTTCATGATCAGGTTACTTGTATATGTGCTTGGGAAATCATATATAGAGAGGTTAGTTGTCTAGAACTAAAATTATATGTCATTAATGAACTTATATAATATTAAAACACCATTTTGTTTTTAGAAGTGAGGATGATTCATTAGATAAATCATTAATGATAATTGTTTAGATTAGTTTAGCATTTTATGATCACAACGAACTCATCTTGTTTTAAAAATTAATATCATGCGTAAAAAATGATTCTATAACATTACATAAGATATAATACATATATTATAATCTTATTCAACCATAAAAATGGTTTCATGACTAGCCTTGAAGATTGAATTGAAATATGAAATAACTTCATCCACGAAGGTGGTAAATCATCACATCACGGATGATGTTTTCATTCTTGAAGAAAAAGAGAGAGTAGAAGAGATTTGATGTGGAATTATTACATAAAAATAAAAAAATTCTAGTATATGTTAGATATGGGAGTTTTACTTCAATTTTGAGGAGGGTAGGTGAGGATAGAAAAAGAAACCAAAGAAACATGAAAAGAAATTGAAAGAAAACAGAAGAGGGTTTTACCTCTTGATTCCTTTTTCTTGAGAACCTCCTTCAGGGATAGGTTTTGGTGTTTTATTAAGAAAAAAATATCCTAGACATGGAGGATAGGTTTGGGAATATTATTGGGCAGAATTTGGATAAGCTTAAGGCTTGATAGGTGTGAGGAGAAGAGGTGGTGATAGGTGGTAATTATAGAGGAGGAGAGGGGTGTTTTCCCATTATTTAATTCATTAGTTGATTATTTTAATCAAGAAAAGAAATAGTGCTGATTATTGAGACTAAATATAGTAATTATATCATGTGAGCTCAAACTAGTTGTAGTTACATCAGCCATTACTTAATGAATAGTGTATTTAACTTATAATGTATATATATCTTAAATTATCTTATTTTACTATTCACAAAATTCAAATATATCAAAAAATTACAAAAAATTCACCCTAACGATTTTTTGATGTGTAGAATTCAAAAATGAACTCTATTTTATGAAAAACAATTTCTAAATATGAGAAATTTAATTTTTTATTCAAATCAAAATTTACTCAAAAAATACAGATTTGAAACTTATAACTGATTTTATATCACATTGAAACACTAACTAATGTACAATAAAATTATCTTATAATCATAAGACATAAATATATAAATTTATGAATACATTTTCTAAAAACAAATTTTCTTTTAAATTATTGAATTATTATAATATCGTAATTAAATTTTTATTACGTACAAAAATACCAATACATTATTTAATAATTTTTAAAATATTTATTTACATATACTATGATATAATTATATAATATTGTCAGTTATAAGGTGGATAGATTTTTTTTCATACTTTCTTTGGTAAGGTTACTATTCAATTGTCCAGTTTACTATTTATAAGGTTCGCATTACAAATCCAAAATTCAGGTTACTATTTCATCAGTATAGGTTTTTAACTTTTAGAAATGCTTATAAAGCTCGTATCGTGTTCTCCTATGTGTTTATACCATATGACATAATTATAAGAAGGTTATTTCTATAAATAAAACTTTGGGTCATTACAGAAAAAGGATGTATTCAGTTAATGCTATAAAAAAGAATAATGTTCTTCTCTAGACATCAATTGAAGGTTTTATATATAGGAAGTATGGGCATTATGAAAATTGATATCCTAAGGGGAAAGCTCCAGAATATGATAAAAATATACCATATAGAAGAATGTTTAGCAATTCTTAATGCCATTATTTTTGAATATGAGGAAATTAAAAATTTCATATGAAAGGTATGGATTATATCTTCGCTTATGTTTTGATATTGTTGAATCTTAGAAAATGTTTCATATTTTTTTTTTATATAAATGAAGTATTAAGGAATAATATGGAAAATCCTGGTTAATGGATTATGAATAATGTTGAATGATTGAGGTGTCTACATATAGGGATTCGAGAGTTATGATGCGATGATATATTTAACGATGATAATCCGTTTAAAATACTTAATACTATTTTTATGTTTAATGTGAAGGATGTTCTTTGGGATATATTTATTGAATTTAAATATATTTTTAAGTTTATGTAACCCTTAAGTTTGACATGGGAAAAAGTTATTTGATGAAGAATGTTTTTTCATTTTGTTGGAAATAAGTTTAATGATATTGATAACCCCTAGGTTTATATGATCATTTATGGATTATGATAATATATTCTTTTTAAATGTTTTTACATTCATAATATAAAAGTCAGAGGCTTAAAATGTAAATGAATCTAATTTTAAGCATTATTTACATTAAAAGGGAGATTTACCGCCTTTTGATGGAGAACCCTTTTTAAATCTAGTTTATTTACTTTTACAAATTATTTTAGACAAAATAGTTTTCATATTTTTAATCGCGATGTCAAAATTTACTTTGGATGAAATTTTAATATTTTTCTGATAACATTCATTTTTAATGAATAGTTAAAAAATTTAGTATTTTAATTCAAAACTGCCTTTTAATCTAAATTATTTATAAGGATATATTATCTTTTTAATTGGTTTTAAAGTGTAAATATATTATATTTTTAACATTTAACTTAATTTTTTTCCATTGGAAGTAATTTCACTTCGAAATTGGACATTAACAAGTATCAATCTTTTGATGTTTATTATTTCTTAAAAACACGTTTTTTTACAACAAGAATTAATTATAATATTAATTAATGAAACTTATATGTTTTGATATTGGTAAAATAGAAATCAATTGTTAATTCAGAACATCAAATTTATCTTAGAGTGAGTTTTTGGAATTTTTCTAAAAACCTTCAATTGTTGATGAATAGTGACACCACTAAGTAGGAGTTAAAAAACTAACTTTTTCATTTAAATGAAAATTTTACCACTTCTATGAATTTAATTTCAAAAATCCGACCAACATGGTTATCATTAGTAAGTAAAATGTGGTTCAATGGGTTGAAAATAATTTTTTTGTGAATAGTAACTTTTGACTTTTATTAACCACGATTAAAGGTAATTATTGAAATTTAAGGTAAAAATTATGTTATAATAATAACAAATTACCTTGAAACTTGTCCTAACATTATTGGATGAGTAATTAATGACCAATAAGATTAATTGGTCAATTTGGGGTCCCCATGGAGCCACTTCGGTAAGTTAATGGCATTATTAACTTTTTATTTAAAGTAAAAATAAAAAATGTCATAAAGATGTATTGTTTTACAAAAAAAAATTTACATGGGGTTATATAAGTTATATTTTCGACTATAAATTTTCATTTTAAAGATTAAAATATTTCTTACATCCTGGTATTTTTAATAATTTTTATACATCAAATAAATAAAATTATTTATGATACAATGATGATGTAGTGTTTAAGTCATTAATGGATGATTTAAATAAATAATAAGATAAAAATTAAAAAAATATGAAAAACTTTCCCAATTATTATTGGATGATTTTATTTCGAACCTCGTCCACCTTATATTTGACTTTAAATATTTTTTTTAACTTTATAAACCGAAAATCATTATATAATAAAATAATATTTTCAAACTTTCCAAAAGAGCCGCTCCTCTCCCTTATAAAAAGCCCTCACTTCCTACCAATTTATCACAATTATAAAGCCCTTGTCTCTTCAAAAATATACTACAATAATCTCTGAAGATCCGTCTCTTCATCCTTGAAGACTTACCTTAGGCAAAAAGCACTTCAAGAAACACTTTTGGTTCAAACCAAAGGGAGTTACCCGATTTAAAGGTAACATCTTCTCTTGAGTTATTTTGTTTTATTTTACTTCTCAAACCCCCTAAACATTTTTTATTCCTATAATTTATAACAAAACCAGTATTCTAAATAAAAAAGTATGTTTTTATGATAATTATTTGAGCTACACTTACACACACCTGAATCTAATGGGTAAAGGACTTACTTTTTTAGTGGACGAAGAACTACTGCCTCACGAAACGATGATTGTTTGATTATCTCATATCGCCTATCATAGTGGCCATAATGATGGCACTGTATCTATGTATGATATATATTATATTTATGTTTTCTTTAGGATTATGTATTTTTCTTTTTATAGCATACCTTTATGGTTCCCATAATGGGTAAACGTGATAATTTCATTAGAGGAAGTCAGGACTACCGCCCCCTCAAAGTGATATGACTCGTTCATGCCATACGTGGAACATATAAAGGATATAATTTATGATCTTGTGTAAAATATATTGCATACATATTATAATGAAATTATAATATACCTATGAATAAATATGTTTTCATCCCATTAAAAATATGAAATAGAAATGAAGGTAGTGTTCATGTGTACGTACGGCTTACCGTCTCCATAAACGGTGCATTTCATTTATTATCTCAAAATGTTATGTAATATTATAAATATATATATATATATATATATAATGAATTATATTATATATATGAAATATAAATGATGAATATAATTCTGTAGATAATGGTCTTTTGACCACATGGACAATTTATAATTATAACATGTTCATTTTTTTACTCAAGTTTTGAACATTGTCAAACTGTACGATATGAGCTCAAATAATTAACTAATTGTGATAGAAAGTTAATAAGTAATCTAAAAGGAATAATAAATATGAAAAATATTCTTAATAAAGTATAAATTAACTTAAGTTTATTATTCAAGAAGAATAATGAATATACGAGCGAGTGAAGTCAGACAATGAGGTAAGGGGTTTCTTATCATTTTTAATTCTATGGAATTTCCATGTTCACCACTTATTTATTGCATGTGGTGTATTGAGTAATTCCATTTGATATATGTTATAATTATTCTATTAATATTCATGTTATTCAATGAATCATTTCATGGTTATTAACTTTTGGTCATACGACTTGATTGATTACAATGTGGTAAGTGATTCATGTCTCACTTTTAATTCCGTGAGATTTCAATTGTTTGACACTTATTTATATTATGGGGTGTATTGTGTACTACCATTGGATATATATTATACAGATTCTATTTATATTCATGGTATTATGTGATTTTCTTGTGGTTAGTAATTTTTGGTCATACGATTCGATTGAATACAATGTGGTAAGGGATTTTCATCTCACTTATTATTCATGTGAGATTCATGGTATATTTGACACTATTTACTTTTGTGTTGTGTATGTTCTACCCTTTATTGTACTCATTGTGTAATATAATTTAATACATTGGTATTTAAATATTCTTTATATGAACCTTCTTTCATGGGGTGTACGTTTCAAACGTTACCTAATCGGTAAGGGAAACTTTCACCCTACTCTTTTAAGTCAGGACTTCCTTTATGTTATGTCTTATAGTTCCATTTTATTATGAAGGGGATTGTTATTATATATCTTTACTACTGTAAATTTACTTTTCAAATAATGTTTGACCATTTCATCTATCATAAATTGATTTTTTGTAATTTTTAAATGACGTCGTTTGGCTGCCGAATTTTCATAAAAGAAATCGTGCTTTCTCTTTCTGTTCAAGATTCCTTTTCATGTGGCGTGTCATTAAAATATCCACAACATGATCTTATTTATTTTTATTATTTCCCAAAACTTAAAAATGATCCATATTTGGATGGGAAACCATCTTCCCCTTTCTTTTTATTATTTTCTAAAACCAAGATATATATCCGTTATGCTGTAGAAATTTCGCCTCAAAATTTCTTTCTCATTCTCCCAAGAAATTATCTTGTTTTATATAGGTGAATACCCATACCTATTTAGTTTCTATGGGTGTTAATAGTTACAAAAAAATTACATATTTGATTCAGGAATTGACATACATGTAACCCTCGCTCCCATTCCATGGGTAATAAATGACTTAATGATCATATTTTTATTTACTTTTTAAACGTCTCGATTTTGATATGAAACCCATTTCATTGAGTCTATTTGGGTTATTTATGAAATTTTTGATTATTATATATGTGGATCACATGAAATTAAATAAATATTAAGGTTGAACCCTGATAGTGGTCCTATGCATTTGGTAAATAATTAGTCTCTAGAAATGACAAGTTTCACCATACCTCGGTGAATAACCTTGGAAATATTTATGACACCTTGGGGATGGAGCATGGTGATATGTTCATGAATGTCTAAATTAAATTTTGTAGCCACATATTCAAGTTATGATTCATGTTATTTTTATTATGATATTCCTATTTTACCATTTCTCAAGTCTTTATGTTTTTCATCAAGTTATTATTGATATCAAAAGTAAACTAATTCCCTTACTTTCCTTACTACGCCTTCTACACACCCTTTCCTATGATTGTATGTCTCCAGGTTATGAGATGTAGTAATTTTACATAGGATTAAATTTTCAATAATATTTTCAATGGTATTTAAAGGAGTGTTTATGTTTTCATGTTTTCGTTCCTGATTTCAAAGACACTAGACTTTAAATATCATTTTTTGTAAAATGTAATGAAAAGTTATGTATTAAAAAGGTGGGATTACATAGTTGGTATCAAAGGATGGTTTAGTTATTTATAGATATTAGTCTTTGAAAACATTAGGAATAACCCTATATAAAAGTTTAAATATAAGAAAACTTCCTGGTATTTTGGTGAGTATGGAGTAAGTGGTTTATCAAACAATTACATCCTTGTCTGGATACGAGCAGAACTATCTTAATGTGTTGGGATGAAAATGAAGGGTATATGAAAACCTTTAAGGTTAAAACATGTTAGGGTTATTTTTGAGTTTTATAAAAAGAACAACATGTAGATTTTGTGGCAACGCTTCACATCAGACAAAGCTATGGGAATTGAACCCACAACCAAAGTGCGATTGGGTTTTATCGCCTACCACTAGCCTACGTGAAGTCCCTAGTTAGTATGACTTATTATTTTTAGTTAAATGATTTTATGTATCAAGAATAAGTTGATTTGGGAACTTATGTTTTATCAAATGTATATCCTTAGTAAATGAAAATGATTTGGTGATTAAATGATAATGGTTATTTTGGAAGATATTTTATCTTTTGGAATACTATATGCCTAAGGAAAATAAAATACTACAGGATTTCATTCGTGGAGGAACGGTTGAAATTTTTATTTAGTAAGAATATATGTATTTATTGTGGACATATGGTGATTTGGGTTATTTCTATAAGGTGATTTACCTAGTATAATGGATATGTGATTAGGTTAATTACTTTTGAGTATGAGACTTTAAGAGTAGTCGATGTTATTTGGAGATAAATGTTTAAATTTATTGTGGATGAATTTGTTATTAAATCCTTCTAAGTTTTGGGTTTCAATCTTAGTTCGGATTATTTTGATGAATTTTAAGGAATAATGTGTATTGAATGGTATTTCTTGAACTTTGGGTACTTTTTGTTGAATTTTGGAGATTAATTGTAGTATTTCTTTTTATAAAGGATTATCCTTTTTGGGTATTATATGATCTCGTAGTAACCATTTTGGATTTAGTTGATGTCTTAAGACAACGAAAATATATAGTTCTTCTTCTGTGGATTATGCAATTCTCTAGAAGAAAATTCTTGTGCTTTTGATGTGACCAAGCCTTTTTGAATGCTCATTATTTAGAGAAAATATTAGTTTTGGTAGAAACATATTAAAGGATTAAACTATACTTGAAGGTAAGTATATTTCCTTATGTTTTTATTCTATGTAGTAATTTAATTCCACAAAATTTAGAAAAGGAACGTAAAACAAAAATGTTATTGGCTTATGTTTTCTACTGGGTGATCAAAGACCATTTGACACATCATAAGTTTGTGATTTTCTGATGGTTAACTTTCTCCAAATCATGTTTTCTATCACTCTAAATCAGAACAAGAATATTTTTTTTCTCTTCTATATCCATGTTTTCCAACATGGAATCCTTGTATGGGTTAACTCGGGTGACCTTTGTACTTCTCTTTCTTTCTTTTAAAGTGATAGTTTTATTGACTCTTTTTCCGATGTGAGACTTTCAATGAAGTTTCCAAGCCCAATTTTAAAATTATGAGGATGCAATTTTCAAAAGGGAGGAAGAATTTAACAACCCAGAAAAATAAAGAATATGAAATTTTCATATTTATTAATATTTTTTAATTAAATTTTAATTTTATTTTAATTGGGATTCTATATTCAATGGCGTACCTGACACGCAACAACTGGTTTCTTTGAAATCTTACATTACACACTAATAATATAATATTTTTATTTTAAATGGTTGCTAACACCTAGCCATTGTATTGGCGGGAATTAATATAACTAACTTAAATATGATAATATATGTTTGTTAAATGTTTTTGCATTCATCCAATAAAAGTCAGATGCTTAAAATGAAAATGAATATAATTTTAAGCATAATTTACTTTGAAAGGGTGATTTACCACCTTTTGATGGGGAACCCTTTTTAAATCTAGTTTTTGTAACTATTACATATTGTTTTTGACAAAATAATTTTCATCTTTAGAATCGGGACATCAAAATTTACATTGGATGAAATTTTGATATTTTTCTAATAATGTTCATTTTTAATGAATAGTGAAAAAATGATATATTTTAATTAAAAACTGCCTATTAATCTAAATTATTTATATTTTTAAATTATATTATTAATTGGTTTTAAAGTGTAAATAGATTATATTTTTACCATTTATCCCAATGTTGTCCATTGGAAGTAATTTCACTTTGAAATAAGACATTAACAAGTATCAATATTTTGATGGTTATTATTTTTCAAAACACACTTTTTTGTTTTGACGACGAGAATTAATTATAAAATTAATTAACGCAACTTATATGTTTTTAATTTGGTAAAATAAAAATGATTTTTTAATTTGGAATATCAAATTTATCTTAGAGTGATTTTTTCTGAAAACCTTCAACTTTGCTATATAGTGACACCACTAAGTAGTAGTTAAAAGACTGACTTTTTCATTTAAATAAAATTTTACCACTTCATTGAATTTAATTTAAAAAATCTGACATACATTGTTTTAATTAATAAGTAAAATGTTGTTCGATGGGATGAAAATATTTTTTGGTGAATAGTAACTTTTGACTTCTATTAATCACGATTAAAGGTAATTAGGATAATTTAACATAAAAATAATGTTATAATAATAAAAAATTACCTTGAAACCTGTCCTAACCTTATTGGATGAGTAATGGCCGACCAATACAATAAATGGCTCAATTTTGGGACCCCATGAACCCACTCGGGTAAGATAATGACATTAATAACTTTTTATTAAAAGTAAAAATAAAAAATCTTATAAATATGTATTGTTTTACTAAAAAACATTTTACATGGGGTTATATATGTTATATTTTCAACTATAAATATTCATTGTAAATTTAAAAATATTTCCTACATCATGGTATTTTTTTATAATTTTTATACATCAAATAAATAAAATTATTTATGACACAATGATGATGTAGTGTTTACGTCATTAATGGATGATTTAAATAAATAAGAAGATAAAAATTAAAAATATATGGAAAACATGTCCAATTCTTATTGGATGATTTTATTTAGAAATTTTGATACCATATCTTTGACTTTAAGGATTTTTGGACTTTTAGAAACCGAAAATCATTATATAATAAAATAATATTTTCAATCTTTTCAAAAGACCCCCTCCCCTCCCTTATAAAAAGCCCTCACTTCCTACCCATTTATCACACTTCTCAAGCCCTTGGATCATCCAATCTCTACTCCAATAATCTCCCAAGATCCCTTTATTCATCCTAGAAGCCTTACCTTAGGCAAAAATCACTTCAAGAACCCTTTTGGTTCAAACCAAAGGGAGTTACCCGATTTAAAGGTAACGTCTTCTCTTAAGTTCTTTAGTTTTATTTTACTTCCCCAACCACCTGTACTCTTTTTATTCCATTCCTTTATAACAAAACCGGTATCCCCAATATACATGGGTGTTTTTATAAGAAGTATCCGAGCTACACTTACACACACCTCCATCTAATGGGTAAAGAATATACTGTTTCAGTGGATAGTGAACTACTGCCTCACAAAACAATGATTGTTCAATTATCTTCTACCGCCTCTGATGGTGGAAATTATGATGAAACTATATCTATATATGATATATATGATATATATTTTTTCTTTATACTTAGGTATTTTACGTTTTATATCTTACCTTTATGGGTCCCATAATGGGTAAACCCGATAATTTCATTAGAGGAAGTGCGAACTACTGCCCCTTCAAAGTGATATGACTCTTTCATGCCATACATGGAACATATAAAGGATAGAATTTATGAACATATGTACCATATATTTCACATATATTATACTGAAATTATAAAATACCTATGAATCACTAAGTTTTCATTCCATTAAAAATATGAAATAGAAATGAAGGTAGCGTTCTTGTGTACGTACGACTTACCATCTCCATAAACAATGAATTTCATTTCTTATATAAAAATGTTATGTACTATTATAAAAACATATATATATATATATACTATATATATATATGATATATATGACATCTAAATTATGAATATCATTCTGGAGAAAATGGACTTTTGACCACATGGACAATTTATAATTATAACAAGTTCATTTTTTTACTCAAGTTTCGAACATTAACAAAATGCATGATATGAGCTCAAATAATTAACTAATTATTATAGAAAGTTAATAAGTAATATAAAAGGAATAATAAACATGAAAAATATTATTAAGAAAGTATAAGGTAACTTAAGTTTATTATTCAGGAAGAACAAGGAACATACGAGCGAGTCAAGTAAGATAACATGGTAAGGGGTTTCTTATCTCACTTTTAATTCTGTGGGATTTCCATTGTTTTCCACTAATTTATTGCATGTGGTGTATGTTTTACTTCCATTTTATATATATTATCATGATCCTCTTTATATTCAGGTTATTATTTGAATCATTTTGGGGTTATTAAATTTTTTTCATACGACTCGATTGATTACAATGTGGTAAGTGATTCTTATCTCACTTTTAATTCTGTGATATTTCCATTGTTCACCACTTATTTATAGAATGTGGTGTATTGTGTTCTGAAAATGGATATATATTATCAGGATTATCTTTATATTCATGGTATTCTTTGATTCTTTTGGTGATTAGTAATTTTTGGTCATACGATTCGAATGAATACAATGTGGTAATGGATTTTCATCTCACTTCTTATTCATGTGAGATTCATGGTATATTTCCCACTATTTCCTTTTGTGTGGTGTATGTACTACCCATGATTGTAATATTCATGTAATATAATTTAATTTATGGGTATTTACATATTATATATATGACCTTCTTTCATGGGGTGTATGTTTCGAAAGTTACCAAATCAGTAAGGGAAACTTTCACCCTCCTCTTTTAAGTCACGACTTCCTTTATGTTATGTCTTATAGTTCCATTTTATTATGCAGGTGATTGTTCGAATAATTATTTACTACTGTAAATTTCATTTCCAAATGATGAGAGACCCTTTTAGCTCTCATCAATTGATTTTCTGGAATTTTTATGTGACGTTGTTAGGCTGCCGAATTTTCGTAAAAGAAATCGCGCTTTCTCTTTCTCTTCAAGTTTCCTTTTCCTGTGGTGTTTCATACAAATATCCACACCATGATCTTATTTCATTTTATGTCCCTATACTTCAAAATGATCTTTTTATAGATGAGAGACCCATTTCCTCTCTCTTTTTATTATTTTCTAAAACCATGATATATAGCTGTTATGCTGCTGAAAGTTCGCCTCAAAATTTCATTCTCTTTACCCAAGAAATTCTCTTGTTTTATATAGGTGAACACCCATAACTATTTCGTTTATATGGGTGTTAATAGTTACAAAAAAAATATATATTTGATTTTTGAATTGAAATACATGTATCCCTCACTCCCTTTCCATGGGTTACAAATGACTTAACGATCTTATTTTTAAGTACTTTTTAATTGTCACAATTTTGACATGAAACCCAATTATTTGATTCTATTAGGGTTATTTAATAAATGTTGGATTATGTTATATGTGGCTCACATAAAAGTAAATAAATATTAAGGGTGAGCTCTGATATCACTCCAATGCATTGGGTAAAGAATTAATCTCTATGGATGACAAGTTTCACGATACCTTGGTGAATAACCTTGGTAATGTTTGTGAAACATTGGGGATGGACCTTGGTGACATGTTCATGAATGTCTAAATGAAATTTTTTATCCACTTATTCATGTTATGATTCATGTTCTTTTTATTATGATATTCCTTTTTCACCATTGCTCATGTATTTAGGTTTTTCATCATGTTCTTATTTATATCACAAGTGAACTAATTCCCTTGCTTTCCTTACTAGGCCTTCTAGTCACCCTTTCCATTGATTGTATATCTCCAGGTTATGAGATGTTGTAATTGTACATAGTATGAAATTTTCAAGAATCTTTCTATGGGGATTTAAAGGAGTGTTTATGCTTTCATGTTTTTATTCCTGATTTCAATGACAGTATATTTCAAAGATCCTCTATTTGTAAAATGTGATGAAAAGTTCTATATTTGAAAGGTGGGATGCCATATATTTTGGAAGAAGTTCACTATTTTGGGATCCTTATATTATTAGGGTAAACATAACATTATGAGATTTTATTCGACGATTAAAGTTTGAATTATCTTTAATATTAAAATATTATTTTCATATGGATTTTTATTGATTTAGTTCATTTATGTAAATGATTAACACATATTGAAGATTATATTATTAAGGCATATACATTTGGATACGACACATTTAGAGTGATTCATGTTATTTGTAGAAAAATTTTTAACTTATCTTGGAAGAATATGTGATAATATCCTTATGATTTTTTAGTTAGAATCTATGTTTGGAATATTTTGAATAATTTTAAAGATAGATATTTATTGAATTATTTAGTTTGAATTTTGGGTATTACTGTTCAATATTAGAGATTAATGTTTTATTTCTTCATATGAAGGTTTATTCATCTTGAGAATTATATTAACTTGTTATAAACTTTTTGGTTTGGGTTAATATCTATGTATATAAGAAATAAATTTATTTTTTTCTTATGGATTATGTGATTCATTAGAATTTTATTTTAGTGTTCCAATCTTGAAAAACTATTATTTAAATATTCATCTTTTTGAGAAAAAGATGATATTGTGGTGGAAATTGGATAAAAGAAAAAATTATAATTCTGTTTCCTCATGTTATTAGTTTAGATTATAAATTAATTCCCAAACTCTATGAAAAGGGTCTTAACATTAAAATATTATCCTGTTAACTTTATTTTATATGAATTTATGGTCTTCTTCAAACCTCTTTGTTTTGTGGTTTTGCAGTTGTTAACTTTCTCATGATCATTCACTTTTTTATGATCAATGATCTCAAACACTCTTCACCATTATTTGGGAATTATGTTTTTATTATATGTCTATATCTTCACCACCCACTAATATTATCCTACATGGAAACGTAATATGTGTTATTTCAAGACGACCTCCATTCTTTAATTTTTTCTCTTTTCATGTGGAAGTATTATTATCCCAATTTATGATGTTAGATTTAAAAAAATTATTTTTAAATGTTAAAACCTCTATTATTGAATTTTATTTCAAATTGAGAGGATTAAATTTATTAATGGGGGATGTAATATATCGTGATTTCAAAAGAAGACTATGTTTGATAGCGTACAAACATAAATGAACCATGAAATATTACTATTTAAATATGATAATTATAACTGATCCACTAAATTTGAAGGTATTAATATGATGAAATAATTTATTAAATATATATAAAGGTTCCAATCAATTGAAATTTATTGGTGAATTCTTATTAAATAAGAGCCCATTTTTTTTATTAAAGTCATTTTATTTTTCAAAAATATATTTTCTTAAAAAATGATTTTATTTCTTTTTGTGAGAAAATATTATAAATAATTTCCTGAAAATCTTTAAAATATATTGTATAAAAAGTGTATAATTTTTAAAATCAACACATAAAAATTATCTAATAGTGAATTTTTTATAATTTTATGAAAATTTTAAATGTTTAGTGAATAATGAATAATACTGATTTTCATTAAAAGGTGTATTTTTTTGAAGTATTTAAAAAGTTAAAAAATATTTTTTTAATTAGTTTTAAATTTTTATTAGTTCATTATTATTTTAAATTTTCTAATTATTGTTTTTGAAATAAATTTTATTCTTGAGTTTAGTTTAAAAAAAATCTATATTTTAAATGGGCATTTTTTCTGAATTTTTTTTCATCGTGTTTTCTTTGTTTGGTTTTAAAATAAATTCTATAATTCTGGGTTTTAAATATTTAAAAATGGATTTATTATTTAGAATCAATAGATAATTTTTTTTAAATAGATCCATTTTATTTTTGGTCCATATGAGTAGTAATTTTAGTAATTTCAGTTACCACAGTAAATGGTAAATAGGTTAATTAAATTTAAAAATTAAATAATAAAGTCTATAAAATGACCATAAAAATTGAGTTAATATGATTTATTATCGTCCATAATAATTTAATATTCATTTATATTTCATTTCGTTTTCTTTTGGAAGTGAATATGACCTTTATAGTATTTTATGTAATGAAAAGGAAGAAAATCGCACTCTAGTTTTTAATAACTATAATATTTTAACATGGGTTGAAAAAAAGGATACATTCGGTTATAAATAGTCATTTGAAATCTAAATTAATTATATTCATAATGGTAATTTAATATTAATTTTTAGTGGAGAAATAATTATCTTAAATTCTTACACAATGCTCACATAGTAATTATTCAATCGATGGAAAAAATATATAAATATATTTAAAATATTAAAATTAATATAATTTGAAATAATTAATGTGATAAAATAATTTTAAATATGGATATAACATGTTATATATGTATTAAAATATTTTTTTTCAAACTTCAATTGTTGTCTTGATGTTCTTAGAGTCAAAGTAATGAATAGTTCCAAAATTGATATTAATGATATTTTATAATAGATAATGTTTTATGAAATGATATAAAATTACTAAAAATAATATATTCAAAACATTTATTATAATATGGTTTATAATATCAACCATGGTCTATTTATGATACGTTTTTCCATTTATTGTAACAATATTTACCCCTAAAGTTTAAATTTTTTTATTGTCACGGTAAGTGTGAAAGTGTTAACTTGGAGTTAAAACCAAAAGATAATTTTACAAATACAGTAAAAAATTGTATAATTTTTATTTTATGAGTTTAATTTGATAAAAAATTATCTTATATTTTTAAATAAATCATTTTTGGTCCATTTGTAATTGAAAATTAATTTATATTAACTTTATATTTTCTGAAATTCCAAAAGTGACCTTCCTCTCTCTTATAAAAGGGAACCACTTCTTCTTATTTATTAACACTTGAAGACCCATTTGGTTAAATATATATCTACCCAACTACCTTACTAAATCACTTACCACATTATAGGGGCCTTATTTTGGACATAATATCAATCTTAGTGGTCTTAAGGGGTCAAACAAAAAATATTTTTTGAAGAAGATGTATAGATTTTAACCACATGTTTTTTTATTTATTCTATCACCTCTTTAAAATATTCTTAAACCATGATAAAGTAATATAATAATTATACAAAATATACTAAGATATTATTATTTAAATTTAATAATATATATCCATCTCTTTTTCCCTCAAACGGGAAATGAAACCATTGTTCATGTTTACGATAGACTACCGCCTCATGAACCGATTTAATTCATTTTCCATCATCATATCTCACATCTGGGTTATAATAATGGAATTAATATTTATATATGATATTAATTAAATATTTACCTTTTTGAAAAGATAATATATTATTTAACTTCTTACCATTCCATTCAATAAAAATTGTTAACATCGTTCGTGCGTACGTGTGGATTTCCATCTCAATGAAGTGATGTGATTCATTTCTCATCACCACATAATAAAAATAATATATAATTATATTTAAATAATTCTTATTATATTTATGATATTATTACCATTTTTAAAATTTAAAATAATAATTACCTTCTTTTCAAAATGATCATTGAAAAATGGAAACGTCACTCATGCGTACGTATGACCTACCGTCTCCATGATTATAACGTAGTTCATTTTTCATAATCAAATTTTATGGTTGAATTTAAAATTTAAATTTATGTATAAAAATGATAATAATTTCATGATTATTGTAATTTAGATGATGAAATATCGGTCTCTTTGACCATAGGCAACCCACCGAAGTCATTTTGGACTTATGAACTTAATATCATCAAAACGCCCGATGTGAAATTAAATTATTAACAGTTATAATTTGGTAATAAGTGAAATAAAAAGAATAATAAACAATAAAATGGTTCAAAATTAAGTAAATAATTAATATAAGTTTATTATTTTGGAAGATAAATAATGTACGTGATGAGTCACACTCAAGTAAGTGGACTTTTTAAAAAAAATCCTCTTTTAATGTTTCCGTTAAACCAATTTTTCATCCATGTCCATATTGTTTTTAAAAAATTGGTTTATGGATGATTTTATAAGAATATAAAATATTTAAAATGGAAATTTTATGTTGATTTTTTACTTTCTTTTAAATTCTTTCAAAATGAATCTTTTTACGGAATGTTTCTAATTTCTTTACAAAAGATAGTAAATGTTTTACATTAATGCATATGATGAAAAAGAATTTTCCATCATAATATCCATTATTTTAAGTCCATATTCCTTTATAATATTTCATTTTTTGTTCAAATAAAACCCCTATTTCCCTTTTTATGGGCATTTTTTGGTTGAAATTTAGTTTTAGAGAAAATGGTATTTTGATAAAATAAAGTATTCTACACATGGGTCTAAGAATGTTTTTCAATGGTTTTATTCATGATATGATCCTTGGACATTGTTCATGAAGGATTGAGCCCCATTATAGCTAATGGGTGAGTCATATATAACTTATACAGTGGGTTTACCTATATATATCTCAAATGTATTAGGTCAGGATTATGGTCCCTGAATAATTATATTGGAAGCCGTCTGTATGGTTATTCCAATTATAAGTGTTGTTGTAAGGGTTGTTGTTAGGGTTTTATGATGATGATATCCTAAGGAACCTACATGAATTTTCTATACATTCTCTTGATTTTATATATAAATCATTTATTTTGAAAAGGTAATATAAATAATCTTTTTATTATAAAGATAGTCCCTTTCTGGGTAAAAAGGTATGTTTTTTAGAAAAGGGGATTTCATGACTTTTCATATTTTTTACATAACTAAAGGATTTCTTTATTTTATATCCCTTAGTGAGATTTTTTTATCATCCCATGTTTTTAAAATGTCTTTCCTAGGATTTAAAGATGTTATAGGAATAGAATGAGTGAAGTTGAAATTCGTGAAGATTTTCCATGAAAAGAAATCATATTTTATTTTAAAAGTTTTACATTATAAAAAAATGGATACTAATTGAAAGTGACCACGTTGTATTATATGGTTTTTTTATGTTTGAGTTATTCCCTAATTATCTAAAATTATAAACCTGAAATAATCCTTAAATTTAAGAGAATGAATTATTGACATAAAGCTAAATATTATGAAAATTTTACGGTTGGTTACTTACACTAACATTAAGAAATTTTTGAAAAATCATTGATAATATCGATCAAGACCTAGGAAGCATTATATCTTGATGATGTTTTTTTGGTTCTTACCATGACAAGAATACCTTCACATTTTTAGTATAAACTGATAGGCCACATTTATAAATCACAATCCACAAGAACATTAATTAATAGATCCAGAAATTGAATATTGAGAGTTTCCCATAAAGACGATGACTCCATAGGATTAACAAAAAAAGATTCATATGGTGCTAATGATCACTCTCAGAACTCAGATAAAATAGTATATCATCCAAAAACTTATTGAAAATGCATCGAGATGATGATGGAATACATGCTTCATCAAAATCATAAACACTAAAGGGGTATTAGGAAAATAGAAAGACATAAAAAAATATTCACAATGGTCATACCTATTCCTGAAAGTGGTCTTTAGAATATATGACTCATGAAACCTAAACTGATGATGACCAGACCAAAGATGGATTTTTGAAAACTACTTCACCCCTTCAATTAATCAATTAATTCATCCAAATAGGGTAAGAGATACTTATTATTAACAGTAACCTGGTTCAACTTATGGTGGTCCAAACACCAATGAATTGAATGATCTTCATTCTTATCAAAGAACACGAGGTTTATACACGATAAAAAACTATGGTAAAAACCCATTCCCCATAAGATCATTAGAATGGATCTTGATCTCCCTAAACTCTATAGGATCCATATGATAAGATGATATCGAGATCATATGCATACCTAACACTAGATCTATCAAGAACTCTACCCCCCCCCCCTCTAGAGGAAGACCAAAAAAGTCATTTGGGAAGAAATTAGAGAAGTACCTAAAAACCAAGGGATGATATTTCATGCCCCCTCATCATAAGGTGTATCCCCCTTCAGACCGATAATGTGAGAAGAGAGATAGTGAACCCCGAGTCCCACCTCTAGTAGGCCCTGGGTTGGTGACTTGAACTGAGGGTATAACAGACAAACATTTGAGAGGCATTACCCTATAAGAGAAAACATGTGGAAGAGAGAGATATGATATACACCAGCCAAATCCTACTCAGATTACAATATAAAAGAAATCCCAAGTACACATATGTAATTTCATGCAAAAATTACTATAATTGAATAGGAAAACTGCAAGTACCAAAAGAATGTAAAATGGTAGTGACCTCAAAGCCCGAACAGCTCTTGCAAAACCTACAAGTTAGTAATAGCCTACCTGATCTCCAACCTACTCCATGTGATTAGAAAAATAGATTATATAATGTAGGGTGAGTATAATTGTATACTCAGTTGGATCCTTCCTACTCTTGTATGCGATACATGGTGAGAGTCGACATAGTGAGTCTGGGAACTTAGTATTTCCTTTTAGGTGATGATTTAGTTACACTTTTTTTTCACTATGTTTTAGCATGCTTTCTTTACTGCATACTCAGTAGGATCCTCCCTGGATCCTCTCACGAAAAAGTAAATAAAGCATGATAAAGCACAGTGAACAACAAGCAGAACTAACTCATCACCTAAATGGTCATACTAAGTTCCCAACCATACCATGTTTAATCTCACCAAGTATCACATACAAGGGTAAATAATATAATAAAGAATATCGAGGGTACCATGCCATCAATTCCCCACTAGTTTTCTACTTTTCCCCAACATCGCATATCCTGATCATCCCTCTCCAGAAAATGATATCTCGAAGACACTTGGGTGTCGAACCACAACATGCACCTCATGAAACTGACCACCACCACATCCACATAACCAAAAGTAACCAGGTAGTTTTAAAAATCCACCACAGCTCATATAACATGTATATACATCAGGTATTTTACCTCAAGCCATCACAACCCATACACCAAGTAAGGCTCATCAAGCCATCACAGTCTGTACATGTCATACCTATAGTTTTCCATAAGAAAATTCATCTAGAATATATATGTTTGAAATAAACACAAGACATTACGGCCCTCTATGCACATATATGGGGAAAACTAACCACTATTCATACTGGCACAAGTAAACCATGGGAAGATAGCAGGGCCAAAGGGGCTAGTCATCCATCCATCATCCCGCAAGAATGTTGGAAAAAACATCTCCCATGGCTTAGAATTTTTTGGGTGTCAGTTTCCTTAACTGATAGGGTAGAGTAGCATATAGAAACACAAAAATTAGAAAATATAATATATCTTACAAAAAAAATATGGGAATAACCTAGTATTAGACTTAAATATAGCTAGCATATCTCAAACTTATAGATTCCACTATTAATACTAGATATCCTATAAGCACACATCCATTTAAAGAGATGCATTAAGTTACTAATCCATTTTTATCAGTTTAACTTTATGTTAATTAATATTTTATCCATTAATTAACCCTTATAAAATTCCACATTACATTTTAATTACCATTCCCAATAATATCCATGCCCTCTAGGCCTAACTAAACTGAGTCCATGGCTCTTCAGAATTATAACCCTGCCATTGCATCCCAGCAAGTTCCAACCCCATCAGTTGAACATAATTTATTGAATCGTTTACTTATAGAATGATCTATTTCCTATAATTTTAGGTATTTTAAGATAGAATTCTAATATACAAAATTAAAATTGCACAATATGGTGATTAGATGAACTACTTATCAATTATTTTCCACCTATAATAAAAGCGTTGACCAATCCATCTGTGAGAAGCTAAACACATAAAGCATGTGGTATACCCCACATGTCTTCACCTCTTTTGGAAGGAGGGTAAGAAAGACCATATTCATCAATTATTGGGGAAGTTAAAGTAGGTAAACATGAAACAAATTCAACAAAAACCATTTTCACAGCAACAGGTAAGACCAGCCTTAACCTGTTCCATCATCTCTAATGTCTTCACCAACACCCACATGCATAAGCCGATGCATCTTGACACTCCAGGTGTCAATTAATGCCACAACCACTAATCCTCCCTACCCCCACATACCAAAAAATCCTTTTAGGATCATCTATCCCAGGCTCACACCATAACACATGCATTAGGAAACTAACAAAATTACAACTGGGCTCTAGGCCCTAAACAAGGCATTCAACTTTCACACACAACAAGTACTCAAAACTCCAAAGAAAAAGGAGATTGGACTTTACAAGAAAGAGGGTAAATCAGAACCCTACAAGGCATTATATTTTAATACACAATAGGTTCATTATTCCATATTAAATGAACTGATTCAATTAAACATGAATAACTACATCTGTTTGATTATCATCAAATCACAACGACAATAAAAACCAGATTCATTAACATTCCTCTTTATCTTTGGACAAATAATTTAAAATTAATCTCAGAATTATTTTCTTCACCAATTTCTATCAATAATGACATGCTAAGAAAGCAAAGCATAGATATCACACTATTTAACACATCAAGAGGCAATTACATCACTTAGAAATTGGTACCAATTATTTATACCTATTTAAATATTTATTATGTTAATTACATTATGATACAATTGATAAATCATGATAACTCTACTACTGCATGTAAAAAAATAGATATGTCTTCAATCTCATACATAAAAAGGTTTCTGACGTTCTTTGCATGAGAATGGGACGACACAATAGATCACAACCACCTATCCCATAACGACTACATCCACCTAAGGATGCCATGATACAACCACATCCAAAAACACCTAGGAAAGATTTATTAGAAACATGGAGATCACATGCTGTAACATGGAAAGTAGAAATGGAGGAAATAGGTAGAGGAACCCAAAAGAACAAAGGTAGAACATTCCTTATATCGAAGATGGATCAAAACTTCCTGGTTGCCCCAAAACAGGGGGTGCACATGCAGCAAGAAGAACCCTAGGGAAAAAACAATCCAAGTTACACACCACAATCGAAAAAATACATGGGAGATAAAGTTATGGGGTATCCCGTACCAAGTAAATCAAGAACGAAGAACAAAGCAGAAGGTATCTCAGCCTTTTAAAAATCTAAAATAGAGAACCAGTTTAGATACAAATTAGATTTTCCATTAAAGGTGTATCTGGTCAATATTACAAGGTTTGAACATGTAAAGGCACCCAGACCCTTACAAAAATTTAGATAGGAGTTATGGGCTTTGAATAGGCCATAAATCAATTAAAACAAGGGTTGTAATGTATTTTACATCAAATATATCATCAAAGGGGTGAAGCTATAGGAAGATATAAACAATGTTCATATATGTCTCACTGATAGATGACTCACAGAAAGATGAACCACTGGCAGATGACTCATCGACAAATGACTCATCAATAGATGACTCACTAAAAGATGGCTCACCAACAGATGGCTCATCGACAGATGACTCACCGACAGATGCCTCACCAACAGATGCCTCATCGATAGATGACTCAACGACATGTGACTCACGAATAGATTACTCACCATCAGATGACCCACAAATAGATAACTCATCGATATATGACTCACAGAAAAATGACTCATCGATAGATGACTCACTGATAGATGACTCACTGATAGATGAATCACCGAAGGAACTATTCCTAGAGTTGGAAAACTATTCATAGAACTAGAAATTTGTAAAAGTGTTGGGAATAAGTCAAATTAACCTCCTAGAACACCTCAAACACCAAATGTTAGCAAATGAATAGACCAGGGAGGTTTAGGCCATTACATCATATACCTCTCAAAACATTCTCATCCTCGAGAATCCAAAACCAACCTAACAAGGAAATAGAATAAGGAATCTAAAAAACCACCCTTCGAGATACCTCTCAATGCTCTCGCCACCAAATAATATCAACGGCTTTCTCAATGAAACAATGAAAAACCAAACAAAAACCACAACTAGCTTCTAAAAACTCTCATGGGGAAGATACCTCTCAAAAGAGACTAATCCAGAACAAACAACAGAATAAAGCCATATAAAAGAATAAAATGTTTACAACCACTAAATGATTAGTTTTATAAGAAAAATATAAACATCAAACATCTTGGGGTACTGAGTGCATATCTATGACTCATGTTCCCAAGTACTCTCCCCCGCAACATTATGCCTCCATAAGACTTGAACCAATGTAATATCATGCCTATGAAACACCTATTCCTTGGGGTCCTAGATCTCTATAGGCTGCTCCTCGAAGGTCACATCATCATCAACATTGATCTCGCCCTAATTGATGATATGAGAGTCATCATGAAGATAATGAAGGAGCTACAACATGTGAAAAAACATCATGTATCCAGATCATCTGTGGGGAAGTGCTACTTGATACACCGTGATCCAACATTATCCAACACCTCAAAAGGCCCAACAAACTAGGGAGAAATAATACTCTTACAACCAATCCTTTTCTACCCATGATGGGGAGTCACCTTTAGAAACACGTGATTCCCAATTTAAAACTCAAGAGGTCTCCTCCTATGATTGGCATAGGACTTTTGACGATCCTAAACAACCTTAATCCTCTCATGAATCACCTGAACCATCTCTATCATATTTTGAACAAGTTTCAGCCTAAGAATTGATAACTCTCCAACACTAATCCAGATCAATGGAGAACGTAAAGGTTGGCCATAAAAGGCTTCAAAAAACACCATACCTATAGTGGAGGTAAAATATTGTTGTAAGAAAACTCTACCAAGGGAAGATGTCTCATCAAAAAACCTTCAAAATCTTGGACACAAGACTGAAACATGTATTCAAGGGTCTGGATAGTCTTCTCTGTCTAATCGTCCATCTGTAGATGAAAAACAATGTTATGTCATAACTGAGAACCAAAAGCATGATGGATACCACTCCACACCCTAGTGGTAAAACAAGTATCTCAATAAGAAATTATCATTTTAGGGACCCCTTGGAGTCTCACCACCTCCTCAAGATACTAACTTGACAAAACCTCCATTGTGACCATCTCCTTGATTTCTCTGAAGTTGTTAGATTTAGTCGAACGATATACTACCACACATAGAGAATAATAACCTCCATGAGGTCAAGGTAAAACTGTAATAAAGTTCATCTAGATGTCCTCCCACTTCCACTGAGGAACATCTAATGGCTGGAGAAACCCTCTAGGAACATGGGGCTCGACCTTTACCTTCTGGTACACAAAACATCGAGACACAAACTATGAAATTGCAAGCTTCAAACTAGGCCACCAAAACTGACTCCTCAAAGATCGATACATTTTTATCATGCCAGGTTGTACCTCTAAGGGAAAACTATGGAACTCTTTGAGAACCATCTCACTCATCTCCAAAGGAACAAGAAACCTTCCTTGAAATAATACCATGTGTTGTTCATCATCATGCCATCCATCAGGGTACTCACCCCAAACAACACGGTCTCTATTGATCCTTACTTCAAGATCCCCTAACTAGGATTCCTCTACCAAGTACAAAAGAGATGACTAAAATATTATATAAAAAATACAACCTCTTCCCCAAACTTCTCTGATTCCATGATTTATTACTGAGACTTATTCTATCACCCTCCAAGAATAATTAGATTCACACACTGCATCACTACACGACTTCATTCTCAATTCATCAACCACAACATTCCTTTTTTACATGTGTATAAAAAATTTTGATGTCGTAATCCTATACGAAATCCATCCACAAATGTTGTCGTATGTTCAAGTCATGCTGGAAGAAAACATACCTTAGGCTCTTATGATCTGTGATGACCACAAAACTCTCACCAATAAGGTAATGTCTCCACAACATCAGATAAAACACCACTACCACCAACTCAAGATCATGGGTGGAATAGTTACATTCATGGGGATTCATCTTCCATGACCCATAATAAATGAATGATCTCTATTGAATCATAACACAGCCTAACCCTAGACATGAAGAATCAAGAAAAACCACAAATTGAACTCATTCTGCTAGAAGATAAAGAACTAGATCACTTACCTATTTTTTTTAGATACTCAAAAGCTACCTCAAACTGATTAGTCCATACAAACACCTGATCGTTTCTGGTCAACATTGTTAGAGGAGTCGCAAATCAAGAGAAATCAGCCATGAACCTCTTATAATATCCTGCAAGACCAAGGAAACTTCACACTTCTTCCACTGTCTTGGGGGATTACCAAGACATAACTGCTTCTATATTTGATGGATCCAAAGCTACTCACTACTAGGATACAACATGAACAATGAAATGGACTTCCCAAGCACAAAATTCAATATTCCAAAAGATCCCAAATAGATTTTTTTTTACTAATAACTCCCAAAATGGCATGCATATACTCTTCACGCTCCTCCTTAGACACATAGAACATAAGAATGTCGTCGATGAAGACCCCCACAATCTTATCCAAGAACTCATGGAATACAGTGTTCATCAACCCCATGAACATAGTTGGAGAATTCATCACACCGAATGACATCACAAAAAACATGTAATGCCCATGACAAAAACAGAAAGTTATCTTCTAGATATCTTCATCCTTCTCCCGTATATGATTATATCCAAACCACAAGTTGATCTTCAAGAACCAAATTTCACCCTTCAATTGATCAAAAAATTATCAATCCATGGAAGAGGATAGTGGTTCTTCACCTTCACTTTGTTAAAATGATGATAATCGACACACAACCACAAACTGTTGTCAACCTTCTTCACAAAAAAAACTGGTGCACTTCACAGTGACACACTCAGCTAAAAAAACTGCACTGCAACAAACCATCGAGATGTATACATATCTTTTTCAACTCAAAAAGTTCTATCCTATGATGAGACATTGAGATAGGATACATGCCTATCCATAGCTTGATCCTGATCTCAATATCTCATCAAGGAGTAATGCTACCGCCTCTGTTGGAAAGATATTAGGGAAATCTTCTACGACCCTAGAAAATTCCAATTACTAAACCTCTTATAAACTCAACACCAGCTCAGTTATAAAGGATGATAAGGACAGAACATGCCTCTGACCCATCTAAGGTTCTCTCTTAGAAATAAAATCTGCTAGATCTCTACCGGCATCGAAGAACACCACCTATATACCAAATAAATCCATGATAAATTTTACAAAAAACAACCAATCCATGCTGAGGATGACATCATATGGTTGTATCTGTAAACAAAGGAAATCTCCCCAAGAGAGGTGTTTCTCTAGGACTAGCTCACAGTCTCTACATACATCAAACAACTCAACTTAGCCTTCAAATACCATAGTCAAATCCAAGGGAACTAGAAGCCTCTCTACCACAAGTCCCAAAGCATGGAAAATGGTAGGTGATATAAAGGAGTGTATCACTCCTGAGTCAAACAAGGAATATAATCAAGTAGAAAATAAGAAAAGGGTAGCTCAAAAAATGTCAGGATTACCTAGAGATGGAAAATATAATGCAAGAATCTAACAACAACATTCTCCATGGTCTCCCTGAACATAATGGTGACCAGCTCCATGGTTGTTCTATGCTCTCTGTGGTTGGGGAGCATCTCAGGACTGTCCTTTGCCTACCCCATCTACTCACTATTGATCCAAAAAAGGTGCAAAATACTGAAACTAACTCATCTAGAATTTCCTAGATGGAGGAACCTGAAGTGGAACACCTAACACATTCTAAATTCTCAGAAAGTTTGCGAACTCTCACTTCTAATGATCTCGGCCTCTATAAGAAAAATAAGAGCCCAGTCCCTTATCATAGGCCTGGGAACTATCACCCCTAAACAAATGGAATATTGAGGGCTCAGATCTACCCCCAACTGATTGGAAACTCTTCTTTATAAAAAAATAGGAACCCCAAACCATTACTCTAATTCATGAGGAATCATGAGGACTCCCCTCTCATGAAGATCTTAGTCTGGATGACATCCTATCGATGACCTCTTCTCTCTCTAGAACCTCGAGATATGTCTTCAGTATAAATGGCGTTACATTGTGCTAGACATATGGATGCAAAGGCTCCTTGAAATGCCTATAATTGGCCTCCTTATTTGGAAATAGGTATGAAGCATATTGAAAAAGGTTCCTAAAATGGATTCCAAACTCTCAAACACTAGAGCTTCCCTTCCAAAGGCTAAGCAGATCCTGAAAACAAGCCACCTTTGTGGTCTAAGAAAGAAAATCTACTCTGAACTACTCTCAGAACTACTACCAAGACACAAATGACTCCTCGTGATCATTAAGGAACAAGAACCACCACTTACTCACTTCCCCACGTAGCATCGTCACAACCAAAAATACTCATTGATATTTTTGAGAAAGGATAGAACTGAAATAAATCTCAACCTCCTCCAACCAATATTCCATGACTATATCTGAAATAGAGCCCTCAATCTTCAACAAACTCTGGCATTGAAACTCTTAGAGTGTCCTCCTCCAAGTGTTTTCTTCGTCAACCTCTACCCTACAATGATTTGCTGGAAAACTTGCTAAACATCTTCTACACAAACTTGATGAGGTTGTTGATCTGGATCCATACCTATAAAAGGGGAAATTGTTTAAGCTCATAAACCTAGAATATGGAAGAATTTTACATTGATTAATTGTTTTCTTTTATTCATTTTTTGTTAACGATTCGCAAGGACTACCCTTTAAAACATAGGCACAATGAATAATGATGCAAGATCCTTTGCTGGGTATCTACCCTGAAACCAGCATCACATCGTATAATAGCCACTATAAACATAATGGTTCATGCATAAGATCAATGGGGGACATAAATAACAATGTATCAGCCTATATCCTATGTTTACAATGATTTCTAAACATAGCTTCCACCATTTCCCTACCAACCCATGAAACCTCACCTGTGCCTAACTCCAATCTTCGTCATATCCCTCAACTGGAGCATCTGATACCACTCTGTCATGACCCCCCTCCCCACAAGGTGTACCCCTCCTAGGATGGTAATGTGAGAAGAGAGATAATTACCCCCTGAGTCCCGCCTCTAGTAGGCCATAGGGTGGTGTCTAACAATGAGGGTATAACAAATACACCGATGAGATGCATTACCCTATAAGAGAAAATAGGAAGAAGAGAGTTATAAGATAGACACCAACCAAATCCTAATCAGACTACAATATAAATTAAATCCCAATTAAACATATGTAATTTCATGCAAAAACTACTATAACTAAACCGTAAAATTGTAAGTACCAAATGAAAGTAAAATGAATGTGACCATAAAGCCCGAACAACTCAACCAAAACCCACAAGCTAGTAGTAACCATCATTATCTCCAACCTGCTCCAAATGACCTAAAAAATATTTTATGTAACATAGGGTGAGTATAAAAGTATACTCAGTAGGATCCTCCCTAGATCCTCTCATGAAAAAATAAAGAAATCATGCTAAAGCATAGTGAACAACAAGTGAAACTAACTCGTCACCTAAATAGGCATACTCAGTTCTCAGCCTCACCGTGGATACTCTCACCAAGTATCACATATAAGAGTATATAATATAATAAACAATATTAAGGGTACTCAGTTACCACTTTCCCACTAGTTTGTTTCTTTTCCAAAACATCACACGTTCTAAACATCTCTCTCCAAAAATGTTATCCCAAAGATGTCTGGGTGTAGAACCACAATATGCACCTCATGCAACTCACCACCACCACAACCACATAACCAAATGTAACCAGGTAGTTTTTGGGAGCCAATAGAGATTTTATAACATGTATCATATTTCAGGTATTGTACCTAAAGCCATCATAGACCATACACTGAGCAAGGATCCTCAAGACATCACAACCTATACACATCATACCTATAGTAGTCTGTAGGTAACTATATCCAAAATATATGTGTGTGAAATAACAACATGACATTACATCCCTCTACACACATATATAGGTAGAACTAACCACTATCCATACTAGAAAAATTAATCCTAGATAAGAGAGTGGGGCCAAAGGGGGTAGTCATCCATCCATCCTCCCACCGATATGTTGGGGAAAACACCACCCCAGGGCTCAGAATCCCTAGGCTGTCAGTTTCCCTAACTGACAGGGTGGAGTGTCATATAGAAACAGATAAATTATAGAATATAATATAGTTCAAAACCACACTATGGGAATATAATTGTCTTAGAAAAAACTATAGATAATGTCACTCGGAATCTCGGCTGCCACTGCCAAGACTAGATCTCCTATAAGTACACAACCATTTAATAAGATTCATTAAGTTACTTATCACTTTTTTATCAATTTTAATTTAAATTAATTAATTATTTAACCATTAATTAACTATTATCAAATTACTCATTACATTTCATGACCATTCCAGCAAAGATCCATGTCCTCTAGGCATAACCAAACTGATCCCATGGCTTTTCAAAATTATAACCTCAAAATTGCATCCCATCAAACTCTAACCCAATGGGTTGAAGATCATTTATTTAATCTTTTATTAACAACATTATCACTATTCCATAATTATAGGTATTCTAATAAAGAATTATAATCTACCAAACACAAGGGGATCAACACGGTGAGTAGATGAACTACCTGTCGTGTATTTTCCATATATATCAGGAGCATAGACCCATCCATCCACAAAATTCTAAACACGGAAAGCATGTGGAATACCATATTATTATTCACCTCTTTTAAAAGGATAGTATGAAAGACCATATGCCTCAATCAATGGGGAAGCTAAAGCAGGTAAACAAGAAAAAAATTCCATAGCAACCATTTTCACATCAACGGGTAAGTCCAGCTTCCACCCATTCTTTCATCTGTGGTGTCCTCCCCGACACCCAAAAGATTAAGCTGATGCATCTCACCACTATCGGAATCAACCTCTACCACGAAAACTAGGCCTCCCTACCCCCACATACCAAAATAACCTTCTAGTCTCATCCATCATAGGCTAACACCATAAAACATGTAGTAGGAAATGAACAACATAGAAACTGGGCTCTTGGACCTAAACAAGGCAATCAACCTTCACACACAATGAGCACTCAAAGATCCAATTCATAAGGCACATAGCCTTTATAATAAATAGGATAACTTATAACCCTACAAGGAATTATCTATTAAAACACAATAGCTTTTTTTTCCATCCTGAATGAACTGATTCATTTAAACATACATAACTCCATCCATTTGAATATCATCAAATCGCAACAACAACAACCAGATTCATTAACATTCCTCTTTATATTTGGCCAAATAATTTTTAATTAATCTTGTCCTTACATTATTTACCAATTTCCATCAACAACAACATTCCAAATAAGAAAAGAATAGATATCACACTATCTAGAAAATCAAGAGGTAATAACATCGCTAAGAAATTGATACCAATTATTTAGTCTGGTTCAAATATTTATTATGTCAATTACCTTGTGATCTAGTGGATAAATCATGATAAATCTACTAATGCATTAAAAAAATAGATAAGTCACAAATCCTCTTCCTCAAAATGTTTCTGACATTCTCTGGATGAGAACTAGCCAACACAGTAAATCACAATCACCTCTCCCGCGACAAATGCATCCACCCATGGACACTACGACACAACTACATCAACCAAAACCTAATAAAGAAATATTAGAAACATTGAGATCAAATGAAACAACATGGAAATGAGTATGGGAGGAAATAGATTGAGGAAACCAGAAGAACGGAGGTAGAACATTCCTTATATCGAAGACGAATCAACACTTTCTGGTTGCACCAAAATAGGGGGTGTTCATGCAGTTGGAAGAACTCTAGGGAAAAAAAATCCAAGGACCACACCAAAATATTAAAAATCCATGTGAAATAAAGGTATCGGGAATCCTGTAGCAAGAAAAACTAGAAGTAAGAACAAGGAAGAAGGTATCTCAGCCTTTTAAAATTCTATGCAGAGTAGTAGTTTAGATACGATTTAGATTTTCCATTAAAGGAGGATCTAGTTAATAATATGTGGTTTGATTCAGTAAAGGTACCTAAACCCTTAGGAAAATTAATATAGAAGTTATGGGATTCGAATCATCCTTAAATCCATCAAAACAAGGCTTTGAATGAATTTTACATAAAATATAATATCAAAGGGGTGAAACTGTAGGATGTTGGAAACACTATTGACATTTGTCTTATAGACAGATGACTCACTGATAGTTGAATCATTGAAATATGACGCACTAATAGATGACTCACCAAAAAATTACTCACTAATAGATGACTAACCAATAGATGAATCACCAATAGATGAATAACCGACAAATGAATCACCTAATGATGAATCACCTACAAATGTCTCACCGATAGATGAATCACTGAGAGATGACTTGCTGACAGATGACTCACTGATAAATGAATCACCCGTAGATGACGCACCAATGGCACTATTCACAAAAATGAGAACACTGTTCATTGAACTGAAAATTTGGTTAAGTGTTGGGAATAGGTCTCCTTCACCTCCCAGAACACCTCAAACGCTAGATTTCAGTCAAGGAGTGGACCGGAGAGGTACGGACCATTACATGATCACTAAGAGAATAAATTTTATTAGGATTAATAATAACAATGGATAACAAACTCTAGAGTTCTGAGCATAAAGGTCCTGCATGACTGAACTTTGGATCCCAATCTTTTTGAAACACTCATGATCTCCCATTGATGATAGATAATGCAACATTTTAATGATAACAATCAATCTTAGAATAATGATAAACCATACAATACATTCTAATAATGACTTGAACTAGATTCAATGTGAGAAAAAGAAATCCCGAACTAACTCCATAACTTCTATTGGTAGAGAACCTGATGGACATCAAAACCCTTACTCCTTACTCTTTCCAAGAGTTGTCGCCAACTCCATAAAAAAGTTCATGATATTTATTGGATATTTTAGGACATTATAAAAAAAGATAAGATATAAATTAGAATGGGGACCCATTATAAAAAACATTTTCAATAAATATGAAACAATGCTGGTACCTCTCATTGTCGCCAGTCCTATATCAACCTCCACCAGAAACTCATCCACTGTGTAATGATTTTTAACTCCCAAAGCCTATGGATAGATACCTATAGACTTTGAATTATTTTAATAAGCCATAGTGGCCTTTGGATATGAAGGTTCATGACCATAATGGGGCATAAACATCCCTATACGAACCTCAACAAATAGCCTTGATGACAACAAGCATTGAAAATATTAGGGGGTGAGGGACAGGATTGTCGGGTGTACCCTACCTTTTCACTTTGATAGAAAGATATAGGCACACTAATGGATGTTGTTGATGGTGTAGAAGAGGCCTGCTACTGATAACTACCCCCACCATCATTGTGATTAGCATGCCACTACCTCTTCTTCCCTTTTGCGCCATTGAAACTTCCACTGGGTAGAAGATAAGGTTAGAATGGCCAATATTTCCAACCATATCCATCTTTTCCATGATATCCCTAACTACTATATCTACATAGGTTGAAAGATTAAATATAAATACCTACAATCAGATAACCGATCACAAACCCTATAGGTACTTATGAGCTTTAAACTGATCATTTATTACCACTTTTGGAGAAAAATGAATCATCTCTGTAAACAAGTTGGTGTACTTTGACACTGAACGATCTCATTGTTACAAAGATATTAACTCCATAGCATTTGGAATCATCATAGACTCTAGGAAAAAATACTAAAATAAAAGAATATTGAGACCCTTCCAATACATTCCATGTACTGATTCGCCTATACCATGAAATCCCACCATTTCTTTATGAGAATATCAAGTCTAAATGTTGTGTAATTCACCTTGACAACTTCAGGTGTATCCATGAAATCAAATACCTAGTAAATCTTTTCTAGACACTTCTCTTCCTCTTAGGGTTCATTTATACCCATAAATATGGGAGTTTCACATATAGGAACTCTCAAGCTCGATCTATGTCTCCCTTCTCTCCTAGATGTGCCTCAAGAACTGGGTTATGAACTCTTGATACATTTTGATCAACGACATGAAATTATGTCATGATGGCCTCTAAAAGATTATGATTCAAAGGAGGATTCCCTTAAGGTGTGTCTCTTTCTAAAAAATCCATTGGAACCCATGGAATACCTCTCAGAGGCATGTTACTACACATCATAATAGAAGAAAATAGTTATACAATAGGATAAAAACATATTAATCTAAAAAATTACAAGCTTAAAATGAGATCAAATCCATAAACCAACACATAAGACACACATCCCAAGATCTCGTGGTAACTTGAGGCTCTTCCTAGAAATAGTTGTATATACACTCACTACAACCTACCCCAAAAGTCTCAAAGATACAATCTCCTATATACAAGATGACCCAAAACAAGGAAACTAGAGGATAAACCACCTCTAATACCAATTTATATCATACTAACCTACGATAACCTCTGGAAACTGGTACCCAAACCAATCTGTTATAGAATCTAAGGGCGTTAGCAATCCCCATGGGCTGGAGACTGGTACACAGGAATCAAACAACAACAAGAGGGAACAATTTAAACCAAACTGAAACAAGATAAATGGCATATATATATATATATAATGTAATCTAGAAGAAAAACACATGCCATAACAAAAAAAAAGACATTTTTAGTGATACATCCTAAAAGCAGCAAGACAAAAACCCAAGGTAAATATCCAAAAACCAAAAAATAAAACTAAAACCAGAAAAAAACTACTCTATGTTATGGGTGGGAAACATCCCACCATCTCACCACCAGCTACCCATACTCATTTGACATAAATACCATTACCTCATTACGGTTCCTTGTCTTTTCCTGCATCAAAAGACAATACATGGTCTACACGTTGCTGAAGTGGTGTGTAGGGTGTGATCTATATATGATTTGTAGGATCCCACCCATATGTTCCATATAAATTATTGATATAATCATCCCAATATTCTCAATTTTAAGAAGTCATGGGATGATAATCTGTTAAACATTTTTATATAAAATCAGGGTAAATATTTCCCCCTTTTAACCACAGTTCTAAAACCAAGCCTGGTAAAACAGTTTCAAATCATAATTTTAATAAAACACTTACAGTTATCAAACCATGTATATAAAATACTAACAAAAAAAGACAAATAACAATGGTTAACACTCGTAGGATAACAACGACTTAGTTATCTAGGTCACCCATTCCATGACAATAAATAATAAATAGTGTGAACTCAAGTCCCTAGGGTACCTAGCCTAAGTAACAGAGGAACATTCCATGAGTTCCCCCCATAATGTTGAGATCAAGCCCCAAGGAAACACTATCTTGGTAGAAGTAACACTCCATAACTGAACCCCCTCACAGAAACAACAGATAGGTCATAATACTAAACCGTCCACCCATATACCCTAGACTCTCATCTATGACATAAATCAATCAGTTGAAAAGTTCTTATCAATTCACAAAAAATTCAAAACCATCCGTTTTCCTCAAAACATTATTTAAAAACCCATTTCATAAATCCATTTCTTAATGATTTAAAAAACACATTTTATTTACCAAAAAAGGGGAAGACCATTATTTCTTAAAAATGTGTTTACACACTTAAATCAATAAACACTGATATCATGTTAATTAATTTATAATTTTTTTTATAAAATTTGGATAACATACGGTTAAAATTAAATATTCTAGAGACAGAACCACCCACCTCAAACTCAAGTCACAGCCCAATCAAGATAGGATCAACACATCACAAGTAGAAAGGAAACGAAAGAGTAATGAGTGGAGGCCTAGTCGATGATTCTCACATCTAAAAATTCATAATCACATGATTAAAAATCCCAAGAAATAATCTCACATTGATTCCAAATTGAGAGAAACAAAACCAACAAGAATAAAACAAACTAACTTACCGTAATAAAAGAAACTAACAAAGCCGAAGATTGAGTTCCGAATAGAGGAACTCAGAAGAGAGGAAACCACCAAAATGAACCTAGGAGAGTCCCAGGGTTTAATATAGGTAAACAATATAGGAATTATAGTAGTTACATTCCTACAGTTAAATAAAACTCATTGAGAAAAAATAAGTCATGTCATGAGTCACAAATTCATGATGTGAATCCATGAGGTTGCACGTACATCGAAAAAGGAATCATCTCGGCTAATAAACCAAGTTGACCCATTTATTAAGTGAATGGAATTCATTTCATGAAATCGATTCATGGAATATTTATAGAAATAGATTCACGTTTTGAATCATCTATTCATATTGTAGATCTATTTTGTAGCTTGCACCCAACCCAACTTCCTTGAGAAAAATCTCACAAGACCTCAGAATGTCTTTCACACCCTATGAACTCGAGAAACACACTCTTAAATATTAAAATATATTATACCTTTAACCAAGATGCTAAATGTGGTAGAAATATAAAAAATTATATAATACCAAAAAATATAATAAAAGGGAAGAATGTACCTAAATTATATGAAATAATTTTAGGAGAATGATCAAAACGCGAGGAACAAAAATTATGTTACCAAAAATTATTATGACTAGGTTAACACTTGATTCAAAATATATTTAAATAAAAGGAATTTATTTTAAATTTTATATCACAATAAATATAAGTAAATGAAGTAAAGAATATTTATTAGATAGTAAATCAATAGAAAATTATAAAAAAGAAACATGGTGCATGACATGTAATGTGATGTCCTAGACCCAGATGCCACTAAATAGTGCCCTAATATTGGTTGGAAACATGGACTCAAGCATGCCTCCAAATATACCAAAGGCTAATGACTAGTAGTGATATCCTAGGGTGTATCAACGGGAATATGTTTCCCTCATGTTAGAGTGGAGGAAAAAAGATATAATCAATAATAGGTAAATAACTGAAGTATAAGTAAACAGATGGAACATAAAAATAAGAAACAATATAACTGGACTAGTAACCTACCATAGCGGAAGAATAAATACATAATGAATAACAAAATCAACTAATAATAATACTCAAATACTGGAAACTAAATTATATACAAAATTTACTGATAATGTATATTATGTATCTATAAAACTAGAAAATAGGTATACATGCAAGAATATAATACATGTTATACAAAATAATGAAAAAGAACCCTAAAACTATAAAGCAACACAACTGTTGGACCAGTCATCTACTACCATGCTCCATTATAATTCAATAAAGCAGGATTATGTGTATAAAGTGGGATGCTTCCCCTTATCAACACCCGCATACATACGATCTTCTTGGGTACCATTGATGGTCCAGATAATGTGTGAGATAAATCTCAGTAGGTAACCACCAATGGCGTCTATACCATCTGGTCAGTGTAATATTAACTGAAATGGTGTACATATATATATATGAAAGTAAAGACAATACAACAATGTAAATGCCCTAATACCTACTTCAGCCTCAGCTGGTGTATGAACAAATAAACATTTCAATAATTATGTCTGATGTATAATAAGATATGTAAGAGGATCCAATGTATAAACAAGAAATCCTATTATAATAATAATAATAATAACAATAATAACAATAATAATAATAATGGATAAAAGGTAATATCCAAGGGATTAATGATAATGATAATAATAAATATGATCCAAGGTAATAACAAAGGCATACTTGACCTCAAGGGTTGATCCAACTTAGTAATAACATATAGCCTAGCTACATGCATTCTGCATGTAATCCAAGGTGAATCAACTAAGAAATTACTTTTGTAATATTATTCTAACCAAGTATAAGTGTCTCATCCAAGGTAAAATGGGCTAAGTAATAAATGGGGACAATAGGTGTATTCATGGAACCATGGGTCCAAAAATGTCAATCAAGATACAAGGAGTGTATCCAAGATATCCTAATATCTAAATGACAATGAAGGGATATGATAGTTCCATGTCGGGCATCCCCTGGTAGACAAGTTCAAGGTTCTAAGGTGGTTATCTACCATGGAAACCATCTCCTTAAATTAGAATAGCATCCTTGATTTCTCAAAGAATTCCTTCAAGAATCCAAGGTTGGATCAAGTATAAAAACTACTATAAATATGAATAGGTTCATATGAAATAGGAAACTTATACTTGATTCATTGAATATATTTGGCTAAGTAATAATCATTCCCTTTAATAAGTCAATTTGGTTAATTAAATACCTTTAATTAGTGTGAGAAGGAATAATAAAAACATGCAAACATTTATTATTTTAATTACTTAATCATTAATTAAGTTTACTCTACTTCCCTCCATCAAGCTCAAAAAATTGTGCTAGGGACATGCAACAAATTCATTCCATTAAAACCAATTAGGCCAAGTGATACATATATTATACTTTAAATTTAGAATTGGGATTCATTTATTACATTCATAAACTTACCTTATAAGGGTCAAGTGTAAACTACACATGCTAGCTACTATCAATTCATAAATCATTTAACTAAAGAGGTATTACCACTAGCAAGGTCAAGCTACACACCCGAATAGTGTCATAGGTAAGCCAAAATGGGTCACCAAGGAATAATAAGGAGGATAACCTATATGGGGAGGTTGGTGTTGAGGTTATAAGCTCCAAATATATAGTGAAAATGTATAACAAGGGATCTAGAATATGATCATGATGATTATAATCACGACATGTCAACTTAATAGGAAATGCCTGATGAAATCGATACGCGCACAATAATGATAGTTTATAAAATGGAGATACTTGAGGGATGAGTCACATAACACCTAACTCAAATCTATAACACATTTCATATCTATTATAATCCTTTAGTTTGTCATGGATTATAATAAATCTGAATAATAGATCAATGCCCAATAAATAGGGTATAAGAGCCTGCACTAAAATAGCATGGCCTATAGGAAGAAGAACTAAGAAAGGAGCTAAATTATTTGAGGACTTACCGATGTGGATCCAACATGATAAAAAATATGAAATAAAAGATTGGGTCGGGTTATGACACCAAATCCTACCTAAGGGATCCATGGGGGGATCTTGTTTGTGAGAGAGAGGGGGGTGAGGTCCTATCTAAAAAATAGGGGCCCTACCACTATTTTTTTAGAAAATTGACTCGGGGATTTTCATTGTGTAAATGATTTACACTCTGTGTAAATATAAGAGTCTCCCTCCTTGGAAAAAATCATTTACAAGATAAAAATTGTCCTATCTAGTACTTTACACATCGTATAATGGATACATGTCGTGTATTCTAGCTGCACAAAATGTAACTGGCATGCCGTCAAGATACAACCCTCCTGCCTATTCCATTACAAAAACTACCCTACCAGCCCACAACTTAACTTAAGGGTCTAATATAAAAGAGAATATTATAATTTATTAAAGTTTATGATGAAATTATCTATACCTAAAATAAGAACTAGGTTCTTACATGTAACATGTCTCAAAGAATTTGAATTGAAACCATGAACACCCTTACAACATGGGAATATTTTGGATAAAAAAACATGTAAATAAATAATATTTTATAACTCTTAAGAAATAATTATTTTTATGAATAAAAAAGAAATTCATTAGGTAATAATCACATAACATAAAAGAAATGATGGTGAGCAATATCAAACTTGTGACATGAATTTGAAAATGAGATAAAGAAACCCTTACCTCTAATCCTGATTTCCATGAACACATTTTAACCTCTCTATATAAAAAATATAGATATTTTAATAAATTAATTGGTAACCTTACTTGTATCCATTTTCATTTATACTCTTTATATATAATCATTCACTATATAAATTCTTGTTTGTTTTTTTACCAATTTTCCCAAATTGTGAGTTTATAGTGTGAGAGTTTGTACTAGTTTCATAATAGCGGCATTTGTATTCATTATTCATAAAAATATCATCTTTATAAACAAATTAAATTAAATTTTAGTTATAATTCATTATAATTTATGATGTTCTAAATTACTTTCATTGGTGTTTTAGTCTTTCTTAGTGAAGATGAAATCAATAATAAACAGGTTTTAGTGATTCTTGAAGAATGAAAGGTTTTATTAATTAAAGAGTTAAATAATAATATTACCATTGAAAAATAAATAAAAATAATTATTTACATATTTATATCATATTATAACATTAATTAATTTCCCATAGTCATCTATGATATAAATTCATATCATTGTTCAAATAGGTGGTTAAATCAACCCAAACATAACATTTAATGATTAATGGATGATTATGTTGTGGTTTAGATTTAATATCATTATAGGAGTATCATAATGATCATATTTAGTTTTTATTAGTGTGATATATAAAATATATAAGTAAGTATAAGTATGAGTAACAAATATGAAAATATTACATAATATGAATTAATTTTTTTTTCTTCTTAGTTCGCTTGTTTAAGACAATTGATTTTATAAGGATTGTTTATCATTTATATCATTAATAGGTTATCCAATTTGAAAATCAATAAATTTATTAATATAATAAACATAATATTTATCCTTTAAAACCATTTTTATAACTGTCCATGAAAGTTGATTATGAAAAGAATAACATAAATTGATTGTTCCATGGAGGTTGTAGTCCATAGCATGCATGAATGATGATTTCATTTTCCATAGAACATGGAAAAGGTTTAATATGTTTTATCATTTAATAATATAAAATATCTCATAATTATCATAATTTTATATTAAATTCCACATCAGTATTATCCTTATAATATTTTTAAGGAAAAAGACACAAGTTGTGTCGTGGAGGTGGTATTCTGCACAAGGCATGAATGAATGTATAATTTTTATAAATAAAAAAAATAAAATGCGATTAATGATTGTACCATCATTATAATAACATAAAATTATAATAATTATACTGATGTTTTAATTTTATGATAGTGTAATTGAATTTTAGGAATAAAAAGGGCACATAAAGAAATAAAAATTAGAAAGGGGTGGTTAAAATTTATTCCTCATTTGTTAGATTATCTTCTTTTCAAAGGGGGTAAACCATTTATGGAATTATATTTTGATAAGAACATAAAATCTTTAAGGTATCTATGAATTTCATAATATTTTTGAATACATTCTTGTTTGAACTAATAGGGTTGTGGTTTGGGAGGAAGTGAAGAGAGGAGTTCCCCTGTTATAAGGGAAAATGGATGCTATTTTTAAAAATACCGAAACAAATTAAAAAATGGGAAGTCACCCTTAAGGAAATTATATCAAACATTGAGGAATAATTGAGTGTATAAGTTATAATATCAATCTATTCCTCAACCCACCATTTCTAGTCACGTTTTAAATAAGTTTTCAACTCATTAAAATGATATTTTTCACCTTTTTCGTTTCATTTTTTATCATGGTTACTAGTTTTTACCTAAGGAAACTTATCCTTTATGCCACAAAATAAAATGAACCTTATTAAATAATTTGTACCCATTGTTTACAAATCTTATATCTATTTTTTTATTCAATTTCTAAAATTGATAAAAATTAATTTTAACATTATAAATGTACAGTGTATCAATATCAATTTTTTGAAACATTTAACATAAGTTCTAAAATATAAAATATGAGTTTGTAAATTAAAACCAACATTTTGAAATTATAAATACACATATAAAATATATATTTGATCTTTAAAAAATGTTTAAATTATTTAAAATTCATACTTATATACTAATAATGTCATAAAAGTTATGTTATTTTAGAGGTGATATTTTTCCCTATTCACATACCAATAAATCCTTTTAGAAAAATACAAAAAATTAATATTAAGATTAATTATTATGATTAATCAAAAAATGAAGTTTAATTTTTTTAATTCAATATCCTAAAATATATAAATTTAACTTTTATATAAAACTATAAAGAATATCTAAAAATAGTTTTTATAGGAAAATATCTTTTTAAAATACATGTTGTTCTTATTATTAATTTCTATAAAACTCTAATATGATAAAATCAACCAATGGATATAATATTTTATTTATATCATCATTTAACAATAATATACTTAGTTTTTTATATAAAGTACAACACATAAAATGATATATTCTTAAACATAATAATGATTTAAGTAATTTTATATAAAATATCTTTTATATATTAATATATTTCATAACTCAGTCAATCCTATTCATATATAATAATTCAAAGGTATGGTTTTAATGGTCTAAAAAAATCATGTTTTTTTAGTCTTGTGTTTTATGTGAAAAAATATACCGAAAATATTTTTTATTTCATGAAAATATACACTGAAATCTAGGGATGTTAAAATTTTTTCCCTTAAATATTTTGAAACCTCACAATTATAGTTTTTACTCATTGAAGAAAGTTTATGAATGTATTTTTAATGCATTCATCATTTGGTATATAACTCCAATATAAAAATTACCTTAAGTTCTTAGGATATATCAAGTTACTTATCTTTCCTCAAACAACATTATCCATTCATACAATCATGTACCTCAATATGTATATACCCTAATAATATATTCTATATAACATAATTTTACCAAAACCATTTGAATCTAAAAGACATTAAGCCATATAGAAATCCTATATTCCTTAAAAATTAACTCATATCTTCATCCACTAGCACATAAAGTCACACACTAATCAATTTATATATATATATATATCATAATCCAGAAAATGAGATAAAAATGACAAAAAAATATCATGTTTTACTTTTCATTAAATCAATAATTAATTCTAAGGCTATCAATACTATCTAACTCGCTTTTCTCAAAAGTAATTAACCCTTTATTACCTCAACATAAAGAGTATATTAAACATAACAGTTTTTTATGCCTCAATCATGTGATATTAAATATTTATCCCCCAAAATATATATTTGTAATAAGATCACTTTTCAATGTTATTAATATATGCTTCCAAACCTTTAAAGAAAAAATTCTGAAGAACAATTAATATATGTTTCACATAATACTCATATCTCTTATAAAATAATAGAATATAATTGATAAATATCACTCCCTAATTATAACATCTAAGACTATCATGATTTAATTTCAATTATTATTTCAACATCACTACTTTAGTTCAGACTAGGAAACTCACCCTTTACATAATAAAAAAAATATAATAAGATTCTCAAACATTTATGTATGCTCTTTTATTCGATTATAAGACATATTTGTTTTCACGATACATACATTTCTTGGATTCAATTATGTGATCCCATCTCAACCAAATACTGAAACCCAAAATTCCTTTTAATAAAATTAGATTAAATGATCATATGAATATAAAAACACAATCATAAGACTTATTCTCTAAAAACATTGTCATTTCATCCTTTGATACTATAAATTCATTATACTTTTCTTAAAGTTAGGTTCTATGGTGCTTCTTAGCCTAACCCCAAAAATAAATATTAAAAAATTATTCTAAAATTTCTTACAATATCCGAAACCTAAAATCCATTGAAATCTATAATTTTAAAATCCATCTTACAATTTATCCAAGGTAAAAAAAAATCAATTAATATGTACCTTAAATTTTGAATCTATATGTTTCAATCTAGGGTATCCATATTGACTTTTGTATTATTTTTTCTAACCAAAATATATTGAAATTCATCATAATGGTTGATAAAGAGAATGTGAATTAAACAAATTATATCCCCTGGGAGTATCAAGCCAACTGTGTAGTTAGACCCATTTTCCATGCACCGATGGCAATTGAGTTAATACCCAACATGACCTTTTCAGGGTAAGTAACCCTAGGAACATCTAAGCCAGATCTTATATCCATTTATAATATCTAAATATAGATTTTATTTCTAGGATAACTACGAAATATCTACTTTACCAAAACATTAGGATATTATCCTATACGTATGCTCATTCCAAGTGTTTTCTCTAATGCTCTCTCATCCTAATCCCCAATCAACACAAATTTTTTATATAACCAATATAAAATTTTTTCTATACCATTGAAACTATTATCAACTTTAACATATAAATCCTTAATGACATTTATATTTCTTATTTTATCTTAAAATAATAACAAACTAACCTATAATGTAATCTAAATCTTTTATTTGATACCAACTGAGGTAGCCCAAACCTGTACTTCTGGATTCAGTGCTAAAAATAACATACTTTACACACTAGTTTGAAACACATACTTAATTAAAATATATTTCAAACATAATGTAACATGTAATTTCTAAGGATATTTTTAGGTTTAGAGTATATAGAATTATGAAAAAGATTTAAGTAATAGAACCCATGTTATTTTTATCAAATAGTAATTTCTCCACAATATAAGGAACTACTTAATACATTACAAGTATTCAATATCTCCCATAAATCCTCCACACAAGGTACTCTTCTAGACACATTTTCCATAAAACTTTTCTTCATATTTCGGGGAAATATAAACATAATTAATGAGTGGGATTATATGCCTAGTAAGGGTAAATATAAGAGATAACAGTCAAATATCATTAGTGACCATAATATAAAAATGTGGGATAATCAAGATATAGAATAAACTGATAACCAAAAATGTATAAATCATAAATCATGGAATAACATAATAATATATCATGAATTTTGTTTTTATCATAGAAAAATAACAAAATTGAGAATTATGGAACACCCATAAGCATAAAAATCATAACATAGTAGATCAGATATAAAAACCAATTTCCCCATGTAAAATAGGATTCAATCACCTATTTTTTCCCTTGGTGGATTAGGCTTCAGTCACTTGTATCCCATTTTTGATCAAGTTTCACTACTTGTTTCACCATTATCACAAGAGATTTAAAGCTTTACCAAATGCATTGGATGGATATATAGGTCCCACTCATCACTTAAATATTAACATTATACATGTGTTCCACATAAATTATATCATCCTCATATAATAAATAACCCGTGAAAAGAAAAAAAATCACATCCTTTTCAAATGGAATCACATAAGGAAGTCATCAACATGATAAACCTATGGAAAAAATGGGTATCCAAAGATATTAAACAAAATTATTTGTAAGTACCATTCAATAAAGATAATAGAGCATATGATATTTACACCATATAGATACAAAGTATATAGTTAAGTTAATTATTTATCTATTAAATCGATGTATAAAATCTAGTTGAACCCCATTTAATTAAATAATGATAATAGAGAGTGTTCGCAATGAAAATGAATTGCAAGAAAAGTCATACACATTCCCGGTGCATGGTTAACAAGACAAAGGTAGTGATGAATAATATGTTTGATAGAAACTAACATTACATAATCCATCCAAATGAATAAGGTGGGTTATTGAAAAGGAACATATCCTCAGTGTAAAATAGGAAACTCATAAGGATGTTGACATAGATGAAAAACATATTTTCCAAAGAATGTTTCTAACAATATCACAAAATAAGGGATCAAGAATAAAATTGTTTGATACCAAAAGTTAAATCCCAAAAATTATAAGTATATATATCTATTTAAAAATAATTCATGTAACATAAATTCAATTATTATAAATCAATTTTAATCATTTAAGGAAAATAGAGGTGGACACTTAAAATATCTTTTAGAAAACTTATTTAATATTGATGTAAAATAAGAAAATTACATGTCACTTTCAAAAGTAACTTTTGAAATGGTGAAGTAAAATATTTTGAAAAAATTTAATTTTTAATATAATCTATAATAACAGATCCTTAAAAATGACATTAAGATTTCTATATTAAAATAGGATCCTATTATAAAACATTTTTTATGAAAATGGGTAAATTATTTCCTTTCAAATCAATCACCACTCAAAATTCAATTGCCCAATTTTTATTTTCAAAATTCCAATTCACATTCAAAATTAAAACATATTTTTCTATAAATTCGTTCCTTTTCAATACAAACCCAATCCTTGGTTTTAAAATTTTAAATTTAAACCATTTTTAATATCAATTCTAAAATCATCTCATCAATTCCATTAATTTCAAAATATTGGAATTGGTGTTTTTTCCCAATATTTCAGGCCAATTCAAATTCTTATTCTTATTCAAATAGAATCAGGTTTTCATAAATCAATTGAAAGTGATTTAAATAAAATCAAGAAAATCAAGGTTTAATTATATGGTGAAAATCATATGGAACAACCTATCGTTACCACTAAATCAAAAATTAAAAACCAGAGTGAGATTTGCCAATATAGAATAACGATGAAGGAGATAAAGAAACAAACTATAGAATACAGACCTAATTAAATGGATTTTAGATCCATTTAATAATTTATGATATATCAAACTCAAAGGAGGAAATAAGTATAGATTAGGTGAAACAATGGAAAGGAGATTCATATACCCTGAGGTGATTGAACGTGATCAATCATGCTTCGATCCATCAAGAGGAGGGGCTTGAGGGAAAAAAGTGCATCTTGAGAGTCTTAGAATCCTGGAAATAAAATAAGTTTAATTGAGGGTTTAGTGGGGGATAAATAGGTGTTTTAGGTAATCTTAAATAAATTTTTAGAATAAAAAATTATTGTGTGCAAATTTATCTGGGTAGGGTCGCACAGTTAGATAAATTGTTCACCCTAATTGAGAACCCATATACTAGGGTCAGAGCTTTCTACTTTCTGGGTGCATGATTTTTCAAACATTCACCAACCATGAAAAACCCCACTATCTAGGGTTGCACATTTTTTCCTCAAAGAGTGCATGGTTTTAGAAAACTGTGCACCAACAATGCACATTCTAGAAACCCATCAAAAATATCAAAATTCCACCCAAAGAACCCATAAATATGCCCCAACTAAAGAATGATAGAAATGAGGTTCAAGACATACCTGGAAACCAATAATAGGATGTTATAACCTCCCCACCATAGAAACATTGTGTACCTAGAAATCCTATCAATAAGTTTCCATATTGAAAATATGAGTCCACTTATCTCTCATAAGTGCCTCCCTCTCCCAAGTATCATGCATATATGAACCATGCAACCATAGCACAAAAACCAAAGGTATTATCCTCCCACAAATTACCTTTTTCTTATAATCTACTATCTTGACTGGATGCCCAGTCACAAATAAAATAGGATCAACATAAAGATCAATCCAACTAAAAACTAGAGATGGATTAGAAATATATATTTCAAGATGAGATACATGAAAAATGTTATGTATCCATGTAAACTATGGTAGAAGTTATCAACGGTAGGAAACTTCTCCCACCTTCTCCACAACCAAAAAGTGTCCCCCAAAATAAGGTGAAAGATTCCCTTTAATCACAAGCCATTGATTACCTAAATGAGGTGAAAAATTCAAGAACACATTGTTGCCAACTGAAAACTCTAACTGTATATGACAGCGATCAACATAAGATTTATAATAGATCTACACCGTCAACATTCTATGATGAATCAACTAAATCTTTACTGATGTATCATGAACCAAGATTAGTCCAATGAATAAAATTTCTCCAATCTCTAACCAAGACAACGAAGATTTACAAGGCTGGACACACAAGGCCTAAGAAGAAGCTATTATGACCACATATGGGTAACTATTGTTATAAGAAAACTCAACTAGTCCAAAATGATTATCCTGAGTTTAAAAAAATTCAATTAAATAGGAATATATAATATCATCATGAGTCTATATATCCATATTTGTGTGGTCATCTGCCTATAGATGGTATGTCATCCTCAATCAAACCTGAGATCCCAGTGCCTCCTAGAAGCCTCTCCAAAAGTGAGAAGTAAAATGGGGATCTCTATCTGATACGATATCATATGGAACTCCCTAAAAATAAACAACATATTACCCATAGATATTTCCCAACTCCTCAACTTTGGTTGTATCACGAATTTATATAAATTGATCTGATTTAGTCAGCCTATCAATCACAACCCATATCAAATTCTTCTTCCTAGGGGTACGTAGAAACCTAAACACAAATTCCATAGATATTTCATCCCACTTCCAAGCCGACACTGGTAGTGGATGAAGAAAATGTGAAGGTCTCTGATTCTCTGCTTTGACCTGTTGGAATGTATGATAAAGAGATACAAAATCACTAATACCCCATCTCATACCTATCCACCACAATCGATGCGGCATATAATAAAAAAAATCTTGTGGTTTCTGGGTGAACCACTGACTACGAATTATGACAATACCCCCATCACATATTCCCTCATAGATAATGGCAAAAAAAAACAATTATGAAATTTTTGAATAACCTATGTGGATAACGACCATTCAACGACGGTCTCCCCACCATAAAGAGAGTTCCTAAAGCAATATATTTCTTCATCAAGCTATTTTTTCGGTAGAATCATCTCAAGAAGAGTGGATGTCAAATGAAAACTAGCTAAGACAACCTCGATCTTTGTTTCCCAAACTCCTTAATGTAACTTTGTAAATAGATCCCTCAATTTCCACTCTTCTGATGATTCTTTCACGGACTCGGTTGGGATTTTCATGATCAAATCATTGGAAACATCATTCCCTTTCCTTGGGATATAGGAAATGTTGAAGTAAAATGATTGTAAGTACTCCACCCAATGCCTTTGGAGGATATTAAAATATTTTTTATAGAAGATATAACTATAGATCTTTTCATTAGAATACACAATAAACATTTATCTGAAAAGGTAATTCTGCCAACTCTTAAGCACAAGCATAAAAACTATGAGTTCAAGGTCATGGGTTAGATAATTCTTATCATGTTCCCTATGCTTATGAGTGTCATAGAAAACCACATGATAACCCTACATAAGAACACAACACAAACCCAAACCTGACACATCATAGAAGACCATATAGCCTTTCCCAACTTTGGAAGAGTCAACACTGGTGTAGACCTCCAAAGACGTTTCATCTCAATAAAATAACTATGACATCTCTCATCCCTAGAAAACATTACCCCTTCTAAGTATGAGTGTTCATTAGATAATACAACTTTGAGAAATACTTTATGAACCAACAATAATATCTTGCTAAAACCAAGAAGCTTTTAATCTCAAAAACATTATGTGGTTTCTCCCATATCATAATAGATTTCACATTTCTAGGATCAACTTAGATGCCATGTTCCATGTTCACATTTCCCAATAACATAATTTCCCATGTCTAGATATCAAATATTGATATCTTGGAAAAAATTCAGTGATTTCTCAAAAATTCCATAACAGCTCTCAGATGAAGCCCAATATCCTCTTCATACTGAGTTTAAATTAGTATTTCATCCACAATACCACCATGAATTTTTATTATGATAATATTAGAAGATAATTTTCATCAAATCCATAAATATTTTATGATAATTTTTTATAAAAAATGGCATGATAAGATACTCATAATAGAAATACTTGCTTTAGAAGGCGATTTTCTAAATCCTAGGTTCTTTTATTCACAACTAGTGACAACCAGATCGAATTTGACTATTTGAAAACCACTTAAACCCTTTTAACTAGTCAAAAAAATCATCAATATGTGGAAAAAATAATTATTCTTTACCATAACCCAGTTGAGTTTCTTATAATCAAGAAATAAGAAAAGTGTTCCATCAGCTTTCTTAGAAAAGAGAATAGGAACAACCCAAGGTGAAACACACAATTGTTTAATTCTATTCTCTAACAGATCATCCAAATGAGTTTTAAAATCATTAATTTCTTCCGAAACCATATGGTAGGAAGGTTTAGATACCAGTTGAGTACCAGTCACTAAATCCATAGTGAACTCTACCTATCTCACCTATATAAAGCTAGACAAATCAAAATGAAGGACATTAGGAAAATCAATGACAACTAGAGGGAGATAATCAATCAAATATTATCACTCCATATCAAAATCAAACACTAATACTATTTTCTCCTACTTTGGATAAGAAGGTCCAAATCTACTTGACCTCAAGTCCCATTCTCCAAAGAAGACACTACACACCCATTGGGTGTGTTAAAGGATACACATCAAAGATAGCAGTTAATCCATACCTTATTAGTAATCATGAAATCTATCCAAAAAATGAAATCAAGATGTTTCATGCCAAAAACCATAAAATTCCAGGTAAGATAAATCTATGATAATGACAATACACAAGTAGGAGAATGAAGACCGTTCTCTCTTTTTTGTTCTAAGGGGTGTAGTAATATTTATCAAATTAGACAAAAGATACATATGAAGATTTAATATGTTCGTAATATGTGTCAATACAGATGAATGAGATGCATTAGTATCAAATAAAGAAATCACTAAATATTAAGCTATAGTGATGGTACCTCTCACAGTCACTGGACCTATATCAACTTCATCTATAGACTCTTCCACTATATAGAGATGATTCGTTTTGGATACCTATGGCTGGAACCCCTATGTTCATGAAGCATATAATTACATTGTTGTAATATTAGGTTTTGATGATCTTGTTCATCTATTTAGGGAATAAAATATATAACATAATTTTTGGAAGTGTCCTGAACGTCTATAGGAGCTTCAGATCTTGGGCGCCTTAGTGAAAATTCATTTTTGAATTCCTTGGATTTCCACACTAGAAACAAGTCAAAGGGCCTCTTCTAGTCACTAAAGGGTGTCTAGAAGAACCCTAATATCAAAATCCTCTATGAGTCTCATCATGATTTCTCTTTCATTTAAAGGAACTCACAGAATTGTCACTAGGAAAAAAATTAACTCCTGTCAACCCTAACTTTATATGAAATAAAGCTCAACCATCAATTTCCTATCCAACACATTAGAATAAGAGGATATATTTATCAAGAACACATAAGAATGAATATCAGTATGAACACCCATCTCAAATCATCAAGTCTTATTCTCATTTGATGCCATCTCAAGAACAAGTAGTACAAGCTTGGAAAAGTGGTCCACATACTAATTCATGGTCCGGTCAGCCTGCTCTTGTTAGAAAAACACCACAGCCTTAGACAGCTCCATAGACTCTGCATAGAATTAGTCAGTGGAAATTACATTAATGTCATTCCACTCCAAACCCTCATGATTCTTCACCATCACCAATGACTCCCACTATCTCTTGGTAGGTCTTTATAGCATGAAGGTGGTACATTTAGCCTTAATGGAATTTGGCATTTCTAAGATATTAGAAAGAAGATCTATCATTCTCAACCAATCCTCAGCCTCTTGGGGACCATTAGAGACTTGGAACACTGGTGTCTTATGGGAAATAAAAGTTTGAATGCTTTCAACTTTAATAACACTTAGTCACGAACTGGCCTTGATACCCTATGTAATGACACAAACTATTCGAAATAAAAATTCAATTTTTATTCAATTAAATATATTATTATATATGGTTATATAATATGAATGCGATTAGTTTGTTTTATTATATCTAATTGGATTTAAATGACTGTTTATTATCATTACCATTGATAATATAGTCATTGAACAATGATCACTAGACTTGTATAAATATAGGGGTTTAACAAATCCATTTGTCACAAACAAAAACATTTATGGCCTCAACCAGGAGGATCGTACCCTATAAATCCCATTTATCAGAGCTTCTAAGGAAGATATCATTTCTGGTAATTTCCCTAGACCAAACACAAGCTGAGATACAATAACTTAGGCATTATAAAAACTATTTATAGAAGAAGTTCAGGCTAATCAAGATCACGACCCAACCCATGTTCACCGAATGTCCCCATGAAAGTCCCACCATCATGAACCTAACTCTTAGGGATTATGCGGGTGTATTTAATGGATATTTATTAACACCCTATCAATATGAATAGGTATATTATTTTTTGTATAATATTTAATATATTTTTTCAACCTATTATTGTTTTTTTGTAAATGATTTGTATCTTTGATTCAATAAAGAACAAATTGTATTTTGGTTAATATTAAAAATCAATTTATGAATTTACGAATTGATTTAATTTGGAAATAAATAGTATTTTAATAAAATATTATCATTAAATAAATTTCATTCAATATAAATGATCATATATGTTTTATGAAGTCAAATGTAATTTTTATAACGGTTCAAAAAAATATTGTTATAAAAAACACGTCATTTTCAATAAATGATGGTATTATTTAAAAAGTAAAAATTAAAATATTAATAAAATTATTGGGATTAAATTAATAAAATATTGGGTATCATGTTTTTAAAATTATCCAACAGTAATGTTTTCATAATTTTCTGAGATAATCAAATTATTGGGTAAAAATTAAATACCATATAAATATATAGTGTGTTTTATGGCATAATGATGACCCTAAAGTGATGTAATAAATCCTATAAAAAGTATAATCGAACAAATATATGTTTCACATTTAAAATAATGTTATTTTCTGTATATTTTATTTATTTTATAAATCTTTATTGAATCCTCAAAGGCATATAATATATTTTATGATTTTAAAATCATTTCTTTGAGAGTGTGGCTCACCTCCACATAATCAAAGGAATTATTTTATTTTGCTCAGACCGTGGAATTATAAAATAATTTAAACCACTCCCATTTGGTATAAAACATGATAAAAACCCATGGGATGGTTTTTGAATAATTTATTTTGTAGATTCCAAAACCTAAATAATAAATAAATCCCCCAGCTTTCCTATATAAACCCACCCAAGATCCAATTTATCATCACTAAAACTCATTTCATCATGACAAAAATCTTTACTCTACTCCTTTTAGTCCTCCCATGTTTCCCCCAATCTTTCAACAAGCCCATACCAAGCCTTTGGAATCACAAACTGAAGTAAAGGATTCCTCTCCTCTCCTCTCAATTCAAGCACTTTGAAATTATTTCTTTTCATTAAAATTAATTATATTGAAATTCATTTATTAATATTACCTTAATGTCTAATTATTTTTATTTTAATTATATATCATTTATCTTATCTAATTTTTAATGTTTTCTAAGTCGTTACTATGCCAAAATTCTGCAAGGTAACCTTATCTTCCACCCTCCTCTTTTATCAAGAATTCCTCCTATGTTATATCTTTTAATTTCCTTTTTTCATTTTGGGATATTTTACTAAATATCCCCTTAATTTAAATTTTATTTATAAATGATGAGATAACCTTTCAATCTAATTTAACCCTCCAAATATCCTTTATGTACACCCCTTACAATGTTGAAATTTTGTAAGGGTTCTTTCCCTACTCCTCCATCTTCAAGTTTCTTTATTATGTTACACCTTATATTTACAAATAATTATGTTGGGGAATGTATTTAAATGTACATATTACTATATCATTCATAACTAAATTTTGAGATATCCCTTTCTCTCTTATCAACCCTTTTTATGAATTTTTATATGATGCTGTTATGCTACCAGAATTACACCATGATTTTCCAATCCAAAATAATTGTGTTGTGATTACCATAACCCTTTGTCTATCAAGGGTATTCAAATTTATGAACATATACTTATTTATTGGTGACTTAAATGTATATATTCCACATTCCATGGTTATTTAATGAATTATGAGTTTGAATGAATCCATGTTATATGATCTATGTGGCACACTAATCATGAGAATGAAATGATTATGAAGGGTGCACCCTGATAGTGATCCAATGCATTGAGTAATGTTTATTATCATGATACTAAATGTTGGGACAAGGTTTTAACTAATTCCTTTATGTTACTTTTTTCTACCATGATATCATGGTGGATTTATGCTTGAATTATTTCTATGATGTAGGGTTTTAAGTGGTTTCCACATTTCCTATATTATTATTATCATGATATATCATGACTTATTATTCATGTTCCTTTTATGCTCCATTGATATACCTATTTTCTGACATGTATTGTTTTCCTCATGTTATTACTTTTTTATTACATTATTAGGCTTTATAGCTCACCCATTTCTTATGTATTTCATTTGGTTATCCCATGCAGTGTTAAGTACAGAAGAATGTTTTGGTCATGTTAAAGAAGTTTTAAATAATGATGTTGCTTTTAATGTTTTAATTTGTTATGTAATGCACTTTATCTCCCAAATACACTGTACCTATCAATCTTCTAGGTTGTATTAAGTGTAGTTTTATATAATAAACCATGTATTAATTTATAATAAAGATAAGGGTATTTATAATTGGTATCAGAGGATATGTTCAGTTATTTTTTTATTAAAATTACAAAACCCTAAAGAAATCAATAGGATTAGAAAAATCTAGTGAATTCTTTAGCTATAATTCTAAGTATAAGAAAACATACCTAAATTTTGGTAATTTTAGATTTAGTGGTTTATTAATAAAATATATCCATGTCTGGATACTACACATGGATGTGGTTCTAGCATAAATGTATATAGGTGTAATAACTCTGACAAGATGTTCCAGGCTTAACTTGAGGTAATCTAGTACACAACAACGAGCATTATCATACACCCGTTTTGACACTCCCTAGGGATATGTTTTGGTAAATTAATAAGATCAACATGAACCTATATTAATGGAAAAAATGACCATAAAAATATAAGTTTGGAAATATATCATGAATAACATAGATTGAATCTTGGATATTCATAAGTTAAGTAAATAAATTTAATTTATAAGTTATAACTTTTTTTTCATTAGATTCTCCTTTATGTGTTAAATATTTTAAAATAATCATCGCTAATTTTCCATTTATTATAGCCAATGTCCAATAATAGGAGGAATTATGTTAATAACCAATGTGAAGGGAAAAGTAATGATTGCCTGAATGAGATGAACAACTTGATGGGAGATGGAATCAAAAAAATTACCACAATACACTCTCATAAAAAAAAAGATTTGGATGGAAACCTAGATCAAGAGGAGCTCCCAAACCCCCTAATATAGAACAAGCTACAAGCGATATCTTCATGTGACAAAGAAATCCTACTTTTAAAAGACCATATGATCACCTAGTCATGGAGAAATGGATCAACTCTATTGAAAATATCTTATCTGTCCTTCAATGTTTTGAACAGGAGATGGTTCTTATAGCTATTTATCATATGGAGGGTGAATCTGATCAGTGGTGGATGTTGATGAAGAATACAAAGTGTGAGGAAGATAAAGAAGCAATGGAGTGGAAGAAATTTCAGAAAAAAAATTCTGAAAAATATTTTCCTCACACCCTCCATCGTAAAATGGAAAGATATTTCCTTTCACTCAAGAAAAAGGATGATGAATCTGTTGGAGAAGTTGAGGAAAACATCACATGACTTGTATGATATGCCTCAAAATTTTTCATTAGCCTCAAATTCAAGGTTGAACACTTATTCAAGGGGATAAATCCTATTCTATGAAAATACTTGGTAATTTGTGACTTTGATATCTATGAGGAAATTATCTAATGTTCTATCAATGTCGAAATGAAGATTAGTGAATCCCAGGTGTATCACAGGGATAAGAAGTGGATAGTGGATTTTTATTCTAGCATTCTGATATATAAACCCAATTATGATAAGAAATTTTAGCATCCAACTTATCAAAGGTGCGGAAAGAAGAACCTTGAAAATTTCCTAAGGGGAACAAGGAAATTCTTTCAGTTTAGAAGAGAATGGAACATGGCCAATGATTTTTATGCAATTTTTCTAGAGACATGTCTTTGGGAAGTAATCCATGGGTATATGGGCATAGTGATGATGAGATCTAGGGGATGGAGCATGCTCTGCAAGGCTGTAGAGCGATGGGGAGACAACCTCACCCCACTACAGCAATGTCGACGGTGGATCGACCTCATTTATATGGTATCGTCTCCTTAGATATGGTGTTAGAAGTGGTCATGAGAGGTCCTAGGAGGTACTTCTAAGCAGCAGTGGTACTCTTGGGCTTATCGTTGGTGGTTTTCATCCATACATCTGGTCCATAAAAACTAGATCTGGTCAGATATGAGGTTACAGTTCACGTGGAGGGATGTCTGCGGTGCATTGTTTGATGATAAAGGTGAAGTGGATCTATAGATATATCTCATCAGTTAGAGATGAAATAGATGTTGGCTGGTGGAGTTCGACCACATGTGGTGATGGAGTATAGCTGCCGGTGTTCTGAATCGGTATGGTGAAGGGCCTCTGATGAGATTTAGGCGGTCGGTATTCGGTTTTTGGGGGTCTTCATCTGCTGATGGCGATATTGGGTGCCAATGGGTTTTTACTCCAATTTCATTTAGTCTTTGTTCTTTTTACATGTTCATGGATTTGGTTTTGTAATGGGTTGTATCCCACTGGGCCATCAGGCTACTGAATTTTAAGGCTATATGCCTTTGGTCCTGCAGGTTAGGTTTGTCAGGGGTTTTCGCTTAGCCAGTGAAAAATGGTTGTTGTTTTATTTTTCTTTTTTTGATAAAGGCTATTTCCCCGAACCTATTCAAACAATTCCCTAAGCCATGGGTTTTTGGAGACGACCAACAACCTCCAAGGAATAAAGGGAGATCTTTTCCATCACTACCACCAAAGTGAATCTCGACAATGAGGTGGTGACAGGTATGATAGTTATTCATTCAATAATATCAAACATATTTTTTGATTATGGTTCTACACATTCTTTTATATCATGAATTTTTAGTAGAAAAATCCAAATACCACCACAAATCATGGAATTATATATGTCAATGAAAATAGAAAATGGGGAAATTATTGCATCCCATGTATAGAAATCCTCCGATGTCAATGTTTGTGGGATGAATTTTCTAGTGAATCTCACCGTACTACCATCGGTGAAATTTGATATAATTCTAGGAATGGATTGTATTTACCTATATAGAGAAAACAAAAATTTCTGTGAGATGTAAACCACTATCCATATGCTGAATTGACCTACAATTCTATACAAGTGCAAGGAGGAGGATAAATCTTCTTTTGCACCATCATATTAATCTTGGATATTATTTCCATATGAGAAAGCATATCTAGCTCAAATGATTGAGTGTTAGGAAAGGATCATCCTTGAAGACATATCTATTATGGGGGAATATGTTGATGTGTTTGTTAAGGAATTTTCTGGTCTTCCTTCAAGTTGAGAGGTTGAATTTTCAATCAAACTTATACCTTGGTCACTGTCAATATCCAAGACTCTATACATGATGGATATTTTGGAACCAGAGGATCTAATGAAACAACTATAGGAGAATCTAGATAAAGGGTTTAGATGCCCAAGTTCTTCACTATGGGGTGCACTATTCCACTTCTTCAAGAATAAGGATGGTTCAATGCACCTTTGCATTGATTATCATGAGCTCAACAAGATCACGATAAAGAATAAGTATCCTTTTACATGAATTGATGACTTATTCGATCAACTACATGGAGCACAATACTTCTCTAATGTTGATCTACGATTGGGATATTACAAAGTTAGGGTGAAGAAATAGGATATCCACAAAACTACTTTTCATACAAGGTATGGGCATTATGAGTTCATAGTGACACCTTTATTAATTACTAATGCTCCAAAATTCATCATGGGCACGATGAATAGAGTCTTTAGAGATTATCTTGAAAAATTTGTGCTAATATTTATAGATGATATTATAATGTACTACAAAACCAAGGAGGAACACGAAGAGCATCTGAGCACTATGCTAATGACCATGCAAAAGAATAAGCTCTATGAAAAGTATATCAAGTGTGAGTTATGTTAGAAGGAAGTCTCAGTTTTTGGGAATATCATCACAAGAAAAGGTATATATATGAATAATTAAAATAAAAAAGAAACTGAGGGATGGTTGGGGCCAACATCTATGATAGATATATGTATCATCCTTGGATTAGATAGATTTTTTAAAGGTTGGGTCTGAAGCCTCAATTTATTATTTAAAGAAAAGACCTCTTTAGTCTAGGTAGAGGGAGAACCATTACAAAGCCCGAAGGCCCAAGGCCAAGTGACCTGTATACAAGGATTGAAAGCCCATTTTTTGACCCAAAGGACCCCCTTCGTGAATAGTACTGCTACATTACCCACGCTGCTACAGTACCTGCTACAGTACCGCCGCCACTATATGACCCTACAACAGTGCCTCCGCTGCAACAGTGTCGTCGCTGCTACAGTACTGCTACAGTCGCTTCTACAGTACCCCCGGAAATTTATCCCTGCCCGGATTTGATCCCGGGTCTTTTGGATTCCAAGCAAGAGCTTGTACCACTTTAGTACAAGCTCGTTGGATCCTTGGATTATATAGAGATTATCATTGATTTGAGAGAAATTTCTCACGATTGTCATACCCTATTACCAAGATAACTCAAAAGAGAGTAAGTATTATTGGAATGAGGAATGTGATGAAATCTTTTTGGAGTTGAAAAAGAGGTATATCACTTCCCCTATGCTCACACTACCCATAAGTGGGGAACTTTTTGTAATTTTCAATGATGCTTCAAAGAAGGGATTGTGATGTGTGTTGATGAAAAATGACAAGGTCATTACCTATTCATAAAGGAATTTGAAAATTCAAAATAAAAACTATCCCATGTATGATCTAGGGTTAGAATCTATGATCTTTTCATTTAAAATCTGGCAGCATTATCTCAATGAGGAGAAGTGTGAGATATGTTCTGATCAAAAGAGCCTTAAATATATATTCACAAAGAAAGATATTAATATATTCTAGAGAAGATAGATATAGCTCATCAAGTATTACCACTACCCAATCCACTAGAATATTGAGAAACAAAAAAATGTAGTGGATGCTCTAAGTAGAAAGGATCCAGAAATTCTATAATCAATGAGAATTGAGATGGATTTGATCTTCTTAGATTGGAAGAGAATGAACAAGAGAATCATAAAGAAAGAAACATCATCAATCCTTTCACAAATTATTTCTCAACCATCTCTTCTTTAAAGGTTAAAGGATCTTCAAAAAATTTATGTGGGAAATCAAAAGAAAGTGGAAACTATAAGAAAAGGAAAATCATTGGAGTTTAACAATAATGAAGAAGAAATTGAGAGATTTGGTTCAAGACTATGTGTTCCATAAAATCATGAGTTAAAGAGGGAATCATTGGATGATTCACATAGTTCTAATTTATTAATTCACCTAGGAAACACAGAGATATATCAAGATCTCGGAGAGAACTATTGGTGGGATAACATGAAGAAGGTGATCAATGATTATACATCAATATATGTGGTATATCAGCAAGTGAATCCTGAAAGGATGAATTTTAATGGGATGATGAAACCATTACCCATACCAACATGGAAATTGAAAAACATATCAATGTAATTTGTGACTGGACTTCCAAATACATCAAAAGGAAACAATGCTATCTGGGTTGTCATGGTTTGCCTTACAAAGACTGCACACTTTACTGTAATTTGAGAGGATTTCTCACTGGATCAAATCGCACAGATATAAATCAGATAATTGGTAAGGCTTCATGGAGTACCACTATCAATTGAGATTGATAGAGATCCAAGATCAACCTCTAAATTTTTGAAAAGTCTCTAACATGATCTAAACACTGAGTTTTACTTCAGTATGGATTTTCACCCTCAAAATAATGGCCAATCTAAGCATACTATCCAAACACTTGAGTAAATATTGAGATCAAGCTAAATTAACATCAAAGGAGGATTATACCAACATCTCACTCTGGTCTAGTTCTCTTAATACAATAGTTTACAACTGTGCATCCAAATAGATCCCTTTCAATCCCTTTATAAGAAGAGGTGTAGAACACAAACATGTTGGGATGAAGTTGGGGAATGAAAACTTCTAGGTTCTGAAATGGTCAAATAATTTGTGGAGAAGGTAAATACCATTCAAAATCACATCGAAGCTTCTCACAGTCTACATAGGATATATGATGAAAAAAAATCAGTGATACATAGAGTTTCATGTTGGATGTATGGTATTAATCTACAAATATCCATGAATGAAATTGATGAGATTTGGGAATAAGGAGAAGCTTATTCCAAGGTACATCATCCCTTTTTATATCCTTGATCACATCAGAGTAGTGGCCTATTGACTTGCACTACCACCAAACCTATCTCAAGTACATGATGTATTCCATGTATTCCTTTTAAGAAAGTATATACTAGACCCATCACATGTACTCAATCCAGAGGTGATACCATTATAGAATGACCTTTCTTATGTTTAGTAACCTATAAATATCTTAGATCATAGAGAAGTGTTCTATGAAATAAGAAAATGCCCATAATCAAAGTGTTGTGGTGAAACCAAAAATTTGAAGAAGAAATGTGGGAACTAGAGGATGTGATGAATCAGAGTTACCCTCATCTATTTTAGAGTGGTAAAATGAAATTTTGAGGCCTAAATTTCTAAAGTGGGTAAGATTTTAGTGACCCAAACAGTTATAATTTTTCCCTTTTTTCATTTAAATGCATTATTATATATAGTTATAGAGGACACATTCAATTATTTTGTTTTATTTTATCCTATTGGATTTAGATGACTATTAAGTATCATTATCGATGATAATATAGCTGTTGCACAATGATCACATGACTAGTATAAATATTGGGTTTTAACCAATCTACTTATCACAAACAAAGGAAGTGATGGCCTCAACGAGTAAGATCATACCCTATGAAGCCCATTTGTTATATCATTCCTAGAAGATATCATTTCTTGGATTCTTCTTAAACCAATCACAAGATAAGATACAACAACCTAAGTATTAGATAAACCATTTATGAGATATGATCAAGCTCATTGAGATGATGACCCAAACCTTGTTCACTGAACGTCCCCATGAAAGCCCCACCATTGTGAACCTTACTCTTAGAGAGTATGCTAGTGTATTAAAGGGATATGTATCAAGACCATAGAAGTAGCAATATGTATATTATTTTTTATAGAATAATGAATATATTTTCATTCTATTATTGTTACTTTACAAATGATTTTTATTTTTGATTTAATAAAGAACAAACTGTATTTTGGTTAACATTAAAATTCAATTAATGATCTTATGAATTAATTTATTTTTGAATTAAATAACAATTTAATGAAATAATATCATTAAATAACTATTTCTAATATAAATTATCATATAATTTTAATAATGTCAAATGTAATTTTTATAAGGGTTAAAAAAATATTGTTGTAAGAAACCCATCACATTCAATAAATTTCGATTTTTATTTTAAAAGTAAAAACAATAACATATTTAAAAAATTATTTAGATAAAATGAATATCATTTTTGGAATCAGAATATCAAATTATCCAATAGTGAGTTTTTCATAATTTTCTGAGACATAATAATTTTTGAGTTAAAATTTAATGTCGTTAAATATACATTGGGTTTTAAAACATCTTGATGTCTGATGTTATTAATAGTTTCATAACTTTTTATATACTCAATTTAATGATTTTATATGAAATGTGCATAATTTGTGTGAAATAATAATGTTTAAATATGAAATGTAATTTTAGATCATGTTTAGAAGTAGTCTAATTGAGTAAGTTTACTATTTTATTTATAACTATCACCCTACTTATCTCCATTGTGAGGTTCTTCTTTTTTAGGATTCCTAATTCAATATCCAAAATTTTATTAGATGGGATCATGGGACAATTTTTCCATTTTATGGGCCTTATGGACCACACAAGAAGGCCTATAGAATCTGTGAATAAACTAGACCATCCAGGAAGATTTAATTTCTGGGATCACTAAGGAAGTTAAAATTACATTATTCTCCTCCAATGTTTGGGGGAATTTTTAAGGAGTCTTTGATAAAAAGTTCACGGCCCAAATCCAAATACAAGGGGCCCAAATGAATCATTTAAACACAGCCCACCATTCTGGAAGAGAATTAGAATCAGTATAGTATTCATGGAATGTATCCTGGTATAATAATCCAATAAAGATGATATTTTTCAGTGTGAAAGAGATGATATAGGCAGACAACTTTGTTGAATAAAGCATTCATATTTGAAGGTGTTTTCCTATTCCAAAATCCATTCACATTTTGGACATCGAAAAAGCATGGATAGAAATGGATAGTTTAACATTGTTTAGTGAAACCTTTATAACTTTGGATCCATAAGTCCCAATGCCTCACAATTTTGAGGGTTGTCGGCTAAAATTATTATCCACAACTTGGAAGAAGAATATATCTTGAGATTCAGCTGTCTGAATGTCCAAATCATCGATATAAGTTGAGGGTTAGTTTTGGAATGCAAACAACCCCCACCTTGGGCTATAAATACACCCCTCCACTCATTTCAAAGGAGTTGGAATTTCAGAAGAGAGGATCATCAATTGGCACGAACAAAGCCTTTCCAAAGGCTTGGGAGGACCTTCCATACTCAAGGTTTTACTTGAGATACTCTTCCTTCTCTCTTTGTTTCCTTTTACTTTTGTGTTATTCATTATTTTAATCTTGTTAGTATTTTTTTTCTAATTCTGTTTTAATGCAATTTTCTTCATTAATATCTCTTAATCTCATCCACCTTTTGTAGTTTAATATTAATGTTCTTAAAATAGTTTAAATACAGGTGAATCCATATCCCTTATTTTTCTTTCTCATTTAATCCAAAGTTCTTTTTTAATTATCATCATCGTTTGTGTGTGTGTTCGACACACCACTATTTTCTTATCCCTTTACTTTTCATATATTATTAACATGTCACCATAATATTTATAACCAGTTTACTAATAATTTCAATGGATGAGTAAATCTCTCATTGGGGTAAGTTATAATTTAGGGATGATAAGTGATTGAGATCTTTTTCTCGATGAGTATTCATTGAATTAACATTGTGTATGTTGGACTTAACATGCCATGGATTAATGAATTGTTTTGTTTAAAGAGAGGTTTCCATAGATTATTGGAACCATAAATACAATACCATAAACAAGATATTATTATGATTAGAAACCTAAGTTAAGTTAAGACTTGGATTATAGAATTAACACTTGGGAATTCCAATCAACGTCAACTTGTGACAAGGGTGTTAATTTAATGGAATATAAAGAAAAGCTCAAGGATATCACAAGCTTAACTACCTAATGATGAACTCATCCCAATCTTTATAAAATTATTAAATCAAAGACCAAGAATTAATCCCTTCATTTAAGCTCTGCAAACAAACCCCCCAATCAAAATACAATCAACTAAAAACAATCGACTATTAAAAAGTATCATTGCCAAGGATTCGAACCAAGTGTTGCTATACACATTAACATAGCATCAGAACTTTGACCGGTCGATAGGTGAAAATTATCCATGCTTTCAAATAGCTCCATTTCAAGCGATTGTATAATTAAAGTCTTTAGTTTCTGGTTATTGTAAAAAAACACGAAAAATAGAAAAATTTTAAAAAATATTAAAAAAAAACATAAAGAAAAACCCATCTTCCTTTTTCTTCCAAAATATCTATGAATGCCTCATAGCCTCTCAAACAATCCATCATATTTTTTTGACACTGAAATCAAGTGAACTCTTCTCCAACATAGGAGGAACATAAGAGATAATCAAATAAATCAAGAACTAGTCTTTGTCCAACCAATTGAATTAGATATCGATAATCCTTGTGAATAAACACTTAAAGAACATTCTACCCCTGAAATGAATTACCAACCTATTGGTATTCAATATCCATACATAAGGGATGACTTCGAACTCGAATCGGGTTTGATTCATCTTCTCCATCATTTTCACAGGCTAGCCAGTGAGGATCCACATCTTCATCTTAATGAGTTTCATGTAGTGTACTCTACCATGAATCCTCAAGGGGTTTCTGAGGAACAAATCAAACTATAAGCATTCCCTTTATCCCTAGATGACACTACTATGTCATGGATCTACTACCTTTTTCCTGGTTTCAAAACAACATGGAAATACATGAAGTAACTTTTATTAGAAAAATTCTTTCCTCCTTCTCGTACTACTTCTATCCAAAAGGAAATAAGTGGTATTCGTCAATTCCCAAATGAATAACTCAATGAATACTGGGAGAGGTTTAAAAGCTTGTTACCACCTACCCACACAACCAAATCCTTGACCAACTCTTGATCCTATACTTCTATGAGGGGTTATTGGCTATGGAGAGAACTCTCATTGATGCCGCAAGTGGTGGTGATCTTGTTGATAAAACTCCTACATCTGCAAGAGATCTCGTAATCAACATGGCTTCAAACACACAAAAATTCCATACTCGAGCACATGCTCAAGTAAAACAAGACCAAGACAATGAATCCCTAGATCTAAACAAGATGACAGAGTGGATGAGTGAAATTATAGGTCTTGTGCGACAACTTTTTGTGGCATCCAAATCCCCAACCTCATCTTCCCCACAATATCTGTTCCCTGAACCAATCAAGAACTATGGAAATTGTAGATCCCCATCTCATCCAACTGACACATGTCCACAATTTTAAGAGGATCAATCTGATTCATCTAGACCAATGGAGCTCAATGCAACATATGCTCAGCAGAACCCCAACCCTCACCCGTCAGGTCAGTTTGTTAGAATCTTCAACCAGCCCCACTCTAAGCCCTTCTCATCTACCATTAACCAAGGCTTGAGGTATGGTAATCCCATTTCTCATCCCCCTCAATTCCTTCCTCAAAACCCAAACAATTTCCAATATGGTCAAGGTGGTGGTAACTTCTATCAACCTTATCCTTTTGTTCCTCAACCTCATAGATCAATCCTCCTCTTCCTCCTCTAGGCTTCCACTATCCTAGTGAGCCTTCCTAATTCCAAAAACAATACAACTGCTTTCCCAAGAACCAAAATAAATTCAATCCCAATTTGGTACAAGCCTCTTCTTCCAAGAAACCATGGGAAAGTGTAGTTGAAGATCTTTCCTTTTTCTCTCGTTCCAGCCTCAAAAACATTGACACACAAATTGGTCAACTTGCATCCCACCAGATCTAGCAATAACAATAAAATTGTTCCCAACTCACAAATAAAACATTACCCAACCCCAAGTGTATTGTATGTGAAATTGCACTTACATCGGAGAAGAAATTTTCTAATCCTCAAGATAAGTCCTCCAAGCCCCCTTTAAATGTTGTCCTAGAAAATGAAAAGAAAAAGAATCTTGAAATGGAATCTGAATCCATTCCCTCTCCTCCTTCCATTCCACTCAGGAACCCAATTCCTTTTCCTCAAGCCATTTCTAATCCAATGATGTCCTTTGAACCCGATAATGAAATGGACGACATGTTTAGATGTGTGTAAATCAATATACCCCTCTTAGATGACATAAAAAAAATCCCAATGTATGCCAAATTTCTTAATGAATTGTGTAACCATAAGAGGAATCTTATGACCTTTGAAAATGTTTCCACCCATCATTCTATTCACATAAAGTGCAAAGATCTAGGGACCTTTATGGTTCCATTCTAAATTGGAAGTTCCAATTTTGATGATGCACTCATAGACCTAAGAGCCTGAATTAATGTCATTACAAACTCCATCTTCTCCAACCTTGGTCTAGGTCCCGTACATACAATGGGTGTTGTCATTCAATTGGACAATTGAATCACTAATAGTCCTTAGTGTATAACTGAGGATGTCCTTTTTCATGTTATTGATCTTATCTTCCATGCTGATTTCTATGTCCTTGACATGGAAGGTGAGACAAACTCTTCTCAATCTCCCTTAATTCCAGGAATACCATTCTTAATGACAGTGAGAACCAAGATTGATGTCCATTAAGGCATCTTATCCATGTAATTTAGTGACCAAATGGTCAAGTTCAACATTTTCAAAGTCATGCGATACCCATCTGAGGACCACTCTTCATTATCAATCCCTGCTTCTGAGGAAAATTCTGATAATCAATTTAACCCCATTCAATCATGTTCATCATGTTTTAAACATATAGGATATTGTGAAATCTACAATATGATTAACCAATTCATAAATGGTGATGATTATGTGTACCTTTCATTCATAGACTCCATCAATATAGATGATCTTGAAAAATCTCTTGAATCCCACATCAAATATAATCTCTGTTGCTCCACCTTAGACAATATTAAGTAAAATGTATCTAAAGAAACTGAAGTCCCTTCCTCCATTCTTGAGTTTTCTGACCCACAAATGAAAGATGAGACAAATCTGAAACCTATTCTCAAACACCTGAAATATGCATTCCTTTTCCATGATCACTCTTATCCTGTCATTATCTCCGCTTCACTCACCAAAACTGAGGAGTCCAAACTTTTCTCAAGTGTTAGAAGAAAAAAAGACTTACATTGGACCCTAGATGTCATACTAGGAATCAAACCTACCCTTTCATGCATCACTTCCATCTTGAAGAATCATCCAAACCAAGTAGACAACCCCAAAGAAGACTCAATCCACTCATACTTGAGGTAGTTAGGGAAGAGATCACCAAGTTTCTTGAAGCTGGTATTATCTACCCAATTTATGATAGTGAATGGGTTAGTCCAATTCAAGTTATACCAAATAAGGGTGGGCTAAATGTTGTCACAAATGAACATGGAGAGGTGGTCACAACTCGAGTGAAAAACAAATGGCGTGTGTGCATCGACTATAGGAAATTGAATGTTGAAATAGGAAAAGATCACTACCCTCTTCCATTCCTTGATTAGATGCTAGAACGATTAGTTTCAAAGTCACACAATTGATTTCTTAAGCGATACACCGGCTACTTCCAAATCCCAATTGCATCTCAGGGCCAAGAAAAGACTACTTTCACATGCCCCTTTGAAGCATATGAATATAGGAGAATGCCTTTTGGTATTTGCAATGATCTTATAACATTCCAAAGGTGTATGATGAGTATCTTTTCTAAATTCATTGACCATTTCATAGAAGTCTTCATGGATGACTTTAACATTTATGTTGAGTAATTTGAATCTTTCTTGAATTCACTCTCTCTAGTACTCCAACAGCGTGTCATGTGTAACCTTATGTTAATTTGAAAAATGTCACTTCATGGTTGAAAATGGTATTTTTCTTGGGAACATAGTTTAATAAAATGGTATTGAAGTTGATCCTACCAAAATTGATGTGATCCAATCACTTCCTGAACCCACCTCTATTTGAGACATCCATTCATTCCTCAGTCTTTCCAGTTTCTATCGGCAGTTCATCCATAAGTTTAGCAGGATTTCTCTCCCACTCAGTCGGTTGCTCCAAAATGTTGTCACTTTCCATTTCGATGAGGTTTTCAAGAGAGCCATAATTGACCTAAAAAATTCTCTTATATCTACCCCAACAATCTAACCCCCAGATTGGTCTATACCTCTGAGATGATGTGTGATGCTTCTAATAGAGCCGTTGGTGTTGTTCTTGGTCATATAAGAGAAAATATTCCTCATGTCATCTATTATTCCTAAAAAACATTGGTTTAAACTCAATATCACAACACTATGACTGAAAAGGAACTTCTAGTAGTGGTTTTTTCCTTATATAAATTTCAGCCCTATCTCTTAGGTGCAAAAATCATCATATCCACAAACCATTTGGCTATTAAGTTCTTACTCTAGAAAATTGATTCCAAACTCAGACTAATAAGATGGATCCTAATGCTCCAAGAGTTTGACCTTGAAATCAAAGATAGAACAAGAAAAGAAAACCCTGGGGCTGATCACCTAAGTAGAATTTCCCATTATTATTAATTTGAAATAATTGATCCAGAAATTCCCACTAAACACATTTCATATCTCACTCCAAATATACCGTGGTATGGCCCAATTGTAAATTAATTTCGTTCTGGTGTTTTCCCTGATTTTTTTTCTAAATAACAAAAAATGAAGTTGAAAAGTGATTCAAAATACTATTTTTGGGATGAAAATAAACTTTGGGAAATTAGGGAAAACATGGTAATTTATAGACGTGTCGACGAAGACGAACATTCCTCCATCTTAGAATTCTGTCGCTCAATACCTGGTGGTGGCCATTTTGGACCACAAAGGACCCCCCGAATGTTCCTAGACTCTGGATTCTTCTAGAATTCACTCTTCAAGGACTCACATGAGTTCAGTAAATCATGTCCCACTTTCCAAAAGTTTGGCACAAATTACAATGAGAAATGAAATGCAACAAAATCCTTTAATTTTCTATGAGATATTCGATGTTTGGGGAATCAACATCATGGGACCGTTCCCCTTCCAATGGATTCTCATACATACTTCTTGAGGTTGATTATGTTTCTAGGTGGGTTGAGGCTAAACCCACTAGAAATGATGATTCAAATACTGTTAGTGAGTTCGTAAAGACACACATCGTCCACCAATTTGGAACATCTCGTGCCTTGATAAGTGACTTAGGAACCCTTTTTTTTAATAAAACCATGGAATATCTTTTGAAAAACAATGGTGTTGTACATAAAACATTAACTGCATATCATTTTCAGAAAAATGGCATGGATGAAATTTCAAATAGAGAAGTCAAAAGAGTACTTGAAAGAATTGTTAAGCCCACCAGAAAAGACTGGCCTAAAAGACTTGGTGAAGCAATTTGGGATTATCGAACTGCCTATAAAACACCCATTGGGATGTCTCCATTTAGGCTAGTATTTAGTAAATCATGCCATTTAGCAGTTGAAATACAACACAAATCTTTTTGGGTTGTAAAAACTTGTAATTTTGATTGTGAAAAATCTGGTGAAGAAAGACTGTTGCAATTGGCTGAATTGGAGGAGCTTTGACTTGATTCTTATGAGAATTCCAATATGTACATAGAAAAGGCTAAGGTGATCCATGATAAACACATCCTGAGGGAGTTATTTCATGAAGGTGAAATGGTATATCTTTTCAACACTCGATTTTGGGTTCACCAGGGTAAGATTAAATCTCATTAGGAAGGTCCTTTTATTATTTCTCACGTTTACCCATTTGGTGCAATGCAAGTCCAAGACCTATATTCCAAAAGGAAATTAATGGTTAATGGACATCAGTTAAAGCATCACCCTGAGAGGACACAAAATCCTGGAACAATATCGACTTCCATCGAATCTCCAACTTCTGCAGTTGACCCACCATTGTATGGAGATGGCAACCCACCAAATCCAATCCAGGGGCACCTCAACCCCTTTAACTCCTCTTCTCTCTCTCCCTCTATCACTCTTCCTCTCTCTCTCACTCTTTCTTCTTCTTCCCCTATCTTTTTTACCACTTTCTTTATCAAACCCTTTTCTTTTTCTCTTTCTCTTTTTTTGGGTGTGTCTTTATAAAAAACAAAAGAAACCTAAAAAACTAAAAAAAATCATTTAGAAAAAATATATATAAAATAAAGAGTCATAATTAATCACGATTCAATTTTTAAATTTTTTTCAATCATTTTAGGGAGTTAAAAGACATTGTTTTATCTACAACATTTTGTATTTTCATCAAGAATTTTAATAAAGAATATTGTGTCAAACCCAAAAAATTTTGAATGCTCAAGTTTTTATTTGGAAACTGATTTTCACCACCTATGAGGAACACCATTTGATTTCATGTCAAGGCCACCTATGCCCATCTTTTCAATGTGTGTGTTTTCACCCTATTTGCGAGTCTTGAGTTTGTGAACCTTCGAGCTGAATTTCCTACTTTAGTGTTCATTGATATGATAAAGGTAATTTCTGATCCACATGAGAATCACAATAGACAAATAGCCTCCCATTTCCCTTACATCAATCCCCCTTTTGAAAGCCCCTTTGAGCCTATGGGAACCTTTTTTCTTGATAGCCACATTACAATCCCAATACCTTATCCCACCCAATATCTACATGGATTTTCATTGCATAATTTTTTTGAAATTTAAGTGTGGGGGGGAATGGATTTCATTTTGGGCACCATTTGTTAATTTCACCATGTTATCATATTCTTGTGGGAAAGAATATATTTCAGTGTGGGGGAGAGGTTTCCATTCACGAGTTCTAGGAATGTATATATTTTTATCTTGTACAATTGAAAAGTTTTCAAAAAAATACCAAAAACAAATTCAAAAAAAAAATAAAAAAAAATGAAAAAAATGAGTTGTGTCTTGGGTGGGTCAAAAATGACTTTTTATAAGCCTTTGATCTTTTTATAACTATTACAATTAGTGTTGTGAGAAGATCGATCATGGGTTGGGAAATGAGTGTGAGATCTTTTTCAAGATCAACTTTTAAAAAAATAAAAAAAGAAAAAGAAAAAACAGAAGAAAAAAAGAACACTTACATTATATTCTTATTCCATTGGTAGAAGTTTCATGTTTTTTAAATATTCCATATTTTCATTACCTTCACATTTCCTTCCTATTTTTTGTCTTATTTCACATTAGCATTCCCTTGTAAATATGTTTTTCCATTTCCTTTCATATCTCATTAAAAAAACGTGGATTTCTTGATCCATGTTAGGGTTTTACCCATATTTTTCTCTCTCTTGGACATTATATTCCTACCATCCCATAGACATAGAAAAACTGATTCAAAAGACATCTTGATTCTTGTGATCTTTGGATAGGGAGTGTAAGCTGTGAGCTCTTATAAACTCTAAGATTTTCACTTTTGGTTGGTGAAAGAGTGAACCTCCACAAATGAATTTTATCATCTTGAGAGGTGTGAGTTATGAGTGTCCACATTTTCCAATTCTATATTTGAGCATGAAAAAGTGTTGTTTTTGGAACATTGTTTCTGTAAACATTTGAGGTGGAATTCAATATGGATGAGTGAAATAGTCTAAACCTCCCCTGATTGGGGAAAACAAAATTTTAATATTTAATGGTGAGTGAAAATGATTTTGGTCATGGTTTTATATTTGTTGCATATGAGGACATGCACAAGACTACGTGTGGGGGATTTGATGTTATTAATATTTTCATAACTTTTTATATACTCCCTTTACTGATTTTATATGAAATTTTCATAATTTGTGTGAAATATTAATGTTTAAATATGAAATGTAATGTTTGAGCATTTTTAGAAGTAGTCCAATTAAGTCAGTTTACTATTTTCTTTATAACTATCACCCTACTAATCCAAATTGCGTGTTTCTTGTTTTTTAGTATTCCTCATTCAAAATAAAACATTTCATTAGAAGGGATCATGAGCAAGTTCTTCCATTTTAAGAGCCATATAGACCACACAAGAAGACCTACAGAATCTGTGAAGAAACAGGACTGGACATGAGGATTTAATTGCCGGGCTCAATAAGGAAGTAAAAATTCATTTATTTTACTCCAAACTTTTTTGGAAAATATAAGGATTATTGGATAAGAATTTCAAGCCCCAAATCCAAATACAAGGGGCCCAAATGATTCATTTAAACTCATCCCACCATTCTGGCCGGGAATTATAATTAATACAGTTTTCATGACATGTATCCTGATCAAGTCATGACATCTAGGTGATATTTTGTGGTGTGAAATAGGATCAATATGCGGCATATTTTTTTGAAGAAAGAATTCAGATTTGAGGTCATCTTCCTATTCCCAAATCCATTCACATTTTGTCCATTGAAAAGGTCGGGATAGAAATGGATAGTTTAACATTGCTTATTGAAACCACCACAACTTTGGCTCCATATGTCCAAATGCCTCCAAATGTTGATATTAGTTGGAAAACATTATTATATACATCTTTAAAGAAGGATATATCTCAATATTCGGATGTCTGTATGTCAAAATAGTTGAGACAAGTGGAGCGGTAGTTTTGGATTGCAAACCGCCCACCACCTTAAGCTATAAATACATCCCCTCCTCTCCTTTCAAAGGAGTTGGAATTTAAGAAGAGAGGACAATCAATTTTCATGACCAAAGCCTTTAAACAGGCTTGGGAGGACCTCCCATACTCAAGTTTTCACTTGAAAGACCGTTCATCCTCTCTTTGATTCCTTTTACTATTGTGTTATTCATTATTGTAATCTTGTATGTCTTTTTTTGTAATTATGTTTTAATGAAAGTTTATTCTTCAATATCACTTATTCTAATCCATCTTCTATAGTTTAATATTAATTTTCTTAAAGTACATTAAATATAGTTGAACCCCCATCCCTTATATTTCTTTCTCATTCAATCTAAAGTTCATTTTTAATTATCATCATCGTTTGTGTGTGTGTTCAACACACCACTCTTTTCTTATCCCTTTATTTTTTATCTTATTAATTTATCATCATAATCATTATAACCATATTACTAATCATTTAAATGTCTTAGTAAATCTCTCATTGGGGTGAGTTATAATTTTGGGATGTTAAGCGATTGAGATCTTTTGCTCGATGTGTATTCTTTGAATTACAATTATGTATGTTGAACATAACATGTCATGGATTAATGACTTGTTTTGTTTAATGAGCGGTTTACATGGATTATTTGAACCATAAATACAGTACCATAAACAAGATATGATTTAGATTAAAACCCTAAGTTAAGTTAAGGATTGGATTAATGCCTTAACACTTGGAAATTTCAATCAACATCAACTTGTGACATGGGTGTTAATTTAATGCAATATAAATCAAAGCTCAAGGATATCACAAGCTTAACTACATAATGATGAACTCATCCCAATATTTATCAAATTGTTAAATCAAACACCAATCATTAATCCTTTCATTTAATTTCTACAACCCCCCCCCCCCCCCGAATCAAAATACAATCCAATAAAAACAATCAACTATTAAAAAGTATCATCACCGAGGATTCGACCCGAGTGCTGCTATACACATTAGCAAAGCATCAGAACATTTACCAGTGGAAAGGTGACAATAAAATGTGATTTTAAAGGCTTAATAGTGATGTAATAAATCATATAAAAAGTATCCTCAGACAAATATATCTTTTTTATATAAAATAATTTTATTTTATTTATTTTATAAATCCTTAATAAATCTTCCAAGACTTATAATATATTTTAAGATTTTAAAATCATTTTGTTAAAAGTGTGACTAACCTCCACATAAGCAAGGGAATTATTTCATTACCTTAATCCCTAGGAATTATAAAATAATTTAAACCAATCCCCCTTTTCAGAAACCAAGGGAAACCCATGGTATTGTTTGTGGTTTTGAATACATTATTATTTAGAGTCAATAACCTAAATTATAATTAAATCCACCTCTTATCCTATATAAAACCACCAAATATCCCAATTACATTCACTCAAATGGCTTGGATAATTACCAAAATTTTTCCTATACTCCCTAGAGTCCTCCCAAGGTTCCCCCAAGCTTTCAAGAATCCCCTCCCAAGCCTTCAGAGTCACACACTCAAGTAAGGGATTCCTCTCCTATCATCTATATTCAACCACTTCTTTTTGAAATTAGAACTTTTAATTTCAATTAATTATATTTACTTTCATTTATTTATAATAGATTACATTCTAATAGCTGATAATTTAATTATGTAGTATCATGATATGTCATGTTGGGATAAGGGTGTACTTGATCCTTTTACAGGACTTTTTTCAACTGTGATGTCTTGGAGGATTTATCCCTTATATATGTCTATGATGGTTTGTTTTAAGTTATTTCCACATTTCCCATGTTATGATTATCATGATATATCATGAAATATTATTCATGTTCCTTTTATGCTCTATTTATATACCTATTTTCTAACATTTGTTATCTTCCTCATATAATTCCTTTTTTATTCCCTTACTCGGCTTTAAAAGTCGCCCCTTTCTTATTTATGTCCTCATGTTATCCTAGGAAGTATTATGTATAAAGAAAAATTTTATTCATGTTAAAGAAGTTTTCAATAAATATGTTTCTTTTAATGTTTTATGTTGTTATGTAATATACCTAATTTACAAAAGAAACTAGACCTCTTGATCTTCTGGGCTGTATTAAGTGCAATTTTTTGTAATAAAACATGTATTAATGTGTAATAAATATAAGGGGCTTTATACCATAGTACCCTGATACCTGAGATGACACTAACATGGCCTGAAGGGCATTCATGATTCCATGGGTTAGAAAATAGCACCTGTAATAATACAAGATAAAATAGGGAACAGATCTACAAAAAAACCATAGAAGTAATGTCACGAAACCCTCCCTCCAAAGATACTACAATTAAGAGAGAGAGATAATGACTCTCGAGTCCTGGCTCCAGTAGGCCCTAGGCTGGCGAGTATCACCAAGGGTATGAAAATATAATATATGGGACGCATTACCATCAATAATATGAATAGGATTGAGATATTTGATTGGTAATCCCCAAAAAACTCCAAGACATAATATAAAATGAAATCCAAAAACCATCCTACATGTATGTATAAATAGAACTGATATATATGCAATAAAGTCTCCAAAGTAAATACCCAAAGTAAATCTGAAGTAGTGAAACAACAACAAACCAAATGTCTAAGCTAGTAATGCCCAGTACGGTCCATGTAATCCTCTTGTAAACCTAAAAAAATTATATAAGTAGGGTGATCATTCAAGTATACTCAGAAGAAAAAGCTCAAGTCTCTCGTGCACACGTGAAAGAAGCATACTAATGCATCTATGAGAAAACAATAGTACCCAGCAACACCTTTCAAGGTATACAAACCATCACATCCTCACCAAGGCATCATAACCAAATAACACAAACCATGTAATATAATATAATAAGAATCACATCGATAATGTTACCCCGCACTAATTTCCCAATGGTATGATGATTTCACACCCAATATCATATTCCATGGTGCTCTCATATCTTCTATATACCACACCGCCCTACAAGCATGCTCACAACACACCTCACCCACAGACACCTGAGCTCATCACCTCGCAAGAATGATCACAAGACATCTCACCCAAAACCAGATGGGCCACAACACACCCACCCCCACAACCAAAGTCTTAGGGTATCATCAACATGTAGGACATAAACATCATGACCTCCTCCTACCATGAAAGAACCCCACCAGAAGCCACCCCACAAGCACAATCACATCTCACCCAGAAACACCTGGCCCATCATATCTCTCCCGTAAACACCTAGGCTATCACATCTCTCCTGAAGACACATATTCCATTACAACCACTATATAATGCTCTGAAAAACCTTTGACCATCATATCCTATGCAATACCCATCCCAACTGGAAGAGTGAGTGAGAATGAGTGGGTACCCTGCCATCTATACTCATCACCAGATTTTAGAAAAAACACCCCCACATGACTATGCAAGTGTTGGCACATATTACTAGATGCTGGTGGGGCGTGTATAGAAATAAAAAGACTATACAAGTATATATATATATTATCAAACACTCTAGGCTGACCTATGGGTTCACAAACAGACCAACCAACCCACAACACTATCAATTTTTTCCACCTCTAAATGCATATCATCACACATCCAACCACAAACCCCACTTCACATTTCCAATAAATTTTATTTAATCACCCCATTCATTTTATTATTTATCACAAACCAAATTTAACCCATAACCCACCATGTAATTATCAATTGAAAATTTTAATCCCATTAACCAAACCCACCCAATCCATTCGAAACACTATTGAACAATTGTTTATTTATTCCATCACTACTTGACAATCTTGCACAAAGAAACAACAACCTCACAACCCCAAAATCATGTCCAAACCAACTACCTCCTCTCTACCCAAAATTATTTCTAAACAGACCATATCCTTACTAACCAAAAAGTATGGAAAAAACCCCCTCCTTAACTCCCCAAAAGAATGGCCAAACAAACTATCAGCCCCACATGACCCAATCACAAATCTCCATCCCACGAGAATGACCACACATCACAATGCATCAAGACCATTTCAAAAATATAAAAAAGGGACTTCATCACATACCACTTTATTTTATGGACATTATCACCCAAACCAAAATCCTAGGGAAATAATTTCATTTTCCAAATATAAGTGGTTAATCAGTTTCCATTTTAGGGTGATATCACAACAATCACAACCAATGTAGTAATCATAGCACATATATCCAATCCAAACAAAGTCCCAAATGACCACAATTTTCATCTGGTCATCAAGCTTATACAATTCACAATATCACAAATAATAACAAAGTAGTAAAAGAGTGAGAATCATACCCCATTTTTTCCTTTAAATTAAATTAACCAATTAATTACCTTTCATTAAGCTAGAAAAACCACAAACCAAATATAAACAATAGAAAATCCCTATTACAAGATACACAATAATGTGAAATGAGGGAATCCCTACCTCAAAGAATCTTGTCGACTCGCGTGCACCGTAGGGCGAAGAAGAAATCTCGAAAACCAAAACCACACCACATGAACCATGGATCAACCTACACTGCAACCAAATACCATAAAAATGAAACCCAAAACTCACCCAAAACCATAAATCCATCATCTTAGTGAATCCCTAGGAGAAGATTGGGAGAAAAACTACAAAAAGAAGAAAGGGCTTACCATAGATTGCCAACGAACAACCACTAAAAACAATTGATGAAAGGGGGAGGAAGAGGGCTTGAAGAACTCATCAGGGCATATAGTTATCACCCAAAACAAGAGTAAGAATAATCCAAAATTGAAAAAATAAAAATTTGGTCAGAAATAACTTTTAAAATTGCACTACATTAGGGATTTACATGACTTGTAATCCCCTTTCATGTCATGTAATTATTGGAGTTTAGTGTCACCGAAAAACACATCAAATTTTTATTATTTAACCCCAAAAATATAGTCCTCATGAACTAACCTTGTAAAATATACGAAACTTACTTCCACATCATGTAATACACTTACATGATGTGTATTTCTTATAGAAGCTATATTGCACCTCCAAAACCCATGAAAACTCCTAGAACCTACCACAACACCTCTGAAAACCAAAACCAACAAAGTAACAGGCCGGGAGGGAAAAATCCTTTTAATTAGGTACCTCTCAAAGGATTATTCCCCTTAAGAATCCAAAAATATTCCTAGATGGAAAGGGGTCCGAACAACCATTCCATGAGATACCTCTCAAGGATCTTGTCAAAACATAAATGCTACCACTGACTAAACACCCCAACCCAAACAGCCACAAAACACACTGCACAACCATAAGACACCTCCTCTAACACAACCAGACTTCTACATCAACACTACACAACTATCTCAACCTCCACTCATCCCAAAAAAAACCACTACAACCAATGAACCACACCATCCCAAACACATGAATCATAGAATTCCATCTTCCTTGTCAAGATACTATCCATTCTAGGTGGCACTAACTCAATTTCATGGGTTTAATCACATCAAAATTAATAGTTATTGATTAATAATCAAGTACTCTCGTTTTAATATGTCAGGAATTTATCACAAATTGCACAAAAAACATCAAAAACCAAGGAAAATAGCTAATCTCATAAAACAAAAGGATCCAGACTTCACATCCCAAAGAAAAATATAGTAAAGAAAAACTCAAAACAACTATGGATACTAGGCATGAATCTGTGTCTCTCACTCCCAAGTACTCTCCTCCCAAACACCTTGTGTAATTTCTCAAAAATTTCAATGTAATATTTTTAAAATTATATGGATTATTTTGAAACCATGCACTGAGACGACACGTGATTTCGAAGCTCGGGGTAACCAAAATAATTGTTTGAACTTTTTTTAAATAGCGTGCATGCAAAGTTTTGGTAACTTCTAAACCAATTCCTAGATTAAAAATATGAGGGCACCATTGCGTCTGGAATGATGATTTTTATTTAGGAAGGACCTGACCTTGACCAGCCTGGGTCAGGGGTAAAATTTAATTTTTGGGCGATTTAAAGAAAAAATAAAATAAAATTAAGAAAGTTTATTTTAATCAAAATGTCTCACTATAGCGCAACGATGTGTCAGTTGTTTCATTTCATAAATGAAACGGTGTAACTATGCTATAACATAGCATAGCAGAAATGTTGAAACATGTTTCCTTCTTTCAATGGATTAATAGGGATACGGGGTCAGGAGAGGATCTTAGAGTTTTCTCTAAATCTTTAAAGGAATTTCTTTGTCCAATGACGAACGATAAATAATAATGAATCACCAATAACAATGGATTCCCCTTCTCTTGAATGGATTTCACCAACAAGGACGCATTTTGGATCGAGGATCGACGAATGCCGATAGTGCGGATCCATTCTTCATGAGTGATCGATCCAATCCTTGAGTTAGGGGTTTATTTCTAATTGATCTCTTTATTTCCATGTTATTTGATTTTAGCGAAGAACGTGTACCAACCTGCAAAACGGTTGACCCGTGTATTGATCACTTATGCGGGATGATTTTGATCGTGGGAATTTCAATCGTGGTCATCCATGTTTTGATGGGATCCATGCTTAGATTTAATAATCCCCCCCCCATTATTTCCATTCAAACATGGATGGATTATGGCTGATATAAACAAGGCCATGATCCATCTATTTTTGGAACTCCTATGTTCTTCCTATTTGTCAGGGTGCAACGATCCAAGCTGGCGGCTAGACGGTCGGTGGTAACGGCAATCTGCAGTCCAGTCGAGACCGTATAAGTGGATCATCCCACGGTTGGAGGTTGTGGAATATGGTGGTGTGAGTTAGGAAACCATCAATATGGGAGTTCACAGTGGCAGAAGTCTGCGGCCAGACGGGCCGCGATGATGACAGAATTTTGCAGCCATATGAGTCATGGCGATGATGGAAGGCTTCAACCAAGTGGGTCGTAGTGGGAGAAAGGATTACAGTCTTGAAGGCTGGCAGTGGATGAACCCATGACAACCGCCATGGGTGGTGATTAGGGGCCACTAACAAGCGGTCGGTAGAGGGCCATGTCATGCGGCCAGGAAATGTGGTCCAATGGGACTGTGGTGACTAGATGCATTTGTCTGGTGGGGACACGACACCCACCATGGCCGAGGTGTAGAAACTAGACTTCTCTAACGGTCCAGGCCTAGTTAGGCCTAATGGTTCATGTGGGACCAGACCCAGACCCCACTGGCCCTTTTTCACTAAAATTTTAACAATTATCAAACTGTATGTCTGATTGATGAGCTGTTTGTGGTTTTGGGACCCTCGCGATGAAGTTGTAATTTTGAGACAATCTAAGTGGGTTTTAATGGAATTTGACACATGAACATTGGTTTGAGGAGTATGTTTTCCCTAAAAAATCATGCTACTGGTAGGAATTCTATGGCTAGCTATGAAGAGAAGACTATGAATACATGTTACGACCGAAACATTTATCAAATGAAAATTCCTCTTGATCTGATTAAATATCATAATATGTGAAATGGTTATATAGAATATGCACTTCTTTTGTTTTATGTTTCTAGATTTTAAAATACCATTATGAGTTGTGACCGTTTCTAATATAGCTCTTGAACAGTGATCATATGATTAGTATAAATATAGGGATTTAACAAATCCAATTTAATCTGACAAAGGAAGTGATGGACTCATTTAGTATAATTTATCCATATGAATCCCATTTGTCGGAGCTCAAAAATGTGTTTGTGTCATAGGAATTCTCTCTTGACCAATCCCTAGCCGAGCTTCAACATGTTAATCTCGAACGGAACCACCTACGGGAGAAGTAGAAGTTGATAAAGATTACCACCCAAGCAATGTTATCCGAGCCACCCCAAGAGTATTTCACCATCACACACCTTACCCTTCGGTCTTATGTGGGTGTTATAAGGGGGTATGTAACAATACCTTATCACTATTATTATGTGAATTATTTTTGTATATAATAATAAATAAATATTCATTTTATTATTATTACATTGTAAATACTTTTTTAATCGTAAATAGTATTTTTAGAAATCAGTTTTGTTGAATTAAAGTATTTTTGAATTAAATAATATTTTAATAAAATATTATTATTATTAAATTAAATTTTATTATACATAAATGAGAATATAATTTTATGAATGCAATAGTAATTTTTATTAAGGTTTGAAATCTGTTTTTGTCAAAACCCATGAAATTTCGATAAATGTCAGTTTTTGTTTTAAAAGTAAAAATTCACATACATAAAAAATTATTTAGATAAAATGGATATTATAATTGGAATCAGGACATCGAAATTATCCAACAGTGAGTTTTTCATATTTTTCTGAGACAGTCAAATTCTTGGGTAAAAATTAAATATCATTTAAATATATAATGTTTTTATGACATCATAATGACTCAATGGTGATCTAATAAAATTCTATAAATGATATTTTTAGCCAATATATTTTTTACCATTAAAGTAATCTGATTTTAGGTTTTTTTGATTTATTTTACAAAACATTAGTGGACCCTCCAAGAGTGATGAAACATTTTCACTTTTAAAATGAATTTCCTTGAGAGTATGACTCACATTAACATAAGAAACCCTATTATTTTAAGAATTTCGGCCATTGGACTTATAAAATATTTTTTTCCACTCCCCTTTGACAAAAAACATGGGAAAAACCATTGGTATGGTTTGTGGTATTGATTACTTTATTGTGTGGTGACCCAAAGCTAAATAATAATGAATTCCCTATACTTTCCCATAAAAACCCACCCAAGCTCCCACTTCCTCTTCACTAAAAGCCTTTGGATTTCATCCAAAAAATTCCCTCCTATCTCCAAAATCCTCCCAAGAAGCCCCAAACTCCCAAGAAGCCTCTCTCAATCCTCTCCCAAGCCATTGGGATCACACTTCCATGTAAGGGATTACTTCCTTTCTCATATTATCCATGTTTCTTAATATTGTTATGTCCTTTAATTTTCAATTATAAATGTTGGGGTATGATTTCACACCTCCCACATACTTCCCTATTTATGTTTGAATTATGGGATACCCCTTTCTCTCTCATTAATTACTTCCATGTACACCCATTACTATGCTGAAATTCCGTAAGGAATTTCCCTCTCCTCATTTACATTCAAGCAATTACTTTGTACTACAAATCCAAATTCCATTTCATATGTAGGGACATGTCTCTATATGACCCCCTTACTTTACATTTTGTGTAAAAATTATGAGTCTCCACTTTCTCTCTCATCAACCATTTTTAGGATTTCTTACGTCACCCCGTTACGCTGCCGAAATTGCATCGATTTTCCAAGCCAATGTCATTGTGTAGTGAATAAAATTTCCATTTCTCTATCAAGGATATTCACCTTTATTCACATTTACTTATTGATTATAATGATTCATGTATGTATTTCACAACACTTTACTGTGGAATAATTGATGATGATTGATTCCATGTTGTGTGATTAATGTGGCACACTTATGTATGAAATGAAATGTTTAAGAAGGGTGAACCCTGATAGCGCTCCAATGCATTGGGTAAAGTATAGTATCATGATACGTCATGTGCAATGGGTGTTTACTCATGATAATTCAAGTGAAACGAGGGTTTAATCGTGCTTCATGTGCAATAAGGGTTTACTCATGGTAAGTCTAGTGAAATCAGGGTTTACTTGTGCTCCATGTGCAATGAGGGTTTACTCATTCTCCATGTGAAATGAGCCTTAGATCATTCTAATTCCATGTTAAGTTCTGTTGCCACATTTCCATGTTATGATAATCATTCTATATAATGACATTATATTCATATTTTTTATGCTCAATTGATATTCCTATTTCCTAACATGTACTGAATTCTTCAAGTTATTCCTTGTTTACTCCCTTACCTGGCTTTATAGCTCACCTCTTTCTTATGTAGGTCGTCAGGTTATCCCATGCAATGCTAAGTACGAGGGAATGTAGTGGTCATGTAAAGTAATTTTTCAATAAGATGTTGGGTTTCATGTTTTAAGTTGTTACGTAATGTTCCTAAGCCCCAAAGACACTAGACCTCTCGATCTTCTATGTTGTGTCAAGTGAAGGTTTAATGTAATAAATCATGTTTAAGTATGTAATAAAGAGAAGGGTTGTTATAGTTGGTATCATAGGATAGGTTTAGTTATTTTTGGGATTAGGATTAGAAAACCCTAGTGATGCCTTAGAGACAAGGCTAAGTATAATAAAAACATCCATAAGTTTTGGTGGGTATTTAGTAAGTGGTTTATCTAGAAAATACATCCCTTTATGGATATGAGTAGGTAGAGGTAGCTTTGGAACATATGTACCTAGGGGTGAAAACCCTGACAAGGAGTTTCGGGCGTGACCCGAGGTATCCTGGTACACGATAATGGGCCTTGCTGCACTCTTGGTTATGACACTCTAGTGGGATATGCTTTGATAAATTAACAAGCTTAGTATGAACCCTTATTAAGGGAATTAAAAAAATTCATATAAGAATATATGTTTTAAAGTAGATCAAAAATAGCATATATTGAAGCATATGGATTCATAAGTTAAGGAAATAAACATAATTTATATGTCATCCGTTTTTTTCACTGGATTACACTTTTTGTGTTACCCCTAACTTTCCTTTCATTAATTAATAATAAATCTTTACACTTAATGTAGTTTAATATCACCATATTATCATGTCTTGAGGGTAACTCACAATTTGATATGTTTTGTCAGTAGAAAAAAGGATAGTTTTGAGATGGAAGGGGATGAACCTCATACAACACTCTTATACCTTCCAGAGGACTTAATTACTATAATTATTACGAAGTCAAGATCACATTGTATCGAAACCTTTTCCAAAGTACAACTTTCTTTCAAGATGATCTACAATATATCAAACACCTTCTCTATACCTCAGAATCATTAAGGATCATGGATCACTTGTTACCAAATCATAAGATCCCAACTCAATCACCTTTCTCGGCAAGGGAGGTACAATCAGGGTATTTTCAAACACTTCAGCCTATCCAGAGAGTATGATGCACTATTTGATTTTAGGATAGCTGCTGAAGAGGGAGAACTCCGAGAAGCCTATATGTATATATTCTTGGCTTCCGGTCTTTCTGGAAACATAGGCTATATATTATGAGAACCATATTTTGAAAATTTCAAAGCTGATTCTATCAAAAAAATTTAAAAAAACCTAGTTCATGGTGATGTTTTGAAACTGTATGTTAAATAAAATTATTTTTGAAAAGTGCATCATATTTTCCATTAGTACAATCCAAGTTTCATGGACTGTGTCTAGACTAAGGAAGTGAAAGACTTTGAATGTGCATTGAGGCACTGTTGCAGTAGGTCGACCCTCTCTCTCCGTGATCGATGTGATAATGAGGGTTGGGGAATGCCTAATGGTGCGGGGTAAGAAACCCTTAAGTCTAGTTTAAATTTCAGAATTCTTTTTATATTTAATCAAATATGGAGAATGAAATTTTTTAGGGGGGGAAGATTGTAATGACCCAATGTTTGATCAAATAAAAATTCCTCTTGATCTGATTTAATATATTAATATGTGAAATGGTAATATAACATATGCACTTATTTATTTTATGTTTCTATATTTTAAAATAACATTATTAATTATGACCGTTGCTAATATAGTCATTGAACAATGATCAAATGATTAGTATAAATATAGGGATTTAACCTCATCTAGTAGACTTGAATCATATGAAGCCCATTTGTCGGAGCTCAGAAAGAAGGTTGTGTCATTCGTATTATCTTTGGCCATGCCCAAGCTAAGCTCTAACATGTTAATATCGAACAGAACCACCTATGAGAGAAGTATAAGTTGATAGAGATTACCACCAAAGAAATTTTATCCGAGCCACCCCAAGAGTCTGTCACCATCGCACACCTTACCCTTCGGTATTATGCTAGTGTTATAAGGGGTTATGTAACAAGACCTTATCACTATGATTATGTGCATTAATTTTGTATATAATAATAAATATACATTCATTTTATTATTGTTACTTTGTAAATTGTTTTTAAAGCACAAATAGTATTTTTAGAAATATATTTTAATGAATTAAATGATTTTTTAATTAAATAATATTTCAATAAAATATTATTATTATTAAATTATTTTTTTAAATATAAATGATTTTATAAATTTATGAATGCAATTGTAATTTTTATTAAGGTTTGAAAGATGTCTTTGTCAAAACCCATGAATTTTTTATAAATTTCGGTTTTTAATTTAAAAGTAAAAATTCACATATATAGAAAATTATTTAGATAAAATTAATATTATTTTTGGAATTAGGATGTCAAAATTATCCAACAATGAATTTTTCATAATTTTCTGAGATAGTCAAATTCTTGGGTAAAAATTAAATACCGTTTAAATATATACTGTGTTTTATGACATCATAATGACTCAATAGTGATGTAATAAAATACTATAAATGATATGTTCGGAAAATATATGTTTTAGCATTAATTTAATGTGATTTTAACTTTGTTTCATTTATTTTACAAAAATTTAGAAGACCCTCCAAGAGGTATAAAATGTTTTCACTTTTTAAATGAATTTCTTTGAGATTGTGACTCACCTCCCCATAAGAAAACATATTATTTTAAGAAGTTCAGACATTGTACTTATAAAATATTACTTTCACACCCCTTTGGAAAAAACCATTGGCAAAAAACATGGTCTGGTTTGTGGTATTGATCAGTTAAATGTGTGGTGACCCAAACCTAAATAATAAAGAATTCGATGTCCTTTTCCTATATAAACCCACCCAATCTCCCACTTCCTCTCCACTCAAAGACTTTTAGGTTTGTCTAAAATCTTCCCTCCTCTCTCTAAAATCCTCCCAAGACACCCCATGCTCCCAAGAAGCCTCTTTCAAGCCTCTCCGAAGCCTTTGGGATCACACTTCCAAGTAAGGGATTCCTTCCTTCCTCATTTTAGCCAAGATTCTTAATATTTTTATGTCCTTTTATATTCAATTATAAATGTTGGGATATGATTTATATAGTCCCCCATACTTCCCTATTTATGTTTGAATGATGGTATACCCCTTTCTCTCCCATTAATTCCTTTCATATACACCCGTTACTATGCCGAACTTCCGTAAGGAATTTCTCTCTTCCCATTTACATTCAAGAAATTATTTTGTATGATGAATCTAAATTCCATTACATATGTTGGGACATGTATCTATATGACCCCCTTACTTTCCATTTTTTTTACAAAATATGAGTCGCCCCTTTTTCGCTCATCAACCATTTTTATAAATTCTTACATCACATCGTTACGCTGCTAAAATTGCATTAATTTTCCAAGACAACAACATTATGTATTGTATACCAATGCCATTTTACTATCAAGGGTATTCACCTTTATGAAAATTTATATATTGATTATAAATATTCATGTATTTATCCACAACACTTTACTGTGGATTAAATAATGATGATTTATTCCATGTTGAATGATCAATGTGGCACACTTATGCATGAAATGAAATGTTTAACAAATGTGCGCCTTGATAGCACTCCAATGCATTGGGTAAAGTATAGTATCATGTTATTTCATGTGCAATGGGTGTTTACTCAAGATAATTTAAGTGAAATGAGAGTTTAATAATGCTAATTCAAGTGAAAAAATGGTTTACTCATGCTTCAAGTGCAATGAGGGTTTAATAATGCTAATTCAAGTGAAATGAGGGTTTACTCGTGCTTCACATGCAATGAGGGTTTACTCATTCCCCATGTGCAATGAGCCTTATCTCATGCTAATTCCATGTTAAGTATTGTTTCCAAATTTCCATGTTTTGATAATAATGATATATCATGCCCTTATGTTCATGTTCTTTTATGCTCCATTGATATTCCTATTTTCTAACATGTATTGTATTCTTCATGTTATGACTTGTTTACTCCCTTACTGGGCTTTATAGCGTACCCCTTTCTTATGTATTTCCTCAGGATATCCCATGCAATTCTAAGTAGGAGGGAATGAAGTGGTCATGTAAAATAAGTTTTCAATAATATGTTGGGTTTCATGTTTCATGTTGTTATGTAATGTTCCTATTCCCCAAAGACACTAGACCTCTCAATATTCAATGTTGTATAAAGTAAAGTTTTTATGTAATAAATCATGTTTAAGTGTGTAATAAAATGTAGGGTTTTTATACTACGATTCTAAGTGAATCAGTGGATCTAAGTGACTTAGAATGTCTAAGTGAATCAATAGTTTTAAGTGACTTAGGGGGTTTAAGAGACTCAACGTGTCTAAGTGACTCAACAGGTCTAAGTGACTTAGCTGGTCTAAGTGACTTGGTGGGTGTAACTGACTCAGGGAGTCCAAGTGAGTCAATAGTACTAGGTATTCTTGGATTATGTATGACAATATTGATTTTAATACATTATATTTATACCTATGTGAGCTGAAAATACTTCATGTGTACTTTACTTTGTGGTTATTCCTTTGTGGTGTTTCCTTTGTGGTTTTAGGGTGTCCTGCTGAGTTTTTTACTCATCCCTGTAAGGTATTTTCCCACATGTGTCATGTTTTATGAAGATGAACGAAACTTTGTTGGATACCTATGTTTTCTATTACCAGGCGGTGCCCGGTGAGATTAGAAAGGTGGGGTGTACTCCTACAAATTGAGTCAGTTGTCCTTCACCTACCGTTCAGGTTGGGTTTTCTGTAGATGGGTTTTTAGTGACTTGTGTAATTTATTATTTTCAGTTTTTTTTGGATTGTATATTGGTCCTATTTACTTTATATTTTGTACTATTACTCTTAGTGGTTGTCTTACTAGCATGAATGGTCTACTCAGTGTTCACTTTTCAGTATTTGCGGTCTTGCAACTGTGTGTGCGCATACAAGTTTAAAGTCAATGCCTCCCATTTTTGAGATATGTCTACTCAGTGCTAGTTACAAGCACCTGGCCCATTGGAGGTGGGATTGGGGTTGTCACAGGGCGAGAACCACTAGAACGGGTTGTTAAAGAGTTCTATCAAAGCCTGTTTTGGTTCCACATTGGGACTGGGACTCTATGAGGTTGGTTTGGGGTAATGGTGTTAACTGTTTCGAGTTCGGATTTCAGGCCAGGGACTCCAGTGTTAGTGTGGTTGCTGACATATCCATACACAAGGACTCTGGACACATGCATTCTAACTCTGTACATGAAAACACTGGTTTTAGGGAAGTAAATGGTACGTTCATCATATAAGATTTTTGTTTTGTCCTCTTCTCCTTCTTGAGTCAGCTTTCCAGGTATATTCTATTGATCGTGGTTCATCTTGATTTGTTTCAGGGTGCCTACATGCAGATAGCCAACCAAGAATCCATTGCATTACCAAAAGGATGGTATGCCTAGCAATGGGGTGTTAGTATAGGGACCAATATTAGAGGTAGCCCCACCGGGTGGTGCACCAGTGTTACCACTACCTATTGATCAAAAGTTTCTACCAGCACTATTGATAGAGGATTCACGTAGGATCAATGAATTAGAAAAGTTCTAGAGGTAGAGACCTCCTAGGTTCATGGGTGAAGATGACCCCAAGTTGCTGAGTACTGGCTCGAGGTGGTTACACGAGTCTTCCATCTAGTGAGGACGCCTATAGAACAGATGAAAGTCTTATTCGCGAGCCTTCTTCATGTCTCAGTGGGTAGATGGTGGAGCTTAACGATCCAGACACATGACGAGGAAACCCTCACTTAGACAAACATTGAGTGACTCGTCAAGGAGGACTTCATTCTAAAGACATTACGTTATATGCATATACAAGAGATACTACACCTACATCAGGGTAGCACGACATTAGCGGAGTACTCAGTGAGATTCACCAAGCTTTCTCGCTACACCACATACATAGTGTGAAACCCATTCTTCTGGGATTGGGCATTGGAGAAGGGAATATGCTAGGAGATCATGGTTTTTATAGTGTCTCTTATAATACCTACTAAGTCTAGGGTTCTAGAGAGATCTCTGCTTATGGAAAGCTTCCTAGCAGAGCAGGTGCCTGCAGTAGGAGCTGCCAGTAGACACCAGGTGGCAGAGTCTTCAGCAGTGGGTAGCAGGTAGCAAATGTATGGACCCAAGTTGTTCAAGCCTTACAGGGGATGACCCCAAGACATATGTTTTGTGGTATGAGTGTCCCATGGTATATGGATTTATAATAATGGAAGGGTGTGATACTCATGCAATGGTTAGGGGCACATGGCCCATTATTTCCTCACTCGCTGCACAGACGATCTGTAGAACGTCAAGAGACCCCCAAGGTAGTGGAAAAGGGTTGATAAAGGTGGTCCATAGGGTGGTGGATGTGGCACGGTAGCAGGAAGAGTAGAAAGTAGTGGCTACAGGTTAGAGGTACTACCACCACCACCCCTAGGTGGTCCACCATGGGCTCCTAGAGCCCGTGGATAGGGGTGGGACCAACATTAGGTGATGGAGGCCTATGATCCCAATGCTCTAGATATTATTACAGGTAAAATCTGTGTCTTATCTACCTTAGATTTAGTTAGTATAGACACAGGTTTCAATCACTCTTTTATTTAAACTGACCTTGTTCGAAGCTCATAGATTCTGGTGGAGCCATTGGCTCTATCCTTATTCTTAGAGACTCTTACTGGAGGGGCTTTAATGATCATGAACTGGTGCCAGTGGTGTGAGCTTACTCTTGAAGGGAAGTTCTTTGGTTGGTAACTCTTAGTAGTGGCATCGAGGCCTTACGACATCATTCTGGGTGTGGACTGGTTATCCACAGTCCATGCTCAGATTGACTATTTTAGGTGGATAGTGTGATGTGTCCATAGAGATGGGACCAAGTTTTACATTACCGGTGAAATGGGGATTCTTGCAACACATGATAGACTTTCTCAAAGTAGGGTGAATATAATCACTCATATGTTGTCTAACCTTACCCTCTGTGTGGTGGATGAGAGGACTCCTCAATTTCTGGCAATAATGGATGGGTGTGGGGAAATCTTCCATGGGGATGTTATGGGAATACCTCCTCAAATGGAGGGTGAATTTTACATTGATATATAGCCTAGGATGACACTGATTTCCACACTATAATATCAAATAGCTCCCACAGAGCTTCTTGAGTTGAGGGTATAGCTAGAGGAACTTCAGAGGAAGATCTTCATGATGCCTAGTGTTTTACCTTGGGTATCCCTAGTTCTATTTTCTAGGAAGGCATGCAAGAGATTTAGACCATGTTTATACTACCAAAACCTGAATCAGGTGACCATGAAGAACAAATATCCACTAATGAGAATTGATGAACTCGTCGACCAGATGAAGGGAGTAAGGTGGTTCTTGAAGATCGACCTCAGATCTGGCTATAATCAACTATATGTATGGGATGAGGGTGTACCAAATATTTCCTTTAGATGTTAGTAGGGCCACTATGAGTTTTAGGTGATGCCATTCAGCATGAACAATTCCCTAACAATTTTCATGGTACTCATGAATAGGATTCTTCAGCCTTACCATGGTCAGTTCATCAGGGTCTTCATTGATGATATCCTAGTGTACTCAACGTTTAAGGATGATCAAATTACACAAATGAAAATGGTACTAGAAAGACTACGAGAGAAACAACTATATGGGAAGATCTTGAAGTGCCTGTTCTTGATTCGGGAAGTCCAATTTCTAGGACACGTCATTTTAGTGGTTGATGTTGGGGTGGATCCAGCGAAGATAGAGGTGGTTCTTTCTTGGGATCCACCCAAGATCCTGATTGAGGTGAGGATTTTCATGTGATTGTGTGGATAATATAGTAGTATCATGCTTGAATTTTATAGGGTATAAACAACCTTATCGTCTTTGACATGGAAGGGATATCCCTTTTCAAGGATAGAGAATTGTCATCAAATTTTCCTAGAGTTGAGGAAGAGGCTAACGAGTGATCCCATCTTGAGATTTCCATATAAGGACGTTGGGAATGTAGTGTTTTTCAATTCATTGGGGATTGTAATGGGTTGTGTTTTGATGTAGGATCACGTAGTGATCTCCTACAGTATGTGACAGTTTAGGAAGCACCAAAAGAACTACACGACCCATGACCAAAAGTTAGCAATAATGGTCTTTTCATTGAAGAAATGGTGGCACTACATGATGGGTGAGTAGTTTACGGTCTATTATAAACAAAAATTTCTTAGGTATAAATTCTCCCAGAAGGACCTAAACTTGATGTAGCGGTGTTGTCTAGAGTTCCTCTGAGATTATGACTTTGAGATAGTTTGTACTCATGGGAAGGGGAACGTGGTGGCAGATGCACTCAGTAGGAGATCTAGGCTGTAGTTGGTGAATGATTCATTGGAGTAGTTAGTCATGATGTGGATATCCATTTTGTATAGTGATAGATCAGATTACCTTCAGTTTATTGTTGTAACTTTACCACTCTTATAGCGAGTTAGGGAGGCACAACTTGGGTGATGTTGACTATGAGACCTGATGTGATCAGTTATCCACAGGGTAAGCCCCTGAGGGATATTTGATAGGTGGGGAGCACATCATACTTTTTATGGGGCGCACCATTATACCGGTGAAGTTGTGATAGGTGGTTCTAAGGGAGTTCCACACCTCCCCCTTTATGGTATATCTCAGAGTGGAAAATATTTACCATGATCTCCGATGTCAGTTCTGGTGGTCGGGGATGAAGAAGGAAGTGGTAGAGTTTGTTTCTTGGTGTATCACTTTTCAGAAAGTAAAGTCAGAGCATCGGTTTCCAGCAAGCTTGCCTCATCCACTTGAGGTGCATAAGTGTAAGTAGGATGGTATATCTATGGAATTGGTGACCGGTTTACCATGATTTTCTAGGGGACACAATACTATTTGGGTGATCATTGAACGGCTCACCAAGTCATCCCACTTCCTACCCATCTGGGAGAAGAGTTTGTTAGAGAGATTGAGACGCCTCCATGTTCAAGATATAGTTTGGTTTCACAGGGTTCCTTTGACCACTAGTTCAGACCAAGATTCTCTCTCCACATCCCAACTATGTATGGGATTGAAATAAGCTTTCAGTACTTATTCTCACTTGAGCACAGTGTTTCATCCCCAAACGGATGTCCAGAGGGAGAGGACTATCCAGGTTCTAGAGGACATGCTTTGTACTTGCATCCTGGACTTTGGTTGTAGTTGGGAGGACCACCTACCACTAGTGAATTTTGTATACAACAAAAGATACCAATCTACCGTTTTTATGGCACTGTTCGAGGTATTATATGGGAAACCATGAAGGTCACTGCTATAATGGACAGACCCAGGGTAGTCAACACTCATGGTCTGAGAGTTGGTATGGGATACAACTGATAAGGTGAAGATCATCTAGGAGTGGATGAGGAATGTATAAATCTAGCAGAAATATTATTCTTGTAGGAGAAAAAATGGATTTGGAGTTTGAGTAGGGAGACCATGTGTTCCTTTGAGTCTCCCCTCGGTAGGGATTGTGGAGATTTGGTAGGGGAATAAAGTTTCTACATGGTTCATCATCACTTTTTTGATTCTGAGTAGAGTTGGAGATGTTTCATACCACCTAGCACTTCCCCCATAGATTCATCAGGTGCATGATGTCTTTCATGTGTCATAACTGAGGAGGTACATGCATGATCCATCACACATCATCAACCAAGGTGAGTTGGACATTGATGATGGGGAGACGTTTGCGGAGTTCCTAGTGAAGATAAAGGATCGATAGGAGCGTGTCCTTCAGGGATGTTCAATTCCTCTGGTGTGCATTCGGTGGCAGCACAGGAACCTCTAGGAGAGAAATTGGGAGTGAGAGGCTTAGATTCACACTCAGTGTCCCCATTTGTTTGTTTAGATCTTGTTTTGGATTTCAGGGACATAAATTTCTAGGGTGGGGAGAATGTAATGTCCTAGAAATTTCCATGTAATTTTTCATAAATTATATGGATTATCTGGAAACCAAAAACTGAGATGGAATGAAATTCCAAGGCTTGGGGTGCCCAGAATAAATGTTTGAACTTTTTTTAAATAGCTCAAATGAACAGTTTTCGTAACTTCTAAACTGGTGCCCGAATAAAAAATCTGAGGGCACCATAGCATCTGGAACGAAGACTTTTTCAAAGTAAGGACCTAACCTCAACCAGCGTGGGTCGAGGGTAAAGGTTAATTTTTGGGCTTTTAAAGGAATAATAAAATTAACTTAAGAAAGTTTATTTTATTCTAAATGTCTGGCTGTAGAGCAATGATGCATCATCTGTTTCATTTTATAAATGAAACTACGTAATGACGTCGCGATTCAGCATAACAAAAACTCTGAAATTCGTTTCCTCCTTTCAATGGATTAACAGGGTTACGAGATTAGGATAGGATCCTAGAGTTTTATATGAATATTTGAAGGAATTGCATTGGAAAACGATGAATGGCGAGGAACAACGTATCACCAATGACAATAGAAACCCCATACTCTTCGATTTATTTCATCAACAAATATCGATAATGGATTGAGAATCAACACATGATGGCAGTGCAACCCCATTCGTCACTAGAGGTCAATCCAATACTTGAGGTAGGGGTTTATTTTTATGTCATTTATTTCATTCCATGTTCTTTGATTTGAGCGACGAACAGAGATCAACCCATGAATAGTTTGACCTGTAGATTTATCTTGTATGGGAATGGTTTTAACTATAGGAATTTGAATCGGGGTCTTTCATGTTTGGATGTGATCCAATATTAGAGTTATTAATTTTCCCCATGATTTCAATTCATACATATATGGATCATGGATGACACGAACATGTCCCAAATCCATCAATTTTTTGATTTCCTGTGTTCTTCCCATTTCTCACGGTGCAATGATCCAGGTTTTCAGCTCGGCAGACGGTATTGAAGACAATCTGAAATCCGGGTGGGAGACCAGTAGCCGATCAGCCTGTGATTGAAGGACATGGGAGACAGTGGCGGAAGGAGTATGATTTCGGTATGGGAGCCAACAGTGGAAGTAGTTCATGCCCAGGTGGGCCGCAATTGCGATGGAAGGCCACCGCGACAGAGAGGGCCCCTGGATCAAAAGTCGGTGGTGGAGGAACCCAGAAAAATAGCAACACACGATGATCAAAGGCCACCGGCGGCTGAACGTGAGCAGTAGTGGATATGGTCGGCAGGCCACATCACACGACTAGGAATTGCAGTCAAGTGAATCTATGGGTGGTGAACACGGTGCCCACCGCATCCCAAGTGGAGCAACACGCCCACTCCATCATGTCGGGCTGGGCAGGCGGGCTAGACCGGAGCACCAGGCCGAGTGGGATCCAGTGGGTCGGGTCAGACCTGGCAGGTTAGGTCGGCTAAACCCAGGTTAGGTCAGGTTAGGTCGGCCCTACCGGGTCAGACCAGATCAAGACCCCACCATCCCATTTTCACTCAAACACCCATAACTCTCAAACCTTATGTCCAATTGATGATCCTTTTGTGGAGTTTGGACCCTAGAAAAAAGAAGGTACTTTTAAGATACTCTAAATGGGTTTTCATGGATGTTGACATTCTACCTTTGGGTTGAGTAGTAAGTTCACCCAATACAAGCACACTATGAGCAAGAATGAAGTGGTTGGTTGTAACAACAACACTACGACTACAGGTCTAAGTGACTTAGTGAGTCTATGTGACTTAGCGAGTCTCAGTGACTCAGTGGGTCTAAGTGACTCAACAAGTCTATGTTAATCAACACGTCCAAGTGAATCAGTGGGTCTAAGTGACTCAGCAGGTCTATGTGACTCAGTGGGTCTAAGTGAATTAGAAGGTCTAGGTGAATTAATAGTGCTTGGTGTTCTATGATATCATTTGATAGTAATTTTTTTTCAAAATTTAGATTTATACCCGAGTGAGTTGACAATACTTATTGTGTACTTTCCTTTGTGGTTATTAATTTTTGGCATTTCCTTTGTGGTATTTCTTTTGTGGTTTTGGGGTGTCCGACTGAGTATTTTTTTACTCACCCCTGAAGAGGCTTTGCCTGCACGTGTCATGTCTTATGCAGAAAACTAATTCTTTGATAGAGACCTATGTGGTCCCAGAACAGGTGGTGACCAGTGAGATGATATAGGTGAGGCATACTCCTACAACTTCAGGCAGTTAACCTTCACATACCCTTCAGGTAGGGTATTCTTCAAACAGGTTTCCAGTGACTAGTGTAATCACTTATTTAAAACATTTCTTTTGTTGGGATTGTATACTTGTTCCCTTTAAATTATATTTTGAACTATTACGCTTAGTGGTTGTCTTAGTGGCATGCATGGTTTACTCAGTGTTTAATTTTCATCATTTTTGGGATTTTAGCTTTGTACAAATGTATAGGTTTAAAGGAAATTTCATCCATTTGTGAGATAGGACTACTCATCGCATGTCGCCATCCCCTAGCCTATTGAAGGAAGTCTTGGGGAAGTAACAACGTACAGTCAAATGGGATGGGTCATGAAACCATGACTCTAAAATAAATAAACTAAAGAAATGGTTTATCCATGTAGTGATTTATCTTGGTGATCATGGATATCTAATGGTTGTTCCACAAATGTCAGATCATCCTCAATATCTAACTCTCCCCATTCGATGATATGGGAGTCATCATGAATATGCTAATGAATTTGAGAGATATGAAACATGTCATGGATCCTATCCAGTGGCAGTGAGAATTACAATAGATACTTCACCTATCCAACTTGCCCCAACACCTCATAGGGCCCAAAAAACCTGGAAAAAATCTTACACCCTATTCAAAACCATTTCTACCCACATCGAGGGGAAACTGTCAAGAACACGTGGTCCCAAACCATAAACTCCAAGGTCCTCCTTCTATGATTGGAATAAGACTTATTTCATTCCTACACTGCTCTCATCCTCTCACGAATAATATGAACTTTCTCTATCATGCTCTGTACCACACTAGGACTAAGAATAGCTGTCTCCCCATCCTATGTCAATCATAGTAGGGAATGACTTCATATTTTGTAAAAAGTATCAAATGAATCCATGCCAATGGAAGAGTGATAATTATTATTATAAGAAAACTCCACCAAAGGCAGTTTTCATACCCAAGATCCACTAATGTCCAATATGAAAGCTCGCAACATATCCTCCAATGTTTGGATAGTCTGTTCCATTTTTCTATCCTCCTGAGGGTGGAAAGTAGTGTTGAGAAGTAAATGAGTTCCAAAAGCATGCTTCAAACCTCTCCAGACTCAAAGGGTAAAATGTGTGTCCTGATCCAAGAAAATGGACATTAGAACTCCATGAAATGACACCAACTCATCCACATACCTCTTAGCCTAAGCATCCACTGTACCCAACTCCTTGATCACTAAGAAGTGATATGATTTCATCAACTAATCCACTACCACCCAGATTGAATCAAAACATACATGATATCTAGGTAATACTGTGAAGAAATCCATAACTATTTCATCCCATTTACACTTGGGAGCATAAAAGGGTTATAAAAAACCATTAGAAACATGATGCCCAACATTTAATTTCTAGAAAACCTAGAACTTTTCCACAAACTCTGCCACTATCTGTTTCACCCTGGGCCACCAAAACTGCACCCATAATCCACGATAAATCTTGGAAACTTCTGGGTGTACTACCAAAGGTGGGTTATAAAACTTATAATGGACTCCATCATGCATTACAATCAGAACAAAAAACATTCTATGAAACAATATCTGGTTCCAACCATCATTCGACCATCCCTATAGAGCATCATTATTTCCAATATGATCATGCATCACCTCTTCCTATGAGTCCTCCCATTGATAATCCTTCAACTGATATATCATAGAAGACTTCATCTTTATCTAAAACAAACAACATCTACCGCTATCCACTTTTGCATCTAAATGAAATGCTGCCAACTCCTCCATTTCTCTTCAAGAATCCTCACTCTCCCAAACAACACCCTTCCACGACTTCCTTCTCAAAGAATCGACAAAAACATTACCAGGTGTAGGAGATCTATAAATAATAATGCTAAAGAAACTCCATCCACTCCCATTGTCACAAGTTTATATCATGATAGGAAAAGACATAACTCAATCTCTTAGGATCTGTAAAGACAACAAATCACTCTCCAATGGGGTAATGTCTCCACAACATTAATGAAAACATAGCCACTTCTAGCTCCATATAATGGATTTAATAGTTACACTCATTGGGATATAACTTCCTATACCCATAATAGATCACTACCCATTGTTTCATCAGCATGCATCCCAATTCCAAATTGGAAGTGTTACAAAACACCACAAACATCACCCTTTACTCAGGGAACTAGAGCACTAAAAAACAAACCAAATTCCACTTCAATTAATATAATGATTCCATAAATTGATCAATCGAAACAAAATTTTTGAATTTCATAGTCAAATCTATCAACAGGGCTACAAATTGAGATAAATTGGATAAAAACCTCTGATAATAGCCTGTGAGACCAAGGAAACTACTAAAATTTTCCATGTTTTTGGTTTATTCCCAAGGAACAACTACATAAACCATTAATAGGTCTACTTACACACCCTACTGAGCCACCACATGCTAATGGAAATGAACCTCTCATGTCCAAAACATACACTTGGAAAAATTTCCCTAGAGCTAGCGGTGTCAAAGAACATGAAACACAGTTCTGAGATGCTTGACATTCCTCTTATCTAACATCAAGTATATTAAGATATCATTGATGAATATGATGAAAAACCAATCCATGAACTCATAGAACATGGAGTTCATAATCCCCATGAACACATCTAGCATGTTCATAACACTGAATGGCATGACTACAAACATGAAGTGCCCAAACCATCATTTGAAGGAAGTCTTCAGGATATATCTCTTCTTTACCCTCAAATGGTGATCTCCAGACCATATATCTATCTTATAAAACCATATTTTCCCCTATCAACTGGTAAAAAAGGTCATCTGTCTTCAAGAGAGGGTAACTGTTTTTGAACATTACCTGATTCATCCTTCGGTAGTCTATGCACAACCTTAGAGTACCGCCTGCCTTATTTTATAACAACACTAGAGCACCCCAATATGACACACTAGGTCAGATAAAACAATTCTCCATCATATCATCTATCTAAAAATTCAACTCCTACTACTCATAAGGTTCCATCCAATAAGGATCCATCTAAATCAGAGAGGCACCAGGCTGCAAGTCTATCTCAAACTCAATGTCATGCCGAGAGGGTAAATTCACAACCTACTTGGAAAAAAATTGAGTAACTCCCCAATGACACTAGGAACATCTACTATATTATTTTCCAGTGATTTCACTAACAACTCATCCAATAATGAAATAAGGAGATCCACTTGAAAAATTCCCACCAGAAAAACTCTGTTCACCAACCAAAACCACTCATTGACCATACACATCTAAAAACAAGACTCTCCTTATGAATTAGTCGATAACAACACATACAGAACACAACTAGTTGATGATGAGGATGACATCATATGGTTACTTTGGTAGCAATAAATGATCACCATCAGATTGATGTGGCCCCGCCATTAGTCTACACACTCGACACACATCAAATAATCTAGCATGGACTCCAAATGGTGTAGTCAATACCAAGGGAGTGAGAATCCTCTCTATGTATGGTCCTAGAGAATGCACTAGAGCGGGTGAAACAAAGGAGTGAAATTATCTTGATTAAAAAAGGTTTCAAACAACAGTACTAAATAAACTGATCGTACCTATGATGATCTTTTCCATTATAAAACTGCTTCCTCCACTGCATGTAACAGACTACTCTCAGCTTCACTACTTCTATACTAAAGACCACCTCCATGTCCATGCTCAAGTCATGGTCCCTGAACATGAGGAACAACCTAAGATCAGACTCTACCTACTCTATCTCCCCGTGGGAGAGTAAAAATATATTTCCCCTATTACAGAAACAACCTCACTAGAAAGTGCTGCTGAGGCTGGTGTTGAACCTATACACCACCAAAAAACTAAACACAGAGAACCAATTGGTCACTGGAACTGGTGATGGCCACAAACCCCACAACCAAAACACTATAGAAAAAATAGTATAAGGAAAATCATGGAAACCACTAGTTTCATAAGGCTGTAAAGGAAGCTACTAAGGTAAAATCCCTAGCAGTCGAAACATCAAAGGAATTGATTCCTGAGAAATACCACTAACAACCATGCCCTTTGATGAAACCTAATATTTCCCATCTCATGAAAAACCTTCTCATGAGTGAATTCTCTCAATCACCTCTACCTTATTCTAAAACACTAGATACATAGGCAACATAAAAGGAGTTGCTGCATACTGGATAGAAGGATAGAGTAACTACCTTCTTAAGATGCCTCACAAAAGACTCCTCAAATAGAAAAATATCTATGGAATAAGGAAGAAGGTCCATGAACTTGATTTCAAGCTCCGGTACTAACATGATCTCCAATTGAAGTAAAAGAATATCATGCATCTTTTGTTCCTTAATGGTCGATGAAAGGAACCCTACCTAGAACTCCTTATGAATGTCGACCCATAAAACATATTCCTATTTCTGGTCTCCAAGATACAACATCCACCAATAACATGTAGCTCCCCAAATCTAACTGACTACCAAAGGGACTTGGTACTCTGTTGGGGTCCAAATCAAACTGAAAGAAATCTTGAGCTCCCCCATCCATCTCTCTATCTCCATGTGTGAAACATTTCCCACATAATTCCCCAAATATGTCTATACGAAATCATGAAATGTACTTTGCCAATAATCATCCTTCTCAGCCAGATCAACCCTAAGAAAATCAATCAGATAAACCTACTGAACCTCAATTCCCTGAGCCACAAGGGAATGATTAATGAGATCCATAAATGAACTCAAAACAAGGATTTACTAAGCCCCAATAGTATGATATTTTATTAAGATTAATTTTTACCCATTTAATTGATTTTTTATTCATTTAAACATTCCAAAAACAACCCAATTCAATAAGAACAAAATTCATTATGATGCATGTACCTTTCCAAGTTAATTACCTTACAAGAAAATCCATATCACTTTGTCATTCAATAAGCTCAGAGTCCGTGCACTAGATCTCAAGGGACCCTAAAATATAGTGTCCTAGCCAGTATCCCTGGCCTATTTCACGCACCAAGGTCTACTGGAACTATTTCCATACCACGCCATGAAATCCTCACTTTTCTTAACTCCAAACTACACCCTATGTCTCAACCATCACCTTTGATACCACTCTTCCACAACACCCTCCCCCCAAAGATACCTCAATGAATAGAGAGAGATAATTCCCACTGATTCCCACCACCAATAGGCCATGGGTTGTCAACTAGCATTAAGGGTATCCAAATATCATATATGTGAGTCATTACCCTCTATAATATAAATTGTACTGGGAGATAATATGTATAATTGAAAAACAACTCCATGACACAATATAAAAATAAATCCAAAAACTATCCCATATACATGTACAAATATAACTGATATAGATACAATAAAATCTCTAATGTATATACCCAAAGTAAAGAAAAGGCAGCGACATAACTGCTATCTAAAGGTTCAAGCTAACAATACCCATTATGGTATGCATAATCTTCTTGGAAACATAAAAATAGTTTTTTAATCATATGGTGAGAATATGAGTACACTCAATAGAAAAAACTCAAGCGTCTCATGCACATGTGGCTTTTATCACATTCTAATTTATTTTAGGGGTATTATCACACAAGAAAAAATTCTTGGGAAACCATTTAATTATACAAATAAAAGATGTTAATAAACTAACATTTTAGGGTGTTATCACAACAATCAAAGAAAAATAATAAATCAAAACACATATAACCAGCCAAAACAAAGCCCCCAACAACCACAATTTTGAGTGGGGCATCCAGCCCACACAATTCATAATATCACAAATAATATCAAAACTATGAAAACATGTGAATAAAACCCCATTTTTCTATTTCAATTCAATTTAACAATTCTTTATCATTGATTATGATAAAACAACCATAACCCATAGATAAAAAAATTTAAACTACTCCTTCATGATACACAATAATGAGAAATGAGGTAATCCCTACCTCAATGAAGCGTTCCTACTTGTTGCGCACCACAAGGTGAAGAAGAAAGCTTGCAAACCAAAACCCCACCATGGGAACCACATATCAACCTACAAAAAAACTAAAGAACATCAAAACAAAATCCAACACACACCCCAATCCATAAAAACATCACCAAAACGAATCCCTAAGAGAAGAATAAGAGAAAACCAACCAAGGAGAAGGAAGGGATTACTATGGATTTCCAACAAATAACCACGGAGACCAATAGATCAAAGAGGGAGGAAGAGGGATTTAAAAAATAATTGGCATGACTAGGGTACCCCCAAAATGAGAGGAAGAAGAAGACATTACCAAAATAATGAAAATTTTCCCGGAAGGATCTTTTAAAACTACACTGCATCAGGAATTTACATGATGTGTAATCCCATTTCACATCATGTAATCCTCAGGGTTTGGTTTTTTTTTTAAAAAGAATTGCCTTTTTATTATTTATTCCCAAAAATATACACATCGTGAGTCCACTCTAGACAAGATATGAGACCAGGTTTCATGTCATGTAATACACTTACATGATGTGTATTTCCCACAGTAGGTATTCTGTACCTCAAACTCCAATGAAAGTTCATGGTACCTCCCTCGAACACCTCCAAATAAATAAACCACCAAATTAATGGGATGGGAGGTCACATACCATTACAAGTAAAGACATAATTCAATATGATAAAATATACAAAAAAAGCACTAGAAACCAAATATGTATAACAAAAACACAAAAAACACATCATCAATGTACTCAGTAGAAAGAAAAACATCCCATGACAACACATCACTCTGAGACCAAATGATCAAGAATATCTACCTCCTCCAAGAAGCACTTTCCCTTTCCCCAGATTTAGTAGAAGGACATATATAAATTGTAGAAGGAAATTGTAGGGTGTGAGATAAAAATCTTAGTAGGGTCCAACCAAGTGTTCCATAACAAATTTTATAATAATAAACAATATCATGCATTAAATTTTAATAAAACAGGGCGTGGTAGTACATTTTCATATTAAAAAAACAAAATTTCATTTCAAAATGATGGAAAATAATCCAAACATGGATTAATATACATTTTATATAAAATAGTTTATATTAATCAAATGGTATGAATAAAATAGTTCTATAAATAAATGGAATATATATATATATATCAAAATAATCATAATAATCACCATGTTTATCTTCCCTATGGTATGATATCTTCTAGGTATAAAATCCCTAAACATATCATATCTGTGATCATGATAATATGTGTACCCACATCCCTCAGGCTCTGGATTAATAAGACACATCAATATCCCATTGGGGATAAAATCTTCCAAACTAGGTTTTCGTTAGAGTTCCTATCATTAATATGATACTAGGGAATTACCATAATTTATTTATTATCCAAAAATAACCCAATTTCAACCTAGGATCAAATGTGATAAATCAATGAATAAAAAAAGGGAAAATCGTTACATTTCAAATCAATCATCATTCATAGTTCAATTTCGCATGTTTTCTTTTCAAAATTCCAGTTCACTTTTAAAACCAAAAATGATTTTTTTATAAATTTATTCCTTTTTAATGAAAAACAAATCATAGGTTTTCGAAAATTCAATTAATGACATTTTCTAAAATAAATTTTGAAATATACTCATCAATTAAATAAACTTCAAAATACACCCCAAATTATAATTCCATTGGAATTTGGGGTTTTCCCCAAAATTCCATGAAAATTTAAATTCAAATTCCATTTCATCTCTAATTGGGTTTTCATAAATCAATTGAAATAATTTAAATAAAATCAAAAAAGTGAAGGTTTAATTATTTGGAAAATGTAAATCAAAACCAACTACCTTTATCATGGAATAAAAAATCAATACCGACAGTGAGATCCGCCAATGATGAATGGTGATGACGATGACCAAGAAACAAATAATAGAATCAAGACCCTTTTAATAAAAAGTTTATATATATCTAATACATGATAATATATAAAAATAAAATGAGTAAAGAAGTAGAGATCAAGATAAATCAAAGAAACAAGATTCACATTCTCTAAAAAGATTGAATGTGATCAAACTTTCTTAGATCAATAAAGAGGTGTATTTTGATGGGGAAATGATTATTGAGATTCTTAAAAACCTCAAAAACTAAATTAGGTCTAATGAGTGTTGAGCATTGGTTAAACTGGGGGTTTGGGATATTTTTAATAAAATTTTGGAATAAAAAGGTCATGTTCGCATGTTAAGAGGGGTAGGGTCACACTATTAGACAAACCATGCACCATAATTATGTTCTATCTACTAGGGTACATAGTTTCTACTTTGTGGGTGCATGTTTTTTTAAACTGTGCACCAACCATGAAAACCCCCTCTGTTCAGGGTTTCACAGTTTGCACTGGGAGGCCCCAATGTTTGGGAAGATCATACGCCAACTGTGCATAGCACAAAAACTCTTTAAAATTGTCCAAATTCAACCCAAATCACCCCTAAAAAATCCCTAACCAAAGAATTATCAAATGGAGGTTCAATTAATACCTAAAAAATCAATAATAGGATGTTACATTAATAATTTTTTTCTAGTCCAAGTGGGAGTTTTTTGAGTTAGTGTTGTATAACCAACTATTTGTACTTTGGATTACAAATATATTAAAAGATTTTAATGTTAAGAAAACATTTTTTTATAAATTTTTCAGTTTTATTAATTAATTTGATGTAATAATGTACTAGGATATCTGTCGTATTGATAATTTTGTAATAGTTTTTCACTATGATAAGATCCATGAAATTACTTTATGATATTTTCAAATATAGTTTTGTAGCCAGATAACATTCTATGATGGGGCACATATTATGTGGATTTTCATGTGAGAGTACTCATAAGAAGATGAGATTTCATCTCTTGATGTTCACACTATGTGATCTCCATGATGGGATATTATGATAATATACCCACCAGTAGGAATCATACATTTTTATATGTCATCATATATTCGTATTTGTGATAATGTGTTTTGGTCCTTAGACATTGATATTTTTATAAATTCATGTCCAGATATTTACACTTAGATTTACTGACCAAAACTGTTATGCCATATGTTTTTGGGAAGTAGGGTATGTTGGGTGCATCATGAATGCCATGTTATTAAAGGATAATTAAAGGAAGGATTTTTCCCTTACATCATTATAGATGTTGATATCATGAAATTTTGATTTTAATGGTACCATCTCCTTAAATTCCATGACCATGGTATAATGACATGTTTATTTAAGACATTTATAGAAAGGCATATTAAGTATATAGGTTGATGAAACTAATGTGAAACCTTTTTGATGAGATATTGAGACAAATGGATTATATTAGATAGAAATGGATCATATTTGGTTGTTGATGTTAAGACATTAAGTTATTTCTCTTTGGATACTTGACCCATTTCTAGAAAATAATATTGAACATTAGGAAAGCCCATCAAATTCAAATGAAAAATAATACTAAAGGGCCACACATTAAGTGTTTTCAATGATCTTGATTAAATTTTATTTGAATTTAATTAATTTAATAAATATTATTCTCAAGATTGAGAAATAATTTTTTTCATGTTTTATCAATTATATATATTTGTTGAATATTTAATAAATATATATTCACTAGTTTGTGTATAAAATATGTATTCATGTATTCAATAAATGTTGAGGAATATTACAGGACCAAGATTGTGTTCGGTGATAAATATTAATTTGAAAACAAGTAAAATAATATTTATTGTTGCACTAGTCAGCACAAGAATTAATATAATATTATAATTATAGACTAATGTAAGGAATGGTTTATAATATTATTTAAGAGCCTATATGCTATTAAATAATATTTTAACACAAACCCTAGCTCAATAAATATATGGTTATGTTTATTTTGTAGGGTTAATCTAGAAAAACAGGAATTGAGAATCATTTCACATGATGAACTTCTCACATTATTATTTATTTTCTCTTCTTCTCAAGAATGATAAAAAATCCTTCTATCCCAAAGGATTTTGAAGTGATAAAGTCAAACATCACAAGAGGATTGATCCCCTGCGCTAGTACCCACATATTAATTAGTGTTGTTCGAATATTAAAGAAGCATGTGTGGATCACCTCTATAGGGATTCAACACTTGGATCCACCTTACTCAATGAAGTCATTCCTAAATGGGTTTTGGATGATCAACATATCCATTAAAGAAATATTGTTAGACCATGTATTATTTCTTCAAATATTATATAAATTAATTATAAATTTAACATGAAAAATATCATCTCGAAGTCCAAGGTTTACCTATGTCAGTAATCAATGGAAAAATTTCATTCTTCATGACTTTTATATCTTGCACAATTGGTGAGTGATCCATCAAATTGATAGAAACATTCCAAGTTTTATGCTCACTAGGTGCATCCATTGCACCCAGAGACGTCAAACATAGTTATCTTAAAAACTTAATTCAAAACCTTACTCATATCCATTTTCATTTATTCTATTAATATGTAGTCATTCTCTTTATGAATTCTAGTGAGTTTATTTTTTACATATTTTCCCACATCAGGGGTTTATCGATTGATATTTTGTACTAGGTTTGTAATAGTGATGTCCACATTCATTATTCATAGAAATTTTATCTTTACCATGTAATTAAAGTTACTATTATGGATTATTTATAATAATTTACAATGTTTTAAATTCCTTTCATGAGTGTTTTAGTCTTTCTCATTGAAGATGAAATCGATAAGAGACATGTTTTGGCGATTCATGGAAAATGAAAGGTTTTCTTAATTAATGATTATAATATTAATATTAATTTTCAATAACAAACAAAAAAATTATTATTTACATATTTATATCAGATTATAACAATAATTAATTTCCCATAGTTATCCATGATATAAATTCATTGCAGTTTCCAAATAGGTGGTTAAATACACCCAAACATGATCATGCCATGATTTTTGGATGATTATGGGGTGATTAAGATATAATATCATTATACATGTATCATAATGAATATATTTAGTTTTTATTAGTCTGATGTATCAAAATTGTAAGGGAGTAGAACCAGAAGTATTGAATATTAAAATATTATATAATATGAATTAATTATTTTATTCATTTTAGATTGTTTGTTTAAGAAAATTAATTTTATAATGACTATTTATCATTCATATAATTAATACGTTATTAAATTTACAATACCATAACATTATTCATATCATAAAAATCATATTTATCATTTAAAACCATTCTTAGAACTAGCCCTAAAAGTTGGTGATGAAAATAATAATGGAAATTGATCATTCTATAGAGGTGGTATTCCACACGTATGCATGAAGGATGATTTAATTTTCCCTATAATGGGAAAATGAGTGAGTAGGATTGGTTGGGATATTTTATACACTGATATGGGGGTGAATTAGTATAGGTTTCAAGTTATAATTTTTCAATCCATTCCTCTCAATTTCACCTCTTTCATTATTAGGTAATAATTCTCTTATTCCGTATATATATCTCTCTTTATCTTTGTTCATTCATGAAAAACTGCTAAAAACACACACACACAAGTGACATGAAGATTTACAAGGTTCACCTTTCAATATTAAATGTTATTCCTCAGTATGATATGGATTCTTCCAAGATCTTAATATCCACTAGTATCAAATGGTTATTACAATTGGGAAGGGTTTATCCTTCTACACAAGTCTAGTGAATCCTACACTCTACAACATCTTGATGATTTTTTATACTATCATTCCAAAAGTTTATAAAAATTTATAATAACAACAAGAATTTATAATACCAATTGTGACTCCTAATTTTTTATTGATGTGCTTATTTCTTTATTCTTCTTATTCTACTTTCACATACACCATGTCATGAAATGACCTTCAATTAATTGTATACAAATAGAAATGAACACAGCTCTTCTATTCTCAGTAGAAAATATTCACTACTTTTATTACAATGGTTGAAAGACTTCTTCTTCACTATACATGCATATCTGAAAAACTCATCTTCTTCTACTACTTTTCTTCAACTTTAGTGCATCACTTAATTTCCCAAGATTTATTCACTGACTGTGACACATAGTAATTATATAGAAATGTTAGTCTTAGATCACTCTCTTACTCAGTGTACTGTATAAGAAATGTATATCATAGATACTCTTCTGTGTAATCAATGATATTCAATAGATACTCTAAATAGTACTATGTCCTTCTTCTATTCAATTCTGCTATGTATATAATAGTTTTTCACTATAGTCCCCTAATTCCTCAAGTTTTAATTTGAATTTGAAATTCAAATTCAAACCACCAACTTCTTCTTCAAACTTATGCTTTGGATATTTATTCCAATTGATCCTGATAATCCAATCCAAATTTTTAGTTATTTTGAGTTAGAATAACTACCAAATAAATCATATTATTCATGCACACTTCTTTAAATATTCATATAATTCACTTATACATCATGGTTATTGGCATTACAATGTAGCCTATTGGTTTTCAAGAGTTTATAAACAACCACCACACATGTCTATGGAGTAGTCAAGGTGCTACGACATGGAGTTCATGAAATCTATAGTACCACTGAAATCTATTTGAACCCTCTCTACAGTGTGGTCTGGCCGCTATTGTTTCATCCTTCATTCATTATCTTGACTACAACATGGTCTAAGAGCTGTGGAATGGAGGTCACAAAAATTCAAGGGCCACTAAATTCCATCTGGTCATTCTAGTCAATGTGGACCTTTATTATGATGTGGTGGTATCAGATTTTTTGGTGCCACTAAGAATCAACCCAGCCTCCAATACAACATGGACCTTCACTGTGATGTAGAGTAATCAATCTGAGTATCCTTTATTCCATGGAAATTTACTATGTGGCATGTCCCTCCACTTACTGCCACTCCATGATATGGAGACATTTTCTAAAACATTGTACGACTCCTATATATAATCAATCTATGTGTTATGATCCTTCTATTCCCTCAATTCTACTTGTGTCATGAAATTCACTGATTCTATATAATCACTATGAAAATTTCACCAGGCATCATATGATTTAAATAAAAATCTTTATCCAAATACTTTTCTATTTAATAACAATATATGGATCACATTCAAACTTGTTCAAAATAAATATACTCAACTCATCTTCATGGAATTCCACATATTCAATTCACTTTTACATTCAACATAAAAAGTTCATCCAAGGAAATAATATCAAACCAATTTATAAACCAATCATCCTAAATATATCATCCATTATTGTAAAGCTTAAGAGATGAGGATAAAATTAGTTTGGAACACTTCTTTTTCAATCATTAATACTTCATACACAATGCTTCTTAATCATGATCAGTACATCCAATCAACTTCTTCTTCATGATCAGTACATCCAATAAAATTCTTCGTCATGATCAATATATCCATGAAACTTATTCTTCATTAATAGACTTGGATTCTTGAACAGATTAGATCATCTAATATATACTTCCAATCCTCTTCAATATTCTTGGTTTCTCTTCATAAACATATTTACATCAATGAATACTCCTTATTCATTGACTGTCATTGAAAATAAAAACAACTCATACAATGTGGGATCAACAAAGAGTAAGATGGTTTATCATTTCAGAATCAAAAAATCGTCATAAATATCATAGTTATATTTTATATTCCTTTTTTGACAATTATTATAATATGATGAAGGAAAATGAAACAATTTTCATCATAGAGTTGGTAGTCCGCATAGTGTATTATGGCATTTTCTTTATTCTTAATAGAAAAAGGAAATGTGGTTAATTCCTATACAATAATTATAATAACATAATAGTATATTAATGATACTTATTCTATAATTTTAATATGGTGTAATTGAATTTGAGGAAGAATAAGTGCATATAAAAAATAGAAATTATAATGAAATGATTATAAATTTATATGTTAGTTGTAGGATTATATCCATTAAAAGGTGGGTTAATCCTTTGAGGAATGATATTTCTAAGAAAAAAAATAACCTCTTAAAGTTGTCTAGAAATGTTGCAGAGAGTTTTGTGTAGAGTTTGGGACATACTTAGTGGGTTTTGTTGTGTAAGGAAGTGGAGAGTGGAGTGCCCAATTTTACATGTGAAAATTGATGACATATTTGAAAGTACCCAACACTTTTTAATAACTTGAAGTCACTCTCAAAGAAAGTTGATCCAAAATTTGGAAATAATGGAGAAAGGAAAAGATAATTTATAGATAGTCCTAAAACACCAATTCTTAAACTTGTTTTAATCAATTTTTTCAACTTATTACCATTAGATTTTTCACTTTTTCCATTTTAGCTGGTAATAGTGGTAACTATGTTTTACATAAGGTAACTTATCCTTTATTCCAAAAAATTAAATAGCCCTTATGACATAATTTGGAACCATTAATTAAAAATTTTAAATCCATTTTATTTTATTAAATTTCTAAAACTAACATAATTTTATTTTAAAATACAAAACGTATAATGTATTAAAAATAATTTTTAAAAAAATATACTTTTATTTATAAATTGTAAAATATGAGTTTTTAAAATAAAAAAAACATATTCAAAAGAATAAAGCAACTTATAAAATACATTTTTGGTCATTGAAAAACGTGTGATGACTTTTTAATTCATACTTATGTATTGATAATGTCATAAAAGTAATTTTATTAGTAAAAATGGTATTTTACACCATTCAAATAAAAGTCAATATTTTCATAAATAAAAATAAAAATACATATTAATCTTATATTATTATGATTAACAAAAAAATGAAGTTTATTATTTTAATTTAACATTTTGAAATATATAATTTTACTTTTAAATAAATTTATAAATCATAGTAAAAACTATTTGTTGAAAAAAAAATAACTTTTTAAAGTATTAGTTATTCTTATTCTTAATTTATATAAAACACTAAAAATGATATAATTAATCAATAAATATTATATTATATTAACATCACCATTTAACAATAACTTTGTTTTATTTTATAAAATGTGTAGCATATAAGAAGATAGATTCTTAAATACAACAATGACTTAAGTAAATATGTATAAAATAACCATTATATATATCAATATATTTCATAGATCATTCACTCTTATTCATACCTAATAATTTGAAAGTCATGTTTTAATTGTCTAATAACATAATTTATTTATTTTATTTTGGTGTTTCTTGTGGATAAAACTATCAAACACATTGTTTATTTAAGGAAAACATACAATGAAATTTCGATTTGTTACAGGAAACATGCCTTGTTCTTTGGGCTCTATTAGGATTTATCTCTATAAATTGTTAGGGTTTGTTTATATTGAATGATATAAAGCCTCAAACGACAAACTAGATTAATGTAGTGGAAATAGGACCTTTCAGGGCTAATTGATTCCTCTGACATGTGCAGCAAAAGAACATGCATCGAAAAAAACCAGACAAACCAACAACTTCTATGTGGGGTGGATGAACAACCCAAGGGGTGAAATTCATCAACATGGATAGTCCAGATTAAGGGGGATGAAAAGAGGAATTAATTTATTTAGTAATATTGATAATAATAATATGATAAATGTTGTAGATTGAGCGAGAGGCTGAAAAATGATATAACAAGACCCATATAAAAGGCTCACACATGAGCCCATCATGGAATGAAAATCCCAACACATATGTAAAGAATAAAATTTTAACATAAAATAAATTGTTCAATTTGGAATAAATGTGAAATAAACATATTATATTTAAATAATATAACAAACATTACAATTTAAATGGAAATCAAATTTCACAAATCTCCACCTTTTTTACAATTCAATAATGTCTCTAATAAAATCTATTCTAATGTGAATGTGTTTAGACCTAAACTGAAAAACTATGTTTTTAGATAGGTGTGAGGATGATTTGTTATCACTAAACATAGTTATATCAAAATTATAAAGGCAAAATTCATAGATAAATCCTTTAATCCAAATATCCTCTTTGGTATCCTCTCTTAATATAATATATTCACCCTCAATTGTTGAGAGGGCCACAACTGACTGTATATTTCACTTCCAAGAAATGGGTCCTCCATAGGTGATAAAAAAATATCCTATAAGGGAATTATTAGTTTCAATGTTACTATTATAAATATATTATAAAATACTAGTAACAAGTTCAATAGAATCAATATTCCAACCAAAGAATTATGACAATGCAGAAGAACGATGAATGTATCCAAAGACCCATCTAATGTAATGATAGTGTGGCTTAAACAGTTTTCCATAAATATGATTAGGATAAAAATAAAAAAACAACATTAGGCCTCAGTCATATCATCACATACAATATGAATCAAATAATTCATTAATATGAGATGTTAGACATATAATTCGTGTCAGCCTTAGTAGGAGGGAACTAAGTGATAGCCAATTTGAAAAGATGTGAAATAAGATCAATATATTGTTTCATGGATTAAAAAATGTATATATCTAACACTTTAAAAAATTAATCATGTTGTAAATAATACAAAATTACCATTCTTCTATCCCAAACAGTTTCTATTTCTAGATTTGTTTTGGAATTACAAAGATATTTCATCTCAAAATCACTCTTTAATTGTGATTTCATAGAATTGATGAGTTCCATTTATTTTAAAATTATTAACATATCATAAACATAAATTTTAAGACCCAAAATGAAATTTTTAATAGATTTCAAATATACACATGCATCATATTTAATTATGTTAAAACAGTTATCAAGAATGAATGAGTCAAATTTTATATACCAATTTGAGTGGATTTCATTAAACCATATAATGATTTATTCAAAAGGCATACCTGATTCCATATGAACTCATTCACATAGCCTTTATTAGGTTTTACATACAATTTATCTTCAATGTAACCATAAATAAAAATAATATTAACATCAAGATACTCATTGTGAATGTTATGATAAAACGAAAAGGCAAGCAACAATAAAATATATGAGTGTTTCACAATATGATATAATATCTTAGAGTAGTCAATGTATTCATGTTAGAGGAATCTATTAGATAAATGTCTATGCTTGAATTTTATTTTCTTATCTTTAGTGTTGTCCTATTTTCTTTTAAATAACCACTCATAATTCATTATTTTAACATTGGAAGTTTATTAATAATATACCAATTTTTTCTTATTTAAGGAATATATTTCATCATTCATGGTAGTGATCCAATGTTTTTAATCACTATCATTCATATGTTAATTATAATATTGGGGATCCTCGTATATAATATCCTATGAAATGTTGAAAGAAAAAGAGGCCATATTAGAATTTACATATCAAGTAAGAGGTTTAATGAAACTACTTGGTATGTTTCTAGTTAGATGATAGTCACTGGGATCATTAGAAGGCTCTCTATTTAACTTAGTATCTGAGCTAAAATGAGTTTGGGTTTCAAGATGAGGTTTGGGTGGATAAGGAACGATGAGAGACTCAAATTAGGCTAAATTATTATAATCAACACTCTCAATTTGAGGTATGTGATCACTATCATTAGTGAGAGATATAAATTTCGAAGAAATAGATTCATAGAAAACAGCATCTTGACTTATTATACATTTTTGGTAACTAGTTTTGTTAACCAATAGTTTAAAATTTTTAAACCCTTCAGGATAACCATTGAAAATTAATTTAAGATCTCTTAGTTCCATTTTATCAGTTTTAAAATGGAAATAAGTTATACACCCAAAAAATATTAATTGAATATAGGTGGTAGGTTAGTTACACTAATATTTTTTAAGTGTCATAAATTGTTTATTAGTTTAAGGACATATATTAATGAGTGATAAAATATTATTTGATTCCTCAGACTAGGAATATTTTGGTAGGCCCAAGTATTAAATCATTCTATTGACCTGCTTGGTTCATCCTCCTAACTAAACCATTCTATCAGAGAGTTTCTTTAATAGTATAGTGTCTTACTATTCCATTAGACTGAAAAAATTATATGAATTTGGAGGACATGAATTCTAAACCATTATCTATTCTCATATCCATAATTTCTTTTCCAATTAAATTTTCGACCAGGTATTTCCAAGTTTTAAATGAATTAAAGACAACATATTTATTATGAAGAATGTAAATCCACACCTTCTAGGAGAAATAATTTATAAATGTCACAAAGTATGACCCTCCCCCATGAGTGGTAGTTTTATAAGGACCCCAAAAGTTGGCATAGATGTATCCAAAAGGATAATTAGCCTTAAATGAAGACCTACCATAACCAACTATTTTTTTTCCCATGAAACAATCCTTACAGAATGGAAGATTGTTAGGTGTGATATCAATCAACAATCCATATATACTCAATTCCTCAAGACCTTCAGATCTCACATGACCCGACCACCTATTTCAAAGCATAGTATTATTAGTATTAGTAACATAGATAACCCCAAACTGTCTTCAATGAGTTTTTCTATCAAAAACATCAATCCCATTGATAAGATATCCACTAATAACTTTCCTAGATCTTTTTAAGATATTAAGTAAACATAATTAAGTCTTTAATGTATAAACTTTCTAGTTTAAAACACTTATAGAGGTAGAATTCCTATGTAGGCCTATGACCAACCTTACATTAGTAAAGGTGATAACTTAATGATCATGGAGATATAAATAAACTAAGCCTCTACTATAGACCTTTCACCTCATTTTAATTCAAATAATATCCTATACTTCCACTCTATCAATCAAATTAATAAAGGACTCTCTAGCTAGACACATATGTAATAAACAACCCGAGTCTTGCACCCACCCACTGGAAATACTATTTGAAGACATGTTAAGCACCTCAACACTATCATAACCAACGTCAATAGATAAAAATTGGTTAAACAGTTCATCAAGACTTGAATTATTTTTATTTTTGTTCTTATGAGATTATAGACTAATATGTACATTCTTTCCCTAATTATAGTAGGTAACATTCATGAACTTTATATATAGATCTATTAAGTCTAGGTTGCTTATTTTTCTTTACATTTTCTTATTACAATATTTATTTTGGTTTTTATTCTTATAACTACCTCTATTAAATAAGGTATCCATCTCATACTTTAATTTAGTTATATTGTAAATTTATATAGATATTAAAGATGATTTAACCTCATATAGGGATAAAGATTCATGACTATGCATCATGGTTTCAATAAGAGTTCTATAGAATTTATAACGAGAAATAAGAAGAATCATGGATTTGTTTTCATCATCAACAGAGACATTAATATTGGAAAAATCAACAATAAATTTTCTAAATTCATCAAAATGGAATATGATTGAAGTTCTAGAATTCATATTAAAATTAAACATTCTATGCTTTTTATATATACTATAACAACCAAAGATTTTAATATATGGTTTCCTTTAAATTTTTGTAAAAGTGGGTTCCATAGACCCAACTTGGATAGTACTTTTGAATTACAATATCATGTATACAGAGAGTAATGTGTGATGTATACTTACCATAATTATCATGATACTTATATATCCACTATTTACATGGTAATATTCATGGATTATTTATCACATGAAAAGGTTATAACACTTCCCAGACTATAATGAGAATATGGAGATACTATAAAAATAATCATAAACTTATTCCATATGGTTCAAATATATCATGTTTACATTACACAGTTGATGCATGACCAGTAGGTGTTGGGGAGTCATAAGCATTGATACTTCTTCACATGAAGTTCACACTTAGTGTTCTTGAGCAGATGAGATCATGAAGATTGACCCACTAATAGAAACACAACATGTTTTAGGTTTCATTGTCCATTCATATCTATGAGCACATATAATTTTATCCTAACTTGATATTTTTATTATTTTATACTATTTGATCACATACATTGACGAAATGTGAAAAATATTATATTTATTTCATAGTGAGATAGATTTCATTTGGTTCTTCATCAATTATTTAACATTGATTGAATAATCAAGTTAAAAATTTTCAATTCCAAAACGAAGTAATATCCTGGGACTAATTGATCAGGATGGTGGTACATTAATTAAATATATGGCCATGGTAGAAGAAGGTATGTCCGTCTAGCAAGATCAAAGAAAAATAAAACAATAAAGGATGATGACATGAAGTATGCATCCTGCTTTATGAGATATCACGAGACAAGGAGATTATATTAAATGTATTGTGTTTGTATGAGAGGATTTTACTGCTATGAATTTTACTTATCTCTTTAGGGGCCTTCATGGATTTTCATAACCTGCTCTTGGTCTTTGAATAATATTTACTACTATTGAGATAAATTCTCAGAGGGTCACACACCTGGCATATTCAAAAGTACGGATTGTTCTAATGAATGTGTTTTGGAAATGGTGGGACCCACCATGGGGTTCGTGTTAATGTATGGGTTTGAATTAGTTCCATAAAAATAGTAAATTAATGTAATTCAAGTTTAGAATAATTTGTATTGAATTTATTTATAAAAATTTGAGGGACACCAACATCAGTTACTACCATCACAATATTGTTTGCTCTAGGATTCCTCCTACCAGGTTTTGATTTCATGGATTCCACCTTGAAAAGGAATTTTGATGGGGAGTGGGACTCATGAGTCTTATATACCATGCCCAAACCCCTCCATTTTCTGATGTGGGACTCGAGTTGCATGTGTCATGGTGTGATACATTTTCCAAGCATTAGGCATGTTAAACCCATGAAAGGAGCACCAAGGGCACATTTTGTATTTAATTAGGTGCCATTATCTCCCCTAAGCACATTTCATAGGGACCTATGTTGTCCCTATGATTAGATTCTAGTTATAGGACCCCAAGAGAGGCCCTTACCATCACATTATTGTCCGCTATACAATTCCTCTAGTATAGTTTTACTTTAATGGATTTCTCTTTGAAAAGGACTTGTGATGGGAAGGAGGACTCATGAGACTTATACAACTTTCCCAAACCTCTATACACCTTGATATGGGACTCAGTTTTCATTTTTCATAGCGTGAAACCATATAGTCCCACTATGACACACTGCTCCTAAGAAACAAAGCTATTAAACCCATATCATAACCACCTAGGTCATGTTCTATATATAATTTGTATCCACAAAAGTATTCACATGATATTAAGTGAATACATGGTAGAATATTTAATGAAAGATTATGATTTTAATATTCAAGGTTCATTGAATATTTTTAAGAATAAAAAATCAAGTTAATTACATGATCTTAACACATAATATATTTACTATATCACAAGAAAATGATAAAAATATAAATGATATTTATGACTTAGTAAAATAGTCATAAGATGTTTTTTATGAATTATTTAGTCGGTAAAACATATTCGGGGACTTGGGAGACATTTCCAGGTATTGTACACCTCACTATATAAGTGTCCAGTGACCCTTATTTGGAGTATTAATCATTTCATGATTTTGATTGCCTATCTCTCATCTATCCCATATCTTAGAGAGAGAAGTAGTTGATCCAAGTGATCGATCCAATTTCTTCATCATAGATCGAAGGATTGGCATTTCAGTGATCATCGAGATGATAAAGGCATCTTCGTATATCTACTCCAGTACTCTGATTCTGAGGATCATCAATCATGAGGACTTTATATGCACATTTTGAGATCTAGAGTTATTCTACCTTGGTTCCATCAATCAATGGTCACTGATGAAGACATGTTTTTGAACGTGACTTAAAATTGAATGAGTTAATTTATTCAATTTAACTTTGTGCTAAATACCTTAATGCGAGATCCTCAACCTTTTATACCAGGATATGAATCACTAAATATGATGTAGATATGTAAATGTTGTTATTAAATTTTAAATTCACAACCTATGTTCTTCTACTTCACACCCGGATACCTTTGATTGGTATAAACGGATCACATGATGGTTTAATCCAAAGGATAATTAAATTTTTATTAAATTCGAGTAGATTTTGTCACTATGGTTCCACTTTAATGAACCATGATTCGATTTTATCTCAGACAACAAAGTCACGTTCATCCGAAATTTTAATTTCTATTGAAGATGATGTACTTTTGGGTTTAAAACTAAGAACACACACATAGACACACACACACACAAGTTAATTTCACATAGAGATGGTGGACAATTCTGCTTTTCTGATGACCCTCCATTTTCCTGCAAGATTTTAGTGACTATAATAGTACTTTACATTTTAAGGAAATTACACACTATTTAGGAAATTAATTTATATATTTATTTTTTCAAAATCCTAATAGCATAGGATTTGGAAAAAATGAATAAGGAAGTATGAAAAAAAATAAAATTCTAAAAGGATTTTCTATCTTTCCCACAATGTAATGTCTTAATTTTTTCTATGAAAATCTTTAAAATATACATAGTAATATTCTTGGAACCATGTGTTGAGATGATACATGATTCTGAGGCTTGGTGGGCCTGGAATTTATAATTTAAAAAAAATTAAATATATTAATATCATAAGCACATAGATTTCTTGAAAAAATCAGAATAAATATTAAATGGAATCCTAGATCAGAAATCTAAGACCACCATTGAGTTTGAAATGTGGGCGTTACCCTAGGAAAAACATAATATTTTCTAGGGTTGTGTGTGTTCTAAGAAGTCATCAAGAGTGAAAATAATAAAATTAATTTATTGAATTAATTTATTTATTTTTAATGCAACAACCTATGAATCCTCTATAAATACCCTTTTATGGGTGAGACTTTTGGTTATCCACATAACTCTATAGTTCTAGAGAGGATATCTTATAGAGTCATTGGTTAATGACATCGGATTAGAGGATCGAATCGGTGTCACAAGGATCCCTAATGGAATTAGAATTTGGGGATCTCACAAATTCCTATCACACAAGATCATTCTTTGTCAGTGATTGATATCTACTCAAGGTAGGATGTTTGATTTATATATATTTATCCATGTTTTATTATCCCATGAAAAATATGAATTAATCAACCAATAGTTTGATTCATAGGTTGATCATTTTTTGAGTATAGTTTTATCTTTTGGATTTGGTAATTTTTATCTGTTTCTTGTTTATGTCTCTTTTCTCATCAATATAAATGAAATGAATTTAGTAAAAAATGAAAATTGGATAAGGTTCATTCCTCATGTTTGTGGTTCGTTCATTTATTTCCCCATTCTTTATGCATTCATCATCAACATTCATTTTGGATGGTGGTTTCACTAATAATGGATAATCAATCATTGTGCACCCATTATTCGGTGAAATGGATTGATACCATGGATTGGATTCAAGACTAACATTGGAAATTAGATATTATGGAAATGACCATGGATTTGAACTTAATTGAAGCTCTCATGTGGGGTTTGACATGCAGTGATGGGGAGGCATGACAGATGATTTTCCATACGAATCAGATAACCAGAGTTTGGTGAGCAGTGATGGAAAGGCTCAGCCATACCGTATCCATATTTACCAACATGATACATGGATAGATAAGAGGTCATAGGAGCGGCAGACAACTCATGAAGGAACCTAAAAATCTATAATTTTTCATGGTACATGGAATGTAATATTTAAATACATGTCGTCTGGGTCCCTGGATACTGCACTAGTGTTTTTTATAGAGAAGAAAGTATCACACACCATGTGACAGAGGACACATTCCATGTGACCCCTACCTGGAGGCTCGATGTGTATCTTAGAGGATACATGGGAATAAACATGGCTAGAAACATAGACATGGGTAGAGTCTATCGGAACCATATGATACTTGAAGATGACCAGGTACATGGAATGACCTTAGTACATGGGAACAACCAGATGTACATGGCATGGGAAGAGGTGCATAGACACATACATGAGTAGCTAGGATATTAGTGATACACATCATGTAGCCTACAAATATTCCTAGTACTTATTATATGATAACTTGGAGACCTTCTTCCCCTCGGTGCGGACTATTTTCCTTAAGGCTTAATTCCATTAATTCATCTATAAGAGGGTATAGTATGACATTACATCATAAGAATAGAATTTTGATCCTCTCTAAGGGATTAGTTTTTGATTGAATTGTAGGAATTACCCTAGAGGTCTGGGATGGGATCCTCTTCTAGAGTGTTCTTCTTTTTAGTGAGCCCCAATAATAACAAAATCTCAAATGGATGTCATTAGTGCTGTCAGACTCACGGAGTGAGTTCTCCTACATTAGTGTGGTCACAAACTCTCGAGTAGAATATTAGGATGATAATGCTATTGTGAACTTACCTTGAGACTTAGTGTATAACATGTGTATATTTGGATGTTTTATTGTATGTTTCATATATTTATTGACATAGTTGTGTATTGATGAGATGAATAATCTTCATTTTTTAAGCTTAGTGATTTCAGGGTGTCTTACTGGGTATTGTTATACTCACCCCAGTATGGACTCTTCCCACACATTTTGTGTCTTATATAGATGATAAACTATTGGATGAGGTTCTCAGTGGACTAGGAGAAGATGGATCATAGATTATGCTCGAAATATTGTGGTTCTTTTCAGGAGTCATGTTTAAATATAGTCCCCTCTTACTATCAGGTTGGAATTCATTACAGCTTTTTGGTGGGATTGTATTTGGATCTTATTACTTCCCAATATTTTGTTATACTTTGATCGTGGTATTTAGAAGTGTTCATGCCTTCAGAATTTGTTGTATTTTACATTTCAGAATTGTGTGTGATTAGATATGTGTGTATGTGTGTAAGCATAGGTTCCTTAGGCTAAGGCCTCCAATATGATTATTATCTCTACTTGATGTTGGTCACTGGACCCTATTCTATTGGAGGCAAGCTTGGTGTTGTCACAACCGGATTATTGAACGTCTGGTGGGACCAAGTGGGTCATGTCATAACAGAGGGTATCATAGGGGTTGTTCCATCTTAGGACTAGAGTTTGGAGTTTTGTCTAGTTTTGAGATAGGTTTGGGATTTATGAAAACAGTGTTAAGTGTTTGGAGTTCAGCTTGTAGACCCACCAATCCATTATTGGTGTGATGGAAGACATATCTATACATCAGGACTCTGATCATCTACCTTTCCACATGGTACTTGTAGAATTTGTTTACAAATAAAAAATTGTTACGTGCATCATATTGGAATGGGTGGTGTTTCCATACCCTTCATGAATTAGCTCCTTGTATATACTCATTAACCATGGTACATATTATCTATTTCAAAAAGGCTCCATGATGATTACCATCTAGTATTTAGTATCAAGATCATGAGGATGACCCCATAGGTGATAAGTATTTGATACATAGACCTATTTGAGAGGTCGTGACTTTAGGTGGTTATCCAGTTATACCTCTACCCATCGAGCAGCAGATAGTACCTCGTGTAAAAACAGATGAGGTGTGCAGGTTGATAGCTATTCATGAGTTGAAAAATTAGTGACCCCTCGTGTTTAGGGGTGATATATACACAGAGGTAATTGAGGATTGACTCGAGGTGGTTACTTGAGTCTTTTATCTCGTTAAGACACCCAAAACGAGATGATGATCCTAGAGGTGATCCTTCTTCATGGTTCTATAGGATATTGGAGAAACCTGGTGGTTCTATCATATGATTAGGTAAATCATTCATGGAAAGAGTTTTAGAATCTCTTCATGGAGGATTACTCTCTATCAATGATGAAATCAGTGCACATCTAAAAGTTTTTGCAACTACAATAGGGAAAAATTATTGTGACTGAGTATTCATCGAGATTACCAAACACTTGGGGTACTCTATGGATATGGTTTGGGATCCATTATTTTGGGATTGAACATTGATATAGGTCTACATATAGACATATGTTCGAATGTGACAACTCTATGAATTCCTACTTAGACTGGGTTATTAGAGAGTGCCTTGGTGATAGAGATATTTCAAGCCGAGTAGATATCGATGGTGGTGTATAATAGTGGGAACACAAGGGATGTGAGTTCGACAGTATGTAGCTGATGAAAAATGCAGGAATGAAAATGTGAGAGAAGTTTTAGGAGGAGATCTTAGGATGAAGGATTTTTAGATCAAGGCTCTCAATAAGGGTATATTCATTATAGGGAGAGGTGATCTTACCCTTATGACAGTCGGGGATATCTCCTAAGGGATTGTTCAACCTGTTGTATAGACGATAGAGAGACAATGGATCAGCTTCCTAAAAAGAGGAAATAATAGGAGAAGGGATATACATAGGGAGTATGAAATGGTAGAGGAGTATGTATATTTGTGGAGGGTGTCATATGATTTGACATATTGCCACCACTAACCCCAAGTGGTCCCCACCAGGCTCAAGGAGCTGGTGGATGAGGGCGATCGCAACTGTAGCCCATAAAGACCTATGATCTAGAGGCTTTGGGGATGATTATTGTGTTTCCTCTAGAAATGGGGATGACATTGTTGATTTATGGTTAAAACATTCCAATTGGTTTATAACGGGTTTGTTTGTAAAACCGGAAACATCCAATTATTCAATATCCATTTTGACCTACTTTCCAAAGGTAGGTGCTCATTTGTTATGGACAAATGAGACTTAAGAATTTGCATTGGTTGAGAGGATGGGAGGTCGGACTCATCACACCTTTTTGAGGGGAATTATTGTCTACTCCGGGACTCTCTTTATAGATTTAAGTTATGTTCGTGAATCCTTATTAAATTTCCAAGTTTGAAAATGAGCTTTCCTTTAGATCTGAAAATCAATAATTAGTATGTAGGAGATTTAGAGAATATTTTATATGTATTCAAGGTTATTCATTGATAGAGAATCATTTGTATTTGTTTATAGATTCTTAATCAATGGTATCCTTGACACATTATATAGAAATATCTTGGTCATTATGAAAACCATACTGGTTTTAATGCCACTCAGTGAGGCACTTGAAGTTTATTGTCATTCAGAAGGACAAGAATTATTTTAGAGTTGGGATCGTACCTGCAGATGGGCAACCTACGTATCCTTGTTTAGAGAAGGAATCAGAAGCCACATAGTTCAAGTAAGGGAGTATGATGTTTATGCATGATTGATGGCTCAAAGAAAGATGTCATTTTTACTTTAATGCTCTAAGCTCACGTGAGTCATGCTCGGTGTGAGAAAAAAGAGTTATTGGTAAAACCAGATGTTTGTGCCATGAAAGATGCAATCATAAGAAATGATGTGAGGCTTATGTATGTAAGACTGCCCAAATAAATGAAGATTAGGATTTATTCAGGGAATAAATTTGGGAACAAGGTTCATAAAGGTATATGTGCTTTATGGAGATTTGGATACTTAACTTAGGACTTAATCATGAGAAGGATGACCAAATTAGAGGGGACTTATGATTGGGTTTTATTCCTGAGAAGGAAGTCCAAATAAAAAGTAAATTAAGACTGTTTAGGAGAAATTATGACTGGGGCTTACTCTTGAGAAGGAGGCATTGGTTAAAGAGACTCGAGAACTAGGGCTTATTCCTGAGAAGGAGGCCCAAGTTAAAGGAATTATGACTGGGGCTTACTCTTAAGGAGGAGGCCCAGGTTAATGGAATTTGGAATTTGGGGCTTACTCATAAGTATGATGGCCATATTTCAGAACTTGAATATTGGGGATTACTCCTGAAAATGAGGCCCATATTAAATGAATTATGATTGGGGATTACTCTTGAGGAGGATGCCCAAATGTAAGGGAACTGAAATACTGGGGCTTACTCCTAAGAAAGTGGCCTGGGTTAGGGGACTTGGGGATTACTCTTAAGGAGGATGCATAGGTTCAGAGAACTTGGACTGGGTCTTACTCCAGAAATAGAGGCCCAGGTTAAAGATCCACTCATCTTAAAGGATGAGGTTAAATGAATGAAATATCTAACCTTAGTGACATAAATATATTTAAATCACTAGGTTTTGAGAGATGTTCCACAGAATTTCTTTCAGATAAAGAAGCCAGCCGAGGAATCATGCCATAAATGGCTTTGAAGAGGGTTCTAAAGGCTAAATCTTGAAGAGGAGAGGTGGATTTGAATAAGAGAGGTGAATTGGAAGGAGGGGAACCCAAAAAAAAGTAGGCGCGCAGGTCCGGCATGGGCACACAGGTCCTGGTCGCGCAGGTATACCTGGACAACACATAGGTACCTGCGCGATGGTCAACCCATAGGGTAATACATGGGCGAGGCTTGGCTCAAGCCCTTAGTATTATCCCTAGGGGCTTCAAAAAGATTGGTGTGCAGGTTCTGGTGAAGGGATAAGGCGGTGCATAGGTGTGTCTCTTTCCCTTGAGTGTAAAACACCTAGGCGTGCAGGTGTTGATGAATTTCAACACTTAGGCCTTGTTTTCCATGTTTAGATCTTCCATTCTAGGTAAGAAATTACCTTAGAAGTGTTAGAAAGACTTCCAGAAGAGACTAGGGAACCGATAGCATAAATATGGATTTAGTAATTTTTCGTCTTTGAAATGGGGGGCCCACAAGGGGTATTTAAAGGATGCTGAAGACCCCAAGCGAAAATCAAATATGTCCTTTAGGTCACCTGCGTGCCCATATGTGGCGCGCATGTACCCTGCGCGACCGTCTTGGAACCTACTTGACCCTAGTGTAAACAAATCCTTGTTCATGACTTTGTAATTTTTTGATGTTTCTTCAAAGTATGAATCACTTTGGACTAAGGTATTTCCTTTTTTCAGTCATTAGACTTTGTGACGGAAAGAAGCATCAACAAAAGTCCCCCCTCAGAGTTGGATCCGGAGAGAAAAGAGGATTTGACTCTGAGGATAAAATAGAAACCATGATTCTTTATGGTTATTGGCAGTTTAATGTCATGCATGTCAGACATTAAAAGGATAATGTTTATGGTCGAAATAGCTTTGATCAAATGGATTAAAATTGACTCAATTCCTTGATAATTTATCTGAAAACATATTAACACACTCATGTATGGGGGGAAATGTAAACTATGACTTAAGAAATTTTGAATATGAGGAATGATATGAGAAAATGGGTTAAAAGGCATTAAAAGGTTTATTTCTTAGGAATGAAGTTACCATTATTTTACAAACCCATTAGGGGGTTGAATTATGCAGGTCCGCTTAAGGGAATTGGTTGCATAGTCAAATAGAAGCATCTTTTGGCTGACATGTCCATTATGTAGAATACTTATGCAAGGCCGCCTAAGGGCACGTGTAGCATAGTCAGGTAAAAGAACTCTCAAAAATTTACTTTTCTATTGCTAAAAATCCAGTGAATGTTTATGGAGATTCAAAATTTCCAAAGCATAGAGTCTACTGTATGGAGAGAGGTACTTGAATATAGAGAAGATATTTCCAAACAATATTTTCTAAGAACTGGATGAATGTAACTCCTACGAAGGTCTGACCCAAATGTAGTGAAGTGAAATATAAACCATAGACTTGAATACATTAAGATCATGAAAAAGAACATGGGACAAATATGTTAAGGATGGCTATTTTTGAGGATCCCTACATATTGCCGTTAAGACAACTAAGGAAAAAAGAGGTTTTCTTCCAAAGAATGAAGTTAACACTGTTTAAAAAACCTATTAGGGGGTTGAATTATGAAAAGAAACCTAAGGTAATTGGATGCATAGTTAAATAAAAGTATCTTTTGGCTGACAGGTCTGTTATGTAGACTACTTATGCAAGGCTACCTGAGGGCATGGGCTGCATAGTCAGGAAAAAGAAATCTCAGGTATCAGACATTTTGTGACCAGAAGTAAAAAAAAAGGTTATGGAGATCTGAAATTATTTAAGGTTAGGATTATGACACATTAAAAAGGGCATCATTCAATGCATGTAGAGATACACAGACCAATGCTAAGCATAATCATGTTGAGGCTGGGTCCTGAATTGAGATGTTGGACTTCACTACATATCTCATTAGAATGGAAATCAAGACAAATGTAGTTCTTGAAATATAGTTTAACTTAATGTGGGATGAGAGTATAGAAAGTCTTAGTTTAGGTTCATAGAGCTCGGACCATTATAAGGAGTACATAGTGTGTGTTTTCATAGGGAATTTTCAGCCAGGGGACTGAAATTAAAATTTGGGGTTAGGCCCAAAGACTTGGGGCTGGATTTGAGGGATGCTCAAATGTTCCTACATATCCCATAAGGATGGTAATCAAGCCACACATTGTTCTTGAAATACCCTTTGTACATATTTGTTTCCTACAAGTGAAGTGTGAAACGGGGAATTTAGTGCAAATATGGGTTGACCTAAGAAAACATGTTCGGGCATTGCCATGTATGCACATAGTCTGGGAATATAACATGATTGGAGATCAATGTAAATAATGATTCCCTCTCAGGTGAGGGTGTCAAAGAATGTTGTAGTTTATTGTCGTACAGGACAAAAGTGTTGTATAGTTTAACGTCATATATCAAGGGCAAAGGTGAACCAATTTGATGATATTGATTTTGGGGGTGGCTTCATGAATCAACATAATATGAGATGGAGGTGAACCAAGGTGGAGAGATTGGTTTTGGGATTGAACCTTGGGAGGTTTCCTACGTACCCAGCCTAGAATTCAAGGATCAAAGTCCACGTAGTTCAATTAAAGGATGAATTGGCGATCAAATTGTTTTTGAGGACAACGACCTACAAAAATGATGCTGGGATTTACACATGGTTAGTGGCCTAGAGAGAGTGTTATGGTTGAAGTTTACTCTAAGATCACATGAGTCATACTCGGTGTAAGAAACAAGAGGTAGAAACAACCTTAACGATGCACAGTTTAATGTCATGTAGGACATATTAAGGGACTTTGTTCAGTTTTACGTCATGTAGGACAAATAAGCAGTACATTTTAACGTCATGTAGGACAAATATAGAGACACAGTTTAACGTCATATTGGACATGAACACAGTTTTGCGTCATGTTGGACAATAAGGTTGTTGTACAGTTTAGCATCCTGTAGCTAATACAATGGGGACAATAAAATTTAACATCATGTTGGATGAAAGTGGGACTGTGTAGTTTAATATCATGCAGTAAGGACAAAAGAGGACATAGTTTGACGTCATGTTGGGCATATTAGGTACTTTTTCACAATTTAACATATTGTTGGATATAAGGGAATTATGTACAGTTTAGAGTCATGTAGCTAGGACGTCACAGTTTAACGTCATGTTGGACAATGGTGAAAATAGTTTAAGGTTATATGCATAGACCACGGATGGTGTAGTTTAATGTCTTGCTGGAGGTATTAGTATTTGTGTTACACAAATTACATCTTCAGAAATCTAGCATTGGTTGGAGTCGTGATGAGTTATCCATCCATTGAGATTAAAGAATAAGCTCCATCGGAGTAGACCTTATGTATTGAGTAAGGTCCTTCCCACTATGGCTCAAGCTTGGGAGGTTTCTTTACTGGTATCATTGCAGTTCTGAGAAACAATACCAATTCTCCATGAATGAATGAACGAAGATGAAATTTTTTGTTGAATGGTCATGCATTCGATTCTGATAGACTTCCAAGTGGTGTAGGATGCACAATCTTTTCTCATCTAACCGTTCCAATTAATCCAATTTCTTTTGAAATTGTTCATCTGTAGATTACTGATCACAAATGTACACTCTGAGCGAGGGTAATTTAACTTCAACGGGAAAGACTGATTCTATTCTATATACAAATGAATATGGATTTGACCGCGTTGCTGTGCGGGTGGTGTTCTGATAAGCCCATAAAGTATGAAAGATTTTATCATTCCATGATTTCTTATCTTTATCCACCATATTTTGCAGTATGTTTGAAAGAGTCTTGTTGAAGGCTTCTATCTGTCCATTGGCCACTGCATGATACTGAGATGAATGATTGGATTTGATGTTGTATTATTGATACAAATTTCTCACCTCGGATGAATTTTTTTTTGCCATTTCCATCAATATGGTATGAGGGACACCAAATCTGGTAATGATGTTAGACTTGATGAAGCTAAAAATGATTTTAGAACTAACTTCTTTGAGAGGAATTTCCTCTTCCCATTTGGAAAATAATTTATTAGTAGTAAGAATTTACTTAAACCGCTTGGATATAGCTGAAGGATAAGATCATACTACATCCATTCTCCATGTGGAAAATGGCCATGAGTATTTATCTGTATGAAGAAACTCTGGGGGTTGATGAATGAAGTTCGAATGTACTTGGAAAGAATGAAACTTCTTTGTGAAATCAACAAAATCTTGTATCATTGAAAGCCAAAAGTATCCAAGCCTTCAAATTGGATCAGATAGTCTATGTCCAGAATAATGGGCACCACAGACTCCTACATGCACTTCCTTCATGAAAACCATTGTCTCTTCACTATCAATGCATCTGAAGAGAACTCCATCAAAACCTCTTTTGTAGATAATTTTTTCTAGGTGATCAGGGCTATCATAAAGAGTAAAATTGACCACACATCGCCAGACTTGTTCTTTCCTGACTCTATCAGGTGGAAGTGTTCCATTTTGAAGGTATTCCCTGATAGGTGTCATCCATCCTGTAGTATGACCATATGGTTCAGAGATGGGACTAATTTCATTTATTTCCTCTGTTCTGCTTTGAACATAAGGTGAAATTGTATGACAATGGGTAATACTGATGATTGTCTCATCCTGATTTAGATATTCCAGAGATGTGGCTATATTAGCCAGTGCATCATCTTGGGAATTTTGTGATCGTGGGATATAAGAAAATGTTAGTTCTATATAAAATTCCTCCATTAATTCTCTGACGTAATCATACAAAGGGATTAACGATTCTTTTCTGATTGCATAATCCCCTTTGACTTGTTTGATTACCAGGTCTGAATCACCTTTCACCATTAAGTGATTCACTTGTACCTGAAGCTCCAAATCTAATCCTCTGATGAGAGCTTGGTATTCTGCTTCATTATTTGTACCGCCTTCCCACAATAAGAAGGAATTATGTAGCACTGCCTTTTCTGGAGAAATATGTAAAATTCCTAACCCAACTTTTTTGAATTTAGGATCTTCCATTTTCTTCCCTGTTGGACTTATGGAAGCACCATTAAAGTATATTTCCCATGTTTGAATATTATCTTTAATAGAAAAGACTTCTTCATCAAGAAGTTAAATATCTAAATATGTATCTTCTATTGAAGGATGTTCAACAAGGAAATCAGCCAGAGCTTGGCCCTTTATCGCCTTTTGAGACACATAATGGATATCAAATTGCTACAAAATAACTGCCCACCTTGCCAGACATACTATAAGCATTGGATGGCTAAGGATGAATTTGAGCGGGTTATTGCGAGATACCAATTGGACCTCGTGATGTTGCAGGTAGTGTCTCAACTTCTGAACTACAAAGATTAATTCTAGCCAGCACTTCTCAATACTTGAATATTGGGTTTCTACTTCAAACATAGTCCGACTAAGATAGTAGAGGCTGTTTTCATTCCCAACATCATTATTCTGAGCAAGAAAGGCACCCAATAATCTATCTAAAGCTGTCACATAGAGGATAAGATGTCTTTCTTCAATAGGTGGCATTAATACCAGTGGACCCAAGAGATATTTCTTGAGAACATTGAATTCTTCTTGACATTATTCAATCCACTAGTAAGTGACTCCCTTCTTCATCAATTTAGTGAAGGGTAAACTTTTGCCTGCTAAATTGGCGATGAAACGCCGAATATAGGCTAAGTGTCCTTGAAGTCCTCTCAATTGTTTCAAATTTTTTAGAGGTGACATATCATGGATTGACTTGGTCTTCTCAGGATTGACTTTAATACCACGATGGCATACAAAAAAGCCAAGAAATTTTCCTAAGGTTACCCCAAAAGAACATTTTAAGGGGTTAATCTTCAAATTGTGTTGTCAAAGTTTTTGGAATATGATTTCCAAATCATCCAAGTGATTAGAACATTGTCTATATTTAACCACCAAATTTTCCACATAACATTCAACAAACATCCCTAAAAAGGGTTTGAAGATACGATGCATGGCACGCTGATATGTTACACCTACATTCTTTAGGACAAAGGGCATTACCCGATAGAAAAACACACCCTTAGGGGATCTGAAGGCTGTAGATTCTTCATCTTATGGAGCCATTTGGATTTTATTATACCCATAATATCCATCCATGAAGGAAAGTTCTTCATAGCCAGCTGTTGCATCAATTAAGAGTTCTGTAATCGGAACTAGAAAATCATCTTTAGGACAATGCCGATTAAGATCTCTGAAATAAATGAAAACTCTAATTTGTTCGTTCTTGTTTTTCACAGGGACAATATATGCCAACCACTTGGGGTATTGAACTTCTCTAACGAATTTATTTTTGATAATCTTATCCACTTTAGCTTCAATTTTGGAAGCATAGGTTGGGTGTGTTCTTCTTGTGGCTTTCTTAAATCCTTGATGTTCTTCTAGAAAACCCAAACGATGAGTAGTAACATCAGGATCAAGACCTGACATCTCTGTATAGTTCCAAGAAAATATATCTCGATTTTTCTTTAATAATGAAATATACATCTATTTCTCTTCAAGAGTCATGGCCGCACTAATTGAAGTGGGGCGTGGATCTTATTTTTTACCCATATTTATTTCCCTGAGTTCATCCATAGTTGTAGAGATACCCTCTTCAAATGCTGGAGGATCATCCCTGAGATCTTCCTCCTATTCTTCAACATGTTTTATTTATTTTGTTTGTACTTTCGTAGTAGATGATGAAGCATAATTTCCATGATTAGAAGAGATGTTAAAATTTGAACATCTTGAAGAAGAAGCTTCCATTTCGGACCCGATTGATGATGAAGGGTCTTCCTTGGGTAATAAAGAGGAGATGATGGATTGAGAATCAACATCATCGTTCACCTCTGACATTTCTATATCTTTTTCTGGCCTGGTTGGCAAAGTATAGACTTTCTGGATTTCAGTAGATGAAATGAAGACATCTCCATTTGAGCTTTCATCATTTCTTGGTGAATCATCAATTTCTCCCATGTTGTTTGGCTTGATTACTGTCAATGATATTATGGAAGTTTCTATAAGAATATTTTGATTTGGGTCTATCTTTTCAATTTGATTGATAGGAAACACATAATATGTACTCACATCTGTAAATGGATTTACTGGAATCTTTTCCAAACCAAATGGAGCATTAACCATAGTAACCTCCCTTTCTGTGGAGTTCTCCTTACACTTCATGTGATAAAATTCTGATTCAATGTATTGAGATTCAAATGTCTTGAATGGGGCTTTATCACTATACAATGTCCCAATTTGACCATTGAAACAATATTTGAGACATTGATGGTATGATGAAGGGATAACCTCAGGTTGATGTAGCTAAGGTCTTCCAAGAAAAATATTGGAGGTTGTATCGTGATCAACAACCATGAAATCTGAATTGGATACAAGGTCTCCAAACTAAGTTCTGAGTGTATTCTCACAAAGTGGTTCTTGTTCATTTTTATCATATCCTTGTAACATCAAAGTAGAAGGAGATAAATTAGATTCTGTGAGGCCCAATAGAAAAAGTGTACGAATGGGGATGAGGTTGACTCCTGAACCATTATCAATGAAATCTCTTCGGATGTCTACACCATTGATCTTTCTAGATAAGTACAAAGGTCTAATATGTCCATGAACAACATCATCTTCATCTTCATCTATGAAAGATATCACTGCATGGAATTCTGCAGGATTATTCTCTACATGGTAGAATTTAGCTGCAACAATTTCGGTTTCAAATTTCTGAGGATTTGAAAAATCCTCTATGTGTGTCTCCCAAAGATACTTTGATAAATTTAAGGCATCCAAAATTGATAACTTTTCCGTTACATGGGACAAGTGTTTCAAAGCATCATACTTTTGATCCAAAGGTCTGTGTTTTCCAATAGGAAGATGTGGTTTCGCAGGTGCCTTAAAAGTTGATGCTTTGGAAGTTGATGCATCTTGTATCGAGGTAGGAGTTAGAAATGGTCCTGGATTTGGAAAATTAGACTAACTAGGTCTATTTAATTGATGAGAGGAAGAAGGTGTAACCTCCAAACGATCCTCCAAAATAATTGTGTGAGGACTGAATGTGCCCTATGTGGAAGAAGTTTCTTGTTCTTGTTAAGCTCGCTGAAGAGCTCTGCCACGAGTTTCTGCTGCACACACAGTTCTAGTAGGAGTAGAATTGGAATAGTGGATTCTGGGATATCCACTTCTTCCTCTGTATCCCAAACCTTTAGAACTCCCTCTAATTCCTCTGTTTGATACAGGGAAATCAGGCTCATTGAGATCGAAACTGTTATTGGCATAAGGATCTGTTAAGTGAATCATATTAACAGAACCAAATATCAACTCTTTATCTGATGAAGACTCTACCTGATTAGCCAGTTTAGGCTATGCAGTTTGGTGGGATGGTGCATGTTGTTTTGAAGTATATGGAATAAAATCTGCCAGAGTCAAAGATAACTTGGGCTTTGACATGATTTAATCTTCTTTTTATTGTTCTTATTTCATTAAATTATGTTGTTTCTTTGAAGATTTTCCCTCTGATGAAGAGGTTTTTGCTATGTCATTCTTAGGAGAAGACACAATTGGGTTCTTTAATTGCGTTCCCAAAATGGTATGAGTTCAGTTGATCGTTTTTCTGACCATCCAATCATCATATTTCTACACATTTTTGTTTTTCAATTCTTTCCACTCACCTTCTTCCTCTAGATCTATAACAGTAACACATGCTACCAGAGCTGAAGAACCTTTCAATTTGACTTGTTCCGAGTCCACCATTTTTTGCTGGAGGTATTTTAAGACAAAAAACTCTTGAATGGGATTCCCCAACATCTGATGAAAGGGGGAATACTTGGGATAGTCTTCATCTCCTTCCTTGTTCGGCCTTTTGGGCATTGTGAATTGAACCAAATTATTTTCCAGAGCCGAAATGAAGGAACCAGGAACTTGTTCATTTCGTAAAGAGTAAACTTTGCTTTTCAGATCCTAAAATTGTTTCCGTCTTTGATCTCTTTGATCGTCTTGACAAAACGGCCTATGTTGTTGATGCGCAGGAGGCAGACCCCTTCGATAAGATGATGGTTTAGAAGTAGATGCAGGTATAGGTGATTGTTTAAGCATAAATGTAGCAGTCTCTATTCTATCCATTATCCTACCTGGAGCTAGTTGAATTACACGAGTTTTATCCTTTTTATTTATAAGAGAATCTTCAATCTGTTGAGCGATTGAAGTAAGGTCTCGAAACCCTCCTTTTTATTTCACATGGATCAACAGTGTGCACAACTCATCACATAAATTTTCCACACAGATTGGAAACAACTCTTCTTGAGGGAGTGAAAAGAATAGAGAATATGTTAATCCTTTCTAGAGAGAAATGAAATCTGAAACCCTTTCATTCTCCGTTTTCTTACAGTTTGTATGATAAAAAACTGTTGTCTTTGGAAACATTGAGCAGATTTGAAGAAGGAATCATTAACGGAGATCCTCCCATCCAGTAATTGACCGGGATTGCAAGCTTGTGTACTAGACAAAAGCAGGCCCTTGTAATGACTGTACAAAACAACTAAGATTAAATTCTTCTTGTTGCTGAGGGGTTCCCATCATAGGATCACAATGAGAAAAAATATGTATTAAGTGTTTCTCTAGGTCTCCCGAACCATTAATGATTGGGAATGTGGTACTTGCAAAATTTGATGGGGGAGGAATTGCATCAACCCATTCAGGGTGAGCTCTCTTTTTTGTTGAATTTGAGTTCCTTTTCACTCCATGGCTTCCAAATGAGATATTAATGATTCAATGATAGTTATTAACTTTTGAGAAAGATCCCGTTGATCTTGGACCTGAACAGGTGCAATAACTGGAGCTTGGGAAGGTGTGGTGGCTGGTACTGCAACTGATGGTAGCACCGCCGATTGTTATTACGGATAACCCATAGGATAAGACCTGTTAGGGTGTACTGGTAGAGGAGGATATTAATGATCCATCTTAGTAGCTACAACAAATTCCCTTGGCTGACTAACTCCAACACACTTAGGAGGAAGACTACCTTGATGTAGTTCTGCATTCAACCTCCTTAATTCATTCATTTCTTCCTCCTGTTGTGCAAACCTTTTCTCAAGTGAGAGTGATTGGACTTCTCTATAGGAAGGTTAGTACGTAACCTGATTCTTTATTTTCCCCTTGTTGTACGCCTTTCATAGTGGGGGAAGTGGGTTACTTGAAGTAATACCTAGATTCTGGGTAAGCCTTTTATTTCGTGTACGCACACCTTCTTCATTTGTGTATGTGCATACAAATTCTTGAGCAGAAATCTCTTTATCTGATCCCTCTGAGTGAGCCTCATCTGGGGGATCCAAAACAACATCATTGATGACATTAGTTGATGCATAACGCATTGCATCCCTTCTATCAGCATTTATGTGATATTTTCTTCTTCCATGTCCTTGATGAGACATTGCCTTTTGTTTATTTGATCCCTCGGGAACTTATTGACGAACTGTAATTTGGAGAGAATCTCCCAATAATTCGGCTCTTCATTTCGCTTGTGTCTTCTTCCCTAATTGAGAGAAGACTAACTTTCTCTGAGGGAGAGATTGAGGATTTGAAAAAGTCCCCAGTCCAAGGGACTGGGGTTGTTCCTGCTATTCCTTCTCAACTCCTCGAATTCTATTTTTTGATTCTGAGGGTTGGGTTAAAAGAGTCCCCAGTCTGGCAAGCTGGGGTGGTTCTTGAGCTGCTACATTTGAGACTTTCTTGAATGCTCTCCTGATCTTGCAGACTTTAGTCCAGAAATTGGCTGGATACATCAAACTATATCCACTCAAATCACCTGGATCAAAAGACCGTTGGATGATTTCTGACACTTCTGTCACATGATGATGTGCACGCTCTAAAAGAGAAGCCTATTCAATATTCTCATTTGCTTGATGCAATATTAATTAAAAAACTTGTTCCTTGTATGATTGATTTTTAGAAGATCTAGTTGAGGCATGTTCTTGAGTGATCCTTTGATTACAAACAAATCCAATTGGCTGTGGCTGGCCATGGGAAATAACATTTCATGAGACCATTTTCCGCAGGCTTTGTTGGCTGAAGAGTACAATGAAATGTAGTTCTCCATGAACACCCCATCCCCTGATATGAATACCAAATGGGGGCATTAGAAATTAACTGGCACAATCTTCTTAGTGTTCCAAGACATGAAACCTGAAGGGCTCTTTGCTGCTTTTCAGCTTTCAGATATCGAGAAACTGAGAGAGATGCCAAGTCAATTTTGCATTTTAACCCTTCTATTATCTTGACATGATTTTCATATTCATCATAAGATAATATTTTCTTTCTCAACTGACAAAGATTTTTCCATATGTTGAGACGAATATCATGAATTCCATCTTCCGTCAACATCTCGAGAATGTCATACTGAGAGTCAGCCAAAGGCCAAAAAATAACTGGAACTTCACCTTTCACCAGTTGTTTTCTCATATTCAGTACTTCCTCATTATCATTTGATGAAGATTTTTCTACCTGATTAGACCAAATATGGCACTTCCTTGTTGCTTCATCAGATTCAACAAGATTGGTAGAGAATTCATTGATAAAACTAGAAGATGAATGATTCATGGGTGGTTTGGAGAATGACCTACATGATGAGATATCTTCTAGTTGAGAAAGTATTTCACCTTTTAGCGGTAAAGCATCAGATATGACTGGATTCACATTTTCAAGTGCCTCAAGATAAGAGGGATTTCTCATCACAACATTGTCCATTGGATCATTTTCCAGGCAATGTGAATTACTACTATGGATAGGACTTTTGCAGCTAAATTCATCATCATGGGGAGGACCACCATTGTGGGTTACAACAAAAGATGAAACATTTTGCTCCTTGATCTTCTGGCCACACAGAGGGTTACTGTGCCTCTCATCTAAAGATGGTACTTCAAGATCGACTGAACTATCATGAAGCAAGCCTTCATGAAGAAGTTTCTGATGAAGTCCTTCGGAATTAATGTTCCCACTATTGGGAAATGAGAGAGTATAATCTTGAGTTGCAATAGATAATTTTCAGAGGGCTTTAAGAACTCCATCATCGAGCAATGCCTTATTATAAATTGGATCTTGATTTCTTGACTATGTTGGGTGGGTTTTATTCTTAGAAACCTTCTTACTCACTTTCTTGTTGACAAAAGTGGTTATTATGGGCAAGTGTATGTGCCTGCTTCAGAGAAATAGTCAGGTTAGGCTGATTATATACACTCAAATTAGGTGTATGTGCCTAACTTGGTTGTCCGTATGATATGGGGTAGTACGCCCCACAACCCTCTTGGATTCGAACGGAGGTGTGTGTCTGTTCCGCAGTGATATGTTGATTTATCACTCCACTGGTAGGGATATATTTTCATTTATTTCCCTGTGATACTGTTGAAGCTGTTATAATATTCTGACAGGCATCCAAAATATGAGAATGGATTTGCTTCTGCTCTTTCCCCATTGTTAAAATGTGCTTGGTGACATTAGCTACCGAAACAGGAATATACGTCCATTCCATGCTTGGAGTAGGTGTGTGTTACTACTCCTTTCCTCTTTTTCCGGTCAGTGAATTCCGACATTACTCAAGTGTGGGGGGAGAGAGTTGAGTGTGCCTCAGGTTTTTCATTTGGGCTTTCCAATTGGCTTCTCCAGGTGCTACCAAATGAGACTTTTGGTAGGATTGATCAATACTAGAAGGTGTATGTGCCTGCTAATTGCACTCTACCAAACGTAGTTGATGTACTTCCTTCAATACTGTCAGACAAGGTTACTGGCAGGATTGATGAGTGTAAGTAGGTGTATCTGCCTGTTTACCAGTTGTCAACACATTGGGTTGGCGGGCTTCATCATATATAGTAAGACGAGCCTGCTAACTAGATTATGATTTATAAATAGGTGTATATTACTGTCTATAGTACTCCTCAGAAATTGCCTGGCGGGAATGGCGTATTACCGCCAGATGAGTCTGCAGAGCAGTGGAATTAAAACGGATGGGTGTATGTGCCCACTCGTTGCTTTCCACCAAGTTAGGTTGGTGGACTTCTTAGGAAATGGTAGAGATAAGAACCTACTCACTGTTTATCGGTCGTCGCCTCTGATGGTTCGTTTGGCCTGCTCGGGTTCGAGGAACCTGAGTCGAACGCTTGGAGATGACACCCTCATCATGTTGAGGGTGCACTACTGCACGAGTCTGGCGGTGATTTTTGGTTGGATCCCTCGGTAAGGACTAATGTTTACTTGAATTAAGTCCTTTATTGACATTATCATTCACCACCCTAGAATATAGGAGGGACTGGTGATTGCGTTCCGGGGATAATAACCCGAAACGGTTGGAAACGGTGGTTGGCACCACCTGCTTCTTGATCGCTGGTCATCACTGTCCGGACAACCAGGGTGATTTATTGACTTGGAGGGCTTGTGGAGCAGCCTCCAGAGTTGAAATAGTACCATTTTGACAGTATTCCTTAACCAGCGCATTTGATACCCAGTGTTGAAGATGCTGAGTAGGTGATGTCGTCCTCAGAGTAGACGACGATCCAGCAGGAGTAGCAGCAGAGGCATTTATAGTAGAGGTATTCACAGGTGCAGACATAAGAGAAGCCATTTCTGTAACCCATAAGATCTTGGAAATGAGTGACTGTTTGATATAACAGACATAATCAAGATAATTTCAGCCACTACATCTTTTGGATGAGCACATATGTTATTGATTGTTTTGTTGGCCCTCTCATTGAGTTTAAATAAGGGCCTAACAAATAAGTAAAACATCATTTTTATCTTGGTTAAGTGTTCACATCGGGTTCACCATTTTTTGTTTCCTCTGAAAATGGAGATGACCTCATTGATTTAAGGATCAAACATGCCAATCGGTTTCTAATGGGTTTGTTCATAGAACCAAAAACATCCAATGATTCTATATCCATTTGGACCTACTTTCTAAAGGTAGTTTCTCATTAGTTATAGACCGATGGGGCTTAAGAATTTGCATTGGTCGAGAGGATGGGAGGTCGAACTCATCAAACCTTTTTGAGGGGAATTATTGTCTACTCCGGGACTCTCTTTAAATATTTAAGTAATGTTCGTGAATCCTAATTAAATTACCAAGTATGAAAATGATCTTTCCTTTAGATCTAATAATCAATGATTAGTATGTAAGATATTTAGATAATATTTTATATTTATTCGAGGTTCTTCATCAATAGAGAATAATCTATATTTTTTTAGAGATTATTATTCAATGGTATCCTTCGACACATTATATAGAAATCTCTTGGTCATTATGATAACTATACTAGTTTTAAAGCCACTCAGTGGGGCACTTGAATTTTATTGTCATTTAGAAGGACATGAATTATTTCAGAGTTGGGATCGTACCTGTAGATGGGCAACCTACGTATCATTGTTTAGAGAAGGAATCAGAACCCACGTATTTCGAGTAAGGGAGTATAATGTTTATGCATGATTCATGGATCAAAGAAAGATATCATAATTACTTTTACGCTCTAAGATCACGTGAGTCATGCTCGGTGTGAGAAACAAGATGTATTGGTAAAACCAGAAGATAGTGCCGTGAAAGATGTAATCATAAGAAATGATGTGGGGCTTATGTATGTATGATTTACCAAATAGATCAATATTAGGATTACTTCAGGGAAGAAATCTGGGAACACGGTTTATAAAGGTATATGTGCTTTATAGAGATTTGGATACTTAACTTAGGACATAATCCTGAGAAGGATGCCCAAATTAGAGGGGACTTATGATTGGGTTTTATTCCTGAGAAGGATGTGCAAATCAAATGTAAATTAAGACTGGTTAAGAGAAATTATGACTAGGGCTTACTCCTGAAAAGGAGGGCTAGGTGAAAGATACTTGAGAACTGGGGCTTATTATTGAGAAGGAGGCCTGGGTTAAAGGAATTATGACTAGGGCTTACTCCTAAAGAGGAGGCCCAGGTTAAAAGAATTTGGAATTCGGGGCTTACTCCTAAATAGGATGCCCATATTTGGGAACTTTAAGATTGGGGCTTACTCCTAAAAAGGAGGCCCATATTAAAGGAATTATGATTGTGGCTTACTCCTCGGGAGGATTCCCAAATTTTAGGGAACTTAAAGACTGGGGCTCACTCCTGAGAAAGAGGCCCAGGTTAGGGGACTTGGGGCTTACTCCTAAGGAGGATTCCTAGGTTAAGAGAACTTGTACTAGGGATTACTCTTGAAAAGGAGGATCAGGTTAAAGATCCTCTCATCTTAAAGGATGAGGTAAAATTAATGAAATCTCTATCCTTAGTGACATAAAGATATGTAAATAACTAGATTTTGAGAGATGTTCCATAGAATTCCTTTAAGATAAAGAAGCCAACCCATGAATCATGCCATAAATGGATTTGAAGAGGGTTCTGAAGGCTAAATCTTGAAGAGGAGAGGTGGATTTGAATAAGAGAGGTGAATAGGCAGGAGGGGTACCCAAAAAGAAGCAGGCACGCAGGTCCTGCGTGGGCGCGCAGGTTCTGGTCGTGCAGGTATACCTGCGAGACACATAGGTACCTACGCGATGGTCAAACCATAGGGTAATACTTGGGTGAGGCTTGGCTCATGCCCTTAGTATTATCCCTAGGGGATTCCAAAATATTGGCGTGCAGGTTCTGTTGAAGGGATAAGGCGGCGTGCAGGTGTGCCCATTTCCCTTAAGGGTTAAACACCATGGCACATAGGTGTTGACGAATTTCAACACTTAGGCCTTATTTCCCCTGTTTAGATCTTCCATTCTAGGTAAGAAATTACCTTATAAGTGTTCGGAAGACTTCCAGAAGAGACTAGGGCACTGAGAGATTAAATATGGATTTTGGAATTTTTCGTCTCTAAAATGGGGGGCCCACGAGGGGTATTTATAGGCAGCTAAAGACCCCGGGCAAAAATCAAATATGGCGTGCAGGTACCCTGCACGGCCGTCATGGAACCTACGTGACCCAAGTGTAAACAAATCCTTGTTCATGACTTTGTCAATTTTTTATGTTTCTTCAAAGGATGAATCACTTTGGACGAAGGTATTTCCCTGTTTCAGTCGTTAGACTTTGTGACGGAAAGGAGCGTCAATGTATAGTTATAATTTAAATCTTTTATACCTTTTAAATAGTGTTTATAGAGACAACCATGAGCCACTATTTGATAATTACATCCCTAGTTGGAGACCTAGAGGTTCTGGTTGATCCCTTGGCTCAACCCTTATGCTTGGAGAATCTTACTGGAGATGAATCCTAAATCAAACACTATTTTTTATAGTGTGATTTGACTCTTGTAAGAGAGAGTTTCTCATTGGATATATCTTTGTCAGTGATGGAGCCTTATGATGTCATATTAGGCATGGAATGGATATATACCACACATGCCTAGATTGACTATTTTAGGTGAAGGATGTTGTGTTTATACATTTATGGGATGTTCTTTCCCTTTAAAGGAAAGAAGAATACTTAGGAAGAGTATGATGGACTCATATATATGAGGGTATAGCTGATTACTCATGAGTTGTCTATCATGAAACATGGAACAATGGATGCTAGGTTCTATTAGTTTTCTACTGTAGAAGATTATTATAAGGATGTATTTCTTGAGGATGTTCCAAGCTTACCCCCCATTGATATTTAGACTTATAGACTGAATTATGCCCAGTGATGGTGCTGGTATCTGCACTAATATATTGGACGAATCACATAGATATTCCAGAGCTCAGGGTGCAGTTAGAGGACATTAAGAGGAAGGGATTTGTTAAACCTAGTGTTTCACCCTGGGAATCCCCAGTGTTGTTTTCTAAGAAAGTGTTAGGGAGATTAAGGTTATGAAAATATTATGAGTTCCTAGACCAAGGGACTATGAATAATTAGAATCCACTAATAAGGATTGATGACCACTTTGATTTGTTTAGAGATTTACGATGTGTAAGAACCTGGGTTTTTTAGAACTGGTCAAAATCCTGAACTTGTTTGAATTTTGACATATTTTTGAGAAAACAGGGAAAATCTAGAAAGTTATGGAAATTTCTAAACAACACACTGTGTACTCTAATGTACACTCTATGTATGGGTTAGGTGTGTACCGGATGTGTGCTTGCCGAGTATATGTCGTGTGATGACCATGTAGGAATTTCCTACTACACAGCGTATAGTATTGCTCGACACACTGTTTATCCTCCTTTCTGCATTCCATATGAGTTCAAGCCATGTGTCGGCTCGTGTGGCACGTCCAAGCCATGTGGTTACCTCCGATTAAGTCAAAGTATGGACAAGGAAACTACACAACGTGTAGTTCCTTATACACACTGTGTATTTTTATTTTTATTCTATTAAATGAAAGAGTGTCGCGTATTATTCCGAAAAACCACTTATTCTTCCCCAACTTTGGAACAGTTCTACTCAAAAAACCTGAAGAACTTCGGTTACCCTAAAATCTTTATCCGGAGTCTGTTCTTCAATCCTTCAGTGGCTGCGGGATCACTATACTGAGGCTAAACACAAGCACCCTCTTCCGTTCTTGATTTTTTTCCTCACACATCTCAGTTTCCATCAGAGTGGAATTGATGGGATTTGATGGAAATTTAGACCTACAAAGACTGTCTTAGAATTGGAGCTTGATATCGGACATTCCTCCATCTACAAGTCTCAGGTATGAAGTTCATACATCTTTTGCGTTTTCCTGGTCAATTAGGTGGCACGAACTTCGGCTCGTTTTTTGGTATTTTGAGAATAACCCTGTTTTACTTGCTATTTCCTGTCTAATTGTTTATTTGACCTATCCTTTGGGTATGCTCTGTTACCAGTTTTTCTCGAGCGGGGCCGAGTGAGTGGTCGTTGCTCATCGGGGCACTTTCTCCAGGAAATGCTAAAATGGTTATAATTGAATTTCATTGTTTTAAACCATTGATTTTAGTTTATTAAACCTTGATTGAATTGATTGATGCTTTAAAGAACTCAATGACAGGATTGGACAACACTTGGTTAGTGAGTTTCAACTGTTAGTTTGTTTTTCCTGTTGAAGGGTGATTCTTTTGATCATATATGTAATTGCTAAATTTTATATGCTGGAAACCTTGTGGTTGTGTTGGGAATGGCTAAAATATTCTTGAGTGATGTTGATCATAGGTTGGTCTTGTCCTAGGTTTCATTGGGTGGTTCTGACCACAGGATTGGGCGTCATGGATGTCGGCGTGAGGCAGGGTGACTGTCAGGTTGGGCATGGCCCAGGTTACTTGGATAGAGAGGTCGTTGGACTTGAGCAACATGGTCACAGGGACACAAGGTGTCAAAGGTGTTGTGTCTTGGGTACTATTTTGGTAATTACTACTCACCCAGAACATTGAGTAGTGTGCACACAGAGAGACTCCATGATGAGGTGGGTTTGACCACTCACGTGGGTAGAGGCCCCCGATAATTATGGTTTAGGTACAATAGTTTGTGGGGTGATTTCCATAGGAAGCCATGTGGAAGGTGAGAAGCCTTCAGGGGATTGCATTTAGGCTATCAGGTTTGGTAAAGAGTCTTTCCATTATTTGAGTGAAGACATCATTGTTCCTCCAGTTACTTCATTTGAGGGCATACATTGTTGTCCCTCCAATTACATTATTTGAGGGAAAACATCATTTTCCCTCTAGTTACTTATTTGAGGACAAGAATCATTGTTCTTACGAGTTACTACTTATTGGATATGCCCTCGGGACGTCGGTACTTGAGACACGTAGTGTTAGGGGGGCACCAGGTGTCGGGTTACATGATAGAGATTCTGACGTTGGCCAAAGTATGTGACACTCCATGGTGGTTGCTAAGCACCAGTGGAGTTTGTGTTTGTTTGTGTGCATCGTACTATTTATTATATTCCTTATTAATGCATGCCTACTTAAACACTAATATTAGGTACGCACTGTTGGGTGGTAACCTACTGGGATTCGTCTCACACCCTACACGTGCCCTTCGAGGCATGTGCAGGTTTTATGGAATTACGTGCAAGAAAAAGGTTATCTTTAGGAGCTGGACTGCTTTAGCTGTTTCATGGAGATGGTATGGACCTTGAAGTCTCACCTAGATGGATTTTATATTGTTTTTAGTTCTTTCCTATATAATCATGCTTACTTGTTTTGTAGTAACAGTTGGTTATCCATTGGGGCCCTATTACATAAGGTTATGTATGACCTGCTTTGATATATATTTTGTTCTTCAGTAGCAGTTACAACTGGTCATCATGCTGTTCAATTTACTTTCCACTATTGTTGTCTATATCTACTGCTTCCGCTGTTCATCAATATTGAATGTGTTGCTCTGCGGGTCTGGTTTGAGTCTATTGAGTCATTTATTCCACTTCATATTTATTATTACACTTAGACCAGTACCATTATTATCCACTGAGAGGGTATAGCCTCCCCATTATACCCATCAGACCCTCGCTGCAAGCTGGAAGCCTTTGGCGTTCGAGGAGGTGCACCTAAGTTAGTAATACCCGACCAGTTTAGCAGTGTTCGTGTGGATTTTCAGGTCCCTGTCATTACACGATGGTTCTCAAATATTGAAATTAGATTAGACTATCATCAACTGGGAGTACGATATGAGGATATACCAAAGATGAAATTTAGATGTCGCTATGATCATTATGAGTACTTAGTGAAGCCCTTAGGAATGATAAATTACCTAGAAGTGTTTATGGGACTCATGAACCAGATCTTTCAACCTTTATTGACAAGTTTGTGGTGGTCTTCATCAATTATTTCCTAGTGTACTCGGCATTTGAGGAGGAGAATGTGGGACACTTAAGGGACATACTAGGATAACACTAACTTAATAGGAATATCATGAAGTGTAATTACTGGATTTTGGAAGTCCACTTTTTGGTTCATGTTATCTTATCTGATGGTGTAGCAGTGGACCTAGAAAAGGTTGAGGCAGTGTTATCTTGGGAGCCACCCAAGAGTGTGATGGTAGTGTAGAGCTTCCTTGGGTTGGGAGGAAACTATAGAATTTTTTTACACAATTTCTCTAGTATATCTACACATTTTAATAATTTTAATATGAAAGGTAATCCTTTCATGTGGATATAAAGGTTCCATCATGGTTTTCTAGAGTTTCAAAAAAGGTTGACAAGCACCCCCATCTTGAGATTGTCGAAGGAGGGTGTTAAGTATGTAGTGTAATACGATTCTTTAGGGACTAGTATTAGTTTTTTGTTGATGAAAAATTATGATGTGGTAGTTATTGGACTTTATAGTTGAGAAAACATGAGTATGACTATGTGATACATGACCTTGAGTTCACAGTAGTAGTCTTTTCATTGAAGGTGGGGCGACACTACCTTGTGGGTGAATGACATATTGTTTACTTTAACCACAAGAGTCTAAAGTATATCTTTTCTTATACATATATTAACTTGATATTGAGCTAATGGATATAGTTCTTCCAGGACTATGAATTTGATATGTTCTATACTCCCATGAATGGGAACATGTTGTCATATGCTTTCAATAAGAGACCTTATTCTCGGTTGTTGGCCGAGATATCAGAGTAGTCAGTCTCATTTTAGTTTTCCTTAGTTGGAAATGATTGTTATTCACATGTTCAGTCAATGGTTTCTACCTTTCTACTTTTATAGTGTGTTGGGGAATCTGAACATGAAGATACCGACTATGAGACCTTACGGACATAGATATCCACTGGATGTGCTCTTAATGGATTTTATAAAGGTGGGGATCACATTAAACGTTTTAGTGGAGGGGTGATGGTACTAGTGATGTTATGGGGGGAGGTGATGAGGGTGTTTAATAAATCCCCTTTGGAGGTAATCCTAAGTGTGGAAAAGATATACTAGGACCTATGATATCAATTTTAGTGGCCAGGAATGAAGAATGGGGTAGAGGAACTTATCTCTTGATAGAGGACTTGTCAGAAAGTGAAGGTTGAGCATCAGGTTCTATTGGGTTTAGATCAATACATTGAGGTTCTAGATTGGATGTGGGATGAAATATTTATGGAATTCATTATGGGGATACCACATATGTCCAATGGAAACGATTCTATCTAGCTTATTGTAGACCAAATCACTAAGTCAACACATTTTCTAGTTATTTTAGAGAAGAGTTTAGTGGAGAGCTTGGGGAGCCTTTACAAAAATTTGATATTTTGAATCCATGTAGTTCTCCTGATGATCATTTTAAAACACGAATCTGTCTTCATTTTTCCATTACAGAAATGATTGTAGGAGGCCTTTGAGACTCAGTTTCATTTGAGAAAGGATTTTCACATATATAATGATGTATAGACTGAGGGGACCATTGAGTTTCTAGAGGAAAAATTATGGGATTTAATGTTAGAAATTTTCTGTAGTTAGTAGGATCACTAACCCTTGGTGTAGTTTGTGTACAATAATAGATACCATTCCACCATAGGTATGGAACTATTCAAGGCCTTATATGGGTGACCCTGTGGGTCACAAATTTGTTGGAATGATCCAAGTGATTTAACCCTCATGGGACTAGAGTTGGTCCAATCCATGATAGAGAAGGTTTGGATCATCTAGGAGTAGATGCGGACTGCACAAAGATGAAAAATGTTCTTTTCAAATTGATGACATAAGCCTTTATAGTTTGAGAAGGGAGACCATTTGTTGCTGAAGATCTCAACTCAATGTGGTTTTAAAATATTTTTATTAGGTTTCAAGTTATCTATGAGCCTCATTGGCCATTTACAAACACTGTACAGAGTCGGTGTAATGGAATACCAATTTTCTTAACCATCAAAGTTTGACTGGGTACATGAAATTTACCATGTATTGTAGTTGAGAGGATATGTGCATGGCCCATTGCATGTTATAGACTATGTAGAGATGGAAATTGAGTATGGAGATACCTCTAAATTGTTCCCGACGAAGATCAAGAATCTATAGGAATGAATTATTCATGGGTGAATAATTTCTTTAGTGTGTGTTCGGTGGTAGCATGAGAATCTTCATGAGAGCACCTAGGATATGTATACCCTGATGTGAACTCAATACCCACATCTTTTTGAGTTTTCTTTTTCAGTTTTTGGGTTTAAAATCTCTATGTTGGGTAGAATATGATGGCTTGGTGTTTTCCATGTAGATATTTTAAATAAATATAGAAATGTTTTTGAAGCCATCCGCTGAGATGGTGTGAGATTCCAAGGCTTGGTGAGACCGAAGTTTATATTTGAAAAAATATTAAAGATATTAATATAAAGAGACCAGATTTTTACTAAAAAGGTATGATAACCCTTAAACTAAGTCTCATAATAGAAATATGAGACCACTATTGAGTCTTTAATGTGATATTAACCCAAGGAGTGACATAATATTTATCGATGTTGGGTGTTTTCTAAATATTATTCATGGGCACAAATAATAAAATAAATAAATTGAATTTTTTTATTTTTTTATTTTGACATAAAAAACTTGGAATACTATATAAATATCTCATTATGGGTGAGTATCAGGATTATCCTTGTAACCCTAGATACCAAGATAGGATATCAGGGAGAAATATTAGGGAACGACATCAGATCGTAGGATCGAATCGAAATCGCAAGGATCACCAATGACATTAGAGTTTGTGGATCTCACCAATTTCTAGGATGAAGAATTTTTATTCATTAGTGACAGATCTGAACTCAAGTTAGGACATTTGATTTATGTGTGTTTATCCCAAATTTATTATCCCATGATGAACGTGAATCAATCAACCTATATATTGATTATTGGGTCAATCATTTTGAGGGTATGGGTTTATCTTTAAGATTTGGGAATTTCTATTTGTTTCTTGAATATATCTCTTGATTCATAATTTTACCAGATAAAAATCTAGACCAACATGAACATTGTTCAATGTTCATAACTCATGTTTGTGGTTTCTGCATTTATTTCCCCGTTCTTCATGTGTTCATCGCCAACATTCATTTTGGTTGGTGGTTCAAATAATAATGTGTAATAAATCATTTGACACCCATTATTTGATGAAATAGATTGACACCATGGATAATATTTAATAACAACATTAGAGATGATCAATGATGGCAATAATGATGGATCAAAACTGGATTAAATCTCTTTTGTGTGGGTTGACACGCAGTGATTGGGATGCACAATGAATGATTTTACATGTGAATCAGAGAGCTGGATTCTAGTGATATGTGATGGAAAGGCTCATCCAAACTATATCCACATTTATTGGAGTGATTTACAACCAGATTATAGTCCAGAGGAGTGGATGAAGAAATATGAAGTAACTAAGGAATCTTGAAAATTCCATGATACACAATGTGTATTCCATAAATACACATCGTGTGGGTCCCAAGCTGCGATGCTAGGGTTTCTGTGGAGAAGATGGTATCACATGTCATGTGACATGTGTCACATGCCATGTGACCACTAATTTGTGGTTCATCATGTATCTTAGAGGATACACGGTCAAGAACACAAATAGGCACAAAGACACATGTTGAGTAATTGGGAATGACTCGGTACTTGGACATGACCAGGTATGTAACATGACCTCCGTACACAAGCATGGCCAAATGTATTTAGTACGGAAAAAGGTACATGTACATAGAGACGGTCGGGTCTAGGATTATTGGTACACATCATGTACCCTACATACACACTATGTACTTATTTAAAGATGACATAGAGAACTTATTCTTTTCTGGGTTGACTAGTTTCTTTAAGGGTGTGTTCCCTTGATCCATCCTTATGAGGGTATAGTATAACATTACATCATGATCATAAGATTATGATACTCTATATGGGATTAAGTTTAGGTGGAGTTGTAAGAATCCTCCCAGTGTCCTAGGATTGGATCTTATATCATCTTTTTTCCAAGGTGGGGTAATCAGAATCAGTGTGACTAACTATACATGGGCATCAATCCCCTACTTAGTGGGTTGATCAGGATTGGGTTTTTGGTGTACCCCATGGCCGTGGATGTGATCTTAATCTATGTATCAATATTTTTAGACTTTCAACATGTAATTCCTTATGGTGAGACCCAATTATGATGACATCTCTTTTGGACACCCTATCAGTCTCACAGAATGAGTTCTCTTAGGTGAGTGTGGTTACAGATTATTGAGTATAATCACTATATAGAAATGTAGTTGTGACCTTACCTTGATATTTAGTGTCTACCATGAGGATATATTAACGTTTTATCTTATATATCATATATTTATTGACATACATTTGTATTAATGTGTTGACTACTCTTGCAACTTTATGCTTAGTGATTTCAGGGATTCATACTGGGTATTGTTATACTCACCCATGCATAAGATCTTCTTGTCTATGTCATGTTTTATAAATACAAATGAATTTTTGATGGGGATATTAGTGTTCTAGGAGTAAAAAATATTATATTGGGCTAGATAGACCATGGGTCATCCGAGGAGTCACATTTGATTGTTTCCCCTATTACTATTAGGTTGGACTTATTTATATTTTTTGGTGGGATTAAATTTATCCCTTGTTACTTCCTAGTGTTTTTTACATTGATTTTGGTATTTATATGTTTTCATGCATTGTAAATAGGTTTTATTTTACATTTCAGCATTGTATGGGCTTTGAGATGTGTGTGTGTGTGTGCACGTATACATACCTAAGTCTAAGTAATCCTATATGAGTGTTATTACCACTTTTCACTAGTCAATATACCCGAGGGGAAGGACAATGTAAGTGCACACAATTGGTATTAAGCTTCCAAAAACCAGGTTCCTTCCCTTCCAACTATAGAGAAACCCATGGGGTTGGTGTATAGTTATCCAATACGTGCATCAAAACTATGTAGTGTAGTGAATTCTTAAAACATTTTATTTTTTTCCTATTTTTTCTTCTAGAGTTTCTTTTCATGATTATGAAACTTTTTTAGACACATAATGGGGGCTATTTTTATATTTTTTATTGTGGTTTGAGATTAAAACACATTTGATGAAGATTCTGATCTTGTGTTTTGTAGACAATGCCTCCCAGAAAGATCTCATTCTGTCATAGAGAGAGTGATGTGGAGAATAAGAAATAGGTAAACCCTCATCATGATCTAGATTTGGTGGAGTAAGTGATCTGTAGAATCCAATCCTTGGTTCTAGTGGGTGGTCAAGAGAAGGCATGCATAGTAGACCATGCTCAATAGTTTTTGAGGAAAAATCCATTGGTGTTCCATTATGATAAGGTAAATAATAATATTAAGGAGTAGTTGAATTATATTTTGAGTATCTTTGAGTTCTTGAAGACCCATGATACCTTTAATGTGGGATTCACTATGTATGTATTGGAAGGACTAGGTAGGAAGTGGTGGGAGTTGATGGTTCTCTCAAGGAGGCACAATGATCTCACCAGGACCTCTTTTAATGTGTCTCTCAATTGTATGTTATAATAATAGACCTCGAGGGAAGTTAAATCCCATGAGTTCTTGTATTTAGAGTAAGGGTATTTTTTTGGTGATGGAGTATGACTCTCATTTTATGGAGTCGGTTCATGTATCTCCGGATCTACATGAAATCGATTACCTCAATGATCAACATTTCAAGATGGGATTGTGTCCATCAATCATATCAATGCCCATTATTCTATAAATATTGACTTATTCAGGAAGTTATGGTAGAGGATGATTTAGATGGTAAGAAAGATCTCAATGGAATTCATTCAGTGGGTAGTTTCTAGAGTTCTTTTTTAGGGCAGAAGTAGACGACATATGAGTCTCACTGGCATAGTGAAAAGAGTTTCCAGAAGTCATCATGCTAATCTCCCATATTTTCTATAGGGTGTAGACTAGTTTTTTATTATCAATGTTGGAAGGCTGGGAACAATAGTTCAAATTTCTCAGAGACTCCAACGATGTTCTACAAGTTTGGGCAGTTGGGAAATCTTCAACGCTTCTGTCATTTAGTTTAATGGGGGAGCTATGCGGGCTTCATATTGTCAAATAGTTCTCAGGTGTAATCCTAGGTTTCTAATAGTGGACAATCTCATCCTCTTGTAAATTGGGATTCTCACCAAGGAAAGAAGAATTAGGGAGGTTATTTTTTAAGGTGTCTCCATGCAGTGGAGGTTATACCATAAGAATCTGATTCTGGGCCGACCATAGTGAGAGATATAGTGTTTATTGTATCTTCTATGGAATCAGTTTTATTTTTCATTGGTGCGTCCCATTAATTCATTTACATTAAACTATTTTATTATTTGGGTTTGTGAGATGAGTTGATACAATATGATAGGGATTTACTAATTTCTTTGGTTAGGAAGAAGGAGTAGGGTTTTAAGTCCCTTGAGTTTTAGAAGTTGGAGTGGAATTATCCCGTGGCTTCCTTGTTTTGGACCTATATTTTTTTGAACTCATTATCTGCATGGGTTGGTTAATTATATTCAATACACTAGTCTAATCTTACCATCGTAGGGTTGAGTTCCTCACTTATGACTGAAGTACTCACATCTTCCAAGGTGAATGAGATCCTCATTTAGAGAGGGTGATACCAGTTTCTTCAGAGTTGGGGTTGATATCATACCTATTTTCTAGGTCGTTTCTTAATTCTGTTGAGTATTGTTCAATGGTTGAACTTATAATGGTCATGGAAATGAACCCATATGTGTTTTGAGAGTATTTTTTGGGATTTCTACCCCAACGATAGACTGAGTTCACCATCAATTTTCACCCTCAAATGAGCCTGATATCCTTACCGTATTTCTAGATAGATCCGTCCTAGATAAAAGAGCTAAAAGTTAAGCTAGGGGATTTTTAAGGAAATGTATTTATCCATCCCAACATGTCACTATACGCTTCTCCAGTACTATTTTCAAAGATGATGGACGGGAGCCACTGAATTTTCATTTACAATTTAATGCTTAACCGGGTGGCTTTAAGGAATAAATAATTATTTCCTAGGTTTGATGTATTATTATGATTAGATTATAGGAGACCTTGGGTTTTCAAATATTGACCTGAGAACCAGGTACCACCAGTTGAGTGTCCAATAAGATGATTTCCCAAAAACAGCCTTTCAAAGATGGTATATAATTTTTAAGTATTTGGTTATTCAATTAGGTTTTACAAATACTCTTAATGTTTTCATGTATTTAATGAACCAAATAATATATCACTTATTGGAATCCTTCATGGTCATGTTTTTGGATGACCTATTAGTATATTACAAAAAAAGGATGATCATACTAACTATCTAGAAGTTTTTTTTTGTTTTGAGAGAGAACCATCTATTTTACAATTTTTCCATGGGCTAGTTTTGGATCCAATAACTGAGGTTTTTGGACCATGTAATTTCTAATGTAGAGTTTTATTGGATCTAGATAAATTTTGAGAAATCATGTCTTGGGATCATCGCAAAAATTCATTCAAGATCCAGAGTGTCTTGGGAATGTTTCTATATTATAGATATTTTTCTGGTACTTCTACATGATAGATAATCCCTTTATGGATTTGAATAAGAAAGGGGTTGTTTTTTAGTGGGACGGACTGTTCCAATGTGATTTTGAGAAGTTTTGGACCTATTTGACATTTAAAAAAGTTCTGATTCTTCTTGATCTTGGGAGAGATTATATGATATATTGTGATGCATATAATGTGGGTTTTGGATGCATGCCAATGTAGGATGATCATGTGGTGGCCTATGGATTACAACAGTTATGCCCACATGAGTGGAACTATCCCACCCACAATATATAATTGGAAGTTATTATGCATTCATTGAAGACATAACAGCATTACCACTTACTTGGATGTTTTATAGTTTATTCATATCATAAGATCCATAAGTAATTGTTTACCTAGAAGGACCTAAACCTCAGATAGAGATGATGAGTAGAGTACCTTCAGTATTTTGAATTTGATATTGCATATACAACTGGGATATGGAATGTGGACATCAATGCAATGATCACATATCTTCCAGTACAAGCGGTTTAGGAATCAGTGGATGAGTGCGGTCTAATGTGTTTATTTTTTATCTGAGTATAGAGGTCTAGAAGGATGAAGGGTGAGTGTACATGGCTATTGTGTGGGTTATAACCACTCTTATCAATCAGGTTGGAAGTGAAAAGCTATATGACCATGGGTTCTAGTATATTAGTAGTGCTATAAATAGTGGGGAGACCTCAGTTGAATGGTCATGGCCCCCCAATGGTTCTATACTCTTTTAGAAGTGGATGGTGGTTCCTTCGAGCATGAGATAGGAAATGATGCATGAGATTCATCATTCCAGTTATATTATTCAACCTAGGTGAGAAAGATGTTTTATACCATAATAGGACAATATTTGTGGATTGGGATAAGACATGTAGTGGTGAACTTTGATTCCCGATGCTTGACCCACCAGAGGATCAAAGCTCAGCATCATAGACTATTTGGGTTGTTTCATCCACTCCATATTCTTGTGTGGAAGTGTGATGATATATCTATTAATTTTATGATCGATCTACCTCATAATTATAGTGGGAAAGATTCTATATGGGTGATTATCGATCTTAGGATGATGTTTTCCCACATTATTCTCATCAGGGAGTTGAGAAATGTAGAGGACTTTAGACTCTTGTATGTTTGAGGGGTTATTAAAATTTACAGTGTTCCCCTTAGTTATAGTTTCATATCAGAATTCATGCTTCACTTATCACTTTTATAAGGGACTTCTGGAGGATTTTGGAACTGTTTTGATATTGACCATCATGTATCAACCCTAGACGGATGGCTAGTATGAGTGAACTATCAAGTCTCTCGAGGTTTTTTTGTGGGTGTGTATACTCGATTGCAAGGCTTCATGGGAAAGGAACTTGTTTTTAGAATTATATTATTATAATAACAATTATTAGGCATCAATCATGATGGACTTATTATAGGAACTATATGGGAGGCTGCAACAATCCCCTTTGTTCTATGATAAGGTGGGTCAGAGTTCCATGGTTGGACAGAGTCTCATCCAAGAGAAAACTAAGATGATGTGGCCGATTCATAAATAATTATTGATATCTCAGAGTATCTATAAGTTATATACCAACTGTCATAATCATCCATTACAGTTTTATGTTGGTAATCATGTGTTTCTCTGGGTATATGTTCAGTTGGGGAATCATCTCTTGGGAATGCAGGGAAAGTTATCACCACATTATGTCGAGTAGTCTTGTGTTATGAATAATATGGAAACGTATTCTATCATTTAGAGTTTACACCGTAGATGGCCATAATCCATGATATATTTTACATTTAACAATTTAATAGATTCTATCTAAAAACATATCATGTGTTGTAGTGGGAAGGTTGGGAGCTAGATCCCAATTCCACCATTGAGGATAAACCTATTCATATGATGGATCATAATAACAAGGTCCTCCATGGTAAATCTATCTTGTTGGTCCATGCGATCTTTTGGTGAGGTTTTGATAGCCAGTAGACATGGGATCAGAAAGTCTAAGTGAGAGAGTAGTGGCCTTACCCATTTTCTTATGAGTATATTTGAGGAATATTTGAGGTTATTAAGTGGAATGGTGGGGAGTTTCTAACACCTAACGAGTCACTAGAACATCTATATTAGAGTTTATTTTACTATTTGATTCATTCTTGAAGTTCCCATCCAACACCCCATTATACTTTTCATGTACTCCCTTGTTTATTCATTGTTTATCATCCTTCTTTGTGTGGGTTTGCAGGCTTCTCAGGGATAGATATCCTTTTCTAGGGGAAATGAACTAATATTTTGGGATGTATGTTTATTTGAATTAATGTATTTCATGTATAAACTTGCCACAGGCTTAGTAGGGTTCTTCCACAGTTCATAGAATTCACAGAGTGATTTTTTTTTGAGTTTTATCTTAAAACTTTAGTTTTTGTAGTCTTATGGGGATTTACTTACCTTATAATGGGGTTTCATGACATGTAATCATCACCTAACATATGTTGTAAGACAAGTTTAGATTATGAAGGGTTTACAAACTGTGCAATAGATTCACAATGTGTAATGGAAAAAATCAAATTTTAATAAAAATGAAATGTTTTTTCACGAAATTTTGAAGTCCAGTGATTACATGACATGTAATGGGATTACACGCAATTTAATTCTCACGAGTTGTTCTTTTAGGGCATTGTGCGGGTGGTTAATGTTTCATTTGAACTTCAACCTCCCTCTCTCAACCTAGATCTAACCCCAGTCAATTTTGGATGACTCCCCACCATTCTAATCACTTCATTCTAAAATCAATCATAAGGATTGTTGTAGAGTTCTACTCCGGGTAATCATTTCTTCTGGTTCTTTGTCTTTGGTTATGGCTAAATTTTGGCTCTGATTGTGTTCAAATTTGTGATCAGATAGTTTTTTCTATCAATCCTTTACAATTTCTTGTTGTGTCTTGTCTTTTGAAGGTTCGTCTCATGGTTTCCATTCACAGTTGTCAAAGGAATCTTAGTTTACACCATTTTGAGGGAGGTGTTACTATATAATGGGTTAATTTGATGAATTTATTAGGATTCTTGTTAAATTTCTTTGGGTTTTTCAATGAATTTAAGTGATATGTATTTTTAAAGGTTTTCATGGAATGGGAAATATTTTTAAAAATGTTATTTTTAATAAAAATGGATTTATAAGATTTGGAAATGGGTTTTCAAACACCAAAGAATATTGGATTGGATTTGAAAAATGTTTTCTAAAATTTTCATCATGGTTTTGAATTGTATTTATACAATTGGAACATTGGGAACCTTGGGGGCATTGAGAAAGGGACATGGGTAGACTTATTGTGTGTGGAACCACTAAGAGGTAACCTTTTGAATATTGATGGATTGTGGAAGGCCTCAATATTGGTTGGATCCAACATTATGCCTATTTAGTCACATGAGAGTCTAGAAAACATTGTCCCATAGTATAAGGCCCAATACGAGGTTCTTTTTCATTTATATAGTACTTCAAATATTGCCATTATCAGTGCTAGAAAAGGGAATTAACAGCGCTAGAAAAGTACTGTTAATCGAGATGAAGATAGGGGGTCCCTATTATCAACACTCAGAAAAGTGATGATAAATGCCCCTTTTATTAGTTCTAAAAAAAGAGATGATAAAAAGGTCCTTTATGAGTGCTTTTTTAGTGCTGATAAAAGTAAAAAAATTAAAAAAAATTAAAAGGAATATACAATGCTTGGGGAGATTTTAATCGCGCTTGAACCCCCCTTTTATCAATTCTAGGTGAACCCCCTCCCAATCTCATGCACACTGCATTTTCCCATGCATCCCCCACTTGCTTGTTTTCCCCTCCCTACTTCCACCCGAACTCAAACCCGAGACCCCCTTGCCCGCCTTCAAATTTACCACTAACCTGTTTATTTTTTTCTCTATTTAGTGATATATCTATTTATATATATATAGTTATATTTATTCATATATTAATCTATATTCATATTAATATAAATATATATTGTTATATAAATACATATATATTTATTAATATATTAATATATTTATTTTTATTTTTATTTTAATATATATTTTAATATATATATATAGTTATATTTTTTTTGTATATTAATATTGATTCATATTAATATAAATATATTTAGTTATATTAATACATATATATTTATTCATATATTAATATATATTTATATTTATATTTATTCATATATTAATATATATTAATATTTACTTATATATTAATATTTATATTTATTCGTATATTAATATAGATTCATATAAATATAAATATATTAATTATATTAATACATATATATTTATTAATATATTAATATATATATATTTATTCATATATTAATTTATATTAATATTTATTTATAATTTTTTATCCATTTATTTAATTTTATATTAATATATATTTATAAGATTAGTTTTAAATACATTTATAAGATATGTTTTTTATGTAGGTTTATAAATAAATAAATAAATACATAAATACATATATACAACACACACACACACACATATATATTTACGAATAAATACATATATATGTGTATTTGAAAATCCATAGAATGTTAAAACGACCATAACTTCTAATCCAGAAGTCTGTTTCTACTCCACAACCAATCATATCGATAAAGAAACAATATTTGATATGATATGTGGTACATGCCTAGCGGACATCCTGATCAGAAGATATACCTGTTTGAATGTTAAAAAATCGGGGTATCCCGACTAAAAACACAGTTTTGGTGGACTTATGGGCCTTTTGGGCGTTAAAAAATGTGACAGAAGGTTCCCTTTGATCATTAGCGCCTAGATCTCATTGAAAGATTCTATTTGATGTGCTGTAGAGCTCAAAAGACACCCGGATCAAAAGTTATGGCATTTTGAAATTTGAGTTATATTTTCAACTTCTTTTAGATCATTTATAATTTTATTTGTGTCTTTAAATTGTTATTAAATGATTATTAGTCAATGATAATTAGAAAATTATTAATTAATAATATTTTTCAAAATATTTTAAGGCCATTTTAACTAAATTTATTACATATTAAATGTAATAGTTTATTTATACTCATCTAAAACATATTTAAAAAATATATATTATATTTATATAAATATAAATATTTTTATAAAACAATATATTATTTTTCATGGATTTTTTTGAAATATAAAATTTATCAGTGCTAGGAAAAAGCCGTGATAAATCCCCCTATCAACGCTACTAAAAAGGTGCTGATAAAGGGTCTCGTTTATCAGTGTAAGAAAAAAGCTCTGATAAAGGGGGGGGCCTTATTAGTGCTAAAAACATCGCTGATAAAGGGTCACTTTTAACAACCCATTTTTAGCGCTGTTAAAAGTTTCCTTTATTAGAAGTTTTTTAGCACTAATAATGCCTCCCCCCCCTTTATTAGTGATTTATTTAGCACTGATAAATGGTGGCACTGTGGAAACCCAGTTTTGTGGTAGTGATATTTATTTATCATATGAATGTTTTTGTCATGAATTTTTACTCATGTGTTTTTATATGAGGATGTATAACATAGATTTTCATGATAGGTTATTTCATAGATATGTTTTTACTTACTTTCCTAATGATTCATGGATATTTTTTCCTATTTTATCACTTCTACTTTTCACATTTATAGTTTTATAAAATGAAATGCTTTTATGAAACCAAATGGAAAAATGATTTCAAATGAATTGAATTTATGAAAATTATTTGTAAAATTGATTGTGTTTTAAAATATATAACTACCGAATTCTTTATATTATACCTTATAACGATTATGCAGTGGTATCCTTCTGGTATTTATGCTCACACCCTACCTTTTACCTTAGGTGGTTAGAGATGTTGTATTATAGGATATTGGTAAAGTGAAGGGTATCTTGTAGCATGTCAAATTCTCCTTTGGTCTTTTCCTTTATAGTGGGGTGGTTTGGAGGTGACAGATGGTCACATGAAGAATTGTTGGTATTTCTTTATTCACACTTTTAGGATTAGATGGTTTGGTATTGATTGTATAGATCTATTTGTTTATTTTTCTAATGCATAGTACATTTCTAGTATGTATTGATTCATTATATTCAAGACTTGTTCTGTTTTCTTTCTTCGCCTCACCATGTGATGGTCGCCTCAGGTGTATGGTTTGGTTTACTTGGGTTGGTCTATTAAAAATTGTATTAATGGGAAGTCTCATCCTAAGGTATGTTAATGATTCTTTAGTTTTTTATGTTTATATGGTACAAAAGAGTTTGGTCCATTAGAATTCAAATAGTAAGTGTGGAAAAGGGCTCTGGCCAACACACACCAATGATTGTATCCAAGTTACCATGGGTAGACCCTTCCTTGGTTGAAGTAGTAATCCACACTATTTAAACTCTCAGTCAAGTGGGTATTGGGAACCCATGACGTGTGGTGGATCAGGGTGACAATGGACCACATGAATCTGTTGAGTTTCTTGAGTGGATTGAGAGGATATTCAATTTCTTATACTTATAAGGACTTGAAGGTGGGTTTTTTCACACACATACTTGAGGGACAGAGAAGGATATGGTGGGACTTTATTGTACAAGATAAGTTTCATGAGGACCTTACCTTAAATTATTTTTTAAAAAATGTTTAATCTGAATTTTAACCTGATACATTACATGCAACAAAGACCCGAGAGTTTCAGACCTTGGAGAAAGGGGATCATACAATTCTAGATTATTCTACCCATTTTGCTGAGCTGGTGATCTGGCACCAAATCATGCCTTTAATGAGTACCTAAAGTCTTGATGTTTTGAGTTAAGATTGAGGCCTGATATTAGGTCAATGTTCATTTTTATGTTTAGTCTGATTTTTGTGTAGGTAGTTGACAAAGAATCTTTGTCTAAGGCATACATAGCTGGGAAGATGGGTTTGTGTGGAGTTTCCGTTGGTTTAGTTGTTATCCCAACTGTATCTTATGACCAGAAAATGAAATTTAAGGTTGGTAGTTATCTTCAAGAGCAATTTCAAAGGATTCATCAGGATAGAAACATATCATTTTCTATCAGTGTGTGTGGTCGGGTCATACTAGATCTAACATTACAAAGGCTCCTATGACTTTTCATTATTGCTGAGTATCAGGATATCTAAATCATTTATCTGAAAGTATGTCCTAGGGTAGTAAGGAAGAATTCACTTTTACCAAGGGTTTTTAGGTTCATACCAATTCCTTTAAGGGTAGTTGGTCAAATCCTCAGGCCAATGAGTTATTCATGTATCTAAAACCAAATTTCTTTATGCAATTTTGTATGCACTAGAAGAATCTGAAGTAGTGACAACAACTATTAGAGGTATAATGTTTATTTCATATTATATAATGCTATCTTTTTTTGATATAGTTGTTAATTAATCCTTCATATTTTCAAATTTAGTTGATGTGTTGGGATAGCATTTAGTGATTATGTCTTAGTTTTTGGATATTTCTATTCCTTTGGGAAATAGTTCTGAAAAAGTTTTCAAGTGTCCCACATGTTGGGTTTTGATGGCTAACACTAAGGTTGAATGGGACTACCTAGGGCTCAATCTTTACATATTCGACTTAATTATAGGAATGGATTGGATGATCAGTTTTAAGGACCATATAAAATATTATTACTGTTAGGTATAGTTTTTATCAGCCAATGGGGTCACTAATACCTTTCATGGTGAGTGGGACTTTACGTAATTCTCTATTATCTTTATGTCAGGTATGATTTACCCTTTGTTTTTTTTTTCCTTCATTTTTGGTTGAGTAATGTAAAAAATGAATTTTGATGAAACCTCAACTGGTGATGTTAGGGATTTTTTAGAATTTCTAGCATAGACTTGTAGTTTTTTCTATTCACTGGGTGATTACATGCCATGTATTGTGAGTACATTCATTTTAATGGCCACTAAGAAGAAGTCGTGAATTAGATACATAGTGTGATAGGTTTACACATTGTGTAAAGTTTTTAAATCATGTAATGGAAAAAATCAGGTTTTTAATAAAAAGGTGACACATTTTTTGGTGTATTCAGGACTCAAGGATTACATGATGTGTAATGGGATTACACATCATGTGAATTTAACTAGGGGAAGTTTTAAGTAGGTGGCTTGACAAAATAATTTTTTATTCAATCCACAGCTGACCTCTTTCGACTCAGTGCATACACTATTCTATTTTGGGTGACTCTTTCCCTTCCGGATCACATAGTTCTGTGATTGATCACCTTTTCATTTGGATTTCCTCTTTCTAGGTAATCATTCCTTCTATTTTTTATTTGGATTTGGTTGTGGTTGTGTTTTTGGAAACAATTGTGTTCAAATTTTTTATCATTAGTGTTTTCTATTGATCCTTTTCATTTTTTGATGTGCCTTTTCATTTTATGGATGTGCTCTTGGAAACGGGTCACCATTTTCGAAAGCAACTAGGTTTTGACCATGTTGAGGTATATGTTTCTATAAAATGGGTTAATTTGATGAATTTCATATCTTCCTTGATAAATTCTTTTGGTTTGTTCATTTATCTGAAGTGATAAGTAGTTATAAATGATTCCTGGGAAAGTAAAATGTTTTAAAAAGGTGGTTTAGAATTAAAAATGGATTTGATTGATTTAGAAATGGGTTTTAAAACTCCAAGGTAGATTGGGTTATCTTTGATATTTTTTTATAAAATTGTGTGAATGGTTTTGAAAATGTTTTGAAAAATTTCACATTGGGAATCTTGGGTGCGACTGAAAGGAGACACAGGTATCCTTAGTGTGTGTCGCACCACTAAGAGGTAACCTTTTGTGATATCAACGGGAAAGACACAATGTCTATTGGATCCAATGTATGTAAGTTTGGGATTGTGAGTGTCTATTACACATTCTACCATAGTATTGATCCCAATATTATGGTCTTTTCATTTTTATCTGAAATTTATGGTTATTTATCACATGATTGTTTTTATCAAGGATTATTACTCACAAATTTTTATATGATATTGTATCACATAGATTCGCATGATTCGTTATTTCATTGATATGTATACCTCTTGATGTATGGATATGATTTTCTATTTTATGACTTCATATTTTCATTTTTCAAGTTTGATAATATAAAAATATTTTATGAAATCGAAAGGGAAAATTATTTAAACTTGATCTAGTTTATGAAAATTATTTTTAAAACTATTTTTAAAAAAATATAATTATGGAATTCTTTATATTTTACCTTGTTTAGAAACTACGGTGGAATCCTACTTGGTTTTGTCTCACACCCTAATTGTTCCTTCGGTAATTTTTAGATGTTTTATTATAGGATTTAGGTAAATGGAAGAGCATCTTTTAGTATGTTGTTTTCTCTTGTTGTTGCTTCATTTGGTTCGGGTTAGTCTGGAGGTGACTATTGGTTATGTGAGGATATGATATACTCTCTAGTTTAGCCTGTTATGGCTTGTATTTTATGTTTCTATGGTATATCATCTATTTCCACTTTGTACTATGGTGGTATGTCTTGTTTTGTTTATATTCAAGACTAGTTTCTATTATTTTGTTTTACCTGTATTACGTGAAGGAGTGGTTTTTGTAACCCCTCAAGGCTTTAAAAATAAAATTAATATATAATGTAATGCATGCAACAATAAAATAACAGTTTGTTATTTTATGCTAGTTTTTAATCTTAATTTTTCTGTCTCTGTGTTTCAAATTTAAAAAATGAACATACACGGTTGCGATCAGTAAGATAGTTAGAGTATGATAGGATCGACATACATTTTTGGGAAATAGTAACTCAACCCTTATGAATAGTAATGTACCCTTATTAATAGTAGCTTCACCCAAGTAAGTATTAATAATATTTAGGCACCTTATAAATGAGAGTGAATATTTTAAAAATTAATAATTTAGTGTTTGATTTTTTTGAGTAATAAATATTTCATTAAAAATTTAAATTAATAAATTGATTTAAAATAATATTCATTTTCATAAAATGTATTCCTAAATAAATATTTTTTTGTCCTATTATTTTAGGATAATTTTATGAGGCCTCAATTAATTTTTGAAATTATTATAAAATCAGTTTTAAATTAAAATCTGTATTTTTCAAGTAAATAATGATTTTATTTAAAAATTAAATTTCACATATTTATAAAATTATTTTGATAAAATTGAATCCATTATATAATTATACATGTCAAAAAAATTAGGCTTAATTATTAGTATTTTTGTGAAATACTTGAATTATTATTGAATAGTAAAATACAATAATTTACAGTATAAATACTTTAGAATCCATATACACTATTCCTTTAGTCATCACTGATGTAAGAACACTTGGTTAGAAATAAAATGCACTTAATACTAATTTTTGTCATAAGAATCAACATTATTGGTCATCTTGAGAAAAATAATAAAATAACGAATATGATATTGAAAAATCACCCCTCTCCTCTACAATAAAAACCACCCCTCGCTCCCTCTTCACTTAACCCCTCTACCCCTTGAATCTTCTCAAAGTTCTTCCCAAATACTCTTCTCTAGTCCCTCACAAAATTGAGAAGCCCTTGGTCATGCGAAAATACCAAAACCTTTTCCATTAAGGAGGTTCTCAAGGAGGTTATTTCAAGTGGTAAATCCTCTTCCTTTTCCATTTAGTTTTATTTCAATTTATCATATTTTCTTGTTCTCTCGTAACCTACTATATTCAATTGATCATGATAACTCCAGTATCATCAATATAATATAATTTTATCATGTTAATGTAATAATAATTGTTAATATCCTTACAATCACTATTTTATTGTATAAAATAAATTATCTTCTGAGAGGTTCAAAATGCTAAAATAAAATGAGTACGTTGTGATCAATAACTATCGTAATAATCTAAACGATTATCATTAAATGTATTATCTAATGATTATTCCTCATAATATGTAAAAAATGAAATTTATAACCATTTATACTTCTGTATTCTCATTAAAAACAATCAATTCCAATTCTATATAATTATACAAATTTTTAATGAACTCCATTACTTTCAATCAAGAAAACCGATCGTGGAATCAGGGAATCGAACACTCCAGAATGATAGTATTAAATCATATAACTCATAAAAAAGGCTGTAAAAGAACTTAATAAAATTATAATAAATAAAATCTATGTAGATGAGGTTCTAAATTAAATAATTAATGGATTTAATTTGATTATCCAGGATGTTAAGGTCAGGTTCAGAGCTCATTCAGACATAAGGTAATGGTTTTCTACTCGAACCTCCATTTTCATTTGGGTTACACTTTGTCTCTATTAATAAAAATTAAATAATTAATTATTCTTATTTACTCCTCATAAATTATTTATTAATGTTATATATATATACCAATCATAATCATTCCTTATTTTATGGGTCATTTAATGTTTTATAAAGATCTTTCTCAATTCTTCCTGACAAACAAGGCCGATTCAAGGGAACTTCTCAAATTTGGACCTATTTTCAAGAACACTCTATAATATTTTTTAATACACAATTTTTTTTGTAAAACCAATAATTTCATCCTGAAAAATCTACCTTATTTAATTTTTGGTTTTATGCAAATATCTTTCCAAAGGAACTCTTCTTTTCAAAGTAAAATTGTATTTCTCTCAAAAATACCTCGATGATTTCATTAGAGTATTTTTGTCTATTTCAACACCTCTATAGAATTTTTTGTATTATTGAGGTTAATATATTATTTATATCATCTAACATATTGTATTAAATGGTTTGTGATCATTTTGACTATGGATATTCTATCTTGATACCATTCACCATACAACTCAGAATGGTTAATGTTAATGTGTACAAATTAGGGAATGTTTTTTCAAGTGTTTATGTTGTTTATGTTTTTCCAAATTCATATGTGGAATACATTGGGATTAGAAAGTGATGTTTTGGGCCCGCTATAGCCCCTTGATTTATCGGTAGGTCTCATGAGACAAAACTTAATTCTGTCTTGGCCAAGGCCTCACCCTTAGTATTTTCAGATGTCTTGGATGAGGCCTTGACAATATGGTCCAAATGTATGGAATTTTGCATTCCCCCACTATTGTATTAGTAATTGATAAACCATGTTATTATTTGACTATTATAATATAAATGGTTCTGTTTTATTTTCTTATAATCATTTATATGGCCTTATTTAATCAGATTTCATTCCATCCATTTTATAAACAAGTGTATTTTTAAAGGCATTTGTTTTTTGTTGTTCACCATGCCTACTGTTTATTTTTATGATAAATTCTACTGTATTACATACCCTTTATGAGCATCTAATCCCACCCCTTTCTTATGATTTATTTTCCCCAGGTTTTGAAGATGAATATTATTAATGACTTTCGGGGATAACCTATGATTCATAGATTTTTCAAATGGAATTACTATAATGTATTTCATTTCAAGTTGTAATGTTGAACTTATGTTTCTATCTTATTTTCAAAAACTACTAAACAATTCATTCCTTCAGGATAAAAAATTCTTATAATAATGCCAATTTATTAATATAATAAATCATCTCCAGGTAACTAGGGTATTGGTTATTACAATTGGTATCAGAGGAAGTTTAGTATAAAACATAGAAACTAGATTTAGAAAATGTATATTAGGTAACAAAACCCTAAGATATAATTTGAGGATAAACATACAAGAACATCCTATAATTTTGGTAAGGATGAGATTATGTGGATGTTTCTAGTAAATAAATCTATATATAGATACTACAAGTGGACATGGTTCTCGAACAAATGTACCTTGGAGTAACAACTCTAACACAGTGTTTCGGGCTTGACCTGAGGTAACCTGGTACATGACAATGGGCCTTACATTACACCTGGTTTGACACTCCTAGGGGATATTATTAGGATAATTCACATCTTATTTACAAGACATTTTGAAGTATTTAAAAGTAAATTTTTCCACAAATAAACTATGTTTCTTATTATGGTATTAGTTATGCATAGGATTTCAATTTATGTTAAGTAGTATACTTGTTGAGATTATGAAATATTATTCATAACCTAATAAATTATATTAAATACTTTAGGAATGGTGCCTAGTTAAAGGAATGTAAACTAGATGAATATATGTTTCCCATGTAGGTTTTTTCCTCCTATTCAAGATAATGATGATAGTACTGGAGCTATGACTAGTGCTGACCATCTTATAACTATATTGTGAAAGTTGACTTAGGTTATGAACAATAACCCTACCCATATGAAGCATCCTGATCTAAAACATGGAAGAGAAATGTTATACCTCTTTATGCAACAACAACCTCCATCATTCAATGAGACTATAAACCCATTAATAGCAGGGTAATGTATAAGTTCCTTAGAGAAGATATTTTTCACTTTAAGATGTAATAAAAGGGAGAAGGTTACCATGACAGTTTATCATCTAACAGGAGATGCGGATTAGTAGTGGCTATTAATTCAAAACATGAAGGAGGAGGAAAAAATAGAATAAATAGAATGGAGGTAATTTGAAGAAATATTCTATGAAAAATATTTTCCTCAAGAACAACGCGTATATATAGAGAGGAAATTCTTGATTTTAAAATAAAAAGAGGACAAAAACAATAATAAGTATGAAACTAATTTTACAAGTCCAGCAAGGCATGTTGTGATCTATATACATAATCCGAGGATAAAGATTTATCAATTCTTTAATGGTTTAAAACTATTCCTCTGAAGGGAAATATTTTCCCAAACATTTTCCTCATCTGATGTTATAGTATATTGTGAATTTAAGATAGAGAAATAATTCTATAAGTATTATAACTTTAAAGGAAAGAAATATAATAGGAGGGTGGAAGAGGAAAGAATAGATAATGGAAATAATACAAAGGGGAGTTTCCTAAAATGTGATTCTTGTGGAAAGAAACACCCTGGTGCCTACTTAAAAGAAAAAGGAGTCTTTTACAAATATGAAGAAAGAGGCCACTAATCTCGTGATTTATAGGGAAAAAAGAAGCTACCAATGTTTAATGATATAATTGTAAAGATATGGGACATTATTTCAATTATTATCCTAAGAATCAAGGAAGCATTCCATAGAGAAGGCTAAGGGAGCAAGGTTAAACTTATGTGATCACAACTACTGAAGTTGAAGTTCCTAATGATGTAGTGGTAGGTACTATAATAATTTCCTCAAACTTAACAAATGCTTTATATGATTCTAGATCATAACATTCCTTTATATCTTCCTGTTTTTCATTAAAAATTTGATATTTCCAATTCTCCTTAATAAGGAAGTTTTCAATCAAAACCCCTAAGGGATATCTCATTACAACAAAGATGTGTTTTCTAGTCCCCATTATGGCATATAAATGTTCTTTATCTACTTATTTTATTATCATACCTATGGTTGAATTTGAAATATTCCTTGGCATGGACCAAATTTAAAAATATGATGCAAAAATATATTGTAAGAATAAGGAAATTATGATTTGTGAGTAAGGTGTATAATCCATTATCTTTAGAGTAGATACTTCACCATCTGATTCTTATCTAGATCCACCAGAAATAGATCAAATGAATTCAATTCTTAGGGAGGAAGATAATGAAATATATATTTGTGGGGGAAGAAACATTCAAATTAAGGATATAACTGTAGGTAAATAATAAGTTAATGTATTTCTAAATGATTTACCTGGACATACTCTAATTTGGGAAGTTAAGTTCTGTATTTATTTAATTCCAAGTTCAAGACCTATATCAAATAATACTTATAAAACAGACATGTTTGAATTAGTAGAATAGAAAAAAAAACTAGAGGAATTGAGTGATAAAGTATTTATCCACCCAAGTGTTTCTCAATGGAGATCCACTGTTCTATTTGTTAAGAAGAAATTTGGATCCATGAGGCAGTACATTGACTATAGAGAAATCATTGATATTATGATAAAGAAAAAATATCCCCTACCTCTCATTGATGATTTATTTGACCAACTTCATGGATCCCAATATTTTTTTTAAAATTAACCATCGATCTGAATATCATTAGTTTTGTGTGAGGAAGGAAGAAATTCCAAATATTTTATTTCAAACCAAGTATTGGTATTATGGGTTTACAGTAATTCATTTTGTATTGACTAATTCACCCTATGTTTTCATGGATCTAATGAATAGAGTTTTCATTGAATATCTTGATGAATTTTTTATGGTATTTGTTGATGATATCTTGGTATAATCAAAAATCTATGAAGATAATGAGAATCAATTTCACATTATTCTAAAGACTCTTCGAAGAAATGAGTTATATGGGATGTTTAGAAAGTGAAAATTATTGCTTCAAATAGTTTCTTTTCTTGTCCATATTTTCTCTAAGGATAAAATCTTAGTGGATCATGAAAAGACAAAGGCAGTTCGGGAATGGACTACTCAAATGAACATAACTTAGGTATGCATATTTATTGGTTTGGTAGGTTATTATTAGTATTTTTTTCAGAACTTCTCCTGATTATCTAACCCTCTAACTAATCTTAATTGTAAAGGTGTAATGTTCGTATGGAAAAAATAATGTGAGCAATGTCTTGAATAATATAAGAATAAGTTAGTGTATGCTCCAATATTGACTCTACCATCAGGAAATGGTGGATTTTTTATTTATAGGGATGAATCAAATACAGGATTTTGTTTTGTCCTTATGCATAATGGAATAGTTATTGGTTATCCATGAAGGCAGTTAAAAATTCATAAATAGAACTATTGAAATCACGACCTTCAGTTAGAAGCTATAATTTATTCTCTGAAGATATGGAGACATTATCTCTATGGTTTAAGATGTGAGAAATATACTAATCTGATGAGCTTGAAATATATATTCTCATATAAAGAACTCAACATGAGGAAAATGTGATGGATCGAGCTACTCAAGTATTATGATTGTTCTTTACACTACCATCTAGGGATGTAAAAAAAGGTGGAAGATGCATTGAGCATGAAAGATCATGGAGTTCTGAACAAAATGAGGATTGATAAAGATCATAGATACATGGATCTTGTGAGGTTGAATATTCGAATTATCAATGAAGGTGAAGAATAATTAATTTTTCAATTGGTTTCCCAACAATATTTATTATAAAGAATCAAATGTTCTCAATTTGATTATGTGAATATTCAAAAGAAAATTAAGGTTGTAAATGATGAGAAGTTTCTGAAATTCATGAGTGAGGAAGGAATTATAAAATTTGGGAGAAGGATATGTGTTCCCTCTATACCAGAGCTAAAAAATGAGTTATTGGATGTTGCATATAGGTCAAATTTCTCTATACACCTTGGTAGAAATAAGATGTATAAAGATTTGAAATAACATTTCTTGTGGGACAACATGAAACATGAAATTGCTGATTATGTATCAAGATGTTTAGTTTGTCAATAGTTGAAGGCTAAAAGACAACATCTTATAGATGTCATGAAACCTCTACATATTCCTACATGTAATTGTGATGACATAACCATGGAATTTGTCATTGAATTACCAAAAACTCTAAGAAGGAATGATATAATATCGGAATTGTGGATTGGCTTACCAAATCTAAACATTTCCACACTATAAGGGATGATTTTATACTAGATCTTCTTTCATAGCTCTATATCAATGAAGTTGTGATACCTCAAGGAGAACCTCTCTCAATTGTATCTGATCATGATCCACAATTTACATCAAAATTATGGAAAAGTATCCAGAAATATTGGGATACTGAGATTTATTTGAGTACTTCTTATCATCCTCAAACTGATGGGTGGTCAAAAAGGATGATCCAAACCTTCTAATACATATTGAGATCATGCCCATGTGATTTTCATGGTATGTGGGGTCAGTATTTAATTTTTTTTAGAGTTTCCATACAACAATAGTTTCCATTTTAGTATTCAAATGGCATCACATGAAGCATTATATGAAAAGATAATTCATACACCAACATGTTGGGATGAATTTGGTGAGAGGAAGCTTATTGGCTTGGAGCTTATGGAAGAAACAACAGTAAGGGTAAATACTATTCAAACCCATATCAAAGCATCTCAATGTAGGAAAAATAGATATACTAATATTCATAGGAAGGATTTGGAATTTCAAGTGGGATATCACATTTTCTTGAAATTATATCCATGGAAGGGTGTTATAAGATTTCAGAAGAAATGGAAACTGAGACCCATGTACATTTGAACTTTTGAAATTTTAGAGAGAATTGTATTTGTGGATTATCATTTACAAATGCCACCAATCCTTTCTAAGGTACAAAATGTGTTCATTGTCTTGTTTGGAGAATGTACATGCCAAACCTAACACATGTACTCACTTCTGAAGGTATAGAATTGGAACCCTAATTTTCTTACTATGAAAAACCAACCTAGATTTTGTACACTAAAGAACGGGTGTTGAGGAGTTAGACGAGTCGGTTGGTAAAGGTACTTTGGAAAAATCATAAAATTGGAGAGGCAACTTGTGAGCCAGAGGACCTTATGATGAAGACCTACCCAAATATTTTTAAGGTAACATTTAGGATATTTCGATGGAAAAATTTTTTAAGGGGGGAAGAATGTAACACCCCAAGGTTTTACAAATAAATTTAATATAGAATGTAATACATGCACCACTAAATTTTTATAATTATAACATATCTGTTAAACATAATTTTTCTTCCTTAGTGTTTTGAATTTCTAATAATAGACATACACGGTTGCAATCAGTAAGATATTTAGAGTCAGATGGGATCAACATACATTTTTTTGGTGAATAGTGACTCAAACCTTATGAATTTTAATGTACCCTTATGAACAGTAATGTACTGTTATTAATAGTAACCTCACCCATGTGAGTATAAATAAATTTTATGTGTCTTATAAATGAGGGTGAATTTTATTAAAATTAAAAATTAAGTGTTGGATTTTTTTTGAGTAATAAATATTTCCTTACAATTTTAAATTAATAAATTTATTTAAAAAAAATTAATTTTCATAAAATGTATTTATAAATTAATAAGTTTTCCCTATAATTTTAGGATAATTTTATGAGACCCAAGTTAATTTGTGAAAGTATTATAAAATCAGTTTTAAATTAAAATATGTATTTTTCAAGTAAATAATGATTTTGTTTTAAAATTAAATTTAAAATATTTATTTTTTTTTTGTTAAAATAGATTCCATTTTTTAATTCTATATGTAAAAAAATGGTTAGGCTTAATTTTTTGGATATTTCTGAAATAATTAAATTTTTAATGAATAGTAAAATAAGGTAATTTATGATATAAATACATTAGAAGCTAAATACACTATTTCTTGAGTCATCACTGATGTAAGAAAACATGGTTAGATCTAACATGAAATATATACTATTTTTTGTCACAATAATCAACACTATTGTTTTTCTTGAGAAAAATAATAAAATAATGAATAAGATATTCAAAAATCACCCTTCTCCTCCACTATAAAAACAACACCTCACTCCCTCTTATATTTACTCCTCTAAGACTTTAATATTCTCAATGTTAATCCCAAATAATCTTCCCTAGTCCCTTAAAATTTCCTAGAGCCCTTGGTCTTTCCAAAATAAAAAAACCCTTTCCCTTAAAGTGGTTATTTCAAGAGGTAAATCTTCTTCATTTTCCATTTAATTTCATTTCAATATTTCTTATTTTATTACACTATACTAACCTCATCTATAAAATAGATCATGATAACTCTAGTATCATCTATATAATAGAATTATATCATGTTAATTTAATAAAAATTATTAATATCCCTATGCTCCCACTTTTATTTTATAAACAAAATCATCGTCTCAAAGGTTCCAATTTACAACTTTCATGGACGACGAAGTTTTGTCTTTAAATTATTGATCAGTGTTGTTCATGAAACCATTTTAATGGTTGATAAAAAATGTATGATTTATAATATAACCCTTTTTAGGTTATTTATTTAACATATTTACATAACACAAAATGATAAAATAAAATGAGTTCGTTGTGAACAATTACCGCCGTAATAATCTAAACGATTATCAATAAATGTATTATCACATGATTCATCCTCATAATATGTAACCTAAATATATATATATATATATAACAATTTAGAATTCTATATTATAATTATCAACATTAAATTAAAAATCTGGAGAATTATTCCAATTTTGAATGAACTCCATTACTTATACTCAAATGAACCAATCATGAAATCAAGGAAACAAACACTTTGGAAAGACGAAATTCAGTCATATAACTCATCCAAAAGGACATGAATGAAAATAATAAAATTATAATAAATAAAATTCATATAGATAATGTTCTTAATTAAATAATTAATGTATTTAATTATTTTATCCAAGACGTTAAGGTCAAGTGTGTAACTCATTCAGAGATAAGGTGAGGGTCTTCTACCCAAACCTCTATTTTCTTTTGTCTTACTCTTTTCTCTATTAATCCGAATTAAAGTGTTAATTAATCTTATATAGTCAACATAAATTAAGTGTTAATTTTATATATGTTTTTACCAATCATAATCCTTCTTTATTTTGTAGGGAGTAAAATGTTTTATAAATATCTTTCACAATTGTTCCCGACAAACATGCCTGATTTAGGGGAACTTCACAAATTCATTCAAATTTTTAAGGTCACTTTATAATCTATTTTAAGCCAAAATTATTTTTCTAAAACCACTAATTTAATCATGGAAAACTACCTTAGTTAATTTCTGGTTTTATGCAAATATTGTTCCATATGAGCTCTTCTTTTCATAGTAAAAGTGTATTTCTCTCAAAAAACATTTCTATGATTTTATTACAGTATTATTGTCTATTTCAACACCTCAGTTGAATTTTATGTCTTATTGAGGTTAATATATTATGTTTATCATATAAAATATTTTATTAAATGGTTTATGATCAGTTTGACCGTGGATGTGATATCTTGATACCATTCACCATACTACTCATAGTGGTTAGTGTTTATGTTTACAGATTAGGGAAAGTTCTTCCACGTGTTCATATTGTTTATGTTTATACCTTTTCATATGAGGAATTAATTGTAAAAATAATTTAATAGGTAGGGACTATTATATCCCCTTGATTCATTGGTAGGTATCATGAGACAAAATAGAATTGGATCTTGGTCGAAGCCTTACCCTAGTAATTTCAGACATCTTGGCCGAGGCCTTAACAAAATGTCTCAGATGTTTGGTATTATGAATTTACTAATTATGTTATTACTAATTGATAAAAAATATAATTATTCAACTAGTATAATATCAATGGTAATGTTTCATCCTCTTATGATAATTTATATGTCCTTATTTAATCATCTTTCATTCATGCCAAATTATGCTCAAGTATATTTTTAAAGGCATGTGTTTTTTGTTGTTCAGTATGCCTAGTGTTTATTTTTTTAATAACTTATGCTGTATTACTTACCATTATTGAGTATCTAATATCACACCTTTCTTATGTTTTATTTTCCATAATTTTTGGAGATGACTATTACTAATGACTTGTCGGGATAACCTAGGAGTCATAGATGTTTCCAATGTAATTACTATTATTTATTTCATTTCAAGTTGTAATGTTGAACTTATGTTTATATCTTGTTTTCCCAAACTACTAAACTATTTTTTCCTTAGGGATACCACTTTATTTTAATCCTGATAATTTATTAATATAAGGCACAATCTCTAATTAACTAGGGTTTGGGCCCTTATAGTTTGGGTGGATTGTTTAGTTAACCCACGTTTTTTCATTAAAATTTGGTATCAAAGGGATGCTCAGCCTAAAGTGTGTTAGAACTTAATAAGTTTGGATCTATGTATTGGGTAGAATAGAGTTATTAACATCCATATTTGGATAGTAAGTGAAGAAAAAGGGGGTTATCTAGCTCAATTTCATGACTGAAACAGAGTTACTATGGGTGGTTAAGGTATTTTTACATGTTTTTAGACATGGATTTTGAGGTTATTTGAAGGAAATGTATGTGAAGATTATTTAAATTAACATTATCCTTTTTTAGTAATTCCTTTCATGGTTGGTTTAGCTTCTTAATGTTTTAAAGACTTGTTATCAATACTTGAATTTGGTTTAATGATTTTGGAATTTATTTTACTGGCAAATTGGTTTTTGTCTTCTATTAGACAAAGACTATGAGAAGAGATCTTCCAAATCCGAGAGAGGAAGCTATGAGACAGGTTCCACAGAAAAATCCTCCAATGGAAACTACTTCAATAGAAGTTTTTATACACACTATTTAGACTATTTTTCAAATTGGGGTCAGGAACCCAGGATATATCGTGTATCGTGGCTATGAATTTACTAAGAATTATACCCCATATTTTATAGTGATAAAGGAACCCAAGAATTTGAGGAGTGTATTGTCGAAATCTTGAGGACTCCATGAAGACTCTAAGGTGGGTTTTTCCATCTATATGCGTGATGTATCGGGAAGGATATTGTGGGACTATGTTGTGAAAGATATGTTATATGAGGATCTTACATGATAATCCTTCAATAAAATATTTTAAAATCAGTTTTAATCTAATAAATTTCATGAGGATAAGAATCAAGGGGTTTTGACCTTATAAAAGGAGAGAATACCATTCTTGAGTATTTTATCCATTTTACTGAGTTGGTGCATCTGGAAACGGATATTGTCACTAATGAGTATCTGAAGGATCATAGATTTGAGTTAGGACTATGGATTGATATTTTTTTGATGTTGATACTCATGTGTATTATAAAATTTTTATAGGTAGTTGACAGGGAATCTCTGGTTGATACAAATATAGCTGGGAAGACTGGTTTGGGCAGAGATTCAGTTGGTTCAGTGTTTATCTAGGGTGTTTCTTCTAACCAAAAAATGAATTGTAAGAGTGTTCAATTTTTGTCAGGAATAGTTTCAAGAGATTCAATATGGAAGCAGCAGGTTGTCTGCTATGAGTGTGGGAGGCATGGTCATACCACGACTAACTATGTAGTGGATCCTTAGACTAGATATCTTTTTGTACGATCTATCCATCTACGATGTTTTTTGTGAAAATATATCTTAGGGTAGTAGGGATGGATCTACTCTCACCAATGGTTATTAAGTTCATGAAAATTCTTCCAAGGCTGATGGGTCTAATCTTCATTCCAAGGGAGATGTTCTTGTGGCAAATACCAGATATCTTTATGCAATTATGTATGTGCTTGAATAATTTGAATTAGGTCCAACTAATGATAGAGGTACAATGTTTATATCATCTTCTAAGGTGTTATATTTTCATGATATAGGTGCTACCCTTTCTATTATATGATCCAAATTAGTCGAAATGTGGGGTTTTCATTTGTGACATATTCCATTCTTGTTGGATCTTTACATGCCTTCGAGAAAGAGGCCCAAATAATATTTTAGATGCCCCGCATATCAGGTGATGATATACGACTATGAGGTGGTGTGAGACTTATTAGTTCTTGATCTTGACATCTCCGACTGGATTATCGGCATGGATTGGATGATCAGTGTTAAGGCTCAGATAGACTGTTATCACCATCGAGTTTAGTTCTTATCTTCTAATGGGGTCAGTTATGTTTTCTAGGGTGAGTGGGAATCCATATTGGGAATGGAACAGAATGTTATTTCTTATGGTGGTGTAATATCATGTGAGTTATCAGAGATGTTTCTTGATGCAGTTGACCCTTGTTGGGTGGTCAACGTCGTAAAGTTGTGTGTGAGTATCCTAATATATTTTTGGATGATGTTTTTCTTATTTACCACCACAAACAGTGGTCAAGTTTATTATAGACCTTCTCCCTATTATGACACCCATTTTTATGTCATCTTACCATATGGAACCTTCTATGTTGGTGGATCTTAAGGTCAATCTTGAGGATTTTGAGGCTAAAGGATTTTTTCTTCATAGCGTGTAACTGTGGGACTGTCCATTCCTATTTTTTAAGAAGGCATAAAGGAGCCTCAAAGTTTTTATTTATTATTAAAAGCTGAATCAGGTGACCGTTAAGAACAAATATCATTTTCCATGGATTGATGATCCCTTTGATCAGCTTAAAGGGTCTCATTGGTTTTCCCAGATTAACCTATGATCAGGGTACCACCAGTTGAGAGTTTGATAAGTGTATATTACTAATACAACATTTTGGACTCGATATGGGCATTTCAAGTTTCTAGTTATTCCATTCGGCCTCACTAATTCTCAGGTATTGTTTATGGATTTGATTAACTATATTTTTCATCGGTTCTTAGACTCTCTTTTTATTGTGTTTAAGGATGATATTTTGGTTTACTCCATGCCAGAGGAGGATCACAGTACCATTTGGATATCATTCGTTGAACCTTGAAAGAACATTTTCTGTATGTTAAGATTTCCAAATGTGGGATTTAGTTCTAGGAAGTGAAGTTTTTAGGGCTTGTTATATATGATAGGGGTATCTCAGTAGATATTAAAAATGTGTAGGTAATTATTTCCTAGGATCATCCTATATTTTTTTTAGATCTAGAGCTTCTTGGGTTTGGTTGGTTACTATAGACATTTTGTTCAGGACTTCTCCAATATTTCATATTCAATGATAGTTTTAACCATAAGGGTGTAAATTTTCGATGGAATTACAACTTTGAGAGATCATTTAAGGAGTTGAAGGTGAGGTTGACTTCATCACCAATTTTGATTCTTTTGAAAGTGGGAATGAGTTATGGTTTTTTATTCGATTCTTCTAGTATGGGTTTCGGTTCTGTCTTGATGTAGTGGAAATATGTTGTTTCTTATAGATCATTTTAGTTAAACCCTCCTGATAAGAACTACCATACCCATGATCTTGAGTTGGAAGTGGTTATACATTCACTCAAAATGTTGTGTCACTATCTTTAGGGATAGTTTTATGGTATATTCTGATTATAAGATCCTGAAATATGATTTTTACTCAAAGGGATCATAATTTTCAATTGAGATGCTAGGTATAGTATCTACAAACATTTGATTTTGATATTGATTATAACCTTGGGAACAAAAATGTGGTTGTTGATGCATTGAGTATAAAATTCCCAACACAAGTTGAGAAGTAATTATTTGAGGGGTGGTATCTAATGATTTGGTTCCCTGAGATGAGCTTGGAAGTGGAAGAGTTTGGTGGACAAGTGTTCTTGGATTCAATAAAAGCTAAAGCATCTTTTTATGAGAGGTTTTTGCCCAAGAATTTGTTAGACACATAGTTCCAAATCATTAGTGAAATACTTTATGGTGGGGAGACCTTGAGTGAGTGGTTTGGGTATCCTAGTGGATCTTTGTGTTTCTGTTGTAGGTTGTTCATTACATTCACCCTTAAGATGGCGTTTTTGGATAGTGGACACTATTCTTATTGGTCCATGAACCTAGGTACTTCCAAGATATCTCACGATTTGATATTCTATTATTGGTGGCAGGGGATGGGATGGGTGATTGTATATTTTGTTTCATGGTGTCTTACTTGTCCTGGAATTAAGTCAGAACACTAGAGACCTACAAGGTTATTTCTACCTTTACCCATTCCAGTATGGAAGTGGGATGATATTTCAATGTATTTCACCATTGGATTTCAATAAACTCTTAAAGGAAAAGATGCATTTTGGGTTATCATGGATCAAATCACGAAATCATCACATTTCCTACCTATCTAATAGATGAGGAAAGTGGAACATCTTGAGTACTAATTCATCCAATATATTTTGAGACTTCATGGGGTTCCCTCCGAATTTATTTCTAACAAGGATCTGAGGTTCAAATCTTAGTTTTTGAAATTTCTTCAATAGACGATGGGTTCCTAGATTAAATTGAGTATGACTTATTATCTGTAGATAGTGGACAGACATAGAGGACTACCCAGGTTCTAGAGGATATTCTCTGAACTTATGTTCTTGATTTTGGTGGATCTTGGGTAAACCATTTTCTTTTTCTTGGATTTTCCTATAACAATAGTTATAAGGCTTCTATAAAGATGGATCCATTTGATTATTTTTATAAGAAACCATGAAGATCTCCCTTGTACTAGGAAAAGTGAGGAGAGTTGTCTTGGTTGGGCCAAGTGTTGTTTAGAAGAAAACAGAGATGGTGTTGTTGAACCAGAGGAGACTGATCATAAAAAAGAGTCATAAAAAATCTTATGCAGACCATCGCCTTTGGCTGTAGGAGTTTGAGTATGGTAATCAAATGTTTTTTAGAGTTTTATCTCGCACGGGACATCATCAGTTGGGTATGTAGGGAATGTTGACATGAAGGTTTTTGGGGCCATTGGAGATCTTTAGATGATTATGGAGGGTCGGCTATTGGTTGGACTTTCTGTATGGATTGATATCTATCAATGACAAGTTTCATGTTTCCCTATTGAGTATGTATATTCTAGATCCTTCCCCAGTGATCATATAGTGTGATATTAATATTGAGCTCAATACCACTTTGGTTGAGTATCCAATTCAGATTATGGATCGTGAGGATAAAGTACTATGTGGTAAAATGATCCCCCTAATCCGGTTATTATGGTAGTGAGGATATGATATCCATGAGAAATAGGAGTGGGAGTCATTGATGAGGTATTAATGGCCTTCTCTTTTTTCAGATCCAGGATCTTGAGGGCTTTCTGGGGGTAGAAATTATTCATGGTGGGGAGATTTTAACCGACCATTAACTTTCTGGCTGGTATGTTCTATCCATTGATTTTTATTTTCCTTTTTAATTTTTTGGGTAATGCTAAAAATAAATTTGGAGGAAACTTGTAATGGTTAAGTTAGGGATTTGTTATAATTTTCAACATAAAACTAATGTTTTTGTTGTTCATTGGATGATTACACACTGTCTAATGGGAGTACATGCCGTGTAAGGACCACTAGGTAGAATCTATTAAATGGATACACAATGTGAGAGGTTTATATTACATTTAATGGGTTCAAATCATGTAAGGAAAAAATATGGTTTTAATAAAAAGGAGGAATAATTTTCATCTTATGTGGGACCCAAGTATTACATGATTTTTAGTGGGATTAAAGACTATGTAAATCTCATGAGGGGTGGTTTTAAGAAGGTAGCTTTGATGAATTTTTATTTGACTCAACCCACAACCAACCTCTCTCAACCCAAAGCTTACCCTCTGTGATTTTGGGTGACTCCTTCTCTTTTTGATCGCTTCATTCAGTAATTGATCACCTTTTTGATTTTATTTCATCTTTCTAGGTAAGTGTTACTTCTATTTTTTTCCTTTGGTTACTCTTGTGGTTATGGCTATGGTTGTGTTTGAATTTTTGATTAGATAATGTCTTTTACAGATCCTTTTTAGTTTCATGGCATTCCATGTCTTTCAAAGGCTGTTCTCTTGGTTTCCAGTCATCATTGTCAAACAAAGATAGGTTTCTACAATATTGAGGTAGTTATTTCTATAAAATGGGTCAATTTTATAAATTTCATGTCATTATTTATAAATTTCTTTGGGATATTCATTTATTTGAATTAATAAGTGGTTTTAAATTATTTTTTTGGAAATGAAAATGTTTTCAAAAAGTGGTGTTGCATTTGAAAATGGATTTTCTTGATTTGAAAATGGGTTTTCAAACTCTGAAGTGGATTGGATTGTCTATGAAAATGTTTTATAAAATTGTGTTTATTGTTTTCAAAATGTATTTGGACAATTGAACATTAGTAACCTTGGGTGCATTCTGAAAGAGACACTGGTAACCTTAGTGTGTGTTTCACCACTAGGTGGTAACCTTTTTTGATATTGACTGAAATGATACAATAGATTTTTGGATCCAATGTATACCTATTTAGGATTTTGAGTGTCTGATACACATTTATTCATAGGCTAGATCCCATTATGAGGTGCTTTATCAATTTTCATATGAAATTTATACCTATTTATTGCATGATTGTTTTTATTATGGATTGTTTCTCATATATTTTTATATGAGGTTGTATCACATAGCTTCTCAAGATATGTTATTTAATGGATATGTATACCTTTTAATGCATGGATATGCTTTCCAGTTTTATCACTTCAACTTTTCACATTTTTGGTTTGAGATTATGAATGGATTTTATGAAAACGAAATGGAAAATTATTTAAAATGGATTTATTTTAAGAAAATTCGTTGTGAAACTATTTTTTTAAAGATATAATTGTTTCAATTTGGATATTAGACCTTGTATGGGAACTATGGTAGTATCCTAAGGGGATATGGATCACACCCTACTTATGCCTTTGGGAATTTTTATATGTTGTATTATAGGATTCAAGTAAAGTGAAGAGCATCTGGTATTATTTTATCTTATCTTGTTGTTTCTGCTTTCAGTTTTTGTTGGTCCATAGGTGATTGTTATTCACAAGTGGATTTGATATACTCTCTGGTTTAGCCTATTTTGTATTGGATTATATGTTTTTGTGTTATCTCATTTTTTTTATAATTTGGTTGTATGTCTTGTTTTGTTTACATTCAAGACTAGTTTTTGTTATCCTGTTTTACTTATATTATGTGACGGTACAATTCGAGTGGATTTTCAAGTTGACCTGGGTTGGTTCATTACACTTTATATTGGGAAGGGTAAGGCCTATTTTTCATTATTTCAGTGTAATATCATGTCAGTTGTTAGAGATGGTTGTTGATTAAATTGACCCTTGTTTTGTTGGTTGACTTCCTATAGTGTTAAGTGTGTATCTCGAGGTATTTTTGGATGATTTTCTGGTTTACCTACCTAATGAGATATTGATTTTATTATTGACTTAATCTTTATTATGATTCCCATTTTTATGTAATCTTATCGAATGGAACCTTCTGAGTAAGTGAATCTTAAGGTCCAACTTGAGGACTTAGAGTCAAAAGAATTTATTCTTTCGATCGTGCCACCATGGTATTGACCTATCCTCTTTTCTACAGAGTCATATAGGAGCCTTAGTCTTTTTATTCACAATAAAATGTTAAATTAGGTGAAAATTAAAAAAAATATACTTTTTCTAGTATTGATGATCTTTTTGACTAGTTTATAGTGGCGTGTTGGTTTTCAAATATTGACCTATGGTTAGGTAACCACCAGTTGAGCATCTGAGAGGTGGAGATACCTTAGATAGGCTTCAAAAACCGGTATGGGAATTTTAATTTTTTTATTTTTTCCATTTGGTATGAACAGGGAGCTTTTATTTTTTTATGAATTTGATTAAATTGATCTTTCCTTGGTTCATGGAATATTTTTTCATATCTTCATGGATGATATTTTGGTGTACTCCAAGATAGATAAGGATCACATGGTCTATTTGGATATCATTCTTTGAACCTTTAATGAGCATTGTCTATATGGTAAGCTTTCCATGTGTGAGTTTTAGTTCTAGGAAGTAAAATTTATAGATAATATGATATATGAGAGGGGTGAATTAGTGGATACTAAAATGATACAAGTTGTTAAGTACTGGGAGAAACCCATAAATGTGTTTCAAATCTGAAGCTTCTGGGGTTTAGGAGGTTACTATAGACGGTTTGTTTTGGATTTCTCAATGCTCATATCTTCGATGATTTATTTGACCTATAAGGATGTAAATATTTAGTCGAATGAAAAATTATAGAGATTTTTTGAGGAGATGAATTTGAGGTTGACTTAAGCACCAGTTTTGATTCTTTTGGAACTGGTTTTGAGTTTTGATTTTTTCATGATTCTTTTGGTATCGGTTTGGGTTTTGTATTGATGTAGGGGAAATAAGTGGTGGACAATGGATCATTATAATCACTTCCCCATGATAATAAATACCATAACCATGATCTTGAGTTGGTACAAGTTATGCATGAACTGAAAATGTTGGGACACTATCTCTTTGGAAAGTGGTTTATAGTGTATTCAGATCATAAGAAGCTGAAATATATTTTTACTCAGAGGGGTCTGAACTTGTGACGTAGATGCTGGGTAGAGTATTTTTAGAATTTAGAATTTTATATTTCATACACTCATAGGAAATAAAATGTATTTGTCGATTCATTGACTAGAAATTTTTCAACACAATCCATGAAGTAATCGGTTGAATAGTGGCAGAATCCAGTTTTTGGAGTTTGTTTGTTGAGATGAGTTTTGTAGTGGAAGAGGTTTGTGGATAGGTATTCTTTTCTTTGATAAAAAAATGATTCATATTTGGATGAGTGATTTTATATCGAAAAGTTGATATAAATTGAGTGCCAATGCTTCAGTAAAAGCCATTATGGTGGGGAGACATTAGGTGTGTGGTCTTGGTCTCTCAGGGGCACTTTGTACGTCTGTGGTATTTGGTTGTCCCATTTTCCTTGATGTAGGAGTTATCGGATAGTGGAAAGAAGTATTTTTGGTATTTCCACCTAGAGGATACCGAGATGTATCATGATTTGAGACATTGATTTTTGTGGTTAGGGATGAGGCGGTCAATTGAGGATTTTGTATCGTGGTGTCTTACCTTTTAGAGAATTAAGGTGGAACACTAGAGGTTTGTTGGTTTTTTTCATCCCTTACCCATTATATTATGGAAGTGGGATGATATTTACATGGATTTTATCATTATTTTCCCACAAACTCTTAGTGTTAAGGATGTTATTTGGTTGATCATTGATTGACTCATTAAATCATTGAATTTCCTCTATATCAAGGAGGCAATGAAGGTGGAATAGCTTAGGGACTTTTATGTGCATGATATTGGGAGACTTCATAGGGTTCTCTTTGTGTTTGTATTTGATAGGGACCCAAGGTTCAAATATAGGTTATGGAAAATTTTACAGAAGGCGATGGGTTCCCATATTAGATTGAAGATGGATTATAATCTGGAGATAGATGGATAGATATAGTGGACTATCCAATTTCTTAAAGATATACAACGGTCTCGTGTGATTTTATTTAGAGGTTCTTGGGAAAATAATTTTCCTTTGTTCATGTCTTCCTATAAAAGAATTTATCAAGCCTTGATTCAGGTGGAACCCTTTGAGGCTTTGTATGGGTGTACATGTAGATCTATTTTGTGCTGAGAAGATTTGGTAGAGTAGTCCTTGGTTGGGGCGAGTCTTTTTTAGGATATTACGAAGATGGTGTAGTTGGTGTAGAGGAGATTGATCACAGAATATATTCATCATAAATCTTATGCAGTACATCTTTTTCGGTCACTAGATTTTGAGGTTTGTGTTCAGTTGTTTTGAGAGTTTCATCTCACTTGGGACATCATTGGTGGGGTAAGTAGGGTAATTTGTCACCATGGTTTGTGGTCCCCTTTGATATCATTGGATGATTATGAAAGGTGGCTTATCAGTTGGACTTGTTATCTAGTTTGAATTCTATCCACATCATGTTTCATGTTTCCTAGATGATAAAGTATATACATAATCCTTACCATGTGATTGGATGGGAGGATGTTGATCTTGAGACCAAAACCACTTTGGTTGAGAATCTAGTTCATATTATGGATTTCCGAGAGAATGTATTGCGCGGTAAAATGATTCCTGTGGTCTGAGCAATGTGGAAGTGTAGACGGGATAATAATAAGATGTGGGAGAGGGAATTATTGATAAGGTAGTAATGACCATAAATTTTTGTGAGTCTAAACATTTGAGGGATTTTTGATGGAATAAATCATTTATAGTGGGTAGACTGTGACATCCTATTATGCTTATCATATACTCCCTTGTTTAATCATTGGTTATCATCCTTATTTGGGTTAATCTGTAGGCTTCTTGGGGATGTATATCCTTTATTAGGAAAAATGAACTAATGTTCTGGGATGTACATTTATTTTAATTAGTGGGGTCTAGGTATAAACATTTAAAATATATTGCAGGGTTTTTCCTAAGTTTGAAGAATGCCTGAAGTGGGGTTTTTGATTTTTTCTTCAGAAACCTATATTTTCTGCAGTATTTTATGGATTTACACACAGTTTAAGGGGGTTTCATGATATAAAATATTTTCTGGATAGATTCCATGAAACAGGTTCAGGGCATGAAGGGTTTACACACCATGTAATAGGTTCATAAAATTTAATGGTCAAAAATAATATTTTAATAAATAGGTGACTTTATTTTAGTGTTTTTGAGGTTCTTGAATTACACTGTGTGTAATGGGATTACACTTCATGTTATTATAATGAGTTGTTCTTTTAGTGTGTTGTGTGGGTGGTTAATGTTTCATTCAACTTACACCCTCCCTATCTCAACCCATAGCTCACCCTAGGCCATTTTAGGCGACTCTCTCCCTTCTGTATCACTTTTTTATAAGATCAATCCTCAGGGTTTTTAAAATGAGCCTCTCTAGGAAAACATTTCTTCTAGTTCTTCTTTACATTTGGTTATGGATACTTTTGTGATTAGATTTTTGATCGGATAGTGTTTCCTATCTATCCTTTATAGTTTTTTATTTTGTATTTTCTTTCAATGGTTGATATCATGGTTTCCAATCACCAGTGTTGAATTAATATAGGTTTATACCATTTTTCAGAAGGTGTTTCTATAGAATGTGTTAATTAGAATAATTTACTATAATTCTTGATAAATTATTTTTGGATATTCATATAATTAAGGTGATATGTGTTTTCAAAGGATTTCTTGGAAAGGAAACTTTTTTCAAAAATGGGTTTCCTTTGAAAATGAATTTTCTTAATTTGGAAATGGGTTTCCAAAAACTGAAGAAGATTGTATTGGATTTGAAAAATGTTTTATAAAATTTTGATTATGGTTTTGAAATTTATTTTGACAATTGGTAGATTGGGAACCGTGGGTGCATTGGGAAGGAGACAAGGGTAGCCTTGCTGTGTGTGTCACTACTAGGAGGTAACCTTTTGAATATTTATGGAATGTGGAAGGGTTCAATACTAGTAGGATCCAATGTTATGCCAATTTAGGATCTAGAGTGTAGGGTATGAATTTTACCATAGGCTTAGTCCCAATACAATGTTCTTTTTAATTTATAGTGATTTATCCCATGATATTTTTATCATGGATTGATTATAACATGTTTTTATATGATATTGTATCTCTTAGATTTGCGTCATAGGTTATTTATTGGATATGTGTTTACTTTCTTACCTCTTGATTCATGGGTATGATTTCCTATTTTAATACTTATAATTGTAATATTTTTATGTTTGATAATATGAAAGCATTTTATGAAATCCAAAGGAGAGAATGATTTACAAATGAATTGGATTTATGAAAATGATTTATCAAAGATTTTTTTTACTTTAAATGCTAGAACTATTTCATTCTTGATTTTTGACCTTGTATAGAATATATGGTGGTATTCTATTGGGTATTGTTCTCACACCCTAATTTTTTCCCTAGGCTGTTGTAGATTTTGTATTATAGGATATAGGTAAAGGGAAGGAAGTCTTGTAGCATATCGGCTTCCCCTTTGGTCATTTTCTTCATATTGGGGTAGTTTGGAGGAGATATATGGTCACCTAGAGAGATGTTGGTATTTATTTATTCATATGATTTAGTTTAACTAGTTTTAATTAGATTCCATGGACCTAATTGTATATTTTTTTCAACATAGTAATCAAGTTGTATGTCTTGTTTCATTATATTCAAGACTTGTCTTGTTTTCTTTCTTCACCTCACTATGTGATGGCCAACATGGGTATATGGTTTAGTTTACATAGTTTTTCAATTACATATTGTATGTTGAGGGTAAAAAACGAAACTTTTTTTGGGAGAAATAGACTAAGAACATTCTTAACACACAAATTGTTTGACCATGTGGCTAACCATGTTAGGGTTCTGTAGAGAGTGACTGTGAGGTTATTCATGGTTTTATCATGGTACTTCAAACAATTAAATTCTTCTGAGTAACCATGAAACCTATTTTTTGGGAGATGGTATCCTCACATTATTTTCTAATGGTTTACCTAACTCTGTAGCCAAACTGTATGGTGTGTATAGGTCACTTAAAAAGTGGTATTTTAACTTTTTCCCCTTTTAATTTTAAATTTTTTGGCTCTCTTTTTCTCCTACCATCTATCAAAGACCCTCCTTATATATATATAGATCCTTACTATCCTTTTTGGTGGATTTATCTTGAGTTCTTGGTGATTTCGATTTATGTAAGTCCAAATCCTTTTGGTTTTCTTGTTTCTTTCCACTTCTTCATGCTTTGTCTCCCATTTTTGTGGAATTGTGGAACCATGGGGGTGATGTTGGTAAAATATAGGGTGTGTAATTGTTGGAATGGTTTTATAATTTTTTCTTTTAGTGTATAAGTCCTTCTTCTACCTCTTCCAAGTGATTTTCATCAAAGGTGATGAGTTTGGAACGAAATACGTGGTAGGTGTCAGTATTTAATGGAATTTTCCATGGATTACCTTTAAATTATTAATCACCTTTGGTTTTTGTTTGTTTAATTTCAAATTAAATGATTTATGGTTGATTATTATCCCATATTTCTTGTAATTTATTATTTTATTTGGATTTTGGTTGTTTAAAGAGGGTTTTCCAAATGGGTGTGGCTTGTTTACAGGTCAAGTGTTTGCTAAAATGGATTAAAGATGTTTTTATAGTTTCTAATGGATCTATAAAGTGGATTTAGAAATGGTTTTTACTTGGGAAATGTGTTTTGATGAAATGGAATATTTTTTAATGAAATGGATTTTGATATGGCATGTTTGATGTGAGAACTTATTGTGATTATATTAGCATGGAGTATCACATGGGTTAACTAGGGTGTGAGTGACGGGTTTATTCTTGGGACCGTGTGAGCCTTCAGAGGGAAGACTATGCGAGCTTCCATTTTATTTATTTGAGTGTCTGTGTAAGGATTCAATGGGGGGATTGTTTGAGCCACCACATGTTTCCAAGGTACTTAGGGATCCTTTGGGTATGAAGACTATGAGAGATTCCATGTTGGTTATCGAGAGACTATGAGAAATCTTGGAGTTGGGCCGAGAGAAGACTGTGAGAGAATCAATTTTATTAGAAAAAAATACTATTTTACTCACTCATGATATGCCTTATGGTTAGATCCTTAGGTGCACATTACTCATGGAATATTGGTTTATATGATTTATTCATTTCATTAGTGACATTTGGATGTGATGAATTTTATTATTACTATTTGCATTTACCTAGTTATTTCATATTGATGTTATAGTTGTTTCTTATTATGACTTTTTGGATATGTCAAGCATGTTGGGCCTTTTGGTCTGGTTAATGTTTTTGATCCATGTTGATAATTTCTTTTTGAAAACATTGTTTTTCATAAAAATTAAAAAATCAATGCGAATTTAAAGGTTGATTTGAAAATGGTATGTATTTAAAGTGGTTTAATTTTGAAAAGTATTTTTAAACTAGATTATTGGTTTTGCTGGATAAAGGACTTAAATTGTTTCATGGTTTTATCCTACTAGGATTTTTTACCTCACACCCAATATTTTGTTTTGGGAGTATTTAGATTTTATTTCTCTGGATATAGGTAAGGTCAAGGGAACCGTGTACCAAGGTGGATCTTCTTGATTATCGATGTACATGTTTTTTGGAGGAGACATGGTCTCATGGAGTTGGGTAAGGTGGATTCATTTAATGTCTTATACCCATTGAGATATATGTATAATCAATTCTTGGTCTTCTTAACATTATTTTGAGTTTTGGGATTTTTACTTGAGATACCATGTATTTTTTTTGGCATCTTTTGTTAATGATGTATAGTTGATGCTTATAGTATTTCATTTGTGTTATTTTTATGATCTAGATGTTTCTTCTTATGTGGATAAATCTGATGATATTGGTGTAGACGTCCCTTTTTTATGGATGGGTTATGTTGATTTACTATTAGAGAAATGTTCCCAAGATATAATTGGTTATGTCTGGCGCTTGCTGCCAGCCCACGACGAATAAGAACACGCTTCCGGTCATGTGGGGGGATATCTCAAGTGATAGGATGGGTCTACCCAGGTCAGTTCATTATATCTTATAATTGAATTCAGATAATTGGTGCAGGGTTTTCCACACCATGTGTCCAAGCCATGCATGGATGATATTTTCATGTAATTTAATGTTATCTTCCCTCAAGTGTTGGGTTTATTTTCCTCTCTTATTTTTGTTTGATACTAATTTTGGGATATTTGAAAATATTTGGTTTTTTCTTAGAGTTTTGAAGATGTTTAAAAATATATTCTTCTCCCCCCCCCCATTTTAGAAATAATAAATTTTTAAATATTGTAATTTACTTAAAAAAATTCAATTCAATGTGAAATTCGATCTCTGGTGTTTTAATTTTTTTTAGAAAAAAATGGTTGTCACCATTTTCCCCTTTGATGATAATTAATATTAATTGGAACCTTTTGAAGAGTTTAAGTGTGATATGTTTTAAAATTGGATTTTAAAATATTTTGATGATATGAACCTATTTATTTGAAAGTTTACAAGAGGGTGTAAATTTTTATTTAAAGAATGGAGATTCTTTTTGAAATGAATTTTATCAATACCCTAGGGAGTTAAAGAGGTGATTTTATTTTATAAATAATTTAATTATTTTTTTGCTGGTTTCTTTTTTCTATTAAATTTTTAATTTTTTATCATGGTTAGTTAAGACAATTTGTTGTTTAGTGTTTTTACTTGTGAGACTTGGCTTCTATTTTTTTTTTGATGAGTTTGTTCAATTTATTTTTATTGTATTCCCCCTATTCAGATTTACTGGAAACTTTTTTTGGTAAAGATTCTCTTGGAATGATCATTACATCGACTCTAGACTCAGGGACCCATGTTCTTCCACTCAAACCCCAGTGTGATGATTATATCCATGGGTTCCAAAGACTAAATCCTCATCACATTTTTGGGAAATAGAATTCACAGGAAATAGTGACGTGTTTGAAGAGGATTGGGGTGATCTTCAGCCAACCGAGGATTCCAAAATCTCTCAAGGTTAATTTTGTAAATTTTATATGTCAGATTCCAAGTAGGAAGTGGTGGAATTATGTTACTCAAGATAAGACACAAAAGGACTATTATTGAATAGATTTAGAGACACATTTTTTCAGAATTTATTTCCAGATTTAGTCATAGTATTTAAGGCTATGGAATTTTATGGTATCTAGTAAGGAGATAACAAAATGTCTGATTATGCTCTCCATTTTGTCATGTTAGTGTCATTTCTTCCTTATCGGGACAAAAATGGATCTCCAATAGCATGGTGTTTTTGGGAAGTTCTTCATCCATATCTTTCCCAAGCTGTGTTTTATCTTAGACTCAAATCTTATGATATGTTTCTGATGCATTATTTCTAGGTTGAATTAGACCTGACAGGAGCCCCATAGGAATTGAGGATTTCTACTATTTATAGATGTGATAGAGGGATATCTATAAAGGGAAAAAGGAAGTGTTCAAAGTCCTACCCATGGGTAGTGGCATGGAAAAATATGTTGTGTTTCTTCTTACTATATTCCTCTATAAATAAGCACATTATTTGATACCAGTTTATAAAGGTGGGTCCCATGATGTTTGCTTGTAATAAGGCCCCTAAATCCTATCTTGCATATGAATGTATCTGTTATCTATAAAGGTTATGTCATGTTTTATAAAGAAAACATTACAGAGTTATGGTTTATCAGATCCTAAGGACACTACAGTGAAACAAAATCTTCAAGATAACTCAGATGTAGCTATAGGCCTCAGAGTGAAGTATAATCATGTAATTGAGGATCATCCAATTAGATTTTCTATAGACCAGGTTATTGATCTCGATGTCAGAGTGAAACTACTTGTGTTTTAATTGATGTTTTTATTTTCCTTTTGTGGACCTAGTGACATGAGTATTTGTCTTTCTCATTATAATATTTTTCTTTGATAATGTTTTGTGTTTTTTAGTTTTTTTATTCTATTCAAACTTAGTGATGTAATAATATGGTTTAATGAATTTTCATGATTACTTCTTCTTATTTTTATTCCCTATTTTAAAGAGTTGCCTTGATGTAGTTTAAATTTTATAAAAATTGAATATGGTGGGGATATCACTAATATTTTATTCCTCATTTTGAAAGGTTTTTTCTTTATATTCTATCGATATTCCCTTGGTTGTTCTGAAAATCTTAGGAAGGGGATGTTGGTTACATAATCTTGATCCTTATGTGTTCTGATAGTGGCCCTTTGGTTCTTTTTTGGTTGGTTTTTACAATGTGCATGTTTTCTATAGTGAGTCTTCTCCGAATACTAATAAAAGTCTCCATTGAATGAAAAATGTCTAACCCATTGGTTGAGCCAAGTGTAAGTCCTCTTTTTTATAGGCATGAGTTATTTGGAAATGATCTATGTGATTCCATTTTCTTGTGTATTACTTTTAATAAGTTATCTATAATTTTTTAGATGTCTCTTTATATGGATTGAGTTCATATAGATTTCATCAACTGATCTTGGACTCTTCCTTGGCATTGTTATAATTCTCCCACACTATTGTTTATAGGAGTTGGGTGTTTGGAGATGTTAGATGTTTCATTTTCGATGGTGTTGTTTAGTTTTTATTTCCTTTTTCTTCTTGATCGACCAATGTATAGAAATATTTTCAGGGCTATAAAACATTATAGTGGGGGAAATTGCATCATCCAGATTTTGGAATCCTTCTCAAACTTTTTTTCACCCCCTACTTATTATGTTTTTTAGCCTTCTATCAGTGAAAATTTTATTCAAGGGATCTGGCTCGATATTTAAGGAAAGTATGGTCCTTGAGTTATATCTAGAGAATATAGAACATTACCATCAAATAGTTGGTGAGAGCCACCAACCTACAAGTGGCCCAAGAAATGTTGCAGTATTCTAATGTACCCACTGTCCAGTCGGTGGGTTGGCTATGGGCTACAAAAGATATGTTGTACCCACCAACATACTAGTGGAATCACTATATATAGGAAAAAATCAAGTCTTATATAGAATTTTACCTATAATATATGATTTATTTTATAATCACCTCCCTGGAACTTTTATTGGACCTTATTATTTTTGGAGCTCTCCTTGGGCGATTTTGGATACTTTATCCTCTCTTCTTGGTGGATATATGCACTATTCATGATAATTATTCCCGATCTAAAAGTCTATGTTCTTATGGGTCATGGTTTCCATTATAATTAATGTTCTTATTTCTCTAGGGCTATGATATACATGAAAATTAAATACATCCAAGTTCTGTAATTGGGATTTTTGATTATAGGGATCTCCTTCCTGCTTCTTTGAGCCATTTCTCTCTTCAGATTTTAGTTTCCTTTTGATGATGGTTATTTCATTGTAGGTGTCAAATCATCACCCTTTATAATTAAATGTATGATTTCTTATTATTTCATATTTAGTATTTATTTTCATCAAATTTTTCTAGTTATACCTATTCTCTATATTAATGACTGATGATTCATGATCTTCTGACAAAAATAGAATAAAAAAGTTTTAAATAATTTGTTATGATTTTTTTGAAGAAATGAACACATATTTTAAAAATTGATATGAATGGTTGGATCTTAATGATTTTATTTGAAATATTATGATGATGGGTTCCAAAATAAATATAAAAGTGTGCTTTTCCAAATCCTGGCCGTGTTTGATCCATTTTAAAATGATTCTTTGAAAAAGTGTATTCCTTAAAGTGAAATAGTTTATAAATGATATTATAAATGGACTTGATTGTTTTGAATGGATCAAATACCCAAGTAGTATGTGAAGAGGTCTGATTGGAACTTTAAATATTTTATTGGAAAATGGAAAACCTCTAAGAGACACCCATTTAAATATAATGGAAATGATGGATGTTTGAAATGATTGAAATGAGATATCCCCCTTTAGGGTGATGAATTTAATGAAATGAATATGTCCAGTTTTAGGGTGATGAATTGAATTTAAATTTATATTTCCCTTTTTAGGGTGTTAAATTGAATTGAACTAATATGATTAATAAAGAGGAATGTTCCTACAAAGCATTTGGAGGTGTGAGAAATACTTGATTCATTTGGAAATGTGATGAAAGGATATGATATATAGTATGATGATCTATTTTAAATTCTCTCCTCCATTATAATTTCATGATAAAACATGGGGTTCTAGGTGAGAAATCTAGTTTCACAAGTACACTAGTTTATTATTATGCTCTAGATAGTGGAATAAGGTGGGAATTAGGTAAAATTAAGGGTTTTCTCCTTAATTAAGACAAATATAGGGTAATACCAGTCATTTGGGATAAGGATGATTATTGTGTCGATTGAATACCTTAAAATGGACCTTGAAACATCATTGCCCATGTTGAAAATTTCCTGAAAATTTCCTTTAGCACCTTTGGATTCCATGATGATGATTTATGAATATATTTACAATATATTTTTAATTTAAAAATAAAGATATGATATCCTATTTTTTATGATCCTGAAAAACCATTTATACTACAATTTGTGAATGTTTTCATATGGGAAAATAAAATATATATTTTTAGAAAATGGCATGGATATTTGAAAAATGGTTCTTTTAAGGAAATTTTTTATCAATTGTTTTATTGAAAGAAAACTTGAAAACATTATTTTTAAACCTATAAGATTTGAATTCAATTTTAAAGTGTTATTCTTCAGGTCACTAGTAGAAATATTTTGGAATTGTATCTCACACCTATATATATTACATATTAACTAGTTTCTTGGAACAATATATATTCATATATATTTTAGTTTGAGATTTGATGGAGGTTATTATGGTGTTAGCTCACTTTCACATGGATATATTGGTGTTTTGTACCCATTTTACTTATTATAAGTTATATCATCTATCTCCCTTAATATTCTGTTTGTTGTATCTTCTACTTTTGTTTATTTAAGTTCATACTTTTTTGGGAGTTTCTTTACATTTTTTATTTTTTTATATTGTGATTTTTTGTAAAATTAGTTTTATTTTTGTTATTTGTGATGTTTTGGTGATTATCACCAAACCACAGGGATCAAGAACACCCTTTGGTCTAGTGGCAGATCGTTTTTGGGTACCGGTTGAGATGTTATCATAGGTCGGTTCATTATATTCTAACACTGATATTAAAAAACTAGTTCAAAATGATCTATATTACTAACACCCAATGATGAAAATTGGTAAAAAATATAATGATAGTGGCTTCCTTATACCCAAAATAAATAGTAAGTTCTAATTACCATGTCATGTATATAGAGAGTTATTCATGATGTTATTTTACCATAATAATGTCAATACTTATGCTTCTACTTCCTAGCTATAATGAGAACCTTGATATACTATGATATTATTCTTAATTATATGTCATATTTTCTAGATACATAATAATGATGAGACAAAAATTACATCTGATTATTAGGTGTTGGGGACTCATAATCATTGGTACTTTTTCTGATGTTGTTCCCACATAGTGATCTCAAGTAAAGGAGACCATGTGGACTGACCCGTAAATAGGAAAACCACATGTTTTGAGTGTCATTTAATGTTCTTATATATGTTCATGTGTATTGATCTATACAGTTTAGATGAATATAAATTTGTCTCATTTGATCACATATTCTAATGTAAGATAGAAACCATGAATTTTTTTTGGGTGAGGTGGCGTGAGTTGGGTGTGTCATTAGTGGTATCACATTTATTGAATAGTCCAGAAATGATTTTTCATTTTTGTAACGGAAGATATTTCTCGGGACTTATTGACTATGGTAGAAGTGACTTTGTTTAATCCATGTCTACAGTCGTTGAAGGCAATTCTATATAGTAAGTTCATAAATAAATAAATAAATAAATAAATAAATAAAGGAACATGACATAAAGTGTGTGTTGGAATGGTGTAGTTTTATTTTTTTCGATGAATTTGGACTGAATAATAGTGGTACAGAGTACACACTAGACTGTGACTCTTACATTGAGGTCACTATGGTTATGAGGGTAGCACAAACCTACTCAGGGGTCCAAGTGATTAAGTTCATAAACCCAAATTTTTAGCACTATAGTAACACTAAACAATCGATAGCAGAGTGGGCCAAGTGACACAAATATGTACTTTAGTATAATTACTATAGCAACTCGAACTTTAGAGACAATGATAATATTGCTTCGTGGACTTCCATACACTAGTTACTATAGTATAATGGGATTATTGGGTGGTTGGTGGTGTAGTTGTATCATCTTATTTATGAGATCATTTGAGCTAGGGTTTCCCTGTGTTTGAAACTCTAAAATTAACCTATAATTCTAACCCTGATTATATTGTAATTTCTACCTCTCCATGGACAAAGGGATCATTTCTTGAACCATGTAAATCATTATATCATGTGAAATTCTTGTTATTTTTCCCCCTTTTATTATATTTCTATTAATACATTTTCACTTATTTCTCAATGTGTTTCCACAACTATGTTCATCTAGATTTTTAAGATATTATGAGACAAAGGGATTTCATTACATGGTGCATGTTTATAGTGGGTTATCATTGATATGAATAAAAATTATCTCAGAGGATTATGTAGTTTTTATTTTATTTATCTATATATTTCCATTATACTATGTTTGGGATTTCCACTTTGGGAGCCTATTTATTACTTGTATAACAAGCATACCATTTTCAGTTTCCATATATCTCTCTGATTATTTATTATATTATTATTATTATTATTGTGATTAGACATGATAAAGAGGGTCCCCATTAAAGTACTAAGACACTCACTTTTAATATGAAGCCTCCTTCTTATGGGAAGACATGTGTGTGGTCATGTGACCCATCAGTTCAGTCTATGTGGTTCAGGTTGAGGTGTTACAACCATTCCCTCCATGCATGTGGAACTCACCTCTTGCATCTATTGTGTGTGGGAGATAAAATAACCCTCCCAATGGGGGCCAAATAGTGAAGGTTTTGGGGTTTGAACCACAACCCTATTAGATGTGGAGACTACAATTGAGTACCACTCACTCTAACATAGGCTGAATAATAACAAATATAATAATGATTATTATTATTATGTTTATATATTTTCATTTAAATATTTTTGTAATCTTTAAAATAAATAAATATAACATCAAATTTATAAAACCAAATGTTTATATACACATATACATTGATAAATAATATATAAAAATAAAGAAAAAAATAGTGTATAATTGTCAATAATGTACATTTATATATATATAATTTGAATACTGTTAAAATATATTGTTAGGAATACTAACATTGTATATATATTAATATAATTATATATTAATAAGTTTAGATTAATTAGTAAATACACATAAATTAAAATTAAAAAAGTGTATATTTATGTTCAGTATAAATATGTATATATATATATATATATATTTTCATGAAGGCGTTGATTTTTTTATTTATCATAAGACCTATTTTTATGTGTATTTATCAACATGGTTTGATGGCCCAAAGGCACATAGTGAAAGATATATGCTCTAAATCTATATTCATGAGATGTATATAGCTACAACTTGCATATGAAGCATTCCTATATTGATTTCATGGTACATGCATGTCACCAGATTCGATAGTATAGATATACATATTGCATGAGATGCAGGGAGAATTTACCCCATACACCTTATTTTTTTAACATTTAATAGTACGTTTAATGATATGAAATGTATTGGGTGTTACATTCATATATATGATACAAGATCTAGTGGAAGAATCATTTACTCATGTATTATAAATGCATGAGTAAATGAAATACCCTACGGATCATCCTTGAGGATTATAAAAAATACAACCACATGATGGCTATGTGTTTGGTGATTCATTATACCCAATAGTTGAATCCTCCTCGTCCAAAGATCTCTTTGCATATATACTTTGCATTAGAGGATCTAACAAGCCATGGAGGAAGGATGAATCTCTTCTATATGATGGATTATTTTGTTGAAACCCATGTATACACTATGTAAAGGGTATGTATTTTGGATACAATTGGTGATTTTTTAACAAACTTGTGTGATAGTGTTTTAATATGTTGTTGATAGTCTTCAATGTAAGGTACATCATTTAAAGTATTTCTACATTTCAATTTTATACATAGTTTCATTTAACTTTCATGGGATATCCTTGGAAAATGGTTTAAATCTCTTCTAGATGATATGATAATCTTTATTAGACTCATTTAAAAATCATTGGTAGTATTAAAGTGAACCTATGTTTTAGATTTATGATATATTACTTGAAATGAATAATAAATCCTGAAAAAGATAGTGGAATTTTTGAATTTTGAAAATTATGAATTAAAATTTAAAAACATTTTAGCTTTATGTTATTTGGTTATGTAAAGTTATTACCCTTATCCAGAGTACAATGCATTAGTCTACATATTGACTTATCTAGCATGGGAACCTTCATAATTTTATACCCTGCTTACACAACTCCACAAATTGACTTAGCTAATATGGGGGTGGTTGGGTATGTCGTGGATCATGTCATTGGTTGGAGCTTAACCAAGATAGGATTTTTCCACTCATATGATGAGTATGAGATATGGTACCTCGATTGATATTGAATGTGTGATTTTATGGTTGCACCTATATATTTTATATCTATCTAGATAAGGGACATGTGATGTTATAATCCACAAGGATGAATGACATGTCATATATTTATTGATTAGATCATACTATACTCTATGAATTAAGAAATGTGGTTGACATGTTCACTGTCCCATGGTCACTCGATGACCTATGTAAATTCAAAATATGTGAATGCGTGTTTTTATTTGATTTAGATTATTAGAAACATGTATATAGATACATGTGTTTGATATAGATCATGTTGGATCTATTTTTAGATTGAGCATCATTGATGATTTTCTATTGGACACTCTTTCCATATATATATGAATTTGGAGATTCATATTTCCTATCAACAATATAAAGGCCTATGGGGTCAAACTTTTTGATTGACTTAATAGGGATTGAGTTTGACTCAAAGTGCGGCTCTAAAAGGTTTTAGGGATAAACAAAAAGTGTTTTGGATGGGTATTGAAAAGGTATTTCATATCATGTGAAACAATATGAAGTTAATGATATTTTTTAAAAGTTTATTTGAAGATATCCAACAGTGTTCTCAAGATATAAAAATGGTTTTGGAAGATATCCAGAATAATTTTTCTATATGGGTTCACAAGTTATTGCATATTATACAATATAAGGTGAAATGGAACAAAGTCTAATAGGATTTCGTAAATGTGGGATATTGAAAGGTATATTCCCTAAAGTATTATTCATGAGATGCATATAGCTACATACTATATATGATTCATAGACATATAGAGTGCATGATATATTCATGCCACCAGTTTCAATAATATGAACATAAATCTTGCATGAGATGCATGAAAACATCACCTAATCCATCTACTCATTTGGATATAATTTAATGTGAAATTTAATGAGTTGAAATTTTCTATGAGTTACCTTCAAGTAAATGATTCATGATATGGTATATTTATTATATACTCAACAGTAATAAATGCATCAGTAAATTGAATAACCTAAGGAGAAACTTTGAGGTTTATAAATAATACAACTATACAATGCTTGTGTGTTTGGTGATTACTTATTTCCAGGACGAGACTCCTCACCAAATTATCTCTTTATGTTTCTACGTTGTGTTAGAGGCTTTTGAATACTATAATGGAAATATGGATCTCATCCATACGATGGATGATTTGGGCACAAACTATGGATATAATATAGAGATTGGATGACTTTTTTCTACCCTTGGTGATCTTTATCAAACCCATGTGATGGTGTTTTAAGATGTTTCAGATTCTCTTCAGTGTAAGGTATTATATTTATAGTATTTTTTTATTTCATTTTTAAAGTTATTTTTGTATATTTCATGGGATATCCTCAGACAATTTCTTAAATTACATCCATGTGATTTGATAGTCATTATTAGACTCACTTAAAACCCTTCACACATGCCATAGAGAAGGACCCACACTATAACACACCCTTAATGTATTTTTTTTAAAATATAATCTAGTATACTAAAATTAATATATATATATATGTGTGTGTGTGCATGTATATTTTCTATACAGTTTTTAGGAATTTTTCATTGTAAAATTTCATTGTAAAATTTCAGTGAAAATTTTCATTGTGAATTTTCCTAGAAAATTTATATTCTAAATTTGAAATTTTCCCATGAAAATTATTTTTCAAGTATAAATTTACACTAGTAATAAGAATTTTAAAAATGGTGTTTTGTAAATATTCATTGTAAATTTATAATAGGATTTTGGAATTTTTCAATGATAATTAAATTTTGAAAAGGAATTTGCACAAATAACTATAAATTTCCACAGATATACAGAAAATTTCTCAGGTGAATTTGTGTTAGAAAATAATATTATATATTTATATTTGAATATATATATATATATATTATAATTATGTAAATATTTATTTAAATTACACTAGAAATGTTCACATGAAATTTCAAGTGTATATTTTCACTTGGAAATTTTAATTCAAATTTATATTTTTTTACATTTTTTTAAATTTGTACTAAAAATTTATAGTGTAAATTTGAAATAGAATTTTTTAATGAAATATTATAGTTTATACTTATATTTGTGTGTGTGTGTGTGTGAATTTTTGTGCAATGTTTCATTTATTATGTTATGTTATAAAAATAAACTATAAATGTTTGGTGTAAATTTTAATTGAAAATTAGTAGTAAAAATTTCTAATGTCATTTTTCAATGCAAATTTTCAGTAGAAATTAAAAAATAAATTTCTTAGTTAATTTTTATACAATATTTTTTTATATATGTATTAATTTACACTAATAAGTAGAAATTTACAATGTGAATTTTTATTGAAGATTTTGATTGTGTTTTGAAAGTTTAATTTGAAATTAAATTTTATGTGAAAATCTTCACTAGAAAATAAAAAATTTCAATATGATTTTTCATTGAAAATTTCATAAAAGAGTTAGATAAGTTTTCATTAAAAATGTAATTACTTTTTGAAATTTTCATTGGAAAATGGAACTTTTCACTAGGGATTCCCATTGACAAGTTTGAATAAAATTTTAGATGTTTCCTTATGAAATTATATTCCGTGTATAAATTTTTATTTGTAACTAAAAATGGTTAATGAAAATTTTCAATTCAAATTTATATAAGTAAGTATATATTCGTTGAAAATTTCTTGTGTGAACTTACACTAGAAAATTACATTGTATATTAATATTTTTATTTTTACATATATATGTGTGTCTATTTACATTCATACAAATATACAATATAATTTTTAACTTGAAATTTATTGGTTAAATTTGCACTCCAAATTTCAAATGTAAATTTATATTATGTATTTGTATTAATATTTATATATGTATATGTCTATGTACTGATAATTTACAATGTATATTTTTATTAAAATATTAAAATATATATTTTCATTAAAACTTTACAATGTATATTTATATTTGTGTGTGTGTGAGCGCGTCTGTGTAATTTTCATTGTTAATGTTGTGTAATAAATATACAGGAAAAATTTCCATTGAAAATTTTCATGAAACAATTTTTATTTTCAATTATCATTTTAAATTTATAATATTAATTTGAAATATAAATTTCTATTATAATTTTATAAAATTTTAATTAATTTATATATATAATTATATATTTATATATATACACATTAATTTTTCACTTTAATTTTCCACTAGAAAATACACTATATATTTACATTATGAAATATAATATGTGTAGAATATATACATTTAAAATTTTTGGTAAAAATTTAAAGGGGAAATTTAAACTGAAAAATTCCATTGAAAATTAACATTGTTCATTTATATGTTAATATATTTTAATTGAAAATTAATTACATGTATTTTTTAGAATTTTGGAAATCATATTTCCAATCAAAATTCCTAGTACTAACTGACAATGTATGTTTGTATGTATATATATACATTCGGTGTGTGTATATACTTATATATATGTGTATTTTTAAATAATTACATTAAAATGTATATATGTAGATACTTATATTAATATAAACTCACATATGTTTATTTGTATTTATGTTTGTATGTATGTACTTATATTAATATATATGTATATTTAATTTTATGTGTAATTTTAAATTAATAATAGAAAATTTTCACTGTAAATATTTATTTTATAATATAATTGTAATTATGAATGTTTTGATTGAAAATTAATTTTGTAATATAATTTTACACTAACAATTGGAAACTCAATATATATTTTCATGGAAGCCTTAAATGAAAATTATTTAAACCTTCATTGGAAATTAGATTTTGAGTATATATTTCCATAGGTATATATAAATATATATTGAAAATTTATAAATTTTACATTGAAATTTAAATTTTGAGGAAAAATTTACATAGGTAAATATAATTATATATTTCAATATCTTTACCTAAATAAATAAAATAATTAAATAAATAATGATTTCCAATACATAATATAAAATATTTTAGATATATATATATATAATAAATATTATATTTTATATCATTTATATATATATATATCTATAAATATACTAATTTGATGAAAATTTCATCCATATGTCCCCCTCTCCTACTATTTCCCTCAAAAATGTGCTCCACCCATTCAGATTGGGTTTCTACCCATCGTATTTTTCTTTATCTTGATGCATGCATCCCAGACCACTTATTCTACCTAAATTCCCCATACCTTATCTACCATAACCTACAACACTGATATACCACGTTATTTCCCCCTGATATGCTTCCCTCTTATACTCATTTGCTCGCAGAACTGATCACTGTAATATTTTTTCACTACTCTCCATCAAAAGATTCCCCCACACTGGTATAACCTATATTTTGTGGATCATGGACCTATTTCTTCTTTTATTTCCATATCTCTCCCATCTTCTCAATTTTCCATACCAAGATGATCACCACCGCTACACACCACCATGCCATTTGATGTTTATCAATTTTTGAAATCATCTCATAGATCTAGGTACTCTGATCATCCCCTGGTCAATCATTGACCATCACTCGTCCATTTTTTAAATTTATCCTATGATCTTTCATATTCCATTCATTTTCTCTCCATTTGGTTCAATTTCATCACATTTATTAAACTTTTATTATCATTTATTCTTATGAAACATTGATTTCTTTGACTCCCTCTTTCACTACAAACAAATAAATTACCATTTATATCACCTCTATGCATGGAACGATTCCTCCCATGTCATAAATTTTAGAAACTATAGCTTGACTTACTTATCTAATTACACTATTCATTCACATGTAGTTATATTTAATTTTCATTCTGATTCCACCATAGCTACATAATTCTAGACCGTTCATCCAAAATATTTCCTTTAAATGTGGTTATCTTGGGCTTACTTTATACTTCTACAATCTTATAGGTGTTTTATTCAATGATTCCAATAAACCCTTGCATCTATTTAGTGATTCAGGATTTCTATTTTAATCATCCCAACTAGTTTCCTACACTTATAGTTACCTTATGCCTACTATATACTTATATAATTATGTACTAATGAAAATCATGGTTTCAATTATAACTACGGTATTCTTTAATTTTTTTAAATTAATAATTTATACACCAATTATTAATTTTATGTATAATTAAATTCACTTAAACTTTTAATAACATACACTTATTCATGAATAATCTTATTGTCGAGAACGTTGAATTAGTTTTTTAGATTTTAATAGAAATTTTTTGTATAGTAGTAACCCTGGGTCGTCTCTCGATGGATCCTTAGATCATTAATTGAAAAAGAGGGGTTTGATACTGAAAATAGAAGGAGAATGATGTTAAATAAAACTTGGGTTTTGATGATTAAATATTACAATAGAAAAAATAATGTGATAAAACGATGTAGAAATGAAGCAGATAAATTAAACGTGATCATCCCAGGGGAGTATGGTGATGCTCATCCTTCATCGCTTGAAGAGAAAGGGTATATATCTTTTAATCCCAAGTTTTTAACACCTATTACCATAATTTTACTGACTTTATACTAGGATACCTCCTAGGGTTTAGTCGAAAACAGACAATGATTCACCAGACATCGCTGATGATTGGGTGATTTGTGTTCGACATCATAACCGAAACTCCCCAAGGCAACACGCGAAGAACTCTATGTGTTGTCCAGGTTTGTATGTTATTTATTTTTGATACCATGAAATAAATGTACATGGCCATGAAAATGCATCTGTGATTTAAATTAACCAATATGAACCACACAAACACCGCAATTGAATAAGGGGGAGAAACTAATAAACTGTGTGTGAAACATCACATGAAAGTGTACCCCCCAAACAAGATCATTTGATCTTGAGTATAACATTCCAGAATATAAATAAATTAAATAAAAATATTGGATGAAGAAAAACAACATAATACATGAAATTAAAAAGATCATTCAAAATAATACAAGTATAAAGCTTGGGACTACATCACATTCCTCCGCGGGTGATCAGACGGGGTTTAGAAAATCATGGGAGGGGAGGAGGAATAAGATGTTGAAGTAGAAATTCCTATTGCCTCCATAACTTATAGGGATGTTGAGAAGACTCATTGGGGATTCCAAAATGGTAGCACCTTGCCTCATATCCGAACTCTCAAATGGGGATCCCAAGGTTCCATTTTTTGGAAAATTGGAAGGTGGTTTTGGGCACACATATTTTCTTCAAACCACTTATACCACGTGTTTCGGAAAATAGAAAATCAAATCTATATTTTGAAAAAAAAATGGAAATTTGTAGCCCAAATTAATTACTATCTCCACTAAATGTTTGGCATCAATTATACAATTGGATCCCGAGATATGGATATATTACAGAACACCAATTTTGACTTCTCACAAATTTTGTGTTCTGGACAGAACTGGTCGGTTGGCCCCCTTGATGGTAGAATTGGGCTTCGGTTCCTTAATAAGAATTTTTATACCACTAAATTTTGGACCCGAACACAAAATACAATCCCATTAGGATTCATAGATGTTTCTAAACAGGAACAATAGTGAACAAGTCTTCACGGATCCATGCAATTTTGGCCCATTTTACTTCAACTTCATCATGGGCCCTCCAAATCATCTACTCCTACATTGAAATCATCAAAACAAGTAACATTTCCAATTTTAGTTATGATAAAAACCAAATAATGGTATCAAACATGAAGATAAATCTGTTATTATTTTTATAAATTTCAATACAAAACAAGTTTAGCGCAATGGGTTATGGGTGAAAATGAAATAGTGAATCGTGGTACAATCACACCCCCAAACCTAAACATTTTCACTCCGGGAAAAATTATAATATCCAAAGAATGTCCCATTCCCAAATCAAAGGTGTAAAAACAAAAAAAATTCTTCTGAAATTAAATCCATCATGTCTCATTTATGGAATCAATTTTTCCTATCATTTTTCTTTTCTTGCATTCATATTTGTTCAACTTCATTTTTTTCACCCATGGAACATGTCACAACCTACCTCACCTAAAAAAATTTCCACTTCACTCAAGGAACATATGAAATTGGATTTATGATCCTTTCCCAGAGTTCATGTGATATTACTATATGCTTTCCAAGATCTTCATTTCTATACCGGTAAAAACTAGTGTGCGACTAAAGAGGACTTTCAGCAGGTTGTCCTAAGGTTCAAGGTTTGGGAGGATTTAATGTTTAAAAATCTGAGGTAGAAGAGGAATTTTTCATCTCTTATGTACAAAACATGTCAAAATTTTGAATGTGTTCACAATGAATTTACACACTCAACCCCTCACAAAGTGTATTACCTCCAACTCACTCTCCCTATTGCCCATTTTTGTGGGTCACAACCAAGCAGTGAATAATAATGAGGAAACATCCTCTTTTCTCTATTTTTTATTTTGTTTTGTTTTTTTAGTGTACAAAACTATTTTTTAATGTATTTTTTTTGGAGATAAGTAGGGAAACATGTGTAAAATAATGACGTAATTTGTCTTGTGAACTCATTGCCCACGGAAAATGTAGGGACTATTTATATCAACCCCTAACAATGATTCTCTCCCAAGAATTCCCATGGAAACACCCTCTCTCCCACACTTTCTGAAAATAAAACAAGAATATACACAAGACATGGGTAGGTAGGGATATAATAGCTTGTAATATGGCTACCTAACAGGAATTTCATGGTCTCTAAGGCTTAATAAGGATAAAATGTTAAGGTGGTCTAAAATAGAAGATAATTGTACAAAGGGATTTTTAGTGAACAATTTCCTCTATCATTAATATAGAATACTTGAATCTTATGGTTTAAAATAGAATCAAGTTATGTTTTAGATTCTCTATATGACCCGAGACTCTCAAAAAAGTGATTAAAATGATGAATATGCAATAAAGGCCATAGAATATCTCCAGGTAAGGGATTGAAATATTTTTCAGTGCTAATGGGGAATGGGTTTCAAAAATCCATTAAATACCTAAGAATGATTTGAAAAAAAATCTATAAAAATATTCAATATTATCATTAATTTGAAAAACATTTTTCCAAAAATAATGGAATTTTCCGCACAATAGACGGAAGCATGAAAAATGATTTTGGATATTCTTTTTAAGATCAATTTTTATCTAAAAACACAAAATAATGAAATCAAAAAAGAAAACAGATTTTTCTTTTTTTAATTCTTTTTTTTATTTTTTTTTTGGTTTTTTAATCCTAACTATGACATGTCACCCTCCCTCACACATGAAAGTTACATTGTTCTCAATGAAAGTATTTTAAATAAATAGAAAATAAATAATGGTAGGGAGAAGGGACAATCTACTAAGTGGTGTCATATGTGGCATCTATCAGTTGAATTTCCTCCACGAGATGCTTTGGAAAATCCTCATAGAAGGGTTTGATCCACTTCCCATTGACAGTAATCCTTTTTCCACTCTTCTCATGACAAAACTGTATAACACCAAAAGGGTAAACATCAGTAACGGTATAAGGGCCGATCCATTGGTAACGAAGCTTAATTGGGTGGAGATTTAGCCTGGAATTGTACATGATCACCGTATCACCAATTTTAAAACTTCTGCTAATGAATCATGCTATCATGGATAGAATTTTTCTTCTCTTTATAGATCCAAGATTTCTCATATACATCATGTAGAATTTATTCCAACTCTTAAATATGCATTTTTCTATACTCACCTGCATCTAGAAGATTCATATTACATTGTTTAACAGCGCAATATGCATAGTGTTCTACCTCCACTGATAGCTGAAATGCCTTTACAAATACAATCATATATGATGAAATTGTGATTAGGGTTTTAAAATCTATACAGTATGCCCAAATTGCAACGTCCAAGTGCAAAGTCCAATCTTTTCTATTGGTTTGTACAATTTTTTCTATGATTCGTTTATCTTCCAGATTTGAGATTTATTCTTGTCTGTTAGTTTAGGGGTGATATGAAATGGAGACTTTGTGATGAAATCCATACTTAAGATGGAATTTTTCATGTGGTGATTGCAAAAATGTGAACCCTGATCACTAAGGATCAATCTTGGTAAACCAAACCTAAAAAATATATGAGACCTCACAAAATCAACAACCACTCAAGAGTCATCGGTCATGGTGGCCTTTTCTTCCAACCATTTAGATATATATTCAATAGCCAATAATATGTACAAAAAGCCAATGGAATTTGGAAAAGGCCCCATAATGTCAATGCCCCATGCATCAAAAATTTCACAGAATGACATGGAATGATGGGGAATTTCATTCTTCCTATAGATATTCCTTGTGAATTTACATTAAATACATGACTTGAAAAATCTATTATCATAGCTATGCAATTTTTTCCAATAATCTCTCGGGTCAAGGACCTTTCAAGTTTTATGTTGAGAGCCAATGTGGCCCCCATAGGCCAAGGTGTGGCAGGAGGTTAAAACAGAGGTGAACTCATGGTCCTGGATGCACCAAAAAATAACACAGTCACCACAAATTCCCCACAAATATGGGTCATCAAAAATTTACCAATGAGAATCATGATTAAGCCTCTGGTATTGTGAAATTTTGAAATCATTTGGGACCCTAGATACTTCTATAAAATTCAAAATGTCTGCATACCATGGGGTAATGTCCACAATATCACAAAGGTTCTCATGAGGGAAGAATTATCCAATGGGGAGATGATTCAACTTGATGGTCCAATGGTGGGGAAATACTACTAATGTGGTCTGCTACCACATTTTCCACTCCTCTATTATCTCTAATATCAAGGTCAAACTCTTGGAGGAGGAGCATCCACTGAATGAAGCGGGGCTTAGCTTCAGGTTTCTTTAGGAGGAAACGAAGGTAAGCATGATCAGAAAATACAATGATTTTTACCCAATAAGATATGAATGGAATTATTCCAAGGAAAAAACAATAGAAATAAGTTCTTTTACAGTGGTTGTGTAGTTTTCTTGGGTAGGTTCAAGGGTACAAGAGGCATACGCAATGACATGAGGATCATTCTAAACCCTTTGTGATAAAACTTTCCAAACTACAAAGTTAGAGGCATCACACATAAGCTCAAAGAGGAGATACCGCCTTGGTGGTTGGATTATGGGAGGTGATGTGAGACTCCATTTAAAAAAATTGAAAGAATACTCACAATTTTTATCAAACAAAAACTCAAAATCCTTTTCTTATAACTGGGACAAGGGAAGTGCGATCTTACTGAATTCTTTAATGAATCAGTAGTAAAAAATAGAATGACCTAAGAAATATCTCAACTCACGAACACATTTAGGATATGGAAGGGTTGAAATTAATTCAATTTTTGATTTATCCACTTGGATTCCCTCTTTTTAAATAACATTCCTAAGAACTATCCCCCGTCCAACCATGAAATGGAATTTCTCATAATTTAATACAAGATCTTTTTCTATGAAACATGGGAGGATAGAACCTAGGTGAGCCAAATAGTAATAAAAGAAAGTTCCACAAACCGTGAAATCATCCATAAAAACATCCATGAAATTCTGTAGGTACACAGAAAAAATACTCAACATACATCACTAAAAAGTATTTGGATCATTACATAGACCAAAAGTATTCCTTTTGTATGAAAATGTGCCAAATGGAAAGGAAAATTTTGTCTTTTCTTAATCCGTAGGGGCACTATGGATTTGAGAATAACCCGAATATACATCAAGGAAACAGTAATTGGACTTACCGGCCAATCGTTCTAGCATTTGGTCAGAGAAAGGTAGAAGAAAGTGGTCCTTCCGCTTGGCATGATTCAGTCGATGGTAGTCAATATAGACTCGCCAACTATTTTTCACATCTGTTGGAACTAATCCATTCATTTCATTTGACATAGCTATTATTCCTATTTTTAGGCACAATTTTCACTAGGATTACTCATTTATTATCAGATATAGGATAAATGGTCCCCACAGAAAGTAATTTACTGACTTCCAATTTTACCACTTCATGAAGAGTGGGATTCAACCGATGTTGAGATTTTCTCATGATCTTAATCTCACTATCCAAAATTATATGGTGCATACAAATAGATGGGATAATCTTGGGAATATCATCTAATGTCCATCCAATCTCCTTTTGACACTCTCTCAAAAGGTTGAGAAGTTTTGATTCCTATTGTTGATAGAGGTTATTGGTATTAATGATGGGAAATTGGTCAATACCCTATAGATAGGCATATTTTAAATTAGATAGAAGTTGTTTTAATTCCAACGTCAGGGGTTTTTGGACTGAGGGAGGGGATTTAGGGGGAGTGAGTTCCCTGAAACTATCTATCTTCACAAGATTATTCTCTAAGCATAGATAATCTATTGAAATTAGATTTGCAGAATCATCAACGGTCATGGGTACCTCATACTGAACACACTCATCAATTGAAGAAAAAAAGTAAACTTTTTAGAACACTCACAACACTTAAAACATGAATCAAAAGACAAATAATCCAAGGGTGAAGAAGAGGAAAATGAATTTGGGTATGGGCTGAGGAGAGAAGTGTGTGTGTGTGCATCATTTGGGAGCACTTCCATCGAATAGACAGGAAATGTGGAGTGCTCTTCAATGGGGTGTTTTATAGACTCATGGATGTTAAAACTTACCTTTTCTCCTCTGAATTCCATGGAAAATGTACCATTATGAATGTTAATGATCATATTTGCTGTTTTGAGGAATTTCCATCCAATTATGGGAGGGGCATGTCCTTGGGTTCATGTATCTTCTATCTCAAGAATGAAGAAATATGCGGGGAAGATGAGATTTTTTACTCTTACAAGGACATCTTCAATCACTCCTTTTGGATGCATAGTACTCTGGATGGCAAGTTTCACGATAATTCCTGTTGGTTGAAGTTCTCTAACATGTAGAGAAGTATATATGGATTGAGTCATTACATTAATGGAAGCACCTAAATCCAAAATAACATCATAAAATATGGTCTCCCCTTTGGTACATGGTATCGTGAATGTGCCTGAATCCTTGAATTTGGTTGGCATTGCTGGTTGAATCAAGGTCGAGACATTCTTTTCCAATTTGACTCTTTCATTCCCCTTCAGCCTTCATCTCTCGGTGCAAATTTCTTTATGAAATTTGTCATAACAGGGAATTTTTTTGACCTCATATAATAAAGGAATATTGACATTAACTTTTTTAAATGTATCCATTATTTCATTTTCAATATCATTATCAAAAAATTTCTTAGATTTAGAAAATATTTGTGGGAAATGAAGAGGAATGGATTGTTCATTTGAATCATAAATAATAATTTGATGTCCCTTTTTATTTTGTTTTTCTTCATTGGAATCTTTTATGGGTGGAGAAAGAGTGTTTTTAAGAGGGGGAAATACCTTTTGGGTAGAATTAGTAGAAGGAGTAACTTCTTTGCCACTACGAAGTGTAATTGCACATAAATTACCTTTGTCCTTTATTTTGGAAATGGGTTGGGATGGTATTTTTCCAGAACCATGCATCTTAAGCTCACCGATGATGTTCTCTAATTGTCCCACTTGAGTTTGTAGGTCTTGAATTGCCGATTGTGTGGTCTATTGGAACTGGAGGTTCTGGGTTACCATTTGATTCAGCATATCCTCGTGGCTTGGTTCAGATTTTTGAGGAGGAGGATGATTGTTTTGAGAAGTTTAAGGATAACAAGGTTACATACCTTGTCCTTATAGATACCAATTATGCTTGCGGTAGCTTGAGGTTCCTCCTTATCGGTACTGGGGTTGTGCTTGCCACCCATGGTTTGAATTTGGCCTGAATTGTTCCTACTTTAAGGGAGGTTCTTATTAGAATAGACACCCTAGGAACACGTATGCACAAAAATCAGGTGAATCTTGAAGTTGTGGGATCTAGTTAGAAAAATGAGTATTGTCAGAACAAATACCACAATGTAATGGAACAAGAGGAGATTGTGAGTTACCTTTTTCTTGAGCTAATTTCCTTATAAGGGTATGCATCTCCTCAATATTTTTATCTACCATTTTCTCTAGGGATGAACGACTTATCTCATAAACTCCTCGGGTTGGTGCAATAGCTTGTGTACCAAATTGTTGTGCATTTTGAGCCATATTGGCTATTAAGTCATGTGCAGTGGAAAGAGTTTTATCAACCAAGGCTCCACCATCTACCACATCATTCTCCCCATGAACCATGGGTATAAGTCCCTCATAGAAGTATTTTATTAATATTTTTTCACTAATTTAGTGTTGGGGTATCTTGAGCAAAGTCATTCGAATCTTTCCCAGTATTCATGAAGGGTCTCTCCTTGTGATTTCCTAATGCCACAAATGTCATTCCTAATTGATGCGGTTCGGGAGGCAGGGTAGAACTTATATAAAAATAGTCTTTTTAGGTCATTCTATCCCACAATTTTGTTTGTCAAATATTATATCCAATCTTTGTATACACCATCAAGGGATAAAGGGAAGGCCCTAAACATAATTATGTCCTTAGACACATTTTGGGGTTTCATGGTGGAGAAAACTATGTGAAACTCTTTAATGTTTTTACAAGGGTATTCAACGGTAAGACCTAGGAATTTAGAAAGAAGGTGGATGATGCCTGATATCAACTAAAATTTGGATTCTTACTCTGGATATTGGATGTACGGAGGTTGGTACTCCACATCCGGGGTGGTTAGTTCTTTTAAGGTTTGATTATTTGCAGCCAGGTTTTTTTAGAATTGATTGGGTTCATTATTTGATTTATTTATGAAAAATTGAGGTTACATAAGGGGTTACTTATTGTTACTTTCTTTAATTTCTCTAGATTCCATTATTTATGTGCGAAGTGTATTTTCAATTTCATGGTCAAATTCAAGAAGTTTTTCTTTTTTTGATTGGGTCATGCAAATAAGTTGTGAAGTTTGTTTGTTTTTTTAATGATTGAATATGGATAAAATCACTATAGAATGGTTAAAGAAGAATATAATGTTATACTATAGAATTATATATAGATAAATGGATAAGAATATATAGAGACAAAAAAATAATATAGATATAGAGAGAGAAAACATACAAAAGAAAAAAATAACAACAAAAACCCAAAGAAAAACAATCAAATGAGGGTGGGGTATTTAAAGGAGTACTAATTAAGAAATAAAATAAATAAATAAATAGAAAAAAGGAAAATAAGATATTTTTTCCCTGGAAATGGTGATAAAATTTGATCGCATTTTCGAGCGTGTCATATTAATTTTTTTTATTATACTGGAATTTCAGCAGTATAATAGCAACCCTAGGTCGTCTCTCGACAAAGCCTTAGATCATTAATTGAAAAAGAGGGTTATGATTATGAACATATAATGGGAATGTGATTTAATAAAACTTGGGTTTTTATGATTAAATATTACAATATAAAAACAAAAGCGATAAAAAAAAGTAGAAATGAACAAGATTAATTAAACGTGATCAACCCATGGGAGTATCGTGATGCTCATCATTCATCGGTTCAAGAGAAAGGGTATATATCTTTTAATACATGGTTTGTAAAACCTATTACCATAATTTTACTAATTTTATACTAGGATACCTCTTAGGGTTTAGTCAAAAACACACAATGATTCACAGGACACCGTCGATGATTGGGTGATTTGTGTTAAACTTCATAACTGAAAGTCACCAAGGCAAGACACGAAGAACACAATGTGTTGTCCAGGTTTATATGTTAATTATTTTTGATACCATTAAATAAATGTAAATGGCCTTTACAGTGAATATTTTAGTTCAAATGACTAATATGAACCACAAAAACACCGCAATTTAATGAGGGAGGAGAAAGGGATAAATGGTGTGTGAAACATCACATGAAAGGGTACCCCCAAACATGATCATTTGTGTTTGAGTATTACATACCAGTATATAACTCAATTAAATAAAAATATAGGATTAATAAAAACCACATATAACCTATGATTAAAAACATCATTCAAAATAATACAAGTATGAATCTCGAGATTACATCACATTCCTCCCCAGGTGATCACAAGGGGTTTAGAAACCCATGGAAGGGGAAGAAGAATAAGATGTTGAAGTATCACTTCCCATTACCTAAAAGAACTTATAGGGATGTTTACAAGACTCTTAGGGGACTCCAAAATGGTAGCACTTTTCCTCCTGTCTGAACTCTCAAATGGGGAGCCCAAGGTGCCATTTTATAAGTAAATTGGAAGGTGGTTTTGGGCACACAGATTTCTTTAAACCAGTTGTACCACGTGTTCTGGCCATTAGACAATAAAATATCCCTTTTGTACAACATAGAATGTTGTATCACCACTTTCTAACTATCTCCACCAAATGTTTGGCATCAATTAGGCAAGTGGATCTGGAGATATGGACAGATTACAGAACACCAGTTTTGACTTCTAAAAAATTCAGTGTTTTTGACAGATTAGGTCGGTTGGGCCCCTTTTTAGATGAATTGGGATTGCGTTCCTTCCTAATAGTTGTAGACTATTAAATTTTGGACCTGAAAAAATAATAGGATCCCATTTGGATGCAATAAAGTTTCTAAATAGGCACAATAGTGGACATGTCTTAATGGATCCATGCAATTTTGGCCAATTTTTCTTCCACTTCATCATGGACCCTCCAAATCATATCCCCCCTACATTGAAATCATCAAAACAAGTAACATTATTCATTTTAATAGTAATAAAAACAAAATAATGGTATCAAATATGAAGTTCAATTTCTTATTATTTTTATAATTTTCAATACAAAACAAGTTTAACATAGTTGTGTAAGGGTGATAATAAAACAGTGAATCGCGGTGCGATCAATGAAATTCATAGATTTTTGTACATTTGAATTCAAATAAATATAGACCAATTAAGGTTTATGTACATATTTTTCATCCTTAATATTATGTAATTCATATAGCACATTCATTTTTTATTATGGGATTATAATTTATTGAATTTGATGTAATAAATTGTATTTTAAATCCATATCATGTTATTTCAGTATACTATTTTTTTTGGTTTTTACCTCTTCCTTGTTAAAATTTATTTATATATATTTTAGAATGTAAGGAAGACTTATTTCGATTGTTACCTTACCAGTCCCTTACTTTATGTTATAAAAATTTGGTTTTTTTACACATAATATGTGGCACTTTCTAAACCCAAAAATATTTTTAAAATATTTTTTCTTAACATTGGTTATTTTTTAAAAATATTAACTCCTAAATTTTTATATCTTTCTAAGAAATAAACCCCATATCTTTATATTTTCTAGTATTACAAGTGATGCTATATTCTAGCTCAAAAATAGTGAATACCAATAATTATTTTTAAAAAAGCAGATATTGGCTACCTTTTTTGATCTTGGCATGACTCTTGTTGCCAAAAAGTAAAAAATTTCTCATTCAAAAGAAATGTATTTATGAAACATTTATGGCCTATATGGCCAATTTGGAAATAATTTTACATTCTCTAGTGTTTCTATAATTCATTATTAATGTTATTGTTTGTGTTGAAAATTCTATTTCCCTCAGAAAATATTACAAAACATGCGAATTGGTATATAGTACACCTGAAATGTAAATTTTTTTTATATTTCTGTATGATTATTTCACAGTTTTAAGATTCTGTTTTTCATTTTACTCTTACAAATTTCTAGACACTTTCAATGGTTTTATGTATGTTCAGTTATTATGGGGATTTTTTATAGTATATTCAAAAATTTATTATATATTAATTTCAAATAGAATTCCTATGAAAACCCATGGTAATACATGTATGCATCTCTTAGTTTCCAATAATCTCTATCTTTCTTAAATACATCTCATATATTCTACAATCATTTTGGTCATCAACATTTTGTATTATTTTAATGTTTCTTCTATAGGAAATGAAATTAATGATAATTATCTTTTGGTTCTCTACCAATTTGTTTTTAATATTTTATTTTATTGATATAACATTATATTTTGTTTATATTTAAGTACATAAATCCATATAAATTTTATGTTTTTTTCATTATACATCCTTTGGGATCTTGTGGTAATTATAGTCAATAAATTTTCCTAACATTTTATAAATATTAATTGGATCATGTATTTAGTGTAACATTAAGAGAAAATAATGGATTTTGATCTCAAAAGTTCAATTATCCTAACTAGAATAACTAGGGTTCACAACTGTAATTGAAAATTTATTTATTTATTTCCAAGATGTTTAATAAAATATTTACTAATACACACAAATACAGTCTCATATATAACATTAATTTTCACACTCCTTCCTCTTATTAGTATCTCTTCTGTGTAAATTATATATTTCACCATGAATTATGAATTTCCTCTATATGCCTATAGTGGAATTTAGAAATTTTCAATAATGAATAAAATTTATGATAAAAAAAATTAATATATAATACTAATATAGTAAATTTATAAAAATAAATATAATATACATCTAAATGTAATATACATATAATAAAATATGTAATTGTTTTAGAAAAAACTCTTATATTTGTCCCCATTCAACATTGGTTAAAAAACTTCTAAAAATATATCAAAAAATTTGAAAAGATTGATCCTAATCCGAATTTAGAAAAAAAAATCATTGATGCTCTATTTAATTGAGATAAAAATCACAATGAAATATCTTATCCCACTCATCTTCTTGAAACCATCTTAATGGAACATTCAATCACCAAACAAAACCTCCTGCAGTTGTTCAAATTCAGTGTCTTGAAATTCAAGAATGGAATCACAGTTGATAGTGAATATCATGCTAAGTTGTAGTATCCCTAGTTTTAGTTTCATGACCATTTATTCATGAATTTTGATTCTATATAATGCTCGGGGTGAGTTTTAGGTGGTTTTGAGGGGTTTTGGCTTGTTTAGGAGGTTTTTTAGAGGTGTACAATTCATCCATGATTAGAAGAAACTTTGCACCATCTCTGGGAAACAATGTAAGGGATTATAGTGTGCACTGGGAAAGCACATGGTTTTCTTAGTTTTTTTCCAAATTGTGGGAGTGCCCAAGGGAAACTGTTATTCTTGAAATAGTAGAAAAAATATTATTAGAACATAGTTTGTTGAATCGTGTGATTCAACCATGCGAGGTGTGGCCTTAAGATAGTAGCACTAAATGGTTGGTAAATAGTCTCCCAAACTATGTGGCCTAACCATGTGTCATAGAGTTGTACCTATGAAATTTTCAGATCTAATCTAAATTATTCCTTTTAAGCCTTGTCAATACTCTATTTCCTCAAAAACCATAATTCCTTTTTCTCCCTAGGTTTAAAAGGGGATCCCCATTGATCCGGGAGTGATTCTTAGGTGAATTAAAGCTTGTTAGAGGTCTATATTCATCATTAAGTACTTGTTATTCCTTGTTCTTCCTAGATCCATTTTTCTTAAACCTCTTGGAACCATAGATCTAGTCTATTTGGGATAGATCGATGATCTGTTTTGTAAATCATGATGAGATCTTGGGGGATCTAGTGAAGAGGATGTAGGTTGTGAGAGGATATTAAGTTTTTATAATATCATTCTTTGTTTACACCAACTATTTGTTAGGTTAGTGGATTCTCTCACAACTCAACATGATTTATAACCTGAAGGATTAGTTTTAATTAAAATTTTTAATTTGAATTGTGACAGAATCCTTATGTGATTATTGGTAGAAATAACAATTGGTATTGTATTTGGAAAATTGTGGGATTTTGTTTTTGGATTTCTGAAAACCCCATTGGTTTATAATTTTAAAATTTTGGTTTTAAAATTAATTTTTTTATGAATAGAAATTATAGGTTGAAATTATTTAAAGAAATAATGTTTTTTGGAATTTATTTACATGGATTTTTGAATACATGGTTGGTGTGAGTTCAATTACATTTTAAGTGATCCTATATAATGGGTGTGTGTCATTAGGGAACCTAGTATTGGTAAACTTGTGATGAATTTTTGGATCAAAATGAGACCTCTCATGAGAATGGGACTATCGCCTAGGAATGCATGGTGTGTGTGGAGACAAGTTTATGAGTATTCAAAATTATTTTAAAAATGTTTTATTCTTTGCTAATCACATTTCATGGAGAATTGTTTGTGGATGTTATATAAAATGTTTTTACTATTTAAAAATATTTTATATAAATTGTGATAATATTGTTTTCCTAGTGCATGAGTTGGGAAATAATTAGGGAAATATTTTTGAGTTTATACATACCCCATAATTGGGTGCTATTGTTCATTTTCATATGTCATCTATCAAGACACATATAAAGGCAAGGTATCCAAGTTATTTAGTGATACTTCTTAATATCATGGGCATGGAACGTGGGTTTGGAGTTTGGTTAATGTTGGGTGTTTGTAGTAGAAGTCACTTGGGTTATTTGATATTTTTGGTATTTTTAGTTCTCTTCAAGCATGAATTTTGGTTTTTTTCTTATACTCTAATAAGGTTTTTTGGTTTGGTTATGTTTTGATTTGTATTTGGTACTCATGCATCATATATGGGTTTGGTTGGTTATTGTTTATGTAAATTGTATTTATTATCTTTGAAAGGAAAAATAATGCTTCTAATGTTCTTGAGTCCCTTGTCATTTGTTGCGAGCCTTTGGTGTCTTGGAAATGTCACATAAGGCCTAATAGCACACCTACCACTTCTCAAGCCAATGATGAAGGGGAGGGATGTTACGAATCGTATCATCTATGGTTAGTCCAAATTTTTTTGGATGAATGGTGTAGGTATTGTTTTGTCCTTGAATTGGTAAAGGTTTTAGTTTATATCTTGGGATGGTAGTATAGAGATGTGATCTTCAGAACCTAAAATGTAGAGCATAAAAAATGCATAGATAACCTCTTTATTCAAAACTTCATGTTACCATGGTCTTTTGGTACATGAGTGTTTTAAGACACTTCTAGGTGATTTTTCACTCATCGTCATGGGTTTAGCTGATGAGAGTCACTTGACTTGCATTTATAGTAATACTTACCAATAGGATTGCATTGTTCAAACTAATTTTAATGTTTTCTGAAATGGAAAAATAGTGAAGATTTTTAAAAATAGTGAAAATATTTTCTTTTGAGAAGCCAGGTTGTAGTATTTTAAAAAATGTTTAAAATTTTGACGATGTTTGAATTTTGGAAATCTATGTTGTGATATGTGTTAATGTGGTAAATTGAAATTACTAAGCCTTCATTTGATAATGAGTGATATTAAACAGTTTTTTTTGTTACATAGAATGAGATTGTGTTGGCATCGTGGAAATAAATTAGAGGAAACTGATTAGAATATGGTTACACATGAGCCACAGGTGAACCAACAACTTTTCCAAAGTATTGTATATGATTTTTAGGTTGTTGATAAGATTCATAATAATGATAAACCTCATTAAGTAGACCATTTAGTTAATTTAAAAATATTAATCCTCATATCATTCGGGGGGATTCAAAGATTTAAAAATTATATGTTTGGTTAAATTAGTTGAATCAAGTCTTCAGTCTACATGGGATAGTAGGAGAGTTAAAAATAAAGTTGAAAATGTATATGCTGGATGATTGGCATGCCAATGGTGGTAATTATATGTTTAGGATAAATTGGACAAGGTATGATATGGGAGTATTTTGAAGAATTATTCAATAAGAAATTATATCCTCACACCTTTTAGATTTCTAGAAGAATGGAATTATTCAGTTTTAAGCAAGAGAACCTCATAATGGCAGGGTATGGAATTATTCAGTTTTAATTTAGTTCACTTACCCCAACCCCTTAAATTACTACAAGTGTGTCCTTAAAGGATTGTATTTTAGAGTCAGGTTGAGTCTGGATATTCACTAAAAGATTTTCATGATTTGAATAATGTGTTATATAAATATAATCAGTAGAGAGATGGTGGAATAAAGGGATATCTCAAGAAATAAGGTTAGAGGGAGCATGTTTATTCCTATAGGAATAGGTGGGAACTCTAATATTGGGAACAATAGGAAGAGGGACACCTGTATCTAGAGTGGTGGTAGGCCTGAAAATTATACTATTAGATTAGTACACATTATTCCTCAACCAAAAAATAAGTCGGCATGTTTTAAATGTGGTTATTTTGACTATATGAAGAATTATTGTATAGAACCACATATATCTTTTCACAATTAAATCCAGATGGGTCATTTTATGTTCTATTGTCACAAATCTCCAAGGTCGGGTTCTAGAGACACATATCATGGTTCAAAAACTATGTATGCTTTGATGGGATGAGTATAGTAGAATAATTTCTATCCTTAGAACCAAGTGAGACAATGTGATTCTAGGAACACCATGACTCCTCAATGAGTTTAATCTCAACAGGGTAATAAAGAGAAAAGTGCAATCAGTAAGAAATTGTATGGAGATGAGTATGTGATCATGGATGATTAATATGGTTCTTCTATGGTGAGAGTTATGATTCATTCAAATTAAAACATTATGCAATCACTGTTGGATATGGGTGTTTTACACTCATTTATTTCTTCTCATGTTGTTCCTGATTTGGGTTTTCATGTTGAGATGATATCTTCTATGTTGAAAATAAAAACTCTTCTTTGTCGTAGAGAATGTTGAGCCTTTGTGTGTGTAAATTTTTTATATAAATATCAATGGGGATGAGTAGCTTTGGGATTTATCTGTTCTTGATATGGATGTATTTTAATGGATTTTGGGTATGGATTAGTTGAAATAATTCAGGTTCCATATCGGTTATTATTCCGGAAAGGTTAGTTTGACATCAATAGATGGCATCGAGAATATCTTTATATGAGATTGGGATGTAAAGTCAAGTAGAGAAAGAATTTTTAAATCAGTGGTTGTAACTATCTTGTATCAGTTGGAAGCACTACATTTTTCATATATAGATGATATTGAGAATATATATTTTCCAACTATTTTTGACCACTTTCCTAATGTTTTCCTTTAAATTTTCTCAGGGTTTCATCCAAAATAGAAGTAGAGTTTATGATTTAACTCCTACTAGGGACTAATCCCATATCAAATTTTTATTATATTATAGCACCAACAGAATTGAGGGAATTTAAAGTCCAATTAGAATAATTCAAAAGAAAAATGTTCATTCGACCAAGCATGTCTGTATAAGAAGCACTAGTTCTGTTTTTGAATAAGGTGGATGAAACTCTGAGACTTTATGTGAATTCTCATAAGCTTACCCATGTTATGATAAAGAATCAATGTCATATTAAATGAACTTATTATCTACATGATCAATTAAGGGGATCCCACTGGTCATCTAAAATTGAATTACATTCAGGGTATCATAAATTGTGAGTTCGGGAGGAGGATATCCTGAAGTGAGATTTTAGAAGAAGATATAGACATTATGAGTATGTGGTATGCCTTTTGGTCCTATGAATGCACCAACCATATTTATGGAATTGAAGAATCAAATCTTTCAGTGGTATTTGTATTTCTATGTGGTGTTTTTTTTGATGATATACTAGTGTATTCTAGTGAAAAATCATATCATGAGAAACACATGGTTATAGTGTTGGGTATCTTGCGGGATCATCATTTGTATACCAAGTTATCGAAGTGTAATTTTCGGATATAATAGTTACATTTCCTTGGCCATGTAATTTATGAAAAAGTTTTTTCTGTGGATAATAAAAATATTGATGTTTTTTTCTCTTGGAAACCACCCAATAATGTCTTTAATATATGTAGTTTCCTTGGATTAATGGGATACTACATATGTTTTGTACATGAATTTTCACATTTTTCCTCACCAATGGTAGCTTTGAGGAGAAAAGGCATTGTATTCCAATGGAATGATGAATATCAAAAATATTTTCAAGAACATAAGGTTAGACTTACATAAAAACCTATCATCATGTTTCCATAGTTTGTATGAGGCTATGTATTCTATTGTGATGCATCGAAATATGGGTTGGGATTTTTTCTCATCCAGAGAGATCATATTGTTGCTTATGGTTAATGGTAGTTAAATATTTAGGATAATAACTACCAAAAACATTATTTATAATTTTATTCTATAGTCTATACATTAATGACTTGGCATAATTACCTCTTTGGTGATAAATTCATAATTTTTACAGATCATAATATTTTTAAACATGTTTTTGCACAAAGAGATTTAAATTTAATGCATCGCGGATAGATGTAGTATCTGTATATGTTTGACTTCAACATGATGCATACACCGAGTACATGGGACTATATAGAGGATGTATTAAGAAGAAATTCATATGCTCAGTTGGTTAAAGAGGCTTTGAACAAGTGAAAACTAATGGAAATCATAGGTTATATTCATCTAGATCGCTCAAACCATGGTGATGTTTCATTTTTCATTCTAGTTTCATTTGTTACTGATTTAGTTGAGAAAGTTAGAGTTTCTCATAAAAATGATCTTGATTGGGTTAATGTGTGTTCAGAACTCAATGGTGGGTATGCCATTGAGGGTTGGAAGCTAGGTGGGAGTTAGATTTTTCATTTTAGAGATTTGATGTTCTTACCTTTGGCTTATCAGAAATATCTTCTTAGTTCCTACCACTATTCGAGATAGGTTATTCATACATAAATATTGAATATGTAAAAATAATTTAAATCACAGTTTTTAAATGTGTTTTAGCATAGTATGTCTAGATATTCCTCTCCTATCAAGAGGTTAAGGTCGAGCATCAACTACTAGTGGGTATGTTGTAGTCTTCCTATGTGGAAAATGGATCATATAGCCATGTATTTTTTAATTGTTATACCAAGGATGGTTAGGAAATATTATTTCATATATATAATAGTGGATTGGGTCACTTCATCATGATTTTTGAAACCAATATGGTGGAATAATGTTAAAATAATATAAATTTGGGAAATTATAAATATGCATAGTTTTCTGAACTCGATTGTATCCAACCGAGACCCCAAGTTTATGACTCATTTTTGGAAATCCTTAAAGTAATACCATGGAACATAGTTGACTATGAGTATGTATTATCATCCCCAAATTTATGGCTAATATGAATGGAAACTACAAACATGTGAGGATATGGTTAGGGCTTGTGTGATGAATTTTGGAAGCTCTTGGGAGGAACATATACCTTTAGTGGATTTCTTATACAATAACAGTTATCATGCCATGAAAAATATAGATCATTTAAAGTATTTTAAGCCTGTTCTTTTCATTCTCCACATTATTGTGTGGAAATAGGCGATACATCACCAATTAGACCTGGTATTTTGTAAGAGACATTAGATATGATTTAGATGTTCATAAATAGGATAGAAATGGATCAGATTTTTCATAAAACATATGTTGATCATAATTGACATTAATTGTTATTTGAAGTGAGTGATCATGTATTTTTGAGAAATTCTCCAAGGATTGGGAATCATTTTTTGGTAAGTTGGGAAAGTTTTCTCCTTAATACTTAAGTGATTTTGAGATATTATAATGAGTTGGTGTGGTGGCATATCAGTTCTCTTTGTTTCCATGGATTAGTTTAGTGCACAATGTGTTTCATGTATCTTAGTTGAAGAAGTTTCAACTTAATCCTAAACATGTGATTTGATGTGATCATGTTGAACTAGATCCAGATACTACATTGATTCGTGTATTGGCATGGATTTTGGATAGTAACGATATGATCTTTTATGGGAAAAGCATCAATCTAATGAGGATTTTATGAGAACATTGCTGAATTTAGGAAGAAATGTGGGAGCGCGAGAAAAACATATTAGAGTATTGGCCCAAACTCTTCCAGAACAACATGATTTTCCTACTTTTAGGTAATGGAATGACCGGTGGTGGGGAAAATATATCACCCCTTGTTTCTGGTACATGACCCTTTCTTCATGTATTTTGAGTCTATATGATTATTAGGTTTAGTTTGAGGAGGTAACTAGGGGTTTTGGAATTTTTTAAAGGGTTTTATAGTAGTTTATGATTTGTTCCATGTTATAAGGAATTGGTCACCATCTCAAGAAAACTGTGTAACGTAAGATAGTGGGAAGTAGGCTAGCTCAATTTTGGTGCATGGTTTGGATAAACCGTGTGAGTGCCCTAGGAAAATCGTACTTCTTGAAATAGTGTAGAAAACATAGTTAGTGGATGATTTTTCTAACCAATCAAGATAACCATAAGCGGTGTGGCCTTAAGACAATAGCACTGCATGGTTGGTGTATGGTTTTTCAAATTCTGCAGCTTCACTATGTGGCGTACAATTGGCCCTATAAAATTTGTGTATATAATAAAAATTAATCCCATAAAAGACATATTAATCCCATATTCTCTCAATATAATGAATTTATTGTGCTTCCTATGGTTGAGATATGATCATATTCAACCTAAAAGTGATTCTTAGGTGAATCAAAGCAGGATGGAGGTCTGGATTCATCAGTAAATACATGTTCTTCCATATTCTTCGTAGATTCATTATTATTCTCCCTATTTGAGAAATATATATAATAAAGTGGGGATATATCATTGTTATGTGATGTAAAATGTGATGATATATTATTGTATCTAGAGAAGGTAATGTGGGTTATGATCGAATCTTGAAGTTTTGTGGTGTTGTTCTTTGTTTTTTCCAAACGTTGTGAGGTAGGTGGATTCTATCTCGACTCTACTTGATTTAAAACATGAAGTATTGATTTTAATTAATTGTTTTGGTTAACATTGTGGTGAAATACTTGTTTTATTATTAGTTTAATTCTATATTTGTATTATATTTGGAAAATTGTGGGAAATTGATTGGATTTTGAAAAATGTGTGAACTGTGATTCACTATTTTATTTCACCCTAACACCATTGTGTTTAATTAGTTTTGTATTAAAAATTTATATAATTATAACAAATTTAACTTTAAATTTAATTAAATTATTAAATTTTTATCACTGTTAAAAGGTGAAATTTTAATTTTTTTATGATTATATTATAAGGGTGATTTGGAGGACTGAAGATGATGCAGTAGGAAAATGGGACAAACTACATGGAATCCCAAAGACATATGTCCACTATTTTACATGTTTCAAGAAATCCATGAATCAAAATGGAAAAATTTTTGTTATCTAATCCAAAAACTCAGTGGGATATAACTTATTTAAATATACCTAATATCCATTCGTTCATATGGTGTCCCAACCAAACTGATCTGTCTGGGGAACCGAATCTACTCGAAGACAAATGTTTGGTTTGCTAATTTGAAAATATCTCCCATTATAAATGTAAAAGGAATTCAAAATATTACATTATGATATTAAAAATGGAGTCCAAATAATAATATAATTTTTCTAAGTCTATATAAGGTCTTTTACTAGACCAAAACTGAGATACAAATAGTATATCTAAATCTAGTCCCCAAAACCACCTCCCATTTTTGATATTAATGGGAACCTTGGGAACCTCATTTAAAAGTTATACCAAGGAGTGAAGTGCTGATATTTTGGAGTCCAAACAGTTTCTTCTCATAATCTTGGTGTTTTTTTTATCTCCCTATCTTCATTGGTAGATCATAAATGAATAAGGAAATCCTCTCGTGCTTCTTCTCTTCTCGATGGAGAGCTAAATGGTGGGTGTTCATTGTAAAGGAGCTACACAACTTGTAAAGGTTGTTATGAAACATGTATTCATAATGTTTTGAAGTATTTTGGGTTTTTAAATATTTAATTTATAATTATCTTACTTTGGTTCATATTTTAATTCTTTTTTGATTCAATTGAATATAATGCTATTTACTTTTATCTAATCTTTGTGTTGTTGTGTGTGTGTGAATTGTGTTATTTTGATTGGAGAAACCAATAATAATTTTCTTACCCACTTATTTGAGATTTAAATTTTATTTTAAAGTTTTTATACCATGAATAAAAGATTTTCCTTGGCTATAAGATCATTATGTCAAGGTTTGGTTCCACACACATTGATGTAAAATATTGGAAAGTAATCAGGATTCTGAATAATCTTAACCAAAGCATTACTCCAAAACTAAATTAATCAATAAGAAAAATGAACTTGAATTGTTTGTATTGAACTCAAAATGACCCATTTTTCTCATATTTTTCAAAATACACATTTTTTTCAACTATTAAACTCTTTAAATTCAATTATTCTTTTAAAAATATTTTCAAAACCACTCCCACTTTCTAGTTCTTTTTATTGAAATAACACACTATAAGCCACCAATTCTCCTTCAGAGATGACCTAGGGTCTTCCATATTCTTCATAAAATCATATAAAACTAATTGAATTTTATGTGTCACCACAACATGGTAAAAGTTTGGCATTGTTTCTAGGGTGCTATTTGGTTTTTAGTTTTCATTTTTTTCTAAAAACATTGTGTATTTTGTAAATATTAGTGTGTTTTTATTCCATACCTTTTTTAGTTGTTTTCAAACAAAATATTCATTTTATAGGATGTTTAAATTACATGGTATTCATTGGATTAACTACTTACATTTGAGAATTAATTGGTGTGAATCTTTCATTATTAACAACAAGAAGAACCAAACACTCCCTTGAAGAAGGACACACAGAAGATAGACTCTATTTTCAATACTTATTCATTTTATAAAACCAACATCAAGAATAAAATTAAATTACATAGTATGGCTGAAAAATAAATGTAAATTAATATAACATTCCTCGCTTTATATAAAGATCTACCACACATACATTTAAATACAAGGCTAAGTGCCTAATTTTGAACTTAAATCTGAACTCATTCACTTGTTACCAAACTTTCTTGGACTAACTGGAGAAGACCCACATAAGCATATAAATATTTCCATACTATATTTTCAGTGTTAAAACCTACTAGTATGTATAAATAATTGGTTAATATTAGCTCACTCCCTTTCTTATTAGAAGACACCGTAAAAAACTGATTATACTATGTCAACTCCCCAATTAAAGGTTGGGTGTACATGAAATGAATTTTTATTGAAAAATACTTCACAACCTCTTAAACTAAAACAATAAGGAACGCAATTTGTATAATAAGACATTAAAAAGGGGAAACACTTCACGAATATTGGGAACATTTTAAAAAGATTTCACTAAGTTATCCACACCACCAAACAAGCAAGAAACTTTTAATATAATACTTATATGAAGGTTTAATTATAATCAATCAAAACATGATTGATTTTTCTCCAGGTGGTTCCATAGTGGAAAATACCACAATCACTAGAAGTAATTTCATAAAAACATTTAACAAAACACTCAACAATTTTGTACAAGGTCTATTGTACCCATCAAATGTGTTAATAAGGTGAAAATTTATGAATTTGAGAAGAAGTTGGACACAAATTTTGAATAGGTAAGTAAACTAATCTAGAAAATTACTCTTTCCCAAGGGAAATACAAACCTCCTCCTACAATTCATTGTGGTATATGTACTATTAAAACCCACTAATCTGACTAGTTCCCCCAATTGAGAGATTATTCTAAGAGTTGTGAGGAAATATTCCCAGGACAGCCCTATAACCAACCTGTTAGGCAAGAATCATACTATATATCAAAATCTAGAGAGAAGGATAATCAGTCCAATAGAAAAGTGGTTATTATAACCAACCTCAAAAATTCTAGAACCAAACAAAGTGGAGTAGTAATCCTCCTCCATCACCCAGAATTCTCAACCACCATAAAGGCCTTTAAAAAATATACCTCAAAAACCTAATCCTAACCATGAGGACTTGATGAAACAAATGGATGAAATAATATCCAATTCCAAAAAACCACCCAAGATATCATACAAGACCTAAAAAATGAATTAGGCCAACTTAAAAACTTGTTGGGTGAAATCCAAATTCAATGTTTTAGAAGACTATCATCCTAACCAATTACCAATTCCAAAGACAAAGTTGATGTTTATGTTATCACACTTCATAGAGGTAAAAACTTTATACATCTAGTGATACTAAACATAAGGCATGTCCTCATCCTGAAATATCTCTTTCACTACCCAAAAAAATATTCATTGAATAAAAAAGGTAAAAAAGTTATCAATGATAATTCTCCCTAATAATTATTATAATGAATATATTAATCTTCATACAACACGTGATTCCAACCAGATGCAAGGATCCAAGAACTTTTATGATACCTTTCACCATAGGGTAGACTTTCTTTTCTGATGCAATTTTTGATTTGGGTACTACAATTAATGTTATTCCTCACTCTTTATATACTTATTTTTGAGTAGGAGGACTTCAACCAATAGTCATCATCATGTAACATTCCAACCAAAGCACAACACACCCAATAGGAGTGATCGAGGACATCCTCATGAATATATAGAATCTCATATTCCCTACAGACTTCTATATTATTGATATGGAAGAAACCAAATCACAAGGGAATTATTCTATCATATTTAGAAGACCTTTCTTTAAAATATTAAATAAAATTATAAATGTTTACAATGGTAATCCTTCCATGGAGTTTTTTGGAAGAAAAGGCAAGTTTCAGTATCCTCGATACTAGGAAACACCCTATTGAAGAGCACTCAACTCTTCTTGTCTATTTAATGGAAGTGCTCTCCAATGACATGGAAAAATAAAATCATATCATTAACTCATACTCTGTTTTTTTATCTTCTTCACTCTTAAATTATTTTGGTTTTGATTCATCTTTTGAGTGTTGTGTGGGTATGGAAAAGTGTAAATATTGTTTTCTAATTGATTATATCTTAAACATTGAGGATTATATGACCATAAATGATATTTCTTAGCCTGTAAAATCTTATTCCTCATTTGCGGATGTTATCATTGAGGATTTATATGATATCATTTACCTCTAACTTCCACATTCACTCCCATCAATCCCGAATCCCCCTAAATTGAAACATAAAAAACTACCTCTAAACATAAAATATTCATATCTTGAGAATGGAAACAAGTTTTCTATAATCATTACTAAATTACTCCCTCCATAGCATGCATTTAAATTGCTAAAACTTTTTAGGGAGTGTAAATATGAATTTGAATGGACCCTTTCTTAAATTATTAGTATTAGTCCATCAATTTTTATTAATCATATATTGTTACATGTTGAGGCTAAACTGGTGAGACAAGAACAACGCCGACTGAACCTAAACCTCCTTGAGGATTTTAAAATGAAGGTAACAAAATTATTAGCTGATGGAATCATTTTTACTATCTCTGATAGCCAATGGGTCAGTACAGTGCTGGTAGTTCCTAAAAAACTAGTCTAACAGTTATAAGAAATAAAAAAATGAATTGTCTCCAACCCATGTGAAGAATAGTTGTCATGTTTGTATGGAATATATTTGACTAAACCAACACACTAAGAAGTAAAATTTCTCATTACCATTAATTGACCAGATGCTGGAGAGGCTAAAAGGAAATTCCTTCTCTCTCTTTCTTGGTGGGTATTCTGGATACTTTTAGACCCATATTTTCCCCAAGTATCAAGAAAAAACAACCTTTAATTTCCCATTTTCCACATTCTCATAAAGGAGGATTTCATTTGCAATGTGTAATGATAATTGTACATTCCAACAATGCATGGTTAGAATTTTTTTTATTACCTAGATAATTACATGGTAATATTCATGTATTATTTCACTATAATCCAATCACCTAGGTGGGATTTACCATTTGAGTTCATGTTTGATGCCTCTAACTATGTAGTTAGAAATGCCTTATCCCAATGGGTCAATCGATCTCCACATGTCGTAGTCGATGCCTCACACACACGAGACCCTACCCAACAAAAATACACCATAACAGAAAAATAATTCCTTTCCATTATGTTTTCCTTAGATAAATTTAGTTCATACCATTTAGGTTCCAATGTAATTGTGTTATAAAACCATGAAGACCTATAGTATCTCTTTAAGAAACAAGAAGCCAAACCACGTCTCATTGATTTTATTCTCCTACTTTAGGAATTTAATCAAGAAATTATGGAAAAAAAGAAACCAGATAGTGTGGTGGATGACCACATTAGTAGGATTTTACCAACATTGGACCACCATACTGACCCATCCCTCCCCATTGGATTATTATTCCCTAAGGATCATATTTTTGATATAGTGGACCTTACCCCTTGGTATGAATAAATTGTGAACTTTTTGGTAACATCTTGGGTCCCCAAAAATGTTATCACATCATAATACCAAATACCTAAGCATGATCCATGGTGGTATATTTGGGATGGCCCCAACTTGTGGAGATTTTTTTGTGACTGGGTTGCTCGTCAAGGTGTCCCTAACTGTAAGTTATCCTTTATTTTTATATTTTTCCACACTTTGGAATGCTATGGATTCATTGGCTGTCAACATACATCTCAAAAGGTCTTTATCACTAAAATTTATTTGACAAAATTATTTATAGATTCTCATAAATTATGTAAGTCCTGAAAAAGAAGTCAATTCATTGGGAATATACCAAAGAGGGGTGAAATCCCCCCAAAAACCCATGTAATTTATTAAGATCTTCTATGCATGGGGAATTGACTTTATGTAGCCTTTTTCAAACTCATTTTTCTTTGTTTAAATCTTATTAGATGTTGAATATATCTAAAAAGGGTTCAAGAAATGGCTACAAGGACCGATGATGCTCAATTGGTTATCAATTTTGTGAGATGTAAAATTTTCAATAGGTTTTGGTTTCTAAGATTAATCATTAGTAATTATGTTTCAAATTTTTGTAATAAAGACATAAAAACATGCCCTGTAAGAATGGAGTTATAAATAAAGTATCTACTTCATATCACCCCAAAACTGATGAACAAGCATAAATTTAAAATCAGGAAGCTAAGAAAATAATGTAAACAGTAGTACAACTCAATAGGAAAGATTGGAGTTTACACTTAGATGATGCACTTTGGGAATTCCATACAACTTTTAAAACTCCAATCATAATTTCAACTGATCAGATAATGTTTAGAAATGATTGTCACTTAACTATGGATGATGATCACTATGTATATTTGGATATTAAACAATGTAATATAAACTTATCAGATTTAGGTGATCATAGGAAGTTACAGATTCAGGAGATGGAGGAAATTCAAAGAGACTCATATGAGAAATCCTAGATCTATAAGGAGAGAACAAAGGCTTCCCATGACTACAACATCCTTCATCATCAATTCCACATTGGGAAGAAGGTCCTCATTTATAATTCAAGGATGAAGTTACATCCATGTAATCTTCATTCCTAGTGTTTTGTACCATGCGCTATTACAAATGTCTATCCATTTGGTTTTATACAGGTTCATAATAAAAAACAAAAAAAACATTCACTGTAAATGGATAATAGCTATAGAAATTTAATAAAACCATTCTAGAGTCCCCTGTGGAGGAAATCCATGTTCAAGAAGAAAATTACCAGTGACACCTATCAGGTTTAATCCATCCTTCCCACATTTACTTTTATTACATTGAGGACACTACACACTCTAGGCGTGGGAGGATGGGTACAGTCCTAGGTTAGTTAGGATTTGTTATCATCTTTCTTCTTTTTTTCATCTTTTTCACTTGTTACATAGTATTTTTACTTTTCCCAGAATTCACATGTTTATAAGAACTTTCATGATATTTCTTCTTTTTTTCTCCTTTTCACTTGTTTCATAGTATTTTTACCTCCCCCTTTTCCCTGGAATACTCATTTGTGATGACCACCTAATCAAATATATTACTAAAAATTCATGATGAATTTCCCTATTTCAAGTTGTTTTAATATTTTTTGAAAACATTATTCACTAATTTCTTATGAGTTTTAGCAAGAATTTAACATTAAGGTATGATTTTTTTAGTAAATTCGGGTTTTTTGATAATATAAATGGTAGTATCTATATCAAACCTTTGGGATGATTGATACCCACTTTGTGAGTAGTTTAAGGGTTAATAATTTCACTTAACAAATCCTCACATATTTTCACCCAACTATAAAGTGTGAATATTTATTACTCAACCGAAAGTAAATATATGTTATTTTAATATTTATCTTCTTCCCAAAATTATTTTTCCATACGTTTTTTCCTTATATGATATGTTTCATTACTATACAAGATTGACCTATGCATGTATAATTGTTGTCCTGTTATTTTATTCCATCAAAAGAATAATAAAAATACCCAAAACCACAAAAAAAATTAAATAATGAGGGTAGTGATGAATTATAAAAAATATGGGGATATATAGGTTGGGAGATTAATGTTTTAATTTCACGAATTCTTAAGTGAGTGGGTCTTGAAATTTGGTTACAAATGATATAGAACGGGTTCCGATGGAAAGAATCAAGTAAGAATAAATTTTTAAAATAACTTATATGTACTGGATAGAAATTATAATGAATAATAAGAAATGGTTGTCGCACACACATGGAGAGTTAGTAATATGGTAAATTTTTTAATTCTTTTCTTAGTCTCATATGAGGAATCTTTTTCCATAATCACTGAGAATAGCTCCTTGAGGTAGTTTTTTATTTGATCACATTTCTATCAATAATTAAATTTTCATTGAATGTTAAGTCTTCATGAATTTTGGAAAATCTATAATCATAATTTTTGTAAATTTTCTTTTCCTGGGAGTGAATTTTTGTCGGTGGGGGGATTTGATCATACCATGACTCACTATTTTATTTCACCCTTATGACACTGTGTTAAACTAGTTTTGTTTTGAAAAATAAAAATAAAAAAAATCACTTCACATTTGATTCAATTATTTAATTTTTAACACTTTTAATGTGGTAAATTTTACTTTTTTTATGATTACATTATAGGGGAAGGTGATTTAAAGGTCCATATATGATGCATAAGGAAAATGTGCCAAACTGCAAGGAATCCCAAGGACATATGTACACTATTTTACATATTCTATGAATAAATTCATTGAAATGTGATAATATTTTGTGATATGATCCAAAATTAAGTGGGATATAATGAATCTCAAGGCACTCAGTCCCCATTAATCCATATAGCAGTCCAACACAACTGATTTTTCCAGGGAACCAAATCGGATCGAAGTCAAAAGTTTGGTTTGGTAATTTTAAAATCTATCCTTTTCTAGAAGTAAAATACCTACAAAATTTTTCATTTTTATATTCCATAGGGATACCAACAAATATTATCTATTTTCCTCTTTGGGATATGTCCATTTACCATTCCAAAATTGTGAAACAAGTGGTATCTCAAAATCTGGGTTGCCAAAAACACCTCCCATTTTGGCAATAAAAGGGCACCTCATTTCCAAGTTTTACCAAGGAGTGAATTTTTGACATTTTGGAGTTTTAGAGGATTCCTCTCATCACCTTGTAGGTTCTAGAGCTCCCTATCCTTGTAGGTAGAGATGAAATTAAGTAAGAGATCCACCTGAGCTTCCTCCTCCTCTCGATGGCAGGAAAAATGATGGTCATTCATTGTGAGGGAGCTACACATCATGTAAAGGGAGTTATGAAACTTGTATTGATACTATTGTAATGAATTTCTGGGTTTGAAAACATTTCATTTAGAATTATTTTACTTTGATTCATATTTTAATGCTTTGTTTGATTCAAACGAATGAAATGATCTTTACTTTTAACTGAGCAGTGTGATTTTTTGAGTGTGTGGCTTGTGTTTTTATGATTAGACAGCACAAGAATCCTTTTATTCCCATCTTATTTGAGATTTCAGTTTTCTTGAATGTTATTATTCCATGAATAATATCCATACAATTGTTATGTCAAGGTACTGTTCTGCATGAATTTATATAAAATATTTGAAAGTTTCTAGGATTCTGGTTAATTTCAACCAAAGAATTACTAAAAACCAAAAATAATCATTATTAATAATGAAGTTGAAATGTTTGTAGTGAACTCACAATGACCCCATTTTCACATATTTTTCGAAATCCTCTTTTTTTTACTATAAATCCCACTAAATTTAGTTATTTTCTTAAAAATGTTATCAATGAGGATTCTCGTGAGAAATCAATTCCTGTTACATTTACCAAAGACTCTCTAAATAAAATAAATTTTTTATAATGAAATTGATAAAGATATAATGGATATATTTAAAAAGGGGAGTGTTGACATTCCTATCTTGTATGGAGTTAAAAACATTTCTCAATATTCTAAATTTCATAAATAACATTACACCCAAAGATAGTGACTGAAGGGGAATGAGAGAGTCAAACATGGAAGGAATGTATTTTTTGGAGTTTGTGTCCTAGAACCAACTATTTTTACTTTTATTAAATGTGTATTTAATGTATTGAATATTAATAAAACTTATTATTACATATATTTTTGTTGATCTGCATGACTCTAATATAATAATTTCATATAGTATACATCATCTTGATAAGGACATAATAGTTCCCCGCTATGATGATAACCTTTATGTGCTATGAATATATTCTCAAATAATGTTCTCTAGTTGGATAACGTACTATTATGGGACACATGGTACATATACTATCATGTGTGAGTGCTCTTAAGTAGATGAGCCTTATTCTCATGAAGTTCAAACATGGTAATCTCCAATATGGGAGATTATGAGAACAGATCTGCTAGTATAAATTCCACACATTTTAGAGTCATCAGATATTCCAATCTATGATAATGTGTGATGGTCCTTATACTTTATGATTATTTTTAATTCTTGTTACAACTCGCTTACTTATATGTTTTTAGGAAACCATGATGATAATAGTTCATGGAGAAGTTGGATACATTGGGTGTGTCATAAGTGACATGTTATTAATGAATAAGTCAAGGAAGGCTTTTTCCCTTCTATCTTTATAGATGTTGATATTTTGGCCGTTTGATTATAATATAACTGTCCCATTAAATTCTATGGTCATGGTGCAACGATGTGTTTATTTTAGACACTCAAAGAAAGACATATCAAGCATATATGTTGGTATGTAGATGTGAAACCTTCTTGATGAGATATTATAACAAAAGAATTATATTATAAAGTGAACATTCATATAGGTTTATCGACATTGTGACATTAAGTTCTTTCTCTTGGGTAACATTACCTGTTGCTAGATAGTAATCTTGGAATATGGGAAAGTCTGCCTAATACCAACAAGAAATAATTCTAGAGGGTCACATTCTAAGTGTTTACATTGATCACAATTAAATTATATTTGAGTTTAATTAAAGGAATAAATATTATTCTCAAGTCCAAGAAATAATTTTACTCAAGTTATATTGATCATATTAAATAAATAAATATTTATTTTTTGGCCTGTTAATAAAATATTTATTTTTCTTATTGAATATATTAATAAATTTTTATTTGTTATATTGTGAATAAAATATTTATTCCGTTGTTCAATAAATGCTATAGAAGTTCAAATGGACCAATCTTGATTCTGGTGACATGTATTAATTAACTATACCATTATATAATATTTTTTATTTCACAAATTGTTGTGTGCCACAAAAATACGAATTGTGTAATTATTGTTATGAAAAATGGGATCTATTAAATTTAATAAATTTTATTTAATGGAATGTATGGAAGGAAATAATATTTTAACTTAAATCCAAAAATTATAAATAGGTGGTTGTTTCTATTGTGTAGAGTATCCAAAAATTGAGAATAGATAATTTTTGTGCACAATGAATTCTCTCTCAAGTTCTCCTCATCTTTCCCTCTCAAGAACGAGATGTGTAAGAGATATTTGTTTAGGACCAAAGAATAAGCGAACATGAACAAAAAACACAATACATTTGAAACACTGTGCTAGCACCCCAGAGATCGAGTGGTGTTGGTCAGAGATCATAGGAGCACTTGTGGATCACCAATAGAGGAATTATGTACTTGGATACTCACAACTCAACCAAGGTAATCTGAAAGAGTGTTTTCGGATGATCAACATTCAACAAAGAAGAAAGTTCCTAAGACCATGTATTTATTTCATTAAATATTAAATAAATTAATTATATGTTTGATGTGAAAGATCCTCGCTATTGGTTCCAAGAAAAGATTATTAAAAAAATTAATATATTGTGCACCTCTACATGCTTCAAATTTTCCCATAACCTTAAACATTGGAATTGATTATTCTATAAATTCCATCCAAATGAAAGGATATTGAAAAATTTCTGATACCTTACACCCTAGGGGGACTTTCTTTTATGATGTCATTACTGATTTAGGTCCTTCGATTAATGTGATTCATCAATCTATGTATACATCTATTCACGTGGGAGAGCTTCAACCAATGGAAATCATTGTGAAAATTGAAAAATGAAACACAACACACCCGATACAAGTGATTGAGTATGTCCTCATGTGTATAAATAATCTCATATTCCCTATAGACTTTTACATTCTTGAGATGGAAGAAACCCATTCCCAAGGACATGATCCTCTCATAATTTTAAGAATTTTTCTTAACACAGAAAAGTCAATGATAAACATCACAACAGTACACTGCCCATGGAGTTTGGTAGAGAAAATGTAATTTTCAATATCATCGATACTATGAAACACCTTATTAAATATCACTCAAATATTCTTATCTATTCAATGGAAGTTCTCTCTGATGACACACTCAAAGAAAATTCTCTCCTTGACCCATTCTCTGATTTTTTTTTCTCTTTTCCACTCATTGATGGTTTGGGTTGTGATACAACTTTTGAGTGTTGTGCGGATTTTCAAAAGTGTAAATAATATGTTTAAATTGATTATTTTTTAAGTACTGTGGGTTCTAGGACCATTGATGATACTGTTCATCTTATAAAAGCTTATTCCTAATATGGGGATGTAACCATTGAGGTGTTAGACAAGATCATTGAACTCTCACATTTAGATTCACTCCTATTAATCCAAAATCCTACTAAATCGGAACATAAAACACTGCCACCGAACTTAAAATATTTATATCTCAAGAATAGAAACAAGTTTCCTTTCATAATTGTTGGTTAACTCCCTCCAAATCATGAATTGCGATTACTAAACCTTTTGAGGGAGTTTAAACAGGCATTGGGATGAAACCTTTCTAACATTTCCTATATTATCCTATTAATTGGAATGCATCATATATTGTTAAATGGTGAAGCTAAACCGACGAGGTAGACACTACAAATACCTGGTTTTTTACTTGTAATACTTTGAAAAATTACTATATATATTTCAAGAGATAAGAGCTAATACGGTGTGTGATTCCAATGCCTGGTGTACCTGGAATTAATTTTATAAAAAAAATAAATATATTTTATATTTTTCATGCATTGTTTCTTATATAAATTGGATAACTCTTAAATGGAAGCTTGAATTGGAAATCTGAGACCACAGTTGGGCTAAAACATGTAGTTTACCCACGGAAAGACCAAAAATAGGTCAGCATGGTGCATTTAGATATCTCACCCATTGGTGGTATTTTCAGTTGCATAATTAATTAATTAAATTAATTGATTGATTATTTTAACCTAACTAAAATTTATATAAGAATAATTCCATAAAATTTTTCCCAAGGATTACCTAATAACCCTGCTACCATCAAGAGCGTCTCCTCCCTCCTTCTATTGTTCAATTGCATCATTCAAAGATGAAACTCTATATGAGAGAAAATCGGGAAGGAATGAATACAATGACTTCCTCCAATCAGTCATGGGTGCATTATTTAATGAATAACGATCCAAATCTCTAGGTAATACTCTTAAATTTGTGGTTTACACCCTTTTTGATTAAATTGATTGATTGGATCAATCCCCTTATATGATCTTCAGCAATTGTGGTTGAGCATGCACCTGTTTATTGAAATTTTAAATTGGTTATTCTTATTTTCTAACCCATTTATCTCTATTCTTCATTTTTGGCCAAGAACTCTGGACTAACAATTGTTAAACAATTATTTCTTTCCCCCTCAAATTGCTTCATGTTCTTCAACAGTAGGACCCCACAGTACTAGTTAATCATTGTTGGGTGGTATTGAGCCCAATCAAACCCCCAAGACCATGAAAAAATCCCATAGGATGCACTGATCAATGAATCAGGGGTATATCTAGGAAGGATTCAGATTGTGGATGAATTTTTGTAGAACCAAAATAAAATCATCAATGGTGGACGTTTTGGGGTGTGCGATTTTTGTAATGAACCTTCAATGAATAATGGAATCTGATTTTTGGATAATGATGGATGGAAATAATTTTCCATCGCTAGATCCACTAATCACGATAGGAAATAGGGCTATAATCGAAGAGGAATAGCTAGATTTGATGCATGGTGAGTGGATCTAAGATTCTGGGAAAATCCTTCATATATGTCTTGTATTTATAAGAACACACAACATAATGGTCCATAACTGAGGTAGCTACATATTTGGAAAATTATAAATTTGGAACAGCATGTGGCCCTCCTACCTTCCTTATACCACATCCCCTGGTGGACGAGCCATGTGGAGAAGCACATGGGTGGGACCCCATGTGAGAGTATGTGGATAGTCACATGGTATTTTACCAAATTAATTGGAGACATGGTATTGTACATAAAAATAGGGTAAAGTACACTGACATGTGGTAATGTACATGGACATGGGGTGGAAACATGGGCACCACCAGGCACACGAGAGGGACCTTGGGTGGCATGGGAACACCATGTATATCCCATAAACACCATGTATACCTACATGGTTGGAAATCCATTTACCTCTAGGGAAAGAGCAAGGAAAATGATCTAGACCACATGATGTGTGGGTTCCCTACACACCGTGTACCCCATGGATCACTTTTAGGAAACTTCATGATTTTGTATCTCCTTCATTTGGACTCAAATTTTATCCCATGAGCAGTGTATCCAAGGTTTTTTTAGACCCATATTTTTCCCTTGGTTTTGGATTTTTGGGATATGATGTGGAATGCTTCGCGCACGATTCTTGGTTAGGTGATGCTCGACCATGGTAGTGATCACACATGATCTACAGAGACATCCCAAGTCAAACCCTCCAGCTTGTCTGGGCATGGGTCCTTGATGACTTTTAGAGTGAAACCCTCTTATTGGAACAAGTAATGGGTCCCCTACAGAATCCTAGAGTGGTACACTGCTGTTGGAATAGAGAATGGTTTATCTACAGACACCTAGAGTGGAACCCTCCAACTGGGCTGGGCATGGGTCCTCTACTAACTCCTAGAGTGGAATCCTCTAGCTGGACTGGGAATGATTCCTCTGCAAACTTCAAGAGTGGATCCCTATTATTTTCATAAGGAATGGGTACTCTATAGGCTCCTAGAGTGGAACCCCCTATCTGGGTTGGGCATGGGTCCTCTACCGACTCCTAGAGTGGAATCCTGTTGCTAGGTTGGGCATGGATCCTCTACAGACTTCTATTGTGGAACCCTTTATCTAGGATGCACATGGGTCCTCTACCACTGATTGTAACCCTCTTGTTATACCTAGAAATTGGTCCTTTACCTAGATATTATGTCCCCTCGACTATGCGTCATAGTGATATGACATTTCTTGACTTAGACATTTACTTCTGGGAAGACTCATGAGATATTGGGCAAAATTGATGCACTTTTGGAATGATTGGTGACTCTTCTTCCTAGTATGAGCAATAAGATAGAGATCCCCTTTCTCTCTAATTTGGGTTTTTTTTAATGAGAATATATATATATATATATACTTATGTATGCATACCTTTTTATTTGGTTACTCTCTTTCCATGAGATTCAAAGATGCATGGGGAATTCCACATGCTTTCAGTTTTTAGATTCTCATGATTGGATGAGTTTACTTTCCCATTATGGGTGGAAAAGACTTGATGTGTAGTTACTCTATTAACTTTGCTTATCCCATATGCATGGATAAGGTTACTTTTTCTCTTTCTTGGGTTGAGCTTCATCATGTTTACTACTTACTATCTTTCTATTCTTATTGTATCTCTTACTTCTATCCCTTAATATTTTTTGGCATCCTACTGGGTATGTTTATAGTCACCCCTACATGGAATTTTCCCACACAATTTTTTGTCTTATGAAGAAGTGGACAGGTAGACAGTGACTCTAGAGGTTCTTAGGGATACCAGGTACCATTGACCATGCACTGTGTTCGTATCTTTTAGGTCAGGAGTTGGGATCTCTCAAACTTTTACTTTCCAATTTATTCAGGATAGTACATATTTATGGTAGGGTATATAATTCATTCCTTTAATTTTTAATTTTCACTACCATGCACTTTTAATTTCACAAGGTTTTACATTCATGGTTGTTCCATCAGTATTTTTCTTCTTTTAAATTTACTTCCTCAACACTTCTGCATCAAGATGGTTGTGTGTATGCATATAGGTACTCAGGAAAAGACCTACTCATGTTAGTTGTTCCTACAAAGCTGGTTTCCGGCCCCTAGCCTATAGTGGTGGGTTTGGGGTAGTTTTGGATTTGTCTCTAGTTAGGGTTAGGTCATGAAAAATTGGTATCAGAGTTGGCTTGGTCCTTGGGATGATATTTGGAGCAGTCCCCTTATGATGATTTGGTTGGGATTATGGAAATAGTGTCAGAGTGTCTCGAGTGTGGTGCTCAAGATAGATAATCTAGTGATGGTGTGGGCGGCTGACATATCCATTCACCAGGACCTTGACTATCAGCGTGTCAACTCTGCATACTGATACATTGGTTGTAGGGATCAATGGTACATGCATCATATAGGATTAAGTCTTTGACTACCTCTGTTGAGTCATCTCACCATTATTGTTATATATATATATATGCTCATATGACAATGGTTCATCTTGATTAAAATTTCAGGATTCCTCTATGATAATAGCCAGCCGGGATACCAGTTCTGGATTATGATGATGATCTGATGAGTAATGAGGCCTCAGTTTAGGGTCCATCCAGTGGGCTTCATTCTCCTGGTGGGTATACAGAAGTACCTCTACCTATCGAGAAACAAATCACCCTTGAAAATTTGGATGAGGATGCGCATAGGCTTATCACACTCTGTGAGTTCCATCACCAGAGGCTGTTGAGGTTCTGTGATGAGCCATATTCTCAAGTGGTAGGGGATTTGATAGAGTCGGTGGTCCATGTCTTCAGGATCATTTTGTCACCAATGGATCAAGTGGTTGCAATAAAAAAAAGCCTTTTCTATGGAGTTGTTGGGTTGTGGTGGAGTCTGGTTACCTAGATGCACGATGAGTTGAAACTCTCATGCCCTGAATTCTAGCAACTGTTCTATGAAGATTATTTCCCCTCTTATTTGCACTCAGTTTGGATTCAGGATATTTTTGAGCTCCATTAGGGAGGGATGATGGTGGATGAGTACACAGTGAGGTTTACAGACCTTACACAGTACTCCCTTAAATGTTATATGATATCTACTTCCAAACACAAAAGTTTGAGCAAGGACTCTAAAGAGAGATATGTGCCACCATTGTGCCCTAATGCATCCCCACCTATGTAGGGGTGTTGGAGAGGGCACTAGTGTCAAGGAGTTTTATATTATAGGGAATCCATATAGAAAGGACTCGTAGTGTGATTCATAGTGATGGATTGTCTACATCATCAAGTAGGATCCAATCAGTGGGATCAAGGCAAAGGAGATCCTTTTAGGATTAGACTCGTGCAATTGGTCATGCATTATAGAAAAAACACAGAGCAATATAGAATCATAGAGTGGGTAAGTGTTTTTTTATGAAAAGAACGTTTACATAGCATGTGAAATCCCAACCATAAGTGTCGAGAAGCACGTGTAGGTAGTGGATAGACCGTCGTGGTAGAGGAAACGCCGTGATTAGGGGTCTCCCATGTAAGGGTAGGGTGGTCCCTAGGGAGGAGGATCCAAAATAGGATAAGGAGGAGTTATGGGTGGTGGAAAATGTTATGATATCCATCCAGTACCACCACTAGGTGGACCACTTTAGGCTTAGGGAGATGGGGTTCAGGGTCGCGAACAACTATATGATTTGGAGGCTTATAACCCCCACAGTGCACGAGATGATGAGTGATATGATTTGTGTTTATTCTAACCTTGATTAAGTATTAGGAGACACAGGTTCTAGTTATTCCATTATCTCTATACTCTTAGTGTGAGTTATTGAGCTCCCAGTTGAGGCACTAGCCCAATAGCTTTGTCTTATGGTTCCCATAGGGAATGCTTCTTTTGTATCTCTTACTTGCTGGTAGTGAGAGCTATCTCTTGGTAGAGAGATGTTCAAATGAGACCTTTTGGACATCACAATGGAATCCTGTGAAATTATCTTGGGTATGGATTGGATATCCATGGTGTGAGCCCATATTGACTATCATCGAAGATGAATATGATGCCTACATATTTATTGGATGAGATTTATCTTTATGGGTGAGAGAGATATCAAGGCGTGATGAGTGGGTTCTATGAATAGGAGGTTCTAGCCCATCAATTGGAGAGTATATCCCTTGGTGAAATAGGATCTTCGAGCATCTTATTTCCTTCATTGGTGGGGGATTATATCGACTTCTTCCCTGAGGATGTTATGGGACTCCCTCTGAGGTGGGAATTTGAGTTTTTCATTAACTTATTTCCTGAGACAACTCTAATATATTCTGTGGCATATCGGATGGCCCCTACCAAGCTCTGAGAGATACATTTGTAATTGGAGGACCTTCTAGAGAAGGGTTTCATTATGAAAAATGTGTCCCCCTAGCTAGATTCATTATTGTTCATCAAAAAGATAGATGAGAGCTTGCAGCATTGTGTGGATTATCATAACCTGAACTAGGAAATGATAAATAACAAGTACCCCTTTCTGAGGATTGATGTAACACCCAAATATTTCATAGTACGTTATTTCTTTAAAGTAATTCAATAACTAGAACTACATGCAACGCCGAGTTCAAGCACACCACGACTTACCAAACTAGCCATTCAAAAGAGGTTATGAATAGTATTAACTAAATTTTGAACTTTATATAATCCTTATAATTTTAGAATCCATATTATGAGTTTCTTAGACATAATCAAAAAACAAATTCATTTTTTCAGATAAAAGAAGTATTTTTTAAAATGATATTTTACCGCCTTTTAATGGCGAACCCTTTTTAAATCCAATATTTGAAACTTTTATATATTCAATTTGAAAAAATAAACTTCTTATTTAGAATCAGTACATAATAATTTAGTTTCAATAATTTTTTGGTGTTTTTCTGATAACTTTCATATTTGGGTGAATAGTGAAAATACTATATTTTAAAGAAAAACAAATTTTTAAATCAAAATAATTTGTAGTGTCAAATTATAAATTTTAATTTTTTTGGAATTATAAATAGATTATATTTTTACCATTTAATCCAATGTTATTCATTGTAAATAATTTCACTTTGAAATTGAACACAAACAAGTATCAATCCTATGTTAGTTATTATTTCTTAAAAAACTCTTTTTGGCTTTGATAACGGGAATTAATTTAAAATTAATAAATGAAATTTTTATATTATAGATTTGGTAAAATAGACTTCATTTTTGAATTTGGATTATTAAAATAATCTTAGGTTGAATTTATGGTATGTTTCTAAAAACATCCAATTTTTTGATAAATAGTGAAAAACACTGCGTTATTGAGTAAAATCGATATTTTATTCATATAATTATTTAATTTATTCACATTTATTTTAGGTAAAAAATAGATAAATAATACCAATATATGTTAAATGTAATCCATTATAGTAATTTTGTAATAATATTAGATATATAAAATTTTATTGAACTTTTCACCGTCTTTTACCCACCTCCTGGGGGAATTTGGAAATTCACAAAAAAACTTAATTTTACCACTTCTGTGAGTGGAATTTCAATAATCCGAGAGAAATGGTTGATATCAGTAAGAAAAATTTGGTTCATTTAGATGAAAATATTTTTTTTTGTGAACAGTAACTTTTTACTTTTATTTACCACGGTTAAAAGTAAATAGGATAAGTAAGGGTAAAAATTATATTATTCTTACCCTAAAACATGTCTTAATTCCATATGATAAGTTTAATTAGACAAAAATACAACCTTAGGAATAAAATATGATCCTTTATTTCCAATTGGATTAGATTAAGACATTTATTATTATTTAATTCAATGAAAAGTTAAAAGTGTTAAATTCAACATTTAATAACTAAACTATTTTTAATATTGGGTTACACATAAGATAAATTCGACTATAAATATTAATTAGAAATATAAGAATATTTCGTACATAATTTTATTTTATTTATATTTTTTAGACATTAAATAATTTAATTTATTTATGACACAATGATTATACAGTAATTACCTAATTAGTGAAATATTAAAATATTTGATATTATAAATATCCAAATAAATGTAATTTTAGACTTTTATGAATTACACTACTTTTCTAGGTTAATATGAATGGTTAGGGTTGGTTATATGAACTTTTTTCGAAGTAATAATGATGTTATGAATTTAGAAAAAACAAAATACCAAATAGTGTCAAAATTGATATAAAAGAGTTTTTGAAACAAATATTTTATTATTAATTGGTATTCTATTCCAAAAAATCTTATGTTCTACAGAAAATCTTAAATAATATTATATATGTCATTAATGAACCACTTGGGGTTCTCTTGGAAGTTTATAGTATATTTATTAACCATATAATATAAAAATACAAAGAGACATGGTAAATGTCAAACTATTTAACTAAGAATTAAATATAAAATATAAGGTTAATATAGTGACCCAAACCTATCTAAACCCTATTTTTTGAGTGTTTTTAGACCCATCACTACCTTATACTTTAAATAATACATTTTGGATCCATTATAAACAGAAAACTATTATATTATAAAATAACATTTCAAGATTTTCGTAAAGCGACCCTCACCCATCATATAAAAGGGTACATACCCTTCTCTTAATTTCACACCTCCACATCCATTTGGCTTCACCAAAACCAGCCCAAATATCCTACCAACTATCCTCTATTCATCCTAAATTCCTTAGTAGGATCATAAATCAAACCTATGGATCCCTTTTAATCAAATAAAAATGAAGAATCTGAAAAGGTGATAAATATTTCATCACCTCTTTCAAGTTCTTTTCTTCTTCCACTTCCTCTTTCTTTGTTGTTTTTATTCAAAAATAATAAATCTTGTATATTCTATATATATTGATGTTATTATAAAAATTGTACAACCATATTCATTATTATTTCCATCTTATAAATGACAAAATCACCATACGTGTGTACGTACGGATTACCGTCTCCACGTTGTGGTGTAGTTTGTTATTCAAACACTTCATTATTTGGATGGGTATAATAATGAGTATAAATGATTTAAATAATAAATATAACATATTAATGATTCTTTATACATGATATACCATCCAATTACATATGATTTCATTTTAAATATATTGATATTGTCGCTCGTTCTTACGTACGGATTACCGTCTCCACGACGTGATGAGATTCATTTCCATGTTCACGGTTGGATGATGATTATAAAATAAATATCATTAATAAGTATGTAATATATGAAATAATAATTCTACTAGATATATATATATATATATATGTTTGTGTGTAATTACATATATCTTATTCACTTAGTTCCGTTCAATACGATATGAAAATGGAAACATCGTTTATGCGTACGTACGGCCTAACGTCACCATAAAGGGTGTCTTCCATTTAATATATATGTCTATTATACAAATTTATATTCTAAATATATATGATATATAAATCATTTTTTATATTCCGGAATTATTTAAATCATGATCTAAATGATAATATCAAGAATAACATGTTAAAATATGTACGATAAAGAAAGAGATTATTACCCGAAATGTTAATTTAACCTGAAAATAATTATTAAATGGGTAATATAAAGTCATAAATGAATCATGTATGATATAATAAATAGTAATATGGTTCTTTTATAATCTAATAACCTACAATGGTCATTATAAATTAGGTTAAATTTACCCTCGACCAAAGGAAAGTGCAAGGTACGGGTTAATTTCACAATCTCTTTATTATCCGAGGTTGTTTTTATGTAAGTATCTAATGGGACATATTTATTATCCATGTCCATGTTTCATGAATGATTTTTAAAAGTCATTATTTTAATGTACTTTTTTTTTCCTAAAACAACATTTTAAATGTTTTAAATATTTATTCCTCTAAATCATTCCCATTAATGTCCATGTTTTTAAAATAGTTTTTAAGGATTTATCTATATAGACATGAATGTTTTTAAAATGTTAATTCCTTTCAAAAGTTCCAAAGTGGTATGGGAAAATTTTATTCAAATATATATTTAAATGTCTTTCTTTCTAAATTTTGTTAGTTTTAAATTTTTTCATGAAAAAGGGATATTTCTCTCAAAGAGTTTTACAAATCATTTTCATCTATGTCGACATCCATTGATGGATTTTAAACTTGTTTGAAGATGATTTATAATGATAAAAATATTCCATATTGTATTGAAGTTTTTGTGATATGTTTGACTGTGGATGTGTTATTTTTATACCATTCATTGTTTATGGATAATGTATTGACATTTTATATGCTAGTTTTAATATGAATGTTTATGTTATATTTCAACCTTTTCTCATGAGGAATGTATTGGACTTAGTAAGTGATGGGTGGAGCCTGCTATTGCTACTCGATGCATCAGTAGGTCTCATGAGACAACTAGACATTTAATTGTCTAAGGCCTTTCCCAATTTGATATATGGTTTTGGACAAGCCCTTAATCATTTTTAGATGTCTTGGCTGAGACCTTCACAAAATATTTCTGAATGTCTGACATTATACATTCCCTCATTATGAAAATAATATCGATGGTTCATGTGATCATTCGAAAAGAAGAATACCAATGATTATGTTTTATTATGGCATTATTTAATCAACTCATATTCCTTCCATAAAAGTATTAATGTTTATTGGTAAAGGAATGTGGTTTCAATTATTCACCATGCTTAATATTTATGTTATCTTCCACTATATTGCTTACCCCTACTGAGCGGTTGAGCTCACCCCTTTCTTATGTTTCATTTTCCCAGGATATGAATAAGTTAGATATGTGTGACTTCCAAACATAATCATGTAGGCTTGGATGTTTCTAATGTAATAAATTCGTGTTGTACTTATTTTCATGTTGTAAAGATGAACTTATGTATGAATCTCGTTTCCAATAATACTAAACTGATCGGTCTTTTGAGACATGATTTCCTTGTGATCATGCCAATTTTATGTAATAATGAACCGACTCTAGGTAACTAGGGTTGGGGAGTTACAATTGAATACCTCTTTGAATAATTATAAGTCACAAGATGGTTCTTGAAGATCGATCTCTAGTCCAACAATCACTAGTTTATGGTTCACATGGTCTATATTCCCAAGATGGAATTATGATGTTTCTTTATAAATTATGAGTTCATGATGATGATGCCATTTTGTGTGATTAATTCCCCTACCATGTCCATGGATTTTATGAACTAGGTATTTTAGCCATACATGGACTAGTTTGTGGTTTTCTTCATTGAATACATTCTCATATACTCTACATAAGAGGAGGAACATTCATAACACTTGAGGTTGGTTATAGATTTTCATCAAGAGAACCATCATTACGGTAAAATCTCAAAGCGACAATTCTGGATTCATGAGGTTCACTTTCTGAGGCATTCCATTTCTGAGAATGGTTTAGCCATGTACTTAGTGAAGATAGATTCAGTTCTTTGTTGGGATCCACCCAAGAATGTGTTAGAGATGTGAATATGTCTTGGCTTGGCAGGGTACTACTTGATGTTTTTGGAAGAGTTCTCTAAGATCACAACCCCTTTGAACACCCTAACACAAAAAGGGAATCTATTTAACTAGACTGGGTAGTTCCATAGAGCCTTCAATGTGTTTAGGCTGAAGATGATGAGTGTTATTTCATTGAGACTATCGGGGGGTGTGGAGTACATAGTGTATTGTGATGCCTCAAGAGCTTGTCTCGGTTGTATATTGATGTAGTGGTAGGTAGTTATCACTTATATGTCCTAGTAGTTGATACCCCATGATAAGAACTACACAACTCATGACCTAGAACTGGTAGAAATAATATTCACCCTAAGGATGCAGAGGAACTACCTTCTGGGAGAGTGATCTATGGTTTACTCATAACGTCAGAGTCCTAGGTGCATTTTCACATAAAGAGAACTAAACCTGAGACAATGGAATTTTTGGAGCTCTTAAAGGACTAAAACTTCAAGATAGTCTATAGTATATGGGAGTAGAATTTAGTAGTAGATTCCTTTAATAAGAATTCTAGTGTCACTTGGTGAAAACAATTTCATAGTAGATGGCCTCCTTACAATAGACCCTGGTGGAGTTGGAGGGTATAACTTTTCTTCAGTTGATGGTGTTGACTCCTCCACTTCTTGAGCATGTGAGAGAGTCCCATTTGGGATACATCAACAATGATGTCCTACGTGACCATATATCTATATGTGATTCAACAGACAAATATTATGAAGAAGGGAATCACATTATATTTTTCTAGGGATGGACTGTGATTTTAGTCATGATGCGGGAGGAGGTGATGTAGGTGTTCCACACTTCTCCCCTAGATATACATCCTAGTGTGGGGAATATGTATAGAGACCATCAAAAATAGTTTTGTGGTCTAAAATGAGACTAAGAATAGACGAGTTTGTCTCTAAATACCTCACCTGTCATCAAGTGATGGTTGGACACCATGTCCTAGAAGGTTTGTTGTAGCCCCTTGAGATCCAATAGTGGAAGTGGGATGACCTAGCCATGGAATTTTTTTCAAGGATTATATTCATAGTGAAGGTTCATGATTCCATCGGGGTGATAGTTGAACAAATAACAATGTTTGAATAGTTACTTTCTATCAGGGAGAAAAGTTATTTGGAGAGTTTTGGGGAGTTTTATGTATGGGAGATCATTCACCTTCATAGGGTTTCCTAGACAATTGCCTCTAATCATGATGTTCAGTTTGTGTCACAATTGTGGAGATCCCTATAAGAGGAATTCAGAACCCAAATGAGGATGAGTACAAACTTTCCCCCCAGACAGATGGGAAAACTAAGCACAATATCAAGGTGTTGGAGGATATGATTAGGTCCTTCATGTTAGACTTCATCTGAATATGGGATGATCAATTTTCCTTTGAAGAGTTTGTTACAAAAAACATCTATAACTCTACTATCATTATGGAACCTTTTGAGTCCTGTTATGGGAGACACTGTTGGTCCCCCTTGTGTAGGATAGAGATTGGTGATACATATCTTTTGGGAACAGATATGGTGTGGCTGACGACAGAGAATGTCTAGGTCATTCGTAAGTTGATGAGGATGGCTCAGAGGATATATAAATCTTACACAGATCTCCATCATATTCCCTTGGATTTTGAGTAGGGAGGCCATGTTTTCTTGAGAGTCTCCCCACGACAAGGAATGTGGATATTTTATTAGGGAGGCAGGTTATCCTTGAGGTTCATCAACCCATTTGAGATCATGCAGAGGGTTGTGAGGTTTCTTATAGCCTCGACCTACCCCCACATATGGAGTGGGTGCACAACATCTTCCTTGTTTCCTAAAAGATGAGATACAGTCACGAACCTACACATGTCATTGATTTCGAGTGGGAGAGCCAAATACAAGCATAATTTCCCATGTTTTTTGTCTAGTTTTTCTTTCCAGGGATGAAAATATTGAAGTAGAGAATAATGTGGCGACCCAGATTTTTCCTTATAAGACTTTGAAGTATTTATATATATATTTCCAAATCTAGGCACTAAGATGACATTTGATTCTAAGACTAGGTATTCCTAGAGTTAATTTTATAAAAATATTAAATATATTTTATATTGAGTGAACACGATTTCTTAAATAAAATGGGATAACTCTTAAATAGAAGCTCATATTAGAAATCAAATACCATGGTTGATGTCTAGAACATGTTTTTTACCGTAGTAATGACCTAAAAAAGGTTGTCACGAGGAATTATAATATCAAACCCAATGAAGGTACATTTAGTTGGTTAATTAATTAATTAAATAATTAATTAATTTTTTTACCTAACTGAAATTTCTATAATAATACTACCATGGTGCTTTTACCAAGGTTAACCTTATAACCTTGTGACCATTGATAGCTTATCCTTCCTCCATCTATTGGTGAATCGCATCGGACAATGATGACACTCTAGATCAGAGCAGATCAAGATGAAATTAATGCAATGAATTCCTTCATTCATCAGTTGGTACATTATTCAATGAATACTGATCCAAGTTTCTATATATTACTCTTCAATTTTTGTTTTACACACTTTTTTATTAAATTAATTTAGTAGTTTAATCACCTTATTTTATTTACACTAATTGTGTCTGAGAATGAGCATGTTTATTGAAATTTTAAATTGGTTATTCTTTTTTTCTATCCCAAATATCCATGTTGTTGATAATTGGACAAGAATGACTATCCAAGAATGGTTAAACAATTGTTCTTTTTTTTCTTTTCCCCTTAATTTTTTTTCATTCTCCATCGGTAGGACCCCGCGATTCTGGTTCGACGTTATCGGGTAGTACTAAGCCCGATAAGACACCTAGAATCATGACAAAATCCCATATGAGGGATAGATAATCTAATCATGGGTATATCTAGGAAGTTTGTGGGTTGTGGCTGATTTTTTAAAGATCAGAAATCAAACCATCAAAGAAAAAAGGTTTGGGTTGTGTGGGACATGTGAAAAACCTCTAATGAATAATGGAATCTAATTTCTAGAGAATGATGGCTGGAAACAGTGATCCATGACCAGATAAATTAATGTCAGGTGGAAATGAGTCTGAAATCAATGAAAATTGGATGTATTCAAAGCACAGAGAGTGGATATCATATTCTAGAAAAATGCTAACTACATGCCATATAGTTCGACGAACACACGAAGTGTCAAGCCATGGAAACCATGACAAGGGTTTCAGAAAATTATAAAGATGGAACGGTGTGTATCCATACTACACACTATGTACTGCATACCTGGGTGGATGAGCCATGTAGAGATGAACATGGTCAGGACCCCATGTGAGAGTATACGACTAGGAACACAGCCATGTACTGTAGTACATGGACATAGGGTAAAGTACGTAGACATGGGGTAAAGTACACAGACATGGGGTGGATACACAGGCACAACCAAACACATGGGTGGGACCCCAGGTGGCATATGTATGCCTTGTATATCCCATACATGCTGTATATACCTACATGGTTGGTGATATACATACCTCTAGGTACATTTAAAATATAATTAGCTAGACCAAATGCAGTTTGGCCCCCCTACACATCGTGTACCCCTTGGATCTTTTTAAAGAAACTTCAAGCTTCTATATCTCTTTTGTTTAGACTCAGATTTGGGAACACTAGTAGTCTATAATGAGTGTATTTTTATTTATACCATGATGGTTTCCTCATTTGGGGATTTTGGGATACAATTTGGAATGTTACATGTATGATTCTTGGTTTTATAAAACTCGATGATGGTAGTCATCAAATAGGATCACCAGAGGCATCCCGAGTGGAACCCTCCAGCTGGGATGGGAAAGGTTCCACAATGTCTTTTGGAATGGAACCCTAATATTGGAATAAGAATAGGTTCTCTATAGACTCATAGAGTGTAACCCTTCAGCTGGGCTGGGCAGCGGTCCTCTACAGACTCCTCAGGTAGAACCCTCTTATGGGCACATGTCAAGGGTCCTCTATAAACACCTACAGTGGAACCCTCCATCTGGGATGGGCATGCATCCTCTACCAAATCCTATAGTATAACCCTATATATGGGTTTGTAATGGGTACTCTACATACATATATAGTGGATCCCTCATGTTGGCATATGTGATGGGTCCTCTATATACTCCTAGAGTGGAACCCTCTAGCTGGGCTGGGCATGGGTTCTCTACAGAATCCAAGAGTGGAACCATACAGTTGGGCTAGGAATGGTTCCTCTACAGACTTCTAGATTTTAACCTTATAGCTGGTTTATGCATGGGTACTCTACCATTGAGTGGATCCCACCTATTATACAAGCTCATGGGTCCTCTACCTTTAGATTTTGACCCCTTGACTTTGTGGCACAATGATGAGGCATGGATTAAGTTGGACATTTACTTCTAGGTAGACATGTGAGATAGTCAGCATCATTGATGGACTTTTGAAACTATTGGAGACCCTTATTCCTAGGATAAGATGTGATTTATAGATCCCCTTTCTCTCTAATTTTGGTTTATTTCTATTGAATATATATATATATACATCTATATCTATACCTTTGGATTTAGTTACTCTCTTTACAAGAGATGTGAAGACACACGGGGTATTCCATGTGGTTTATGAGTTTCGATTCTAATGGTTGGATGAGTTTACTCTCCTTTTATTGGTGTCAAAGTCTCAATTTTTAGTTCATCTACTAACCGTGTTGAGACCCCTATGCTTGCATGAGGTTACTCTTTCTCTTTCTTGGGTTGAGATTCATCCTGATTACTATCTACCATATTTATATTTTTGTTGTATCTATTATTAACCCATTTAGAATTCAAGGTGTACTACTAGGTATGTATATAGTCACCCCTGCATGGGATGTTTCCATACATGTCATGTCTTATGCAGATGACAGATGGGTAGACGGTGACTAAAGGGGAGCTTAAGGATACCTAGTACCTTGGACCACGTATGGTGGCCAAAAATTGGAGATCAAAAGTTAGGATATCTCAAAATTTTATTTTCTAGTTCTTTTAGGTTGGGACATATTTCGGGTTGGGAATGTATTGGGCCCCTCTACTTTTCAGTTGAAACTACCTTACTCTTTTACTGTTTAGTGGTTTTACATGCATGGTTGTTCCCATAGTATTTTTCTTCTTTTACTTTTACTTCCTCTATTTATATGCATAGATATGGATGTCTTTGTGTATAGGTACTTAGTAAAAGGCCTCCCCGTATTACTTATGTCTTATTCGATGGTTTCCATCCTCTGGCCTATAGAGGTTGGCTTGGGGTAGTTGCGGCTCGAGCTTCGATTAGGGCCGGGTCGTGAAAGGCACAACCCCAATTGAACCCAAACATACTTGATGTTGTTAAAAAGGATGTAACTAAATTATTGGATACTGGAATCATTTACCCCATCTATGATAGAAAAAAATTCAATACAGTGTAGATAGTTCTGAAAACAATATGCTAACAGTAATATAAAATGAAAACAATGAATTGTTTCCAACCCATGTGTAGAATAGTTGGTGTGCCTATATAGACTATCATTGACTAAACCATCACACTAGAAAGTCGAATTTTTCATTAACGTTCAATAACCATATGCTAGAGACTCTAGAAGGTAAGTCCCACTACTAATTTTTTTATGGGTATTATGTATAATGTTTTATCCATATTTCCTCTGAGGATCAAGAAAAGAGAACCTTTACATTCCCATTTGGAATGTTTTCACATAAGAGGATTCCATTTGGTTTGTGCAATGCTCTAGGTACTTTCTAATGATGAATGTATAGTATTTTTTCTGTTACCAATAGAATCCCATGGAAGTATTCATGGATCATTTCCATGTATATGGTTCCTCTTTTGATCAGTGTTTGAGATGTCTTAGTTCTAACCTACATTACTATATTGAAAATAATATTGTATTAAATTATAAAAAATTCCATTTAATGGTAATACAAGGTATATTACTTGGAAATTTAATTTATGGGGATGGTATCTAAGTGGATAAAGAAAAAGAAAAAAATCATTTATTCCCTACCATTCCCCAAAAATGTGTGGGACATTCGGTCCTTCTTAAGTCAGGATATATTTTATCATCATTGTATTCATGAATTTTGTAAGATTTCACTCACCCTATTTTGATTACTATAAAAATAAGAATAATTTTTTTGATAAATAATATAAGTAATCTTGTGAAAAATTTAAATGCAGTCTCAAATCACCCCCAATAATAAAACCACCTTGGTTGGACTTACCATTTGACCTCATATGTGACACCTCTAACTGTGAAGTTGGGTCATTATTATCACAACTGGTTGATCATTATCCACATTCCATAGCATATTCTTCATGCACACTAGACAGTGCCCAAGAAAACTACACCAAAACTAAAAATAATTCTTTCCCAATGTGTTTTACTTGGATAGATTCCGGAAATACACTTTAAGGTTCACAGTGATTATATACCCATACCGTGCATACCTCTGGTATCTCCTTAAGAAACTAGAATCCAAACCACATATCATTCATTATATGCTTCTAATTCAAGCATTTAATCTAGAAATTCGGGATTACGGTGAGTATATAATGTGGTAGATAATCAAATTATAAGTATTTTACCACCATTATACCACCATATTGACCCATCCCTCCCCATTAGATAATTATTCCTTGATGAGAACCTTTGTGAGATAGTTAATTTCATGACCCATCCTAGTGGGGCCCGCGCCATTACCTCCCAAGCCCACCTACCATAGGCCAGGGGCAGGTGAATAGCACCGAGCAGGCATATTACTAACATGGGAGGCATTGCCTAAGTACCTGTACACACGCACACATATCTAATCCCACAAATGCTGAAATGTAAAACACTAAGGAACAAAATGCATGCATACAACTAAACCCCAACCAACAGAGTATGAAGAAAGGTAGAGTACTATAAAAGTAAACTGGAAAGAATACAAGCCCACCAAAAAAACAAACAAGAGTCTGAAAACTGCAAAGTCCAACTTGTAAGCACAAAAGGTACTGGGACTGCTGCTCATAGTTGTAGGAACACCTCGGCCTGTAGGGAACTCAGAAAGCTCAGTCTTGTCCGGGTCTGCCCTAGACTCGTTGAAAGGTTGCTCGTCTGCACAAGACACCAGACGTGCAGGCAAAGCCCGTGCAGGGGTGAGTATAACAATACTCAGTAGAGGACCCCGAAAAACACAATGTAATACACAAGGTAAAGGTACAGTCAGCTATGCACAGTATATGTCCACATAACATATAGAAAAAACCAGATATACTCAAAACATAGACCATAGTCTAGATACAAGTCACATGACAGCATACCCCTATTAGGGATTCTGTTCTAAGATTCCGTGATGCACTCGTTCCGAGAGAACACACTCCATGAGTCTTATAGCTCTGATGACGTCCGTCCAAGAAGTGGTGTTCATTCAGAACCATCACGAGAGGTAGCTGCACTCATTATAGGAGACACACTTCTGAGTGGGAATGTTACGGTAGATAGAAAGCACTCATTATGGGAGGCACCCTCTTGTGTGGGAAAGATCACGAGACACAGATGAGGATCACTGCCAGGGCTATGGCGGATATCGCGACTCATCCAGATTCACCAGTTAGGTGATACACCAGCTAGGTAAAGGATCAACGCCCAGTAGAGTTGGTCAAATCGATGACTGACTCTACCTAGGATCAGGAATGGATAGAGGATCTCACTTAGGGCCTCTCGGAGGGATGCTAAATCTATCACAGAAAGTCCGACTGAAGGGATCATTCTTTTGTAGAAGGAAACGATGACTGACCTTCAGGGAAATGAGAAGAAGGGGCACTAAACCAAATGAAAAATGTCCAGGATATGGTGACCAAGAGGACCATTTTTTTTCCAAAAAGTACATGGCATGTAGAAAATATACATGCCGTGTTGTCTGGCCCCGGGTACTACCCGTGTGCAACAACCTGTGTCGTAGAATTGGTCATGTAGAAAAAAATTATTACATGGCGTGTAGTACGATGTACACACCATGTCCAAGTGACTGGATTTGGCCTTGTTTCACTGGCCGTGTGGCCGTACATGGCTACCAACCTGTGTACTTTAACCCGTGTCCATGTATCCCCTAGATACATGCCGAGCTTCCTGTTGCCGGCTCCACCCAACTGTACACGTCGTGTCGTCAGAAGCCTTGTAGATCATATCATGCCCGTGTATTTCCCAAACACACGTTGAGCTTTGGGGAAACTTCAACATGCCATGTGACCAAGGACACATGCCGTGTGACACCTCTCGGTCCCCCGAAACCCTATCCACCACCAGTACTACATAGCGTGTTCTTCGGAAGTACACACCGTGTGTTCTGGAAATTCCGAGAAACTAAGCTCTTCACCGGCACGCCTCCCATGCTGGTCCGATCGTCGTTCCGGCTGTATGATTGCCATGAAACCTTCAGGTTTTGGTCTCCCCGACACCATGCAACTACTTCCGGCATTTTCAGGCCTCTGATTGGCTTCGAAAACGTGTTTTGATCTTCCTGCGCGATGAACGCTCGAAGAATGCCCTTTACCAATCCAGTCTGATTCGTCATCTTCCATCGTCATCGCACCTCTACAAGGTCGTTGCGGTGTCGAACCTTCAATTTGGGATCTTTGAGTCACGGAACGGATGCGCAACAATCCGTTGTTCATCGCCCCGCGAAGAACATGAAGAAAAGAATGGGGGAGGAAATCCAATAAACAAAAAATTGAGGAACGAACCTCCACCGTTGTTCATCACAGTGTTGATCCGCTCCCGTTAACAAGTTTTAATGGAGAAGAGATCAATATAAATAAAAGCATGGATTAATTCCCCAAAATCATCCCAAAGAAGACCCTCCCGCAAGAATGTATGAATCTGTAGATCAACTTTTTCGTGGTTGATCCGCATTCGTCGTTTAAACTAAAAAATGAGGAAAAGAAAAATTGAAATATTAAACCCCTACCTTTCGAAAGGATCGATCTTTGACGAATGCACCACACTACCATTTCCATCAAGATCCTTCAGTGTTGGCACATCGATTCTCGATTTCGATTCATTGTCGTTCGTCACCGAGAAATTTCTCCAACACCCCACGGATTCTATAGAGGTTCCTGTCAACCGTCGCCAACGATCCACAATTGCTTAACCCATTAAAAAGGGAAACATGTTGGAATTTAATTACGTGACATTATTAATGACGCCAACTTTCCATTTTTTGAGTCATCATGACATGTCATTAATTTAGAAAACAGACGTCCCGTCGTTGTGCTGCAGCAGACGTTTCCATAAAAATAAAATAAACATTTAGCAATTTATTTTATTTTTATTTTACTAAAAACGTCCAAAAATTAACTTTTTCCCTCGACCCGTGCCGGTCGAGGTTAGGCTCATTCTTAGGTAAAGTCGTCATCCCGTATGCAACGGTGCCCTCACATTTTTAATACGGGAATCCATTTGAAAACTGCCACAACCGTGCACAAGTGCCGACTCACTTAACTTAAAAAAAGTTCAAACCACCATTCCGGGCTCACTGGACCTCAGAATGATGTGACTACTTTGCGCCTGGTCTCGAAATAATTCTATACAATATTTAAAATAATAAACTGAAAATTTGAGATGTTACTATCTCCCTACCTTAGGGCTTTATGTCCCCGAAAAGCCAAAACAACGGCTATACAAAAAGATGACGGTATTAGGCACGGAACTGAGCCTCCTGCTCCCACGTGCTCTCCTGAAGATTCCTATGCTACCACCGGATGCGCACAAAGGGAATCGATCTCCCACAAAGGATACTCTCCTGCCGATCCTCGATCTCCAACGGGTATTCAGTGAAGGTCACTCTATCCTCGATGTCCAGCTCGCCCCAGTCGATGACGTGCGACAGATCGTGCACGTACCTCCTTAGCTGCGACACGTTGAAAACATCATGTACCCGATGCAACTGTGGTGGTAGAGCTAGGTGGTATGCCACCTCACCAACTCTGCACAGTATCTGGAAGGGTCCAATAAACCTCTGAGATAGCTTTCCTCCTCGGCCAAATCTATGTAACCCTCATCGAGGTGACACCTAAAGAAAGACATGGTCTCCATCTTTGAACTCCAGAGGCCTCTGTCACCAATTAGCATAGGACTTCTTCCTGCTCTGTGCAGTCTTCATCTGCTCTCGGATGGTCTGCACCTTCTTTGTGGTATCTCTCACTAACTTTGGACCCATGAGTGATGACTCTCCGGGGTCGGTCCAGCTAAGAGGTGACCGGCAGGGTCTCCCGTACAAGGCCTCGAACAGTTCCATACCAATGGTGGAGTGGTAGCTGTTGTTGTATGCAAACTCCACCAGTGGTAGGTGGTCCTCCTAGCTACGACCAAAGTCCAAGATACAGGCTCGCAAGATATCCTCCAGAACCAGAATGTTCCTCTCTATCTGACCATCAGTCTGGGGATGAAACGTTGTGCTCAATCATAGATGAGTCCCAAAAGCCTCCTGCAATCCCTTCCACAACTAGGACGTGAAGCGAGCATCTCGATATGATACTATAGTCGAGGGGACGCCATTACGCCGAACTATCTCTTGCACGTAGAGGCGTCCCAAGCTTTCTATGGAACTCTGCTAGAATCATTCCCCTTGGACGTCCGTGGTAATCCTGTCATGAAGTCCATCGATATTCCATCCCACTTCCATTTAGGAACTTCCAGGGGGTGAGCTAACCCAGTTGGAACCAGGTGCTCAGCCTTCACCTGCTGGCATGTGAGGCATCGAGAAACAAACTCTGTTACTCCCTTTTTCATGCCTAACCACCAGAACTATTGTTGGGGACCCTGGTACATCTTTTCCTCTCCGGGATATACCGCCAAAGGGGATGTATAAAACTCCCTAAGGACCTCCTCCTGGAACTCCACTGGTACAATAGTGCGTCCTCTGAAAAGAATTACGTGCTCCCCACTTTGTGAATATCCATCAGGAGCATGTCCTGTGGATAAATGAGCGCGTAAAGCCACATAGTCGACATCCCCAGAATGTGCCTCCATAACTCATTGTAATAGTGGAGGGTTGACAACCATCAACTGTAGGTAATATGTATCCTCTCCATCCACGAAGGACAACTGTAACGCGGCTAACTGCTATGTCACCTCACTCAACAGTTGTGAGCTCGACTTTTTGCTAAGGGAATCTTCCACCTTGTTCCCCTTTCCAGGAGTATAGATGATCTCGAAATCATAGTCCTAGAGGAACTCTAGCCAACGCCACTACCTCAGATTTAGATCCTTCTGTGAGAATATGTAATTGAGGATCTTGTGGTCAGAGTAGACAATAAACCGCTTGCCCATAAGGTAGTGTCACCACATCTTTAATGCGAAGAATACCACTACCATCTAAAGATCATGGGTCGCATTGTTCTTCTCAAGTGGCCTAACCTGGAGTGAACTATAAGAAATCACTACATGTCACTGCATCAGGACACAGCCGAGCCCGGTCCCTAATGCATCGCAGAAAACTACGTACTCAACACCCTCCTCCGGTAATCTGAACAATGGGGCACTCGAGAAACTCTGCCTCAACTAATCCAAATCTTGTTGGCACATCACTATCCACACGAAGGGTTGCCCCTTTCTGGTCAAGGCTATCATCAGTGTTGATATCCTGGAGAAATCAGGAATCAATCTCTGGTAATATCCTGCCATCCGAAGGAAGATCCGCACCTCTGTCACGCTCCGAGGTGGATCCCATTCTAAAACAATCTCCACCTTGGCCCGGTCCACATCTACTCCATCTGCTGAGATGACATGTCCCAGAAAGTGGGCCTCCTAAATCCAGAACTGCCAATTTGAGAGCTTCCCATAAAGCTGGTACTCCTGAAGTACATCGAGAACCATCCTTCGGTGTCTTGCATGACCCTCTTCTGATGTTGAGTACATGAGGATGTCGTCGATGAAGACCACTACGAACCTGTCCATGTACGGATGGAAGATATGGTTCATCAGTCCCATGAACACTACGGGGGCGTTTGTCACTCCAAAAGGCATCAACAAGTACTCATAGTGACCGTAACGGCATGTGAAGGCCGTCTTCAGTATATCCTCATCCTGCACTCATATCTGGTGATAGCCTGATTGAAGTTCAACCTTCGAGAACCACTGTGCCCCTCTTAGCTGATCAAAGATGTCATCGATTCTCAGCAGTGGATACTTGTTCTTCACTGTCACCTGGTTCAGGCACCGATAATCCACGCACAACCTCAAACTCCCGTCTGCCTTCTTGGGAAACAAGTCTGGGGCCGCCCAGGGTGAGACGCTGGGTCTTATGAAACCCTTGCTCTGTAAATCCTCCAATTGTACCCTCATCTCGCAAAACTCTTTGGGAGCCATCTGATAAGCCGATGAGGAAATAGGTGTCATCCCAGGGTGTAAGTCGATGCAGAAGTCAATTTCCCGATAGGGTGGTAATCCTAGAACATCTTTGGGAATGATGTCCTCATACTCCGCCACCACCGCTAGGAATTGAGTGCTCACAACATCTACTTCTCCGAGGGTAAGGCTAGCCAACTCATGAGTGATCGGCTACACCCTCCTTTGCATGAGCCCATTTTGTGCTGCCTGAGTTTCCTTTCCTCCGACAAAGGAAAATATCGTTCTATCACGGCGGACACACCGCACTCTTCGCCTAAAACAGTCAATTTTGGCATGGACCGAAGATAACCAATCCATACCGAGAATGACATCATAAGGCCTCAATACTACCACAAAGAGGTTCCAACTAAAAATCTCACCGCCAAGGGTAAGATCACACTATCTAAAAAGGTGTGTGATTGTGGAGTCTCCTCCTGTAGGTGTCTCCAAGCATAAGGATTGAGTCAGCAGTTCTACCAAAATTCTCGAGATTTTGTACAAGACATGTGGATATAAGGGAATGACTGGCACCTGTGTCTATGAGTACAGAAGCTAAGGTAGAAAATACATAGATCGTACCTCGAATCATCCTTGGAGCCCCTGGTTCATATGCCTTGACCGCATGCAGCTGCCCTCGTCCCTGTCCCCCAGCTCCCTAAGCCTAGTGCAGACCTCCTGGGGGTGGTGGTGGAAGTAAGTCGAAGCGACTGCCACCACCCGCAGCTCTCCCTACTCCTCTTCCACATTCGCTACATGGAAGGTGTTCCTGGTCTGTTCTCTGCCTCTACCTTGGTGGTCCATCCACCGCTTCCCTGTCAGTAGTTCGATGGGTCGGGCAATCCCTAGCGAGATTTCCCCTACCGTCTCATGCGTAGCATCAGTTCTTCCTAGGCTGACTGGATCTAGCCTGAGACCCCTGGACTTTCGATCCCCTATCTTGGGTCCTCCTTCGATTTCTTTCACATCCTGATCACTGCGTCAGACACCAGCTCCCTGCCGCCGAGGTCCTCGGACCTATCTGCCTGCTGTAGACTACCAGCGGCTGTCTCTGCTTCTCTAAGAAGCTTTCGACCACCAAAGATCACTTGAGCACTCCAGCATAAGATGATATGCATAGAGGCACGACACTAGCCCAAATTTCTCGTCGTAAACCTCACTTGAAGGTCCGAGCTCTGAAGTACTGATCCCTGACCATATCAATCGAGAACCTGGCGAGGTTGGTGAACCTCGATGAATAGTCATCCACTGTCATACTGCTCTGCTGGAGCTGGAGTAGCTCCGGGATGCATACAGCTCTCAGTGTAACTGTACAGAACTCCTCCCAGAAGATTCGCTCGAACTCTTTCCACGAAAGAGTCTCCTCGTCATGAGTCTGTGTGGTCAGACACCACCATCGTCCGGCCGAACCCTGAAGAATACTCACTCCTAGGATCACCATCTGGTCTACTGGTGTCTTCACTAGGAAGAAAACCCAGATCACCACCTCAAGCCAGTCCTCAGCCGCCTGAGGGTCGGGCTCGCCTCAGAACCTGAGGGGTCTCTGTCTCTGGAACTCATGGAGAGCACTAAGCCTGCTCTCCTCGCTGGTTGGTATTATAGGTACCACTGGCTTCTCCACTGGTGGTGGCATAGAAGGTGCACCACCCAGTGGAAATGCCTGGGGAACTAGTCCCTCTATCGAAGCCTTGTCACTGAGGGGGTCATCCTCGTGATCGTGCTGCTGAATCCTAGCAGGTATGTGTCATGGAGGCATCCTGTAATGAAACAATATGTACCATGGTCAAAGAGTATATCTGGATAGCTGACACAAAGGAAATGGAATCCTCAACACATTCCTATATGATGCATGTACCTTTTTATTTCCCCGTAACAAGTGTTTTCGTGTACCGTGTCAAAAAGTAGGTTATCAGAGCCCTAGTGTATGGATACGTCATCCGCTGCACCAACACTAGAGTCTCTTGCCTGAAATCCGAACTCGAAACACTTAACATTGTTGCCCCAAACCAAACTCACAGACTCTTGTTCTTAAGGTAGAACTGACCACCTCTGATACCACTCTTTCACGACCTGTCGAAGTGGGGCCCGTGCTGTGACTCCCCAAGCCCGCCTCCCATAGGCCATGGGATGGTGACTAGCACCGAGCAGGCATATTACTAACATGGGTGGCATTTCCTAAGTACCTATACACACACACACATCTTCAAGCCCACAAATGCTGAAATGTAAAATACTAAGGAACAAAATGCATGCATACAAGTAAACCCCAACCAACAGAGTATGATGAAAGTAGAGTACTGTAAAAGTAAACTGGCTAGAATACAAGACCACAAAAAACAAACAAACAAGATTCTGAAAACTGAAAATTCCAACCTGTAAGCACAAAAGGTACTGGGACTGCTGCTCGTAGCCGTAGGAACACCTCGGCCTATAGGGAACTCAGAGATCTCGGTCCTATCCTAGTCCGCCCCAAACTCTGTCCAAAGGCTACTCGTCCACATAAGACACCACACGTGCAGGCAAAGCCCATGCAGGGGTGAGTATAAAAATACTCAATAGAGGACACCGAAAACCACAACACAGTACACAAGGTAAAGGTACAGTCAGCTATGCACAGTATATGTCTAGCTAACATATAGAACAAACCAGATATACTCAAAACCCAGACCGTAGTCTAGAGACAAGTCACACGACCACATTCCCCCATTAGGGATTCTATTTGATGATTCCGTGATGCACTCATTTCTGGAGAACACACTCCACGAGTCTTATAGCACTGATGATGTACGTCCAAGAAGTGGTGTTCATCGGGAACTGTCACGAGAGGTAGCTACACTCATTACGGGAGACACACTTCTAAGTGGGAAGGTTACAATAGATAGAAATCACTCATTACCGGAGACACACTCCTGAGTGGGAAAGATCATGATACACAAATGAGGATCACTCCAAGGGCCATGGCAGATACTGCGACTCATCCAGATTCACTATTTAGGTGATACACCAGCTAGGTAGAGGATCAACGTCTGGTAGAGTTGCTCACATCGATGCCTAACTATTCCTAGGGCCAGGAATGGATAGAGGATCTCACTCCGGGCCTCTCGAAGGGATGTTGACTCTATCACAGAATGTCCGACTGAAGGGATCATACTACTGTAGAAGGAAACGATGCCTGACCTTCAGGGAAACGAGAAGAAGGGGCACTAACCCAAACGAAAAATGTCTAGGATACGGTGAACAAGAGGACCATGATGTTTTGCAAGAAGTACACGATGTGTAGAAAATATACATGCTGCGTTGTCTGACCCTGGGTACTTCCCATGTGCAGCGGCCCGTGTTGTAGAACTGGTCGTGTAGAAAAAACTTAGCACACGGCGCATAGTACGATGTACATGTCCTGTCCGAGTGACTGGGGTTGGCCCTGTGTCACTGGTCGTGTGGCCATACACGGCTATCAACCCATGTAATTTAACTCGTGTCTATGTATCCCCTGGATACACACCAAGCTTCCCGTTGTAGGCTCTGCCCAGTTGTACATGCCATGTCGTCTGAATCCGTGTAGATCATCACGTGCCCATGTATTTCCCAAACACACGCCGAGATTCGGGGAAAGTTTAGCACACCGTGTGACCAAGGTCACATGCCGTGTGACACCTCTCTAACCCACGAAACCCTAGCCGCCGCTAGTACTACATGGCATGTTCTTTGGAAGTATGCGCCGTGTGTTCTGGAAATTCCCAGAAACGAAGCTCTTCACCGACGCGCCTCTCGTGCTGGTCTGATCATCGTTACGGTCGTCCGATCACCACGAAACCTTCAGGTTTTGGTCTCCCCGACACCACAAAGCCACTTCCAGCATTTTTGGGCCTCTGATCAGCTTCGAAAACGTTTTTTGATCTTCCCATGTGAAGAACTCTCGAAGAACACCCTTTACCGATCTGGTACGATTCATCGTCTTCCATCGTAGTTGCACCTCTACAAGGTCATTGTTGTGTCGAACCTTTGATTTGGGATTGTTGCGTAGTGGAACAGATGCACAAGGATCTGTTGTTTGTCGCCCTGTGAAGAACACGAAGAAAATAATGGGGGAGGAAATCTAGTAAACAAAAAATTGATGAACGAACCTCTGCCATCGTTCGTCACGGCGTTGATCCGTTCCCGTTAACAGGTTTTAATGGAGAAGAGATCAAAATAAATAAAAGCATGGTTTAATTCCCGAAAATAATCCCAAAGAAAACCCTCCCGCAAGAACGTACGAATCCGCGGATCAACTTCTTCGTGGTTGATCCACGCTCGTTGTATAAACTCAAAAACAGGGAAAAGAAAAATTGAAATAACAAACCCCTACCTTTTGAAAGGATGGATTGTTGATGAAGGTGCCACACTGCCATTGTCGTAGAGATCCTTCAACTTTGGCGCCGTGATTCTCAATTTCGATTCTTCGTCATTCATCGCCGAGAAATTTCTCCAACGCCCCGCTGATTCTGCAGAGGTTCCTCTCAAACATCACCAACAATCCACAATTTCATAACCCATTAAAATGGTAAACATGTTTGCACTTAATTGCACGACAGTATTAATGACACAAACTTTCCATTTTTTGAGTCATCATGACACGTCATTAATTTAGGAAATAGACGTCTCATCGCTGTGTTGTAGCGGATGTTTCCATAAAAATAAAATAAACATTTAGCAATTTATTTTATTTTTATTTTACAAAAAACGTTTGAAAATTATCTTTTTCCCTCGACCCGTGTCGTTCGATGTTAGGCTCATTCATAGGTAAAGTCGTCATCCCGGACACAACGGTGCCCTCATATTTTTAATCTGGGCATCCGTTTGGAAATTTCCACAACCGCGCACAAGTGTCGACTCACTTAACTTAAAAAAAGTTCAATCTACCATTCCGGGATCACTGGACCTCGAAATGATGTGACGTATTTGCGCCCGGTCTCGAAATAATTCCATATAATATTTAAAATAATAAACGGAAAATCTGAGACCTTATGGTTAAGCTTACCCATTAGTATGTGGACATTATGAACTTTTTGGTAGTATCTAGGGTACCCATGGATTTTAGCACTTCAAATTAACATTGATGTAATCATGAGTCATGATGGTAATTTTGGGATGGCCCGTACTTTTGGAAAATTTATAGTGACCAGGTTGTTCATCGATGTGTCCATGGATATGTGTTCGCCTCTTTTTAGAGGTTCTACAACACTTTAGCATATGGGGGCCACTTTGGCTCTCAACGTACATCTAGAAATTCCTTGAATTAAGAATTTATTGGCCAATATTGTTTAGATATGCTCATTAGTTTTGTAATTCATGTGCAAGATGTAAATTCATATGGAATATCTCAAAGGGGAATGAAATTACCTAAAAACCCATGTTATTTATTGACTTATTCGATATAATGAGCCATACTTTACATACATTGTTAGTACTTCAAAATTGAAGTACACTTATTACAACATATAACAAAACCATGAATGGACCGTATATGTATAGTGTCTTTAGAAACTGGGAAACATAAACAACTGGTTCATAAAGCGTCTACATTTTCTCCCATTTATTTCATCATATCTAGAGTCCCTTTTGGCATATCCTACTTAATAAAATTATTCCTGACCTGGGGGAAATAAAACATACAAAAGGGTGAGCTCAAATGCTTATTAAGGGTAAACAAAAGAAATATCAATCACATCATATTCATAAGAACATAACATTTTGGAAATATTACCCTACAAAAGAGATCATAATTCCATAACATGGGATAAATCATGGTAGTGAAATGTAATCACAATAATCATAACTTAAAACATGAAGCTTTGTGGAACACAAACATAATCATAGAGAATCATTTCTTATTAGTCAAGACTCATTGCCAAGACTATCTTAGTGGACAAAGTTCATTTCTAAAGCCAGTTCATTCCTCGTTTCAGTCCTGTTTCACTGAACCGGTTTAACCTGTCGTTCCAGCCATGTCTATCTCATGAGATATAAAATCTTTACCCAATTAATTGGAGGGAGATATATGTCTCACCCATCTCATAATTATACCATTCTTATGTGTGCCACAAAATCAAAAATCATACATCATTGCATAACCCATGTAATAAAAATGGGAATCTTAAACATCATGCCATCATAACATAATCCATATAAGATAAAAGGACATCATAAAAATAATTTCATCATAACATAATCAAATAAATGTAAAAATAGCGATAGAAAAAGAACCCTATATTATCTTAGAAGGAAAATATTTTTGATAAAACACTTGAACTCCATTTTTGAGGAAAATAACCTTTCTTCTTCAAAAACACTTTTCCTTTCTTAACATGTCATACAATTCTAAACTAAAAGAATTTGATTAAAAATAATATTGAAAACTTGTAAAGGAAGCTTCTTGGAAATAATGTTTTAAAAATCCATTCATTCTGTATAAGTTAAAAAAACATTCTTCTCGTACTTTTTTCAGAAAAGTCAAAAAGTACCTCGTACAAAAAACGATAAAAGATTCCTTTCATATCTTTTACTAAAAACTCAACGAAGGGTAAAATTGGATTTAATAAATTGTAGGTGGATGCAAATAATGTTACATATTGAGGAAACATGTATTTTGATGTCAAAATACACCCTAGTAAATTCCAAAGTATAAATAAATCTCGGATAAAAATGAGATTGTGATATTTCCCTTACCTTAGGTCCGATTTGCTTCGTAAGTGTCTGAACCTACTGTATAATGATTTAAATAATGTCATTTACTTATTAAATAATCATACTAATTGTTGTGATATCATATATGGTCATATTATTAGCTTATTATTAGTAATATTCCATTGCTACTTGTTATTCGAGTGTTTATTACTTTTTGTTCTTATGCGTGTTTTGTCGAATAAATTCTTATTCTTCTTTTTAGGTTATAGATACCTCATTTCCAGAATGGTATTGGTGTAATATATATCATATTTATTCACTAAATTAATTTATGTAATCATTATGCAATGAAAATCATGTAGAACGAGTCGCATCACATCGTGGAGACTGTATTCCGTACGTACGCACGAGCGATGATATCGTTCCCATGATCGTGGGATTGTATTGGAGTGTATGTATACTATTTAAGAATCAATATCACTTTACAATAATAATATATATTCATTCTTTACACCATTATACCCATCCAAGTAAGGTGGTGGTGGAAAATAGATTACACCACGGCGTGGAGACGGTATTTCGTACGTACGCACGCGCGGTGATTTTGTTTTCCGTTGGATGGATAGATGGTGAAATAGGGTTGTTTCATACTTATAATAACATATCAATATATGAGTGATACTGATGTTATTAATTCATAATGAAACAACTAAATAAGACAAAGTGGAAGAAGAAATAAAGTTGAAAGAATCGGTAACGGACATTACCTCTTCTTTGAAGCGCTTCTTTAAGACCTCCTTTTAGGGCACTAAAATTGGTCTTTGAAGAAGACCAGGACCTCTAGGATGTTTCTAGGGAAGTGTAGAGGAGAAATTGGCAGGGTTTGGACGAGCTTGAAGGCTCAAAGTGGTGTGAGGAAGAGAGGGAGGAGGTTCCCTTTTATAAGGGAGGAGAGGGGCACCTTTGGAAAAACAAAAAATATTATTTTATTATAAAGCCATATTCGGTTTCAAATAGATCCAAATTGATTTATTTTGAAGCAAAAGTAGTTATGGGTCGAATAAATTTCATCCAATAGAATTTGGACAAGTTTAGTTTACTATTTTAACCTTATCATTTAGATTTAACTTAATGTTAGATAATTTTACTTTTACCGTGTCTTTTTGTGGTCTTAAACTATAAGGTTAATAAACTTACTATAACAAGACAAACTAACCCTAAGTGGTTTAATATTAATATATATAACCTTATCTAAGTCATTTGGCCGAACCTTAGAATTTTAGGAATAAAATAAAAATTAATAATATAATATTTGTTTTAAAAACTATTTTATGTAAATTTTAACACTATTTAGTAATTTATTTTTGTGAAAGTTATAAAAGAATGAATAATTCGAAAAAAGTTAGTTAAATATATACTAACATGTAATATTAACCTAGAAAATTAGTGGAATTCATAAAAAGTCTCATAGTATATTTATTTTGGGTATTTATAACATCAATTATGTCAATATTTCATTTATAAGATAATTACTTCATCATCATTGTGTCATAAATAACTTAACTTATTTAATGTCTAGAAATTACAATTAAAATATAATTATGTAGGAAATCTTTTCAGATTTCTAATGAATATTTATAGTCGAATTTATCTTATGTATAAACCTATATTAAAAATTATTTACTTATTAAACTTTGATTTTAACTATTTTAACCCTTCTTTAAATATATTAATAATAAATGTCCTAATCTAATCCAAGTGGGCCTAAATGGTCATATTTTATTCCTAAATTTTTTTGTCGAATTACACTTATCCAATAGAATTAAGACATGTTTTATGGTAATAATACTATCATTTTTCTCCTTAATTACCCTATTTACTTTTAACCGTGGTAAATAAAAGTAAAAAGTTACTATTCACCAAAAATTATTTTCATCTCATTGAACCACAATTTACTTACTAACATCAACCGTGTCTCTCGGGTTTTTGAAATTCCACTCATAGAAGCGGTAAAATTATGTTCTATGTAAATTTTTAAATTCTCCTAGGAGGTGGGTAAAAGACGGTGAAAATTTCAATAAACTTTTTATATATCGAAAATTATTATAAAATTTCTCCAATTAATTACATTGAACTTATATAGGTATTATGTATCAATTTTGACCTTAAATAAATTTAAATAAAATACATAATTATTTAAATAAAAATTCGGTTTTTAAATAGTAACCCATTGTTTTCACTATTCATCAAAAATTGAAAGTTTCCAGAAAAATACCAAAATTTCACCCTAGGCTAATTAAAATATTTCAAATCCAAAAATGAAATCCATTTTGAAAAATAAAATTTACAAAATTTCAAAAACTGGTTATTACTATTCATAACGGCAAGTTTTAATAATATTTTAACAGCATATCGTTGTTTAGTGAAACTCAGTATTGCGTACGACGCAAGCTACCAAGGAAGGTCGCGATTGCGTATAAAGCAAGCCAAGATTGTGTTGTGTGTAGTGAAAGAATCCTTTGATGATTTATATAAAATAAAAACAAAATATTTCTTATAAAAGTCTCGGGTGTTACATTCTACCCCCCTTAAAATGAATTTCTCCCTCGAAATTTGTCACTTGTAACAAACATATGAGGATACCTCTCCCTCATCATATCCTCAAGCTCCCATGTATCTTCTTCTAATTGGTGGTTCCTCCATAAAACTTACACCAAATGAGTGGTCTTTTTCCGTAGGACTTTTTCACTACGATCGAGAATCTCTATCGGTTGTTCTTCATAAGAATGATCTTGTTCCAGCGATACAACTTCTGAGCTGAGTACATGTGAAGGATCAGGTATGTACTTTATCAGGAGAGATACATGGAACACATCGTGAACTTAAGAGAGATTCAGTGGAAGCGCCAATCGGTAATCTACCTTCCCAACACGATCCACTATTTCGAAAGGACCGATATACCTAGGACTCAGCTTTCCCTTCTTTCCAAATCTCATTACTCTCTTCGAAGGAGATATTCGTAAGAATACTTTATCACCCACATCAAACTCTAAGTCTTTTCTTCGGTTTTCGGCACAACTTTTTTGTCGACTCTGAGCTGCTCTTATGTGTTGTTGAAAAGATCGGACCTTTTCTGCCATCTCATTAACAAGATCAGGTCCTAATAGCTTTCTTTCCCCAACTTCATCCCAGCAAGTTGGAGTCCTACATTTCTTTCCATAGAGAGCATCATAAGGAGCCCTATGAATACTGGAGTGAAAGCTATTATTATAAGAAAATTCCACCAAAGTTAGGTGTTGATCCCAACCACCTTTGAAATCCATAGAGAAAGCTCTCAACATATCTTCTAGAGTTTGAATTGTTCTCTCAGACTGACCATTTGTATGAGGATGATAAGCAGTGCTGAAACTCAACTCTGTATCCAGAATATGCTGAAAACTTCACCAGAACATTGAGGTAAACCTCAGATCCTGATCAGATATAATAGAAAGTGGTACTCCATGAAATATTACCACTTCCATTACATATATCCTTGCAAGCTGATCCAGAGAGAAATCCTCTCTAATAGTAATGAAGTGTGCGGACTTCGTAAGACGATCAACTATGACCCAGATAGCATTATTGCCTTTGGATATTTTAGGAAGTCCTGTGACAAAGTCCATAGTGATGTTTTCCCATTTCTATTCGGGTATGGGTAATGGTTGTAACATTCCCTTGGACTTCTGTCTCTCAGCTTTAACTTGATGACAATCCAAGCATCGAGAGACATATTCAGCAACATATTTTTTCATGCCATCCCACCAGAAGTACTCTTTCAGGTCCCTATACATATTCGTGCTTCTAGGATGAATAGAGAATGAAGAACTGTGAACCTCATCCAGTAGCTCCTTCTTTAATTCGGGGATGGGAGGAACACAAACCCGATTCCTGAACTTTATTATCCCATCACAATCAAGGTTGAATTCAGGAACATTTCTCACCTTATTTTGTAACTCTACATCCTCTTTATGTGCCTATTTAATCTTAACATGTATAGATGGTTGGACATTCATTTGAGAAAGATGAGATTTTTCCACTTTCATTATAATTCTAAGATCCATCATTTGTAAATCCATAATTATTGGATATTTTGTGATCCTCATCATGGATAAACTAGCATGGTCTTGTCGATTTAATGCATCTGCCACCTTGTTTTCTTTCCCAGGGTGGTAATTAATTGAGTAGTCGTAATCCTTAATCAGCTCCAACTATCTTCTTTGGCACATATTCAGCTCATTTTGTGTGAAAATATACTTTAAACTTTTATGATAAGTATAAATGTCACACCTTTCTCCATAAAGATAATGCCTCCAAATCTTTAATGCAATGATTACCGCAGCTAACTCCAAATGATGAGTTGGGTAATTTTGCTCATATATTTTAAACTGTCGTTAGGAATAAGCTATCACCATATCATTTTTCACGAGAACACACCCCAATCCCTTCTTGGATGCATCACTTTAGATCACAAACCTTTCTCCACTACAAGGAAGTGTGATTACAGGTGCTCTGGATAAAATTCTTTTCAACTCCTTGAAATTCTATTCACATTCCTCCATCCAAACAAACATAACTCCTTTCCGAGTCAACTTGGTGAGTGGATTAGATAATCATGAGAAATATTTCACAAATCGTTGATAATATCCAGCCAAACCAAGAAAAATTCGGATCTCAGTTACTGTTGTTAGTCTCAACCATCTTTCTATAACCTCTGTTTTTGCTAGATCCACATATATCCCCTCTTTTGAGATTATGTGACCCAAAAATGCAACTTTTTGAAGCCAAAATTCACACTTGGTAAATTTGGCATAAAGATTCTCCTTTCTCGGGGTCTTCAATATAATTCTCAAGTGGTCTTCATGTTCTTCCTTGCTCTTTTAATATTGAATAATATCGTCTATAAAGACTACCACAAACTAATCAAGATAGTCTCTAAAGGCTCAATTCATTAGATCCATGAAGATGGCAGGGGAATTAGTAAGACCAAATGGCATCACTATAAATTCATAGTGTCCATACCTTGTGCGGAAAGCCGTATTTGGTATATCCTCCCTTTTGACCCTTAATTGATGATACCTTGAACGAAGATCAATCTTGGAAAAGCATTGAGCTCCGTGTAGTTGGTCAAATAAGTCGTCAATGCGCGGGAGAGGATATTTTTTCTTGATAGTGATCTTGTTAAGTTCTCGATAATCAATGCAGAGTCTCATTGATCCATCTTTCTTCTTAACAAACAGAACAGGTGCTTCCCAAGGTGATGCACTAGGGCGTATGAACCCCTTATCAAGATTCTCTTAGAGTTGCTTCTTCAATTCTTGTAACTCAATTGGGTCCATTCTATAAGGTGTCTTTGAAATAGGTAAATCACCTGGTACGAGATCTACTGAAAACTCAACTTCACGATTTGGTGGAAGACCCAACAATTCCTCTGGAAAGACATCATCAAACTCCTGTACAATGGGCATATTCTTAATCGTGAGTTTCTCACCAACCATTTGAGATAAATAAACTTCATTTAGTGGAATCAAGACCCATAAGATGGAAGAAATTTCCACTGGAAGGTTATGTTCATCCTTGCATCGATAGAAGATCAAATATTGATCTGGAATATGAAATGTGACTTCCCTTCTTTGGAAATTGATATGATCTCCATATAGAGAAAGCCAATCCATGCCAAGAATCACATCAAATTACACTATAGGAAGGATCACAATATTTGCAGGAAGCACTTTCCCACAAACTTCAATTGGAGAAGAATTATAAACTTTTGATGTGACTGTTGTTCCATTAGGGGTTGTCACAGCTAACTTAACATCTAATTGTTGAGGTAATACGGTGATACCCTTAGAAAATTCTTCATAAATAAAAGAGTGGGTGGATCCAGAATTAAATAAAACATTTGCTGCTTTAGAGTGGATGGTAAGTGTACCTTTCACCACTTCGTTATCGTACTCCACATCGCTGATAGAAATTGCATGTGACTTTCCTTTGTCTTTATCCTTAGAGTTTTTTGACGTCGACCATCATCACCAACCCTTGGATTTGGGCATTGATTGGCATAATGACCCATCTCCTTTAACTTGTAACATTGAAGTGTAGGAGGTGCACTCTGTGTAGCCTTTTCATTGTTCGCATCACTAGACATATTATTCCCATCATTGCAGCATTCAAATTCCTGATGACCTTCTTTTCCACATTTGAAACATTTACTTGTCCCTTTAATAAAACTCCCTCCATGTTTATTTCCACACTTTGAGCATAAGGGAAAACTCATCTTCTTTTCAGTGTGCTCTTTTAGATTTTCCTTTGAATTCCATTTTCCTCTTCTTATCAAACCCATATGACTGATGGGTTACTCCAATCTCCATCTCAACTTTGAGAGAACATCGAACGATTTCCTAGTAGCTATTGAAGTCCCTTATGGCTAACGCCCTTATAAGACTTGGTTTTAAGCCACTAAAGAATCGATCGATCTTACACTCATGTTGGATAATAATACCAGAAGAGTACCATGAAAGTCTTGTAAAATTTTCTTCATAGGTACCAACAGATTCATCTTCCTTTTGCTTTAGTTCAAGAAACTCCTTCTCCATCTTTTTTCGGAGAATACGAGGGAAGTACTTATTGAAAAAATAAGTTATTGAACTCATCCCATTCCATGGACTCAATTTAATCTCTTGGACTCGTATTCTTGATAATATTCCACCATTGATCAGCATCACCTTCCAAACGATACACTGCTAACATGAATTTATCATGTTCAGAACATTAAAGAACTGAAAATATCTTTTCAGTAGTACTGATCCATTGTTCAGAAACTAATGGATCAGTAGACCCGCTGAATGAAGGTGGACGCTGTCTCATGAAGGATTCAACAGAATGTTGCTCCTTCCTTTTCTCGTTTGGAAGTCCTGCATGATTCATAGCTTGAGAAAGTTTTGTGAGCATGGCTACAAGATTTTGTAATCCAGCACCCATAATGTTTGGTTGCTCAGGGGGACAATCCGTGCATTGCCTATCGCATTCCGCATTAACACGGTTCCTTAGGGTTCCAGCAATTGACTAAAACCAAGAATAATAGTGTGAGAAACACTAATTATAATAAGAACCCCACATAATCAAGAATAAAATTTCACACTTAAGGTCTTATCATAGGTTATTCCTGGCCATTTCTAAAACACTAAGATTGTGTTCTATGCGTAGACTTATCCTTATGATTCTTACTAAGGCTTTCACATCTTAGTTTCCAAAGGTTGACTATACCTTTCCTCTAATACCAACTATAATGACCCGTACTTTAGATACATTGTTAGTACTTCAAAATTTAAGTACACTTATTACAACATATAACAAAACCATGAAAGGACCGTATAGGTATAGTGTCTTTAGAAACTGGGAAACATAAACAACTGGTTCATAAAGCGTCTACATTGTCTCTCATTTATTTCATCATATCTAGAGTCCCTTTTGGCATATCCTACATAATGACCTTCTTCCTGACCTGGGGGAAAGAAAACATACAAAAGGGTGAGCTCAAATGCTCAGTAAGGGTAAACAAAAGAAATATCAATCACATCATATTTATAAGAACATAAAATTTTGGAAATATTACCCTAAAAAAGAGATAATAATTTCATAACATGGGATAAATCATGGTAGTGAAATGTAATCACAATAATCATAACTTAAAACATGAAGCTTTGTGGCATTCACACATAATCATAGAGAATCATTTCTTATTAGTCAAGACTCATTTCCAAGACTATCTTAGTGGACAAAGTCCATTTCTGAACCGAGTTCATTCCTCGTTGCAGTCCTGTTTCACTGAACTGGTTTAACCTGCCGTTCCATCCATGTCTATCTCATGAGATATAAAATCTTTACCCAATGAATTGTAGGGAGATATAGGTCCCACCCAACTCATAATGATGCCATTCTTATGTGTGCCACAAAATCAAAATCATACATCATTGCATAACCCATGTAATAAAAATGGGAATCTTAAACATGATGTCATCATAACATAATCCATATAAGATAAAAGGACATCATAAAAATAATTCCATCATAAAAAATCAAATAAATGTAAAAATAGGGATAGAAACAGAACCCTATATTATCTTATATGGAAAATAATTTTGATAAAACACTTGAACTCCATTCTTGAGGAAAATATCCTTTCTACTTCAAAATTTTTTTTCCATTCTTAACATGTCATACAATTATAAACTAAAAGAAGTTGATTAAAAATAGACATGAAAACTTGTAAAGGAAGATTCTTGGAAATAATGTTTTAAAAATCCATTCATGCAGTATAAGTTAAAAAAACATTCTTCTCGTACTTTTGTCGGAAAAGTCAAAAAGTACCTCGTACGAAAAACGACAAAAGATTCCTTTCATATCTTTTACTAAAAACTCACCGAAGGGTAAAATTGGATTTAAAAAATTATAGGTGGATGGAAATAATATTACATATTGAGGAAACATGGATGTGGATGATAAAATACAACCCATTAAATTCCAAAGTATAAACAATCTCGGATAAAAATGAGATTGTGATATTTCCCTTACCTTAGGTCTGATTTGCTTCGTAAGTGTCCGAAACTCCTGTATAATGATTTAAATAATGTCATTGACTTATTACAGAATCATACTCATTGTTATGATATCATATATGGTCATATTCTTATCTTATTATTAGTAATATTTCATTGCTACTTGTTATTCGGGTGTTTATTACTTTTTGTTCTTATGCGTGTTTTGTCGAATAAATTCTTATTCTTCTTTTTAGGTTATAGATACCTCATTTCCATAATGGTATTGGTGTAATATGTATCATATTTATTCACTCAATTCATTTATGTAATCATTATGCAATGAAAATCATGTAGAACGAGTCCCATCACATCGTGGAGACGGTATTCCGTACGTACACACGAGCGATGATATCGTTCCCATGATCATGGAATCGTATTGGAGTGTATGTATACTATTTAAGAATCAATTTAACTTTACAATAATCATATATATTCATGATTTAAACCATTATACCCATCCAAGTAAGGTGGTGGTGGAAAATAGATTAAACCATGGCATGGAGACGGTATTTCGTACGTACGCACGTGCGGTGATTTCGTTTTCCGTAGGAAGGATAGATGGTGAAATAGGGTTGTTTAATACTTATAATAAAATATAAATATATGAGTGATACTTATGTTATTAATTCATAATGAAACAACTAATGAAGAAGAAGTGGAAGAAGAAATAAAGTTGAAAGAATCGGTAACGGACATTACCTCTTCTTTGTAGCACTTCCTTGAGACCTCCTTTTAGGGCACTAAAATTGGTCTTTGAAGAGGACCAGGACCTCTAAGATGTTTCTAGGGAATTGGGGAGGAGAAATTGGTAGGGTTTGTCCGAGCTTGAAGGCTCAAAGTGGTGTGAGGAAGAGAGGGAGGAGGTTCCCTTTTATAAGGGACGAGAGGGGCACCTTTGGAAAAAATATTATTTTATTATAAAGCCATATTCGGTTTCAAATAGCTCCAAATTGATTTATTTCAAATATAAGGTGGGGATGGGTAGAAAGCCTCTCATCAAATAGATTTTGGACAAGTTTAGTTTACTATTTTAACCTTATCATTTAGATTTAACTTTAAGTTAGATAATTTTACTTTTACCGTCTCTTTTTGTGTTCTTACACTATAAGTTTAATAAACATAATATAAAAAGCCAAACGAACCCCAAGATGTTTATTATTAATATATATAACCTTATATAAGTCATTTGGCCGAACCTTATATTTTTTAGAAAAAAATAACAATTAATAATATAATATTTGTTTTAAAAACTATTTTATTTCAATTTTGACACTATTTAGTAATTGATTTTTGTTAAAGTCATAACAGAATGATTAATTCGAAAAAGGTTATTTAAATCAATAATAACATGGCATATTAACCTAGATAATTAGTGTAATTCAGAATAGTCTCAATGTATATTTATTTGGGTATTTATAACATCAATTATGTCAATGTTTCATTAATAAGATAATTACCGCATCATCATTGTGTCATAAATAAATTAAATTATTTAATGTCTAAAAATTACAAATAAAATACCATTCTGTAGGAAATATTTTATTCTTTCTAATGAATATATATATAGACGAATTTATCTTCTGTATAACCCTATATTAAAAATTATATACTTATTAAACTTTGATTTTAACTATTTTAACGCTTCTTTAAATAAATTAATAATAAATCTCCTAATCTAATCCAAGTGGGCCTAAATGGTCATTTTTTATTCCTAAGGTTGTTTTTATTCGAATTAAACTTATCCAATAGAATTAGGACCTTTGTTAGGGTAATAATAATATCATTTTTACCCTTAATTACCCTATTTACTTTTAACCGTGGTAAATAAAAGTAAAAAGTTACTATTCACCAAAAATTATTTTCAGCTCATTGAACCACATTTTACTTACTAAAATCAACCGTGTCTGTTGGATTTTTGAGATTCCACTCACAGAAGCAGTAAAATTATGTTTTATGTAAATTTTCAAATTCTCCTAGGAGGTGGGTAAAAGACGGTGAAAAGTTCAATAAAATTACTCCAATGAATGACATTGAACTTATATAGGTATTATGTATCAATTTTTACCTAAAATAAATTTAAATAAAGTAAATAATTATTTAAATAAAAAGTCGGTTTTTAAATAGTAACCCAGTGTTTTCACTATTAATCAAAAATTGAATGTTTCCAGAAAAATACCAAAATTTCACCCTAGGCTAATTTAAATATTCCAAATCCAAAAATGAAGTCCATTTTGAAAAATAAAATTTACAAAATTTCAAAAAGTGGTTATTACTATTCATAATGGCTAGTTTTAATAATATTTTAATAGCATATCGTTGTTTAGTGAAACTCGGTATTGCGTACGACACAATCTACCAAGGAAGGTCGCGATTGCGTGTAAAAAAAGCCAAGCTAGTGTTGTGTGTAGTGAAAGATTCCTTTGATGATTTATATAAAATAAAAACAAAATATTTCTTATAGAAGTCTCGGGTGTTACATTCTACCCCCCTTAAAATGAATTTTGCCCTCAAAATTCATCACTTATAACAAACAGATGAGGATACCTCTCCCTCATCATATACTAAAGCTCCCATGTAACTTCTTTTAATTGGTGGTACCTCCATAAAACTTTCACCAAGCGAGTGGTCTTGTTCCGTAGGACTTTTTTACTACGATCGAGAATGTCTATTGGTTGTTCTTCATAAGAAAGATCTTGTTCCAGCGGTACAACTTCTGAGCTAAGTACATGTGAAGGATCAGGTATGTACTTTCTTAGGAGAGATACATGGAACACATCGTGAACTTGAGAGAGATTTGGTGGAAGCGCCAATCGGTAAGCTACCTTCCCAACACGATCCAGTATTTCAAAAGGACCGATATACCTAGGGCTCAACATTCCCTTCTTTCCAAATCTCATTACTCTCTTCCAAGGAGATATTCATAAGAACACTTTATCACCAACTTCAAACTCTAAGTCTTTTCTTCGGTTGTCGGCATAACATTTTTGTCAACTCTGAGCTGCTCTTATGTGTTGTTGAAAAGATCAGACCTTTTCTTCCATCTCATTTACAAGATCTGGTCCTAATAGCTTTCTTTCCCCAACTTCATCCCAGCAAGTTGGGGTCCTGCATTTATTTCCATAGAGAGCTTCATAAGGATCCATCTGAATACTGGAGTGAATGCTATTATTATAAGAAAATTCCACCAAAGGTAGGTGTTGATCCCAACCACCTTTTAAATCGATAGAGCAAGCTCTCAACATATCTTCTAGAGTTTGAATTGTCCTCTCAGACTGACCGTCTGTCTGAGGATGATAAGGTGTGCTAAAACTCAGCTCTGTATCCAGAGTATGCTGAAGACTTCGCCAGAACCTTGAGGTAAACCTCAGATTCCGATCATATATAATAGAAAGTGGTACTCCATGCAATCTTACCACTTCCTTTACATATATCCTGGAAAGATGATCTAGAGAGAAATCCTCTCTAATAGCAATGAAGTGTGCGGACTTTGTAAGATGATCAACTATGACCCAGATAGCATTATGGCCTTTGTATGTTTTAGGAAGTCCTGTGACAAAGTCCATAATGATGTTTCCCATTTCCATTCGTGTATGGGTAATGGTTGTAACATTCCCTTAGACTTCTGTCTCTTAGCTTTAACTTGCTGACAAACCAAGCATCGAGAGACATATTCAGCAACATCTCTTTTCATGCCATCCCACCAGAAGTACTCTTTCAGGTCCCTATACATCTTCGTGCTTCCAGGATTAATAGAGAATGAAGAACTATGAGCCTCATCCATCAGCTTCATTAATTCGGGGATGGGAGGAACACAAACACGATTCCTGAGCTTTATTACCCCATCACAATCAAGGAAGAATTCAGGAACATTTCTCACCTTCTTTTGTAACTCTACATCTTCTTTCTGTGCCTCTTTAATCTTAACATGTATAGATGTTTGAACATTCATTTGAGAAAGATACTATTTTTCCAATTTCATTATAATTCCAAGATCCATCCGTTGTAAATCCATAAATATTGGATCTTTTGTGATCCTCATCATGGATAAACTGGCATGGTCTTGTCGACTTAATGCATCTTCCACCTTGTTTGATTTCCCAGGGTGGTAATGAATTGAGCAGTTGTAATCCTTAATTAGCTCCAACTATCTTCTTTGGCACATATTTAGCTCCTTTTGTGTGAAAATATACTTTAAAAATTTATGATCATTATAAATGTCAAAACTTTTTCCATAAAGATAATGCCTCCAAATCTTTAATGCAAAGATTACCGCAGCTAACTCCAAATCATGAGTTGGGTAATTTTGCTCATAGATTTTCAACTGTCGTTAGACATAAGCTATCACCATATCATTTTGCATTAGAACACACCCCAATCTTTTCTTGGATGCATCACTATAGATCACAAACCTTTCTCTACTACAAGGAAGTGTGAGTACAGGTGCACTGGATAACCTTCTTTTCAACTCCTTGAAATTCTCTTCACATTACTCCGTCCAAACAAACTTAACCCCTTTCTGAGTCAACTTGGTGAGTGGATTAGATAATCTTGGGAAATCTTTCACAAAACGTCGATAATATCCAGCCAAACCAAGAAAAATTCAGATCTCAGTTACTGTTGTTGGTCTCAACCATCTTTTGACAACCTCTGTTTTTGCTGGATCCACAGATATCCCTTCTTTTGAGATTATGTGACCCAAAAATGCAACTTTTTGAAGCCAAAATTCACACTTGGTAAATTTGGCATAAAGATTCTCATTTATTAGGGTCTTCAATATAATTCTCAAGTGGTCTTCATGTTCTTCCTTTCTCTTTGAATATACAAGAATATCATCTATAAAGACTACCACAAACTGATCAAGATAGTCATTAAAGCTCTATTCATTAGATCAATGAAGATATCAGGGGCATTATTAAGACCAAATGGCATCACTATAAATTCATAGTGTTCGTACCTTGTACGGAAATCTGTCTTTCGTATATCCTCCCTTTTGAACCTTAACTGATGATACGCTGAACAAAGATAAATCTTGGAAAAGTATTGAGCTCCGCGTAGTTGGTCAAATAAGTCATCAATGCGCGGGAGAGGATATTTGTTCTTGATAGTGATCTTGTTATGTTCTCGATAATCAATGCAGAGTCTCATTGATCCATCTTTCTTCTTAACAAATAGAACAGTTTCTCCCTAGGGTGACACACTAGGGTGTATTAACCCCTTATCAAGATTCTCTTGGAGTTGCTTCTTCAATTCCTACAACTCAATTGGGGCCATTCTATAAGGTGTCTTTGAAATAGGTAAAGCACCCGATACGAGTTCTATTGAAAACTCAACTTCACGATTTGGTGGAAGCCCCGAAAATTCCTCCGGAAAGACATCATCAAACTCCCGTACAATGGGAATATTCTTAATCGTGAGTTTCTCACCAACCATTTTAGATAAATAACATTCATTTAGTGGAATCAAGACCCATAAGATGGAAGAAATTTCCATTGGAATGTTATGTTCATCCTTGCATCGATAGACGATCAAAGATTGATCAGGAATATGAAATGTGACTTCCCTTCTTTGGCAATTGATATCAGCACCATATAGATAAAGCCAATCCATGCCAAGAATCACATCAAATTTTTCTATAGGAAGGATCACAAGATTTGCTGGAAGCACTTTCCCACAAACTTCAATGGGAGAAGAATTATAAACTTTTTATGTGACTGTTGTGCCATTAGGGGTTGTCACAACTAACTCAACATCTAATTGATGAGGTAATATGGTGATACCCTTAGAAAATTTTTCAGAAATAAAAGAGTGGGTGGATCCAAAATCAAATAAAACATTTTCTACTTTAGAGTGGATGGTAAGTGTACCTTTCACCACTTCATTATCGTACTCCATATCGCTGATAGAAATTGCATGTGACTTTCCTTTGCCTTTATCCTTAAGAGTTTTTTGGCGTTGGCCATCATAATCAACCCTTGGATTTGGGAATTGATTGGCATAATTCCCCATCTCCTTGCACTTGTAACATTGAAGTGTAGGAGGTGCACTCTGTGTAGCCTTTTCATTGTTCGCATCACTAGACATCTTCTTCCCATCATTGCAGCATTCAAATGCTTTATGACCTTTTTTCCACATTTGAAACATTTACTTGTCCCTTTAAGAAAACACCCTCCATGTTTCTTTCCACACTTTGAGCATAAGGGAAAACTCATCTTCTTTTCAGTGTGCTCTTTATATTTTCCTTTGAATTCCATTTTCCTCTTCTTATCAAACCCATAGGAGTGATGGGTTACTCCAATTTCCATCTCAACTTTGAGAGCACATCGAACGATTTCCTCGTAGCTATTGAAGTCCCTTATGGCTAACGCCCTTCAAAGACTTGGTTTTAAGCCACTAAAGAATCGATCAATCTTACTCTCAGGTTGGATAATAATACCAGAAGCGTACCTTGCAAGTCTTGTAAAATTTGCTTCATAGGTACCAACAGATTCATCATCCTTTTTCTTTAGTTCAATAAACTCCTTCTCCACCTTTTTTCGGAGAATACGAGGGAAGTACTTATTGAAAAAATAAGTTCTTGAACTCATCCCATTCCCTGGACTCAATTTCACCTCTTAGACTCGTATTCTTGATATGATTCCACCATTGATCAGCATCACCTTCTAAACGATACACTGCTAAGATGACTTTATCATGTTTAGAACATTGAAGAACTGAAAATATCTTTTCAATAGTACTGATCCATTGTTCAGCAACTAATTGATCAGTAGACCCGTTGAATGAAGGTGGACGCTGTCTCATGAAGGATTCAACAGAATGTTGCTCCTTCCTTTGCTCGTTTGGAAGTCCTGCATGATTCATAGCTTGAGAAAGTTGTGTGAGCATGGCTACAAGATTTTTCATTCCATCTCCCATAACTTTTGGTTGCTCAGGGGGACAATCATTGCATTGCTCGTCGCATACCTCATTAACACGGTTCCTTCGGGTTCCAGCCGTTGACTAAAACCAAGAAGAATAGTGTGAGCAACAATAATTATAATAGGAAAACCACATAATAAAGAATAAAATTTCACACTTAATGTCTTATCATAGGTTATTCGTGGCCATTTCTAAAACACTAAGATTGTGTTCTATGCTTAGACTTATCCTTATGATTCTTACTAAGGCTATCACATCCTAGTTTCCAAAGGTTGACTATACCTTTCATCTGATACCAACTATAACGACCCATAATTTACATACATTGTTAGTACTTTAAAATTGAAGTACACTTATTAAAACATATAACAAAACCATGAAAGGACCGTATCAGTATAGTGTCTTTAAAAATTGGGAAACATAAAAACCGGTTCAAAAAGCGTCTACATTGCCTCCCATTTATTTCATCATATATAGAGTCTCTTTTGGAATATCCTACTTAATAACCTTCTTCATGACCTGGGGGAAAGAAAACATACAAAAAGGTGAGCTCAAATGCTCAGTAAGGTAAAACAAAAGAAATATCAATCACATCATATTCATAAGAACATAACATTTTGGAAATATTACCCTACAGAAGAGATCATAATTTCATAACATGGGATAAATCATGGTAGTGAAATGTAATCACAATAATCATAAAATAAAACAAGAATCTTTGAGACATACACACATAATCATAGAGAATCATTTCTTATTAGTCAAGACTCATTTCCAAGACTATCTTAGTGGGCAAAGTCCATTTCTAAACCGAGTTCATTCCTCATTTTATGTCCTGTTTCACTGAACCGGTTTAACCTGCTGTTCTAGCCATGTCTATCTCATGAGATATAAAATATTTACCCAATGCATTGGAGTGAGATATAGGTCCCACCCATCTCATAATGATACCATTCTTATGTGTGCCACAAAATCAAAAATCATACATCATTGCATAACCCATGTAATAAAAATGGGAATCTTAAACATCATCCCATCATAACATAATCTATATAAGATAAAAGGACATCATAAAAATAATTCCATCATAACATTATCAAATAAATTTAAAAATAGGAATAGAAACAGAACCCTATATTATCTTAGATGGAAAATAATTTTGATAAAACACTTCAACTCCCTTCTTGAGGAAAATATCATTTTTACTTCAAAAATACTTTTCCTTTCTTAACATGTCATAAAATTCTAAACTAAAAGAAGTTGATTAAAAATAAACTTGAAAACTTGTAAAATAAGGTTATTGGAAATAAGCTTTTAAAAATCCATTCATGCCGTATAAGTTAAAAAAACATTCTTCTCATACTTTTTTCGAAAAAGTCAAAAAGTACCTCGTACGAAAAACGACAAAAGATTCATTTCATATCTTTTAATAAAAACTCACCGAAGGGTAAAATTGGATTTAAAAAATTGTAGGTCAATGGAAATAATATTACATATTGAGGAAATAGGGATGTGGATGATAAAATACACCCCGGTAAATTCCAAAGTATAAACAATCTCAGATAAAAATGAGATTGTGATATTTCCCTTATCTTAGGTCTGATTTTCTTCGTAAGTGTCCAAAACTCTTGTATAATGATTTAAATAATGTCATTGACTTATTCTAGAATCATACTCATTGTTATGATATCATATATGGTCATATTCTTAGCTTATTATTAGTAATATTTCATTGTTACTTGTTATTTGGGTGTTTATTACTTTTTGTTCTTATGCGTGTTTTGTCGAATAAATTCTTATTCTTCTTTTTAGGTTATAGATACCTCATTTCCAGAATGTTATTGGTGTAATATATATCATATTTATTCACTAAATCCATTTATGTAATAATTATGCAATGAAAATCATGTATAACTAGCCGCATCACATTGTGGAGACGGTATTCCGTGCGTACGCACGAGCGATGATATCGTTCTCATGATCGTGGAATTGTATTGGAGTGTATGTATACTATTTCAGAATCAATATCACTTTACAATAATCATATATATTCATTATTTACACCATTATACCCATCCAATTAAGGTGGTGGTAGAAAATAGAATACACCATGGCGTGGAGATGGTATTTCGTACGTACGCACGCGCGGTGATTTCGTTTTCTGTAGGATGGATAGATGGTAAAATAGGGTTGTTTCATACTTATAATAACATATAAATATATGAGTGATACTGATGTTATTAATTCATAATGAAACAACTAAAGAATAATAAGTGGAAGAAGAAATAAAGTTGAAAGAATCGGTAACGGACATTACCTCTTCTTTGAAGCGCTTCTTTGAGACCTCCTTTTATGGCACTAAAATTGGTCTTTGAAGAATACCAGGACCTCTAGGATGTTTCTAGGTAAGTGGAGAGGATAAATTTGTAGGGTTTGTTCGAGCTTGAAGGTTCAAAGTGGTGTGAGGAAGAGAGGGAGGAGGTTCCCTTTTATAAGGGAGGAGAGGGGCACCTTTGGAAAAACAAAAAATATAATTTTATTACAAAGCCATATTCGGTTTAAAATAGTGCCAAATTGATTTATTTCGAAGCTAAGGTGTGGATCGGTCGAAATAATATCCTCCAATAGAATTTTGACATGTTTAGTTTACTATTTTAACCTTATCGTTTAGATTTAACTTTAAGTTAGATAATTTTACTTTTACCGTGTCTTTTTGTGTTCTTACACTATAAGGTTAATAAAATTACTATAACAAGAAAAACGAACCCCAAGTTGTTTATTATTAATATATATAACCTTATCTAAGTCATTTTTCTGATCCTTAGATTTTGTGGAATAAAATAACAATTAATAATATAATATTTGTTTTAAAAACTATTTTATTTCAATTTTGACACTATTTTGTAATTGATTTTTGTGAAAGTCATAACAGGATGTTAATTCGAAAAAAGTTAATTAAAGAAATACTAACATGTCATATTAACCTAGAAAATTAGTGTAATTAATAAAAAGTTTCAAATTATATTTATTTGGGTATTTATAACATCAATTATGTAAATATTTCATTAATAAGATAATTACTACATCATCATTGTGTCATAAATAAATTAAATTATATAATGTATAAAAATTAAAAATAAAATATCATTATGTAGGAAATCTTATTATCTTTCTAATGAATATTTATTGTCGAATTTATCTTATATATAACCCTATAATAAAAATTATTTACTTATTAAACATTGATTTTAACTATTTTAACCCTTCTTTAAATAAATTAATAATAAATTTCCTAATCTAATCCAAGTGGTCCTAAATGGTCCTATTTTATTCCTAAGGTTTTTTGTGGTCTAATTACACTTATCCAATAGAATTAGGACATTGTTAGGGTAATAATAATATCATTTTTACCCTTAATTACCCTATTTACTTTTAACCGTAGTAAATAAAAGTAAAAAGTTACTATTCACCAAAAAATTATTTTCCTCTCATTGAACCACATTTTACTTACGTACATCAACCATGTCTCTCGGATTTTTGAAATTCCACTCAAAAAAGCGGTAAAATTATGTTTTATGTAAATTTGCAAATTCTCCTAGGAGGTGGGTAAAAGACGGTGAAAAGTTCAATAAACTTTTTATATATCTAAAATTATTATAAAATTACTCCAATGAATTACATTGAACTTATATAGGTATTATGTATCAATTTTGACCTTAAATAAATTTAAATAAAATAAATATTTATTTAAATAAAAAGTCTGTTTTTAAATAGTAACCTAGTGTTTTCACTATTCATCAAAAATTGAAAGTTTCCAGAAAAATAACAAAATTTCACCCTAGGCTATTTTCAATATTCTGAATCCAAAAATCAAGTCCATTTTGAAAAATAAAATTTCAAAAATTTCAAAAAGTGGTTATTACTATTCATAACGGCTAGTTTTAATAATATTTTAATAGCATATCGTTGTTTAGTGAAACTCAGTATTGCATACGACGCAAGCTACCAAGGAAGGTCACGATTGCGTTTAAAGCAAGCCAAGCTAGTGTTGTGTGTAGTGAAAGATTTCTTTGATAATTTATATAAAATAAAAACAAAATATTTCTTATAAGAATCTCGGGTGTTACATTCGATGCATGGGATATTGAATTCATGGGGCCTTTTCAAAATTCATTTGGATTTTTGACATGTTATTGGTTATTAATTATGTATCAATATGACCTAATTCAAACGCTACAAGGATTGATGACTGTCGAGTGGTTGTCGATTTTTCTGAGATTTCAACATTTTAGTATGTTTTCTTTTCAAAGATTCATCATTTTTTATTTGGTTTCACATTTTTTAATCAAAAAATAAAATACTTTCTATATAAGTATGGGGTTGTAAATAAATTATATACTTTATATCACCCCCAAACCAATAGACAAGAAGAAATTTCAAATTAGTATGTTAAAAAAATCTTGGAAAAACTATACAACCTAATTGGAAAGTTTAAATTTTATGTTTGGATGATGCACTTTGGTCATACCATATATATTTTAAAACACCAATCTGAATTTCACCATATTGTATGATGATTAAAAAGCCTTATAACCTCTCTTTGGAGTTAAAGAACAATGAATATTGGTATATTAAACAATTTCATATGAACCTCTCAAATGCAGGTGATCATATGAATTAATAGATTCCTGAGTTGGAGGAAATTTGAAGAGACTCGTATGAGAACTCTCAGATCTATAAATATAGAACCGTGGAATCCCATGAATGCCTCATCCTTCATCATTAATTACAAATTGGAAAAAAGGTACTCCTTTAAAATTCACGGTTGAAGTTACATCTAGGTAAGCTTCATTACTTCTAGTTTGGACCATACACTATTACTAATGTCAATCTATTTGGTGTTATATGGGTTTGAAATGAAAAAATAGAACAAAAATTCACTATAAAAAGATATTTGATGAATCACTTTCATGAAACCATTATGGAGTCCCCGGTGGAGGAACTCCATGTTCAAGACATAACTTACCAGTGACACCTACCAGGTTTTATCATTCATTCCCACATTCTCTTTTATTAATGTAAGGACACATCATGCTCTAGGTGTGGGGGTATGGATAAATTCCTAGGATAGTTAGGATTTATTGTCATATTTAATCTTTTTTTTCTCTCTTTTTCATGTTTTGTATATTATTTTTATTTTACCCCACTTTCCTATGTTCATTATGATTTTCATCATCTTTCTTCTTTTTTCTCTTTTTCACTTGCTAGATAGTATTTTTACCCCATAGTTTTCTAGAATAATAATTTCTGATTCCCACCTAATCATGTAAATTATTGAAAATTCATGATGAAATTCCTTACTTCATATTGTTTTAACATTTAATGAAAACTTCATTCACCAATGGAATGTGATTTTTATAAAAAATTTAACATTGAGGTTTATTTTTTAGTAAATTTCTTTTTTCGGTGATATAAATGGTTGAATCTCTATGAATTATTTTAGATTATTGATAACCAATTTTTGAGTAGTTTATGTGTTACTAATTTCAATTAACATATACGCACATCTTTGCACCCAACCATGAAGTGTGAATATATTATACTCAATATAAGGTAAATATAATTTTTGTTTCTATTTATTAGCTTTCAAAAATAATTTTTACATACATTTATTCCTTATATGATATGTTTCATTACTATACCAAATAAACATTTACTTTTGTACCATTTATCTAACTGTTGTACACTCTCAAAAAAACAAAACAAAAAAATCCCAAAAAGACAACAAAAAAATATATACGGGGAGTGATGAAATGTATAAAATATGGTGATATCTAGGTTGGGAGATTAATATTTTAATTAAATGAATTATTAAGTGAGGGGACATTGAAATTTTATTGCAAAGGATGTAGGCCAGGTTCGGTGGAAAGAATCAAGTAAGTATAATTTTTTGAAAATAACCTATCTTTACTGGATAAAAAGTGGAAATAATATAATGAAATTTTTCTCACAGCCATACTTGGAGAGTTGGTGACATGGTTGAATTTTTAATTCCATTTTTATAATGGTATAATACATCTCATTTATTTTCATTGAAATATAATTTATGATACATATTTTTCCATGATCACTAAGAATAACTCCTTGGTGTAGTTTTTCATTGATCACATTTCTATCAAGAATTAAATTTTCATTGAATGTTAAATATTCAGGAATTTGGGAATATATCCATGAATAATTTTGGAAATGTGACTTTTATAAAGATTGAAAATTTGTAGGTGTCAGGGTGTGATTGTATCCCGATTCATTGTTTAATTTCACCCTTACACCACTGTGTTAAAATAGTTTTTTATTGAAAATTAAAAAAATAATTAAAAAAATAACATCACATTTGATTTAATTATTTAATTTTTATCACTTTTATAATGAGAAAGTTTACTTGTTTAGATGATTACATTGTAGGGAGTGATTTGGAGGGCCGTATATGATGTTGAAGAAAAATGTGAAAATATACATAGAAGCCCAAGGACATATGTCCACTATTTTACATGATCTGAGAAATTAATTCATCCAAATGAGATTAATGTTTATGTGATGATATAAACAATTGTAGGATATAAATCATCGCAAGTCACCCAAGATGCATTCATCCATCTGGTGGCCCAACAAAACTGATATATCCAAAGAACTGAATCTGCTTGGAGTCAAAATTTTGTTTCAGAAATTTGAGTATATATGCCATTATAGATGTCAATTGGCCTAAAATTTTTACATGGGGATATAATAGAGGTATTAAAACAACTCTTATTTTTCCCAATTCTATGAAAGATCATATACTAGTCCAAAACCGAGATAAAAGAGGTATCTCTAAATGTGGGTGCCCAAAACCACCTCCTAACTTGGCTATAAAAGGGAACCTTGGGAACCTCATTTTCAAGTTCGGACAAGGAGTGAGATTATACCATTTTTTTAGTTCTATAATAGTTTTATCATCACCTTGGATATTTTGGAGCTCCATATCTTCATAGGGGGAGCTGAAATAAAGAAGGACATCCACCTGATACTCCTCTTCCTCTGGAGGATAGGCTAAACGATGGGTGTTCATAGTGATGGAGTTACACATATTACTAATGGATTTTAGAAACTTGTATTGATACTATTTTTTATTTATTTTTGGTTTGAATTATTTTTGTAATTATCTTAATTTTATTCATATTTGAATGCTTTTTTTGATTTGTCTAAATGGGATGCTCTTTACTTCTAACTGATCAATGTGAAGTTTTGAGTGCGTGAATTGTTTTGTCCCAATTTGACAACACAAGAACCATTTTATTCCCCACTTATTTGAGATTTAAATTTTATTTTTAAGTTATTATTTAATGAATAAGAGATTCTACGTGTCTATAAGATTGTTATGTCAAGGTTTGGTTCTTCACGAATTGATATAAAAGCATGGAAAGTAATCGAGATTCTGATTAATTTCAACCAAAGACTTATACCAAACATAAATTAATATTTAAGAACAATTAACATTAAATGTATGTAGTGAACTAAAAATGACCCATTTTTCTCATATTTTTCAAAATCCATATTGTTTTTCAACTGTTAAACTCTTGAAATTTTGTTATTTTCTTATAAATATTTTCAAAACCACCCAAATTGTTAGTTATTTTTATTGAGAACACACTCTATAAACCATCAATGATCTTTGAGAAACAATATCAGGTCTTCCTTAGACTATATATAATAATATAAAACTTATTCAATTTTACATGTCATGGAAACACGATAAAAAACCATTTGTTTTGTAATTTTAAAATGTTAACTTTAAAATTATGGTTTTTTATACATGGAAATTTATTGATGAAATTATTTAAAGAAATAAAGGTTCGTGGAATGTTTTTACAAGTTTTTTTTTCATAAATGGTTGGTTTGAGATAATTTTCATTAGATGTGAACTTCTGTTTGGGGTGTGTTCCATTAGGGCACCTGGTATTAGTCACCTTGTGAGGACTTTGTGGATTTATTAGAGACTGCTCATGAGTATGGAACCATCAACTAGGAATTCATGGTTTGTGTGAAGATATGGTTATTGGTATTCTAAATGATTTCAAAAAGGTTTTATTCCTTTTTATCACATTACATGGAAAATTGTTTATGGATTTGATATAAACTATATGTAATTCTTAAAATTGTTTTATATAAATTATGCTAACAAGTTTTGCCCTAGTGTTATGAGTTGGGAAGTCATTAGGTAAATCCTTCTGAGTTTAGACTTTCCCCCTACATCAGAATTTTGGTGCACTTGCAGATGTTATCTATCATGACACAAGTAAAGGCATGATATCCCGATTATTTATTGATGCTTCTTAATACCATGGGCATGGCAGATGGAGTTGGATCTCAGAGTGAGTTGGATGATTCTTTTTTATTTCACTTGTTAGTTTTTAGTTTCATGATATTTTGGTTCTCTTTGAGTATGTCTTTTGGTTTTATCTTGTATTAGGATATGGTTTATTGGTTTGGTTATGTTTTGAGTTGTATTTGTACTCATGGATAATATAAAGCTTTGGTTGGTTATTTTTTATGTATTTTGGATGTTTTATCTTTCAAATGCAAAATTGCACCCCCTCCAAATGTTCTGGAGGCCCTTGGAATTTATTTTCAGCATTTTCTGACTTGGGTATGTCACTTAAGGCCAAGTTCCACACCCATCACTTCTCAAGCCAATGAGGAGGGGTGAGATGTTACAAAACATGTGCCTTAAATGGTCTTATGGAATCACTTAAGTGTAAGAAATGTACATTTCATTCCTTGTAAAGTTATAAGTAGTGCCCAAATTATCCCATTCGTTAATTTCATCAACACAGATGGTTGCCTTAGGAAGACTAGTTTTCTTAGCCATCTGAGCCTTCATTCGGACATCAATGTTAAAAGTAGATAGAGGATTGGGGGTCATTTATGGGAACAAAAATTTTCCTTGACTCACTTCCGTTACCTACCGTAACAACATCCATGGGGACCACAACAACCCAAGTTTCATTATTAACTGGTTTGGGTGTCTTAAACCCGAAACTCCACAAGGATCTCCTATTTCTCTCTTAGACCAAGGAAAGATTAATCTCTTTTACATACTTTGTAATGCCCCGACCCCATCTACTCAGATCCGGTGCGTTACTTCATAACATTGGCATGATCACAAAAGACCAAGTCTCGAAAGAACGATTAGTTCAGTAGCCTTGGAAACACTAGATACATTCATAAGTGTTACATTACATCATAAAGTGAAAAACTAAAATAACAAAGTCTCCATAGTCCACACTCATATCCTCTTTTGACTATCCCTGCAGGTCATTCATAAAATACTTCTTCACATCCTGGAAAATATTAAAACATTGAAAGGGGTGAGCTCAGATGCTCAGTAAGGATAACAATATTGCAGAAGCTTTAATAAATAAACATAAACATTTAAGGCAATGTATAACTAAACAAAAGCCTTATTAAACTTGAACTTCAGCATAATATGGAAAAAGTAAAATCAAATAATGCCACTTACTTACTCTCATGGATATTCTACTAGATGAATAATCACATGAAAGATCAATAACCACTTTCATAATGAGGGAATGTATAATGCCGGACATTCTGAAACATTTTGTCAAGGCCTCGGCCAAGACGTCTAAAATGATTAAGGCCTTGGCCAAAACCATAAATCAAATTGGGAAAGGGCCTCAGCCAATTCCACGTCTAGTTGTCTCATGAGACCTACCGATGCATCGAGGAGCTATAGCGGGCTCCACCCGTCACTTATTAAGTCCAATACATTCCTCATATGAACAGGTTTAAACATCTCATAAACCATAACGTAATCGTATCACATAAAACATGCATAAAGGAAACATAACATTTCCACATTTCAATCACAAGATATCAATACAACACATTGATATAATAAAAATGCTTTCAAAACCATTTTCAATACCAAAATAAATGAAAAGTATAACATGGTATTTATTTTTCATTAAAAAAGGGTATGGCTTGTAGAGGAAGCCGAAACTCAAATAGTGGTCACGGCGGAGGAGAAGTCGTTGTCGCCGCATAGGTATGACAAAAACATTCCCTTTTATCGTTTAGTAAACGCTTCTTATAAAAAAGATTCCTTTTGAATAAACTTAAAATTCAAAGGGGTTTATACACCGTATAAAAGAAAGTTGTGTATCAAACCAAATATGCCTCAACGAAAGGGGATTGAGACGAAGTCCTTAAAAAGATCATTTTTTTTAAATAAAGTACATCTATAATGTGTATTCAGTATAATTACCCATAAATAATGTACAAATACAAGATAGGATATAAAAATATCATGACATAATTTGAAAGTAGGAGATTAACCCAAAGAATAGAAATTGGGTTAAGAAGTTCCCTTACCTCGTGTCTGACTTGACTCGACCGTTCTTTAACCTCCTGAATAATAAACTAGAGTTAATATATACATTATTAAGAACCATTTTCAATTTCATTATCCTTTTTATATCACTTATTACAATGATATGAACATTATGTAATTATTTAAGTTAATAACGGTCGTTTTGTCGATCTTTGGTACTTGAGTCAACAATAAACTTCTTATAATTACAAGTTTTTTATGTGGTAGAATATCCATTATCTCCAGAATTATATTCATGATTTAGATGTCATATATATCTTATATATCCAGTATATACATTCATTTATAATATTACGTAACATTTAGAGGTAAGAAATGAAATGCACCGTTCATGGAGACGGTAAGCCGTACGTACGCATGAATGCTACTTTCATTTCTATTTCATATTTAATGGAATGAAATCATAATTATATAAAGGTATAATATAGTTCCAGTATAATATAGTGTATAATACCATTTACTCCATCCTTTATATATCCCACATATGGCATTAACGATTCAAATCACTTTGAGGGGGCGGTAGTCCGCACTTCCTAAAATGAAATTATCGCGTTTTACCCATAATGGAAATCATAAAGTATGCCATAAATGAGAAATACAGAAGCATAAGTAAAACATAAACATATTATATATCATATATAAAAATAGTGACATCTTAATGGCCACCTTTGAAGGTGCTATATGAGTGTTGAACAATCATCGTTCTGTGAGGCAGAAATTCGTCATCCACAGAAACCGTATGTTCTTTAACCATTAGACGAACGTGTGTGTAAGTGTAAACCAAATCCTTTTCATAACAACATCCTGGTATATTTTAGATACAGGTGTTGTTAAAAAATAAAGGAATGAAAAGAGTTTAGGGGGTTGGAGAAGAAAAATAAAACAAAACAACCTTAGAGAAGACATTACCTCAAAATCGGGTAACTCTTTTTTATTTGAGCCAAAGGCTTCCTTGGGAAGAGTTATGACCAATTTTAGGCTTCTAGGAGTAACAGGGGGAAGTAGGGAGAGTATTTGGGCAGAGTTTGGCCGAGCCAAATGGCTTGAAGGTGTGAATAAGGTGGGAGAGGTGGGGGCCTTTTATAAGTGGAGAGGAGGGGCACTCTTGGAAAATAAAGAAAAGTCACTTTATTATAAAATGAGTTTCGGATTTTAGAGGTCCCACACTTATATAATTCGAGGATATGATGATAAGGGTTCGAAATCTACTCATCCAATAGGTTTTTGACAAGTGTACGCTTTTTATTTTACATTATCTTTCCATTTTATTTAAATCGTTAAATAATGAGGTCATCGCTGCATCATCATGATGTCATAAATAATTTAATTTATTTAATGTATAAAAATTATAAAAAAAACTACTATTATGTAGGAAATCTTTTTATCTTTCTAATGAATATTTGTAATCAAAATTTGGACTTGTTTAACCCCACTTAAAAACTGTTTTAGTAAAACAACTCATGTTTGTGTCAATTTAATTTTAACATTAAATATATATATATTAATGTCATTTTCCAACCAAAGTGGCTCCATGGGGTCCTCAAGTTGACGCATGGGTTGTCTTTGTCGGCCATGACTCATCCAATAGGAGTACGACAAGTGTCAAGCTCATCTCATATTATTAAAACATTATTCTTACCTTAAACTACACTAATTACCTCTAATCGCGATTAAGAACTTAAAAGTTACTATTCACCAAAAAATTATTTTGATCTCATTGAACCACATTTTACTTCTTAATGACAACCATGTATGTTGGTTTTTTGAAAATCAAATCATAGAAGTGGTAATATTTCATTTAAACGAAAAATCAGTTATTTAACTACCACTTAGTGGTTTCACTATTCATCAAAAATTGAAGTTTTTCAGAACAATGCCAAAATTTCACCCTAAGCTATAATTGATATTCCGAATCCAAAAATGATGTCCATTTTGAAATATAAAATTTCTATAATTTTAAAAAGTGTTTATTACTATTCATAATGGCTACTTTGATTAGTCGCGGTGTTTTAGAACTCGAAGTTGTGTACAATGCAAGCCATTGCATTATTGAATGAGAAGCGTATCGTGGAAGCTCGGGGTGTTACATTCTCCCCTCCTTCAATAAATTGAATCCTCGCAATTTGAAATTTTTTCTTTAAAAATAAAAGGTTGAAAAGAGAAAATACCTTTGTGGAAAACCCACATCGGAAATAAGATTAATAAAATTTAGCCTTAATAAGAGGGAAATGGAAATAAGAAAGTCACCACCAAATTATGATCTCGATAAGGAGAACATTGGTGGCAATTAAAGACATATAATTGGAGGAAAAATGTAAATATTTGTAGGGAGTGATTGAGGTCATCAATCACAATCAACTGTCAAATTGAGGGCCTCAAATCCTTCAATCTATGTTGATTTATAATATCATCAGTTCAACAAGACATAAGGTATTAGGATAACACATTTTTTGTTTTAATATCCCTTTAATAAAGTTTAAGAATTATTTTATTCATTTAATAAGAGATAGGTATATATATATTTATGCTTGACAATTAGAGTTTCAACCTTCAACTCATCTTTCACTCAAAAAGATAATAGAACTCAAAAATATTATACTTATCCTAATTGTATAAGGTTAAAATTTTAACACATACCATTTATATTAGTAAAATTATTTTGTAATAACCAGGGACTTCCTGTAGGCTAGTGGTAGGAAATAAAGGTCTGTCGCACTATGGTTGTGGGTTCGATTCCTGCATCTTTGTCCTACGCGACGGGTTATGCCCCACCCTGCAGGTTGTCCTTTTCCTAAAACTATAGTATCATAATATTCCAAAAATAATCTTCATAAATTTTTTAACCATAAACAATACTATCCAAAGATCAACTTAATCCACTCCAACCTTAATAGTTATCCAAAATACCTCCGTCCAGACTTTCTCTAAAAGGTCTCTAAATTCCAAAATCAATTGTAACATCAGATTCCCCAAACAAAGAAAAGTTTCTCTTATTGTCACATACTAAAAATATGATTACCTTAATCATATTAAAACCTTACTGAAATCAAAAAGTACTGTAGTACAATCTTTATATATATCACATTATTATTATAACCAGAATATAATCCATGAGTCCAAAAGCACCAATACATTAGTTATTCTGCTTCAACTGTAGTAACAGCATAAGATTGTCCTTGATCCCTTGGTCTTTTCTGAGGTAAGTTTCCTTGACGCTTAGGACATTCATTTGCATAATGCCCCATTTCCCTACAATTGTAGCATTCAACATTGATAGCCTCTTTCTTTCCCTTGCAATCACGAGCCTGGTGACCCTTTTCTCCACATTTATAACAAACTCCCATTCCTTTTAGGCAAGTACCAGGGTGATTCTTCCCACAATTATCACATAATGGAAAATCCTTCTTTCCATTTTTCCCTTTATCTGTCTCTTGTTCCACCGTTCTCTTCTTCTCTTTCTTTACTTTGTTGTCATAATACTTAGAGAATTCCTTTTCTGTCTTGATATCACACGAGAAAATATCTTCGTATGATGAGAAGGATTGTGATACTAAAGCTCGACGGAGAAATGGTTTTAACCCATCAAAGAAACGATCAATATTACTCCTTGGGTTACGTATATAATCGGCAGCATGCCTCGCTAACCTTGTAAAGTTAGCCTCATACTTTACGAAATTCTCATCCTCCTTCTACCTCAGACACAAAAATTGCCTTTCCATATCTGCTCGATGGTCACGAGGAAAGTATTTTTCTAAGAAAAGCTCTTTGAACTCCCTTCATTCCATATTCGATACGTCATCATCTTCCTTTGTGTTTTGAATCAGCGACCACCACTGATCGGAATCTCCAGTGAGGCGGTAAAATGCCATGACAACCTTCTCCCTTTCACTACTCCCCAAGGCATGGAATATTTTCTCTAAGGAATTTATCCATTGCTCAGCTACTATAGGATTTGTACTCCCATTGAAGGTTGGTGGTTGTTGCCTCATGAAACGGTCTAGCATTGATCCTCCACATTGCAGATCAGGGTGCTCCATACGAGTAAGGTTATTATTCATAACCTACGTGAGTTGTCCCAGTATGGTGAGAAGCTGATCAGCACCAGTTGTATCACTAGCTCCACCATAATTATCTTGAGCAGGAGGGCAATCCCTACACGGAGTGCGTGTATTGATACGGTTTCCATTCCTTCCACTAGGCGCCATTTCTAAACAATGGCATAGACTAGATTAGTTTATGAATCAAAATACATAATTCCATACTTGTAAAACACTTTACATAAATTGAACTATTTATGGATATAATCCATAATCATAAAAAGAAAAGTTTTCTTTGAGGAATTATATACACATAACCATTAATAGTGGTTTGTAAATAAAATGAGAATTATCCTAATCATATCCCCTGGGAGTGTCGTAACCAAGAGTGCAGCAAGGCCTGTTGTCATGCACCAGTTCCCGTTCGAGTCTAGCTCAAAGCGGTGTTTTCGGGTTTTACCCCTAGGTACATCTGTGCCAGAGCCGCCTCTACCTGCTCGTATCCATACAGGGATGTATTGCTCGAAAAACTCACAAAATCTATACAATACCAAAATTTTAGGAAGTTCTTCTATACTAATCCTCAATGTTCATCTTAGGTCTACGTGCTCTAATCAGAGTTTTTCTAAATCTAGCTTCCAAGGTTTGTACTAAACTTTCTCTGATACCAACTGTAACGCCCCGACCCCAGCTACTCAGAGCCGGTGCGTTACTTCGTAACATTGGCATGATCACAAAAGACCAAGTCTCGAAAGACCGATTAGTTCAGTAGCCTTGGAAACACTAGATACATTCATAAGTGTTACATTACATCATAAAGTGAAAAACTAAAATAACAAAGTCTCCATAGTCCACACTCATATCCTCTTCTGACTATCCCTACAGGTCATTCATAAAATACTTCTTCACATCCTGGAAATTATTAAAACATTGAAAGGGGTGAGCTCAGATGCTCAGTAAGGATAAAAATATTGCGGAAGCTTTCATAAATAAACATAAACATTTAAGGCAATGTATAACTAAACAAAAGCCTTATTAAACTCGAACTTCAGCATAATATGGGAAAAGTAAAATAAAATAATGCCACTTACTTACTCTCATGGATATTCTACTAGACGAATAATCACATGAAAGATCAATAACCACTTTCATAATGAGGGAATGTATAATGCCGGACATTCTGAAACATTTTGTCAAGGCCTCGACCAAGACGTCTAAAATGATTAAGGCCTTGGCCAAAACCATAAATCAAATTGGGAAAGTGCCTCAGCCAATTCCACGTCTAGTTGTCTCATGAGACCTACCGATGCATCGAGGAGCTATAGCGGGCTCCACCCATCACTTATTAAGTCCAATACATTCCTCATATGAACAGGTTTAAACATCTCATAAACCATAACATAATCGTATCACATAAAACATGCATAAAGGAAACATAAAATTTCCACATTTCAATCACAAGATATCAATACAACACATTGATATAATAAAAACTCTTTCAAAACCATTTTCAATACCAAAATAAATGAAAAGTATAACATGGTATTTATTTTTCATTAAAAAAAGGGTATGGCTTGTAGAGGAAGCCGAAACTCAAATAGTGGTCACGGCGGCGGAGAAGTCGTTGTCTCCGCATACGTATGACAAAAACATTCCCTTTTGTCGTTTAGTAAACGCTTCGTATAAAAAAGATTCCTTTTGAATAAACGTAAAAGTCAAAGGGGTTTATACACCATATAAAAGAAAGTTGTGTATCAAACCAAATATGCCTCAACGAAAGGGGATTGAGACGAAGTCCTTAAAAAGTTCATTTTTTTTAAATAAAGTACATCTATAATGTTTATTCAGTATAATTACACATAAATAATGTACAAATACTAGATAGGATATAAAAATATCATGACATAATTTGAAAGTAGGAGATTAACCCAAAGAATAGAAATTGGGTTAAGAAGTTCCCTTACCTCGTGTCTGACTTGACTCAACCGTTCTTTAACCTCCTGAATAATAAACTAGAGTTAATATATACATTATTAAGAACCATTTTAAATTTCATTATCCTTTTTATATCACTTATTATAATGATATGAACATTATGTAGTTATTTAAGTTAATAACGGTCGTTTTGTCGATCTTTGGTACTTGAGTCAACAATAAACTTCTTATAATTACAAGTTGTTTATGTGGTAGAATATCCATTATCTCCAGAATTATATTCATGATTTAGATGTCATATATATCTTATATATCCAGTATATACATTCATTTATAATATTACGTAACATTTAGAGGTAAGAAATGAAATGCACCGTTCATGGAGACGGTAAGCCGTACGTACGCATGAATGCTACTTTCATTTCTATTTCATATTTAATGGAAAGAAACCATAATTATATAAAGGTATAATATAGTTCCAGTATAATATAGTGTATAATACCATTTACTCCATCCTTTATACATCCCACATATGGCATTAACGATTCAAATCACTTTGAGGGGGCGGTAGTCCGCACTTCCTAAAATGAAATTATCGCGTTTTACCCATAATCGAAATCATAAAGTATGCCATAAATGAGAAATACAGAATCATAAGTAAAACATAAACATATTATATATCATATATAAAAATAGTGACATCTTAATGGCCACCTTTGAAGGTGTTATATGAGTGTTGAACAATCATCGTTCCGTGAGGCAGAAATTCGCCATCCACAGAAACCGTATGTTCTTTAACCATTAGACGAAGGTGTGTGTAAGTGTAAACCAAATCCTTATCATAACAACATCCTGGTATATTGTAGATACTGGTTTTGTTACAAAAGAAAGGAATGAAAAGAGTTTAGGGGGTAGGAGAAGAAAAATAAAACAAAACCACATTAGAGAAGACATTACCTCAAAATCGGGTAACTCTTTTTGATTTGAGCCAAAGGCTTCCTTGGGAAGAGTTCTGCCCAATGTTAGGCTTCTAGGAGTAATAGGGGGAAGTTGGGAGAGTATTTGGGCAGAGTTTGGCCGAGCCAAATGGCTTGAAGGTGTGAATAAGGTGGGAGAGGTGGGGGCCTTTTATAAGTGGAGAGGAGGGGCACTCTTGGAAAGTAAAGAAAAGTCACTTTATTATAAAATGAGTTTCGGATTTTAGAGGTCCCACACTTATATAATTCTAGGATAAGATGATAAGGGTTCGAAATATACTAATCCAATAGGTTTTTGACAAGTGTACGCTTTGGAGTTTACATTATCTTTCCATTTTATTTAAATCGTTAAATAATGAGGTCATCGCTGCATCATCATGATGTCATAAATAATTTAACTTATTTAATGTATAAAAATTATAAATAAAATACTATGATGTAGGAAATCTTTTTATCTTTCTAATGAATATTTTTAATCAAAATTTTGACTTGTGTAACCCCACTTAAAAACTGTTTTAGTAAAACAACTCATGTTTGTGTCAATTTAATTTTAACATTAAATATATATATATTAATGTCATTTTACAACCAAAGTGGCTCCATGGGGTCCCCAAGTTGACCCATGGGTTTTCTTGGTCGGCCATGACTCATCCAATAGGAGTACGACAAGTGTCAAGCTCATCTCATATTATTAAAATATTATTCTTACCTTAAACTACACTAATTACCTCTAATCGCGATTAAGAACTTAAAAGTTACTATTCACCAAAAAATTATTTTGATCTCATTGAACCACATTTTACTTCTTAATGACAACCATGTATGTCGGATTTTTGAAAATCAAATCACAGAAGTGGTAATATTTCATTTAAACGAATAATCAGTTATTTAACTACCACTTAGTGGTTTCACTATTCATCAAAAATTGAAGTTTTTCAGAACAATGCCAAAATTTCACCCTAAGCTATAATTGATATTACGAATCCAAAAATGAAGTCCATTTTGAAATATAAAATTTCTATAATTTTAAAAGGTGGTTATTACTATTCATAATGGCTACTTTGATTAGTCGCGGTGTTTTAGAACTCGAAGTTGCGTACAATGCAAGCCATTGCATTATTGAATGAGAAGCGTATCGTGGAAGCTCGGGGTGTTACATACTTTGAGGCTCCCATGAATAAGTCTCTAAAAATATTTGGAACCTATCCCCTATTTACCATAATAGGGATTATTTAGTGACACGTTTACTATTGTGTATATATATATATATAGTCTCTCTATGGAATTTTGTTTTCAAAACTATTATCTGGAAAGTCTATACCAACCTACAGAATAAGAAATCCTATTATGTAATCTATTTGATATTCATATAGATGAATATGGTAACTTTATATCATGAATATCATTTATGTATTATCAAAAAACTAATATCAAAATTTAACACATTAAATCTACATAGATAGGAACTAATATATTGAAAAATGTAATATACATATATTGTAGCAATTAAAATTTTGTGAAAAAAATATTTTTAATTCAATGTTAGTTTTTTTAATTTCTGTTCAAAGACACTTTTTATTATGAAATCAGATACCTCTTTCTATTTAGGTAGAGGGAGACCCATTACAAATCTCATAGGCCCAACTCCAAGTATCCCATGAACATAGCCTAAATTCCTAGAGCAACATCATGCCTGCATCATCCATCCTTCACCAGAAGTCATGTATCATGACAACACAAATGCATGTCTACATCATGCCTACATCAACACTTGTGTCATAAATCACCCTATGGGATTTCTTTTATTAAAACCCTGATCATTTGGATGCAGTATTATGGGGTTTACCACTCAGGCAACACCCCAACTGTAAATTGTGTGAATGAGTTACACTTGACTCCTAGCGGGGGGGGGCTACTAATCCCAGAGAGCATCACACATTCCCATATAGGAATAAAAATAAACATATTATTTGTGTCCAATTTATTTCTTGGAATATGTGGGGGTGTTTAGTTTAACTATTTGTATGCATAAAACTTCATTTTCTATGTATTCACTTTGGTTTATCATATAGTTGTACGATATAATTTCATTATGTATGTAGTTTCATGTACTGAAATTTCGTTTTATATTAAATATCTATAAAATTTCATTTTTCTTACACATGAACTCTCAATTTATCATATTCAACCAATATAAAAAATCACATCTTCAGACAAGGCTCAAAACGAAAATACTTTATAATAAAGTGATCCTGTATTAAAACCTTAAACCATTTTATAAAATATCCATATCCCTAACATGAAATTTATATATATAATTCTATATGAAATAGACACACATGATATACATCATCGGGTATGTAATATATGAATAAATTATATTATGTAATCATGTTTCATCTATTACTCTAAAAAATTATTTTTTCCTACAGATTTTTTTTAAAACAATGATGAGAAACATTCACTAAAAATTGAAAGTGTTGTTAATTTTTATTCCACTATTTACACAATCAAATTCCAATGAAAAACATTCTTCTATCATTAATAAGTTGAAATTAAAGACTGAGAAAACTTACAAGATTTATTTTTTATGTTATATTTACTAAATTATTTTTCCATTTCTTTAAAATATATATTCAATAATTAGCACCTATTATATCTAAATTTCAATGATTATCTCATATATTTTTTTAATGATTCCATATTTTTTATATTTCATATAAAATAAAACTCACATGTAACACTACATCACATTCCTTGGTATGTAATTCTATATAAAAATGTTGGATTATACGTATCCAATTAATTTAATGTATTTATTACATATCTTTGTTCTTTTTCCAATTTTTAATGAAATCCAGAGCTTGTATTTAATTTCTTACTGCCTTCCTTTCCTATTTCAATGTTCAGGTCCAAATGTTGTTTGAAAATCCTCTATTGAAGCTGCAACATCAACTTCTCAAATCCCTTATCTCACCCTTAATGTGGGAATTACAATCATGGTCCTCTACCTTCACCCCCGAAAATGTGACAACATTCAATGTACTCAACTAACTTGACTTTAGAGTATCACCACCACCCTGACCCTCGACCTCTATATTATAGTAATAATTTCTTCTCATCACCTAATTGTTTTCATTAAAAATAGATCCTGGTAATTTATTTGTAGGTTTTGGGGATGATTTTATGATCTTAACTAATGCGACAACATTGCATAGATTGCTTAGCTCTTTTTTACAATATCTTTGTGAACCTTTTAAGATAGTATTGAACATTAAGTTTTTTTTTGAAACTGGGTGTTTTTCATAAAAAATTATTGTTTCTATCCATTTTTTAAGTTCCATGAATCATTAAGAAGCTATTTGGAATAATTTTAGTTCAGTGTGTCATGTTTTTACCCTTATAAATTTCTTTATTTTATAAATACATGCGGCATGTTTTTATCATTTTAACGCTACTATATGTTAGTGTTATTCCAATGTTATCCTTTATTAGTTCTAACACAAAATCATCGATAAATGGGGTAATTTTATCAGTGCTAGGAAAAACCACTGTTAAAGTTACCCCTTTATCAATGATTTTTAGTGCTAATAAAGATATTCCATTTATTATTGTTAAATCATTTTTTAGCTCTTACAAAAGTTGGACTTTATAAAAAATTATAAATTATGAAAAAGAATCATATTTTATTTACATATAAATGGCTTATAATGTCTTTATAAAATTCATATTTATTTAAAATAAAATTAATCCATACTATTTATATTGATATAGATAAAATTTATTTTATTAAATATGATTTATATAATATTAAATATGAATTTCCACTTAATATGTAACAAATTAGTGAGAAATGGTATAAAAATAAGTTAACATTGATATTAATTAAAATATGACTAATTAGTATGGATTAATTTTATTTGAAATTAATATGGATTTTACGAAGACATTATAAACAATTTATATGTAAATATTAAGATACAAATAGATATATATTAATATATATTTAAATATGTAAATGTATAAAGATATTTTATAAGTTTATTTAAAGGTAGTTATATCATTATATTTAATTATATGAATAAATATACAAATATATATATATAAATATATATAAATAAATAAAAAATAATTATATGTTGGTGAAAACAAGATTCAATATTGGTAAAGACCTTCATCCTATATAAAGGTGGTAACATGTTTGAATGTTGGGAGTGGATAAAGTGGAGGGTGTGCTACTAAAAGGGGGTGGCGGGGTTGGTCGGGCACTGATAAAAAGATGGAGGGGGTGATGTAGTTGGCTTTAATAAATTTAAAAAAATATTGGCTGAGATTTATCACCTCTAGAAACAAACAGTGATAAAAGGGGGGGGGGGGTGGTAAGGTGGGAAGAGCAGTAATAAAAGGGTGGAAAAGGGCTTCGTGATTGGCTTCTATAAATTAAAAATTGTATTTTTTGAGTTTAATCAGTGCTTGAAATATTTGGTGATTAAAAGGGTACAATAATGGGGGTGGGTTTTAAAAAATATTTTTGAGTTTTATTATGCTAAAAACACCGATAAAAGTAGTTTTTATTAGTCCTAAAAACACATTTATAAAAGGTCTCATTTATGAGCACTTTTTTATGCTGATAAAGGCGATCATATTTTATGATGCTTACAATATCAACATTTTTTTAGCATTAATAAATTTTAATTCTAGTTCTTGTAAGAGGGAATTCTGTAGTATTGTAAATTTCGTTTTTGATAAACACATTCAACACATTTGTTGAATTTTCATTTTTTGTAGAGGTCAAATAAAATTACTGGTTTCCCTGGATAAGTATTACATTTTCTATACAATTTATTTAATTTCATCTATTTTTTTCTATATTTTTGTTGATTTTATGTGATCTTTTTCATATCATTTCTTTCTTAAAAAATTTGATATTTGTTGTTAACCACCAATACATCTTTTACTATGGGATTTTTATCATATAAAGAGTCCATGGAAGTGGGTGACACCACTTGAAGATTAGTTTTGAATAATATTCATTTATCATTTCAATAACAATGTTTCCATTATATGGGGGAGGGGTGTCGCAGTTGGCCTCTTGGATTTTAAGAAACATTTTTTGAGTTTTATTGGTGTAAGAAACAAGTGCTGATAAAAAATGTTTATAAAGGGAGAAGGTTTTAGAAAAATTGTTTTTATTATCTCTAAAAAATACTGATAAAATTTACATTTATCAGAGTTGAAAACAAGACAATAAAGGTGGATATTTTAAGATTCTAAAAATGTCCACATAGATAAATGAAAATTCTAGAACTGGTAAATTAATCTTTTGCTCGCTTGAAATTTATTTGAGGCATAAATCTTAAGGGCTCTCAAACAACTTCACTCGACTAAAGATCCCAGTCTAGATGGATTTCACACCCTTTTCTTCAAAAACTTTTGGCACATTATTGGGCCATACATTTTGAGACTTATGAAGGACCCTAGGAAGGGGAATCTTGACTTTTTCAACTTAAATGAAACTATCATTACCCTTATTTTGAAAATCGAAAAACCCCTCTCGGGTTTATTTTTCAGAACTATTAAATTATGCAATGTGTTACAAAATTTTTTCTCAAAGATCTAGGTGAATCGCCTACACCCATCGCTTCCCTCTAACATCACTGAATATCAATGTTCATTTTTACCTAAAAGGCTCATCACAAATAATGAAATTATTGGTTATCCGGTATTCCACTCAATGAAAACTCTCTATGTTGTAAAGATAGGAATTATGAATTGGAAAATTGACATGAAGAAGGATTATGATAGAGTGAAATTGTCTTTCCTCTGGTCTTTCATGGAGAAAATGTGTTTTTCTCCAAATGGGTTAGGGAATTGATGAACTATGATACATCGATGTCTTACTATATTAATATTAATGAGGGTCTCTCCCAGGCCTTTACACCCTCTTGAGGCCCCCCACAAGGGGATCCCCTCTCCCTCTTTCTATTTATATGTGTGGATTATATCTTTTCCCACCTTTTTACATATAAAATAAGAAATTCTATTTCTCCTGGGGAAAAGGTTTGATAAAAAAGCCCCCATGTCTCACATCTCTTCATTTCCAATAACATCTGACTATTTTCAAGAGAAACTCTTGAAGAATTAGGGATATCCACCTTTTTATCCAAAAATATGAGAGCTATTCTATTCAATCGGTCAATCTGGGGAAATTTGAAATCACTTTTATCTATGGAGTCCAGTTGGGGAGGAGTAATGTACTCAATGAAATCTCAGGTATTCAGGTGTATGAAAATCATAATAAATTCCTTGGGGCACATACATTAATTGGTTGTTCCAAAAATCAAAATTTTTCTGATATTATTTATAGGGTTGGAAAACAAATAAAATGAAGGAAAAATAAGATAATTTAAAAATTAGGGAAAGTATTTATCATCAAATCGGTGCAACAAATCATTACCTAGATTTATCATGACCCTTGTCAAACATCTGGTTTCAATTGTTGACCAGATTCATTACAGTATTGCAAAATTTTGTTTGGGTCACAACAAAGGGAGAAATAAAATTCATTGGCTCTCATAGGAGAAGCTATATACCCCCAATGTTGAAGGGTGTATGGGGATCCAGGATCTCAATGCCTTCAACGAAGATCTATTGGTTAAAAAGGATTGAGGCTTATGGATCAATGATAAACACTTTATTCTTGAAACCTTAAATAAAATTATTTTCCACTTATTGACTTTCATGGATCGAAACTGGGTCCCCGACCTAGTTTTCTATGGAGATCTGTATGGGGTTCATACACTCTTTTATGAAGTGGAACCAGATGGAGGATCGACGATGGTGCATCTATCATGATATGGAAATACCCATGGTTGTTGGATAGTGATGGCTCATTAAAAACATCACTTGTAGTCCCAATGATAAATAATGAAATCATTCGGTCCCTTTTCAACAATTCAAGAAATGGTTGGTGTCTAGAGAAAATCGAAAGCTGGTTCAACGATTGGGAGAAGAAAGTTATCTTGAGTTTACCTTGAATGAAAGATGGGGGTGTCAATTTCATCTACTAGTGAAAAGATGAATCAGGAGTGTATTCTGTTATATTAGGATATTCAATGGAAAAAGTAATATCAAACCTCGAGGGTGAATATATTTGGAATATTATGTGGCGTTTGGTGGTACCTCCTAAGGTATGCTATTTCTGGTGCACTATTGCATTCTTTATTCAGTTTGGTGAATTTCAACTATGTTTTTCTATATTTTTAGGGACATTGTGTGAATTTTTTCACACCATAGATTTTTTTTAAAATGGTATGAGTCATGACCCAACTCACACCATCAAAATTTATTAAATGAAAATAGTTTCACAATGAAAGGTCGAGGTGTGGAGAATTTCCACCAACTAGTATTTTAAAGATTAAAAATTATAAATCATTTAAATATCACATCATGTGAGGGTTAGACCATGAACAACCTCAATGCACCTCTTTGAAGCTCTTGAAACATTAAAATCCTAAAAACGAGTCATTCAAAAGGCATCCCACCACAGATTCATCGGAAAGATTAAAGATATTCACGGATAGAAGTATAATCACATCCTCAAGGAAAAATAAAAACTACATCCTCAGAGGGACCCTTCTCAAAACACACTCAGTATCATCATTATAAATGAAAAACCCTCAAATCTCAACTCATTCTTAATACATCAGGTCCATGCATACACACAAAAATAAATTAATCAGTGACATGGTTCTAAGAATGTTTTTACATGACAACACACAATCTATCTGGAGTCTAAAAATGGGTGTCGACACTTGAAGATTATTTTTGATTTATTTTCATTTATCATTTTAATAACAATGTTTCATTTAAAAGGAAGGAGGGTGTGTCGTGATTGGATTCCAGAAATTTAATAAATAATTTATATGTTTTATTAGAGTTAGAAACAAGAACTGATAGAAATCATATTGATAAATTATTGGGGGATAAAAAAAATTTAATCTTTATTAATTTAAAAAACAGAAGTTCCAATGTATCAATAAAAAACAGATAAGGGGGGTTTAATTAGTTGTTTTACTTTTTATAAGTTTCAATACTATTCAAAAATTAACCCCTGAAACCAGTTAAGATTTATTTTCTTATCAAATTTTTTAAAAACTCATGCATGTAAATGTATGAAAAAAATTAAACCACATAATATTTATAAGGTTATACCTCAGTGTGAGAACCTACATCCTTTCCATTGCCACTCCCATGGGACTCCGAAAATCCGCCGTTATGAATAAGGGAATAAAACATATTCCAACTCCCACTGGACACCTTCTATCTCCCGAAAGGAATGATTACACCAACCATCATTAGTTTATAATGTTTTCCTATAAAAAATTGATCCAAATTAAAAAATAAATAAGTTTTTGGAACTACTCCACAATTGCTCAGTTCGAATCCTCAATCCAATTAAGCTAGATCCGATTTTCTCAATTTGACGAGTCTTGGTATGATTATCTAATAAAATGAGTTTGGATTCTATTTTTTCAATACAACAAGTCTGTATATCATTATCTCAATAAGATAGACTCAATATGACAAACCCATTCTCAATATAAAAAAAATTGAAACTCTTCTCAAATGCTCAAACCGGTAAAAAACATTCAGTTGTTTGATCCTCCTCAAGATATATCTCTCCATAAATGACTTTCACGTGATTTATTTAGTGCTCCTCCTTTTCTTCTTATGTAAAAAGATGACAATAAACTAATTACTTGAGTATGTATTTATAGGCAACTTAAAAAATGAAAGCTGGAAATTTAAAAACATTCCCCTCCTCCCCAAAATTTAAAACTCTAAAAATATCTTGCACTTAAAATTATACTTTGAATTCTTCAAACATCCTTATATTTCTCCTATATTTATGAAAAATTAAATTTCAAGTTTGACCTCTTCAACTCTTTATTAAACTTTTGGAATATTCTCTTTGAGTATTCTTTGTAATCATCTCATTATAAATTTGTATCCTTCGTAGCTCATTATGAATATGTTTCCTTCTCAGATCATTATGAATCTATTTCCTTCTCATCTCATTATAATTACTATTTCTTTCATAGCTCATTGTGATTTATTTTTATTTCTCATCTCATTACTATTTCTGTTTATTTTCCAACTCATTGTGATTTATATTTCCTTCTCATCTCATTATGATTTTGGTTTCTTTCCCAGATCATTATATTTTCAATTTCTTTCTCAGCTCATTATGATTTATGTTTCTTTCTCATCTCATTAAAATTTCTATTTCACTCTCAACTCATTCTAATGGAATCCTCATAATGATCTAATTCTCATTACAATGGAATTCTCATTAAAATGGAATTCTCAATATGATTAAATTCCCATTATTATAAAATTATTCACACTACAACCCTGAAATTATTTAGACCTCTCCACCATTTCTTAAAAAACATTTATAATGAGAGTTTTCATGATTTGAGGGAACTTTATGACTAGTAAATCATCATCTGAAGTTGTTTAGAAATTATGAAAACTTTCAAACTCTTGACTTCACAATCTTATTTCAAAACTCTTCAGAAACAATATGACTTCTTCAAATAGAAACCTATGAATTTTTAACAAACACCAAGTCTGATTAATTTCCATTACGATGTATGAATCCAATGCAGATGGATCTAATTCTTTCATAAACTTTAAACATTCTCACAAAATCTCATTACAATGGACTGGTTCTGATTCCTAAATAAAAAAATTTATAGAAAAAAATCTTAGTTATCAAGAAATAATTTTTTTTGTTAATATAATTTATCACAAAGCCTATTCAATCGCCCCCTTTGGATTTGTTGAAAACCCCAATTAACAAAATTTTCAACTCTCAAAAGTTTTTCACAAATCGACTTATTTAAACAACTCAAGTTTTTTTGAATCTTATCAAAACATATCTTTTCTCAAAAAAGAGTGTCTTGAGACCACACTATTGGATAAAGTAATATTTTTGAATGAATTTCATCCCTCATTGGAAATAAAATTTTACAGCCATGTAAATATAATCTCCCCCTCACTTTTATCCTTTTACCTCTCTTTTATTTTTTTCTCCCCCATTTTATGATATCCATAGATTCAGATTCATTTAAGAAAGATAAGTAAAAAATTCATACAAAGTAAAAAAGTTGTTACTTTATCTCTCCCTTTTTCAACATAATCCAAATAATGTTGGGGGTTATTCCCTCATAAAGTTCATCAAGTCATTGGATGAGGCTGACCATGAAGTAGCAGCCTCAATTATACCATACTTTCTTTTAGAATTTCTATGGTATATATATCAACAATCTGATACTTTATTGAAATTTATTCCAGTAAAATATCTCCAATATCAAATTTCTCTTTTATAAAGAGAAACTTTGTATCAATTTGTTTTGATCTAGAATTTTGGACAATATTTTTAGAAATATCCATTTCACTTTGATTATTATAAAGCATCTTCAATGGTTTAGAAACTTTTACTTTCAAATATTCTAGTTAAACATTTATCCACAACATTTCAGTATAAGCCTAGGTAGCAATAACATATTCAGATTCATATAGGATCAATGTTACTGAACATTGATTTTTACTATTGAAATTCACACAAAATTCAACCAAGAAAAATGTTCTTCCAATGGTTGATTTCCTATCATAAAAATATCCATCCCAATCAGAATCATTAAAACCATGAAACTTCATCTCACTATTTCTTTTGTATAGAAATCCATTTGTAGTTGTTCCTTTTAAATATATAAAATTAATTTTTCTGCCAATATATATTATTATTTTGGATTACTTTGATACCTAGAACATTAATTAATAGCATAAAAAATATCAGGTATTGAGGCTGTAAGGAAAAATAGACTTCCTGTTAGCTTCTAAAAACCTTTCTGATTCACATTTATTCTGGATTCATCTTTACACAACCGTTTTCACACTAAAATAGGGGTAGAAAATTATTTGGATTCTTCCAACCCAAACTTCATTAACAATTCCATGGAATAATTTTCTTGAGATAATAAAATGTACTTTTATTTTTGTGGAACTTGCAAGCCAAGGAAGAAAGTTAATTCTCCCAACATTAAAATTTCCAAATTCTTCTTCATTTCATTATAAAATGTTTTCAAAACATCTTCTCTATCCCTAACAAAAACTATATCATCCACATAAACATTTACAATTAGAGTTCTAGAGTGAACATGTTTCACATATAAGTTGATATCAACTTTTCATTTAGAAAATTTCAACATTATCAAAAAAAATTTACTCTTGAATACCAAGAATGTGGATCTTATTTTAGCCCATACAAATCTTTTTTCAATTTATAAACTTTTTCTGAACATCAATTTGTAGAATCCCACAAGGTTGTTTAATGAAAACTTCTTCCTCAATCTCACCAATAAAGAAATATGACTTTACATCTATCTAAAAAAATTCAATCCCAATGTGCATCCACTAAAAGAAACATTCTAATTGTTTTTAATCTTACAACTTAGAAAAAAGTTTATTCAAAATACACCCCTTCCACCTATGAATAGCCTTTATAAACAAACCTTTCTTTCTTTCATGAAACTTCTCCATTCTTATTCAATTTGTTTATATAAACCCGCTTTATTCCAATACCATTTTTATTTGACGACCATGGAATAACTTCCCATGTTTTATTTTTCTCAAACTAATCCAACTCTTCATTCATCCATTCTTCATATTGAATAGCTTCTAAAACTGATTCTAGTTTAACATTTGGCATAAGTAATGTCTGATTTTCTAATATCAACATTCTTCTTGTCTGAACAGGAGCCTTATGATTCCCAATGACGTTTTTAGAAACAAAATGTTTTTAAGGTGTGAAATTTCAAATTTTCTCCCAGATGAACTTTCCTCATCTCACGATTCTTCAAAATCATGATAATGATGTTTTGACTTACTTTCACTATTTTTGGATATCTCTAGTTTATCCTCCCTTGAATTCTCAACAAACTTTGTTAAGAAATTTTGGGTTTCAATAACATTCACATCATAATATTCCACCATCATTTGTACTAAAAATTTCTAACATTTGTAACTTTTTCTATTTGGTGAATAACCCATAAATGTTCCTTCCTCATCTTTCTCATCAAAGTTTCCTAGTTCTGCATTTTTTATTTTAAAAATATATATATATACATAAAATTTGAAGTATTTAAATGATGGTTTTTTGTTATATTACATTTCATAAGGATTCATGTTGGTTTTTGGCCTCAACATCATTTATTTTTAACATGTATGTAGTACTAATAGCTTCTCTCCAATAGAAATTTGAATGTTTGTATTCTTTTAACATACTTCTTCCCATTTTCTCCAATCTTCTATTCTTTCATTCTACTACTGCATCTGTTTTTGGATTATAGGGAGCACTATACTGATATTTGATACCATTATTTTTTATATAAGTTTCAAATTTATTGCTTGTGAATTAGGTACCTTTATTTGTTCTCACCCTTTTTATGGGAACACCTATTTCTTTTTCAATATCTTTTTTGATGATTTTGAACATTTCAATACCCTGTGACTTGGGATTCATGAACATGATGTTTTTAATCTGAGTGAAATTATCAATAAAAGGGATAATGTATAAATACTCTTTTTTTTATTTATATCTCATTACCCCACATAAATCGGAATGAATAATCTCAGTTGGTCTGGTAGATTGAATCTCAACTCTTTTATGATTTTTGTTAGTCTTTTTCCCTTGTTGACAAGTTACACAAACATATTATTCTATTCTTTTAAATTATGGGAAGTTTCGAATGGCATTGAATTTAGAAAGTTTGTTCATACTATTTTGTCTGAGGTTCCCAAGTCATCGGTGTTGTAATTGTTTTTCAGCTTCCGCACACATGTAAAAGGAGTTACTGAATTCTCTTATTTGTAAGTGATTCCCACTAGTTCTTTCTCATTTTCTAATGAATTTTCTATCTTTTCCACTTTTGATGATACAAATATATTTTCCAAAAACAACATATTTTCCATCATCACAGAGTTCAATTACACTAAATAAGTTATGTTTTAGCCCATCAACAAAAAAAAACATCCTTATATTTCAGCAATTCCACTTCAATCTCAGCTATTTCGACTCCTTCAATTTATAAGGAACTATCTTTACCAAATGTAAATAGTCCTCCATCATGAATTTCAACATGTTTCGTGATTTTTATATCACCTATCATATGTGAAGAAAGACCACTATCTAGTATCCATTATTTTTTTCCTTTTACTTTCTTTCAAAGTTATCTCAACAAAAAAATCTATTTCCTCATCTTTATTTTTTTCAAATTCCTTTTCATTTATATCATAAGAAACTCATTTAGAAAGGTGTTTCATACATATATTTTCATGATGACCATCATGATCACATCTTTCACAAACTTATTCCAATAATTAAAATTGATTTTTTTCTGAATGTGTTTAACATCTTGAAAATTTCCCTTTTCAACTTTCTGTAAGTTAAGAAATTTACACCTTATTCTTTCACTATTTCTTCCACATTTCTCAAACATTCTTTTGAGTACAGATAATGTTTTCCAAAAATTATATGATTTGTGACCAATATTTCACAACACCAGAAATAGGCATCAAATAATGATTTTCTATTCATGAAATATCTTTATTTGTAGAAATTTTTTTGATGTTAGTAACTTCGTTTTTCTCTAACATACCCATGACGTGGACCATCTTTTATTTTGAGTGATTTTTCTATTTTTGTAGAATTAATAGGTTTCTCACATCCTTTTTCTACCCAATATTTTCTAATACTTTTTCTAGAAGAAAAAATGTTAAAAAATCAGATGAAACATAATTTCTGGAAAGAGGATATTTCACCCGATTCTAGTATTGAGCCTTCTGAGGAAATTTAGAATTCTTATCTTTTCCTTCCGATGTTTTGTTGAAGTTTTCATTTATCTTCCTCAAGGTAATATCAAAATGAATAAGTTTTAACTAAAACATGTTGAATTATCCTTCCTTAGCTTCCATATTCTAACTAAGATCTTTAATCATCTTTTCATGTTCATAAAATCTATGTTTGTAACGTAAAATATGCTCGATGTATTTTAACTCTTATTTGTTGACATATTTTCATCCATTAACAAATTATTCACAACCTTTATTCATAAATCTAATATATTTATTGAGAGTTTTTTTTCTTTGGACCTGAAACATGTTATGTTCTAAGTTGATACTCTCAACAAGATTCTTCACCGCCTTCTTCACTATCTGAGGAATCATTTGTTTTCTCATACTTTGCAATAAATGTTCTGATTTTTTCTAAAATTTCATCTTCAGAAAATTATTTTTCAGATTAGTGCGATTCAAATTTATTACTCAACATACTTCTTTTTTTTTCTAGTAATCTTTTTCTTGTATTTTTTGGAAGACTTTTCTCCTTTATCATTTTTTTCCACTTCTTCCTATGATGTTTTTCATCAGAATCATCCTGATATTCTACAAATTTCTTCTTGGGAAAATTCACATCAAAGTGTCTAATTCCACCATGCTCAAAAAATTTGAGAGGAAGATTACCTCCATAATTTCATCTTCCTCTTCGATAGTTCTTGGGTATAAGAGACATTATTTTTTCATTCAAATCATCATCCTATTTATTTTTCGACTCACAAGGATTAGCTTCTTTAAAATCCATTCCATCTTTCATATTCTTTTAAAAAAAAATTAGATTTCCTCATTTGATATGAAATAATAATTTTATACAATTCTTCAAAAGATAAATCATCATTTTGTTTCTAAATAATAAATTCTAGAATAAAACTTGTCCAGAAAGTTTCTCATGAGTGTCTTCACAACTGTAGAATCTTATGGGACTTCTCTAAATCCTATGATGTTTTAAAAAATCTAATTTACCTTAGTGAAGTATTCATCAATAGTTTCTTCATCTCTCATTCTGATGTATTCATACTTACTACACAACATGTTTATATTTGGTTCATTCAATCAGTTATTCCATTTTAAAATAATTTCCATCTTATCCCACATACATTTTTAATTATTGAGACCCATCACCATATGAAAATAATTCATTGATGAGGACATAAGGATTGCATTTCTAGACTTTCCATAAACTTCTATATTTCTCTTATCATAAAACTTCCAAGGAGAATCTTTCCCAATTGGAGGAAAATCAATGTTATCAGCATCAAATCTTCCAGGAGAAGTGATACGAGATAAGGAATCATCCATTTTTTTCATCCATAATAATTTGTTCCATCAAACATAATAATTCCTCTACTATTGATAGAATTGGTATCATCTATGTTACGGATTCAACAAGGAAACCTTTCTCTGATACCAATTTATATTCCAAAAGATCGAATATTAACTGAGAAGGTGGGGATCGATAAATTGTTTTACTTTTTATAAGTTTCAATAATTTTCAAAACTTAACCCCAGAAAACTATTAAGATTTATTTACTTATCGTATTTTGTAAAAACTCATGCACGAAAATATAGGAAAGAAAGTAAAGAACACAATATTTACAAGGTTCTACCTCAGTGTGAGAACTTAGATCCTTGTCATAGCCACTTTAATGGGTCTATTAAAATCCACTGTTATGAAGAAGTGAATAATAATTATGCCAAATACCATTAGATACATTTTATATCTTGATAGGAATGATTATACCAACTCACTCTAGTTTACAATGTTTTCACCTAAAAAATTTGAGCCAAAACGAGAATAAAGAGTTTGTTGAAACTGCTCCATAATTGCTTAATCCAAATCCTCATTCCGAATTGGTTGGATTTGATTTTCTCAATACGATGAACCCATTCTCAATCTACAAAAACTCAAACTCTACTCAAATTCTCAATGTGGTAAAATAAAATTTAGTTTTCTGATCCTCCTCATGAAATATCTAATTGGAAATGACTTTTACTTGGTTTCTTTAGCACTCCTCTTTTCCACTTACGTAAAAACTCGAAAATGTACAAATAACTTTAGAAAGTATTTATATGTGAATCAAAAAACAAATGCAGGAAAATAGAAAAATTTCCCCCTTCCTCAAATTTCAAAACTCTAAAATCTCTCACATTTAAAGTTTAACTTTTAATTCTTCAAACCTCTTTATATTTCTCCAAGATTTATGAGAAATTGAATTTAATGTTTGACCTCTTCAAATATTCATTAAACATATAGAATCTTCTCTTTAAGGCTTCTTCATAATCAGATAATTACAAATCTGTTTCTTTCTTAGCTCGTTATGAATCTATTTACTTATCAAACCATTACGAAACCATTTCCTTCTCATCTAATTACGATTTTGTTTCTTTCTTAGCACATTATGATTTTTATTTCTTTCTCATCTCATTACAGTTTCTATTTCTTTCCCATTTCATTATGATTATTTTTATTCTTAGCTCATTATGATTTTTGTTTCTTTCCCATATCATTACAATTTATATTTCTTTCTCAGGTAGTTACAATTTCAATTTCTTTATTAGCTCATTATGATTTTTGTTTCTCTCTCAGCTCATTCTGATGGAATCATCATTACGATAGAAATACTCCTGCGATGGAATTCTCATTATGAAGGAATTCCCAATACGATGGAATTCCCATTACCATGGAATTCTTAACAGTGCAACTCTAAAATTATATAAACCACTCCATAATTTCTTAAAAATATTTTATCATGAGAGTTTTCATGATTTGTGAAAACTTTATGATGGAAAAGGAATCTTATGAATTTGTCTAGAAAATATAAAAACATTCAAACTCCTAACTTCACAATCTTATTTCCAAACTCTTTTGTAACAGTAATACTTCTTCACATAGCAACATATGACTTTATCAAACACTGAGTCTGATGAATCTCTATTATGATAGTTCTAAACTCAATGCAGATGGATCCAATTCATTTTTAAACTTTTGACTTGGTAGTGTCCTGAAAATTTTACCAAGGGAAGAATATATGCCCACAATCACTTTGTTGAAGGAAGAAAGTACTCATACAAATCTAGCAAGGTGAATAGACTAAAATTGAGTTAAAAATTTTATAATAAACTTGAAGGAATTAAAATTTTCATAGTATTTTAAGTAGCCCACATACCAGCACTAGGAAGGGTTAGCAGATCTCCTGGATCACGAACCACCGGTACGTGGAGAAATCTGTGAGGTCCTGGACTGCATAGTGATAGTCAGTGAGCCCAGTGGACCGAAAACACTGTCGCTGAAGGAATCGTGCGTGTGAAGTCCATCTTTGTGCCATCTCATGAACTTAATGGTTCACCAACACAACAAACTGACAGGGTTCTGTAAACAATTACTATGAACCGTAGACTCTATAAACCCTGATCAACTGAGTATTATGATTGTAAATATATATTTTCATGGGCCCCCACGAATGGTGCCACATACCCATAGATACGATTTTCTCAATGGTCTATAAAAGTTCCATAGAAGGAATTGAGGGGAGTAAGGATGACAAAATCATAAAGGGAACCCAAAGGTTCGAAGAAGGAACTCAGGGAAGATTTCATCCTCGGTGTTTAATTATCTACGAAGCCCAAATTGCGAACCACATTCTCTACAGGTACAACCATCCACAAACCATAAAATGGGGAGCTTAATAATAATAAGGGAACCATGGACCTGATTGGTGAAACTATAGGCCATATTATTCTCATAGATGAACTCCCCGCGAATGATAATCCCCCAGACCATCCTTCAATATGGTATTCCACATAGTGTATCTCTATGCGAATTCAACTCGGCACCACATACTACATCAGTACGCAGGTGGAACCAAAAGTGGCATGATGGACCGCATACCACTGGGGTGCGTGGTGGTCCATACCAATTCCTACATACCACATAGGTACATGAACGACCCCTCGGTTCACATACCACTATGGTATATGGAGCTTCCCCCATCACGCATAAGAAACCAGTACACGAAATGGGGTTTTATTGGGTATTCTTTCCTCCTATTCCAATATCGCCCCTCCATTACCATCCAATCCTCCATAATCCCTCTACGATCTAGTCCCCTAACATCAGGCCAAAGCCTCCTCCAAATCCACCGAACCCATATGATTAGACCATCGGGTGCATTAGCAGGCCCCTTTGAGTCTACATACCCATGGTAAGCGGAGGCACGAAGGATCTCCCAATAATAGTTCAGGCATCAGTAATGTCTGTGGGTCTACATTCCCATGGTAACCCTGAGTCCAACCTTGGGATTTTAACCAGAACCTCCCTGTTCTAGGGATTTAGGGTGATCACTAGATTTTCCATTCAATGTGGAATAATTATTAGTAAAATGGGTTATGTTTTCTTCCCCCTTTGACAAAGACGACACTCCTCCCCTTCCCAGAATGTGTTCTAGGGCACTCCCATAGAGGCAAGTCCCAATCTTGTTAGGTCGAATCACAGACCTCTAATGTCATTTCATATTGAAAGGTTCATCACTCCGTGCCCTCACCCACCTTCACCCCGACTGCTTCCGTCGTATTCTCACCCTCTCCCACCAGTAGAATAGGAACCAGATGGTTGGTTGGATCTCTTACATCCTCTTTTATCTCACACTGATCATGAATCACATGGTCTTAGAGGTTTGTGACAATTACAACATCCAAAAAAATATGAACTATGAGAACTCTAATTCCTAATCAATCTGGGATATGTAGGATGACTACCTGAAGGCATGAGCTCAAAAGGGTGCCCATCTAAAAGTGTTTAGCTGATCATATCCCCCCAAATGGGGAGATTCTTTGTGTACGCCCCAGCCATTCCAAACAATGTGGGATATGATACATCTCTTGAGGATACATAGGAAACTCATCTTATAGGTCTGATCCCAACATCAATTCACCTTCAGTACCCCCTGGATGATGATAAACTTAATATCTCCTTATTGTATGGCTCAAGTAATCATTACTTCCATAGCATTAAATCCATATATGCTTATCACAATCCTACAACCAGGGGTATCTCGTGGACACACTCTTTTGGAATGAATAAAGGATTCACAAACATATGAACACAAATTAAATCTGTAAGAGAGTCTCAAAATAGGCAATAATCCTCCCCCAAAAGGGTGTGGTGATCCCGACTTCCCATCCTCTTGACCAACGGAGTCCTTAAGTGTCGTTGGATGAATCATAAACCAACGAGCGTCTGACTTTGGAATGAAGGTCCATGAATCATGGATACCAAGACCATTGGGTGTTTATAGATCCACAAATAAAATTATTGGAGACCATCCGAAGAAGTTATATCTGAGGAGGACTGATTGTAAAAGTACATGACCCCTTGAAATCGCCTGATGGGATCATCTGACTGTGGCATCTTTTTTGCAAAATTAAAGGGGTGAATTACCGAGTCCTTGTGGGGTTAATCCAACCTTCATTTAATGGATAATGACATAGAATGGGTTGAGAAAAAATGGTGAATTTGACAAGAAACCATCCCTGGAAAAAGAGACAGGTGATAATTCTCATCAGACCATTTCATCTTCCCCCAAATGCCCCACCTCAGAGGAGAAACAAAAATGGTGAACCACACCTGAATCCTTAACCATGGTGGTAGTCTTAGCACAATTAACCCCTTCGCCCTACAAAAAAAAGAGAGGGGAAGGGGGGCCAAGATGAATCATTAGATATGAATATATTAAAAATAATGCTACTTTGACAAGGTTTTTTGGTCTGTATGTCATATATGTATGATGCAAGTTTTTTTAGAGAAACCTTCATTCCAAATGACCTCTTGATGACTGATGCAGACACATGCATCAATGATCCCGTAGGTGATCGGGGGCCCAACGAAGAGTCGGACCCCCTCTCCTACCCATTGTCTTCAGTGCTGGGTATCCAACATGCTAATCAAAGAGTATCACCAAAATGGTACTATCCCCACAGTGGATGCCACTAGATAGGCCCTCCAGTATTCAAAGACTCGTCAGCTGCCTCTTCATCTATGGTTGGCACCACAACCCATGGCGGTCCTGATGGTCATCTCAAACCGTTTCGGGAGCTGGTTCCCAGAATGTGACAATGAGTACCTCCCTTATCTTAGAGAGGGATATGATGTTGATGTTGAAAGATTTATATCAACTACATAGGGGTCCTACTCACAGGCCCCCGCCAGAGAGTGTCGCCGCCTACACCAAATGACCAGACCTCCTCCTGCCGAAAAGGACCTTATACCGAGGGCACCTGCTAAAGTCCAAGAGACCCATGCCCCTTGAGCTTCCCGCCAAGGGTAGAGGGTATATGATCTGAAACATGCTATCACCTTGGTTCATGAAGAGAAACTCTACCATAGTAACGAGGAAACATTCCACAGGTAGAAATATGACTATGCCCCCTCCACTCAATCCCGCCATAGAAATAGGGTGGCACAATACAAGCACATGCATGTTCTAGCTAATGCTCGTCAGTCTGACTATGTAGACAGAGTGGAAAACTATAGGCAGATGTAGATATCTACTGATTTACAAGAAGCCCGTCAACCAAATGGTATGGAAACCAGCTACACGCAGGTAAAAAAACCTACTAACACATTTCAATCCTGTAAAAAATAGGACAGAATGAAAATACGTGCAAATTCAAATTCGTACAGATACATACAAAGCCCATGAGACAAATAAAACAAGAAATGAATTGATGAAAATCCCCACTCATGAATATAAAGACCACCATTCAAATACTGTGGCAACTGGAGAAGACAACCGGTGGCAGACTCGTTCCTCTATCCCAGCAGAGGAGAACTGTAATTATCTACTAGTAGCTTATGGAGGAATGAAATAGGCACAAAACCCCACTTCGGTATCAGTATGTGCCTTTATACCCATTCCAGGGAAATATGTTTCTCAAAAAATCATAGAAATTATGGAGTATCAGACATCAATTCCAGACCATATCATACAAACCTGAAAAGACATTATTGCATTAGTAGTAGAGGTGAGAAATCAGGCCCATGACCCGATTTCCTCAAACAGAATAACCGACTTGCAAAATGGTTCAGTCTATCTGGAGAATTTATGCATCCCTACTCTAGTCTAGGAGGGTCAACATCAATATCGCACGATACACGGACAACTGGATTGGGAACAAATACTCGTTCTAACTGGGGGACGCTTGTCCAACGTGGTGGCTGCCTCAGGGGAGACATATCTCCCTACCAAAATTCAAGATATCCATTGGTGTATCCCGACAGAATCATGTGACCCAAAAATACAGGGAATCATATATGTAGGTTGTTACCAATAACAGACGGTCCTGGTTACCCATAAGAGAGCACTCAAAAATGAAACATGCCAAATGCAACTGGAATATGAAGAGCACATACACAATCCTTCTTTGCAGGAAGCTGGGGTTCTTCACACGCTCAAACATATATTAATAAAGGCTCAATACCCTGTCAGTAAATTACCAAATTATGAAAGTGGTAGTAGCAATTGTGAAGGCCCTCCATGCAATTTCACTACTATTAGCTCTAAAGGTCCTCCCCAGAGCACCCATGGGGGCTTACTCAGTGGGCCAATAATGTTCGATCATGAGAGCCTATCTTCTAATGTGTGTCGGGGTAGCCCTCCCCTCAACCTGAAGAATAGATAGAAAGGAGCTCCATCCCTTGTTTCCATCTGCCCTAATGGTTATCCCTAGGGTATACGATGAAGATATGATTCTCCCCACAATTGGACATCAAGTCATGATGGTAGTCCTCACCATAAGGACAATCATTGCGATGACCATCTCCATAATGGAAGTTGTTGTGAAGGTCCTCAACATAGTAACATCAAGAAACGAGAAGCTCCTCCCCTCATTGTGGTATATCCTGAAGGCCATCCCCATGATGTGCACTGTAGAAATTATCCTTACACCTAGGTATCAAGTCATGATAGCAGACCTCTCTGTCATAGAAGTCATCGAGAAGGTCCTCTCCTCAATGACATCAAGAAGCAATAATGTCCTCCCTTCTCTGTAGCCCACCCTAAAGGTTCTCCCTAGGGTATAGGCCATAAATTCATTTCTCATGGTCGGGCATTGAGTTGAAATAGTATCCCTCACCATTTCAGCACCAATTATAAAGGTCCTCCCCTTATCCAAAATTTATACTGAAAATAAGGCCATCCCCTTGCCGGAACAATGATGAGAAATACCTCCTATGCTAAGGTTCTCAGAAAGGAGTTAGATATATCAGGCACACCATACATGAAGAGTGATATCCTTTATCATCCAAAGGAATTTCCGGGGTAGGCTCATCTTCTGATCCACCCTCATTCCATTTTCATATCAATGATGTTCCCACCAGACCTGTTTCTTGGAAATAAATTTTTAAGAAGAAGTCGAGATGGACATATCATGTAGTGGAGCCCCCAGAAGGAAAACGACAAGATATATTTATTGTGAGAAGACAACTGGCTAACAATAATATACCAGTGATGTATTTTACAATGACCACTTATCACTTTGACATACCAGGAGAGTTGTCTGGGGAATGTATACGTAACATTTTCATTAATATATGGATGCCTCTTTTTCACCTAAAAGGAAACTTCATACCCAACGAAGGGTATGCATACTATTTCAACATGTTTGGAGATCTTCACCATCTAATTGACTTGGAATCCCTCCCGTCCACAACATAGCCATAATCATAAAGGAGAAACAAAAAAATTGAACTTTATTTCCTCCATGCACTGCATAAGTTGTGTCGACTCATTAGCGATGCCCCGACTAAAGTTCATATTCGGGGATGGGGAGAACATGGAGCTCTACACATCACCCTACATCCTGTTTAGAAAACCCCATTAGAAATTACATCTTGAAATTTTATCTCCCAAATATAGAAATCAAATGAAACCCTTTCTCAGGAAATATGGGGTACTCAACAAAAAACCGGCCCAGATTAAGTCTCAAAATCATCAAGACCAAAGAGATCAAGCTATAGGAAAGCTTCTGATTCAGGAAACCAAAAACATCCACCAGGCTTCCCACCTAAGGGAAGCTAACTAGCATGAAGTTATCATGCCTTCAAAAGATGATAGACTCCGTACAATCTTAATTCCATACTCAGTTCATACCTATATTAGAGTGTGTGAAATTGAAGAGGTGGTAATAGTGGTGGATACCACTGAAATGTGGGAACAACCTTATCTCACAGGGCTGGGGGAATTTTTATAACAAAATTCCCCCGTAAGACCAACCAATCCATGTCGTAGCACATCAACGTAAGAATCGGAAAAAACCCCATCACGTAGGGATGGGGGAATTTTTACCTTAATTCCACACACAGTGGATGTCTGTCCTCTCCCATCTAGGAAGAAAAATGGGAAAAAGAGTCACTCATTCCACCCCCTCTCATGGTTTTCACCCTTCGAGAGAAAGGCGCATTACAAGTTTGGATATGGGCTCCCTGTTGACGCTCCTTTCGTCACAGAATCTAAAGATCGGAAAAGGGAACATCTGAGCTCAAAGTGATTCATCCTTTGAAGAAAACATCAAAAATCAACAAAGGCAGGAAGAAAGGATCAACAACAACTTCACCACGCAAGTTATCTAACTGTCACGCAAGTACACTTGCACGACGCTCTTGGTCGCGCAAGTGACTTGCGCGACCTAAGTGGTAACCGCCCGGTAACTGCCCGGGGTCTTCTTTTGCCTATAAATAGACCATGTGGGCCCCCCATTCGAGAGGATCTTTTTCCAGAAACTCGGATTGAAGCTCCCGACGCCCAAGTCTCTTCTCAAAGCTTCCGGAACACTTCTAAGGTAATTTCTTACCTAGAATGGAAGATCTAAAGAGAAGAAGGAAGGCCTAAGTGTTGAAACTTATCAAACACATGCGCGCCGACTTATTTCCTTCAATATAACTTGCGCGTCCATTTTCTGGAAGAACCTCAAGATGATTCTAAAGTGATTAAAAAGAAATCGCTCAAGTATTTCAATTCCGATTGAGAATCGCGCAAGTACCCCTCATGTCGCGCAAGTATACTTGCGCGACCAATACTTGCGCGCCGCCGCAATACTTGCGTGCCTTTCAAGACTTGCGCGCCCCTACTTTTTTGGGTGCCCATATTTCCCATGTCACCCCTCTTAAGCCATCACACCTTTCTTTTTCAAGATTCAGTCTTCAAGACACTCTTCAAAGCCATTTATGGCATGATTTCTTGATTTGACTTTCTTATCTGAAAGGAATTCTGTGGAATATCTCTCAAAACCTAGTGATTTAAATATCCTTATGTCACTATATATGGAGAGTTCATTCATTCAACCTCATCCTTTAAAATGAGAGAATCCTTAACCTGTGTCTCCTTTTTAGGAATAATCCCCAGTTATAAGTCCTTTGATTTGGGCATCTTCCTCAGGAGTAAGCCCCAGATTCTTAAAGTTCCCAAAATTGGGCATCCTCCTTAGGAGTAAGCCCCAAACCTTAATTCCTTAAATTGGGCATCCTCCTCGGGAGTAAGCCCCAAAACTTAATTCCTTAAATTGGGCATCCTCCTTAGGAGTAATCCCCAATCCCAATCTCACAACATGGGCATCCTCTTCAGGAGTAAGCCCCAAACCAAGTCCCCTAACATGGGCTTCCTTCTCAGGAATAAGTCCCAGTCATAAATCTTGGGCATCCTTCTTAGGAGTAAGCCCCAAGCCTTAATCCTTAACCTGGGCTTCCTATTCAGGAATAAGTCCCAGTCATAAACCTTGGGCATCCTCTTTAGGAGTAAGCCCCAGGTTTCTTAAATTTCTCTTAACCAGTCCTAATTTACCCTTGATTTGGGTTTCCTTTTCAGGAGTAAAACCCAATCATAAGTCCCCTCCTAACTTGGGCATCCTCCTTAAGAGTAAGCCCCAAGATTAGAGTATTCAAATCTCCATAAAGAACATATACCTTTATAGACCCTGTTCCTGGATTTTCTCCCTAAAAGTGAATCCTAAACCTTCATCTATCTGGGCAGTCATACATACCTAAGCCCCAAACAATTTATTATGATTGCATCTTTCATGGAAAAATTGTCTAAATTTTTACCAATACCTCTTGTTTCTCACACTGAGCATGACTCACGTGATCTTAGAGTGTGAAAGTAATTATGACATTCTTCTTTGAGCCATCAATCATAAACATCATACTCCATTTCTCGAACTACGTGGATTCTGATTCCTTTTCCAAAACAAAGGATACGTAGGTAGCCCATTTATGGGTTCGATCCCAACTTTGAAATAATCCCTGTCCTTCTGAATGACGATAAACTTCAATTGCCCCACTGAGTGGCTTTAAAACCAGCTTGGACATCATAATGACCAAGAGACTTTTATATAAATATTTTGAAGGATACCATTGATCAAGAATCTCTAAATAGATACAGATGATTCTCTATTGATGAAGAACCTCGAATACATATAAAAGATTCTATAAATTTCTTGCATATTTAATCATTGATTGCTAAAACTTAAGGAAAGATCATTTTATACTTGGTAATGTAATAAGGATTCACGAACGTAACTTAAATCTATAAAGAGAGTCCCGGAGTAGACAATAATTCCCCTCAAAAAGGTGTGATGAGTCCGACCTCCCATCCTCTCGACCAATGCAAATTCCTAAGCCTCATTAGTCCACAAACTAATGAGCGCCTACCTTTGGAAAGTAGGTCCAAAAGGATGTGGAATCATTGGATGTTTCCTGTTCTACGAACAAACCCGTTAGAAACCGATCAGAACGTTTGAATCTCCCGTCCAGGAGGTCATCCCCGAAATCCGTGAGGAAACAAAAATGGTGAACCCGACGTGAATCCTTAACCAAGTTAAAATGATGTTTTTATTATTTTTTAGGCCCCTTGGGCCAACAAATCAATCATTGACATATGCTCATCCAAAAGATGCAGTGGCCAGATTCATCTTGATTATGTCTGTTATATGGAACAGGCACTCTTTTCTCAAGATCTTCTGCAAAATGGCTTTCCTTAAATTCACCCCTGTGAATACTGCTGCTGTGAACACCTCTACTGTGAGGTCTACTGCTGTGAAAACCAATGCTGCTACTCCTGCTGAAACATCATCTGCTCTTAGGATGACATCACCAACTCAGCGTCTTCAACGCTGGGTTTCTAATGCACTGGTTAAGGAGTACCGTCGCAACGGTACTATCCCAACTCTGGAGGCCGCTCGTCAAGCCCTCCAAGTTAATAACTCTACCTGGTCATCCGGACAACGGCGACCAGCGATCAAGAAGCAGGCGGTGCTGACTACCGTCTCCAACTGTTTCGGGTCGTTATCCCCAGAACGCAATTTCCATTCACTCCCTTACTTTGAGGAAGTGAATGAGCAGGTCCCGCAAGACCTTAATTCAAAAAAAACAGGAGTCCTTCTCAAGGGATCCCATCAACAATCACCGCCAGACTCGTGCGGTAGTGCGCCCTCAAAATGATGAGGGTACCGACTCCAGGCATTCAGCTCAGGTTCCTCGAACCCGAGCAGGCAAGATGAACCGCCAGAGACGGAATCCGGTAAACAATGGGCAGGTTGTCATCCCTGCCATCTCCGGAGAAGTCCACCAACCTAACTTGGTGGCAAACAACGAGCAGGAACATACACCTGCCCGTTTTAATTCCGCTGTCCAGAAGACTCGTCTGGAAGCATCAAGCCAATCCCGCCAGGCAATTCCGGCGGAGTACTATAGGCAGGAACATACACCTGCTTATACATCACCAGTTAGTCAGCAGGCTCGTCTGACTACATATGATGGATCTCGTCAACCGCGTTTGGCGAAGTGTAATCAGCAGGCACATACACCTGCTAATACTAATCAAGCCTACCAACAGTCTCGTTTGGTAGCGCACGGAGAAGTCAGTCGGAAAGTCCCGACGACAAACATGAGGTAGACTCAACTCTCTACCTCCACACTTGAGTACTGTCAGGATTCACTGACAGGAAAAGGAGGACAGGAGCAGGCACATACACCTACTCCAAGCCCGGAATGGACGTATATCCCTGTTCCGGCGGCTGAAGTCACCAAACATATTTTGTCAATGGTGAAGGAGCAGAAGAAAATTCCTGCTCATATTCTGGATGCTTGCCAGGATATCATAACAGCTTCAGCATCATCACAGGGACAGACACATAAATCTATCCCTAGCAGTGGAGTGACACATCAACGATTCACTCCGAAACAGACACACACATCTGTTCCAGTTCAATAGGGTTATGGGGTATACTCCCCCATATCATACGAACAACCAAGTCAGGCACATACACCTGATTTGAGTATAGATCGTCAGCCTAACCTGACCATCTTTCCTGATCAGGCACATACACCTGCTCAGAGCAATCACTTTCGTCATCAAGTGGTTTCTAAAGAGAGTAAGAAGGCATCTAATAAAAAGATCCGCCCAGCACAGTCAGGAGATCAAAGGCCAATCTATAACCAAGCCTTGCTCGATGCTGGAGTTCTTGAAGCCCTCAGACATTTATCTGTCGAAATTCAAGATTCTACTCCCTCAGTTCCCAATAACGGGAACATTAATTCTGAAGGTCTTCAACAGACGCTTCCTCATGAAGACTTGCTTCATGAAAGTTCGGTAAATCTCGAAATTTCTTCTTCAGATAAGAGCCACAGGAACCCTCTGTGTGGTCAGAAGACCAAGGAGTAAGAGATTTCATCTTTTGCTGTAACCCATCATGACGGTCCTCCTCATGGTGATGAACTTCTCTGCGAAAGTCCTCTCCGCAGTAGTGATTCACGTTGTCTCGAAAATTATTCAGAAGGCAATGTAGTGACGAGAAAGCCCTCCTATCTCGAGGCACTTTCAAACGTAAAACCAGTCATGTCTGAAGCTTTACTATCGGTAGGTGAAACTCTTCCTCCATCAGAAGATAGCCTGGGGTTCAGGTTATTCTCCGAACCATCCCTGGGTCATTCATCTTTCAGCATGAACAGTGATATCTCTACCAATCTTGTTGAATCCGATGAAGCAACAAGGAAACACCAACTCTGGTCCAAACAGGTAGAAGAATCTTCATTTAATGATAAAGAGGAAATGCTGAACATGAGGAAAAAACTGGCAAAAGGTGAAGTACCAGTCATGTTTTGGCCTTTGGCTGACTCCCAGTACGACATTCCAAAGATGTTGACGGATGATGGAATCCATGATATTCGTCTCAACATACGGAAGACTCTTTTTCAATTGAAGAAGAAAGTATTACCTTACGGTGATTATGAAAATCATATTAAGATAATAGAAGGGTTACAACGCCAGATTGATTTGGCATCTCTATCAGTCTCTCGGTATCCGAAGGCTGAAAAGCAACAGAGAACCCTTCAACGTTCATGCCTTGGCACACTAAGAAAATTGCGTAAGTTAATTGCCAATGCTCCATCTGATGTTCATATCAGAGGATGGGGTGTTCACGGAGCACTACATTTCACAGTGCTTTCCGGTCAGCAAAGCCCGCCGAAAATGGTCTCATGCAATGTTATTGCCCATGGTCGGCCACAGTCAATGAGCTTTGTTCATAATCAAAAGCTTTCTCAAGAACAAGCTTCAACTAGTTCCTCTCAAAATCAAGTATATAGAGAACAAGTTTTTGAATTGCTCCTACATCAAGCAGGCGAGAATATTGCACAAGCCTCTCGTCTGGAGCAAACACGTCATCAAATGACAGAAGTTTCGGAACTCATCCAACGATCTGTTGAACCAGGTGATAAAAGTGGATACAGGTTAATGCATCCAACTAATTTCTGAACTAAGATTCACAAGATCAAGAGAGATTTTAAGAATATCTCAGACATAGCATGTCAAGAGACACCCCAGCTTGCCAGACTGGGGACTTCTCTAACCCAACCCTCAGAGTCAACAAATGGGATTCGAGGAGTTGGTCGGAAGCAGCAGGAACACCCCCAGTCCACCGGACTGGGGACTTTTTCAAATCCTCAATCCCTCCCTCAGAGAAATTCAGTATTCTCTCGATTAGGGAATAAGCCTCAAGAGGAACGAAGAGCCAAGCTATCAGGAGATTCTCTCCAAGTGACGATTTTCCAAGAAGTTCCTGAGGGATCAAGTCAACGGAATTCCATGTCTCATCATGGGCATGGAAGAAGACAATATCACAGAAATGCTAATAGAAAGGATTCCATGCAATATGCATCCATTAATGTCATCAATGCCGTTGCTGCTGATTCACCAGATGAGGCTCAATCAGAGGGATCAGACGAAGAGGTTCCTGCTCAAGAAGTTTCTCACACAGACCTAAATGAAGAAGGTGTGCGTACACGTAATCAAAGGCTTACCCAAAATCTGGGTATTCCTTCAAGTAACCCACTTCCCCCTCTCCGGAAAGGATCCAATAAGGGGAAAGGAAAGAATCAGGTTACTTCTCACCCTTCCTCTGAAGGAGGTCAATCGCTCTCATTAGAGAAAAGGTTTGCACAACAGGAGGAAGAAATGAAAGAATTAAGAAGGATGAATGCAGAACTACTTCAGAGTAGTCTTCTTCATAAGAATGCTGAAGTCCGACAGCCAAAGGAATTTGTTGTAACTACTGAGATGGATCAGGAATATCCTCCTTTATCAGTACACCCTCAGAGGTTTAATCCTACGGGTCAAACACAACAACAGTTGGCAGCACTACCATCAGTTGCAATACCAACCACCACATCTGTCCAAGCTCCATTCATTGCACCTACCCAAAACCAAGTTCAACCTGATGTTTCTCAAAAGTTAATAACTACTATTGAGTCATTAACAGCTCGGTTAGAAACTATGGAAGGGAAACGGGCGCAAGTTCAACCTGAAAAGAAAGTTTACCCTGAATGGGTAGATTCAATTTCTCCTCCATCCAGTTTTGGAAACCCTGTTTTCCCTACTTTCAATGGATCATGCGACCCTGAACAACATTTGACGCATTACGTGTCTTGTTGTGATCCTATGATGGGAACTCCAGAGCAGCAAGAAGCAGTGAAACTCAGATGCTTCGTGCGAACCTTGCAAGGACCAGCTTTTGTCTAGTATACAAGCTTGCAATCCCGATCAGTCATCGGATGGGAGGATCTTCGTCAAAAATTCCTTCTTCAGTTTAGCTCAACTTTGCCAAAAACGACAGTTTTCGATCTTACAAACTGCAAGCAAAGGGAGAATGAAAGAGTCTCTGATTTCATTGCTCGTTGGAAGGGATTAACGTATTCCTTGAGTTTAGCACTCCCTCAGGAGGAATTGTTGCCAATATGTGTGGCAAATTTGCGTGACGAATTACGCACGCCATTGATCCCTGTGAAATACACAGGAGGGTTTCGAGACCTTACTTCAATCGCTCAACAAATTGAAGATCCCCTTATACAGGCTAAGGTTAAATCTCGTGTAATTCCATCAGCTCCAGGAAGAAGAATGGGTAAAGCAGAAACTGCTACAGTTATGCTTAAACAAGCACCTGTACCTATATCTACTTCAAAACCTTCATCTTCTCGAAGGACTCCACCTCCTGAACGCCAACAACAAAAGCCGTTTTGTCCAAATGATCAAAGAGATCAACGACGAAAACAATTTGAGGATATGAAGAGTAAAACATACTCTTTCCAAAGTGAGCAAGTTCCTGGTTACTTCATTTCAGCTCTGGAAAATAATTTGGTTCAATTACCAGTGTCCAAGAGGCCAAACAAGGAAGGAGATGAAGACCTTCCCAATTATTTTCCCTTTCATCAAATGTTGGGGCATCCCATCCAAGAGTGTTTTGTCTTTAAAGACCTCCTGCAAAAGATGGTCGACTTGGGACAAGTCAAATTGAAGGGTTCTTCAGCTCATGTAGCGTGTATTACCGCTACAGATCCAGAGGAAGGAGGCGAGTGGCAGGAAGTAAAAAGAAAAATTTCGAAAAAATATGATGATTGGATGGTCAGAAAGACAATCAATCGGACCTATTCCATTTTGCGAACACAATTGAAGAAGCCAATTGTGTCTCCTACAAAAGCTGCAGTAAAGCCTCCATCAAAAGACAAATCCTCAAAAGGGCAGCGCAATTCAAAGAAGAAAGAGGAATCAGAAGAAGATGAGTATGTATCAAAGCCTAAATTGTCTTTGACTCTAGCAGATTTCATGCCATATACTTCAAAGCCACGGGCACCGCCCCATCAAACGGCATAGCCTAAACAGGTTAACCAGGCAGAGTCTTTATCAGACGAAGAGTTAATCTTTGGTTCTGTTAATATGATTCAATTAACAGATCCATATTCCAGTCTTGATGAGCCTGAATTCCCTGTATCAAATAAGGGAATCCGAAGAGGTTCTTGAGGTTCAGGATATAGGGGAAGACGTGGATCTTTCCGAAGCCACTACTCTAATTCTACCCCTACTAGCACTGTATATGCAGCAGAAACTCGTGGTAGAGCCCTTCAGCGAGTTCAAAAAGAACAAGCAAGTTCTTCTGTCAATGGCCAACTCAGTTTTGGCACAGTTATTTTGGAAGACCGATTAAAGGTTCCATCTTCTTTATCTCTGAAAGTAAATGGATCTAATCAGTCTAATCTTCCAAAACCAAGGATGTTGCCAACTTCAATACAAGATGCATCAGCTTCCAGAGCATCTGCTTCCAAGGTACCTGCTAAACCGAATATTCCTATTGGGAAACGCAGACCTCTAGATCAAAAGTATGATATATTGAAACACTTGGCCCAAGTACCAGCCAAGTTATCAATTTTGGATGCTTTGAATCTATCAAAAGATCTTCGGGAAACACTTATCGAAGCTTTGTCAAGTCCTCAGGAGTTTGAAGCTGAAATTGCTGCAGCTGAAATCTATCACATAGAGAATAATCCTGCAGAATTCCATGCAGTGATATATTTTACTGATAAAGATGAAGATGATGTTGTGCATGGGCACATAAAACCTTTGTACTTATCTGGAAAAGTCAATGGTGTAGATGTTCGAAGAGGTTTCATTGACAATGGTTCAGGAGTCAACCTCATGCCCATTCGTACACTTCGTCGATTGGGCCTCACGGAATCTGATTTATCTCCTTCTACCATGATGTTACAAGGATATGATAAAAATGAACAAGAACCACTGGGAGAAGTTACACTCAGAACTCAGTTTGGAGATCTTGTTTCCAATTCGGATTTCATGATTGTTGATCAATACTCAGCTTTCAATATCTTGCTTGGAAGACCCTAGCTACATCTGCATGCAGCTATTCCATCATCATACCATCAATGTCTCAAATACTGTTTCGATGGTCAAGTTGGAACATTGTATGGTGATAAGGCCCCATTCAAGACATGTGAGTCTCAATACATTGAGGCAGAATTTTATCACATGAAGGGAAGAGAAAAATCTACAATGAACGAAATTACCAAAGTTAATGCTCCATATGGTTTGAAAAAATTCCAATAAATCCATTTTCACATGTGAGTACAGATTATGTGTTACCTATCAGTCAAATTGACAAAATAGGCCCAAATCAAAATACTCTTATGGAAAGATCCATAATGTCAATTACGACAATCGAGCCAGACAACATGGGAGAAATTGGTAACTTACCAAGCAACGATGAAAGCATAAGTGGTGACGTTTTCATTTCTTCTACTGAAATCCAACAAGTCTATACTTCGCTAATCAGGCCAGAAGAAGTTATAGCAACACCAGAGGTGAATAATGATGTCGATTCTCGATCCACCATCTCCTCTTTGATTCCCAAAGAAGACCCTTTATCATCAATAGGGTCGGAAATGGAAGCTTCTTCTTCAAAATGTGAAAATTTTGACATTTCTTATGATAATGAGAATTTCGTTTTTTCATCTACTTCGCAAGTAGAAACGGAAGAAATAACACATGATGAAGAGGAAGAGGAAGATCTTAGAGATGCTCCTCCAGCATTTGAAGAGGGTATCTCTACCACTGTGGATGAACTCAGAGAAGTAAATCTGGGTACAGAGAAAGATCCACACCCCACTTTAATTAGTGCGGCCATGACCCTTGAAGAGAAAGATATGTATATTTATTTTCTAAAGCAAAATAAAGATATTTTTGCTTGGAATTATACATAAATGCCTGGGCTTGATCCTGATGTTGCTACTCATCATTTGGGTTTACCAAAAGAACATCGAGGATTCAAGCAAGCCGCGAGAAGAACACACCCAACCTATGCTTCCAAAATTGAAGCTGAAGTGGATAAGCTAATCAAAGCCAACTTTGTCAGAGAAGTTCAATATCCCAAGTGGTTGGCTAATATTGTCCCTGTAAAGAAGAATAACGGACAAATTAGGGTTTGCATCGATTTCAGAGATCTTAATCGGTATTTTACTAAAGATGATTTCCCAGTTCCGATTACAGAACTCTTAATTGATGCGACGGCTGGCTATGAAGTACTTTCTTTTATGGATGGATATTCTGGATATAATCAGATCCGAATGGCCCCAGAAGATGAGGAATATACAGCCTTCAATGCTCCTCAAGGTGTGTTTTGTTACCGGGTGATGCCCTTTGGTTTAAAGAATGCAGGTGCAACATATCAACGTGCCATGCATCGTATCTTCAAATCTCTTTTAGGGAAGTTTTTTGAATGCTATGTAGATGATTTGGTGGTTAAATCCAAACAACGTTCTAATCACTTGGCTGATTTGGAAGTCATATTCCACAAACTTCGACAACATAATTTGAAGATGAAACCCTTAAAATGTGCTTTTGGGGTAACCTCAGGAAAATTCCCCGGCTTTGTTGTACGCCATCGTGGTATTGAAGTCGATCCTGAGAAGACCAAATTAATACTTGGTATGTCACCTCTTCAGAATTTGAAATAATTAAGAGGACTTCAAGGACACTTAGCCTATATTCGGCGTTTCATCGCCAATTTGGCAGGCAAAAGTTTACCCTTTACCAAATTATTGAAGAAAGGAGTCACTTACCAGTGGAATGAAGAATGTCAAGAAGCATTTGATGTCCTCAAGAAATACCTCTTGAGTCCACCAGTACTCATGACACCTGTTGAGGGTAGACCTCTTATCCTCTATGTGACAGCTTTAGAGCGATCATTGGGTGCCTTTCTCGCTCAAAAGAATGATGCTGGGAATGAAAATAGTCTCTACTATCTCAGTAGAACTATGCTTGAAGTAGAAACCCGATATTCAAGTATTGAAAAGTGCTGCCTAGAATTAATCTTTGCAGTTCAGAAACTGAGACACTACCTGCAACATCATGAGGTCCAATTGGTATCTCGTAATAATCCGCTCAAATTCATCCTTAGTCGTCCAATGCTTATAGGACGTCTGGCAAGGTGGGCGGTTATTCTACAGCAGTTCGACATTCAGTATGTGTATCAAAAGGCAATTAAGGGCCAAGCTCTGGCTGATTTCTTGGCTGAACATCCTTCAGTAGAAGACACGTATTCAGATATCGAACTCCCTGCTGAGGAAGTTTTCTCTATTCAAGAGAGTCCTAAAACATGGTAAATATATTTTGATGGTGCTTCTAGAAGTCCAACAGGAAAGAAAATGGAAAATCCTAAATTCAACAAAGTTGGTTTAGGAATTGTGCTCATTTCTCCAGATAAGGCAGTGTTACCTTATTCCTTTTTTCTATGGGAAGGTTGTACCAATAATGAAGCTGAATACCAAGCTCTCATTACAGGCTTGGAGTTAGCGCTTCAAGCACAAGTGAATCATTTAAAGGTGAAAGGTTATTCAGACATGGTAATCAAACAAGTCAATTGGGATTATGCCATCAGAAAAGAAGAATTAATCCCTTTGTATGATTACGTCAGAGAGTTAATGTCGGAATTCCCTTCAGAACCGACATTTTCTTATGTCCCAAGATCACAAAATGCTCAAGCTGATGCACTGGCTAATATAGCTACAGCTTTAGCAGATCCAAATCGGGACGAGACAACCATCAATATTGCCCACCGTCGTGCAATTTCACCTTATGTTCAAGTCAGAACAGAGGAAATTAATGAAATTAGTCCCATTCCTGAATCGTATGGTCATACTACAGGATGGATGTCACCTATCAAGGAATACCTTCAAAATGGAACACTTCCACCTGATAGAGCCGAGAAAGAACAAATTCGGCGACGTGTGGTCAATTTTAATCTTTATGATAGCCCAAACCACCTCGAGAAAATTCTCTACAAACGTGGTTTTTATGGAGTTCTCTTCAGATGCATTGATGGTGAAGAGACAATGGATGTCATAAAAGAAGTGCATGCAGGAGTCTGTGGTGCCCACCATTCTGGACATAGACTGTCTGATCAAATTCGAAGGCTTGGATACTTTTGGCCTTCAATGATACAAGATTGTGTTAATTTCACAAAGAAGTGTCATTCATGCCAAGTATATGCCAACTTCATTCATCAACCTCCAGAGTTGCTTCATACAGCTAAATACTCGTGGCCATTTTCCACACGGGGAATGGATGTGGTGGGACCTTACCCTTCAGCTACTGCCAAGAAGTTTAAGTACATTCTTACTGCTACTGATTTCTTTTCCAAATGGGCAGAGGCAGTACCTCTCAAAGAAGTCAGTTCTAAATGCATTGTTAGCTTCATCAAGTCTAACATCATTACTAGATTTGGTGTCCCTCATACCATATTGACGGACAACGACACCAACTACTGTTCTTCTGAGGTAAAGAAATTGTATCAAGAATACAACATTAAGTCCAACCATTCATCTCGATATCATGCGGCGGCTAATGGACAGATAGAAGCCTTCAACAAGACTCTTTCAAATATACTACAAAACATGGTGGATAAAGATAAGAGGTCATGACCTAATAAACTCTTTCATGCTTTATGGGATTATCGGACTACCACTCGCAATGCGACGCGGCCAACTCCATATTCATTGGTATATGGAACAGAAGCAGTCTTACCAATTGAAGTTCAATTTCCCTCACTCAGAATAGCCATTTGTGATCAGTTATCTACGGATGAGCAATCCCAAAAGCGGTTGAATGAATTGGAACAGTTAGATGAGAAAAGATTGTGCACTTTGCACCACTTGGAAATCTATCAGAATCGAATAGCATGAGGTTTTAACAAAAAAGTTCGTCTTCGTTCATTCATTCAGGGAGAATTGGTATTGGTTCTCAGAGCACCAATGATACCAGGAAAGAAGCCTCCCAAGCTTGAACCAAAATGGTAAGGACCTTATTCAATACATAAGGCCTACTCCAATGGAGCGTATTCTCTAATCTCAATGGATGGATAACATATCACGACTCCAACTAATTCCAGATTTCTGAAGAAGTATTTTGTATAAGCACAAAATATTGTTCCCAGATCCAAAACAATCACATTGGTTCATGTTGATATTTTTTCCGAGATGACATTAAACTATATTATGTTCGAGATGACATTAAAACTATATTTTGTCTGAGATGACATTAAACTATATTATGTTCGAGATGACATTAAACTATATTTTGTCCGAGATGACATTAAACTATATTATGTCCGAGATGACATTAAACTATATTTTGTCCGAGATGACATTAAAACTATATTTTGTCTGAGATGACATTAAACTATATTTTGTCCGAGATGACATTAAACTATATTATGTCTGAGATGACATTAAACTATATTTTTTACGAGATGACATTAAACTATATTGTGTCCTAGCAACATGACATTAAACTGTGTGGCACTTCCAACGTCCAGCATGATGATAAACTGTAAAAAGTCCCCAGAACTGATATCCTCATATTGGTTCACCTTAGTCCTAGCTACATGACTTTAAACTGTACAGCACCAGTTCGTCCTTGCTATATGACGTGAAACTATACAGCAATGGTCGAGTATGACTTTAAACTGCAACTTCGTCCCACACGACATTAAACTGTGAAAAAGTTCCCTAAACCATCCAGCATGACCTTAAACTGCATCATCCCTGGTCCATGTATATGACCATAAACTATTTGCAAATCCCTTATGTCCAGCAAGACGTTAAACTGTGACGTCCTAAACTACATGACGCTAAACTGTATAAAAGTCCCTCACGTCCGGAAAGACGTTAAACTATATAATCATCAAAGGTCCAGTATGACATTAAACTGCACCATCCATGGTCCATGCATATGACCTTAAACTATTCACACTTTCGTCCAACATGACATAAATGGTGTGTTATTTTGTCCTTACAACATGACATTAAACTGCACATTCCCCCTTTCGTCCAATATGACGTTAAACTATTTTATCCCCATCGTCCTAACTACATGACGCTAAACTGTACAGAAAATCCTTGATAGGTCCTACATGACATTAAACTGTATTTTGTCCCTGCTATATGACACTAAACTGTGCAGCACCAATAGTCCTAACTGCAAGACTTTAAACTGCATAGTCCCCTTTTTTTATGTCCTACATGACATTAAACTGTGCATCGTTAAGGTTGTTATTACCTCTTGTTTCTCACACCGAGTATGACTCACGTGAGCTTAGAGTGAACATCAACCATAACACTCCCTTTGGGCCACTAACCATGTGTAAGTCCCAACAATATTTTTTTTTATTTATTAGATCATTGTCCACAAGAACAACTTGATCATTAATTCATTCTTTAATTGAACTACACGGACTTTGATCCTTGCCCTCCAGGCTGGGTATGTAGGCAACCTCCCAGGGTTCAAGCCCAAAAACAATCTCTTCACATCGGTTCACCACCATCTCATATGATGTTTATTCGTGAAACCGCCCCTGGAATCAATATCTTTACATTGATTCACTTTCGTCCTTGTTATATGACGTTAACCTATACAACACTTTTGTCCGGTACGACAATAAACTACAATATTCTTGGATCTCCTCACTTGAGAGAGAACTATTATTGACATTGATTTTTCAATCATGTTTCATTTCGAAAAGACTACGTACATACATGGTAATGCCTAAATTTTTTATCTCAGGTTAAACCATCATTGCACTAAAGTCCCCTTTCACCCTTCACATGTACGAACCAAATTTGTACAAAGGGTAGTTCTAGAACTATGTGGACTTGATTCCCATCCTTATGGGATACGTAGGAACATTCGAGTTTCCCTCGAATCCAGTCCCAAGTCTTTTGGGCCTAACCCCAAATTTCACTTTCAGTCCCTTGGCTGAAAAGTCCTCATGAAAACACACACTGTGTATTCATTGTTATGGTCCGAATTCTATGACCCTAAACTAAGATCACTCATACTTTCGTCCTGCACGACGTTAAACTGCATTTCAAGAACTACGTATGGCTTGATTCTCATTCTTATGAGATACGTAGTGAAGTCCAAGTTTCAATTCAGGACACAGCCACAACATGATTATGGTTTTCATTGACCTATGTATCTCTATATACATTGGACAATACCCATCTTTATGTGTTATAATCCTAACCTTATATATTTTCAGATCTTCATAACCCTTTTCATGACTTCTAGTCACAAAAATGTCAAACTTCTGAGAATTCTTTTGCCTGACTATGCAGCACGTGCCCATAGGTGGCCTTGCATAATCAGTCCACATAATAGACTTTTCAGCCAAAAGATGCTATTCATTTGACCATGCAGCCAATGCCCATAGGTGGCCCTGCATATTTCAACCCCCTAACGGGTTTTGTTAAATAATAGTAACTTTATTCTTGGGAAGAATGCCTCTTTTTTCCTTATTTGTCTTAAACGACAGTATGTAGGGATCCGCAAAAAATAGACATCCTTAACATATTTGTCCCATATCCTTTTTCATGATCTGAAAGTATTCAAGTCTATGGTTTATTCTTCTTCCCTACATTTGGGTCAGACCTTCGTAGGAGTGATATTCATCCAGTTCTTCGATATTCTTGTTCGGAAATATCTTCTCCATATTCAAGTACCTCTTTCCATTCAACAAACTCTATACTTTAGAAAATTTGAATCTCCATAAACTTTCATTGGCTTTTAGCACTAGGAAAGTAAATTTCTGGGAGTTCTTTTTCCTGACCATGCAGCACGTGCCCATATGTGGCCTTGCATAAACAGTCCACATAACAGACTTGTCAGCTGAAAAGATGCTATTTATTTAACCATGCAGCCAATGCCCTTAGGTGTCCCTGCATATTTCAACCCCCTAACGGGTTTTGTTAAATAATAGTAACTTCATTCTTAGAAACTACTTCTTTTAATGCCTTTTAGCTCTTTTTCATATCATTCCTCAGATTCAAATATTCTTAAGCCATAGTTTACATATTTTCTCTCATACTTGAGTATGGTAATTTGTTTTCAGATAAATTGTCAAGGAATTGAATCAATTTTAATCCATTTTGGTCAAAGCTATTTCGACCTTAAACATTAGCCTCTTTATGTCCGGCATGCATGACTTTAAACTGCCCACAAAAGACAAAGGAACTCTGAATAAAAGTCAAGTTCCAGCTCACTAAATATACATTTTTGTATGATTTAGGTAATATTGAGCAATTAAAAGATTCAAAGTTTGTAGGGTTATTTGTCATAATCCTAGTAGAAATCAAACTATGCTTACTAGGCCCATTGGCTTAAGTAAAAATTGAAGCAGGTAATGAAAGAATGCAGGTACAAATGATTGAAGACAAAAGTATTTTTCATTGATACACAAGAGTTAGAAGGACATCCACAGATTGGAGTCTCTTCTCTTTTTCAAGAATTACAAGAGGCTTTCAACATAACACTTCATTTGATTTACGGCATCCCTAGCTTCATCAGCAACCACCTGGAATTCATTCATTCTACTGGATACAAAAAGAGATGCAGTGATACCAGCTCTTCTTGGAAAAATTGTAAGAGGATGTTCTTGAGTGCGGTTTGAGAAAATTTTCTGCTGATCAAACAGTGACTCTATTTCTGTCCAAGAGACTTGGAAGATGGATACATGGATTTGAGAATGGATCATTGAAAGTAAAGAGACATTTGGAGAGAGTACTCTTTTCAGATATTGCTCTAATACTATGTTTGTCTTCTCTCCACCAACCGGTAGTGGAAAACATTTCAGCCCATGGGTTTGCCATTTTCATATCTGCAAGGAAATGGCATGCAAGGAGAATTTGAAAGTTCACACCATTGTTGTTGCTCTTAATGCACAACATAACCGAAATGAAGGAGTAGCAGCGCAACTGCATTTCAGGTGTATAGTTGTTTGCATTTGGAACATTGACTCCTTGCAAGTGACCATGACCACATAGAGACAGGTAGATGCTCTGTGGGAAATTAAGATGATATTTCTTCAAGTACTTAGCCAAATCTGGAAGAGTGCTGTCGCATATGTCATAGTAATCATGGCCAATGATGTTCATCATGTCATCAATCCGCTTGCTAGCCAGTTCATAAGCCGTTCCAATTCCCTTGGGAACCACTGAATCTGCACAAAAGATGAATAAACTAACTCTTAAATGGGTTTATTTTTCATAAATTTTTGAAGAAATTTGAAAAAATGGCTAAGGCATTAAGGCGCGCAAGTCTAAACATGGCGCGCAAGTATTCACGTGCCGCGCTAGTTTTTGCCGCGCAAGTATAAACCGCGCAAGTACGAATACCTTTATAGGAGCGCGACATCAAGGAAAACAGAGCAGACTTGCGCGGCTTAGGTGACCTGCACGACGAGAGCTCGAGAGGGTATGAAGTCTAGAAATCCGGATACTTGTACGGAGGTGAGGCCGTGTATTTATAGGCTCGGAGGCCTATCTGCGCGCCGTACCCAGAGCGCTTAGGGCCTGCGCGACGCAAACATGCGCGCCGCCCTTTGCGCACTGAAGACTTGCGCGCCACCCTTTTCCTTTGGAGGGATTCGATTTCCTCAGATTCAAATCCTCATTTCTATCCAGATCCAACTCTGAGGGGGGACTTTTGTTGACGCTCCTTTCGTCACAGGATCTAAAGATCGGAAAAGGGAACAGCCGAGCTGAAAGTGATTCATCCTTTGAAGAAAACATCAAAAATCAACAAAGGCAGGAAGAAAGGATCAACAACAACTTCACCGTGCAAGTTATCTAACTGTCGCGCAAGTACACTTGCGCGGTGCTCTTGGTCACGCAAGTGACTTGCGCGACCTAAGTGGTAACCGCCCGGTAACCGCCCGAGGTCTTCTTTTGCCTATAAATAGACCCTGTGGGCCCCCCATTCGAGAGGATCCTTTTCCAGAAACTCGGATTGAAGCTCCTGAAGCCCAAGTCTCTTCTCAAAGCTTCCAGAACACTTCTAAGGTAATTTCTTACCTAGAATGGAAGATCTAAAGAGAAGAAGGAAGGCCTAAGTGTTGAAACTTATCAAACACTTGCACGCCGAATTATTTCCTTCAATATAACTTGCGCGTCCATTTTCTGGAAGAACCTCAAGAGGATTCTAAAGTGATTAAAAAGAAGTCGCTCAAGTATTTCAATTCCGATTGAGAATCGCGCAAGTACCCCTCATGTCGCGCAAGTATACTTGCGCGACCAATACTTGCGCGCCGCCGCAATACTTACGCGCCTTTCAAGACTTGCGTGCCCCTACTTTTTTGGGTGCCCATCTTGCCCATGTCACCCCTCTTAAGCCATCACACCTTTCCTTTTCAAGATTCAGTCTTCAAGACACTCTTCAAAGCCATTTATGGCATGATTTCTTGATTTGACTTTCTTATCTGAAAGGAATTCTGTTGAATATCTCTCAAAACCTAGTGATTTAAATATCCTTATGTCACTAAATATGGAGAGTTCATTCATTCAACCTCATCCTTTAAAATGAGAGAATCCTTAACCTGGGTCTCCTTTTTAGGAATAATCCCCAGTTATAAGTCCTTTGATTTGGGCATCTTCCTCAGGAGTAAGCCCCAAATTCTTAAAGTTCCCAAAATTGGGCATCCTCCTCAGGAGTAAGCCTTAAACCTTAATTCCTTAAATTGGGCATCCTCCTCAGAAGTAAGCCCCAAACCTTAATTCCTTAAATTGGGCATCCTCCTTAGGAGTAAGCCCCAATCCCAATCTCACAACATGGGCATCCTCTTCAGGAGTAAGCCCCAAACCAAGTCCCCTAACCTGGGCTTCCTTCTCAGGAATAAGTCCCAATCATAAATCTTGGGCATCCTTCTTAGGAGTAAGCCCCAAGCCTTAATCCTTAACCTGGGCTTCCTTTTCAGGAATAAGTCCCAGTCATAAACCTTGGGCATCCTCCTTAGGAGTAAGCCCCATGTTTCTTAAATTTCTCTTAACCAGTCCTAATTTACCCTTGATTTGGGTTTCCTTTTCAGGAGTAAAACCCAATCATAAGTCCCCTCCTAACTTGGGAATCCTTCTTAAGAGTAAGCCCCAAGATTAGAGTATTCAAATATCCATAAAGCACATATACCTTTATGGACCCTGTTCCTGGATTTTCTCCCTAAAAGTGAATCCTAAACCTTCATCTATCTGGGCAGTCATACATACCTAAGCCCCAAACAATTTCTTATGATTGCATCTTTCATGGCACAATTGTCTAAATTTTTACCAATACCTCTTGTTTCTCACACCGAGCATGACTCACGTGAGCTTAGAGTGTAAAAGTAATTATGAAATTCTTCTTTGAGCCATCAATCATAAACATCATACTCCATTTCTCGAACTACGTGGATTCTGATTCCTTTTCCAAAACAAAGGATACGTAGGTAGCCCATTTATGGGTTCTATCCCAACTTTGAAATAATCCCTGTCCTTCTGAATGATGATAAACTTCAAGTGCCCCACTGAGTGGCTTTAAAACTAGCCTGGTCATCATAATGACCAAGAAACTTTTATATAAATATTTTGAAGGATACCATTGATCAAGAATCTCTAAATAGATACAGATGATTCTCTATTGATGAAGAACCTCGAATACATATAAAATATTCTCTAAATTTCTTGCATATTTAATCATTGATTGTTAAAACTTAAGGAAAGCTCATTTTATACTTGGTAATGTAATAAGGATTCACGAACATAACTTAAATCTATAAAGAGAGTCTCGGAGTAGACAATAATTCCCCTCAAAAAGGTGTGATGAGTCCGACCTCCCATCCTCTCGACCAATGCAAATTCCTAAGCCTCATTAGTCCACAAACTAATGAGCGCCTACCTTTGGAAAGTAGGTCCAAACGGATGTGGAATCATTGGATGTTTCCGGTTCTACGAACAAACCCGTTAGAAACCGATCGGAACGTTTGAATCTCCCGTCCAGGAGGTCATCCCCGAAATCCGTGAGGAAACACTCCCTCAGGACAATATTAGCCAAGAGACCCGAAGAATACCTCATAATGGAAGGAGAAAATCCAACAAAGGATGCCAAATTTCTTCTTACCATTCAGAACAGTGTACACCACCCCTAAAATGGTATTCATTAGTGAACATGGTAAAAAACAACCCCATGGATCTCACAGGAAATGATGTAGAGGGATAAGATGCAATGGAAGGTGGTTCCCTCCAAGATGCATCCCACACTGAGCCTGAGGGTGTGCATACCAGAAACCAGAGAGTAGTCCTAAATTTGGGCGCCCCCTTATTTAATCTGACACTACCACCCATGCTATATCCCAACAAGAAAGAAGAATAATTCCAAGGTTGTCTATGACACGCCTCCTCCCCCCATGAGATTGTGTCCCTCGCTCTTGAGTAAAGGTTTTCCATGTAAGAGGAAGAAATGAAAGAGCTTAGGTGAATTATTATAAGCCTACATTGAGGAAGTTATCTCACTGGTTGTGTTTCCCTTATGAAATGTCAGCAGAAGCTCCTAGAAGAGGTTCCCTTGACACAGGAACTCATCCCAGTGAATGAATACAAGCTTAGAGGCCCATTCAATCTAGCACAAGGACCGTCAACCTACCTAATCTCAGCCTAAGAAGGACACCATGACTTTACCCCACTAGATAAGTAGCCAGAATATATTTAGGTAACCCCACAATGGATACCCCCAACTAGGCATCCACCCCAAATTCTGTCATCACTAGAACGCCCAGTTTTCGCCACTGTCGCTCCAGTAAAAGCTTAGACCAGCAGGATATGCATTAAGGGATCTTGAACATCGTTGATAATCTAACATCTTGACTAGAAGCTGTAGAGGGGAAGCGTGATCTGATACAACCAGTGTGCAAACCCACCCCTGATTGGGTAAGCAATTTTCTTACATCGCCAAACCTTAGAAACCCCATATTCCCTGTATTCAATGGCCCGGGGTACCCAAAAATGCATCTATTTCACTACACCTCCTATATTGACCCCACGATGGTCACTCTAAAGCAGAAGGAAGAAATAAAAATTAGGTGCTTCATATTAACCCTACAAGGCTCGGCTTTCGTATGGTATACTAGCTTTCCATCCAATTAAATCATGGGATGGGAGGACCTCCAGTGATTGTTTATCATCCAGTTCAGCTCAACGCTTCTTAAGAAAATAGTCAGTGACCTCATGAATTACAAGAAGCAAGATAATGAAAGAATATCAGACTTCATTTCTAGATGGAAATTCCTAACTTATTCCTTGAATTGACTGCTCCCCCATGATGAAATGCTCACTATGTGGATCGACCATCTTTGTGATGAATTAGGAACATCTCTCATCCCAGTGAAGTACACAGTTGGGTTTAGAAAATTCTATGACATTTCCCAAAGAGTAGAAGAATCCTTGCAATGGACCAACCTCAAGTCCAGAGTGGCCCCATCAGCCCTAGGGAAATGGATAGGAAATCTAAAGTAGCTTCTATCATGCTTAAGTTACCCTAACACCATCTCCAGTTGTGACGCCCCCACCAAACCATGAAGGACCCCTGGAATCTTGCATCCACCCCCACCTCGGCAAGATGAGTGAGGAGGTGCTAAAAGAAATCAGTTAAAAGAACAAAGAAACAAATTATACTTGTTTTGAGATGACCATGTTCGAGGTTATTTCATAGTTTCCATGAATAGTAATTTGCTTCAGATACCAGATCCAAAGCAAGCTGATGAAGTGGGTCTCGATGAACGCCAAAAGTATTGTACCTATCACCAAATACTAGGATACAAAATACAAAAATGCTTTGTTTTTAGGGATCTCCTACAAAATATGGTGGATTCTATGAAATTCAATTTGAGCCCACCACCAGCATAATTGGAAAATGTTTTTACCACAAACTGAAGAGGGGAAGAGGAATGGAAAACATTCACCAGTAATATGGAGCAAAAAATTGAAAATTAGATAACTTGAAAGATAGTCAATTGAGTCCATGGAATCCTCTAGGCATAGTTGAAACAACCAACCATTCCTCCAAAAGCTCCCAATAGAACACAACCATCTTCCTCACCATCACTATCCTCTAAAGGATAGATTGGTAGAAATTAGGAGCAAGAAGATGGGATGACACCAAATCCGAATTCAGTGGTGATACTTGTAGATTTCATACCAATAGACTTGGTACAATGGACACGACCCCTCCCACCAATACAATGGGACCACCCTGCCAAACGACACCACCAGAAGGAGGCAGTTATACAGAAATAGTGTCTAATCAAGAACTGATATTCGACTCCATTAATGTCATTGAATTGATGGAACCCTTTTTGAATGGAGACTATGTCCATGAACCCAAATTAACCGCACCAAAACGGAGTGCTGGAGGAAGATGCCACATAGGTTGGAGGTTTCTTAAAAGGAACAACCGTGGTAAGAGTCCAATTCCCAACCATGACATAATTCAAACAGTTAACATCGTGGAAACTCACAGAAGGGCCCTCTGGTAGACACAACAAGAACCTAAATGCTCCTCTTACCTCATTGGAAAGAACCCAAGACCAATTATCACGGTGTATTCATCTAGGTAAGAACAAATATCAAATCACATAAGGCATACGGGTGGACCAGTTCGGCCAAACCTGGAAAGGACCGCGGCACCACCAGCTCCTGTCACAGAGTCCAAACCCTCTACATCCAAAGCCCAAGACCCTAAAGTTTCTGTGAAAGAGACACCTTGAGCCAGGAAGCACCGACCATTAGAGAAAAATATGATATTCTAAAGAAATTTGTTTCAATACCAGAATGACTGTCAATCCTAGATGCATTAACCCTATCCGTAAATCTTAGGGAGGAACTCATCAATGCCTTACTAAGTCCCCAAGATTTCAAGGCTAAATTAGTTGCAACTGAAGTCTATCAAACATAGACCATTCCTGATGAATTTTCACATATTCATCTCCTTCATAGACAAGTAAGAAGATTCCATCATTAAAGGGGACTTCAAAACCTTATATGTGTCCAGAATGATAAACAAAATTGATGTTAGGAAGATTTTCATTAACAAATGCTCTAGAGTGAACCTCATCCCACTGCGAATGCATCACTGGCTGGGATATGATGAATACATCTTGAAACCATACACTACAACTCTATTGGGATATTAAAAAATAGATAAAAAATTATTGGGATGGATCAATCTTAAAACACAGATTAGAGACCTCAGGTCGGTTTTGAATTCCTAGTAGTGTGGAAAAGTACGGACTTCAATGTTTTGTTAGGGAGGCCTTGGCTACATTATCATGCTGCAATTACATCATCATACCATCAGTGTGTCAAATATTGAATAAATGAGAAAAGAAGACATTGCATGCTGATAAATCCTTGTTTGAGTCATGTGAGTTTCATTATATCAATATAGGATTCTATGAATAAGAAGTAAAACATCATTCGACCGATGAAATGGACCAGATTACTACCCCCAATGGATTGGAAATGTCTCCCACTTATCCCTTCCAAAAACTTGGGGAAGAGTATGTATTAACCATCAACCAAGTTGAATGCATAAGTGAAAGTCCGGATGAAGACTCAATTGTCTTCAAGGTCTCCATTAGGGCCTCCAAGTCCAAAGACATGGAAGAGTAGGCTGACTCCCATGATGTCAGGAAAATACCTAAAAGAGATGCTTCTGGACCATCCACGAGACCCCAAACATCCCTTACCTTACTCACCAAGGTGAAAGACGATTTCTATCCCAACATTGGAGAGTTATTCTCGAGAATCCTCTATCTATCAAAAGAGGAAGAAGAAGATGAAGATAAAGATAGTAAAGATGATGATGAAGAAAAAGAAGAAGACATCAGAGATTCTCCTCCCACGTTTGAAGAAGGTGTCTACACCAAAATATATAAACTTAAAGAGATAAACCTGGGAACTAATGACGACATGCGGCCCACTTTGATTAGTGTGGCTATGCCTATTGAGGAGAAGGAGGAATGTACCTCCTTCCCATGAAGAATCGAGATGTGTTATCCTAGAACTACACAGAAATGCTAGGACCCAATCCTAAGGTCGCCACTCATCATCTGGGATTACTAGAAGATCACTGAGGCTATAAGTAGGCAGCCATAAGGACCCACCCGAAGCATGATAACAAAATAGTGGTTAAAGTTGACAAGAATAAAAGATCCAACTTCATACGGGAAGTCTAGAATCTGACCTGGCTGGAATACATAGTCCCTGTCAAAAAGAAGAACATACATATTAGAATCTGCATTGACATCATAATACTTAATTGATATTGCCTGAAAGACGAATTCTTGGTCCTGATCATTGAATTGTTCATTGATGAAACCACTAGATATGAGGCTCTCTCTTTCATGGACAGCTATTCTTTATACAATTAAATCTGGATGGACTGAGGAGATGAAAAAGACACTACTTTTAGGCCCCCTCAGGGAGTGTTCTATTATAAGGTTATTCCCTTTGGTATAAATAATGATGGTGCCACATATCAGTATGACATGCACCATATCTTCAAGCCCTTCTTGTTTAAATTCATCAAGTGTTATGTTGATGATCTGGTTGTTAAAACACAATAGCGCTGAAACCACCTGGCCGATCTTGAAACTTTCTACAACAAAATTTGGCAACATAGTTTAAAGATGAATCCCCTAAAATGTGACTTCGGCATTACCTCTGGAAAAATCCTTAGATTTTTTGTACGCTATCCCGGAATCTATGTGGACCCCAATAAAACAAAATCTATCCTCTGAATTTCCACACCTCACAACCTCACTAAGTTGAGAGGTCTCTAGGGGAACCTCACCTACATTCGACGCTCAATAGCCAACTTCACTAGTAAATTTTTACATTTCACAAGGCTAATAAAGAAAGGGTTTACATATGAGTGGGATAATGATTTCTAAGAAGCATTCAAAAATATAAAACAATATTTCATAAGACCACCAGTGTTGATGAGACTAGTTGAGGGAAGACCACTCATTTTTAACATGACCTCCCTAGAAAAGACATTAGACACCTTCCTCATGCCGAAGAATGATTCTGGTATCGAGAACAGCCTCTGTTACCTCAGATGAAAAATGATTGATGTTGAAATTCAGTATTCAAAAATTGAAAACAACTGCCTATCCCTAATCTTCATGGTTCAGAAACTCAGACATTAACTGAAGCACCATGAGGTCCACTTGGTCTCATGTTGTAACCTGCTCAAATATATCCTCAATTGTCCCATGCTAAATAGAAGCCTATCACGATGGGTGGTCATCCTAAACTAGTTTTACATATGGTACGTACCCCATAAATCCATTAATGTCTAGACATTAGCATACTTCCTCGAAGGGCACCCCTTAGACAAAACAACACTGTAGGATGCCAAACTTTCAGATGAAGAAGTGTTCTCCATATTGGAGGACCCCCAGACATGTGAAATGTACTTCGATGGTTCTTCTAGAAGCCCAATTGGGAAAAGGATGGATGATCATAACCTCAACAAAGTGGGGCTAGGAATTATACTCGTATCCCCCAAAAAGGGCGTCATACCTTACTTTTTCCTGCTATCGGAAAGGTGTATAAATAATGATGCAGAATATCAGGCCCTCATTACAGGCCTAGAAATGACACATCGTATGCAAGCCAAACACGTAAAATAAAATTTGATTCATAGGTATTCATCGAACTATTCAATGGTGACTAATCCATTAAGATATAAGTATTTCCCACCTTGATGAACTGTGTTCAAGAACTAATGATGGAATTGCCATCAGAATCAATTATGACCTATGTTAACCAGTCTCAAAATATTCAACCTGATGATTTGGAAAATGAATCCATGACCTTGGATGATCCAGACCAGGATGAAACAGTCATTAGCATTTCCCACCACTAGATGGTCTTTCCATTTATCCAGAGTACTCTGGAGAATATTGATGAAGTTAGTCCCAATTTTTTTTTATGGTCACACCACTAGCTGGATAATCCCATTAAAAACATCCTTCGGAAGGGGGAACTCCCATCAGATAGGGCTGGAAGGGAACAAGTCTGAAGATGGGCATTCAACTTTATCCTCTATAATGGGGTAAACCAAGGAAATTTTCTCTACTAACGAGGTCTCAACAGAGTCCTTATCAGATGAATTGATGGATAGGATACTACTTCCACCAGGAAAGAATTAAATGCTAGAGCTTGTGGAGCACACCAATCAGCAACCAAGCTCTCTAACCAAATTTAAAGTCTTGGGTACTACTAGCCCACTATGATACAGGATTGTGCCACATTCACCAAAAAGTGCCATTCTTTCCTTTTTCATGCCAATTTTATACACCAACCCCCAGAGTTACTTCATACAGCTATGTACTCCTGGACATTCGCTGCCCGGGGGATAGATGTTGGGGGACCATATCCTCCCACCACAACCAGACAATTCAAGTTCATACTCACAGTGACCGACTTCTTTTCCAAATGGGCCAAAGATGTTACCCTTAAAGAAGTCAGTGTGAAAAACATTGTTTTCATTGTGAAGGCCAACATCATTACTAGATTTTGTGTCCTTAATACAATAATTATGGATAAAGGCACCAATATCTGGTCTGGTGAGTTTGAAAAGCTATGCCAAGAGTATGGAATCAAATCCAACCATTCGTCATGGTACCATGCAGCGAATAATGCATAAATAGAGGCATTAAACAAGAATATCTCGCAGATAATCTAAAATATGGTTGAGAAGGATAAGAAATCATTTCCAAACAAGCTCTTTCATGATTTGTGGGCTTACCGGACCACGAACCGTACTTCTTCCCAGGAGACCATGTATTCACTAGTATACAGGACAGTGGTAGTTTTACCTATTGAAATCCATGTTCCATCACTTCATGTAGCCATTTGCGACCAACTGTCCATGGACGAGCAATCCCCAAGACCGTTTGGTGATTTAGAGTAGCTAGATGAAAAGAGGGTAAATACTTTACAATATTTGGAAATCTACCGAAATCAGATTGCACGAGCTTTTAATAAAAAGGTTATCCATTGATATTTCCTCAAAGGAGAAATAGTCTTAGTCCTCAGAACCCTGATGATCCCCCAAATCTTGAACCAAAGTGGGAAGGGCCATATTTCATACATAGGTTCTATTCCAATAAAGCATACACCCTGATATCAATGGACGGATAGCTCATCACAGTTCCCACAAATTAAAAGTTCTAGAAGATGTACTTCGCGTAATAGCAACGCCCAGGACATGGTCCAAAATCTATGATCCTAAACTATGAGTTGTTGTCCCGACCAACATGACGTTAAAATATATGGTGATAGCCCCATGGTACAAACTCTATGACCCTAAACTATGATTTCTTTTCCTAACCAACATGAAGTAAAAATTTATAGTGTTATCCCTATGGTCCAAACACTATGAACCTAAACTAGTTGTTGTCCTACCCAACATGACGTTAAAATGTATGGTGTTATCCCTATGTTCCAAACTCTATGAACCTAATCTATGAGTATTTTTTCTGACCAACATGATTTTAATGTGTATAGTGTCATCCCCAATGTCCAAACCCTATGACCCTAAACTATGAGTTGTTTTCTTGACCAACATGATGTTAAAATGTATGGTGTTAGCCCTATGGTCCAAACTCTATAACACTAAAAATGAGTTGTTGTCCTTACCAACATGATGATAAAATGAATGGTTTTAACCCCATGGTCCTAACTCTATAACCATAAACTTTGAGTTTTTTCCTAACCAACATAACGTTAAAATGTATGGTATTAGCCCTATGGTCCAAACTCTATGACCCTAAACTATGAGTTTTTGTCCTGACCAGCATGACGTTAAAATGTATGGTGTTAGCCCTATGGTCCAAACTCCAATACCTTAAACTATGAGTAATAATATCATGATGTTATGGTTCAAAATCTTAGACCTTAAACTATGATTCATAGCCATTTCCACATGACCTTAATCTATAAGGAACTCGTCCCCGAAACATGACATTAAATTGTGACTTATTTCCTCGCTATAATACATTAAACTGCATGGCACAAAATTTCTTAATAGCATGACAATAAACTGCATGATATATTCCTGAACTACATATGGCTACATTCCTGCCTTCACAAGATACATAGTGACACCTCAATCCACGTTCTTGTACTATCCCCACCCAAATATTTCCTCTATCGTATCCTTTAATTCCCCACACTGGAACAAGAAACCCTTGTCACTCATTATTTCTCACATCGAGTATAAATCACTTGATCTTAGCATTAGTGGTAATGATTTCTCTATGAAAACAAGTTATAGAGAAGTATGGTAGACCTAGAACCCATATCAAGTAAAAAAATGTTTCTACCCCCATGTACGAGCCAAATCAGTATGGGGAACATCCAAAACAATGTATGGATTGATTCCTACCATTGCAGGATACATAGTGATGCCTGGATTTGGCATCCTGACCCATCCATCAAAAAACATTCCCTCACATGTCTATACAAATAGACCGAAGCATATTGGTGCATGGAATGTTAAGAACTTTGTGTTGCTTGATTTATACTCTTGCGGGATATTTAGCGACACCTGAATTTGGAATCCTGGCCCAGCCACCACTGTAAAAAAACCACTTTCCCCATGTGTAGGTCAGACTTTTACAAGGAGTCCATGAAAGGTCCTAACTGGATGACAATAAATCGTGAAATTCTTCAAGAGTTACGTGTGGCCTGATTCTCAGTTTCACGAAATCCCCAACATTCCCCAACTCAAGATAAGTCAAAAGATCCTACTTCCCCTATAAATATGAGTTAGATCTATGTGGAAGTTCTAGTAGTTCATAGGTAATCACGATCTTGATATTTCTTCCATTCTCAGACACATCTTTCTCGTTTGTCAAACTCCATACCCTAGGAAAACACGGATCCCCATAATCATTCATGGAAATCTGAGATGGAAAGCTAGTGACCTATGGACACCTTTGATTGGCTATAAAAATCATGCCCAGGTGAATTTTCATATGTCTCCTAAAAAATGACCACCAATCAAAGGAAAATTTGTCCCCAAGAGTTTCATCTCCTATCTCAGTATGCACAATGGCTTTCAAGACCCATGTCATCCCTCCTGATCCATGTCCCCCCCCCCAAGACGATGGTTTACACCCTCTATCATTAGTGATATCTAAGGGACACCAAAACATCCTGATTAAAATTAACTCAAGGCTATTAAATATCTTTATGATAGCATCTTGTCCTCAATGCACGAAATTAAACTCTAAGGCCAAATGTTTTTTTTTGTATGAATTTAAACTGCATAGCAATGGTTTAAGCCTAAACAGCTCTCTGATATTGATTTTTTCATTCTTTGGTGGTGATCTAGAGCCCTCTTAATCCCTTGTTTCTCACACCGATCATAGATCAGATGATCATAGAGATCTTAGAGAGAGATCCATCCAGAAATTATGGAAAAATAGTCCAGGAATTTGGTCATAGAAACATGACCCTAAAAGGAATGTTACAGTTCCCTTCCCCAATAGGAACCCCACATCCTGGCTATGTGACATTAAATGACCAGGTACCCAAAATATGGGACAAACTCCTCACCCTACGTGTGAGCCAGATCTACGTAATGGATACCTAATTTCATGAGTAACTCGTAGCCCAAATGTTACCAATATGTCTGGATACACTCTTTTCATACCTCAAAATCCATTCTCCGAGTGATCTTGAATCCCCATAATCATTCAAGGCCATCAGGGATTGAAGGCCAGTGTCCTGCAGACACCTTTTTTTGACTATAAATATCATGCCCCAGTGGCTCGGTATATGTTTCCCACAAAAATGACCATCAATCAAAGGAAAATCCGTCCCCAGGAGAGTAATCTCCTATATCATTACACCCAATGTCTTTCAAGCCCTGTTACATACCTCCTGATTTAAGGGCTCTCAAAGTCTTGGTTTACATTTCCCCCATACACACATCCTAGATAAATTAGAACATATGGGCTTGATTCATCTCTGGTGTCTTTAGAGGTTTCTAAAGATACCCCATCCATATGTGTGAAGTTGATCGACATACAAAAGAAAAATGCCCCCACTCATTTTCCAGTTTCTCGGAGAAGTTCACCTAAAATTTCCTTTTTCGTGCTTAGGTGCACCCCTTGTCAAAGGTCACATCCCATATTTAGAAAGTTCTCAATCACCATAAATAATGTATATGGAAGGATAGTGTCCTATAGACACCTTTTTTTGGCTATGCACATCCTGACCTAATGGCTCTACATATACCACCTACAAAATGGTCATCAACCAAAGTTAAATTCATTCCCATGAGAGTCTATTCTAGCTTTAATACACTCAAATGACATTTAGGTTCTACCACACTCCAGATTTGGAAAACTTATAGATAACAGCTTACATACCTTCCTCTCTATAAATTCCCCTGACATAAAAGGGATTTCTAACTGAAATAACCATTCACCAGTTACCCCTTATGCAAGTAAGAACCATGTGGGAACAGTTTCCCACTCAAATCTGATATGAATGTCCCTAATATTTTCAGACACCATTACTCAGACCATCCACCCACTATGGCTCCCAAAATCAAAATAAATCAACTGTGTTGCAAACCCTACTAGGCCATTAGAGATGGATGGCCAGTGTCCTGTGGACACCTTTGTTTGACTTTATAAAACATGCCCCAGTGGCTCTGCATATGTTTCCAAAAAAATGGTTGAAAATCAATGGAAAATTTGTCCCCCTGAGATTCCTCTACTACCTCCATATTCTTTAAATGGATTCTGAAACTCATGCATGTCCAGAATTCAAAAATTAATGGTCAAGACAAATATCTAATCTTTGTCTGAAGGATATCTGAACATTCTCGACTAACCAATTCCAAATTTTTGTCCCTTACCAATTAAGTGTGGTCAAAGTTGTTCAAATTAAAAAATTAGTAATAAATTTTATTGATAAGACTATGAAATTCCAGAAAAAAAAGAATTTATACCTACTAGATGGAGAATATGTTGAAAGAACCTTTGGGTAAAAGTTGAGGATCAGTTCACTAAAAACGTTGATCCATAAAAAGAGATTTAAAGCTTGTTAGGTCGAAAATATAAAAATGAGGGCCTAAGAAAAAGTCAAGTTATGCCCTCTAAGCCTTTGTCAATAAGGCTTAGGAAAAAATTAGGGTAATAATTAAAAAAGACATGAAGTTTAGGGAGGTTGTTCCATAAAACCTCAAAAATAGTAGAACTACACTTGATGAGTCCCATGACTCCGGAAAGAATTAGATCCTGAGCTGATTATTTCAGTTTATTGGTCATGGATAAATATCAATACCAAATCTAAAGAATTTTTACATGATTGATTATGATCAATTTATATGATAGGAAAAGATAGAGAAGATGTATTTGAAATAAAATAAATTTCCGTGAGTTCAGAAAAAATAGAGGAACATCCACAGTTCAAAGTCTCTCCAAAGTATCAAAAAAGAAAAAAAGTACATATCCTGATTTGTGGAGAGATAAAATAAATCCTAACACTCCCTTTCCATAAATATGGACAGTGACTACCACGGGACGTCCAAATTATTCTCTAAATAATATCTCTCCTTTGCTTCAGCCTTGACCATTGGACGCACCCGCTCTAGCACAACTTTAAGGTCCATCCCTTTATTCTGGATAGCTTTACAGTTGGCACATGAAGAGGCCAGTTGGTACCTCAACTAGCAGTGAATTCCTATCACTCCTACAAGTCTTCCCTTTGGGAAACTAGTAGATCACGAGCCTTCACCTCCTAAGCTGTTAGGTGATCGAATTCATATGAAACATCTTGAAAGGTCACCAGCGAGTGAGGTTAAGAATTGAACTTGGCATGTTTGTCCTCATAGGAAGCAAGATCTTCTCAGGATATGACAATTTGGTAGATAAGGTGGTGTATGTTCCGATAATCGAATCCACCAAAACCTAGTTTGGTGAATAATTACTGAAACTTTTCAGTATCATCAGCAAACTTTGTCGTAGGTGTCTTCATGGAAAGAGCTCATCACGGGTGTCATGAATATTTTAACACTGCTTAGTGCCTCCCTATGGTACTAGTATATTAATCCTCCCCTAGAAAAACATGTCAATAAGTAGGAAGTTTCATCACGGGAGTGAGAAGGGACTTAATATAGGTTACCCAAGAGGGGGGGGTGGGTCCATGCCCTTAGATGTTTCAACCGCTGATGCTGGGTGAAGAGGACTAGTTGTGGCTTCTAGGGTGGTCGGTGATACTCTGTTGGGTATAGACTCATTTGGGTCATGAGTAGTATATACAAAAGGGGAGGAGTGTGAATCAATCCCAATTTAAATAGTTTTTCCCAATGAAGCTCATTCTAGACACTATTGATGGCGAACCGAGCACCTTATTACCACATGAGCAAAATAGGTGGTGTATCTTTATTGGAGGTTGTAGTGACAGGTGAAGAAGGAAGTGCTGTCACGCTCTTTATAGTATAAGGAATGTGTCGCATGATCATCAGGGAGAGGGCATGTCAGAGAATAGTTAGAGGCTTATACACCCATCGAACTGGTTCTCTCATCACTCATTCGGGATAATAGGTCATCCACATTTGAGGAAAATCCAATGACAAAAATGTTGATTCTGTTGTGTTATGGATGATAACTTCCATAGCGTCACCTTCATGAATCATTATATCCCATAACTAGAAAATAATTATGGGATGCGACTCCCCCCCTTAACTGAGTAGCAGGAAGAGATGTAGCTTGTTGAAGGAACCCAAATTTCATGGAAAACTGGTAAGGGAGGTATGGCTCACAAATTACTACTCGATCTATATGAGAAGTAAGCATCTCATCTCAAAGTTAAATGAGATATGAAAATTCCTCTAAAGAACATCCCCTGTCACATATTAATGACCCATGAGGGGTTGGATGTTGTGCGAACGAGAAGTGAGAAGCATCATTCAACAGGCCAACTGCATCAATAATGCTTAGAGGCCATGGATGAATAGCAAAAATGTTGGGAAGGTTTGGTTGAAATTCAGAATGGGGAACCTTTTCAGTGTGTCGATATTCATAACAGGTAAAGTGTTTGGCCATCCATGCATACCAGAATTGAAACGGTACACTGAGACAATGTGGAGGCCTACCTTATTGTATTTTTTCTAATAACTCTTAAAGTTAGGAAAGAGTAGGAAGGGCCAAATTAATGGGTCAATCCTCTAACAAAGTGGCCTCCATCATCAAAGTATAGGCCTGAATCCCGATATATACATCATGGGATGGGAAAATCCATCTTCTAAAAAATATGTAAATGTAACCTGCTAATCTAAGAATAGGTGATATGTTTGGTTGAATCTCATACCCCCATGTGGTATATCTTCCTGATTCAAGAGTAGAACAATATGACCTTGGAGTCCAGTGGGACTGATAGGATGGACGAGTTCAACTGTGAAAATCCCTTGTCATATGTCCTTTGGCTTGTAAGAAAAATCTTATCCATGCCTCAAATGGGATAAGAGAGTGAGCCTGGATGGGATGATCAAGTAATCCCTCTTCTCTAACCAGTAAACTTCTTTTCAAAGGGGATGTGTTGTAAGTGTCATTCCAAGAAGAATCTTATAGGAGAAACTCGTCGTACATGTCTCCAAAGATAGGGAGTCCTCAAAGCTAGTGGATATCTAATAAGCTGATTCCCACCTCCCCATGTGATAAATGCAATGTGTTTGTGCTTGAACACACCAGTGACACAACTGGTCAAGAAGGATTTCACCCTGGGAGAAGGTCGCGAACTGAGAAATTGAGGATGAGAATTATAAACCAACCACCTTTATCTTGTCAAGAGACTCCAAAAAGGTTTGATGTACCCAGAATGACCAAGACCATTCATCGGAGAAACATCCTCTGGCCCACAAATCCTACCTGGTACTTCACTCACCATTAGGGTTTTCTTGGGAGATGTTGATAATGGATGGGTACTCTCGGGTGGTTAGTTTTAGGACAGCGTTGCGACACCTGCAGTTTCCTGGAGTCCATGCTGAACCTCTAAATATGAAGACGTTCTCCTGAATTAGAGAAGCGATGAATTATCCTACTAGGGAAATGTCGGCGCAATCATGTCCTTGCTATTCTTCTAAGAGGATGAAAGGGATATCAGGGTTATCCATTGATAGAGGAACATTGTTAGGGAGACCAATGTAGAAAATTTTGAATTATACAGATAGCGGGTAAGCTAGGAGCTCTGGCGTCAAAAGATATTTTAAGAAGCAATCACAAGGAAAATGTAGGCTAGAAGATGGTACTCACTATTCCCCACCATGGTCAACCTTTTCTTCATCAATATCATCGCTTCCTGTGAAGCAGCCATCGTGGCCTGCACAGAAAAATCCAAAAGCCGATAAAACGTTAGTCTAATAGAAATTATTGGATAAGGTCTAAAAAGGAATGGCTAACGGATTTTAAAATACGTCCACATAAGGATCTACGTACTGTTCTCGTGAATGGTATGTGGTATCCTTATCTTTTATACCACATGATACATGGGAAGAAAACCATGACTTCTACACAGTACGTGGAATCATTACACCGCTTACACCTATGGTACACGAAGCATCCATGAGGTGCTGGATCGTAGATCATTTTTTGGTGAATAGAAGGGTTCTCAGAGGGTGGATTCTAAGAAGCTAGGCCTTGTTAAGTTCATTTTTAAAGATTGTGGATTACAAGTTTATGTTCATATTATTAATTCTTAAAGTTTGGTTCACCTGTTCAAACTCGGTATATGGACACACATTAAGGGTAGCATTCTCCTATGCGAAATCTGGTTTTTTATTTTAAAACTACACACTTCCATTCTGAAAAATAAAAAATTTGGTTCATGGATGGATAAATGGTAGAAAGATCAGTTCACGGCACATATGAAGTATTTCGCGAAATGAATTTTTGTAGGATGCATGGTAAACATATATAGAGGAATATGGGGAAGTTGAGAGCACTTTTCTCCATGAGAAATGGTAAAAGGAAAATGAAATGGGCCCCGATATATAGGTGTGGTGCCCTCCTACTAGGCTTATATATTTTACCACGAACCATTTCAGTTCAGGACCAATTCAACATCGGAATAGTCCCATTTTTGTTCTGAATGAACCCCATTTTTATTTGGGGCATTTGAAGGGTCCTAAAAAATTTTCCATGGAAAGAAACTACTCCCACAATCACTTTCCATAAGGAATAAAGTACTCCTACAAGTCTATCATGGTGAATGAAATCAAATTGAGTTACAAATTTCAAAAGAAACTTGAAGGAATTGAATTTTTAAAAGGATTTTATGTGGCCCACATACCAGCACCGGGAAGGGTTCACAGATCACCTAGATCGCAAACCACCAGTATGCGGAATGATCTACAAGGCGCTGGCCCACAGATCGATGGCCAGCGTGCCCAGTGGACCGTGAACTGCATCATTGAAGGAATCATGCTTGTAAAGGCCATCCGCATGTTGTCTCATGAACTTAATTTTTCACGAATGAAGCACACTTGTAGGGTTCCGCTATCCATGATCACAAAACATGATCACAAACCATAGCCTCTGAAAACCTCGGTCGACTGAGTCTTTCATGGGTCAAGATATCTCTTCATGAGCCTCTGTGAATGTTTTTACATGCCCATAGATACGATTTCCCCAATGCTCTATAAAAAGAGCACATACAGAATTTAGAGGAGGACGGATGGAAGAATCTTGAAGGAGACTATAAGATAGAAGAAGAAACTCAAGGAAGATTCCATCTTCAGTCTTGAATTATCAATGAAGCCTGAATTTTGAACCACATTATCCGCAGGTGTAGCTAGCCACAAACCATAAAACGGGGGAACATAATATTATTAAGAGAACTGCAAAACTGATTGGTGAAACCGAAAACCATATAATTCTTGTAGATGAACTCCCCGTGAAGGATAATCCCCTAGACCCTCCTTCAATATGGTGTTATGTATAGTGTATCTCTACACAGATTTAACTCGGCACCGCGTACTGCATTAGTACGTAGGTGGAACCCCAAAGCGGCGTGACAGACCACATACCACTGGGGTGCACGGTGGTCCATACACATACCCATGTACCATAATGGTATAGGAACAACCCCTATTTTCACATACATCTACAGTATATAGAGCTTCCCCCCTTCTGTATAAGAAATTAGTATACAGGAATGGGTTTTTTTTGGGTATTCTTTCCTCCAGTTCCAATATCATCCCTCCATTACCATCCTGCCCTTCATAATCCCTCTGTGAACCACTCCCCCTGCATTAAGCCAAAGCCTCCTCCAAATCCACCAAACTCATATGATTAGGCTATCGGGTGCATCAGCGTGCCCATTTGAGTCTACATACCCATGGTAAGAGAAGTCATGAAGGATGTCCCCACAATGGTTCGGGATTCAGGAATGTCTGTGGGTCTAAATTCCCATGGAAACCTGGAGTCCATCCTTGGTACGCTAATGTGAACCTCCTCATTCATGGGATTAAGGGTGACCACTTGATTTTTCATTCAATGAGGAATAGTGATTTGTCGAAGGGTTATGTTTTCTCCCCCCTTTTTCGAGGATGACACTCTTCCACTTCCTAGAACGTGTTTGGGGCACTACCACTGAGGTAAGTCCCCAGTTTCTCAAGACGAGGCACATAACCTCTGATGTCATTTCACATTGAAAGGTTCATCGCTCCATACCCTCTCTCTAACCTCTTCCGTCGTAGGCTCGCCCTCTCCCACCAATAGGAGTAGAAGCATGTGGTTAGTTGGATCTCTTACATCCTCTTGTTTCCCACACCTAGCATGACTCACATGGGCTTAGAGGTTAATGAAAATTACAACATCCACATAATTCTTAACTATGAGAACTCTGATTCCTGATCAAAATAGGATATGTAGGACACCTACATGAAAGTCTGAGCTCAAAAGGGTGAACATCTAAAAGGGGTCACCAGATCAAATCCCCCCAAATGGGAAGCATTCTTTCATAAGCCCCATCTATTCCGAACTACGTGGGTTCTGATTCCTCTCTCAAGGATACATAGGAAACCCATCATATGGGTCCGATCCCAAAATCACATCACCTTCAGTCCCCCCTAGATGGTGATAAACTCTAGAGCGCCTTATTATATGGCTCAAGTCAGCATTACCTCCATAGCATCAAATCCATATATGATTTAGACTATCCTGAAAACCAAAGGTATCCCATGGAGACACTCTTCAGGATTGAACAAAGGATTCAAAATCATATGAACACAACTTAAATCTATAAGTGTGTCCTAAAATAAGCAATAATCCTCACCCAAATGGGTGCTGTGAGCCCAACATCCCATATTCTCATCCAATGGAGTCCTTAGGTGTCTTTGGCTGAATCATCAACCAATGAGAACCTGCCTTTGGAAAATAGGTCACTGAATCATGGATACTAGGGTCATTGGGTGTTTCTATGTCCATGAATAAAACCATTTGAGACCATCCGAGGAAGTTATATCTGATTATGACTGCTTGCACAAGTACTTGACCTCATGCAATCGCCCGCTGGGATTGTCTGCCTATGGAATCTCCTTTGCAATACAAAAGGGGTGAATTAATCAGTCCTTGTGGGGTTAATCCATCCTTCCTTTAATGGATAATGATACAGAATAGGGTGAGACAATATAAATGGTGAATTTTACAAGAAACTATCTCTAGAAAAATAGACGGGTGATAATTCTCATCGGACCATTTAATCATCACTCGAACGCACCACCTCAGAGGTGGAACAAACTTTCTTACAAAATATCATTACAATGGGTTGGGTCCGATTCCTAAATAAAAAAAACATTATTATACAAAATGATTTTATATTCAATAAATACAAAAACTTTTTAAAATAATTTATCACAAAGGTTCTTCAAAAACACTAATAAAAGTCATCTTTATCAAAACTAAAAATGTGCAGATAATAGGTCTCTTTTATCATCATTTTAAGACTGATTAAGGCGGCTGCTTTTTAAAGTACTTTTTTAGCTTTGATTAATGTGATTTTTAGCATCGGTATAATGCACTTCGGTAATAGGGTAAATTTCAGTTTTTATTAATACATTTGACTCATTTTTTAAATTTATATGTGAAAGTTCAATAAAAATTGAAGGATTCGCCAGTGAATTTTATTTTTTATACAATTTCTTGAATTCCATTTATTTTTTTCTATATTTTTAGTGATTTTATGTGAATTGTTTCATACCATTGCTTTATTTAAAAATGTAATGAGAGTTGATGCTAACCATCATTACATATTTTATTATGGAAGCTTTATCATTTAAAGAGACCATGAAAATGAGTGAAGTGTACGACCACATGAATATTAAATTATATTTATTTTAATTTATAATTTTAATAACAATGTTTACATTAATATTTTGATTTTTTATGTTTAGTTATCCATGTTTCCATTTATATTTTGATTTAATAAATTTAGTCATTAAAATGTTGGTTATTATTAATGCTAGCAAATAACACAAAAGTAATAACATTATCGCCGAATTAGTATTTCATATTACGCATACACATACATAAGGAACCTTGTTTTAAACATAAAAATCATTTTAGGTTACAAAATAAACAATTTAAGTATATTTAAGTTTTAGTAGTTAATTTTCATTATTTTACACCAATAATTCATATTATTAAAATATTACAATATTTCGGAGAGGTGGATTGCAAAGAAACAAAAAAAAACTATTTCACCTACATGTACTCCAGAATAATTAATCCTGCAACCTCCCATGAAACACCTCAAATACATAACCATAAGGTTACGCCTTTAGGGAAATTATTCACATTATTATTGGTTTCAAAATCACTACCCAATTACATTGTTTTTTTATTGATGTAACCCATGTGAACCCAAAAAAACATTATCTCTGGTCGGGCACCTAAAAAAAAGGGATAAGTCTACCACTGGATGGCTTCTGCGTGTCCAAAAAGGGATTTAGCAGAAGATTTAAATTTTAAAGAAAATTTATTTATGAAAAGAAACTGATTTATTTGAATGTGTTGGACTTAAATGCCCTTGAGTATTGCTGGAATGTAGTTACAAAAAAAAACTAAAATCCAGAGACATTAAAAAATATATATATAATAAGAATTCATAAATAATAAATATAATTAGATATATAAAACAATAATAAATATATAATAATATTAAATAAAACTAAAAGTATAATAATAATTAATAATTTGTTATATGTTTATAAATATATAATAACTAAAAATAATTTTTTAACTATAGACATTTTTTATATTTATTCACTCTGAATTCGTCGGTGGAAATTTGCTTTGAAATTATACATTTTTTATATATTAATATATTATATATGTATACAGTAAAAATTTATATTAAAAATTCCCACTGATAAAATTCAATTTATATTTATAATACAAAATATATTATGTATAAGAAATAAACACTGGAAATTTATGGGGATTGTTTTCACAAGAAATTTTCAATGGAAATAAATAGTGGAATTTTCCACTAAAATTTTGCATTGTTTTTTTGTGCATTGATATACGCTCACTGATAATTTTAGTGGAAATAAAAACTCAAAATTTAAGATAACGGTTTAGTTTTCAAAATTTCACTATAATTTTCCAATGCATATTTTCATTGTTTATTTTTATATTAATAAATTTTCACTTATAATTTAAGTGGAAATTCAAATTGAAAATTTTTGATTAAAATTTCCATCCTATGATCCTAGGTAGTGAAATCAAACTCAAATACATTTAAAATAAATCATCAATAAAATCAACATGGATGGAATAAATTACATCAAAAACGTATCATACTAGGAATGAAATTTTCACAACAAACAAAGATTCCTCGTATAGCTTTAAACGTTCAATGTGAGTATTCATTGGAAAATTTCTTTGGGATTGTGTGACATTCCAGTGTAAATTTTTACATAAAATTATATTGTATTTATATACATTTATGTATGTATATATACATGTATTCACATTTTGTACTGTATATTTTCACTAAAAATTTTCAGTATAGATTTATATTAGTGGGGATTTACATTGTAAATGTAAAACACAAAATTCTAAGGAAAATATACATTGATGTTTATAAATACATACTAAAAATTCACACTTCAAATTTTCAATTGAATTTTATAATTGAATATTATCATGTTTGTCTTTGTGTTTTTTAGTTTTCATTGAAATTTTATATCATACATTTAAATTTTATTGGATGTTTTTAGTGAAAATTTGCACTATGGATTTTAAAATAAATAGTATATTGAAAAATATACATTGAAAATTTCTATTGGAAATTTGAATGAAAATTTTCAATAAATGTTTCTAGTGGATGTTTTATCTAATGGTTTCTAGTGAAAATTCACACTAATGGTTTTTAATGTAATTTTAAAAGAAAAATTTATATTTTTTATTTATGTATCAATATATCTTCATTGTAATTTAATGTATATATTTTAAGTGCTATTTGAAGTTTTCACTTCAAATTTCCAGTGGATGTTTACATGAAAAATTTCCTGTGAAAGTTTTCACTAGAAATTTCCCAAACAAATGTCCAATTAAAACTTTTTGTGCTAAATTATGTTTTTTTATGTGTCAATATTTTGGAAATGAAAATTTAAATATGAATTTATTTTAGAACATTTATATACAGATTTTTATTTTAACTATAATAAAATTTATGTATAAAATTTTCACTCAAAATTAAATATCATGTATAAATATTCACCCATGACTAGATTCTTTCAATTGGATGATGTGACATTCTAGTGTAAATTTGCACATAAAATTGTATTGTATATTTATATCTATATCTATACACACACACACATATATATATATATATTTTTATATATATATGCATTCAAATTTTGGGGTGTAAATTTACATTGAAATTTTTTAGTATAAATTTATTTCAATGGGGATTTATAGTGGAAATGTAAAAAAAATCAATGTAAATTTATATAGATCATTGTATATATGTACTGGAAATTATAACAATAACTTTTCACTTGACATTTATTATTTAATACTACCATACAAATTTTTATTTCTATTTGTCTTTGTGTTTTTTTTGCATTGAAAATTTCCATCATACATAGAAATTTTATTAGAAATTTTCCATGAAAACTCGCACCATGAATTTTAAATGGAAATGTCTAGTGAATAATATTTATTTTCCACTGGAAATTTAAATGACATTTTAAACTAAACGTTTAATGTGTAAATTTGGTGTAAATTTTATTATAGGGATAGGTACAAACATTTACAATCATCTACATTTTTAGATAATATACACGAGGATCTTGGGAATAGATTCTTTTACTTGCACTTGATTTATAAAGTGTTTATAGAATCTTAAGAATCCCTACATTTCACAATAGAGGTTTTTAATGAATATTTTCAATGAAAATTTCTAATAAAAATAATCTTTTATTTAAATTTTAATATATTTTAATTGTAATTCAAAGTGAAAATTTGAAATGTAAATTTCATAAGGAAATTTACAGTGAAAATTTTCACCGAAAATTCCCAGTGGAATTTTTCACCGGAAATTTACAGTGAAAATTTCCATTGGAAATTTCTTGTCCAAATTTCTAGTGAAAATTTCCCTATGGAATTTTTAGATTAATTAATAATTATCATTTTACAATAAATAATCAGTATTATATATAATAGACATCATAATAATAATTATATATATGTGTCAGTGTAATAAAAATTATACATATATTTATATAATTATTTTCATTGAATAATAAAAAATATATAACAGCTTCATTATAATAAAATTTAAAATATTCATAATATTTTCAATTGTTATATTTATATTATTATATATATTTATATTATTAATAAATATAAAATAATTAATCTATATAATAATTATTATATTAAATATATGTTTTTATATGTTAAATATATATATATATTAAATATTTGATTATATATATATATATATATATTTTATATTGAACCTAATGGAGTGGTGGGAAGGGAGGAGAAGAGTAAAGGAGAAAGATATCTCAGAAAACCTAAAATCATGGGAGCTATCTTCATCTTTCTCTTTTTTCTGATTTTACGATCTGTATCGAATATTCTCTAATGGAATCAGTCATGTATGAGCTCCAAATTGATATGAAATTCACCTTATATTCATTTTTAAGTCTTGGATACTATATCAGTTGTGGATGCATGAGTTTTATTGATCAGATTGAATGTTTAGTTGTTTTCTAACGGTATTCCGCCAAATTAGGGATTTCTTCTTCTTTTAGTAGAGAACTTGCTTTTCTTGTATTCAATTTTCCATACTAAAAGAAATTCAAGGATACTCATCACAAGTATGGATTATATCGTATATTTTAAATACGACTACTATCCAATAATATGATCTTTTCCCCTTTTTGTGGAATGTTTATATTCAAAACTTGCCCCTACTTTTTTCACTTAAATCTTTCTGTGGGCTTGTAGTTTAAACTGGAAGCATAAACTTCACATGTATATGGGGTAATTTTGATTTATGGTGTGTGCATATCTGGTTGATTCAGAATCTTAGATATGATAATTCAAGATTTTGGACAAAAACATAGTGAAATATATTGACGTGTGGTAGTCAGCAATCTAGAATTATCAAATCAGAAGTATGTTGTATGTTTTTATGATACATTATTTGATTTCAAAATTGAGAAATAATGGAGAAATGAATAATCCTCAACCATCAATTCATAAAAATGTTTTAAACATGTTTTAAAGACATTATTATTCTATTTTTTTCATTTTTACTTTTTACTGCGGTAACTAGTTTTCACATAAAGTCATTTATCCTTTATACTCAAAAATAAAATGATGTTAATTATATAATTTGACTATAATGTTTTCAAATTTGAAATTCAATATATTTGATTTAATTTTGAAAATATTTAAAAATTAATTTTAAAATACTAGATATATAATTTATTAAAAATATTTTTTTTTATAAAATGTAACTTATGTTCTAAAATGTTAAAAATGAGTTTGTAAATTAAAACCAATATTTATAAATTTATTAAATCACTTATAAAATATATATTTATTCTTAAAAAATAATCATGATTTTATACCTTATACTTATAAACTAATAAATTTTTAAAAGAATTTTTATTTATAAAATAATACATTTCACTATTCAAATAAAAGTTATTTTTTAGAAAAATCCTAAAAATTTATTTTAAACTCATATTAATATGTTTAATCAAAATAAAGTATGTTTTTTCAATTTAAAATTCTAAAATATATTAAAATAATTTTTAAAAAAATTATAAAGCATTCAAAAAAAATGTTTTTATATGAAGATAACTTTTTAAAATACAATTCTTTATTCTTAATTTATATATAACACTAATAAAGTTATTATCAATCAATCAATATTATATTTTATTAACATCGTCATTAAAAAATAATACTCTTATAAAAAAGAGCACCGCAGAAAATGTCATAATCTAATAATAAGGTAAATAAATTTGTATAAAATAAATTTCATATATTTGTTAATATATTTCATAACTCGGTCACTTAAATTAATACCTACTAATTCAATGAACATGTTTTAATGGTTTAAACATATCATAGTTTAATTTCAGTCTGGTGTTACATGTGGAGAAAACTAGGAATCACATTATTTATTTAAGGAAAATGTACAGTGAAATCTTGTGTAATTATTCTCTATTCTCATAAATAAATTTCATTCTCACAATTTTAAATATTACTCATGGAAGAATTCTGGTTGAATTATTATTAATATATTCATATTTTTAGATATAAATTCTAATATAACATCCACCTTACTCCTTTAGGTCATATCAAGTTATTATTACTCAAAACAATATTATCCATTTGTATAATCATGTATTCCTGTATTTATATATCATAATCATATATTCTTTGTAACATATTTTTATCAAAACTAGTTGAATCTCAAAGACATTAAACCACACTAAAATCATATATTCTTTTAGAAATTTACCCATATTTTCAACCACTAGTTCCTAAAATCATACACCGGTGTATATATATATATATATCATAATCCTAAAAATGAGATAAATTTCCCCAAAAATATCATGGATTACTTTTTTATTAAATCAATAATCAATTTCAAAGCCATCCATACTATTTAATTCACTTTTCATAAAATCAGTCAACTATTTATTACATCAAAATCAAGTATATATTAAAGTTAAGAGTTGTTCATACCTCAATCATGTGTTCTTCAATAGTTATCCCAAATAATATAACTTTTTCATAAAACCACTTTTCAAGGTTATTGATACCATTTCATATATGTTTCCAAACCATTAGAAAAAACTACTGAATAATAATTTTTGGATATTTCACATAATCCTTTTCACTTTTAGAAAATATTAGAGTATCATTGATAAATATCACTCACTAATGAGAATATTTTATAGTATCATGATTTAATTTATATTATGATATTAACCTCATCGCCTTAGGCAAGCTACAAAACTCACATTTTTCATCATAATCCATTTAACCATGATATCTTATTCGGTTATAAAATAGTTGTTTCTAGATACTTACCTTTCTCGGTTTCATTTCTATGATCTGTTATCAATCAAATATTTAAACCCAAAATAGTTATTAATAAAATTAGAGAAAATTATCATCTAAATGTGAAGGCCCAATCATGAGATGTCTTTTATAATGAAACCTTTATTTTACCCCTTGATACTTCATATTCATTATACTTTTCTTAAAATTGGGTTTTCTTGTACTAATTTTCGTAACCCTATAAATAACTACCCTAAAATTATCATAAACATTATTAAAATATTTTAAACCCAAAAATCATTGAAATATATGCTTTAAAAATCCATCTTACCCTTTATCCAAGGAATAATATATCAATTAATATGTGCATTAACTTCTGAATCATTGTGTTTCAATCTATGGAATCCATGATCACATTTCTATTAGTTTCTCTAACATAAATATATTCAAATATCTCATAATGGTATAAAGTTAATGTGAATTATCCAAATCATATCTCTCGAGAGTGTTAATCTATGTGTGTTTCTAGGCGTCTTTGTTGTCCATCATGTGATGACTGAGTAAATACCCAATATGCCCCTTTAGGGTTATTACTTTTAGGTAAATCTGTGTTAGATCCGACATCCACTTATAACATCTTGACATGGATGAAATTATTAAGATAACCATACAATATATACTTTATCAAAACATTGTAATGTTTTCATATACTTATATTTATTTCTAGTATTGTCTATAATATTCTATCATCGAAATCCCCAACCAATATACAATGTTTAGTATAACCAACATTATGGTTTATCTATACCTTAGAAACTATGATCAATATTAACATTTCAATCCTTAATAACATTTATAAATCTTATTTTATCTTCAACTCATAACATCATAGCCTTTAAATTTATCTAAATATTTTTTTGATTCCAACTGAGGAGTCCTAGGTCCACACTTCTAGATCTGGTGCTAGAAACAACATACCTTACACATTTCCTTTGAAACACATCCTTAATTACAGGATCTTCCACACATAATGTTACATGTACTCTCCGAGGACCTTTCTAGGTTTAGAATTTTAGAAAATTCTGAAAAATATTTAAATAGTAGAACCCATGTTCTTTATATCAAATGTACATTTTCCCCATTATATAAGCAACTACTTAATCCATAACGATTCTTAAACATCTCTTATAAACCCTCCACATAGGGTAATCTATTAGACACATCTTACCTATTAATTTTCATTATAACCCAAGGAAATAGAATTGTAATAAATGGATGAGTTTAGATGCTCAACAAGGGTAAATATAAACGATAACAATTGAAGATCACTAGTGAACATAAGATGAACATGTGATTATAATCAATATATATAAGAAACTTATACATAAAAAATCATAGATTATAAATCAAGACATAAAATAAGAATACATCATGAAAATGTCGCACATTATTGAAGCATGGAATACATGAGAATTGTGGCGCATCCATAAAAATATAAATTATAACCGTAGTGGTTCAAATATCACAAATCGTTTCCCATAGTGGACCAGATATCACTCACCTATTTCCCTTGATGGGTCAGGCTTCAATAACTTATTTCTTATTTTGGATCGAGCGTCACTTATCTTTTCACCTTTATCACATGAGATTTAAAGCAATACTCAATTCATTGAAGGTCTATATAAGATCCATCCATAACTTAATGATTAACCATACACATGTGTTCCACATAAAATATATCATCATATCATAAATAACCCATTGAAAGAAAAAATGTTTCATATCCTTTTTAAATGGAAACACGTTAAGAAATCATTAACATGATAAACCCATGAAAAATAAATGACCATTAAAAGATATAAAATAACTCTTTAGGAAAATACCATTCAATCAAGATAATAGGGAATATTGTATTTAAAAAGTATAGATAATGAGTATACAAATAAGTCAATAATTTTTCTAATAAATCAATGTCTCACATCTAGGTGAACACTCTTAAATCAGAGAAAGAGAATATAAATTGTTCACAAAGAAAATTTATAGGAAGAAAAATTATGTCTATTCACGGTGGATGGTTAACAAAACAAAGGTAATGATGAATTATATTTTTGATAGAAATGAACATTACACAAGCCATCATGAGAATTAATACAAATAGTTTCAAAAAGAACATATCCCCATGTGATAAAGGAAACTAATGTTGATGTTGACATAGATAAAAAAACATCCTTAAAAATGAATGTTTCTAACAATATCACACAAGAAGTGATCAAAAATAAAATTGTTTAATACTGTGAGTTCAATCCCCCAAATTATAAATATATATATTCATTAGAGAATAAACCGTGTAACTTAAATTTTATAAGTTTAAATAATTTTGAATATCAAAAAAATGGATCTGAAAACATAAAAGATCTTTTAGAAAACATTTTTAACATTGATTAAATTACAAAATTATATATCATTTTTAAAAGTACCTTTTGAAAACCTGAAGCCCAATATTTTTATGAAATTTACTTTTAAAAAATAATATCCAATAATAGATCCATAGAAATGACATAAATTTTTTATATATTAAATGTGGAGACAAATATAAAACATTTGATTATGAAAAGAACATTTTTAATACTTTGAATTTACATTTGGATAAAACTGACATTGTAAAATGAGTCATTAAATATTATTTGTATTAAAACATAATTTTTCCAAAGTGGATTAAAAAACACCTTATAAAACATTTGTATGGTAGAACCCAAGTATGGTAGAACAAAGTTAAATATAATACTTTATAACTCATAGATATGAGATTTGAGTTATCAATATCCCTTACATGAAACATACTCTCTAAAGAACGAAATATTTGAAAATGGATTTATGTGGTGAAATGGACCAACCCAGGATATCCTCATGAAAATAGAACCCAAACCTATCCACTACAGACCTGAAGTGCATTCCTGATCTCTGTGGGCTAGTGCTAGTACTCAGACATCAAACAATGACATGAGGGAATGATTTCACCCAACTCAAAACAAGATACACGACACATATATAGAATGGAAACTAGAAGAAAAAATCTTATCATAACCAAATAAAGGTAGTGGTAGAGATACATCCCTAAATTATCAAGAAAAAAATTGAAGGTACATTTCCAATAATTGAAATGGAAAACTAAAACCAGAAACAACTACTTCATGTGATGGGCGGGTAACATCCCACCATCTCACCACCAGCTACCCATACCAAGATGAGATAAACCTCACCACCTCAATACGATGTCTTGAATTTTATTATATCAAAGGAAAATACAAGATCTAAAAATCACTAAAGGGGTGTGTAGGGTGAAAGCTAAGTAGGCTAAGTAGGATATCTGCTAGTTTTTCCATATCAAGTCTTTGTAGAATAATCCCAATATGCTCAATTTTAATTAAACATGATATGATAAGTATTTAAATAGTTTTTATATAAAATCACGGTTAAAAATTCCTTTTCCCCCATAGTTCCAAATCCGATCTAGGTAAAAAAGTTTCACAGAATAACTTCAATAAATTAGTTACATTTATCAAAGCATGTATATCAAATCCCAACAACACAAGCTAAAGTAAAATGGTAAACACCCATAGGATAATAAAGGTTTGTCTAGCTAGGTCACTCGTACCATGATAATCAACAATTAATTTTGCACAATAAAGTCTCAAGGCCATGAAGACTAGATAATAGAGGAAGAAACAATGAGTGAACCCTGTACAATATCATGATCAAGTCCCCAAGACACATGACCATGGGGGTATAGGAACACCCCATGAGTGAACCCCCAACAGAAACAAAAAACAATGCATAATACTAAACCCTCCATCTACGTACTAAAGGCTTCCATGTGTATTATACATCAATTAGATCAAAAGGGGTCATCAATTCACAAACAATTCCAAACCACCCCTTTTCGTCAAAACATGCTTTGAAAATCCATTTCATAATTCTTTAAAAACACATATTCTTTACCAAAACTAGCGGAAACCATCCATTCTCAAAAATCTGTTTACACAAAAAAATAAACAAACACCAAGATCATTAAAATTCATTTATAGAACAATTTAATAAACCAAGAGTAATTTTGGTTCAAATTCCATATGTTAAAGATGAAACCACTTACCTCAAACTCGGGCTGCACACCAACTACGATGGGATCTACACATCCAAATCAAAAACGGAAACACAAGTGAAATGAATAGAGGTCATAACAATGATTCTCACATCTTAGAATTGAACCCCTAAACAAAGGGGTCAATAAAGGGGTTATACTAACACAAACATCGAGAAACTCACATGTTGGACCACAACCAACTCAAGAACCGACCCCTAGATGATGATCACACAACTGATCTAGAAAGGATAGAATAAGCATCATCACATGATCAAAAATCCAAAAAATGTATCCCAACACCACTTCCAAAATGAGAGAATCAAAACCAATGAGAAGAAAACAAACAAATTTATAGAAACAGAAGCCACCAATCAATCTATAAATTAAATGACAAATGGGTGAACTCAGAAGAATGAAAACCACCCAAAAGCTCATGTGAATGTTCTAGGGATTGAGGTAGGGAAACACAAGCTGAATGAGAGGAGTTATATACATGAAGTGCGATAAAACTAACTGGACAGAAACAATTCATGTCGTGCCTCACCAATTCACGATGCAGATCCACTAAGTTGAATGTATACCGAAAAATGCATCACCTTAGTTAATTAATCCCAATCAACCCATTCACAATGTGAATGGAATTAATTTCATGAACTCAATTCATGGGGTCTTCCCAAAAACATATTCACATTGTGAATCATCCCTTCACAACGTGAATCAGTTCATCAGATTGTGCCCATCCTAGCTTCCTATAAAAAACTCCCAGAACTCATAGGATCATCTCTAATGGCATCTGAACATGTGAAATGCATTCTTAAACATTAAAAGAGAGAAAAAACTTTAACCATGATGTTACAATTATTTCTACCATAGGACTTACCATCCCTAGAAAGTCTTGTTAAAGAAGGGTTCTCCAGAAATAGGCAAGGCCACTGCTCCCTCACCGGTGATTCTTGCCCCTAGGTCTCGTGAGAGTCTTCTCCATGTCAGCACAACACTTTGACAAACAAGATAGAATTCCCACACATTATTTTCACATGAGAATCAACGATCACCACTTTTTGATCTACAACCAAAACATATGGCTCTAACTAGATCTCCTCCCAACCCAGAACATGAGACAGATCTGGGTGGTACGTCTTGTGCTAAGATATATGGAAAACATCATGCATTCCTATCAACTGAGACAATAATGCCAAACGATAAGCAACCTAGCCAATCCACTTAGTGAAATCAAATAGTACAACATATATTTAAGCCAGCTTAACTTGCTTCCAAAGATATTAGTGACCCAAACGAGGATAGAATTTCAAGAAAATCCGATCACCAACGAAAAACTTCAAAGAATGACACTAACAATCGACATATAATTTCTATCAACTCTGAGCTATAACCAAGCATCGATGTATATCCTGAATCCTTGCTGACATCAACTGAATGAGATTCTCTCCCACAAGAAAGGTCTTTACCCACCTCTTCCCAACAAAGAGGTGATCAGCATGAGCGACCATAAAGAGCCTTGAAGGGTTCTATTCATATTGATGAATGGTAGCTATTATTATAATTAGAAAACACAAATAGTCCTAGATGGATGTCCCAATATCCACTAAAATCCAAGATTCATGAATGAAGTATATCCTCTGGAATATAAATAGCACGCTTCTTCTATCCATCATTCTTTGGATGGTAAGCAGCACTCAACCTGACACAAGTCCTCATAGCCTCCTGGAGACTCTTCCAACACCTGGAAGTAAACATGGGAACCCTTTCATATATAATGGTAGAGGTAACCCCAAACAACCTCATGATATCCCGAGCATATAATATTCCTAGATATTCAACCTTGATGGTGTCCTTGATTAGAAAAAAATGAGTTGATTTTATCAACTGAAAAATCAGCACCCATATATCATTCTTCCCTCGAGGAGTACATGGAAATATAACAATAAAATAAATGGACACATCATCCCATTTTGAACCTAGCATTAGGAGAGGGTTGGTTTGACCAAAAGGTCTCTGGTTCTCTAACTTTATCTGATGGAAGGTGTAACAACCGGAAACTGAATTAGCGATGTTGTGCTTCATATCCAGTCACTATAAACTCTATCTAATGTCATAGTACATCTGTGTAGAGATAAGGTGAACATACCATTAAGAATTATGACAATCATAAAACATTGATTTTCACATAGATGATGGGATGATAAACCAACTCTCTATGTAAATAATACCATCAAAAAAGAGAGACCAACCAAAAATGGACTCCCCGCCATAAATGGTTCCCTTAATTCCTATGAACTCATTATCACGTTGTAAACCCTACAGAATAGACTCGGGGAGAGGTGATGATAATTGAACACTGGTTGAAACCATACCTGAATCATCCTCCTACACATCCAGATACAACTGATCAAAGATCCCCATAAGGTCCCACTCTTCTTTCGATTCCAAAAAAAATCTAAGGTGGAACTTTACTATTGAAATCATCAATGACAACATTCCCCTTTATCGGGGTGTAGGTGATGTCAAAGTCAAAACAATAGAGGTATTCCACCCACCGCCTCTACCTAATATTTAGGTAATTTTGAGAGAAGATATAACTTAGTATTTTATGATCAGAAAAGATCATAAATCTTTCTCCAAAAAGATAGTGTCACCGATACTTGAGTGCATGCATAACTACTCCAAAGCTCCAAATCATAAGTGAGGCACTTCTCATGAGACTGAATTTGAAGAGATCCATAGGTCACAATGTGATCATATTGAATAATCACACAACTCAGAAAAACACAAAAAGCATCCCAGTACACCACATACCCTTTATTGGTCTCATGTGTTACACCTTGATATTTTTTGAATTATTTTTTTCGAATTAATTTAATCATTTTGATATTTTTTTTCATGAAAAAATGAGTATATTTTTTATATATAAAATTAATAAGTGTGTCTTGTTTTATATTAAACACCAATTTATTTTTACAATACACACTACATAGTGTTTATCTTATGCTACACACAACACCAACTTGGCCTGAGTTTCACGTAAAACTGAATTTCTACGAAAGAACTGTTTATTATTTAAAAGGGATAGTTATAACATAGCCATTAAACATTGTAATATTAATATTGATAAATAATTTATAAATATTATTTATAATCATTTTATATAGATAAAATATATTGATAATTAGGAAAACAATTTTGTTTGTAAAGTCTTTATATGTTGGAAGATACTATTTTCTCAAAATAAATACTTTTTTATGTCCTTTTTTAAACAATAAAAAAATTAATTTTAGGGACTTCAATAAATTTAATTTTATAAAGTAGACGTCAATTTTGAATTCATAATGTCAAAAATATATTAGGGTTAATTTTGGGATTTTTCTAAGAAATATCATTTTTGGATGAATAGTAAAACATTACTGAATTTTAATTCAAAACTGATTATTAATGTAATTTCTTTATATAGTAAAATAATATATTAAGTTGGGTTTAAAGTCATAATATATCAATTATAAATCAATTAAAATAATTTAGGTAATTTGAATCATTTTTATATTGAATTTAGATATTAAATCATAAAGAACTTTTGAACATTCTCACTTTAAAAACATGATTTCTTACCACGTTTGCAGGATTAACATTAAAATTATTTTTTCCCGTTCTGTGAATTTAATTTGAAAAAATAAATATAAAAAATTTTAATCAATAAAATTTTTATTTTTCAATAATATTAACTTAAATTGTGACAAAAATTGTTATTGAAAGTGATTAAGATTAATTACAGTGATTAAGGTAAAATTTAGCTTAAAAGGGGACTAAACATTAAACATAAGGGAAAAATGACCTATCCACTTATCCAAAAATCATTGAGTGTACATATTTATTCCATACACTTTCCATTCTTGAGATTTGTTGGTTTTTATTGCTTTTTTAGTTAAAAATATGGGTATACATAACTTGTTCTAAAAAATGCCAAGTGTGTCACCCCCTCTATAAAAGGACACCATATCACTCACTTCTTTACACCTATAAAACCACTTAGGATTGGACAAGATATGCTAAATTAACTATCCATCATCTATACCTTCCTCATTTGATCTTTCCTTCGGGAATAATTCTAACCAAAGAAGCCCTTTGTTGCAAACCAAGTGGAGTTACTCAAAGAAGAGGTAACATATGTCCCCAAGCTCCTTTCCTTTATTTCCTTTCTCCACCATCTCAATTATTATTATTATTACATGATTACATAGTAAATTAAGTATTATAAATATACTGATATGTTGTTACATTAAGGGTTTAACCTACACTTACACACAATTTTATTTAATGGGTAACAAACTAACCATTTGTGTACTGTGAACTACAACTTCATAAAATGATGATTGTTCATTTTTCCTTTACCACCATTCATTGTTGGAAATTATGATGGGAAAACTATTTATATATGAAATATATGATATTTATAATGTCTTTGAGATTATTTAATTATTATATAAAACATACTATTATGCTTTCCATTTTGTGTAACTACGATAACGTTGTTTATGGAAGTGTGGACTACTACTTCCTAAAAACGCTGTGATTCATTCAAATATTAATGGGAATGTATTAAGTTTGTGTTTTGTAAAATTATATGATATATATGAAACATTAATTATAATTTAATCAAATATATATATATATATATATTTTTAATTTACTTTATTTATTTCAATATTACAAAGAAAAACAGAAACAACGTACATGCGTACATATGACCTAACATCTCTATAAACAGTGTATTCCATTTTATATTTCTATACTATATAGATTATTATAAATACATATATACTGAATATATATGATATTTATTTCATGGTTTACATTATGGAAATCATGATATAAGTATGAAGACAAAAAATATAACAAATTAAGACACATGTGAAAAACAGAACAGATATTAACCAAAGAGAAACATTAACTTGGAATTTTTAATAAGCAAGTAATATAAAGTAATAATAAAACCATATATGGTATTAGATATAATAATATGGTTATGTAAAAGATTTATAATAAATTTATATTTATTATACATAAGGTTTTTACGAGTACGAAGAGAGTCAAGAAATAAGGTAAGATAATTTCATCTCACTTTTATTTCTGTGAGATACATGTCATATTCACCACTTGTATCTTTTTTGTGGTTTATATAATTACCTATGACTTTTTATATCATTAATTTTCTTTATTTAATGATATTAAAAAATTTAAATGATAGTTTGGTGTATCCTGATTCATTCTGGATGTTATTGGGCCAAATGATTCTGGCCCATACACTATAGCACTTTTGACATAGATGACCACCTTCTAATGCAGCAATGTGGACTTCCAGCCATCATTCGCTATTGAAAGAAGAATTTTCTGACAGTTGGTGGAATAGTAATTCATCCTCCTTATTAAACCATTTTGGGATAGGGTTTTGGTAGTGAGAATATATGAGAAACCCATAGTATTTGTGCTCCCAAATCATAGTGAATATTCTGCCTCTCTGTGAATGAAGGGATTATTATCGAACCACATAAATCCTTATGTTATTATTCTATTTTTTCCCCTCACTCGTATCTGAATCATTTATTTTCTATCATTACAACTCCCAGCATTTCCACATCAACTAGTATCAATGGTTCAGTTCGGGATTCTACAACGATGGCTATGGGAGAAGGCAAGGTGAAAATCAATCGCTTAGATGTAACTGACATCAGTTTTTGTTGGATGAAGATTGAGGATTATATTTATAAAAAAAGATTCAATTTCCTGTTTTGGGTCCGAATCCAATAGACATGGAGTAGTCAGAGTGGAAGCTACTAGATCAGAGGGTTCTTAGCGTTTTGCGCCTTTCGTTGAAAAAAACATGGAATTCAAAATTAGAGAGAAGAATACAATTATAGATTTGATGAAATCTCTCAAGAATAGGTATGAGAATCCTTATGCATCAAACAAGGTGCACTTGATGTGACAATTTTTCATCCTGAAAATTTTTGAAGGTAGAATTGTTGCAGATCACATCAACGAATTCAACACCATCATATGTTATCTGACATTGGTTGACATCGATCTTGGTGATGAGGTATGTACAATGCTCTTACTGTCCTCTTTAACTAACAATTGGGTAGGAAATTTAATAGCGGTGTGTAGTTCTTCAGGGAATTCAATGTTGGCTCTAAAATATGTACAATACCTAATCCTCCGTGAGGATATGAGAAGAAGATAATCGGGCAGATTCTATGATTCTGCTATAAATACTGAAGGAAGAGGAAGGTACCCATAGTGAGACAATCGTAGAGGTCAATATAAGTCAAGAGGTAAAATCCATGAAAATGAAAAGGGGGATGGTCCTACCTACTGCACATGAGAGAATAAAGGACATGTCAAGAATGAGTTCAAAGATAAAAGAAAGGTTCTTGAAACCAGTGGATAACACACGATAGCTAAAGGAATCGACGATGTGCTGCTGTTGAGTGTTGATTTCCCAACAAAGTATTGAATTTCAGACTTTGGGGATTATTTCTATTTGACATCAGATAATGGTTTCCTAAACAATTATGTTTCTGGAAATTTCGGAAAGGTAAATATTTATGATGATGAACTCTTGCAGATAGTTGGTAATGGAGATTCGCAGATCAAGATCAATAGTGGGAGTTTGCTGGTTTTGGAAAACATGAAGTATATCCCATGTATAAGTAGAAATTTCATTTCGGTTGGGAAAATTGATGATTCAGAATTCATTATCACATTTAATGGTTGTGATTGGAAGATTACCAAGGTGGATATGCTCATAGCTCGTGGAGAAAAAAATGGTACTCTGTACAACATGACAGAGACATTTATGAGCATGGCGACATCATTAAATGTTATCGTGGATTCTTAATCAATGACCTACAGTCTAGGACACATGAGTGAGAAGGGGATGATGGTGATGACAACAAAATGGCTGCAACTAGAGACGAAATTAGATGAAATTTGATTATGTGAATATTTCATCCTTGGAAAGCATAAGAAGGAATCATTTTCAAATTGAGGTAGAACACAGAAGGCTGGGAAGCTGGACCTAATGCACACTAATTTTTGGTGGCCTACACTAGTACATTCCCTTAGAGGATTGAAATATTATGTGACATTTATTGACAAATCAACAAGGAAGGTATGATTTTACTTTCTAGAAAGAAAATTTGATGTGTATAAGATGTTTCAAAAGTGGAAGGTCGTGGTGGAAAATGAGTCAGGAGAAATGATGAAATGTTTGAGGTCGGAAAATGGTGGAGAGTATGACAGTAATGAGTTCAGGGAATTTAGTGCAAATACAAGAATTTGGTGGGAGAAGACTATCCTAAGAACCCCACAACATAATGGTGTAGCTAAAAGGATGAATAGGACACTGAATGAATGTTCCAGGAGCATGAGGCTACATTCGGGGTTAACAAATACCTTTTGGGATGATGTAGTGAACATGAAAACATATTTTATCAGTATGATTCCATCTAAACCAATGGGAGAATGTCTTCCCAAGGAGCTCTGGTTTGTTAAGAATTTAAGAATCTTTCATTTATGAGTCATTGGTAGTTTTTCTTATGTACATATTGATGCTAAATCAAGGGACAAGATTGATGTTATGTCCAAGACATGTTTCTTTATTGCAATGGTGTGGAGGAGTTTGGTTACCTCTTTTGGGATGATCTCAATAAGATACCCATTTGGATCCAGAGCAAGATATTCAATAAAGATGTCATGTACAAGGATCACCATACATTAAAAGATGAAAATTGGAACATTAAATCAGAGTGAAAACAGAAAGTGAAACAAGAAGATGCACCTGATCATGAGTCATCGAAACTGTTGGAACAAACTACTCCAGTGGAGTTTAGGAGATCAACAAGGGAAAGAAGGAATTTACTGAGGCATTCACTATACTTACATTATCTATTATTGACTAATGGTGGAGAACTAGAATGTTTTGAAGAGGAAATGCGGCTGAAGTTGTCAAGCAAGTGGGAGATGGCTATGAAGAAGAAGATTTCCTCAATGCATGATAAGAACACATGGATTTTGACACCTCTAACACAAGGAAAGAGATAATTTTAGAACAAATGGGTATACCGGGTCAAGGAAGAGCATGATTTAAATAGGAGGTACAAGGCTAGGCTAGTGGTGAAAGGCTTCCAATAGAAGCAGGGAGTGGATTTCATATAAATATTGTCACAAATAGTGAAGATTACCACTATCCGGATTGTTCTCGTCATTTGGTACTAGAAGATTTTTATCTTGAGTAGCTTGATGTCAAGACAACCTTTCTTCATAGATATATAGAGGGGGACATCTTCTTACAGTATCCGGAGTGATGTGTTTAGTCTAGGAAGAAATACCTGGTGTGAAAACTCCAGAATAGCTTGTATGGGTTGAATCAAGAACCCATATCATGGAATAAAAAGTTTGATGAATTCATGACTAAAAATTCATAAAAACGATGTGTCATGGACCAATGTTGCTACATCATGTTTTTTGGCGATGAATATTTTATATTTCTTTTATATGTGGTCGACATTCTCATTACAAGATCATGTAGACAATGGATTAATGAGATGATTGGCCAATAGGATGAGGGGTTTGAGATGAAATATCATAGAGAAGCTGGAAAGATTTTGGAAGATAGGCTGTGCAATTGGAATATTGATGTTATCATAGGTTGACTACATTGGGAAGGTTATGAGAAGATTCAATTTGCTGGATACAAAGGCAGTCTCTATTCCTCCGACGGGCCACTTCAAACTCTCAAAGGAGAAATCACTGAAGATGGAATATGAGGTTGAGTACAAGGAAAATGTTCCATATGCATCAACTGTTGGAATCTTGATGTATTCCAAGGCCTTTACTCGACTTGACATCACTCATGTAGTGGGAGTTGTAAGAAGGTACATGGATAACCACCAAAAGAAACATTGAGAAGCTTTAAAGTGGATATTGAGGTATTTTAAGGGAAGTAATGAGGTATCTTTGTGCTTTGGAAAAGAAAATTCATTGCAGGAGTATGTGGATGCTGACCTTGGGGGTGATGTTGACAACAAGAGGAGTACCACATGTTATTTATTTATCTCCGAAGGAACTACAGTAAGATGGATATCAAAATAGAAGAAGGTGGTGGATTTATCCACCACAGAGGTAGAATAAATTGTAGTAACATATGCTAGGAAGGAGATGGTCTGGGTGAAGAACATCTTGGATGAGTTGTTAAGAAAGTGAGAGGATAATGTACCGCACTGTGAAAGTCAGAGTGAAATGAATCTTATAAATAACCCAATATTTCATTCTCAAACGATGCATATTTAGTTGAAGCATCATTTTATCAGAGGATTGATACAGGATGAGTTGCTAACATTGTAAAAGATTTATGAAACCAACAATCCAGTAGACATGTTGATGAAGCTAGTGTTAATACCGAAGTTAAGGCACTGTTGTGCCTCTGTTGGTCACCACTGATGAATGGAGGATGAAAGATAGAATAAGGGAGGACACAATGAGTGAAAAAAGGAAATAAACTAGTATTTCGTGAATCATTAGGTTTAAATTGAAGTTGTAAATGGAAGGAACGCATACTAGTGAGTGAAGAAGAGGAAGAGCTCATATTAGGTATGTTTTTTTATTTAGTGGAATTGAAGCAGATTGTCAAATAAAATCATGCTACAAGTCATAGATTGTTAGTTTGGTGTAGCCTGATCCATTATGGTTGTTGTTGGGCTGAATGATTTTGTCCCATATGGGGCACCATTCTGCAACTTCTAGCTGTTATTCACTGTATCCCCCTAGAAATCTAGACAACAGCCACTATAGTACTTTTGACTTGGGTGGACACCTTTCATAGTAGCGATGCGAACTTCCAACTGTCATTCTCTACTACAAGAAGAATGTTATTACGGTTGGTGGAATAATTATTTATCATCATTATCCCATTTTGGGAAAGGGTTTTGGTAGTGAGAAACTTTGAGAGACTCTTTGTATTTTTGCTCCCGAATCATAGTGAATATTATACCTCTCCATGGACATTGGGATTATTCCCAAACCATGTAAACCCTTGTGTTTTCTTTCTGTTTTTTTTCCTTTTACTCTTCCTCAAATCATTTATTTTCTACCACTGAAACTCCCAACATTTCCGCATCATTAAATTCATGTTATTATTTCATGGAGATCACCATTCCAAAGTTTCTCAAGTAGTAAGGGTTTTCTCATCTCACTTTTATTTTCTGTGAGACAAAAGCCATGTTCACCTCGTATTACTTATATGTGGTGTGTATAATGTCCACCAATGTATTATATAATTCTTATACTTAAGTTTATGGGTATTTACGTATCCATTTGATGATATTTCTTTCATGGGGTTTATGTTTCAAAAGATACCAAATTGGTAAAGTAGTTTTGTCCCAATTTTCTTTCATTGAGACACATGCCATGTTATGCTCCTATAGTTTTCTATGAGGTGTATATACAGACATTGACATGTTAAATCATGAATATACTAATTTTAATGATATTTTAAGTTCCAGTTAATTTTATTTTTCTTACATGGGGGTATATAATTCCAAATTACCATGTTGCAATAGTTTATTGAAAAAATATCATCATTTATCGATATTTTTTACGAATGAGCTTCCATTGATGAGATATTATGACCCATTTCTCAAGGGAACTCATGAATTTACTTATCCTCCATATTTTCATGATATATTCATGTATTGGTGCAATTTTCTACTCTTTGGTACATAAGATGATTAAGAAAGTTTTTTAAGAAATTCCGACTTTACCTTCCTCTTCGTTCAGAAATCTATGTTCTTTCAAAACCATAAATTCTAAAAAGGTTTTCAAAATGTTTTCTGTAATTATTTAAAAGTTTTCAAAGTATTTTAGAATAAATTATTTTCAAAATGTTTTCATGTTTTCTTTATAATTTTTCAAAAAAATTTCAAATCAAAACGTTTTTATAATGTTTTGAAGCTTATTTTATATGTTTTCAAGGAAAAAGGTTTTCGAAATATTTTCAAGATTCTTTGATAAGTTTTTAAGGAAAAATGTTTTAAAAATTATTTCAAGCATTCTTTATATGTTTTAAAAGTATTTTAAAATAAATTAGATTTCAATATTTTTTATGTTTAAAAACCCGTTTTCAATGGAGAAATGATATTTTCCCGAATAAATTTTTTTAAGAGGATCTTTCCAAATTATTTTCCATCCAAGATGACATCCATTGATGTTACTCATTCCTTTTCAGGAACTGATCTAATGGTTCCATTCATATTCTTTCTCTGAATGGTTTTTGTTTTTATTTCATAATGCTTATAAAATGTCTTTCTCTTTCATGGGTTATATGTTTATGAAACCCATTTCTTATTCGCAGGTTATATGATTATGGAACACGTTTCAATACAATGGGTAATAAAATTATAAATGGCCATGAAACCCATTTCTATTCAACAAGATATTCCATGTTAAATTATTATGAAACCCACTTCCTAGAACAATTTATTCTAGGGTGAAATGATTAAGAATCCTATATATTTTCCATAGGTTATGATATGATTAAATATTCATGATACCTATTTCATTTCATGGGTTATGACATGTAGTCTATGAAACCCATCTCTTTTTATGGTTCATGATGTGATGAATGTTTTATTATCTTGTGGCACATCTATGAATGATTTTATTATGAAATGGGTGGGACCTATATCTCCTTCCAATGCATTGGGTAAAGATTTATATCTCATGCGATAACGATGAGAATCAAGTTGATGGGCAATGTCTACTATAGGAAGATGAGGAAACATGATCTCTTACATGTAAGTAACTACAACTAGGGATGGTGGTATGTTACAACCAGTAGGTGTAGTCATAATGGAAATGGAAGATAGGGAAAGACGATCCCCTATGGGAATATGGGGAAACCCAATCCACTATGGGAATACAGGGAAACCATATCTATTATGGAAATATGGTAAAACCCGATCAACTAGGGAAACATGATCCCTTACAGGGAAAGGACTAAAATTGGGGATGTTGGTGTGTTCTTCTCAGTAGGTGTATTCCCCACAAAGTGTTCTAATAAGTTCTAGTAGTGCTTCTCGACTTATAGGGAATGGTATTACTTGTTTATGGGAATTCCACAATTCCATGCCTTATTCCCATGTTATTATTTTCTTTTTTATGATCTTTTTTCTCTTATGATTAATTTATTATGAACATATAATCTTTAATACATGATATATGTATTTGATCTTTGATATGTTGGGTATGATTTTATATTGTTATGGTCACGTTCTCATACCCATATGCGCATTTTTATGGTTACATATTTTCCTTGTTTACCCTTATTAAGCATATAAGCTCACCCCATTTTATGATGCCTTCCCTAGGATATGAAGATATGTATTAATTATCATGTGTCTAAGAAGGGTGATAGTCAGAAAAAACCTAGTGAGAGATAATGTAACTCACTTTTGTACCAGTTTTTATGTTTCCATGTTTCCATACGAACTAAACTAAAATGTTCTTTGAGTGTTTGTTTGTGTAATGTTTTATGTATTACGAAAAAATGATGTAATTTCTATATACATTGAGACTGGGTCGTTATAGTTGGTATCATAGAAAATGTTTAGTTAGACTTTTGAAAATATGATGAGAAAACATTAGTGATATCTCTAGGAATATTTTTCAGGATATGTCTAGGGATTTCTCTTATGATAAGAATAAGTATAAGAAAAAGTATATGAAAATTTCCTGGAATTTTGGTAAAGGATAGAGTGAGTGGATTACAAGAATTACATTAATTTATGGATACTAAAAGTGGATGTGGATCAGACATAGATATACCAAGGGGTAATAACTCTGAAAAGGTGTGTCAGTCCTAACTTGAGAGTATTTTGAAACATGATAATGGGGCTTTCTGCACACCTAGTTTGACACTCCTAGTGGATATAATTTGGAAATTCAAAAACTCAATACAAACTATCATGAAGGTTTAAAATAAAATATAACTATGAATAACCTATAATATACCTAAAGTGTCATAGATTAAATAAGTATGTGTCACAATTTAGACGTCCTATAAATAATTTTTCAGGATTATGTGGTTTTCTACTATGATAAATCTTTCTCACCATATGATTTCTAGTCTTAATCAATTGATGGAACTTGAAGGAACTAGGTTAACATTTGATGTCTTAGATGTGGAAACTATGAGAATGATGAAAATAAATTTTCTATGTGTAAATATCTTGAATAGAATCAGGAAGGTCCATGAATATTGGTTATACTGCTAATGATAAAGAGACCACATGCGACATGTGAAAGGTATGAGATTTTCTTCCCATATTATTTACATTAAACGTAAGAAGCGTGATTGGATTGAGGTTTATGAACCTTAAGACATGATTTATATTTCAAATTCTAATAAAAGGTTATTAGGGTATATTATGATGAATCCTAAGTAATGGTTTAAAAATAAAGTTGGACAATTGAAGTGTATATGTTTTATAATTGAAAGATTATGGTATATAAATCATGGAATATATACCTACTTTTAGTATAGGTTTTTCATTAATGATTTTAAAGGATATTTTTAATTGTTCTGGTGAGGTAGAACATTGATTTCATGGAAATGTGATATTTTGATTAAGAGAAGTTAATCCTTAATTTATTCCTGATATTGAAAAAATGATGTTTGGATAATGATATGTTGGATGATACCGATTACCTCTGAACTGATAAAGGATTTTTTTTGAAAAAGTCGGTTATGTTATCACGGATGAAGTTCACAACTTCTTGGATTTAAGGAATATATCCGGTAATCTTTGGAATAAGAAAGCATGTGTGTTTTCCAAAATCATTCAGGGTAATTTAGGTGATTACCATGTTTGAAAAGAATATATGATGTGGGTATTCACATGTTTTGAATGTGGAAACCAAGAGATACATGGTGATATATGAGGGATCAATATTAATCTGATTTCTTGGGTTTAATTCTAAAGTTTTATTTTCATCTTTCAAAAGGGTTATTTGGTTGAATATTTATGTATTGTTTAAGTTAAACCTCAGATGAAGTATTTTGGTATTGATGTTGTATTAAAAACATTAGCTAAAAGTATATTTATTGATTAACATTATTTAAAGGATGTCCATCCTATTTCTTTTGGAAATTATATTAATGTGGTTTTAGAAAAGGACATCATGTATGATGGGTGACAACCCATCATGTTCAGCAAGGCCGCAGGTCTTGAACCCATGACAAAAAATGATATTGGTTTCCTGCCTACCACTAACCTACATGATGTTTGGGTTAATGTGTAGATATTTTTGGTGAATAAATATTAATTATGAACAAGTAGTGTTACTTTTTAGGTTTAAATTTTTAATGTATTATCTATATTGGTTTTAATGAATAGTTAGAGACAAATGGTTAGACTTGTCAATATTTTATGGGCCTTAATATCCATTAAAAGTGTATCTTAGTGCTTCAGGTATCTATGTTAATTTATGGATGTCTATTTTTTAATGTAATGGATCAATTAGAAACTGATCAAAGAACAAAAAATTAATGAATTTTTTTATAGAAATATATCAAGTAAGAATATTTCCTTACATTCTTGGTCAAAAAAATAATTATTAAACATTCAAAAAATGATCAAAAAAATATTATCATAATACCTTAATTTTTGTTGAATTTGTGACCTTTTAAATCATCATAGATTTATGACTCTAAGGCCCGAAACTTTTCATATATTCACTTATTTTTGATTGACCAACTAAATAACTCCCTATTAATATTTATTATTTTCCTCAAAGTCTATATTTCAACTTCTCACCGATGTTCTCCTATGTGGAAACCCAGTTGTATGAAACTTTGGGTAACCGTCATGTTTCCAATTTTTTAAAAGGATGTTTTAGTATTAATTTTTATGATGTGAGTTTATAAGAAAGGAAATTTAAATTATTAAACCTTTAATTACCCAGAAAAATTTTGAAGGTGAAATTCATTTTAATGGGGGTAGAATGTAACACCCTGAGATTTTGTGAATTATTTTTTTGAATTACTTTAATCTATTTGAAACTTTTCTTTTCACAAAACATTGAATATAGTTCTTTTATATAAAAGAACTAATTTTGGCGTTTTTTATACACAAAACTAAATTAATAATACACTATATGAAACATAAATTTTAGCTTGATATACACACAACATCGATATGGATTGTGTTACACGCAATGCTGAATTTATACGGAATAACATTTTATTATTTAAATGGTATAGTTATAACATAATCATTATACTTAATAATATGAATAGTGATAACTACTTTTTAAAATATTATTTATAATGATTTTATACAGAAGAATCAAATTTTTAATAAGACGTACAATTGTGTAAGTAATGTCTTTATATGTTTGAAAATACTATTTTCTTAAAAGAACTGCTTTTTACGACATTCTATGAATAATAATAAAATTAATTTTAGAAACTTTTAGACATTTAAATTGATAAAATAAAATTCATTTTTGAATTCATAATTTTAAAATTTTCTTAGAGTGAATTTTTGGATTTATCAGAGAAACTTCATTTTTGATGAATAGTAAAAAAGCACTAAATATTAATTAAAAATTTATTTTTCTTCTAATTTATTTATATAGTTAAATTATATTTTAAGTTCGTTTTAAAGTCACAAAAGATAAATTATATATCGAATAATCCAATGTAGGTGATTTAATTTTTTTATATTAAATTTGGATATAAATCTTAAGGAACTTTTGAACATTCTCACTTTAAAAACCCACTTTCTCACCACATCTGCAGGATTAACATTAAACATAATTTTTTCAGTTCTGTGAATTTAATTTCGAAAAAAATACATACACTATTGTAGTTATTATTATATTTATATTCTAATAAGAGCAACTTAATTTTTGACCGAAAATATTAGTGAGAGTGATTAAAATAACTATAGTGATTAGGGTAAAATTAAGCATAACAAGATAATGAACTATAAACTTAAGGTCCAAAATGACCTAGTCACTTATCCAAAAATCATTGAATAGACATATTTCGGTGATAAACCTTCCATTATTGAGTTTTTTTGTGTTATTATGACTTTTGATAGGTAAAAACATGGGTACACCTAGGTAGTTTTTAAAAAAGTCAACGGTGTCCCCTCCCTCCCCTATAAAATCCCACCACATCTACTCATTCTTCACACCTCTCATACCACTTAGGTTTGAACAAAATCTACTCAAATAACTTTTCAACATCTCTCCCTTCCTCTTTTGACCCCATCTTTAGGCAGAAATTCAACCAAGGAAGCCCTTTGGTGCAAACCAAAAGGAGTTACCCAATGAAGAGGCGACATCCTTCCTCAAACTGATTTCCTTTAGTTACATTCTTTGATATGTCAATTATTCATATTCCATGCTTAAATAATAACCTAAGTGTCCTAAATTTAATGAGATATTGTTATATTAAGGGTTATACCTACACTTATACACAATTCTATTTAATGGGTGATGAACATACCGTTCGTGTATGACGAACTACCGCCTTGAAAAATGGATATTATTCATTTTTTCATTACCACCTTTCATGGTTGGGAATTATGTTGGACTGGTGTCACTTAATTCCTCTTGATTCCATTAATATACATCTATGAGAAAACTTAATGACACAATTTGACTCATCAAACTATTCCGAGAACCCCTAGGGAGACGTGTGTAAGTTTGAATGTTTGCATGCATGATGGAAATCATCACGCAAGGTCCTTACATTCCCCAATGAGACGTTAAAGGGCATATTTTTTCATGGCCTCCTGAAAAAGTATAATGCAGATGCACATAAGAAGATATTATGATGCACAAAAGGATGGCCCGCCTGTAAATCTGTTACGTGCCCAATGCGACGTCAACTGACCACTTCTGCGTCGGCCATCTTATATGCTCCTGCCGAGATATTCACCTATAAATAGAAGGGTACCCTTCCATTTTCAGGGTAATGGTTTGGTATTTGAAACACCTCTCTCGTTCATGCAAGATGACCCCTTCCATGACCACGTGAAACTCATGACTTCAAGGTATATGATCTTACACGATAGGTATATGACCCCAACCTTAAACATTACATAATCTTGAGTTAAGTTAAGAATTCACATTGCGGGTCTTTTAAAGTTTATAATTTATGATAATTAGTCCATAAATATTACATAACAACTCAAATATTACAAAGTAGACACTTCCACTCACTATCCATTGTTTTCACAAAATAAAACTCATTAAATTAAAACATGATTTATTTTCTTGGTAAAAATCTTCTTGACATATTAATTTCTCTTACCCATCCTTATAACCCATAGAAGTCATTTAAAAAACATGGAATGACCACAAAATCTTAGTATGAGATATAAAATAAAGAATAAAACTATTTTTCAAGGAATATTTTAAACTAATGAAAATATTTTCACAAAATCATACTTTTCACCCATAAAACATAAGTTCATTAACATACCTCAGGAAATCACATGATTTTTGGAAAACTACATAGAAATCATAAATTATAATGGTAACATGTGGCATGCATATCATAATTACATTATATATTTCACAGCTATATATAAAGTAATTTTTATGGTTACATTTGAAATATCCATCCAAGTATATTCCCAAAATTTATTAGGAGAAACCCAACAGCTTAACTTTGTATCATTCTCTAATGCATTGTAGATCTATCATGGGATCACTCTCCCTCAGTTTATCATGGAACCACCTATATAAATAAGAAATTCTCAAGAACTATAACATAATCATAACACATAAAACAAGGTTAAAGGAACAAAAACATCACCCCATTAAAATCACAGGATATCATTTCTTGATATTGACATAATCAACCCCTTATCAAATTCCTTTTCAATGCCAAAATACCTGAAAAGGAAAACAGTAATTAATTTTCTTTTAAAACCATTATGGATTGTAGAGGAAGCCAAATACGAAATAATGGTCACACACAGAAGAAAGGTTGTTGTCGCTACATATGTTAAAAAAACATTCCTTTGGTCGTTTTGTAAAACTATTCATATAAAATAGTTTCCTTTTGAAAAATGTTGAATAAAATTAAAAGTAAATGGGGTTTATAATACACTGTATAAAATAAGGTTGTGTGTATTATCAAAATATGCATCAGTGAAAGAGGATTGAGACAAAGTCCCTTATTATGAGTCTAACTCGTCACGTACAATATTTATATTACTAAATAATTAAATTAGGTTATTTTATACATTCAATAGAAATTTTATTATTTTTATTATTTCTTTTATATCAATTATTACCATGTTATAAAAATTACATAATTATTTAACTTCATATCATAAATTTTGTTGATATTCTCTACTTGAGTTGAAAATGAACATGGTTTAATGACACTAGTCCATGTGTTCATAAGTACATCATCTCTAGAATAATATTCATGAAATTATTATCATATTTATATATAAATTATACCTTTAAATCAAACCATGAAGTGTGGTTATGAAAAATGAACACTGTTATAATCATGGAGATAGTAGACCGTACGCACGCATGAGTAACAGTTTTCATTTTTCATTGATCATTATAGAAAGAATTTAAGTATTATATTATATTTCCAGAATTATCATAACAAGATTAATATCATATTAATAATTTAAATATACTTATATATATGTATCATACAAGTGAAATAATGAATAAAAACAAGTCACATCGCTTCGTGGATTTGATAGTTCACACGTACACACGAATGGCGTTATCATTTTTATGCACATAGAAAGTAAAAAAATTAATTCATATATTATTATCATATAATTATTAATATGTCTTGAATATCATATATGAACAGTAATTTCATTATTATAACTATTCATGAGAGAAAATTATGAAAAATAAATTAGATCGGTTCGTGGAGGTGATAGTTCACTCATACACACAAATGATTCATTCCATTCACATTTTATGGAAGTGGAGATGGATTTAATAGATGATATTAATATAATAACATCTAAGTATATTTATGACATTGGAGTTATTATCTCATCATGTTTGGAGGATATTTTATGTAAGTGGAAGAATAAATAAAATAGAAATACTTAAATAAAATGATATATCTTCTTCAGTTGATCGCCCTTAAAAATTACTTAACACCTCTAAGGAGGGTGTTCTTCCTAAACTAAGGACTCAAAAAATTAGGGAGGGATTTTAAGAAGGGGTTTGGGTAGAACTTGCAAAAAAAATGGTTCTTGAAGTGTGAGTATTATAGAATAGTGACTACATTTTTATAGGAGAGGGGAGGGACACCCTTGGAAACTTTTAAAATATTTAATTAATATAAATTAATATTTAAATATAAATGACTTCAACATGAGTTGTGTCAAATATAAAATGAGGATTGTTCAAAATCCTCTCATCCAATAATTTATTAACCTATATTGAATTTATTTTAAACCTTATCTTTTCAGTTTATCCTTAATTATTATCTTTTAATTTTAATTTTGGTAACAACATTTTAAATATTAAGATGATATAAATTTTACTTAATTGTGGTCAATTATCCCATAAATGGATAATTTATGGACTTTTAGAAATTTTCATATTAAATTCGTAATTTTTAATGATTTTTATGATTTTTAAATAATTTAATAAAATATTATATTTATAAAATATCAATAGTGAAAATTATGAAAAAAGTTATTTCATTTCATTTAAATAAATCCAATGAAATAAAATCCAAAAAGAGAGATAACTTTGAAAAATCCATTGAATGGACTTTTAATGTGTCATAATCACCTAGAAAATTCATAGAGTACCCTAATTAATTCAAATTATATTTATTTTAATATTTTCATATCATTTATTTGATATTTCTCTTATTAAAATAATTATTGTATCATCATTGTGTCATAATTAAATTTAATTTTTTAATTTGTAAAAATTATAAATAAATTACAATGATGTATGTAATATTTTTAGTATTATAAGGACTATTAATAGTTGAAAATATTAATTATATTACCCAATGTTAATTTTGTTCTAGTAATGAGACACATGATTATTACATTTTTTCCTTTACTTTAAATTAAATGTTATAAATGTCATAATCACACCCAAGTGGATTACAAAGGTCTCAATTTCAGCCCAAGTGTTGTTATGGTCAATAATAACTCATCCAATAATATTTGGAGAAGTTTTAAGGTGGTTTTATATTTTTATATTATTATTTTAACCATTAATTATCTTATTGATTTTTAACTGTGCTAAATAAAATACTAAAGTTACTGTTCACTAAAAATTATTTTGATCATGTTAGAACTCATTTTTCAAACATATTACAAATATGTATTTATTATTTTGAAAATTCAATTCACAATAGTGGTTAAATTAAGTTTAACACTAATCCTGTTGACTGATCAAAAACAGGGTTTTTAAGTAAAACGTTTAAAAGTTCACAAAGTTTTTTATATGAAATTTCTATTTGAAATTTATTCTAATGACCTACATTGGATTAATTAATAAAAACATAATTTAATTTCACTTTAAACCAAATTAAAACTATAATCTAACTATATGAATAAATCAGACCAAAAAAATAGTTTTGAACTAAAATGCATTATTTTTCACTATTCATTAAAAATGAATATTATCTAGAAAATACCAAAAATTTATCCACAATAAAATTTTATGTCATGATTCCAAAAAAAAAGTTTATTTTGTCAAATATAATTTATAAAATTCAAAAAAACTACATTTAAAATGGGTTCTCCATCAAAAGGCGGTAAAAATGTTTGTTTTTTGAAAAATACTTCATTTATGCATAAAATTGATTTTGTTCTTATATAACGTCTAGAAAATATATAGGATGAATTTTAAATATTAATTTAGATATATTTCATATATATTTCATTAATATAATCCAAAAAGAGTGATTTATTAACATATTGGTATAAAAAACACTTTTTCACATTTAAATGGCTTCTCAATAAAACATTTCTTTTTAATTTAAAAAAATGTTTTACATTAATTTATAATTAATTGTTCACAAAATAATTAATTATATATACTTGTGTAAAATATAGTTTCATTTTTAATACTATTTTCCCACCATTCTAATGGATATGTTATATTGGAAATATTTATATAACAATATTTAGTTGTTTGTTTAAATTTGGTATGGATAATCATTTATGCTATCAAACATAATATTTCTTTCATAAAACATTGGATGTTATAACAGGTCCCACTTGGGGTGGGCCCACAATTTCTTGACCCTCTACCATTTCCTTTTTTGCCAACTCCAAGTGTGGACAAATGATTCTTCTTGCATGCAATCTTTCCCTTGAGTTGCACATCTTTCACTCAACTCCTCCATTTTGCACGAAAGCCTCTAATCTTGTGTGCACCCACTTATTTTAGGATCCATTGATTTTATTCCCTTTGAAACCCCATGTTTGAGCACTTTTGTGCAAAACACCCATATCTTGCACGCACCTCCACCATGCAGCCCTACATACTTGTGCGTAGTGATTTCCTGGTCCCTCGCGCGATGTCTCATGTTGTGTTGCTCTACCTAATGGTTATTCACATAGGTACGCTAATAACTATTTTTTCCTCGCATAGCTATGCTAATGCCAACCCCTCGAATGAGCACTCCACCACCTCGTTGTATCTTAGAATTTTTGGTGCCTTCCATTCACCATGGTTTAAAAGGTATCAGTCATGTAAACCTAATGAGTGAGGAATGAGTCCTCATCATATGAGTTGCAGGATGTTAAACTTCCAATTACCATCATAATCAGCACATGACATTAAATTGTGGCTTCATCCCATGCAACACACATGAGGTGCCTCGCCTTGGGAAATTTCCATGCCCATTCGTCTCTAGAGGGGTGAGATCATCCTTACATGGAATGAGATCCTCCTTGAATGGAGAGGCATCTGCTCCCAGGGATGGGAAACCATCTTGGGGTAAGAACATAGCCTTTCTTGTAAGATCTAGCACCCTTTATCCCACATTCCACCTTTGGATGAAAATACTTGAGAGGAGATGGAAACAGGTGACTCTCAATACCCCCATACCTCTTCCTTTGGGCTTTTTGACATTGGATTATATCCATGCATAAGCCCCAATATCTATCTCCCTAGGCTACTAACCATGTGTATTCCCCACACAATCCCTCACTGACACAACTTTCATGATGCAATCATCTGGTCTACTACTTCTTTTAGCTTCTCACACTATGCATGACTCACATGGGCTTAGAGGTTAACAGTGACCGCGACACAGTTCCTACGGGCATCCATCTTGGAATAAGCCCCAATTTCCACCTTCATGGGTCGCTAACCATGCATAAGCCCCGAACCACCAAACTAAATGTATACTGATCCCTATATTCTATACAGGGTTCGTAGGAAGCCTCATTGTGGTTCAATCCCATCCACTGGTAAACCCAACTTCCCTCCACCTAGGGGTGCACACCAAGATCTTAGTATCCACCGTCACCCATCCCCACCCCGATATTTCTGTCGATCCATTATACATTGGGAGGATCATGCCCCACCCAGAAGTCACATATCCTTTGGATCCACCTGGGTGGCTAACCATGAATAAGCCACAACCACATGTCCCATTTTGACCCAGCATCCAACCATGTGTAAGCCCTAATTCCACCATCAGAACTATACTGAAATGGATTCCCAACCAGCTGGGATACATATGAAACATCCTTAAGGTTCAAGCCTAACATCATCATCTTCATGTCGGTTCTATCTCATCCATCCCATTCCACTCAAATACTTCCTCTATTTCCATCCTGATCTTTACTTAGGCCACCACATCCTGGGGAGATCACACCATTCATTTGGGTAGATCCCTTCTGTGAGCCCCAACCATCTCCTCCATCACCTCACCCTTATCACGGTGGGGTCACATTATCCACATGGGCCTCCACAACTCAAAATCCCCATCCATACCATTAATTCTCCTTGCTGCACTCAAGTATCTAACCACGTGTAAGCCCCGTCAAATCCATATTCATCCAACCAAGAGTTATCCTCTTGCGATGGGCAGCTAGCCAAGTGTAATCCCCAAATCACCCCATCAAACTGTGTGAGTTTTAATCCCACAGAGGTTATGTAGGAACCCTCCTCAAGGTTTAATCCCATCCAATGCTAAACCTTAGTATCCCCCTCAATGGTACCCACATTCCTTAATCCACACTCAGTGGTTCCCAGATCTTCCTTCACAGTGTGAGACATTCCCCTTTATGGGATACACCATTCATATGTCCATCCCCATTGGACATTCTGATCCATCCATTAGGTAAACCTTCTAGTTGCTCCCTTATAGAGATTTTTCTATCTGATATACCAACATGGGTGTTCCGATAAGTCAGATCCATCTCTACTAGACATTAATCTTTTGTAATACCCCATGGTAATCATGATATGCTCAGGAAAACATCATTGATATGACCCTGGCATAAGATGCCTCACAATAAACATGGGAAGCCTCAAGTTTCCATTCCCTTGAGAAGCCCTCTGACGAGGAAGAATACAAATGTTCTGATGTTTCAGTTTCCATACATGCCATTGATTCCCTGCATGACTACTCTCTAGACTGAAGGATGGTTCCCTGACATGAACCTTCAGAATTTCTTGAGAGAAGTAACATAATTAATCGACATCCACAAAGAGATGGCAGTGGGAATGAGTTTAATGAACAACATATTGATATATAAGGGAGACCTGGACTAGGTATATAATTCTGAGGAGTAATCCATGGAAGGAGATAACAAAATCCCATCATCCAATTTCAATCAAGTAGCATACATATCTCAATAATTGATGAATGTTTCCTGCCTTTGGAAAGCGGGAATGCAGGGTATAGTTCACCGTCAGTGAACATCAACGAGCATGCTCCCAGGTGGCACGCCCTAGAAGAAAGCATAAGAAACATGGACACACTATTTATATATGATATATTTTACATTTATAATGTCTTTGTGATTTTGTGATTTTTATATAGATCATACATTTATGCTTTCCATTTTGTGAAACTATGATATCTTCGTTTGTGGAAGTGTGGACTACCACCTTCTCAAAGTGATGTGATTCAGTCACACTTTAAATATAATGTATTAATGACGTGTTTAATAAACTTATATGATATATATGACATAATAATGCTACTATAATGATATCATATATATATACATATATGTCATTTACTTTTTGAATTTCAATATTACAATGAAAAATGGAAACAAAATTCATGCATACTTACGACCTACCGTCTCCATGAACGATGTATTCCATTTAATATTTCTATATTATATAGATTATTATAAATACACATATACTGAATATACATGATATTTATATCATGTTTTATATTCTTGAAAACATGATTTAAGTATAAGGACTAAAAATATAACAAATTAAGACACATGGGAAAACAAAGAAGATATTACCCAAAGTGAAATCTTAACTAGGAATTCTTAATAAGAAGATAATATAAAGTCATAATGAAACCATATACGGTATAGGATATAAGAATATGGTTATGTAAAAATTTATAATAATATTATATTTATTATACAAGATATTTTTATGAGTACAAAGAGAGTCAAGACATATGGTAAGAGAATTTGATCTCTCTTTTATTTCCATGAGATACATCTCACGTTCCCCACTATCTTATTTTGTGTGGTCTATATACTTATCTATGACATGATATATCATTATTTTTCTTTATTTTATGACATTAAAAGATTTAATTGATGTTATTATGTCATGGGGATAACAATTCAAAATTATTTTCCTTGAGAGACAAGCCATGTTCAACTGATATTTCTTATATGTGGTATTTATACTTTCCATTGATCTATTCTATGATTAATATACTTAAATATATGATTATTTACATATCCATTTGATTATTTTTCTTTCATGTGGTTTATGTTTCAAAATTTATCAAATTGGTCAAGTAATTTTGTCTCAATTTTCCTTCTTTGGGACACATGCCATGTTATGCACCTATATTTTTCTATGAGTTGTATATATTAACTTTGATATGTTAAATCAAGAATATCCTTCTTTTCATGATATATTAATCATCATGTAATTTTATTTTCTTATATAGGGTGGGGTTATAATTCAAAATTACCATGTGGTAAGACTTTATTGAAAGAATCTCATCGTTTATCGAGATTGTTTACAAATGTGCTTCCATTGATGAGATCTTATGATCTATTTCTCAAGGTAACTCATAAATTTTCTTCACCTATTTATTTTCATGATATATTCATTTATTTTTATCATTTTTCACTCTTTAGTACATAAGATGATTAATGAATTATTTTTAAGAAAGTATTAATTTACCACTCTCTTTGTTCGGAAATCTATGTTCTTTAAAAACCATGATTTTAAAAAAGTGTTTCAAAAACATTCCAAGAATTATTTATAAGTTTTAAATGTATTTTCCAATATATTTTTTTTCAAAATTTTTATAATATTTCTTTATAATTCTTCAAAAAAAATTCAAAGAAAAAGTTTTTAAAAATGTTTTGAAGCTTATTTTTTAACTTTTCAAGGAAAAAGTTTTTCGAAATGTTTTCAAGATTCTTTTATATGTTTTCAAGGAAAAAGTTTTTCCAAATTATTCCAAGCCTTATTTATAAGTTTTTAAATTCATTTTAAATGAAAATATATTTGAAAAGGTTTTATGTTTTAAATTTTTTTTCAAATAAGAAAGAATATTTTCTTGAAGAATTTTTTTAAAAAATACATTTTCAAATTTTTGAATCTAACATGACATCCATTGGTGTTACTCATTCCTTTATAGAAATTGATCTTATTATTCCATTAACATTCTTTCTTTGAATGGTTTATGTTTTGATTTCATGATATTTTTAGAACCCATTACTTTTTCACAGGTTGTATGTTTATGAAACCCATTTTCTTCACAGGTTATATGATCATGAAACATGTTTATTTTCAATGGGTTATACTATGATAAATGCTTATGAAACCTATTTCTATTCAATGGGATATACCATGTTAAATTATTATGAATACCACTTTATATGAGGAGTTATTCTAGGATGAAATGACTATGAAACCTATATGTTTTCCTTATATTATGATATTATTAAATGTTCATCATTCCCATTTCATTTCATGGATTATGATAATATGTTTTTGAAACAAAACTCTTTTTATGGGTTATGATTTGATAAAAGTTTTATTATCTTGTGGAACATGTATGAATTATGTTATTATGAGATGGGTGACACCTATATATACCTCTAATATATTGGGAGAATGTTTATATATCATGAGATAATGGTGGGAATCATTTCGAAAAGCTTGATCCACTATAGGAAGATAGGGAAACATGATCCCTTACAAGTAAAAGAGTGTGACTGGGGATGGTGTTGTGTCCCATCCAGTAGGTGTAATCACCATGAATATGGAAGATGTAAGTTGGGAAAATCCATTCCACTATGGTAATATGGAGAAAACTGATCCACTATGGGAATACGGGGAAACCAGATCTACTATGGAAAGATGGAGAAACCCAATACACTATAAGAATATGAGAAAACATGATCTCTTATTAGGAAATGACTATGAATGGGGATGGTGGTGTGTCCAACCCAGTAGGTGTAAACCCCATAAAGTTCCCTGATAAGTTATAACAATGTGTCTTGACTAATAAAGAATGATATTTCATGTTTATGTATATACCACAACTCCTTGTCTTATTCCTATATTTTGATTTCATGTATTATGCTCTTGTATCCCTTTTGATCTGTGTCTTATGACCTATTAATCCTTAAAACATGATTTACATATATGATCTTAGATATGTATGGTATAATCTTATAATATTATGGCCATGTTCTCATACCCTTATGGTCATGTTTATCCATATATTTTTTCCTTGTTTACCCTTACTAAGAATTTGAGCTCAAAACTTTTTCTACTTCCCCCCCAAGGATATGAAGATATATATTAAGTATAATGTGTCTAAGAAGGGTGATATTCATGATGAAAATAGTGGGAGACAATGCAGATCACATATGTATCAGTGTTTATGTTTCCATGTTTCCAAAGGAACTAAACTAATACAGTCTTTGGGTGTCTGTTTGTGCAATGTTTAACATATTACACAAAAATTATTTAATTTCTATGTGTGTTATGACTGGGTTATTATATCAGGTAATATCAGAATAAGAGACATTGTCAGAAGCCATTTCAACTCATCAATAATAGCATGCAATTTTACAACCCATGCGGACTTCACATTTTTTGTAAGAGAAGTAAATGGTGATTCTAACTGTAATATCTCAAGATTTTAAAATTAAAACTATGTTCGATAGAGTACAAGATATACAACATTGATACTCAATGAATCATGTAATTTTATTATTTAAATATGATCATTATAACCTATATGTTAAATTGGCAGGTATGAATGAGATTAACTATATTATGAAATATATATATATATATATATATATATATATAAAGGTTCTAATCAATACAAATTTATTGATTAATTATTAGGAAATAAAGACTAAAAATTTAGTGATGTCATTTTATTCTTCAAAAAAACATTTTCTTCAAAAAAACGATTTTATTTCTTTTTATGAGAAAATATTATAATTACTTTCTGAAAGTTCTTGAAAATTTATTTTATAAAAAGGTTACCATTTATGAATTCAGCACATCAAAATTATCTAATGGAAAATTTTTGACAATTTTTTGAAAATATTGATTTTTCAGTGAATAGTGAAAGTACTGATTTTTATTAAAAATGTACTTTCTTTTAAAATATTTATAAAGTGAAAATATTTTTTATGGGTTTTAAAATTTCATTAGTTAATTTTTATTTAAAAACAATCTAATTATGTTTTTTAAGTGAAATTTACACTTGAGTTTAGTATACAAGCATTTTATAATTTAAAAGTTTATTTTTCTAAAAACCCGTTTTTCATCATGTTTATTTAGTTTGAATTTTGATTATATTCTGCCACTTATGTGTTTCGAATCATTAAAAAAGTGTTTCATTTTTGGAATCTTGGGGTCTAAATTTGGTAAATATACCCTTTTTTCAATATGAATAGTAATGTTAGTAGTTTTTGTTACTACGGTAAATGGTGAATTAAGTAATTAAAGTTACAAATAAAATTATAAGTACTAGAAAATGATCATAACACCTAACTTAATCTTACTATAAGATTTCATTCCATCCATAATCATCCAATATTCGTTTATATGAACTTTTTCATTTTTATGTGAGTAATCTTAATTACATTTTATGTAAATAAAAGTAAAAAATGTCACACTCTTATTTTTAATAACTATAATATTTTTAAAATGGGGTCAAACAGAGGATAAATTCAATTATAAATAGTAATTTTAAATCTAAATGATTTATATTCATCTTGGTAATTTAATATTATATTTTAGTGAAGAAATAATTTGTTTAAATGTTTACACAATGCTGATTGAGTAATTATTCAATCAATGGAAAAACCAAATAAATAATATTAAAAATATTAAATGTAATATAATTTGACAGAATTAATGTGGTCTATTAATTTTATAGATCCATATAACATGTTATGTTTGTATTAAAATATTTGGTTTGAATTTCATTTTTTTTCTTGATGTTTTTATTGTCAATGTAATGAATAATTCCAAAATTTACATTAATGATATTTTATAAAAAATAAAATTATATTAAATAATATAAAATTACTAAAAATATTATCATCATAAAATTGATTAGGATATGTTTCATAATATCAACCATAGTTAATTTATGGGTCCATTTATATTTATAGTAAATATATTGACTCTCAAATTGTAAAAAACCTTATTGTCACGGTAAGTGTGAAAAGGGTCAACGAGGGGGGGGGGGTAAAAACAACTCATATGGTTAAATACATCATTAAAACATGTATAATTTTATTTATATGAGATTAATTAGATATTAACTCATCTAATATTGAAAATAAATAATTTTAGAGCTATTTTTAATTCAAAATTCATTTATATTAATATAATATTTAAAGAAATTATATATGTTCCCCTCCTATGTCTTATAAAAGGAAACCACTTCTTCTAATTTATTCACATTGAATAACCCATTTGGTTTGGCCAAGATTTTACAAAATCCTTTCCTAACATCCCTTACCACATTCTATAGGTGTAATTTTGGGCAGAATACCAATCTTAGAGGTCTCAAGGTGTTAAACAGAGGAGATTTTTCAAGGAAGAGGTATAATTTATAACTGCTTGTTTTCGTTTTATATTTTCTTGTGACACTTTCAAATATAATTTAACCATGATAAAATAATAACTCTAGTATCCTCCATATAATGAGACATTATTATATTAACGAAATAACATATATTCATCTCCTCTTCCATCAAATGAAAAAAAGAAACCATCGTTCTTGTGTATGACGGACTACCACCTCATGAACTATTTTAATTCATTTTCCATCACCATCCCTCCTAGCTATATTATAATGATCAAATTACTTTTTATATATGATATTCATGAAATATTTATCTCTATTAAAATATAATATATCATTTACCTTTTCACCATTCCAATCACTGAAGAATGATAACAACGTTCGTGTGTACGTGTATACTACCGCATCCATAAAGAGATGTGATTAATTTTTAAATGCAATAATATTTAAGATATTAAAGTAATTCTAGAATAAAAAAATAATTCCTAACATATTTAAATAATGATTGTTGAAAAATGTAAATGTTACTCATACGTACGTATGACCTACAATCATTATTATTGTAACGTAGTTCATTTTTCATAAACTTATTTTATGATTAGATTTAAGAGTATAAATGATTTATAAAAACGTGAATTATGTCATGATTATTAATCCAGAGAAGTTGAAATAATGAACTCTGTTATCATAGTCAACCTACCGAAGTTATTTTGGACTTATCAACTTAATATAATTAAAACGTTCTATGTGAACCTAAATGATTAAGTAAATGTTATAACATGATAATAAGAGAAATAAAAAGAATAATAAGCGTGAAAAATATTCGCAATAAAGTAAATAATTAACATAAGTTTATTATCCATGATGATAAATAATGTACATGACGTTTTAGACTCAAAATAAAAGACTTTATTTAAAAAATCATCTTTTAATGTTTATCTTAAAACTCTTTTTTTTTCTATGTACATATATTTTTTTATTTTTTTTTTGATGTTTTTTATAGGAATAATAGATTTATAAAGAAAACTTTATGTCTATTTTGAATTCCTTTCAATGGTTTTTAAAATGTACTTTTGATAGAATTTATTAATTTTATTTATAGAAGAAATAATGAATGTTATATTTTAATGTATATAATGAAACTGACTTTCCCACTTCGAGGAATTTTATTTGATGTTTAGCTTTATCTGTATTATTTTGTGCTTTCTTCAAAGAAAAACCCTCTTTCCCTTTTTCTATGTATTTTGGTATTAAAAATATTTTTTAGAGAAAATTAATTTTTAATACCTGAAAGTGTTTTGTATATGAGTTTAAAAAAGTTTTTCCATGGTTTTGTACATGATATGGTACTTGGACATTTTTATTAAGGGTTAAACCCAATTATAGATCACATGTGAGACTAACATTTCTTATATGATTAGTGTGCCCAAATAGCACTTTTATATATTGTGTAATGATTATGTTCATTAGAGAATTATATTATAAGTTGGCCGTATAGTTATTCAAATTGTAAGGGTTCTGTAAGAGTTATATGATGATATTGTTCTGAGGTATCTACATGTCTTTCCTATGCTTTCAAATGCTTTTTCAGGGAAATCATTTATTTTTAAAAGGGATGATAAATGATCTTTATAATATAAATATGATAACCTTACTGGGTAAAAATTTATATTTTTAAGAGATTAGTTTTTCAAAAAAATTCAATTTTTTATTGGACAGACGTTTTTCTTCATTTTGTATCCCTTATGAAGATTTTTGTGCTCATAAAACATTTTAAAATGTTATTCACGAGGTTTAAGGATGGGTAAGAGAAAGGAATTAATCAATTTGAAATTAGTGAATATTTTTCATGAAAGGAAATCATGTTTCATTTTAATTGTTTTACATTATGAAAAAATGGATACTGATTAGAAGTTTCCACATTGTATTATATGGTTTTGTTAGGTAACAGTTATGATATAATTCGTTAAAACTCTAAACCTTAAATGTTTTAAAAATGTTGGATAATGAATTCTTGACTTAAAACTCAAGATTATGAAATGATTAAGGTAGAGACTTTACTGGTGGCATCAGAGGTAGGTTTAGATAATTTCTGAGGCTATGATGTTATTTGAGCATAAGTTAAAAGCCCTCTAAAACCACAAATGTTAGAGAGACTTATAGTTTTTGTGGGATAAATATAAAGAGTTGAATATAATATGGTTAAGGATATATCACTTTTTATCCTCCCCATAAAATGGTTTATTATTATTTTATTAATATACTAACACTGTACTTGTTTTTAGTAAGTGGGTTGATTCAACAGCCACCAAAGTGACATTGGATGTGACAGAAAATATGATGTTTGTTTTAATGAGAAACCCAACGAAAATGGGATCTCTAGTGAAAAATATTGTGGTTATTCTTTACCAACTATCATGAGATATTATTACAAACATGAACCTATGTGAGTTTCCCTAATGGATCAAACAATTTATAAGTGAAAATCCATGGAATTTTAGGTGATAAAGACCATAAATGTAAAAATATTCAATGAACATTGTGTTGAGAACGTAGGAATAAGCACCCATTAAAATGTCTTAAAAGGATCAGTATATGTTTTATATGTGGTAAACATGGCATAAATCAATAATCTTCCTAGGAAAAAGGATACATTTATTTAATTCCATAAGCATGAATCAAGTTTTTCCCAATTAATTAATTGAATCTTTTAAATATAGGAATATAATAATTATAAAAATCAATATCATATGGAGAAATCTCAAGAATGGGATCAGAAAGACCACATAGATGAATGTTTATAAATTCCTAATGTCATTATTTTTGAAGATGAGGAAACTGAAATTGTCATATGAAAGGTACAGATTATATTGTGGATTATATATTGATATTATTGAATCTTAGTACAGGATTCATATTTTTTTATAGAAAGGATGTATTAAGAAATACTATGAAAAGGTCTATTTAATGGATTATGAAGAATGTTGAATGATTAAGGTTTCTACATTGAGGGATTCTAGAGTTATGATGTAGTGATAGATTTAAGGATGATCATATTTTTAAAATTCTTAAAAATATTTTGACATTTTTTTTGTGATGGATGTACTTTGGGAGATATTTATTGAGTTTATATAGATGTTTAAGGTATATGTAACCCTTAATTTTGACAAGTGAAAAATTTATTTGAAGAAGAACACCTTTTCATTTTTTTGGACATAAGTTCAAATAAATTGATAACCTTTAAGTTTATATGATCATTGATGATTAAGATTATTTTTTAGGATGTTCATAATATTTTTAAAAACTTTTATAGGAATTATATTGATATAGTTTTAGAAAAAGTACAACCTATAGGAAGGGTGATAACCCGTCTAATCTGGTAAGGCCATGGGGCTTGAACTCACAACCAAAGGGTGACAATATTTCACCACCTACCACTGAATTATGTGATGTTTCGGTTAGTATAGTATTTTAATAAAATGATTCGATACATTAAGGTTATGTTTGTTTGGGGAAAATATTTTTTAAAAATCAATTTAGTGATTAGGTGATTAATTTTATTTCTTAAGTTCACTATTTTTTTAACCATATGTGATTAGGGTAAGAAGAACATTTTGATATTTTATTTGAGGATTAATGTTTTAATTATATATTTGAGGAATATATTATCTTCACATGGTTTTATGTTGATCCAGTTCAACTATGGAAATTATTAACATATCTTGGAGATAATATGATTATGGAATATATTGGTTTGGTATGAGCCATTTAGAGTGATTGATGTTATTTGGGGACAAATTTTAAATTTATCTTGGAAGAATAGGTGATAAAATATATATGATTTTTTAAAATCAATAATTGTTTAGAATATTTTGAATTATTTTACGGATATTTATTTATGGAATTATTTAGTTTCAATTTTCTGTATTACTGTTAAATTTTGGATATTAATGTTGTATTTCATCATTTGATGGTTTATTCATTTTGAGAATTATCTTACATTTTTCTAACATTTTTTGTTTTGGTTAATATATAAGGATGTAAGGAATAAATTGTATTTTTATCTTATAGATTATGTGATTCATTAAAATTTTATTTTAGTGCTCTAGGAGTGAAAAATTCATCTTGAAATACTCATCATTGGAATCAAAAAATGAAATTGTAGAAGAAATTGGCTAAAAGATAAAATTATACTTTTCAAGTAAGTATATTTCCTTATGTTATTAGTTTATATGATAAAGTAATTCCCAAACTCTAGGAAAAGGGTCCTGAAATTAAAATATTATCTTTTTAGCTTTATTTTTGATGAATCGATGATATTTTTCACATGCTTTAATTTATGGTTTTATGTTTTTTAACTTTCTCATAATCATTCAAATTTTTATGATCAATTATCCAGGTCACTCTTCATAATTATTTGGACATTAAGATTTTATTACATATCTACATATTCACCTCCCACTAATGTTATCATATATGGAAACATTACAAGTCTTATTTCTAGATGGGCTTCATACTTCCCTTTTCACTCTTTTCTTGTGGAAGTTTTTTTATCCCTATTTATGATGTGGGGTTTAAAAAAAAATTATTTACAATTGTTAAACATTTTTATCGAGTTTGAGTTCAAATTGAGAGGTTGAAATTTATTAAAATTGGGGGATATAATATCTTTGGATTTTAAAAGAAGACTATGTTCAATAATTCAATATATGCAACACTGATCCTAAACAGAACATGAAATATTATTATTTAAATATGATCATTATAACCAAAGGATTAAATTAAAAGGTATGAATGAGATTAACTACATTATGAAATTTATATAATGGTTCTAATAAATTTAAATGTATTGATTAATTCTTATTAAATAAACACTCAATTTTTTATAGTCATTTTATTTTTTAAAAATGCATTTTCTTCAAAAATGTATTTTTTCATAAATGAATTTATAGATTTTTGTGAGGGAATATTATAATTAATTTATAGAACATTTTTGAAAATTTATTTGATAAAAGGATAACATTTGAAATATTAACATCAAAATTTTCATATGGTGAAATTTTAAGAATTTTCTAAAAAGTTTTATTTTTTGTGAATAATGAACAGTATTAATTTTTATTAAAAAATGTATTTCCTTTTAAAGTATTTACAAAGAAAAAATATATTTTTTATCAGGATAAAAATTTCGTTTGTTTCTTGTGATTAAAAAAATCCAGTTACGGGTTTTTAAATATATTTTATTCTTGAATTTATTATAAAAACATTTTATATTTTAAAAGGGAATTTTTCTTAAAAACTGTTTTCCATTGCATTTAGATAGTTTGATTTTAAATTAAATTCTATCACTTCAGTGTTTTAAATATTCCAAAATTAATTCCATATTTAGAATTATGAGGTCCAAATTTGATAAATAGATCCTTTTTATTTTTGTTCAATGTGATTTGTAACTTTAGTAATTTTCTTTACAACAATAAATTATAAATTGAGTAATTAAATTTATAAATTAAATGATAAGAACTAGAAAATGGTGCTATAACTTGAATTAATTTTATTATATTATTTAATTTCATCCATAATAATCTAATATTCTGTTATATGACATTGTTTTTCATTTGGATGTGAATATGACTTTCATAATATTTTTTGTAATGAAAAGTAAAATCGTTCACTCTTGTTTTTAATAACTATAATATTTTTAAAATGGGTTCATAGTGGATATGTTTTTTATAAATAGTATTTTGAAATATAAATGATTTATATTCATCATTTTGATTTAATATTAATTTTTAGTGAAGAAATAATTACCTTAAATGCTTACACAACGCTGACATAGTAATTATTTATTGAGTGAAAAAATAAAATAAATAATATTATAAATATTAAAATTAATATAATTAGAAATAATTTACATGATAAAAGAATTTTATAGATGAATATAGTATTATAAGGATTTATCACAATATATTTTTATAATTTCATTTTTTTTATGTTCTTAGAGTAAAAGTAATGAATAGTTCCAAAATTAATATTAATTATTTTTTATAAAAACAATATTTTATTAAAAGATATAAAATTACTAAAAAATCCTATATTTAGAAAATTTATTAGTTTATTATTTATAATATAAATCATGGTTCATTTATGATCCATTTTTTTATTTTTATTAATTATATTGGACCTTAAAGAGGAAAAATCGTATTATTGTGGTAAGACTAAAAATGACTAACAGGGGGGGTTAAAACCATAAGATAAGGTAAAATGAATAGTAAATATTTTTTAATTTTATTTAATGAGTGGAATTGAATAAAAAATTATCCTATATTCTAAATAAATTATTTTCGAGTCATTTGTAATTGAAATTTAATTTGTATTAATTTTATATTTTAGGAAATTCCAGAAGTGTCCCTCCCATCTATTATAAAAGAGCATCACTTATTCCCATTTCTTCACACTTTAGAACCCATTTGAATTATCCAATATTTTCCAAAATCAGTTCCTAACATTACTTACCACATTCTAGAGGACTTCGTTTGGGAGGAATACCAATCTTAGAGGTTTTAAGTTGTTGTGAAAAGAAGATTTTTCAAAGAAGATGTATAGTTTTTAACCACATGTTTTAGCTTTATTTCATCTTCAAATCCTTAAAATATTCATCAACCACGATTAAATAATAAAATCATTATCATCCATATACTTATATTTTATTATTTCAATTGAATAACCTATATCCATCTCATTTTCCATCAAATTGGAAATGAAACCATTGTTTGTGTGTGTGACGGACTATGACCTCATGAACCGATGTGGTTTATTTTCCATCACCATATCTCTTGGATAGATTATGATGATGGAATTAATTTTTACGTATGATATTCATGAAATATATTTCTTTTTGAAAATATAATATATCATTTAACTTCTCACCATTCCATTCACTAAAAAATCATAATGTTGTTTACGCGTACATGTGGACTACCACTTCCACTAAGGAATGTGATTCATTTTTCATCAACACATAACATGGATGATATATATAAGTATATTTAAAATAATTAATATGAGATTAATTATTTTATGACGATTTTTTAAGTATAAAATAATACTTATATTCTTTTCATAATTATTTTTGAAAAATAGAAATTTTACTAATGAGTAAATACGACCTACCATCTCCATAATTGCAACATAGTCCATTTTTCATAATCATATTCAATTGTTAGATTTAAAATAATAATTGATGTATAAAAATGATAATAACTTCATGAGGATTATTATGGTTATAATGGAAAAACGAACTTTTTGACCATAGTCAACCTACCAAATTCAATTTGGACTTGTGAACAGAATATCTTCAAAAATTTGGATTGAAATTAAATGACTAATATTTATAACATGGTAATAAGTGAAATAAAATGAATAATAAAATTGAAAAAGGAACTAATGTAATTAAGTAATTAATATAAATTTAATATTTCAGAAAATAAAGAAGGAATGTGATGGGTCAGACTCAAGGAAACTGACATTGTTTTAAAAATCCTCTTTTAATATTTCCCAAAAACCTATTTTTCTTCTATGTCCATTTTTTAAAAATTAGTTTATTTATGTTTTTATATGGATGTAAAAGATTAATAAAGGAGATTTTATGTCTCTATTTTTTTCAAAGGTTTTCAAAAGGAATCTTTTTACGGAATGTTTTAGCTTTCTTTACCAAAGACAAAAGTAATGTTATATTTTAATGTATACGATAGAAATAACTATTTATGCCACCATAATAATTATTTGAAGTTTGTATTCCTCTATAATTGTTCATGTTTTCTTCAAAAAAAAACCATATTTCCATTTTTATGGGCATTTTGGTATTGATTTGTTCAAAAGGGTATTTTGATATTAGAATGTGTTTTGGAACATGGGTTTAAAAGAGTTCATCATTAATTTAATTCATGATATGGTCCTTGGATTTTTTTTATAAAGGATTGAGACCTATAGCTAAAGGGTGAGCCCTATATAACTTATACAATGAGTGAACCCAGGTAGCACTCAAATGTATTGGGTAATTATTATCTTCACCTAAGGATTATATTTGAAGCTGGCCATATGGTTATTAAAATTATAATAGTTCTTATAAGGGTTCTATAAGGGTTATATGATGATGATTTCTCAATAACCCTACATGAATTTTCTATTCCTTCCAATGAGTTTTCATAAAAATAATTTTTTTTAAAAGGAAAGATAAATGATATTTTTAAAATAAATAAGATTCCGTTTATTGTTAAAAAGTATGTTTTTAACAAAAGGGGGTTTCAAGAGTTTTCATGTTTTTTATTGGACTAACGATTTTATTTATTTTATGTCTCTTGATATGATTTTTTTGATCATCTAATGTTTTTTTAAACATGGGGGTTAAGGTTGTTAAGGGAAATGAAGGATTCAAGTTGAAATTCATGAATATTTTCCCTGGAAAGAAATCAAGTGTTGTTTTAAAAGTTTTAAGTTATGAAAAAAATGTATAGTGATCGGAAGTGTCCATTTTATATTATATAGTTTTGTTATGTATGTTTTATTGAATTAACTTTGTGATAAATTGTTTTAACAATGTTTTTTTATTTTTTTATTTCTAAAGTTTTTCTATTATAGTGCTTTGTTTTCTAGGAATCAGATCAATCTACATCATATTCATACCATTAGATAAAAAAGAATAAGAGGTAGAATTTATTGTTTTTTGGAAGAACACATTTTCTATAATTAGAGAAATAATGAAGCTTCTAAAGGGTCTTGAAATAAGAGTGTGAAGTCTGTTGATAAATATTTTCATACATTCTAAAACAAAATCAGACTATGCTTTGCTGATCAAGAAGTTATCTTAAGTCCTGAGAATTTTCATGATAAAATGTTTTTAAGAAATGGTGAAGATGTTTGAATAATTCCAAATTTAAAAAATAGATTTTCATAATCAGATTTACATAATACGATTTTCGTAATTAGATTTTTGTAATTAGAGGATTGTAATATACATTCTGAGCGAATTTTAATCGGCATTCTGAGAGAATTATAACTTGTATTCTGAGATAATTTTAACTAGCATTATGAAAGAATTGTAACCTAAATTCTGGGAGAATCATAAAAAGAATTTTCAGAGAATTGTAACCTATATTCTAAAGGAATCATAATTATAATTTTTGGAGAATCATAATTGGTATTCTATAAAGACTTGTAACCAGCATTCTGTGAATATCTAAATGAGATGGAGAAAGAAAAATATCGTAATAAAGCTGAGAAAGAAACAGATCATAATGAAACTGAGAAAGAAACATATTATAATGAGCTAAGAAACAAACATATCGTAATGTAGCTGAGAAAGAAACAGATTGTAATGAGATTAGAATGAAAATGATCATAATAAATTAGAGAAATAAACATATTGTAATGAATCCGAGAAAGAAATATATTATAATGAGTTGAGAAGGAAACATATTATAATGAAGTTGAGAAAGAAATAGATCATAATGAGATGAGATAGAAAAATATCATAAAGAGTTGAGAAAGGTATGATGAATTGGAGAGGTAAACCTTGAAATTAAATTATTTAAAAATTTCAAAGAAATATAATTAGGATTGATGAATTCAGAGATGAATTTTTAAATGTGAGATATTTTTCGATATTTTGAGATTTGAGAAAGCGGAACTGTTTTCAAGATTCACGTCTTTTTTTCTGAGTCACCTATAAATAATTCCTCAAATCATGCTATCATTCACAACTATCACACATGCACAAAAGTCATAGTACTGGAGAATTCAAAAGTGAAAGTTCCCATCTGATTGAAGAAGAATTTAATTGATCATTTGAGAAGAGTTTGAGATTTGGAGATTGAGACATAATTCAATGTATTCAATTATTATTCTCAGAAATTCTAATCCAGAATCATCGTATTCAAGTAGTTGTATACATGATCCAACATTATTATATTCAACGAAGTTGGATCCAGAATACAACATCATTATATTGAAAAAAATCGGAACTATAATAAATCATCATTGTATTAAAAGAAATCAGATCCAAAATACAACATCATTTTATTGAAAGAAATAGGATCCAGAATACAACATCATTGTATTGAAAGAAATCGGAACTGGATCCAGAATGAAACATCATTGTATTGAATGAAATCAGATCTTTAATAAAAAATCATTGTAGAAAAATAAATTGGATCCAAAATATAGCCTCATTATATTGAATGAAATAGGATCCAGAATCTAGAATCATTTTATTGAGAAAATTAGGATCCAACATCATCGAATTGACAGAATCAGATCCAGCACAATCAGACTGAGTATTTGAACTGAGCATTTGTTGAGCAGTTTCAACAAATAATTTATTCTTTTTATTGGATCAATTTTTTTTAAATAAAAAATTTTAAACTAATGGGATTTAGTATAATAATTACTATTAAGAGATATAATGTGACTAATGGGGGTTGGAACAAGTTTTATTCAATTTTTCATAATTATGGATTTCCATAGACCCACAAGAGTGGTAATGATAAGGACGTATGTTCTCCCATTGAGGCCGATACTTGTAAATCTCTTGTTCTTTTCTTTCATACCTTATTTTACATGCATGATTATTCAATAAAAGTTGATAATAATATAAATTTTAATAGGTTTCATGGGTTATGTTTCTAAAAGTTTTGAAACTTATAAAAAATGAACAACTAATTCAACCCCTCTTATCAGTTATTATATGATACTTGGAAATTTAATTGGTAATAGAGGAAGGTTCCCATGTTGAATTATTATCATGGATAATATCAATTATATCAATAGTAGATAAATTCTAACGTTAGATGGTATGAATTATTATGGATGAAAAAATAGGATGATTCTTTATCTCATATCTCTTGGCTTGGAAGTTGTTGATGCTGCTGCTATTGGTTTTCCACCTATTGGGAAAGATGCTCTCATGAAATTTGCTGATAAGAGAAACATAGAAGTGTATGGAAAGGTTAGAAATTCAATATTTATGTCCTTATTATAGAATGTTTATCAGAATATTATGGGGATCAGAATTCAAAAAATATGTGGGACAATTTAGAAAGTGTTTTCAAAGGGAATAAAATAGTCAATGAAGCAAATATAAAAATCTTTCATAGTAAGTATACAGATATCAGAATGAGATATTATCAAACATTTGATAAATAATTCACCAGATTAAATAAAATTTCCTGCAATGTTATACTATTCAGACAATTCCTCTAATATTCTACAATTGTGAAGAAACTCATGAAAGCATTCCAAATAGGTTTGATTATAAAATCTCTACTTTAGAAGATAATGATAATTTATCTCTTGATGAGTTATATAGATTTCTTATTGCTTATGAAATGAGTTAGGCTTCAATATTTAAAAATAATATGAAGGATGAAATAGCTTTTGAAACTATGAGAAAGATGAAAATTCAAGATGTTGATGGAGACGATCCTTCTATGTTTTATGATAAGGAAGATGATGAGTTGAATGAAAATAATCTTGTCTCTCATATCATATCTATGAACTATCAAAGAGAAAGAAGAAATTATTGGGGAAATCTTCCTCTAAAATATTTTGAGTGTGTTGGAATAAGACACTTTTCAATGAATTTCCCCAAGAAGAAAATTAGAGAATATCGAGATGGTTCTGATGAAAAACATCGATGTAATAAGTGGAACAAAAATGATAAAGAAGAGAAGTCCTCCAACAAATTCAAGAAGAATATTTTTCCAAAATAAAAGAAGTATGTTGAGATAGAAGGTTGAATCAGAATCAACTGATAAAAATTATTCGAAAGATAAATGTTCATAATAATTCATAACCTTCATTACAAAAGTTGAGAAAACACAATATTCCTTAGAGAGTCAACAAGATAGCGAATAATCTTATAGATTATATCATCTCATAACTGAACATGTTACATGTCTTGAGAAAAAAAAACTCTATAGAAATAAATTAGAGTAATGAAGAAATATCCCGAAGAAGTTGTTGATGGATGAAAAATTTCATTAAGTAGGAGGATGAATATATTCATGAGATTTTAAGTTACAAATATAGAATTTTAGAATAGTTAAAGATGATTGATGATATTGGAATGAAGCTTGAATTTAAGAAATAATAGGTTAACAAGTTGAAATAAAAACATCTTGAGTTTGAAATTACATTAAGATAGTTTCATGAAAACTTCATCAAAGCTACAGAATTTAAAGATGAGACTTCTTAAAGTTGTTGAGAAGGCTCATAAAGAGAATCAGGTGAAATATTATCTCACAAAAAATAATGTTTCATCTGATTATTTTAATATTTATGCTTCTAGAAAGTATTGAAAAATCTTGGGTGGGGAAAGGAAGTGATAAATATATCAACTATACAAAATTAGAAAACTCATTCCAAAGAAATGATGGTCCACATCCTGAGTATGTTAGATCTGAAAAAATTTACAAATCTCAACAAGGTTTCTGTAGAGAATGATCTTTCCTGAATAGAAAATCAAGATTTTAAGGCTATTTCTGGTGTTGTAGAATCTAAGGGAATATGGCTTATAATTTTTGGCACAACTTATCTCAACATGTAAGAAGGTTGGATGAAATTGGAATAAATAGTGTAAGAAGAATGAGAAACTCTCCTAACTCATAGGAATTTGGAAAGGTGAATTCTCAATATGTTATAAAAATTACAAAAAATAATCAATTTGAATGTATAGAAGAAGTTTTTGGAAGATGTGATCAATCTAGTCATCATGATGAAATATGTATGACACTAATTCTAGAAAAACTTTCTTATGATAGAAAAGAAAAGATAGATGAAAAGAAGAAGGTTAAGGAAAGAAATTTTGTTGTTAAGATAGATTTGAAGGCAAGTAAGAGGGAAAAACCATGAATTCTTGATAGTGATTGTTTTTCATATATGACAGGTTATATAAAAGACAAGATATATGTTAGAAGTCATGATGGAGGAGCTGTTACTTTTATCAATGATAGTTCTTTAAAAATCAGAAGAATTGGTATATCTAAGATTAAAGTAGAAAAAATTAAAATATAAATGAGTTTTACTAGTTGACGGGATAAAACATAACCTATTTAGTGTAATTCAACTTTATATTGATGGAAAAAATCAATCTTTATAAAGTCTTATTGTATCATAAAAAGTGTGAAACATGGAAAAGTCCTTAAAAAGGATAAATAATTATTGCAAATATCTTTCAAATATAAGAATTAAATAACTCTTGCTACATGAATGCTGAAGATGAAAACAAATTGTGGCACCAAAGACAAGGGAACCTTGGGTATAAAAACATGAATAAACTTTTTAAAGTTAATATTTTTAAGAATTTTTTAGAATTGAAAAGAATATATGATGATTTTTGTATTACATGTTAGAAAGGAAAGATGACTAACTAAATTCTTAAGAGAACTGAGATTCAATATATCAGACCACTATAGATTAATCATTTTGATCTATTTGGGCTAATGAGACATCAATAAAAAAATTGGATTTATAATTTATCACTTTTATTGATGGTTCCACTTAGATGAAAAATATAATGTTCATGAAGAAAAAGTAAAAGGCTATTGAAATGATCAAATTCTTTAGAAAAGATATTGAGAATGTATTGGGGTTTCCATATAGAATCGAAGAACATATAACGGTACTGAATTCCAAAACAATACATTTGAAACTTGTAACACCCCAAGATCATGAAAAAAATATTGAATTCATAAAACAATGAGTCTCCAAAAAACTCACATTATTATAAATTTGCCAATAAACATAATTTGGTCACTTCTATGATTTGAATTTTGAAAAACTGACATACACAGATTCGTTCAATAAGATATTTAGAGTCTGATAGGATCAACATACATTTTTTGTGAACAGTAACTTCAGCCTTATGAATAGTCACATACCCTTATGAATTGTAATGAATATTAAATCAGCAAAAAAATCAAACCATTACCCATAAATGTATAAATACAATTCAGTCATCTTAAAAGTGAGAAAATGATTGTATCATAAGTATTGGTATTTTTGTAAGTCATAAATATTTTAATTAAAATATTAAGATTAATTTAATAATTTAAAATGGAAATTTATTTCCTTAAAATATAATCACAAATATATATTTTATTATATTGTGGTTATAAGATAATTTTACTATACCTTGATTAATTTTTCAAGGTGTTATAAAATGAGTTATAGTTTTAAAGTTGTTTTTTCACATTAATTATGATTTTATTTATAAATTTAATTCAAAATATTTAGAAAATAATCTTAAAAAATGATTTAATTTTTATATTATACACATTTAAAAAAGGTTGGACTGATTTTTTGCAATTTTTCTAAAATACATTAATTTTTATTATTAGTGAAATATGGTAATTTACCGTATATATACATTATGAGTTAAATACACTATTCTTTGCATCATCGCGGATGTAAGAACACTTGGTTCGAACTCACATTCATTTATTACTATTTTTTGTCATGTAATAATAACTATTTCTTGTATTCTAGAAAAATAATAAACTAATGATTAAAATATTAAGAAAACCCTCCTCTCCTCCACTATAAAAAACCACCCACACTCCCTCTTCTATTCAATCCTATAAAAACATGTTACTTGTATAAATTCTACTAAAATATCCTCCCAATATCTTCCCCCACATCCATCATCCCTTGTTCTCATAAGAAGACCAAATCCTCTCCCATTATGTGGCTCTCCAAGAAGATTAATTCAAGAGGTAAATTCCTCTTTTCAATTGTTTTACTTTATTTTCAAGTTCCATTGTTTTCTTTTCTATCCTCACCTATCGTCATCCAAATTTTATGACAACTCCAATACCTTAAATTTAATTTATTTTAGTTATGATTATGGAATAAGTTAATTTCATATCTCTTTTACCCTTATTTTATGATAGTGGTAAAAAATCATTATCCGAGATGTGCTAATTTACCACATTCAAGGACGATGGGTTTTCAATTTATATTACCATATTCATTTCTGGTCAAGAAACCATTATTATAGTTGAACCAAACTATAATATATGTATCATGTCTCATATATGGTTATGTTACATTTTTGTATACATGGTTTTGATTTATAAAGAAAACTGTGTTCGTTGTGTTCAAAAATGGCCAATTAACCCAAATGGTTATCATTAAATAAACTATATAATGATTTATATTCACTCCAAATTACAAAATGAAATTTACCACTATGTAACCTTCTGGGTTTTCAATAATAATATATAACTTCAATTCTGGACAACCATCCTCATTTTTCATGATTCTCCATTCATATATATAAGTATACCGATCATGGAACTAACGGACCCGAACAATGAAATTGAACATCTTAACCCATCAAAAAGGACATTAATGAACATAATATGTTTATAATAAATCAATTAAACATAGAGAAAATTATTTAATTATTAAATAATGATCCTAAATTTGACTATCCAGTCCATTAAGGTCAATTGAAGAACACCATCAGACTTAATCTAAGAGGTTTTCTCATCCCACTTCTATTTTTGTGAGATATTCAATAATCACTAATTTTTCTTGTGTATCGTGTATTTATACTATCCAAAGATGTATCATATTATGAATATATTTATCTTCATGATATTCAATTTATCATTTAATGATTACTAATTTTGGGGCATATAATTCAATTGGTTACAAATTTATAAGTATTTTCTACGCGAACCTCTAATTTCATTTGGGTTTCTCTTATTCTATACTCTTCCCAATGAAATTATTATTATTCTTATTTACTCCTCATAAATTATATGTGAATGTTCTATATATTTGTACAAATCATAATCCTTTTTTATTTTATGGGTAGTTACTTGGTTTAAAAGAATATTTCAGAAATTATTCCGAAATGCAAGCCTGATTCAAGGAACTTCTCAAACTTTTACACATTTTGAAGTTCAATATATAATCTATTTTAAGGAAGATTTATCTTCCTAAAATCACACATTTTAGCATGAAAAAACTATTTAGATTCATTTCTGGTTTTATGAATGAAAACATGCCTTTATTCTTTAAAATCTCTTTAATGAATTCCTTGAACCACACTAAAATGTTGTCATTATAAAGATTCTTTAAAAACTCTTTTTAAATGATTTAAATTTAGTGGGAGATAATTTATGCCTAAAATATAATTTCATTTTTCTTTCATTTCATTACTGGGATATAAATGTATTAAACCATATCTATGACAAATAAAAATGATTTTCTAAAACAACACTTCCTTCTAAGGTAAAATGGATTTTTCTCACCTCACTTTAACATTTATGAGATATATGCCTTGTTCACCACTTATTTATTATATGTGGTATATTAATTTCACTTTGCTATATCCTATCAAGAGTCTTGTTATTCTCATGATATTATAAGGGGTTATGATTTTAATGTTTCAAGGTGGTGTGGGACACTTTGTAATGTTTAATGGTTATTTCCTCAAGAATTTTTCTATGGTCTCATTTAAAAGTATCTTTATTTATGTCAACATCCTTTGATGAATCTTGTATTTCAAAGAATTTAATCACATATCATATAATCTAAAATATTTAGTTGAGGGGTTTCTAATTTTTTTTAATGTAGATGTTCTATTTTGATACCATTCACCATCACTACTCGAAAAATAGGCTATAACCATAGACCTATAGCCACAGTTCTAAAGTTGTGGCTATAGGTGGCTATGAAAAAAATTATTTGGCTTATAGCTACGGTTTTAAAACTATGGCTATAGGTTGTTTTTTCATGGGATATAGCCACGAATTTCAAAATTGTGGCTATATCCCACACCAATAGCCACGTCTTTCAAAACCATGAAATAGCCCACACATATAGCCACTTTTATGTGGCTTATAGCTATAGTTTTGAAAACTAAGGATATACACTTTTTTTCTAAGGTCTATGGTTACGGTTTTGAAAACTATGGCTATAGGTCTCCCACCCTTGTGCGAGAGAATACATTTCCGGCCAAAAAATGGTGGGAAGAACTATTTCAATGGTTTTTAATAATATATATAACATATTATATATATACACATAAAAAAAACCTTAGTGGTGTAGTGGTTAGGGTGTTGAAACATGAAGGGAAGGTGTTGGGATCAAATCTGACTAGGCACACATTATTTTTAGGCTATTGTCATGGTTTTTTTGGGCTATAGCTATGGTTAAAATAGAAGAAATAGGCCACCTATTTAAACATTTAAAATTTTGGTCATAACCAATCTTCCACAGTTGACAATGGAGACACCTATTACAATAGTTTTCTAAATTCTATCCATAGGTTAGACCCTAATGCCACAGTGATAGCGCCCACAGTTTTTGGGCCCTATTACGACAGTTTTGAACCATGGAAATATCCTATTTTTCTAGTTGTGAATATTACTCTGAATGGTTAGTGTTTATGTTAATGACTGGGGAATGTTATTTACATTTCATATGTTAGTTTCAGTATAAATTTATACGTTGTTTATGTTTATCCTTATTCATAAAAGGAATGAATTGGACTTAGTATATAATGGATAAGGGCCTCTATATCCCCTAAATGTATCAGTAGTTCTCATGAGAAAAATAGATATGTACTTAGATGATGCCTTGCCCATTTTTAGACATGGTTTAGGCCAAGGCGTTAATCATTATTAGATGTCTTGGCCGAGGCCATGAGGGTATGTTTCAGAATGTTTGGCATATGAATTTACATCATTATGAAGATTTAAATTCATAGTTCATGTGGTTATTCGACTAGTAGAATACCCATGATTATGTTTTATTATGGATATATTAACTCATCTCATATTCCTTCCATATTATGTTTAAGTTTATTATTTTTAAAGGCATGTGTCTTAGTAATTCACCATTCCTAATGTTTATGTTTTTGATATCTTCTGTTGTATTTATTACCCTTATATATCTTCTGAGCTCACCCCATTCTTATGTTTTATTTTCTCAGGACATGAAGAGGTTTTTTATGAATGAAATACTTGTATAAACTTTGAGTTGTGGATATTCCCAATAAAACTTATATGTTTTATTTCATTTCAATTTGTAATGTTAAACATATGTATGTATTTGGTTTTCAAAAACTACTAAACTACTTGGTCCTTTAGGATGTGACTTTCTTGTAAGAATGTAAATGTAATGAAATAATTCACTGGCTTCGGGAAACTGGGTTCGGGGAATTATAGTTGGTGTCAAATGAAGTTTAGTAGAAAACTTGGAAACTATATTTAGAAAACATATATTAGAAAACAAAACTCTATGATAGAATTTGAGGATAAGTATACAGAAATATCCTAGAATTTTGGTAAGGAATAGATAATGGGGATCTTTATAAGAAATAAATCCATGTTTAGATACTAAAAGTGGATGTGGTTCTAGCACAAATGTACCTAGTAGTAACAACTCTGAAAAGGAGTTTTAGGCTTGAGCCGGGGTATCCAGGCACACTACATTGAGATTTACTGCGCACCTGGATTGACACTCCTGGGGGATATTATTAGGATAATTCACATTTTATTTACCAATTATTATGAAGGATTTATGCCCCCAAATTAACCAAAGTATATGGTTCTAGGATTCACAATGCATTAATTTACGCAATGTTTAGTGATATATAGAGTTCATTTTTTATGAGCTAATATATTATTTTTAATTGATTAGAAATGCAACATATAATAAGGAATGAGAACTTCACCAATGAATCTGATGCAAAGAGTAAGAAGGATCTTATATCTTATGGTCTTAATCCATCATTTCAAATGAAGATATTCTCCCATGTATCCTCATCATATGAGAAAATAGTATCATGTGTTAACAAGATATGTAAATAACTATCTGAGTCCTATGGCATAGAAGGGAAACAAGAAAAGAAGAGGATTTCCAAGGAAAATATAGATAATGGGATGAAGGGAATGAAGGGTTTTCCCATCTGTGATAACTATAGAAAGAATCAACCTAAAAAATTCTTGATGGAAATGGGAGTTTTTTATAAGTGAGAAGAAAAAAGGACTCTGATTATGTGATTGTAAGGACAAGAAAAAGGATTCCAATGTAAAATGTTTCAATTAAAAAGAGATGAGACATTATGTAAATCAATGTCCCAAGTGTCAATGGAATATGATCCAAATGATGTTACTGGATAATGACCAAGTCATGACACTGCCTCATTTGAGGTGGAATGATTAATATTCCACTTCAAGAATCATGTCATTTTAATATTTTATCAACAATGGACTGCTTATAAGAATTATTGAATATATGAGTGTTATACTGGAATACTATTTCATTATATATTTGTGGTTGTATGATTATTTGTACCAAGGATATGTGACTCGGTAGATTTTTAATATATTTGGAAAGAATATGGTTGAGGGAAGGATAACCCTAAATATATTCATGATGATTAATATATTGATGGAGAAATGATTGATTAGGATAAGTGCTGATTACCTCAAAAAATGATTATTGACTTGTCTACAAGTGGTCTATGCTATCATTAATGGAGTTTACAACTTTCGTGGATATATGGAATATATCCAATCGCATGTGTAAGGATGAAATCATGTTTTTAATAAGGTTTTATATTAATTTGTTTTATTACCATATTTCAAGAGGATGGATGATGAATACATTCACATGTTTGGAATGTGAAAATTTAGGTGTGGTTCATGTTGATTAAAGGAAAATAAGGGAGCAGATTCCTTGAGTATGATAGATCATGGAGTCCTAAAAAATAAGGATTTCCAAGGACCCAGTATACATGGATCTAACAAGGATGGATATCGGAATGATTCTAAATTATTGGGTCATGATCTTTTGGAAATATAAACCATTAAAAAATGGTTTAAGTTGATAATTGTATGAGGTTTTAGAGCTTCATGTCACCACAAGATGCAACCTATTCTAAGAGATGAAGTATAGATAGTTGAAGGCACAAACAAAGGATAAGATTGCGTTTATAAAATAGAAAAGTATATTTATAATCCTACAGAGTGGAATAATTATTCAATTTTAGGAAAAGAGTCTTAAATAATTTTTTTCCTATTATCATATTTTTTTCATGATATCAATAAAAATTTTCATAACTGCAGTTTATGGGTTTTTAATAATGATCTTTAATCTGATCATGTTCTTTATCATTGTCCATCAGAACATGATGGTTTGATTATTCTTCCAGGACCATGTTGTCCAATTATAATTCATAGTATTGTAGTAATTTATTCAATTCCCATTCCCTCTTATTAAGTGGATATTTTAACCGTATTTTTGATGTGGGATTCCTATAAGGGAATTTTAAAATATCAACCATTAACATTTTAAGTTCAAATTCACATTTCGAGGGAGAAATTTTTGTAAGGATGGGAGAATGTAACAACACAAGATTTTGCAAAAAGATAATGAATGCATAAAACACAGAGTATCTAAAAAACAAAACTTTGTTATAATCTAGCCAATAATCATAATTTTGTCACTTCTGGGATTTGAATTTTGAAAAAATTGACATACATGGTTTCGTTTAGTATGTTATTTAGAGTCTGATAGGATCAACTTAAATTTTTTTGAATAGTAACTTGACCCTTATGAATAGAAACAAACCCTTATGAATAGTAATTAATATCAAATCATCCAAAAAAATATAAACTTCACCCATGAATGTATAAATACAATTTAGACTTCTTAAAAGTGTCAAAATGAGCATAGCATAAGTATTGGTATTTTTGTAATTCATAAACAATTTAATTACAATTTTAGGACTAATTTAATTATTTAAAATGGAAATTTATTTTCATAAAATGTAATAATAAATTGATATTTTATTGTCTTACAGTTTTGAGATAATTTAATGAGACCTTGATTAACTTTTAAAGATGTTATACAATGAGTTAATGTTTTAGAGTTGTAGTTTTTGAGTAAATTAGGATTTTATTATAAAATTAAATCAAAAATATTGAGATTTTTTTTTCAAAAAACAGATTTAATTTTTGAATTATTCACATTGAAAAATGGTTTGATTGAATTTTCTATATTTTCAAAATATACTTCAATTTTTATGAATAGTGAACTACGGTAATTTTCCGTATATATACATTATGAGTTAAATACACTATTCCTAGCATCATCGATGATGTAAGAACCCTTTGTTCGAACTCACATGAAATTATTACTATTTTCAGTCATGGAATCATCACTATTTCTTATATTATGGAAAAACAATAAAATAATGATTAAATTACTAAGAAACAACCTCATCTCCTCCACTATAAAAACCACCCACACTCTCCTCATCTCCTCATTCCTATAAAGAATTGTGCCTTGTCTAAATTTGACTCAAATATCCTCGCAAGATCTCCCCTCATTTCCATCAACTCTTGGTCTCATATGAAGACCAAATCCTCTCCCCTGAAGAGGCTCTTAATTAATATTAATTCAAGAAGTAAATTCCTCTTTTCAATTCTTTTACTTTATTTTTAGGTTCCTTTATTTTATTTTCTATCCTCACCTATCATCATCCAAATTTTATTAACAGTCCAGTAACATAAATATACTTTAATGTTGTTAGTATTATGGAATAAGTTATTATAATTTCTTCTTTACCCTTATTTTATTCTAGTAGTAAAAAACACCATCTGAGATGTGATAATTTACCACATTAAAGGACGATGGGTTTTCAATTTCTATTATGATATTAAATTATGGCCATGAAACCATTATTATGGTTGAAACATACTATAATATATTTATCATGTCTCATATAAGGTTCTGGAATCTTTCTATACACACGGTTTTGATTTATAAAGCAAAATGAGTACATCATGTTCAAAAACCGCCAATTAACCCAAAGAGTTATCATTAAATAATTTATATAATGACTCATATGCAATCCAAGTAACCAAATGAAATTTATAACCATGTAACATTATAGATTTTCATTAATAACAAATAACTTCAATTCTATAAAACCATCCTCATTTTTCATGATTCTCCATTCATGTATAAAAGTATACTGATCATGAAACTAATGGGCCAGAACAATGATATTAAACCTCTTAGCCCATACAAAAGGCCATGAATGAACTTAATAAGGTTATAATAAATCAATTAGATGTATATTAAGTTCTATAATTATTAATTAATGATCCTAAATTTTATTATTTAGGTCATTAAGATCAAGTGAAGAACATCATCTGACTTATGGTAAGGGGTTTCCTCATCTCACTTCCATTTTTGTGAGATATTCCTTAATCACCGATATTTATTGTGTATGGTGTATTAATACTATACATTGATGTATCATATCATTAATAACTTTATTTTAATTATAATATATCCATCACTTGATGATTATTAATTTTGGGGCATACAATTCAGCTGGTTATAATGTTGTAAGTATTTTCTACCCAAACCTCCTTTTTCATTCGGGTTTCTCTTATTCTCTACTAAACTCAATGAAATTATTATATATTATTATTTACTTCACATAAATACATTTTTAATCTTTTATATATGTTTACCAATCATAGTACTTCTTTATTTTATGGTTAGTGACATTTTTTAAAAGAATCTTTAAAAACTTATTTCGAAATGCATGCCCGATTCAAGGAACTTATTGAATTCTTACCAATTTTAAAGTTCACTATATAATATATTTATGTAAAATTTATCTTTCTAAAATAAAAAAACTTGTCAAAAAAAATATATTTTGTTTTATTTCTATTTTTATGAGATAAAATATTCATTTTCGCTTTAAAATACAAGTAATCAATTGCTTGAACCGCACTAAAATGTTTTTATTCAGAAGCTTCTTTAAAAAATATTTTTACATGATTACACTTTAGTGGTACATAATTTTTGACTCAAATATAATTTCAATTTCATTTCCTTTATTTTCTGGGATATAAATGTTTAAAACCATATATATAACAAATACAAATGATTTTCCCAAAGTTCTCTTCTTTCCAATTTAAAATGGATTTTTCTCATCTCATTTTAACTTTTATGAGATATATGCATTTTTTCCACTTATTTATTCCATGTGGTGTATGTAATTTCCTTAGGAATATCATATCAATATTTTCCTTATTTTCATGATATTCTAATGGATTATTATTTGAATGTTTCAAGGTGGTATGGGACACTTTATAATTATTAAGGATTATTTCCTTAAGAATTTATCGATGGTCACATTTAAAAGTATCATTATTTACATTTGATGAATCTTGAATTTATTATAATTTTATCCCCAATGATATCATATATAATATTTTTTTGAAGGATTTTTAATTATTCTTATTTTGGATGTTCTATTTTGATACCATTCACCATATTACTCGGAATGGTTTGTGTTTATGTTTAATGACTGGGAAAAGTTATTTAAATTTCAAATGTTAGTTTTAATATGAATGTATATGTTATTTATGTTTATCACTATTCATAAGATGAATTAATTCGGCTTAGTTAGTGATGGGTGGGGCCTTCTATAGCCTATCGATGCATTGGTAGGTCTCATGAGACAAATATACACGGACTTGGATGAGGCCTTACCAATTTTTAGATATGATTTTGGTCAAGGCCTTAATCATTTTTAGATGTCTTGGTTGAGTCCTTGATGGTATGTTTTAGAATATCCGACATAAGTATTTACCTCATTATGAATCTAGAAATTCATAGTTCATGTGGTTATTCGACTAGAATAATACCCATGATTATGTTTTATTATGACAATATGTACTCATCTCATATTTCTACCATATTATGTTGAGGTTTATTATCTTTAAAGGCATGTGCCTTATCTATTCACAGTACCTAATGTTTATAGTTATGATATCTTCCATTTTATTTCATACCCTTGCTGAGAATATGATCTCACCCCTTTCTTATGTTTCATTTTCTCTAGAAATGATGATTTTTTTTATGAATGACCTATAGGGATAAACTTAGATTTGTGGATGTTCCCAATAAAACTTATATGTTGTATTTCATTTCATGTTGTAATGTTGAACAGATGTATGTATTTGGTTTAAAAAAAACTACTAAACTACTCCGTCCTTTGCAATACGACTTTCTTGTAAACATGCCAATGTAATGAAATAATGCACCGGCTCCGGGAAACTGGGGTCGGGGAATTACAAAACTTATCTGAGAAAGAAGGGTATTAAGCATCAGTATAGTGATCCCTATACTCCACAAAAAAATGGAGTAACAAAAAGTAATAATAGAAGCTTGTTTGAAATTTTAAGAAATATGTTGGTATAATACAAACATTAAAATTTATTTTTGAGGGAAGTTGTTAGTACTGTTGTACATGTTCAAAATAGATGTTTTTGGAGACTGAAAAACAACATGACTCATTGTGAAATGTATTATAACAGAAAACCTTCATTGAAATAATTTAATGTTTTTTTAATTCCATGTTTTCTCAAAATCAAAAATCCAAACGTGGTAATGTTTAATGAGAAAGTTGAGGAAGTAACTTTCATGGGTTATTCACCAAATGGGAGAAGTTACAAATGTTGGAATAAACATGTAAAAACGTTGGTTAACTCATATAATGTGAAGGTAATTTAAAATCAAATTTCCTTAACAATTGTTTTTGAGAATGTTGAGGAAGATAAATTGGTGATTTCCATTAATAGTGAAAGTTATTCAAAACATTCTAATTCAGATTCAGAAGAATCATGTGATGAAAAAATTAAAAATTTGAAAGAAACTATGAGATTTACTACCTTATGAAAACATGTGGAATCTGAAAACATTATTGGGAATCGAAAGGCTCTGGTTTAGACTAGAAGAATGTTGAGATTAGAATTTCAGACTTCACTTATATCAAATGTTTAAGTAGAATCAGTTTTAGAGTCTATTCAACATAAATAATGGGTGGATGATATTAATGGAGAGTTGGATCATATTTACAAGAATTAAATAAGGGAAATTTTTCCAAGGACCAAAAGTAAAAAAATTATTGGAACCAAGTGGGCTTATAGAAAAAATTGAACAAGCACGGAGAAGTTTCAAGAAACAAAGAAATAGTTGTTTGTAAAGGATATGCATAGGTGGAAGTTGTGTATTTAGATGAAAGATTTTCCAAAGTTGTATTATTGGAAACTATTATAATATTTCCATTAGTGGCCCCACATCGGAATTACAATTTTTATCAGATGGTTGTAAAGTCATCTTTCTTAAATGGTGAGATTGAAGTAGTTGATTACATTGAGAAACCTTGTGGGTTTCTACTTGATGAGGATGGTTTTTTTAAAAATTGAAGAAGTCTTTTTATGGGATGAAACAAGGTCCACCCACTTGGTATTAAAATCATGACAATTTCTTAAGAATAATGAACCTTTCTAAAGGAAATGTTGATAGAAACTTGTATATTAATGATGTTGACTCCGAAACATTAATTATAATTATTTATGTGGATGATATAATTTTTTTATGGGGATGAAGAAAAGGTTTTTAAAGAGTTTTATGAAGAAATGAAGAAGAATTTTGAAATCTCAATGTTGGAATAATTAACATTCTTCATTGTATTACAAGTTAAAAAAATTAAAAATAAAAATTCTTATCTCAAGAAAAATATGGTAGAGAATTGTGTAAAAAGTTTGGGATGAATGAATCCAAAGAAGTTTCAAATCCTATTTTAGTGATCAAAATTTTGAGAAAAGATGAATTTGGAATATGTGTTAATCATAAATACTTTCAAAAGCTGATAGGAAGTATTCTTTACCTTACAGATTCAAGGAATGATATATTTTATGTTGTGACTTTGTGTGCCAGGTATCAAAGTAGTCTAAAGGAATCACATATGTTGGGAGAAAAAAATTATTCTAAGATATATTAAAGGAACACATTCAGAGGAGTTATTTTATAAAAGAAATTATGATATGTTGCTTCATGGTTATACTGATACCGATTGGGCTAGAGATTGTAATGATAGAAAATCAACCTCAGGAGTAAAATTTTACATGGATGAATGTTGTGTGAGTTGACATAGTAAAAAACAAAGTTCAGTAACATTGAGTATAGCTGAATATGAATCTATTTAAGCTACTCAAGATTGTACTCAAATTTTGTGGATGAATGTTCAGCTATAAGATTTGAAAGTGAAAGTTTATAAACCATTATAAATACTTTGTGATAATCAAAGTTCAATTAATCTTTATAAGAATTTTGTCCCACATTCATGATCAGAAGACGTTGATATAAAGTTCCACTTTACTAAAGAGAAATTTTCTACTGAAGATGTTTTACTAGAAAACATCTCAAAAATGTATGACAGTACTGATATCTTTACAAAAGTGATGCTAAAAGAATGGTTTATGTAATTGAGGCTACAACTATAGGTTCATCCTCTTCCTGTGTCCTCCTAAATATCTAAAAGAAGCTTCCCCCACTATGATTTGGATTATGTTGACAATGTGGGAGAGTAAGTAAGAAAATTTTTACTTTATGATAAGTTTTTACTTATCTTTCATTTTTGAATCTTGATATATGGTTATCATATAATGGGGGAGAGAAAAAGAAAAGTGAGGGAAAAATAAAGTGAGAAAACAAATAAATGGGGTAGTGGATGTTTGAAAAGAAAATCAAGGAGATGTTATCTCTACATGGACATAAAATTTTCTTTCTACCAAGGGATGGAATTTCTTAAAAAACATTACTTTATCCAGTAGTGTGGTTTCAGGACACTCTCTTTTGAGAAAGTCTATGTTTTGATAAAATTCAAAAAACATGAGTTGTGAAAAATTATGAGATAAAAATTTGTTAGGATGATTGTCAACAAATACAATGGGGAAGATTGAAGTACCTTATTGATAAATTACATTAAATTTTTTTTTGTATTTATTGATAACTAAAATTTTTGTATTAGAGTGCTTAGATTTCTAGGAATTGGATCCATATGCATTGTATTGAAAAAATCGAATCCAAAAGAATCAGATGTATAATTTATTGTTTTCTTCAAGACTATCTTTTCTGTAATAAGATACAGAATGAAAATACTAAAGGGTTTTGAAATAAGTGTGTCAATTTAGGGGATATAAGGTTATCATACTTTCTCAAAAAAAATTATATGATGCTTTTCTGGTCAAGAAGTTCTTATAAGTCATGAAATGTTTTATTATAAAATCTTTTGAAGAAATGGTTAAGATGTTCAAATAATTTTAGAGTTGAAAAATGGAATTTCATAATCAGATTTTTGTAATAAGATTTTTATAATTAGAGAATCATAACAAGCATTCTAGGAGAATTGTAACCATCATTATGAGAGAATCATAGCCTGCATTCTAAGAGAATCAAAACCATCATTTTGAGAGAATTGTAACCTGCATTCTGAGAGTATCGTAACTAGCATTCTAATAGAATCATGACTTTCATTAAAAGAGAATTATAACCAGCATTATAAGAGAATAATAACTGGTATTCTTCAGAGAATCATAACCATCATTTTGTGAAGAATGTAATGAGTTGGAGAAATAAAAAGATTATAATGAAGCTGAGAAATAAATAGATCGTAATGAAGCTGAGAAAGAAATAGATCGTAATGAAGTTGAGAAAGAATCAAATTATAATGTGATGAGAAAAAAAGATCCCAATGATGGTGAGAAATAAATAGATCATAATGAAGCTCAGAAATAAATAGATTTTAATGAGATGATAATGAATCAGATCATAATAACGTAGAGAAAGAAACAAATTGTAATGAGATGAAAAAGAAAAAGATCATAATCAGTTGAGAAAGGTTAGACGAATTGAAGTTGTAAAAATTGAATTTCAATTTTTTTAAAATCTCATAGACATCTAAGGAGGTTTTGAGAATTCAATGTTGATGATTTAAATGAAAAATATTTTTGAATATTTTTTGATTTGACGAAGAGATAATGATTTCAAGATTCCTACCTTTGTTTTCTGAGTCTCCTATAAAAACATCCTCAGATCATTCGTTCATTCGTAACATTCATACACATGAAAAAGGTGGAGTAATAGAGAATTAAAATGTGAAAGTTCACATATGATTGAATAATAATTGAATTGATCATTTGATAAGAGTTTATGTTTTGGAGATTGAGATTCAATTCATTATATTGAATTACCCTACTCTAAAAATCAGATCCAAAATCATCGTATTCATAGAATCATATCCAGTATCAAACATCATTATCTTCAATGAAATCAGATCCAGAATACAACATTGTTGAATTGAAAGAAACCAGATCCAGAATACAACATCATTGAATTGAAAAAAATCAGATCTAGAATACAATATCATTGTATTGAAGGAAATCATATCCATAATAATGCATCATTATATTGAAATAAATCAGATCCAGAATACAACACAATTGTATTGAATTAAATCAGATCTAGAATACTACATCATTGTAATGGAAGAAATTAGATCCATAATACAACATTTTTGTGTTGAAATAAATCATATCCAGAAGACATCATTATTGTATTGAAAGAAATCAGATCCAAAATACAACATCATTGTATTTAAACAAATTAGATCTATAATCCAACATCATTTATTGAAAGAAATGGGATACATAATCTAGTATCGTTGTATTGATAAAACTAGGATCCAACATTATCGGATTGAGAGAATTGGATCTAGCCAAAACGGATTGAGGATTTGCACTGAGCATTTATGGACTAGCTTCAACAAACACTTTTTTCCTTTTATTGGATCAATTCTATTTAAAAGCAATCAATGTAAACTAATAGAATTCAGTATAATCATTCCTATTAGGAGATAGAAGGTGTCTAATGGGATTTGGCACAAGTTGTATTTATTTCTTCATAGTTGTAGATTTTTATAAACCCACAAGAGTGACTATGGTAAAGATACAGGTTCTGACACTCAGTTCGAACCTTGTAAATCTTGTCTGATTTTATTTCATACCTTCTGTTTCACGCATGATTATTCAATAAAATTTGATAAGGTTATATATATTAATAGGTTTCAAGGTTTAAGATTCTAATGGTTTTGATACTTGTAAAAAGTGAACAATTGATTCATCCCTCCATTCTCAGTTGTTATTCAATCCTGATAACTTTAGTTATGATGTAATTTGGTAAAACCCTAAACTTGAAAAGAAATTAAATATAATATAATTAATATTTGATTTAAAACTTTTCATGAACCATCCCATGTACCCTGGTAACCTAATAACCAAGTTGGCCTTCACATAGCCTGAAGGGAATTTCCAATCCCCACGGGTCTATTAGTAACACATGGCATCATACGACATACTAGTGGGAAAATTTTTGTCCACAAGAATTCAGAAGAAAAAAACAAGATAGTATGCATATCAAAAGAAAACTCCACTTGGAGTATTGTACCAAAATACCAAAAGGAATAAAATCCCAAATTACTACAACCAATTTACCAAACGTGGAAAAACATCCCAAGGTCCCTTAGGACACAAATCACAATGTCCAAGGTTCAACACCTGGATCCTCCTCTAATAGATCATTTACACATGCTCGAACCTGGAATATGAAGGTATACAAACACCCGAAGCCAAAAGTAGGGTGTGAGCCTATGCCCAATAGGATACCACCAAAGATTCCATAACAAATACCAAATATAGATTATCCAAACAAAATCATTCAATTTTCAAAAATAAATAGGTTTTTTAATTCAAGATTATATTAAAACAAAACATTCTCTAAAGTTTCAAAATAATTGAAAAATACTTTTAATGCCTAGACTTTACATTACCAGAGATGGAATATTTCAAAAATGATGCATTAAATAAAATAGTTACATAAACAATTTATGTAATTCCAGTAAAGTCATGTAAGGTAGTTTTACAACATTGACATACATTTATATATCATATAAATAAACAAGCAATCAACATGGTAATCTTCCAAAAGGTATGATAATATTAACAAGATAAGATTCTCCACTCTCTAAGTGATCTCATCAAAATGAGTATACTCACATCCACCTGACACTAGCTAGAGGTGACTTGTCACCCTCATTTTGGGGATATAACCCGCTACATGTATATTTTAGAACTTTGTAATAGCTTAGAGTGTATCCAAATAACTCACCAACTTCCTAAGGCTTTCATGTTCACTTACATGATGGGAATTTTATTTTAAGACTTCTTAAAATAAAATTAAATAACATTCTTCCATTTCAAAAATCCAAATTTATTTCCATTCAAAACCAAAATGGATTTCAATAAAAAACATGCCCTTTCCACAAGATAAAACCATTGGGTTTCTATCAAATCATTTTAATGCCATTTTCATAATTTTGAAATCCATTCAAACCCAATTCCATCCTTTTCAAAATTTATTGCAACAATTAAATTCAAAAAATTATGTAAAAATATTTCCATCAAATCCAAAACTTAAATTCAACAATTTAAATCATCTAATTTCCATAAACACACCCCCAATTCTACAGAATTGGGGTTTTTTTTCAAATTTTCATTCCAAACCCATTTGAAAACTCCCAATTCACTAGAATAGGGGTTTTATCAATTTAATTGAATGAAAATATGAGTAGTTTAATTTAAATCAGAAATTGAAATAAATCAATCAATTTAAGAATAATCCATTCGGCTTATGGGGATGAAACCACCTACCTCTTCTCAAAACTCAAAACTCGTAACGACACCCATCAACGAGAGAGAAAGTGTAGAAGGCCTCAAAGCTCAACCTAGTAAGATCTAAAACTATAGGGTGCAGAACCATCAATTCCAAGATTATGCATTGAAGACCCATGAGAGGAGAAATATTGAAAATTGACGAATGAGAGACAACACTTACCCTATAATCACTCCTCCTGAGAAACAATGACCGAACAACAAAAGAGTGGATCTGAGAAGGTTGGAAGGCTTCAAGGTCACCTATAGATAGCCTTAGTTTAAGGGATAAAGAACTTGAGATATCCAAATGTAATTAGCCAGCTACACTACCAATTTTAAAAATGCAGTTGGCGTATTACACGATGTGTAATACCAATACATGTCATGAAATGATTATGTTTTGTAACCATTGAAATGAGAACCCTTTTGAATTAAAACATAACTCTATGAGTTCAAAAATTGATCATTTATTCATCACGATGTGTAATGAAAACTCACGATGTGTACCCATCATAGTGTGAAGCAGTTCATGAATTGCATGAAGGAACAATACTTGAAGTGTAGTACTGTTACACGGTGTGTAATGCTATGGAAGTCTATAGAAAATTGTTGTTAAAGGTTAAAGTCTCGAAAACATCTGACTTCACCATTATATGTATCCTCCCAATTCAAACTCAACCCTTACCCATTCAACAAAAAGGAAAACCAGAAAAGGTTTAAGGTGTACCAGTTAGAGCGGTAACAGGATGTTACAACCTGCCCACCATAAGAACTATGTATCCCCCGAAATCCTATGAAGAAGCTTCCAAGCCAAAAATATTAGGCCACTACCCTCTCATTAGTTCGTCGTGTTCCCAAATCTTGTGATTATTAGAACCATGCTTCCACAGAACACAAAACAAAGGTATCATCCTCCCATGATGTACTTTGGTCTCAGAATCCACTATCCTGACATGGTACTCAATCAAATAAAAATCAGGTTCAATATCAAGATTATTCCACCTAAAAAATATATCAGGATCAAAGAGATAATTTCTCAGTTTCAATACATGGAATACATTATGTATCAAAGTCAGATGTGGTGGAAGTGATAAATGGTAAGAAACATTCCCTAACAGATCAACAACCACAAAGGTTTCCCCAAAATAAGAAGCAATCTTCCCTTTCCTCCAAAGCCATCGATGACCCAACCATGTGAAACTTTCAAGAACACCTAATCACTAACTAAAAACTCCAAAATTCAATAGCATCAATCAGTATAAGATTTATATCAGCTATGTGCTATAAATATTCTCTAATGATTCCGTTGAATCTTAGTTATCATCTCCTTCACCAATCTTGGTCCAACCAATGAAATTTCACCATTATATGACTAGCACAATAGAGATTTATAAGTCCAACCATAAAAGGCCTCAAAAAGATCTATCCTGGTCATGGACTGGTAACAATTGTTATATGAAAACTCGACAAGCCCCAAGTGATCATCCCAAGCCCCACCATAGTCGAGAACACATGCACGAATCATATCCTCAAGAATCTATATAGCTCTCTCTGTCTGGACATCAGACTATTGATGGTAGGTCGTGCTCAAATGAACTTGGGATCCCAATTACCCTTGAAGGCCTCTACAAAAAAATAAGAAGTAAACTGAGGATCCTTATCAAAGACTATAGAAATGGAAATCCATGAAAATGAACAATCTCTTTGACATAGAGATTTCACAACTCCTCCACTTTGGTCGTATCACAAATGGGTATAAAGTGAGCCTTCTTGGTCAGTCTATCAATCACAACACATATGTCATTCTTCATTATCTGGGTACGGGTCAGCCCGACCATAAAATCCATAGAGATTTAATCTCACTTCCCTGTATGGATAGTAAGTGGCTGAAGTAAACCTAAAGGTTTCTTGTGCTTATCATTAACCTGTTGGCATGTATAGTAATGAGTGTCAAACTCATCAATGTCTTACCTAATCCCTAGTCACCATAATTATTTCCGCACATCATAGAACATTTTTTTGGTTTATGGGTGCACTACCCACTGAGAATTATGAAAATCTCACATCATGATCTTCCTTGCTGCTAAAGGCACAACGAAGCGATTATGATAGCATAGAACACCCTCATTGGAAAATAACCATTCTAAATCTATCTCTCCACTATAAAGAGAGTCCCTAATGCTAAAAAATTCATCATAAATCCATTGATCTTGAAGAATCATCTTGATAAGAGAAGATGATAACTGAATGTTTTCTAAATAAACTCCATCCCCTTCCTCTTGAACTCTGATATGAAATTGTGAAAAGAGAGCCATCAAATTCCACTCTTCCATAGAATCATTCACTAACTAGGTTGGATTTTTCATACATAACACTTCTTCAATGACATTCCCATTCCCTGGGTTATAGATGATGTCAAAGTCAAACGATTGTAGGTACTCCACCTAACACCAATGGGGAAAATTCAAATAGTTTTGAGAGAAGATATAACTCAATATTTTGTGGTCTGAAAAGATGGTAAACCTTTCTCCATAGAGGTAATGTCTCCAACTCCTAAGCATGTGCATTACAGTTGCATGTTAAAGTTCATGGGTAGGGTAATTCTTCTCATTTGTCCTAAGCTGACGATATCCATAAGCAACTACATGGTCTCCCAACATAAGAACACAACCTAAGACTGAACCCGATGCATCTCAAAATACCACATAGCCCTGCCCAGACTTTGGAAGAGTCAAAATTGGTTCGGTAGTCAAAATATGTTTCATCTCTACAAAATTATTCTGAAATTTATCATCCCAAACAACTTCAACCCCTTTCGAGTTAGAACAGTCATCAGATAATCCAAATTTGAAAATTCCTTCATGAACCTGTGGTGATATTCAGCTATGACCAATAATATCTAAATCTTGATCACATTCTATGGTTTATCCCAAGACATAACAACCTTCCCCATTTCTAGATCATCATATATACCATGTACAGACACCATGTGTCTCAATAATTTTACTTCCTAAATCTATAAATCACACATTGAATGATTTGAATAGAGACAGTGAATTCTCAGTAGACTCATAAATATTTTCAAATGATGCACATGTTCCTACTCGAATTTAGTGTAAATAAGGATGTCAACCACAAAGTCCGCCACAAAATTATCTAGATACTCGTGGAAGATCTTTTTAATTTAATCCATGGAAACTAAAAGAGAATTTTTCAGACCAATGGGCATAACAAGGTACGCATAATGGTCAAACCTAAAACTAAATGTGGTTTTATGAATGTCAGATTCTTTTATCCTTAACTAATGCTAACCACACCAAAGAAAGATCTTTGAAAAACACTTCATACATTTCGGATAATCAAACATATCTTTAATATGTGGCAACAAATACTTTTTCTTTATCATGGATTGATGGAGTTTCAAATAATCAACACATAGGTGAAGATAACCCTCAGTATTCTTAGTGAAGAGAACTGATGCCACCCATGGAGAAACATTCAGGCATATAATGCCTTTCTTGATAAGATCAATCAACTAGGACTTCATATCTTTCAGTTCTTCTGGTTGCATGTTGTAGGAGGGAATTGAAACTTGTTGAGTAACAGGCATTAAGTCAATGGATAATTAAAATTCCATTACCAGTGACAGACTAGGGAAATCTATAAGAAACATTTTGTAAAACTCAAAGATGATTGGAGGGAGATCATTTCTCAAAGATTCCCACTTCAGATTAGAATAAAACCCTAATATCACTTTCCCCAGCTCTGGATATGAAGTTCCAACTCTACTTGACCTTGGGTCCCAATCTACATTAAATATAAGAGATGCGCCACTGTGAGTAGTAAAGTATACCCACAGAAGAAAAAAATCAATATGGGATTTATTAGTAATGAGTTAATTCGTCCTGAATATGAAGTCAAGAGATTTCATGCTGAGAAGCATAAAAAACCAAGAAATCTTGAAATCTAAAAGAGAGAAGACACAAGCAAGAATAAAAAGGCCCTACTATCTCTTCATACCGAGGGCTTTAGTAATATCCATTGCATAAGATAGTTGATCCATTTAATGATTAATAAGATTTACAATATGGGTTGAAATAAATGAATGAGATGAACCAGTATCAAATAGACCAATCACAAATGACGTTTCTATAGTAATGGTACATTCCATAGTCACTGGACCCATGTCTGCTTCCTCTATATACTCTTCCACTATGTGATGATTATTAATTATGGATGTGTATAGCCAGATCCCTTTCATACAAGAAGCATCTAGCTGAATCATAGTTTTAGGAGGAGATGATGATCCTATTCCACTACGTGGAGAAGACAAATGATGAAAGAATCTCTGTAAGTGCCTTGAACGTCTTCCATATCTACAGTTCTTGGGTTTCTTAGTGCAAACCCTCTTATAATTTCCGGGGTTTCCACACTGGTAGAAAGTTAATGAAATTCCACCTCATGCTGTAGGAGGTCAAGAGTAACTCTTCTGTCAAGAACTGATGTGAGAATAATCACAATATCATTTCCCTTTTAAGGAACCAATGTTGTCACTATGAGAAAAAGAAACTCCCAATAATCCTGACTTTCTATCCAAATCCATCTCTACTATCATCTCTCTATCCATCTCATTAGTATAAGTGAGTAGTTTTGGAAAGAAAACCTGAGAACGAATATCTGATCAGTGTCCCAAATCAAACCATCGAGCCTTCATCCTATCATTAGACTCAATCTTAGGAAAAAAATGCACTCGATTAGCAAAGTTTTTTGAGTACTCGATCACAGTTTGTTCAGCCTACTCAATCTTGAAAAACTCAACAGCCTTGGCCAACACAATTTACTCTAGATAGAACTGGTTTGTGAAAACAACCTTGAATTCTTTTCAATATAATCCCTCATGCTTCCCTTCCATCACCATCACGTCCCACCATCTTTTTCTTGGTCCTTCAAGCATGATTGTGGAACACTTTACCTTGATTGTGTCTCGTGTTTCCAAGAACTCAAACAAATGTTCTATCTTGCTCATCCTTTCTGCGACATTTTAAGGATTAGGGGGGGCCATTGAAAACTTGTGGAATCTAGAGAAGAAAGTCTTGAGAATGATTTTGAATAAAATCCCCCAGAGGATCCACAACTAGATCTTGAATGGGGATTAGAGTTGGTGCATGTCCAAAAGATTGGACTTTGCACACAATCACCTCAACTAGATTTGTCTCCACTGGTGGATTCACTTGATGCGGTTCAGCAGCAGCTTCCTTTAGGATATAGTTTTCACAACTTCTAGGAGGCATGGTGCTAGACAACATCAATAGACAACATTGAAGACTATATATTCACACTCAAACTGGGAAACAAGGGAAATTATTCCCAATATATGAAACCATTAGATTCGGATTCCTCTGTATCCAAATCAAAATATAAAAAGTACTAGAAATAATCCATAAGACTTCATTACCAAACCACCCTTGGAGACTTATGGTTCATTTTGGAAATATCTATACATGCACTCAATCGCAACTACCTACTAAGTCCCAATAAGATTCAGAAAATGCATACTGAATTCAAGAAAAAATCTCAATAGCCTCATTTGATACCACTCTGTCATGAACCATCCTAGTTACCCTGGTAACCTGATAACTGATCAGAAATTCACATAGCTCAAAGGGAATTCGCGATCCCCATGGTTTGGAGACTAGCACCTAGCATCATACAACATACGTGTGGAAATTATTTTTTCCACAAGAATGAAAAAGAAAAATAAACAAGGCAATATTCATATCAAAAGAAAACTCTACTGGAAGTAATGAACCAAAATAAAACAAGGAATAAAAAATTACAAATTAGTACAAACAATGTACCAAATGAGGAAAAAACAACTTAAGGTCCCAAAGTATAGAACTCACCATGACTAAGGTTCAATAGCTGGATCCTCCACCAAGAGATCCTTTCCCCTTGCTCGAACCTGGAATAAGAAATTCTGCAAACACCTGAAGTAAAAATTACAGTGTGAGCCTAATTCTTGTAGGATACCATAAAAGATTTCAAAATAAATTCTAAATATTTATTTTCTAAATTAATTCTTTCCATATTCAAAAATAAAATAGTTTGTGAATTAAAGATCATTTTTATATAAAACATGCTATATTGTTTCAAAATGATGGAAAATACTTTTAATGAACAAAATTAACATTATAAGCGATAGAATATTTTAATAATAATATCTTAAATAAAACAATTACCTAAAATAGTTTAGGTAAATCCCATAAAGTAAGGTAAAGTAGTTTTAAAACATTAACATGCATTTATATCTCATATATAAAAAACAAGTGAGTAACGTGGTCATGTGACAGAAACGTATGATAGTATTAACTGGCTATAGGATTCCACACTATCTAATTGATCTTATAAAAATGAGTATAGGCATGCCCCTTGATACTGGACAGAGGTGACTCATCACTCTCCCATCTTGGATGTGATCCTCTACAGGTATGATTTAGAACATTGTAATAGTATAGACTATATCCAAAAAACTCACCAACTACCTACGGATTTCATCCACTCTTACATGATGAGAAATTTATTTTAATACTTGTTAAAAAACAATTAAATTCCATTTTCCATTTCTAAATTTCCAATTTCCTTCCATTTAAAACTGAAATGGGTTTTAATAAAAAAACATTCCCTTTCAACAAGATAAAACCACTATGTTTCTATCAAATAATTTTTAATCCATTTTGACATGTTTGAAATTCATTTAAAACCAATTACATCCTTTTCACAATTCATTTCCACAATTATTTTCAAAAATTTAACTAAAAAAAGTCCATCAAATCCACAATTTAAATTCTACAATTTAAATCATCCAATTTCCATAAACAACCCCCAATTCAATGGAATTGGGGGTTTTCTAAATTTTCATGAAAAATCCATTTCAAAAATATCAATTCACTAGAATTGGATTTTTATCAATTTAATTGAAAGAAAATGTGAGAAATTGAATTTAAATCAGTAATGGAAATAAATCAATCAGTTTAGAAATAATCAATTTAGATAATCAGGATGGAACCACCTACCTCTTCCCGAAACTCAAAACTCACAATGATACCCTTCAATGAGAAAAATAGAGTAGAAGACCTAGAAACTCAACCTAGAAGAAATATCCAATACCGTAGGGCACAGATCCAGCAATTCCATTATAATGCATTAATAACGCAAGAGAGGAAAAATAGAGAATCCTCAAGAATGAGAGTGAGCACATACCTGAGAATCACACAATAAGAAAAACAATGATTGAATGCCAAATGAGTGGATTTGGGAAGGTTGGAAGGATTTAAGGTTGCCTGGGGAGAGCCTAAGGTTGAGGGAGAATGAACTAGATAGTAGCCAAAAGTAATTAGCTAGCCACAATGCCTATTTAAAAAAGAATGTCAGGGTATTACATGATGTGTAATACCAATACACTTCCTAAAATTATTATGTTTTGTAATCATCAAAACACGATATGTTTTGTGTAATAAAACCAATGTTCTGAGTTTAAAAATTGATAATTTATTCATCATGATGTGTAATGACAACACACGATGTATACCCATCACAGCGTGAAACAGTTCAAGACTTGCATACAGGACCATTACACGACAAGTACTATTACACAACTTGTAATGTTATTGCAATCTACATAAAAAGATTTGTTAAAGGTGAAAGTCTAGAAAACCTATGAATTAACTATTATATGTATCCTCCAAGTTCAAACTCAACCCTTAACCACTCAATGAAATGGAAAACTGTGACAAGTGTTAAGGGGTACCTGTTAGAGTGGTAATGTGATGTTATAGAACTCAATGTTACGAAATGTTTATGGTTGAATGCTTACATTAACGTTGATAAATTATTGACAAACCATTGATAGTATTAATCCATACCTTGGAAGCTTCATATCTTAATGACGTTTTGTGGTTCTTCCCATGCTAAGACAACCTTCATCTTTTCAGGATCGACTGATAGTCCATGTTTAGATATCAAATTACCTAATAACATCACTTCATGGATCCAGAAATTACATTTCAGTAGTTTCGCATATAGACGATGAATCCTTAGGATTTCAAAAAGTATATCAATTGGTTCTCAAGATCACTATTGGGTCCTAAATAAACTAGTATTTCATCCAAAAATATGACTAAAAGGTGTTTATATATGGATGGAATATCCGGTTTATCAATGTAATAAAAATTAACGGAGTGTTAGACCAACCAAAAGTCATCACAAGCTATTCATAATTGTCATACTAGCTCCTAAAAGTGGAATTTAGAATATCAAAATTCCAAACCCTAGTCCAATGATAACCTAACCAAATATATATTTTCAGAAACTACTTCTCCCCCTTTAAATGATCAAATAATTCATCCACATGGGGAAAGAGATACTTATTTTTAACAATCTCATGGTTCAAATTTTGATGGTCCATGCATAAACAATGTGAACTATAAACATTCTTGGAAAATAGCATAAGGGATGTCCATGAAAAAAAACCAAGGAAAACAAAACCTTTATCTATCAAATCATTCATCTAGATCTTGAGTTCCCCTAGTTCTGCAGGTTCTGTATGATAAGTGGGTATTGAGATCGGTTGCTTACCTGACACCATATCCATCAAGAAATCTACCCCCTCTATAGAAGAATAATGTAACACCCCTAACTATCTTACCATCAAACCGGTAACCAGACCGGTAGGTCACATGACCTCAAGCGTATCACCTTGTACACTAGAGGTTGTCAACTAGTAGTGAGGGTCTCAGGAGGTTATAGTGGGGAGACTATACTCTCACATTAGAGTAGAACAATGGTACAATTAGAATAAATAGTAGATAAAAGCAGAAGAAAAATATTATAATAATAGAATTAAAGTGTCCAACACCATTTTATACAATGTAAGCATGATAGATGATATATAATCTAAAAATAAAACAGTAAAACATGCTTTATAATTTAGAACAACACATGACTCAAGTAATGAAAAGAACTAAAAATACCAAAGATGATCTCCATGACCATCCTAAGCTCCAGCTTAGTCCTTTTCTCCTGACTCCCAGGTACAAGCACAAAACAAAAAGTATGTTCCAAGGCCCTATGAACAAAAAGGTATACTGAGGTACCCTGATGGAATGGCGTCCTCAGTAGGGTGTGAGATATAAATCAAAGTAGGCCTACAACCACAATTTTTAGCCCAATTCAGATAGTGAAATATAAAATTAAATAGTGTGTAGTCAAAGAGAAATAATATACGGAACTAAATAAATATACAACCACCCGTTCAGGTTTCTAAGGGACACTTGGAGATTATACCTACTACTAATCATATCCAGAATAAGAGTCTAATCAGGTCACTATATATATATAGTACACACACACACAGATATATATATATATATATATATATATATATATATATATATATTGGTGGGGGAACCAGATCATAACACACAAGAATCCATCATTAGTCTATGAGATGATAAGATCTACTCAAGGGGTAGTAAGTCCGACATATATATATATATATATATATATATATATATATATATTGTTGTAGTGGACCTGGATGTAACACGTAGGCATCAAACACCAGTCTACAAGCTGATAATCTCTACTCATAGGGTAGTAAGCCCGAAATACCGATAGAGTGGTGTTTGTCACCCCTATCACTCCGGATAGGGAGTGTGAACAACATAGAAACACTCTAATATGTCACATGGTTCTCAAACTCCCATCACCCATATCTAAGTAGTGGAGAAGGTCGCCATGCCCAATACTGATGTAAAGGAGCGTGAGTATCCATGCTCATCGGACCTCCCTCACCATCATTCTCAGCCTCTATAAAGGCATATAAAAATTATAACTGGAATGGGGAATTACCTCCAATCCATGATCATTTACATAGTCCAATTACATTTTATAAGCACGTTCAATTTCATTGAAACCATTACATTTCAAAAGAATCATTTCACGACACAAATAAGGGGAATGGTCTAACCATCCTAAGGGATTATCACATTTTAAAACCATTTGATATATTTCATAAAATAGGAAACAACGATCATGCTTTGAACATTTAACACATTTTAAATTAAATCATGCCATTTGGTGTAAGCCATCCTAATCTAGGTCATCTCACCCAATTTTCCTAAACATGGAAAATTGACTTAAGGTACAAGTTCCAAAGGATGGGATAATATTCATTACCCATAAAGGGTTCTACCATCATGAATAATCCATTCTATACAACCCATTTACATTAACCAATTCATTTAACTAATTAATACATGGAAACTTCATTCCAATGTTTTAAGTGTAATGGAATGGTGTCATGGAAATAGGGAATAAAGGAATATGCCCACTTTGGAAATTTAAACTAAAAAGGGGAAAAACATAAGAGGTCCTTGGATTAAATTTATCATTTATGTTCTAAAAATGTCATATTCTAAATGATGGTATGAAAGCAGATGTTAATACAATCAAACATAACTGAGTAAGATAAAAACCATAAATCATCACTGTGACTTTTTAAGACAACATACCTATGTTGGAGGGGTTTTACTATAAATCCATGACTTTTTATCTAAAAAATCATCTATCAAAACTAATAATTTCATAATGAATCACAATTTAATTTATTAAAGAATCATTAAGTTATTAAATAATTAATTTTAAATAAAAGGGCAAGGAAATGGATTCTACCTCAAAGAGGAATCAAGTCGAACACTTAACACTTGATGACCTTGACGACGTAAACAATAAATTCATCATTTCACACACATAGATTATTATATATGTATATATACCCTTTAAACCCATGTACACAACCCCCTCACTATGAGGGAACATTTACATGGGGGATACATATATACATATATATACACTTACTTGTGTATGTGTGCTTAAGACATCAAGGAGCCAGTAAAAACTCTATAGATAAATATAGGAAACTTAAAACCACATAAAGACTCCAACTAAAAAAAGGAAAACTAATCCAAAATTGTAAACCTCACATTAAAATGTTGGACGTGAACCAAACCGATTCTCCTTCAGTGGTGGATGTTGAAATACGCATGAAGGGGCCCCAAAGAGACCTTTCACATACACTACAATCGATGGAAACCCCAAAAATTAGGTTAGAATCAAACTCTAGGTTTGTCCTTAACTCAATAGGTGATGGAGAGAAGAATAAATTGCTGGAAAAGGAGAGGAAGAGGAACCAGAGACCTTACCATGAATTTTCGGAGAGAAATCACCCAGAGATCTAGTCAGAAATTGAAGAACCAAGGAGTGACAGAGAGGGGGTCACACACAAGCCAATGGAGAAGGTAGGGGGTTATATGTCAGGAAAATATGATGGGATAGAAGTGAGTGTCTAGGTTTTGTTTTTATTTTATTTTAATTTAATTTAAATTAATACAATTTTTAAAATAGGGTATCGTGCACAGTTTAGGCCGCACAAATGGAAAAACTGTGCACCAACCATGTGCCCTTCATTTTGTACCGAGAGCACCCTATATAGGATAGCCACATGGTTTGGAAACCATGTGATAACAGTGAGGTGAATAGTGCTTATTTACTACCTCTTGACACTAACGGTTCGGGCTAAGCACACAGTTTTTTAAATTATGCGCAACCTGTGTGACAACCTATGTCCGCCTATATATGGATGCACAGTTTCCTAATTGGGGATGCACAGTTTTTGAAAAACCATGCTCCCTATTTAGATCCTTTGAAACTTTATTTCCTAGTCCCAACACTCCATAAACTTCTTGAGACAACCATGAAACATAATAGGCCCTCGCCCAAGTCTGAAAATCACTTTAAAAGGATCCAACTCTTGGAATTAAGTTCTGAAGATTGATTTGAAAAATGTCCCACCCAATAAATTAATGTTAAAATTCATTTTCACATTATTCTAGTTCAAAACACGGATCGTTACAAAATTACCACCTTATAACTTCTCATCCTCAAGAATCCATTGAGAACAACGAAAACATCACTCAACCTAAATGGGTATTGAAGTCCCGTTCAAAGAGTCACATTACATTTCCAAACGTCCAACACACCCTCAATAATTTATTTAACAAAATGAGACATAATCCACTAAAACCCAATACAAAACTCAATTTCAAAAATGAAACATCAAAACAACACTTACCTAATCTCCATAATCCAATGACATGCTAACATCATCGTCTCGATAAACACTCGGTTGAAGGTGATTCCCACCTCAGGAATTAACATTAAGTGGCCAATCCCAAACCGGGGTTCAATCCAAAGTTGTAATTTCCTTAAAATAATGCCTCTAAGCATTCAAACGATCTTTGTAGTGTGATTTCCAAAATAGTTATAACGGTCGATTTAACATCGACCTCAAAGCCCAAGTCGAGCCGGCTTTTCATGGAATGACCCAACCAATACAAACCACAATCATCTCCACATAACGATGTGCTAGTAGCAGTCCTTCACTGAACATACTCATTGGAAAGAGGGAAAATGAGTTGAGCCACTATAGATGACTTACCATTATAAAAATGAACGGCTTAGAAAGATAGCATATTTCAATATAACCTCAACACCTTCCTCCAAGGAACCTTTCATTTACCATGAGGATGTTTACCGAAGCTCATAACCAACTTCCAGTTACATCTTGAGATCAAACCAACAACTAGACCTTTAAACTATCATGCCTCAACACAACCAAGGGGTAACCCAAATCCATCCCACTGGCACCGTTACCCTTTAAAAACACCTCCAAACCTGATTAAAAGTATCAGATAACCTCGAATTGAAACAACTAAAGTTTGAGGAACTAAACCTAGTAGTCCAACCTCCATAATTATATTTTATAAGTATAATCTAAGACACAACATCTAAATTTGAACTTTGACTAAGCCTAGAGAGGTATCCACCTGGTAGTCATGTCAGGAGAAGACGACCAATGCCCAAGAGTTCGTTAAAGGCATTCCTACATGGCAAAAAAAGGATCACTCGTGACATCAAAGCCCCTATAAGAACCACGTATCTGGCATGAAACTTTGAAAAGGATCGCCCAAACAAGCCCAATGACTTTTAAAACTTTAGTACAACGTGAGACTGATGCTCCCTTAGTGCATCAATGATGATGTCAAGATAGGGGACATGCTCATTTCAAAGAAAAATACTGTAAGAGGATTGAAATGATTTCCAGTAAATCACACCCAATTACTAGAATGAATAACAGTCAAACCACAACTTCTTGACTTTTATAAAGAATATTTCCTTAACCTTCCAACACATCTCCATTTCAAACCGATCACAATGCCTTTTTCCACCCGAGGCATTATGTGATCATTCAGAATTAACCACTGACATCTATCCAAGACCAATTACATTTATAAAAGGTTTCATACTCAAACAAATATAAGAACATTGTGCTACTGATAAGGCACCATCATGATTTCAAAACATTAAATCCTTAAAAAGCATTCAGGTAAAACTAACCATTTCCAAATGGTCCTCTTATGATGTTCCTTCTACTTGGAAGGACATTCATTTACCATAATCGACACGATGCTCACCAACTTAAGAGTGTCCTAGTCATAGAAATAAAGGATAGACCATCCTCTCACTAGCACACTAGGACAGATTCACCCTAAAGGAACAAGAGACACCTCCTCGAGTCATGCTCATAATGTCAAAAAAATTGGTATAAAAACGAAAACCAAAATAGACTAGCATGTCAAAATACCTGATTCTCTAGAAACTCCATCCTGAGCAGTGGGTCGAACTTGATCCTTAATGCTCAAGTCACTCTAATTGTGGTGACCTAAGATTGTACTCAACATCACAAGAGATCTATTTTAGAGTCATATTGACTCATATGACCATTATCATGGATGATGTCATAACTAGTCGTCTATCACTAAGAAGAAGAAAGGGTCATAAGACCAACAAAGTGGCCGAACATGCCCATGGAATGTCTAACCATCTGAAAACTGAGAATTACCCAATGCTCAAGCCTGTATCAATGGTTAAAGATACCATGACCACCCATCCGAACAAGGGTGTCATTGAAAAAAAAAGTGTTCTATGAGGGAAAAAATCACCTGAATGAAACCAAATATCAGAAGGATCATAGGATTTAGAAATGCATTTAAACTCAAGGGTGATACCTACCATAGTCCAGCCCCTTACAAAAACCAAAACATTGAACCTAACATTTGGTCACACCAAATAGTAGGCACTAGATCAAGAGCCTAACATCTAATCCATTGCTAAGGGAATGAATGCCTGCAAAAAACACTCACGCCTCTGTTCTAGGGAAACTAAAAGGTGAAAGTCAACCTACCCTTACATGGGGGTTTTAAATAGAGAACACAAATATAGGTTCAATTTCCCGGACCTTTATATTTAATCACATTTAAATCTTTAAACATCTAAAATATTTAATCCCAATCATTAGGTATCTTTTTAAAACAAAGAAAAAAGATAATTGATTAAGCTAACGTCACAAGGGAAAAACAAGAATGTTTCATAAAACTTCCTCTTTAAAACATCTTACAATTCTTAACATTTTGTCATAATTATAAAATTTACCAAAATAAATTCATTTTTAGCAGATAATATGGCTTATAAAGGTCCCACTAAGCCAACCTATGTTCTCTAGAAGGAAACAAAATAATAGTTGCCCGATTTAATTTTTTAAACATGAAATCAAGTCGTTTTACATGGAACATGCCCCAAATGATCTAATTAATCCATTTTTTGCATTTATTAGTTAACTATTTTGTTTTAGATCAAAATTAAACACCTCTTTACATTTCTTGTCATTTGACAATAAATCATGTCGTTTCATTTCATATGGGTTTCCAATTACCAATTCATGAAGCGCCCATACACTCCATGGACTGAAAGCAATCTATCATTAATTGAATACAATCCTATTTTATATTATAACATGATCAAATATATAACGGTCTTGTTATATTGATGGACATCTACCAACTTATAAAGTTCCCATATACTTTATAGTTTTGCACCTGGATCTCATTTACTAACCAACTATCCTTAGCATTCTAACTTTAGCAACATTTAAATTTTAAGAACATCATTAAAATGAATATATATTTCATTAAATATGTTTTTAAAATATGGGTTTACCTTTCCTTTTTGTAAGGATCCCATACATCTTATAATCAAAAATTGGTCCACGTTCATTCACAACCACATTCTCTTCAGACCATGCACAAACCATAGAAAAAAAAAAGAAAAAAAATGCTTCCATGAGTAGTAAACATAGAACCATTCTATAACATAGGTGAACAACACATAAAAAAGGCAATAAAAATGGTATATTATCTCCTAATCATGTTAAATATATAACAGAAACATGTTATCAAAATAGGCATGCAAATAAATACAAGGAATAAAATACATTCAAGGAACACAATTCAAATCATCAATAAAAATAAAATGAAAATAAATGGAATGGAACATGCCTAACATGTTAATTTATTTGGTTCATAATATCATGTATAAAATGCTTCATCCTTGCTAAGCTAGGCCAATTGGTACAATACCATAAATTTCCATAAAATTTCATAAATCAAGACCAGCAGAAAATTGAATGTGTTTTCATGAAAAGTAAAATTAATTAAGGTTTAAATATGATTTTAGAGTCTTATAAAGACCCTGTGTCATATCTCAAAGAGTTTTGGTGGTTTATTGTGTGTAATTTTAAAAAAATGACTAAAAGAGGGGGTTGTTTTGGAAACAGTTTAAAGAAAATAACTTAATTTAAAGAGTTTAATAATTGAAGAACTAAGTGGATTTTTAAAAATATGTGAAAAATGATTAATTTTGAGTTTACTACACACATATAAAGTTCATCACTCTTAGATATTAATTGAGGTTTGAATTATGACTTTGGTAAAAATTAATTAGAATCCCGATTACTTTCCAAGTGTTTTTATCAATGCATGTTGAACTAAACTGTTAGGAACAATAGGGGCCTATATACCCTGAGAGGGGGGGTGAATCATGGTATTGATATTATTTATCAAAGTTCTTCCTGCCCCACTGGATCTTGACCTCTTTATTACAAGGGTCACTTTTTTTCACCTGTGTGTTTATTATGATCACTTATTTTCTTCTTAATTTGATGATGATGCTTTAAATGCAATGCAGGGAAGTAAGCAAGCAAACACAAAGATTTTTACTTGGTTCACCCTCATTGGGCTACATCCAAGGAGCATACGCCGACAAGTTCTTGGTCGTACCAAATTCCACTATTCTTCACTAGATGTGGATACAATGGTTTAGGCTAGATCACTTATATTCCTAGGCTCACTACCATTACAATGTCTAGGGTCATCTCACTACTTTCCCAATGGTCACTCCCTGTTTCTCTCTCTCTGGATCACTGCTAGTGGAGAGGATCACCTTCTTCCTCTTCCTTTTCTCACTACGTCAGAAAGGACCCATTCACAGTTTATAGACCTGTAGGTCTCGTCATTTGCATGAAAGAATGCATCTTCCTCTGTATTTAGATGCTCTGTTGAAGTACAAATTTCACCCGTAGATGAATATCTCTTTGCACCGAAGGTATCAGGAAAACTTCCAACTTCCACGCAGCCTGAAAATCACTACTGGAAATAATCCTTACTTGGCGTGCAAGTTAATCTCAGCGCGCAAGTATCGGCGCGCATGTCACAACTGGTGCACAAGTCTTCCTCAAATACTTGCACGACTCAATCTTTTGCAACTCCAAACCTGCGCGACTCACTTCCTTCCTCGCCTAAACCACCTCAGGTGCGCAATTGACACTTGGCATGCAACTTCCAATACTGGCGTGCAAGTCCCCCTTGCGCGACACACCACTACCTGCGCGACCACCACACATGTGTGACAGGAGCTCTGAATCTTCAATATTTTGAACTCTGATGAAAAATGATGAGGGGTGGTCAAGTATTTATAGGAAAATTGACCACCCTGTGCGACGGCACGCAAGTCAAACCTTGGCGCGAAAGTCTCAGCACGAAGGTCTCTTCCCCTGCAAGTCACCTACGCGACCCACTTCCAAACATGTGCAAACCTTTTTCCGTTGCTATATTTTGATCTTCAGATCTTGTAAAACCATAGGCGCACAAGTTCTCAAGCTTCCAAGGAATTAGAGCGCAAGTATCATTCATGGCGCGCAAGTCACCTGCGCGACCTCACCAAAACTTGTGCGACCCTTATCCCTTTTCCATATTTTGATGATCTGATCTTGAAAAACATATGGCGCACAAGTTTCCAAGCCTTCAAGTACATGGCGTGAAAGTCCCTTTTCCAAAAACCACATTTCTTCATTTGTCGATTTTCAGGACCAAAAATTTGGCAAACACTGGAAAACAGTGCCACCTTGCATCTATTATTTTTATGCCGCCTCCAAATCATCCATTCATATGTCGAAGTTCTTGAACCAAACATTGATCATTAACTATAGCTCTTGAACTCAAAAATCCAAAAAAATACTCTTTGTAAAAAAAATTGTATGTCATGGTTTGCATTGTCAACAATCACAACAAAGTTGTCCACTTTGTCAACAAACACAATCACCTCAGAAATTCTTCAATGATGCCTTGAGGGATTTTTTCCCAACATAAACCATGAGATAAAAATAATATATCCAAGGTCCATATATTATTCATGGTATATTAAATTCCAAAGGAAATTTAAATCTAAAATAAGTGTGGAAAAATATTTTGTTGTTGTCCAATCAGAATAACATAATTCACACACTCAAAACTTCACACTGGTTAGTTGGAAGTAAAGAGAATTACATTAAGTTTTATCAAAAAGGAATTAAAACATGATTCAAAGTAATATAATTCAGAATTAAATGATTCAAAACCCAAAATAAATCCAACTTGTAGCATTACATGTTCCAAAACTCCCTTTACAAGAAGTGTAGCTCCCTCACAATGAACACTCACCACTTATCCAAACATCGAGAGCTGGAGGAAAGCCGGGCGGATATCCTTATTCATTTTATCTCTCCTTATGAGGATAAGGAGATCCAAAAACTCTAAGGGGATGAAATTAAAAAAATTAAACTTCAATTTATAAGCACTTCACTTTCTTGTAAAAACTTTCAAATTGGGATCCTAAGGTGCCAATTTATAGGAAATGTGGAAGGTGGTTTTGGGCACACTGATTTCGAGAAACTACTTGCCTTATAATTTTAAATGGATAGACAGTCTTATTTCACTTTATAGAAGAATAAAAAGTTTTATACCTACCTCCTTACTATATCCACTAAACATTTGGTACCATTTGGAAAATTACTGCAGGAGATATGGACGAAATACATTACCCACTTTTTGACTTTGAGCTGATTCGATCTTCTGAAAAGATCAGTTTATATGGACCCCTTAATAAACCAATGGGGATTGAGTGTCTTCATTTGAAATTTATACCATTGAATTTTGGACAAGACCACAAAATATAATATCGTTTAGATGTACATTTTAGTAGCATTGTGCATTTTAGTCCACAAGTGTTCTTGGATCCTACACAGTTTGGCCCATTTTTCGTGAACTTCATCATAGGCCCTCTAAATCACCTCTACCTACAATGTCATTATAAAAAAGTAACATTTACATTTCTAAAATTGATAATTCATAAAATAATTTAATCAGACATTAATTAATTTATTTATTTTATATAATTTTCAACACAAAACTAGAATAACACAATGGTGCAATGGTGAAAAGGAGACAGTGAATCACGAACCGATCACACCCCCATGCCTAAAAATTTTCACTCCTTGGAAAAGTTAAATTTTAGAAAATTTTGTACAGAAATATTACCAACTATAATGATTTAACATTCAATTAAAATTTAAAATGTGATAGATATGTGATAAAAGAAAAAAATCACATGAAGGATTTATTCTCAGTGAGCATACAAAAATATGTATCATAAATTGTATCAGCATTAAATTCAAGGAGATGAATGATACTAATTTGATAAAATAATTTAAATTATAATAATTCCACTAATTCTCAACATGTGTGTGTAAAAACCATTCCATGCAATGCTTTCCACTTCTTATCTAGTAAATATAGGTTATTTAAAAAAATCGTCTTAAATGATTCTGTCCACCAAACCTTCCCTACGTCTTTTGCAATAAAATTTAAAGACCCACTAAATTAAAAATTCCCCTAAGTCAAACCTTAATGTCCTTATATAGATATCCCCATATGTTGTACATTTCATCACTCCCCTCATTTATTATTTTTTTGTTAAAGAGTTTCACTTGGAACAAATTTCACACTCTGTAGGATCAAAATAATGATGTAGATGTTAAATTACAAGAGGGGGGTGGGGGTGAATTGTAAGTTTAAAAATATTCGTTTTTAACCATAAGGAAAACTATGTTTAAAAAAGTTAAATAGTGTAAATTCAAAAGACCTCTTATAGTTCTAGTAAACAAACTTTCTAGGTTTTGGAAATATAGTCCTGTAAATGAAACTTAAAGAAAGTTTCTAAGGAAAAAATTCTACCTTAAAGCTTATAGAATATTACTTATCAGAGTATACAAAAGTAAAAAAAATTATAAGAATGTTAAACATTATTACTTTATCAAAATGGAGTATAAATAAACTTGAAACAAAATAGGTAACAAGTATGAAATCTTTTATACCAAAGACAAGGGTATCCAACACCCTTGGATAAAGGTCCCCTAATTTATACATTCAAGAAAGTCAATCTTACCCACACCAGGGTAAGACTGTTGATGCTCCTTTCCTTCACAGAGTCTAATGAATGACAAAGGGGGATACCTTAAGTATAAAGAGAGTCATCCTTTAAATAACATCAAAAATTGATAAAAGCATGAACAAGGAACCATTTAAGAAGAGGTCGCGCAAGTTTCCTTCTGGTCATACAAGTCACTTGGGCGCCATGTATGGGTTGTGCAAGTCACTTGCATGCCCTATTCCTTTTTTCACCCAAGGTGTTTAGTGGCCTATAAATATCCCATGTGGGCCCCCCATTTGAGGGTTGAATTTTCAAAAACTCATATTCAAGCTCCGGTCGCCCAAGTCTTTGTCTGACATCTTCCGAACACTTCTAAGGTAATTCTTTACCTAGAATGGAATCCCTAAAGAGGAAGTATAAGGAATAAGTATTGGAAATCATCAATACTTGCATGCCTAAGTGTCCAATACTTAAGGGAAGTGAAGACACTTGCATGCCGCCTTTCCCTCTCAAGGGAACTTACGCGCCACCCTTCTGGAAGCCTCTAGGGATGATACTAAGGGCTTGAGTTCAAAGTTGCCCAAGTATTACCCTATGGATTTTTCGTCTCCCAAGGTGACTCATGTCATGCAAGTATAATTGCATGACCAGGACTTGTGCGCCAGACCAATACATGCGCGCCTCCTTCCTAGTCACCTCCTTTCCTCAATTCCACATCTCCTCTTCAATGATGGCCTTAAAAACCCTCTTCAAAGCCATTTGTTGCATGGTTACTTTGTTGTCTTCCTTATCTGATAGGAATTCATTAGGCCTCTTTCTCAAGAGTAAGCCCCAAATTACAAGTCCCCTTAATATGGGCCTCCTTCCCAGGAATAAGTCCCAGTCATAATTTCCCTTAATTGGGCATCCTTCTTAGGAGTAATCCCCAGTCTTAATTTCTTTTGATTTGGGTATCCTTTTTAGGAGTAAGCCCCAGTCTTAATTTCATTTGATTTGGGCATCCTTCTTATGAGTAAGCCCGAGTATTAATTTCTTTTGATTTAGGCATCCTTTATTAGGAGTAAAACCCAGTCATAAGTCCTTCTTAATTTGGGATTCCTTTTTAGGAGTAAGTCCTGGGTTAAAATCTCAAATATCCATAAAGTACAAATACTTTTATGGACCCTACTCTGGGGGTGTCATACATACATAATCCCCACATCATTTCTTATGACTTCATCTTTCATGGCACAATTGTCAGTTTTACTGATACCTCTTTTTTCTCACACCGAGCATGACTCACGTGAGCTTAGAGTGTAAAAGTAATTACAAAATCTATCTTTGGGACATTAATCATTCATAAACATCATAATTCTTCACCCGAACTATGTGGACATTGATATCTACCATAAAAGTAGAGTACGTAAGAAGCCTTTCTAAGGTTTAAGCCCATCTTTCATTAATTCTTTTCTATATCGTATGGAATTAAACTATATCCTTCTTGTCGAACTATGTGGGTTATGATTCCTTTATTTTTAATAAGGATATATAGGTATCCCATCTGTATGTACAATCCCAACTCTAAAATAATCCATGTCTTTCTGAATGAAAATAATCTTCAATTGCCCCACCGAGTGGTTTTAAACCCAGTATGGTCATCATAATGACCACTAGATTTCTATATAATGTATTGAAGGATACCATTGACTAAGAATATGTAATTCATATAGATAATTATCCATTCATTAAAACCCTCAAATACATATAAAATATTCTCTAAATCCCATACATATCAATCATTGATTGCAAATTCTAAATGAAAAAACTCATTTTCATGCTTGGTAAATTAATAAGGGTTCATGAACATAATTTAAATCTATAAGAGAGTCCTAGCGTAGACAATAATTCCCCAAAAAAAGGTGTGAGGAGTCTGACCTCCCATACTCTCGACCAATGAAAATTCTTAAGCCTCATCAGTCTACAACTAATGGCCACCTACCTTTGGAAAGTATGTCCAAATGGATATAGATTCATTGGATGTTTCCGGTTCTACGAAAAAACCCATTAGAAACCGATTGGAAAGTTTGAACCTTAAACAGACAAGGACATCCCCATTTCCAGTAGAAACAAAAATGGTGAACCCGATGAGAATCCTTAACCAAGTTAAATGATGTTTTACTTATTTGTTAGGCCCCTATTTAATTCAATGTGAGGACCAAAAAAGTAATCAAACACATATGTGTTCATCCAAAAGATGTAGTCTAGACAAGATTATCTTGATTATGTCTATTATATAAAACATTCACTCTTTTCCATGATCTCTTTGCAATACAGAAATGGCTTCTTTTAAGTTCACACCTATGAATTCCTCGACTGCTAATCCTGTTGGATCCTCGTCCTCTCTAAGGATGACATCACCTACTCAGCATCTTCAACGCTGGGTATCAAAAGCATTTGTGAGGGAATACCCTTAACACGGTACCATCCTAACTTTGGAGGCTGATCAACAAGCCATACAAGTTAATAACTCACCCTGGTTGTCCAGATAGCGACGTCCAGTGGTCAAAAAGTATGTGGTTCCAACCACCGTCTCCAATCGTTTCAGGTAGTTATCCCCAGAATGCAATCCCCAGTCTCTCCCATATTATAGGGAGGTGAATGAAGAGGTCACTCAAGGCCTCTGTTCAAGAATACAGGAGTCCTTCCTGAGGACTCCCACCAACAATCTCGGCCAGACTCGGGCGGTAGTGCACCCTCAACATGATGAGGGTATCTCCTTTAGGGGTTCGGCTCAGGTTCCTCAAACCTGAGCATGTAAGACGAACCGCCAGGATAATAGGGAGCAGGTTATTACTTCTACCCCCTCTGGAGAAGTCCATCAAGCTAACATGATGGCAAACAACCAGCGGGCATATACACCCGTTCGTCCTAATTTTGTTGCCCAGTAGACTCATCTGGCAGTAACACGCCAATCCCGCCAGGCAATTTCGGTGGAATATTATTGTCAGGCACATACACCTGTTTATAATTCATCAGCTAGTCAGCAGGCTCATCTGAATGCAACCAAAGAAACTCACCAATTAAATGTGGTGGAGAACAATCAACAGGCACTTACACCTGCAATTCATCAGTCTAACCAACAATCTCATTTGGTAGCACCCGGAGATGTCAATTGGAAAGCTCCAATGACAAGCCAGAGGCAGACACAATTTTCTACCCCCACATATGAGTACTGTCCGAATTCATTGACAGGAAAAAGAGGACAGGAGCAGGCACATACACCTACTCCTGACAAGGAATGGATGTATATTCCCGTTCCGGTAGCTAAAGTCACCAAGCACATTTTGAAAATGGTGAAAGAGCATAAATAAATCTCTACCCATATTCTGGATACCTATCAGAATATTATAAAAATATCAGCAGCATCATAGGGAAAGAATCATAAATCTATCCCTATCAGTGGAGTAACTCATCAACATATCACTCCAAAATAGATACACACCTCTATTCCAGTCCAGGGGGGTTGTAGGGCATACTCCCCCATGTCATACGGACAATCAAGTCGGGCACATACACCCGATTTGAATGGTGATAATCAGCCAAACCTGACCATTTCTCCTGAGCAGGCACATACACCTACCCATAATAACCACTTTCATCAACAAGTGGTTTCCAAAGTGGGTAAGAAGGAGTCTAAGAAAAAGACTCATCCAACACAGTTAAGAAATCAGGATCCAATCTATAATAAGGCCTTGCTCGATGTTGGAGTTCTTAAATCCCTCAGAAAATTATCTGTTGCAACTCAAGATTCTACTCTTTAATTTTTAAATTCCGGAAGTAATAACAGTAATTTTGAATGTCTTCATCAGACATTTTCTCATGAAGGCTTGCTTCATGACAGTTCGATCAATCTTGAAGTATCATCTTCAGATGAAAGCCATGATAACCCTCTGCGTGGCCAGAAGATCAAGGAGAAAACGTTTTCATCTTTTGCAGTAACCCACCATGGTGGTCCTCCCCATGATAATGAATTTAGCTATAAAAGTCCTCTCCACAGTAGTAATTCACATTGCCTGGAAAATTCTTTAATGGACAATGAAGTAACGATAAATCCCTCTTATCTTGAGGCACTTGCAAATGAAAATCCAGTCATGTCTGATTTTTACCAATAGCAGGTGAAATACTTTCTCAATCAGAAGATAGCTTGGGGTGTAGGTCATTCTTCGAACCACCCCTAGTTCATTCATCTTCTAATCTGATAAATTAATTCTCTACCAATCTTGTTGAATCTGATGAAGCAACAAAGAATCACCATATTTGGTCTAATCAGGTAGAATAATCTTTATCAAATGATAAAGAGGAAGTGCTGAATATGAGAAAACAACTGGCGAAAGGTGAAGTACCAGTCATGTTTTGGCCTTTGGAAGACTCTTAGTATGATATTCCGGAAATGTTGACTGAAGATTCTATTCACGATATTCATCTCAACATGTGGAAAACACTTTGTCACTTAAAAGAGAATATATTATCTTATGATGAATATCAAAATCATGTCAAGATAATAGAAGTGTTACAACGCGCATATTGATTTGGAATCTCTCTTAGTTTCCTGACATCTAAAGGTTGAAAAGTAGTAGAGATCCCTTCAACGTTCATGCCTTGGAGCATTAAAAAGGATGCACCAGTTAATTACCAGTACCCCATCTGGTTTTCATATTAGGGGATGGGGTGTTCATGGAGCACTGCATTTCACTTTACTCCCCAGTCAACAAAGCCCTCCAAAATTGGTCTCATGAAATGTTATTTCCCATGGCTGGCCCCATCTAGCTGGTTTTGTGTGTAATCAAAGGCTTGCCCAAGAATATGCCTCAACTAGTTCTTCCCAAAGTCAGACATATTAAGAACAAGTTGTTGAATTAATCTTGCATCAAGCAAATGAGAACATCGAACATGCTTCCCATTTAGAGCATGCACATCATCAGGTAATAGAAGTGTCAGAAATAATCCAACGGTCATCTGAGCTAGGTGATTTGAGTGGATGTCGGATGATGAATCCGGCTAATTTTTGGGCGAATGTCCACAAAATCAAGAGAGATTTTAAGAAAGTTTCAAATTAGGAAGCTCAAGAGCCACCTGATCTTTCCAGACTAGGGACACTTTTAATCCAATCCTAGGGATCAATAGACAGGATTCGAGGAGTTGATCAGGAACAACAGAAATAGCCCCAGTCCACTGGACTGGGGAATTTTTCAAATTCTCAATCTTTTCTTCAACAAAAGTCAGTCTTATATCGATTAGGGAAGAATCCACAAGAGGAACGCTGAGCAGAATTATCAAGAGATTCCCTCCAAATTATGGTTCATCAAGATGTTCCTGAGGGATCAACTCAATAGGAAATCTCTCATAAAGGACATAGAAGAAGACATTATCACAAAAATACAGACAGAAGGGATTTCATGTGTTATGCATCGACAAATGTCATCAATTCCATTGTCACTAATCCCCCAGAACATGAGGTTAACTTAGAGGAATTAGATGAATAAGTTCATATTCAAGAGGTTGTACACACAGAAAGAAATGAAGAAGGTGTGCATACCAGAAGCCACAGGGCTTCCCAGAGGAAAGATATTCTTTCGGGTAAAGCCCTTCCATACTCCAGAAAGTCACATGCCAAGGAAAAGGGTAAAAGTTAGGTTACATCCCACCCTACCTCTAGATAAGTCCAATCACTTTCATTAGAGTAGAGGTTCGCACAATAAGAAGAATAAAAAAAGGAGTTAAGGAGGATAAATGTAGAACTACTTCAAGGTAGTCTTCCTCCTAATCATGCTGGAGTTGGTCAATTAAGGGAATTCGTTGCAGCTACTAAGATGGATCAAGAATATCCTCTTTTACAAGTACACCATCACAGGTCCAATCCTATGGGTCATGCGTGACAACAACCGGTAGTACTACCATCCGTTGTAGTACCCGTCACCGTAGTTGTCCAAACTCCAGTTATTTCACCTGCTTAGGTCTAAGCTCAACCAGATGGTTCTCAAAAGTTAATATCTACCATTGTGTCATTAACAACTCTGTTGGAAGCAATGGAAGTAAAACATGCACATGTTCAACCGAAAAAGAAATCTTACACTGAATGGGTTGATCCAATTCCTCCCCCATAAAATTTTTCAAATACCACATTCCCAATTTTTAATGGTTCGGGAGATCCAGAACAACACGTAACAAATTATGTTTCTTGTTGTGATCCTATGATGGGAACTCCTCAAAAACAGGAAGTAGTTAATCTCAGGTGTTTTGGGTAGTCATTACAAGGGACTGCTTTTGTCTGGTATACAAGTTTGCAATCTCAGTCAATTACCGGGTGGGAAGATCTCCATCAAAATATCTTCTTCAATTTAGCTCATCATTTCCAAAGATGATAGTTTTTGATCTTACCAATTGTAAGAAAAGGGAAAATGAAATAGTTTTAGATTTCATTGCTTGATGGAAGGGATTAACATATTCCTTAATTTTAGCACTCCCTCAAGAAGAATTATTGCCAATCTGTGTGGAAAATATGCCTGATGAATTACGCACACTGTTGATCCTTGTGAAATATATAGGAGGGTTTTGAGACCTTACTTCAATCTCCCATCAGATCGAAGACTCTCTTACATAGACTAAGGCTAAAACTCGTGTACTCCCATCAGTTCCAAGAATGAGAATGGGGAAATCGAAGACTGCTATAGTTACACTTAAACAAGCACACGTACCTGCTTCCACTTCAAAACCTTCATCATATCAAAGGGATCCAACTCTTGAGTGTTAACAAAAATGGCCGCCTCGTCAAGATGATCAAAGAGATCAAAGGCGGAAACAGTTTGATGATTTGAAGAACAAATTTTATTTTTTCCAGAATGAACAAGTTCCAGGCTACTTCATCTCGGCTCTGGAAAACAATATGTTTTAGTTTTCAAGGCCCAAAAGTACGAAAAAGGAAATAGATAAATACCCCCAACTATTTCCCATTTCATAAAATGTTGGGGAATCCCATTCATAAGTGTTTTGTCTTCAAAGACCTCCTGCAAATGATGGTGGACTCTGGACATGTAAAACTAAAAGGTTCTTCATCCCATGTAGCATGTGTTACTACTACTGATCCAAAGGAAGAAGGCAAGTGGCATAAATTCAAAAGAAAAAATTTGCAGAAATCTGATGATTTGAGGGTCAGGAAAATGATTAACCGAGCTCATGCAATTTTACGAACAGAATTGAATCAAACAATTGTGTCTTCTGCTATGAATTCCATAGAAAACCCCCATTCATCAGAAGAAAAATCCTCAAAGAGGTGGCATAATTCGAAGAAAGAATAACAGTTAGAAGAAGATGAGTTTGTGTCAAAGCCTAAATTGTCTTTGACTCAGGCAGATTTTATGCCATCTGCTTCAAAAGTACGGGCACCGCCCCACCAAATGATACAACCTGAACTGGATAATCAGGAAGAATCTTCCTCAGATGAAGAGTTGATCTTTGGTTTTGTTATCATGATTCACTTAACAGATCTGTATGCCAGCCATAGTTTTGATCTTGATGAGCCTGAGTTTCTTATAATAAACAGAGGAATTAGATGAAGAGACAGAGTTCTAGGATACATGGGAAGACGAGGATATTCCAGAAGCCACTATTTCCATCCTACCCCTGCTAGAAATGTATATGTGGTAGAAAATCGTGGAAAATCCATTTAGCGGGCTCAACAGGAACAAGAATGTTCTTCCACACATAGCAGATTCAGTCCTGTCATAGTTATTTTGGAAGATCGGTTAGAGGATACACCTTCTTCCTCTCAGAAAATAAATAGACCTATTCAGTCTAATATGCCGAAGCCAGAATTATTTCCAACTCCTAAACTGATACAAGATTCATCTACATCCAAAAAATAAACTTCTAAGGAACCTACAAAACCACATTTTCTTGTTGGGAAATAGAAGCCTTTGGATCAGAAGTATGATGTCTTGAAACATTTGGCCCAAGTACCATCCAAGTTATCAATTCTGGATTCCTTTAATCTATCAAAAGATATTCAGGAGGCACTCATTGAGGCTTTGTCAAGTCCTCAAGTATTCGAAACTGAAATTGTTGCGGCTGAGGTCTACCATATAGAGAATGATCCCACAGAATGCCATACAGTGTTATCTTTTATAGATAAAGATGAAGATAATGTTGTACATGGACATATCAGACCTTTGTATTTATTTGGAAAGGTCAAGGATGTATAAATCTGACGATCTTTCATTGATAATGGTTCAAGAGTCAACCTCATCCCTATTTGTACACACTATTGGAAAACGGGCCTATACCCACGGTTTTTCAACAAACCGTGGGTATAGGGATAATATGGGGACCTGCACCCACAGTTTTCTAAAACTGTGGGTCTAGGTCACCTATACCCACAGTTTTGTCAAAACCGTGGGTATAGATTAATTTTAAATACCAATACCCAGGGTTTTTTCCAAACCCTGGGCATAGAGTTTTTTCGGATGACCTATACCCACGGTTGTTCAAAACCATGGGTATAGGGGTATTTTTTTTGAAGACCTATACCCACAGTTTTAAAGAACCATGGGTATATATTTCCCACCATAAGGGAAAAAAATTACGTGGGACAATGAAAAAAAAGTTTGGTGGGAAGATAATTAAACATAAATATAATTCTGTGGATAGAAATAATAAATAACAAAAACATTCTAGGTGAGTCGGTTAATCGGCCGTTTAATTTGTCTCCCGATCCTGGGATCTAATCTGGGTGTTGGTGTTTTTTCTAATATATACCTATTATTAATATAAGTACAATAATATATATAGATATTCAGAAATATATCTCCATAGCTCGGTTGGTTAGGCTCGGCGTTGGCCTTCGACAGGTCGCCGGTTCGATACCCCGCGTTGTTAATTTTCAAACATCGCGTCCTCGATTTTCAAGGCCCGTGTTTTCCATTTTCAAATACAGTTCCTATATAATATTAATATATATAAATAGATATATGTAATTATACAAATTAAATTGATAGGTTCGCTGGTTCCTTGGTGATGCGCTGCTGGGAGGCGGTTTGTGAGGTGCATGTTCGAATCCCTACAGATCCAGAATTTTGAATTTTAATACCCCACTATTTTCAAACCATGGGGTCTGTTGTGTGCCACGTTGTAATAGCATTCTCCATTCTTTTAGAAGACTATACCCACGGTTCCGCAAAACTGTGGGTATAGGTTGAGACCCCTATACCGACGCCGTTCCAGCCCACGGTTCACAAAACTGTGGGTATAGGTTATACCCACGGTTTTTGGGGATATGCCCACGGTTTTGAACCGTGGGTATAGTTCGTTTTTCCAGTAGTGAAAATTCATTGATTGGGCCTCACTGAATATGATTTATCTCCTTCTACTTTGATCTTTCAAGGATATGATAAAAATGAACAAGAACCTCTGGGTGAGATTACACTCAGAACTTAGTTTAGAGACCTTGTGTCTAATTCAGATTTCAGGGTTGTTCATCATGACACAGCCTTCAACATTTTTCTTGGAAGACCTTGGCTACATCAACATGGGACTATACCTTCATCATACCATCAATGTCTCAAATATTGTTTCAATGGTCAAATTTTGACATTGTATGGTGATAAATCCCCATTCAAAACATGTGAATCTCAATACATTGAGGAAGAATTATATCACATGAAGGGAAAGGAGAAATCCATGACAAATGAGGTTACTAAAATTAATGATCCATATGGTTTGGAAATGATTCCAGTAAACCCATTCATACATGTGAGTACAGATTATGTGTTGCCTATCAGTCAAATTGATAGGATAGACCCAAATCCAAACACACTTATGGAAACTTCCATGATGTCAATTATGAAAATTGAGCCAGATAGCATGAGAAAAATTGTTGATTGGCCAAGAAATGATGAAATCTTACATGGATATGTCTTCATTTCATCCACTGAAATCTATCAATTCTATACTTCATCAACCAGGCCAGAAGAAGTTATAGTAATGTCAGAGGAGAACGATGATGTCGATTCTCAATCCATCATCTCCTCTTTATTACCTAAGGAAGACCCTTCATCATTGATATGTTCAGAAATGGTAGTCTCTTCTTCAAGATGTTAAATTTTAACTTCTCCCCTGATTATGGAAATTCTACTTCAACATCTATTATGCATGTAGAAACAAAAGAAGTAACACATACTGAAGAAGAAGAGGAAGATCTCTGGGATGCTCCTCCAGCATTTGAAGAGGGTATCTCTACCCCTGTGGATGAACTCAGAGAAATAAATCTGGGTAGAAAAAGAAGATCCATGCCCTACTTTAATTAGTGCAGCCATGACTCCTGAAGAGAAATAAATGTATACGTAATATTTAAAGAAAAATCAAGATGTATTTTCTGGGAATTATACAGAAATTCCAAGGCTTGATCCTGATGTTTCTACTCGTCATTTGGGTTTTCCAGAAGAATATCGAGGATTCAAGAAATCCGCAAGAAGAACACACCCAACTTATGCCTCCAAAATTGAAGCTGAATTGGATAAGCTTATCAAGGATAACTTCGTCATATAAGTTCAATATCCTAAATGGCTGGATAATATTGTCCCTGTGAAAAAGAAGAATGGAAGAATTAGTGTTTGCATTGACTTCAGAGATCTTAATCAGCATTGTCCCAAGGTTGATTTTTCAGTTCTGATCACTGAACTCTTAATTGATGCAACAACTGGCTACAAATCTCTTTCTTTAATGGATGGTTACTCTGGGTACAATCAAATATGAATGGACCTATATGATGAGGATTCTACAGCTTTCAGAGCCCCTTGAGGTGTGTTTTGCTGTCAGGTAATGCCCTTTGGCCTAAAAAATGAAGGTGTAGTGTATCAACGTGCCAGGCACCATATATTCAAACACTTTTTAGGGAAATTTGTTGAATGTTATGTGGATGATTTGGTAGTTAAATCCAAACAAATTTCTATTCACTTGATTGATTTAGAAATCATATTCCACATACTTCAAAAACATAATTTTAAGATGAACCCCTTGAAATGTGCTTTCGGGGTAACCTCAAGAACATTTCTCGGCTTTGTTGTACCCCATCGTGGTATCGAAGTTGATCTTGAGAAGATAAAATCAGTCCTTGGTATGTCACCTTATCGAAATTTGAATGAATTGATAGGACTTCAAGGACACTTGTCCTATATTTGGCGTTTCATTGCCAATTTGGTAGGAAAGTGTTTACCCTACACCAAATTAATGAAGAAAGGAGTCACCTATCAGTGGACTGAAGAATGTCAAGAAGCATTCGATATTGTCAAGATATATCTCTTGAGCCCACCGATATTGATGCCACCCATTAAAGGAAGAAGAATTATTCTCTATGTAACAGCTCTAGAGCGATAACTGGGTGCCTTCCTTTCCCAAAAGAATGATGCTGGGAATGATAACAACCTTTATTATCTCAGTCAGACTATGCTTGAAGCAGAAACTCAATATTCAAGTATTGAAAAGTGTTGCCTAGCGTTAATCTTTGCAGTTCAAAAATTGAGACACTACCTAAAACATCACGAGGTCTAATTGGGATCTCACAATAACCCGCTCAAATTTATCCTTAGTCATCCAATGGTTACAGGATGTCTGGAAAGGTGGGAAGATATTTTGCAGCAGTTTGATATCCAGTATGTGTCTCAAAAGGAAATAAAGGGCCAATCTCTGGATGGTTTTCTTTTCTAAACACCCTTCAGTAGATGATAAATCTTTAGATATTGAACTTCATGATGAGGAAGTCTTCTCTATTCAAGAAAATCCTATAACGAGGAAAATGTACTTTGATGGTGCTTCTAGAAGTCCAACAGGGAAGAAAATGGAAGATCTTAAATTCAATAATGTTGGGTTAATAATTGTGCTTATTTCCCCAGAAAAGGCAGTTCTACCTATTCCTTCTTATTGTTGGAAGGTGGTACAAACAATAAAGTAGAATATCAAGCTCTCATTGTAGGATTGGAGTTGGTGCTTCAGGCATAGGTGAATCACTTAATGGTAAAAGGTGATTCAGATTTGGTAATCAAACAAGTCAATGGGGACTATGCCATTAGAAAAGAAGAGTTAATCCTTTTGTATGATTATGTCAAAGTGTTAATGGCGGAATTTCCTTCGGAACTGACATTTTCTTATGTCCTACAATCACAAAATTCCCAAGCTGATGCACTAGCTAATGTAGCCACAGTGATGGAAGATCCAAACCAGGACGAAACAATCTTCAGTATTTCCCACCGTCGTGTAGTTTCACCTTTTGTTCAAATCAGAACAGAGGAAATCAATGAAATCAGTCCCATTTCTAAAACATATGATCATACTACATGATGAATGATACCTATCTGGGAATACATTCAAAATGGAACACTCCCACCTGATAGAGCCAGGAAAGTATAAGTCTGGCGATGTGTGGTCAATTTTACTCTTTATGATAGCCCAGATCACCAGAAAAATCTCTACAAGTTAGGTTTTGATGGAATTATCTTCAGATGTATTGATAGTGAATAGACAATGGTTATTATGAATGAAGTACATGCAGGAGTCTGTGGTGCCCACCAGTCTGGACATAGAATCTCTGATCAAATTCGAAGGCTTGGATACTTCTGGCCTTCAATGATACAAGATTGTGTTGATTTCACTAAGAATTTTCATTCTTTCCAGGTATATGCCAATTTCATTCATCAACCCCTAGAGTTTCTCCAAAAATATAAATACTCATGGCCATTTGCCACATTGGGAATGGATGTAGTAGGACCTTATCCTCTGGCTATATCTAAGTAGTTTAAGTATATTCTTACTGCTACTGACTTCTTTTCCAAATGGGCAGAGGAAATAACTCTAAAAAGAGTTAGTTATAAAAGCATTGTTAGCTTCATCTAGTCTAACATCATTACCAGATTTGGTGTCCCACATACCATATTGATGGAAAATGGAACCAACTTCTGTTCATCCTAGGTAATGAAGTTGTATGAAGAATCCAACATCAAATCCGACCATTCATCTCGGTATCATGCAGCGGACAATGGTCAAATAGAAGCCTTCAATAAGACTCTTTCAAACATACTGCAAAAGATGGTGGATAAAGATAATAAATCATGGACGGATAAACTTTTTCAAGCTTTATGGGCTTATCAGACCACCACCCACACTGCTACACGGTCAACTCCATATTCATTAGTATAAGGAAAAGAAGCAGTCTTTCCCATTTAGGTTCAATTACTTTGCTCAGAGTAGCCATTTGTGATCAGTCATCTATAGATGAAGAATCTCAAAAGCGATTGGATGAATTTGAACAATTAGATGAAAAAATATTATGCACCTTGCACCACTTGGAAGTCTATCAGAATCGAATAGCGTGAGCTTTCAATAAAAAAGTTCATCTTCATTCATTCATTCAAGGAGAATTGGTATTGGTCCTCAGAACTCCAATGATACCAAGAAAGAAACATCCAAAGCTTGAGCCAAAGTGGGAAGGACTTTATTCTATACATAAGGTCTACTCCAATAGAGCTTAATCATTAATCTCAATACATGTAGAACTCATTAGAACTCCAACCAATGCAAGATTCTTGAAGAATTATTTTGTGTAACACAAATACACCCCATAGTCCTTACTACAAGACTTTAAACTGCATGGTCCCTATAGTTCTTACTGTAGACATTAAACTGCATGGTCCCCATTGTCCTTGTAGTAGGACATTAAACTGTATATCCCCTCTATCATCCAACATGATGTTAAATTGTGTCCCCTTTGTCATCCAACATGATGTTTAACTATTCGTCCGAGCTACAAGACATTAAACTACCAAGCACCCCAGGTCCTAGTTACATGACGTTAAACTGTACAACACACTTATGTCCTACATGACGTTAAACTGTGCATCATTAGGATTGTTGTTACCTCTTGTTTCTCAAACCTAGTATGAGTCATTTGAGCTTAGAGTAAGCTTCAAACATAACACCTTATCTGGGATTCTAACCACGCATAAGTCCCAACACCATATTTAGGTCATTGTTCTCAAGTAAAACTCGATCACCAATTCATTCTCAATCGAACTACGTGGACTTTGATCCATTCCTTTTAGGCTGGGTACGTAGGCAACCTCTCGAGGTTCAAGCCCAAAACCAGTATCTTCACATCAGTTCACCTCTATCTCATACGATTTTGATTCGTGAAGCCACCCCCAAAACCAATATCTTCACATAGGTTCACCTCCATCTCGTACAGTGTTGATTCGTGAAGCCGCCCCCAAAACTAATATCTTCACATTGGTTCACCATCGTCCTTGCCATATGACATTAAACTATACAGTCCCCCATTGTCCTCACTGCATGACATTAAACTGCATAGCCATACATCCAAGCTACATGATGCTAAATTATTCAGCACCGGTCCATACATATGACCTTAAACTATTCGAACTTTTGTCATGTACGACAATAAACTACAACATTATTTGACAACCTCACCTAAGAGGGAATCATTATTGACATTGATCTCCAATCATGTTATATTCCAAAGACTGCATGCATACATGGAAATTCCTGAACCTTTAATCTTGGATCCAACCATCATTGCACTAAAGTCGCCTTTCACCCTTCACATGTACGAAATAAATCTGTACAGAGGGTATTTCAAGAACAACGTATGCATTGATTCCCATCCTTATAGGATATGTAGGAACGTTCGAGCATCCCTCGAACCCAGCTCCAAGTCTTTGGCCTAACCCCAAATTCCACTTTCATCCCCTTGGATGAAAATTCCACATGTGAGCAGATGAATGTGGTAGGAAAACCCTGGTCTTTATTCGCATTAGGTTTATAAGAAACACACAATGTGTCTCCCTCATTATGGTCCAAAATATACGACCCTAAACTAAGATCTCTTGTGCTCTTGTCCCACATGATGGTAAACTGTATTTCAAGAACTACGTATGGCTTGATTCTCATCCTAATGAGATTTGTATTGAAGTCCAGCATCTCAATTCAGGACCCAGCCACAACATGATTATGGTCAGTATTGGTATATGTATCTCCTTCATGCATTTGACAATACCCATTTTCATGTGTCATACTCCTAACCTTAAATACTTCCAGATCTCTATACCCCTTTTGTTGACTTCTAGTCAAAAAATGTCTGATACCTAGGAATTCTTTTTCCCGGACTATGAATCATGTGCCCTTAGTCGGCCTTGCATATTTAGTCTACATGACAGACCTTTCATCCAAAAGATGCTATTATTTGACTATGCATCCTATTCCCTTAAGTGGCCCTGCATAATTCAAACCCCATAACAGGTTTTTCAAATAGTGGTAACTTCATTCTTGGGGAGAAAACCTCTTTTTTCCTTATTGGTCTTAACAATGATATGTAGGGATCTGCAAAAATAGTTATCCTTAACATATTTATCCCATACTCTTTTTCATGATCTGAAGGTATTTAAGTCTATGGTTTATATTTCTCTTCCTTACGTTTGGGTCAGCTTCGCTAGAGTGACATTCATCAAATTATTTGAAAATCCTGATTGGGAATATCCTCTCCATATCCAAATACCTCTCTCCATATAGCAGACTCTATGCTTTGGAAAACTTTAATCTCTATAAACTTCCAGTGGATTTTAGCAATAGAAAAGTAAAATTTCTGAGAGTTCTTTTGTCTGACTATACAGCACGTTCCCCTAGGTGGCCTTGAATAAATAGTCTACATAACTGACCCGTTAGCCAAATGATTCTATTATTTGATGATGCATCCAATGCCCTTAAGTTTCCCTGCATAATTCAACCCTCTAACAGGTTTGTTAAATAGTGGTAACTTCACTCTTTGGAAATACTTCCTCTAAGGATTTTTAGACCTTTTTTCACATCATCCCTCAGATTCAAAATTTCTTAAGACATAGTTTTCATGTTTTCCCACATAGTTGAATGTGGTAATATGTTTTTAGACTAATTATCACGGAATTGAGTCAATTTTTATCCATTTGGTAAAGCTATTCGACCTTAAACATTATCATTTTTATGTCCGTCATGAATGACTTTAAATGCCAACAAGAGACAGGGAACTCATCAAATTGGGAACCTGTAAATGGAACCCTGAAAAAAATTCGAGTCCTAGCTCACTAAACATACATATTGTTTGATTTAGGAAATATTGAGAAATAAAGGATGCAAAGTTTGTGGGGGGTTGTATAATCCTAGCACAAATCAAACTATGCTTTTTCTAGGCCCCTTGACTTAGGTAAAAAAATATATAAGTAATTAGAAAGAGAATTCAGGTACAATGGATTGAAGATAAAATGTCTTTTTAATTGATGCAATAAATTAGAAAAACATCCACAGATTGGATTATCTTCTCTTTTTCAAGAATTAAAAGTGGCTTTCAACATAACTCTTCATTTGATTTATAGCATCCTGAGCTTCATCAGCAGCCACTTGAAGTTCATTCCGTCGACCAACTTCACTCTTTTCAGTTTGATGGAGTGCTTTCTTGGAATCTGCAATGGCTTTCATACCATTCGTTTGGACTCCTTCCAATGAATTGTTAAGATGGTCATGTTCCCCAGTAACAACATCTAATTGTTGTTGAAGATGCATCTTCTGGAAAAATTTCTCCTTGATCTTATGCTTCATCTCCTTCAACTTTTCGGCATGACCAGCCGCATCTTGGGATACCACAACCTTGAATTCTCCAATATTGGTCAAAAACCTCACTCTGGTCAGATCTTGATGGTACTTTTTCTCCTTCTCCCTCTTTAATATGACTTGTTTCACCGTGGCATGGATCTCTTGATAACCAAAACCGCCAAGTCCTAACATGACGAAAAAGGATGACAGTAATGGGATCATCGAAGACAACTCTTCAAGAGGCACTTTAGATATGATCTTCCATATATTATGCCATGCCTTGAAACGTGAGAATTGGAGCACCTTCTGCACCTCTGGGTCTGACTCAGCATCACTATCATAGGGGGGAATATAGTCCGGGATTAATGCACTTAAAGAAGTGCCATGTTATGCTCCTTCCCCCTTGACCCTTGGTACTTCACTTTCTACTCTTGTTGGGGCTGAGGCTGAGGCTTCACCTCTGGATCTAGCCACTGAAACTGATAGCCCTGCATAGTCAATTGAAATCTTTGGTTAATTTCAAAGGATTACAAAAGTTGTTTAGTTGTATTACAAATTAAGTACAACCACAAATATTATTATCTCTTACCCAATGGTAGATCAATATCATGAGAAGGCTCCTCACCATCTTTCCTAGCTTCAATAGTATTTTCAGGATGGATTTCAGGAATCTCATTCGGGTTAAGCTCGACTTGATCTAGAATCTCTGCAATGATAAGGTTGTCTCTACCCCCTTCAGGCATCGGTAGATCAGCAGCTTACCCAGATGGAACTGCATTTCTTCAACCAATCATGGTCAATGATGTAATAATAAATTTTTAATAGGATGAAGGATAACACTCATGTCCAAAATATTTTAAATTATATGGTAATTTAACATGATCTAAAATTTCATCAAAAGACCCACCAAGTTTCATCATTTCATCCAGTGATATATTAGAATCCGGGTAAGTCTCACTAGTGGGAGCATTTGATGTGTCTTCTTGGAGACCCTCCTCCTACGACCTCCGACCCCAAATAGCTTCCTAAGATAAAATTATGGAGTCGGTTTCAGTGGCCTCCAAATGTTTCGGTTCAGGTGTTGAACCTAAATCATCACAGAATGGAAGTCAGATGATGTTTTCATTTAACATTCTAAGAAGTATTGTTAATTTACCAGAAGAAGGTTCTTCTCTCCTTGTAGAAGAAACATGATCAGTACTGGGAACAGACATTGGCTCTTCTTCAAGAGAAGCCAGGTCATCATGAATTTTCTACTGTTCAACAACACCCTCTATCATCCTCAGAGGAGGGTCGATCCTCTCCCTTAGAGGTGAAATCAAAGAATCCCCTACAATCCCAAGAAGTACAAGTAATCTTTTCATGAGTTAGGATTCATGATTATCCGAAAGACTTACCACTACTGATGAAGCATTGAGTTTTGGACTTCTTCATTCGATGCCATTGCTTCTTTGACTTTTTGGGTGTGTTGAAATTTTCACCTCCGAATACAGGTATTGGAGAGTGAAAATCCCTTTCTAACTCCTCATCCATGGCTTATCGGCTTGGATATACCTCGCCCGGCTCACGAGGAGATTCAGCGGCTCCAATAGCGGTGCTACCAGGGGTATACTGTGGTGAAGGGACCTCAGTAGTTCCTTTCTTTACAAGCTGGAGGATGAAGAAAGCAATTTCCTTGAGTAAAAAATCTTTAACTGATATCAAGTTGTAAAGAAAATAAGGAAAGAAACTTACATCTTCAGGGTCCACATAATTGTGCCACTCCTCATCTACTAAAGCATGAATCCCCTCAGTGGTGCCACGATCCATCATTTCTTTCACCCGCTTGGTGATAGAAATGGAATCATTAGTGGAATATATGAGCATCTTCAACTCTCTAATGTAAGCCCTCACTTCATCAGGGCTATGTTCGAAGCAGATATCAGTGGATGCCTGTAGATTTCTCACTCTAGGGATATGTAACCCTTCTCATAAGTCCATACAAGCGGTTTCAGAATCACAATATAGATTCCTCCATGTTTGGATAGCCTCTGGTCATCAATATTCAGAATGTGCACCAGAAGGCCGCGAGGAGGCTCCTACAATTTGGGACTTCAACGTTTTCCCATCTCCTGTAATCACAGATAATGGATAAAAAATTGAATCTTGTTGCTCTGTAAAATAATGACAACTAAATTGCCTCAATGATATAACTCACCAGGAGTCGATATAGTAGGTCTCTTGACTCTGGTAGGAGGATTATATCAGGCACGAGGCCGCTTTGAAGCATGTCATGCCTCATCATCCCCATCCTGAGAATCTGGAGAATCAACCCCGGGTGAGGAACCTGGTGAATCAGCTCTGGGTGAGGAAGATTCACCTTCCAGATGAAGGGTTTCTTTCCTAAAAGTTCTCTTTTTTGTCCCCGCCCGAGGAACCAAATGATTCAGCACCCCTTCAGGGTATGATGCTACCCAGTTCTCAGCATACCATGTAGACAATTGAATCACCGCTCTAGTAACAGGTAGATCAAACACTGCCCTGGTCTTCCCCATAGCTGTCAGCAACCATAGTTTTCAGGAAACCATTCGATGCTGCTCTGACCTGACATGCACGTGAGGGGATACAAAAATATTATACAGACACTTGAATTGGCGTTCAAATCTATATGGAGCATAGGCCTCACATATAATCTCTCCATCAATTTGGCTGGCCAATACACCATCTTTTCAATCCATCTAGGATAGTTTTTCAATCATCAACAAACCGCCAGGTTAGAGGGTTTCCATAAGGAAATAAATGAAATTCTTTGAACATGATCTACCTCTCCTTCAGATCATAAGGATTGAGGGAAAACAAATAAATTTTAGAAAAGGCCTCCACCAATGGCCTAAAAGAACTTCCAGGAACCTGTACTCCACTCTGTACAGCATAAGTCCTAAAGTGAGTGGTGATCCATCCCCACAAAACTTGGTATGATCCCACTATTCTCAAAAGAGATTTACCCATATAGACATGGATTAAGTTCCTATGAATCTTCACCAAAATTTGGGTGGCCAACCCAACCATTTTCCTCTCATCCAACTTGGATGCAACAACGAAGGTCCCTGGCCAAACGCCTCTCTTCGAAACCCTAACTGGAAGAAGATAAACATAGAGCCACAAAGATAAAAAGACTGCCATACGGGTCTTCTTTGGGATTCTTTGGTCCACTTCATACCCCATCTTTTCAAACTCTCTCACTTCCAATGTTGGCTAGAATGTGCCAGGATCACCCCTCTTCTCTGTTCGGGGGAAGCTGGTAGGACGAGTACAGGTGGGCCCCTTCTACTTCTTCTTGATAAGAAACATATACATCCACTATTATGAATGAATATCCTTTCTAGAATGAGTTGTGGTGGTCTTTTAATTATTTATCTTGTGTAAAATTCTCAATAAATCTCGATCCAAAGATGGTGTCTTCTCTGAATCATTCCAGGTCACCTTTGGGGGAATGAATTCATCATACATATTGCCCAAAATTGGAGCCCTCGAGATCTTTTATACATCCCAAAAACTAATGCATAATTATTCATGAGTCAGATGGAAAGAATTGGTTTTTGGGATCTAGCGGCTGATTAGCATCGTCACAAAATTATCGTTCCTATAGACATATATTTGCACATCCCAAACGGCTTCATATATTACAGCTCCTTTCAAATCCTTGACAAACTCTGCACAGGTTTTTTGCACCCAATATGGCCACATCTCAGTCGTCTTCACACTTCCTCCGGGATGGACATCCCAACTTTTTTTCCATCCTGTGGATTGATCCATTAGAGAATTTCCTAAAATGGAGTGGTAGAAATGTGGCTGTAGCTCAGGCTTGTGAGGTTTCGGATCTAGAGTACATGGGCTATGATGCATTATTTATGACTTTTCCACTGTTTCATCATTAACAAATGATCTTGCAACTAAGACATTTGCTGAAGCAAAATTGGTGTAAGTCTGAAACTAGGAATGAGGAATATACTTCTTTTCATCTGGAACGTTGACTCCTTGCAGATGACCATGGCCATATAAAGGCAAGTAAATACTATTTGGGAAATTGACATGATATTTCTTCAAGTACTTTGCCAAATATGGGAGAGTAATATCATAGATATCATAGTAGTCATGGCCAACGATGTTCATCATATCATCAATTCTCTTGCTAGCCAACTCATCAGCTAATACAATTCTTTTGGGAGCCATTGAATCTGTGCAAAAATCTAACAGTTAAATTTTTAATAAAGTCTATTTTTATGAAATACTTGTGAAGAAAAAAAAGGCTAAGTCATTAAGGAAAACAGGTGTAGTCGTGAAAGTGTGGTAGCGCAAGTGCGATCGTGCATGTGTGGTCGCACAAGTCAAAATCTTACTGGAGAAGCGCGACATAGGAAAAAACCGAGAGATTGAAGATATGCAAACACTTGCGCAACGAGAGCTCAAAAACTCGGAAGGCTGGATGGTCTGCATGAAGTGACACCCATATATATAGGCGATACCACAACCATGCGTGCCAGAACCAACACGTCAGAACCTGTGTGCTAGAACCTGCGCATCACCGAACTCTTGTTTCTTATTTTCCTCAGAGTCAAATCCTCTTTCCTTTTTCGGATCCAACTCTGATGGGGGAATTTTTTTGATACTCTTTTCCATCACAGAGTCTAACAAATGACAAAGGGTAATACCTTAAGCACAAAGGGAGTTATCCTTTGAAGAACATCAAAAATTGACAAAGGCATGAACAAGGAACCCTATAAGAAGAGGTTGCGAAAGTTTCCTTCTTGTCATGCAAGTCACTTGCGCACCACATATGGGTTGTGCAAGTCACTTTTGAACCCTATTACTTTTGTCTCCCAAGGTGTTCAGTGGCCTATAAATAGCCCCTGTGGGCCCCCCATTAGAGGGGCGAATTTTCCAAAACTCAGATTCAAGCTCTGGTCACCCAAGTATTTGTCTGACATCTTCCAAACACTTCTAAGGTTATTCTTTACCTAGAATGGAATCCATAAAGAGGAAGGATAAGGCCTAAGTACTATAACTCATCAATACTTGCACGCCTAAGTGTCCAACTCTTAAGGGAAGTGAAGACACTTGCACACCACCTTTCCCTCTCAAGGGAACTTGCGCACCACCCTTCTGGAAGCCTCTAGGGATGATACAGAGGGCTTGAGTTCAATGTCTCCCAAGTATTACCCTATGGATTCTATGTCTCCCAAGGTGACTCATGTTGCACATATATACCTGTGTGACCAGGACATGCGTGTTAGACCAATACATGTGTTCCTCCTTCCTAGTCACCTCCTTTCCTCAAGTCCACCTCTCCTCTTCAAAGATATCCTTCAAAACCCTCTTCAAAGCCATTTGTGGCATGGTCCCTTTATTGGCTTCTTTATCTGAGAGGAATTAATTGGGACTCCTTCTTAGGAGTAAGCCCCAAATTACAAGTCCTATTAATATGGGCCTCCTTCTCAGGAATAAGTCCCAGTCATAATTTCACTTAATTGGGCATCCTTCATAGAAGTAATCCCCAGTCTCTTAATTTTGTTTGATTTGGGCATCCTTCTTAGGGGTAATCCCCAGTCTTAATTTCTTTTGATTTGGGAATCCTTCTTATGTGTAAGCCCCAGTCTTAATTTCTTTCGATTTGGGCATCCTTCTTAGGAGTAAAACCCAATCATAAGTCCTTAATATGGGATTCCTTTTTAGAAGTAATTCCCGGGATAAAACTGCAAATCTCTCTAAAGTAAAAATACCTTTATGGATGCTACTCTAGGGTAGTCATAAATACATAAGCCCCACATCAATTCTTATGATTTAATATTTCATGGGACAATCGTTAGTTTTACTGATACCCCTTATTTCTCACACCGAGCATGACTCACATGAGCTTAGAGTGTAAAAGTAATTACGAAATCTCTCTTTGGGCCATTAATCATGCATACACATCATACGTCTTTACCCGAACTACATGAACTTTGATCTTTACCTAAAAAGTAGAGTACTTAAGAAGACTTTCTAAGGTTCAAGCATATCTTTAATTAATTCTTTTCCATCTCGTATGACATTAAACTATATCCTTCTTTATCAAAAAACGTGGGTTATGATTCCTTTTCTTTTAATAAGGATATGTAGGTAGCCCATATGCGGGTATGATCCCAACTCTAAAATAATCCCTATCTTTCTGAATGACAATAATCTTCAAGTTCCCCACTGAGTAGCTTTAAAACTAGTATGGTCATCATAATGACCAAGAGATTTCTATATAATGTATTGAAGGATACAATTGACTAAGAATCTCTAATTCATATAGATGATTCTCTATTGATGAAGAACCTCAAATACATATAAAATATTCCCTGAATCCCATACATATCAATCATTTATTTCAATGTCTAAAGGAAAAACACATTTTCATGCTTGGTAAATTAATAAGGATTCATGAACATAATTTAAATATATAAGAGAGTATCGGAGTAGACAATAATTCATCCCAAAATGGTGTGATGAGTCTGACCTCCCATCCTCTCGACCAATGCAAATTATTAAGCCTCATAAGTCCACAACTAATGATCACCAACCTTTGGAAAGTAGGTCCAAATAGATATAGAATCATTGGATGTTTCCGATTCTATGAATAAACCCGTTTGAAACCGATTGGAATGTTAGAACCTTAAACAAACAATGTCATCCCCATTTACAGTAAAAGCAAATCCCTCGATAATAATATTGGAATCTGTTTTTATATCCCCACAAGCCCTATAAATTTAAGGTAGTTGGAAAATTTTTGTTCCTATCTTCGGAAGTCCTCGAACATTATGGTAGTGGGCACCTCTATCTTCTTATTCCAGGAAGCCCTCGATTATAAACAACAACAATCAGAGCCGCACTAAGCAATTTGAACAAGATGTTCAGAATAGAACAAATCATTAGAGTCTCTCTCTCTTTAAATCACTTCATTAGCATGCCATTTCAAGAGTTATGGAACAATGTTGAGATCGTTCAAATGAGCTCTTATTTATAGGCACTTCTCTAACAGTCTGCTCCCTCCTCCAAGGGTCATATTTTTCCATGAATATCTATAACAGATCAACCCCAGAATACCTGGAGGTGGTGCCTTTAAACATGATGTTTAAATTATAAAAAAACCATGTATTGATATTTTACACATCAAGTCCCATACAGAGGATCGATTCGGTTCACGTTCTGGGAAACCGGCCTCTTCTAACATGCTTCTTCCGCTAAAAACTGGTACCTGAAAAATTTAATTCCAAAAGGTAGGGTGAGAATACAAATTCCCAGTAAGGTGTTTTAATATAACATAATATACAAATTATAACATTTTTAAAACATTATGTTAAAAAAAAAATTAAAAATTTTCTTAAGAAATGTTGTAAGACATGTATCATAACTTAACAATTGTCTAAGAATTAAAAGAAAACAATTCAAAGCATATTAATAGAATTATAATGAAACATGATTCAATTATTGGCATTCTCATACAGAGTAATAAGTAAAAGACATTCCAACTATAATGGGTAAGACATGTGTGTAAGCAAGTACAATATTTATGAAAGAGATTAATACATGATCAGAGTTGCGCATAATAACTTCAATTTCATTCACTACAAATAATAAGTTGTAACTGAATAATAAAATCTCTAAGTGATTTATAAATTTCATTCCATAAGTGTTTAATTCTTCTGAGGCACATAAGTATAGGATCTTAACCATGGATATTCTACTAGTCAAATATCCACTTGGTTGATTAATTATCATAAACATAGTGAGGGAACATATAATGTCAGACCCTTTCAAGACCTCGTGTCAAGACCTGAAATGTCAATGGCGACGTTCCATGACTTGATTGTATCATTAGAACTATCGATGCATCGAGGGGATTTCACTAACCAGTACCCAACCCATTATACCGAGTCTATTACATTCCTCATATGCCAAATAGGGTTGTATATTTAAAATGTCCCATACCACTTTTCATATTTAATTTCTCATTTCATATTATTCAAGGTGTCCCATACCACCTTGAGAAATTCAATTCATAATTCCATAAAACGTCATAAGAGTTTTAATTAAATTCATTAGCATTTACATATATATAGTAAATCAGGAATATAATTATTAATTACAAAACTATCAATTGTATGGATATGTCATTGAATGGTGAGTATCATAAGAAGATTATGGAATATATGATGACAACTAATGCACCAAACAGAAATACATGCTCTGTCACATAAAATGAAACCCTAAATGCTAAAATCTTATTAATAAATTGCATATTGGAATTTCATCATGGATAGGGTGCTTAATTAAAAAAAGATAAACCAAGTATTCCATATGGGGTATTAAACACATAGTCTCCCAAACATTACTTTCTGGTATTATAATGTTTAACATATCACAAGGGTACACATAATGTTAAACATGAAGAGCATGAAATTTAACCATAACTAAAACCATTTAGTATATGCTTGAAAATAAGTGATTCATAAATATATATGTAAGAGTAGTAGACCCCAAATATTATACTCATGAACTCTCCACAATTACTAAATGCATCAAAAGTATAATATTTGGAATATCCAAAATTAGGGTATAGTGTTGTGTAAATCTATTTATATGCATGGGTATAAAAATTAGCATTTTTAAACAAAAACTAAACATATTTCAAAAACCACATGTTTTATTCTTTCTTAGAAATCCTTGGAAAATTCTAAATAAAATTGAGGATAAAATTTTACATGTATACACATATATTCAAATATCTGAATACAAATTATGTATAATCGAGTATACATAAAGGTCTTACACCAAAATTAATTGACACTTTAATGTTTTTAATCAATTAGGAGTTTTATTTAACCAATTTTATTTACAATGAAAATCGTGTCATTATAAGAGTTTGTTTTTGAAATACATTTATACATTTCTTATAAAACCGTATATACAAATTTTTTCATATACATAATTTTATATAATTATACACATATGGAACCTCTAAATCACACACACCCTTGAACGTTAAAGAGTTAAGATCATCATGTTGGAAAAAGGTCTTGCCCTTAGAAGGAAAAGGGTAGGTCACACTCTTAACCATATATACATATGTACAAATAACCACTTATATAAAAAGTACATAAATAAGTTTTGTATGTATAATGTAAACACTTATGTTCATAATACTTCTTGAAGTCAAAATCCAGAAGACTTAGGATCAGCCTAAGATAAGATTTTAAATAAATCATAAGGTTATATATATATTTTTATGAGTATACATATATATGTATATACCCTCAAAACAACAAAACAAGAAAACATATCCCTTGCCTTGGTTTGAGGAGGAGGAGAGGCTCGGGAAAGGCTCAAGGGATCATGAAGGAGGCGCTGTAGGAAGAAGAAACCAAATGATTCAGGTGAAAAAAGTGATATATTTATAAAATATAAATAATATATTTTTAATGCTATTTTCATGGAAAAAACAAAGGCCTATTCAGTTTATAAAAAGACTAGAGGAGTTGGTCTTTGTGGATTGTGAGGAGTATGAGTCTCAGATGGTGATGGAAGGAGTCATGGGTTTGGAAAAATAGATATATTAGTAAGAAAACCTACTGGTGTGGCACATGAGGAGAAGAAGAAGATATCATGAGAGGGGAAAACCCGGAAAACAAATGGATGACCAGGATTGGATCTTTCCTTGATCCGACGGTCGGGGTTCGTTTGCAAGATTTAAAAGGACGGACGGCTCGGATTAGATCATGGTGGGTCATATGTTTCTGGTCGACGTGGTGTTTAAAAAAAATAGGAACGACTATTATTAGATCTCAGTAGATCGGACGGCGCATAAAAACATAGAGGATTTACCTCAGCTGCTTGGAATCGAAGACTTAACCGAACTTGACTAATCCGACCACGCATGATGAGATTCAACCATCCAGATCTCGTTTCCCCTTAAAATACTTATCACATAGCGAAATAGAGAGGCCTCCTCACCTCCCTTATAATCCTAGGGTTCCTTGCTCTTGCCCAGAAATCCCCCTCCCCCCTCCCTGGAACCGCCCCATACAAGGTCTTCTGCGCCCACCCATGTCGTCATCCCACCCCACGCAGTGGTGCACTCTGATTCCCTTGTGTGTTCTCCTGTGCACACACTCTCCCATAGGTTGGCCTGAGCTAAGTCTGAAGGCTAGGCCTGGCCTCCTAACGTGTGTTGCCTCCATTGGCCTGGCAAGAGGGAAGGCCCTTGTGGGTATATTTTTTTGTTAACTATAATATTTTGTTTCCTTACACAAAAATAGGTGTTTTTTAAATCAAAATTTACCTTATTTTTATAAACACTAAAGTTTTAAAACACAAATTTATAAATTGAAATTTAATACATCTATATGAAAGATTTATACTTGTATTATAAAAATAAAAGACATAGTATTGTAAAAACCTTTTTTAGGCATTAAGAATGAAAACATTTAAAAGATATTTGAAATATTTGAAAGGTTTTGGAAATCTTCATCTCATTTTAAAATCACACTAAGCATAGCTCAAAATATTAAACCATTGTACTTTTAAAGATCATAATCAGAGGTTATATTATAATTTCAATTCATAACCTAAATATTTTGGAAAACTAAATTATAGTTATATATTTTTAATTAATCCACCCAAAAAGACTCACGACAATAATTATAAACATTGGAACTCAATGGACACCCAAGGGAAATGATAGAGTTTATGAATTATAAAACCATGTTTCATAGTGTTCCATATTCAATACAACTTGGTGAAAAATGTGATTATTATACCACCGATGAATAGTATAACAGTTGTGATTCTGGCCATAATGTTTCTCGTTATGAATTACACAATGGATCTTCACTATCTACTGGGTAAAGTTGTGGTGTTAGGTGGTCTCCTAGTGGCTCTGATAGGGAATTTAGTATGTATTTTTTGACAGTATGGTTTCCTTTTGGTCGTCCTGTAATGTAAACACTACGTTGTTTTAAAAAAATTCCTGGTATTTTGTTTACATGTTTTTGTTAAGATAACAAAATAAAACCATAATATTACTATTACATGAGAAAAAAGTTTTGGGGCATCACATTATTCCACCCTACAAAGAATTTCTTCCTCACAATTCATTTCATATAACCATGTTAAAAAGAGACTCTTAGACATTATTCAACACGTACTATATTGTGATGGATCTTCAAGTGTGGACAACTAAATACCCAAATTGGTGTTTAAATTTTCTACTTCCCTAGCCCAAACAGACATCAGGCAATAAGGGTTAAACTCATGAACTGTTCACTTGGGCTTCCAGAGGGAGGCTCGAATGGTAGAGAGTTTAGAGATGTCTGAATGGACAAACTCTGTAAGAACCCATTGGACCATCTCTTGTCTGATAATTTCAATGTCATAGACGTGGTCATACATATTGAAGCTCATGATTTGGTGAATTTAGGTCATGCAAAGGTTCCCCTCTAATGAATCCTCTTGAAACCTTACCCTAGATATGATGTTTAGGGATACAATGAAGCTTAGGAAAATAACTTCATGGAACTTTCTCCTTTTTCTATACTCAAGGAGTTGAGGAGTAGCTATGCGGTGGTAGATATTGGAATTCCCTTGGCAGGAGTGGATAGTGTCTAGACTGTTTGATATCCCGTAATGATGCTTTCATGTCCTTCGTAGGTTTGTGAAGGGGATGTATTCTTCTACATAGGTTCTGACCATAATTCCCTCTAGTACCTCAACGAGATGAGATAAGATATGAGTTTGTCATTCCATTTGAAAATAATTTTTTTCATGAAAGTCCAATCAGTGAAATTCATTCAAAAGCACAAACACTTAAAGGATATGAGAAAGAAGAAACAACAAATTTTATTTTTGTAAAACAACTGGTACAATACACCCATAACTAATGGTTTCCCAGTTCCCAGTTACATGAATCCCAAAAACAATTTAAAAACACTTGATCCCCCTAAACCAAATGCTAGTTGAGTAGTCTTGTTCAATCTCATGGGTACACTTATGGTGTCTCCAGAGTGATACATGAGGGGTTTATAGACTATAGACATCAGTATGTACTTGATGTCAGTTCAATGAATGAAAATATTCAATTTCAAGGTTTTCAAAGTCCATTACTTGAGCATAATGGTCATAAGACAAGATTTGGCACATATATGCTGCGTAAAGGTCACTCACTGCTGCAACTTCTTGGAAATCCATAAGGGACTAGATGCCTTCTACTACGACGAAGCATCTAAAAATACCCTCAAGGGAATTTAACTAACATTAGAAGGATATAAATTGGGTTTTCATCATAAAAATGAGTCCAAAGCAGTTCCTCAGTGGAGTTGAAGTACACAGGGAGAGTTTGACAGGTTGTAGAGGTATTTTAAGGTCATACGAATGTGTTTATAGTTTAAAACAATTTCATGGATGGCTATGGAAACTATGGTTTCTAGTGACTTAAAAGTAAGATACAAAAGACTGGTATTTTTTTTTCTATCTAAAAATCAATAAAACATCATAATTAGTAATGCTTAAGTAATTTGTTTTTGTTCAGTTCTAGTTTTCTATAGTTATCTAAACTGAATCCTCTGATACCAACTGTAACAGCCTGACCCCAAAATACCTAAAGCCGGTTCCTTAAAACATGATGTGTAAATTAAAAAAAAACCATGTATTGATATTTTACATATCATGTCCCATACAGAGGATCAATTCGTTTTAGGTTCTCAGAAACCAGCCTCTTTTGGCATGCGTCATCGGTTAAAAACTGGTGCCTGGAAAATTCATTTAAAAAATGTAGGGTGATGACACGAATGCCCAGTAAGGGGTTTTAAAACAACATAATATACTAATTATAACATTTTGATAACATTCCTTTAAAATTTTCCATAAAAAATTTTCTTAAGAAATGTTGTAACACACGTATCATAACATAACAATTTTCTAAGAATTAAAATTTCACAATTCAAAGCGTACTAACAAAATTAAAAGTAAAAATGATTTAATTATAGGAATGTTCATTCAAAGTAATAACTAAAATAAATTCCAACTATAATGGGTAAGACATGTGAATATGCAAGTACAAAAGTTATAAAAGAGAATAATACATGATTAGAGTTGCGCATAATAACTTCTATTTCATTCACTTCTAACTATAATCCATATCTGTCTAATAAAATCTACGAGTTCTTAATAAATCTCATGCCATAAGCATTTACTTCTTCTAATACTCATAAGTACAGGTTCTTAACCATGGATATTCTACTAGTCTAATATCCACTTGGTTAATTAATTATCATAAACATGGTGAGGGAACATATAATGCCAGACCCTATCAAGACCTTGGGTCCAGACCCGAAATGTTAATGGCCTCATTCCATGACCTGATTGTCTAATGAGAACTATTGATGTAACACCCCATGCTTCCATGGTAATATTCTCTTTGAATAATACAGTAGTGTGTGTTGTACGCAACTTCGAGTTCTAACACACACCACAACCAATCAAACAAGACATTATGAATAGTAATACCCACTTTTTGAAATTTTATAAATTTTATATTTCAAAATGGACTTCATTTTTGGAAACTGAATATAGAAATTTTTGTAGGGTGAATTTTTGGTATTTTTCTGAAAAAGTTCAGTTTTTGATGAATAGTGAAAACACTGAATTATAGTTTAAAACCGAATCTTATTTGAATAATTATTTATTTTATTTGAATTTAATTAAGGTCATAATAGATACATAATACATATATAAGTTCATTGTAATTCATTGTAGTTAGTTTAGAATAATTTTAGATATATAAAAATTTTATTGAACTTTTCACTGTCTTTTACCCACCTCGTAGGAGAATTTGGAAATTCACATAAAACTTAATTTTACTACCTCTGTGAGTGGAATTTCAAAAATCTGAGAGACACGGTTAAAATCATAGAGTAAAATGTGTTTCAATAAGATAAAAATAATTTTTGGTGAATAGTAACTTTTTACTATTATTTACCACGGTTAAAAGTAAATAGGGTAATTAAGGGTAAAAATGATATTAATATTACCCTAACACATGTCCTAATTCTATTGGACAAGTTTATCTTGACCATAAACAACCTTAGGAATAAAATATAACCATTTATGTCCACTTGGATTAGATTAGGACATTTATTATTATTTAATTCAAAGAAGAGTTTAAAGAGTTAAAATCAATGTTTATTAACTAAAACATTTTTAATATAGGGTTATGCATAAGATAAATTCGATTATAAATATTAATTAGAAATATAAAAATATTTCCTACATAATGGTATTTTATTTATAATTTTTAGAAATTAAACAATTTAATTTATTTATGACAAAATGGTGATGGAGTAATTATCAAATTAATGAAATATTAAAGTAATTGATATTATAAATATCACAATAAATTTAATTTGAGACTTTTAATGAATTGCACTAATTTTATAGGTTAATATTACATATTAGGATTGGTTATATAAATTTTGTTCGAAGTAATAATTCTGTTATGAATTTATCAAAAACAAAATACCCAGTAGTTTCAAAATTGACATAAAAGAGCTTTTAAAAGAAAACTATATTATTAATTGATATTCTGTTCCTAAAAATATAAGGAACGGCTAAAGGACTTATATAATGATATGCGTATCATTAATGGACCACTTGGGGTTCTCTTGGAGGTATATAGTAAGTTTATTAACTATATAATATATAAATTAAAAGAGTCATGGTAAATGTCAAACTATTTAACTAAGAGTTAAATATACATGATAAGGTTAATATAGTGACACAAACCTGTCTAAAATCTATTGGTTGAAAGGATTTCGAACCATACCCCCTTTAAACTTTAAAATATCCACTTTTGAGCCATTAGAAACCGAATATTAATTTATTATAAAATAATATTTCTAGCTTTTCCAAAGGTTCCCCTCACCCCTCTTATAAAAGGGCACTCCCCCTTCTCTATAATTCACACCTTCAACGCCTTTTGGCTCAGCCAAACCCTACCCAAATATTCTCTAAACTTCCCTCAATTCAACCTAGAGGCCTTAGTTTGATCTGAAAACCAACCTAAGGAGCCCGTTTGATCAAATCGAAAGGAAGAACCCGAAGAAGAGGTAATGTTTTCACCACCCTGTTTCAAGTTCCTTTCTTCTTAAACTTCTTATTTATTTGTTATTTACATTCTAAAATAATAACTAAACTATATTATATATACTGTGATGTTATTATAAATATGGTACAACCATATTCAGTATTCTATCCATCCTTTGAATGACATGTCACTATATGTGTGTACGTACGGCTTACCGTCTCCACGCCATGGTGTAATTGTTATTCAAAACATTATTATTTGGATGGGTATGATAATGATGTGTAATTGACGTAAATAATAAATATAACATGATAATGATTCTGTATATATTATATAGCATTCAATTATATATTATTTTAATATCAAAAGAATGATATTGTCACTTATGCATACGTACGGACTACCGTCTCCACGAACTCGATGTGATTCATTCCCCATCGTTTCCATTCAAGACTAAATTTCATTTGATGACTAAGAATAATTTTTATAGACATTATATCGTTCTGGATATTATAATATACATCCCATCCATCACAAATATGTCTCACATAATAACGAATTTAAAGGAAAACGAATCCGTTAACTCCCAAAACGATGATAATACTAAGATATTATTAACAAATCAATGTTAAAAGATCATATATGATATCATATTAATGTATATGATTCTTGTATAATTTAATAAAAATTATTTCACCATCATACAGGAGGTTAACCTACCCTCAAACAAGGAAAATTACAAGGTAAGGGTTTATTTCACAATCTCTTCATTATCCGAGGTGGTTTATACGTAATTATCTACTGGGACCTCCTTATCATCCACATCCATGTTTCACAAAAACGTATATCAAATCATTATTACTTTTTTATAGACTATGGGTTAAATTCACTTATACCCTTGTTGATTTTTTATAAGAAGTTTATAAAGGAATCTTTCTTTTGTTTTCCAAACAAGGTCCTTTTTAACATATTTGACAGATTTAAGGTAAGAATGTCTTTTTTAACATATATGTTGGGTGCAACTATTTTCCACCATTATAAAATTGTCAAAGCTTCGCTTAAAATATTATAAGAATATTTTCAAAGTAAATTTTTTATTTTATAATTATGTGTCTTTTAAATGATTTCAAAAAAAGAGATATTTCTCTCAAATAGTTTTGAATTCATCTATGTCAACATCCTTTGATGGATTTTAAGATTATTTGAAGTTTATTAATTATGATACACAACTTCCATATTGTATTTAATGTTTTGTGATATGTTTGAATATGGATGTGTTATTTTTATACCATTCATGGTTTATGGAGAAAGTATTTACATTTCGTATGCTAGTTTTAATATGAATGTTTATGTTATGTTTAAACATGTTCATATGAGGAATGCATTGGATTTAATAAGTGTTGGGTGGAGCCCTCTATAGCTCCTCGATGCATCAGTAGGCCTCATGAGACAAACTAGTGTCTTGGCATAAGGCCTTGACAAAATATTATTTGTAGTCATGGCACAAGGCCTTGACTATGTGGTTATGATAGTCTGGCATTATGCATTCCATCATTATAAAAGTGGTTATTGATATTGCATGTGATTATTAGACTAGTATAATATTCATGTGAATAAGTAAATGGAATTATTTCATTTTATTTCTTCCATATTATGCTGAATTTCAAGTTTAAAAGGCTTTTGTTTTAGTTATACTGTAACACCCCAAGATTTCATAGTGTGTTATTTCTTCAAAATAATTCAATAACTTGCACTACACGCAACACCGAGTTCAAGAGCACCATGACTTACCAAACAAGCCGTTCAAAAAAGGTTATGAATAGTATTAACTAAATTTTAAACTTTATATAATCCTTATAATTTTAGAATCCATATTATGAGTTTCTTAGACATAATGTAAGAACAAATTCATCTTCAGTATTGTAGTTTTACCAACTTTTAATAAGTGAACCCTTTTTAAATAAAATATTTTAAACTTTTTGACTAAATGGGGACATCAAAAAATTTAAAATAAAACATCCCAAGCTTCCACGGTACGCTTTCCTTTGAATAAAATAGTAGCGTGTGTTGTACGCAACTTCGAGTTTTAACACACACCACAACTGATCAAACTAGCCGTTATGAATAGTAATACTTAATTTTTTGAAAATTATATATATTTTATATTTCAAAATGGACTTCATTTTTGGATTCGGAATATCAAATATAGCCTAAGGTGAAATTTTGGTACTTTTCGGATAACTTTCATATTTTGATGAATAGTAAAAATTACTAAATTTTAATTAAAAACAACTTTTTTAATCAAAATAATTAATAGTGATAAATTATGAATTTGAGTGGTTTTAAAGTATATTTAGAATATATTTTTACCATTTAATATAATTTTGGTCATTGGACATAATTTTACAATTAAACCGAACATAAACAAGTGTCAATCTTTTGATAGTTATTATCTCTTAAAAACACGCTTTTTGTTTTGACAGCGGGAATTAATTTTAAATTAATTTCTGCCACTTCTGTGTTTTGAATTTTGAAAAATGGATTCCATATTTGGAATCAGGATGTTCAAATTGTGTAAATAGGTAACTTTTATTTTTAGACATTTTGAATAATTACTATGGTAAATATTTTATTTACCATGGTTAAGGGTAAATCCGGTAAATAAGGGTTAAAAAATAATATTATAATAATACTAAATTACCCTAAAACGTGTCTTAACCCTATTGGTTGATACATGGTAGACCATGGGCATCTTTGGGTCAATTTTGGGACCCCATTGATCCACTTGTAAGTGATAATGACACTTTATTTTAATTAAGTTAAAATGAATACAAAAATGGCATAAGCTTACATCTTTTAAAAGAACAATTTTTACATAGGGTTATACATGTTGGATTTACGATTATAAATATTCATTAGAAATCTAAAAAGATTTCCTACATAATGATATTTTATTTATAATTTTTAGAAATCAAATAATTTAAATTATTAATGACACAATAATGATGCAATGTTTACCTCATTAATAAATCATTTAAATAAATAAAATTATAATGATTAAAATATTATCTAAAACCTGTCCAATTCTTATTGGTTGATGTTATTTAGAATATGAGTCATCTTATCTTCGACCTAAATGATTTTTGGACCATTATAAACCGAATATAATTATATTATAAAGTAATACTTTCACTCTTTCCTAAAGAGCCCCACCTCTCCCTTATAAAAGGAGACCACTTCTACTCATTCCTCACACCTCTCAAGCCACTTGGCTCGTCCAAACTCTGACCAACTAAGCTCCCCACATCCCTCTCCTCCTCCTTGAAGCTTCCCCTTAGGAAGAAAGCATTTCAATAAGTCCTTTGGTTCCAACCAAAGTGAGTTACCTAAATTAAAGGAGGTAAACCTACCATCGACCAAGGAAAAAGTACAAAGTAAGGGATTCTCTTATCTCACTTTCAATTCCGTGAGATTTCCATTGTTCGCTACTAAATTATTGAAAGTGGTGTATTGTGTACTTCCATTTGATATATATATTATCATGATTCACTTTATATTCATGTTATTCTGTAAATCATTTGGTGGTTATTAACTTTTGGCCATGTGACTCAGTTGATTAACGTGGTAAGGGGTTTCTTGTCTCACTTTTAATTCCGTGAGAATTCCATTGATCACCACTTAATTATTGAATGTGGTGTATGTGTACTACCCATGATTGTATTCATTGTGTAATATACTTTATTTTATGGGTATTTACATCATCATGGTATGATCTTTCTTTCATGGGTGTTTGTTTCTTAAGTTACCTAATCAATAAGGGAATTTGAGATTTCAATTTCCACTCATTTGGCTTTACGCATATTTCATTGATTATATTACCCCAATATTATGTGTGGAATCACTATTCATTTGATTATGTCATAATTTCCACTCCCCGTCTTGTGGATATAAGTTTGATACACATAATCACTCCATTGAAAATTCTCAAGTCATTGATATGAATTTGATAAGAGTAATTTTAACTCTTCCACCATTTGTTGAGTTAAACATCCAATTCGTTGGTGTTGTTTTTATAGGAATATGTGTGAATATACTTTTATTGTTTTACACTGAATATCCAATCATATTTAGTGTATTTATATTTTTCACACATAATTATGTTGTTGATTTATCCTTAACCTAAGGATATGGCCTTTATAAGAGATTTCATCTCAACTTACATTCCATTGAGACTTCTTTGTTGATATACACCAAATCACATTTATGTGGTGTATATAATGTACTTTGACATAGTATATCATGAATTCCCTTTATTCTCATGATATTACAAAGTTTTGATTACCTCAATTATTTTCATTCAAGTGTCTCTCTTTTGGTTAGAATCTCTAACTAAAATAACATTTTTAAATGTTTTAAAGACTTATTCATCTAAATCTTTCTCATTAATGTCCATGTTTTAAAAATGGTTTTAAGGATTTATTTATATGGACATTAAAGTTTAGAAATTAAAAATCCATTTAAAAGGTTTCAAAGTGGTATGGGACACTTTGATTCAAAAATATATTTTTAAATGGCTTCTTGACAAATAGTGTGACTTTTAAATGTTTTCAAGAAAAGGGGGATATTTCTCTCAAATAGTTTTGATGATTATTTTCATCTATGTCAACATCCTTCATTATTCATGATTGAGGTTAATGTGATACAATACAATCTTCCATATTGTATCAAATGAGTTATATTTGACTGTGGATGTTTTATTTTTATACCATTCATGGTTTGTGGTTAAAGTATTGACATTTCGTATGCTAGTTTTAATACGAATGTTTATTTTATGCTTAAACCTATTCATATGAGGAATGCATTGGACTTAATAAGTGACGGGTGGAGCCCGCTATAGCTCCTCGATGCATCGGTAGGTCTCATGAGACAAACTAGTGTCTTGGCACAAGGCCTTGGCAAGATCTTATTTGTAGTCTCGGCACGAGGCCTTGGCTATGTGGTTATGATAGTCTGGCATTATGCATTCCATCATTATGAAAGTGGTTATTGATATTGCATGTGATCATTCGACTAGTAGAATATCCATGTGAGTAAGTAAATGGCATTATTTCATTTTATTTATGCCATACCATGTTGAAAGTTCAAGTTTAAAAGGATTTTGTTTTAGTTATAAATTGCCTTAAGTGTTTATGATTATTTATGAAAGCTTCTGCTATAATGTTATCCTTACTGAGCATCCGAGCTCACCCCTTTCAATGTTTTATTATTTTTTCCAGGATTATGAAGAAGTAATTTATGAATGACCTGCAGGGATAGTATGAGGGGATATGAAGACAAAATGTTTTTTTTATGATGTAATGTAAATTTTTTTGGATGTATCTAGTTATTCCAAGGCTACTAAACTAATCGGTCTTTCGAGACTTGATCTTTCTCATGATCATGCCAATGTTATGTAATAATGCACCGACTCTGGGTAACTAGGGTCAGGGCGTTACAGTTGGTATCAGAGGAAGTTTAGTACAAACCTTGGTAGCTAGATTTAGATAAACTCTGATTAGAGCACGTAGACCTAAGATGAACTTTGAGGATTAGTATAAAAGAACTTCCTAGAATTTTGGTATTGTAGATATTTTGTGAGTTTTCCGAGCAATACATCCCTGTCTGGATACGAGCAGGTAGAGGCGGCTCTGGCACAGATGTACCTAGGGGTAAAACCCGAAAACACCGCTTTGAGCTAGACTCGAACGGGAACTGGTGCACGACAACGGGCCTTGCTGCACTCTTGGTTACGACACTCCCGGGGGATATGCTTAGGATAATTTACATTTTCTTTACAAAACGATTTAAGTAATATATACATAAGATGAGAGTAAATGACCTTGGTTAATCCTAATATGTTTCAAATTGAGAATATGGTGACATTTTAATCTCTAAATGATTTTACGACTACTATTACTCACATAATGCTTTCTGGTTTTAGTCAATGGCTGGATTCCAAGGAAGTCATAGTGACTTTGAGAATGATGTACAAGGTGGGAACGGTGGTGGAAATGAGCAAAAAAATGGAATGTTGATAGGCGTAAAAGATATCGTCTTTATGCCAAATCAGTTTTCCAAAAATATGATCAACAACATATATATTAACCAACTCCCAGACTCAACAAGGAAGAGAAAGGTGATAAATGATAAGATCTCCAGCAATGGAGACCATGGAGAAAAGAAAACTCAATTTTCATCATGCAGGAATTGTGGAAAGAGACACCCAGGAAAGTGTCTCAATGGGACAACGAAATGTATTACGTGCGGGAAGGAAGGACATAAAGTGAAGAATTGCCGAAGAAAAATGAAGAGTACTATGGAAGAAGATAAAAATGGTCCCAAGAGTCCATTTACAGTCATTTGCCGTAAATGTAGGGGACCTGGCCATTTCCCGAGTGAATGTCCTATTTTATAGGATATTTTCTTGCTCAAAGAAGAAGCTATGTGGAAATAAATGGTTGGAGAAAAATTTAAAAAGTATTAGCACTCCTTGTTGATGGGTTTACTTTGGAATAATTTTCTCTTGTATTTGTAACCCCTCAGTTTTCCATGTGAGAATGATATTTGAGGAATAATTGTCTCTTCTCTTGTGGATATAGGTATAAATAACCATTTGGTTTTATATGATCATTGGGGTTTGAGAAAATGATAAGTTATTATAATTTGGGATGAAAATGCAAAGTATGATATAACATTTGTGGTTAAATTATGTTATTTTGAAAAATTTATCTCATTTTGGTAATATTATAGAATATAGTTTTTGAAAACGGACAACAAGTAGACCGTGTGACAACCCGTCGCGTCGGACAAAGCTGTGGGAATCGAACCCACAACCAAAGTGTGATTGGGATTTATCGCCTACCACTGGACTACATGAAGTCCCTGGTTAGTATGACTATTTTTTTTTTGTTAAATGATTTTATTGATCAATAATAAGATGATTTGGGTTCTTATGTCTTATCAAATGAATACCCTTGGTATAGGAAAATGATTTGGTGATTAAGTGATAAATGTTATTTTGGAAGATGTTCGTTTTGTTAGGAACACTATATGCCCAAGGAAAATAGAATACAATGAGGTTTCATTTGTAGAGTAATGGTGTATTTTTATCTACATTTTTATTGTTGATTTATAGTAATTTGGGTTATTTATGGAAATGATTAACCTATAATAGAGAATATGTGATGATGTTAATTACTTTTAAGTATGTGACTTTAAGAGTATTTGATGTCATTTGGAGATACAATGTAACATGGGAGACTACATAATCAAATTCTTCTATGTTTTGGGTTTCAATATTAGTTTGGATTATATTAAAGGATTTTAAGGACAATTGGTTATTGAATGGTATCTATTTAACTTTGGGGTATTGTTGGTTTAATTTTAGAAATTAAGATTAGTGCATATTTATCTCAATGAATATCCTTTTGGGGGATCATTAGATCATTCACTAACCATTTTGGTTTTGATTAATCTTCAAAGACAATGTAAATATATGGTTTATCCTGCATGGATCATGTGATTCTATAGAAGTTTATTCTAGCTCTTCCAGTGTGACCAAGTCTTCTTGAATACTCATCGTTTAAAAAAAATTGAGTTAGTGGTGGAAATTTATTAAAGAATGAAAATCTACTTAAAATTTAAGTATATCTCATAATGTTCTTAGTCAATATCATAAATGAATTCCTCTTCCTTATGTAATGTAACTTTAAAAAAAATGTTGTCCTAGATGGTACCTTAAATCATCACTAATTTATGGCTTTGGGATTGTTGGCCTTTTCATAGCCATGTTCTCTACCACTCTCCATCAGATAATTGATGGTAAGATTTCTCCTCCATATCCATATGTTCCTACATGGAACCCTAGTATGTGTTATTTTCGGTAATATTCATACTTTCCACTCTTTATATTAAATAGAGGCCTCATTAATTCATTTTTCGATGTGGGATTTCAACTAAGATATTTTGAAATGTCAAAAATGTGTGATCCCAATACCCTATATTTTTTTGAACCGATGGTACTTAAAATCATCATAGATTGATGAGTTTAAGGACCTCAATTTTATACTTGTTTGTGATTAATAACCTCAACCACTACCTATAAATATTTACGTTTTTCCTCCAATTATATGTCTCTAATTGCCACCAATGTTCTCCTAATCGAGATCATAATTTGGTGGTGACCCTTTCATTTCTCTTTTCCTCATATTAAGACTAAATTTTAGTAAACCAATTTCCGATGTGGGTTTTCCCACAAATATATTTTCTATTTTCAACCTTTTATTTTCGAAGAACAATTTCAAATTGTGAGGACGCAATTTATTGAAGGAGGGGATAATGTAACACCCCAAGATTTCATAGTGTGTTATTTCTTCAAAATAATTCAATAACTTGCACTACACGCAACACCGAGTTCAAGCGCACCATGACTTAGAAAACAAGCCGTTCAAAAAAGGTTATGAATAGTATTAACTAAATTTTAAACTTTATATAATCCTTATAATTTTGGAATCCATATTATGAGTTTCTTAGACATAATGTAAGAACAAATTCATCTTCAGTATTGTAGTTTTACCAACTTTTAATAAGTGAACCCTTTTTAAATAAAATATTTTAAACTTTTTGACTAAATGGGGACATCAAAAAATTTAAAATAAAACATCCCAACCTTCCACGGTACGCTTTCCTTTGAATAAAACAGTAGCGTGTGTTGTACGCAACTTCGAGTTTTAACACACACCACAACCGATCAAACTAGCCGTTATGAATAGTAATACTTAATTTTTTGAAAATTATATATATTTTATATTTCAAAATGGACTTCATTTTTGGATTCGGAATATCAAATTTAGCCTAAGGTGAAATTTTGGTACTTTTCGGATAACTTTCATATTTTGATGAATAGTAAAAATTACTAAATTTTAATTAAAAACAACTTTTTAAATCAAAATAATTAATAGTGATAAATTATGAATTTGAGTGGTTTTAAAGTATATTTAGAATATATTTTTACCATTTAATATAATTTTGGTCATTGGACATAATTTTACAATTAAACCGAACATAAACAAGTGTCAATCTTTTGATAGTTATTATCTCTTAAAAACACGCTTTTTGTTTTGACAGCGGGAATTAATTTTAAATTAATTTCTGCCACTTCTGTGTTTTGAATTTTGAAAAATGGATTCCATATTTTGAATCAGGATTTTCAAATTGTGTAAATAGGTAACTTTTATTTTTAGACATTTTGAATAATTACTGCGGTAAATATTTTATTTACCATGGTTAAGGGTAAATCCGGTAAATAAGGGTTAAAAAATAATATTATAATAATACTAAATTACCCTAAAACGTGTCTTAACCCTATTGGTTGATACATGGATGACCATGGGAATCTTTGGGTCAATTTTGGGACCCCATTTATCCACTTGTAAGTGATAATGACACTTTATTTTAATTAAGTTAAAATGAATACAAAAATGGCATAAGCTTACATCTTTTAAAAGAACAATTTTTACATAGGGTTATACATGTTGGATTTTCGATTATAAATATTCATTAGAAAGCTAAAAAGATTTCCTACATAATGATATTTTATTTATAATTTTTAGACATCAAATAATTTAAATTATTAATGACACAATAATGATGCAATGTTTACCTCATTAATAAATCATTTAAATAAATAAAATTATAATGATTAAAATATTATCTAAAACCTGTCCAATTCTTATTGGTTGATGTTATTTAGAATATGAGTCATCTTATCTTCGACCTCAATGATTTTTGGACCATTATAAACCGAATATAATTATATTATAAAGTAATACTTTCACTCTTTCCTAAAGAGCCCCTCCTCTCCCTTATAAAAGGAGACCACTTCTACTCATTCCTCACACCTCTCAAGCCACTTGGCTCGTCCAAACTCTGACCAACTAAGCTCCCCAAATCCCTATCCTCCTCCTTGAAGCTTCCCCTTAGGAAGAAAGCATTTCAATAAGTCCTTTGGTTCCAACCAAAGTGAGTTACCTAAATTAAAGGAGGTAAACCTACCATCGACCAAGGAAAAAGTACAAAGTAAGGGATTCTCTTATCTCACTTTCAATTCCGTGAGATTTCCATTGTTCGCTACTAAATTATTGAAAGTGGTGTATTGTGTACTTCCATTTGATATATATATTATCATTATTCACTTTATATTCATGTTATTCTGTAAATCATTTGGTGGTTATTAACTTTTGGCCATGCGACTCAGTTGATTAACGTGGTAAGGGGTTTCTTGTCTCACTTTTAATTCCGTGAGAATTCCATTGATCACCACTTAATTATTGCATGTGGTGTATGTGTACTACCCATGATTGTATTCATTGTGTAATATAATTTATTTTACAGGTATTTACATCATCATGGTATGATCTTTCTTTCATGGGTGTTTGTTTCTTAAGTTACCTAATCAATAAGGGAATTTGAGATTTCAATTTCCACTCATTTGGCTTTACGCATATTTCATTGATTATATTACCCCAAGATTATGTGTGGAATCACTATTCATTTGATTATGTCATAATTTCCACTCCCCTTACTGTGGATATAAGTTTGATACACATAATCACTCCATTGAAAATTCTCAAGTCATTGATATGAATTTGATAAGAGTAATTTTAACTCTTTCACCATTTGTTGAGTTAAACATCCAATTCGTTGGTGTTGTTTTTACAGGAATATGTGTGAATATACTTTGATTGTTTTACACTGAATATCCAATCATATTTAGTGTATTTATATTTTTCACACATAATTATGTTGTTGATTTATCCTTAACCTAAGGATATGGCCTTTATAAGAGATTTCATCTCAACTTACATTCCATTGAGACTTCTTTGTTGATATACACCAAATCACATTTATGTGGTGTATATAATGTACTTTGACATAGTATATCATGAATTCCCTTTATTCTCATGATATTACAAAGTTTTGATTACCTCAATTATTTTCATTCAAGTGTCTCTCTTTTGGTTAGAATCTCTAACTAAAATACCATTTTTAAATGTTTTAAAGACTTATTCATCTAAATCTTTCTCATTAATGTCCATGTTTTAAAAATGGTTTTAAGGATTTATTTATATGGACATTAAAGTTTAGAAATTAAAAATCCTTTTAAAAGGTTTCAAAGTGGTATGGGACACTTTGATTCAAAAATATATTTTTAAATGGCTTCTTGACAAATAGTGTGACTTTTAAATGTTTTCAAGAAAAGGGGGATATTTCTCTCAAATAGTTTTGATGATTATTTTCATCTATGTCAACATCCTTCATTATTCATGATTGAGGTTAATGTGATACAATACAATCTTCCATATTGTATCAAATGAGTTATATTTGACTATGGATGTTCTATTTTTATACCATTCATGGTTTGTGGTTAAAGTATTGACATTTCGTATGCTAGTTTTAATACGAATGTTTATTTTATGCTTAAACCTATTCATATGAGGAATGCATTGGACTTAATAAGTGACGGGTGGAGCCCGCTATGGCTCCTCGATGCATCGGTAGGTCTCATGAGATAAACTAGTGTCTTGGCACAAGGCCTTGGCAAAATCTTATTTGTAGTCTTGGCACGAGGCCTTGGCTATGTGGTTATGATAGTCTGGCATTATGCATTCCATCATTATGAAAGTGGTTATTGATATTGCATGTGATCATTCGACTAGTAGAATATCCATGTGAGTAAGTAAATGGCATTATTTCATTTTATTTATGCCATACCATGTTGAAAGTTCAAGTTTAAAAGGATTTTGTTTTAGTTATAAATTGCCTTAAGTGTTTATGATTATTTATGAAAGCTTCTTCTATAATGTTATCCTTACTGAGCATCCGAGCTCACCCCTTTCAATGTTTTATTTTTTTTTCCAGGATTATGAAGAAGTAATTTATGAATGACCTGCAGGGATAGTATGAGGGGATATGAAGACAAAATGTTTTTTTTATGATGTAATGTAAAAATTTATGGATGTATCTAGTTATTCCAAGGCTACTAAACTAATCGGTCTTTCGAGACTTGATCTTTCTCATGATCATGCCAATGTTATGTAATAATGAACCGACTCTGGGTAATTAGGGTCGGGGCGTTACATATACATTTCCTTAAATGTTTATGATTATTTATGAAGTTTTCCTCTATATTTTTATCCTTACTAGGCATCTGAGCTCACCCCTTTCTATGTTTTATTTTTTCCAGGATGTGTAGAAGTATTTTATGAATGACCTGCAGGGATAACATGAGGGGATATGAGGGTGGACTATAGAGACTATGTTGTTGTAGTTTTCATTTTATGAGGTAATGTAAACTTTATGAATGTATCTAGTGATTCCAAGGCTACTAAACTAATCGGTCTTTCGAGACTTGATCTTATGTGATCATACCAATGTTATGTAATAATGAACTGACTATAAGTAATTGGGGTCGGGGAGTTTTAGTTGGTATCAGGGAAAGTTTAGTACAAACCTTGGAAACTAGATTCAGATAAACTCTGATTAGAGCACATAGACCTAAGATGGACTTTGAGGATTAGTATAGAAGAACTTCCTAGAATTTTGGTATTGTAGAGATTTTTTGAGTTTTCTGAGCAATAAATCCCTGTTTGGATACGATCAGGTAGAGGCATCTCGGGAATAGATGTACCTAGGGGTAAAACCCAAAAACACCACTTTGAGCTAGACTCGAACAGGAACTGGTGCATGACAACGGGCCTTTCTCCACTCTTGGTTACGACACTCCTGGGGGATATGATTAGGATAATTCCCATTTTCTTTACAAATAATTACGAAGGGTTTATGAGTATATAATTCCTCAAAGAAAACATTTTTTATGATTATAGATTATATCCATAAATAGTTCAATTTATGTTAAGTTTTTTACAAGTATGAAATTATGTATTTTGATTCATAAACTGATCTGGTTTATGCCATTGTTTAGAAATGGTGACTAGTGGAAGGAATGGAAACCATATCAATGCACAGACTCCATATAGGGATTTTCCTCTTGCTCAAGATAATTATAGTGGAGATAGTGATGCAACTGGTGCTGATCAGCTAATCACCATACTGGAAAAACTCACTCAGGTTATGAATAATAACCTTACCCATATGGAGAACCCTGATCCATAGCCTGGAGGATCAATGTTTGATCACTTCATGAGGAAAAAACCACCAACATTAAATGGGAGTAAAAATCCATTGGTAGCTGAGAAATGGATAAATTCCTTAGAAAAAAATATTCCATGCCTTGGGGAGTAGTGAAAGGGAAAAAGTTATCATGGTAGTTTACCACCACACTGGATATGCTGTCCAATGGTGGTCGTTGATTCAAAACACGAAGGAAGATGATGAACTACCTAATATGGAATGGAGGGAGTTCAAAGAGATATTTTTAGAAAAAAATACTTTCCTCGTGACCATCGAGCAGACATGGAAAGGCAATTTCTGAGTCTGAGGAAAAAGGAGGATGAGAATGTCACAAAGTATGAGGATAACTTTATACAGTTAGAAAGGCATGCTGCAAATTATATAAATACCCCAAGAAGTAATATTGATCATTTATTTGATGGGTTAAAACTATTTCTTCATTAAGCATTAATCTCACAATCCTTCTCATCGTACGAAGATATTGTCTCATGTGATATCAAGACAGAAAAATAATTCTCTATATCTTACAACATTAAAGCAAAGAAAAGGAAGAAGAGATCTACTGATCACTTTGGAAATAGAAATAAGGGGAAGAAGGGAAAAGTTGAATATCCATCCTGCAGTAAATGTTGGAAGAAACACCCCGGTACTTGATTGAAAGGAATGGGAGTCTGTTACTAGTGTGGTGAAAAAGGCCACCAAGCTCGTGATTGAAAGGGGAAGAAAGAAGCTATCGATGTTCAATGCTACAACTTCAGGGAGATGTGACATTATGAAAATGAATTTCCTAAGCTTCAGGGGAACTTACCTCAGAAAATTACAAGGGATCAAGTCCAAGCTTATGATATCACTACTGCTAAGTTAGAAGCTCCGAAAGACATGGTGGCAGGTAATTTAATGGTTTCCTCATGTATAGAAAATGAATTATTTGATTCTAGATCATCACATTGCTTCATATCTTCCCAGTTTTCTAATAAAATTAGATATTTCCAATTAGATTTAATAAGGGAGTTGTCAGTTAAAACTCCTAAGGGAAGTATCATCGCAACAAAGTTTTGTAAATCAGTCCCCATTAGAGTACATAAATGTTCTTTTTATGCTGATCTCATTGTCATAACCGTGATTGAATTTGATATAATCCTTGGTATGGATTGGATTTCAGACTATGATGCGAATATTTATTGTAAGAAGAGGGATGTTACAATTTTTTATGATGATGATAAGGAACACCTTATCTTTAGAGAAGAATCTTCACCACCTAATTCTTATCTAGATCCACCCCCAGTAGCTCAACTAAATTCAATTATCAGGGAGGAAGAGAATGAAATAATTGTGGGTGAGGAAATGAATGTTCAAATAGAGTATGTACCTATTTTGAAAGAATATATTGATGTGTTTCTGGAATATTTACCTGGACATCCTCCAGAACGAGAAATTGAGTTTTCCATAGATTTAATTCCTAGTTCAAGGCCCATATCAAAGACCCCTTATAGAATGTCCACTATGGAATTAGTTGAACTAGATAAACAACAAGAGGAATTGAGTAATAAGGGATTTATTCTCCCTAGTGTTTCCCCATGGGGAGCTCTTGTCCTTTTTGTTAAGAAGAAAGATGGATCTATGAGGTTCTGCATTCACTACAGGGAGATCAATGCTATAACAATAAAGAACAAGTATCCCCTACCTTGCATTGATGATTTATTTGACCAATTGCATGGAGCACAATACTTTTCAAAGATTGAACTTCGATCTGGATACCATCAGTTGTGTGTGAAGAAGGAATACATTCCGAAGATAACATTTCGAACCAGGTACGAGCATTAGGAGTTTACAGTAATGCCTTTTCGATTGACTAATACACCCTCTGTATTCATGGATCTAATGAACAGGGTTTTCAAGGAATACCTCAATGATTTTTTATTAGTATTTATTGATGATATCTTGGTATATACCAAAATCTATGAAGATCATGAAAATCACATGTGCATTATCCTGAAGACTCTTAGAAGACATGAATTTTATGGGAAGTTTAGCAAGTGTGAATTCTGGCTTCAGGAGATTTCTTTTCTTGGCCATATTTTCTCCAAAGATGGAATCTATGTTGATCCTTCTAAGAACAAGGAAATACATGAATGGCTAGAACTGACGAGTATAATTTAGGTACACAGTATTATTGGTTTAGCAGGTTATTATCGGGGTTTCTTCCAGAATTTTTCCTGATTAGCTAACCCATTAACAAAGATCACATGTAAAAGGGTTAAATTTGTTTGGACAAAAGACTGTGAAGAATTTTTTGAAGTACTGAAGAGAAGATTAGTCAAATCCCCTATATTGACTCTACCATTGGGGGATGATGGGTTCTTTATTTATAGTGATGCATCGAAGAAAGGACTTGGTTGTGTCCTTATGTAGAATGATAGAGTTATTGCCTATGCATCACGACAGATAAAAATTCATGAGAAAAACTATCCTACTCAGGATCTTGAGTTAGCTACTATAATCCTTTCTTTTAAGATATGGAGACATTATCTCTATGGTGAAAAATGTGAGATTTATACTGATCACAAGAGTTTGAAGTATATTTTCTCACAGAAAGAACTCAACATGAGTCAAAAGAGATGGCTTGAATTTCTCAAGGAATATGATTGCACGATACAATACCAACTAGGGAAGGAAAATAAGGTGGCATATGCTTTGAGCAGAAAGGATCATGGAGTTTTGAACAAAATGAGAGTTGAAAGGGATCTTATTTTCATGGATCTAGTAAATATGGATATGGGAATCACCGTGGAAGGTGAAACATCATTTCATTTTCAAATGGTTTCCAAACCATCTTTACTAGAAAGGATAATGAGTTCTCAGACCGATGATGACGAGTTTCAAAAGAAGATTAATGCGGTGAATGATGGGAGATTGAGTGACTTTGTATATGAAGATGGAATTTTGAAATTTGGGAAGACACTTTGTGTTCCAGATATACCTGATCTAAAAAGAGAATTTTTGGATGATGCTCATAGTTCTAATTTCTCTATACCCCCTAGGAACACCAAAATGTATAGAGATTTAAAGGAACATTTTTGGTTGGACAACATGAAGAGGGAGATTTCTAATTTTGTGTCATGATGTATGGTTTGTCAATAAGTGAGTTTGGAAGGCAACAGCCTGGAGGAGTCATGCAACCTCTTCCCATACCTGAGTGTAAATGGGATAATATCACGATGGACTTTTTCATGGGACTCCCAAAGTCTCCTAGAAGGAACGATGCAATATGGGTCATTATTGATTGTCTTACCAAGTCAGCACATTTTCTTGCTATAAGAGAAGATCTACCACTTGAACGTTTAGCAAGACTATATATTAATAATGTTGTGAGACTTCATGGAGTACCCCTATCAATTGTTTTTTATCGTGATCCCCATTTTACTTCAAGATTCGTGAAGAGTCTTGAGAAGGCCTTTGATACTAAACTTCGTTTGAGCACTGCCTACCACCCTCAAACAGATGGACAATCAGAACGGACTATTCAAACCTTAGAAGACATGTTGATATCTTTCTCACTTTACTATCAGGGTATGTGGGATCAATATTTACCTCTGATATAATTTTCTTATAACAATAGCTTCCATTCAAGTATTCGGATGGCACCGTATGAAGCGTTATACGGAAAGAGATGTCACACACCAACCTGTTGGGATGACATTGGTGAAAGAAAACTCGTAGGCCCATAACTGGTGGAGGAAACGATAGAAAAGGTGAAGGCAATCCAAAACCAAATCAAAGCATCTCAAAGTAGGTAGAAGAGCTATGATGATAACCGAAGGAAGGATTTGGAATTTCCGGTAGGAGATCATGTTTTCTTGAAGTTATCTCCATTGAAGGGAGTTATACATTTCGGTAAGAAGGGTAAATTGAATCCAAGGTACATCAGACCTTTTGAAATTCTAGAACAAATTGGGGCTGTAGCATACCATTTGGCAATGCCGCCAAGTCTCTTCAAAGTTCAAGATGTGTTCCACATATCACTGTTGAGAAAATACATGTCTGACCCAATGCGTGTACTTACTTACGAGGAATTAGAACTGGAACCCGATATGTCTTATTACGAAGAGCCCATCAGGATTCTTGATACAAGATAACAAGTGCTGAGAAACTGGACTACTCCTATGGTAAAAGTTCTATGGAGAAACCATAAAATGGAAGAGGCAACGTGGGAACCCGAGGAACTTACAATGAAGAATCACCTGAGTCTTTTCATGTGGCAGTATTATAGAAATGTCAAGGATGAAATTATATGAAGTAGGGGATAATGTAACACCCCAAGCTTCCATGGTACACTTCTCTTTGAATAATACAGTAGCGTGTGTTATACGCAACTTTAAGTTCTAACACACACTACAACCGATCAAACTAACCATTATGAATAGTAATACCCACTTTTTGAAATTTTATAAATTTTATATTTCCAATTGGACTTCATTTTTTGGTTTGGAATATTGAAATTATCTTAGGGTGAATTTTTGGTATTTTTCTAAAAACATTCAATTTTTGATTAATAGTAAAAAACAATGAGTAATAGTTTAAAACCGAATTTTTATTTAAATAATTATTTATTTTATTTAAATTTAATTAAGGTCAAAATAGATACATAAAACCTATATAAGTTCTTTGTAATTCATTGGAGTTAGTTTATAATAATTTTAGATATATAAAAATTTTAGATATATAAAAATTTTATTGAACTTTTCACTGTCTTTTAACCACCTCCTAGAAGAATTTGGAAATTCACATAAAAAATAATTTTGCTGCTTCTGTGAGTGGAATTTTAAAAATCCGAGAGACACGGTTAATATCAAGGAGTAAAATTTCGTTCAATAAGATAAAAATAATTTTTGGTGATAGTAACGTTTTACTTTTATTTACCACGGTTAAAAGTAAATAGGGTAATTAAGGGTAAAAATGATATTAATATTACCCTAACACATGTCCTAATTCTATTGGAAAAGTGTATCTTGACTAGAAACAACCTTTGGAATAAAATATTATCATTTTGGTCCACTTGTATTAGATTAGGACATTTATTATTATTTAATTCAAAGAAGAGTTAAAAGAGGAAAAATCAATGTTTATTAAATAAAACATTTTTTATATAGGGTTATACAATAGATAAATACAATTATAAATATTAATTAGAAAGCTAAAAATCTTCACTACATAATTGTATTTTATTTATAATTTTTATAAATTAAATAATTTAATTTATTTATGACACAATGGTGATGCAGTAATTACCTAATTAATGAAATACTAAAATAATTGATATTATAAATATCAAAATAAATGTACTTTGAGACTTCTTATGAATTACACTAATTTTATAGGTTAATATTACATATTAGGAATAGTTATATAAATTATTTTCGAAGTAATAATTCTATTATGAATTTATCAAAAACAAAATACCTAGTAGTGTCCAAATTGACATGAAAGAGATTTTAAAAAAAATATATTATTAATTGATATTCTATTCCTAAAAATATAAGAATCGGCCAAAGGACTTATATAATGATATGTGTATCATTAATGGACCACTTCAGGGTATCTTAGTGGTATATAGTAAGTTTATTGACTATATAATATAAAAATACAAAGAGACATGGTAAATGTCAAACTATTTGACGACGAGTTAAATATAAATGATAATGTTAATATAGTAACACAAACCAATCTAAAATATAATGGTTGAAAGTATTTAGATACATCCCCACCTAAACCTTTAAATAATCCACTTTTGAGCCATTAGAAACCGAATATTAATTTATTATAAAATAATATTTCTAGCTTTTCCAAAGGTACCCCTCACCCCTCTTATAAAAGGGCACTCACCCTTCTATCTAATTCACACCATCAAATCCTTTTGGCTCAGCCAAAACCTACCCAAATATTATATCAACTTCCCTCAATTCAACCTAGAGGCCTTGGTTTCATCATAAATCCAACTTAAGTATCCCTTTTAATCAAATAAAATGGAAGAACTCGAATAAGATGTAATGTTTTTACCACCCTCTTTCAAGTTCCTTTCTTCTTCAACTTCTTCTTTCTTTGTTATTTATATTCTAAAATAATAACTCCAATATCTTATATAAACTGTGATGTTATTATAAATATGGTACAACCATATACATTATTCTATCCATCCTTTGAATGACATGTCACCATACATGCGTACGTACGGCTTACCGTCTCCACGTCGTGGTGTAATTGTTATTCAAAACATTATTATTTGGATGGGTATGATAATTATGTGTAATTGAATTAAATAATAAATATAACATGATAATGATTCTCTATATATGATATACCATCATATTATATATTATTTTAATATCAAAATAATGATATTGTCACTTGTGCGTACGTACGGACTACCGTCTCCACGAATGCGATGAAATTCCTTCCCCATCGTATCCATTCATGAATAAATTTCATTTGATGATTAAAAAAAATTAAGAACATGATATTAGTCTGGATATGAATAATATACATCCCATCCATAACAAATATGTCTCACATAATAAATAATATAAATGAAAACAAATCCTTTAACACCTGAAACGATGATAATACTATGATATTATTAACAAATCAATGTTAAAAGATCATATATGATATCATATTAATTAATATGATTATTTTATAATTTTATAACAATTATTTCACCATAATACAGAAGGTTAACCTACCCTCAACCAAGGAAAAGTACAAGGTGAGTGTTTATTTCACAATCTCTTCATTATCCGAGGTGGTTTATACGTAATTATCTATTGGGACCTCTTTATCATCCACATCCATGTTTCTTAAAAATGTATTTAAAATCATTCTTAATATTTTACAAACTATGGGTTAAAGTCATTTATACCCTTGTTGAATTTTTATAAGAATTTTATAAAGGAATCTTTCTGTCGTTTTCCAAACAAGGTCCTTTTTAACACTTTCAACAGAATTAAGGTAAGAATGTCTTTTTTAACTTATACGGAGGGTGCAGCTATTTTCCCCCATTATAAAATCGTCAAAGCATCCCTTAAAATCTTATAAGAATATTTTCAAAGTAAATGTTTTATTTTATAATTATGTGACTTTTAAATGATTTCAAAAAAGAGATATTTCTCTCAAATAGTTTTGATTTCATCTATGTCAACATCCTTAGATGGATTTTAAGCTTATTTGAAGTTTATTTATTATGATACAAAACTTACATATTTTATTAAAGGTTTTGTGATATGTTTGACAATGGATGTTTTATTTTTATACCATTCATGGTTTATGGAGAAAGTATTGACATTTCGTATGCTAGTTTTAATACGAATGTTTATGTTATGATTAAACCTGTTCATATAAGGAATGCATTGGACATAATAAGTGACTGGTAGAGCCCTCTATAGCTCCTCGATGCATTGGTAGGTCTCACGAGACAAACTAGTGTCTTGGCACAAGGCCTTGACAAAATCTTATTTGTAGTCTTGGCACAAGGCCTTGACTATGTGGTTATGATAGTCTTCCATTATGCATCCCATCATTATAAATGTGGTTATTGATATTGAGTATGATTATTCGACTTGTATAATATCCATTTGAATAAGTAAATGGAATTATTTCATTTTATTTCCACCATATTATGCCGAAGTTCAAGTTTAAAAGGATTTTGTTTTAGTTATACATTGCCTTAAATGTTTATGCTTATTTATGAATGTTTTCACTATATTGTTATCCTTACCGGGAATCTGAGCTCACCCCTTTCTATGTTTTATTTTTCCCAGGATGTGAAGAAGTATTTTATAAATGACCTGTAGGGATAGTATGAGGGGATATGAGTGTGGAATATGGAGACTATGTTTTTGTTTTTTTCATTTTATGATGTAATGAAAACTTTATGAATGTATCTAGTGATTCCAAGGATACTAAAATAATCGGACATTCGAGACTTGATCTTTTGTGATCATTCCAATGTTATGTAATAATGCAAAGACTCTGGATTACTGGGGTCAGGGTGTTACAATTGATGCATCAATGGACATTCACTAACCGTCCCCCAACCAATTATAACGAGTCTATTACATTCCTCATATGCCAAATAGGGTCATATATTCTAAAATTCTCATACCACTTTGAATATTTATTTTCTCATTTCATATTATTCAACGTGTCTCATACCACCTCGAATAATTAAATTCATAATTCCATAAAATTTCATTAGAGTTTTAATTACATTCATTAGAATTTACATATATATAGTGAATCAGGCATATAAGTATTAATTACAAAACTATCAAATGCATGGCTATGTAATTTAATGGTGAGTATGATAAGAAGATTATGGCATATGTGATGACAACTAATGAACAAAAATAAATACAAGCTTGGTCTCATAAAATGATAACCCTAAACGCAAAAATATTATTAATAAAATACATATTTGAATTTCATCACGGATTGGGTTCTTAATTAATAAAAAGATAAACCAAATATTTCTCATGGGGTATTAAACACATAATCACCCAAACATTCCTTACCGTTATTCTTATGTTTAACATATCAAAATGGTATACGTAATGTTAAAAATGAAGAGCATGAAATTCAACCATAATTAACACCATTTAGTATATGTTTGAAAATAAGTGATTCATAAATATGTTTGTTAGTGTAGTAAACCCCAAATATTATACTCATGAACTCTCCAAAATTACTAAACACATCAAATGTATAATATTTCAAATATCCAAAATTACGGTATATTGTTGTGTAAATTTGTTTATACCCAAGGGTATAAAAATTTGTGTCTTTAATCAAAAACTAAACATATTTCGAAAACAACATGTTTTATTCTTTCTTAGAAATATGTGACAAATTAAAAATAAAATTGAAGATCAATGTTTACATGTATATATATATTTTCACATATCGAAATATACATTATGTATAATCGAGAATACATAAGGGTCTTACACCAAAATTAATTGACACTTGCATGTTTTTAACCCATTAGGAGTCTTAGTTAACCAAATTTGTATAAAATGAAAATCATGCCAATATAATAGTTTTTTTTATGAAATACATTTATACATTTCTTATAAAACCGTACATACAATGTTTTCCCATACATAATTATATATACTTATGAACATATGGAACCTCTAAATCACACACCCTTGCATGTTAAGGGGTTAAGATCATAATGTAAGGAAAATGTCTTACCATTAAAAGGAAAAAGGTAGGTCGTACTCTTAACCATATATATATATTTACAAATAACCGCTTATATAAAAATTACATAAATAAAGTTTTTATGTATAATGTAAAGACTTATGTTTATAACACTTCTTGAACTCAAAATCCAAAAGGCATAGGATCGGCATAAGAGAATATTTTAACTAAACCATTATGTTATATATATATATATATATATATATTTATGAGTATAAATATATATGTATATACCCTAAAAAATACAAAATAAGACAACATATCCTTTACCTTGGTTTGAGGAGGAGGAGAGGCAGTGGAAAGGATCGGAGGATCTTGAAGGAGGTGCTCGAGGAAGGAGAACCTGTAGGGTTTGGGTGAAAAAAGTGATATATTTATAAAATATAAGTAATATATTTTTAATGATACTTTCATGGGAAAAAACCAAGGCCTATACTGTTTAAAGTAATACTTGGGGAGTTGGTCTATGTGGAACGTGAGGGAAAAGATGCTCAGATGGAGATGTAAGGAGTCATAGGTGTGAAAAAAAGAGAAAGTAGGAAGAAAACCTACTAGGGTGGCACATACGGAGAAGAAGAAGATGCCATGGGAAGGGAAAAATTGTAAAACAAACGGACGACCAGGATTGGATCAGGCCTTGATCCAATGGTTGGGATGCATTCACGAGATTTAAAAGGACGGATGACTCAGATTAGATTAGGACAGATAGGAAGGTTCAGATCGAAACAATGTTTAAAAAAAAAGAGGAACGACTGTGATTAGATCTCAGCAGATTAGATGGATCATAAAAATGCATAGGATTTACCACGGCTGTTGGGAATCAAAGGCTGAACTAGATTGGATGGCTCTAATCGCGTGGAATGAGATCTGATGGTCCAGATCTCATTTCACCTAAAAATCCCACATCCAAATGGAGAGGCCTCTTCACCTCCTTCATAAGCCTAAGGTTCCTTGATAACGCCCATAAATCCCCCCCCCACCACCACTGTACCGCCCCGTACCGGGGCTTATGCGGGCACGCTCCTGTGCCCTCCCATACTGTTGTGCCACCCCACATGATCACATGCTCTGATCCCCTTGCACGTTCTCCTATGTGAATACTCTCCTAGAGGCCAGCATGTGCTGAGGCTGAAGGCTAGGCTTGGCCACCTAGAATGTGCTGCCTCTTTCACCTCGGATAGAGGGTTGTCCCTTTGGCGTAGATTTTCTTGTTAACTATAATATTATGTTTCCTTACATAGAAATAAATTTTTTTCAAAAAAAATCCTTAGTTTTATAATAACTAATGTTTTAAAACACAAAGTTATAAATTGAAATTTAATACATCTACATGAAAATTTTATACTAGTATTACAAAGATCAAAGACATAGTTTAGTAAAAACCTTGTTTAATCATTAAGAAATAAAACATTTATAAGATATTTGAAATATTTGAAATTTTTTTGAAATCCTCATCCCATTTTAAAATCACACTAAGTGTAGCTCAAAATATTAAACCATTGTCCATATAAATTTCATAATAAGTGGTTATATTATAATTTTAATTCACAACTTAAATATTTTGGAAAACTAAATTATACTTACATATTTTTAATTAATCCACCAAAAAAGAACAAAGACTATATTTATAGCCGTTAGAACTCAACAGTTACCCAAGGGAAACGATCGAGTTGATTCCTTATAAAACCATGTTTCATAGTATTCCATATTCAATACAACTTAGTGAAAAAGTTTCTTATTATACCTTTGATTCTTAGTACAGATGTTGTGATTCTGGCCATAATGTTTTTCATTATGACCAACCCAAAGGATCCTCACTACCTAATGTGTCAAGTTGTTGTGTTAGGTGGTCTACCAGTGCCCCTAAAGGGCTTTTAGTGGGTATTTTTGGTTAGTATGGTTTCCTTTTGGTCTTGCTATAATGTAAACACTCTAGTTTTTTATAAAAATGCATGGTATTTAGTTTCTTCAAGTTTTGTTCGGATAAAAAAATAAAACCATAATATAACTATTACATGAGAAATATGTTTTGGGGCATCACAATATCTGAGGGACCAATACATGTTTCACTTATACAAAGGTTAATTAAAAATTGATTTTACAACATTGTTTCATAATAATAACATGTGTAAGGAAAAAAGAATAAGATTAAAAAAATCTATTCCTTAGAGTCTAAGAAAAATAATAATTTAGAATCTAAATTCTATAGACTTCAGAGTCTAAATTCTAGTGAATTAGGAATATTAATTCTGAGGAATTCAGAGTCTGAATTCAATGGAATTCGGGGAGACAATTTTAGAGAATTCAGGGTATGAATTTCAAAGAATTCAGAGTCTGGATTTCATAGAATTTGGAGTCTGAATTTCAGAGAATCTAGAGTCTAAATTTCTTAGAGATCGGAGTTTTAATTTTAGAGAATTTGTAGTATGAATTTCATAGAATTTGGAGTTTTAATTTCACAGAACTATTTTTCTGAATTTCAGATAATTCAAAATCTGAATTTCCTAGAATTCAGAGTTTGAATTTCAGTGAATTCACAGTCTGAATTTCAGAGAATTTGGAGTCTGAATTTCCGAGAATTCAGATTCTGAATTTCATAGAATTTGGAACCTGAAAACAGAATACTCTATATTTAAGGAATTATAATATTACGAGGTTTAAGATGTGAAACCTAATTTTTTATTTGTAATAAAGTTAGTCAGATTGATATATACTATAAAATGAACAATGAAAACATAGTTAAGGATAAAATTTCCTTAGAGAAGGAAATTAATCCTTATTAAGATAAACCTTAAGAAAAAATATAATACCTTAAGATAAAGTTTTTGTGATTTTAAAAACATATAAGAATGGAAAATTCATAAGGAAACATTATTAACTCAACAATATCCCTATTTTTGGAAATCAAAAACATCCTTATAAAGAAGAATATGAGGACTTAGAATTTTGTTTTATGAACATAAAAGATAAACTTATCTCACTCTACTTAAGAATCGTGGTGAATATAACTAACTCTCCCTTTGGTTTTTAAATCCCTAAGGATATATTCTTGACTTCATTAAAGAGATTTTTCTTTTTCTTGCATAAGGAAATCATCTTAGATAATACTCCCCTTTAGATAGAATCCCCCTTACTTTGGGAAATATCTTCTTTATTTTTTACTCTGTTTATCATTCCTTTCTCCCCCTTTGTGAATTTCAAAAAGGAATAAAAGGAAACAAAAAAATAGAACCTAAAATATTAGTAATATACAAAAAAGCATACAAAGGACGACCAGAATTTTCATTATGATTGGAAAAACATTTGTACAAGGAAGGTAATACAACAAAAGATCAGAGTTAAGGAAAAAATAATCATTGTTTTTCCTTTGGTGTATTCTTCATGACTATGTTCCTCATCTTTTTAAGCTTCTTATGATCCTATTTACAATGTTTGAGAAACTAATCATGATATTTGTTTTTCTTATCTAGAGCTTTAATATTTTCTTACTGAGCCTTAATAATTACATCCTGAGTCTTAAAAAGCACTTCTTTCTTACTGAGATTTTTTTCGAACTCGATTATGAAATCTCTTTCCCTTTTCAGATTCAAAGAAATTGAATTAAGTTTACTATTCAGATCCTTGTCTTGCTGCTTCTGAGTTGTTTGTTCAAGATTGAGATTCGCATTGAAAAATTAAGTGAGGTATTTGATATTGACATCTTCGGTATCAAAATTATCCTTCACATTATCTTGACATTCATCAAAGAATCTTATATCTTCAATTGACTTCTTAGATCACATAGTAATTTCCTTGTATGACCTCTTGTGTGCATCATACCCAATGTAGAAGGATTTAATGTCGGCCTCATGTCTGAAATATTTGTCCATAAGCATGGAAAAAGAATCTGACTTATGATTAAAATAATGATTAAGCATCTGAAATCTCGAGTAAATACTTGGAAACATGGGAATAATATAAATTAATTTCTTTAGAGATTAATCCACTAAATAATGTCTCATAGAACGCGATTCTGAATCATATTCTCTTGTTGGTGAGGATTCTTTCTCAATATCAAAAATGTTTCTTTTATAAGATCCACCAACATCTTTCTTATCCACTTCGTCCTTCATAGGTGTATCATCTACCACCTACTTTCCATTATCAGCTTTCAGAATGATTTCATCATACTTTGGTGATTCATGTTTAGTATCTAATAATTGAACTATCTTATCTTCCTCAAACATTTCTAGTTCAACATCTTTCAACATGTCCTCTGGTTGAACAAAATCATTGTTTCTTATCTCATCTTTTGATGGTTTATTTACTTCTTACTAACCCTCTTCTTCTTTTCCTAGGGTATCATGTTTGGAAGATTTAGATTGGGAATTACGGATTGACAATTTCTTTGAAGGACTCTCCTCCTCATGGTGTAGCTCAACCTGTCTTATCATATCATATACATCAACACTTCATTACTCTTTATATCCTTCCACTTCCTCTTCTTCCACAATATCTTATTATTAATCAGGTTCCGGAATGATCATTTTTTTCCGAGAGTCACTAGGAGTGATTCTTGTAAAAATTATTCTGGTACCTAGATCTGCTCAAAAACTTTCTTAGTATCCTTTAGAAGAGATTGAACAATCTCTACTTCAGACATTTTCTTCTTTTGATTCTTCTCTTTTTCTTGCTTCTCCAACCCCTCAGCAGCCTTAATCATTAAATATTTTTCCTTAGTAAGATCCAATACAAGGCTAGGATCTCCTTCTTTCTTACTCTTCTTATCTTCTCTCCACTTAGTAACAACTTCATCCAAATAGGTCTTTTGCTTCTTAGATTTTGGAGGTGATGTGTGGGTTTTATGAACTGTGTGAGTTTTTCCTTGGATTTTGGTTATTTATTCTTTCTCTTCTTGCCACCATTAATGGAAGTCTCATATGGATTAAATTTCACTTTTAGATCGGTCATAAAACTCTCCAGACTTTCTGTTAAATCCAACCTTCATCCTCCTCGGGGTATCATCATTGAGCATCATGACTTTGAAATTACTAGGCTTTGAACTGCATAGAATTTTGACAAAATCTTTGAAAATAACTATGATCATGGAAATAATAACCAGATACATAATTATTTGTGATTTGAGGGTCCCATGATTGATATTAAATATTATAAGCAAGACATACTTCACCAAATTGATTTTTCTGAGGTTCACCAGAAAATCCAGAACATAAATATCACTCTTTTTTAGAGTATCCTTATACCCTTTTCTCGGAATGAGAAATCCCTAAACCCATAAATCTAAAATCTTTAGATTCATAGAGAGATGGTTTATTTTCAGATTCTTTACTTATTTCAAACCAAGTCACTCTAAATCTGTCTCCTTATCAAAGGTTCCTGATATATCTGGTAGCTTGTGGGTGCAGAACCCAACTTCCCCCTCATATGGAATTCCTATAATGATTGCATCCAAGCTAAAGGAAAGGGAATAATTTTTCCCATAACTCTTAAAAGAAAACTTATCTTTTCCAATTTCATTTAAAAATCTTATGGACTCAATAAATTCTATCTGCAATTATAGATACACCAGATCCTGTGCCTTTGGTTTAGATACATAGAGACTCTCCCAACAAATCAACTAGATATTCTTTGAAATAAGAGAATCATATTAAGTATAAAAATTAGGATCTAATAACCTTTCTATGTAGATCTTCCATTTATAAATTTCTTTAATTGATGACTTTTTCTTTTAGAGAGATGCTTCCAAAGACATTCAGATTTAAGCAAACAGGAAATGTGAAATGTCCCTTATGTAGAGAGGCAGAGCTTCGACATGAAAAATATTGAAAAAAGATGTGGTAAAACTACTAAGGGGCATTTATATAGGCATTGAAGAGATGATTCATATTCCCAGAATGATCCAATAGTTCAAACAATCACGATTTGATCTGATTGTTGAGATAAAAACTGAAGAAGGATTTTGGTAGGTTCCGATCATTTGAGGTTTTTAAGATAAAAAATTGTATTTAAGGAAAGTGAATACGAAAAAGATTCTTAAAAAAATAATATACCAACATATAAAAATATGATTATGAAAATTAAAGAAAGAAAAAATACCTTCTGGATTTCTAGAAAAATTATTAGTAATGATGCAAATTCTTCTTGAAAAACTTTAGATTCTAGAAAAAATTTCTCAAGTACAGAAAATTATGAATATTTTTTTTTTTGAAATCATACATTTTAGTATGTAAAAATAAAATGGGTTCTATAATTTTGTGTTCTGATAAATTTGGTTAAAACAAAAAAAAATTGTTTACCAAAGAAAATTTAACCAAAAAAATTGATTACAAAAAATTTTGATTATGAAAAATTGTATTACCAAAATTTTGATTAAGAAAAATTTTGATTACGAAAAATTTTGATTACTAAACTTTTGATTATGAAAAATTCTTGTTATGAAAAAAAATTGGTTATGAAAAAAATTGATTACCAAAAAAATTTACTCCCACTATGAAAAAGAGTTTCTTATTATAAGAAGATAGGTTTCAACAAAATGTTAATATGGAATATTACTTTATGGTTATCATTCCTAAATTTTTTTAATGTATTAAAATCAATCAGATGGTAATGATTTTTATGAAAATATCAACAAGTTGGTCATGCGTGCTGATAAACTAAAGAATGATATATCCTTTTTTTGTGATCACTAAGAAAGTGATGTCTAATGTCTATGTGTTTTTCACTAGAGTGATGTGTAGGTTTTTTAATAGTGAAATGGAACTAGTGTTATCACACAATATCTGTGTTTTGGTAAAACTCATGCCATAGTCTGTGAGTGTGTGTTGCATCCACAACACTTGAGAACAACAACTTCCAGCTACTACATATTCAGCTTTAATAGTGGAAAGTGCTATTGAGTGTTGCTTTTTGCATGACCAAGAAACTAATTAATCTACAAAGAAATGACAAGTTATGGATGTACTTTTCCTATCCATTCTACATCAACCAAAATCAGCATCCGAAAAACATTTTAAAACAAAATCATTTCCCGATGTTTAAAAGAGTCCTAAATCCATGGTTCTCTTAAGATAGAAAAAAATTAGTTTCACTACTTTTAAATGAGATTCCATAGGATTGGATTCATATATTTCACATAAACATACTAAAAACATTAAGTTAGGAGGACTGGCTGTCAAGTATAATATACTTCCTATCATACCTCTAAATGATGTTTGATCTACTAGTTTCAAAGCTTCATCTAGATCAAGAGAATTTGAGGTACTGATTTGAGTACTTATATTTTTAGTTTTTTTCGTATCTATAGAATATCTTTAATATACTTATGTTGAGATATATAAGTTCCTTCTGGTATTTGATAAATTTGTAAATGAAGAGAAAATGTTAACTCACCCATCATACTCATTTCAAACTCATATTTCATAATATTTTCCAACAAATCAGTTAATAATTGCTGAGCTGAGCCAAATATAATGTCATCAACATAAATTTGAACAATCAGAACATTTTTCTTATCATTCTTTATAAAAAGGTTTGGAATGACAGTTCCCTTAACATAGTTTTTTTGTAACAAAAATCATGTAATTAAATCAAACCAAGCTCTAGGGAATTGTTTAAGTCCACATAAAGATTTGGTAAGTTTGAAAGAATGTTAAGGATGTTTTGTGTATTAAAAACCAGGAGGTTGTTCAACATAAACTTCCTCTTGAACTTATCCATTAAAGAAAGCACACTTTACATCCATTTGATAAAGTTTGAAATTAATGAATGTTTCAAAGGCAAGTAAAATACGAATAGATTCAAGTCTAGATACTAGAGCATAGGTATCTTCATAGTCTATTCCTTCTTGTTGATTAGACTTGAAAAAGTAATCTATCTTTATTTCTCATAATGATTCCATCTTCATCACACTTATTTCTGAAGACCAATTTAACTCCAATAATAAAAGTTTCCTTGGGTCTTTCAACCAAGGTCTAGACATTGTTCCTTTTGAATTCATTTAGCTCATCTTGCATTGATTTTATCCAATTATCATCACCTAATGCTTCATCAGTGATTTTTGGTTCTAATTGGAAAAGGAATGCAAGATGTTATAATTTATTTCTTAAGGAACTTCTAGTCCTTTTAGGTTGATTTAACTCACCAATTATACTATTACTAGGATGATTTTTAAGAAACAACTGATTTGGTTTTTGTAATACCTATTCATCAATATATGGTAGGAAATATTCTGGAGTAAATGATTTAGAAATATTATCTTGAACAGTTTCTTTATTATTAGGATCTTTATCAAGGGTTGATAATCAGTTTTTGAAAAAACATCTTTAGATGTAGGGAGAGGTTGTTTAAAAACAAAAGCATCAATTTCATCAAATTTAACATGCACTATTTCTTCAACAGTATAAGTATTCTTATTAAAAACTCTATAATCCTTAGATGTTGGGGAGTAGCCTAGGAAAATTCCTTCATCAGATTTGGGTGAAAATTTATTTAAATTATATTTAGTTTTTAGAATGAATACTTTGAAACCGAATACTTTGAAGTAATAAAGTCTGGGTTTTCTATCATTCCATAAATCTTAAGGGTTTGGTTAAGAAAAGTTTTATTCAAAACTCGATTAATAGTATAAAAAATTGTACTTACATCTTCATCCCCAAAGTTTTTAGCTATAGAATATTAAATATACATGGTTCTAGTTATCTATTAAAGAATTTTATTTCAAATTTCAATAACACCATTATGTTGAGGAGTTCTTGGAGCTGAGAAGTAATGAGTAATTCATTTCTTACTATAAAAAGTTTCAAAATCAAAATTTTCAAATTCTCATCCTTGATCACAATGAATACTTATCAACAGAAGTTTTTTCTCATTTTTAACTTGGACTTTAAATATTTTGAAATAATAAAAATCTTAAGAAATATTTTCTATAAAATAGTCCAACGTAAATATAGTGTAATCATCAACTAAGACAAATACATAATATTTTCTTCCAATGCTTCCTTTTTAGTTTTGTCCAAAAAGGTTCATAAGCACTAACTATAATTCATTATAAGTTGAGACTTCACCAATTGATTTAAAACTTGATTTATCTTTCTTTCCATATTGACTAGGGTCAAAAACTTTTATAGAATCAAATCTAGGCTCTGGTAGATCCTTAACAAGTCTTTTATTTGAGAGTTTTCATAGGTTCCTTTGGTTATAGTGTCCTAACATTCTATTTCATATTCAGTAATGATCTTCCATTACACTAAGTAATGGTAGATCTTGGCTCCTATGGTCTTCTATGATTAGTTTGTATACATTCTCTTGCCTATGGGTAGCAAGTATGTACTCTTCCTTGGAATTGTGTTCTAAGCACTTAACATTCCTAAAATTCACAGTGTAACCTTCATAACATAATTAACTTCTTCTAATGAGGTTGTTCTTAAGACCCTTAACAAATAAAACATTTGAAATTAATGTTTTTCTATGAAGAACAATGTTACATATACCAACAATTTATCCCTGAGTGTTATCTCCAAAAGTTACTTTTCTTCCTTTCTTCTTGATAATATTTTCAAAGAAATTTTTGTAACCAATCATATGCAGATAACATTAACTATCCACATACCATGTATTTTTTTTTGGTACTTTATTTGTTTTCCTAAAAATATGTGTGTTAGACTTTCAGAATCCAAACTTTCTAGGATCCAAAAATTTCAGAAATAAAAATTTTAAGAATCCACATTTTCCTTAAAGGAAAAATTTGGGAATACATCTTGTCTAAAATTTCCTTACCCGAAGTAAGGTTTGAAAATAATTTATTTAAGAAAAATATTTCTAACTTTAGTTTAATAACAATGATTTAATCTTCAAAAACATATGTTTTAGCAGTAGAGTTATCCTCTAAAATATTTTTCTTAGAAATTACATTTTTTTTATATCTTTTGAATGTTTATACTTCTCCGAATTAAATTCATCAACATTTTGAGAAATACTTTCAAAATAAAAGTTTTCTTATCAAGATATTTAGAAAGATCTGATAATTCATTTGTTAAAATAAATAATCTAGAATTTTCCTTATCATGATTTTTCTTAAGTTCAGAATTTTTATTCTCATGAATTTTAGAAAACCTAGACACTTCTTCATAAGAAGGTAACGAATTATCTTCATTATAAGAAGATTATTCATCTGAAGAATCATAATATTTATCATTAGTATAATTTTCATTCAAAGATACATTAATTATAGATTCAACATTGTGTACCTTGGCCATTAGATAATGATTTTCAATGGTTAGTATCGCTAGTAGACCAAGATTCATTTTTCATAAAGATTCATATTCTAAGGATTCATCTGAAGAGTCACCACCACTAGAAGTCCAGGTGTCATTGGCTTTCAAAAAAAATTAACTTTAGCCTTTTAGTATTTCTTTTTAATATCCTTCATAATTATTTTCCTTTATGTCATATTTCGTAATCATAAGATAATATGGCCTTATATGCCCTTCTCTTTTGCATTCATAGAAAGTTACCTCTGAGACTTTTTATCCTTTATTTCTTTCCTCTTATATCTATAATGAAATACTTTCTTTCTAACTATCTTGTTCATCCTTTAAACAAGATTATCTATCTCTTTCTCAGAATTTTCACTTTTAGTAGATTCAAATAAAACTGTAACTTTCTTCAAATTGGATCTTGTAACCCTTTCAGGAGTGTTGGATTTAGTACTATTAAAGCTATATATCAATTTCCATTCTTCTTATTATTCATATTAGCAACTATTTTCTTTCTGGTCTCATGTTGAGAGAGATTTCCAAAAATCTCATCAAGAGTGATTTGAGATACTGTCTTATTCTCATCAATAATTATTCTCTTATATTCCCACTTAATAAGTATAATATCAATAATATTGTCCACAAGAGATTCATCATCAATACATTTCTCTTCCATTGATTGTAAACTATTGACAACAGGCATAAATTTTTTTTGCACCTTACATACCAGTTCTCCATAAGGAAATAGAAATCCATGATATTTATCTCTAAGCGTAGATCTTCTAGTCTCTATAACTATTGATGTACAAAAATGTGTAACTTCAAGTTTCATCCATATGCAGTTATCAGCTTCTCAAGAAGAAATATGACTATATATATTCTTGGTCATAGAACACAATATGGTATTACGTACCATGTAATTTAATTCATATTTTTACTTTTCTTGATTGGTGAAGGTTTTTACTTCCTTTTCAGGAATCTTGTAATCTCCAGTAAGCATGAAAATGTTTTCCACTCTAGTATTAATGAAAAAATCCTCTATTCAATCACACCAGTATTCATAATCAATACCATCAAATATAGGTGGTCTAGTAGGATTTATATTTTTAATCGAACCGACATTCATTCCTGTCATTCTATATGGGAATATATTTCCATAAAATTTGTTAAAAGAAAATGTTTATAAGACAAGATAAAAATATCTCAGCAAAACTTACGAAAGAAAATTTAACCAAGAAAAATTTAAAACAGTGAAAACATGTGTAAGAAAACTTATATGTGAATATAAGTACTTCAAAGACCTCTTATGATACCAATTTTAGGATTGAAATTATGATGTAGATGCTCAATTACAAGAGGGGGTCAATTTTACGTTTACAAACTTTCATTTTTAACCATAAAGAAAACTATTTTTAACAAAGTTAAAAAGTGTAAATTCATAATACCTCTTATATTTATACTAAAAAAACAGGCTAGGTTCTGGAAATATGGTTCCGGAAATGAAACTCAAGGAAATTTTACAAGGAAAATATTCTACCATAAAGCATTAGAATCTTACTTATCAACGTATAAAAAAGTACAAGAAAGTTTAAGAAAGTTATACTTTCTTGATTTATCAAAATATAGTGGAAATAATCTTGAAACCAAAAAAGTAACAAGTATTAAATATTTTAACTCAAAGATAAGGGTATCCAACAATCCTAGATTAAGTTTTCTTGATTTAAGCTTTCATGAATGTTTGTCTTGCCCGCACTAGGGTAAGCCCTCGATAGAAATATCGGAATCTATATTGCTATACCCAACAAGCCCTGGAACTTTAAGGTATTCATCACATATTTCTTCCTATCCTCGGAAGTCCTCATACTTTAAGGTAGTCATCACGTCTATCTTCCTATCCCTGGAGGCCCACGATTGTACACAACAACAATCAGAGTTGCACTAATAAATCTGAACAAGATGTTTAGAACATTAAAAAACATGAGAGTCTCTCTCTAGAAATCACTTTAGTGGCATGAAATATCTAAGGTGATGGAACAATATTGTTCTCATTCAAATGATATCTTATTTATAGTCACTTCTCCAACGGTCGTCTCCCTCCTCCAACAGTTATATTTTTCCTTGAATCTCGGATGGACCTATACACGTCTCCCATAAATAATAGTTAGTCAAAAACAGATTCTATGACATCATTTCATAATAATAACATGTGTAAGGAAAAAATAATAAGATTAATCAAATCTATTTTTCAGAGTCTAAGGAAAAAAAAGAATTCAGAATCTAAATTCTGTAGACTTAGGAGTCTGAATTCCAATGAATTTAGAGTCTGAATTATGAGGAATTTAGAGTCTGAATTTAGAAGAATTTGATGTGTGAATTATGGGAAATTCATGGTTTTAATTTTGAGGAATTTGAAATATGAATTATAAGGAATTGAGAGTCTGAATTAGGAGTAATTCAGAGTCTGAATTCTATAGAATTCAGAGTCAGATTTTTATAGAATTCAGAGTGAATTTTAGTGAATTCGGAGTCTGAATTTCAAAGAATTCAGAGTCTAAATTTTAGAGAATTCAGTGTCTGAATTTTAGATAATTAGGCGTCTAGATTTCATATAATTTGGAGTCTAAATATAATAGAATTAGGAAACTAAATTTCATCGAATCTTGAGTCAGAATTTCAGAGAATTCAGAGTCTGAATTTCAGAGAATTCAGAGTCTAAATTTCAGAGAATTCGGACTCTGAATTTCAGAGAATTCGGAACCTGAAAATAGAATACTCTATATCTATAGAATTATAAGATTCCTAGGTTTTAGATATGAAACCAAATATATTCTTAGTAATAAAATTTTTTAGATTTAGAAATAATATAAATTGAACAATGAAAATATAGGTAAGGATAAAATTTCCTTGGAGAATCAAAATTTTCCTTAAGAAAAAATATTTTTCCTTATGATAAAGTGTTTGTGATTTTAAAAACCTAGAAGAATAGAAAAGTCATAAGGAAACCTTATTGACTCAAAAAAATCATCTCTCAAACTTTGATTGATCTCCTCACGACACTAATTGTAATAGTTATTACATGATCAAAACTTGATGAAGAGTGATTTTTAACCCAACCAAGAAAAAGCCCATATTTTGTTTTTTTGAGGGTGTAGAACAGTCAGGTAACAGGTACACACACATAGGTCAATCTAGTATAATAATGAAAAATATCGGATAAAGAACAAAAATATTGAGTTTTTTTGGAAACTAGATATATATTAACCTAACTTATATTTACCTAATATTGAGTAAGAAAAAATCCCACATCATGGTTTGGTGAAAAAATGTGGGGATATATTTAGTGACACAATCGATTATAAACTACTCACACAAATGATACCATTCTTCTCACTGATTTAAAAAAAATGATATAACCATTTATATCATCAATAAAAAACCAATTATCTATAAAAAGTCACACCACAAAGTTAAATTCCTTCTAAAACACACATTCCATCATTGAATCATTTTTTTTTGAAAATTTTAAAACAATATGAAAAAGGTAAATTCTTCATTCATGTTCAGTAATTTCCATGATTAAGCGGGTATCATTTTCCCAGATTAAGTGTTAATCTAAAATGAATATTCTAACAAAAAAGTGAGGGGAAAATGATGGGGGAATGTAATGATACTATTCATCATGAAAAAAAGATAAAAAAATGAAATAAGATGAAAATTGCAAACATAGCTAGGAATATTCTCATACCTCCACACCTAGTGTATGTAGTTTCATTACTATAGTAAAATAAAATGTGGTAAGTAAGGATAAAAACTAGTGGGGTTCTTTCATAGATTGCTTCTTGAACATAGATTTCCTCCCATAGGGAATCCCGAATGGATTTATGAAAGTGATTCCGCTTCTACCCATTGAAATTAAAGGTTTGTTTAGTTTCTTCAGTTGTAACCTGAACAACAAAAAATGGATAAAAATTAGTCATAGTGTTTGGACCCAACCAGTGTGATTTAAACCTACATGAATAAAACATTAGACTTACATTGAAAAGGAGGATCTTCTTCCCAATGTGTAATTGATGATGAAGGATAATATGGGTGTGGGTAGCCTTGGTTCTCTCCTTATAAATTGTAGAGTTCAAATATGAATCTCTACAAATTACCTACAACTCCAGAATCTATAACATCCTTTGAGAATCTTCTCAATAATGATTATAATATCATTGCTCAATGGTAAAGTAAGACTGATTGTCAATCTCAATAGGGTGGTGGCAACTTCTTCCAAAACTGACCTGATTGGGTGACATTCCAATATTAGTTTTAAAAGTATTAAATTAATCCCTTAATTAATCATCGCGTCTAAGAATATAACATTTTCTATTGGGTTGAACTGTTTTTTCAACAATTTGTTTTAACTTCCTATTTGACCCCTCATCTTGACCATTAGTGTGTTGGTGATATGTAGTAAACAATCAATGCCCGACCCCATACTGACACAAAATTGATTGCATTGTTTGATTGTAGAAATGAGAACCCTGGTCACTAATGATGAACATAGGTAATCTAAACTGACAAAAAATTTGGGTTCTCAAAAATTCCACAATAGTATTTGAACCATCAATCATTGTGGCATGTCCGTCTACTCATTTTGACACATAATACACTTTAAAAAGAATGTACATGTTTTCAAAGGAATTGGGAAATGGACCCATAAATTCAATGCACCATGTATCAAAAATGTCATGGAAGAGAAAGGGTTGTTGTGGAATTTATTTTCTTTTATATACATTCATAATTCTTTGACAGTGAGGAAAATATTTATAGAAATCATGGGAATCTGGAAATAATTCTGAACAAAAGAGAACAGAAATGAGGACCTTGCGAGCAGTTTATTGGGGACCAAAGTGTCCCCCACAAGAAAGAGTGTGGAAGAACCTAAGGACAGAATTAAACTCATTATCGGAAAAAAAACCCTAATGAATTGATCACTACATGTCCACCAAAGTAAGGGGTTATCCCAAATTTACCAATGAGAATCATGTTTCAGACGGTCTATAATAACCTTTCATTTTATTACACACTTAAACATGAATTAATACATAGAATACATCACTTGATACAAAATAGAAGATCGAGGGGTCTAGTGACTTTGGATCTTAGGAACATTACATAACAACTTAAAACATGGGATGCAATATCTTATTGAAAACATCCTTTACATGACCACTACATTCCCTCGTACATAACATTGCATGGGATAACCTGAGAAAATTCACAAGAAAAGGGTGAGATATAAATACTAGTAAGGTAGTTAAAAAATAATATCATGAAATATACAATACATGTAAGTAAATAGGAATATCAATGGATCATAAGATAAACATGAACATAAAAGCATGATATAACATGATTAACATAACATGGAAATGTGGCAACAACATTTAACATAATTTTAGCTTGATCCAAGGCTCATTGCACATGAATAATGAGTAAACCATAATTGCACTTGAATTAGCATGGTTAAACCCTCATTTCATCTGAAGTATCATGATACTAATCTTTACCCAATGCATTGGAACACTATAAGAGCGCACCCTTCTTAAACATTTCATTTCATGCATAAGTCTGCCACATGGATCATATAACATGGAATCATTCCACATCATAAGTTATTCCATGATTATAAAATGTGGAATACAAAAACTAATTTACCATTCAAAATTTATCTTTTCATAAATTTGAATACCCTTGATAGAGACATGGGTATTGACTTCACTACACAATGATTTTGGCTTGGAAAATCACGGTGCAATTTCAGCAGCATAATAGCGTGACATAAATATTCTTAAAAATTGTTGATGAGAGAGAAATAGGTGTCTCATAATATTTAAATGAAATGGAAATTAAGGGGTTCATATATAAATATGTACCAACATAATTAAATGAATTTATATTCATAATATAGAGGAATTTCTTAAATGTCAATGAGGAGAGAGAAATTCCTTACGGAATTTCGGCATGGTAACAGGTGTGCATGGGAGGCATTAAATGAGAGTGAAAGGGGTCTCTCATAATTCATACATGAAGAGGGAAGTATGGGTGATGTGAAAAATCATTCCCCAACATTTCTAATTGAAATTAAAAGGGTATAACAACATAATGAAATTGAGACAAAAATGAGAAACGAGGAAATCCCTTACTTGGAAGTGTGGTCCTAATGGCTTGGCAGAGGCTTGAGATATGCTTATTGGGAGCTTGGGGAACCTTGGGAGGATTCCATAGATAGGATGTAAGATCATAGATGAAATCAAAATTCTTTAAGTGAATATTAAGTGGGATCTTGGGTGGGTTTATATAGGAAAGGAGAGGGAATTGTTTATTATTTAGGTTTGGGTCACCACACATTAAACTAATCAATAATACAAACCAGTCCATGGTTTTTTACCATAGTTTTCTCCAAATGGGAGTGGAAAAAATATTTTATAAGGCCAATGGCATAAATTATTAAATTAATAGGGTTTCTTATGTGGAGGTGAGTCACACTCTCACGGAAATTCATTTTAAAAACGAAAAAGTTTTATAACTCTTGGAGGGTCCACTAATATTTATTAAAATAAATAAAATATACCTAAAACCACATTATTTTAATGGGAACACATATATTTTCCGAACATATCATTTATAGTATTTTATTTGGGTCATTATGATGTCATAAAACACATTATATATTAAAACGGTATTTAGTTTTTACCCAAAAAATCGACTGTCTCAGAAAATTCTATAAACATAACCATTGGATAATTTCAACATCCTCATTCCAAAAATAATATTCATTTTATCTAAATAATTTTCTACATATTTGAATTTTTAATTTTAAAATAAAAACTGAGATTTATCAAAAATTCATGGGTTTTGACAAAAACGGCTTTCAACCCTTAATAGAAATTACAATTGATTTCATAAAATTATATGATAATTTATATTTAATAAGAAGTAATTTAATAACAATAATAATATTTTATGAAAATATTATTTAATTCAAAAATCCTTTAATTCATCAAAATAGATTTCTTAGTTGAATATTAACTAAAAATACTATTTCCACTTCAAAAACTATTTACAAAGTAACAATAATAAAATGAATGTACATTAATTATTATATAGAAAAATAATTAACATAATCATAGTGCTAAAGTCTTGTTACATAAACCCTTATAACACCCGCAAAAGACTGAAGGGGAAGGTGTGCGACGGTGACAGACTCTTGGGGTGGCTCAAATAACATTGCTCAAGTGGTAATCTCCATCAACTTACACTTCTCCCGCAGGAAGTTCTGTTCAAGATTAACATGTTGAAGCTGGGCTTGGTCTTGGTCAGGTGTGTAGCCCAATGATACCACCTTTTTTTTGAGCTCCGACAAATGGGTTTCATATGAGGCAAGTCTACTGGATGAGGCAATCACTTCCATTATCTGAGTAAATTGGATTTGCTAAGGACCAATTTTTATACTAATCATATGATCACTGTTCAATGGAAATATTAGCAACAGTCACAATTCATAATGATATTTTAAAATCCAAAAACATAGAACCAATGAAGTCCACATTTTATATATACATTTTACATAATGAGACCTTTAATTAGATCTAGAGGAATTTCTATTAATGAATGTTTGGGTCATTACAATCTTCCCCCATTAAGAATTTTCACCCTTGAAATTTCATTTTCCCATGCTAAAATAGATGTGGGTAACTCTAATTCATCATTTCCTATGATCCCCATGTCACTTCTTCAATCTTGTGGTTTCACCACAACACCTTGATGAGGGGCATTGTCATATTTCGTAGAAATGTTTCTCTACTATCTAAGATCTTCACTGATTTATCCTCGTAATAAAGATCATCCTCTAACTGTACCACCTCTGAAGATAGTACATGTGTAGGGTCTGGTATATAATTCCTTAAGAGGGATACATTAAATACATCATGTAATTAGGCCATGGTAGGTGGAGGTGCTAGTCTATAGGCCACAACCCCGACACAATCAAAAATATCTCAGGGGCCGATGTACCTTGGAATTAACATCCCTTTATTTCCAAACCACATGACCTTCACCCATGGGGAAATGAATATAAATACCATGTATCCCACTTTAAACACAAGGTCTTGTCAATGGTTATCTGCATAACACTTATGTCAACTCTGGGCTACCTTGATATGCTGCTGAATGGTTTTCACCTTCTCCACCATTTCATCAACCATTTATGGTCCTAGCAACTTACACTGACCAACATCATCCCAACATGTCGGTGTTCTGCACCTTTTCCCATAAAGGGATTCATATGGTGCCATTTGGATGCTCGAGTGGAAATTTTTATTGAAGGGGAATTCAACCAGTGGAAGTTATTGGTCCCATCCTCCATTGAAGTCCATTGAGAAATCTCTAAACATTTCCTCATGTGTTTGGAAAGTCCACTCAGTTTGGCCATCAGTTTGAGGGTGATAGGTGGTACTGAAGTTTAGTACTCTATCCAGAGCATGTTGAATACTCTTCCAAAACATAGAGGTGAATCTTGGATCTCGATCGGATATAATAGAGTGGTACTCCATGCATCCTTACCACTTCTTTGATGTAAATCCGTGCAAGTTGATCCAGTGAGAAGTCCTCTCGAATCACTATATATTGATCTATCTTGGAAAGACGATACAAAATGACCCATATAGATTTGTTTCCTATGGATGTCCTTGGAAGTCTAGTGACAATGTCCATGGTAATGTTGTCCCACTTCCTGTTGGTATGGGTAGTGGTTTCATCATCCACTCAGACTTTTGCGTCTCAGCCTTCACTTGCTAACATACTAGGCACTTTGATGTATATTCAGAAATTTCCCTTTTCATATTGTCCCACCAAAAGTTCTCTCAGATATCTCGATACATCTTGGTACTCCTTGGGGGAATAGAGAAATTTGATCTATGTGAGTCATCCATAAGCTGCTTCTTTATCTCTGGATCGGATGGTACACATAATCATGACCCAAATATCACAATTCCTTACTTGTCAACCATGAACTCTGAGGATTTCCCATTTCTGATAGCTACCACCCTTTTTAGAATGTCCACATCCTTTCATTGAGGATCCTTTATTTTCACCATGAAGAATAGTTGAGCAATCATTTGAGAAAGGATTGATGATGTTCCTCCCTTTGTAATTCCCATGTCTATCCTCTACAAATCCAAGAAGATTGGATCCTTTTCAATTATCATCAATTATAGAGATGCAAGATCCTTTCTACTTAGAGAATATGCTACCTTTTTCACTTTCCCATGGTGGTAATGTATTGAGCAATCATAGTCTTTGATCTTCTCTAACCATGTTTGTTGGTGCCTATTCATCTCCTTTTGTGTGAATATATACTTGAGGATTTTGTGGTCCATATATATTTCACACTTCTCCCCAAAGAGTTAATGACACCAAATTTCTAAATCGAAGATCATTGAAGCCAACTCCAAACCATGTGTTGGATAATTCTACATGTGAACTATCAATTGCTTCGAAGCATAGGCAATGAATTTTTCATTTTTTATCAACACACTTCCCAAGCCCTTCTTCAAAGCATCACTGAATAGCACAAAAATTTCACCACTTGTGGGTAAAGTGAGAAAGTAAATAGTGATAAGCCTCATTTTTAACTCTTTGAAGGTTTCTTCCCATTGATCACTCCATGCAAACTTCACTCCCTTCCTAGTTAGCTTGGTAATATGGTAGTACAATCATGAGAAATTTCTCACAAATCATCGATAATATCCAGCTAACCCCAAGAAGATATGGATATCCATTACTGATGTTGGCCTCGACGATCCCTCAATTACAGCTTCCTTAGAATGATCCACAGATATCTCATTTCTTGTGATGATATGTCCAAAGAATGAGACCTCCTTTAACTAGAACCCACATTTGTTGTACTTTGCATAGAGCTTATCCTTCTACAAGGTCTCTAGTGCAGTTCTTAGATGCTCCTCGTGATCCTCCTGAGTTTTGGAGTATATTCAAATATAATCTATAAAGACTACCATTTTTTTTTGAGGAAATCTCTAAAGACTCTATTCATCAAGTCCATGGTGATTGATAGATCATTAGTGAGTCCATAAGGCATTACTATGAATTCATAGTGCCCGTATCTTATACGAAAATAAGTCTTGGGTATATCTTCCTTCTTCAACCTTACTTGATAATATCCAGACCACAAATCCACCATGGAGAAGTATTGTTCCCCACACAGCTGATTGAACAACTCATCAATTCATGGGAGAGGATACTTGTTCTTTATCGTGATTTTGTTAAGATCACGATAATCGATGCAAAGTCACATTGACCTTCCTTCTTCTTGATGAAGAGGACTAGTGAACCCCATGGTGAAGCACTTGGACATATAAATCCATTATTCATATTCTTGTGTAGTTGTTTCATCATCTCCTCATGATCCACAACATTCATTTTATACAGAGTCCTGTGTATTTGAAACGCCCCAGGTATAAGGTCAATTGAGAATTCAACATATCTTCTAGGAGTAAGACCAAGATATTCCTTAGGAAACACTTCAGTGGATTTCCTCACAATAGGAATTTATTCAAGAATAGTTGATTCCTTGGACTCAATAATCTATACCAGAGATGAATTCTGATAGGGCAGTATTATTTATGCTTGAGATGATGGAGCTAAATAATATTCATCTTCCTCCTTGAACTTGTATAGAATCAGGGGGTCGATTCTCCATATGAAGAGTGATTTCCCTCTCAAGGAAATTTATGTTGTCTCTATATAAAGAAATCCAATCCATGTCGAGAATTGCATCAAATTACACCTGATGGAGTATTATGAGGTTCTCCAGGAATTTCACTCCACAAAATATAACAGGGGATGATTTATATTCATGTGATGCAATGATTACCCAATTTACCGTACACACCGTAATCCTTACTTAAATGATTTATGGTGTTGTTGGGATTGTTCTACTAAACTTTCGGGATATAAAAGAGTGCATATAACTAGAATAAAAAAGTATGTTTAATATTCTTGAATGAATAACTATCATACCTATCCCCACTTCATTGTTGGGGTTCACTTCGGCGGTAGTGATGGAAAAAACTCTCCCTTGGTACCTTAGAGGTTGTTGTTTGCCTCCAAAAACCCTTGGCTTAGGGAACTAGTTGGAAAAGTGCCCCGGTTATTTGCAGTTGAAGAAATGAACAATGCATTGCGGGTCGAGCAGAGTGATCCTCTCCTCTATCACAACTGTGGGTTTTTCTTGCCGATATTTAATAGGTAGGAGCCCTTATTTTCCACACCTAAAGAATTTCCCTATCCCTTTAGGCAATTTTTAGGGTTCTTCTTTCCACACCTTTGGCAAGTGGGGTGCTGGATTTTCTTTGCACCATTGGATTTATCCAACGGACCACTAAAATTGAAATCCACCTTACGCTTTTTATCCCCATGATATCCCTGAGATTCTCAGATCTCCATTTCAACCTTGATTTCACATCAGACAATATCCTCATAGCTGTCAAAGTCACAGATCTCCAGCACTTTCAACAGGATAGGTTTTAGCCCACCAAAGAAGCAGTCGACCTTCCATTTGGTGGTAACAACAAATCTAGAGGCATATCGTGCAAGACTTGTGAAGATTTCCTCATATGCTCCAACATATTCATCATCTTTTGCTTGAGTGAAAGTAAGTCTGTTTCCATCTTAAGTCAAAGGGTGCATGAAAAATATTTATCGAAAAAATCTTTTCGAAATCCTTCCATTCCAATGCCTCAATCTGCTCCTCAGACTTTGTATTTTTGATCAATGTCCACCATTGATCAGTTTCACCCTCCATACGATAAGAAGCCCGGAGAACCTTCTCTTGTTCAGATCATTTAAGGATGGAGAAGATATTTTCAATGGAGTTGATCCATTGTTCGGTAATTGATGGATCAGATGATCCATTAAAAGTGGGAGGTCTTTGTCTCATGAATCTTTCGATAGGAACTTGTTCTTTCATTGGGGGAGTGGGTGAATGTTTTTCTTGACCCGTTTTTCTATTCAAATCATGAGTTAACTGAGAGAGAAGCATGACAATGTTTGCGATTCCCGCTCCCATCAGATTGGGCATCTCATTAAAACAACCATCACATTGATCTTTACATCGGTTGTTCGCCTGAGTCCTCCTATTACTGGACATTGGATGGAATAAAAAGAATATTAGGGGTAACACATAAAGGGCAATCCAAGGAAAAAACTGATGACTTATAAATAACTTTTATTTCCTTAACTTATGAATACATAGGCTTCAATATATGCTATTCCTGATATACTTTCTAAAATATATTCTTATAGGGTTTTTTTAAATTCCCTTAATAAGGGTTCATACTGAGCTTGTGAATTTACCAAAGAATATCCATTGGGAGTGTCATAAACAAGAGTGTAGTAAGGCCCATTTTCATGTACTAGGATACCCCTGGTCAAGCCCAAAACTCCTTGTCTAGGTTTTCACCCCTAGGTACATCTCTACCAGAGCTTCCTCTACCTACTCATATCTATACAGGGATGTATTTTCATGATAAACCAATTACTAAATACTCACCAAAACATTGGGATGTTTTTATTATACATAGTCTTGTCTCTAAGTCTTTACTATGGTTTTCTAATCCTAATCCCAAAAATTACTAAACCTATACTCTAATACCAACTATAACAACCCTTCATTTTATTTCACACATAAACATGATTTATTACATAGAAAAACTCACTTGATACAACATAGAATATTGAGAGGTATAGTGTATTTGGGGATTAGGAACATTACATAACAACTTAAAACAGAGGGAAACAACATCTTATTGAAAACTTCCTTTACATGACCACTACATTCCCTTGTACTTAGCATTTGATGGGATAACCTGAGGACATGCATAAAAAAGGGTGAGATATAAAGCCCGGTAAGGGAGTTAACAAGGAATAAAATCAAAGATAAGATACATGTAAGGAAATAGGCATATCAATGGAGCATAATATAAACATGAACATAAAGGCATGATATAACATGATTAACATAACATTGAAATCTGGCAACAACATTTAACATGATTTTAGCATGATGCAAGGAACATTTCACATGGAGAATGAGTAAACCCACATTGAACATGAATTAGAATGGGTAAAACCACATTTCACTTGACATATCATGATAGTAATCTTTAACCAATGCATTGGAGTGCTATCAGGGCGCACCCTTCTTAAACATTTCATTTCATGAAAAAGTTTGCTACATGGATCTTATAACATGGAATCATTCAACATCATAAGTTATTCCATGATTAAGAAACATGGAATACACACATGAAAGTACCATTAAATATGTTTTTGTTCATAAAGGTGAATACCCTTGATAGAGACATGGGTATGGTATTCACTACACAATGATTTTGGATTGGAAAATTGTGGTGCAATTTCAGAAGCATAAAGGAATGACATAAATATTCATAAAAATGATTGATGAGAGAGAAATGGGTATCTCATAATATTTAAATGAAATGGAAATAAAGGGGTTCATATAGAAACATGTTCCAACATAATTAAATTAATTTATATTCATAATACAAATGAATTGCTTGAATGTAAATGAGGAGAGAGAAATTCCTTATGGAATTTCGACATGGTAATGGGTGTGCATGGGAAGAATTAAATGAGAGTGAAAGGGTCTCTCAAAATTCAAACATAAAGAGGGAAGTATGGGGGAGTTGAGATATCATACCCCAATATTTTTAATTGAAATTAAAAGGGTATGACAACATAATGAAATTGAGAAAAAAATTAGAAAAGAGGAAATCCCCTACATGGAAGTGTGATCCCAAAGTCTTGGGAGAGGCTTGAGAGAGGCGTTTTGGGAGCTTCGAGCACCTTGGGAGGATTCTTGAGAGATAAGGGAAGAGGTTGGACTAACTCAAAAGGTATTGAGTGAAGAGGAAGTGTGAGATTGAGTTGGTTTATATAAGAAAGGAGATGGAATTATTTATTATTTAGGTTTGGGACACCACACATTAAACTAATCAATACCACAAACAAGGCCATATTTTTTGCCCATGGTTTTTGTCAAAGTGGAGTGGAAAACAATATTTTATAATTCCAATTACCTAGAATCTTAAAATAATAGGGTTTCTTATGTGGCGGTGAGTCACATTCTCAAATAAATTCATTTAAAAATTGAAAATGTTTTATATCTCTTGGAGGGTCCACTAATGTTTTATAAAATAAAATAAAATTAAAATCAAATTATCTTAATGTTAAAACATACAACAGCCGAAAAAAGCATTTATAGTATTTTATTACATCACTATTGTTTCATTATGATGTCATAAAAAACATTATATATTTAACCGGTATTTACTTTATACCCAAAAATTCGATTGTCTTAGAAAATTATGAAAAATTTACCATTTGATAATTTTGACATCCTAATTTCAAAAATAATATTAATTTTATCTATATAATTTTCTAAATATGTGAATTTTTTTTAAAATAAAAATGAACATTTATTTAAAATTCATGGGTTTTGACAAGAAAAGCTTTCAAACCTTAATAAAAATTACAATTGCATTCATAAAATTATACGATCATCAAAATTTAATAAAAATTAATTTAATAATAATAATAATAATATTTTATTAAATTAATATTTATTTCAAAAATCCATTAATATATCAAAATAGATTTCTTAGTTGAATATTAACTTAAAATGTTATTTTCTCTCTAAAAACTATTTACAAAGTAACAATAATAAAATGAATGTATATTAAATATTATATAAAAAAATAATGCACATAATCATAGTGCTATGGTCTTGTTACATAACCCCTTATAACACCTTCATAAGGCCGAAGGGTAAGGTTTGTGATGGTGAAAGACTCTTGGGGTGGCTCAGATAACATTGCTTGGGTGGTAATTTTTATCTACTTCCACTTATCTTGTAGGTGGTTCCATTCGAGCTTAACATGTTGAAACTTGGCATGGAAATGGTCAAGATCGAAGCCCAATGATGCCACCTCCTATCTGAGCTCTGACAAATGGAATTCATATGGGGCAAGTCTACTGGATGAGGCCATCGCTTCCTTTGTCTGATTACATTGGATTTGTTAAAGACCTATATTTAAACTAATCATGTGATCACTATTAAATGGCTATATTAGCAATGGTCACAATGCTTAATGATAATTTAAAATCTAAAAACATATAACCAATGAACATCACATTTTATATAAACATTTTACATAGTGAGACATTTAATTAGATCAAGAAGATTTTCCTTTAATGAAATTTTGGGTCATTATGCGGTCGACCTACTTTTTTTTTGAAATCAGAAGGAATGCAAGATTCTACCTTATAATTTACAATTTCATCATACCAACCACTAACATCTTTCACTTGATACAACTTCTCGTTAAGAAACATGTCATTTATGGGAATACAGGGGATGATTCAATGTCTGAGGATGGGAGGATCATACTAATATGGTAAGACACCACATTCTCATCTCTTTTTATGCCTAATTTCTAGATTAAATTCCTAAAGGAGGAGCATCCAATGAATGAGACATGATTTGTATTTCTATTTCTATTTCTTAAGGAGAGACAAGAGAGGTACATGGTTTTAGAACACAATGACATTGGACCCTAAAAGGTATAACCTGAATTTATCCCAGGAAAACACAATTATAAGAAATTATATTTTAGTTGGGGGGGTACTTTTCTTGGGCATGGTCCAATGTACATGAGGCATAGACAATGAAATTTGGAGCCCGATCGACCCTTTGTGATAATACTTCCCCAAATGCATAATTAGAGGCATCACACATGAGCTAAAATGGTAACTCCCACCGAGGTGGTTGGATTATCAGGGGTGATTTTCGACTACATCTTAATTAGTTAAAAGCTTCCTCTCATTCTTTAAAAAAAACAAATTCTATTTCTTTTTGTAGTAAGTAGGAGTGGGGGAGTGAATCTTACTAAATTCACGAATGAAATGCCAATAAAATCCAGAATGACCTAAGAAAGACCAGACATCCCACACAATTTTGAGGAATTGTAGGGATGAAGTGATATCCAATTTTGATTTATCTAACAATATTCCATCCTCGAAAATTATATCCCCAAGTACTATACCTTTTCACACCATGAAATAAAATTTTGATTAATTTAGTACACAATTCTTTACAATACACCAATGGAGGACAAAACATGGACTACAAAAACATTCATTAAAGGAGGATCCATAAAAATTGAAATCTTCCATGAATAATTCTATGAAATTATCCATGTAATCTGAAAAAATAATAACCATTCATCAATAAAATGTACCTGAAGCATTTCATAGATCAAATGGAATACTTTTATATGAAAATGTTCCAAAGGGGAATGTGCAGGTTGTACTTTCTTGATCCTCATGGGAAATATGGATTTGAAAGTATCCATAATTCCAATCAATGAAACAGTAGTGTGGATTCCCCACTAACCTCTCTAGAATTTGGTCAATTAATGAAAATGGGAAATGGTCTTTCCTAGTGTGTAGGTTTAGTTGGCGATAGTCTATATAGACACACCAACTATTCTGCACATGGGTTGGAACCAATTCATTATTTTCATTTTTAATAACATTTTGACCCATATTTTTTGGATCCACTCAAACTGGACTAACCCTTTGGTTGTCAGATATGAGGTAAATGATTTCAGTTGCCAATAATTTTGTTTTCTCCATTTTAGAAATATCTAGGATATTTGGGTTCAATTGAACTTATGAAAACCACACTGGATTAGCCTTGGCATTTAATAATATATAATTTTTGGAAATTTATTTTCTAATACCTAGAATGTTAGAAAGTTTCCATCCCAAATCTTTTTTATACTCCCTCAAAAGTTCAAGCATTCACAATTCATGCTCAGGAAGGAGGGATCTAGCAATGTTAGCAAGAAACTTGTTTCTATTCTAAAAAAATAGGAATATTTTAAGTCTTGAGACATTTTTTTTACTTCCAATTAAAGTGGATTTTGGATTTATTGGTGTGTGTGTGAAAGTTAAAGGTCACTAATCTCATATAACTTCTCAATCGTATCATCCTCTGATGGGGAATGATCTATTACAAGCTTAGCAATATCATCAATGTTCATGTGATCCGCAGTGTTTAATAAATCATCAATTAACAAAAATGCATGGAATCTTTTTAGAACACTACAATAATCAATGAATAATTCATTACCTATAATTTCAATCATGGTTGAAAACATTGAAATGAGATCAAGGGAAAGAAAAGAGTTTTTTTTAAGAGAATGGAGTACGTCAATTGAATTTACACAGAGAGAGGAATTTTCTTCTGAGGGGTGCTTCATGGAATCAAGGATGATGAAGACGACAATGTCACCACCAAAATCCATAGATAATGTACCATTGTGTACATTAATTATGGTTTTGGAGATTTTCAAGAAGGTCCTCCCCAATATAATTGAGGCATGTCCATTCATCCTATCATCTTCCATTTTTTTACATAAAAATCAGTAGGAAAAAATTAAAATTTTCACCCTCACAAAACATCCTCTAAAACACCAAAAGGGGGATTTGTACTCCGATTATATAATTGAACAAAAATACAAGTGGAATTCATTTATCTAACCTATAATAATTATTAAATGTAGTGAGGCATCAAATTTATAGAAGCAACCAAATGAAGCATAGCATTGGAAAAGGATTAAACCCCTATGGTGCACGAAATCGAGAATGTTCTAGGATCATTGAATTTGGTTGTATGTGATGTTTCTATTAATGATGAGACATTTCTCCCCAATATCACCATCTCATCACCTCTAATTCTCCTTCAATGTGTAAAAATTTCCTTCAGAAACTTGGCGTAGCTTAGAATTTTCTTCACTACATCAATAAAGGGGATGTTAAAGTGGGTTTTTTTGAAAGCTCCCATGATTTATTTATCGAGTTCAGTTTTTTTTGTTTTCATGGTTGGGAGGACCTTTGGGGAAATGGATGAGGAATAGTTCGACTATATAGGTCCTCAATAGAAATACTCTTTCCTTTTGTGGGATTTTTCACAAGACAATGGTTTGTTTATTTGGTTCATTTGAGATGGTTGGAATGGAAGTTTCCTTGGGAGGGGATGACTCTGTTGGGGGGGGGGGGGGTCATTTGGATTTTATGTTGAGTTCCACTCCTAAGGGTTATTTAAGGGGAATTTTCTTTATCTTTAGGGTTGACCAGTGGTAGAGACAGTAGTTTACCCAACCCATGTCTTTGGATTTCCCCCACAGAGTTGTAGAGTTAGACTAATTAGGTTTTTAGATCATTTATGGTAGCTTGTGTGGTTTTTTGGAATTGGATATTGTTGTATTTCATTTTTTACATAATTTATTCTAGGTTAGGCTCATCTTTTGGAGGGGATGTTAGATTGTCTTTTGGGGTAGTTGAGGATTGTTTGGTGGTGGTGGTGGATGACTACTCTTCCCTAGTTGGTTCTATGTTTGATGAGGTTGGTTTGAATACCCCCTTTTCTATAGTATGGTATTTCTTTCCACCCATGGTTGGATAGATATTATGGTTCGTTCCTAATGGGTTGGATATATGGGTGTCCTGGAAAGATGAAATCATAACTCCAAGAATTTTATCTCAATTAGGGAAATTGATCCTAATAATGTGTATTGGTAAAACATATACCACAATGAATAGGAGGAGGATATTGGGATTTACCTTGGGAAATGGAAAGTTGTCGAAGAAGGGTACTTACCTCTTCAAACTACATGTCAACCTTCTTCTCAAATTCATTAATTTTTACCTCATACACTCCTAAAAAAAGTACACCGGACCATAAACCAAATTGTTGAATTTCCTACTACATGTTATCAATTTGGTTCCTTATAACAATTGTGGTTTTATCATCTAGTGAACCACCTATATCATCATCAATTATATTTCAATCAGCAAGAATTAAACCTTCATAAAAATATTGTATTAAAAGTTGATCACTTGTTTGGAGGTGTGGGAAAAGTGAACAAATCATTTTAAATCCTTAATAGTATTCATGATGTTTTTCCCATTTTTTGTTGTCTTATACCACATATATCTTTCCTTATCATTGATGTTCTAGAGTCTAGGAAGTAGTTTTCAAGAAAAAGGCATTTCATGTCCACCAAGCCTCTAATTTTTTTAATTAACATAGTAAATCCAATATATTGTAGTATCTTCTAATGAAAAATGTAATTCCCCAAGATTTTATAATTCTTCATCCACATTATCAGGTTTTAGGGTTAAAAAATTGTGTGAAATTCTTTTTAATACTTATGTGGGTCCTATCAAGTGATTCCATGATATCTTGGAAATAAGTGAATTATACTGGATTTTAGTTCAAAATTGGGTGCCTCACCTTCCATTTTAATATAAGTTGGTTGGATATCAACATCAGTTGAGGTTAGTTATTTTAGTATTCTATTATTTTCAGCCATGTTATACAAGTTATGTTCATTTTTAATATGGTTACTAGAATAAGAAGAAGGAATGAGAGAAGTTTCAATGTTTTGTGTGTCCTCATTCAATGGATCGCTCGGTGCTTTTTAGTGTTGATGACACAAGATCCTCTCTGGTTCATGTTTGAAAGGAATTACTTCCTCAAGTGAAGATAACATCATGAAAAAGTCCTAAAAATATTTTATAAATCATCTAAAAAATTATGGAATTAAATAAGTGAACAAATAATTACAAAATACAAAATATTTTTATAAAAACACACACTAAAAAAATGTGATCCCTGGCAATGGTGCCAAAATTTGAACACGTTGTCATGAAATGTAAAATTTATTATGATTCAAAAATTATTTTAGATTCTAGGTTAGACCAGAGGTCATATCTCGAGTAGAATTGCTGGTTTATAATGTGTATTTTAAAAAAATAGGTGAAAAGAGGGGGTTGTTTTGGAAACAGTTTAAATGAAATAACAAAATTTAAAGAGTTTAATAGTTGAAAAACCAAGTGGATTTGGAAAAATATGAGAAAAATGGTTCATTGTGATTTTAGTACACAAATATTAATTTCATCACTCTTAGATATTAATTAAGGTTGTAAGTATTTCTTTGGTTGAAATTAATCAGAATCCATATTACTTTCTAAGTGTTTATATCAATTCATGTTGAACCAATCCTTGACATAAAAATCATATAGCCAAGGTCTAGATCTTATGCATGGTATATTAAATTCCTTATAAAATTGAAATCTAAAATAACTTGGGAAGAAAACAATTGTTGTGTTTTCAAATTGGAACAACACAAGTCATACACTAAAAACTTCACACTGATCGGTAAAAAGTAAAGATCATCCATTCAGTTTAATCAAACAAGAATTCAATGATAAATAAAATTAAGATAATTCTGAATGAAATGTTTTCAATCCCAAAATAAATCAATCCAATAGAAGTAAAATTGATGGAACTCCCTTTACCAGATATGTAGATTCCTCACAATGCACACCCACCATTTTGCCCAAAATCGAGAGGAGGAGGAAACTCTGGTGGATCTCCTTCTTCATTTCATCACTCCCTATGAGTATAGGGAGCTCCAGAACCACAAATGGGATTAAAGGAATACTATAAAACATTAATTAGGAATAACTTCACTCTCTTTGTTGAACTTAAAAATGGGTATCTAAAGGTGCTAATTTATAAGAAATGTGGAAGGTGGTTTTGGGCACCCTAATTTTGATAATCCAATTTCTCCATGTTCATTAAGGTTCATACAGTCTTATATCACTTTTGAAAAAAACAAAACATTTTATCCCCACATCCTTACTATCTCCACTGAAATTTTTTCAACATTTGTACAATTAAATATGGAGATATGGATGAAATATTGGACCCACTTTTTGTCTTCGATCTGATTCGATCCCTTGGATAGATCAATTTAGTTGGGACCCTTAATGGATGAATGGGGATTGGGTGTATTCCTATGAAATGTATCCCATTAAATTTAAGACCAGATCACAAAATATAATCCCCTTTTGGTGCATGATTTAGTAGCAATTTTCGGTTGAGTCTACTAGTGTTCTTGGATCCTATGCAGTTTGGACCATTTTTCTTGAACTTCATCATGGGCCCTCGAAATCACCTCAACCTATAATGTAATTATCAAAAAATAATAATTTTAACATTTTTAATAATGATTAAAATAAAATAATTTAGTAAAAAATTAAGTGTATTTTTTATTATTTTTATAATTTTTAATAAAAAACTTATTTAGCATAGTGGTGTAAGGGTGAAAATGAAACACTGAATTGCGGTGCGATAAAAAATACACCAATCACCCGAGGTGAAATCATATAAAATGTAATGGAAAACATCATGAACATCAATAGTAGCCCCAGAAACTTGGTCATTTCATGTGTGTGGGATGATTAGTCCCAAGCATGACTATTTACCAAAAGCAAACACATTCCAAGTCTCCTGTATACCAACATAAAACATAAAGACAAAGGAATTTTTTTGATTTGATATAACATTGTAACATCCCGACCTGGATTACCATCAAAATGGCAGATGTATTGTTAGGTCACAAGGCCCCAAGAACTTATCCATGTACTCTAGAGGATTCCAACTAGCAATGAGGTTCTGAGGAGGTGATAGTGGGGAGATTATGCCCTCATATCAGAGTAGCTCAATGGTATAATCAGAATTAATAGCAGATAATGATGGAAGGAAAATATTATAATAACTGAATTAAAGAGGCCAAAGATATTTTATACAAATAAATAATGATAAATTATTCATAATCTAAAATAGAAAACAATACAACATGCTTTACTATTCAGAACATTACAGGACTCAAGTAAAGAAAAGAACTAAAAATACCAAAGGAGATCTCCATGATCACCCTGATCTCCACATCAGACCTTTGTTTCTAAATCCCTAGTACAAGCACATAACAACAAGCAAGGTCCAAGGTCTTATGAACAAGAAGGTATATTCTACTACCCCAGTGAAATGGTGTCTTGAGTAGGGTGTGAGATATAAATCTTCATAGGTTGACACCCATGTTATCTTGCCCAATTTATATATTGTAATAAAAAATTAAATAGTGTGCAGGCATATAGAAACAATTTATTGAACTAAATAAATATAAAACCACCCATACAAGTTGTTAAGGTACACCTAACAGTTATACCTACTTTGGATCATATTTATAATAAGAGTCTGATCATGTCACTATATATATAGTATATAGAGCAATATATATTTTTCTCGGTGGACTGGGTCGTAACATGCATACATCCACCACCAATCTATGAGCTTATAATCTCTACTCATGGGGTATTAATTCTGACACACACACAGAGAGACAGATATATTTTTGGAGTGGATCGGGAGGTAACACATAGGCATGCAGCACTAGTCTAAAAGCTGATAAGCTCTACTCACAGGGTAGTAAGCCCGATATCCCAATAGAGTGGGGGTATTCACCCCTATAACATGGGATGGAGAGTGTGTAAGCCATGTAAACACTCTAATATGGAATTTGGCACTCAAATACCATCACCCATATCGATTCAATGGTGATGGTCTCCATTTCCAACACTGATGTAACGGAGTGTGAGTATCCGTGTGTATTGGACACACCTTACCATCGTTATCAGCCTGTATAAAGGTATATAATAAGTATACATATCATGGGTAATTAACTCCTATCCATGATCAATTACATATTCCATTTAAATTTTATAAGCACGTTCAATTTCATTGAAACCATTAAATTTCAAAAGAAGCCTTTCAAAAGGAACAAATAAGGGGCATGGTCTAACCGTCCCAAAGAATCATCTCATTTGAAAATAATTTGATCCATTTTATAAAAAAGTAAACAACCATCACGATCTAACCATTTAGCACATTTTATAGAAAATAATGTCATTTTTTATAATCCATCCTACTCATGTTCATCTCACTCTATTTTCCTAAACATGTAAAATTGATTTAAGGTACAAGTGCCAAAGGAATGGATCATATTAATTACCCTTAAAGGATGAAACCATTTTTCATAATCCATCCTATACATACCATTTACCTTCAATAATGCATTTAACTCATTAAGATATGGATTCTTCCTTCCAATGTTTTAAGTGTAAAGGAAAGGTGTCATGGAAACAAGGCATATGCACACTTGGGAAATTTCAACCAAAAATGGTCCAAGTGCCTAAGGGGTCCTTTTATTACATTTAACATTTATGTTCAAAATATTTCATATTACAAAAAATGGTATGAAAGCATAAGAAACTTCTAAGCAACATAGATGAGCTAGTTAAAAATCATAAATCACTACAGTGAGTTTATGAAGACAGTGCACCTCTATTGGAGGGGTTTTATTATAAAACCATGAATTTTTTATCTACAAAATAATTTATCAGAACTAATAATTTCATTCAAGAATAACAATTTAATTAATTAATTAAGCATTAATCAGAAAACTAATTCATTTTAAATAAAAAGGGAATGTAAAGGGATCTTACCTTAAAAGAGTAACCAAGACGAACATGTAACACTTGATGACCTTGATGACAACAATGATCAATTCACCCGTACAGAAACATACATTAATATATATGTATATATACCCTTTAAAACCATGTATACTTTCCATTCTCCATGATAGTATACATTCAAGGGGATATATAAACAGTATATATATACACTTAGATGTGTATGTGTGCGCAAGACTTCGAGGAGCCACCAAACACTCTACTGATAAATATAGGAACCTTAAAACCACATAAAGACCCAAAATAAAATAGGAAAAACTAAGAAATGAATGTAATCCTCACCATAAAATGATGGTGGAAGACAAAATCTAAAAAACCACCTCACCTTTTGTAGTGGACGATGGAATACACACAAAGGGGTCCTGAGACACCTTTCACGTACCCTAACATTAAAGGGAAAACAAAAAATAAGGTTATCCCCAAACCTTAGGTTCGACCACACCTCACCGAGTGAAGAATAGAAGTAAAAATGGCCGAAAAAGGATATGAAGAGGCACCAAATTACTTACCATGAAGTTTCAGAGATAAATCACCCAGAAATCCAGTTGGAAATTGAAGAACCCAGGAGGGCTAGAGAGGGGGACACATGTGCGCCAAGGGAGAAGGGGGGGGGGGTGCTACGTCACGCAAATAGGAGGGGAGAGAGTTGAGTGTTTAGTTGTTATATTTTAACTTAAATTAATTCATATTTTTAAATAGGGTATCACGTATAGTTTAGGAAACAAGGGTTGGGAAACCTTGCACCAACTGTGCGCCCTTCACTAGGCACACAGAGCACCTTGCATGGGTTGGTCGCATGGTTTGGAAACCATGAACCAACCGTGTGGTGAATAGTGCTTAGGTAATACCTCCTTCCACTGACCGTGTGGGCTAACCACACTTTTTGGTAATCTATGTGCAACCCATGCGATAACCTCTGTCCACCTACATAAGGTCGTACAATTTCTTTCTAGAGGCCAAATTGTTTTAGACAAAATGTGCACCCTCTAGAAGTCCTTCAAAACTATTTTTTCTAGGTCCACTGCTCCCAAAACTCCTTGAGTCACCCAGGAAACTTAACAGGACATCAACCAAGCTCAAAAACAATACTTTAAAATGTTGCAACTCTTATAATTTAGTTCTGAAACTTGGTTTTTAAAAACTGTCCTCATAGTAAATGAAAAGATCAAATTTCTTTGAACTTTCCTTAAGTTTAAAACACAGATCGTTATGAAGACCAAAAAAAAGTCATCTGGGAAGACATTGAAGAAGTACCTAACAACCAAGGAACGATCACTATCAGAAGAAACATTATCATTCTTAGAAGAAAAAATAGATAACAGACTCCGGAGATCTAAGCGGGAAGGTCACTCATGACCGGACCTCACATCCCAATCTCCCTGAAACACCTGAGATCTCCCATCAATGAAAGCGAATGAAGCATGATGATGATAACATTAAATCCTATAATAATGAGAAACCATAAATAAATCCTAATGATTATTTCAAATATATCTTGATCTTGAACCAATAAATCTCAGACCAACACTGTGTTTGTTATCGATAGAGAACACGATACACATCAAAATCCCTGCTCTTTTCTCTTTCCAATAGGTGTCCCCAACTCTATGAAAAAGGACATGAGATATATTGGAAGCTTTAGGAAATTTTAAAAATGAGAAGATATAAAATATTTTGAGTCACCAATATCAAGAAAAATAGTTTCTATATAATAGGCGACAAAGATGGTACCTCTCACAGTTGTCGTTCATGCGTCAACCTCTACAAGAAACTCATCGACTGAGTGAAGGTGTTTTACTCCTGAAGCCTATGGTTGTTTCCTTGTGGTATTTTAATATTTTGAATGCACCACTATGGCCTTTGGAACAGATAATACATAACCATAATGGGTCATAAACATGGTTATAAAAACCTCAATAAATAACTCTGGTGGCCGCAAGCATTAAAAATATTAGGGGGCGCAGGTAAATATCATCGGGTGTGTCATACCTTTACACATTGATAGAAAGATAGGGTAACACTATTGGATGATGTTGATGGGGTATATGAGGCCCACTATTCATAACCGCATCCACCACCCTTGTGATTATCATGCAACTTCCTCTTCTTCCATTGCACACAATGGAAACTATGACTATGTGGAAGAAAAGGGGAAGAGTAGCCAATATTTCCCACCATATCCATATTTTACATCATAATAATTTTTGTAGTCTCTACATAGGTGGACAGATTCAATATAAATACATGATATTGGATACACGGTCACAAACCCTGCGGGTATTTTTGAGTGATCAGGATATCATTTATTACTACTTTCAGGAATTAATGAACCAGCTCTGAAAACCAGTTGTTGTACCCTGACACCGGATTCTATCATTGCTGCAAAGAGAGGAACTCTATATACATTGGCATCATCAGATAGTCTAGGATGAACTACTGAAAGAATAAGTTCTTGAATCCCTTGTAATACAATCCCACGTGTCAATTATATGGTTGCATGGAATCCCCCCATCTCTTTCTGAGAACATCAAGTCTATACATCACACACTTCACCTTGATATGCTTTGGAATATCTAAGAAATCAAAGACATGGTCGATCTTGTCTAGCCAAAAATCTACCTATTGGGTTTCATTTGTACCCTTAAAATATGAGGGTTTCTCATGTTGGAACTCTCGAGATTTTTCTCAATCTCCCTCATCTTTTGGTTGTGCCTTAACAACTAGGTTCTGAACTCACAATACATTTTTATACATGAAATAAAATTCCCTTATGATAGCCTCTAAAAGATCATGATTCAAAGGAGGATTCCATTGAGGTGTATCTCCCACTGCACCCTCATGTGGAACCCTTGGAAGACGTCTCATAGGCATGTCACTACACACCATAACAAAAGAAAATGATTAAAAAATAGGATAATATTTTATTAATCTATAAAACTGTAAGCAGAAACTATAATCAAAGTCATAACCTGACACATAAGACACACATCCCAACATCCCATGGTAAATTGGGGCTTTTCATGACAAGAGTTGGCCATACACTCTCAATAACCTACCCCTAAATTCCCAAAAATTTTATCATTTATATACAGGATGACCCAAGATAAGGAAACTTGAGGATAAAACACCTCCGATACCAATTTATAATGAACCAAACCAGGATACCCACGTGAATCTAGTACCCAAATTGATCCATTATAGACCCGATGAGTGTTATCGATCCCCACAGGATGGGACTAGCACTCGAGCATCAAACAATGGCAAGATGGAATGATTTAAACAAAACTGAAACAAGATACATGACACACACACACACACACACATATGTATATATATAAAGTAAACTAGAATCAGAACACAATCCATAACCAACGAAAGGCATCAGTAGTGATATATCCTAAAAGCATAAAGACAAAAATCCAAGGTACATATCCACCAACTGAAAAAAAACAACTAAAACCAAAAACAATAACCCTCTCTGATGGGTGGAAAACATCCCTTTATTTCACCACCAACCACCCACACCGAACATAAATAAATAATGTTGCCTCATTATGGTTTCTTGTCTTTTTCTGCATCAAAAAACTATATATGGTCTACACATCCTCGAAGGGGCATGCAGGGTGTGATCTAAAAAAGCTTAATAAGATCCCACCCATGTTTTCCATATCATGTCTCTCTATAATAATCCCAATTTTATCAATATTAAGAATACATGGGATGATAACCAGTTAAACATTTTTTATATAAAATCATGGTAAATAGTCCCCCCCTTTCCATAGTTCCAAAAGCAAACCAGGTAGAACATATACAAAGCATAATTTTTATAAAACACTTACATTTATCAAAGCATGTATATCAAATCCCAACACCACAAGCCAATGTACAATGGTAAACCCCCTTGGATTAAAAATATCAAGTTATATAGGTCACTCTTACCATGATAATAAATAATGAATATTATGCACTCAATTCCCTAGGAAACTGGGCATAGGGAACAGATGAACACCCCAAGATCCCCCCACCACCACAATGTCAAGATCAAGTCCCTAGGACACATGACCTAAGGTACATAGAAACACCCGCATGATTGAACCCCCCAATTGAAACATTATACAAAGCCTAATACTAAACCCTCCACCTAGGTACATTAGACTGACATCTGCAGCATATATCAATTAGATCAAAAAGGATTATCAATTCACAAACAATTCAAAACCACCATTTTATTCAAACTTTATTTGAAAACCCATTTATTAAATCCATTTCACAATGATTTTAAAAATATCATTTTATTTACCAAAACAAGGGAAAAAATATCTTTTCCCAAAAACCCATTTACAAACATAAATCAACAAACATCAATATCATTCCAGTTAATTTATAAAGGCAATAGAAATTAAGTTTCAAATTCCATAGGCTAGAGACAGAACAACCTACCTTAACCTCAGGTCACACCCCAAATGTGAAGGGATCCATACATCACATGTAGAATGGAAACACAAGAGAAATGAATGGAGGCCCTAACAATAATTCTTACATATGAAGAAGCATCATCACATGATCCAAAATACCCATAATAAAGCCAAACACCGATTACAAACCGATATAAAGAAAACCAATTGGAAGAAAAAAAAATCACTTACAATAAGAGAACAACCAACCAAGATGAAGATTGTGCTCCAAATGGATTTAAGGCCATGCAACATAATAAAGCTCTTTGGGAAGAAAGGATTCATGTCATGAGTCACCAATTCATGATGTGGATCCACCAGGATTCATGTGTGTAAAAAAGGCAATGTCTCAACTAATTAAACCCAGGTGACCCATTCATGACATGAATGGAATTCAATTAATAAATCAATTCCACATCATGAACTCGATTCTTGGTGTCTTCATAGCAATAGATTCACATTTCAAATAATCCCTTCACATCATGCATCAGATCTATAGCCCGCGCCCAACCCAAATTCCAGTTGAAAAATCCCATAACACATCAAAGCAAATCTGAAACCCTATGAACTCAATAAACACTCTCTTAAATATTAAAAGAGATCATACATTTAACCAGAATGTTACATGTGGTAAAAATATAAACAATGATAGAATAACAAATAATCCAATCGAAGGGAATAGTGTACTAAACTTATATTAAATAAGTTCAGGAGAATGATCATAACTCAAAGAACAAAAATTGAGTTACAAAAAATTATTAGAACTATGGTGACACTGGATTCAAAATATTTTTAAATAGAAGGAATTAATTTTCCTTAAAATATGCCAATAAATATAAAAAAATTAATTATATAACATTTGTGAGATATTAAATCAATATAAAACTATAAAAAGAAAACATGGGGCATGGAATGTAACATGTCTCAAAGAATTTGAATTGACACCATGAAAACACTTACTAATTTGGAGCCTCAATCCCTTCCCCGCACCTGAAATCACATATTGGTGTTCATAACCACAGTCTATGTCCCAAACCTCAACATCACATATGGTTATTTGGAGCCTTAATCCCTAACCTAAACTCATTTATTAGATATGGGTATTTTGAACCTCAGTCTATGTCCCACAATTTTTATCACTCAATCACACATATATCACATATATCACATCAATCAATGTTAATCAATATTAACCATCTTATAAAATTTCTCATCATGATTTAACATTATAATTTATCACTACAAGCATGGTTCCTTGATTTAATCACATGGAATAATATGAACAATTCACATTTAAATCATTTAAATTATTTAACTAACAAACTCACTAACCATTTAATTTTTAGACAAACATCTCATAATTATCATTAAAAATTAATTCATACTCACATTAATTGACCAATTACACAGTTCCAATTTCCCATCTATTAAATAATCACAACATTACATTAATTAATTCTCTTCCACAATTTCAATATCGCATTAATTAATTCCCCCATTAATTAATCCAATTACACAATCCAAATATCCCTTTAATTAATTCAATAATTAGATAATAAAATCTCACAATCACAACATTTCATTAATTAATTACCCAATTAATTATTCCACGTTAATTGACCAATTATGAAAAACATTAATTGACAAGTTCCATACCCCATTAATCAATCAATTCCATAAATATTTAATTAATTAATTAACCATATTAATTTATTCAATTTAAAAAATTCAATTTCTAAAGTTCAAAATAAATTTTATAATTACATACATATAAATTAAATCAATACTTTGAAAATTTAATAATATACCACCTACGTCAAAATCGGCAACCAGCACTCACCAACGGAAATCCCCAATTGAAGTAGAACAACAAGATCACAACAAAGAATGAGGTATAGATCTAAAACCTATATCCGAGATCAAATGAATCAAGAAAAAAAACCCAGTTCTAGATCCAACAAAAAATGAAGAAAACCACCCTATTGTTATCTAGTAATAGAGACGAGAGTAATAAGAACCTAATTGGGAAGAAAACTCAAACCTGAAGTGGTGTAGATCATCAATCTGGGCTTTGATTTTCATGGAACGAAGGTTCAGAGGCCTTGGAATCAATACAGTAACGTCCAAAAACAATAAAAAACATGTTAGGTTCCATATAGGGAGTTTGGGGATATAATATTTGGTTTGTTAATTTTTATAATAATTTTTCGGGGATTAAAATCGTATGCACACAGTTTCCATCTCGGGGTGCAAAGTTTCCCCTAACCATATTCCCTAACTATGTGCCTCACCAAAGGGTATCACACGATTAATCTTAAGAGGGATAAATTAGTAAATAAACATGAACCATCCATGAAAATACCCTCTATTTTGGTTTTCATAGTTTTCTGGACTGGACGCATGGTTTGGGAAAATTGTGCATCAACCCTGCACAACCCCTCTTCCTTCAAAAATTCCCCAATTTCACCCAAAAACTCTCCAAGGTAAAACCAAAACAATATTTAATAAAAAACAAGAAAAATATTACCTAAAAAATCTTGATTCATCTTCAAAAAATATTAGGATATTACAATCTCCCCCACCTTATAATAGTTTGTCCTCAAGCTATACTACTAAGCATCTTAAAGATTACAAGGTAAAAAGATCAGGCCACTGATCTAACATATCTTCTTATCTCTCACAAGCTTATTCCCGAACCCACCCATGCTTCCAAAATACACAACTATCAGCATGGTATTTCCTCATAACACTTTCTCACTGTGATCCAACACACATATCAAATTCTCTTCAATGGATGCCTTGGTCTCAAGATAAACATCATCTGCACTGGCCACATGAGAAGGGTTGGAGAGAAACCCCCAAAGTTGTGACAAATGAAAGTCTTAATAAATAGAACACTACCTATCTGGAAGAACCAATCTGTAATCCACTAGCTCGATCCTCTATATAAACTCACATGGTCAAACAAACACGGGCACCATCTTTCCCTATCTCTAAATCCTATGGTGACCCAACCTTGGAGACACTTGAAGGAACACCCAATCACCCTCTATAAACTCAAGGGGTCATAAAAATTAATTGACATATGAATTATTTCTAAACTAATTCATTGTTATATGATTTTGAATCAACTGAACCTACTCTGATTTCTTCTATACAAGACTCAGTTCCAATAGCTCTGACTCACCTGCCTCCATCAAACTTAAATTTGATATGCATGACCTACCATAAATTTCCCCATATTGTTCCATTTTTATTATTTCTTGATAGCTACTATTATATTCGAACTCCACCAGTGATAGGTGCTTCTCCCAAGACCCACTAATGTCTAGGACACATTACCAAGCATATCCTCAAGCTCATGTAGAGTATACTTCGACTGCCGACCTGTCTCTGGGTGGAATGTCATATACAATAAACCCTATAAACCAAGAGCCTTCTGCAAGCCCGGGTAGAAATGTGATGTAAAACGTGAGTCATCTTCCAAAACTATTTTTCATGTAACCCCAGGTAGATAGAATATTTCTCGAGCATATAAGTCTCCCAACTGATCCACTGAGAATGTATCCCGTATAGGAAAGAGATGTACTACTTTTGTTAGTAATTCCATAACCACTCAAATAGAATCATTCTTCCAAGGAATCCTTGAGGGACCCACCAAAAATTCCCTTGAAACCTCACCCCACTTTCATTATGGAATGGAAAATTATTTTATTAAACTATAAATTCATTAATTATCAACCTTCACCTAGTCAGAAGGTGAATCCCCACCTTTAAGGATTTCCTTCAAGGACAAACATTCCAAATCTTTATACTAATTGTCTCTAAGAAAACTCAAAAAGTGAAGACTCTACTAAAACTAATATGAGAGTCATCTAATTATGACCCTTCTACACCACAACATGAATCTTAGCCCGTAAATCCATCATCTACCACTTAACACTAGACCCCAAAACAGCCTAAGTCTGAGTCTTTCTACTTAAAGCATCAGCAACATTGTTTCCTTTCTTGTGAATATATGATAGATCAAAATCAAAAGACTATATATACTCAACCCCAATCCACTATCATATATTCAAATCACATTGAAAAAATATACAATTTAATATCTTATGGTCATTATACACGATAAAAAATTTCACCCAAGAAATAACACCACCAATACTTCAAAGAATAAACAACTATTTCCAACTCGAGGCCATTCTTAGGGTTGTTCCGTTCTTGTTTCTTCCACTAAAAATAACCATACACAACAACCCCATCTCCCTGCATCAACAATGCTCCAAGTCCATTCCCAGAAGCATCAAAAAACATTGTATACTCCTCCCCTAGATTAGGAAGGATCAATATTCATTCTATTGTCAAGAACTTCTTCAACTCCTAAAAGGAATTCCCATATGATTTCAACCATTCCAACTTCGTCACCTTATTGTTCAAGTACAAAAGATGTGATTCCAATCTGAAATTTCCATGGATGAATCTCTGATTATATCTAGATAATCTCATAAAGTTACAAATATAAAAAACATTCTTGAGATACTCATAAGAAATAACTACATGAACATTATCTGGGTCCACTAACACACCTTCCTCTGAGATGATGTGACCCAAAAGGTGTACTCGATCAATCCAAAACTAAAATTTAGATCCTGACATATAGATGATACCCTCTATTTGTACTTAGTAAAATGTCAAGATGTTGAGCATGATCCTCACGAGTCTTGGTGTACAAAAATATTTCATCCTCAAACATAAACACAAACTGATCTAGGTATGGGTGGGATATTATGTTCATCATGGCCATAAACACTACTGGTGTGTTTTTTATCCCAAAAAACATTATGAAGAAATCATAAATGACAAAAAAACATCTAAAATTACATACCAATTTATCATAAGGTCGAACTCTCAACTAATGATACCCTAATCTTAAGTCGATCTTAGAGAAAACACAAGCTCCCCTCAACTAATCAAAATGATTGTCGATATGTGGAAGATAATACCAGTTCTTCACAATAATCTGGTTCAACTTCCTATAATCAATATATAAGCATAGAGTACCTTCCTCTTTATTTGAAAAAAAAAACTATAGAACCCCATGGTGATGTACATGGTTGAATAAACCCCTTATCTGTCAACTCTTCCAGCTGAGTGTTGAGATTTTGAAGCACTATTGGTTCCATTATGTATGGTGGAATAGAAACATGATCTTCCCCCAACATGAGCACAATTATAATCTATGTATCTCTCTCAGGTGGTGGATCTGATAAGTATTCAAGAAACACATCCTAAAATTGATCCACTATGGGTGGAAATACATTTATCTTTACAACTCCATCATCCCAAAACAGACTAAAAACCTAGGTAGTAAGATCCTCTAGTTGCTAATGAATTGGCACTTCCTAAGCTACCTGGATATCCCACTCTCCATGTGAATACATTTTTCACCCTCAAGAGACGTAAATGTTACTATCCTATAGTAACAATCTATGTGGCCTTGTTACACCACCAACCACTCCATACACATAATTATGTTGAAACCTAACATATCCAAATTGCAAAGATCCCAAAGGAAATGATACTCTCCAACCTCAATAGAACACTGTTTTCAAAGCCATATTTCTCTCTAATGTACTCCCAAAGTTGTATCTTCTTCATAACCCTACTAACAAACTCCACAGCTAGACTCAACTCATTCACATGTTGAGCTGATATAAAAGAATGAGAAGTAAAAGTATCAAATAAGGAACTATCTAGTGTAGAATCTATAATAATAGTACCTAGAATTTTCAACGGTCCAGCCTCACTATCAACAAGTTTAGGATAAACTACATGAAATCATCCTTCAACTCTTCCCTGTGATATAGTCTGAGTCCCATGAGTTGCACCAAACTACTAATACGAGCACTCTTATCCAGAAGCACCATGTCCACTTCCTCTACTTCCTCAACCAATATAACTCCAGCTGCCAGACAGATACAATGTAGAAGATCCCATTCATATACTTAAATTCTACATAGTTGATCCATCACTGCTTGTCTATTTCAGGTTCCAATAGAACCTTTGTAGATGTCTCATCATCCCGTAATATTTTCTTTCTACTGGTGGTCGGGGAAAATGCTAACAAAAGTGGCATGGCCTACCACATTAGTGTAAAATCACTCGATTAGGATCCTAAGTAACTAAACCTTCCCCATAGCCATAATTCTTCCCCAATATCAAGTTAGAATTATGATAGTGATTCTTCCTACTCTTGAAAGACGTTCCTATTAATCATCCATAAGAAACTATATATTCTCTAAGAGAAGTCTCCTTCAGGTTCCCATTCGACATGAGATCGTGATCTACCAAATTAGATAACGTTTTCAGCTGAAAGATATTAAATTGAGAATTAATCTCACATTTAATGTCATCCTAGAAACACCTTGACATAGTTGTCACATCCCCTACTCATGTCGGTGTAAAGAATTGCATGTTAGTAAAGAGGCCTGCATATTCCATTATGGACCTACTACCCTTAGTCAACTACATGAACTCAGCTACCCCCTCATGTCTCAATGTATCTGGATAAAATTTCTCCAAGAACTTCTCTAAAAATTCCTTCCATAACATGCCCTCAGCCTATCCAGTATGAGCCTAAATGTCCAAAAATATCATCACTGATCCTCAGAGCTTGTAAGAAGTTCACTTGAACCTCTTCATAGTAGGGGTCTCAAAAATTTTAAGTATATTCTGGATGAACAAAATCTAGAACTATACTGCCTAAGGTCCACCCTCTCTAGTGAATGTTGGATATTTTTGTAGTTGAAAATACCAGTTCAGTTAAGATATACTCTCCACAACCCACTTTAGGTCTCTCTCCATAAAGTGCATGAACTAAGAAAAGTTCTAATGGAACTTATCTTAGACACCTTAACTTGATAATATTGGTGCATAAAGTTCCAATAGTAGTGGATAATTTCCATCCATAACCTCTGGTTTTCCTATAAACCAGCGTCGTCATGGAGGAATATCTCTACAATTCCAATCACACGTCTCCATACACATGGTACAATATTTACACATTTATATAAGAGGGATTCAAAATAAGTCATAATATGTCACTTCCCCAAAAACCATCCACACAGTTAAACTGAGGTGCTAATACTAACCCTTAACCATACTACATCTAGGTCATGGTTAGTAAGGGTAAACTCATTCTCATATTAAAGTTCTCATTAGACTCTAATTTATTAAAACTTTTCATCATTTTACAACTTATAATTCAATATTAGGATCCTTTTTCATTTGAATTATACAATAATGGAAAAAAGATTTCAATTTCAACAATTTACCCACAACCTATTTTTCCATTCATTCCTAAAATGATGCATTCCATACAATAATATTGTGTGCCAAGAATTATGTGTGGATACCCAACTCTTGTTCCATACTAGGCCATGTTTAAAATCTTATAAAATCTCAGAAACATTAATCACGTCACCCAAAAAGTGCATCACCCAAGGTAAAATAACATACAACTATAACAACACACATCAGTAACAAAAATCTAACCCTGGGTACTTGGGTTTTTTCCCATTCAAGGGTAAACTACTCCCATTAACAAGTTCATGTCCAAGGACCGACTCTTTCTAGTCTCTTTTCTACCTTTACCAAATATTAAGACAAAATAAAGGAAAATAAAATTGGGCTCTGATTCCACTTTGTAACATCCTGACCTATGCGCCACACACTGGTACCCCAAGCAGGCTGGTCACATGACCTCAGGTGCACCTCCCCATATACCAGATGCTTCCTACTAGTAGTGAGGTTCCAATATCAATCATGGGGATACTTTACCCTCTTTATCAGAGTAATACACTAGTGGAAATAAATATACAATATCCAAATGATATAACCAATAGCAAGACAAACTAATATCACATGATGAATAAAGTAGTATTACAAAATCCAAAACTAAAGAAGTAGATATGTAATTTCAATTGCATGTCCAATGTCAAATGAAAAATTCAAATGAATACAATCATAATTCTTTAGTGGGTCCTAATACCAAGTTGGGTTCCCTCATCCATACTTCATCCTAACTCATCCATCTGACATAGGTCCTTTTCCTTTATCATGTCCTGCAATCATGAAGTCTATTCAGGTACAGATCAGGTAGCCCGAATAGGGTGTGAGTACAAATCAGTAGGCCACCACCAATGATGTATAAAACAATATCCAATCAACAATAGTCTATGAAGTTTGTTAAAGAATAATGTACAATGAATAATGAAAAATTTATAACATTTTCAATTATTCTTTAATTAACCACATAAAACCCCAAGTTCATGAGGACACCCAAAACCTCAATACGTTCTTCGTCTCATTCCAAATATTGAATAATATCACAATACCATTGCCAAAATTTATCATTTCTTTTCAAATAATATCACAACCAATTGTAATCATAGTCTAATGCCATCTCATGGTCATAGAACGTCGTGTCTAACACCCCATGCGTATTCGGAGACTCTATCCCTATCCCACACCACTATACCACATTGGTATTTGGATCTGCATTCCCTATACCCACCTACTACCATGTATGAATTTACATATCCTTAGTCCCTATCCCAAACCATAACATCACATATGGGTATTTAGAGCCTCATCCCCTAATCCAAACTTGTTTTTCATATGTACGTATTTCAAACTGCAGTCTGTGTCCCACACTAATTTATAATCAATCAAAAATAAATCACATATATCACATATATCACATCAATCAAGTTTAATCAACATTAACCCTCTTATCACATTTCACATCATGATTTACCATTAAAATTTATCACAACGAACATGGCTCCTCAATTTAATCACAAGGAATAATATGAAAAAATAACCATTAAACCATTTAAATTTTTTAAATAACAAGCCCACTAACCATTTAAGGTTAAGTAAGAAAAAATTTGTAATTCTCTTTTTCAATTAAATCAAACTCACCATAATTGACCAATTACACAATTCCAATTTCCCATCAATTCAACAATCCAAAAGTTCCATTAATTAATTCTCCAATTAATTAATCCCATTAAAATAATTCTAATAACCCTTTAGTTAATTCCCCAATTAATTAATCCAATTCCACAATCCCAATATCCCATTAATTAATTCACCAATTAATTATTCCAAATTCAAAATCACAACATTTCATTAATTTATTACCCAATTAATTAATCCATATTAATTGCTCAATTACACAAACCATTAATTGACCAATTCCATAACCCTATTAATCAATCAATTGCACAAATACTTAATTAATTAACAAAAAAAATTAATTAATTAAATTTATGAAATCTAATTACTAACATTTAATATAAATTTTAAAATAACATACATGAAATTGAAATCAAGAATTTGGGATTTCAATAACAGACCACCTCCCTCAAAATCGGTGATGAACGTTGGCCAACAAAAATCCCCAATTGAAGCATAAAAACAAGATCACAATGAAGAATGATGTATAGATATGAAACATAGATCAAATATAAAACAAATAAAGATCCAAAAAACCTAGATCCATATCCAACACAAATAGAAGAAAACCACCCCATTGTTATCTAGATTTAGAGACAGGATGAAGAGGAACCTAATCGAGAACAAAACAAACACCCTGAGTGGTGAAGATCTTTAATTCAGGATTTAATTCATTAATAACGGAGGTTGGAGGCCTTGAATCTATCTTAGAACCTCCAAAAATTAGAGGAAAAATAATCGGGTAGATCTAGGGAATTTGGGATATAATATGGGGGTTGAAGAAATTTTTTATTAATTTTTCGTGGATTAAAATCACAAGTGCATGATTCCCTAATTGGGGTGTATGGTTTCCCCTAACCATTCATCCTAACTATTAACCTCACCTAGGGGTGTTGCACAGTTACTCCAAAGAGGGAACACAGTTTAACAAACCATGTGTCAGCTGTGAAAATCCCCTCTGTTTGGGTTCACACGATTTACTATGTGGGGTGCACGGTTTGGGAAAACCATATGTCAATCGTGCACTGCCACTCTTTCTTCAAAAATACTATAATTTCATTTATAAACCCCCCAAGGTAAAACCCAAACAAGATTTAATCAAAATAAGGAAAATATTATATAAAAACAATAATGATAAATTGCCAAAAAGGTTAGGGTCTTATAGTATCATCACTTGGAAAATCAGGGAAAGTTATCACCACATTATGTCAATATATTTTGTGTTATGGAGAATCTAGGAAACGTAGCCTATGATTATAGTTTTTTTCATGGTTGACCATGATCCATGATATCTTTTACATTTTTTTCAATTGAATAGATACCATCTAGACACATATCATGTGTTAAAGTGGGATGGTTTGGAGGTAGATCATAATTCCACTGTCATGGTGAAACCTATTCATATCATGGATCATTATAAAAAGGTGCTCCGTAGTAAATAAATCTTATCATTCTTTGTGATATAATGGTGAGGTGGTGATATCCATGAGACATAGAAGAAAAAAGTCTTGGTTAGGGAGCATTGGACTCACCTATTTTCTTATAAGGATGTTTGAGGAATTTATGGGGGTATTAAGTGGAATGGTGTGGAGTTTTTGACAATCGCTGAGTTACTAGTAAATCTAATTTTGAGATATTTTTACTTTTTGATTCATTCTTAGAGTTCCCATGTAACACCTCATTACACTTTTTAGGTACTTCCTTGTTTATGGTTTTTTCTAATCCATGTTTTGGTGCGTTTGTGTGCTTCTCATGGATGGAGATCCTTTTCCCGTGAAAATGACCTAAATTTTTGGGATTTATGTTTATTTGAATTAATACCATCCTGGTATAAATGTGTCAAATATTTATTAGGGTTCTTACCAAGTTTGAAGAATGACTAGAGTGTGGTTTTTTAGTTTTTTTCATAAATTGTTATTTTTTATAGTCTGTTGGGGATTTACATGCCATGTAAGGGGGTGTCACAAAATGTAATCATCACATAATAGATGTTGTGAAATAGGTTTATGCCATGAAAGTTTTACATGTTTTGTAATAGGTTAACGATGTGTAATGGTAAAAATAATATTTTAATAAAAAGGAGATTTGTTTTCTAGAATTTTTTATGTTTTGGGATTATATGATGTGTAATGGTATTACACACCATGTAATTCTCATGAGTTTTCCTTTTACGGTGTAGTACATGTGTTTAATGTATCATTAAACTTGTAGCCTCCCTCTCTCGACTCAGATCTCACCCTAGAAAATTTTGGGCGACTCCCTCCCTTATAGATCACTTTATTCGGCAATAGATCATCAGAGTTTTTGTGGAGCGCCACTCTAGGTAAGCATTCATTCTGGTTCTTCTTTGGATTTGCTTTGGGTAAAATTTTCATTCTGACTGTGTTCAAAAAATTTATTGGATAGTGTTTTCTATCAATCCTTTATAGTTTCTTATCATGACATATCATAAAAAGGTCAATCTCATGGTTTCCCATCATCGTTTTAGGAGGTATCTAGGATTATACCGTTTTGAGGTAGGTGAATCTATATAATGGGTTATTTTGATGAATTGCTTATTATTCTTGATAAATTAATTTGCATTGTTCATTTAATTGATGAAATATGTGGTTTCAATGATTTTATTGTGATGGACATTATTTTCAAAAATGGTTTGTCTTTGAAAATAGATTTACATTATTTATAAATGAGTCTTCAAACATCAAAGTAGATTGTCTTGGATTTGTAATTTGTTTATAAAATTGTGAGCATGGTTTTGAAATTTATTTTTAAAATCTTCACATTGGGAAGAATGTGAGCATTAAGATAGAGACATGAGTATCTTTATTGCGTGTGACACTACTAGGAGGTTACATTTTGAATATTGATGGATTTTGGAAAGACTCAATATTAGTTGGAGGCAACTTTATACTTGTTTAGGATCTTATGTGTCTAGTGAAAATTGTCTTATAGGATAAGTACAAATAAAAGGTGATTTTTAATTTATATTTATTTATCATATGATTTTTTTTATCATGGATTGTTTCTCACAGGTTTTTATATGAGGTTGTATCACATATCTTCACATGACAGGTTATTTCATAGATATGTGTTTACTTCCTTTCCTCTTCATGCATGGATATGATTTCCAATTTTATCACATCTAAATGTCGTATTTTTGGATTGAGACCCAGGTGCCAGACATCGGGTCCCCGGTCTGGTTAGTCACATGACCACAAGTGTACCTCCCCTTATGCCAGTGGCTGCCGATTAGCAATGAGTCTCTAATATCAGTAATGGGGATACTATACCCTATTTATTAGAGTAATACACCAGTAGAAATAAATAAACAATAACTAAAGGATATATAATCATAACTAGGATAATAACAGTATCACAAGATGACCAAAACTAAAAATACAATATCAAAACTAAATAGAAGATGTGTCTTGCTAAAATAAATCCCAAGTGTCAAAATGAAACTCAAACATAAAGACACTTACAACTCACAAGTGCGTCCCAAAACTTGTTTGGTTATCTAATCCATGTTTTATCCCAATCATACATCTAACACGTGGCCTTTTCCCTCATCCTGTTCTGTAATCATGAAATCTATTCGGGTACCCATCAGGAAGCTTGAGTATGGTGTGAGTATAACTCAGTAGGCCACCACCAACAGTGCCTAAAAAAATATCTAGTCAAATAAATCTATATGAAATTTTATAAAGAAAAAATGACAATTCATAATTAAATAGTTATCAAATTTTCAACTATTCTTTATTTAACCACAAAAACCCTTAGGTTCCTGTGGACACTCGTGCCGCATTACCTTTCTTCAGCCTGCGGTAGAGTCTGAACCATTCCCCAAGGGATAGAATATCATAGAATTCCATTGTTAACATTATTCAACTCATTCAATACATTAATTTCATTGTTACCATTAATTATCTCAATCTACTCATGAATTCCATTGTTACCATTAATTATCACAATTAATACGTAAATGTTGTTTTTACCATTCATTGTCACAATTCACCAATGAATTCCATTATTACCACTCATTATATCAATCTAATTAATTAACTCAATAATTAATTAATCATCTCAGTCTCATTAATTTACTCTAAAATTAATTAATCATCTCAATATAGTTAAGTAAATCAATAATTAGAAAATCATTTTAATCGCATTACTAATTCAACAATTAGTTCATCACATCAATCCTCTTAATTAATTACCCAATTAATTAAGCATGTAAATTCAATTTATTAATATTACAATTAATTTACCAATATTCAGAAACTCAATACCCATATTTAATTCAACAATTAATTATTAAAATCACAATATCATTATGCCATAATTAATTCAACAATTAATTATCCTCAAATCCCAATTCAATATTATCATTCCCTTGTTATTAATCAAAAATTAATGATCAAAATCTATAATTCTAAAACCACCAATTTCAAATTTTTCAGAATTAATTAATTCACTAAATTAATTAATTCAATCAAGAACTAAATTTTTATACATCTAATAGAAGTTATACAATTACATATACATAATTTTAATAATGAATTTTGGATTTGAATTACGGACCACCTACCCCAATTCATTGATGAACGATCACCCAAAAGAGAACCCCAATTTAAGGCAGATCAATATAGAACGTGATGATGAATACAGTCTTAATATGAAACCTAAATCCAAAATTAAACGAAATAAGATCACTTAAAACTAGAACTATATCCAACAATACAATATATAGATTAAAAAAATATAGATCTAGATCAAACAAAATAGAGGATAAAAACCCTCCAAAATAGTGGTAGTGGAATGATAAAGATATGCGAAACCAATTGGGAATAAATGGCATACCTACCAAAATTTAAATTTTTATTATTTTAGAATGTACTTTTAAGGAAAAGTGGGAAACCCATTACATGAAAGGAAAAGAGAATCAAACCTATAAGGGGTAATCCTGGTCATTTTAGATGAAATTAAAGGAATTGGAGTAACTATGTCTATATAATTTTTGTTGGATATAAGTTACCTATAAATATTGATTGTCCTTGATAAGCTCTTAAAAGTGAAAGGTAATTTGTCCCCATGCCCGTATAGGTTCTTCCAGGCTTCTCTTCCCTTCATTGAAGCCACATATCAATATACTATTATGTTTTTCAATCTAGGATAACTGATCTTCATTCAGATCGACCTGTAGTGGTAAAAACCCACGTACCCAAGGAGTATGGATCTACTAACCAGGATTAGAATCTCTAAGAACGGAGGTCAGAGGGACATAGAATCCCATCGAGAGTCTCCATAATTGAGAGAAAATGATTGTGAGTAAATATCAGAAATTCCGGGGGATAATATGGGGTTCAAGAATTTTTTTCATAAAATTAATGGGATTAAAATACCGTATGAATGGTTTGCTACTCAGGGTGCATGATTTACCCTAACAATGTTACCTAATTGTGCTCTTAATCTAGGGGTGGAAAATTTCTCCTAAGAGGCTACACATTTTGATAAACTGTGTGCAAACCTAGAAAAACCTCTCTATCTAGGGTTGCATGTATTGGTTTTCCAGAGTGTATAGTTAGGGAAAACTATGTGCCAACTGTGCACTACCCTTTTACTCCAATTTTTCTCAACTTTTCATCGAAAATCACCCCAAGGTAAAACCCAAATGAAATTTACTCCACACAAGGAAAAATAGTGCCTATAAAAGAACATGAGACATGTCTAGAAATGGCTGTGTTTTTACAATATCCCCACCTTATAACAGATTTTCCTCAATTTTTACTCCCATGATTTTTTATGTTTCCATGTCAAAAATCAGTCCATTGATCCCTCATATCTTTTTCTCTCTCCCATGTTTCCTCTTGAACATGTCCATGTTTCCAAAATACACAAACTATCAATATAATCGTTCCTCACATCACTTTCTCACCATGATCCAACACTAGTATCATATGATCCTCAAAGGACGCATCTATCTCAGGATCAACATTATCCACATCGATCACATGAGAAGGTTTGAGGTGATACCGCCAAAGTGGTGACACATAGAAAAAATCATGCATGAAACTGTATATCTATGAAATATTCAAATGGTATGCCAGTAGCCTGATTCTCTCCACAACCTAAAATGCTCCAACAAACCTGGGTGCTAACTTTCCCTGTCTCGGTATCCTGTAGTGACCTAATCTATGAATCACCCGAAAGAATACATGTTCACACTTTGTAAAATATAGAGGTCATCTTCTTCTATCATAATAAAATTTATGTATATTCTGAGTTATAGTCATATACTTCCAAATAAGATGTACCTTCTATGATGTATCCTACACAAGACTCAGTCCCAACAACTCTAATTCACCTTCCTCTATTCGGTATAGAGGTGATTTTCATGGACTACCATAAAGATATTTTTATGGTTCCATCTATATAGTATCCTCATAAATATTGTACACATCCTTGTACACATATACTATATCTCGAACCTATAATTCTCCGAACTAATCACTGAGAATGTCTCACATATCATCCAGAAATTCATTACATTCATTTGTAGGTCCAAAATAACCCAAATAAAATCCTTCTTCTGCGACATCCTTAGGTGACCCACCACAATTTCCATATTCACATCATCTCATTTCTCTTCAAAAATAGACAACAACTTTAAAAATCCTCCAGGTCATTGATGCTCAACCTTCACCTGCTGATAGGTGTAGAATCATGTCATGAAACATACTATCTCCTTTTTTCAATAATGGAAACCAAAAATATCAGCGTATGTTACGGTATATTTTGTTCACTCTTAGATATACCACCCACATTGAGTAATGAAACTCCTGCATTATCTTCTCATGTATGATCATAAGCACAACACCCTGATTCCTGACATATATAATCTCATCCTCATATATATTCCAATTGGAAGGTGAGTCCCCACTATAAAGTATTTCCCTCAAGGTCAATCATTCTGGATCCTCATACATCCTTTCTCTAATCCTTCTCAACTAAGTAGACTTTACTAAAACTGATATGAGAGTCATTTTTTCTCGACTCTCATAAACCACAACAGGCATCTCAACCATCAAAGTCATCATTTTCAACTCAGCACTAGATTCCTAAATAGTTTGAGTCTGAGTCTTCCTACATATTGTTCCATCTACATTGTTTCCCATCATGGGTATATATTCTAGATCAAAATTAAATGATTTCATATACTCAACCCACCTATGATTTTCAAGATTTAAATATCATTATGAAAATATATACTTTAAGCTCTTGTGAAATGTATAAATAGTAAAAAATTTACCCAATAGATATTTCTTCCAACACTTTAAAGCATAAACCACTACACCCAACATGAGTTCATGCATAGGGTAGTTACATTCATGTGACCTCAATTGTTGAGACCCATGCGCCATAACTCGATCTCCCTATATCAACACTGCTCCAAGTCTGATCCCATAAGAATCAAAAAACACTGAATACTCCATACCGTGCATAGGTAGGATCATGATTGGTGCTGATTTCAAATAATTATTCAAATATTAGAAAACATTCTCACACAATTCTAACCATTCTAACCTTACCCACCCTATTCAATCACGAAAGTGGCACTGCTAAATAGGAAAATTCTCATATGAACCTCCAATAATATCCATCTAATACTAGAAGGGTATGGATATCAAATACATTATTTGGATGTTTCCATGAAGAAAATGTATGAACCTTCTATGGGTCTACTAAAACTGCTTCCTTTGAGATGATGTGACCCAATAAGTGTACCTAATCAATAAAAAAGTAATATTTAGATATCTTGTAATATAGTCAATGTTATCTTATTGCACTCAAGATGATGTCAATATGTTGGTCATAATCATCATGATTCAAAGAGTATATGAATATATCATTCAAAAATACTACCACAAACTAATCTAGGTATGAATGTAAGATTATGTTCATTAAGGCCATAAACATTACCAATGTGTTCGTCAACCCAAATGGAATTACAACAAACTCATATAGGCCATACCTTTTTTTTGAATGCAGTCCTCGGTATATCAGAAGTACAAACTCTCAACTGATGATACCCAAATTTATAATTTATCTTATAAAATATAGAAGAACCCCTCAATTGGTCAAAAAGATCATTGATACATGGAATATGATACATTTCCTTCACTGTCATCTAGTTTTACTTTTTGTTAATCTACAAAAATGTGTAGAGTCCCATCAGACTTCTTAGAAAACAAAACTCGTAAACCCCACCGTGATGTACTCAGTCAAATAAATCACTTATCCTCCAACTCTTCTAGTTGAGTCTTGATAACTTGAGGCTCTATCGGTGCAATTCTATATGGTGGAATTGAAACTAGATTAGTCCCCAACATGCGATCAATAGTTAATTCCACATCTCTCCTAGGTGGAAACACTAAGAAATCATCCTGAAACACATCCTGAAATTTTTCTATTATAGGTGGATGTACATCCTACTTTAAACCTTTGTTATCAAGTAAAAAATTATCTACCTGGCCTATGATCTCTCCCATTTTCTAATGAATTGGACATGCTAGGAACACATGGATTTCCAACTCTTTATGGTGAATGTACTTGTCACCCTTAGGATATGTAAACATAACTCTCCTCTGGTAACAATCTATGTGGGATCAGTATGCTACTAACCAATCCATAACCAAAATTAGGTTGAATTATGGCATGTCAAGGGTGTAAATATCCCATAGAAAATGATACTCCCAAACCTCGAGAGAAAACCCTTGTAAAAACATATATATCTCAAACATACACCCAATGGTGTTTCTATCATCAACACCCCAGTCATGAACTCCAATACCAAGTTCAAACCATTCAAATTTGTGAATAAATAAAGAATGAGGAACACCGGTATCAAATAAGGCACTATCTAATATAGAATCTACAATAATAGTACCTATCATTGTCAATGATCCAACCTTGCTATCCACAAGAGTAGGTTGTATGGAATGAAAATGTCTTACCACTATTCCCAATGATGTAACATATGTTCCCTATGCTGCACCAATCTACTGATATGGGATCTCTTTCCTAGAAGTACCATGCCCACTGCCTCTACCACCCTGACCAGTAGAACTCCATCTTCCAGACTGATATGTTGGAGAATATCCCCTTCCTTCACCCTAGTTCTATCTATATCCTCCATCACTACCTGTTTGTCATGAGTTCCTACTGAAATTTTGTAGATTTCCCATCCTTATGTAAGATCAAAACACTACTGGTGGTTGAGGAAAATGTCAATAATAGAGGCCCTTCCTACCACATTGGTGATATATGATCTGGGTAAGGTCCTTTGTGACTAACCCGTCCACCTAGCCACTCTTCCTAGTGTCTCCCTGGATAACACCCTCATAGTGATGCTTCCTCCTCTAAAAATATGGACATTCTCTTCATCAAGAAGAAACCACTATTCTTACAGTATAAGCCTCTCTTAGGTTCCCCTCAGCTAGAAGATCCTGATCCACCATAGTAGCAAACGTTTTTATCCGAAAAAGGTTTACCTCGGACTTAATCCCACATTTAATTATATCCTAGAAACACCTCATTGTATCTATCTCATCCCCTTGCAATGCTGGAAAAAAGAATTGCAAGTCTATAAAGATTCCAAAATTGTCCAGCATGGATAATAACATCATTCAACCTTATGAACTCATCAGCTCTCTCCTACATTAGAATCTCTAGATAGAAGTGGTCTAATAACTTCTCCAAGGATTCATTTCATAACATTTCGTCAGCCTATCCAGTTCAAGCCTGAATGTCCCACCTACAATTTTCTTATCCTTGTATCATATAAGAATCCAAATTGAAACTCCTCTTAGGATGACTCTCCAAATGGTCAAGTATAGTCTCGATGGACACAACCCATAACTTATCCCCTTTGAGTCCACCCTCTCTGGTAATAGTTAGAGGGTTATTTAATGCAATAGGTCATACATACTAATCACAACCCACTCTAGGTCACTTTACATGGATTGCTTGAAGAGAGAAAATTTCTCTCAGAATTTCTCCATTGTTTACTCACTAGTACTATCGGTGTAACACCCCAAGAAAATGTAAATAGTAATTAAGTATTTATTTAATAATTTGTTTAAAATTAATACTAATTAAGAAAATATTTAATAAAAACCATTATAAATATTGGTTCTAATCAAAATATGTTTTTATTCAATACATAAAATGTTACTTTTCATTTTAAAAAATAAATTATTTTTATATATTAATAAACTAATACATTAAATGTATATATATATATATATATGTTTGAAAATATTATTTATAAACACAAAAAGTTATATTGAAAAAAATAAATACAATAGTAAATATAATTAAATGTGATATATTAATAAAACTATTATAATTTATAATGTTATGAATTATAAAGATTTTTTGTATAATATTTATAAAATATAAATTAATAAATACTTATTTTATACTCACAAAAATATAATTTGAAAATTATAAAAATTATAACTTAATTATTTATAAAATATATCATTATCATTATTATTATTTTAACATATAGAATGAGTTATTATTAATATATATATATAGCTTAATTTTAAAATTAAATAGATTATATATATAGTGAAATAGAATAAAAAATGAATTAAAAAAAGAAAATAATTGGTGAAGAATTGTTTAAGGGTTTCAGGATTTTGAGTCATGAGGCGCAAAAAGTTTTGAGTAGAGTGGAGGTTGTGAGTAGGGAGAGATATCGTGTTTGGGAGGTGTCGAGGAAGAGCATGGCCAAGCATGGTGATGTTGGAGGAGTGCGGTTGGTAAATTTGAGCATGATGAAGGCCATTGGCATGTGAGGTGGAACTGATCTCGAATGAACATAGGGTTTCAGTTCGAGACCAGATTGAATCATTTTGGGTGTCTCCGGACAAATCTCGATCCCAAAGGTGGTATGAACAAGATTTTAGAAGAAAATGATCCATGATTTTGAATTTTTGTCTCAAATCCACATGTAGGTACTGTTTATATTTGTTTTCATTATCAGAATATTTTGACATTGGATAAATAGTGCATAATCTTGTCTATGTCAACCACTTGCACTGATCCTATTATTATTTTTTATTTCTCGAACAGTATGTCAGTGTGAATTAATTTGATTATGGTTTTCTTGTTTCTAATCAATATCTTTTTTGGTGTTTTAATTTGAATGTGATATTCGTATCCTTTAATAACAATTTCATTTTGGACTGATTTTTGCGTAGCTGTAGTCTATTGCATTTTGAAGAATCATCTACCCGTGGAAATCAATTTTTACATTTTTGACTGGTCATTTTTATTTGTATCCATCAGCTGTATATGGAAATATATACATCAAACAAAATGGTGACATCAAATTTATGGCAGTGTTTTGATTTGTTTCAAAATTTCACTTATATAATATTATATTCTACAATTTGTGGAGTCTATAACTAGAGAATTTTGGTTAATCATAAAGGGTATAATTTTTGAGATGTTTTTCTCCCTCTTTCAGTGCTTCGTGTTTCTACTCCATGTGAGAAAATTAAGAGAGAAAAAAATCTTATGCCAATTCCTTTCTTAGCTTCATCAATGGCCTATTAAGGTTCCATTAAAGGTAAGGGATTTACTCAATTAAATCTTTCAAGTTTAAATTTATTTTATCAAATTTATTTTTAAAATTTGGTTTGGTGTAAGGGATAGTTTTATTTGATTTTCAAATTTATCTATTTCAAAATTAATAGTAATAGATAGATAGTTTATTTATTTCAAGATTATTTTTTTTTTAATTTTTTGGTTTTGCGTAATGAATATATTTCTATTCATTGTTTCCAAATTATGTTCCTTAATTCTTAAATTAATGAGATTAGTTATTTATTTATGTGCAAGACAAATTTTATGCAAGGGAAAATTATTTCTACCATAGTTTTTATTATTATTTATTTTTGGGTTCAAAAATTATTTTTAAGAATCAATTAAATTACATGATAGGTATATATATATGTATAAAAATTATATGTTTTAATTTTATTTCATGTTAGTCCTTACAAGGGATTATTATATTTATCAAATCATTATTCGAACCTGATTTTTTATATTATTATGAAACATATTAATTTACTTGAATAATTTTTTTGTTAATAGGTATTTTAAAATAAATTATGATATAAGTTAAGAATATAATAATTGATTTAAATTCCAATACATGTCATATAAAAATCAAGGTTATTTCCATACAACGATGATTTATTAACAAGACATTTATACATTAATATATATATATATATATATATATATATATATCTGTGTGTGTGTGTGTGTACTTCTTAAAGTCATGTACCTTAAAACAGAAGTGCATATATTTATACATCCTAGAAATGATTATTGTATTTTATAATGAAATACTACTTTGATGATTTTGTGTGCGACACATAATTATCTCTTTCTAATGGTTAATTTTAATAAGACAACATTTAATGTTTTTTTGTCATTATTTTATACCTTCATGTAGTTCTTTCATTCACAAAATATATTTAATAAATATTTCTTTGAAATTTTATGTACATAAATGATGATTAATCTTCCATGTGTTTAAGAAAGGTTTATATAACATGAGATTTGGTCATACCATGTCGAACATGTAATTTATCATAAAGACTAGTATTTATACATTTATAAATATATATAATTGAACATTTTTTATCCATGCATGATTATTAATATATTTTCAAAGCTAAAACTCCAGGGAAAATTTTATGTATATAAGGAAAGTTAATACAAAAGTGTTTTATAAAAAAATAGCACTCAAAAATTGTCAATGTGATAGGGAATTGGATAGTGAATCAATCCCTCAAGTGGGTAGGACCAAGATAGCCTTCAATGTTTTGAGTGGCCATATTGGTTTTATTTTTAAGAGCATGCTTAATATTTTCAAATGAATCACTATATTAGTTTAAAAGGGGTTTCAAAGTATAATTATTTTTTAAAGCATTATAGTGTTTTGTAAAAGTTTTTTTACAAATGTATTTCTAATTGAATTTTCTGAATTCATTTTCAATGTGATATTTTTTATGGGATTTATCCAAGGTTTTCAAAACTCTCTACTGGGCAATAAAATACTCACCCCTTCTTTTTAAATATTTTTCTAAGGAATTGTAGAATTTCTAAATCGGACTTTGACGCTATTGGTGTTAGCACATGCAGAAGCATAGTGGATAGTTGTTTTATTATTTTTATTATTATTTATTTTCAACTCTAATAAATGTAAGGTGTTGTCTAATCTTCCAGAACCTAGACTGGTAAAAGATCCTCTATTGTGTTAAATTTTTGGGTAATTGTTTATTATTTTGTGGTAAAAAAATTACACAACATTTTTAAACATTGATTATAGAAGAGAGGTATTAGGGCATTATAATTGGTATCAGAGGAATAGTCTAGAGATATTTGGAGATTAGATGTTGGATTTTAGGAAATAAAAAATCTATACCTTATAATTTTCTTTGGATAATGAAGTCCTCTTAGAAATTATTTAATTCTGATGATGGAAATTCAGAATTTTTGTAAGTCCGATGAAAGAATTGCGATGGAGGAATTCATTTATAGTGGGGGGGATAATGTAACACCCTAATAAAATTTAAATAGTAATTAATTAATTATTTTATAATTTTTTTAAAATTAAAACTAACTAAGAAAATATTTAATAAAAAAATTATAAATATTAGTTCTAATCAAAATAGGTTTTGATTCAAAACAAAAAATGTTACTTTACATTTCAAAAATTTAATTATTTTTATATATTAATAAACTAATACTTTAAATGTACACATATATATAATTGAAATTATTATTTTTAAACAAAAAAATTTATATTCAAAAAAATAATTACTATAGTAAAAAATAATTAAAGCTGATATATTAATAAAACTATTATAATTTATAATGTTATTAATTATAAAGAGTTTTTTTATATTATTTATAAAAAATAACTAAATAAATAATGATTTCATACTCAAAATTATAAATATTATAAATCAATTATTAAGAAAAATTATCATTATCATTATTATTATTTGGACATATATAATGAGTTATTATTAATATATATATATAAATATATTAATTTGAAAATAAAATAGATTATATATATATATGGTGCAACAGAATAAAAAAACCATTAATCAAAAAAATATCAAAATTAGAGGTGTAGAATCGGGTGAGTGTTTCAGGATTTTGAGTCCTAAGGTGCCACAAGTTTGGATTTGAGTGAAGGTTGCAAGTTGGGATATATAGCATGTTAGGGAGGTGTAGAGGAATAGCATGGCTGAGCATGAAATTCCAGCAGAGTGCGTTTGGGAGTTTCGAGCACGATGAAGGCCATCTGCGTGCGAGGTGGAACTGATCTTGAATGAACATAGGGATTCGGTTTGAGTCCAGATCGAATGATTTTGAGAGTCTCCGACTAAATCATGACTGTAAAGGTGGTATGAACAATATTTCAAGAGAAAATTTTCCAAAATTTTGACGTTTTTTCTCAGATCTGCATGTAGGTATTGTTTACATTTGTTTTTGTTATCCAAATCTTCTGAAATCTGATAAATAGTTCATTATCTTGTCTATATTGACCACTTGTGCTGATCCTATTAATTTTTATATTTCTTAAACATGATGTCAGTGCGAATTAATTTGATTCTGGCAGTCTTGTTTTGAATACATCTTTTTTTGGAATTTTAATCCGAAAGTGATATTTGCATCCTTTCATAACAAATTATTTTTGGACTGATTTGTTTGTGGCTTTAGTCTATTGCGTTTTGATGAAGCATATACCATTGGAAATCATTTTCTGCATTTTTTACTGGTCATTTTTATTTGTATCCATCATCTGTTTATAAAAATATATAAACCAAACAGAACATTCACCTCAAATTTATGATGGTGTTTTGATTTGTTTCAAAATGCAGTTATCAATAACACCTTCCTCCTAAGTTATATAAACCCAATCCATTATTTAATATTATACACTACAATTTGTGGAGTCTATAAATAGATAATTTTAGTTCATCATCAGGGGAAAATGTTTTGAGATGTTACACTCCCTCTTTGAGTGTTGCATGTTTCTGCTCTATGTGAGAAAATAAAGAGAGAAACAAATCTTCTCCCAATGCCTTTCTTAGCTTCATCAATGTCCTCTTAAGGTTCCATAATAGGTAAGGGATTTCATCAATTAAATCTTTCAAGTTTAAATTTATTTTATCAAATTTTTGTTTAAAATTTGGTTTGGTGTAAAGGATAGTTTTATTTAACTTTCAAATTTATCTATTTCAAAATTCATAGTAAGAAATAGATAGTTTTTTTTTTCAAAATTATGATTTTAATTTTTATGGTTTTTCATAATGAATATATTTTTATTCAATGTTTAAAAATTATTTTCCTTAATTATTAAATTAATGATATTAGTTATTTATGCATTTGAAAGACAAATTTGATGCAAGGGAAAATTATTTATGCAAATGTTTTTATAATTTTTTAGTTTTGTGTTCTAAAATTATTTTTAAGAATTAATTAAATTACATTAGAGAGATATATATATACACAAAATTTTGTGTTTTAGTTTGATTTCATGTTATTCTTTCCAAGGGATGATTCTATTTATTGAAGCTTTATTGGACCCTGATTTTTTCAATTATTAGGACACATATTTATTTACATGAATAATTTTTTTTCTATTAACTATTTTAAATAAATTATGATATAAGTTAATAATATCATAATTTATTTCAATTCATATAAATTTCATATAAAAATCAAGGTTATTTCCATACATTAATGATGTTGTTATTATGGAAATTATACATTAATATATATGTACTTATTAAAGTCATGTACTATAAAACTTAAGTGAATATAAATATATATCCATGAAATGATGATTGTATTTTGTAACGAAATACTATTTTTATGATTTTGTGAGAAACACATAATTATCTATTTCTAATGATTAATTTTAAGGAGACAACATTATATGATTTTTATTGTTATTAGTTTATACATGCATGCCCTTATTTCATTCATAATGTTTTTTTAACAAATATGACTTCTGAATTTTATATATGTGAATAATGATTAATCTTCTATGTGGCTAAGGAATGTTTATGTAGCATGAGATTTTGGTCATACCATGTTGAACATATAATTTCTCATAAATATTAGTATTTTTAAATTTATATGTAAATAAAATTGAACAGGTTTGTTCCATTCATGATTATAAATATATTTTCAAAGCTAAAACTCCAGTGAAAATTATATGTATATAAGGCAAGTTAAGATAAAAAAAATTCTAAAAAAATAGTACTTGAATGTTGTAAATACGATAGGGAATTGGATTATGAATCCATCCCTCAAGTGGGTAGGCCCAAGATAGCCTTCAAATTTTTGAGTGGCCTTAGTTGTTTTGATTTTAATAGCATGATTAATATTTTCAACTGAATCACTAGATTAGTTTAAAAGAGTTTTCGAAGTATAATTATTTTTCAAAGCATTATAGTATTTTGTAAAGGTTGTTTTACAAATGTATTTCTAATTTAACTTTTTGAATGCATTTTCAAAGGTATTTTTTAATGGGATTTATCAATGGTTTTTAAAACTCTCTATTGGGAAATGAAATGCTGACCCCTTTGTTTTTAAATGTTTTTAAAAGGAATCGTAGAAGTTCTAAATTGGACTTCGACTCTTTTGGTGTTAGCGCGTGCAGAAGCATAGTGGACAGATGTTTTATTTTTCTTAACTCTTGTAAATGCATGGTTTTGTCTAATATTAATGAAAAAAAAGTCGTAAAGGTTCCTCCATTTTGTTAAGGAGTTTGGTAATTGTTTATTATTTTGTGTTAAAAAAAATTACACAACATTTTTAAGCACTAAGTCTGGAAGAGCGGGACCGGGGCGTTATAATCAGTGCCTCGAGTTCCACTACTGGTAGATCATCACCAGCCATATCTTCCTATAATCCTCTCGAAAAGAATCATCATAGAGGAACATATATATAATTAAAACACATGTCTCATGACACATAACAACACATTATCATGTTGACATAAAAGGAAAAAAAATAATGGTTTTCCTTAATCCCTGCCACACTGTCAAAGGTGACATCACTACCCTTAACCATCCTACACCTAGGTCTTGGTTAAAAAGGGTAAACAAATTATCATATTTAATTTTCTTATTTAGACACCCATTTATTCTCATATTTCATCATTTTAATTTTTTTAAGTTTCACATTAGACACTATTTTCAGTTCAATTTCAAAAGCAAGGAAAAATAGTTCAAGTTCAACAACTTACCCAAAACCCATTTTTTATGCGTTCCTAAAATCATGCATGTCCTAAAATAATCCTAAGCGCCTAGAATGATGCATAAAAACATAAATATTCTTCCATACCAAGAAATGAGTCAAATCTCAGGAAGTTTGAACAAGAATTATCACATTATATAACAAGTGCATCACCCAATGTGAAATAATATTCAACTGTAAGAGCAAATAATAATAATAATCCCTCCCTAGGTACTTGGGTTATCTCCCATACATGGGTTAGCTACTCCCATGAATGAGCTCAAAACATAGTCCAAAATCTCCCGAGTCTTTTGTCTACATTTTCTAAATAGTATAAAAAAATAAAAGAAAATAGAACTACCCTATGATACCACATTGTAACATCCTGACCCAGGTGCCACAAACCGGTTCCCTGAGTTGGTCAGTCACATGACCTCAGGAACACCTCCCTATATTCCAGAGGCTTCTGAATACCAACAAGGGTCTAATATCATCTATGGAGAGACTAAACCCTATTTATTAGAGTAATACACTAGTGCAAATAAATAAAAAATAAATAGATGAAATATAATCAAAACCAGGAAAAGACCAGTATCACAAGATAAACAAAACTAGAAACACAATATCAAAACTAAATAGTAGATATTACATGATAAAGTATGTTTCATGTTTCAAAATTCAACTCAAAATTATATACAATGACCACTCCTAAGTGGCCCTCAAAAAGTATCTCATTCCCTCATCCATGTTGTATCCGAATAAATCTTCTAACACATTCCTTTTTTATTATCCTATCTTAAACCATGAAATATGTTTAGGTACCGATCAGGAATCCCAATTATGGAGTGGGTAAAACTTTGTAAGACACCACCAACGACATTTAAAAAAATATCAAGTCAAATAACAGTGTATATAGTTATATAGAGAGTAAATCACAATGCATAAATAAATAGTTATCACACTATCAACTATTATTTATTTTACCACATAAACCCTCAGGTTACTGTGGAAACCCATGCCTCAAAACTTACTTTGGTCTATGCTAGAGTCTGAACCATTCCCCAAGGGATATCATGTCACAGAATTCCGTTTTTATAGTTATTCATCTCATTCAATGCATTAATTCCAATATTACCATTCATTGTCTCAATGAACACAAGAATTCCATTTTTACCATTAATTTTCACAATTAACACATGAATTCTATTGTTACCATTCATTTTCAGAATTCACTCATGAATTCCGTTATTGACATTTATTATCTCAATATCATTAATTAACTCAACAATTAATTAATAATCTCTATCTCATTAATTAACTCAACAATTATTTAATCATCTCAATCTCATTAATTAACTCAAAAATTAATTAATCATCACAATTTAATTACTAATTCAACAATTAATTCATCACTTCAATCCCATTAATTAATTTTCTAATTAATTAATCAATATTCAAAAACTCAATACCCCATAATTAATTCAAAAATTAATTATTCAATTCATAATCTCATTATCCCATAATAAATTGAACGGTTAATCATACTTAAATACCAATTTAATAGTATAATTCTCATATAATTAGTTGAAAATTAATTACTAAAAATTTATAATTCCAATATCCCTAATTTCACATTTTCCTAAATTAATTAATTCATTCACCGAATTAATTAATTCAATAAAAACTCTATTTATAAACATCTAATAGCAATTCTAGAATTAAATCATAAACATAATTGCAATAAAGACTTCAAGATTTGAATTATAGACCCCTACCTCAATTCATTAATAAAATATCTCCCAAAGGAGAACCCTAATTTGATGTAGATCAATCAATAACATGATGATGAACATGTTCAAGATCCAAAACCTAAATTCATCATTAAAGGAAACAAGATCTCTTAAATATATATCTAGATCCTACAATCCAAGATATAGATTCAACAAATATATATTTAAATCTAACAATTATATATTTAGATCCAACAATATAGACAATAACAACCCACCAAAATAATGGCCGAAGAATGGGAGAGGGATGGGAAACCAATTTGGATGATACCACATACCTGTAGAGGTGTAGATCTACCAACTGGGCTTCGAATCACCAATATCATAGGTTAGAGGTACTTGGAATCCCTCTAGGAGGATCTGGAATTAAGAGAAAATGATCATGGTTCAAGATAAGTAATTTAGGGGTATAATACAGGGTTTTAGGAATTTTTAGTAAAATTTAGGAGATTAAAATCCCATATGCATGGTTTACTGCACGTGGAGCACAGTTTCCCTAGATGTGTGCCTCTTCTGGGGGGGCACTATTTCTCCTAATATGGTACACAGTTTTAAAAACCATGGACCTAATATGAAAAATCAATTTTCCCTAGTTTCTTGGTTTTCTGGGCTAGGGCTCATGGTTAGGGAAAACCATGCGCCAACCATACACTTCCCCCTTTCTTCTATTTTTTCTCAAATTTCTCCCAAACACACCCTTTGGTAAAACCCAAATTTAAATTACTCAACAAATGGTAAAATAGTACCTATAAAAGGGCCTGATACATTTCTAGAAAAGGCTAGGGTTTTACATTTATGAAAATTAAAGGGGAAAATGATTTTTAAAGGAATTTGATTTATAAAAATGCTCTGAATTTTTTTAAAAAGATAGAACTATTATATTATTTATTTTATACATTGTATAGACTTTGTGGTGGCATCCTACTAGGATTTGTGATTACATCCTAATTTATTCCTTGGGATGTTGTATATGTTTTATTTTAGGATACAAGTAAATGTAAGGTAATCTTGTAGCATGTCATATTCTCCTTCATTCATTGACTTCATAGTGGGGTGGTTTAGAGGTGATGGATAATCAAATAAAGGCTTCTTGATGTTTCTTTATTCATACTTTTGCATTTAGATTGTTTGGATTAGATTGTATGGATTTGGTTATATATTATTTCTTCTTTATAATAATATGGTTGTATGTCTTGTTTCATTATATTATAGACTTATTCTATTTTATTTATAAACCTCACAATGTGATGCATCACTAAGTTGTATGGTTTGGTTGACCTGGGATGGTCTGTTACAAATTGGTATTAAAGGGGTGTTTGGCATAAAGAGTTATAATGATGCTTGAGTTTAGTTCTATGTCATGGGTTGGCATGAGTTAAGACCTTGATAATTCAGACAGTAAGTGCGGAAAAGAGCCTTGGAAAACTCGCTCCCATGACTTAATCAAAGTTAGCCTGGGTGGTCAGGGACTTTTACTAGGTTTGAGACTTGGGGTTTGAGGTCATTTGAATGAACAACATGGGATGTTTATTTAAATTGACCTATTCCTTTTGGAAATTTATTTTGTTGACAATAGTTTTTAATTGATTTGAATTATTATTATTTTTATGCACTTATTTTAATTCTAAAGGGGGTCCTAAGATTTTGGAATGTGATCATGATATAATTGGTTAGAGTATTGTGTTTACTATACAATTCCCCAAGAAGAGATCTTCCAAATATGAGAGTGGAATATACCATTTAGGTTCCATAAGGATAATCTCCAGTGGACCCTTCCTTGGTTGAAGTAGTAATCTACAATATTTAGACTCTAGGTCAAGTGGGTGTTTGTAACCTAGGACGTGAGGTGGATCACGGTTCTGATTTTACTAAGAAGAATCCACCTATATTCCATGTTGAAAAAGAACCATAGTAATCTGAGGAGTGGCTTGAGTGGATTGAGAGGATCTTCTATTTCTTGAAGACTCTTGATGATTCAAAGGTTTGTTTTTTCATGTACATGCTTGAGGGACCGAGATGGACATAGTGGGACCTGAATATGCAAGCTAAGTTTCCTGATAACCTTACTTGGGATCCTTTCAAGAAAATATTTAATCAGAAGTTTTACCCTGAGATGTTACATGCACAAAAGACTTCAGATTTTTAGTCCTTGAAGTTGGAGGGAGCATACCATTTTGGAGTATTCTACCCATTTTTCTAAGCTGGTACATATTGAACCAAAGTTTTCCCTTAATGAGTAACTAAAGGATCAGAGGTTTGAGTTAGGATTGAGGCTTGATATTTGGTCAATGTTGATTCTTATGTTCCTTTTGGCCTTTATGGAGGTAGTTGAGAAAGTACCATTTTCTAAGGCAGACATGGCTCTGAAGATAGGTTTGGGTGATGTTTCTGTTGATTCAGTTGTTAGAAAAATTGTATCTTTTGGTCAGAAAAGGAGACTTATGGGTCGTTAATTCTCTTCAAGACCAGTTTCTAGGGCTTCATTGGGATTAAAAAAATATTATTTTTTATCAATGTGGGATGTCTGGTCATACTGTACCTAACTGTACAGAGGATCCTCATACTTTTCATCATTTCAGATTATCAGGATATTTTAAGAATTTATGTGAAATGATGTCCTATGATAGTAATTCTATATCCACTCTCACCATGGGTTTATAGGTTTTTACAATTTATTTCATGGGTGGGACAAATACTCAAGCCAATGGGGGTGTTCATTGGGAGAAGATAGAACATCTTTATACGATTTAGTATGCGCAAGAGGAATATCACCATGGATAGCTATCATTAAATGTATGGTGTTTATTTTTTTCTTCTGTGGTGATAGATTTGTTTGATATAGTTGCTACTAATTATTTCATATTTTCAAATTCAGTTTATGTATTGGACTTAAATTAGGAACTTATCTCATACTTGTTGGATCTTTCCACGCATTTGGTAAAGAGGTTTGAACAAGGTTTCAAGTATATCATGTGTTGGGTGCCAATACCCAACATTGAGGAATAATGTGACTTATTAGTTATCTATATTAACATGTTGGACTTGATTATTAGAATGGATTGGATGATCATTGTTAAGGCCAAGATAAAATTTTATCACCGTCAGTTACAATTTTTATTAGCCTATGGGGTCACTCATGTCTTTTAAGGTGAGTGAAACTCTATGTAACACCCCATTACCGTTCTATCAAGTATGTTTTTCCCTTTGTTTTTTCCTTTATTTCTGTTGATTAATGTTGACAAGGAATTGGGAGAAAACCTATAATTTTGAAGTCAAAATAGTTTTTATAATTTTCAGCATCAACTTACAATTTTTGTTGTTTGTAGGATGATTATATGCGGTATATTAGGAGTACACACCGTGAAATGGCCACTGGGAAGAATCTGTGGATTGGATACATAGTGTGAGAGGTTTACACACCATATAAAGGTTTTATATTGTGTAATGGGGAAATTATGTTTTTTTAATTAAAAAGAAACATGTTTTTCAACGTATGAGGGACTTGAGGATTAAATGATGTGTGATGGGATTACACACCATGTAAATCTACCAATGAGTGGTTTTAAGTAGGTGGATCAGCTGAATTTTTATTTTACTGGATCCATAGTTGAACTCTATTGATCTAGATCATACTATAAATTTTTTTGGGTGAATCCTTACCTTTAAAATAACTTCATTCTCTGATTGATCACCTTTACAGTTAGATTGGTTCTTTCTAGGTAATCATTCCTTTTGCATCTTTTCCTCTTGACTATGGTTGAGGTTTTCATTACGGTTGTGATTATATTTTTGATCGGATAGTGTTTTCTATCAATAATTTTCAATTTCTTGGTGTGCCTTTTCTTACAAAGTCCATTTTCTTGGTTTTTTGTCATCGTTGTTGAAGGAAACTAGGTTTCTACCATGTTGTGGTAGATGTTTCTATACAATGGGTTGATTTGATGAATTTATTGTTTTTATTGATAAATTCATTTGGGTTGTTTATTTATTTGAAGTGGTAAGTGTTTTGAAATGATTTCATAGAAATTAAAATGTTTCCAAAAGGGGGTTTCGGATTTGAAAATGGATTTTACTGATTTAGATTTTTTTTCAAATTCCAATAAGGATTAGATTGGCTTAAAATGTTATATAAAATTGTGAGAATATTTTTTAAAATGTATTTTCATAATTTCACATTGGGAACCTTAGGTGCATCAGGAAAGAGAAATGCATAGCCTTTGTGACATTTGTGCCACTATGAGGTAAACTTTTTTGATATTTACTGGTAAGACTCAATATCTGTTAGATCCAATGTATGCCTGTTTAGGCTTGTGAGTGTCTAGTATAGATTTTCCCATAAGCAATAGCTCAATACAAGGTGGTTTGTAATTTTTCATCTAACATTTATAGTTATTTATCACATGATTCTTTTTCTCATTTATTTTTTCTCATAGGTTATTATATGAGGTATTATCACATAGATTCTCATGATAGGTTATTTCATTGATATATATACCTCTTGATGCATGAAAATGATTTTCTATTTTATCACATCAACTTTACATATGGTTGGTTTGAGAATATGAAATGAATTTATGAAAACCAAAGGGAAAATGATTTCAACAATATTTAGTTTATGAAAATGATTGGTAAAACTATTTTGTTTTAAAAGAAAGAATTGTGGAATTCTTGATATTAAAACTTGTATAAAAACAGTGGTGGTATCCTAATGAGATATTCCTCACACCCTACATGTGACTTTGGGTGTTTTTAGATGTCGTATTGTAAGATTGATGTAGAGGGAACGACATCTTGATGTATGATGGATTCTCTTATTACTACTAATTTCAATTCGTGGTGGTTTGGAGGTGATTTTTTTGTCATTTGGGGACTTGATATACTCTCTGGTTTAGCCTGTTTGTCTTGGATTATATGTATTTATGGTATTTGTTCTATTTCCTCTTTTTAATATGGTTGAATGTATTTTTTTTATATTCAATATTGGTTTCTATTATAATGTTTTACATATATTACATGATGATCTAGTTTGGGTGGCATGTCCTGTTGACCCGAGTTGGTTCGTTAGAATTTGGTATAAAGGGGTTTCTCAACCTGAAGAGTATTTTCACTACATGAGTTTGGTTCTATGTCTTGGTCAGACAAGAGCTTGGACCATCAGAATTGAGATAATAAGTACGGAAAATGGGGCATATCCAACTCACATCCATGAATAAAACCGAGTTACCATGGGTGGTCAGGGGCGTTTTACTAGGTTTGAGACTTGGAGTTTAAGTTCATTTGAATGAATTGTATGTGAAGTTTATTTAAATTTAACCATTAAGTAAGGTCTTTAATGGTTGATTTAAATTCAAAAATTTTTAAATCATTGTTATCAATACCTAATGTTAGTCATATGATTTTGGAATTTTCTCATGAATGATTGGTTTTTGAATTCTCTTACAAAATGTCTCCAATAAGAGCTCTTCAAAATCCAAGAGAGGAAGCTATTAGACAATTTCTATAGGGAAATATTCTATTGGACCCTACATTTATAGAAGCTATTATTGGTACTATTCATACATTGGGTCAAATGGGTTTCCAGAACCCAAGAAACATGGTGGATTGTGGCTCTAAATTTTCTAATAAATATCACTCCATATTTCATGGTAACAAAGGACCATAGGAATTTGAGGAGTGGCTTGAGAGGAAAGATAGGATATTCAAATTCTTGAAGACTCCTAAAGACTATATGTTGGTTTTTACCATGTATATGCTCGAGTGACTAGGAAAGAGATGGAGGGACTCTATTGTTCAAGATAATTTTCGTGATAATATTACATAAGTATCCTTCAATAAAATCTTAAATCAATAGTTTTACCTTAAGTAATTGTGTGTTAAAAAGACCCAAGAGTTTTTGACCTTAGAGCAAGGGGAGCATACCATTCTAGAGTATTCTGCCCATTTTGCTGAGTTGGTGAATCAGGCATCAAAGCTGGTCACTAATGAGTACCTAAATGCTTAGAGGCTTGAGTAAGGACTGAGGAATGATATTTAGTCAATGTGAATACTGTTCTATCTTCTGAAAATTCTGTAGGTGGTTGAAAAGGTTGATATTTCTGGGAAGACTGGTTTCAATGGAGCTTCAGTTTGTTTAACAGTTAGCTAGGGTGTTTCTTCTGGCCAGAAAAACAAGCGTAAGAGTGGTCAGTTTTCTTCAAGAACAATTTAAGGTGCATTGATAAGGCAGTAATAGGTTTACTTTTACAAATTTTGGAGGAATGGTCATACTAGACCTACCTGTGATGTGGTTCCATGGACTAGTAATCTTTGTAAATGATCTATCCATATACAGTGTTTTTAGGAAAAGATATCTCCTGGAAGTAGGGAAGGATCCACTCCCACCAAGGGTTTTTAGGTTCATACATATGATTTAAAGAGTGATGGGTCTAATCCTCAGGCCATGGGAGATGTTTTTGTGTCTATACTGGATGAATTTATGTAGTGGAGTATTCTCTAGAGGATTCTAAAGAAAGTCCAACTAATATTAAAGGTACAATGTTTTTCTCAACTTCTATGGTTATAGCTTTGTTTGATACATGTTTTAGTCATTCTTTAATATCATAAATGTTATTTGACATGTTGGTATTTCATTCAGAACTTATATCATTCTTGTTGAATCATACCATGACTCTAGGAAAGTGGTCTGAACAATGTTTTAGATCTACCGTGTGTCGAGTGATGATAGACAACAATGAGATGGTGTGGGACTTCTTAGTGATTGATCTTAAAATGTCTGAATTGATTATCAGTAGGGATTTGATTATTAGTGTTAAGACCCAAATACAATTTTATCACCATCGAGTTCAATTCTTATCTGATGATAGGTTCACTCATGTTTTCTAGGGTGAGTGGGACTCTAGATCAAGAAGGTCAGTGTAACATCCCAAGTAAGAAATGAATAATATATACTTTTATATATGTCTATTAATGAATTAGATAGTGTTTTAGAGGCTTAAAATGAGAATAAATCCAATCTTAAGCATGGAATACACTAATACTTTTAAAAGACTGTTTTACTGCCTTTTGATGGAAAACCATTTTTAAATCAAACTTTTGACAATTTTATAAGCTCTATTTGTCTAAATAAACTTATTATATATTATTGGGACATTTAAATTTACTCTGGGTAAATTTTTGGTATTTTTCAGATAAAGTTCATTTTTTTAATGAATAGTGAAAAATGTTGTATTTTAATTCAAAACCTCTTTTTAATCTAATTTATTTATATGATTAGATTATATTTTGAATTGGTTTTAAAGTTAAATTAGAAAATATTTTTACCATTTAATCCAATATTGGTCATAGGAATTAATTTCACTTTGAAATTGGACTTAAACTAGTGTCAATCTTTTGATACTTATTGTTTCATAAAAACACGCTATTTGCTCTGACAGCGGGAATTAATTATTAAATTAATTAATGTAACTTATATGTTTTGAATTGTGTAAAATAGACATCATTTTTGAATTCGGAATATCAAATATATTTTAGGGTGAAGTTTTTGTATTTCTATGAAAAACATCAATTTTTGATGAATAGTGAAACCACTAAGTGATACTTAAAAAACTGATTTTTCGTTTAAATGAAACTTTACCACTTCTGTGTTTTTAATTTCAAAAATCTGATATACATGGTTGTCATTAAGAAGTAAAATGTGGTTCAATGGGATTAAAATAATTTTTTGGTCAATAGTAACTTTTATGTTTTTAATCGCGATTAAAGGTAATTAGTGCAATTTAAGGTAAGAATAATGTTTTAATAATATGAAATGAACTTGACACATGTCCTACCCTTATTGGATGTGTCATGGCCGACCAATAAAATCCATGGGTCAACTTGGGGACCCCATGTAGCCACTTTGGTAGGAAAATGACATTAATAACTTTTTATTCATAGTTAAAATGAAAATGTCACAAACATGAGTTGTTTTCATAAAACAATTTTTACATGGGGTTATAAAAGTCATATGTTTTACTATAAATAGTAATTAGAACTATAAAAATATTTACTACATCAGGATATTTGTTTTATAATTTTTAGACATTAAATAAATTAAATTATTTATGACACCATGATGATGCAGCGATTACCACATTATTTAACGATTTAAATAAAATGAGAATATAATGTAAAATCTAAGACCTACAATTGTAAAAAACCTATTTTATTGGTGTATTTCGAACCCTTATCACCCTATCCTCGAATTTATAATTTTGGGACCTTTTGTATCTGAAAATAATTTTATAACAACGTATCTTTTCTTAACTTTCCAAGAGTGCCCATCCTCTCCTCTTATAAAAGGCCCCACCTCTACCACCTTACCCACACTTCAAAAGCCTTTGGATCAGCCATAACCTGACCATTTTGTCTCTCCACATCCCTATATAACTCTTAGAAGCCTCTCTTTGGGAAGAAGTCTTCCCAAGGAAGCCTTTGAGCTCAAATCAAAAAGAGTTACCCGTTTTAAAGGTACTGTCTTCTCTTGTGTTCTTATGTTTTATTTTGCTTCTCCAAACCCTAAACTATTTTTATTAATTTCTTTTGTAACAACACCAGTATCTTCAATATACTAGTATGTTGTTATAAGAAGGATTCTAGCTACACTTATACACACCTACATCTAATGGTTAAAGAACATACTGTTTCTGTGGATGGCGAATTTCTGCCTCACGAAACGATGATTGTTCAATATTCTTATAACAACTTCAAAGATGGCCGTTAAGATGTCACTATGTTTATATATGATATATAATATGTTTATGTTTTCCTTAAGCTTCTGTATTTTTCATTTATGGCATACGTTTATGGCTTCCATTATGGGTATGCGCGATATCTTCATTTTAGGAAATGCGGACTACCGCCCCCTCAAAGTGATTTGATTCGTTAATGCCATATGTGGGATGTATAAAAGATGTAATTAATTATATTATATATGATATTATACAGGAATTATAATATACCTTTATATCATTATGATTCCATTCCATAAAATATGAAATATAAATAAAAGTAGGGTTCATGCGTAGGTACGGCTTACCGTCTCCATGAACGGTGCATTTCATTTCTTACCTCTAAACGTTATGTAATATTATAAATGCATGTATATACTGGATATATATGATATATATGATATCTACATCATGAGTATAACTCTGGATATAATGGATACATGAACAACTTGTAATTATAAGGAGTTTATTTTTGACTCAAGTACCAATGATCGTTAAAACGACTGTTGTTAACTTAAATAATTACATAGTGTTCATGACATGGTAATAAGTGATATAAAAGGAATAATGAACTTCAAAAGGGTTCTTAAGCAAGTAGAAATTAACTCAATTTTATTATTCAGGAGGTTAAATAATGATCGAGTCAAGTCGGACCCAAGGTATGGGACTTCGTCTCAATCTCCTTTCATTGAGGAATATTTTGTTTTATACACAACCTTCTTTTATACTGTGTATAAACCCCTTTGACTTTTACGTTTATCCAGAAAGAATCTTTTTTATACAAAGTGTTTTACTAAACAAAAAAAGGGAATGTTTTTGTCATACATATTCGGCGACAACAACTTCTCCGCCGCCGTGACCATTATTTGAGTTTCAGCTTCCTCTACAAGTCATACCTTTTTTAAAGAAAAATAAATACCATGTTTTACTTTTATTTTATTTTGGTATTGAAAATGGGTTTCATAATATTTTTATATCAATGTGTTGTATTGATATTTTGTGATTGAAAAGTGGAAATGTTATGTTTCCTTTATGCACGTTTTATGTGATACGATTATGTTGTGGTTCTTGGGCATTATTATGAAGATGGGTGGTTCTGTGATAAACTAAGGGCGGGTGAGCCCGATATAGCTCTCCAATGCATTGGTTAATGCAAATGAGTTAAACATTAAGGTTTCTCCGAAGAGATTTAGGGAATATACTGTGATGGGTGTTCCAAAGGTAACCAAGAGGGTTACTCCCTATGTAAGAATGTTATGAATGTCTCAAGTTACCTTTATGTCTTATGATTTCTATGATTTATTAATAATTTGATGAGGTATGTCAAAGTTATTATATTTTATGAGTAGAGTATGATTTCATTGATTCTTATGTATACATGTACTCATGTTTCCTTTCCATATTTTTAGATCCCTTACTGAGATTTTTATCCTCATCCCAAGTTTTTGAAATGATTTTCAGAGGTCAATGGAAAGGTACATGATGTGATGATAGTGTCAAGGAAGAGTCAAGAAAGAATCCATGTTTTATTTTAAATATGTTTCCATTGATGGGAAAAATGAATACTATCTTTTATGTAACCACTTTTTTTAAATGTGGAATGTCATGCATGTTTTATGATCTAATTCTCTAAAACTCTAAACCTAAAAAGATCCTCAATGTGTAATCTTGTAATAACTCAAGGTTTAAGGCTGGGGATTTATAGTTGGTATCAGAGGTCGGTTTAGACAACTTTAGGAGTTAGAAAATTGTTAAATTATAAATTAATTTATGGTATGATTGAAATGATATAGCATTTAAAGATTACCCTGCTGCTTCGCCTAAGATATTTCTGTGTTAAGAATGGTTTTTCATAGAGGAAACCGAACAGCTTTTCTGGGAAGGCACACAGAGGGAAATGACCTTTCAAATCAGTATCCTGAGATGGTTAGAATCCGAACTAAACAGTTTGTTGTAGTGATGGCTCAGTTGACTCAGGTGAAAAATGTTGGTTGTTTTTATTGATGATATTTTGGTGTTTTCTAAAAGTAGAGAGGATAACGAAAGTCATTTAAGGGTTATTTTGAAACCCTTAAAAGAAAATAAATTTAATGGGAAATTCAGAAAGTGTGAGTTTTGGTTGCAACAAATTTATTTCCTTAGTCATATTGTTTCTAAAGATGGGATAACTATTGATCCTGCAAAAACAAAGGTTGTTGAAGAATGGCCAAGACCCACAAATGTAACTGAGATTCGTAGTTTCCTTGGTTTGGAAGGATATTACCGAAGGTTTGTTAGAAATTATTCATGGTTATCTAGTCCAATGACTAAGCTAACTCGGAACAGTGTTAAGTTTATCTGGACAAAAGAATGTGATGATTGTTTTCAGGAACTGAAAAGAAGATTGGTGAATGCTCCAGTTTTGGCACTACCTTCCAGGAATGGTGAGTTTGTTATCTACAGTGATGCTTCATTGAAAGGACTTGGTTGATTCCTAATGAAGAATGATCAGGTAATTTCTTATGCTTCACGATAGTTGAAAACTCATGAGGTAAATTACCCTACACATGATTTGGAATTAGCTGCTGTTGTTTTTGCTTTAAAAATTTGGAGGCATCATTTGTATGGAGTAAAGTGTGAAATATATACTGATCAAAAAAGTTTAAAGTATATAGTCACTCAGAATCAATTGAATATGAGACAAAGGAGATGGCTAGAATTAATCAAGGATTATGATTGTACAATTCATTATCATCTGGGAAAAGAAAATAAAGTGGCTGATTCATTGAGTCAAAAAAGTAATGCTTCATTAACAATGTTGCGTTTGGGACATGATCCATTGGTTAAGGATTTGATGAACTTTGGAATAGAAGTTTTTGGTGTAGGATGTTCTTATGTTTTGTTTCAGGTATCAGTGAAATCTTCTATATCAGACAGAATCAAGCAAGCACAGAAGCAAGATAGTGAGTTGAAGAAAATGGTAGAGCTGGTTCAGAAGAGTAAGTTGCCTAAATTCAACATTGATAATGATTGTGTTTTGAGATTTGGGAAGAAATTGTGTGTGCCTTGTGATTCACAGTTGAAGAGATAGTTGTTATGTGAAGCTCATAGTTGTCAGTTTTTAGTTCACCCAGGAAGTACTATGATGTATAGAGATCTTCGGGAGTATTACTGGTGGGACGGAATGAAAAGAGATATTACTGATTTTACTGTGAAGTGTTTGAATTGTCAGCAGGTTAAAGCAGAGCGGAAGTTACTGAAAGGGATGCTTCAGCCTTTTCCAGTGCCAGAGTAAAAATGGGAAAATATATCCATGGACTTCATTGTGGGATTGTTGAAGACACCTTGAGGTAATAATGCAATCTGGGTTATTGTTGATCGCTTGACTAAATCTTCTAATTTCCTTTCTATACGAGATACTTTTTACCTAGATCAACTTTCCCGTTTGTATCTTAAAGAGACAGTCAGTTTACATGGATTTCCTCTCTCCATTGTATCTGATCGTGATCCCAGTTTTACTTCTAACTTTTGGAAAGGCCTTTAGAAGTCGTTAGGTACTGAATTAAATTTTAGTACAGCTTTTCATCCTCAATCAGATAGGTAGTCAGAACGAACAATTCATACTTTGGAAGATATGCTACATGCTTGTTCGATGGATTATCAGGGAAGTTGGTACAAACATCTTTCTTTGGTTTAATTTTCATATAATAACAGTTTTCATTCTAGTATACATATGTCACCATTTGAGGCGTTATATGGGAAGCAGTGATGAACTCCATCTTTTTGGGATGAAGTGGGTGAAAGGAAGTTTATGGGACTGGAATTGGTAGAAGAGATGGCAGAAAAAGTTCAGTTGATTCAGAAACACATGAGAATATCACAGAGCAGACAGAAAAGTTATGCGGACAACAGGAGGAAGGATCTCTCTTTTGAGGTAGGTGATCATGTTTTTCTCAAAGTTTCAACATGGAAAAGTGTGATGCGATTTTGTAAGAAAGGAAAGCTAAGTCCAAGGTTCATTGGACCGTATGAAATTCTGGAGAGAGTTGGATCAGTTTCATATCGAGTGGCTTTACCTCCTAGTTTATCTCAGGTACACAATGTTTTTTAATGTTTCTATGTTGAGAAAGTATATGCCAGATCCATCTCATGCTTTGAGTCCAAAGGTAGTTCAGCTGAAAGAGAATCTATCATATGAGGAACAACCGGTCCAGATTATTGACCACAGGGAGAAAGTGTTACGGAATAAGGTGATTCATCAGGTAAAGGTTTTGTGGAAAAACCACATGATTGAAGAGGCAACATCAGAATCTGAAAATGCAATGAGGGCTAAATACCCCCACTTATTCGATAAGTAAATAAATTGCGGGGACGTAATTTTATAAAGGGGGGAAGGATGTAACATCCCAAGTAAGTAATTAATAATATATATTTTTATCTATATCTATTAATGAATTAGATAGTGTTTTAGAGGCTTAAAATGAGAATAAATCCAATCTTAAGCATGGAATACAGTAAAATTTTTAAAAGATTGTTTTACTGCCTTTTGATGGAAAACAATTTTTAAATCAAACTTTTGACAATTTTATAAGCTCTATTTGTCTAAATAAACTTATTCTTTATGATTGGGACATTGAAATTTACTTTGGGTAAATTTTTGGTATTTTTCCGATAAAGTTCATTTTTTAATGAATAGTGAAAAATGTTGTATTTTAATTCAAAACCTCTTTTTAATATAATTTATTAATATGATTAGATTATCATTTGAATTGGTTTTAAAGTTAAATTAGAAAAAAAAAATTACCATTTAATCCAATAGTGGTCGTTGGAATTAATTTCACTTTGAAATTGGACTTAAACTAGTGTCAATCTTTTGATACTTATTGTTTCAAAAAACACGCTATTTGCTCTGACAGCGGGAATTAATTATTAAATTAATTAATGTAACTTATATGTTTTTGAATTTTGTAAAATAGACATCATTTTTGAATTCGGAATATCAAATATAGCTTAGGGTGAAGTTTTGGCGTTTTTCTGAAAAACTTCAATTTTTGATGAATAGTGAAACCACTAAGTGGTACTTAAAAAACAGATTTTTTGTTTAAATGAAACTTTAACACTTCTGTTTTTTTAATTTCAAAAATCCGACATACATGGTTGTCATTAAGAAGTAAAATGTGGTTCAATGGGATTAAAATAATTTTTTGGTGAATAATAGATTTTATGTTTTTAATCGCGATTAGAGGTAATTAGTGTAATTTAAGGTAAGAATAATGTTTTAATAATGTGAAATAAACTTGAAACATGTCCTACCCATATTGGATGTGTCATGTCCGACCAATAAAATCTATGGGTCAACTTGGGGACCCCATGGAGCCACTTTGGTAGGAAAATGACATTAATAACTTTTTATTTAAAGTTAAAATGAAAATGTCACAAACATGAGTTGTTTTACTAAAATAATTTTTACATGGGGTTATACAAGTCATATTTTTTACTATTAATATTCATTAGAAATATAGAAAGATTTACTACATCATGGTATTTTTTTATAATTTTTAGACATTAAATAAATTAAATTATTTATGACACCATGATGATTCAGCGATTACCTCATTATTTAACGATTTGAATAAAATGAGAATATAATGTAAAATCTAAGACCTAAACTTTTCAAAAACCTATTGAATGGGTATATTTTTAACCCTTATAACCTTATCCTCGAAATTTATAATTGTGGGACATTTTTTATCCGAAAATCATTTTATAACAAAGTATCTTTTCTTAACTTTCCAAGAGTGCCCCTCCTCTCCTCTTATAAAAGGCCACCACCTCTACCACCTTACCCACACTTCCAAAGCCTTTGGATCAGAGATCCCCTGCCCATTTTGTCTCTACACATCCCTCTATAACTCTTATAAGCCTCACTTTGGTCATAAGTCTTCCCAAGGAATCCTTTGAGCTCAAATCAAAAAGAGTTACCCATTTTAAAGGTAGTGTCTTCTCTTGTGTTCTTATGTTTTATTTTGCTTCTCCAACCCCCTAAACTCTTGTTATTCATTTATTTTGTAACAACACCAGTATCTTCCATATACTATGATGTTTTTATAAGAATCATTCGAGCTAAACTTACACACACCTACATCTAATGGTAAAGGAACATACTGTTTCCGTGGATGGAGAATTTCTGCCTCACGAAACGATGATTGTTCAATATTCTTATAAAACCTTCAAAGGTGGCCATTAAGATGTCACTATATTTATATATGATATATCATATGTTTATGTTTTCCTTAAGCTTCTTTATTTTTCATTTATGGCATACCTTTATGGCTTCCATTATGGGTATACGCGGTATCTTCATTTTAGGAAGTGCGGACTACCTCCCCCTCAAAGTGATTTGATTCGTTAATGCCATATGTGGGATGTATAAAGGATGTAATTAATGATATTATATATGATATTATACTGTAATTATAATATACCTTTATATCATTATGATTCCATTCCATAAAATACGAAATAGAAATGAAATTAGCGTTCATGCGTAGGTACGGCTTATCGTCTCCATGAACGGTGCATTTCATTTCTTACCTCTAAACATTATTTAATATTATAAATGAATGCATATACTGGATATATATGTTATATATGATATCTACATCATGAGTATAACTCTGGATATAATGGATACATGAAAAATTGTAATTATAAGGAATTTATTTTTGACTCAAGTACCAATGATCCTTAAAACGACCGTTATTAACTTAAATAATTACATAGTGTTCATGACTTGGTAATAAGTGATATAAAAGGAATAATGAACTTGAAAAAGGTTCTTAAGCAAGTAGAAATTAACTAAAGTTTAATATTCATGAGGTTAAAGAATTATTGAGTCAAGTCGGACCCAAGGTATGGGACTTCGTCTCAATCTCCTTTCATTGAGGCATATTTTGTTTTATACACAACCTTATTTTATACGGTTTATAAACCCCTTTGACTTTTACGTTTATCTAAAAGGAATATTTTTTATATGAAGAGTTTTACTAAATGAAAAAAGGGAATGTTTTTGTCATACGTATGCGGCGACAATGACTTCTCCACCGCCGTGACCATTATTTGAGTTTCGGCTTCCTCTACAAGCCATACCTTTTTTTAAAAGAAAAATAAATACCATGTTTTACTTTTCTTTTATTTTGGTATTGAAAATGGGTTTCATAATGTTTTTATATCAATGTGTTGTACTGATATCTTTTGATTGAAAAGTGGAAATTTTATGTTTCCTTTATGCATGTTTTATGTGATACAATTATGTTGTGGTTCTTGGGCATTATTATGAAGATGGGTGGTTCTGTGATAAACTAAGGGTGGGTGAGCCCGACATAGCTCTCCAATGCATTAGGTAACGCAAAGGAGTTAAAAATTAAGGTTTCTCCGAAGAGATTTAGGGAATGTACTGTGATGGGTATTCCAAACGTAACTAAGAGGGTTACTCCCTACGTAAGTTTTAGGGCCAATATGGGCCTATATACCCTGAGAGGGGGGGTGAATCAGGATATGGATATTCTTTTTCAAAGTTCTTCCTACCCCACTGGATCTTGACCTCTTTATTACAAAGGTCACTTTGTTTTCTCTTGTGTGTAAACAATGATCACTTCATTAATTCATTATCTAATGATGATGCTTTGAATGAAATGCAGGGAAGCAAACAGGCAGACACATAGATCTTTACTTGGTTCACCCTCACTAGGCTACGTCCAAGGAGCATACGCCGACAAGTTGCCGGTCATACCAAATTCCACTATTCTTCACTAGATGTGGACACAATGTTTGGGATAGATCACTTCTATGCCCAGGCTCACTGCCTTTACAATGTTTAGGGTCAGATCCCTGCTTTCCCAAGGGTCACTCCCTGTTTCTCTCTCTCTGGCTCACTGCCGGTGGAGAGGATCACCTTCTTCCTCTTCCTAAGCTCACTACTCTAGAAGGGAATCCAATCACAGTTTATATACCTGTAGGTCTATTTATTTTCATGAAGTAATGCATCCTTAACTGTAGATAGATGCTCTGTTAAAGTCCAACTTTTATCCACTAATGAATATCACTTTGCCTCAGAACACTAGGCAATTCCTTTTGAAAACACCTTCGCAAAGCACCCTACTTTGCGAAGCTCCCAATTTTGCGAAGCTCAAACAAGTCTTCGCGAAGCTCCTGCCTTTTCGCAAATCTCTATCACGAAGCACTCTCGCAATGCACAGACCTTCGCAATGCTTTGGCCATCACGGAACTTCTGCCTCTCCGCGAAGCTCACTGAGCCAACGCTGGGCACACGCCTTTCGCGGAGCTAGAATAGTCGTCGTGAAGCTCCCCTTTCGCGAAGCACACTGCCTTCACGAACCACCTCTTCGAACCGGGAGCAATGGATTTTCTCTGAAAATTCTCTCTCTTTCTCTCGAGGGGGTTAGCCTGTATTTATAGGTGATTCCACCGAACCTCATCCCTTCCGTGCGAAGTCAACGCCACGTCATCTCAAATCGCAAAGCTCCAAATTTTCCACCGGAATTCTGTCCAAATCGCGAAGCACCACAACATTTTGCTATTCGCGAAGCTTGATGTAGTTGCGAAGAATCACCGTCAACATACCTTCGTGACTTCTCCGCGAAGCTCCCTCAAAAATCCCTTCACCGCCGCGATGCGCTTCTACTCTGCCGTTCGTGAAGCTTTGACGTAATCGCGAAGCATCACTGCCTCCATTTTTTCTGGCCTTCGCAAAATCCAATCCATGAATCCTATCTTCGCGAAATTCATGCCTTTTCCATATTAAATTATGATCTTCATGGAAATCCACTTTTCGTGATGCTCACCAAATTCCAAATTTTGGACCCCAAAAATTTGGCAAACACTGGGAAATGACGCCACCTTGTACTGCTCTTTTGTACCGCCTCCAGATCATCCTTTCCTCTGTCATCGTTCTTTTTCAAAATGGATTGTCAAAAACTTCTCGGGAACTCGACAATTCACCATGGAAACCTGCTTTGTCAACAAACACAATCAACCCAAAAATACTGTAATGTTACCTTGAGGGATTTTTGCCCAACAATCTCCCCCTTTGGGTTTGTTGAAAATTCTTCATAACTCTTCTCTGAATGATTTTCTGCACGTTGATACCTCATTGAGTCTTCTTCCAGTTGCTACCACCATTCGCCTCTTGCGATTCTGATAAAATTCAAGGATTCACTTAACACGTACTCTAAGCCCACATGAGCAATGCTTGGCGTGAGAAACAAGAGTAGTAAGAAAAGTTCATCAATGAATCACTTCATGTCAAACACCAATTGTTGATTCCAATCATGATACCAATTCTTAAATTGATACCAATTGTTGAACCACACTTATCTCAATTCATGATAGCTGGAAACCGTCTCTCACCATTCCAACACCACTGTTCTGCTTTGATCACGACCCTCAGCTGTCGTGATATATCTGCTTTGATCGATCACTTCTAGCATCGTCAGATTTAAAACGCTATCCCCCTTTCTCATTGATCCCCCTTTCTGGCTGCTCCACCTGTCAGCTTCTCCCCGTATCTGTCATGATTTCTCAAATAGCCACACTGTCTCCCAATCACTATTTTCTCCCCCTTTAACAAACACTAATTTCTCCCCCTTTATCAATGAACCCAAAGGTCACTCCTTTGGATCCTGTAACATAGTAGAGAACACATATCAGCACATTAGGGAAAAACACATCATACCTCGGGGAGAGGGGGGTGGTCCCACATCCACACTATTTCAAGTGTGGGGAATCGACTGAACTCCCAGAGCCATTCGATGCCTTTCAAAATATTCCTTGGGTAAGACCTTTGTCAGAATGTCTGCAACCTGTAGCTATGTAGGTACATACTCCAACTTCACGATCCCTAGTTCAACATTCTCCTTTATAAAATGATATTTGATCTCAATGTGCTTTGTCCTTGAGTGATGACCTGGATTTTTTCTCAGATTGATAGCACTTGAGTTATCACACTGGATTCAGATCAAGGACTTCACATCAACTCCCATATCTTCAATTTGCTGCTTCATCCACAATAACTGTGTACACGCTTGAGTGGCCGCAATATACTCAGCTTCTACGGTGCTCAATGAAATGCAATCTTGCTTCTTTCATAGCCAAGAAATACACAGTGCACCAAGATAGAATGCACCTCCTAACGTTGATTTTATGTCATCTACTGATCCGGCCCAGTCTACATCAGTATATCCCAATAACTCTGTCTGAGATTTGTCAGTATATGTCAAGCTGAAATCCACTGTGCCCTGAATATACCTAATTATTCTTTTCACTGTAAGAATGTGGATTTCCTTGGGATTACACTGATATCTCACTACTAGGCATGTGGCGAAAACAATATCAGGCTTTGTTGCGGTCAAGTACAACAAACTGCTAATAATATGCCGGTTTTCAGTGAAATTAACTGCCCTACCACTGTCATCTTTGGATGATTTCATCCGGGTAGAAACCGGAGTCTTCATCTCCTTGTAAGTTTCCATTCTAAATCATTTTAAAGCATCCTTGGCATATTTGGATTGAGAAATGAATGTTTCATTCCTTCCTTGTGTAACGCTGAAAACCAAGCTTCTTCAAATACTGATATAGCCTTCAGTACTATGCTCTTGGTGCTTGTTTCAGCCTGAAAACTTTGTTCTCATCCTCATGAATGATAAAACCATCTGGCTGCTCAATGTACACCTCTTCTTCCAAAAACCCATTTAGAAATGCAGTCTTTACATCCATTTGTAACTCATTGAACTTTCTTTGCACTGCAATGGCTAGGAATAATCTGATTGTCTCCTGCCTTGAAATCGTTGCAAATGTCTCATCCCCATCTATTCCCTCTATCTGGGAGTCTCCTTTGCACATCAGTTTTGCTTTGTTCTGAATCACTGTGCCATATTCATTCATCTTGTCTTAATAGACCCATTTAGTCCTGATGACGTTTTTATCTACTGGCCTCGAAACAATCTCCCATATCTAGTTCTTCGCAATCTGATCAAGCATTTTATTCATAGCATGAACCCAGTTTTCAACGTCAGCTGCATCAACAATGCATTTCATCTCTGCCTGAGGTAGGAAAGATGTCTGCTGTCGTGACTTCATTCTTCTTGTCTGAACTGAATATCACTAATCAATAATGATATTCTATCTATCAGTTTCAGCTCAACTCTTTGGCTTCCTTGTAGACACATACTTGACACTTTCTTGTTCATCATCAGTGTCTTCTTCTAAATCAGCATCAACCACTTCTTCTCCCTCTGTGTTTCTTTCTTTCTCAACACTTTTTCCAGGAAATTGTTCACTGACTCATTTTTCAGTGGCTTCATTTCTTTCAGCTACTTTTCTCTGTGTCATTGTTCAATGAAGACATTTCTTTGAACATATTCTCTCATAGTTTTGTTGACACACCATTGATTTTCTCTCGCAGCTTCTTGGTATCCTGAAATCAGTCAGCTGATACCACATTGTTAGAACAAAATAGATAATCATAAAAACCCATGTGTTGCTGCTTTTCCATCAATCATTCTTCATGATCGTAAACATTCATCCTTCATATCATATAGAGATCATGCATCTTATTAGGATATAGAATGCTCCCCCTGTGTTATTCAACTCTTACAGTTGTTAGGCACAACAATTTTTAGACCCATAACAAGTCTTTTCCTTCTGTATCATTTGTTCTCATCTTCCACTCAGATTTGAGCCATTAAATAAATATCTAAGCCTACTGAGTTGAAACTCGGTGTAGGAAACAAGAGATAAAGTTAATAACCCAGTCACTTCCTATTGTTCTCTGTTCCTCCCTTTATTATTCAATTCTAGTACCTGATTTGAATCAATTGAAACTGTAGGGCATATCACATATCCAATTTTCATCCTTAGATTCCACTTCCCCTTGGATCGTATCTCCCTAGAACCTGAAACACATTAATCATCAATTAATAGAATTTATATACATAGGGAGAGGGGATTTTATCTTCTGGAATCCTCAAGATGAGGATTGTGGTTGATCCAGATGGGCCAACCCTTTGATTCTTTCTTGGAGTGCATCACACTCTTTTCTTGCTTCCTCTAGCTTCCTAACCAACTTCAACTGCTCTGGCCATATGACTAAGCAATCATTACCTGCATGCTGAGACTTTTTCTGATATGAAGATTCTGCAGGCCTGGCCTTTCCCGCAATTTTGGGTATAAACCCGCTAGTACACATTTCCTTCTTTGAAGTTCTACCAAAATTCCATTTTCCTTGATTATTTCTCTGAGTAGGAACCTATCTCTTTGGAATCTTCCCTTTCTTCTTCTCCCATCTTAGGGGTCTCCCTCTTTCCTTCACTTCTCGCTGAGAAACATGACATGTGGGTTTTTCGATGCATTATTTGTTCATCTTTCTTTTATCAGATGTCGGAGTCACCGCACTCTCTTTCACTGGTGGTGAGTCCTCTACTGAATGTGAATTCTTCTTACTCACAGATGAAGTAGATCTCCCCTAAATCATCTGGGTTTGTTCACATTTTCTCCACAAGAGCTGTTCACTTTTTCTTCCAGTGCATAATTCCTTATCATGCACACCTGGATTTGAGAATCTCTTTTCAAGTTCCTCTTCCTTTCTTGCTTTCTTCTTGCTACATTGTCTTGCCAAATGCCCATAATCAGAACATATAAAACATTTCACATCAAAGGCATACCTCATTTCATCATTTCTCTGCCGATATGTTGATGCATCTTGAGTTCTTCTTCTGTCATTGTGCTTTTGAGATTTCTGACACATACTCATGGTATGTCCCATTCTTCCACAGTAATAGAATCTAATAAGTGATTTCCTCTAAGAGACTCTTCTCTCGGATATCTCATGATGCTTCTTCTTATTTTTAGATTTTTTACAGATTCTATTTTCACAGCCTGAAATGTATTCCAGAGCCTCTGAACAAAAGCTTGATGTGTGGCCATGAATCCCGTAGAAATAGCTCATGTCATCACTTCTTCTTGTAGCTATTCTCTTAGGCCTATCTCCAGTACCTACATGATTTTCTCCATTTCTAGAGTTATTCACGGCTCTCTTCTTATCATGCATGGGAGGTGATTTATCAAATCCAATACTAACTTTTCCGAAAATTGCTGGTCTCTGAGATGAGAAAATATTCTGTTGTTTCTCCTCAGAAATAGCATATCTATTCTTCATTTTATCATCACTTGTCGAAGGATGATCAAATAGCAAGTGTAAGGCATCCTTCATTTTTGGCATTCCATTAGTATTGGATTTCTCAAATTTCATCTTTACTGATTCTATCTCTTCTTCTAACTTTTGAATCTTAATATCCCTTGATTCAATTTGGACATCAAGTTCTCCCTTGAGAAGCTTCCCTCTACTCATCTCATCTTCCAACTCACATGTCAGCTTATCCACCATGTCACTATGCTCCTTTAATTTAAATTTTTCTTGAGCAACAGAATCAGAACAACATGCATTGTCTTGTTGTAGTCTTTGATTCTTCTGAACTAGCTCAGATAGATGTGCAGCAAGATCAACATTTCTAGCTTTCAAATTCTGAACTTCATCTGACTTTTGACTCTCTTCATAATCACCGGCCTTTTGTTTTACTTTTATTTTAGCCAGCTTTTTTAGTTCCTCAGCTTGAGAATCATTCTTCTCCTTTAGGTCAGTTGCCACATCAATAAGCCTTTGATTTAAGCCTCTTAGCTTGTTGACCTCAATCTCCAATACTTTGATCCGGATATCTTTAGACTTGACTTCTTCGGTGTTTCCAACGTCACTTGGAATATCAGGTTCTTCGATGCACTTGACTTTATCTTTCAATTTTCTATTCAATCCATCGATCTCCCTTTTCTGTTCTTCAATCTTAAGCTTATACTCACTAACTGATTCTGAGTTCTCTCGTGTTGATAACTTGAGTTTCTCAGTTTTTTTCATCAACTCAGACTTCTCTTCTTCCTGCTGCTGCATATAGAGTTTGGCATTGTGAACATCTTTGTTGGATTTCTTTATTTTTGCTCTCCAAACATCTATCTCCTCAAGAGCAGCCTCCAACTCAGCTCTCATATCTACTCTTCCTTCAATTTCTTCTTCTGTTTCAGTATCACTCTGATGCTCATGTACTTCACTCATTCCAACATCATGATTGAGTGAATCAATATTTTCCCTGTCAGATTCATCGAGACCTTCCTTCAGTATACTGTTTGATTCTTTTAATTGAATCACACTTTTTCCATACATACTTCCACACTGAAGAATACAACCTGACTTCTGCTTCTTCTTGGATGTTTTTCCCTTTGCCATGGCTCACCGAGATAAGATCAGACTGATTCTTTAAACACACAGATCGACTACACCAAGTCAGAGCAAACAAATCTGATAAAAGAAACCTATGCCTCTGATACCAATTGTTAGGGCCAATAGGGGCCTATATACCCTAAGAGGGGGGTGAATCCGGGTATGGATATTCTTTTTCAAAGTTCTTCCTACCCCACTGGATCATGACCTCTTTATTACAAGGGTCACTTTGTTTGCTCTTGTGTGTAAACAATGATCACTTCTTTACTTCATTATCTAATGATGATGCTTTGAATGTAATGCAGGGAAGCAAACAGGAAGACATAGATATTTTTACTTGGTTCACCCTCACTGGGCTACGTCTAAAGTGCATACGCCGACAAGTTGTCGGTCATACCAAATTCCACTATTCTTCGCTAGACGTGGATACAATGTTCGGGCTAGATCACTTCTACGCCCAGGCTCACTTCCTTTACAAATTTTAGGGTCATCTCACTGCTTTCCCAAGGGTCACTCCCTGTTTCTCTCTCTCTGGCTCACTGCCGGTGAAGAGGATCATCTTCTTCCTCTTCCTAAGCTCACTACTCTATAAGGGAATCCAATCACAGTTTATAGACCTATAGGTCTCTTAATTTGCATGAAGTAATGCATCCTTAACTGTAGATAGATGCTCTGTTAAAGTCCAACTTTCATCCACTGATGAATATCACTTTTCCTTTGAACTCTATGCAATTCCTTTTGGAAACACCTTCACAAAGCACCCTACTTCGCGAAGCTCCCAATTTCGCGATGCTCAAACAAGCCTTTGCGAATCTCCTGCCTTTTCGCGAAGCTCTATCGCGAAGCACTCTCGCAATGCACAGACCTTCGCAATGCTTAGGCCGTAGCGGATCTCCTGCCTCTCCGCGAAGCTCACTGAGCCAACATAGGGCACACTCCTTTTGCGGAGCTTGAATAGCCGCCGCGAAGCTCCTCTTTCGCGAAGCACACTGCCTTCGCGAACCACCTCTGCGAACCGAGAGAAATGGATTTTCTCTGAAAATTCTCTATCTTTTTTTCGAGGGGGTCAGCCTGTATTTATTGGATATTCCACCGACCCTTGTCCCTTCCGCACGAAGTCAACGCCACGTCATCTCAAATCGCGAAGCTCCAAAGTTTCCGCCAGAATTCTGTCCAAATCGCGAAGCACCACGGCATTTTTCCATTCACGAAGCTTGACATAATCGCGAAGAATCACCATCAACATACCTTCGCGACTTCTCCGCAATGCTCCCTCGCAAATCCCTTCACCGCGTCGATGCGCTTTAACTCTGCCGTTCGCGAAGCTTTGACGTAATCGCAAAGCATCACTGCCTCCATTTTTCTGGCCTTCGCAAAATCCAATCCATGAATCCTATCTTCGTGAAATTCTTGCCTTTTCCATATTAAATTATGATCTTCATGGAAATCCACTTTTCGCGATGCTCACCAAATTCCAAATATTGGACCCCAAAAATTTGGCAAACACTGGGAAAAGGCACCACCTTGTACTGCTCTTTTGTACCGCCTCCAGATCGTCCTTTAATTTGTCATTGTTCTTTGTCAACATGGATTTTCAACAACTTATTGGGAACTCGACAATTCTCCATAGAAACCTTGTTTGTCAACAAACACAATCAACCCAAAAATACTGCAATGTTACCTTGAGGGATTTTTTCCCAACAGTAAGAATGTTATGAATGCATCAAGTTACCATTATGTGTTATGATTTCTATGATTTATTCATGATTTGATGAGGTATGTTAAAGTGCTTATGTTTTTTGAGTAGAGTATGATTTCATTGATTCTTATGTATACATGTACTCATGTTTCCTTTCCATATTTTTAGATCCCTTACTGATCTTTCTATGCTCATCCACATTTTTGAAAAGATTTTCACTGCTCAATGGAAAGGTACATGATGTGATGATAGTGTCAAGGAAGAGTCAAGAATGAATCCATGTTTTATTTTAAATATGTTTCCATTGATGGGAAAAATGAATACTATCTTTTATGTAACCACTTTGTTTAAATGTGGAATGTAATGCAAGTTTTATGATCTAATTCTCTAAAACTCTAAACCTGAAAAGATCCTCAATGTGTAATCTTTTAATAACTCAAGATCAAGTAAGGTTTAAGGCTGGGGCCTTATAGTTGGTATCAGAGGTCTGTTTAGACAACATTAGGAGTTAGAAAATTGTTAAATTATAAATTAATTTATTGTAAGATTGAAATGATATAGCATTTAAAGATTACCATGTTGCTTCGACTAAGATATTTCTGTGTTAATAATGGTTTTTCATAGAGGAAACAGAACACCTTTACTGGGAAGGCATACAGAGGGAAATGACCTTTCAAATCAGTATCCTGAGATGGTCAGAATCAGAACTAAATAGTTTGTTTCAGTGATGGCTCAGTTGACACAGGTGAAAAATGTTGGTTGTTTTTATTGATGATATTTTGGTGTTTTCTAAAAGTAAAGAGGATAATGAAATTCATTTAAGGGTTATTTTGCAAACCTTAAAAGAAAATAAATTGTATGGGAAATTTAGAAAGTGTGATTTTTGGTTGCAACAAATATCTTTCCTTGGTCATATTGTTTCTAGAGATGGGATAACTGTTGATCCTGAAAAAACAAATGTTGTTGAAGAATGGCCAAGACCCTCAAATGTAACTGAGATTCGTAGTTTCCTTGGTTTGGCATTCTATTACCAAATGTTTGTTAGAAATTTTTCACGGTTATCTAGTCCAATGATTAAGCTAACTCGGAAGGGTGTTAAGTTTATCTGGACAAAAGAATGTGATGATTGTTTTTTGGAACTGAAAAGAAGATTGGTGAATGCTCCAGTTTTGGCACTACCTTCCAGGAATGGTGAGTTTGTTATCTACAGTGATGCTTCATTGAAAAGACTCGGTTGTGTCCTAATGCAGAATGATCAGGTAATTGCTTATGATTCACGACAGTTGAAAACTCATGAGGTAAATTACCCTACACATGATTTGGAATTAGCTTCTGTTGTTTTTGCTTTAAAATTTTGGAGGCATCATTTGTATGGAGTAAAGTGTGAAATATATACTAATCACAAAAGTTTAAAGTATATATTCACTCAGAAAGAATTGAACATGAGACAAAGGAGATGGATATAATTAATCATGGATTATGATTGTACAATTAATTACCATCTGGGAAAAGAAAATAAAGTGGTTTATGCTTTGAGTCGAAAAAGTAATGCTTCATTAACAATGTTGCATTTGGGACAAGATCCTTTGGTTAAGGATTTGATGAACTTTGGAATAGAAGTTTTTGGTGCAGGATGTTCTTCTTTTTTGTTTTAGGTATCAGTGAAATCTTCTCTATCAGACATAATCAAGCAAGCACAGAAGCAAGACAGTGAGTTGCAAAAAAAGGTAGAGCTGGTTCAGAAGGGTAAGTTTCCTGAATTCAACATTGATAATGATTGTGTTTTGAGATTTGGGAAGATATTGTGCGTGCCTTGTGATTCACAGTTGAAGAGAGAGTTGTTATTTGAAGCTCATAGTTCTCCTTTTTTAGTTCATCCAAGAAGTACTAAGATGTATAGAGATCTTCGGGAGTATTACTGGTGGGACGGAATGAAAAGAGATATTGATGATTTTACTGTGAAGTGTTTGACTTGTCAGCAGGTTAAATCAGAGCGGTAGTTACCGAAAGGGATGCTTCAGCCTTTACCAGTTCCAGAGTGGAAATGGGAAAATATATCCATGGACTTCGTTGTGGGATTGTTGAAGACACCTCAAGGTAATAATGCAATCTGGGTTATTGTTGATCGCTTGACTAAATCTGCTAATTTCCTTTTTATACGAGATACTTTTTCCCTAGATCAAATTTCCCGTTTGTATCTTAAAGAGATTTTCTGGTTACATGGAGTTCCTCTCTCCATTATATCTGATCGTGATCCCAGGTTTACTTCGAACTTTTGGAAAGGCCTTTAGAAGTCATTGGGTACTGAATAAAATTTTAGTAAAGATTTTCATCCTCAATCAGATGGGTAGTCAGAACGAACAATTCAGAATTTGGAAGATATGATACGTGCTTGTTCGATGGATTATCAGGGAATTTTGGACCAACATCTTTCTTTGGTGGAATTTTCATATAATAATAGTTTTCATTCCAGAATACAAATGGAACCATTTGAGGCGTTATATAGGAAGTGGTGTCGAACTCCAGCTTTTTGGGGTAAAGTGGGTGAAAGGAAGTTGATGGGACCGGAATTGGTAGAAGAGATGGCAGAAAAAGTTCAGTTGATTCAGAAACACATGAGAATAGCACATAGTAGACAAAAAAGTTATGCGGACAATAGGAGGAAGGATCTCTCTTTTGAGGTAGGTGATCATGTTTTTCTCAAAGTTTCACCATGGAAAAGTGTGATGCGATTTTGTAATAAAGGATAGCTGAGTCCAAGGTTCATTGGACCATATGAAATTCTAGAGAGAGATGGATTAGTTTCATACTGAGTGGATTTACCTCCGAGTTTATCTTAGGTACACAATGTTTTTCATGTTTCGATGTTGAGAAAGTATATGCCAAATCCATCTCATGTTTTGAGTCCAGAGGTAGTTCAGCTGGAAGAGAATCTATCTTATGAGGAACAACCGGTCCAGATTCTTGACCACAGGGAGCAAGTGTTATGGAATAAGGTGATTCATCATGTAAAGGTTTTGTGAAAAAACCACATGATTGAAGAGGCAACATGGGAATCTGAAAATGCAATGAGGGCTAAATACCACCACTTATTCGATAAGTAAATAAATTGCGGGGACGCAATTTTCTAAAGGGGGGAAGGATGTAACATCCCAAGTAAGTAATGAATAATAGATATTTTTATCTATGTATATTGATGAATTATAAACTATTTTAGAGGCTTAAAATGAGAATAAATCCAATCTTAAGCATGGAATACACTAATATTTTTAAAAGATTCTTTTACTGCCTTTTGATGGAAAACCAATTTTAAATCAAACTTTTGACAATTTTATAAGCTCTATTTGTATAAATAAACTTATTCTTTATGATTGGGATGTTTAAATTTACTTTGGGTAAATTTTTGGTATTTTTCCGATAAAGTTCTTTTTTTAATGAATAGTGAAAATGTTGTATTTTAATTCAAAACCTCATTTTAATCCAATTAATTTATATGATTATATTATCTTTTCAATTGGTTTTAAAGTTAAATTATAAAATATTTTTACCATTTAATACAATAGTGGTCGTTGGAATTAATTTCACTTTGAAATTGGACTTAAACTAGTGTCAATCTTTTGATACTCATTGTTTCATAAAAACACGCTATTTGCTCTGAAAGTGGGAATTAATTATTAAATTAATTAATTAAACTTATATGTTTTGAATTTTGTAAAATAGACATCATTTTTTAATTCAGAATATCAAATATAGCTTAGGGTAATGTATTGGTATTTTTCTGAAAAACTTCAATTTTTGATGAATAGTGAAACCACTAAGTGGTACTTAAAAAACTGATTTTTCGTTTAAATGAAACTTTACCACTTCTGTGTTTTGAATTTAAAAAATCTGACATATATGGTTGTCATTAAGAAGTAAAATGTGGTTCAATTGGATTAAAATAATTTTTTGTTGAATAGTAACTTTTATGTTTTAATCGCGATTAGAGGTAATTACTGTAATTTAAGGTAAGAATAATGTTTTAATAATATGAAATGAACTTGAAACATGTCTTACCCTTATTTTATGTGTCATGTATGACCAAGAAAATCCATGGGTCAACTTGGGGACCCCATGGAGCCACTTTGGTAGGAAAATGACATTAATAACTTTTTATTTAAAGTTAAAATGAAAATGTCACAAACATGAGTTGTTTTACTAAAAAAAATTTAAATGGGGTTATACAAGTCATATTTTTGACTATAAATAGTAATTAAAAATCTAAGAAGATTTAATACATCATGATATTTTTTTTATAATTTTTAGACATTAAATAAATTAAATTATTTATGACACCATGATGATGCAGCGATTACCTCATTATTTAACGATTTAAATAAAATGAGAATATAATGTAAAATCTAAGCCCTACACTTGTCAAAAACCTATTGTATGGGTGGATTTAGAACCTTTATCACCTTATACTATAAATTTATAATTTTTGGACCTTTTTTATCCAAAAATCATTTTATAACAAAGTATCTTTTCTTAACTTTCCATGAGTGTCCCACCTCTCCTCTTATAAAAGGCCCCCACCTCTACCACATTACCCACACTTCCAAAGAATTTGGCTCGGCCAACACCTAACCATTTTGTCTCTACACATCCCTCTATAACTCTTAAAACCCTCATGTTGGGCAGAATTCTTCCCAAGGAAGACTTTGAGCTCAAATCAAAAAGAGTTACCCGTTTTAAAGGTAGTGTCTTCTCTTGTGTTCTTATGTATTATTTTGCTTCTCCAACCCCCTAAAATATTTTTATTCATTTCTTTTGTAACAACAACAGTATCTTCCATATGCTAGGATGTTTTTATAAGAAGTATTTGAGCTACACTTAAACACACCTACATCTAATGGATAAAGAACATATTGTTTCCGTGGATGGTGAATTTCTGCCTCAGGAAACGATGATTGTTCAATATTCTTCTAACACCTTCAAAGGTGTCCATTAAGATGTCACTGTATTTATATATGATATATAATATGTTTATGTTTTCCTTAATTTTCTGTATTTTTCATTTATGGCATACCTTTATGGATTCCATTATGGGTATACGCGATATCTTCATTTTAGGAAGTGCGAACTACCACCCCCTCAAAGTGATTTGATTTGTTAATGCCATATGCGGGACGTATAAAGGATGTAATTAATTATATTATATATGATATTATACTAGAATTATAATATACCTTTATATCATTATGATTCCATTCCATAAAATACGAAATAGAAATGAAAGTAGCGTTCATGCGTAGGTACGGCTTACCGTCTCCATGAACGGTGCATTTCATTTCTTACCTCTAAACATTATGTAATATTATGAATTAATGTATATAATGGATATATATGATATATATGATATCTATATCATCAGTATAACTCTGGATATAATGTATACATGAACAGCTTGTAATTCTAAGGAGTTTATTTTTGACTCAAGTACCAATGATCGTTAAAACGACCGTTATTAACTTAAATAATTACATAGTGTTCATGACATGGTAATAAGTGATATAAAAGGAATAATGAACTTGAAAAATGTTCTTAAGCAAGTAGAAATTAACTCCAGTTTATTATTCAGGAGGTTAAAGAATGATCGAGTCAAGTCAGACCCCAGGTATGGGACTTCGTCTCAATCTCCTTTCATTGAGGCATATTTTATTTTATACACAACCTTATTTTATACAGTGTATAAACCCCTTTTACTTTTACATTTATCCAAAAGAAATCTTTTTTATATGAAGCGTTTTACTAAATGACAAAAGGAAATGTTTTTGTCTTACATATGCAGCGACAACGACTTCTCCACCGCCGTGACCATTATTTGAGTTTCAGCTTCCTCTACAAGCCATACCTTTTTTTAAAGAAAAATAAATACCATGATTTAATTTTATTTTATTTTGGTATTGAAAATGGGTTTCATAATATTTTTATATTAATGTGTTGTATTGATATTTTGTGATTGAAAAGTGGAAATGTTATGTTTCCTTTATGCATGTTTTATGTGATACGATTATGTTGTGGTTCTTGGGCATTATTATGAAGACGGGTGGTTCCGTGATAAACTAAGGGCGGGTGAGCCCGATATAGCTCTCCAATTCAATGGGTAACGCGAAGGAGTTAAACGTTAAGGTTTATCTGAAGTGATTTAGGGAATATATTGTGATGGGTATTCCAAACGTAACCAAGAGAGTTACTCCCTATGTAAGAATGTTATGAATGCCTCAAGTTTCCTTTATGTCTTATGATTTCTATGATTTATTCATGATTTGATGAGGAATGTTAAAGTGCTTACGTTTTATGAGTAGAGTATTATTTCATTGATTCTTATGTATACAAGTACTCATGTTTTCTTTCCATATTTTTAGATCCCTTACTGAGCTTTTTATGCTCATCCTAAGTTTTTGAAATGATTTTCACAGGTCAATGGAAAGGTACATGATGTGATGATAGTGTCAAGGAAGTGTCAAGAAAGAATCCATGTTTTATTTTAAATATGTTTCCATTGATGGGAAAAATGAATACTATCTTTTATGTAACCACTATGTTTAAATGTGGAATGTAATGCATGTTTTATGATCTAATTCTTTAAAACTCTAAACCTGAAAAGATCCTCAATGTGTAATCTTGTAATAACTCAAGATTAAGTAAGGTTTAAGGCTGGGGCCTTATAGTCAGAGCCTTTTGTTCCTTATGATATAGTAATATCTTGCTAGTTATCAAATAAGTTTTTTAATTCAATTGAGCATTTTTGGGGAGGTCAACTTCTCTTAATGGTGTGTGAGTACCCCCAAGGTCTTTCTAGTTGTTTTTATAGATTACCACCACAAAGAGAGGTCAATTTTACTATATACCATCTCCCTGGTATGAGGCCCATTTCTATATTGTCCTACTGAATGGAACATGATGAGTTGGTGGAAATTAAGTTCCATCTTAAGGAAATAGAGGCTAAATTATTTATTCTTCCAAGAATTTTCCCATGGGATTTGACTAACCTCTTTACAAATATGAATGATGGGAGACTCAGATTTCGTATTGATTATCAAAAGTTGAATCAGGTGACCATAAAGAAAAAATATTCGTATCCAAGGATTTAGGATCTCTTTTATCAGGTTAGAGGGGCTCATTGGATTTCTAAGATTGACCTATAGTTAGGGTACCACTAGTTAATATTATGAGAGGTGGGTATACCTAATATAACATTTAGGAGTTGATATGGTCATTTCATGTTTCTGGTTATTCCATTCAATCTCACTAATGCTACTACAATGTTTTTGGCTTTGATGTACCTTATTTTTTATTTGTTGTTGTAATATTTTATTATTGTTTTTATGGATGACATTTTGGTGTACTCCAGTTCAACGAAAGATCACATGGACCATTTGGATATCATTCAGTGAACCTTGAAAGAACATCATCTGAATGATAATCTTTCAAAGTGTGTGTTTTGGATTCGAGAAGTGATGTTTTTGGGGAATGCGATATATGATAGGGGTGTATCAGAGGATCCTGAAAAGGTATAAGAAATTATATCCTTGGATAGTCACATAAATGGGTTTGAGATCTAGGGATTCTTGGGTTTGGCTGGTTGTTATGGACGATTTTTTGAAGACTTCCCTAAGATTTCATCCTTAATGAAAGCTTTAACCATTAAGGTTGTAAATTTTAAATGGAATGAAAATTTCAAGATATATTATGAGGAGATGAAGGTGATTTTGACTTTAGAATAAGATATGATTCTTCCAGAACTGGGATCAAGTTATGGTAATTTCTCTGATGCTTCCAGTATGTGTTTGGGATATCTCTTGGTGTAGGGGAAATAGGTTGTGGGTTATGGATCACTCCAGTTCTTCCCTCATGAGAAGAACTACCCTACCTATGATCTTGACCTGTTAGCAGTTACTCATGCACTCAAAATGTGCAATCCCTATCTCTTTGGGGAGTATTTTATGGTATATTCTGATCATAAGAGTCTGAAATATATTTTTACACAAAGGGATCTGAATTTTTGATAGAGGTGATAGGTAGAGTATCTTCAGAATTTCGAATTTGATATTTCTTATACCCTTGAGAAAGATAATGTGTTTTTTGATTCATTGAGAATAAAATTACTAACATAAGCCGTGAAGGAATCAGTTGAGTAGTGGAATATGATGAGTTTGTTTGCTAAGATGATATTGGTAGTGGAAGTGGTTGGTGGACAAGTGTTCTTGGGTTAAATGAAATATGACTCATCTTTTTATGACCAGTTTTACCTCTAGTAGGCATTATACACCATGTTCAAATGCTTTAGGAAATTCCTTTATAGTGGGGAGATCTTGTGTGAGTGGTCTATGTAACACCCCGAGATTATATGAGAAATATTATTTTCTTTGATGTCTTATGTTGTACGCTACACCAAGATTATCTTGCGCTATACACAACACCGTATTAGTTTTAGTATACGCAACACTATTCTGGGCTTGCGTTACACACATGATCAACCTTCCTCGATAGCTTGTGTTGTATGCAATACCGAGTTTCACTAAACAACGATATGTTATTAAAATATTATATAAACTAGCCGTTATGAATAGTAATACCCAATTTCTGAAATTTTATAAATTTTATCTTTCAAAATTGACTTCTTTTTTGGATTCATAATATCAAAATTAGCCTAGGGTAAATTTTTGGTATTTTTCTAAAAACATTCAATTTTTGATGAATAGTGAAAAACACTGAGTTATAGTTTAAAACCGAATTTTTATTTAAATAATTATTTATTTTATTTAAATTTATTTTAGTTCAAAATTGATACATAATACTTATATAAGTTCAATTTAATTCATTGATGTCATTTTATAATAATTTTAGATATATAAAAATTTTATTGAACTTTTCACTGTCTTTTACCCACCTCCTAGAAGAATTTGCAAAATTTAAATAAAACATAATTTTACCGCTTCTATGAGTGGAATTTCAAAAATTCGAGAGACACATTTGATATCAATATGTAAAATATGGTTCAATGAGATGAAAATAATTTTTGGTGAATAGAAACTTTTAACTTTTATTTACCACGGTTAAAAATAAATAGGGTAATTAAGGGTAAAAATGATATTATTATTACCCTAACACATGTACTAATTCTATTGGATAAGTTTAATTCGACCAAAAACAACTTTAGGAATAAAATATTACCCTTTAGGTCCACTTGTATTAGATTAGGATATTTATTATTATTTTATTTAAAGAAGAGTTAAAATAGTTAAATTCAAATTTTAATAACTAAATCATTTTTAATATAGGGTTATAAAAAAGATAAATTAGACTATAAATATTAATTATAAATATAAAAATATTTCTTACATAATGGTATTTTATTTATATTTTTTAGACATTAAATAATTTAATGTATAAATAACACAATGATGATGCAGTAATTACTATATTAATGAAATATTTACATAATTGATATTATAAATAACCAAATAAATGTAATTTGAAACTTTTTATGAATTAAACTAATTTTCTAGGTTAATATAACATATTAGGGTTGGTTATATAAATTTTAGTCGAAATAAAAAATGCTTTTATGAATCTAGAAAAAAATACCAAATAGTGTCAAAATTGACATAAAAAAGTTTTAAAAACAAATATTATATTTTTAATTGATATAATTGTCCTAAAAATATACTACTCGGCCAAAAGACTTATATAATAATATATATGATATTAATGAACCAATTGTGGTTCTATTGATAGTTTATAGTAAGTTTATTAACCATATAGTGTAGGAATACAAGAAGATACGGTAAAAGTTAAATTATTTAACTTAGAGTTAAATATAAATGATAAGGTTACAATGGTATCCTAAACTTGTCTAAAACATATTGGTTGAGATTATTTCGACCCCTCCCTACCCTAAACTCTAAATAAGTCACATTAGAGCCATTATAAATAGAATATTAATTTATTATAAAATAATATTTTAAGTTTTTCCTAAGGTGCCCCTCGCCCCTCTTATAAAAGGGCACTCCCCCTTCTCTCTAATTCACACCTCCAAATCCATTTGGCTCGTCCAACCCCTACCCAAATACCCTCTCAACTGTCCTCCCTTAATCCTAGAGGCATTACTTTAGTTAGAAATCCAACCTAAGGAGCCTCTTTGATCAAATCAAAAAGAAGAACCCAAAGAAGAGGTAAATATCTCACCATCTATTTCAAGTTCCTTTCTTCTTCCACTTCCTTCTTCTTTGCTGTTTCAATTATAAAATAATTAATAAAGTATATTCTATATACTTTGATGTTATTATAAAAATTTTACATCCATATTAGTTATTTTATCCATCATATGAATGAAAAATTTACCACATGTGCGTACGTATGGCTTACTGTCTTCACGTCATGGTGTAGTTTGTTATTTAAACATTTCATCATTTGTATGGGTATAATAATGAGTATAAATGATATAAATAAAAAATAAAAAATTATTATTATTCTTTATATATGATATACCATCCAATTATATATGATTTTAATATCAAAAAGAATTTTATTTTCGCTCGTGCGTACGTACAGACTACCATCTCCACGAACGCGATGAGATTAATTTTCCCTGATTAACCATTAAAGTATGATTATAAAGTATATATAATAAATAATCATGAAAGATATTAAATAATAATGATAATGGATTTATTTACATAAATTTTTCATTTACTTAATTCCATTCAATTCAATAAGGAAATGAAAACAGCGTTCATGCGTACGTACGGCTTACCGTCTCCAAGAACGGTGTATTTCATTCCATTTATCGATCTATCATATATATTTATATGATGAATATATATTATATCTAAATAATGTTTTACATTATTGAATTAATTAAATCAGTATTTAATTAATAATATCAATAACAACAAGTCGAAGCACATACGATAAATGAAACGATTTTACCCAAAATGCTGCTTTAACATAGAATTTACAAAAGAACGGGTAATATAAAGTCCTATGTGAATCATATATGATATCATAAATATTATTATGGTTTTGTTACAAGTTAATAATATGTTTAAACCCACTATACATGGAGTTTTGTACACGTATGGAAGAAATTGTACCTAAGGTAAGGGATAATTTTTCATATCTCATTTTTATCCGAGATTGCTTATACTTAAGTATTTACTGTGGTTATGTTTATCATCCATGTCCATGTTTTATAAAAAAGTTTTTATAAAATGTTTACTATTATTCCATGTATTTTTAAAGTCATTTTACCCTTTTTTGACTTTTTACCACATTTTATGGAAGGAATCTTTCCTTTTGTTACCATATAAGGTACTTTTTGACTTTTCTAGCAAAAGTATGAGAAAAATGTTTTTTTCACTTATACGACGTGAATGGATTTTTACAATTTCATAAAAACTTATTTCCATTAAGCTTACTCTAAAATATATCATGAATATTTTCAACAAAATTCTTTTCTTTTAAAATTTCATGGCATTTTGAGAAAAGAATTTGATTTTGAAGAAGAAAGTATATTTTTCTCAAGAATTAATTTCAAGTGTTTTATCAAAACTATTTTTTGTCTAAGATGAAATTATTTATTATGTTTATGTTTCAAGTATAATGTATCTATTATTTACATGGTTTGATTTTTTTATTATGAAATTATATCCATTTCTTTTATATGAATTATTTTATGATGGGATGATGTTTATGAAACCCATTTTATTCGTTGGGTTATTATAAATGATGTATGTTTATTTTGTGGCACACAAAATAATTATTTCATTAAGATATGGGTGGGACCTATATATCCCTCCAATGCATTGGGTAAAGATTTATATCTCCTGAGATAGACATGGCTCAAACTGCAAGTGAATCCGGTTCATTAATACAGGGCTGGAACGGCAAGTAAACCTGGTTCAGTAATGGACTTTGTCCACTATGATGGTCTTGGCAGAAATTCCTTGGCTACTATGGAAACCATAACATGTGATTAATATTTTCCAAAATTACATGTTTTATTCCCATGCTATTTTATCATGGTTAATATTACTTTATGATCTATGTCTTATGCACTTCCAAGATTTATGTCATTACTCATGATTTTGATGTTTTATGTTCATGTTCTTACGTTCAAATGTTTAGGGATTGTTTTATGTTCTCCATGTTTACCCTTACTTAGCATTTGAGCTCACCCTTTTTATGTTTTCTTTTCCCCAGAATATAAATAAAGGTTTTGGGTAAGAAAACCAATGGGGAAGATCATTATGTGAGATGTTGAAGTTCTTTAACCATTATTAGAAGATTATGTTCCGAGTTTCCAAAGACACTAAAATAATATGGTCTTTGGGCGTCTGTTTTTTGTCTTTTATTAAGTATTCTGGAAAATTAATGTAATTTCTATGTACGTCAAGATTTGGGTATCTACAATGGGTATCAGAGCGAAGGTTTAGTTAACCTTTGGAAACTAGGATGCGGAAAATTTAGTAAAATCCCTAGAGATATTTCTAAGGTATGCCCAGGGATGTCCCTAAGGTTTAGTATAAATATAGGCTACAGTCCTAGAATTATGTTGACGATCATGAATAACCTAGGGTGAACCTAGGGTGTCCTGGATTAAAGAATGTTTGATAAGTTAGACATCCCATAAATCCCATAAGTGACTTTTTATGATTATTTGGTTCCTTGTTATTTTAACTATTTCTTACACTATGGTTTCTGGATTTAGTCAATGGAAGGAACGAGAAGGAATTTGGTTAACATTGATTCCAATGGACAAATTGGTTACTATGATAAACAAAATTGTGTAATTCCTAGAAAGAAAGATATTATGATTATGCTGAATCAGTCATCGCGATATATGATTAAAAAGGTGAACTTTAGTTGTATTCCTAAGTCATCAAATAAAAGGAAGATGGACTTTTATGCATGTTCGCACCATGAGGAACATAGAGAAAAGAGGATGGAGCTTTCTATAATAATGGAATAAGAACCTTGAGGAATACCTAAAATTGAGGGGAATATGTTATGTGTGTGGGGAAAAGGGTCATAGAGTGACAGACTGTTATGGAGTTCAATGTCTTATCTGTGGATAAAATGGTCATTACCCAACTCAATGCCCTGACCTAAGAGGTTACTTCTAAATCATAGAAGTACTTATTCCATGACAATCATTGAAGAGGATATATTGAATTTTCTATGTATTGGTATTCAAGAATAATGTTTGTTGAGGTACTTTTATGGTATATTGGAATATCTATGTATTGGTCCATTGGGGTTTTCCATAAGAATATGGTACCGGTAACCATGAAAAGTGATTTAAATATTTTTGGAAAGAATATGATATGTGAAAAATGAAGGGACAAAAAGAAAATAATTTGTTTGATAGTTTTCATGAGATCATGATTGAGATAAGGACAAAGTGATATCATGGTTTGAGTATACAGATTTTTTGGGATTTTGGTATGTGGAAAGAGTTACCTTTTGATAACATTCATGTTTTCACTAAGGTTCTATGGTAATACATGTTTCAAAATAATACATGATTAAGGTAATCACATGTTTGGAATGTGACCAACAAGACATATCTTGTGATATATGAGGGATAAATGATGGTATTCACATTCTTGTTATATGACATTTTTAATAATCATTCTCTTTATACTATGAGATTAGAAAGAAGTATTTTGGATAAGTCTTAAGGTTGGAATGGATTATGTTGAACATCATATAGTATTGTTTAAGGCTACAAAATTTTTTTTGATTTTATTTCTGGAATGTTATAATAGTATAGTTTAAGAAAAGGGACAACCTGTAGAATGGGAGACAACTCGTCGCGTCGGACAAGGTTGCAGGAATCGAACCCACACCCGAAGTGAGACATGCCTTTATTGCCTACCACTAGCCTACAGGAAGTACCTGGTTAGTATAAATTAGTTTTAATTTATTAAGTGGTATGATATAAAAAGTATAAGTCCATTTTAGGAACCATATACGATTAATCTCACCATAGATGGACTTATGTATATTTAATAACTTTTGCTAACTTTTTGAGACAGATAGAATAACCTATCATTCTATCACATGATCTGCTAATATTTCAAGAAGGACAAATTTAACTTCATTTCTTTAAATAATATATGAAGTGGAAATTGTTCATTGAATGACCAACGATGATATTACACTGAAATCAAGTGAGTATTTCTCTTTATGAAAAAATTTATCAGCTTGAGGGAAATGATCTTGGAAACCAAAAACGTTGTCCTAGTACCCTCATATTAGATAAACCAGATTGTACCTTAGATCATCACAAATTTATGACTTTTTGATTGTTGGCTTTTTCATAGCCATGTTCTCTACCACTCTCTATCAGAACTTGATGGTTAAATTTCCCTTCCATATCCATATTTTCACCTATGTTCTCCTATGTGGAAACCCAGTGATGAGTTAATTTAGATAACTGTTACGTTTCATACATTAGTTTTTAAAATTATGTTTTACTATTCCTTTTTACAATGTGAGTTTCTATGAATTAAACTTTCAAGTAGTAAACCATTTATAACCCTGACGAATTTGGAGGGCGAAATTCATTTTAAGGGGGGTAGAATGTAACACCCTGAGATTTTATGAGAAATATTATTTTTTTGATGTCTTGTGTTGTACGCTACACCAAGATTATCTTACGCTATACATAACACTGTATTAGCCTATAGTATACATAACACTATTCTTGGGTTGTGTTACACTCAAGAGAAACCTTCCTCAACAGCTTGTGTTGTACGTAATACCGAGTTTCACTAAACAACGACATGTTATTAAAATATTAAAAAAACTAACTGTTATGAATAGTAGTACTCAATTTTTTAAATTTTATAAATTTTATCTTTCAAAATGGACTTCATTTTTGGATTCAGAATATCGAAATTTTCCTAGGGTGATTTTTTGGTATTTTTCTGAAAACTTTTAATTTTTGATGAATAATGAAAAACATTGAGTTGTAGTTTAAAATCGAATTTTTATTTAAATAATTATTTATTTTATTTAAATTTATTTTAGGTAAAAATAGATACATAATACCCATATAAGTTCAATTTTATTCATTGGAGTCATTTTATATTAATTTTAGATATATAAAAATTTTATTTAACTTTTCACCGTCTTTTACCCACCTCTTAGGAGAATTTGCAAAATTTACATAAAACTAAATTTTACCACTTATGTTAGTGGAATTTCAAAAATCTGAGAGACATGATTGATATCAGTAAGTAAAATGTGGTTCAATGAGATGAAAATATTTTTTTGGTGAATAGTAACTTTTAACTTTTATTTCTCACGGTTAAAAGTAAATAGGGTAATTAAGAGTAGAAATGATATTTTTATTACCCTAAAACATGTCCTAATTCTATTGAATAAGTTTAATTCGACCGTAAAAAACCTTAGAAATAAAATATTGCCCTTTAGGTCCACTTGGATTAGATTAGGACATTTATTATTATTTTATTTAAAGAAGAGTTAATATTTTTGAAATCAAAGTTTAATTACTTAAACATTTTTAATATAGGGTTATAAATAAAATAAATTCAACTATAAATATTCATTAGAAATATAAAAATAGTTCGTACATAATGGTATTTTATTTATATTTTTTAGACATTAAATAATTTAATATATTTATGACACAATGATGATGCAGTAATTACCTTATTAATGAAATATTAAAATAATTGATATTATAAATACCCAAATAAATGTAATTTGAGACTTTTTATTAATTAAAATCATTTACTAGGTTAATATAACATATTAGTGTTGGTTAGATGAATTATTTTTGAAGTAATAATGTTGTTATGAATTTAGAAAAAACAAAATACCAAATAGTGTCAGAATTGAAAAAATACAATTTTAAAGACAAAAATTATATTATTAATTGATATAATGGTCCAAAAAATATAAGGTTCGGACAAAAGACTTATATAATAATATATATGACATTAAAGAACCAATTGAGGTTCTATTTTCAGTTTATAGTAATTTTATTAACCATATTGTGTAGGAATACAAGAAGACACGGTAAAAGTTAAATTATTTAACTTAGAGTTAAATCTAAATGATAAGGTTAAAATGGTATCATAAACTTGTACAAACCAATTTTTTGAGGGACGTTTGACCCCTCCCCACCCTATCCTCGAAATAAGTCACATTGGAGCCGTTATAAATCAAATATGAATTTATTATAAAATAATATTTTATGTTTTTCCGAAGGTGCCCCTCACCCCTCTTATAAAAGGGAACTCCCCTTCTCTCTAATTCACACCTCCAAAGCCATTTGGATCAGACAACCCCTTCCCAAATACCCTCTAAACTATCCTACCTTCATCCTAGAGGCTTTAATTTAGTCATAAATCCATCCTATGGAGCCCTTGTGATCAAATCAAAAGGAAGAACCCAAAGAAGAGGTAAATATCTCACCATCTATACCAAGTTCCTTTCTTCTTCCGCTTCCTCCTTCTTTGTTGTTTCCATTCTAAAATAATAACTCAAGTATCTTCTATATACTGTTATGTTATTATAAAAATGTTACAACCATTTTAGTTATTTTATCCATCCTATGAATGAAAAAGTCACCACATGTGTGTACGTATGGGTTACCTTCTCCACGTCGTGTTGTAGTTTTTTATTCAAACATTTCATCATTTGGATGGGTATAATAATGAGTATAAATGATATAAATAATAAATATAACATTACTATTATTCTGTATATATTATATACCATCCAATTATATACTATTTTAAAATCAAAAGAATGATATTGTCGCTCGTGCGTACGTACAGACTACCATCTCCATGAACGCGATGAGATTCATTTTTCATGATTAACCATTAATGTATGATTATAAATTATATATAATAAATAATCATGAAATATATTCCATAATAATGATATTGGATTTATGTAAATATATGTTTCATTTACTTAATTCCATTCAATTCAATAAGGAAACGAAAATAGTGTTCATGTGTACGTACGGCCTACCGTCTCCATGAACGGTGTATTTCATTTCATTTATCAATCTATCATATATATTTATATTATGAATATATATTATATATAAATCATGTTTTGAATTCAGGAATTATATAAATCCGGATATAAGTATTAATATCAATAACAACAACTCAAAGAACGTACGATAAATGAAACGATTTTACCCAAAACGCTGCTTTAACATGGAATTTACAAAAGAACGGGTAATATGAAGTACTAAGTGAATCATATATGATATCATAAATATTATTATGGTTCTGTTACAAGGTAATAATATGTTTAAACCCACTATACATGAGTTTCAGACACGTATGGAAGAAATTGGACCTAAGGCAAGGGATAATTTTGCAAATCTCATTTTTACACGAGATTGATTATACGTAAGTATTTACTGGGGTTATGTTTATCATCCATGTACATGTTTTCTAAAAATGTTTTCATAAAATGTTTAAAATTCTTCCATGTATTTTTAATGTCATTTTTACCCTTTTTTGACTTTTTACCACATCGTATGGAAGGAATCTTTTATTTGGTTACTATATAAGGTACTTTTTGACTTTTTTGGAAAAAGTACAAGAAGAATGTTTTTTTAACATATACAGTGTGAATGGATTTTTATGGTTTCATAACAAATTATTTCAATGAAGCTTCATTTTCAAAATTTCATGATTATTTTCAACAAAATACTTTTCTTTTAAAATTTCATGGCATTTGGAGAAAAGAAAATGAATTTGAAGAAGAAAGGATATTTTCCTCAAGAATTCATTTCAAGTGTTTTATCAAAACTATTTTCCATCTAAGATGAAATTATTTAGCACGATTATGTTTCAATTATAATGTCTCTATTACTTACATGGTGTGATTTTTATTATGATGAAATGATATCCATTTCTTTTATATGGATTACGTTATGATGGGATGATGTTTATGAAACCAATTTTTTTTTGTTGGGTTATTATAAATGATGTATGTTTATTTTGTGGCACACGAAATAATGATTTCATTATGAGATGGGTGGGACCTATATCTCCATCTAATTCAATGGGTAAATATTTATATCTCATGAGATAGACATGGTTGCAACGGCAAGTGAATCTGGTTCAGTAATACCGGTCTGGAACGATAAGTAAACCCGGTTCAGTAATGGACTTTGTCCACTATAATGGTATTGGAAGCAATGTCTTAGCTACTATGGAAATCATAACATGTTCTTAATGGTTGCCACAATTACATGTTTTATTCCCATGCAATTTTATCATGTTTAATATCCATTTATGATCTATATCTTATGCACTACCAAGGTTTATGTCATTACTCATGATTTTGATGTTTTATGTTCATGTTCTTACGTTCAAATGTTTAGGGATTGTTTTATGTTCTCCATGTTTACCTTTACTGAGCATTTGAGCTCACCCTTTTTATGTTTTCTTTTCCCCAGGATATAAAGAACGTTTTTTGGTAAGAAAACCAAAGGGGAAGATCTTTATGGGAGATGTTGAAGATATTTCACCATGATTAGAAGATTATGTTCTGAGTTTCCAAAGACACTAAACTAATACAGTCTTTGGGCCTCTATTTTTATCATGTATTAAGTATTCTGAAAAATTAATGTAATGTCTATGTACGTCAAGCTTTGAGTCTCTACAGTCAAGGTCTCCAAGTGGATCTTTGTTCTTTTGTTTTGGGTTATTCAATCTATTTTCCTTATAGTATGACTTGTTGGATAGTGAACATCATTCTGGTTGGTTTGTGCACATAGGTACTACAAAGATGTATCATGATTTGAGTTGTTTGTATTTGTGGTAGGGTGTGATATGGGAGATTGTAGATTTTTTTTCCAGTGTCATACTTTTTAGAGAATTAAGTTGGAACACTATATACCTATAAGGTTTTTGAATCACTCGCCCATTCCAATATGGAAGTGGGATAATATTTTCATGGATTTCATCATTGGTTTGACAAGGACTCCAAGTTAAAAAGATTTTATTTGTGTTATAATTGATCTAATCACAAAATCATCATATTTCCAACCTATCTGGGATACAATGAAAGTGTAATAGATTAGGGACTTGTACATCTAAGAGATTGTGAGACATTATGGGGTTCCATCTACAGTTGTTTCGAATAGGAATCTGAGGTTTTCATTTATGTTTTGGAAATATTTGTAGGAAGAGATGGGTTCCCAAGTTAAATTTAGCATGTCTTAACATATTTAGACAGATGGATAGACATAGACAACTATCTAGGTTCTAGAGGATATACTCTAGACTTGTGTTCTTTATTATAGAGGATCTTATTAAAATCATTTTCCTTTGGTTGAATTTTAAATTAACAATAGTTATCAGGCTTTGATAAAGATGGTTCACTTTGTGGCTTTGTATGGGCAGACATTTAGATCTCCCTTATGCTGGGAAGAGTTGGAAGATTGGTCCTTGGTTGGTAGTAGTGTTGTTAATGAGATGACATAGATGGTGCAGTTGATATAAAGGAGACTGATCATATCATAGTGTCCTTGGAAATATTATACAGATCGTCGTCATTGGCCACTAGCATTTTAGTTAGTTGATCTAGTCTTTCTTTGAGTTTCACCTCACTTGGGACATCGTTAGGTTGGTAAGCAGGGTAATTTGGCACCATGGTTTGTGGGACCCTTTGAGATAATTGGAATACTAGGTATGGGGGTGTAAGATTCTATTCTTTTTCTATGTATGAACCATTTTAGTTTCCTTTTTTTCAAAGGTTTGAGAGGGATTGATTTTGGTTTGGAAGGCTTTAGAGGTGGTAATATCCTTTGAGTATAATTTCAAGTTGAAAAATAGTATACCAAAAATTTATACGCCATGCAAGACTATTACGCACTATGTAATATTAAATCGGCATAAAATTTCATAAGGTGAGGGTTTTATAGTGTAAACCATTAAAAATAATTACACACCATTTAATTCACCAAGAATCAAATTAAGAGTTGTCTTCAGATCATTTTGGTTTTATTAATTCATGATGTCTTCCTCTTCTAGGCCCTAGGGAAACTCTTAGCATATTTGGAGTGATTTAGTTATCTATAAACATCACATTTTGGGGTTTGATTCTTGATCTCTTCTTTCATTTTTTATTTTTCCATTTTACATCAATTGAGGGTTGAAGTTGGGCGAGCAGTCATCAATGATCTTGAGGGAGGTGTTTTATTTATCAATTCCCATATTCTAGATTAAAATTTCATGTATGTAATTCTGAAATTTTAATCACTATGTTGGGTAATTTCTTTCCAAATTGAATTGATTAATTGAATTTCCCTGTGATAATGAAATGGGTGGAACTTGGAAAAATTGAAATTGGGATTGGTAAATCACTACGAGAAAACCGTCGCGAAATGCGTTTCGGGCTGGCATTTCACGACGGTTTTTAAAACCGCCGCGAAAAAACGGCCGCTAAACGGCAAAAAATTTTTTTTTTTTAAAAATATTTTTTTTATTTTTTTTTAATTTTATTCAAGGATTAGCAGCGGTTTTTTAAAAAACCATCGCGAAATAGCGGCGGTTTCGGTAAAACCGCCGTGAAATAAAATGAAAAAAATAAAAAAAACGTGAGAAACCCCGAAATCACTAAAACGACCATAACTTTTGATCCGGGCGTCCGTTGAAGCGCCACGACCAGTCAAATCAAAGCTCATGAAGAGATATAGAGGCACATATAATCAAAACTGTGAGACGTTCTAAGGTGTGGACGATATTAGTGTTATAAAAAAGTTGAAAAAAGTTCTCCAACTTCAAATGGCCATAACTTTCGCTCCGGGTGTCCGTTTGGGCTCTACCACATATCAAATCGAAGCCAGCGAAGAGAGCTACGCACTGGTGCGACACAAGCAAGCTTTTGTCGGGTTTTTCAACCCCAAAAACCCCTACGAAGGCCTCCAAAACCCCATTTCCGTCACCGGTGTCCCGTCGAACTTGTCTTCAAACGGACCTAACTTTCGATCCGCGTGTCAATTCGGCCTCCTCAACCTGCCAGATCATAGCTCGTTCCATGAGCTTCAGTTTGACTAGTTGTGGCGCCCACATGCACTACTAGATCATATGTTATGGCCTTTTTAGTGGGTATCGGGTTTGTTATGTTTTTCAATGCCTCGTTTCTAGCACCCGTTCCCCGTCAGCTTTTTTTTAAATGGTCGTAACTTCCGATCCGCCTATCCATTCAGAATCTTTCACCTTTCAGGTTGAAGATCGTTTCAGGGTCTTTGATTTGACAGGTCGTGGATCTAAAATGGACTCTCGGATCTTAAGTTATCTCCGTTAATGTGAGTCCAATGTTTTTGTCTCTTTATGACCGTTTTGACGAGTTTTAACGGTAGCTCCATTTATTACTGTTTATTTGGGTTTCCATGACTTGTTATCTTTATCAATGGTTTTTTGTGGGTTATTATGATGATTATGTTGAATTATTAAGGAGTTTTCCAGAGTTGTCACGAGTTTTCATGCGTTCTCACTCATTCTAATACCTCATTCTTCATATGCTTCTCCATCCTTTTTCATGCATTTTCATGATTTTTCATCCCTTATCACGTCTTTTCATACTTTTTCATGTGTTTCCTTTATTATTTATTATTTATTATTTATAATATACTTTAATTTTATTATTATATATTATTTGTAACTGGTTATTTATTATTTATTATTTATTATTTATTATTTATTATTTATTATTTATTCTTTATATTTCTTAATTATTTATGTTTATTTATTATTTATTCTTTATTATTTATTCTTTATTCTTTATTATTTATTAGTTATTTTTTATTTTTTATTTTTTATTTTTTATTTTTTATATTTATATTTATTTATTATTTATTATTTATTATTTATTATTTATTATTTATTATTTATTATTTATTATTTATTATTTATATTTATTTATCATTTATATTTATTTATTTATTATTTATTATTTATTATTTATATTTATTTATCATTTATATTTATTTATTATTTATATTTATTTATTATTTATATTTATATTTATTTGTTATTTGTTATTTTTATTTATTTATTATTTGTTATTTATTTTATTTATTTTATTTATTTATTTATTTTATTTATTTTATTTATTTATATTATTTCGTATTTACTAATAGTGGTGGTTTCTTTTGATATGGAATCAGTTTAAACCACCTCCATATGCTACTATGACATTTTACAAAACCGCCGCTAAATTTTGTGTTGGTATCTAACTTGTGTCACTACCAGCCATTTAGCGGTGGTTTATGCTCTAAAAAATGGAAGAATATAGCAGTGGTTTAAAAAATTCTACTTAATAAAGAAGCAGTTTAATCCACTTATAATAATTAATTTTACATATATATAGGAAGTTTAAACCACCACTATATATCACTTCTCAAAAAAAATTAACTATTGAATCTGCTTCCCCATAATAGCCAAATAATAAGAAACCCAATTGGAAATGTTCAAACCAAACAAGATTCAGAAGAATTTACATGTGTATATATACATACATACATATATATATATATATATATCAACATTCATTAAAAATGAAAAAGATAATAATATAGAATGTGTATTAATCAACTCATTAAAACCAAGGTATTCAATAAAATAAATCACCAAAAGTCCACAAGAGATTGGAAACCAAATTAAATAACCTAAGACCTTAACACTGTCATATGAGAGCATTTGAAATCCAAAACATCGATTAAACAATCAGAATCCGCATAAAACTCCTTTTATGATCTCTTCATTCCTTTATCAAAATAGTTATATATGAAAACCCATTAGATATTGAAAAACCCCATAGATCTAGAAGTAACATCTGAAATCTATCATTCCTATCAATAAGAATAGAGGACATCTAGAAAAATTATGTATAAAAATAATGATATATCTATTACCTGTGTTTCCAAGATCTAACACCTCAATAACCATTGCAATCACTGTCCAAAATGGTTGGGATCTCCACTATTTCAAAGAGGAATACATAGAATTAAGAGACTAATCATTCATAGGAATAATATGTCTTATGAGTGGCATATTGGGTTCAAAAAAAATAATTTTTATAACATAATTTCCATCTCATGGTTTGGCTGTACATTTTGGAAAATTATTGATTGACCGTGTGCCTATTTCTATCTACATGGGAAGTTGTATGGTTTAGTAAATTTGTTTTTCTAACTGTGTACATACCATATGAAATTTCATATCCACAAAAAATCAATAGATACGTGGTATCTTGGAATGCCATGTGGTTTGTCCTAACTATTTACTAACCATGAACATGCCTAGAAAAGTACAAAATGTCCCAAAATTAACCTTAAAAAAGAGATATGTTAAAAAATGGTAAAAAAATATAATTTCCTCAATGTAACATCAGTATTTGTTAACTCTCCTAACCATATCACATTTTAACTAAAATATTCTAGCTCAATATGACATATCAAAAAAAATATGATCCCACTACTCTCACATCACATGTTCTCTTTCCTGTATCTTATGAGACTCTATTCCATTTCACCACAACACATAGGCCACTGGAAGATATTTCTTACACCGAATAATTTCTTAATAATCAACAACTTGAACTGGTCACTTTATTTCTAATATATCCAATTCAAAAATTGGTCTTCCCATTTTTGAACATGAGAGGGTTTAGGATCATACTTATAAAGCTCAGAAGCATGAAAAAATACATAGATATATGTTAACTAATATAGAAAACATATCTTATAAAATAGAATAACTCAAGGATTAATAATCTTGAGGTAGAGTATTTGGATATACGGAATATGAAAAATATCAAGGATTCTCCTAGGGGACTTTGGGTGGTAAAATATAAATTAATCTAGAGTCAAGTAAAAGGTTGTATAAAACTTCTTACAAAGATGTAAATGGTTCTCAAAGATAGTGTTATAGTACAAATGTTGTGGTAGTTTTGGACACACTATGAGTGCTTTTAATGAATCTAAAAGGTTAAATAAAATAATAATAGCTTGCTTAAACCATATCTTAACTGATACAACATTGACATGGTATGATATTATTGGAATATGTTATATTTATGACAAAATTTTTGTATAAACAGAAGGGTTGAAAATTCTAAAATCAAATTACTATATTTTATAAAGCTTACCTAGGAGTGTAATATGTACCAAATAAAAATATAATATATCCCAATAGTATCTAACCATTTTTTGGGAAGAATTTCAGGATTTTTCAAGTGGCGTAAATCCTTATAGAAATTAATGGATAACATGTTGATGAAACTACTTCATTAATGAAGAAATATTTTTTAAAATTATCATGAACTAGAAATTTAGACTCATCTAAATGTTTTTTTTAGGTTTCTAAAAGGCTATTGGGAAGAAGGGTTTATTTGACCATTGAGTGTTTATGCAAAAAAATTAGACTTATTAGGGAAATGTGTCAAGAAACCATCATATGTTTAGTTAAACATAATCTATAAATCCATAATGAACCCTAATCACTACCAAATGAAATTTCAACAACATCCTCTACATCTCAATCTCCACTTCCTAGTATCAGCACCTTCATGAAAATTATTTTGAAAATTAAACAATGTTGTATATTTAAATTTAAACTTGAAACCAATAAAAGTTTGTGTACAAAATGATTTTTAAGTTGTGTGATTTACCTCCTCACTACAAGTCATCGTTGAAATATCAGTGGGGATATATATATTGGTCTTTTTATATAATTAAATCAATGATTTCTACAGAGCATTAACTTTGAATTTTGTATCATTATATGACCCCCTTATTCTAGAATTGTGGTTTTCATTGAAAAGAAATCCTTCTATCCATATAGGGGTAGGGAGTCACCTTAACTAAGAGTAGAATTTACTGCAATCCCTAATAGACTTCCAAAGACATCAGATGGTAATGGTCCCAAACCCATCACATGCACTCGACCGGGATGATCCTTCCCAAGAACTTGACCAACCAGGTCATCTTGGGAGACTAAGAAAGTTTGTGTGGGATTGGTATCCCATGGTTCTTTTATGTTTTCCAATAAATAAAATATTAGTCATATTTTAAGAAATATATATTAACATTTTGTAAAATAAAACTAATTTTTATTTAATGAAAAATAAATTTATACCCCCAACTTCTTTGGTAGGCACATTAAAATAACTCACATTATTTTTTATATGAACAACCAACCACAATTCTGTTTGGGAGAATTGGTGCCCTAAATTATTTAACTCTATTAAAAATAGATAAATCAATAATTTAATATATGAAATAGATGAGTTTTTTATAAATATTTAAGCTAAGAAAAATATTACCTGATTCGATCAGTTTCTAGAAAAACTATTAACCTAATGATTAGAGGGATGACTTTTTTAGCTTTACATGATGTATTTTTTCATGAAACATCCTGAAATAAATAATGTGTAATTTAATATTAATGTATGTAATTTCATATCCTTATCATATAAATATATATATTAAAAATGGTATTAATATAATAATAGATATTTCAATACCATGTTCTTCTTAGGATGATGGTTATCAACAAAAACCTTCTATTTCTCTCTAGGTACCCCTTTAGGTACCTTATCTTGTAGCTGATGATAACTCAATGAAGTATCACTGAATTCATTCCACAATCTCTATTTAAAATCCTTCCATTTCTTACCCAAATTTTTCAATGTACACTTTTATGCGATCAGATCAGAAATAGTAAAGTGGAAATACATATGTAAAAAGAGATTCATTTTTAAAATATTAGAACTTAATAACATAATGACATTCAATTTCATCATAATTTATTTATATTAAATTTATCTATGAATCAAAAAAATTATTTTTTTAAGACTGAGGAACATGCCTCCAATCTGCATAGGTAATCAAAAGGGTAACTAGATTCTCCACCATTTGGCCTAGAATTTCACCAAGTAATCTGACGACATCATTATTGGGGATCCCATAGCAGTCAAATGGGACAACTATTTTCATTCCATTAAAATTATAGACATTTTAAATGTTCATATTTATCTCCATAGTAACATTGTTTTCATCTTTTATGAAAAAATAGTTAGTAGTATCAAACAATTGAAATAAATTTATTCACAATAAAAATTGTACCTATAATTGTCACCCTCTAATATACTCATAAGACAACATATTCCCTCACAACTGAAGTAGTTGAATGGAGATCCACTATCTCAGATGTTGATGGGATGTTGATGGAGGGTTTGTCAGACACTAATAGAATAGAGGGTCTGATAGATGGTAATGGGGGATGACAGAGGGTGTCTTAGATGCTGTAGGGAGGGAGACTAATGGATCATCAACTATTGGTGTGGTTGAGGTAACATCAACTGAGAGTCAATTGGGATTAGTGAAACGCTTCATCCTTGGCATTCATACCATTTAATAAAATAAAAATAACTTTAGAACAATTCATCCCCCGCTTGTTGTATTAATTTCATTTATCCTTAGGGCAGTAGGGGATAATAGCCAATGTATAATCTTAACTGGTATCACATCCATCTCTCAGTTTCCCACTATGTTATCTAAGAGTTCAAATGAGAATTTCTAAATTTTTATAAAAAATCACAAAATCATGATATGGTGTATAATAAACACACCATGTAAATCACACATCTCACTTATATTCACCTATTACAATACATCCCATTTAATTAATTATATTTAAAAATAACTCATTTTTATAACATAACATCAAAAATTAAGAATTAAAAACCAAATGGGAAACCACCTCATGGTTATCAATTTACATGATGAAAATAGCATATTGTTTTATAAACGGGATTTTGGATTAATAAAAAGTGTTCAATTCATAAAAAATTGTTTTCTAGATATGTATATAATTTTTACATCACTGAAATAAATATTTAAAACAATGTAAAATTGAACAAACATATCAATGAATCAAAATATTAATGATAATAAAAAAATAAAATATCTATTATGATGAAATAAACCTATAAACCCCTTATATAAGGAAGGAAAATTGATAAAATATCGGAAACCCAACTTCATAAATCATGTTTAGTCAAAACAATTTGTAAAATTCATTCATTTTATAGAAAACCCCTATAGACATTTTATACAATATATTGTGTGTGCTAATTAATTTTTAAAGTACAAATGTAATTAAATTATATAATTCCTCTTTTATGTAAAATAGGAAAATCATGGAAAATATTTAATTTCATTGATAAAATAACCATAGATACATTATATTACCTTCATGTATCTAATAAAATTATTTTAAACTCTATGAACATTAGAAAATAGAATGGGGTAATAAAACCAATTAAACTAACTATCGTTTTTGAATAATGGGGTAGTAACTTTTTATGGTTGGGTGTATGGTTTTCAAACAATGTACCTTATTTATTAATGTTATAAAATTCCATAGAAAAAGCAAATATCTCATAAATAATGATTGGAATCCTAGTTAACTGAGGAACCCTAAAAATAATTTGAAAATTTAAATTGAAAATCACAAATACATACCTTCATTTTTATGTATCCATTTAATCTCTTCAAGATATCAAATCCATGTTATGAAATGTTCTACACCCCTATATATCGGTTAAACACGTATTCATTGTTTTTAAAAGCCAAAAACATATAAAAAAATAATTCAATTGGACTGAATTGAGTGCATCTATTCAAATATAAAATTAGCTAAACTCCATTAAAAAATATTATACTCATAGACGTAGTATGATGTGATATGAACCAACACAAACCTAATAGAATTATAATAAAAAAAGAAGAATCCAATCAATAAAATTTTAACTTAAATGGAAGTAGACTAGATATAATAAAACCAAATAAAAAACCAATCTATAATACCCTGTAGTATAAATATCATAAGCTAACTAAATTCAATTGAATCAAACAAATTCAACCGAAATTTACTTCACCCAGGACACCATTACTCCACTTGAATCGCACCAAACAAAATAAATATAATTTCACCCATCAAAAACTATCTAAATCGAATAAAATAAAATTATACCATACTAAATCAAACTCTATTAAATTAAAATGTATTGAAACCTACCAAACCCTACTAACAAGAACCAAATAACAAAAATAAAATTTAAACTACATGAACAAAACTAAAATGATTTGATACAACTAAAACTAAACCACATTAAAAAAAGAACCCAGTAGAATAGAATAAAATTGAAATTAATTGAAATTAAGATCAAGATAATGATAATGGAAATGAAAAATTAAGAAAAAGACATATAGAAATCACTAAGACCTCATGGTAAATGGAAAAAAAATCCAACTAGTACTTCATATTTGAATAATAGTAAAAATTTATAGTGGAAAAATTAGAAAAGATCACACTGCAAAAATTAAAAATATCTTCAGGTAGAGAGGGTGAGGGGGATCAGGGGAAACTGTATATCCAAGAGAGGGAGGGTCTCGAGTTGTGGTGAGAGAGCGAGTTTGGCGGGCTCGATCACTAGAAAGGATAAGGGATCAATCACTAGCAAGGGTGAGGGCCACCAATTCATGAGTGCATGGGGGGCATAGGGTAAATAGGAGAATCAAAAAGGGGGTGGAACACCAAAATGCTGGGAAGGGGTGGTGTCTAGGTTTTAGAGTATGTGTGCTCAGGTGAGAGTGGGGAGACATGGAGAAGAGGGGGGATGGTTGGGAGAAAGATCCATTTAAAAAAATCCTTAATATTTAGTAGCAGCTTTTAAAAAATTATCTCTAAAATCATGTAATTTTTTAGCTGTAGTTTAGTGAACTACCCCTAAAAAGAACTGATGAACTCTGAATTCAGTGTAGTGGGTGTGATGATATATTTAATGTATTGAATTTTTATTTTTGATTTTTTTATAAATAATTTTTTTTAATGTGCTAGCCACCCATGGGGTGTGTCGATATCATTGAAATGAGTTGGGGGTAGGGACTATAGCTCCAAATACCCATGAGGTGACATAATTATTCTCTATACCCCAAATAAAATCATGTATTTATATGTGATCACCGAGTTGTGGGATAGGGATTGCTGCTCCAATTACCCTATGAAGCCCGACTGGCGCTCTAGGTCCCCATTTCTTGAATTTGAAATTGTATTGAAATGATATGTGAAATCCCTAATATGTGATATGTGATATCCCTTGGGGATAGTTCAAACTCTAAAATGGGACAAAGAAGATATTTATGGTACGAGTGTCATTATGAACCAGAGTAATTTATGTTTTTAAATAAGGAATACTAAAATTTAGTAACTATTTACTTTATTTTACTTTATTATTTATACAATCTCATATAGTGTTATTTACTGGATATTATTTTAGACATCATTGGTGGGGCCTACTGAGTTATACTCACACACTACTTGGGATTCCTAATTGGTACCCAAATAAAATTCATTTTTATAGGATAAGATAAGGGAAAGATCCCTATGTTAGATGGTTGAGTTGGGATAGAGCATGGATGAAGGAAAAAGACTTGGTGTCAGGACCCACATGGGAGTTTCAGTGTGTCTTTATTTTGGTTTTTCATTGTACACTTGACATGTATTTGGAATGATATATCTACCACATTATTTTTGGGTTATTTCTTCCAATTTTGGTTCATCATGTGATTCTAGTATCTATTAGTTATGGTTTATTTCTGGTTATTGGTTATACATTTTTGTATACGTTTTATTTACTTCTACCATTGAGATACATAAATAAAGAGGGTAGTCTCCCCATTTTATATATTTTACCCTCACTGATAGTTGGCATCGTCTGGAATATACGGAGACTCACCTGAGGTCTGGTGGTGAACCTGTTCATGGCACCAACATGTGGAACTCAGGTCGGGACATCAAAATGTTGTATCCAAGGGAGTTTTATTTTCTTTTATTTTCTTTTATATTATAATTTGTGAAATTAATAGAGGATATTAGGATGATTTTATCCTTTGTTAATAGCTTATGCATGGGATTAGCTAAACCATGTTCAGGGGTGAAATATATGTACCTAGGGTGGGATTGTTGTTATGTGTTGTTACAATTGAATGTTATTTATCCCCAACTGATGTACTTGTTGCGTGATGTTATTGTCTAGGATATTTTCTGACGATCTAACCATGGAATGGTATAGAATGAGAGTTTTTTATACATGCATCATTCTACTCATTCAATAATTATTGTGAAATGCATGTAAAAGTAGGTTTTGGGTGAGTTGTTTTAATGAAAATGCTTTTCCTTATTTTTATAATTAAGATAAAAAAGGTGAAGTATAAGAAATTGAATATTTTAAATGATGAAAAAAGTGAAAAATGAAAAAAATTATTTCAAATGAGAAACTTGAATGATGAAAATATGTTTACCCTTTTTTAACCATGACATATATGAGGGATGGATATGGGTAGTGATAGCGCCTCGATTTTGATCTTGTGGTGGGGTTTGGTGGAATGAAATTTTATCGATTATTGGGAATCCCTCTTACGTAAATGTGATAATGTTGTGTAATGTGTCCTAAGATTTGTGTTTGGCATTGTAGATACATTCATCCATGATGAAACTTGTTAAGAGGGCGTCTAGAGGACATGGGTAAAAATGTGCCTCTAGTAATGGAACTTGAGGCTCTGATAGTGCCGAGTGAGGAAGCCAAAGAGAAGTTCCATGATAACTTCTTTTGGTTTATATTGTTTATTTAAAGGGACCCAAGGAAGGTTGTGAAGAGTATGTTATACCTGACTTGGGATTTCTAGTTACAACACCCTATGATGTTCACCATAGAATGTGGAAGTAAGGCAGCTAAGTTCGGGATTAAATATGTCTACACGATCCTTGACCACATAGAGACTCTTGTTGAGAAGATAGTCAAGTGGGAGGATTATATGTTACGTGGTCATGTGAAGTGTTGGTGAGACATCCATACTCAGGTTGGAAAGATATAAAATTTGGTGTGGTTGGACTTTTAGTATAAGATATTGGATAACTTTTTCCTTGCTCAAATAGGATAGGGTAGAAGATTTATTGAGGTTGGCCCAGGGGAGCATGTCTGTGATGGGGTATGTAGGAAAATTTATAAATATTGTGTTCTTTTTCCATCATTGGTAGGGGATGATGCTACTATTGTGAAATTTTATTTGGATGGTATTAAATGCAAGATCAAGTATTGGGTTAACATATTTTAATAAAAAAAAATTAGAAGCGGGGAATGAATATCTCATATTGTGAGGGGAAACTGAATGACGTATCTAGTGAACTTTATGTGGTTTCTTCTAGATGACCAAGGGGTACATGTTCTCAAATTAATAATAATTTCGATGAGAATGTTTACAGGAGCAGTGGAAAGCATGGTGGCCAAGGAGATGGATCAGTTACTTAGTTCTGTAACCATGTATACTACCACCAGTGTGGTTGGTCAGGAGATATTCATAGCTAGTGTCCCTGACCACAAGTGGAGTGTCAATCTTGTTGTAGGATGGGACACCTGAAGAGGTATTCCATAAACCCTCGGCCTATGTTTAGTGATGGAGAAGCTAAGAAGAATCATAGTGATAGAAATAGATCTTCTACCCCATATTTGTTTAGTAGCTACAGTTATACTGAACATGGTAGTCGAGGTAGTGGATGTGGTACTTATGGTCATGAGCACCCATATCAGCAGAGTGGTGTAGCTTAGGGGGTTCAAACTAAATCACTAGAAATAGCGTAAATATAGTTTCATATAGTTCATCTTACACTTGTGGATAGTGAGGCTAGAACATCAAAAGTTAGATGTACTATTCTTGAAGATTATATACTTTCTAGTTCCTTATTTGAGACTATTTAATCTCATTACTTTATATATACACAAATTTTTAATACATTAATTCTGATGGTGGATTTCATGAGTGGTATTATCCTGATCTATACACCTTTGGGAGTACAATTTAGATACATCTATTTGTGTGAGGGGTGTTCTCTCAAGGGTGGGGAATATCGTTTTCTTTGAGATCTGTACATTCCTGATATGTTAGGATTTGACTTGATTTTGGGTATGGAATGGTTGGTAGCATACCCAAAACCACATATATTATTACCATAGGAGAGTGGTATTTAAGTCTCTTGAGGGTGAAAATTATGTACATCATGGAGAGTGGGATATTTAGGCTGCCACCTGATAAAGATATATAATTTACTATTGATCTCATGTCTAGGGTTGTTCCAATTTCTATTCAACTTTATAGAATAGCACTAATAGTGATTCAATAGATTAAGACTCAGTTAGAAGGGTTGGTGTATAATGGATTTATCTGACCAAGTATGTCTCTATGGGGTTCCTTAGTTTTGTTTCCTAAGAAGGATAATAGAATATTGTACTTATGTGTTGACTATCAGAAGTTTAACTAGATGATAGGGAAGAACCAGTATCCTCTTTAATGTATTGATGATCTCTTTGACTAGTTGAGTGGAGCTTGTGTGTTCTCCAGGATTGACTTGAGATCGGGGTATCATTAGTTGAGAGTTTGACCTTATGATATACCATAGACTGCTTTTATAAGGAGGTATGGACTTTATGAGTTCTTCATGATGTCATCCAGGCAGAAGAATGATCCAACAGTGTGAATGGCCTTGATGAATGAAATATTCCACCATTATCTTCATCAGTTTTTGGTAGTGTTTTTGCATGACATATTTGTGTACTATAAGACTCAGGAATATCATTCCCAACATCTTTACATCATCCTCAGTAAATTGGGAGTAAATCATCTATATACCAAGCTATCTTTGTGTCAATTTTGGATCAATAGGGTACATTTATTGGGTCACATTCTCTTAGAGGAAGGTGTGTCAGTTGAACTAGAGAAGGTACATGTAGTAGTTTCTTGTGAGCATCTAAATAATTTTTTTATATTAGCAGCTTTCTAGGATTAAAAAGATATTATAAAAGGTTCATCTAGGACTTTACCACTTGTAAGTACCAATTTTAGTGTTGACAAAGAAGGGGGTAAAATTTGAATGATCTAGACCGTGTGATAATTATTTCTAAGAGTTGAAAAATAATTTATAATCATGCCAATATTAATCCTACCCAAGCTAAGGGAGGAGTATACATGGTTTTTTTATGCATATGGGATTTGTTTTTGAGTATTTATGATATAGGGAGACCAGGTTGTGTAATATAGGTCATGGCAGTTTAGGCCACATGAACAAAACTACCCTATGCAAAACCATGAGTTTTTTGCAGTTTTTTATGAATTGATGTATTAGTGGCATTATATGATGGGTAAAAAGTTTACTATATATACTAATCATAAGAGCATAAAGTATATTTTTCATAGTGAGATTTGGATCCTTAGAAGTAGATATGGTTTGAGTATATGTAGTCATTTGATTTTTAGCTAGCATATAAGTCTATGAAGGGAAACAGTGTTACTGACCATTTGAGTGGGAAAACTCAAACTTAGGCACTTAAAGAGTATATTTTTGAGTGGAATATGATGTCTTTGATAGAAGAGATGCATGTTTTGGTTTGGGAGTTCCAAGAGAAGATGACCCTCACATCAGTATCAGTGGATTCCACACTTTAGAGCTAGATCAAGGAGAGGCAGTATCATGATCTAGGGTGTTTAACCTTATGGTAAATCCTTGAAGGTGGGGAGTCACCATCATATTGGACTTAGATAAGGATGATATCATTTATGTTTGGGGTTGTGTAGTTGTTCCTACATATATTCATGAGGAGTTAATGTGTGAGTTTCAATCCTCAGAGTGGTGGTACATTCAGGTTTGACAAAAATGTACCACGACCAACATCGATTGTACTCATGGTTGGGCATGAAAAAGGAGATTGTAGTGTTTATGACATGATGTTGTACCTTTCAATAGATGAAGGCCGAACATCAATGAACTTGTGGTTTTCTATATAAATTTTCCATTCGGGAATGGAAATGGAATAATGTTGCTGTAGAATTCATGGTGGGTCTCCTGGGAATTTCTCAGAAGAATGATGCTATTTAGGTGTTTGTGGACCAACTGATGAAAGTATCACTTTTCATTATAAGTAGGGAAACTTTATCAATGGATCGGGTCAGAGACTTGTATGTCCAAGTTATATTATATCTACATTGGCTTCCATATAGTATAGTTTTAGACCATGACTCATGTTTTACTTCAAGCTTCTAGAAGGGATTACAGAATGCATTAAGTACATGGGTATTTCTAAGTATGAAATTCCACCCATATATAGATGGGAAATCAGAGTGTTCCACTGATGTTTTAGAGTATATTCTATGGTCATGAATTCTAGACTTATTAGGTCTTGGTAGAAACAATTAGCACTTCTTGAGTTCTCCTTTAACCATGATTATTAGACAACTATTCAGATGGATCCATATAAAGATCTTTATGACAAGACATGTAGATCATATCTATGTTGAATGGAGTTTGGGGAGTCAGAGATATTGGGAATGAGTCTTATGTAAGATATTTCTGAACAGGTTTAGCTAATTTGAAATCATATGGCTATGAATCAGAGTAGGCAGAATTCGTATGCAAAAAGACATCAACGACCCATTATGTTTACAGTGGGTGATCATGATTTTTTATGGGTTTCGACTAGATTAAACCACCATAGGATTTGGAGGTAGGTAAATTTGGAACCTAGTTTTTTTACCCTTTGAGGTTGTGGAGAGAATTGGTCCAGTGGTGTGTCGATTGGCTCTTCCACATAGGTACAATACAATGCACAATATCTTTTATGGGTCAAAACTGCAGCGATATCAGCCCAAGACTTCTCATGTGATTAATGATGATTATGATGAGCATGAGCTGATTAATCCCTTAAATATAATCTGATACATGTTATGTATTTTAGAGAAAAAGTGGTGTAGGGAAATATTATGCAAATAGTTCGACTATTGTGGTAACATGGACGTGTTCGGAAGGAAACATGGGAGAGACAAAAAGATATTCGGGATTAGTGGTAGATCTTTTTACCTAAAAATCATAGGGATTCTTGGGAGTAAATATTTAGGTCGAGTTATTTTAAGTTGGGGAGATTTTAGGATCATTTTATTTTTCCATGTTTGTCCCCGTTTTGCTTTCTCTTTTTTTATGGGGTTGTTGAGGGTTTTATTTTGGTTTGGAAGGCATTGGATGTGGTCAGATCCTATAAGTATAATTTCTGGTAGAAAAAGTATGTGAAAAAACAATATGTTATGTAATACTATTACATGGTGTGTTATATTTAATTGGGTTAAAATCAACTGAGGAAATAGTTTTTTTGTATAAATTATAAAAAATAATTACATGATGTGTAATGGAATTACACACCATGTAATTCCTTGAGTAGAAAATTAAAAGGTTTTGTGTTTTTCATTTCGGTTTCATTACTTCTTGCATCCCTCTTCTTCTCAACCCTTGTCATGACCCGACCCTACCCGAGCTCGAGCCGCAACTACCCCAAGCCCGCCTCCATAGGCCAGGGGATGGTGACTAGCATTTAAGGCACAACAACTCAGGGAGGCCTTTCCCTAAGTACCTGTACACACACACACGCAGCACACTCAATGCAGCAGTGCAGAGTAAAAGAAATGACAAGCAGAGTAAAAAAGAACAACTGCTATATATATACCAAAAATGTGCATCAACCTCTAAACAATACAAGGTACAAACTAAAAAGAAAAGGGCAAAACACGCGCCCAACCAGAAAGTGCCACAACCCGGAAACAGTAAAATAAGAAGAAATATCTTATGGGTCTCCCACATAGAACCTGGCCACGACCACCACATGCAGTCCAGGCTCCCAAGCTCTTAAACTCCACTGAAGTCACGCTCCACCTGTCCGTTGTCTGCAAGGGCACACCAAGTGCGGGAAAAGCACAAGAAGGGGTGAGTATAAAAATACTCAGTAGGATACCCCGAAGGCTCGAGGGAGCATCAAAGGAGGTACCGAAGGGTGAGCAGTAGAGAGAACAGGGAAAAGTAAATGAGTACAACCTAAAGGCGGTAAGGAGTACAGTAAAGTGTCCAGCTCAACCCAACAATAGGAAAGAAGGTAAACTCATCTAGACACAAGGAGATGGAATTGGTGAGAAGATGTACTTTCCGTCGAGTCTTTGCTACCTATAGTAAGATAGTAGACTCTTCCAACCATGAGAAGCTAGACACAGAAAACACGTGGCATACCCCGCGTGTCTTCGCCTCTCCTGGAAGGAGAGTAACAAAACCCAATAAGTGGGTGGTAGAACAAGGTATATACATATTCATATGCTCTATCATGAAGCCCGAACAACTTTGTAAGGGGATCTCCATCCCGTAGCTCAGGCCAAGAAAGAGTAGCCAACAGTCCCATAAGTAACACCATCGATGCCCAGCATCCCGCACGTCTGCCCCGAACTACAAGTCAAGGGCTCAATCACCACACCTCGACACTATCCACTTTGGGCGGCACTGACTCTCCCGTACGGTTCTGGGTCGCGTCACAAGGACATGTCACGATGGGGGAAAGAGCTCCTCGTACTTGAGAGTTCTGGGGGAACGTCAACCACAACTCGTCACTGCCCCGTAATCGAGAGGTCTGCTCAAAGTCGACAGGCGACCCCCTGCCCAGCCCTGCTGGAGGGTCCATGGAAGTCAACGGGTTCCCACTATAGGGAGACCTGGAATGTCGACAGGTACCACACTGCCCAGTCCCATAACAGGGTAATCCACTGGAGGGCGACCCGGCTAAAGTTGGCGATGGGACCACTACCCAGCCCAGCTGAAGGTAACTCGGCATCGGGGACCACTGCCCAGCCCAGTTGGAGGTAAGCCCGGCATCTAAGACCACTGCCCAGCCCAGCTGGAGGTAAGCCCGGCATCGGAGACCACTGCCCAGCCCCACTGGAGGTAAGCCCGGCATCAGAGACCACTACCCAGCCCAGCTGGAGGTAATCCCAGCATCAGGGACCACTGCCCAGCCCCGCTGGAGGTAAGCCCGGCACTGCTCTGGCCATCCCTGCTGGATGGTAACCCACTGGTGAGCCCTGCTCGAAACAACCTCAGCCCTTCTGGAAACAACCTCAGCCCTGCTAAAACAACCTCAGCCCTGCTGTAAAAACCTCATACCTACTAGAAACAACATCAACCCCGCTGGAAACAACCTCAGCCCTGCTGGAAACAACTTCAGCCCCGCTGGAAACAACCTCAGCCCTGCTGGAAACAACCTCCTGGGTAGAGGATCGGTGCCCGCGTCAAGTGTTGGTCACACCGAAACCAGAAGCTCTACCAGGGAACATGGAGCAACGAGAGAAACTCCCCAGGCCTCACAAGGAGATCCCGCTCCAATCCGCTGAGTCACTGTCGAAGTGGAACGAGACATCTCATCCCAGAATGTGGGGAAAACACCCACGCTGCACGAACACCCGTAGTCGCAGATGGTGTCGCAGTCCGGTGAAAGGCCACAGTACTGAAACCCCTCATAGCCGAAGAAGCAGAGGAACAAAACCATCTCTGCTAGCCAAACCATCGAGAACAGGACCAAGGGGAGACCGCTCAACTCTACTGGTCAGACAAAAGAGCACCAGGCCAGGGGAAACTCCACCCTGTTGGTCAAACAAACGTGCACAAAGCCAGGGGAAATCTCCACCCTGCTGGTCAAACAAACGAGCACAGAGGGACCCTCTACTTCGCGAGAGGTCGAAGTACGTAAAACAGATCACGACATGCATGTGGGGCCCACATGACGTGTGGCCCCAATTCAACCCCAACTGAGTGCACAAACATTCTCAGGTAGAAACAACCACACGTACCTCCAAGCGCTCCCGTATACTCCTAGAGTATACCTCGTTCCAGCCCAAGGGCTATCGTGCACACGGCACCCAGCGTCAACGCGAAGGTGTGACGTAACAACTCCACCTCAAAGGCCTAGGTACGGCCAACCACATCTTGTGAACCATATACATCACTCTCCCAAGAGTGTGTGATCACACGCCAAGGGTCCGCTACAAACAAGGTAGGGCGAACCACCACTGGAGCACCTTTCATGCTTCCACATTTAACAAGATTGTGAAAGAGGATCTACACAACCAAACGGATCACACCGTTGTAATCCTCACAGAAAAACACGCGAGATCGACTACTCACTCGCCTCAAATAGATATCCGACGGAAAAGTCACCAACACCGCCTCACACCCGAACGACGTCCCGTGATCCCGAGCCTCGGCCCTGGAAACAGTCGGGCGCATCACACCATTCGATCCCCTCGGGGAAACATGTCAAAACCACTACTCACTTGAGTGCAACGGATTTCCGGAGAAAAAGGTGCATCTCGGCGCACCGCACACGAGCGATGCCACGTGGGACCCGCATCCCGGTCCCGAAACTCAACGAATGGATTGCACCGTTGCGATCCTCTTGAAAAAGTACACGAAATGTACTATTCACTTGTCGAAAACGGTCACCTGGTGATAAAGCTAGAAATCACCGTCAACTCCCGAAACGGCCCTCGTGGGGCCCACACCATCGTGTGGAATTATTGCGGGCAGACTGCGCCAACGCGATGCCCTCGGAAAAACACCCAACATCATCTGCTCGCACGCCCCGAACGTACGTCTAAGGAAAAAGTCACTAAAAGCTGCACGCAGGTCAAAAGACGGGTCGTGGGGCCCGTGCCTCAACTTCGGCCTCAATGCCAGAAACCACCCTGGAAAGCTCCGCCTTGATGCCAGGGTCCCAACACCACTGACAGCGCTCAAAACGGACGTTGGACGCGTCCGCGCCGTCCAAAACAAGATCCGCAGAAGAAACGACTAACCCCTCGACGTACGTGTCGCGCCACCGAGGCCCCTCATTTTGGGAATTAAAAATTCTTGAAACCATCTCAAAAAGTCCGCCTCGTCGATACATTTCCACCGCCGCAGACGGCACTCAAAACGGACACCCGTAGCGGAAAATACGGGTGTCCGAACACCAAGGGGGCAAGGCCCCTGGGGATGGACCGGCCTGGACCGGCCGGTCCACGCGCAGACCGGCCACGAGGGCCGGTCGCAGCAGCCGCATGAAGACCCATGCGGCGCGGGTCTTTGTCACCACACGGGGGTCGCGCGCCGCGACCCCGGGGTCGCCGCTCCCTGGGGACCCGCCGGCACGCCGAGGCACTCCGCCTGGCGCTGGCCTCCCCTGCTGCCGAAGGTCCGCCGAGCCCCGGTCTCGCCTGGCCTCTCTCCCGGACACCCACACCGACGCCCGAGCACCCCGCTGTCGCGTCGTCCGCCCTAGCCGCGCCGCCGCTCAAACCCGCCGGAAACCGAAAACCCGTCATCTTCGGCGGATGATTGCGGACGCCACGGGGCTCGGAATTCGAATCCGAGAGATGCGTTGGAAAGGGAATAATTTTTACCACACATTCATGGGATTTTATTGATAATCCAACATCAATTAGATAGTGCAAATCGAGCTCAAAGTAGGTACGATAATAGAAATTGCAAACGACAAATCCTACCTCGGGGGGCTTCTCCCGAAGCTTCGCGACGATCCGTCGGCATCACCGCACCTCGCCAAAGTTGCCTCGCCGGACCGTCTCGCCGGAGATGGAGGAGGATAGGGGAGGGGTTTCTCTAGGAGATGAAGAGAGGGGAAGAGATGGGGGGTTAAGTGTTTAAATAGAAACAAACTTAACCACCCGCCCGCCGGCCCGAACCCAAACCTCCGGCGGAGACGAGGTTAAGCATCCCCTAGGCCAAACAACACCTCCCAATCACAACGGCGGTCTTGGAATTTTAATCTGAGACCCCGTTCAAAAGTTATTAAACTTAGTGCCCAAGGCCGCCAAATTACCAAAACGCCCCTGGGGTCATTTTTCACAGACGGCCCGCGCTCGCGAAACTTATACCCCTTCTATGGTAAACGGCCTACTCCGAACTCAACGATGCCCTTGGTTTCCCAATCCAGCCACCGTTTAATAGATACCTACGTTTCAACATTAAACGAACAAATTAATTAATTAATTAATCCGTTTAACGTTCTAGAAGCGGGTGAGGGGTCCAAACGTCCCGCGCCGACAAGTTTTATGTCGTTACTAGGGTAAACACCCCATTCCAGACCCATCCGTACACTCTGATCTCTGATCCGGAACTCCATTTAGGATTTATCCCATTTATTTAGCGTTTCTAGTGTGAACGCACTGAAAATTTAATTTCGGCCACTCTGGGGCTCGGAATCGCACACCGTCTGAAGGCGCTGCTCTGGAATATCATCAAGAATATTCCAAAGTATTTCGTAGAAAAAACTGGGTTCTTACATCATTACCTCCATCAAGATTTTCTTCCTATAAAAGAAAAACTGAGGAACAACACAGGGTACTAAGCCCACACCTGGCATTCCCATACCCAGAAGAACCCACGCACAGCTCTGCATCACCGCACACAGACCAAAGGATTGATCTGTTCACGCTAGGTCGGCCCTTGCCGATGTCGTGCACCCACTCTAGACTTTGGGGTTAGGGAGAGGTGGTAGAAAACTTCTCCATCCCTTTGCACGGTCTCAAACGACCCGAAGGCTCTCAGGGGTATCTCACCTCCACGAACAAACCTCTATGTCGCACGCCGCGACTGGAATCACCGCCCGCACCTGAAACAAGGCCTGGTGATTCCCTCCTTCAGAATATCCATATGGTGAAACACCCAAGGATATCTGGTCACGCAAGGTTCCACAGTCGATGCTCTCTTACACGCTCAAAAGGTGAAGGAGTCGACACCATCGACTAAAGAAAAAGGTCCCACGCCTTTTACCTTACCAACACAGGGTTACACCTGACGCCCCACGTCACCCTGGTAACACATCAAACAAGGAGCACGGAGGAAAGAAGTTCACACACAGAGTCTAACAATTCTACTGCAAAAAGTAGAAGAGCTATAGAGTGTACCTCTTACCACCTCATGCTCTATAGGATAGTAGATATCCAAAGCTCGCTGCTGTCCTCGGTCCCAACCGTCAGCTCCCAGATCTTGACGTGGACCGCCTAGTGGTGATGGGGAGACCTCGTAATGTCGTCTCCCACTACCAACTCCTCCCGCTCCTCTGCTAGGACCACCTCTCTGGGTACTACTCCGATCACGGCACTGCCTCTGTCATGGTGGTGCGCCTGCTGCCTGCCCGAAGGTCTCAGCAACTCGGGTCGGGCAGTCTTGTGCCAAGTGACCTCGCCCGTCACAAGCATAGCACCGACTCTCTCTAGGATACATTGGTTCCCTCTGGTTCCATTGTGGTGTACGACCATGCCCCTGAGTCCGGTTGTCAGAAAGCCACCTGCGTCGAGGTCCTGCTTGCCGACGCCCACTAGCTACGGCAGACGTCTCAACTCTGACATGTCTGCTGCCACCACCAACTTCAGAACGTAACAGGAAGCTCTCTATCACCAGTACCTGCTCTAGCACCCCAGTATATGTGGAAATTCCCTAGGTTACTATGACAACATGAATCTCTCAGCGGAGACCTTGCTCAAACTTCCGCGCTCGGAGGTTATCATCATGGACCAAGTCCGGGTAAAAGCGTGCACGGTCTGCAAAACTAGCCGCGTACTCGGCCACTGTCATCCCTCCCTGCTGAAACTGCAGGAGCTCCGGAATCTGAACAGAGCGTAAGCAGGAGAGGCAAAACTCCTCACGGAGCAACAATTGAAAGTCTCCCCATGAAATCGACGACTCGTCAAGAAACTGAGTCACCAGACTCCACCAACACCAAGATGATCCACAGAAAAGGTTGGCTCCCAAAGCCACTCTCTGATCTGTCGGTGTCTGCACAAGACTGAAGAGACTAACCACTGCCTCGAGCCAAACCTCTGCTGCCTGAGGGTCTGGCTCACCACTGATCCTCAGTGGTCCCTGCCGCTGGAACTCACGGAGCGCACTCAACCTGTGCTCAAGCTCAGCCTGCTCTGATGAAACTGCCTACTGCTCAATAGGTGGGTGTGCTGCTACCAGCCCACCTGGAGAAAGGGGCTTGCATGATGGGTCCTGGACTGTGGCCTCATAGCACACAGGGTCGTCGTCAAGAACCAAAGATGGTATCTTGGCTGGCTGTCCTCGTGGAGACATTCTGAATATTATCAAGGAGTGCCGCGGTCAGATGAGCATACATGTATATACCAATAACCACGATGTGGAGTTGACTCAAGGATAACAGTCAAAGACTCAATCCTTTGTGATGCACAAACCAATTTTCCCTGCAACAAGTGTCTTAGCATGCCGAGTCGACAAGCGGGTTATCAAGGTCCTGGTGTATGGATACGTCGTCCGCCGCACCATCACTAGACTCCCTGTCCTGAGAGCCACTCTCGAGACATGTTAACACTGTTTCCCTAAATCCCAACCAATTACTCTTTTAGGGACGTCCAAACAGCGTCCCAAGGAATGAACCACCTCTGATACAACTTTGTCACAACCCGACCCTACCCGGGCTCGAGCCGTAACTACCCCAAGCCCGCCTCCATAGGCCAGGGGCTGGCGACTAGCGCCGAAGGAACAACAACTCGGGGAGGCCTTTGCCTAAGTACCTATACACACACACACACGTAGCACACTCAATGCAATAGTGTAGAGTAAAAGAAAAGACAAGCAGAGTAAAAAAGAACAACTGCTATTTATATACCACAAATGTGCATCGACCTCTAAACAGTACAAGGTACAAACTGAAAAGAAAAGGAAAAAACACACGCCCAACCAGAAAGTGCCACAACCCGGCAATAGGTAAACAAGAAGAAACAGCTGACAGGTCTCCCACCAGGAACCCGGCCACGACAACCACACGCGGTCCAAGCTCCCAAGCTCCTATGCTCCACTAAAGTCATGCTCCACCTGTCTGTCGTCTTCAAGGGCAAACCAAGTGCGGGAAAAGCCCAAGCAGGGGTGAGTATAAAAATACTCAGTAGGATACCCCAAAGGCTCAAGGGAGCAACAAAGGAGGTACCGAAGGGTGATCAGTAGAGCGAACAGTGAAAAGTAAAGGAGTACAACCCAAAGGCAGTAAAGAGTATAGTAAAGAGTCCAGCTCAACCCAACAAGAGGAAAGAAGGTAAACTCATCCAGACACAAGGAGCTAGAAACGGTGAGAAGATGTACTTCCCGTCGAGTATTTTCTACCTATAGTAGGAGAGTAGACTCGTCCAACCATGAGAAGCTAGACACAGAAAGCATGTGGCATACCCCGCGCGTCTTTGCCTCTCCTGGAAGGAGAGTAACCAAAACCAAGAAGTGGCTACTAGAACAAGGTATATACATATCCATTTGCTCTATAAAGAATCCCTAACAACTTCGTAAGGGGATCTCCGTCCCGTAGCTCATCCCAAGAAAGAGTAGCCAACAGTCCCAGAAGTAACACCATCTATGTCCAGCATCCCGCACATCTGCCCCGAACTACAAGTCAAGGGCTCAATCACCACACCTCAACACTATCTACTTTGGGTGGCACTGACTCGCCCACACGGTTTTAGGTCGCATAACAAGGACGCATCTCAGTCGGGGAAAGAGCTCCTCATACTTGAGAGTTCTGGGGGAACCTCAACCACAACTCGTAAATGCCCTGCAGTCAAGAGTTCTGCTCAATGTCGACAGGCGACCCCCTGCCCAGCCCCGCTAGAGGGTCCCTGGAAGTCAACGGGTTCCCACTACAGGGAGACCCGGAAATTCGACGGGTGCCACACTGCCCAGTCCCGTAATAGGGTAATCCACTAGAGGGAGGCCCGGCTAAAGTTGGCAATGGGACCACTGTCCAGCCCAGCTAGAGGTAACCCAGCATCGGGGACCACTGCCCAGCCCAGCTGAGGGTAACCCAGCATCGGGGACCACTGCCCAGCCCAAATGGAGGTAAGACCGGCAGGGGGACCACTACCCAGCCCAGCTGGAGGTAAGCCCGACATCGGGGACCACTGCCCAACCCCGCTGGAGGTAAGCCCGACATCAGGGACCACTACCCAGCCCAGTTGGAGGTAAGCCCGACATCGGGGACCACTGCCTAGCCCCGCTGGAGGTAAGCCCAGCACAGCTCTGGCCATCCCTGCTAGATGGTAACCCACTGGCGAGCACTGCTCGAAACAACCTCAGCCCTACTGTAAACAACCTCATCCCTGCTGGAACAACCTCAGCCCTGCTGGAACAACCTCAGCCCTATTGGAAACAACATCAGCCCCACTGGAAACAACCTCAGCCCTTCTGGATACAACATCAGCCCCGCTGGAAAGAACCTCAGCCCTGCTGGAAACGACCTCCTATGTAGAGGATAAGCACCCGCGTAAAGTGTTGGTCAGACCGAAACTAAAAGCTCTACCAGGGAACACGTAGCAACGGGAGAAACTCCCCAGGCCTCACAAGGTGATCCCACTCCAATCCGCTGAGTCACTATCAAAGCGGACAGTGACATCTCATCCCCGAAAGTGGGGAAAACCCCCACGCTGCACGAACACCCGTAGTCGCAGACGGTGTCACAGTCCGATGAAAGGGCACAATACTGAAACCCCTCACAGCCGAAGAAGTAGAGGAACCAAACCATCTCTTCCGGCCAAACCATCGAGAACAAGACCAGGGGGAGACCGCTCAACCCTACTGGTCAGACAAAAGAGCACCAGTCCAGGGTAAACTCCACCCTGCCGGTCAAACAAACGAGCACAAATCCAGGGGAAAACTCCACCCTTTTGGTCAAACAAACGAGTACATAGGGACCCTCTATGTCGCAAGAGGTAAAAGTATGTAAAACAGAGCACGAAACACACGTGGGGACCACACGACGTGTGGCCCAAGTCAACCCCAACTGAGCACACAAACATCCTCACGTACAAACAACCACACGTACCTCCAAGCACTCCCGTATACTCCTAGAGTATACCTCAATCCAGCCCAAAGGCTATCGTGCACACAACACCCAGCGTCAACACGAAGGCGTGATGTAACAACTCCACCTCAAAGGCCCAGGCACGACCAACCACATCTCGTGAACCATTTACATCACTCTCCCAAGAGTGCGTGATCACACACCAAGGGTCCGCTACAAACCAGGTAGGGCGAACCACCACTGGAGGAGCACCTTCCATGCTTCCACATTTAACAAGATCGTGCAAGAGGCTTCGCACAACCAAACGGATCACACCATTTTAATCCTCGTAGAAAAACACGCGAGATCGACTACTCACTTGCCTCAAACAGATATCCGACGGAAAAGTCACCAACACCACCTCATGCCCGAACGGCGTCCCGTGATCCCGAGCCTCAGCCCTGAAAACAGTCGAGCGCATTGTACCATTGCGATCCCCTCGGGGAAACACGTCAAAATCACTACTCACTTGAGTGCAATGTATATCTGGAAAAAAGGTTCATCCCGGTGCACCGCACATGAGCGGTGCCACGTGGGACCTGCATCCCGGTCCCGAAATTCAACAAACGGATCACACCATTGCGATCCTCTCGAAAAAGTACATGAAATGGACTATTCACTTGTCCAAAACGGTCGCCCGGTGATAAAGCTAGAAATCACCGTCAACTCCCGAAACGGCCCTCGTGGGGCCCGCACCATCGTGCGGAATTACAGTGGGTAGACTGCGCCAACATGATGCCCTCAAAAAAACACCCAACATCGACTCCTCGCATGCCCCGAACGGACGTCCGAGGAAAAATTCGCTAAAAGCTGCACACAGCTCAAAAGACGGGCCATGGGGCCCGTGCCTCAACTTCGGCCTCAATGCCAGAAACCACCGTGGATAGCTCCACCTCGATGCCAGGGTCCCAACCACACTGACAGTGCTCAAAACGGACGTCGGACGCGTCCGCGCCATCCAAAACAAGATCCGCCAAAGAAATGACTAACCCCTCGACGTACGTGTCGTGCCACCGAGGCCCCTCATTTCGGGAATTAAAAATTCTCGAAACCATCTCAAAAATTCCACCTCGTCGGTACAGTTCCACCGCCGCAGACGGCACTCAAAACAGACACCCGTAGCGGAAAATACGCGTGTCTGAACACCAAGGGGGCAAGGCCCCTGGGGCTGGACCGGCCTGGACCGGTCGGTCCGCCCGTCCTGGACCGGTCGGTCCGCCCGGCCTGGGCCGGCCCGCGGCTTAGCTACGTGGGCCGGCCGTGGACTCGCGGTCCGCGCGTAGACCGGCCATGAGGGTCGGTCGCGGTAGCCGCGTGAAGACCCGCACGGCGAGGGTCTTTGTCGCCGCACTGGGGTCGCGCGCCGCGACCCTGGGGTCGCCGCTCCCTGGCGACCCGCCGGCGCACCGAGGCGCTCCGCCTGGCGCCGGCCTCCCCCACTGCCGAAGGTCCACCGAGCCCCAGTCTCGCCTGGCCGCTCCACCAGACACCCACGCCGACGCCAGAGCACCCCGCTGTCGCGCCGTCCGCCCTAGCCGCGCCGCCGCTCGAACCCGATGGAAACCGAAAACCCGCCAACTTCGGCGGATGATTGTGGAAGCCACGGGGCTCAGAATTCGAATCCAAGAGATGCATTGGAAATGGAATAATTTCTAATACTCATTCATGGGATTTTATTGATAATCCAACAGCAATTCTACTATGAAAATCGAGCTCAAAGTAGGTACGGGAATAGAAAATGCAAACGACAAATCCTACCTCGTGGGGCTTCACCCGAAGCTTTGCGACGATCCGCCGGCATCACCGCACCTCGCCGGAGTCACCTCGCTGGACCGTCTTGCCAGAGATGGAGGAGAATAGGGTAGGGGTTTCGCCAAGAGATGAAGAGAGGGGGAGAGAGGGGGGGTTAAGTGTTTAAATAGAAACAAACTTAACCACCCGCCCGCCGGCCCGAACCCGAACCTCCGGCATAGATGAGGTTAAGCATCCCCTAGGCCAAACACCACCTCCCGATCACAACTGCGGTCTTGGAATTTTAATCCGTGACCCCGTTCGAAATTTATTAACTTTAGCGCCCGAGGAAGCCAAATTACGAAAACGACCCTGGGGACATTTTTCACAGACGGCCCGCGCTCGTGAAACTTATACCTCTCCTAGGGTAAACGGCATGCTCCAAACTCAACAATGCCATCGGTTTCCCAATCCGAGCCACCATTTAAGAGATAACTGTGTTTCAACATTAAACAAACAAATTAATTAATTAATTAATCCATTTAACGTTCCAGAAGCAGGCGAGGGGTCCAAACGTCCCACGCCGACATGTTTTATGACATTCCTAGGGTAAACACCCCATTCCAGACCCATCCGTACACTTGTATCTCTAATCTGGAACCCCGTTTAAGAGTTATACCATTTATTTATCATTTCCAGTGCGAACGCACTGAAAATTTAATTCCGGCCACTCCGGGGCTCGGAATCGCATGCCGTCTGAAGGCGCTGCTCTGGAATATCATCAAGAATATTCCAAAGTCTTTCGCAACAAAAACTGGGTTCTTACAACCCTATGGAGACTCTTAGCATATTTTTAGTGATTTCATCATCACCCAACATTGTGGTGGTGTTTGATTCTAGATCTCTTCTACCATTGTTGATCCAACCATCTTACATGAATTAATATTTTTGGTTGTGCGAACGTTCATCAACGATCTTGAGGTAGGTGGTCTATTTATCAATTCTCAGAGTCCTGATTGAAATTACACGTATGTAATTTTGAAATTTAAATTTCCAATTTAAGAAATTGAATTATAAATTTAATCGATTAATCAAATTTCCAAGTGATAATGAAATTGGTTGAACTTGGGGAAATTGAAATTCGAATTGGTATATTCTATGACAATAATTATTGGTTGAAATTGTGATTATGTAATTGATGAATCATGGGGTAATAAAATTTAAAATAATATTAATTTTGAAATGGATTCTTAATGGAATTGTGAAAAGGATAGCCACCCACGGGGTGTGCCGATATATTTAATGTATTGAATTGTGATTTGTTCTTGTTTGACAAATAGAAATTGTGAAATTGATAGCCAAACATATGGTATGATGATATGATTGAAATGAGTTTTGGGATAGGGATTGATTATCTAAATACCCATGGGGTTCCAGACTACTGCTCTAGTCCTCTAATATATTTATGTATTTATTTGTGATCACTGAGTTTCGGGACAGAGATTGCTACTCCAAATACCGATGGGGTTCCAAACTGTTGCTCTAGTCCCCTATTTCTTGAATGTGAAATCTATTTGAAATGATAAATTAAAACCATAATATGTGATATGTGATATCCCTTAAGTATGGTTAAGACTCTAACATGGGACGAAGCAGGTATTGATGGTTCATGTGTCATTGTAAACCCGATTAATTTATGTAGTTAATTAAGAAATGATGAGATTTGATAACTGTTTAATTTATTTAACTTTATTTTTTATACAACTACATAGAATATTATTAAATGGGTATTATTTTAGACACCATTAGTCATGGCCTAGTAAGTTTTACTCAAACTCTACTCGGGCAGCCTAATCGGTAGCTAAATAGACTTCATGTTTGCATGATAGGATACGAGAAATATCCCTATGTTATATAGATAAGTTGGAATGGATCATGGGTGAGGTAACCATACTTGGTGTTGAGACCCACATGGGAGTGTCAATTAGTATTTATTTTTGTTTTTAATTTGAAACATAACATGTATATGGAACGACATAATGACTTCTTCAGCTTTGGTTATTGCTTCCTATTTTGGTTCATCATGTGATACTGGTATATATTGGTAATGGTTTATTTCTATTTATTGGTTATAACTTTTTGGATATTTTGTATTTAATTCCATGGTTGAGCTACTTTGATAAAGAGAGTATAGTCTTCCCATGTTATATATTATACTCTCACTACTAATTGGGAACCTCTGGAGTATGGGGAGGCACAGATGAGGCCACGTGGTAAACTAACTTAGGGAATCAACATGTGGAACCTAGGTCAGGACGTCATATGTGTCCCATCAGTTAGACTTTATGTAAAGCATGAAATCTATCCACATTGTGTTTCATGTTTCCTAGTTGAGGTGGTATATGCCATATCCTTCCCATGTGATCAGATGGGGGGATGTTGATCTTGATCCCACTATCGCTTTGGTTTGGAATCTAGTTTAGAATATATATTGATAGGATAAGGTACTGCATGGTAAAATGATTTCCCTAGTCTTGGTATTTTGGTAGTGCAGATAGGATATCCATGATACATGGGAACGGGAGTCCTTGATGATGTACTAGCGGCCTTCTTTTTTTTGAAGATCTAGGATATTGAGGGATTTATGGGGGTATAAAATGTTTATAGTCGGGAGACTATAATTCCCTATTACCTTTCTGTCAGGTATGTTTTAACCTTTGTTTTTAGTATTTCATTTTCGTTTGTCGAGTAATAATGAAAATAAATAGGTAGGAAATCTGTAATGGGGAATTAAAATATTTTTTTTGTAATTTTCATCATAAACATATAGTTTTACTATTGTCTAGGTGATTACATGTTATGAAATGGGAGTACATGTCATGTAATGGTTTCTGGGTAGAATCCATGAACTAGATATATAGCATGAGAGATTTATATGCATTTTAAAGGGTTCACATCGTATAATGGAAAAAATTGGGTTTTTAATAAAAAGGAAACACGTTTTTTGGTGTATACATGACTTGAGGATTATATGATGTGTAATGGGATTACATACTATATAAATCTCATGAGTGGTAGTTTCAAGTAGTCTTATCAACTGAATTTTTATTTTATTCGACCCAAAGATGACCTCCCTCAACTAGGATATTACCCTTGGCAATTCTAGGTGACTTCTTCCCTTCCAAATCACTTTATTCAGCGATTGATATCCTTTATAGTTAGATTTCCCCTTTCTGTGTAAGTGTTCCTTTTGGTATTTATTTTTATTTGTTTATAGCTATGGTTTTAGCTACGGTTTTGTTCACATTTCTTATCATATAGTGTTTTTTATCGATCCTTTTTGGTTTCTTAGTGTTCCCTATCTTTATAAGGTCAATCTCTTGGTTTCAAATAACCATTGTCGAAGGAATATTGGTTTCTACCATGTTGAGGTAGGTGTTTCTATAAAATGGCTTGATTTGTTGAATTTCATGTTGTTCTTGATAAAATAATTTAGTTTTTAATTTATTTGAAGTGATAATTGGTTTCAAATGATTTATTTTGAAGGAAAATTTTTTCAAAAATGGGTTTTGGATTTGAAATAAGATTTACTTAATTTGAAAATGGGGTTTCAAAATCTGAAGTGGATTGGCATGGCTTTGAAAATGTTTCATAAAATTTGGATCAGGGTTTTGAAAATGTGTTTTTAAAATTTCACATTGGGAACCTTGGGTATGTTAGGAAAGAGACAACAGTAGCCTTATTGTGTGTTTCACCACTAGGATGTAACCCTTTGTGATATCGATCAACAAGACTCAATATTTTTAGGATTCAATGTATGATGGTTTAGGATTTTTATTGTCGAGTACACATTTTCCCTTAGTCTAGATCCCAATATGAGGTTCTTTTTCATTTTTCATCTGAAATTTAGGGTAATTTATCCCAAAATTATTTTATCATGGATTTATTTAATCACAAATTTTTATATGAGGTTGTATCACAAATCTTTTCATGATAAGTTTTTTCATGGATATGTGTACCTCTTGAAGAAGGGATATTCTATTCTATTTTATCACTTCAACTTCTCATATTTATAGTTTCATAATATTAAAGGATCTTGTGAAAACCCAATGTAAAATGATTTAAAATGGATTTAGTTAAGGAAAATACTTTTTAAAATTGTGTATTTTTTTTCAAATATAAAATTGTTTCATTCTTGATATTATACCTTATATAGAAGCTATGGTGGTATTCTCCTGGGATTAAGCTCACCCCCTACTAGTGAATTTGAGAGTTATTAGATTCTGTATTAAAATATTTTGGTAAAGGGAAGATCATCTTGCAGTATGTTGGATTCTCTTGTTTTTCCTGCTTTCGGTTTGGGTTGGTCTAGAGGTGGTGGTTGGTCACGTGAGGATTTGATATGGTTTATCTTCGTTTATATTTGGATATATGTTTTGTGCTATCTAATTTGTTTCCTCTTTTTAATATGTTTGTGTGCTTGTTTTGTTTATATTCAATACTTGTCTTTGTTATCCTATTTTACCTATAGTATGTAACAGTCCAGTTTAGGTGGCTTGTCTAGTTTATGAAGGTTGTTTCATTACACTCTATATCGGGAAGGTTAAGGCCTAATTTTTCTTATTCTAGGGTAATATTTCAGTTGTATGTGTGTGTGTGGGTGTTTAGATATATTTCTTGATGTAGTTTAACCTTGTTTAGGTGGTCAGATTATTACAGTGGTGAGTTTGTATCCCAAGGTCTTATTGGAAAAAATTTCTAATTTACCTCCAAACAAAGAGGTTGAGTTTACCTTTTACCTACACCTTGGAATGATTCAAATTTCTATTTCATATTACTGAATGAAACCTATTGATTTGGTGGAACATAAGTTCCATCTTGAGGAACTAGAGGGAAAAAACATTTATTTATCCTAGTGTGTCACCATGGGATTCACTTGTCCTTTTTTCTAAGAAGTTAGATGGGAGACTAAGGTTTTTTATTGACTATAGAAAGTTAAATCAGGTTTACATTGAGAAAAAATATCATTTTCCTAAGATTTATTATCTTTTGGAACATGTTAGAGCTGCATGTTGGTTTTTAAATATTGAACTGTAGTCATGGTACCACTAGATGAGTGTATGAGAATAGGATATACCTAAGGCAATGTTAAGGATTTGATGTGGGAATTTTGAGTCTTTGGTTATTTAATTATGTCGGACTAATGATCTTATGGTGTTTGTGAATTTGATGAACCATATATTTTATCATTTCTGGTACTTTTTTCATTATGTTCATAGATGATTTGTTGGTGTACTCCAAGATAGAGGAGGGGCACATGGACCATTTGAATATCATAATTTTAACCCTAAAGGAACATTGTCTATATGGTATGATTTTATATTGTTGGTATTGCATTTGGTAAGTGAAATTTTCAAGTCTTTTGATATATGAGAGGGTTTTATCAATACATCCTGATAAGATATAGTATTTTATATACAAGGAGAATCATTGAAATGTGTTTGAGATCCATATCATCTTTGGTTTGGCAAGTTACTATATATAGTTTGGCCAGGATTTCTCCAAGCTCATATATTTGATAACTTATTTGACCTATATGGGTGTAAATATTGAGTGGAATAAAAATTTCAGAGAGATTTTGAGGATATAAAGAGGAGGTTGAATTCATCACTAGTTTTTATTCTTACATAACCAGGTTCAGGTTATGATTTTTTTTGTGATGATTTTGGTATGGGTTTTGGATGTGTCTTGATGTATGGGAAATAGGTGGTGGCCTATGTCTCACTCTAGTTATTCCATCATGAGAATAACTACCCTACCCATGATTTTGAGATGGAACCAATTATGAATGAACTCAAAATATGGAGACAATATCTCTTTGGTGAGCAGTTTATTATGTATCATGATCATAAGAGCTTGAAATATATTTATAACGGAATGGATATGAACTTGTGATGGGGAAATTAGGTAGATTATATTTTGATTTTTTACGTTGATATTGAATACAATATTAGGAATTAAAATGTGGTTTTAGATGAATTGAGAATAAAATTTCATACGCAATCTGTGAAGTAATCAGTTGAGGAGTGGTCTCGGATTATTTTGTTTGTTAAGTTGATCTTGGGAGTTGAAGAGGTTGGTGCATAGGTTTTTTTGGCTTCAATAAAAATAGACTCATCTTTATATGAGTGATTTCAAATCGAATGGGTGATGGACACCAATTAAAAATACTTTAGTGAAATCCTTTTTTGTGGGGAGACCTCAAGTGAGTGGTCTTGGTCTCCTAGTGGCACTTTGTGCTTCTGTGGTAGGTTGGTTGTTCTGTTTTCCCCAATGTGGGAGTTTTGGAAAGTGGACACTAGTCTAGTTAGTCTGTAAACGTAGGGGCTATGAATATGTACCATGATTTGAGACATTGATATTTGTCGTCAAGGATGATGTGGTAAATTGATGATTTTGTATCATGGTGTCTTATTTGTTAGAGAAATAAGGAGGAATATCAATGACCTTCTGGTTTGTTGCAGCCCTTACCAATTTCAGTATGGAATTGGGATGAGATTTACATGGATTTTTTCATTGATTTTCCATGGACTCCTAGTGGGTTGGATGTGATTTGGTTGATCATTGATCGACTCGTTAAATTAGTGCATTTTATCCATATCAATGAGATGATGAATATATAATAGCTTGGGGAATTGTTTGTTTGAGATAATTTGATACATCAATGGGTTTCCCCAGTGGTTTTATATAATAGGGACCCATGGTTTACATCTAGGTTCTGGAATGGTTTTAAGGAGAAAATGGATTTCTGGATTAGATTGGGCATGGCTTATAATCTATAGATAGATGAACAAATAGAGAAGGATATGTATGTTCTGGATGATATACTCTAGGATTGGTTTCTTGATTTTGGATGATCTTGGGAAAAGTATTTTCATATGATCGAGTTTTCCTATAAGAGTAGTTATCAACCCTATATTATGATGACACCCTCTGAGGATTTTTCTAGGTGGTGATGTAGATCTCCTTTATGAGGGGAAGAGTTGGGAGAGTGGTCCTTAGTTGGACCAAGTCTTTTTTAGGAGACAACAGAGATGGTGTAGTTGGTCCAGATTAGATTGATGATGACACATATTCATCAAACATATTATGCAGACCATCATTGTCAGCCACTAGAGTTTGAGGTTAGTGATCGGATTTTTCTGAGATATTTATATCACTTGGGAAATTGTTGGTTGGGTAATCAGGGTAAGTTGTAACCAAGGATTTTTCTCCCCTTTTATATCATTGGATTATTGGGAAAGGTGTCTTATCAGTTAGAATTTCTTTTTTTGACTTTTATCCACAACATGTTTCATGTTTCCTAGATAAGGAGGTATATAACAAATCCTTCCCGTGTGAGTGGATGATAGGATGTTGATATTGAGACAGGCACCACTTTTTTTAGCATCCAGTTCAGATTATGGATTTCCGAAAGAAGATACTGTGTGGTAAAATGATTTATCTGGCCTAGGTAATGTGGTAGTTTGGATGGGATATCCAGAAGACGTGGGAGAGGGAATTGTTGATGACCCAGTACTAGTCTTAACTTTTTGTGCATATAGGAATAAGAGAGATTTATGGGAGTAGAAATAATTTAAGGTGGAGGATATTATAACATTGTATTATTCTTTTCAGGTACTACCTTGTTTATGCTTTTTTTATCATCCTTATTTGGGTGCGTTTTCAAGATTCTCAGGGATGGAGAGACTTTACTAAGGAAATTGATCTAAATTTCAAGGATTTATGTTTATTTTAATTAATTGATTCTAGGTATAAATGTTTCAAATACTTAATAGGGTTTTTTACCAAGTTCAGAGAATGTCTGGAGTGGGGTTTTCTGAGTTCTTCTACTTAAGCCTATAGTTTCTGCAGTTTTTTGGGGATTTACACGCCTTGTAATGGGGTTTCATGACATGTAATCATCTCCAGATAGATTCTGTAAAACCGGTTCAGGGTTTGAAAGTTTCAAATGTAGTGTAATAGGTTCAAAATGTGTAATGGTCAAAAATAATATTTAAAAAAAAGGAGATGTGTTTTTTGGTGTTTTAGAGGTATGTGGATTACACTACATTTAATGGGATTACACTCCATGTAATTATTGTGATTTGTTATTTTAGGGATCTATGTAGTTGGTTAATATTTATTTCAACCTAAAACCTCCCTCTATCCACAAAAATCTCACCCTAGGTGATTTGGTTGAATTCCTCCCTTCTGGATCACTTCATTCAACAATAAATCATCATGGTTATTGTGGAGTTCCTCTCTAGGTAACCAATCCTTCTAGTTTTTCTTTTGGATATGGATATGGATATGTTCAGATTTGTGATCAGATAGTGTTTTCTATCAATCCTTTATACTTTTTTGTTTTTCCTTCTCTTTTGAAGGTTGATCTCGTGGTTTCCAATCATCGTTATCAAAGGAAGATAGGTTTATACCATTTTAAAGAAGATGTTTCTATAAAATGGGTTAATTCGATGAATTTATTATCATTCATGATAAATTATTTTGGGTAGTTCATTGAATTGATGTGATATTTGTTTCGAAAGGTTTTATTCTAAATAAAAATGTTTTCAATAGTGGGTTTCCATTGAAAAAATATTTTCTGGATTTTAAAATCTGTTTTGAAAAACCAAAGTGGATTGGCATGGATTTGATTTTTTTTGTTTAATTTTTTAACAAGGTTTTGGAATTTATTTTGATAATTGGCACATTTGGAACCATGGGTGTGTTGAGAAAGAGACAAGGGTAGCCTTAGTGTGTGTGGAACCACTAGGAGTCTACCTTTTGAGTATCGATGGATAGTGGCAGGACTCAATATTTGTTGGATCCAACTTTTTTCCTATTTTGGACCTTGAGTGTCGAATATTAATTTTCAAATAGGGTGGGTCTCATTATGAGGTTCTTCTTCATTTATGGTTATTTTTCGCTTGATTGTTTCTATCATGGATTTTTTCTCAAATTTTTTTATATGAGGTTGTGTCACATAGCTTTGCATGATAAGTTATTTCATGGATATGTGTTTAATTTCTTACCTGTTTATGTTCAGATGTGCCTTCATATTTTATAACTTCTACTTTTCATACTTCTATTTTGAGAATATGAAAGGATTTTATGAAAACCAAAGTAGAAAATATAATTTACAAATCAATTGGATTTATGAAAATTATTTGTAAAACTATTTTTGTTTTAAAAGATTAAACTTTTTTATTCTTGATATTAGACCTTTTATAGACTCTGTGGTGGTATCCTACTGGGATTATAATTAACACCATTCTTTTTCCCTTGGGTGGTTATATATGTTGAATTATAGGATATAGGTGAAGGGAAGGGAATCTTGTTACATTTTTTCTTATCCTTGGGTCATTGTGTTCATAGTGGGGTGTCTTGGAAGTGGGAAATGGTTGAATGGAGAATTTTTTGTCTTGATTTATTCATAATTTTGAATTTATTTAGTTTTTAATAGATTTTATGGATCTGGTTGTATATTTTTATTCCACATAATACTCTGGTTGTATGTATTGTTTCTTTATATTCAAGAATTTTTTGTTTTTCTTGCTTCACCTCACTATGTGAAAGTTTGCCTGGGTGTAACATTTGGTTGACATGAGTTGGTCTGCTACATCCCTCGTAGTAGAGGATGAAAATAGGAGTTTTTGGGGAAATCTATTGGGTTCATGGTTAGTGCATAGAATGTATAATAGTGTGGAAAATCATTCAAGGGTATTATAAAGGGTGACAATGAGGTTATTCATGGTTTGAGAATGGTCTGTCAAACCATGCGACACCTAGGAGTAACTTTGTGGTCTGTTTTGGGGGGAGATAGTAGCCATGCATGGTTGACCCATATTTTCTCTAATAGTGTGGCCAAAATGTATGGCATGTACATGTCACTTTATAAATGGTGGTTTACCTTTTTTCCAATATCAATTTTTAATGTTTTTGACCCTCTTTTTCTCCTCCCATATTGAGAATCTCGTCTTCCTTAGATATGGAGCATCTCCCTCTCCTTGGTGGTTGATTTATCTTGAGTTAATAGTGATTTGGATTGAGTTAAGTCTAAATCCTTTGGGTTTTCTTTTTTCCTTCTCCTTCTTCATGCTTGTTCTTCCATTTTTAGTGGAAATGTGGATCCCTATGGGTGAGGTTGGTGGAATCTAGGGTATGTCATGGGAGAAATGGTTTTTTCCATGTTTCTTATGAGTTTGTGGCCTTATAATCCCTCTTCAAGGTGATTTTCATCAGAGGTGATTATTTTGGAACCAAATATGAGGTAGGATTCACTATTTAAGTGAATTTTCCATCAATTAACTTTAAATTAATAATTTCCTTTTGTTTGTTTTGTTTAATTTCTAATTAAATTATTTGTAGTTGATGTTTATCACATGTTTATTGTGAGTTATAATTTTATTTTTCATTTTTGTGTTAAAGTAAGTTTTCCAAATGGGTGTTCCTTTTATGCACACCAAGTGTTCGCTAAAATTTCTTAAATTGGATTTTATGATTTTCAATAGGTTTCTAAAGTGGTTTTAGAAATGGTTTTATCAAGGTAAAGGTGTTTTGATAAAATGGGAATATTTTTTAGGAAATGGCTTTTGATATGGATTTTTTTTATGAAAACTTGTTATGATTATATTTTCATGGAGTATCACATGGGTTAACTTGGGTGTGAGGTGGGTTGTTCGAGGGACCATGTGAGCCTTTAGAGGGATGATTGTGCAAGCTTCCATTCTGGTTTGTCTAAGTGGACATGTGAGACTTCAGAGAGAGGATCGTTCGAGCCTCCCCTTATTTCCAAGGGACCAAGGTATTAGTTCAGTAGGAATACCATGAGATATTACATGTTGGCTACTGAGAGACCATGAGAGCCCTTGGAGTTGGGATCGAGGAAGACTGTGAGATAATCCAATTTCTTAAACAAAAAGCATACTTGTTTAATCACTCATGATAGGCCCCACGATTAAATACCTATGTTCACATTACTCATTCTAGGTTGGTTGATATGATTTATGCATTTCATTAGTGACATTTTTTGGTGATGACATGTATTATGTACATTTCCATTTACCAAGTAATTTTATATTGATGTTATAATTATTTATTGTTACACCTTATTGGATATGATTATAATGTTTTGACTTGTGTCTTTGTTAACTTCTTTGATCCATGTTGAGAATTTATATTGGGGAAAAATTTATAAAAAAAGGAAAAAAAGTATTTTAAAGGTTGATTTCAAAATTGTATGTTTTTAATGTGGTTCAGTTTTGGATTTTGTTTTTTTAACATACTTTATTGGTTTCCATGGGAAAAGTCATTAAATAGATTCATTGTGGAAGTGTATTACTCAAGATAAGCCACATAAGGTCTATTATTGGGTATCTTTCAAGAAAAAATTTATTTATAATTTATTTCATGATTCCATGAGGGTATTGAAGGATATCGAATTTCAAGGTCTCTAGTAAGGAGATAATAAAATTTTAGAGTACACACTCTATTTATCGATTTTGTGTCATATCCCTTTCATTTGGCCACATATTACTCTATAATGGAATGGTGTTTTTGGTAAGTTCATCATTTAGATATTTCCCAAGACATTTTTTCTCTTGAGCTAAAATCTTATGGTATGTTTTTTGAGGCATTTTTTAAAGGTTTGTGTAGACTTGGTAGGATCACTAATGGTGTTGAGTATTTCTCTTATTCCTAGATGTGATGGAGGGAACTCGAGAAAGGGAATAAGGAAGTGTGCCAAGTTAGATTCCATGAGTAGTGGCATGAAAAATGGTGTTTTGTTTCATCTTACTAAATTATTCCATAAATATGAATTTTTTTATACCAAGTCATAAAGGTGGGTCACACAAAGCATGCTTATAAGAAGGCCCCCAAATCCAACCATGCAAATGTTTGTATGAATTATCTATAATTTTTTTTTCATGTTTTATTAGAATCCTAACATTGTTGTGGTTTATCATATCCTAAGGAAACTTTGGTGAAACAAAATCTTCAAGACAATCGGGCTATAGCTATAGGCCTTAGAGTGAACTATAATCATCTTTTAGAGGATTTGTCTATTGGAGTTATTGTTGGACCAACGTATTGATCTCGATGATGGTGTGAAACCACTAGTTATTTCCTTAATATTTTTATTTTTATTTTGTGTACCTACTGATATAAGGATTTTTATTTCTCATTATACTATTTTTTATATGATAATGTTTTGTGTTATCTAGTTCGGTTGTTGGATTCTATCATGGTAATGTAAGAATATAGTTTAATGGATTTTCAGGCTTACTTCTTATTTTTATTCCATATTTTGATGAGTTTAATTGAGGGAGTTTGAATATGGTAGAAATTCAATATGGTGGGGAGATCACTAATATTTAATTTCACATTTTGAAAGGTTTTTCTTTCTCTTTTATGGGAATCCTCTTTCTTGTTATGGTGAGCTCAATAATGGGATGTTGGTTACTTAACCATGAGCCTTCTGTGTTCGAATAGTGGCCACTCAGTTTGTTTTTAGTTGGTTTTTTGAATGTGTGGGTTTCCTATGGTGAGGTTCTCAAGAATAATAAGGAAATTATATATGGAATGAATAATGTCTATCCCAATGGGTGATCCTATTGTGAGTCCTATTTTATTTTAGAATGAGTTATTTGGAAATGATTACTATGAATATATGTTCCTATGCGTTCCTTTTAATAGGTTTTCTTTTGTGATTTTGAAGTCTCTTTATACGGAGTGAGTTCTTTGAGATTTCATTTTATGATCTTAACCTATTACTTGGTATTTATGGAATCCCTCATCCCCATTGTCTATGGGATTTGGTCATTTGTAGCTACTGGATGTTTCAACTTTTATGGTGTTGGTTTGTTTTTGTTTCCTCTTTCTTCTTGATTGAACAATTTCCATAAATCTTTCTAGGGTAAAAACCTTATAATGTAGAAAATTATAACATCTTCATTTTGGAAACCTCCCCATACTTTTATTTCCACCCTTCTTCATTATGTTTTTTAGACTTCTCTTGAAGGAAATTTGAGTTAGGATGTGTCTTTGTCTTCAAGGAATGTGCGGCCCTTGAGCTGTAGATAAAGAATATATAGCATGCCCATTGGATAATTGGTGAGGGCCATCGGCTTACTGGTGGCCCGAGAAATGGTGAAATAATTCTTCTACACCCATCACCCGGCCGATGGGCTATCCAGGGGCTACAAAAGATCTATTTTAGCCACAAGATTACCGATAGCATTGCTGGATGTGGGACAACATCGAGGATTATTTGTATTTTTACACATAATCTTAGTTTTTTATAATATCCTCCCTAGACCCATTGTCGACCATTATAAATTTCTGATATCTCCATGGAAAATTTTGGCTTCTCCAACATATATTATTGGTGGATCTAAGCATTGTTCATCGTGATGTTTCCCAATCGATAATTATCTCATCTTATTGGTCATGGATTCCCTTCTAATTCACATTTTTCTTACCCTAGTGCTATGATAGACATGATAATTCACCATATCTAAGTTCTATAATTGGTATTTTTGATTCTAGGGATCTCTTTAATACTTATTTGACTTGTTTCTATTTTCAGCTTGTGGTTTCCTTCGGGTGATTGAGAGCCCATGGTAGGTGTCCAATAATCAACAATTAGAATTAAATCTATTATTTATTATTCTTTCATCTTGAGTATTTTATGTATTCAAATGTTTTCTCTAATACCTATATTCTCTTATACCTATTCGCTATATTAATGAAATATTATTTTTTAAATTGATATGTATGGTTTTCTCTTGATGATTGTCTTTGAAATTTTATGATGGTTATTTCCAAAATAAAGAGAAAAGTATGATTTTCCATATATTGGGTGTGTTTGAACCATTGTGAAATGATGCTTTGAAAATTTTTATTCCTTAATGTGAAATGATTTATAAATGATTTTATAAATGGACTTGGTTGTCTGGAATGGTTCAATGATCTAAGTGGTATGTTAAGAGACCTAATTTTCACTTTAAACATTTTAATAGTAAATGGAAAACCTATACGAAAAATCCCTTTAAATTTAATGGAAATGATTTATGTTTGAAATGATTGAAAGAGATTTCCCTTTTTTAGAGTGACGAATTGAATGAAATAAATATATCCCTTTTTAGTGTGATGAATTGAATTTAAATGTATTTTTCCCCTTTTTAAGGTGTTTAATTGAATTGAACCAATATGATTAATGAAGGAGAATTATTCTATATGGAATTCATTAGATTGATAAATACTTTGGATTCAGTTGAAGATGTGATTAAATGATATGATATATAGTATGATATTATTTTTTAAAATGCTCATCTCCATTTGAATGTCATGATAAAACCTAGGTTTCAAGGTGGGAAATCTAGGTACACATGTACACTAGTTTAGTATTATGTTATGGATTGTGGAATAATTTGTGACTTATGTCAACCTAATGGTTTTTTCCATCAGTTAAAATTAGGATAGTGTAATACAGGGAATTTGGTTATGTTCTGAGTTGTATTTGGTACTCATGCATCATATAGAGGCTTTGTTGGTTATTATTAATGTAGTTTTCATATTTTATCTTTCAATTGGAAAATGATCCACCAAATTTTCTTCAGGCCCTTGGAATTTATTTCTAGCCTTTGGTGTCTTTAGGATGTCACTGAAATCCTAGTAGCACACATATCTATTCTCAAGCCAATGATGTGGGGTGAGAAGTTACAAATCATATCAACATCAGTCAGTCAATTTTTTTGGGATAAATGGTGTATGTTTTATTTGATCCTTGAGTTGGAAATGATTTTAGTCTATATATTGGGATGTTATTAATGATATAGGATTGTCATAACATAAAATTTATATCATAAAAAGTCATATCTAACCTCTTCGTATTAAAAAACAAGTTACTAAGGTGTTTGGGTACATGAGTGTTTTTAGAGACTTCTAGGTGAGTTTTCACATCATCATCTTGGGTTGATCCAATTAGAGTTACATAACATTTATTGATTGTAATAATTTTCAATAGGACTGCATTATTCACAGAATGTTTAATTGTTTATGAATGGACAAAAAGTATTGATTTTTGAAAATAGTGAAAATTGTTGATTTTGAAAGGAATAGTTGTGGTATTTTAAAGGATGTTTAAAATGTTAAAGATGGTTGAATTGTAGAAAAATATATTGTGATATGAGTTAATGTGGTAAATTGAAATTATTAAGCCTTCAATTTCTAATGAGTGAGAATAAATGGAGTTTTCTGGGGGTTATACTGAATGAAACTGGGTAGGCATCATGGAAAACAATCAGAGGAAACTACTAAAAATATGGTAACACCTATGCCATAAGTGAACCGATTGTTTGTCCAAAGTATTTTACAGGAATTTCAGGCCCTAGATAAGGGTAGGAGGAATGATTAACCTTGGTAAGTGTATCATTTGGTTTAATAAAAAAAGCATAATCCTCCCATATTTTAGGGGGATTCTAAGTTGGAAAACATAGAAGTCCAATTGAATCATATAAATCGAGTCTTCAGTTTCCTTGGGACACTTGAAGATCTAAAAATAAAATAGGAAATGAATATGTCGGAGGATTTGGCATGAAAATGGTGGGAATTAGTTGTTCATGATAAATTAGACTAGGATATGGCATGGGATGATTTTAAATGATTTTTCAACAGGAAATTCCATCCTCATAAATTTTAGATTTCAAAAATAATGGAATTATTAAGTTTTAAGAAAAAGAACCACACAGTGACTGAGTATGAAACTAAATTTATGAATTTAGTCTTCATTTCCCCTAGAAATTATTGAAATTTCATCCTTAATGGTGCGTATTTTTTAGTTAGGTTGAGGTTGTATATTCACTCAAACAATTTCATGCTTTGTATAACGGGTTATAAATAGATATTCAATGGAGATATGGTGGCATAAACAGATATCTTTGGAAATAAGGTTGGTGGGATCATGTTTATTCCTTTGGGAATAGGTGGGAACTATAATAATGGGAAAAAGTGGAAGAGGGACATCAATATCCAAAGTGGCAGACTACCTTATAATCAAACTATGGGATTAGTAAACACTCTTCCTCAATCGAAAATTATATTGGGAGGTTTTAAATGTGGTTATTTTGACCATATGAAGCGAGATTGTATGACACCACCTAGAGATGTTCATAATAGAAACCATATGGGACATTTTCAATGTTATTATTACAATGCTCCAAGGTTAGGTGATAGAGACACGTCTCATGGTTCCCAAACAACATATTCTTTGACGGGATAAGTATAGTAGAATAATTATCATCATTAGAACAAAGTGATCCAATGTGATTCTAGGAACACCATGACTCCTTGATCAGTATAATTTCAACAAGATACCAAAGAGAAAAGTGTAGCGAGTAAGAAATTACATTGAGTTGAGTAAGTGATCATGGATGATCAATGTGGTCTTTCTAGGGTTATAGGTATGATTCTTTTGAATTCTACCCATTCAAGCATTGTTTCATACAGGTGAAACCCACTTGTGAATTGCTTCTCATTTTGTTCATGATATGGATTTTCATGTTGAGATGATGCCTTCTACGTTGAAACTTCAAACTCCTCGTGGTCGTAGATAATGTCAATCCATTATGTGAAAAGAATTTTCTACAACTATAGATGGGGATGAGTTACTTTTGGATTAATTTGTGATCGATATGGATGTTTGTTACTAGAATTTGGTTATGTACTGGTTGACATCATATATGTTCCACATCAATTATTATGCTTTAAAGGTTCATTTCACATGTATAGATGGTGTCAAGAATCTATATAGATGATATTGTTTTGTAAAGGCATGTAGAGTAGGGATTTTGACACTGGTGGTTAGAACTATATTGTATCAGTTGGTATTAGTGACTGTGGTATTTGTGGATGAGATTGGTAATAGATATTTTCCAACTTTTATTGGACAATTTCGTGATGTTTTCCTTAAACCTTTCTTAGGGTTTCAACCAAAAGAGTGGAGTCTATTATTTTACTCCATCCAGGGACTATTTCTATATATTTTTCATCTTATAGTATGGATGAAAAATAGTTGAGAGAATCTAATGTTCAATTGGAATAACTTTAATGAAAAAGGTTCATTTGACCAAGCATGTCTCTATGGGAAGCTCCAATACTATTTTTTATTAAGATGGATGAAACTCTTAGAATTTATGTGGGTTATCATAAGCTCAACTAAGTTATGATAAAGAATAAATATCCCCTTCCATTCATTGACGATCTATTTGATCAATTGAGGAGATCCATGTGGTTCTTTAAAATTTAATTACATTTTGGGTATCACAAATTGTGAGTTTAAAAGGAGGATATTCTGAAGATAACTTCAAAAAGAAGATATAGCCACTATGATTATATCGTTATTCCTTTTTGTATTAGGAATACACTAACCCTATTTATGAAATTGATTAATAAAATATTTTATAGGTATTTGGATTCCTTTGTGGTGGTATTTTTTGATGATATTCTACTTTATTCTTGGAAAAAACAGATCATGAGAAACACATGGATATAGTGTTGGGTATCTTCCTAGAGCATCATTTGTATACCATGTTATCAATGTGTGATTTATTGATATAATAGGTACTTTCTCTTGACCATGTTATTTCTGAAAAGGGGTTTCTATGGATATTGAAACGATTGAAGCCATTATCTCTTGGAAACCACCTAATAATGACTTTGACATACAATGTTTCCTTGTTTTCTGGGATACTACATATGTTTTGTACATTATTTTTCACTTTTTTCCCACCAAGGAAATCTTTTATGAGGAACTTAATTCCTTTCAAATGGAATTATGAATATAAAAAATCCTTAAGAACATAATTTTAGACTTACAGTAGCACCTATCCTCAGGTTTCCAAAGTTTATACAAAAATATATACTCAATTGTGATGCATTGGGATCTGAGTTGGTATGTCTTCTCATGTAGGGAGATCATGTTGTTGCTTATGTTTCTTGGTAGATAAGGTTTCATGAAAATAACTAACCAAAAAATGATTTATAATTGGATTCTATGGTCCATAATTTGAATACATTATGTCATTACCTCTTTGGTGAGAAATTCATAGTGTTTAAAGATCATAAGATTTTGAAACATGTTTTCTCAAAAAAAAATATTTGAGTTTAAGGAAGTACAGATAGATGGAGTATCTTCATATGTTAAACTTCAACTTGATGTATTCACTGTAACACCCCGAAATTTTATGAAAAATATTCTTTTTAATTTCACTAATGTCTTGTGTTGTACGCTACATCAAAAGGAGCTTGCACAACACGCATCTTTGATTTGCCTTGCATTACACGCAATCGCGACCTTCCTCGATAGTGTGTGTAGTACGCAATAACGAGTTTCACTAAACAACAATACGCTATTAAAATATTATTAAAACTAGCTGTTATGAATAGTAATAACCACTTTTTGAAATTTTGTATATTTTATTTTTTCAGAATGGAATTCATTTTTGGATTCATAATATCGAAATTATCTTAGGGTGAAATTTTGGTACTTTTCGGATGACTTTTATTTTCTGATGAATAGTGAAAATTTCTAAATTTTAATTAAAAACAAATTTTTTAATCGAAATAATTAATAGTGATAAATTATTAATTTGAGTGGTTTCAAATTATATTTAGAATATATTTTTACAATTCAATAAAATGTTGGTCATTGGATGTAATTTCACATTTACACCAGACGTAAACAAGTGTTAATCTTTTGATAGTTATTATCTCTTAAAAACACGCTATTTGTTGTGACAACGGAAATTAATTATAAAATTAATTAATGCAACTTATATGTTGGGAATTTTTTAAAATAGAAATCATTTTTGAATTCGGAATATCAATTATAGCTTAGGGTGAAATTTTGGCATTTTTCTGAAAAACTTCAATTTTTGATGAATAGTGAAACTACTAAGTGGAAGTTAAAAAAATTATTTTTTTCATAAATCTTAATTTTACCGCTTCTGTGAATGGAATTTCAAAAATCTGAGAGACACGGTTGATGTCAGTAAGTAAAATGTGGTTCAATGAGATGAAAATAATTTTTGGTGAATAGTAACTTTTTACTTTTTTTTTCCACGGTTAAAAGTAAATAGGGTAATTAAGGGTAAAAATGATATTAATATTACCCTAACACATGTCCTAATCCTATTGAACAAGTGTATCTCTACCAAAAACAACCTTAAGTGTAAAATATTATCATTTAGGCCCACTTGGATTAGATTTGGACATTTATTATTATTTAATTCAAAGAAGAGGTAAAAGAGTTAAAATCAAAGTTTATTTACTAAAACATTTTTAATATAGGGTTATACATAAGATAAATTCAATTGTAAATATTCATTAGAAAGATAAAAAGCTTTCCTACATAATGGTATTTTATTTGTAATTTTTGGAGATCAAATAATTTAATTTATTTATGACACAAAGATGATGTTGTAATTATCTTATTAATGAAATATTGACATAATTGATGTTATAAATGCCAAAATAAATTTAATTTGAGACTTTTTATGAATCCCACTAATATTCTAGGTTACTATGATATATTAGTGTTGATTTAATCAACTTAGTTCGAACATATAATTCTGTTATGACTTTCACAAAAATCATATATCAAATAGTGTCAAAATTGACACAAAATAGTTTTTAAATCGAATATTATATTATTAATTGTTATTTTATTCCTAAAAATCTAAGGTTCGGCCAAATGACTTAGATAAGGATATATATATTAATAATAAACAATTTGGGGTTCGTTTGGCATGTTATAGTAAGTGTATTAACCATATAGTGTAAGAAAACAAAAAGACACGGTAAAAGTTAAATTATTTAACTTAGAGTTAAATCTAATTGATAAGGTTAAAATATAACCTAAACTTGTCTAAATCATATTGGTTTATAGGATTTCGACCCATCCCTACTTTATCTTCGAAATAAGACCCTTTGGAACCATTATAAACCGATTTTGACTTTAATAAAAAATAATAATTTGAGATATTCCTAAGGTGCCCCTCTCCTCCATTATAAAAGGGCACCTCTTCCCCCTCCTCCTCACACCAATTTGAGCACTCAAGCTCGGCCAACCCCTGAAAAAATCCCTTCTCCACTTCCCTAGAATAATCCTAGAGGTCTTGGTCTTCTTCAAAGACCAATCTTAGTTCCCTAAGTGGAGGATTCGAAGAGGCGTTTCAAAGAAGAGGTAATATCCATTACCGATCTTTTCAATTTCTTTCTTCTTCAACTTCTTCTTCTTTAGTTGTTTCATGATAAAGTAATAACATAAGTATTACTTACATACTGATATGTTATTATAAATATGAAACAACTCTAATTAACCTTCTATCCATCCTACAGAAAAAGGAAATCACTGCGCGTGCGTACGTACAGAATACCGTCTCCACGCTGTGGTGTAATCTATTTTCCGCCACCACATTAATTGGATGAGTATAATGGTTTAATGAGTAACTCTATATTATTATTATAAATTGATATTGATACTGAAATAGTATACAAACATTTCAACACAATTCCACGACCATGGGAACGATATCATCGCTCGTGCGTACGTACGGACTACCGTCTCCACGACGCGATGAGATTCATTCTCAATGATTAACCATTCATGAATGATTATAAAGTATATATAATAAGTAGTAATGAAATATATGACATAATAATGATACTGGATTTATTTATATTTATATGTATGTCATCTACTTAATTCCATTCAATAAGGAAACGAAAACAGCGTTCATGCGTACGTACGGACTACCGTCTCCATGAACGGTGTATCTCATTCCATTTATCAATATATTATATATATGTATATTCTGAATATATATTATATATAAATCATGTTTTACATTCTGGATATAAGTAATCATGATCCAAGTAATCATATTAATAATTACAAGTTAAAAACACGAACGACAAATGAGACGATTTTACCCAAAACGCTACTTTAACATGAATTTACAAAAGAACGGGTAATATAAAGTCATAAGTGGACCATATATGATATAATAACAATGAATATGATTCTTTAATAAGTCAATAACATGATTTAAATCATTATACAGGAGGTTCGGACACGTACAAAGCAAGTCGGACCTAAGGTAAGGGAAAATATCACAATCTCATTTTTATCCGAGATTGTTTATACTTTGGCATTTATTGGGGTGTATTTTATCATCCAAATACATGTTTCCTCAATATGTAATATTTATATCCTTATACAATAGTTTATATTCAATTTTACCCTTCAGTGAATATTTAGTAAAGGATATGAAAGGAATCTTTTGTCGTTTTTCGTACGAGGTACTTTTTTGACTTTTCTGACTAAAGTACGAGAAGAATGTTTTTTTAACTTATACGGAATGAATGGATTTTTAAAAAATTATTTCCAAGAAGCTTCCTTTACAAGTTTTCAAGTTTATTTTTAATCAACTTTTTTTAGTTTAAAATTGTATGACATGTTAAGAAAGGAAAAATGTTTTTGAGGAAGAAAGATATTTTCCTCAAGAATGGAGTTCAAGTGTTTTATCAAAATTATTTTCCATCTAAGATAATAAAGGGTTCTGTTTTTATCCCTATTATTAGATTGATTTGATTATGTTGTGATGGAATTATTTTTATGAATTCCTTTATCTTATATGAATTGTTTTATGATGTCATGATGTTTAAGATTTCCATTTGTATTACATGGGTTATGCAATGATGTATGATTTATGATTATGTGTCACACATAAGAAAGGATTCATTATAAGATGGGTGGGACCTATATCTCCCTCCAATTAATTTGGTAAAGATTTTATATCTCATGAGATAGACATGGCTGGAACGGTAGGTTATACCGGTTCAGTGAAACAGGACTGGAACGAGGGTGACTCGGTTCAGAAAGGGACTTTGTCCACTAAGATAGTCTTGGCAATGAGTCATGACTAAAAAGAAATGATTTTCCATGATTATGTGTGTATGCCACAATGTTTTATGTTTTAAGTTATTATTATTGGGATATCATTTCACTACTATGATTTATCCCATGTTATGAAATTATGCTCTCTCTTTTGCAGGATAAGATTTCCAAAAGTTATGTTCTTATGAATATGATGTGATTGATTTTTCTTTTGTTTACCCTTACTGAGCATTTGAGCTCACCCTTTTATGTTTTTTTTCCCCAGGATATAAAGAAAGGATTTAGATAAAAAAAGGAAGATCTTTATGGGAGATATTGGAGATCTTTCACCACGATTAGAAGATTACGTTCCAAGTTTCCAAAGACACTAAACTATTACGATCCTTGTGTGTGTGTTTTTTTGTTATATACTAAGTATTCCACAAAAGTAATGAAATGTTCATGTACGATAAGCTTCGGGTCTCTACATTCACCGAGTAAAGTGAACATTATGGAGGATGTATTGAGTAGGAATTCATATTTTCATTTGATTAAATAGGATTCAAACTAGTGGAAACTAAAAGAATTCATAGTGGATATGCATCTGTATTTCTACGACTAAGGTGATGTTTCATTTTTCTTTCTAGTTTTTCTTGTTCATGATTTGGTTGAGTAGATTAGATTTTCTCAGACATATGGTCCTTATTGGGATATAGTGTGGTCAAAACTCAATGGTGGGGAGACTATTGAGGGTTGGAAGATAGATGAGATTTTAGAGTTTTGGTTTCGAGATCAGATTGTCATACCTTTGCCTTACTAGGAATATATTTGTACTAGCTAATGCCATTAGAGATGAGTTATTCATCTTGGAATATAGAATATGTACAAATAATTTAAATCATTGTTATAAAAAGGGTTGTAGTGCAGTATTTCTCAATATTAATCACCATTCAGTAGGTCATGGAAAAGAATCAATGACCAGTGGTTATGTTGCAGTCTTTAATGATTATTATGTGAAAATGGGAGAATATTGCCATGAATTTTGTAACTGTTCTACTGAGGATGGTTAGTAAACTTGATTTTGTATGGATGATATTAGATCAGCTCACTTCATCCTGATTTGTGAAACTAATATTGTGGAATACATTTAATAAATACACATTTGAGAAATTGTAAATATGAACACTGTTCAGACTTGATTGTATCCAACCCAAACCCCAGGATTAGGTTTCATTTTTTTGAAATCCTTGTAATAATCCCATGGAACATAGTTAACTATGAGTATGGAATATCATTCGCAAATGGATGGATAGTATTAATGGAAAATCCAAAAATTTGAGGGCATTTTTAGGGCTTCTATGATGCATTTTGGTTGCTCTTAGGAGGAGAATATACCTTTAGTGAAGTTCTCATACAATAATAGTTATCAGAACTTGATAAATATGGATCCTTTTGAAGAAATTTATGTGTTTTCTTTTCATTCTCCACATTGTTGGGTGAAAATATGAGAGACTTCACAAATAGGACCCATCCTTGTGCAAGAGACAATAGATAAGATTTAGATGATCATAAAGAGGATGAATATGGATCATAGTCATCATAAATAATATGTTGATAATCATCGACAACCATTTTCGTTTGAGGTGAGTAATCATGTGTTTTTGAGAATCTCTCCATGGTTTGGGCATCATTGTTTTGGTAAGTAGGTAAAGTTGTATCCTCGATACTTAGCTGATTTTGAGGAACTTTAATGAGTTGGTGAGGTTTCATATCAGTTCACTTTTACCTTAAAGATTAGTTTAGTGCATAATGTGTTTCATGTATCTCGGTTGAATAAGTACCAACCTAATCTTGACCACGTGATCTGATGGGATCACATTGATATAATTTTAATTAATCCATTTATGACTAATTTTTTCTCAATAACCAGAATTCATTTTTCTCCCTAGGGTTGATGGATGTTCTTATTTGATCTGAGAGTGTCTTTTAGGAAAATCAAAGTGTGTTGGAGGTCCATATTTATCGGCAAGTATCTTTTATTCCTTTTTTTTCCTAGAACTATTCTGCTTCTCCCTCTTGGAACCATAGATCTAATAAATTGAGGATAGATCTATGTTTTGTGATATAAAACATGATGAGATCATATTTTATATAGTGAAGGTAACATTGGTTTTGATCAGATCTTGAAGTTGTGTAGTGTTTTTCTTCATTTTTTCCCACCGTTGTGAGGTAGGTGGCTTCTCTCTGGACTCCATTTGATTTAGAACTTGAATTCTTAGTTTTAATTAAATGTTTGGATTGAAATTGTGGTGAAATACTTGGGTGTTTATTAGTTGAAATATCTATTGGTTTTAGCTTTGTAAAATTGTAGGAAATTTGTTGGATTTCAAAAAAAGAGCACACTACAATTCATTGTTTTATTTCACCCTTACACCACTGTGTTAAAATAGTTTTGTATTGAAAAATATAAAAATAATAAAAATTGAACTTAAAATATGATTCAATTATTTAATTTTTATCATTTTTTAACTGGTAAATTTTACATGTTTTGATGATTACATTGTAGGGGGGATGATTTGGAGGGCCGAAGATGATGCAGAAGGAAAATGGGTGAAACTACATGGAATCCAAATGACATGTGTACACTATTTTAAAAGTTACAAGAAATAAGATAATAAAAACAGGTTTAAATTTAGAGATATAATCCAAAAATTAGTGATTCATAACTCATTTCAAGATAACCAAACCCCGTTGATCCATTTGTGGTCCAACCAAACAGATCTTCTCATGAAACTGAATCTACTCGAAGTCAAAAGTTTGGTTTGGTAATTTTACAATATCTCCAATTATAGATTTATAAATGATGAAAAATATTACATAGTGATAGTAAATATTGATACCAACAAATATTCTCTTTTTTCTAAGTCTAGATAAGGCTATTTACCAGTCTAAAACTGAGATACAACTGGTATCTCTAAATCCAGGTTCCCAAAACCTCCTCCCATTTTGGATATAAAAGGGCACCTTGGGCACCTCATTTTCATGTTAGGACACAGAGTGAATTTATACCATTATGGAGTTCTATATAATTCTTCTCATCACCTCAGAGGTTTTGGAGATCCTTATCCTCAAATAGAGATCTGAAATGAAGAAGGAAATCCTCCTGAGCTTTTTCCTCCTCTCGATGGCGGGCTAAACAGTGGGTGTTCATTGTGAGGGAGATACACATCATGTAAAGGAATTTTTGACACTTTTATTACTATTGGTTTGACGTATTTTTGGTTTGAAAACATTAAATTCATAAGTATTATAATATGATTCATATTTGAATGCTTTGTTTGATTCAACTAAATGTAATGATTTTTACTTTTAACTGAATATTGTGAAGTTTTGAGGGTATGAATTATGTTGTTCTGATTGGAAAATACAAGAATCCTTTTATAACCCACTTATTTGAGATTTAAATTTAACTTGGAAGTTATTATACCATTAATAAGAGCTGGACCATTTCAATAGGATTGCCATGCCATGGTTTGGTTCTACACACATTGATATAAAATCATGGAAATTAATTGGGATTCTAAATAATTTTAAAAAAATAATTACTCAAAAGTTAAATTAATATTTATGATAAATGAACATGAAATGTGTGTAGTGAACTCACAATAACCCCATTTTCTCATATATTTCAAAATCCACTTTGATTTTCAACTATTAAACTCTTTAAATTCAATTATTTTCTTCAAAAATTCAAAACCACCCACACTTTTTAATTATTTTTACTAAAAAACACTCTATAAAACACTAAATATCCTTAATAGATAACCTAATGTATTACCTAGACTACATGTAGTCGTATAAAAATAATTCAATTTGATGTGTCATGACAAAATGGTCAAATTTGGGTGTCATTACAAGGGAGCTCTTTGATTTTTGTGTGTGTTTTTTTATAAAGACATTATGTATTTTATAAATATTTGGGTGTGTTTTTCCTTTACACCTATGTGTTCTTCCACCCTTTAGGGGGAAAAAGAAAAATAGCTATTAAGTACCCTAATAATAAACAAACCATATAAAATGATAATGAAAATAAATAAAGGGAATATCTTACCCTTAATAAGGCAAGGTGCTTGTACGTATAATATATTTATTCTATATAGAGTGTCTAGACTTATCATTAATTGAAAGGAGTATAGTGCATCTAATAATACTATAATGAATGAGTTTGGGGATTCTTTTTTTTAGGAAATTGGAAGCTAAAAAATATTCCTATTGTAGGTTTTTTTCATTATGTGATCTTCATAAAATTAATTACTTCTTGGGTAACATGAACCGGAGAGGATCTTGCATCCTCAACACCCATATGCACCAAACAATCACTTGAAAGAGGATGCACAGAACATCAAAACTCTTCTCGATCCATCTTATTATTTTAAACTATTATAATGAATAAAATAAACTTACATAATATTGCTTAAATCAACAAGACATTAAACATAACAAACCTTGACTGATGTAGATATCGATCCCACATACCATCAAATACAAGGGAAAACACCTACTTTTGAACTTAAATTTGGACTCATTCACTTATTACCAAAATTTATTGGACTGGTTGGAGAAGAACCACATAAGTACTTAAAGGACTTATATATTGTAAGTTTTATGTTGAAACCTAATAATGTGGATAAAGAATTGGTTAGGCTTAGGTTATTCCCTTTATCAGTAGAATACACTATAAAAAATTGGATATACTATTTCAACTCCCTAATTAGAGGTTGGGTGGACATAAAAATCCTTTTCCTAAAAATATATTTCCCTTCCTATCAAACTAAAATAATAAGGAAATAAATTTGTGGAATAAGATAGTCACAAGGTGAAACACTACATGAATATTTGGAATATTTTAAAATTATTTTTTCATTTTGTCCACAAAACCAAATAAGAGAGAAAATTTTAATACAATAATTTTATGATGTTTTAATTCCAATCGATCATAACATGAATCATGCTACTTTAGGTAATTCCTTGTTGTACAAGGCCCAAATCTCTCTAAGAACTATCATAAAAATATGTCACAAAACACTCAATGGTTTGGTACATAGTCTAGGGTACCCATAAGAGGTTTCAATGAGGTGAAAATTTATGAATATGAGAAGAAGGTGGGCACAATGTATGAAGAGGTAAGTACCCTAATCTATAAAATTACTCTTTTACAAGGGAAATCTAGACCTTATCATCCAATTCATTGTGTTATATGTTCCAATGAAACCCATTATTCCAACCGGTGCCTCCAACTGAGAGAATCTTCTAAGAGTTGTGAGGAAATCTTCCTTGGATGCCCCTATAACCATCCTATTAGGAAAGAACCATACAATATATCCAAATATGGATATAAGGATTACCAATCCAATAGTAAATTGGGTAAAAAAACCAACCTCAAAAATCCTATAACCAATCAAGGTAGAGTATTCAACCTCCACCACCACCTAGAATCCTCAACCACCATAAAGACCATTCCAAAATCCCCCTCAAAAACCCTTTCTAGGACTTTAGTAAATTATGAAACAAAAGGCTATAATAATATCCAATTCTAAAAAAACTACCCAATCTTCTATACAAGACCTAAAAACTCAATTGTCCAACTCTCCAACTCAGTGGGTGAAATACAAAGTCACGGATTTGGATGACTTCTATCCTAACCTAATACCAATCCCACGGAAAAAGGTCATTTAGGTGTTATATCACTTCATAGTGGTAATGAAATTTATCCATTTAGTAATTCTAAGTATCATGTATGTCCTCCTATTGAAAACTCACTTTCTATACCATCAAAATATTCAGTGAAGAAAGACAAAACAAAAAGGGTAAAAAAATTATCAATGTGGATTCCCCCAAAAAATCAATTCCTCTCCCCTTTCCCCAAATAGTCTCTAAATCAAAATAATTTTTGATAATTAAATTGATAAATAGATCATGGATGCATTTAAAAAGGTATAAGTTAACATTCCTCTATTGGATGCTGTTAAATAAATTCCTCACTATTCCAAATTTATCAATGAATATTGCACCCATAGATTATGATTGATGGAGAATGAGAGAGTAAAAATTGTATAGAATTTCTTGGTCTTGATACAATCAGCGATCCCAACCAAATTCAAGGATCTGGGACCTTTTACGATACATTTCACCATAGGGGGGACTTTCTTTTATGATTTAATTATTGGTTTATATGCTTCGATTAATGTGATGACTCACTCTATGTATAATCTTCTTCATGTATGAAAGCTTCAACCAATGTGAATCGTCATGTAACATTCCAACGTAAGCACATCACACCCAATAGGAATGATCTAGTATGTCCTCGTACATGTAAAGCATATCATCTTCCCTACATACTTCTATGTTCTTGAGATGGAAGAAACCCGATCCCAAGGGAATTCTCTTCTCATAGTTGGAAGACCATTCCTTAAAATAGCAAATACAATAATCAATGTTCACAAAATTATGTTGTCCATGAAGTTTGGTGGAGAAATTGTAAGTTTCAATATCCTCAATGCTATGAAACATCCAATTGAATAACACTCCAATCTTCCTATCTATTTTATAGAATTTGTCTATGATGACACAGAAAAACAAAATTATCTCCTTGACCCATACTCTGATATTTTTTATCTTCTTCACTCTTTGATGATTTGGGTCTTGATTTGTCTTTTGAGTGTTTTGTGGGTTTGGACAAGTGCTAATATTGTGCCTTAATTGATGAATTCTTGAGAACTAAGGATTCTATGACCATTGATGATACTGATCATTGTGTAAAAGCTGATTCCACATTTGGGTATATTACCAATAAGGGGTTAGATGATATCATTGAACTCTATCTTTCACATTCACTCCCATCAATCCAAAATCCCTCAAAATTTGAACTTAAAACACTTCCTCAAAACATAAAATATCCATATCTTGATAATGGAAACTAGTTTTCTGTTATCATTTCTTGTTTACTCCCTCCATAGAATTAATTGAGATTTCTAAACATTTTGAGAGAGTATAAATTGGCATTGGAATGGACACTTTCTAACATTATCAGTATTAGTCCATCAATTTTCATGAATCGTATATGGTTAAGCGATGAGGCTAAACCAGTGAGCCAAAAAAATACTGACTGAACCCAAACCCTGTTGATGTTGTTAAAAATAAGTTAACAAAATTATTGGATATTGGAATCATTTAACCCATTTATGGAATCCAATTGGTTAGTACGATGAAAGTTTTTCCTAAAAAAACTAGTCTAACTGTAGTAAAAATTGAAAATAATGAATTAGTTCCAACCCATGTGTAGAATAGTTGGCATATCTATATAGACTATTTTTTATGAAACCATCACACTAGGAAGTGAAATTTTCCATTATCATTCATTGACTATATTCTATAGAGGCTATCATTGAAGTACCACTATTTCTTTCTTGATGGGCATTCTGGATACTTTTATATCCATATTGCCCCTAAGAATCAGGAAAATACAACCCATTCTAGCCCATTTGACACATTTTCATATAAGTGGATGTCATTTTGTATGTGGAATGCTCTAGGTACATTCTAATGATACATGGTTAATAATTTTATGGATTACTAGGTGAATTACATGGAAGTATTCATAGATTATTTCACTACATATGTTTCCTCTTTTGATTATTATTTGTGTATTCTTTATTATGTCCTACATCACTTTATTGAAAATAATATTGTATTAAATTATGATAAATTACATTTCATGGTGATACAATTTATAGTTCTTGTACAGTTCATTTCTAGGGATGTTATCCATGTAGATAAATCAAAATTAGACATCATTTTTTTTTAAAATTCCCAAAAAAAATGCGTGGGGTGTATGGCCTTTATTAGTTCATTCTATATTTTATCGTTGTTTCATTCAAGACTATAGTAAAATTTAAATACCCCTATCCTTCTCAGTCCAAAAAGAAAAAGAACATTTTTTGATAAATAATGTGAAGATTCTTTTAAAAAATGAAATGGAGTCTCACATCACCCCTGGTGATCCAACCACCTTGGTGGGATTTACCATTTGAGCTCATTTGTGATGCCTCTAACTATGTAGTTGGGGAAGTCTTATCACAATGGGTCAACCGAGAATCACATGTCATAGCTTATGCCTCGTGAACACTATACCCTACCCAAGAAAACTACACAAAAATAAAAAAATAATTCTTTTCATTATGTTTTCCTTGGAAAAAATTAGTTCATACCTTTTATGGTCTAATGTAATTTATTCTCAGATCATACAACCCTCTGGTATCTCCTTACAAAATTGAAATCCAAATCACATATCATTCATTGGATGGTCTTATTTTAGTAATTTAATCATGAAATTGGGGATAAAAAAACATAGAATGTAGTATCTTACAACATTAGTGGGATTGTCCAACTGTTTGACCACCATGCTGACCCATCCCTCCCCAATAGTGAATTCTTCCCTAATGAGAACCTTTGTGATGTAGTGGACCTTACCCCATGGTATGAAAACATTGCGAACATTTTTTATAGTTTTTAGGGTCCCCATTGATTGTATCACTTCATAATACCAAATACTTAAGCATGGTTCACGATGGTACATTTGGTATGACCCATACTTGTAGAGAATTTTTATTGACTAGGTTGTTCATCGGGGAATCCCTTACCATAAGTTTACCTATGTTTTGAGATTCTTCCTCACTTTGGCATATGGGGGACACTTTGGGTCTTAACATACAACTCAAAAAGGTCCTTGTATCTAGATTTTGTTGGCCAAAATTATTTAGTGATTCTCATCAGTTTTCTAAGTCAAGCACAATATGTCAATTCATAGGTAATATCTCAAACAGGAATGAAATTCCCCCAACAACCCATGTAATTTATTGAGATATTCAATGCTAGGGGAACTGAATTCACAGGGCCTTTTCCGAATTCATTTTCTTTTTTAAATTTCATTGGATGTTGAATATGTATCAAAAGGGTGGAAGTAAAGACTACAAGGACCGATAACTCTCAAGTGGTTGTCAATTTTCTGAGCTTTAAAAATGTCAGTAGGTTTGGTTTGCCAATATTAATAATTATAGGGTTCATGTTTTTTAAATCAATACATTAAAAACTTTCTCTATAAGTACGAGGTTATACATAAATTCTTTAATTATATCACCCCCCAAACTAACATAAAATAAGAAATTTCAAATTGGGAAGTTAAGAAAATCTTGGAAAACATAGTACAAGACAATAGAAAATATTAGATTTTATGCTTGGATTATTCACTTTGGGCATATCGTATATATTTTCAAACTCCAATTAGAATTTCACCATATCAGATTGTATTTGTGAATAATTTTCACCTCCCCATAGAGGTAGAATACTATGCATATTTGGATGTTAAACAATATAATATGCTCCTCTCTAATGAAAGTTATCATAGGAGGTTACAGATTTAGTATATGGAGGAAATTTGAAGATTCTCATATGAGAACTCAAATATCTATAAGGATAGATCCAAGGTTTCCCATGACTGCATCATCCTTCATCATCATTTCAATATTGGGAAGAAGGTCCTCCTTTACAATTCTAGGCTGAAGTTACATCCAGCTAAGCTTTATTCCTACTGGTTTGGACCAGACACTATTACCAATGTCTATCAATTTGGTGTTATACGGGTTCATAATAAAAAAATCAAACAAACATTCACTGTAAATGGTTAGTGGCTAAATCACTTTCATGAAAGCATTTTGAAGTCCTCGGTGGAGGAACTCCATGTTCATGAAGTAGTTTACTAGTGACACCCACCATGTTTTATTCATTCCAATGTTCTCTTTCATTATAGAGAGGACAATAAATGATCTATGTGTGGGAGGATGGTTACATTTCTAGGTTAGTTATGATTTTTTATCACATTTCTTCATCTTTTTTCTCATTTTCAATTTTTTTTATAGTATTTTTAATTTTCCCCAACATCATAAGTTTTTAAGTATTTTCATCATTTTTCATCATTTATCTCTTTTTCTCTTGTTGCATTGTATTTTTACCTCCCCCCTATTCCAGAATACTGATTTTTTATGCCCACCTAATCAAGGAAACTATTGAAAATGTATGATGAATTTCCCAATTTCATGTTATTTTAACCTTTAAAGGAAACTTCATTCACCAATGGGTTGACAATTTTAGAAATAATTAACATTGTGTATGATTTTTTTTAGTAAATTTTTTATTTTTTGATGATTTAAATGGTTATATCTTTATAACGCATTTGATATGATTGATACCCTCCATGTGATAATTTTATGCGTTAATAATGTCACTTAACATTTACTCACATATTTTCACCCAACCGTGAAGTGTGAATATTGCTTAATCAAAAAAGGTAAATATAAGTTATGTTACTATTTATCATCTTTAAAAAATGATTTTTCCATATGTTTGTTCATCATATGATCTGTTTCATTACTGTACCAGATTGACCTATGTGTGTGTACCTATTATCTCACTATTGTATGCCTTAAAAAAACAAAAAAACACAAAAAAAAACAAAATAGTTAAATTAAATAATGAGGGGAGTGATTAATGTATAAAATATAAGGATATATATGTCGGGAGATTAGGATTTGAATTTCAGGAATACTTAAGTGAGTGGGTCTTGAAATTTTATAGAAATGTTGTAGAGAAGGTTCGGTGGAAAGAATCGTGTAAGCATAATTTTTTTAAAATAACCTATATTTACTTGATATAAATTAGAAATAATAACAATAAATGGTTGTTACACTCACATTAAGAGTTAGTGACATGGTTGAATTTTTAATTCCTTTATTATAATATTATCATACACCTCCTTGAATTTCATTCTAATATAATTTATAAGACATTTTTCCATGATCACTAAGAATAACTCCTTGGTGTAGTTTTTTATTTGATCACATTGCTATCAATATTTAAATTTTCGTTGAATTTTATATATTCATGAATTTTGGAATATCTACATACATAAATTTTTGAAATGTTCTTTTCCCAAGAGTGAAATTTTTTAGGTGTGGGTATGTGATTTCATTATGATTCACTGTTTTATTTCACCCTTACACCACTATGTTAAACTAGTTTTGTATTTAAAATTAAAAAAATAGAAAAAATCACTTCATATTTAATAAATATATTATTTTTATCACTATTAAAAGATTTAATTTTACTTGTTTTGATGATTATATTGTAGGGGGAGGTGATTTGGTGGGAGAGAGATGATGCAGAAGGAAAATGGGTCAAACTGCATAGAATCCCAAGGACATATGTGCACTATTTCACATGTTCCATGAAATAAATGAATTTAAATGGGACAATATTTTACGACCTGATCCAAAATAAAGTGGGATAGAATGAAAATCAGGACACCCAATCCCCATTTGTCCATTTGGTGAAAAAACCAAACTGATCTTTCCAGGGAACCGAATCTAATCAAAGTCAATAGTTTGTTTTCATAATTTGAAAATCTATCCCATTCTCAAGAAAAATGGATTCCAAATATTAAATGGTGATATTCAAGAGGGGTACTAATAACTCTTACAATTTAGGATCCTTTTTGTGATCCTCTCAATCATTTTATGAAAGTGTTGAATGTGAGGTCTTCACACCGAAATTGAAACACCTAGATAGTCCATAGGAAAACCACTTCCATGCATGTCAAGATTATTAGTTAGGGAGGGAATCCTCCAATTATAGAATTAATCAGAGATAATGAAACTACTTTTAGCCAGGTTGATAACCTATCTTCTCCATTTACAATATTCGTTCAACACTTTGTTAGCACTCTAAACTGATCTCTTGTTTTCATTAACAAAGATTATGCTGCCATCTGTAAACATATGTTGAGAAATGGTACTTGAACCCTATCTTCAAAGATTTGGTATAACCTCTCCTCATAGGATACTCCTATTGATAAGGAGAATGAGGACATATTGGTTGATGATAAATATGGTCAGGGATAATGGATCACCTTGTCTCAAACCCCATATAAGTTTGAAAAAGACACATTTTTCCCAGAATAAAACTGGGATCCCAAGGGAACTGAAGTAGTTGAACATGAGGCTCTTGGTATGGGGGGATAAGCCCATTTTATATTTCACCTTGATGATGAAATTCCATTCGACTCGATCATACACCTTATCCATGTTTGGATTTATTTCCATGTTAGAGCTTATAACCTTTTAGTTGACGTCAAAAACCATTTATTGTGCCAAGGTAATCACCCCTTGTATGGTTATCCCCTTAACAAACCCATGTTCTTCATCTGACACACATTGGGGTAGATGGATGGAAATTTTTCTATTTATCACCCCTTCGAGCACCTTTTATGGAAAAATGCACATGTTAATTGGTCTATAATAATGAAGATATGAGGGACCCTTAATCATGGAAATGGGCACTAAAGTGGTAGTGAAATCCACTATTAGGAACCTTCCTAGATGTTGCACCGCATAACACCTCATAAATTTGAGAACCACACAGTTTCTCTGTTAATGAGGTGTTTTTAATGTTGGTCAAGACTGTGTGAATCAATTCACGAGTAGACGCATTTTTGACGTGGTGACACATTTTCACATGGATAGTTTTTCTATAAAAGGATGTAGCAACAAGGCTTTTACAGGATATCCACAATATTAAGAGCATGTCCAATTTGGTGATTGCCTTTCATTGACAATCATTTTTCCTCTGCATTGGAGATTATTACTTTTGAGATCCCCTCTATTTTTGGGGAGTCTCTACTGTATACTTCATTTTAGTGGATTTCCCTTTTTGGACTAGGTCCCGTGGTTTTTCCGTTTTTGGGTTTTCTGTGTAAATATTTCTTGTGTCATAATTTTACATTATGAACATTTTATTTTGGTCAATGCACATCCACTTTAGTTCTGTAGGCTTTTATTTGGATGGAATGATTTTATTTCAACTGTGTGTTCGTTTTTCGGTTGTTTGCACGTTTGTTGCTTTTTCATCTTTCCCAAAATCTGTTATCCGAGGGATTGGTTGAAGTACTTGATTATAGAATGTGGTGGAAGAAATCTGGTAGAGAAGGTTTTTTTAATGAACTTGAAGAATGTTATCAAAAAATATTGGTTGTACCATATGTGTTTTGTGATATTGGAAGTCTGATTGACTAGAAGAAGTCATGAGGCGTGTTCCATTGTTGATACCATTCAGAGTTTGTTTTTTGATTTCTTTTTGAAAGGTAGGCTGATATTTTTTTATTAGAAGTTCCAAAGGGTTGGAGGTGATCCCCACTTGAGTCGGAGGGGGAGTTTGTTGGGCTTTTTCCTGTTTGGCGCACTGCGTAATGCCTCCTCAATTGGACACCACACGGTTTCTCTATTAATGAGTTGTTTTTAATGCGGGTTAAGACCATGTGAATTAATTAATGTGGAGACTCGTTTTTGACGTGGCGACACATCATAAGGTGGATTGTTTTTCAATAAAATGAGGCAGCAACAAGGCTTTTATAGAACATCCATAATGTCACGAGCAGAACCAATTCTAGGGTCTCCTTTCATTAACAATCATTTTTCCTCTACATCGGAGAGCAATACTTTTAAGATACCTTCTATTTTTGGGGAGTCTCTTCTAGGTACTTCTTCTTTTTAGTGGATTCCTCTTTTTAGAATAGGTCCCATGGTTTTTTCCTTTTTCGGTTTTCTGCAAAAAAATTCTGGTGACAACCTTTTAGATTATTCACATTTACTTTTGGTCATTGTGCATCCACATTAGTTCTGCCAGCATTTATTTGGAGGGAAAGATTTTATTTCCGTTGTGTGTTCTCTTTTCATTTGTTTGGAAGTTCGTCACTTAGTCTTATTTCCCAACATCCCAATGGGGAAGTTTTTCTCCCCAAAAGAAGTCTTGAATTGATGTCACCACATCCCCTTCGATTCGATCCCACGAAGCTCTATAGAAGGATATCAAGAAGTCGTCCAGTCATGGTGCTGTCACACCCCGACCACGGATGTCCGTAATTTTTCTCCTTTCTTGGTCCCAGTTTAAATTTTTCGAAGATTAATTGCATTGGCGGTGTCGCGCCGGTGCGCGGTCACCGCATCGTTAGCGGTGACCGTGCGTTCAGCCCGGGTGACAGTGTGTTCACCCGGGGTTTTACATATTATAATTTTTTATGTTGATATTTCATTATTAATACCATTAAAGTTGTGTTATTATGATTGTAGTAATTTATAGTGTATAAATACGTATATATATAAGTCCATATATGTGTATATATATATATATATTTTAATATGTAGTGTCTATATATGTATATATATATATATATGTACATATTGTATTTATGTGTATATGTTTATATATAGGTATGTATACATATATATGTTTAGGTATGTGTGTATATATATATATATATGTGTATTTTGATTATAATAATTATTATTATAATTAACTAACTTTTATTTATTATTATTATTTCATTGTTATGATTATTATTATAATGTTTTATTAATATTATTCTTATAATTTTTTATTATTATTAAGATTAGTTTCTATTCTTTTATTCGGTATTTTATTATTATTATTATTATCAAATATATATATATATATATATGTATAATCCTAACCCTAAATCTACCCCAGCCGCCTACCCCTTCTCCCTTCTCTCTCACCGCGCGCACCCCCCCTTCCCTTCTCCTGCACGCAGCGCCGCCCGCGCGGCATCCTCCCTCCCTGCCGCGTCGCCGTCCCGGCCTCCCCACTCCGCCGCTTCCCGCCTACCCACACCGCCTTCGGCCTCCTCCGTCAGCCCGACTCCGGCATCCGGCCTCCCCCGCATCCCCCGTTTCTGGCCGCCTCTCATGCGCGCTCCCCTCGACTGGCCTTCTGGCCTCCGCGCAGGCGTGCCCGTCGCCACGCCCTGCTGCCATCCCGGCGGTCCCGACCACCGCACCGCCCTCCTTGCTCCCTGCCACCGCCATCCCGGCTCCCTCTTCCCCCTGTCCCGGCACCCCGGCCTACCTGCGCTCATCCCGACGACCCCCTGCCCCGGCGCGCTCCCTCTCCGGCAGCCCGCACCCCCTGCCCTCCTTCCCTCCCGCTGGCTAGCCGCTCCGGCCGTCGCCCTCTTCCCGGTGACCTCCCTTCCGGCGGACTCCCCTGTCCAACGGTCTTCGGCGCAACCCAAACCCCCTCCGCTCCTTGTGAGTTCTTTTCTGTTTTTTTATTTTTATTTTTATTTTTTTTTATTTTATTATGTTAATGTTATTATATTAATATTATTATCATATTCTAAATATTTTTATTATCATTATCATTATTATTATTATCATATTATTATTATTATTATTATTATTATTATGATGTTGTATTATTAATACATTACTATTATTTTTAGTATTATGTTATTATTATTATATTATTATCATTATATTATTGTTATTATCATATTACTATTGTTATTATTATTATACTATTATTTTGTTAATATTTTTAATATATTATTATTATCATCATTATTGTTATATTATTATTATGCTCACTATATTAATATTAATATTATTATTATATTATATTTTTATCATCAATATATTATTAATAGAATTATTATTATTATTATGATGTTGTTATTATTATTATTACATTATTATTGTTATTATTATTACTATATTATTATAACTATGCCATATTATTATTGTTATTATTATTATATCATTATTTTTATTATTATGTTGTGTTATTATTATTATGGTGGTATTGTTATCACCATGATTATTTTCACATTTATTATTATTATTATTATTATTATGTTATTAATATCGTTGAAGCCGTTTAACAGTCTTTTGTTTTAGGACCGGTTTGACGGCGCAGTACGGTGCGCCCTTTTACACAACGGGAGTTTTGCGTCGTGTCGTCCTTCGTTCCGATTCGAGGTAGGTCTCCCATTGCACTCGCCTTTAAATTAAGAATTTATTTATTCCTTGTCTTTTTATTGAATTTCAGTAAATTTAAAAGTAATATTAAGTAGTTTTTATAGTGTGGTGATATGCTGATGATAAAAGTTGTTTTAATTCTAGCGTTTCATTGAAAGTGTTCTTCTTGGATTTAGTTGTGTGCTTCCATGGTAGTATTGCTAAATGGTTATTCCTGAATAATGAAAGTCATATTAAATTGTGTTTTGAAATGTTTTTGGCGTGTGTAAATTAGTAAATGTATTGTTAATGAAAAAGGTGTTTCTTAGAACCTGGATTAGAGAAAATGACCGTATGACCTTTAAACTTGATTTTGGAAACTTAAAGTGTGGTTCTTGGTTAACGAGAAATGTTTTCCATTGTCGCGTGAACAAAAGTTTGGATCTTGATAAAAGTGGGGTGCGTTTGGATATTGCAAAATGATTCTACTTGTGGAACCAGTGTGTTTCGGGTTTAATATGCTGATTTGAGTTTCTTAAATAATGTTCTAAGTGTGTTTCTGGTTTTCAATGGTATGGCATGTGTCATATCCCTTTGGAAATGTTTTAGTGTTAAATGTTCAAAATGTAAATGATATGACGGCCCGGTTGGCACTTTATTAAATGTGAAGTGATTATATATATATATCTATATATATACGTACTTATGAGGGAATCTCTACAGGGGGACTTCCCTTCGAGGGTTGTCGTGTAGCGATGTCCGTGTAAGGGGTTGGCAAGTGCGGTGAGATGAGTCATGCGTGCGAAGGTTTCCCACTTACATAGTGTTACTAAAACCACCATGGGTTCCTGGGCGTCTTATAGATTATCGAGTGACGGTTGCTTGCTAACCCTGATTAGACGGGTTAGTACCCCCTGGAGTTGTGGACAGGCCAGGAGGGATGTGCCACTGGTTGGCTATTAGGGCGGCCAGTTGGTTATTGACTATGGAGTACTATGCCGGCAGGTAGTCTGAACCCGAGTACGTCCAGGGGTTTTCTAGGGATGTTTAGGATCACCCATGGTTATTGCTGATAACATCTGGTTTATTTTTACTTGCACTTGGTTTTCCTTTCTTGTTTACCTTTACTTGCACTTGTTGTCCCCGCTTGTTTACTTCCAGTCATCCTTCATAGCCTATACTGTTAGACTTTGGGAAAATGGTTTTCAAATGAAAATACTTTATTCTCTTTGTGTAAGATTTGAAAATGTAACGCTTCTTTGCCTTTTTGAATGAGTTTAAAACTAATGAATGGGAACCAATTTTCGAAAAAGAATAAGGGGAATGTCTCGTGTTTTGGTTTTCAAGAAAAGCATTATGAAATCTTACTTTTATACATTGTAGTTCAAACCTAGAATATGTAGATTCTTTATTTACTGGAAGTGCTTTGGGATTTGTTGTGGGGCTCACCTACTAGGTACTTTTGTACTCACGCCTATCTTTTACCATTTCAGTTGCAGGTTTCTTATGTCCAGGTTTTCCTGGCTTGAGTTACTCAGTGAGGGAGCGACGTTGGTTATAGTTGGGTGGTGACCCGCGAGGTCACGTGGAGGTATTTCGTGGTGTATTTTTGTTTATGTCTTTAGTTTTGGTCTGTTTGTTTAGTTTATATTTATTCTTTTGATCCTGTTTTTAGTTTGGGATGAAATCGTTCCCAACGATTGAAATTTTTAATGCCCGACACTTGTTGCCATCCCGTGGGGATTGGAAACGCCCCTCGGGACTTGCCGTGGACCGGCTCGGGTGACCGGTTCAGGGTCGACCCAGGCTGGTTCGTGACAAAATGGTATCAGAGGAGGTTCTTGTTATTTGGGTTGTCTAGTAGGTGGAGATTAGGACTGTCGGGACTCAAGAGGTTGGTACGGGAAGGACGTCATGAACCCTCGCCCATTCCACACCTCGAGTCACCAGGGGTAGTCCGAGAATTGTGTTTTTGTCTTTTCTGGTTTGTATTGGATTGAGAGATGACAACGGAGGCAAGCCGATGTTACATCGTGATTTTACATGGAGTAGTGACCCATGTGGAGTCTGGGTACACGGTTTGAATTCCTCCTAGTGGTCGACGCTGACTTGGGACATGGACCACTACCATGTCTCCAGGTTGAGCGTGACTACTAGTCCCTCACTCTAGTGGTTGATAGAAATTTGGATGCTGCTTTTGTTTTGGTCTTCGTAAGTACGTTGTTGGAAATGAAAAAGGGTTTTGAAAAAAATTGGACTGGTTTCTTTTAATGGACTTTAAATATATGAATTGGGTTTTAAAACTGAAATCTCTTGATTTGGAAATCTGTTGTTTGCTTGGAGTTGGTTCAGAATGATTTGGGGTGAAACCTCGGTTCCTCTTTATGAACGTTTGCACATGTGTGAGAATGGATGGAAAATGCGTTTTGGTGCGAGTATGAATGGACAGTGGATAAAGACATGTGCAACGGGTCATGAGATTACCTGGCTGTGTATTTGAAATTAAAGGTTTGACCTTGTTTTCTAAATTGGTTTTAAAGGGGGAACGGTTGTGGAAAGTTTTTGGTTTGAAAGTGGATTGGTTTTGGAAAGTAGTCTTGAAAAAAAGGTGGTTTTATAATCTAAAATAAAAAGGGTATTTTGAAAAAGGAGATCTTATTTTGGGTTTTGTTTGTGTTTGTTTGGTCTTTGTGCTGACTGTTTTTGATGAAGGCACTTTTATTGAAGTTGCTTCGGTTTGATATTGGTTTTGGCTTTATGTTTTATATGTTGCTCAGGAAATGCCGCCCAGAAAGGTCTCTAAGGATTCTGATAGGTCATGCCCAGTTTTTGATCCTCCTCAGACTTTGCCTATTCTCCATGGTGATCAGGGTCCGTTAGAAGCAGTGAAATGGATCGAGGAAGTGTTGTGTATCTTTAAAACATTGGTAACTCCCGATAATGTTAAGGTTCGTGCAATTATGGGGTTGTTTGAGGGTCCAGCTCTAGACCAGTGGAAGATGGTTACCCCACCGTTAACGCAAGGTGAAATGACATGGGATGTCTTTAAACCTATTTTCATCCAATGGTTTGTACCCGAGGAAGTGAAGCTGGAGAAAAAGACAGAGCTTGTGAATATTCAACAAGGCCAATGGACGGTGAAGGCATATGTTGACCATTTCAAGGAACTGCTTTTTTTTCTCCAGAGGTAGTGTCGCATGAGCTCATGAAGGCCTCTCTTTTCACCGGGGGTCTTCGTCAAGAGATCAAGGAGCGAGCCCTCCCTTCTAAAGACCTTTGTTTTGAGAAGCTGGTAGAGGAAGCATTCTTGGCTGAGTTGGTTTCTAGTGTGCGGGTGGTTAATACTTCAGCGTCCCCTGTTGTTCGTAAGAGTTCCCCCTCTGGTGAGGAAAAGGCTCCAGAGATACCTGTTCCTAAGGAGTTATCCCCTTTGGTCCCAGCTTCCAGTTCATCAGATTGTTCAATGGTATGCTATCAGTGTGGTCGTTTCGGGCATTTAAATCCGTCTTGTCACAACCCTCTGAAGACGTGTCATCGATGCGGTTGTCTGGGTCATCTGGAGAAGTTTTACAGGAAGCGTCGCCTGAAGAGGACGTTGTGATTGGAGAGTGTCAGTACCTGACTGTGAGGCAGGAGATGCTTCAGCCATCAGAGCCCCAGCCACAGGTCTTGGGGTGAAGCTCGCGCACAGTCAGGAGTTCCCAGGGCGGTGAAGCTCTGGTCCAGGTTTTGTGTTCCGTGTTGGCGGTGGAACAATTAGAAATCTTTTCATGTTTGTCTATCTGCTATTAAAGTTTCAAAATCGTTGTAAGTACGTTGTTTTCCAATGAAGTAATGATGAACTTGTTCAATTATAGTCCAAGAAATCTTGTCTGTGTGGATGTGATCTTTTGAATCGTGTGTCCTTCTTAAAAGCGTGTTTGACCCTCGTGTGGGTTGACCTTGTTTGAGTTATGATTGTCGGATGTTGTTATGATTCGTGGACTTCAATGGATCATGCCTCAAGTTGGATGTCTGGTTAAGAATTTTCTGTGGGTTATCCCTGGTGTTGAAGTTTGTTGACTCTAGTCGAGGATTCAATGTTCTGACGGAGGTATTAATCTGATCATGTTATAGGAGTCAGTTTGGATCGGTTAGGAGTTCTCGCACTGGACCCACCTCCTTGTGGTAGTTTGTTTTGAGTGTTAAATTTTCGAACCAGTTAAGTCTTGTGGTGGGGAGAACCCTTCGTGTTCTCCCCTCAATCTCAGACCTCAGTTTTCTCTTGAATCGGTCGGGTGTGACCTGTGTAGAGGAAGGTCATCCCCGAGATTCTCAGTTCTCTCAGGTTCCTTTAGTTCCGTTGGGGCATGGACTTAAATCTTGACCGAATCTTGGCCTCGTGACTTTCTGGGGGCAGAAAGTGTCTGTGGTGGGGAGAATTGTCACACCCCGACCGCGGATGTCCGTAATTTTTCTCCTTTCTTGGTCCCGGTTTAAATTTTTCGAAGATTAATTGCATTGGTGGTGTCGCGCCGGTGCGCGGTCACCGCATCGTTAGCAGTGACCGTGCGTTCAGCCTGGGTGACAGTGTGTTCACCCGGCGTTTTACATATTATAATTTTTTATGTTGATATTTCATTATTAATATCATTAAAGTTGTGTTATTATTATTGTAGTTATTTATAGTGTATAAATACGTATATATATATAAGTCAATATATGTGTATATATATATATATATTTTAATATGTGGTGTCTATATATGTATATATATATATATATGTACATATTGTATTTATGTGTATATGCTTATGTATAGGTATGTATATATATATATGTTTAGGTATGCGTATATATATATATATGTGTGTGTATTTTGATTATAATAATTATTATTATAATTAACTAACTTTTATTTATTATCATTATTTCATTGTTATGATTATTATTATAATGTTTTATTAATATTATTATTATAAATTTTTATTATTATTAAGATTAGTTTTTATTCTTTTATTCAGTCTTTTATTATTATTATTATTATCAAATATATATATATATATATATATGTATAATCCTAACCCTAAATCTACCCCAGCCACCTACCCCTTCTCCCTTCTCTCTCACCGCGCGCACCCCACCCCCCCTTCCCTTATCCTGCACGCAACACCGCCCGCACGGCCTCCTCCCTCCCTGCCGCGTCGCCGTCCCGGCCTCCCCGCTCCGCCGCTTCCCACCTACCCGCACCGCCTCCGGCCTCCTCCGTCAGCCCGACTCCAACGTCCGGCCTCCGCCGCATCCCCCGTTTCCGGCCGCCTCTCCTGCGCGCTCCCCTCGACTGGCCTTCCGACCTCCGCGCAGGCGCACCTGTCGCCACACCCTGTTGTTGTCCCGGCAGTCCCGACCACAGCGCTGCCCTCCTTGCTCCCTGCCGCCGTCGTCCCGGCTCCCTCTTCCCCCAGTCCCAGCACGCCGGCCTGCCTGCGCTCATCCCGGTGACCCCCCGCCCCGGCGCACTCCCTCTCCGGCAGCCCGCACCCCCTTCCCTCCTTCCCTCCCACCGGCTAGCCGCTCCGGCCAGCCCGCTCCCGTCGTTGCCCTCTGCCCGGTGACCTCCCTTCCGGCGGACTCCCCTGTCCAGTGGTCTTCGGCGCAACCCAAACCCCTCCGCTCCTTGTGAGTTCTTTTCTGTTTTTATTTTATTTTTTATATTTTATTATGTTAATGTTATTATATTAATATTATTATCATATTCTAATTATTTTTATTATTATTATTATTATTATCATATTATTATTATTATTATTATTATTATTATTATGTTGTATTATTACTACAATATTATTATTATTATTAGTATTATGTTATTATTATTATATTATTATCATTATATTATTATTATTATCATATTACTATTGTTTTTATTATTATACTATTATTTTATTAATATTTTTAATATATTATTATTATCATCATTATTGTTATATTATTATTATGCTTACTATATTAATATTATTAATATTATTATATTATATTTTAATTATCAATATATTATTAATAGAATTATTATTATTATTATGATGTTGTTATTATTATTATTACATTATTATTGTTATTATTGTTACTATATTATTATAACTATGCCATATTATTATTGTTATTATTATTATATCATTATTTTTATTATTATGTTGTGTTATTATTATTATGGTGTTATTGTTATCACCATGATTATTTTCACATTTATTATTATTATTATTATTAGGTTATTAATATCGTTGAACCCATTTAACGGTCTTTTGTTTTAGGACCGGTTTGACGGCGCAGTACGGTGCGCCCTTTTACTCAATGGGAGTTTTGCGCCGTGTCGTCCTTAGTTCCGATTCGAGGTAGGTCTCCCATTGCACTCGCCTTTAAATTAAGAATTTATTTATTCCTTGTCTTTTTATTGAATTTCAGTAAATTTAAAAGTAATATTAAGTATTTTTTCTAGTGTGGTGATCTGCTGATGATAAAAGCTGTTTTAATTCTAGCGTTTCATTGAAATTGTTCTTCTTGGATTTAGTTGTGTGCTTCCATGGTAGTATTGCTAAATGGTTCTTCTTAAATAATGAAAGTCATGATAAATTGTGTTTTGAAATGTTTTTGGCGTGTGTAAATTAGTAAATGTATTGTTAATGAAAAAGGTGTTTCTTAGAACCTGGATTAGATAAAATGACCGTATGACCTTTAAACTTGATTTTGGAAACTTAAAGTGTGGTTCTTGGTTGACGAGAAATGTTTTCCTTTGTTGCGTGAACAAAAGTTTGGATTTCATTTGAGAAATGGTGTTCCTTCAAAAAAATGATTTAAGGCCCGTTTGGCTCTTGATAAAAGTGGGGTGCGTTTGGATATTGCAAAATGATTCTACTTGTGGAACCAGTGTGTTTTGGGTTTAATATGCTGATTTGAGTTTCTTAAATAATGTTCTAAGTGTGTTTCTAGTTGTCAATGGTATGGCATGTGTCATGTCCCTTTGGAAATGTTTTAGTGTTAAATGTTCAAAATGTAAATGATATGATGGCCCGGTTGTCACTTTATTAAATGTGAAGTGATTATACATATATATCTATATATATACATACTTATGAGGGCATCTCTACAGGGGGACTTCCCTTCGAGGGTTGTCGTGTAGCGATGTCCGTGTAAGGGGTTGGCAAGTGCGGTGAGATGAGTCATGCGTGCGAGGGTCTCCCACTTACACAGTGTTACTAAAACCACCATGGGTTCCTGGGCGTCTTCTAGATTATCGAGTGATGGTTGCTTGCTAACCCTGATTAGACGGGTTAGTACCCCCTGGATTTGTGGACATGCTAGGAGGGATGTGCCACTGGTTGGCTATTAGGGCGGCCAGTTGGTTATTGACTATGGAGTACCATGCCGGCAGGTAGTCTGAACCAGAGTACGTCCAGGGGTTTTCTAGGGATGTTTAGGATCACCCATGGTTATTGCTGATAACTTCTGGTTTATTTTTACTTGCACTTGGTTTTCCTTTCTTGTTTACCTTTACTTTCACTTGTTGTCCCCGCTTGTTTACTTCCAGTCATCCTTCACAGCCTATACTGTTAGACTTTGGGAAAATGGTTTTCAAATGAAAATACTTTGTTCTCTTTGTGTAAGATTTTAAAATGTAACGCTTCTTTGCCTTTTTGAATGAGTTTAAAACTAATGAATGGGAACCAATTTTCGAAAAAGAATAAGGGGAATGTCTCGTGTTTTGGTTTTCAAGAAAAGCATTATGAAAGCTTACTTTTATACATTGTAGTTCAAACCTGGAATATGTAGATTCTTTATTTACTGACAGTGCTTTGGGATTTGTTGTGGGGCTCACCTACTGAGTACTTTTGTGCTCACGCCTATCTTTTACCATTTCAGTTGCAGGTTTCTTGTGTCTAGGTTTTCCTGGCTTGAGTCGCTCAGTGAGGGAGCGACGTTGGTTATAGTTGGGTGGTGACCCGCGAGGTCACGTGAAGGTATGTCGTGGTGTAGTTTTGTTTATGTATTTAGTGTTGGTCTATTTGTTTAGTTTATATTTGTTCTTTTGATCCTGTTTTTAGTTTGGGCTGAAATCGTTCCCAAAGATTGAGATTTTTAATGCCCGGCACTTGTTGCCATCCCGGGGGGATCGGGAACGCCCCTCGGGACTTGCCGCAGACCGGCTCAGGTGACCGGTTCAGGGTCGACCCTGGCTGGTTCGTGACAGGTGCACTCTCCAGGTTTATCACCTTATAGATATCCTCCTCTTCCAATGTGGTTTCAAAGCACTCATAATCGAAATAAGAAATTTCTTGAGGTATCGCATCTAGAAGGTCTTTATATCCCCCCGGGTAGCCCACTAGCATGGAAGGCTTAGGTCCTACCAGCATTGATAAAAAATAAGACTTTTCCATATTACTGGACACATCTCTATCATCTATAACAGATCCCTATTCTAATATGATATTCATCCTAATAATCCACCACTTCTCCTTGATATATTCATGAAAGAATGTTGTATTCTGGTCACCCTTAAGAAGCCATTTTACTCTTGATTGCTCATGCTCCATTCACTCCTACCTCAGTAACAATTATTCATAGATGTTCTTCTTTTCCCTTATATTGCTGAATAAGTCCTCATTCCAATTCCTTTCCATGAATGTTTTCTGCTAATCAACTATTGTCTTAGCCTCTATTTCTTAGTTTTGGGGTGGTTGGTCCATAACCAAAGACTCAAGGTCCTCTCTGAGTCTTCAAAGTTTATTATGGATCTCATTCCATGCATTCCCCTGAGCAGGCTTGCTCCATGAAATGCTCACCACTTCATGAAATCCTGAACTACTGATCCATTGATGGGAAAACAAAAGTTGCGCACTTCGATCATGGATGGTAGACAAAGTATCCAAAAGATGATAGTGGTCATAGATACTACTGAAAAGGTGCATTGTATTAGCATCTGGGTATTCAGAATTGGACTGGAAATTTGCAAGGCATTGATATAGGAAGAACTAGGTTCTGAGGTCCCATTGATGATCGTTACACCATATAAAGAAATCTCACGTGTACCCCATACTAATCCATGGTGACAGGAGGAGTTATACCTGAAAAAAGGGCTCGAGGTCATAGGGATACATATTCTTGGGAAGAACCAGGATGAACGCTAATAATTTTCTTCGATCTTGCGAATTCCAAAGAGGAAACAGGCTCTGAGGAAGGCCTTCAGATAAGGCCTGGGAAACCAAAGGCTTATATGGGACCAAGTCCAAGCAACGAGGTCCCAATATTCTCTAATATTTATTGGGGGATGACATATTGTAGGCCTCCATACTGTTGTCTTCTAGGGAAACATCACTTGGTATCAAAGCCACACACTCCCGGGGCACCTTCGAACACTCTGAAAAGAAACTTCTCAAGGATCTTGTTACCGTTCACAGACTATTAAGAGAGAAAAATATAGGGATAAACCAGCCTTTATTTTACCAAGATCAAAGATTTTACAAAACTCCCTCACTACACCTCTACCCTCACACATGGAGCTCTACCGACTCTCTCAAGAATGGAAGAGCTCTCTTGGATCTCTAATCTGTGGATGGAAGCTCCCCATGGTTACTTATATAGGCATCATCGGAGGTTTCAGGTTTGACACAACTCCCACCAATCCCCACCAACCATAGACTTCTTCCTTGGATTCCACCTATATTAAACCATGGTAGCCTACACAACACCCAATATTGAAGCTGCCAAGGTTCTGTTGGGGTTCGTGCACCAGCCACGATAGTTGGAAAAGAACACATTCCAATAATTCTCCCCCTCCAACTTCAATCCACTGGAGAATCTGTAAAGTTTTGGGTTCTATCAAGGAACAACCTTTGTTAGCATATCCACTAGGTTCCCTTTCATGTTGATCATTGCAATTTACAATAGTTGTTGATTCAACACTTTGTGTATCCAAAGGTAACGAATGTCTTTATGCTTCTTGATATCCTTCAGGCTCCCCCTCATCAGTTAGCAACAATTAATCTGACTCTGAATATTTTGTTGATGGAATCCTTCCTCATGAAGATCATCAAACCTATGAAATGTTAGGTTCGGGGGGAACAACATCATCAAGCTCCTTTAATGGTTCGATAACTTCTTGCGGAGAGGATTGAGTCTCCCCCTGCTCAATATCCTCCTCCACTACCTCCTGGACCGCAGCTCAAGAGTCTTATTGAACCTCCTCCTCTTCAATGACAGGTGACGCATGTATATATGTTGGATCATGAATTGAGTTCTCAACACTTTCCCTTCAACACATTCTAGGATTTTGAATGTCCTCGATTGTCTGGTTCTCATGGAACACGAAATATCTTCTTCTAATCACCTTCTTCTCCTTTGGGTCCCAATGCTTGTATCTGAACTACTCATCTCCATAGCCGATGAAGATGCATGGAGTAGATCACCAGTCAAGATTATGCCTTAGCTCCTTGTATACATGTGAAAATGAAAAACATCATAATACTCATAAATGATAGTAAGAGGGATGTTTAAAAGACCATTTATTCTATGGAATCTCAAAATTCAGCAGGACCGATGGTGATCTGTTGATGAGGTAGCATACAACCTGAACAACTTCTCCCTAGAATGGCTTATAGAGCTTATCCAAATTCAGCATGCTTCTGGCCTTCCCCATGATGGTTATGTTCATCCCTTATCAAACTCCATTATGTTGTGGGGTTCGAGGGACCGCCCTCTCAGGTCGGATGCCCTGAATTCATCAATATGAATCAAATTCCCTAGATGTGCACTCTCCTCAATTGTCTAAATGAAGACACTTCAGCTTCCTTCCAGTTTCATGCTCCACCATGGTGTGTAACATCATGAAGTAATCTAGTACTTGGTCTTTCATCTGTAAGAGGAACACCCACACCATTCGAGATGCATCAGTAATAAAGGATAATAAATTTTTTTACCTTCAAGTGAATACAACTCCATGGGTCTGAATACATCAGAGTGCACCAGATCCAGTAACTCTGATCTCCATGATGAAGTAGTATTAAATGAGACTCTATGATGTTTCCCATACAAGCAGTATTTACAAGGATCAAGTTATGTATCCTTGTCATTACTGATGTACTTCTTCTTCATTAGGGTAGATAACCCCTTTTCACTCATGTGGTTGAGCCTTCTATGCCATATATTGGATGACATTTCTACTTACACCGTGTTGAGGATGTCTGCTCATATCTTTACATGAGTTTTGTTCAACATACCGCATATGTGTCCTTGGGAGATGATGATGGCTCCTTTTGTCATCTTCCATGCTTCATTGTTGAATATGTTTTCATAGTCATGTCGATCAAAGGCCATACCCGATAACAGGTTTAGCCGAAGAATTGGAACATGCCAAACAAATATTCGGGTGATTGTGTATCCAACATTCGTCTTGATGTGGATATCACCCATGTCAACAATCTTCTCCAAATAGGTATTTCCCATCTTGACTGCACTAAAGTCACCAGCTTGATAAGCCAAGAAATACTCACGATGAGGCATGACATGGTACGATGATACAGTATCGACCACCCATTCTGTGTCTTGGCCTGATGTATGAAAGCATGTATGTTGTTCATATATGGAGAAAAACACAACTTCTATTGTGACGGTCACAAGCACGTCTTCATTTCATCTTCATTGGTTTCAACTTTGACCCTTTTCTTGTAACAACATTCAATAGTTCTTCTTCATGTGTCCCTATATGCCACAATGGTAGCATGTGTATTTTGACCTCCTGCCATCTGTGGATCTTCTTCTATTCTTTCATCAACCTCTGTTTCTTGCCCCACAACCTCCTCCTTGTTGTCTCCCTCTCTTCACTAGAATGAGATCATGCGTCTACTTTTAAATTGCATCCTTCCTTTAGGCATCTTCGTTGAACAATGCATCATCTACCATCGCCAGGGTAAGTTTTCCTTAAGGCACCAAGTTGCTAAGTGAGACGACAAGAGTATCCCAGCTATCAGGAAGAATGAAGAGTATGTGGTTTACTTTATATTCATCATTTAGAGTCTTACCAGCAACCACCAACTGGTTCACCAGGTTTTGGAACTCACTGGTGTGTTCGACTATAGAGCTTACACTCTATAGTCGAAGATTCATCAATCGCTTCAACAATAGGATGTTGTTTTGAGCGGTATTTTACTAGTATGTATTTTCCAAATTTGTCCAAAGTTCGTACGCACCAGTCTCTTGAGAAAGAAGGTGGTAAAAGCTCTGATCGATCCATTGGAGAATTTGGATAATTGTATTCTTGTTCAGCTTATTCCACTCCTCTTCCTTGGTGGCACCGGGGTTGACTCCCTCATTATTAATGGGGTCAAAATGATCCTTAGAATTAAGGATATATTCCATTTAAGACTTCCAAATGGAGTAGTTTGAAGAAGTCAACATGATCATACCTACCATGGATGATCCCTACATTAGATTTCAATTAAGTTAAACTTGGTGTAGAATCTAGAAAAATGGATCTCAACGTTGCGTCAAGAACGGTCTAAATTGGTCGAATCGACTCTTGGATTGTCGAAATCAGATATCTATTGATCAATTTATGATCAAAATAGTATCAACAGTCAAGATCATCTGATGAGGTGGTGATGACGTGGCATGCCAGAGCAGCAGCCGGAAACTCGCTGGAAAAGTCGTCGGCGCCGAAAAAGTACTTTTTTCTCTGGCAAGGGTGTAACGTAGCACCTGAAGTTTGACCAAAATTTTATCGGTCCTCGGAAGCTCGTTTTAGCTTCATTTTCGATGTCGTTGGCGTCGTTGGAATCGTCTCGATAGAGAATTTCATAATATGGTGTCAAAACATGATTCTAGGAATTATGAATTTTCTGGTCACCAGAAAATTTCCACTGCCTGTCACCGTTTCACCGGAACTGGCTATGATACCACTTTTTGGGGTTCGCTGACCACTAAACCTCTCACTAAACCTCTCCTTTCACACATGGAGCTCTCTAGGCTCTCTCAAGGATGGAAGATCTCTATTGTCTCTCTAATCTGTTGATGGATGCTCCCCAGGCCTTCTTTATATAAGCATGGTGGGAGGTGTCAAGTTTGACACAACTCCCACCAATCCCACACCAACACCCACCAATCATAGATTTATTCCTTGGCTACCACCTACATTCATCCATGGTAGCCTACACAACACCCAATATTTAAGCTGCCAAGGTTCTCGTGGGGTTGGTGCACTAGCCACCTACCACGACATCTGGACTGACTGAAAATTGATTTTTATTATAAGATTGGCCGACGACCCCAAAATACCACCCAACCAAGAATTCAAGGGGGGTGAAAATGGGGTAAACCAAGGGAATCCCCTTGAAAAAAAGACATACAATCCATTGGAAGGGATCCTATGCTATCATAAACAATGAAAACCTCCTCCTGCCTACCAACACGTGAGAGAGAATCTGCCACATAGTTAGCCTCCCTCCAACAATGCTTAACAATTTTCCCAAAACCAGTTGCAACCGAACATTTACGAATCACATACACCAGGTCCTAGGGAGGTTCATAACTATTGTTCACTGATCTGACTGAGAATTCTGAGTCTGAATCCACTTCATCCACTTGAAAGCCCGCCCTCTGACAAACAGTGATTCCTGTGAGAAGCGCTCGCGCCTCCACTCCCAAATATTTTCCAAATACAAAGTATGCGCTAAAGGCCACCAACACTTATCCACGTGAATCTCACAGCACCCCACTACCTCTCATAATCCCATTAATCAGAGAACCGTCAACATTCATTTTGACACCACTCACCGGTGGGTGCCATACGATCCATCGACCTTCCTGGTTGTCAGGCCTATTTGTTACATTTGGCCAGGACTGACCCCGGAGATGTTGGCCCCCTTTTAACAAAGGTCCCAGCTCAAAGAAAAGAGTTTTCAATCGGACCCAGAGCTAGTGAGGAGGCCTCCGATCGCCCATCCGAGATTGGTTCAGAGCCTCCCAGATGACCCAACAGATAGAGGAAAGAATGACACACCTTACCTTGCATTCCAAGGACCTTCTATCTAGACCTTGAAACCAAGTGGAAAAGAAATCGTGGAAGGATGGATGCGCAGAGTAGGAGAAAAATGTGACCAAAGAAACATCGACCAATCAATCTAAAAAAAGAGGTGCACCACGGATTCTGCCTGGGGATTCCTACAGCAAAATCAACGAGAGGCCAGGTGAACTCCCATATTCTGGATGCAATCCTTCATAGAGGGAGCACTATTGATGATGTGCGAAACCAGTAGGTTCATCTTCAGGGGAATCTCTTTGCACCAACACTTTGACACCTAAACGTCGAGTAGTGGCTCCCCCTGAACCAGTTTCATGTACTCCCAGATAGAGAAATTACCCAAACTCAACCCCGAAAAATAGCACCTATCTTCCTCATCATTCAAGGAAATATACTCGTAATGCTTTTTCTGCTCCAGATTTAGAATAGACTGAAGTTGAATCAGGTGTTTTGATGCTTCCTTGAAGGTAATATCCAGAGTTGGACACCCTAAGAAAAAGAGTCGTTCTCCTGACCAATTATCTTTTCCAAAGATGATGTCGCCTTTCCCAATTATCCCCCGAGATGATCCCTGCAGTTCATCCTTGCACGAGCACATACGTCTTTCCAGTGCAGTCAGTGGTGGCTTGTTGGAATTGGAAACCACCAATGGCCCCCCATAGTGTCTTCTGAAGAAAGAGGCCCATAGAAAATTTCCAGAAATAATATCCCATACAAGCTTTGTTTGCAAGCCCTGCATGGTGTCATTAAGGTTGAATAACCCAACTCCCCCTCCTCAACCGGATTTACTAAGCAAGACCAAGTAGCCCAGTGACAGCGACCTGTTTGATTAGCATCCCAAAGAAAGGCATTAATTACCTTTTCTAATCTTCTAATGGTCCCTTTTGGGGGTCTAATTACCGAGAAGACATGCATAGGGATGGAGGACAACACACTGTTAATCAAGGTAACCCTCCCACCGAATGATAACAACTTGTTCATCCAGTTAAAAATATTCCCAAACACCCGATTGATAGCATCCTAAAAAACACTTTCTGAAGTGACCACATGCTAGTGGGACTCAAAGATAAATCATATAGAGTTGTTATTTTGGACAACACAATATGTCTTGAATACTCCTACAATGACTACTTGGGAACTTGTTAGAAATAAAAACATGGCTCTTCCTTAGATTGATACATTTCCCGCCCAAATGGACATACACCTTAAAAATCTCCATGGGGCCCCTCAATGAGCCAGCCAACCATTAATGAAGATCAATATATCATCAGCAAACATCAAGTGAGACACACCTACCCTGTCGTTTCTTCCCAGAAAAGGGAACAATCTTCCACTCTCCATTACTCTATGTAAATTCCTTGTTAAAGCCTCTGACACTAAGATAAAGAGGTTTGGGGAGATGGGGTCACCTTTCCTGATCCCACAGACAGATTTAAAAAGGGAAAATTATCTCCCTTTTAGAGATATGGTGAGCCATGGAGAAGAGTAACACCTAAAACAGAGATCACAAAACCATTCATGGAAACCAAAATGCCTCATCACCCGAATAAGAAAGCTCTATTCCACTTTGTCATAATCTTTGTTCATATCAACCTGGAAGATGAGATATGAACCCACTGCCCTTCTATTTAGATCATAAACCTGCTCACTAACAATCACCACCGCCCCTTGGATATTACTTCCTTTAAAGAACTTGTGTCGCTCCCTGGACACCAACCTTGGAATGATTCAGTTTAGCATACTCGCAATGAGACTAGCCAAAATCTTATAGGACACATTACACATGAAAATGGTCCTATACTGGTTGATGTTAGTAGGATCTTCAATCTTCAAAATCAGCACCACTCTTGAAGCAGCAACCCCCTGATTGAGCACACCTCCCTGAAAAAAGTCCTGGATCACCCTGACCACCTGAGGGCCAACAATACCCCATGCCTCGACATAGAAGGTGATCAAAAAACCATCTGGACCTGGAGCACTTTTCGGGGACATAGTCAGAACCGTAATTTTAATTTCCACCTCACTCAGAGGAGCCACTAAAAAGCATTCTCAGGACCCTCCACCATGCGAGGAATGCATTGTCAGAAGCCCAAATCTGCTGAGAAATCCTCCTGATCCTCCTACCTAGAAGGAACCTTTCCTGCCAAGAGTTCTTAAAAATGATTCAGTGCCAAACGTCCTACCACATCCACTTCATAGAAGAAGATTCTGTTACCCAGGTAGATATTGAGCCACATGTTACGCCTTTCTCTCAAACACGGATGGAAAAAAGCACTGTTGCGATCCCCCTCCAACCATCTCACCCTAGATCTCTACTTGTAATCTCTCTTAACCTCCAATAGCTTCTCCGCAAGAAACCTTCACTTCTTGCATAAGACAGTGAACCTATTATCGTCCCAATTAATCTGCAGTTCCTCCTCCAAGTTCTCAATGTCCACCTGGATAGAGTTCACACCCAAAAATTCATTTAGCCAGTTGGCCAACCAGCCCTGAATGTCTCTCTTATGATGTTTCAAATAGTTCTTGAGTCCACGCCATGCGTTCTCCACCGCCTCCCACTCCCAAGACAAACTAACTAGCTCTATGAAGCCTTCAGCCTGATGCCAGTTACTAGAGTATTGAAATGCCTATCTCCCAACACTGTCATGTCGAACTTCCACCAGCATCAGAGCATGGTCCTATAATGAATGAGATAAATGGGTGACCGTCAACCTAGAAAAGGAATCAAGGCCTTGGGTGTCTATGAAGCATCTGTCCAGCCTGCTCCATATACGTTGCGACCCCCTACGACTATTACACCACGTGAACCGCTTACCCTTGAACCTTAAGTCCAGAAGACTAGTAGCATTGATGGAGTCGTGAATGTCATGCATGACATCCACAGAAATGATCGAACCACCCCTCTTTATTTCTGTATCCACAATTGTGTTAAAATCCCCACCCACAAACCAAGGGAGAGTGTCGGTTTGGAAGGACTCCATAAAACTCCAATGATCCATCTTCCTCTGTGCATCATTGCTAGTATACACAAAGGAGAACAACTTCTCTCCTCCAGCCCCAGATATCTTCGTATTAATACATTGAAACGAAAGACTCACCATCTCCACCTGAACATTTGTTTTCCATCAAATTCAAATATGCGAGTTAACCGAAACACTGTGCATAAACAAAGGAAATCCCATATTATTCTCCATAGAGGGAAGCATCAGAGGAGCCAGCTTGACCTCAAGAATGACCACAACCGATGCTCGATTCATTCAAGACTCAACTGCCATGAAATCACGCTTTTTTTGAGCCCCAACCCAGGGGAATTCTAAATAATCACCGACAACAACAAAGAAGATCCCTCCTAGCCTTCGAGATAGAAGCACCATGAGGAGAAAAAGAAAGAAATATAGCTGCCTCCCTTGATTTCGACCTAGTGATAGGGCCAACGGTCTCCAGTGAGGATACTCCATTCGGCGCTTCAAGCGCCTTCTTCTTGCTCAGACTCCCTGATCACTCCAGCTGCGAGAGACAAGACGCTGGAAGCGGAGAGAACGCCACATCCTCCAGTAGAAGAGAGATCAACAGAAGGCTCTGAGGAGAGGCCCTCGCTGATAGAACCTAATTCCTAACAACAACTGGGGGTGACTACCTTTGCTGAGGCCTCAAAGGAGAGGACGACAAGATGGGGAGAAAAGAACGCTTAGTGAAATCTAGAGATAATTGCAACGAGATACGGAACTCTAAGGGTGGAGATGACAAAGGCTTAGAGGGGAGAAGGAGCAGGAGGTCCCACTGATCCCAGGAAAACTCTGCCTCGACATCCGAAGAAGATTCTCTTCCATAGTGAAACTCCCAAGACCGACGGAACACCGAAAAGTGCCACGAGCCGCACCTTCGGTCTTCTATCACCCATGCCCTGGCAAAGACCTCCTTCAAGGCCAGATGAATGCAAAAAAAGCCATCCTAGACAACTCTAAAACTGCCACCGGGTTAACAAGACCCCAATACCCAACCAACTCCTTGAACAAGGCAAGTGGCGACTTATTGTGACCGAACCTCGCCACCATAGTTAGCTCGTGCAAAGCCGACACCTCGCACACCACCTGCTCTGAAAGATCCACCATCGGGAAACCCTCTACCTTGCTCGGCCACACATAAGAATCCACCTAACGAGTCACCAATAGCCTAAAGGATAGAAAAGTTTAATTAATTGATTATTTTAACCTAACTAAGATTACAGAGGTATATATATTTTTAGGACTAACCTCGTAATCTTAAGATCACCAAAAGCTTCTCTTCCCTCCTGTTGGCGAATCACATCGAACAATGACTAAACTCTGAATCAGAGTAGATCAGGATGCAGCAAACGTAACAACATCCTCCATTCGTTGGCAGGCATTTACATCGATGATGAATGATCCAAATCTCCATGTAAGACTCTTCAATTTTTGATTAAATCGATTAGGATCTCCTTCATTGAAATTCACCTATTGTGGTCGATCATGCGACTGTGTATTGAAACTTTAAATTGGTTATTCTTGTTTTATAACCCGGACATCTCTATTATTGATCGTGAGCCTGATCGGACCCCCCCTGAAATCATGATGAAATAATGTATAAGGGACGGATCGATGAATCGTTGGTATATTTGGGAAGGTTATAGGTTGATGATGATTGTTTTGGAGATAGGAAAAAAATCATCAATGGAGGAAGGTTTGTGGACATGCAGGATGTGAAAAAAACCTTTGATGAATGACATGATCTGATTTCTAGGGAAAGATGGCCAGAAATGACGATATGTGGCTAGATCCACTAATCACAGGTGGAAAAGAGGTTGGAATTAAAGCGGAATAGGCGGATTCAAATCGTAGAGAGTGGATCAAAGATTCTGAAAAAATTACAACTACACACCGTGTAGTTCTAAGAACACATGACATGTCGGGACCAAGCTGCGGTGGCTAGTATTTTGGAAAATTATAAGGATGGCAAGGCATGTAGCCCTTCTACATGTTGTATACTGTGTCCTCGGGTGCACGAGCCATGTGGCGAAACACACAGGCAGAACCCCATGTGAGATTACACGGTCATGTATAGATGTACATGGAAATAGAGTAAAGTACACTAACACGGGGTAATGTACACAAAAATAGGGTAAAGTACATGGATACATGGTGGATACAAGAAAACATACAAGCACATGGGAGGGAACCCGGGTGTTATGGGCATGTCGTGTATTTCCCCTGCACATCGTGTATATCTACATGGTTGTTGATCCGTGTACCTCCAGGGACACGACCAAGTGAAGGAGCTGGATCATAGCCTGTTTGGGTCCCCTACACACTGTGTACCCCTTGGCTCTTTTTTAGGAAACTTCACGCTTTCATATCTCCTTCGTTTGGATTCAGATTTTGGACCATGAGTAGCTTATCCTGAGTGTTTTTTTTGCATAGAATGTAATGGTTCTCTCAGTTGGGAATTTTTAGATATGATGTGTAATGTTTCAGGATTTAATCTTGGTTAGGTGACACTCGAAAATGGCATTGATCATATAGGATCACCAGAGGCATCCCGAGTGGAACCCTCTAGCTGGGTTGGGCATGGGTCGTAGATGACTTTTAGAGTGGAACACTCTTATTGTCACAAGGCATATGACCTATACAAACTCCTAAAATGGAACCCTCCAGCTAAGCCGGGCATGGGTCCTCTATAGACTTTTATAGTGGAACCCTCATGTTGGCACAAAGCATGCATGGGTCCTCTATAGACACCTCGAGTGGAACCCTCCACCTAGGTTGGGCATGGTTCCTCTTCCGAATCCTAAAGTTGTACACTTTAGATGGTCTAGGAATGAGTCCTCTACAGACTTCTAGAGTGGATCTCTCTAGTTGGCACAAGTCATGGGTCCTCTACAGAATCCTAAAGTGGAACCCACCTATTAGGTTAGGCATGGGTCCTCTACCGACTCCAAGAGTGGAACACTCTCTAGTTGTACTAGGCATACTTCTAGAGTGGAACCCTCCCACCAAACTAGGCATGGGTACCCTACCACCGAGTGTAACCCTTCTATTATACTAGGGAATGGGACCTCTACCTAGAGATTGTGGCCCCCCAACTGTGCAGCATAGTGATGAGGCGTGGTTTGACATAAATGTTTACTTCTGGGAAGACTCGTGAGATACTGTGTATCGTTGATTGACTTCTAGAACTATTGGTGACTATTCATCATGGGATGAGTTGTGAGATGGAGATACCCTTTCTCTCTGGTTTGAGTTTCTTTTGACTGAACACACATATATATATATATATATATATATACACACACATCTGTATCCATATCTTTTGATTTGGTTACTCTCTTTCCATGAGATACGAATATGCATGGGGTATTCCATGTGCCTTTTGGGTTTAGTTTCTTATGGTTGGACGAGTTTACTCTCCTATTATGGATGGGAATGACTCGATTTATAGTTCATATACTCACCATGTTGAGCCCCCTCTTCATGGATGAGGTTACTCTTTCTCTTTCTTGGGTCGAGATGCATCCTATTTACAATCTACTATCTTTATATTCCTATTGTATCTCTTAATTATCCCCCTTTAGCTTTCGGGGCATCCTACTAGTTTTGTATATACTCACCCCTATATAGGTTTTTCCCGCATTTGTCATATCTTATGCAGAAGATGGACAACTCAATATTGACTATAGAGGATCTTAGGGATACCCGGTACCTTGGATTGCATACGGTGGTCAAGGATTGGTGATCAGAAGATGGGATCTCTCAGTCTTTTACTTTATAGTTTTTTAGGTTGGGACATATTTCTAGTTGGGTGTTTATTTTTTCCCATTAGTTTTCAATTTACAGTATTTTACTTTTGTATTGTCTAGAGGTTCTACATGAATGGTTAATCCCTTAGTATTTTTCTTCTTTTACTTCTACTTCCTCTGCACTTTTGTATCAATAGGATTGTGTGTGTTCATAAAGGTACTTAGGTAAAGGCCACCTTATGTTAGTTATGCCTTTGTTGCTGGTCTCTAGCCTCTGGCTTATGGAGGTGGGCTTGGGGTAGTTGTGGCTCGAGCTCCAATTAGGTCTAGGTCTTGAGAGATTGGTATCAGAGTTTGTTATATCATTGGGATGTTGTTTTTAGTAGTCCCCTTTTGAGGATTTGGTTGGGTTTAGGTAAATAGGGTCAATGTGTCTTGAGTGCGGCTCTTGGGCAAGGGAATCTGGTGATAGTGCGGGAGGCCGACATATCCATTCACCAAGACCTTGACTTCCTGTTTTTTATCTCAGCATACTGAGACATTGGTTTCCAGGATCAATGGTACATGCATCATATAGGATTGAGTCTTTTACTGTCCTTTTTGAGTCAGATCCCAATTATTGTTATATATATATATATATGCTCATCTGAATACGGTAAATCTTGATTAAAATTTCAGGATGACTCTATATTGACATCCAACTAGGATACTAGTTCTAGATCATGATGATGATCTGATGAGTGACAAGGACTCAGTTCAAGTTCCATCCCATGATCTTCTTCCTCCATGTGGGTAGGTAGCAGCACCTCCACCTATGGAGTAGAAGATTATCCTAGTAGAGTAGGCTAAGCACGATCATAGACTTAGCACACTCCATGAGTTCCAATTCTAGAGGCTGTTGAGGTTCCATCGTGATCTAGATCTTCATTCGGTAGAGTATTAGATGGAGTTGGTGGTCCATGTCTTCAGGCACATCTAGAAACCAAATGATCTGGTGATTTCACTGGAAGCTAGCCATTTCCATAAAAATAGCTGGGTGTTGGTGGAGTCTTGTTACCCAGATGCATGATGAGTTGACATTGTCATGGCCTAACATCCAACAGTTGTTCCATGAGGAGTACTAACCCTTCTATATTCACTTAATTCGGACTCAGGAGATTCTATATCTGCAGTAGGGATGGATGATGGTGGATGATTATGTAGTGAGGTTTATAGACCTTACACGGTACTCCATTAAACATGATCTGAGATGGAAAATTCTAATCATGGAAGTTTGAGAGGGGACACCGCAAAGAGATCTTTGACAGTGTGGTTCCCTTGTGCATCCCCACCTATGTTGGGGTACTAGAGTGGGCACTAGTGAAAGATAGATTTATATCATAGGGATTCTAAATGTCTGTGGTTGGCAGTGGTCATCACAGAGATGAGTCGCCTGCAGCATCTAGCATATGCGAGTCGGTGGGATCTCAACATGGGAAATCCTTTTATGATCAGACTCAGGTGTGTGGTTGAGCGGTAAAGGGACATGGTAGTGAACTAGGGTAGACCAAAGAGTTTTAGTGCTATAATTTTGATGGGTGAGGTCACATAGCACATGAATTCTCAACCAGACATACCAAAGAGTGCAGATAGGTAGCTAATGGACCGCCGTGATAGAGGCGGTATCATGATTAGGGATCTCCTAGGTGAGGGAATGGTGGTCCCCAAGGAGGTAGAGATATAATATGATCAGGAGGATCTATGGGTGGTGAATGATTCTACTAGATCCTTCCACCACCACTATAAGGTGTCCAATGTCAGGCTCAGGGAGTTGGCGGTCAAGGTCATGGATAGCTGTAGGCTTTTGAGGATTTTGACCCCACAGTGCACGAGATGATTATAGGTACAATCTATGTTTATTCTAATATTCCTTCAATATCAGTGGACTCAAGTTCCATTCATTTCTTTATCCCTATACTCCTAGTGTGAGATATGGAGCTCCCAGTTGAGGCGCTTGCCCAGCAGCTTTGTCTTGAGGTTCTCATAGGGAATTCTTTATCTGTATCTCTTATCTTCCAGCAATGCAAGCTATTTCCTTTTTCATAGAGGTTCACTTCACACCTTATGGTCATCACAAAGGAACCCTATGATGTTATCCAAGGTATGGATTAGTTATCCATGGTTCAATCCAAAATTAATTGTCACCACAGACGAGTCGGGTGCCTACACACTGATGGGAAAGGATTCACCTTTATGGGTTAGAGATATCTCATGGTAGGATAAGTGGGTTCTGTGAATAGGAGGTTTTACCCTGTCACCCTCAGTTGGTGAGTATAGCCCTTGGTTTAGTAGGATATTCAAGCATCTAGATTCCTTTATTTGTGGTGGATCATATGGAATTCTTCCCCTATGATGTTCGAGGACTACCTCCGAGGGGAGATGGATTATTTCATAGACTTTCATCCAAGGAGCACTCAGATATCTTCTGTGACATATCAGATGGCCCCCACCAAGATCTGGGATCTTCTGTAATGACCTCTACCCCATTAGCCCAGAGTGGATTTATTACTTTATTACATTGGCTTAGATATAAGACTCAAATCCCAAAGGACCCGATTAGTTTAGCAGTTTTGGAAGTCATATTACATACATTAAACTTACATTACATCATAAAATGTAAAATAAAACCTAGAAAATCCTTGGATAATTTCATTATTCTCCTATCATAACCCAACATATCATTCATAAAACACTTCTTCGAATCCTATGAAAAATAAAACATAAGAAAGGGGTGATCTTAGATTTTCAGTAAGGGTATAAATATAGTGGAAGCTATAAAAACTACTATAAATAATTATGGAAAGGTGATTAAATAAAACACTTTCCTTTTAATCAATAACCTAAGCATATTATAGTAGGAATAAAAGATGACCAATAATTTCATATAAATAACCACATGGGAATGAAACTTAACCATGGATATTTTACTAATTGAATAATTACATGGGAAATCAATAACTAATCTCATCATGAGGGAACACATAATGTGAGACATCATAAACATATTGTCAAGTCTTAGACCCATACACCATAAATAAATGGGTAAGATATCAGCCAATACCCAAACTATTTTTATTCATGTGTCCTATCGATGTATCAAGGGGCTATAGAAGTCCCTATCTATCAATTACTAAGTCCAATTCATTCCTTATATGAAAAGGGTGAAACATGAACAACATAAACATTCGTATTGAAAAACTAGAATATAATATGTGAATAATTCAACCATAAACCATGAATGGTTTCAAATTAGAATATCCATAGTCAAATTGATCTGAAACCTTCAATATAATATGGTAGAAGATATCATTATAGATCAAACTCAATCAAGTGTAAGATCCAACAAAGGATGTTGACATATATGAAAATTGTCTAATAAAATTATTAAAAATATCTTGAGATAAATAAACCTTTTAACTTTTAAATAATTTATTTAAAAGTCTTTCAATTAAAAGAGAAAACCTTTAGTTTGAAAATAACCTTGTAAAATTATAAGGTAGGCTACAAAATTTTAAGGCATCATGAAAATACAAAAATCCTCTCACACCGCAAAAGTTAAATAACATTCCTTCCATCAAAAAAGCTATAAATTACCTCATTTGAAAAAAAAAATATTCCTTTAAAACTGTTTTATAAATAGTAAAACTTGGGTAAAAGATGTTAAAAATTTGTAGGATAATAGTAAAAATATTTTGGAAAATATTTTTAAGAAACAAGGGTGATAAATATTTCCCAATAGATACTTATGTATAAACAATCCCGGATAATAATGAGATTGTGAAATAAACCCTTACCTTAGGATTGATTCCCTCCATTCATGTAAAAAACACCTATATAGTGTATTATACATATTATTAACTTATACTAGAATCATGATAATATTTATAATATCATATATGATTCATTCATGAATTTATGTTACCTTTTAATAACAATTCCAAACTAAAGCACCGTTTCGGGAACAACCACATTACTTATCGTACTTGTTTTGACTTGTTATTCTTGATCCTATTCATTAGAAAATGATTTAATTAATTAGAAAATATAAAAATTATTTATATATCACATATATTTACTATATAAATATATATAAAATATAGATATATAAAATGGAATACAACATTAATGGATACGGTAAGTCATACGTACGCATGAAAGAAATTTTTGTTTTCTTATCGTACTGAATGGAAGAAGCTAAATAACACACATATATATATATATATATTATTAAATTACAATTTTTATATCATATATTTCATATTTATTCATTATATGCATTTTTATAAACATTATTGAATCGTTAACGTGGAAGACGAATCTCATCGCGTTGTGGAGATGATATGTCTTACGTACACATGAGCGACGATATGATTCCCTTAATGGTAAAAGGGTAAGTAATTAGATTGTATATTAATTATAAAAAATCAATATAATGGCATATTTATTATTTATATCTATTATATCCACCATTATACTCATCCAAATAACGTGGTGATGAAAAATAGATTACACCACTGTGTGGAGACGGTAGGTCGTACGTACGCACATGTGGTGATTTTTTTTCATAGGATGGTTAAAAGGTTGAATATGGTTGTTCCATAATCATAATAAAATCTCAAAATATATATGTTACTGCAGTAAGTAATTTATAATTGAAATAATGCATGAATTGGAAGTAGAAAAATAAATGATCGTGAAGGAGTCGGTAAAGACGATTACCTCTTCTTTAGCGAACCTCCTTTGGATCTCCTCTTAGGGACACTAGGGTTGGTATTTTGAGAACACCAGAACCTATAAGATATGTCTAGGGAATTTGAGAATATAAATGGGCAGGTATTGTCAATCTAGAAGGCTCAAAGTGGTGTAAAAAAGTGAGGAAGGAGGTACCCATTTATATTTGAGGTAAGGAGAACTTTAGAAAACTCTCAGAATATTAAATTAATATAAATTATTTTTTAATTCCAAATGGCTCAAAAGTGTGTTATTTATAATCTAAGATGAGTATGGGTCAAAATCCTCTTAAACTTATATTTTTTAGAAATGTTTAGGTCACAATATTAACCATATCTTTTGGCTTTAACCCTTAGTTAAACACTTTAACTCTTACCGTGACAACTCGACTTTTTTTACTCTTTAGGGTTAATATAGTTATTATAAATTGCCAAAAAAAAACCCAAATGGATAATTGATGAAATATTCATCCATATTATAGTTATTTTTCCTAATTATATATTTTTATAAATTTTATATCATTTAATAAAATACTATTTATTTTAAAGTATCATTTATGTCAATTTTGATACCATTTAATACTTGTCTTTTTAAAAATATACTAACATGATAACATAAAACCAAAACATCTAATATATCAATAAAATATATAAATTATTTATAAAATTGTTTTTTGTCATTAATTATGTCAAACTATATTTATTATAATATTTTTAATATCATTTATTTGATATTTCGATTAATTAAACAATTACTACATCATTATTATGAAAGCCTTTAATTAAATTATTTCATATCTAAAAATTAAAAATAAATTATCATGATGAATATAAATTTATTATATTCCAAATGAATATTTATATTCGAATTTATCTTCTCTGTAACCATGTTTTAAAAATGTAATACTTATTAAAAACATGAGTATGACATTTTTAACTGATCTTTAAATAAAGTATAATAAATGTATTATTCTCATCCAAGTGGCTTCAAAAGGGTATAATTTTTTCCCAAGGATGATTTTGTTCGAAACACACTCATCCATTGAAATTAGTACAAGTGTTAGGAGTAATTTTATAATATTAATTTTACCGATAATTACCTTATTTTCCCTTAACCGTAGTAATGAAAATATTACCAAAATTTACTGTTTATTTTCAAAAAATGAAAGAAAACTATTTATATAATTTGGAACCAATGATTAAAAATGTGTAATCCATTTTTCAAAAATAAAAACACATAATTTTTAATAATTAATTTATAATTAATCTCGTTGATGAGGTGAAAAAACGGGTTATTAAAGTATAAACATGCAAAAGATTGAAACTTTATTATATCTAAATTCCATGTAAAAATGATGAAAATTACATAAATTGGATTAAATAATAAAAAATATATATTTATACTTTAAAACCATTCAATAATATAATTTAACACGATAAATTATTTTGATGAAAACAAATTTTCAATTAAATTTAGTACTTTTCACTATTCATCAAAACGTGAAACTTATCAGAATAATAAAAACAATTTATCTAAAGAAAATATTTATATAAATACATAAAATAGTAATTTTATTTAATATATGATTATAAAAGTGTTTAAAAATGGATTTAAAAAAGGTTGAACAATAAAAGGTGGTAAAACTATTTTTATAAAAATATACAGGTTTTCATGTTTAATATTGGGTTTGTTCTTATATTATGCCTCCCAAATATATTATATGAATATGAAGAATATTTGATCAAATATATAACATTGAAATTTCGTTAAAATAATTCTCTAAATGTAATAAATTAAATTTATTAGGATAAAATGACTTTGTGGGAATAAAAATAATTCTTTAAAAAACATTTCCTATATATTCAGTTGGTTCTTATATATTTAGTTATTACTATATTCATTTCTAATTAATTTGTAACCAATTTATTCAATCATATATTTTCATAAGTTATTTAATACTATTCATTACAGAAAACTTTACAGCTAGATTATATCATAATATATTGAATAGTAATAGTTTAATAATATATAGTTGTTTGGTAAAACTCAATCTTGTGTATAATGTAATCATACTCGTTGTTTTGTGTAGAGTAATCTTATCATGGTGTTGTGTACAATGTAAGCTATAAAATAAATTAAATTTATTTAATAAGATACATACAATAAAATCTTTGGGTGTTACATTCTCCCTTCCTTCAAAAAATTCCATCCTCACAATTCGAGTTTGGGATCAAAGACTACAGTTTTGAATTTTCAAAATATATTTGTTTAAATCCCTCATCGGGAAAAGGATTAATGATATATATAATTTAAAATAAATAAATGGAAGTTTAAAGGGAAGTAAATATAAAAAATACTAGGGTTCCATATAGGAAAACATGGATATGGAAAGGAAATATAACCATCATGTTCTGATAGAGAGTGGTAGAGAAAATGGACAGGAGAAAGTTAACAGTCACATATCTATAAATCTACGATGATCTACATAACACATGATTTGTCGAAAAATAAGGTACTGGGAAAACATTTTTGGTTTCACGATCGCTTCCCTATAGTTGAATAATTCATTTACTTCATAGTCTATGAAAATAAAGAAATATACTTACTTGACAAGTAGAGATTCATCTAGTAATCAATTTCCACCACAAACTCATCCTTCTCAAAAAATTATGAGTAATTAAGATACGTTTTCCACACCTGAAGAAATAGAATAAACTTCTATAGAATCACATAATCCATAAAATATTTACAATTTATTTCCCCTGTGTTGACAAATCAATCAAAACCAAAATGTTTAGGATAATATAAGATAATTATTTAAAAATAATAAACTATTACATGAATAAAATAATATAAATCTCCAAAATTCAGTATTAATACCCAAATTCGAACATAAATCATTAAAAAAATAACTATCCTTCCTCAAAAAAATTATAAACTAATATTAAAACCCAAAAAACATATGTATTTGATCACAATATTCCAAATAACATCAATAACTCTCAATGTCTCATACCAAAAATTAATTGCCTAAATAACATAATCTCCAAGATATGATAACCATTTTAAAAAATAACCCGAATCTCCATAATTCCAAAATAATACCATGTTTGAATCCAAAATACAATTCAATATTTATTCCTCAAAATATTATTTTTACCATAATCTTACAGGATTCAAAAAATAGCAGACATCATTCTAAATAACATTAATCATTTAATCACCAAATAATTTACCAATCCAAATGTCATCTATTTGATAAATTTTTTACCTAAAATCAAAATAACATGTATCCATTAGATATTTTAACTGACTAAAAAATTCATGATGGTCGTGACTTAACATAGGCTATCACACTTCAGTTGTGGTTTCATGCCATACGACCTTTCTGGATGCAACGAGTTGTCACCCAAGCTGAGGGTTATCCTTTGTCTAAAACTATATTAATATAACTATCAAAATAAATATGATGGACTTCCATGAAATAAGGTTAATCATTAAATATCTTTTTAACCATGTTTTTTCATAAAACCCCAATACATAAATACTCCATTCATTTATTTCCTCATAGGTCCTTCCTTGGTCTAGAGTTTATCTGGTAGAAGATAACATTGACTCGGGTAATACCCAGGTTCCCCACATTTAAGGTAATGAAATACAAATGGATTCTTATGATGATTTTTATTTCTCTCCATCATACCCTTCATTTTTTCTCAATAATTATTTTCTTTATGTTATTATTTTCCACACATAAAGCATTTATTCGTTTTCTTGATACACTTTCCTAGGTGTATCCTTCTATATTTCTTAAATGATGGAAATAAATCCTTCTTTTCTCCATGTTCTCCACCATTAGAGATCTTAGCATTCTTTTTCCTTCTCTTCTTTAGTGAGTTTGGGAGTTTGTTAAGGTATATGTTGTTAATCATATTTCAGGAGAACTTATATGGTATGAACATAGAATATTTCACACCTATCAACATTCCATTTGGTTTCTCATCACCACCATATTGTTCATTATGTTCAATATTAACATGACTCCTTTAGGTTCTAGCCATTGACTAAAACCAGAAAGCATAGTGTATGTAACAATAGTCACAATGAAAAAAATGTATAATCATTTATAAAATATCATGACACCTGATTTTCAATATAAAACACCTTAGATTTAACCTAGGTTATTCATTTTCATCATATATTAAAATACTTAATAATGGTTTTTAAGAAAAATTTGAATTATCCTAAGCATATCCCCTGGGAGTGTTAAACGAGTTGTGCAGTAAGGCCCGTTATTATGTACCAGGTTATACCGAGTCAGGATTGATGCACCTTGTCAGAGTTGTTAACCCTAGGTACATCTATGTCAAAACCATGTCAAATTATAGAATCCAAGTATGGATGTATTTCAGGGAAGACTCACATAATCTATACCTTACATAAATTATATGATGTTCTTATATACATATCTTCAAAGTCTATATTAGGGTTATGTTCCATAATCTATGTTTTCTAAATCAAGTCTCCATGGTTTCTACTAAACTTTCTTTGATATCAACTGTAATGACCCTGACCCAAATAGCCCAAATCAAATGCCTTACTTTATTACATTGGCATTAATACAAAACTCAAATCCCAAAGGACCGATCAGTTTAGCAGTTTTGGAAGCCATATTACATACATTAACCTTAAATTACAACTTAAAATGTAAAATACGACATAGAAAATCCTTTGAGAACATCATTATTCTCCAAGAATAACCTTGCATATCAGTCATAAAACACTTCTTGGTATCCGAGGAAAAATAAAACATAATAAATGGGTGATCTCAGATGCTCATTAAGGGTATACATATTGCAAAATCTATCACTAATAAGTATAAATAATTATGGTAAGGTTATTAACTGAAACACTTTCCATTTAATCAATAACCTGAGTATAATATGGCAGGAATGATAGATTATTAAATAATTATATATAAATAACCTCATTATAATGAAACATCATCATGGATATTTTACTATTTGAATAATTATATGTAAAATCAATATCTAATCTCATAATGAGGTAATTAATACTATCGAACAACATAAACATACCATCAAGGCTTTGGCCAAGACACCATATATAAATGGGTAAGACAACAGCCAATACCCAAACTAGTTTCCCACATAAGACTGGTCGATGAATTGAGGGTCTATAGTGGTCCCCTCCCATAACTTACTAAGTCTAATGCATTTCTCATATGAAAAGGGTGAAAAATAAATTGTATAAACATTCGTATTGAAAAACTAGCATGGAAAATGTGAATACTCCAACTATAAACCATGAATGGTATCAAAATAGAACATCCATTGTAAAAGTAATTATAAACCCTCTAATATAATATGGTAGAAGGTATCATTAGAGATCAAAATCAATAATGCATAAGATCCAACAATAGATGATTACATAGATGAAAATATTATAATAAAATCATTAAAAATATTTTGAGAGTAATACCCCTGTCTACTTTTGAATCATTTATTTAAAAGTCATTCAATTAAAAAATAAAACATTTACTTTGGGAATAACCTTGTAAGATTTTAAGGGAATCTTAAAAATGTTATGTTATCAAGGCAATAGAAAAATCCAGTCATGTCGTATAAGTTAAAAAATATTCCTTCCGTCGAAAAATCCATAAAGTACCTCATTTGGAAAACGACAAAAGGATTCCTCTTAAACCATTTTATAAATAGTAAAACTTGGGTAAAAGAGTTTAATTTTTTCTAGGGTAATAGTAAAAATATTTTGAAAAACATTTTTACGAAACATGGACATGGATGATAACTATTTCCCAGCATATACTTATTTATAAACAATCCTAAATAATAATGAGACTGTGAAATAAACCATTACCTTTTGTATGATTCCCTCCGTACATGTTTGAAACTCCTATATAGTGGTTTTTAACATATTATTAACTTATAATATAATAGTAATAATATTTATGATACCATATATTATTCATTTATGATTTTATATTACACGTTTATTAACAATTCCAATTTAAAGCAACATTTTGGGTAATAACTGCTTTGTTTATCATACATGTTTTGACTTGTTATTCTTGATCCTATTACTTAAATAATGATTTAATTACTTACATAATGTAAAACATTATTTATATATCATATATATTTAGTATAAAAATATATATAAAAGCATGATATTTGAAATGGAATACACCGTTCATGGAGATGGTAAGTTGTATGTACACATTAATGTTGTTTCTATTTTCTTATCACACTAAATGGAAGAAGGTAAATTATATATATATATATTATTAAATTGTAATTATTATTTAATACATTTCATATTTATTAATCATATACATTTTTATAATCAATCTTGAATGGTTAACATGGAAGATGAATCTTATCACGTTGTGGATATGGTAGGCCATACATACGCACGAACGATGATATAATTTCCTTAATGGTAAAAGGGTGATGAATTAGATTATATATTAATTATAAATAATCAATATCATTTCATATTTATTATTTATATCTATTATATCCACCACTATCCCCATCCAAATAAATTGGTGATGAAAAACAGATTTCACCACGGTGCGGAGGCAGTAGGTCGTATGTACACACGCATGGTGATTTTGTTTTTCATAGGATGGATACAATATATAATATGGTTCTTCCAGGATAATAATTACTTATCATAATATAGTTTATAATGTCTTTATTATTTTATAATTTAAACAACACATTAAGAGGAATTAGTAAAGTAAATGAACTTGAAGGAGTCAGAAAAGACGATTACCTCTTCTTTAGCGAACCTCATTTGGATCTCCTCTTAGGGACACTCGAGTTGGTAATTTGAGAAGAAAATAACCTATAGGATGTTGATAGAAAAGTTAATAATGTAAATTTTCATGTTTTGGTTGATATATAAGGCTAAAATTGGTGTATGGAAGTGAGGGAGGAGGTTCCCTTTTATAATTTAGGCGAGAGGCACTTTTGGAAACTCTCAAAATATAAAATTAATATAAATTACTTTTTAATTTAAAATAGATCCAAAAATATTTTTTTCAAATATAATATGAGTATGGGTCTAAATAATTTCAATAATATATTTTTAAACATGTTTAGGTTATAATATTAACCATATCTTTTGGCTTTAACCCTTAGTTAAACCCATTAACTCTTACCATGTCAACTTCTTTTTTGTACTCTTTAGGGTTAATATAGTTACTATAAAATTACAAAAGAACCCAAAATGGATATTTTATGACATATATAACCTTATTATAGTTATTTTGATGAATTTTATATTTTTATGAGTTTTATATCCTTTAATAAAATATAATTTATTTTAAAGTATCATTTATGTCAATTTTGATACTATTCAATATTCTTAATTTTAAAAATATCCAAAAAACATGATAAATTAGAAAAAACACTTCTAATATATCACTAAAATGCCTAAATTATCTATAAAATTCAGGGATTTCATTAATTATATCCAATTTTATTTATTTTAATGTTTTTTAATATCATTTATTTGATCTTTTCATGAATTAAATAATTACTACATCATTATTATGAAAGAATTTAATTTAATTAATTAATCACTAAAACATTAAAATAAATTATCCATATGAAGATAAATTATTTATATTTTAAATTAATATCTATAGTCAAATTTATCTTCTCTATAACCATGTATTAAAAATTTAATACTTATTAAAAACATGAGTATGACATTTTTAACTTATCTTGAAATAAAATATAATAAATGTCTTATTCTCATCCAACTATTTTAAAATGGGTATAAATTAGGCACAAGGAGTATTTTGGTGAAATACCATTGATGATAATAAATTATTACAAGTTTTAGGGTAATTTTATAATATTATTTTTACCCATAATTACTTGATTTACCCTTAACCATGGTAATTAAAATATTACTAATTTTATTATTCATATGCCCAAAAATAAAAGAAAACTTTTTAAATATTTTTGGACCCACTGATTCCAAATATGAAATCCATTTTCCAAAATTAAAAATGCATATTTTTTAATAATTAATTTAAAATTAACCTCGTTGATGGGGTGAGAAAACGGGTTAATAGAGTTTAAACATGATAAAGATTGAAACATTTTTATATCTAAATTCAATGTAAAATTGATGTCAATAAACTAATTTGGATTAAATAAAAAATATTTATTTATAATTTAAAACCATTAAATAACATAATTGACAATATAAATTATTTTCATGAAAAATTTTATTTTCAATTAAAATTTCGTATTTTTCACTATTTTTAAAAACATGAAATTTTTTATAAAAATACCAAAAATTTAACTAGAGTAAATTTTTATAATCCAATTTAAAATAAAAAGATGATTTTTTAAAATATAATATATAAAAGTCCCAAAAATTGGATTTAAAATAGGTTCTCCATTAAAAGGCAGGAAAACTATTTTTGTAACAAAAATATATTTTTTATGTGTAATATTGGGGTTGTTCTTATATTATGCCTCTAAAATCTATTAGATGAATATAAAAAATATTTCATTGAATATATAACATATATATTTCGTTAATATCATTCTCAAATAGTAATTAATTTAATTTATTAGAATAAAATGTCTTTGTGAGCATAAATATAGTTTTTTAGAAAACATTTCCAATATATTCAATTGGTTTCTATATTTATTTCTAAATAATTTTTAAACAATGAATTAAACCATATATTTTCATAAGTTAGTTAATACTATTCATAACTGCCAACTTCATGTCTTGGTTGTATCTTATTATATTAAATAATAATATTTTTATAATATATTGTTGTTTGGTAAAACTCAGCATTGAGTGTAATGGCAGATAACTCATTGTTTCATGTAGTGTAAAATTATCATGGTGTTGCGTACAATGTAAGCTATCAAAAAAATAAAATTTATTTAATAAGAGACATAATATATAATCTTGGGGTGTTACTGCTAAGGATGTAGTTAGAGGACCTTCGAGATAAGGGTTTCATTAGGCCCAGTGTGTCCCCCTGGGTAGAACTAGTGTTGTTCGTGAAGAAATAGATGGGATCTTATGGATTTACATGGATCATCCTTGCCTGAACTAGACCATGAAAAAGATCAAGTACCCTTTCCAAGGATTGGCAACCACTTTGACCAATTTCTAGGTGTGATATGGTTTTCAAAGACTGATCATTGGTCCGTTTACCACCAATTGAGGGTTCACGAGGTCAATATTCCAAAGTTGACATTCTGATGTCTCTGTAGACATTGTGAGTTTTTAATGATGCCCTTTGGTGTGCCGAATTCCCCCTCCATGTTTATAAATTTTATGAACCATGTCTTCTGGCCGTACATAGACTAGTTTTTTTCTTCATCAACAACATACTCATCTAATCTATATCAAAGGAGGAATATGAAGAGCACTTGGGGTTGGTTCAAGATTTTCTTCAGGAACACCATCTTTATGGTAAACTCTCAAAGTGCCAGTTCTGGATTCATGAGGTTCACTTTATAGGTAATGTGATTTATGTGCATGGTTTATCCATGGACCTAATGAAGATCAATGCAGTTCATGCTTGGGATCTACCAAAGAACATGTTAGAGGTGCGGAACTTTCTTGGCTTGGTAGGGTACTGTATGAAGTTTGTAGAATAATTCTCTAGGATAAATCCCATTTAATTTCCCTATTGTAAAAAGGGTAGTCATTTACCTAGACTGGGAAATGCTAGAGAGCCTTTGAGGAGTTGAGGATGAGACTGTAAAGTTCTTCAATGTTGAGACTACCAGAGGAGGGTGTAGATTAAATAGTGTATTAAAATAACTCAAGAGTTGGGTTCTATTTCATGTTGATGTAGTGGAGGATTGTTTTCACATACTAGTTGTGGTAGTTGAGACCCCAAGAGTAGAGCTATGCAACTAATGACCTAGAACGGGCAGTGGTAGTCTTCTCCCTAAAGATGTGGAGAAAATACATTAGGTGAGAGTTCTTTGTATCTTATTCATACCATTAGATTCTCAGGTACATCTTCATGAAGAGAGACTTGAACCTGAGACAGTGGATCTAGTTGGGGTAACTATATGAATATAACTTTGAGATGGTATATACTCTAGGGAAGGAAAACGTAGTAGATGATTCCCTTATTATGTAGTCTCGGGATCATTTTTTTAGAGACCCAATTTTTTCATTGTAATACTTTTAAATGTTTCTATATATACTTCCAGAGAAATGCATTGAGACAGTGTGCAATTCTGAGACCCGATGTTCTCATAATAAATATTATTAAAATATTAAGTATATTTTATATTATGCATTTAAAGAAAAAGGCATAACTCCTAAATGGAAGCTCAAATCCACAATCTGAAGTCACGGTTGAGTCTAGAACATGGCTTCTACCCTAGGTGAGGCATAATTTTTATCGATGCAAGACTTCTATAAGAAAAGTCACCCATGGGAAAATCATACATAAAATAATTAAACTTAATTATTTTACCCCTAACGTCGTATAAAATAGCTTTTTATAGGGGTTTCAGATTCAAAATCAGGGACTTTTTTGAGTTCATAATGGGGTGTTTTACTTAGGTGAGATATTAAATGAAAGGGCATGGAGGTTTTGGATTCTGTGAGGTGGGAATTCCGAGGGGTTTCTATAAATCAAAACTTAAGGAAATAGGATTATGGTTATCCTCTAATCCTCTCTCCCCCTCTCTTAACCGTTATTCAACTATTATTCATTGATTCAAATAGATTTTCTCAATAAAACCTTGGTGGATTAAAGGAGCACAGTGGATGCGTCGTCAATGATGGGTGGTCAAATCGAGGTAGGATTTCTTCTACATTTTCTTTGGAGTTAATGTTTTCCTTAAAAATTCATTCTTTTATAGTCTATTTCATCATTTCCTTTATCAATCGTCGATGGTTGTAATAACACGGTCATTGGTCTATGTTTTAAGGCCTAAAATTCTATCTGAAATCTTTCCATTCTTCATGAATATTCATTTATGCTTTTGGAAACATCAAAACATCAATGGATCATCAGGTAGAGGTCAATGTTGTGAAGCCCTCATCACAAGGGACCTTGATCTTCTAATGGATACATGATTAGGTAACTGAAGGACTTATTTTGGTCCATGAAAGGGACCACTGGAGAGCTGATTGTAGCGGAAGCCAACAAAAAATGATGACTATGGATGGTCGCATCATTAGATGGAGGTGGGTCACAGTGGCTCGGAGGAGGTGGCGGTGCGTTGGGTGGAACGAGGTCGGGAGCGTGGCTGGAGGCGTGGTGGGCATGTGTCGGGAAGGTGGAGTGAAGCTAAAGGTGAGTTCAGTGGGGTCGCTCGCAGAGGTGGCTAGACTGTGGAGCTACATCGCTGCTAGGTGGGGCGATCGAGGGGCAACAGAAGGTCGGGACATAGGGGTCACCACATTGACATGGTCAGATGGCCAGTGAAGTGGAGGGCTAGATGGCACAGAAGGATAAGAGCGCACTAGTAGACTAGCTGGCCCATGTGACTGGGCCGCATGACTAGGCCATGTGGTCGGGCAATGTGGCAGAGCTAGACAAGAGGTGGGGTGGCAGCCCAGGCAGAGCGGCCCATCCAGAATGGGCCAGACCAGGTCAAGTCGGGCCAATAAGGTTTATAAAGGTCGTATCTTCTAATTCAGGTGTCTGATCGACATATCGTTTATGGACACACACCCATCTCTTCTAGATAGATTTTTAAGACCTGTTCGATAATTTGAAGATTTTGTTTCGTGGCTCGGTTCCACAAAATGCCTATGTTTAATTATAATAATATAATTATTCTTATTTGTGGTTTCTAGTATCATACATAGCACCTATATGTGATGTCATATTAACATGTTGTTAGTGGTGGTGCGGCCCTAGTCCTTGGGAGGAATTTTTAAGACTACTTTCAGGTGTTTAAGCCAGAGTAAATGTGTGGGCCCCATGGTCCCAATTCGTGCGTGTAGCGATGAAATGCAACTATCTGACTGGGTATCCATTTTGTACGAATGAGTAGTCGATCATGTGTGTTTTTCCATGAGGATCACAATAATTAAATCTATGTAATTAATTTTGGTATTGAGGCATGTGACCCACAAGATACATTTGGAGCATAATGCGGCATTATACAACTTCTTCATCGGATGTCCGATTGGAGAGAGTGTATAGTCTACCTTGCATATTTTTCCACAAGGTTGACAATAATGAGATCCATTTGGATGTGAAAATACTTAATCGTGATCTCCTTAAATGTGTAAACATTAAACAAATATTAGTGGAAGATCCTTTTGATGTGTTTGAAGAGAATCAACAGTAGTGATCAAGACGTGATCAGGTGATGGAACTAGGGACCTCCGAGTGGCACCCTTCAACAGGGCTGAGCATGGGTCCCGGATGACGTTAGAGTGGAACCCTCCAATTTGGCAGGTAATGGGTCTATCACAACACTAGAGTGGCCCCTTCCAGCTAGGCTAGGCATGGGTCCTTAACCTATTCTGAGTGGCACCCTCCAGCCGAGTTGGGTATGGGACCTTGACTTTGAGATGACATCTAGACTACGTGGACCTGTGATGAGATGTAATTTAACATTACATTAGATTCACGAGTAAGAGGGGTGATTCCCCCCCAATATGTGTCCTTGTGACACGACCTAAAACCAAATAGGTGAGACAAACCTGCCGAAAGAGGATAGTATCGAGGTGTGGTGTTTGAGACCCTTTGACTTGTAGTTTAGGGAATATGTGAGGGATGTTGGGCATCGATGGTGGTTACTTATAGATTGTTGGAGACTCTTTTACTAGGAAGAGTTGTTAGATAGAGATCCTCTTACTCTCTCATTTCTTATTCTTTGAATGAGCATATCTATATATATACATACTTTTTTTCAATACCCACTCCTTCGGTTTTGGTTACTCTCATTTCAGGAGAGGTGAAGATGCGCAGGGTATGAAACCTGATTTCTCTGTCTATATTATCATGGTTGGATGATTCTATTCTCCTACTATAGGTAGATAAAACTCTATGATAATTTTACCTTCTCACTATTTCTACTACCTTGTGTTTGGATGATATTACTTCACTTTCATGTTGGGTTGAGATGCACACTTTTACTATACTCTTCTCCATTTGTTGTTTTTCTTTACTTTTGTATCTCTTACTACTCCCACTTATTTTTTTTGGAATCCTACAAGATATTTTTATACTCAAAATTTTATGCGCTTTTCTCGCACATATCTTACCTTATGCAGACAATAGAAAGGTTTGATCATGACTTTAGAGAGTTAGGGATAGAGGTTCTTATACTACATATGGTGGCCATAGATTGGATTCCAAGAGATATGATCTCTAAACTATTTTCCTTTTTAGATATTTCTGATAGGTTGGGACACATTTATTATTGGGCATGAATTTTTTCCTTTTTTCCTTTCAATTAACATTTTTTATACTCATACTATTTAGTGGTCCATGCACGGTTTATTTATTTACATCAGGTTGCATCTTTTACTTCTTTCCCTCTACACTTCTGCACCGAGTTGGTTGTCTGTCTGTATAGGTACTTAGGAAAATATCTTATTGAGTTCATTGTTCCTTAGGAACTTTTTTCTGCCCCCTTTTTTATAGTGGTGAGATTGGGGTAGCTAGGACTCTATCCCCGTAAGGGTGGGGTCGTGACAAAGTGGTATTAGAGGTGGTTCGACCCTTGGGACTTTGTTCGGATGCTTCCCTGAAAAATTTATGATTGGTGTTAGGGAAATAGTGTCAACGTGTCTCGAGATAATCTATTAGCCCAGTGAGCCTAGTGATAGTGTGGCAGCTAACATAGCCATTTACCAGGACCCTGATTACCCGCTTGTCAACATAGAATACTGTAACATTTATTAAAGGGAACTTTGGTACACACATCATATAGGGTTGAGTATTTGATTATCCTTGTTGATTCATATCCCATATTTTGTCGTTGTTTTAATATATATATATATATATATATATATATATATATATATATTCTAATCTGACAATGGTGCTCCTTGATACATTTTCAAGATGCCCCCACGATGACAACCATCCAGGATAACCACTTCGGTTCATGAAGACAACCCCAAGAGCGATGAGCCCTCAGTTCCGGGACAATCATTCTATCCCCTTCCTCTAGGTGGGCCAGTAGCAGTGCCTCCACATGTAGAGCAACAGATAGTTCTGACTGCACAGGTCAAGGAGAGAACAGGCTGAACATGCTCTGTGAGTTACAATACCATAGCCCATTAAGGCTTCATTTTGATCCAAACCCTCAAACCACAGAGGACTGGTTGGAGTAAGTGGTCCACCTCTTCTGGATTGTGCGGACACTAACTGATCAAATGGTGGCCTTATTATCCTATCTTTTTCATAGGATGGCTTAGTATTGGTGTATCCTAGTTACCCAAATGCATGACAGTTCAGAACTCTCATGGGATGAGTTCTAGCAGCTGTTTTGAAAGGAGTAATTCCCCTCATGCTTATGCTTTGTCAGGATCCATGATATTCTAGAGCTTCGACATGGAGGTATGATAGTTTCAGAATAATTATCCAGGTTCAAAGACCTGACTCACTACTCTCTCAACATGATCCTTGATGGCTACTTCTGGGCACAGAAGTTCAAGCAGGTAATCCACTGAGAGATTCATGCTATCATAGTACCATTGTGCATCCCTAAATATGTCAGGGTGCTGGAGTGGGAACGTGTGATGGAGAGCTTCCTATCAGAATGAAACCAGTTTGATGGGACTTGAAATGGTCACTTTAGAGTGGATATATCTACGGTAGTTGGCAGGCTTCAGTTGATAGGCCTGTGATATAGGAGATCCTCCTAGGATCAAACTTAACCATATTGTCAGGCAGCACTAGGGCTGTGCAGAACACCAGGTCATCCAAGATAAGGCTGATGCTTTATGTGTGACAGTTGAGGTCAGATGGCATGAGACTACCTGACCAGGTGTGTTGAGCATCCTCGTGGGATAGCAGGTGGACCACCATGGAAGAGGCAGTGCCATGAACAGGGATCCCTTAGGCAGGGACATAGTAGTGCCCAGAGAGATAGTGTTGGCAGAGGAGTAGGAGGAGTTAGAGGTGGGGGAAGACGATGTGATATCCTTCTACCACAACCATAGGGTGGCCCATGTCTGGCTTCGGGAGCTGGTGGGTGGGTCGCGGAAATCTACAAGCTATGGGTGTCTGTGATCCTCCAATTCATGAGATGATATGAGGTACATTATATATTTATTATACTATCACTTTTGTACTAGTAGACATATGAACTAGACACTCCTTTATGTCGTTACTTCTATTAGGGGAGTTGGATCTCCCTGTATAGGTTCTAGCACAGTGGAGTTCTCTCAAGGTTCCTATGGGAAGCACTTCTTATGCATCTTTTATCCACTAGAAGTGCGAGCTATCATTTTGAGGAGAAAGGATCATGTGGGACCTAATGGTCCTCACAATGGAACCTTATGACATTATCTTGGGTAGGGATTAGATTTCCATGGTTCAAGACCATATTTAATATCATCATAGGCTAATCAGATTCCTAGACATCGATGGGATGGGGTTCACCTTCCTTGTTGAATGAGACCTTGTATCAATTTAGGTGAGTGTTGTGTGAAAGGGGCTAAAACCTTTCAACCATTAGTTAACAAGTGTGAACCTTGGTCCAGTGGACTCTTCAGGCACCTGGATTCCTTCTTTGTGGAGTATTATAGGGATTTATTTCCCAAAGACATTTCGGGACTACCTATAAGGCAGGAGTGAGTGTTTTACACTGATTTTCAACCAGGTATTAAGGTAATATCATCTTTGGCATATCTCATGGAGCCCACCTAGATCTGGGAGCTACGTTTATAGTTGGAGTACCTTTTTGAGAAGGGTTTCACCATGCCTATTGTTTCCCCAAAGGAATATCTGTTTCTATTTGTGAAGAAGGTATATGGGAGTTTGAGGATTTGTGTGGATTATCATTGCTTGAACCAAGACATGATAAAGAAAATGTACCCCTTACTGAGGATCGATAACCTCTTTGACTAGTTGTGAGATGTGATATGGTTCTCCAAGATTGATCTCAGATCTGACTACCACTAGTTATGGGTTCGTGATGCTGATATTCCAAATATGACCTTCTAATGCTGCTATGGGCATTAAAATTTTTTAATGATGCCCTTTGGTGTAAAAAATTACCCTGTCATTTTCATGGATTGATAAACCATATCTTACATCCATATTTGGACTAGTTTGTTGTTGTATTCACTGATGACATACTCATTTACTCTATGTCAGAAGAGGAGCATTCAAAGCACTTGAGTATGGTTCTTGATTTACTTTTAGAGAACAATCTTTATAGAAATATCTTGAAGTTCCAATTCTAGACAGATGAGGTTCACTTTTGAGGAATTTCATCTCTTAAGAAGGTTTAGTCATGGATACATCAAAGATCAAAGATGTTCTTTACTGGGAGATAACTAAGAATACATCAGAGGTGAGAATATTTCTTGGTCTGTCTAGGTACAATAGAAGATTTGTTGAAGACTTCTCCTAGATTGCATGCCCTTTGACCACTCTGACGGAGAAGGGATAGTCGTTTACCTAGTGTGAGAAGTTTCAAAATGCCTTCTAGTGGTTAAGGCAGTGGTTGATGAGTGATCTAGTTCTAAGACTACCATAGGGTGGCATTGAGTTAATAGTGTATTGTAATGCCTCAAGAGTTGGGATTTGTTTTATTTTGATGCAACATCTGGCAGTCATCGTATATGGGTCCAGGAAGTTGAGACTCCATGAGTAAAACTATGTGAATCTTGACTTAGATCTCGTAGTGGTAGTCTTTTCCCTGAGGATGTTGAAACACTACCTCCTAGGAGAGTGCTTTGTGGTTTTCTCAGACCACCATATCCTCAAGTACATCTTTACCCAGAGAGATATGAATCTAAGGAAGTGATGCTGGTTGGAGTTCCAGCAGGACTATGACTTCGAGATAGTCTATACTCAGGAATGGAAACATTGTAGCATATTCCCTTAGTAAGAATTCCTAAGTTTTCCTAGTGTATGATTCTTTATAATATTTATCTTCCCTACAGATGACCCTGGTGGAGTAGGAGGGTATAACCTTTCTATATTCGATGGTGTCGAATCCTTCACTCCTTGAGCATGTGAGAGAGTCCCAATTGGGAGAAATCAATTGCAATGTTCTGTGTGATCATACATCCACAGGTGATGTACCTGATGGATATTATGAAAAAGGGTATCATGAGTTCTTGTTTCAAGGGAAAATAGTGGTTCCAGTCATGATGCGAATGGAGGTGATGTGGGAGTTCCTTACTTTTCCATAAGTTGTACATCTTGGTTTGGGGAATATGTATAAAGATATTCAATGGAAGTTTTGGTGGTTTGGTTTGAGATGAAGTGTAGCTGAGTTCGTATCACGATGCCTCACCTGTCAGTAGGTGAAGGCTGGGTATCTTGTTCAGGGGTTTTTTTTGAAACCCCTTGGGATCCCAGAGTGGAAGTGGTACGACATATCCATGGATTTCATTATAGGGATTCCATGCACAGTGAAGGCCCATGACACGATCTTTGTGATAGTGGACCGACTCACCAAGTCAGCACACTTCCTAGCTATTAGGGAGAAAATATTGGTGAAGGGTTTAGGGTAGTTGTACCTATGGGATATTTTCTACCTTCACAGGGTACCCTCAATGATTGTCTCTGAACATGATACTTAGTTTACATCACAGTTATGGAGGGGCCTATAGGAGACATTCGGGGCCCAGTCGCGGATGAGTACAGCTTTTCTCCCCAATAGTGATGGGTAGACCAATCATACTATCTAGGTTCTAGAGGATATGTTGAGGTCTTGCGTGTTATATTTAGGCCAAATATGGTAGGATCACATATACTTGGTAGAGTTTACGTACAACAATGGATACCACTCTACCATTGGTATGAAACATTTTGAGGCCCTATATGGGAAAAAATATAGGTCACCAATGTGTTGGATAGAGGTTGAAAGTCATCCCTCATGGACCCAGAGCTGGTGAAAGTGATGACAGAGAATGTGCAAGTCATTAGTGAAAGGATGAAGCTGGCCCAATGCAGACATAAGTCATATACAGACTGCCATCGTGGGCCCTTGGAGTTTGAGCAGGGAGACAATGTCTTCTTCAGAGTCTCCCCATAACGTGAAATATGGAGGTTCAGCTGGGGAGGTTAGCTATCCCTGAGGTTCATTGGGCCGTTCAATATCATGCGAAGGGTTGGTGATATTACCTACCTCCATACCCTACCCCCACTGCTAGAGAAGGTGCATGACGCCTTCCATGAGTTATAGCTGAGGAGATACATGCTTAATTCTACACACAGCATTGACTTGGTGAGATGGAAATTTAATATGGATCCAACTTTGTAGAGCACCTGATGGTTATTGAGGATCGAAAGGAGGGAACCTTAAGAGGACATGCCATTTTTTCTGGTTCGAGTGCTGTGGAAGCACAAAAACATGTAGTAGAGTTCCTGGTAATGGGAGAGCTAGATGCTGGCTTTGTATCTAGAGTTATTTTCCTAGTTTTTCTTTTCGAGGATAAAAATATTGAAGGAGGGAATAGTGTAGAGACCCATTTTTTTCTTATAAGACTTTAAAATATTTCTATATATATTTCTAGAGCTAGGAACTAAGACGACATGCAATTCCAAGGCCCAATGTTCCTAGAATAAATTTTATAAAAATATTAAGTATATTTTATATTATGCACATGAAGAAAATGGGATAACTCCAAAATGGAAGATTGGATCCGAAATCAGAAGCTATGGTTGAGTCCAGAACATGGTGTTTACACTAGGTGAAGAATAAATTTTGTTTTTGCGGGACATCAATAAGAAAATTCACCCATGGGAAAATTATAAATAAAATAATTAAATTTAATTATTTTACCCCTGACGTTATATTGAATAAATTTTGATCATGGTATCATATTGGAAATATGAGACCGCCATTGAGTTTAAAATGGGGTGTTTTACCTAGGCATGACATTAAATGAGATGGCGCATATGTTTTTGATTTCATGACCATTGGAGGGATTTCTGGTGTTATTATATAAATGAAAACATAAAGAATTAGGATTAGGTTTTTCCCCTAATCATCTCCCCCCTCTTTCAACTATTCTTCAACCATTCTTCATCAAATTGAGGTGATTTCATTTATCTAAACATGGAAGATCAAAGTGGGAGAATATTTGATTCATCATCAACGATGGGTGATCAAATTGAGGTAGGATTTCTTCTATTTTTGGTTTCTAATTGAAGTTTTCATTAAAAATTCTTTTTTTTATCATCTGTTTCATCGTTTCCTTTATCAATCATTGATGTTTACACTAATATAGCCATAGATCAATGTTTTAAGGCCTATAATGTTATTTTAAATCCTTCTGTTATTCGCAAATATTCATCACCACTTTTGGATGCATAAAATGGATCATCGAGCGGAGGCCGACACTGTGAAGCCCCCGTTGCAAGGGACTCTGATCTACTGACATATTCGCGATCGAGTAACTAGAGGAGTTATGGTGGTCCACATAAGGGACCAATATAAAGCCGATAGTGGAAGAGGTCAATGGACAATGATGGAAAAGGATGTTCATGGCTTCAGATGGTGGTGGGCCATGGCGGTCGGGCGGAGGCGGCGATGCGTTGGGCGGAGCGAGGTTGGGAGTGTAGTTGGTGGCATAGCGGTCGTGCATCGGGAATTTGGAGTGAAGATGGAGGTGAGGCTGGTGGGGTCACAAGAAGAGGCGGCTAGATGACGGAGCCGTGTTGCGTCCTTGTGGGGTGACAGAGAGGCGATAGGAGGCCGGGTTGCGGGGGTCATTGCGTCTATGCAGTCAGCTGACCATTTAGGCGGAGAGCCAGCATGCATAACATGCCAAGAGTAGACCAGAAGACAAGATGGGCAGTAGGCAAGTGAAATAGGTTGATCCGGCTGGGGAGGGTTATCCTAGGAGGAGCGGTCTATCCAGAATGGGCCGGAATGAGTCGGGTTAGGCCAATACGACTTCTAAAGGCCATATATTCTAATCCGAGTGTTCGATCGATGCACCATCTGAAGCCACACATCCATCTCCTCAAAAAGTATCTTTTTAGACTAGTTCATAAATTTTAAGATTTTGTTTCAGGCTTCATTATCAAGAAACATATGAGTTTAAAATTAATAATAATTCAATTATTATTAATTGGGGTTTCTGGTATTAGACATAATGACTATATGCGATGTCCAATTAAAACGCTATCTATAGAGGTGTACCTCTATTCCATGGGTGATATTTTAAAGATGAATTTCGAGTGTTTAAACCAAAGTTGAGGTGTGGGCCCCACAGGGCCCAGTTCATGCACAGAGTGGTGAAATGCTGCTTTCTCACCGAGTATCCATTTTGGACGAACGACTAGTCAATACTATTTGTTTTTACTATCGGATCGCAATGAAATGATCCATGTATTAATTTTGGGACCGAGGAATGGGCCCCATGAGATACCTTTTGAGCACAATGCGAAATTATGCAACTATTTCATCAGATGTCTGATAAGAGTGAGTGGATAGACTACCTTGCATGTTTTTTCACAAGGATCACAATGATGTGATCCATTTGGATATTTAAATCTTTATTTTTTATCTTATTAAATTTCAAAACATGAATGTAATATCAGTGGATGATCTTGTTGATGGGTTTGAAGAGAATCCATGGTAGTGATCGTGAAACGATTAGGTGATGACATCAAGGGCCTCTGACTGTCACCCTCCAGTCAGGCTGGGTATATGTCCTCAATGACGTTAACATGGAACCCTCTAGCTAGGCTAGGCATGAGTCCTCAACTAACTCCAAGTGGAACCATCCATCTGGGACTGGCATCGGTCCTCGATGACACTAGAGTGGCACCCTCCAGCTAGGTGGGGCATGGGTCCTCCACCTATTCAGAGTGGTACCCTCCAGTTGGGTTGGTCATGGGACCTCAAATTTAAGAACACCTCTAGACTACATGGATCGGTTAATATACATAATTTAACGTTAATCTTTACTCATGAGTAAGGGGGTACTTTCCCCACTGAGACACACCCTTTTGATGCAACCGAAAACCATATAGGTGAGAAAAACCCGGCCAAATAAGATAGTATTGAGGTATCGTGTTGGATCCACTTTGACTTGCAGTTCAGGGCAGACATGAGGGATACTGGGCATCGATAGTGGTTACTTATGGACTGCTGGAAACTCTTTTTCTGGGATGAGCTATGAGATAGAGATCCCCTTACTTTTCCATTTGGGTTTCCTTGAATGAGCATATATATATATATATCCTATTTTTAGTACCCAATCCTTAGGTTTTGGTAACTCTACTTCCAGGAAAGGCAATATATATCATGTTTTTAGTAACCAATCCTTGGGTTTTGGTAAATCTATTTCTAGGATAGGCGAAGACGCATGAAATATGCCACATTATTTCCATGTCTATATTCTCATGGTTGGATGAGTCTAACCTTCTACTATAGTTATCAATGTATCGATGAGAAGTTCAACTTCTCACCACTTCTAGTTTCTTATTTCTGGATGAGATTACTCCACTTTCTAGTTGGGTTAAGATGCACTCTTTTACTATACTTTGTTCCATCAACTTTTTTCCTTTCCTTTTTTATATCTTACTGACCCACCTTCTTTCCAAGGAATCCTACTGGGTATGTTTATACTCACCCCTATATGGGATTTTCCCGAACTTGTCATGCCTTGTGCAGAAAATGAACAAGTTTGATCACAACATCATGGAGCTAGGGATATAGGTGCTTGGACTGTATATAGTGGTCGTAGTTTGGATTCCAGGAGTTGGGATCTCTTAGTTAGTTTCATTTTTATATCTTTTTGATAGGATGGGACACCTTTCTAGTTGGGCATGTATTTTCCCCCTTTTTTCCATTCAGTGTACATTTTTTCACTCTTACATTTCAGTGGTCCATGCGTGGTTGATTTATTTACAGCAGGTTGCATCTTTTACTTCTTTCCCTCTGCACATCCACATTGAGTTGGTTGTGTGTGTATGTATAGTTACTAAGTAAAGTATTCCATGATTTCTTTGTGCCTTTGTCACTTGTCGCCACCCGCTAGCCTATGGAGGTGGGCTTGGGGTAGTTACGGATTGAGCCCTAGTACAGGCCAGGTCGCAACACATATGGTGTAGGAGCCTTTGAAGAAGTTGGCCACTATATAGATAACCTTGGTGGAGCATGAGTATATATATTTTCTTCTTTCAATGGTGTTGAATCATCTACTTTATGAGTGTGTGAGATATTCTCAAATAGGATAAATCAACTGTGAGGTCTTACATGACCATATATCCATAGGTGATTCACCAACATATATTATAAAGGAGGAAATCACATCATCTTTTTCCTGGGACAAACCGTGGTTCCAACCACGATGTGGGAGTAGGTGATGTGGGAATTCCACACTTATTCCCTAGCCATACATCCTAGTGTTGGAATGATGTACATAGACCGTTAGTGGTAGTTTTGGTGGTCTATCGTGAGACGAAGCGTATCTAAGTTCATCTCTTGGTGCCTCACCTATCACCAGGTGACCGTTGAGAACCATGTTCTGGTAGGTTTGTTGCATCCCCTTTAGATCCTAGAGTTGAAGTGGGATAGAATATCCATGGACCATTTTATAGGGTTTCTGTGCATTGCGAAGGTCCATGACACCATCTGGGTGATAATTGACTAACTCACGAATTATACACACTTCCTTGCAACCAAGGAGTAGGTTTTGGTGGGGAGTTTGGGGTATTTGTACATACATGAGATCATTTTCCTTCATGGGGTTCCCTCGATGATTGTTTATGATCGTGACACATGGTTTATGTCACAGTTTTGGAGAGGCCTTCAGGAGGCATTCAAGACTCAAATGAGGATGAGTACAACCTTTCACCCCCATAAGGATGGGAAGACCAAGTGCACTATCTAGATGTTGGAGGATATGCTAAGGGATTACATTTTAGACTTCGATCCGAGATGGGATTATCAATTTCCCTTGGTAAAGATTATGTAAAACAATAAATACCACTCTACCATGGGCATAACACCTTTTGATTCCATGTATAGGAGACCCTGGAGGTCGTCCTTATGCTGGAAAAAGATTGGTGAGACATCAATTGTGGGTATAGAGATGGTGCAGATGATGATGGTCAAATTCTAGGTCCTTTATAGGTGGATAAGGATGGATCAACATAGGATGAAATATTATGCAGATCACTATCATATTCCCTTGGTGTTTGAATAGGGAGACCATGTTTTCCTAAGATTATCTATTGGACCCATGATGCTCCTGATAAATGACCAAGATACTCCTTAGACCCTACACTCATGTTATTGGGCTCTTAACTGGGCCACTCAACTAGGATGAGTATCATGAATATATCCCATAGCCAGCTAGGGATTTATTTCACCTCCCTAGAGAATCGAACCTGGGGTTGACTGGCATTTAACCAATCAGGGAGCTTCTCTGGTATCACCATTTGAAATCCTGAAGATCATTGTTGAGGTTTCTTATCACCTCACCCTACCCCTAGAGTTAGATTGGGTGCATGACATCTTCCATGTGTCATAGACGAGGAGATATGTGCCTGACCTTACGTACATCACTGACTGGGATCAGGAGAGCCAAATACAAGATCATTTTCCTGAGTTTTTTTTGTTTAGTTTTGATTTTTAGGGATAAAAATATTGGAGGGAATAATGTAGAGACCCATTTTTTACATTATAATACATTGATGTATTTCTATATATACTTTCAATGCTATGTCCTGATACACCGTTCAATTCCTAGATCCGGTGTTCCTAGAATTAATTTTATAAAAATATTAAAAATATTTTTTATTGTGAACACATAGTTATTCAAATAAAATGGGATTATTTTTAAACAGAAGCGTGAAACATAAATATTAGACAATGGTTGAGTTAGGAACACATTGTTTACCCTAGGAGCAACCTAGAATAGGTTTGTGTGGGTTGTTCGAATATCTCTCCCATTGGTGGTATTTTCAGTTGGTTAATTAATTAAATTAATTTAACTAATTGATTATTTTAACCCAACCAAAATTTGTATAACAATACTACCATGGTTATTTTACCATGGTTAAACTCATAAACCTAGGACCATCGAGAGCATCTCTTTCCTCCTATTGGTGAATCACATTGGACTATAATGAAACTCTGTATCAGAGCAGATCGGAACACAACGAATGCAATGGATTCCTCCATTTTATTGGCGGGAACATTCTTCTATGAAAAACAATCCAAATATCCATGTAGGACTCATAAATTTGTGGTTTATTCCCTTTTTTATTAAAATGATTTAGCAACTCAATCCCATTCCTTGATCTACACCAATTGTGGTCGAGCATGAACATGTGTATTGAAATTTTAAATTGCTTATTCTTGATTTCTAATATGGATATCCCCATTATTGATAGTTAGCTAAGAATTATTTTCCAACAATGGTTAAGAAATTGTTCTTCTTCCTTTAACCATCAGTTACCTCACCTTATTTACTAGTAGGACCTTTTAGTCTTAGTTTGATGTTTTTGGCCAGTACCAAGCCCGATTGGACCCCCAGAATCATGATGAAATCACTTACGAGGGACAATTCAATGAATCAGGGGTATATCTACGAAGGTTGTGGGTTGTGGATGATTTTTTGGAGATATTTAATCAAATTATCAATGGTGGAATGTTTGGGGGAATTCAGGGAATGATAAAAACATCTGACGAATGACAGAATACAATTTATGGATATCAACATTTGGAAACAACGATCCATAGCTAGATCCACTAATCATAAGTGGAAATTATGCTGAAATCAATGCATAATGGCCAAATTCAAAACACCAAGATCTAATTTTAGATTCTAGAAAAATCCCAACTAGACGTCGTGTAGTTCGAAGAACACACGGTGTGTCGGGCCATGGCTGTGGCTACTAGGGTTTTAGAAAATTGTAAGGATCGCATGGTGTGTATCCCTTCTACACATCATATACTGAGTCCCCAAGTGGACGAGACATGTGGGGAAGCACAAAGGTGAGACCCCGTGTTAGAGTAGACGTCCAAGAATATGGTCTCATTTTGAAGTACACAAACATGGGGTAAAGTAAATGGATCGGAGGTAAAGTCCACGAACATGAGGTAAAGTACATGGTCATGAGGTAGATACACGAGAACATCCAAGCACATGGGTGGGACCTTGGGTGGAATGAGAATGTTTTATATATATCATACACATTGTATATACCTACATGGTTGGTGAGCCATGTACCTCCATGTACATGGATAGGAAAAGGAGTGGGACCACACACTGTGTTGATCCCCTACATGTTGTGTACCCCTTGTCTCATTTTTAGGAAACATAATGCTTTAGTATCACCATTGTTTATACTCGAATTTGGGACCGTGAGAAGCCTATCCTTGTAGGGAGACCTGGTACCTTGGACCGTGTACGGTGGTTGTAGCTTAGAGATCAAGAGTTGGGCTCTCTCAACATTTTACTTTGTAGTTTTTTAATTTTATGACATCTTTCTGTTTTGGTGTTTACTTTTTCCATTTATTATCTAGTTTACACTACCATATATTTTTACTATCTAGAGGGTTTCCATGTTTGGTTGTTCCCTTAGTATTTTGTTTCTTTTACTTTTACTTCCTTTTTAATTATGCAATGAGATGGATGTGTGTGTGTGTGTGTCTATAGGTACTTAGACAAAGTTCTCCCTATGTTATTCAGGCCTTCCGCATAGGTTGATAGCCCCTGGCCTATGGGGGTGGGTTTGGGGTAGTTTCGGCTCGACCTCCGGTTAGGGTTGGGTCATGAAGGGTACAACACTAACAAAACTCAAGCCTCTATGGTGTTTTTAAAAAGAAGGTAAACTAATTATTGGATGTTGGAATCATTTTCGCTATATTTGATATCCAATGGGTTAGTCCAATGCAAGATGTTCCTAAAAAATGGCCAAACATTAATAAAAAATAAAAATAATGAATTGGTTCCAAACCATGTGGAAAATAGTTAGTGTGTCTGTGTAGACTATCATCGACAAAATAGCACACTAAGAATTACTATTTTCCTTTACTGTTCATTAACCATGTGATAGAGTGGCTAGTGGGGAGATCCAATTACTACTTTCTTGATGGGTATTATTCATACATTTAGATCCATATTTCCCCGTAGGATCAGGAAAGGACAGCCTTTACTCACCCCTTTAGAAAATTTTCACATAGGCCGATGCCATTAGGTTGGTGCAATGCTCCAAGTACTTTCTAGTGATGCATGGTTAGTATTTTTTTGGATTACCAGGATAATTCCATGGAAGTATTCAAAAATTATGTCACTGTATATGGTTCTTCTTTTGATTAGTGTTTGAGTAGTCATTGTTCTATCCTACGTGGTTGTATTGAAAATAATTTTTTATTAAATTATGAGAAATTCCATTTCATGGGGTGAAAAGGTATATTACTTGGAAATGTCATTTATGGTGATGGTATCCAAGGGGATAAATCAAAAGTAGATATCATTTCTTCCCTACCATTCCCTAAAATCGTATGGGATGTTAGGTCCTTCTTAGGTCATGCTATATTTTATCGTCATTTCTTTCATGAATTTCACAAGATTTCACTCGCCATATCCCACTAAATCTAAAAATAAAAAGAGTTTTTTGATAAATAATGTGAAGATGCTTTTAAAAAATTAAAATGGAGTCCCAAATCACCCCTGGTAATCCAAACACCTTAGTGGGACTTACCATTTGAGCTCTTGTGTGACACCTCTAACTAGGTAGTTGGGTCAGTCTTATCACAACAGGTTGATCAAGCTCCACATGTTATAGCCTATACCTCATGAACACTGGACCATTCCCCCGAAAACAACACCACAACAAAAAAATAATTATTTTCCATTTTCTTAATTAGATAAATTCATGCCATACCTTTTAGGGTCCAAAGAAAATGTGTTCTCAGACCATACATACCTCTAGTATCTCCTTAAGAAAGTAGAATCCAAACCATGCATCATTTGCTGGATGCCCCTAATTCAAGAATTTAACCTTGAAACTAGGTATAAAAATTAGCATATAATGTGGTATCAGACCATATTAGTAGGATTTTCCCACCATTATACCACCATATTGACCCATCACTCCCCATTGGATAATTATTCCCTAATGATCACCTTTTTGATGTAGTGAACCTTACCCCTTGGTATGAAAACATTGTAAAGGTTTTGGTAGCATCTAGGGTCCCCACATATTTTTTCACTTAAGAATCCCATTTACTTAAGCATGAGTCAGGACAGTGAATTTGGGATGACCCATACATGTCGAGAATTTGTGGTGACCAAGTTGTTCAATGGTGTGTTCTTGGCCATCATTTCACCTATGTTTTTAGGTTCTTCCACACTTTGGCACATGGGGGAAACTTTTTCTCTCTACATACAGCTCAAAAAGTCCTTGAATATGGAATTTATTGGCCAAAACTATTTAGATATTCTCATCGATTTTTTATGTCATGTACAAGATGTCAATTCACAGAAATATCTCAAAGAGGAATGAAATGCCATAGAAACCCATGTTATTTACTGACATATTTGATTCATGGAAAATTTACATTGTGGGACCTTTCCCAAATTCATTTGTATTTGTTTATATCTTATTGTTTGTTTACGATGTCTCTTTATGGGATGAATCTAAGGCTACAAAAGACCGATGACTCTCCAGAGGTTGTCAATTTTTTGAAATCTCAAAATTTTAGTAGGTTTGGTTTGCCAAGATTCATCATTAGTGATCAGGGTTCACACTTTGTAATGAAATCACAAAAAAGTTACTCTATAATTATGGGGTTTTACAAAAATTTTCTACTTCATATAACCCCCAAACCAATTGAAATGTAGAAATTTCAAATTAGGAAGTTAGTAAAATCTTGGAAAAAACCTTCCAACCCAATATGAAAGATTAGATTCTATGCTTGGATGATTCAATTTTGGAATACCATATAGATTTTATAACCCAAATAAGAATTTCACCATACTAGATTGTGTTTATAAAGTCTTTTCACCTCCATGTGGAGGTAAAAAACTATCCATATTGGGCTGTTAAATAATGTAACATTAACCCCAAAGATGTAGGCGATCGTAAGAAGTAACAAATGCAAGATCTAGATGAAATTCATTGAGAATCATATATGAACTCATGGATCTATAAGGAGAGAACAAAGGCTTCCCATGACTGCCACATCATTCATTGTTAATTAAAAATTAGGAAGAAGGTCCTCCTTTACAATGGAAGGAAAAAGTAACATATATGTGAGACTTTTTTCTGCTAGATTAGACCATACACTATTACTAATTTCTATCCATTTGGTGTTATACAGGCTCAAAATGAAAAAAATAAAACAACCATTCACTATTAATGGACAACGGCTGAATCAATTTCAAGAAACCATTCTGAAATTCCCGAGTGGAGGGAATCCATATTCAAGAAGAAACAGACCAGTGACACCTACTAAGTTTTATTCTTTCTTCACACATTATCTTTTATTATATTGATGGAATTATATGATCTATGGGTGGGTATATGAGTAAATTCTTGGGTTATTTAGGATTTTTATCATCTTTCATTTTTTTTCTCTTTTCATCTTACTATATAGTATTTTTACTTTCCCCCACTTTACTAAGTTCGTTATGATTTTCAAAATATTACTTATTTTATATCTTCTTCACTTATGGGATATTATTTTTACCTCCCCATCCATTTTGTTCCAGAACACTAACATTATATTCCCACCTAATATAGAAAATTATTGAAAATTCATGATGAATTTCCCAATTTTATGTTGTTTTAATAATTAAATAAAACTACATTCACTGATGGAATGTGAGTTTTAGAAATACATTAACATTAAGGTGGTATTTTTTTAGTATAATGGTTATTTATCGGTGATATTAATGGTTGTATCCCTATGAAACCTTTTAGATGATTGATAATATTTCTGTGGGTACTTTATGGGTTATAAATTTCACTTAACATCTCCACGCATCTTTGGACACAACCATGAAGTGTGAATATTTCTTACTCAACAAAAGGAAAATATAAGTTATGTTACTTTTTATCATCTTTCCAAAATTATTTTTCCATACGTTCATTCCTTATCTTATATTTTTCATTACTATATCTGATTGACATATGCGTGTGTACCATTTATATGACTATTGTACACCCTATAAAAATATATAAAAAACAACAAGAAAAATGAAGATAAATAATGAAGAGAGTGATGAAATGTAAAAAATATGGGGATATCTCGGTTGGGAGCTTAAGGGTTGACTTTTGAGAATTATTAAGTGAGTGGATCTGAAAATTTGATTACAAAGGATATAGGTCAGGTTCAGTGGAAAGAATCAAGCAGGCATAATTTTTTTAAAATAACTTATACTTGTTGGATATGAAGTGGAAAGAATAGAATGAAATAGCTGTTACACACACACATGGAATATAGTGACATGGTTGAATTTCTAATTCCATTTTCTACTTGTATAACATATCTCCCTGAATGTTCTCATACAATTATGATACACTTTTCCCATGACTACTAAGAATAACTCATTGGTGTAGTTTTTTATTAGATAGTATTGCTATCAAGAATTCAATTGTCATTGAATGTTGAATATTCATGAATTTGGGAATATCTCCATGCATAATTTTTCAAAATTTGACTTTTCCCAGGAGTGGAAATGTTTAGGTGGGGGTGTGATCACACCACAATTCACAGTTTTATTTCAAATTTACACCAATGTGTTAAACTAGTTTTTTATTGAAAATTAAAAAGATAGTAAAAAATTTCAAATCAAATTTTATTTATTTATTTAACTTTTATCACTTTTTAAAGGTTAATTTTACTAGTTTTGATGATTTCATTGTAGGGGTGATTTTGAGCGCCATAGATGATGAAGAAGGAAAATGGGCCAAACTACATGGAATCCCAAGGACATATGTACATTTTTTACATGTTATGATAAATTCATGAAAACAAATGGGCTTACATTTTATGATCTAATCGAAAACAAAATTTTTTGTAACTCATTACAAGACACTGTTTCCCCATTCATCCATTTAGTGGCCCAACCAAACTGATTTTTCCAGAGAACCAAATCAGCTCGAAGTCAAAATTTAGTTTTGTTAATTTAATAATATGTACCATTATAGATGTCGAATTGCCTAAATATTCTACATTGTGATATAAAATAGGTCTTAAAACAACTCTTATCTTTTTTCCTAGTCGATATATGGTTGTTTACTAGTCAAAAACTGAGATGAAAGTGGAATCTCTAAATCTAGGTGCCGAAAACCACCTCCCATTATGACTATAAAAGGGAACCTTGGTAACATCAATTTCAAGTTAGAAAAAGGAGTGAATTTCTACCATTTTTTAGTTCCATAAGAGTATTATCATATCTTTTGAGGTTTTGGAGCTCCATATTCTCATAGGGAGACCTGAAATAAAGACGGAGTTCTACAAGAGCTTCCTCCTCCTCTAGTTGGGGAGATAAATGGTGGGTGTTCATAGTGAGGGAGCTATACATATTATAAAGGGAGTTTAATTTTTTTTATTTCTACTGGATTGATTTATTTTGGGTTTAAAAACATTTAATTCAGAATTATATTACTCTGATTCAAATTTGAATGATTTTTTTGATTTAATTGGATGGAATTCTCTTCTATTTTAACCGATCAGTGTGATGGTTTGAGTGTGTTACTTGTCTTTTCTTGATTGGATAGCATAAGAATCCATTTCTTCCCCACATATTTGAGATTTTAATATTATTGGGAATTTATTATACCATGCATAAGATTTGGAACCTCTCTATATGATTGTTATGTAGAGGTTTGGTTCTACGCACATTGATATAAAAGTGTGGAAAGTAATCAGGATCCTAATTAATTTCAACCAAAGACTCAATCCAAACATAAATTAATCATTAAGAAAAATGAACTTGAAATGATAGCAGTGAAATCACAATGACCCATTTTCTTGTATTTTTCTAAATCCACTTTTTTTTAACTATTAAAATCTTTAAATTTAGTTATTTTCTTATAAATGTTTTCAAAATAACCCAACTATTTAGTTATTTTTATTGAAAACACACTATATAAACCACCAATTCTCTTTAAGAGATGATATAGTGACTGCCTTAGAATACATTATTCATATAAAACCAATTCAAATTGACATTTCATGGAAAAATGAACAAAAAACCCCTTCGGTTTGTAATTTTAAAATGTTAGTTTTAAAATTATGTTATTGTTTTGATGCATGGAAATTATTTATTGAAATTATATAATGAATGTATGGTTTTTGGAACATATTTACATGGATTATGGAATACATGGATGGTGTGAGTTCATTTTCATTAGACGTAACCCTGTGGAAGGGGTGTGCGCCATTGGGTAACCTGGTATTGGTCACCATGTGATGACTTGGTAGATCGATGAGAGACTACTCATGAGTACGTAACTATCACCCGGGCATGCATGGTGTGTGTGGGTACATAGTTATAGGTATTCCAAATGATTGTAAAATGGTTTTATTATTTTTTATATCACTTTTCATGGAAAATTGTTTATGTATTTGATTTAAACTATTTTTACTTCTTAAAATTGTTTTATATAAATTGTGTTAACAAGCTTTTTTTGAGTGGCATGAGTTTGAAGGTCGATAGGGAAATCCAACTAAGTTTAGAATCACCCCCCTCTTGGGATTTTTTTTTGTTTTCATATGTAATATATCAAGACATGGGTAAAGAAAAGGTATCTTAGTTCTTTAGTGACACTTCTTAATACTCTGGGCATGACATGTGGAGTTGGATCTTGGAGCAAGTTCAGTGTTTTTGGTTTATGTCACTGGGGAGTTTTTATTTTTATGGTATTTTGGTTCTCTTAGAGTATTCCTTTTTTTTCTTCTGGTAATATGATATGCTTTATTATTTTGGTTATGTTTTGAGTTATATTTGGTACTCATGCGTCATATAATGGGTTTTTTATTTTTTATGTAGTTTAGATGTTTTATCTTTCAAATGTAAAATCGTCCTTTAAATGTTCTTGAGGCCTTTGGCATTTATTGTTAGCGTTTGGTGTCTTGGGTATGTCACATAAGGCGAAGTAGCACACCCATCACTTCGCAAGATAATGAGGGGTGAGAGTTTACACAACATCTACTTCAAATAGTCTTATGGAATCACCGAAGAGTGAGCCAAGTAGCTTTCATTCCTAGTAATGTTAGAAGTAGTAGAAAAATCATCCATTCATTAATGTCATAAACCTAGATGGTATCCTAAAGAATCCTTTTGGCCTACGCCATTATAGAGACATCAATGTAAAACAATATAGATGAGTTGGGGTCATTTTTGGGAACAAAAATGTTCCTTGAATCGCTTCTATTATCCACCCTAACACCTTCAATGCGGACCACACCATCCCAAGTTCCATCATTAACAGGTTTGGGTGTCTTAGACCAAAATATCCATAAGGATATCTTTTCCTCTTGGACATGGGAATGTTTAAGATCTTTCCCATACTTTGAGGCTTCCAATAATATGTCTCTAAAACTATATAGAACATATCCTCTATTTACCACAATGGGGATTGCTATGTGAGATGTTTATTAATATACATCTATATATAGTCTCATATGGAATATTATTTTCAAAACTATTACCTAGAAAGTCTATACAACATGTATAATAGGAAATAATCCTATTTAATCTCTTTTATATGCACATAGATGAATATGGTAACATTCTAACATGAATATCATTGATGTATTAACATAAAAAACAAATATGAAAATTTGACATATTAAATTTATATAGAGCATATTTAATATATTTCTCCAAATACCTTTTTTCCATTTTATGAATAATCCTCTTTTGGTCAAGTGGGAACCTCCCAATCAAATTCAAACATAAAAAATTTGGTACAAAATAAGAATTCAAAGTTAAAACAAATAAAAATAAAGGGAATAGATAGCTTGTAGTCGCCTCCATCCCACCAAAAAAATGAAGTGAAAAGCATACAACCATGAATCACCATTACCGATTCAAAATTCAAATTGAAACTTTCAAACAGGGCATTGTCGCATCACCTTGGTTAGAAAAACATCTTGAGCCATGCGAGAAGTAGGAACCTCGAGCCATGAACTAACCGGAATACCTGTCTCAAAACTATCTCCACACATTTTCCATAACAAATGATGACCAAAAACAAACCCTACATAAAAGAATCACCATCACACTTGATGGACCTTGCCATCTATAAAAGATCCCAAAAACCAGTAAAAACACATCACACCACTACCATCGTTATGAAAGAAGAACTACAACCACCTTACACATAAGTAACAAAAATAGTGAAACAACACTAAAGGAACCCAAAAAAGGTAAAATACAACCACAATTTCACCTACTAGAACATCCTAACACTCACATGAACACATACCGACACCTCTACATAAGCCTCTTTTTATTATGAAAGAAAATAACTCCTTCAATCTGGGTAGAGGGAGACCCATTTAAAACCTTGTAGGCCCAACACCAAGTGGCCCATGTACATATCCTAAAGGCTCATAGAAGAATCATGCATGTATTATCTTACCTGCATCATCAGGCCTACGTCATTCCAACAACACCAACTGCCAACATCATTTATTCATCACCGCCTGCATCATAAATCACCCTATGAGATATTCGGGTTTTAAACCCCAGTCATTTGGATGAAGGATTATGGAGTTTACCACATAGATTCCACCCCAACTAAAAAACATGTGTATGGGTTATGATTGACTCCCAATGGGGGGACTGGACCAATCTCGGAGCATGCCACACATTACCTAACTAGGAATAAAAATAAACGTTATATTTATATCCATATTCTTTCTATGTATTTGTGTGTACGTGTAATTTAACTAATTAAATGAATGAAAATTCATTTTCTATGTCTTCACATAGTTTTAGAATACATTTTTATAATATAATTTCACTTTTCATGTAGTTTCATGTATTGAAATTTCATTTTATATTCAATATGTCACTAAAATAGCCACATTTTCCCAAAAAAGTGATTATATTTAAAATATATATGTTTTATATATATAAATAAATGTATATATATTTATATTTATGTGTACGTGTGTGTATAAATATATATATATATATATATTTATATATGTGTGTTAGTATTTATATATATTAATATGTATATATATATAACATCTCTAATTTAGTGATGTTCTTCATGAATCATCTCTAATTCAGTGATGCTTTTCATGAAGTGTCACTAATTTAGTGACACTTTTTAGGAAGCATCGATAATTTAGCAATGCTTTTCATGAAGCATCACTAATTTAGCAATGCTTTTCAAGAAAGTCTCTAATTTAGAGATGCTTTCCATAAAGCACCAATGTTGACAGGAGGTAATATTTGCAGAGCGTGTAATCCAAATGTTGTATGACAATCCTCTGTTGAAGTAACAATATCAGCTTCTAAAATTCCTTATCTCAGCCTCAAGGTGGGAATTACAATCATGGTCCTATACATCCACCCTTGGAAATGCGATGACATTCAATGTACTCATCTTACATAACATCAAAGTATCACCACCGCCCGACCCTCACCCTCTATATTGTGGTAATAATTTCTTCTTCTCACCTCCTTTATTCATTAAAAACATAAATTGGTAATTTTTTTGTACGTTTTGGAGCTTATTTTATAACTTTTACTAATGTGAGAACATTGCATGGATTTGTTTCTTATTTTTTACAACATATTTTTGAATCTTTTAGCTTGGTATTGATCTTGAAGTTGTTTTTACAACTAAGTGCTTTACATAGAAAATTATTGTTTTTTAATTTTTAAGATCTAAGAATTATTAGGAAGCTTATTAGAATAATTATAGTTCAGTGTGCCATGTTTCTACCCTTTTAAGTTTGTTGGTTTTATAAATACATGTGGTATGTTTTTATCCTTTTAACACTACTACATCTTCACATCAATTAAACATTACTCTTTATTCACGCTAACAAAAAAGTGTCGATAAATGGGGTTATTTTATCAGCGCTATATAAAAGTGCTAAGAAATTTTCCGCTTTATAAATTTTTTTTAGCACTAATAAAGGTATTCCCTTTATCAATGTTCAAACAAATTTTTAGCTCCAAAAAAATTTGACCATCATAAAAAAATATAAATTATAAAAAATAATATTTTAATTTATAAATACATTTATATTGATGTAGATAAAATATATTATATTAAATATGATTTATGTAATATTAAATATGAATTTCCACTTAATATGTAACAAATTAGTAAAAATTGATTTATAAATTAAGTGAAAATTAATATTAATTAAAAAATGACTAATTAGTATGGAGTAATTTTATTTACAGTAAATATGAATTTTATGAACATATTATAAACAATTTATATGTAAATATAAAGATACCCATAAATATATAAATATTTATTTAAATATGTAAATATTTAAACATATTTTATAAATTTATTTTAAAAAAATTATATAATTATATATAATTATATAAATAAATATAAAATTGTATATATATATATATATTACTATATGTTAGCAAAAAAAGATTCTAGAGTGGTAAAAGCCTTCATCTTGCATAAAGGAGGTCCTCTGTTTGAATCTTGGGTGAGGATAATGTGGGGGGTGTGCTGCTAAAAGGGGGTGGCAGGGCTAGCGCAGGCTCTAATAAAAGGTGGGAGGGGCGCTGTAGTTGGCTTCCAATTTTTTTTTAAAATATTTATTGACTTTTATCAGTGCTAGAAACAAGCGATGATAAAAGGGGGTGGTGGGGTGGGTAGATTTATAATAAAAGGAGGGTAGGGGGTGCAGCGGTTGGCTTCTATAAATTCAAAAAATATATTTTTGGAGTTTTACAAGTGCTTGAAACAAACGGTGATAAAAAGAGTACTAATAAAGGGGGAGGGTTTTAAAAAATATTTTGAGTTTATTATGCTAAAAAACACTGATCAAAGTAGCTTTTATTGAAGCTAAAAATGCATTGAAAAAGTTCTCCTTTATCATCACTTTTTAGTGGTGATAAAGGTGAATGAATTTTTAGATGCTTAAAACATCTTGTTTTTTAGTGCTAAGGAATTTGAATTCAATCATTAGTAAAAGGAACTTTTTTTAGTAGTTTAAATTTCATTTTGTATAAATACATTTGGCACTTTTGTTAAATTTTAATTAGGTATAGAGGGTAGATAAAATTAAAGGATTCTCTGGTGAAGTGTTGTATTTTCTATACAATTTCTTTAATGGCGTCTATTGTTGTCTATTATTTTGCAATTTTATGAGAACTTTTTCATATCATTTTTTTCTTAAAAAATTATGAGATTTGATGTTAACCAGTAATATATATTTTATAATTGGAGTTCTATCATTTAAAGAGTCCATGGAAATGGGTGTCACCACTTGAATATTGGTTTTGATTTATTTGAATTTATCATTTTAATAACAATGTTTCTGTTTAAAGGGGTGGGAGTGTCGCAGTTGGCTTCTCAAATTTTAAAAAATATTTTTTTTGAGTTTTATATGTGTCAAAAAAAAGCATTGATAAAAAAATGTTGATAAATGGAGTGGGTTTTAAAAAAATGAGTTCTATCAGCTCTAAAAATAGTGATAAATGTTGCATATATCATTGATAAAAACTTGCTAATAAAGACAGATCTTGTAAGGCGTTTACAACATCAATGATGGTAAATAAAAATTCCAGCACTAGTAAAAGGCGCTTTTATAGCAGTGTAAATTTCACTTTTTATAAATACACACATTTTTTAAATTTTTATGTGATGTAAAGGTTAAAGAAAATTAAATGATTCACCGATTAACAATTTCATTTTCAATAAAATTTCTTGAATGTCATCTATTGTTTTCTATAATTTTAGTGATTTTATGGGAACTATGTCATATCATTGCTTTCTTAAAAAACATTATGAGATTTTATGTTGACTATAATTACGTCTTTTAATGTTGGAGCATTATCATTTAAAGTGGCCTTCAAAATGGGTGAAGTGTAACACAAATTGAAGATTAGTTTTGATTTATTTCCTTTTATCATTTTAATAATAATGCTTCCATTAAAAGGAGGGAGGCGGTGTCACTGTTAGATTTCATAATTTTAAAAAATATTTTTTGAGCATTATCATCGTTATAAACAAATTCTTATGACATCGATAAATTGGGAATGGTTTTAAATAATATTTTGAGTTTTATTAGAGTTACAAAACAATTATAAAATTCATCTTTAATACCACTAAAACAGGTTAATAAAAGGCCTCATTTATCAATGTTTTTTAGTGCTGATAAAGGCAACCAACTTTTAAGGTGCATACATTTCCTGTTCTTTTTTTAGTTCAAATAAATGTAAATTTTGGTGCTTGTAAAATTTTCTTATGTAGTAGTGTAAATTTCATTTTTTATAAATACAATTAAAACATTTGTAAGATTTTTATGTAATATAGAATTCAAAGAAAATTAAAGGATTCACTTGTGAACTATTTCATTCTCTATACAATTTTGTGAATTTCATATATTGTTTTCTATATTTTTAGTGACTTTATGTGAAGTGTTTCACACCATTTCTTTCTTAAAAAATGGTATGTGTTAGTGACCCAACTCATGCCATAAAAATTTATTAAATGAAAATAGTTTCAAAGTGAAAGATTGAGGTGTAATGAAATTGAACCAATTAAGAGTTTAAAGATTAAATACTGGAAATAATTGAAATATAACATCATGTGAGTCTTAGACTAAGAAACAACCCAAACACACCTCCTGGTAGCACTCTAAACATTGAAATTTTCAATAGTGAGTCATTCAATAGGCATCCCACCATAGCTTCATCAGATTGATTGAAGATCATCATTAGGTCTATGTATCCACATATAGATAGATAATTCAATGACAAGGTTTTAAGAATGTTTGTACATGACAACACACAATATAGATGAAGTTTGAAAATGAGGGATTTAAATCATCTTAGGTTTGACACCTGAACCTGAGGGTTAGGTTGGCTGCTGGATAGCTTCCACGTCATGTGTGTCTATCTAAATAATTAAAATACTATAAAAAATAAGGAAATATCTAATGGAAGGTAAAGTGAAAAGGGTGGGTTGAATTAATTTCTGTCTACACAAGGGTAACATAAATATTTCTCCAGCCACGACTACACCTGATCGGATATCTTTGGGATTCTATGAGGGCTGAGTTTTCGATTTTCTGGTCGCAGCTACATTGTCTCAGTTCCATCTATTAGGGGAGACTATACCTGCACAGGTTCTTCATGATTATGGGGGATGAAATCCAGAAACATAGCATTTTCAAGTTCCATTTGAAACTTTCATTCAAGGGGGGGGGGGCTATAAACCATGCACATTTAGGAATTTCTAAAGGTTCATTCATAGGGGGTGTTTTGTCACAACATTTTTAGGATGCATAATAATAAAGCATTTCCTAGAACGTATCAGCTTGCAGGAGACGTTCCCATAATGGTTCAGGATTCTACTATTCCATTTCTCTTTTAGAAAGAACATCAGGAAATCATAGTTCAAATTATACGTTGACATATCTACTAAAACATTTCACTGTGAATTGACAATTGAAATTCCAAGTTCCAATTTTCAAAAGATTTAGAATAAGAGAACTATATTTTTAATTGATTTAAACTAAAAATATCATTTTTTTTAAAAAAAATAATATATTGACAGTAAGATGAACTTTCCAGTGGTAAATTTCATTCCAACAAATAAGTGGAAATTTCAAATGGGAATTTCCGTTGAGAATCTCCAATGGGAAAGTTCTATGGTAATTTCCAATGGAAATTTTACAGTGAGAATTTTTATTGAAAATTTTTAGTTCTAATTTCCACTGCGAATTACTATTGTGAATTTACAATTACATTTTGTAATGGAAATTTCCGGTTTCTATTTCCAATGGAAATTTCTAGCACAAATATCCAGTGAGAAGTTCCAATGTGAATTTGTAGTGTGAATTCGCAGTGCGAATTTGCTATGGGAATTAGTATTTTGAATTTGAAAACGCAGTTTCCAATGGGAATTTCAACTATATCTAAAGGAAAACACATTAAAAAAAATTAAAAACAACTCTGATGTGACACTTGGTGTAGTAGAATTCTACAACATAGAATGATAGTAAGGGACCTGAATCTAAATACTCTACAAGATGCAGAGGCCATAAATTCATTTTATTTAAATATAGTTCAAATTTTTTTTGACTGATATATGAGGAAGTATAGCAGTGAGGACACAACAATCTCAAAGAGAAGTGTTGAAATTAGCATCAACAGAGATGAAGTCCAAAATTCAGAAGAAATCACCCCATGTGAAAACAGTTTTATAGAAATCAGTACATGGAGACCAAGTATTGTTATGAATTTTAAATCATATTCAAATGCTTATTAGTTTTATGTATCTTATGGAGGCATTGTGGGATTTAGTGTATAGAAACAGTATATTAATAAACATAAAAAAGACAAAATCATGGAAACATAAACATTTTATACATGTAGCAAAGAAGGATTCCAAAGAGCAGACAAACATGATGTCAATGTTATAAAGCCATGTGTAGAAACAATGAATAATTTTCCAGCACGAATGAGAGTTATCTAAATGTCCAATAACAAGTATGAGTGCAAAACAAAATTGGAGGAGAATAACTTTGATTTTCATTCTCCCGAGACCATGTATTTCATGAGGTCACAAAGATGCATTAGTAGTGCACAAGGTTTCATGTTGGATGTTAATGACAAAGCTGGTCTAAAGCCCGGTGATTCATTTTCACTTGTAACAATTATTACAGGTGGCCATGCGAGTCTTGGATATACACGAGTGGACCAATTTAATTATATATGGTCTAAAATACAAAGGGAGTTGAAACTTTGTGATGTTGATGGTATGTTACAATACCCAGAGAAGCAATAAAGAGATAACATGTCATTCATATACTCAGTGCACCTTGACATGTGCAGTCAACCCGAGAATAAAGTTTGATTGTGAGAATTTTGGAGACGTCTTCATGTGTGACACTACCTTCGACATAAGAAAGGATTATAGGCCTCTGGTTGTGTTTTAGGTATAAATCATCATAAGGATATTGTAATTTTTGGTGAAACATTGTTATATGATGAGACTGTATACTCATTTAGTTTGTTGTTTAATAGATTTGTTGATTTTCATGGGGGCCAAAATCCAAAGATAATTTTCACAGATCAAGATGCATCTATGTCTAAAGCCATTGGTTTGACACTACCTAAAACAAGACATGAACTATGCACTTTGAAGCTAATTTAAAATGGAATGAAACACTTGGGCCATGAAATGAAAGATGACTTGAATGTGTTGGAAAAAATGAAAACAATGCTTGCATGTAATAATAGAGATTTCAAAATTTGAAACAACATGGCATGAAATTCAACTACAATACAGTGATACAAACTCAACATGGATAGAAGATATGTACATATTCAAAGAAAAATGGGCTCATTGTTTTATAAAAACTAAATTGATATTAGGAATTCTAAGCACATAGTTATGTTAATTTTTCATGGTGTATTAAAGGAATATTTGAATCGTAAACCCAGTGTCTTGGAATTATTCCAACAATTTGAGTGTGTGTTGGAGAGGAATCGGTATCGAGAAATGAAAGCTGAATTTGATGGAAGGGAAAACCTTCCACATAATCATTTTCCATATCATCCGATCATGGTTCAAGCAAGTCATTTGTACACTCAAAAAATATTTAATCTTTTTCAGCATGAACACCAACTATGTGGTTCTTGTTGCCTTAAGTCTTGTAATAAAACAATTTCCCCAAAATGGTATATTGTGGCGATGAAAGGTTTGTCAAATTAGTTTACAGTAGATGTGTACCAACAATCACCTATCATAATTGGTTATACTTGTCTGAAATTTGAGAGTTATAGCTATTTGTGTTGTCATTCATGGAAAATATTGGAAAGGTTGGACATTCATTCCATGCCAAAGTTGTATATCCATAAGAGATATAAAATACATGCATGTGACATCCAGTTGGAAGACATCAAAGTTAATAATTTTTAAGAGGATATGGTAGAAATAAAATCACAATGTTTCCAATAATTGGAACAAATAGAAATAATGATTATAATAGAATCCTGTGAGTTTGAAAAAGGATATAGAATTGGAATGTCAAATTCGAACAATTATGCCAAGGAATTGTAGGATGCCAAAAATAATATACCCTCAAAATGAAGTCAACAAGAATCTAACAAGAAAGATCAATAATAAACTAAAATATCATTCAAGAAAAATCATAAAAGAAAAGGTGGTGATAGGCTAAAAAGTTTTCTAGCGAAGGAAAAAAAATGCATGAAAACCCAGTGCAAAATCAAAAATCAAGAGACTGCAAAACTGGAACTGTATTCTTTTTATTTACTTATGTTATTGAACATATAAATTTTTTGTTGTCATGAATAAATAATGTTATAATTCTATTACAAGGAATAACTACAGAACAGTCAAATAGTGGTTTTAATAGACATCCTATCACATATATCAATGTAAGTATTGTACAATAGGTTAAAAAACATTTGATATTGAAACCCACATAATAACACTTAATATAATGTGATATTTAAAACCTTATATATTATAAATGGTTCTATGTATCTCTCAGTGGTGGTTTCAAGGTTGGAAACTCCATATATATCTATAACTTATTGATAGTAAATTATGGAACAACTTGAAAAATCAAACCCTCCATATCATAGCCCACTAACAACATAGTAGTGTCCTGAGATAAGAAAATTTTTGTAGAATCATGTCAACGGAATTTTTAATGACTCTACATTATAGAATTTATACAACATCATGGGTTCATAGAGAAAAATAAATTCCAAATTTTTGTCATAATGTCATTTATTCACTTTCTATGGCATAGCCAAGGTACCAAGGCACAACATTGCAGTAATTTTAAATTTTTGAATTTGAAGGTTAGATGATGTCGCAAGGATGCACTTCCTATTTAAAATATGGGCTGAAAACCTTACTCCATTTTGTATTCATCTCTCACCTCTATTTTCACTTCAAAATTCTATCCTTCTCTAGGGGTCTTTTAGAAATTATCTCAAAGATTCAAATGTGGTTCCCATCCATTTTCCATTCTTTTTGATTCCTCAACTCCACTCCATTCCCAATTTTTTTTCATATTCCTCATCAAAATCAAATTATTTGTACCCATTTATTCCTAAACCACAAAATCGATTACAACAGAACATCCCTTATTATTAAAATACCAGACAGTACTAGGTGTTTTTACACCTCCGAGTTTAATTTACACCATTCCATGGGTAAAACATGCATGAACCCTCAATCATGGATCCACTATTATATCCACACCATAGTCTAAATCCACCTAGTCAACCTCTAGTGATTTCGAGTATTCTTACTCTTCTATCCCTATTTATTCACCCAACCTACTCACATCACATAAACTGTCCAAAACCAAGTAAACAATTTCTACAATACTCGCCTAGTGGACCATGTGCCAACTATAAAACCACCTCTATGAGTTAAATTTAAACCCACATCATAGAACTACATATAATGTGATATTTAAAACCTTATCCATTAGTTCTACTATTATTTTCTTATGTTAGTGAACAATTTCATTCAATGATAATGTGAATAATTAATGTTATAATATTGTTGTAGGGAAATTAAACAGAACTGTTGATACTGGATACCATGCCGATACTCTCATAAATCTCAATGTATGAACATATTTTACCCTATCTTCAAAACCTAAATATTTAAACATATTTCATAGCAGTAGATATGTTTTCCTATTTGAAATATTATTCAATACTTTCTTTAGTTATCTTGGTAGTTGTTGATATATAATTATTGATGCAATTAGGATCCACCAAGGATGAATTTTTCTCCATTAATGCTGCAAGATTCATAAAAGGATGCAAATGGGAATGAAAACATAAATATGAGGATCGATAAATCATTGTACGTATTTTGGAATTCATTTGATAAATAGCTTCAACTACAGATGTCATCCCAATATGAAACTTTAGTTGAAAATTAGTTTTTATAATTGAATTTGTTGCTATAGATAGGGAAATTGTAAATACCATCTTGTTCATAATCAAAGTTAAAATGTCCCCTCCTATTTTACTGTGAAAATTTCCAGTGGGAATTTCTAATTTGAATTCCCAGTTGAAATTTGTATGCGCAGCTGGTTACCATCTAACTGACGGAAGAGATTGCAAATAAAAATGTTATTATAACACCTATAATAATATCAAATATATAATCACTATCACCCTTACCAAAATCTGGATCTGAAATATAAAATAACTATATCCACTACCTATATACCACCTTAAAAAATGATGTAAACAAAAAAGAAAATTTTCAGGCACTATTTGGAGTGGAAGTTCCTACTAGAAATTCCCGGTTGGAATTTATATGCACAACTAGTTTCTGTTAAAAGAAATGACCCATAATTTACAGTGGAAAATTCTACTAGGAACTTCCAATGAAAATTCCCAGTTGAGATGTATATACATAGACAATTTACATTGAAACAACTATCACACAATTTAATATGCGAATTTGTAATGTGAATTTCCAATTGAAATTCCCAATTGGAATTTTTATACACAATCAATTTCTATTAAAAGAAATAACTCCATAGACTACAAGAAAAATAACAGTTTAACACCCTTCATATTGTAAAAGATTAAATCAATATAAGATATTTTAAAGTGGTTATCCAGATAATTAAATTACCATTTTCACCCTATATTACATTAAAAAAGTGATGAAAACCAAACAGGAAATTTAAATCCACAATTTACATTGGGTGTTTTACTTGGAATGTTTCAATGAGAATTCCCTTTTAATAATTCTATGTAGAAAAAGTTTCTAAATCCTTCAAATAAAACAATTCATACTAAAAATACCAAGAACAAAAAAATACCTATCATAAAACCAATTTTTATTCATCCTGAAAATAAATTACCCATTTCCACTCACCAATTACCCACCAATATCACAAAAAATTCACATTAGTTATGTTTTTTACATAAAAAATCTCTGAATCCATGAAAAACCAAATATATGTGAAAAACTGAGCCCCTAATCCCACTACAACCCAAATCCACCACCCACCTAAAGCATCACAATAACTATGAGTAGTTAAGTTCGTATAAAAACAACCGGAATATCATTTTCACTAAAAAACTCTTAAGTCACTTCAAATATATTTTAAAGCAACCAAATACGTCCTACTCTCAGCATAGACCTTTGACATACTCCTTCCAGGATCATTTAAGAAATAATGAACCATAAAAACCTTTGCTCAGAAACTTCCTTCTCTGTCAAAATCTTCACCACTATAACACCTGTAGACAAACACTCAATCAAATAATAAATAATCACACCACAATACAAACTATAGTCTCTATAATGTGGGGTCTTCTTATTTGTCATTTCCCATTCCCTATGATTCACTTTTCCAGCATGATCTTTATAGAAAAAGTATTCCAAATATGAATTCTACAAAAAACGAAAATTAGTACACCATCTATCAAAATATATTGAATTTTCATGCACATTCTATAAGAACTTTCCACACTAACTACATCTTTTATAAATGGGTTACTTTCTATGGTTGCTCTAGCAGGTTTCCTAGAGTTTTAATAACTAAACACTTGATTTTTAAAGTCCATAACTAACAAATTCCAATGAATGTTATCGGAGTTTACTAGAAAAAATAAAAAATTAGAGTTCTTCATATTCTCAACTACTACATGCTTCAAAAAGGTCTTCTTTAAGTTCTCATTTGATGGATAAAGAACACCCTACATGACAATAACAAAACAAAATATAAGAATGTACTAATTGTTTACATCAAAAATATAATACAGAAAACAAAAATCATGAAAAATATAAGCTAACAGTTTTTCAAAAACAAACAACTATCTTATATTGAATGTGCTTGACATGAAGGAAAAACCTATCACTTCTCCAATGAAAGCCATACTATGAAGGTAACTTTTTTCTTGAATAATAATGGCTTATATATCAATAAATTGTGTCCAAAAAAAGAAATCAATAAAAACTAATACACCAAAGGTGATTAAAAATAATAATTTAAGACATACAATACTATTGGTGCACCTCTTGTTTAACAAATCAATAATATTTTTCTTATTGATATGATATGAGTTTTCAGCAGATTCCTAGAATTCTACTATTTTCATGGATAGTTATTTCTCTTATCAGTAAATATTCAGATATGATACAATATATTCTAAATATAGTAAATAAATAATATTACCTATCCCCATCAGCATTAAGGTGAATGAAAATCATCCTTATATCATGAGATGTCACTATATTATGCTGCTTCACCAACTAAGGAAATACCTGGGATAGTTTGGGGGTCATTGGCGGCCTCTTCTTGGTAGTAAGATGTAGATATATGTAGGGATATTGATGCTTCGTCTTCAATTCCCTACTCTTTACACCTTTAACCAATGGGGTCTATATATTAGAGGCAGAACAAGTTGTAGTGGGTTACACAACACATTTTCCTTCATCCATAAAAAGTACTTCATTCACATACTCCTCAACCTCACTTACATCTACATTACTCGTTTTGTTCATCTCATCTACAGTAGCTTCCTCTATGCTGACCTCAAAAGAAGTAGCTAAAGTCATGTTATTTTCAACTTCAATATCTTGAATCTGAATATTCTATAACACAATTTCTTTCCCTTCGCCAATAACTACTTTCATCTCCTCTTTCTCCTTCATCATTATCCTTCCTCTCCAAACAAAAATATGTTTCTTCTTAACTTTTAATTGTGCCTTTATTTTTTTAACCTTCTTGTTTAGCTTCAAATTCCCCACATACAGTCTGAGAGTCTCCACCCTTGAAACATTCTACACTTCTCCGATCATAATTAAATGAATATTTTTCCTTCAATAATCAGCTGAATAGGTTCTTTAACCTCACAAGGGTTTGAATGCAACCTACAAATCTTTCTCAAGGTCCTTTGAGCCTATAATGGATTTATAAAAAAATTAAGATTTCATATATTAATATTAATATAATTGACTGCATGAAAAATTAATATATTGAAAATTCCTTGGATATTTCCTATATAGCAACAACAACATCTTACAAACTCTACCGTACGAATAACAGCGGACCCTCTCTTTTGGGATGAACAGTCATAGATTTCTCAGAAAACCAATATTGTAACATTTAGCATTATTAAGAAATGTTCAACCAATATGGATAAAGTAATCATTTAAATTAATTTTAAGACCTTACCAGTAAACACACAACACAACTAATAACTTTTAAGGGTGTTCTGAATTATTTCTTCACTGATGTGAGAAGCTACTCATGAATAGTTGCAGTCTAAGAATACCTCTTCACTTTTGATATATCTTAAAAAAATTAACAAAATTACAACAAATATAAGAACCATAAGTAGGTAAAAATAACATCTCGCATGAAAACAGAAACATAAAAAAATCCACATTGGAGAAGTCTTGCTCTTTAGTAGCCTCAACAGCCTCAAGAAGTTCTCTTCATAACACACCTAGGTACAATAACTGTCTAGAATTAGAAAACCTCCTCATCAACAATGCAAAACTATTAGGTCATAATGTATTGGAAACAAAAAAAATTAATTCACTATCCTCAATGTGCAACGTATGAAAAATGTCAGCAACTCTTAAATCCATCATCCTACTAACTATCTCAATCATCCTTAAATCAATATTAAACCTCTTTAGAAAAAATAACATGAAACTAAGTGTTTTCTTGCGATTCTTAAATGAAAGTTGGTTATCAATAAAAACATTAAACAGCTGCTAAAATGAAATCCTTTGAAGATATTTAATGTGGTTGTCATTAATATTAAGACTAATGTCATTACAAATTTTAAACAGCCTAGTCTTCAAATACTGATAGTGGTTGCTAGCTTATGTAGAAAATTCTTCTTCCATAAAAAATCAATATCCCTAAAAATTAGCATTAAGAAAATTTGAATATTAATATAAGGCATAAGTGATGAAACATAAAATTGAACTAAAAATTTCAACTATAGAAATGTGACATGACTTTGAATCAATACATTCAGATAAGTTGTCCAATCAAAATTCACTATGAAAATCACACAAGAAATTACCAGTGAAAAATAATGCTAGAAATCATACTAAAAATCATATTTCAAATTATATTTGAATAACATATGTAATTTACACTCTTATTAGTATTTTCTAGTGCAAACTTACAATGGGAATTCCCAGTAGAAATTTCTAGTGTGAATTTCCAAAGAATTTTCACTGGAAAATTTCACTTGATATTTCCCGTGGGGCTTTCTAATGGAGTCTTCCAATGGAAATTTCATACGGGGATTACCTTTGGGGATTTAAAATGTGAATTTCCAAAGGGTAATTACACTTTTAATTTCTAGTGGGAATTTACAGTGTAAATTTTCAGTGGTCATTTATAGTAGGGATTTCCACAAGGGAATTATAGTGGGATAATTTATAGTGGGAATTTTTAGTGTGAATTTCTAGTGGGGATTTATAGGGGGGATTTACAGTTGGGATTTTCAATGGGAATTTATAGTGGGAGAATTTATAGTGGGAATTTCAAGTGGGAATTTCTAGTGTAAATTTCCAATGGAAATATTTAGTGTGAATTTCTAGTGGGAATTTCTAGTGTGAATGCCAGTGGGAATTTCCACTAGAAAATTACCACTATGAAGTTCCAGTGGATATTTCTAGTAGGAATTCAACATAAAAAATTATATCCACTAAAAAATAAAACTAATTCAATTTTAAATTATTCATTACTTATTAAATGTAAATAAATTTCACTATGACATTCTTGTGGGAATTTCAAGTAAGGATTTCTAGTGGGAAGTCCAGGTGGGAATTACAAGTTGGAGTCATCGTTGGATGTTGCTGCAGGGAATTACCAGTAGGAATTTGAACTATAAATTCCCAGTGGTAATCCCCTGTGGGAATTCCCAATGATTATTTTAAGTGTAAACACATAGTGCTAGTTCCCTGTTGGAATATCAAATAGGAATTTCCAACACACGTCAGAATTATAACTACACAATTTCAAGAAATTCAATAAAATTATATGTAGTTTCAAATTAATATTTTATAGCAACATGAATTTCCAATGGGAATTTCTAGTGGATATTTCTAGTGGGAGTTTTTAGTGGGAATTGTTAGTGGGAATTCTCACTGTAAGTTTCAAGTGGAATTTGAAGACTAAATTTCTACTGTGAATTCCTAGTCTAAATATCAAGTGCTAATCTGAGGCACAAGTCAAAATTATGACTCTAAAATTTCAATAAATTATAAAACTGTTATATAGTTCCAAATTATAATTCCATAGGAATCAAAATTTACAGTAATAAATTCTAGTGGGAATTGCCAGTGGTAGTTCCCACTGTAAATTTCATGTGTAAATTCTTTGTGCGTATTCTGAGTTTGAATATCTAGTCAGAATTCCCAAGCCAGAACTAAAAATTGTATCTCTACAATTTCAAAAAATTCTACAAAGTTTTATGTAGTTCTAAATTATAATTACTTAGCAATCCAATTTTCCACAGGCAAATTCAAGAGGTAAATACAAGTGGAAATTCACAGCAGGAATTGTCCCGTGCGAATTCCCAGTTGAAATATCTAGTGGGAATTTCCAATGCACATGTTAGAATACTATCTCTATAATTTCAACATATTCTATAAATTTTTATGTAGTACCAAATTATAACTTCATAGAAATCCGAATTCCCAGTGGGAATTCCTATTGGAAAGTCTAGTAGAAATTTTCAGTGGGAATTCTCAATGGGAATTCCCAAGGGGTAATTTAAAATGTTAATTGGTAGTGGGAATTGGCAGTGCGAAATGCCACTATGAATTTCTAGTTAGAATATCCACTGGAAAATTCTACTAGGAATTCACGACCAAATTGATATGAATTATCTCTCCAATATTTCTAGTGATAGAAAAGAATCACTGAGACAAATCAATTAGAAATTCCACTTAAATATTTCATCCTAGCAATTAATGGCAAACAAACTAAGCTTCAACTTAAATATTGAAACTTCAAAATCACCTACTAAATAAACCAAAACATTATATTTAGACTATTATAATAACTCAAATAAAAAATAGAACTGAGACAATATTAATCTAGCTATCTCTCTATCTGATTATGTTTTACAAATAAGGAAATTCCACAATATTCCAGACTTTGTAATAATTAGAATATCCAGCAAACATGAAGAAATCACATAAACCACCTATCATCTTCCGTAGTTGGCGGTATAAAACTAAAGTTGGCCATGATATTTACCAATGGATTCAACAGAAAATTTACAACAGATTAGAGGTTGGATGCTCGATGGGCTTAGCTACATATTTCTTCAGTGGTGATGGATATGTCAATGTGTTGGCCCTCAGGTTTCCACTGACAGCATCGATGAGGATTCCTATAGAGTTTCACAGATAGTTTTTCCGAGACCTTCGCCGATAGACGCAACTGACCTCATATTAGATGACGGAAGGAGTAAGGGTTTCACTGAGGGTTTCTATAATAATGGATCTGCTAATGCATTTGCTGAGGTTTTACATTAACGACCTCCCTGTAGATTTCCTTCGAGTCTTGCTGATAGGTTCTTCTCAGATGCGGCTGGCAAATCATATCTAGTTCGGTCGTCAACTTGACCCTCAGATTTGATGAGGGATGGGGTAAGAGTTTTGCTAAGGGTTTCGTTGGGAATGAATTTTCCAATGAATTTGTTGAGGTTTTACACCAACGATATCCCTTAGGATTTCCATTGAGTCTCGCCGACAGGTTTCTCTCAGATGCTGCGGACAACTTTCTTGAGGGTTTCAATGTTGAGGTTTGCACAAAACTCCGACCAACGCCTCTTTTCAAATATCGACCAAATTCCTCTCACGTTTTAGAAAACTCTTTTCTAAGAAAAGAGATAGAAAATGTAATAGATAGGTGTCAGGCATCCAACCATCAACTTGGGGGTCAGGTGGACGACCTAACCTGAGATGATAATTTTCAAAAAACATGTGTATTTATTAGATGATTGGTTTTGATTTATTTGTATCTATCATTTTAATAACAATATTCCATTTGAAATGTGGGGTGTCTAATATATGATAAATATTATATAAATATATATTATAAAAAAAATATGAGGGGCTGGGATATTTTTACGAGGATAGTGATTGGTACAATCATATTGAACCTCAAGGCATAGTGGATAGGGAGGAGAAGAGAGAGGGATAATGATCTCTACAAAGATCTAAAATCGTGGGAGTTGTCTTTATCTTTCTCTATTCACTGATTTTATGATCTGTATCACGTATTCTATGTCGGTAGCGGTCAGGTAGGAGCTCCAAATTGTTTTGAGATCCACCATTCTTTTTTTTATATCTCATATGTTGTATCTTTTATGGATGATCGATTTTTATTGATGAGATTGAATGTTCATTTGTTTTCTAACTGTACAATACGAAATTAGGGATTTCTTCTTCTTTTATGAGAGAACACATTTTTCTTGTATTCAATTCTCCCGACTGAGATAAATTCAAGAGACTCTTCACAAGTAAGAATTATATTAGATATTTTTAATATGACTGATATCCAATAATATGATCTTTCACATTTTCTATGGAGTGCCTCTCAGGTAGATTTTGATTTAAGTGGCACGCGTCTCTGGGTAGTTCAGAATATCCAATCTAATAATTCAATATTTCTGACAAAAACACACTAAAATAAATTAATGTTTCCTTATCAAAAATCTTGAATTATAAAATCATAAGTATGTGTGTGTCTATACTTTTTTTAGATTATATTATTGTGTTGAATTATTTGGTTTCAAAATCGAGAAACAATGGAGTAATGAATAAATAATGTGGAATATGACCTCAACCATCAATTCCTGGAGATATGTTTTCAACTCATTACAATTATATTTTTCACTTTTTATATTTTAGTTTTTTCCTGTGGTAACTGGTTTTTACCTAATGTAACTTATATTTTATGATCAAAAATAAAATAGTATTTAATCAAAATTTGAAATCTATTTTATTTTATACAATTTCTTATAGTGATAAAAATTAATTTTAAAATACTAAATGTGTAATGTATTAAAAAAAACTTTTTTATAAATTATAACTCATGTTCTAAAATGTTAAATATGTGTTTTCAAATTAAAGCCAATATTTTTAAAATTATAAATTCACTTATAGAATACATATTTGGTATTGAGAACTATTTCATGAAATTCCACATTATACTTAGATATTAATAATGTAATATAGTTATGTTGCTTATTAAACTATTGTGAAATTTTTCAATTGAAGGAAAAGTGAAGAGAAGGCCTATAACGATGTCGAATGCTCGGGATGAAGATGAAGAAACAAAACGACTCAATCACAATAAACTGTGAGAGAAAGAACACAAGTATATGGCCATAAAAAATCACACACAAATTCCATTATCATGTCACCATATATATAGATGATAAAATGGTTGATTCAACATATAAAATCAATTCTAATGAATCAAATCCAATGGTGGGAATACAAAAGGTTTGACCATAGGAAGAGACATGTTAGTAAATTAATAGACTCCATTCATTATGATTTATGACATCCACTAAATTAAATTGAATTTATAAAACTTCCCATTAGATGTCATAATCCCATGGAAATCTAATATAAATCTTTACATAAAATAAACCCTATGGAAAAAACAAGTGAACACAAATTAATATGATTTTATTCTATGCTGCCTCATTAAAAACCTTATCAGAAAATCCATTGGGAAAAATTGAGTAAGGGAAAAAGAGTACATTGTTCCCAACTCCCCCTCGTAAAATTGCGATAGAATTTTCAGTATTCACATTCCAATTTTATAATAAATCAATTTATCAAATTTTGAAGTTGTAAATGGATTTGGGAAAAAATGTGAAAGATTATCCCAAAATAATATTTGCTGGACATAAATCTCATCATTATTATGAAGTTCATGAGTGAATTTTTGTATTGAGATATTCTTTGTTATGTCACTTTTAATAAACTCACCTTTCAACTAAGTTATGAAATCAGTATTGTATTCATATAATATGTAGAGAATATTATTATTCATATCTATTCACAACTATCTCTAATATTATTGATCCCTAATATTAACTAAACACATTCTCAACTTGTTTTATGAATAGAAATAAACTCAGTATGGTCAGATAAAGTTGTAGAAATTGTTTGTTTTGTAGAATGCCAAGATATAGCATTTCCATCATATGTAAACACAAACCCAATTTGAGATCTTGTGTTGTGTGGATAATTCAAGTATTATACATCAGCATAACCAACCAACCTTGATTTTTATGATTTGGAATAATGTAACCCCTGATCTTTTGAGCCTTTAAGGTACCTTAATACATGTTTGATACCATTCCAATGCCAATGAGTAGGAGAAGAACAATACCTTCTCAGTAAATTTATAGAAAATGATATATCAGGCCTTTTATTATTTGCATGGTACATCAGTGCTCCTATAGCACTTAGATATGGAAATTCAGAACCAATTAGTTCTTCATTATCCAATTGTGGTTTAAAAAGATCATTATCACAATCAAGAGATCGTACAACCACTGGTGTATTTAATGGATTTGATTAATTCACATTAAATCTCTGTTGGAATTTAGTGTTATATCAAGATTGATGAATGAAAATTCTATCATTAAGATGTTAAATTTTTATTCTAAGGTAGAAATTTTTCTTTCCAAAGTCTTTCATTTCAAATTATCTCTTCAAATATTTAACTGCCCTGGAAAGATCATCATTAGTACCAATTATATTTAAATCATCAACGTATACTACAATGATCACAAATTCAAATATAATCTTCTTAATAAAGGCACATGAGAAAACTGGGCGATATTTATAACCTTCCTTCTTTAAATATTTACTCATATAGTTATACCAAATAAGCCTTGACTACTTTAATACGTATAATGATTTATTCAGTTAAACTAAATAAAGATCAAGAGATCCAGAATATTTTTTCAGTAATTTGAATCCTTTTGGAATTTTCATGAAAACATCATTATCAATATCACCATAAAGATATGAAGTCACAACATCCATCAGGTGTAATCCAAGTTGTTCATGTACAACAAACTTCATGAGATACCGAAAGGTTATTGCATCCATTATAGGAGAGTATGTTTCATCATAATCAGTCCTGTGTTTTTGGGAGAATCCTTGAGCAACCAGTCATTCTTTATATCTCACGAATTCATTACTTTCATTTATAATTATCACAAATTCCCATTTGTATCCAATAGTCTTAATCCCTTCAGGTATTTTCATGATCGACCCAAAAACCTCATGTTTAGAAAGCGAGTCTAGGTCATATTGGATTGAGACTTTCCATTGATCCCAATCTGAACTTTCATGAAATTCATTAAATATTTTAGGTTATTGACCCTCATACATAATTTCAAGGGCTACATTGTATGAAAATGTGATATCAACAATGGTCTCCACTCGGTTCCAACATCTTCTAATGTTGATGAAATTTATCGAAATTTCCTCTTGCTCATGTTCATGTACTTCTGGTACATTTACATTAACTTCAAATTCATTCATATCTTTATCCAATATTGGTTGTTTCCCATTTCTTTGAAGGGTATTTTTATCTTTTGAACCATGTGGTCTCCCATGCTTCACGTGCGAGTTGGAAGCATTGTTGGTAATACCATCTGATTGTCCTTCTAGGACATCAATTCTTACTGGTGCATTCATAGTAGTTATATATGATTTTGTAACATGTTTTGATTCATTAATTGCATTAGGAAATTTATTTGATAAAATTTTCAAATTAATGATCTTTTGAACTTCATGTTCACTCATATTTTTATGAGGATCAAGATGTAAGAATGAATTTCCCTTCCATGATATTTCTTTTGAAGTCGATTCATTTACCCGTTTGAGTGTTGGAAATAGTTTTTCATAAAAATGACAATCAATAAATCTTGTTGTGAATACATCTACTATCATAAAATCAAGATATTTAATGATCAAGGGAAATTAAAAACCAACATATATCCTCAATCTTCTTGGGTGCCATTTTTGTTCATTGTGGGGGTGCTACAAGCACATATACAACCCAACCAGATATCCTTAAGAGTGAAATATTTGGTTCATGGACACAAGCTTATTGCAATGGGGAATAATCATGATAGCTTGATGATAGTATTCGAAGTAGTGCTGCTGCATGAAAAATTGCATGTCTGTATACCGAAATGGGCAATTTACTTTTCATAAGTAATGAGCTAGCGATAAGTTGCAATCACTTGGTAAATGATTCAGCTGGACCATTTTGTGTGTAAAAATGATCTATAATATGTTCAACACTTATTCCCAATGACCTATAAAAATTATTAAAAGCATTGATTAATATTCACCAGCATTATCAACCCTAATATGCTTGATGGAATAATAAGGAAATTGCGCCATTAACCTTATTATTTGGGAACGTAATTTTGAAAATACTTGATTGTGAGTGTACAATAAACACACATGGTACCACCGAGTTGAAACATTAATCATGATCATAAAATATCTGAATGGTCCAAACAATGGATGAATTGGTCTACATATATCACCATGAATTCTGTCCATGAACATCAGGAATTCGGTCCTGATCTTTTATGGTGATGGTATTATGATTATGTTTCCTTGAGAACAAGCAACACATGAGAAATCATGGGGTGTAAGAACCCTTTTATCCCCCAATGGATTGTCATGCATACAATTAATTATTTTCCTCATCATTATTGATCCAGGATGACCCAAAAGGTCTTTCCATACAATAAATGTATCATGGTTGGTAAACATATGGTTTACCATGTTTGATTTAATTGTACAAATTTTGGTAAAGTATAATCCAGACGGAAGTCTCAAAATCATCCCATGAATCAATTTTTACTCATTTTTAATGATTGTTATATAGATGTATTCAACACTTCCTTAATCCACTGTCTCAATGTGATATCCATTATTATGAGTATCTTTAAAAGATAACAAATTGCGTCAAAACTTGGAAGAAAACAAAGAAATTTTTATCATAGTTATTATACTTCCAGATAGACATATTCTTTCTCTTCCAAAGCCTTTGATTAATTGTACACTACTGGTTAAAGTATATATAAGAGCACTACCCATTTTAATGGTGATAAAATATTTCTCATGTTTAAGAATTGTGTGTGTTGTTACGCTGTGAATGAGACAAATATCTTCATCAAGGAGATTATTCCCAATGAACCGATTTATATTGTCCATTTCTACTAAAGAAAATAAACATGCATGTAATGAATAAAATAAATCAAAACCAAAATGAAACATACAATATTTAAAAATATTACAAAACCAAAAACCGTAGTTCATTTGAACCAAAATAATACAAAAAAAATTAAAAATTCAATTCCATCACGAGAATTCAAGGTTGACCTATATGATAATCACCTTCAAGGTGTGAACAAATAATCAGAAATATCAAAGTTTGTAATATCATCATCAGGTTTAAAGCCTCAACAAAAAAATTCGATTTTTCATTCTTTTCCATTACTTTAATAGATTGTTGATAAAGATCAAAAAAATTCTTTGGCATATGATAGGTATGAGACCAATTCCCCTTTATGACACATCGAAAGTAATTACTTTCATCGCTCTTTGCTTACTTCATTTATGGCTGTTCAATATTAGATCAAATATGGCGGTATCCTTTTCTCTACTCATTTGGTGTATGACCATCTCGAGCAAATGAATTTACTCATCCTTGATTGTGACAATTATTCCTATAACCTTGATTAAAAATAGTCACATTCACTATAGGTAATAGAGCCTCACCAATAGTTTGGGATTCATGATTTCTCATTAGGAGCTCATTATTTTGTTTAGAAACAATAAGGAAATAATGTAATTCAGAGTATTTTATAAAATGTTTCTTGCGATATTGTTTTTGGAAAATGATATTCAAGGCATGGAAAGTAGAATAAGTTCTTTCCAATATATATATATCAGTGATAGTATATCTGCATAATTTTCTTTTCCATGTTATTTTAAACATTGCATAGTTATATTCATGTATCAATTTATAATCTTGGAATCAAAAATGACTGCACATAAACAATGCTCTTGGTAGTATTACAAATTGAAGGTTATCATATCACTCCTTGAGATTCTACCATAGCACCAAAGTATCCTTCACCATGAGACACGAATTCTTCAGATCCTTATGGATGTGATGGCAGAGGAATATCTGGTCTCAACCACGGTCTTAAGCAGAAGCATGATTTCTATCTTTAATTTCTTTTCCATGACGGTTTACATCATGGTTCATCTTCGCATCCAGAATCCATGATAAGTAATTCTTCTAAAACATTTAAAGATGAAAAAATCTATATTTTGAAATATTCTCTATGGAAATTTTATCTTACCAGTATGACTATCCTTTTTTACTTCGCAGAGCAGTCATGCTGAGAATGTGTTGTGAAATATTTTTATTGAAAGAGAAGGGAAGAAAAAGAGTATAAAAATGTAAAATACTAAGAATGACTATGAAAAAGTAAAACATCTCAATCCAAATAGAATAGGAAAGAAAGGACACAAGTATATGGCCACAAAAAATCACACACAAATTCTAATATCATGTCACTATATTTATAGATTACAAAAGGTTTTATCTAACAGAAAAAATAAATACAAATAAATCAAATCCAATGGTAGGAGTACAAAAGGATTGTCCATATAAAGAAAATTTTTGGTAAATTAATAGACCTCATTCATTGTGATTTATGACATCCACACAATTAATGTGAACTTCTAACAAAAACGGTATTTTTCACTATTCACCTAAAAATAATATTTTAAGAAAATACTAAAGATTAATTTTAATCTTATATTATTAATTTTAATCCAAAAATAGTTCATTTTTCAATTTAAAATTATAAAATATATAAATTTAATATTTATATATAATTATAAAGAATGAAGAAAAAACTGTTTTTATAGGAAAATAACTTTTTAAAATTCTAGTTTGTTAGTCTTAATTTTTGTATAACACTAATAAAGTTATAATTAACCAATAAATATTCTATTTTATAAACATAAAAACTTAACAATAATATACTCTTATATAAAAGTGCACTACATAAAAAAAAGATAGATTTTTAAACACAATAATGAGGTAAGTTTTGTATAAAATAACTTTCATATATATTAATATATTTCATAACTCAATCAATTCAATTCATACATATTAATTCAATTAACATGTTTTAATGGTTTAAGAATATCATAGTTTAATTTTAATCTAGTGTTTCATGGGGAGAAAACTGTCAATCACATTGTCTATTTAAGGAAAATGTTCAGCGAAATCTCGGGTCATTGCATTTCCCTTCTTTTAAATAAATTTCATTCTCACAATTGAAAATATTACTCGTTGAAAAATGTAGGTGGGTGTATTCTTAAAATATTCCTCATTCAAGATATAACTTCTAATATAACATACACCTTACTCTATTAGGTCATATCAAGTTACTTATCTTTACTCAAAACAATATTATCCATTAATACAATCATTTACATAATCATATATTCTTGGTAGCATATTTTTTCCAGAACTATTTGAATCTATAATACATTAAACCTAATAAAATCATATATTCCGTTTATAAATTAACTTTTATTTTCATCAACTAGTTCATAAAGTCATACACTAGTATATATATATATCATAATCCAAAAAATGAGGAAAATTTAACAAAAAATATCATGCATTGCTTTTTGATTAAATGAATAATAAATTTAACGGTTATCAATATAGTTTAAATAACTTTTCTTAAAATCAATGAACCTTGTATTACCTCAACATCAAGTTTATATTAAACCTATGAGTTTTTTAAAATTCAATCATGATTTATTCAATAGTTATCCCATAAAATATAACTTTTCCTACAACTACATTTCAACGTTATTGATACAATTTCATATATGTTTCCAAAACATTATAGAAAATTTTAAAAAAAATATTTAGATATTTCACATAATTTTCATAACTTGTAGAAAATACCATAACATCATTAATAAATTCAATCACTAATGAGAATATTTAAGAGTATCATGGTTTAATTTCAATTATGATATTAACCCTCCTACCTTAAGTAAGGAAAAAACTCACATTTTCCACCATAAAAAACATATATTAATATTCCCAACCACTTAAAAAAGATATCTATTCGGTTATGAGACAAAGTTGTTTCTAGATAGATACCTTTCTCAGTTTCATTTTTGTTATTTTGTTTCAACCAAATATTAAAACCCAAAATTGTTATTAATAGAATTAGAGTAAATAACCATATGAAAAAGAAAATTCCATCACAAGATATCTGTTATAAATACACCTTTATTTCACCCCCTGATACCATTAGTTCATTGTACATTAATTAAAGTTAGGTTATCTTGTACTTCTTTGCTTAACCCCATAAATAACTATCCAGAAATTATCATAAACTTTCTTACAATATTTTAAACACAAAAATAATTGAAATATAGGTTTATAAAATATGCCTTACCCTATATCCATGGAAGAACATATCAATTAATATGTACATTAACTTATGGATCTCTATGTTTCAATCTAAGGTATCCATGGTCTCTTTTATTTTAGTTTATCTAACCTAAATATATTAAAATCCCTCATAATTTTTCATAATGTTAATGTTAATTTACCAAATAATATCTACCAAGTGTCAAACTAGGTGTGTTTTAGGCTACTTTGTAATGTATAAGTGGTGATTGTGTTAATACACAATATGCCATTTTGTAGGGTTATTACCCCTAGGTACATCTGTGACAGATCCTATACCCATTTGTAGTATTTAAATAGAAAATTCATTTCTAGGGGATACACACAATCTCTAATTTATTAGAACATTAGGATGTTATCCTATACATATACTTATTTCTACTATTTTCTCTAATATTCTCTCATTATGATCCTAAAAAAATATAAAATGTTCAGTGTAACCAATATCGAGGTTTATATATACCTTTGAAACCTTGATCAACCTTAACATATCAATTCTTAATAAACTTAATAACTCTTAGTTTATCTTTAAATGATAACATCATAATGTGTACAGTTATGTAAACATTTCCTTTGATAGAAATTGAGGAGAATCTGTCCCACACTCTTGGAACTGATGCTAAAAACAACATACTTTACACAATTCCTTTGAAACACATCCTTAATTAAAAGATATTTAACACATAATGCAACATGTACTTTCTAAGAACATTTTTAGGATTATAGTTTTATAGAATTAAAAAAAGATTTAACTAGTGGGAATGTGCATCGCAACGCATGAAAATTACAAATTTATAAACCTACTAACTACAGTAGAATTTGCAAGTAGGGTCAAACCATAGAGAGAATGTGATTAGAAATTAGGAATATCCTCTAAGAAGAATGTTCATGCAGAAAAGTTTTTTAATATTATTAACAACTAGAATTCTAAAAACAAGGTAAATATCTAAAATGACTATTTAAATTATTTAAAAATATCTAAGAAAACTAAAACAATTTATGGAGAAAACATACGGAGATAGAAGTGTCAGAATTGTGACATCCTTTCAGGTGCATGCAATGCTGCTGCTGCTGAATGGCCTGAAGACCTTCTTTTTTATTGATTTTCGAATAACCCCCCTTTCCAGGGATGATGGGGAACCCTTACAAGGACCGCAGGCTTAGGAATTACATTGCTCGTAGGATTGGAGACATTACATAACTCGTAGGTCTTAAAGAAATCATACAGACTATGACTGCTTGAAATTGCTCCTCCTCAGCATCTGCATCGTGATCATCTCTCCACCTTTTCATGAATTTTCTGCAAGCATGTTCTTGTGCAGAGGTGCACATGCACGATACTGATGGAAAATTCCATACCCTCTCATTCTTCCAAATTCCATTTAGCCCTACTATGGTTAAGATGCCCTACTATTTCCTCCTATGGAGCAGTGCTTTTTATAATCTATCTGTGCAACTGCAAATCAGGTGGCCTTGAAGGCCTTGAGGTGGCATGAAGGCCATGAGGTGGCCCGAAAGCCTTACTGACCCGAAGGTCTGGGTGGCCCGAAGGCCTTAAGGACCCCAAGCCCAAACCAGTGGCCCAAGGTAAATAGTTCTAGTTGTTGCAGTACCGAACAGTACCTGCTATAGTACTACTACAATATCCCGAATTTATGCCTCTGCCTGTTTTTGAACCTGGGTCTCGTGGATGAACTTAGAGGGACCTCACATCTAAATATTCAATTATTTAATTATTATTTATTTTAAATTTAATCAAAATACTATAAGGTTAGTGGGTGTTCTAATTTTCACACAAATCCTTCATTTTCATTCTCTGGATTGACGAATAATTTGTACTTTATTATAACACTGAATCACTTGGTGAAATACAATGACCAGTTTCTCAAAAGGATGATATATCTACCTGTATTGGGTTCACTCACATGAGATCACTTATTAGGTATCACTTATGCACATATAAAAGAGATCACACACAAAATTATAATTTTTCAATTAATATATTTATGTATTAAAAATTCGATCGCTTGTGATTTACGAATCTCTAACACTCTCAATTTATCTTTGGATAAATATATTTTCTGATGATATCTTGCTCATGATTACTTATTAGGTATCATATAGACAAGCACTAAAATAGGTGTGTAGAGTCCAAATGAAAATTAATTCAATCATAGATATAATTAATTATACAAAACTCCTATTAAAAAAATAATAATTTAAAAGAAAATCAAATATAGAAATAAAATAAGGCATGAATACACCATCATGTTTGTCGACACTCTAACAAAGAAGAATTAGTCCGACATCACGGCATCACAACACATAAAATAATAAAAAAATATCACCATGCTCGTGACGTCGGAGTTGTCACCACAACCCGGTGTCGGTGATCGTAATATAATAATTGTCCCTCCACTGATCGCTACAATGTCGAACCAAACCATCACACTGCAAAAAAATGATCAGATCTACACTTGCTCATGGTGCATAGGGCTAATCTTCAGAAGCCAAGCAAATCCACCATGTGTGTTGATGTCGGCATAACCTGCAAATCCAGAATAATGGCGCACTCACCCAAACCGCATGTGTGTTGCGAAACAACGGACACAGTGGGTCTAGCTTCCATGTGAGGAGGATGCCACTGGCGTACATGGTGCACTATAATGATGAGAAGTAGAGGGTCTTCAAAAAACTACAAGATCACTGAAGAAGAGCGAGACATAGCTGTGCAGGAGGCCACGGGAAGGGGGCGTGGGTAGAGAAGGGTGAAGGTGGGTGGGGAGGGGGAAGGGTGGGGGTGGAGGGAAGGGGAATGGGGTTGTGACGAGGAGAGAGGGGGGAAGGGGGGAGGTGGAGAAGGAGACGAAGGGAGCACCTAGAGGGAGGTTTAACCACCTAGACCTGCTGCTAGGGTTTGATGCACAGATCCATGATGATGTTGGAGCTCCTGAATTTAAATAGGGAACTCAATACAAAAAAATGGAAAAACCAAGTAAAAATACCCAGATGTTATAAAATTAATAAATGTTAATAAAACTAATGTTAACTATTAATCTAATTTAATAAAAATAATAACCTACTAAAATTAATACTACTTTTTTTTAATACTATAAATAAAAAAATAATGAAATAAATAAATAATATATTAATATAATAAATTTAAAATAATTACTAAAAATATTAATAAACTAAAAATAAAACTATTATTAATTAAACTACTAAAATTTAAAACTGTTAGAAATTAAATGTTAATAATGTAAAAAATCAATAAAGACTAATAAAAAAATAATAAAAACTAAAAAACGTTAGAGAAATAGAATTACATATATGTAATTGAACAAACTAGAGTTACATATTCCATTAAATTAATAATTATACACATAATAAAAAAAATTACAAAATGAAATTAAAATTAAATAATAAAATACTAAAATACTAATATTACAATATAAATTAACTAAAAATTAACAAAAAATTTAAAATACTTTAAAACTAAAAAAAACCTAAAAATTCTAAAAGCAGTTAGAAAAATAATTAAAACTAAATTAATTTTTTAAAAAAATTGTTAGCAAAATCAATACACATGACTAGTAGAACCCATATTATTTGTAAAAAATATAAATTTTCCCCACTATATAAGAAATTACTTAATCCAGAACAAGTCTTCAACATCTTCTATAAATACTCCACACATGGTACTCTTCTGGTTTAAGTGGTAATTGCTCCATATAATCATGCATCAGTCCCATGTTAAAATCTGGGTGGGAGAAAATTTATGTTGGAAGGCAGTGATTTAGACATGACATAGTAAGATGATGACATGATCATGATACATACATGACACTACACTAGGACTTCATGCCAGTTTGTGGGATTTTGGGCCATGTAATGGGCTTCATGCCCACTAGGCCTTCAGGCCATGTAATGAATAAATAAGGATTGATGGGTGAGATGTCCCTTGGGGGGTCTATGGCCTGCCTTTCTTGATTGTGTGTGTGGTGTGTGTGTTTAATGTAATTGTACCCCCAATCACTTAATGTATATATATATATATATATAACCTGGGGAAAAAGAAAAAAGGATTGAGTTCATATGCTCAACAAGTGTAAATATAAGAGATAACAATCGAATATCATTAGTGAGCATAATATGAACATGTGATTATAATCAAGATATATAATAAAATATACCTAATAAGGCATAGATTATAAATAATGATGTAACATATGAGTAAATCATGAAAATGTTTCACATCATATAAATAAGGCATACTTGATAATTGTAGAACATCTATAAACATAGAAATCACAACATTAGTGGTTCAAGTATCACAAGTTGTTTCTCATGGAGCATCACTCACCTATTTTTATTGTGGCACAAGGTTTCACTAATTTGTTTCTTAATTTGGATTGAGAATTACTACTTGTTTCACCATTATCTCATGAGATTTAAAATTTAACTTGATGCATTGGAGGGATATATAAGAACCATTAGTATCTTAAATATTAACCATACACATGTCTGCCACATAAGATATAGCATCATCATATCATAAAGAACCCATAGAATTAAAATTCATTTCATATTTTTTTCCAAAGGAATAACATAAGAAATTTATCAACAAGATAAACCCATGTAAAATAAATGGGTATCCAAAGATATTCAATAATTTTTTAGGTAAATTCAATTCAATCAAGATAATAGGTCATATTGTATTTACACTGTATAGATAAAGTGTATTGAAATAAATAAATATTTTTTCCAATTAATCAATGAATGACATCTAGGTGAACACCCTTCATTCAGATGAACAGATTATAGAGTATTCACAAAGAAAATGTTTTGGAAGAAAAGTTATATCTATTCATATTGGATGGATATCAAAAAAAGGTGGTGAAGAATCATATCTTTGATTGAAAAGAACATTATAGAATCCATCTAGAGAAAGAAGGAAAATAGTTTCAGAATAACATATCCCCTTTGAAATAAAGGAAAATCAAAATTATGTTGATTTATATGAAAAACATCTTTGTAAAATAATGTTTTGAACAGTATCGCACAAGAAGGGACCAAGAATTAAATTTTTTGATACTGTGAGTTAAATCCCCCAAATTATATATATAAATGTATGCATTGGAGAATTAATCATGAAATTTAAATCTCATGAGTGTAAATATTTTTGAATATGAAAATAAAAATAGAGCTAAAAACATAAACATTCTTTCAGAAAACGTTTTTAACATTGATGTATAATAAAAAATTACATGTCATATTCAAAATTAACATTTGAAAATGTCACATGAAATATTTTGAAAACATTTAATTTTAAAATGAATCCTTAGTAATGGAGCCTTAAAAATGATAGAAATATTTCAATAGGAAACACGGAGCCAAAGATAACAAATTTAATTATGAAATAATCCTTTTTAATATTTTTATTTTTCCTTTGTTGGAATCCAACATTATAAAATAGTAATAAACCATTATTTGTATTAAAATTTAATTTTTCAAAGTGGATTATTAAATACAATATAATAAAATATTTATGTGGGAGAATCCAAACATGGAAGAAAAAAGTTCAAGATGAAACTATATAACTCATAGAAAGCATATTCGATTAAATCAATATCCTTTACATAGAATTCACTATATGATGTAAGAAATATCTGAAAAGGGTTTTATATGGTGTAATGAACCTACCTGGGATACCCTCCTAAAAATAGAACCCAAACTGTTCTTTTATAGACCCAAAGGGAATTCTGGATCCCCATGGGCTGCTGACTAGAACCCAGTCATCAAACAAAGACAAGATGGAACAATTTCCCCCAAACTAAAACAAGATGAATAACATATATATAGAATGGAAACCAAAAGCAGAACATATTCCATAACCAAATAATGAAAGTTACAAATATGCAACCCAAAATCAGCAAGAAAAACACCCAAGGTATATATCAAATAACCGAAAAGGACAACTGAATCTAGAAACAACTACTCTGTGTTATGGGCGGGAAACATCCCACTATCTCACCACCAGCTACCCATACCCAATACAGGTTCTACACACTACTAAAGGGGTGTAAAGGGTGTGAGCTAAATAGGCTCAATAGGATCCCACCCAACTGTTCTATATCAAGTCATTGTATAATAATCCCAATACTATCAATTTTATGAAAACATGACATGATAAGTAGTTAAACCATTTTTGATAAAATAATGGAGAACACTTCCCTTTTTCCCCACACATCCAAAACCAACCCTGGTAAGACAATTTCAAATCTGGATTTCAATAAAAAAGTTGCATTTATCAAAGCATGTATATCAAATCCAAACAAGAAAATCTAAATAACAATGATAAATATGTCAAGGATAATAATGGTCGGGTGAGATAGGTAACTCATACCATGATAATCAACAATGACTAGTGCACAATCAATTCCCTGGGATATCAAGATTAGAGAATAGAGGAACACCCAAGGAGTGAACTCTCTATAATGTAAAGATCAATTCCCTAAGACACATGGGATATGAAGTAGAGGAACACCCCATGAGTGAACCCCTCACCAGAAATAATGAACAAGGCATAATTCTAAACCCTCCACCTAGGTACCCAAGCCTTCCATGTGTGGAATACATCAATCAATTCAAAAGGGACCATCAATTCACAAATAATTCCAGACCACCCTTTTTCATCAAAACATGATTTGAAAATAAATTTCTTAAATACATTTCATAATGCTTTAATTGTACTTTATATTTACCAAAATAAGGGGAAAACCATCTATTTTAAAAAAACCCATTTACACAAAATAATCAACAAACACCAAGATCAGGACAATTCATTTATAAAACAATTTATAAAACCAAAAGCAATTATGGTTCAAATGCCATATGCTATAGATGAAACCACCTACCTCAAACTTAGGCCTCACACCAAATGTGAAGGGATACACACACCACAATCAGAAATGAAACACAAGAGAGATGAATAAAGGTCCTTAAAACAATTCTTAGATCTTAAAATTGAACTCTGTAAACAAATGGGTCGATGAAGAGGATAGACGAACATAAATCTCAATAAACTCATGCATCATACCACAAATAACACAATAACATGGCCCCATATGATGATCACACAATGGATATAGATGAGATAAAAAAATAATCATCACATGATCACAAAACCTAGAAACGCATCCCAACACCACTGCCAAACTGTGAAAAAAACCCAATGGGAAGAAAAAAAACACATTTACTAAAAGAGAAGCATCCAACCATGAAAAAGATTGAGTGATGAATGGAGTAACTTGGAAGAGATAAAACCACCCAAAAGTGCACGGGAGAGGCTTAGGGAATGAGGAAGGAACACCCAAGATAAATGAGAGGAGATATAAGCATGAAACATGATAAAACTCATTGGGCATAAAGAATTCACGTAATGAGTCACCAATTCATGATGTGAATCCACAAAATTGCATGTATGCTATAAAAGGAATCGACTCTGTTAATTAAAAATAGCCAAACCATTCACAATATGAATGGAATTCACATCATGAACCTGATTCATGACATCTTCCCAATAATAGATTCAGGCTGTGAATCATCCCTTTACGGTGTGAATTTGTTCTGTAACCTATGCCCATCTCGAATTCTTATAAAAAACTATCAGAAATCCTAGGATATTATCTGATTCCCTTGGATGTAACAACCCATGAATTTAAAAATATATTTAATATTTAAATGAATGAAATACATGAACTTTTGTTTTAATTAGATATTTATAACTAGTCTTTAAACATTATTTTGTTGCTTCTATGTTTTGAATTTTGAAAAATGGTCATCTACAATTGTGTTTAGTAAGTTATTTGGAGTCTGATAGAACAAACTTGTTTTTTTGGTGTATAGTAAATTACACTTATAAATAGTAATATGAATATTAATATGACCCTAATGAATAGTAATATATTTTTTATTTTTTCTAAAGGCTATAAGATAATGACGTCTTGGTTAATTTTTCAATGTGATAAAAAAGAAATTATAGAAATAAAATTGATAATTTTTGTTTTAAGTAAGATTTTATTTAAAAATTAAATTAATAATATTCAGAAAATTATTCTTAAATAATAGACTTCATTTTTGGATTCTACAAGTCGAAAAATGGTTAGGGTGAATTTTTTGTATTTTTCTAAAATACTCGAATTTTTAATGAATATTGAAATACAATAAAATGTCGTATATACAAATTATTTGTTAAATACACTATTTATGACATCATATGTGATATAAGAACACTTTTTTATAACTCACATTCATTCATTACTATTCTTGGTAATGGAATCATAACTATTTCTGGTCTTGAGGGAAATTAATAAACTAATGATTATTAAATTATGAAAACTCTCCTCTCCTCCACTATAACCCCCCACTACCTCTTCTCTTAACTCCTATAATCCTTGAATATTTCCAATGTTATGTCCAAATACCATTCCTTATCCACTCCCCACTTCCAATAATCTCTTGTTCTTTCAAAAATACCAAAATCCCATTCTTTAAAGAGGTTCTCAAGGAGGTTATTTCAAGAGGTAATCACACTTATTTTTCTTTTAGTTCCATTTCAATTTATCTTATTTAGTTATCCTCTCCCCACATCCTCTATCCAAATGACCATGATAATTCTAGTATCATCTAAATAATGGAACTATATCATGTTAATGGATTAACCATCATCAATATTATTACTTTATCCCGTGTATTTAATAAATGAAATCAACGTCCATGAGGTTCCAATTTATAATCTTTGTGGACGACGAAGTTTCATTATTCAATTTCTCCTTCATTACTAGAAATAAAACCATTTATATATTTGAACTAGACTATAATATTTTTATTATAACCTAATTAATAGTCAAGAACCAGTATGTGTACATATTATTAAATCATATGATCAAACTAGTTCTTTGTAATAAAAATACCGTAAAAATAATCTAAGTGAATGTCATTAATATTTCATATAATAATCCATCATCTTTACATGTAACCAAATTATGTAAGTTACCATTAAAACATTGGTATATTAATAAATAATATTTAATTTTAATTCTGGATATTTACATCCCTTCCACATGAACTCCATTACATAAAAACAAGTGAACCAGTTATGAAAATCAAGAATGAGAACACTCAGGAACAATATAAATCAATATTATTTCTTATCAATAAAGTCATAAAAAACTAAATATAATTATTATAAACTTAATAATTTCCTAAAATGTTCTTAAATAATTTATTAATAAGTCTAATTTCATATTTTAGGACCTTAAGTTCAAGAGAGGAACACTTTCAGATATAAGGTAAGAGTTTTCTTCATCTCACTACCATTTTTTTGAGATATTCTGTATTCACTACAATTACTTGTGTATGTTTTATGTATACCTTCCATTGATGTTTCACATCATGAATCTATTTATTATCATGTTATTTAATGTATCATTTAAATATTCTTAATTTTTGGGCATTTTAATCGATTGATTACAAAGTGGTAAGGGATTTCCACCTGAACCTCCATTTTCATTTGGTTTACATTTATTATATAATAACCTCAAGAAAATTCTTATGTATTATTTTTAACTCCTCATAAATAATTTTTTAGTGTTCTATATATTTTTAGCAACAAAAATCATTCTTTATTTTATGGGGAGCTAGTCATTTAAAAAGGAATTTTCAAAATTATTTCTGAAATACAAACCCGATTCAAGGGATCTTTTCGAATTCTTACCCATTTTCAATTGTAAAATAGAATCTATGTTAATCCACCATTATTTTTATAAAAACAGTCATTTTATCATGTTAAATTATATTTGATTATTTCTGGATTTAAGAGAACAAACGTGTCTTTCCACTTTAAAATTCTATTTATTACTTTCCATAAAATGCTCTAAAATTATTTATTTCTAAAGAATATTTAGAACTCTTTTTAAATTATATCACATTATAAAGACATAATTTATGGCTAAAATATAATTTTAATTTCCAAGTTGTTTATTTTATAGGATATTCATTTTTAAAATCTGATTTCATGAAAAATATAAATGATTTTCCAAAAGAACTCTTCTTTCAAAAGTAAAAAAGAATTTTTCTCATCTCACATTAACATTTATGAGATATATTCCATGTTCACCACTTATTTATTTCTTGTGGTGTATGTTATGCCACTTAATATATCATATCAAGAGTCTCCTTATCCTCATGATATTCTAAGGGAATATGAGTTGAATGTTTCAAGGTGGTATGAGACACTTTGGAATGTTTAAGGATTATTTCCTCAAGAATTTTTCAATGGTCTCATTTAAAAATATATTCATCTATGTCAACATAATTTTTTAAATATTGTACTTTATTGAGGTTTATCTATTAGAATATCATGTAAAATATGTTATTGAAATATTTTTGGCTATTATGACTATGGATGTGCTATTTTTATACCATTCACCATATTACTATAAATGGTTAGTGTTTATGTTCAATGATTGGGGAAAGTTATTTACATTTGAAGTGTTAGTTTCAATATGAATATATAAGTTAATTATGTTCACTCCTTTCATTTTAGGAATGCATTGGAATAAGTATGTTATGTGTGGGGCTTTATATTGCCTCTCGATGCACCATTAGGTCAAATTAGACGAATAGACATGGACTTTGCCAAGGCGTTTTCCAATTTGATATATGGTTTTGGCACATGCATTAATAATTTTTATAATTCTTGGTCGAGGACAAGAAAATATGTTTCAGAATATCCAGAATATGAACTTCCCTCATTATAAAGCTAGAAATTCATAGTTCATGTGGTTATTTGACTAGAAAATTACCCATGATTATGTTTTATTATGTAAATATCTACTCAACTCATATTACTTCCATAATGTGTTCAAGTTTATTATTTATAAAGGCTTGCATTTTAAATTATTCAACATGCCTAATGTTTATGTTTATGTTATCTTTTTCTATATTTATTAACCCTTACCGAGCATTTGATCTCACCCCTTTAATTTGTTTGTCCTTCCCTATGTTAAGAAGAAGAGATCATTTGTTGATTTTTCAAGGATTCAATTTATTAGATTTTTTATGTATTGTATTTTGTTACCTTTTTCAATGTAATATGTGTTACATGTACATTTATAGTTTCATAAATACTACTAAACTTATGGGTTCATTAGAATTTTAGTCCTTGTAATCATGCTAATGTAACAAAATATGGCACTGGCTCTGGAAAACTGAGGTTAGATCGTTATAGTTTGTATCAAAGTAAGTTTAGTAGAAAACATGAGAACTAGATATTGAAAATGTATATTAGTGAAAAAAACCTTAAGATATACTTTGGGGATAAGAATACAAGGAAATCCTATAATTCTCTAAGGAATAGATTATGTGGTTTATTAAGAAAATACACCCTTGTCTGGATACAAATACGTAGAGGTGGATCTGGCTCAGATGTATCTTGGGGTAAATTCGAAAACACTGAATTGAGCTAGACTCAAATGGGAACCAGTGCATGACAACGTGCATTAATTCACTCTTGGGTTGACAATCCCAGGGGATATTATTTGGTAAATTTGTAATCTTATTACAAACAACTATGAAAGATTTGTGCCCCAATGTAACCAAAGCATATGGTTCTAGGATTTATGATGCATAAATTTATGTTATGTGTTATACCATGTTTACAGATATAGTGAGTTCATAATTTAATGGGCTAATATATAATATGGAATTGATTGGAAATGGTGACTAGTATAATGAATGAGAACATCACCAATAGATGTGATGTGAAGAGTAAGAAGGATCATATCTCTGATGGTATAAAGCAATCATTTCAAAGGAAGATTATCTCCCAAGTATCCTCATCATATGAGGAAATAATATAATGTGTTGAGAAGGTATTTAATGACTTCTCTGAGTCCTATGGTTTTGAAGGGAAGAAAAAGAAGAAGAGGATGTCATCGAAAACAAGGATAAAGGGAAGAATGGAAAGATTTATTTTCCCACATGTGATAATTGTGGAAGGAAACACCTCGGTATATACTTAAGAGGAAAAGGAGTTTGATTCAAGTGTAGAGAAAAAGGCCACCATGCTCATAATTGATGGACAAGAAAAGAATTTACCTATATTCAATGCTTCAACTGTAAGGAGATGGTACACTATGTGAATCAATGTCCCAAGCGTCAAAGGAATATACCCCAAATGATGATTTTGGAAAATGAATAAGTTATGATGCTATCGAAGATGAAGTATTATGATTAATATGCCTTGTCAAGAATAATGTCATTTGAATATTTGGTCATTAATGTATTGGTTGTATGAATTATAAGATATATATGGATTGTACTACAATACTCTTTCATTAAGTATTTGATGTCATATAATGAATGGTAAAAAGGAAAAGTGATTCTGTATAAACTTTAAATTTTTATAAAAAAACATGATTTAGGGAAAGACAACCCTTAATATATATTTGATGCAGAGATAATGATGAAGAAATGATTGATTCAAATAAGTACCGAATACCTTGGAAATGATTATTGACATGTTGAGAAGTGTTTTATTCTTTCATCGATGAAGTTTAAAAAAAAATTGGATTTAAAGAATATATCCAATAACATGTATCTTACTTAAGTAATATGGAAGAATTCATGTTTACAATATGGTTTTTATAGTAATTCAAGTTATTAACATATTTCAAGAGGATACATGATGAATTTATTCACATGTTTGGAATGTGGATTAAGGGTTAATGATTAGTACATCATGGAAATTTATATACCATCATTATAATGTGTTGAATCGTTATATTTTTCAATTTTTAACCATTAAAAAAATGGTTTAAGTTGATCATTGTACAGGGTTTTTAGAGTTTAATGTCACTACATAATGGTTTGATTATTATTTCAGGACCATGTTGTCGAATTAGAATTAATTATTTTATAGTAATCTATTCATTTTCTCTGTCCTCCTTTTAAGAGGGCATTTTCAGCATATTCTCGATGTGGGTTTCCTAGAAGGGAATTTTCAATTATCAACTATTAACTTTCGAAGTTCAATTTCAAATTTTGAGGACTAAACTTTTGTAAGGAGGGAATAATGTAACACCCCAAGAATTTAAAAATAGATTTAATATTGAAATTCATGAAATACATCAATTTTTTTTATAAAGATATTTATAACTAGCCTTTAAACATATTTTTTCTACTTCTATGTTTTGAATTTTGAAAAATAGTCATCTACAATTTTATTCAGTAAGTTATTTGAAGTTTGATGGAACCAACTTGTTTTTTTGGTGAATAGTAACATACCCTTATGAATAGTAATATTAATAGTAATATGGCTCTAATGAATTGTAAATTTTATTATTATTTTATTTTTTAAGGCTTTAAGATAATGACATCTTGGTTAATTTTTCAATGTGATATAAAAGCAGTAATAGAATTAAAATTGTTAATTTTTGAATTAAGTATGATTTTATTTAAAAAAATTAATAATATTTAGAAAATTATTTTTGAAAAATGGACTTCATTTTTGGATTCTACACGTCGAAAAATGGTTAGGGTGAATTTTTGGAATTTTTCTAAAATACTCGAATTTTTTATGATTAGTGAAATACGGTAAAATGCCGTATATACAAATTATCAGTTAAATATAATATTTAGGAAATCATAAGTGATGTAAGACCACTTGTTTCAAACTAAAATGAATTAATTACTATTATTTGTCATGGAATCATCAATATTGTTGGTCTTGAGAGAAATTAATAAACTAATGATTAAAAATTATGAAAACCCTCCTCTCCTCCACTATAAAAAACTCCACTCACTCCCTCACATCTTCACTCTTATATGCCTTGAACCTCCTCACATTTCTTCCCAAATAACCTTCCCTAGTCACTACCCACGTCCAATAATCTCTTGGTCTTTACAAAAGACTAAAACCCATTCCCTTAAGGAGGTTCTCAAGGAAGTTATTTCAAGAAGTAAGAACCCTTCTTTTTCATTCAGTTCCATTTCTATTTATCTTATTTTGTTATCCTCTCCCCACATACTCTATCCAAATGACCATGATAATTACAATATCATATATATAAAATAATTATATCATGTGAATGGAATAAAAATCATCAATATTCTTACTCTCTCCATTTTATTTTGTAAACGAAATCAATGTTCATGAGGTTCCAATTTACAACCTTCATGGACGACGAAGTTTCGTTATTCAATTTATCCATAATTATTGGTCATAAAACCATTTTTATGGTTAAAAAATAATATAATATATTTATTATAACCTAATTAATATTCATAAACCAGTATGCATACATATTAATAAATCATATGATCAAACTAGTTCCTAATAATCAAAATACCGCTAAAATAATCTAAGTGAATTTCATTAATGTTTCACTTAATGATTCATACTTTATCCATGTAGCCAAATTATATAATTTAGCATTAAAAATTATTTATATTCATAAATAATATTTAATTTCAATTCTGGAAATTTACATCCATTCCATGTGAACTTCATTACTTAAAAACAAGTGAACCAATTATAAAAATCAAGAAAACAAACACCTCGAAACGACAGAATTCAACATTATTAATTATAAAAAGGAAATAAAATAACTAAATTGAGTTATGATAAACTAAATACATGTCTAATAGGTTCTAAAATAAATATTTAATAATTATAATTTCGTATTCCAGGACCTTAAGTTCAAGAGCGGAACACTTTTAGACTTAAGGTAAGGGGTTTCTGAATCTAACTTCCATTTTTATGGGATATTATATATTCAATACTATTAATTGTGTATGGTGTATGTATACATACCATTGATTTTTCAGATCATGAATCAATTTATTATCATTTTATTCAATGTATCATTTGAATACTCATAATTTTGGGGCATTTGAATCGATTGATTACAAAGTGGTAAGTGTTTTCCACCTGAACCTCCATTTCATTCGTGTTACTTTTATTGTCTAATTACCTCAATTAGATTATTATGTATTATTGTAAAATATTCATAAATTACGTGTTAGTGTTATTTATATATGTTTACCAAACAAAATAATTCTTTATTTTATGGTGAGTTACATATTTTAAATGGAACTTTCAAAATTATTTCAGAAATACAAACCCGATTCAAGGAGTCTTTTTGAATTCTTACCCATTTTCAAGTGTACCCCAGAATATATTTTAAGCCACCATTATTTTAATTAAAACAATAATTTTATCAAGAAAAATTGTCTTTGATCATTTCTGGAATTAATAGAACAAATGTGTCTTTCCATTTTAAAATTTCCTTTAATACTTTCTATTAAATGCTCTAAAATGATTTATTTCTAAAGAATCTTAGGTACTCTTTTTAAATTATTTCACTTTAGTTGGACATAATTTATGAATAAAATATAATTCCAATGTCATAGTCTTTTATTTATTGGAATAATCATGTTTATAATCTGATTTCATGGAAAATATAAATGATTTTCCAAAAGAACTCTTCTTGTAAAAGTAAAAAGGATTTTTCTCATCCTACATTAACATTTATGAGATATATGTCTTGTTCACCACTTATTTATTTCTTGTGGTAAACGTACATACCTTTGGTATATAATTTCAAGGGTATCCGTTTTTTCATGATACTCTAAGGGAATATTATTTTAATATTTCAAGGTGGTATGGGACACTTTGGAATGTTCAAGTATTATTTCCTCAAGATTTTTTCAATGGCATCTTTTAAAAATAAATTCATATAAGTCAACATCCTTTGTTGAATCTTGTAGTTCATTGATGTTTACCTATTATGATATCATCTAAAATATTTTGTTGAAGGGTTTATAGTTATTATGACTATAGATGTCCTATTTTGATACCATTCACCATATTATTCTGAATGGTAAAATTTATGTTCAATGATTGGGGAAAGTTATTTACATTTCATATGTCAGTTTCAATCTGAATGTATATGTTGATTATGTTCACCCATTTCATATGAGGAATTCATCGGACTTATTATGTGACAAGTGGGTCCCACTATATCCTCTCGATGCATTAGAAGGTTTAATGAGACAAATATGAACTGACTTGGCCAAGGCCTTACCCAATTTGATATATGGTTTTGTCCAAGGCCTTAATCATTTTTAGAAGTCTTGGACGAGGCCTTGAAAATATGTTTTAGAATGTATGAAATATTCACTTCCCTCATTATGAAGCTATAAATTCATAGTTCAAGTGGTTATTCGACTAGTATAATACCCATGATTATGTTTTATTATGGAAATATTTACTCAGCTCATGTTCCTGTCATAATGTGTTCAAGTTTATTATTGGTAAAAGCATGTTTTTTCAATTATTTGACTTGCCTAATGTTTATGATATCTTCCTCTATATTGGTTAACCATTACTGATAATTTGAGGTCACCCCTTTCATTTTTCCTTCCTGAGGTTAAGAAGAAGAGATCATTTATTTTGTTTTCAAGGATTCAATTTATTAGCTTTGGTGATATATTGTATTTTGATACCTTTTCCAATGTATTATGGGTTACATGTATATATCTAGTTTCTTCAATACTATTATACTGATCGATCATTTGGGATTTGAGTATTTTTAATCATGCCAATGTAATAAAATAAGGCATTTGATCTGGGAGACTACGGTCGGTCCTTAAATCAGAACCCATGAAATTATCTCTTAATTATTAAAAGAGAGAATTTATTAAATCTGGATGTTACAATTCTGCCCACTATAGGACTTTCCATCAACCAAAAAGTCACACAGAAGAAGGGTGCTATGGAAAGAGGTGATTCCATGACTCCCTCACTCATAATTCATGCTCCAAAGTATCATGAGAATCTGATCCGTGTCACCAAAACACTTTAGCCAACAAAATAAACATTCCATGAAAGTATTTCACATGATAATCAAAGATCACTACTTGTTTTCCATAGCCAAAACATACGGCTCTAATTCTATATTCTCCCAACTCAGAACATGGGATAAATGGGGTGGTACTACATCGGTTGAGATACATGGAAAAAATCATGCATGAAAATAAACTATACCAATAAAAAGAATTAAAAAGAATCCTAACCAAGATGCTAAGGGATCTCAAATGGTCCGACATATCTCGGAGCCAGCTTCCCTTGTTTACCAAGAAATCAGTGACTTAACCGAGGATGGGATTTCATAAAAACCTGATCACTAATGAAAAACTCCAAATGATGATGCTGACAAACTATATATTACTTCTATCGACTCTAAGCTATAACCAAGTGTCTATGTATATCCTGAATTCTCACTGGAATATTCTGAACGAGACATGATCACATAGGAGAGGCCTTTACCCACCTCTTCCCAACAAAGAGGTGATCTTCAAGAGTGACCATACAAATCCTTTAAGGGTTCCCTTATTATCGATAACTGATAGCTTTTATTATAAGAAAACTCAACTAGTCCCATATGTATATCCCATGATCCACCAAAATCCAAGATGCAGACACGAAGCATCTTCTATGGAATCTAAATAACATGGTCCATCTAACCATCTGTCTATGGATGGTAAGTTGTACATAACCTAAACTAAGTCCCCATTGCCTCCTAGAGACTCTTTTAGAACCTAGAAGTAAACTTGTGATCCATATTTGATAAAATAGTAGAGGAAAACCCATATAAACTCATCATCTCCCGAACATAAAATATACCCAGATCATAAACATTGGTGGTGTCCTTAGTTGGAATAAAATTTCATGATTTCTACAACTGATAAATCACCACCCAGAAATCATTATACCCTCAGGGTGTCTGAAAAAAAATCCAATAATGAAATCCATGGAAACCTCATCATATTTCCAAAATATCATTGGGATAGGATAGATCAGAATAGACGGTCTATGGTGCTATGTCTTTATATGCTAATAGGTGTAATAGTGAGACACATAATCAGTGATGTCGCTCTTCATACTTGTCCGCTAGAAACGCCATCTCATGTAGTATAATATCTTCAAAGTTTCAGGGTGAACAACCCACAAAGAACCATTAAAATCATATAGTATTGACTTCTTCATAGATGATGGGATGACAATCCAATTCTTGAGGCAGAGAATACCATTAGAAGGGAGAGACAAACTAGAAATGGACTCCCCATCATAACAATTAATCATGATTCCTATGAGCTCATCATCCTAATGATGACCCTATAGAAGAGACTCATTGATAGGTGAGGATAATTTAAATCTGGTTTAAACCATACATTAATCATCCTCCTTCACATCCAAATTCCATTGAGCGAAGAGTGGAATAGGGTTCCACTCTTCTTTTGATTCAAAAAATAGGTTGAGGTGGATATTCTCTATCGAGAGAATCACCGAAAAAATTCACATTTATTTGGGTGTAGACAATGTCAAAGTCAAACATATAGAGGTATTCCAACTACCACCTCAACCTGAGATTTATGTTCTTTTGAGAAAATATATAGCTTGAAATTTTGTGATTAGAAAAGATCATAAACCTCTCTCCAAAAATATAGTGTCTCCAGAACATGATCCCATTCATAACTATGGAAAAATCCAAATCATGATTGAGACACTTCTTCAGATGTGGAAAATGTTTAAGAGATCTATAAACCACAATGTGCTCATCTTGCATAAGCATGAAACACATGCCAACACCATAAGTATTTCAATACACCACATGCTTGTTATTGGGCTCAGGTAAGATAAGAATAAGATCTGATATCAGAAGCCATTTCAACTCATAAAAAGAACAATTAAATTTTTCAACCCATGCGAACTTCACTTTTTTCAGTGTAAGATCATTCAGGGGAAATTCTAACAATAATATATCGATATTTTAATAGAATACCATGTTTAATAGCATACAAGACACGCAAACCTGAGCATAAATGAACCATAAAATATTATTATTTAAATATGATCATTATAACCTAGTTGCTGAATTGGAGGGTAAAAATAAGATTAACTACATTATGAAATATATAAAAAGTTTCTAATCAATAAAAATTTATTTATTAATTTTTAGAAAATAACAACTCAATTTGTTGTAAAAGTCATTTTATTCTTCCAAAATGATTTTATTATTTTTTTGAGAATACATTACAATTATTTTTTGGAAATTTTTAAAAATTTATTTGATATAAAGAATATAAGTTTTTCATAAAAATTATCTAATTGTGAAATTTTGAGATTTTTTTTAAAATTTTGATTTTGCAGTGAAAATTGAAAAAGACTGATATTTATTAGAAATTGTATTTTATTTTAAAATATTTACAAATTAAAAATCAATTTTTTATTAGCTTTCAAATTTCATTATTTCCTCTTGAATTAAAATAATTAAATTATGATATTTGAAATGAATTTTCTAATTGCGTTTAGTATAAAAACATTTCATATTTCAGAAGGTCATTTTTATGAAAAACTATTTTCTATCATGTTCACCTAGTTTGATATTAAATTAAATTCTTAAACTTCTGTATTTTTAATCCTAAAAAAATGGATTTCAAATTTGAAATCAGGAATTCTTAATACAGTGATTATACCCCTTTTATTTTTAGTCATTATGAAAATTAAACTTATTAATTATTGTTACCAATTTAAAAGGTAAACCGAGTAAATAAATGTAAAAATAAAATGATAAGGAATAAAAAATGATCATAAAATTTTCCATAATATTATTTTATGATTTTATTTCATACATAATAATCCAATATTTGTTTATATGACTTTATTTTTTCATTTGGATGTGAATATATCCTTTATAATATTTTATGTAATGGAATGTTAAAAATGTCACTCCTATTTTTAATTACTATAATATTTTTAACAGGTGGTAAAATAGAGTTTATGTTTTTTATAAATATTTATTTTAATTATAAATTAATTATCTTAAATTTGGTAATTTAATATTATTTTTTAGTGAATAAATAATTACTTTAATTGTTTACACAACATTGATGCAGTGATTATTCAATCAATGGAGAAATATAATAAACAATATTAAAAATATTGAATGTAATATAATTTGAAATAATTAATGTGATATATTAATTTTTAGATGAATATAACTTCTTTGAGATGAATTTAAATATTTTTTTTGAATTTCATTTGTTGTCATGATGTTCTAAAAGTCAATGTAAAGAGTGGTTTTAAAATTGACATTAATGATATCTTTTCATAAATAATAATTTATTAAATAATATAAAATTACTACAAATATTATCTTCATAAAAGTGATTATTATATGTCTTATAATTTAATACATTATTCATTTATGTGTCTTTATTCAATTTATAGTAACTATAATGACCCTCAAAGTGTCAAAAATATTATTGCTGTGGAAAGTGTGAAAATGGTTAAGTGTGGGTTAAAACCAAAAGATAATGTTAAAGAAAAATTGTTTAATTTTTATTGGATGAGCCTAATTAGATACTAACTCATCCTATATTTTAAATAAATCATTTTGGAACCATTTGAAATTGAAAATTATTTTATATTAATTTAATATTTTATGAAATTCCAAAAGTGCCACCCCTATTTTATAAAATGGAACCACTTCTTCTAATTTATTCACACCTAAAAACCCATTTTATTCAAAACATATCTACCCATATATGTTCCTAACATTCCTTACCATGTTCGTGATGCCTTATTTTGTGTAGAATACCACTCTTAGAGGTATTACAGTGTAAAACAAAAGAAGATTTTCCAAAGAAGAGGTATATTTTTAACCACATGTTTTAGTTTTATTTATTCTTCCATATCCTTATAATATTCTTTAACCATGATAAAATAATAACACAAGTATAATCCATATAATAATATGTTATTATTTTAATTAAATAACCTATATCCATCTCCTCTTCCATCAAATGGGAAACAATACCATCGTTCGTGTGTATGGAGGACTACTGCCTAACATACCGGTGTAATTCATTTTCCATCACTTTCTATCACAGTTGTATTATGATGTTGAAATTAATGTTTATATATTATATTCATTACATATTTATCTTTATGAAAAGATAAAATATCATTTACCTCTTTTACCATTCTATTCACTGAAAAATGATAATGACTTTCATGCGTATGTGTGGACTACCACCTCCACGAAGCAATGTGATTTATTTTTCATGACCACATAACACATATTATATATATAAGCATATTTAAAGAAGTAATATGATATTTCTGATATCATGGTCATTCTGGAAAGATAAAATAATACCTAACTTCTTTCTATAATGATCATTGAAAAATGGAAAGGTTACTCCTATATACGTAAGACCTACAATCTCTATGATTGTAACATAGTTCATTTTTCATAGCCACATATAATTGTTGGAATTAAAAATATAATTTATTTATAAAATTATAATTATATCATGATAATTATTCTTTATATGATGGAATAATGGACTCCTTAACAATACTCATCCTAATGAATTCATTTTGGACTTATGAACTGGATATTGTCAAAATGTCTGACATAAAATTAAATGATTAAGTAACTCTAATAACATAGTAATAAGTGAAATAAAAGGAATAATAAAATTGAATTTTTTTCTCAAAATTTAAATAATTAACATATGTTTGTTATCAAGGAATACAAAAAACACATGTGATGGGTCAGACTCAAGGTAATAGAATTTCTCTTAAAAATCCTCTTTTAAAGTTTCCCTTAAAACTATTTTTCTCCCATGTACATATATTTTCTAAATTGTTTTATTGATTATTTTATAAGAATATAAATTATTTATGAAGGACTAGTTAAAAATATTTTAAATTTATTTCAAAGTATTTCAAAAGGAATTTTTTTACGGAATGTTTTAAGTTTCTTTAAAAAAGTCATAATGAATGTTCTATTTTAAAGAATACAACGATAATGAATTTTCGCATCACAATAAAAATTATTTTATGTTTGTATTAATCTAAAATATTTCATGTTTTATTCAAAGAACATCCCTCTTTCCCTTTTTCTATGAATTATTTTATTGAATGAATTTTTTAGAGAAAAAAGTATTTTTATATCTGAAAGTGTTTTTCAAATGAGTTTAAAAGAGTTTTTCAAGGGTTTTGTTCTTGATATGTTCCTTGAACATTATTTATGAATGGTTGATCCCCATTATAGCTCTTTGGTGAACATGATTTTTATTATACTATGGGTGCGCTCAGAAAGAACTCCAATGCATTATGTAATGATTATGTTCCCTAGAAGATTATATTAGAATTCATTAGTATGGGTTTTTCTAATTGTAAGGGTTATTTTAAGAGTTTTTTAAGGGTTGTATGATGATTATTTCTCAATGAACCTACATGAATTTTCTATTCTTGATAATTAGTTTTCATGAAAATCATTTATTTTTAAAAGGCATGATAAATGAACTTTTTAAAATAAATATGATGTTTTTCTGGGGCAAAAGAGATTTTTTTTATGAAAAGAGTTTTAAATTTTTGTCATGTTTTTTACAAGAATAACATTTTTCTTCATTTCATATCCCTTACTAAGTTTTTTTTTCTCATCTTACATTTTTAAAATTATTTTCTTAGGTTTTAAGGATGGGTAAGTGAAAAGGAGTCATGTTGGAACTCATAGAGATTTTTCATGAAAATAAATCTTGTCTTATTTTAAATGTTTTATATTATGAAACAAATGATATTCATAATTAGTTTCCAATTTTTATTATATATTTTTATTATGTATAATTTGTGACATAATTATCTAAAAATCAAAACTTGAAAAGATCCTCAAATGCATGAGAATTAATTCTGGACTTAAAACTCATGATTATAAAATAATTAAAGTACGGTACTTATAGTTAGTATCAGAGGTTGGTTTAGATAACTTTATAGGTTAGGATAATATTTGACCATAAGTTAAAAGTTCTCTAGAACCACAAGGGTTAGAGAGAATTATGAGTATTTTGGGATAAATAGAAAGAGTTGAAGATAAAATTGTTAAGGATATCTTAATGTTTATCCTCCCCAAAATATTGTTCAGTATGATTTTATAGATATACTTAAATTGACCTTTTTGGTTTTAGTAAATGGATAGAACCAATAGCCCCCAATGTAACAATGAATGAAAAGAAAAATGTGGTGGTTGTCTAAATGAGCAATAGAATTAAAATAGGAGATGTAGTAAAAGATATTGTGGTTATTCTTCACTATATTTCAGGAGTTATGATTAAAAACTGGAAACTATGTGAGTTTATAGACGCATCAAATAAAATAGAAGTGAAGATCAATGGAAGTTTAGGTGATAATGATCATAAAGGTAAAAATATTAAGTGACCTATTTATTGATAATTTTAGAAGAAGGACCAATGAAAATGTATTCAAATGACAAAAAGATGTTTTATATGTGGCAAAGGAGGTTAGAACACAATAATATGCTAAGGAAAAAGTAATCATTAAGTTAATTTCATAAGTAGGAATAAATTTCTTCCCAAGTCATTGATTAAATTTTTTAAATATATGGAGTATGGGAATTATGAAAATTGATTCCCTAGGGGGAAATCTCAAGAATGGGATCAACAAGACTTTATAGATGAATATTTAGCGATGCCTAATTCTATTGTTGTTGAAGATGAGGAAACTGAAAATTTCATCTGAATGGTGTGGATTACATTTTAGATTATGTTTTTATATTGTTTAATCTTATTACGTGATTCATAATTTTTTTGTTTACAGGAAGAAATTATTAAAGAATAAGACGTAAAATCTTGGTTAATGGGTTATGAAGAATTTTGAATGATTAAGGTGTGTATGTATAGGGATTCAAGAGTTATAATGTATTGATAGATTTAACGATGATCATAAGTTTAAAATAATTAATACTCTTTTTAATTTTTATGTGATGGATGTACTTTGGGAGAAATTCATTGAATTTTGATAGATGTCTGAGGAATATGTAACCCTTAATTTTGACATGTAAAAAATTTATTTGAAGAAGAATACTATTTTCATTTTTTTGGACATTACTATAATGATATTTTTAACCTTTTCAATTGTATAATATTTAATGATTAAGGTAATTTTTGAGGATATTCATCATATTTTTTGTAATTTATATAAATTATATTGATATATTTTTAGTAAAAGGACAACCCCTGGGCTAGGGGACAACCAGTCACATCCATTAAGGCCACGAGGCTTGAACCCACAACCGAAGGGAGAAAAGGGTGCTTCACCTACCACTGAACTATGTGATTTCCTGGTTAGTATGAAATTGTTTTTTAAATTAAATGATTTTAAAGATGAAGGTTAAGTTTATTTATTGAACATATGATTGAAAAATTGATTTATTGATTTGGTGATTAATGTTATTTCGGACGAAGTTCACTATTTTGGGAACCTTATAAAATTATGTTAAAAAAAGCATTTTGAGATTTTATTTTATGATTAATGTTGGGATTATCTTTTTGAGAAAAATATTTTTTTATGGATTTATATTTATTTAGCTCATTTATGGAAATTATTAGCATATAGTGGAGATTATATGATTAGGGAATATAATTTTTGGTATGATATATTTAGAGTGATTGATTTTATTTGGAGATAAATATAAAATTTATCTTATAAAAATATGTGATCAAATCCTTAGGATTTTTGGGTTTCAATATTTATCTAGAATATTTTGAATAATTTTATATATAGTTATTTACAGAATGATTTAGTTTGAACTTGGGGTATTACTGTTGAATTTTAGAGATTAATATAGTATTTATTTGTATAAAGGTTTATTAATTTCGGGAATTGTCTTAATTTTTTCTAACCATTTTGGTTTTCGTTAAAATCTAAGGATAAGAGGAATAAATTATATTTTGGTTAATTTGAATAGTAACCTTAGTATTTTTTGTTACTATGGTCTAGTGTAAATTAGGTAATTAAATTTAGAAAATAAAATGACAAAGAAAAAAAATTACTATAAAACTGGCCTTAATATTATTTGATGAGTCCATTTCATCCATACTCATATGAGATTCAGTTATATTGACTTTTGATTCCATTTGGATGTGAATTAGACATTTATATTATTTTACGTAAAGAAAAGTAAAAATTGCCACACTCTTATTTTTATTAACTATAATTTTATAAACATAGGATAAAATAGAGGTTATGTTTAGTTAGAAATAGTAATTTGAAATCTAAATAATTTATTTTCATCTTGATAATTTTATATTACTTTTTAGTGAATAGACAATTATCTTAAATTCTTACATAACACTGACGTAATAATTATTCAATCAAGGGAAAAAATTAAATATAAAATATAAAAAAAATTAAAAGTAATATAATTTGAAATAATTAATATGATCTAGAAATTTTTTTGATGAAAATAACATGTAAGGTATATATTAAAATATTTGGTTCAAATTTCATTTATTTTATTGATGTTTTTAATGTCAAAGTAATAAATAGTTCCAAAATTTACATTAATGACATTTTATGATAAAAAATATTTCATTAAATAATATAAAATTACAAAAAAATCATCTTAGAAATATTTATTATGATATTGTTGATAATATCAACCATGGTTCATTTCTGATCCATTTTTCCATTTATAGTAACTATATTGACCCTAAAAGATTAAAAAACTTTTTTGTCATGGTAAGTGTGAAAAAGGTTAAGAGGGGGGGGGGTTAAAACCATAAGATAAGGTTAAAAACATAGAAAATAATTGTTTTGTTTTTATTGTATGAGTTTAATTTGATCCAATATCATCATATATTTAAAATAAATCATTTTAGATCCATTCAGAATGGAAAAATAATTTATATTAATTTAATATTTTATGAAATTCCAAAAGTGTCCCTCCCATCTCTTATATAATGGAACCACTTATTCTCATTTCTTCACACTTAAAGACCCATTTTCAGCCTATATATACCCAAATACCTTCATAAAATTTCTTACAACATTCTAGAGGCCTTATTTTAGACAGAAAACTAATCTTAGAGGTCTTAAGGTGTGGAGAAAACGGAATGTACCATAGAAGATGTAAAGTTTCAAAACACATGTTTTAGTTTTATTTCTTAATACACACTCTTAAATTATTCTTAAACAATGATAAAATAATAAAATTTGTATCCTATATATACTGAGATGTTATTATGTTAATGTAATAACCTATATCTATCCATGTTTCAATTAAATGGGAATTGAAACTATCGTTCGTGTGTATATGAGACTATAGCATGACGAACCGTTGTAATTCATTTTCCATCACCATCTCTCACAGCTGGATTATAATTATGGAACTAATTTTTATATATGATATTCATGAAATATTTATTTATCTTAAAAGATAATATATCATTGACCTTCTTACCATTCCATTCACAAAAAATTATAATGTCTTCCATGCATACGTGTGGACAACAACCTCCCTGAACTGATGTGATTCATTTTAATCACCACATAACATGGATGACATATATAATTATATTTAACGAATTAATATCATATTTTTGTTATTATTACCATTATGGAAAGATAAAATAATACTTTCTTTCTTTCCATAACGATCATTGAAAAATGGAAACGTTACTCATGCTTATGTATGACCTACCATCTAAATGATTGTAATATAGTTCATTTTTCATAATAATATTTACTTACTGGATTTAGAAGTATAAATTATGTATAAAAATGATAATTATTTCATTTTTATTATTTTGGGGATGATGGAATAATAAAATGTTTTACCATAATCAACCTACCAAAGTCATTTTGGACTTTTGAACTAAATATCATCAAAACATCTGACGTGAACACAAATGATTAACTTTGATAACATGATAATAAGTTAAATAAAAGTAGTAATAAACTTTAAAACATTTCTCAATTAATTAAATTTTAAATATTGTGTTTTTATTCTGGATGATAAAGAATGTACGTGATGGTTTAGTCTTAAGGAAAGTGAATTCCATTTAAAACCCCTTGTTTAATGTTTCCCTTAAAAAAACTTTTTCTTATTTGTCCATATATTTTTAAAAATTTGTTTATGGTTGTTTTTATCGAATGAAAATCCATTATCAAAAATCATGTTTCCCATGAACTTCACTTCTTGGATCCAAAAACCAGATTTCAAATGTTTACCGTATAGATAGTGACTCCTTAGGATTTCCAAAAGAATATTCTGATGGTGCCCATGCTCACTCTTAGTTATCAAATAAATTAGGATATCATCTAAAAACATAGTAAAATGTTTTCGGAAAACTGATGGAATATTCGGTTCACCAAAGTCATAAAAACTATAGGATCATTAGATAGACTAGAATTCATCACAGGATATTCATAATGGCCATACCATCTCTTGAATGTTGTCTTTAGAATATCATACTCCCAACCCTCAACTGATGATAACCTAACTGATGATTTATTTTCGAAAACCACTTCAAACCTTTAGTTGATCAATCAATTCATCCACATGGGGAAAGAGATACTTATTCTTAACAGTCACCTAGATCAAATTCTGGTGGTTCATGCACAAAAAATGAACCATCATCCTTCTTGTCAAATAGAAACAGGGATTTCTCTGGAGAAACACTAAGGAAAACAAATCATTTCTCCATCAGATCATCTGAGTATATCTTCAGCTCCCTCATCTCCACAAGTACCATAAGATAGGAGGGTACCAATATTGGTTATGTACTCAACACCAGATCAATCGAGATCTCTAACCCCTTCTCTGGAAGAAGACCAAAAATTCATTTGGGAATACATCAAAGAAGTCCCTAACAACCATGGGAAGATTTACAAGAGAATAAATGTTATTAGGCTTGACAACAATGATAAAAAACATACTACATAGCTCTGACCAGGAAAGTTCTGGATGACCAGACCTCAGATCCCAATCTCCATGAAACACCTGATAGCTCCCATAGATGATAAATAATGAAACGCGTTGATTATGCTAATCAATCTCAACATAATGAGAAACCAGCCAACACATCCCACTAGTGACATCCAACATATCAAGATTAAGAACCAAGAAATACCAAACCAACTCTACATCTACTATCGATAGAGGACACGACATACATCAAAAACCCTTCTCCTTACTCTTTCTAAGAGGTGTCTCCAATTCTATAAAAATAGACATGATCTCTGTTAGAAGTATTATCACATCCAAAAAATGAGCAGATATAAACAAGTTTGAGGAACCAATATAAAAAAAAGTTTCTATAGAATATGAAACAAAGATGTTACCTCTCACTATATTTGGTCATATGTCAACTCTATTGGAAACTCATCCACTTAGGTGGTTCAACCCCTTGTCCTTTGGATGGATCCTCATGGTCTTTGAAGAGTTTGACTATGCCATAGTAGCCTATGGAGCTAAAGATCCCTCGCCATAACAGAGCATAAACATAACCAAGAAGAACCTAAAATAAATATCCCTCATTGTCATAAGCATTATAAATCTTATGGGGTGATAAATAAGATCACCATGTCTGCCATACCTTTGAACATTGATAGAAAGTCAAGGGAACACTACAGTCTATTGGTGATGATACAGAGGAGGAAAGGGGTAGAATATCCAATATTTACCACCATATCTATCTTTTCCATCATATCTCTATCTACCTTATATTCATAGGTAGAAAGGTTAAACATAAATGCCTGCGATCAGATACCTAGTCACAAACCATGTGGGTACTTTTAAGATTTCATCTAATCATTTATTTCCACTTATAGTGAAAAAAACTGGATTTGTAAACTAATTGGTGTACTCTAACACTTAATTATATCCTTAATATGAAGTGAGGAACCCCAAATACATTGAAATCATCAGAGACTTTGGGCAGAACCACTGAAATAAGAGGATATTGAAATACTTCCAATCCAATACCACATTCTAATTCTCCGTACCATGGAATCCTACCACTACTTGCTGGGACCCTCAAGTATACACATTATGCACTGAACCTTGATAAATTCAGGCATATACATGAAATAAAATACCTGTTTGATTTTTTCAAGCCAAACCTATGAATCTTGGGGTTCATTCATACCCTAAAAAGATAAGGGTTTCTCACGTACGAACTCTCAAGCTGGATCTTTGTATTTCCTAGATCTTGGTTTCACCTCAACTGATGGGTTTTGAACTCACGATACATTTTGATTCCTGACATAAACTTACCTTATGATAACCTCTAAAATATAATAATTCAATGGAGGATTCCATTAAGGTGAATTTCACACTATACCATCCCATAGAACCCATGGAAGACATCTCAGAGACATATTATTAGACACCATAATAAAATAAAATCATCATATTATAGGATAATCTTACATTAATATAGAAACAATTAAGTAGAAACTAAGATCAATGTCAAATCCAGATATAAGAGACACACATCCCCACATCCCATGGTAACTGGAGGCTCATCATAGAAAGATTTGGATATACACTCACCACAACCTGCCCCTAAAGTTCTAAAAATACTATCTCTCGTCTACTAGACAACCAAAGACAAGGATAGTTGAGGATAAACCACATTTGATACCAATTTGTAATGACCCTACCAAGTATACCCTTCTAAAAGAAGTACTCAAACAAATATGGTACATACCATCGAAGGGAACTCTCAATACTCATGGGCTGGTTACTAGTACACAGGCACCAAACAATGACAAGAGGGAATGATTTCATCCAAAACAAAATAAGATACAGGTAATATATATATATATAAAAGAAACTAGAAGAAGAACACATTCCATAACCAAAAAAATACAGTGGTAGTGACAAATTGCAAAAGTAACAATAAAAAAACCAACGTACATGTCTTATAAAAAAGACAACTAAAAATAAAAGAAACTGCTCTATCTGATGGGTGGGAAACATCCCATCGTCTCACCACCAACTACCCATACCCAACTGACATAAATTAGTAGGATCCCACCCATGTGTTTCATATAAAGTCTTTGTATAATAATCTCAACTGTGAGTTTGATATCAAAATTTATTAAATAAAAATATTTGTACAGTGAAATAATGAGTTGAAATAAATTTTCACCGACCCGGAGTTCAAAGATTACAGATTGGAAGGCATTTAAATATCACATCATGTGTGGCTTAGACCAAGAAACAACCCCAATACACCTCCTAGTATCTCTTGCAACTTTGAAATCTTTAATAGCAAGTCATTTAATAGGTATTCCACCACAACATCACGAGAAGGATTGGATATCATCATGGATAGAAGTATCATTGCATAAGTAGAGAAAAATAAAAACCATATCCTCAGAGGGTCCCTTCTCAAAACACACTTAACATTATGACCATAAATGAAAAACCCTGATATCTATTCTCTTTTCCAATACATCAGGTCCATGCATCCATACAAGAATAACTAATTCAATGACATGGTTCTATGGTTTTTTGTACATGACAACACAAAATCTGGTTGAAGTCAGAAAATGGGTGTTGAAACATGAAGATTAGTTTTTATATATTTTCATTTATAAATTTAATAATAATGTTTCCTTTAAAATGGGGGAGGGTGTGCTATGATTTGGATTCGAGAAATTTAAAAAGCCATTTTTTAGTTTTACAACTACTAGAAACAAGAACAGAGAAAAAGGATAATGATAAAGGGGTGGGTGGGTTGGTTAAAAATATATTGAGTTCTATTAATTTAAAAAAACACTAATATATATTCTATCCAATAATATAACCTTTTCCCATTTTCTATGGTATGTTTATATTCAAAACATGTACCTGTTTTTTCTCACATAAATTATTCTGTGGCTTTCTATTTAAACTGGAAGCCTAAACATTGCAACTATGTAAGGAATTATGATTTAAGTGTCATGCCTTGTAGGGTGATTCAGAATCTCTGATATGATAATTCAATATTTATGACAAAAGAATAGTAAAATATATTAATATGTCATTGTCTATAATATTGAATTATAAAATCGGAAGTAAGCATGTGTCTATAAATTTTTTATTAGATTATATTATTATGATGTATTAGTTGGTTTCAAAATTAATAAATAGGGGAAATGAATAAATAATTTAAAAATATACCTTAACCATTAATTCATACACATATTTTAAACATGTTTTCAACTCATTAGCATTAATTTTTCAATTTTTTCCATTTTAGTTTTCTGCCACAATAACTTGTTTTTACCTAATGTAACTCATTCTTTATGCCCAAAAAAAATTGTATTTGTAAAATAATTTGGACCCATTGATTCCAAATTTGAAATCATTTCATTCGATTCAATTTATAAAATTGATAAAAATTAATTTTAAAATATGAGATGTATAATTCATTAAAACAATTTTTTTTATAAAATATAACTTATGTTCTAAAATGTTAAATATGATTTTGTAAGTTAAAACCAATATTTTTAAAATTATAGTCACTTATACAATACATCTTTGGTATTAAAAAATATTTCTTGAATTCCCACTTCATATATATATACACGAATAATGTTATAAAAGTTATATTATTTGTATAATGGTATTTTGCACTATTCACCTAAATATAATTTTTAAGGAAATCCTAGAGATTAATTTGAAACTTATATTGTTACATTTTATCCCAAAATGGTTTATTTTTTCTATTTAATTCTAAAATATATAAATTTATTTTTTAAATAAAATTATAAAGCGTAGAGAAAAACTATTTTTATTGGAAACTATGTTCTTAAAATAATATTTTTTTATTCATAATTTTTGTATATCATTAATAAAGTCATAATTATTCAATAAATATTCTATTTTATTAACATCATCATTCAACAAAAATATAAGGTATGTTTTTTATAAAATAAATTTCATATATATTAATATATTTCGTAACTCGATCACTTGAATTCATACTTATTAATTAAATGACAATGTTTTAATGGTTTAAACATATTTGAGTTTAATTTTAGTATGGTGTTGCATGTGGAGAAAACTATCAATCACATTTTTTATTTAAGTAAAATGTACTATGAAATCTTGGGTCATTACATTCTCTTATCTAAAATAAATTTCATCCTCACAATTTTAAATATTAATCATTGAAGAAAGTAGGTGGAGGTGTTCTTAAAATATTCATCATTCAAGATATAACTTATAATATAACATCTAACTTACTCTTTTAGGTCAAATCAAGTTACTTATCTTTCCTCAAAAAAATATTATCCATTAATACAATCATGTACCCTAGTATGTATATATCATAATCATATATTCTTTGTAACATATTTTTCCAAAAACTATTTTAATCTCCAAGACATTAAACCATAGTGAAATCATATACTCACATTAAAAATTCACACTTATTTTTAACAATTAGTTCATAAATTCATACACTAGTATATAAATATATATATCATAATCCAAAAAATTATATAAAATTTAAATAGAAATATATCATGGATTACTTTTTCATTAAATCAATAATAAATTTCAAGGTTATCAATACAATTCAATGAACTTTTCTTAAAATCAATCAACCATTTATTACCTCAATATCAAGTATATATTAAACCTAAGAGTAATTATTAACTCAATCATGTCTTCTTCAATAGTTATCCTATAAAATATAACTTTTCAATAAAATCACATTTCAAGGTTATTAATCCAATTTTATTTATGTTTCTAAACCATTAAAGACAAATTACTAAAAAATATTTATATATTTCACATAATCCTCATAACTTCTATAAAATACCAAAATATCATCGATAAATTCACTCACTAATGAGAATATTTAAGAGTATCGTGGTTTAATTTATATTATGATATTATCTTCACTATGTTATGTAAGGCTATAAAATTTTCCTTTTCCATCATAACGAACGTGTAGTAAGCTTCTGGGCTATTTAATCATGTTATCTTATTCGATTATAAGACATAGTTGTTTCTAGACACATACTCTCTCAGTTTCATTTTTGTGATCCTATTTCAATCAGATATTAAATCCCAAATCGTTATTAATAAAATCAGAGTAAATGATTATATGAATATGAAAAGTTCATTATAAGATAAATTTTATATTAACACCTTTATTTTACCCTTTGAAACCTTTAAATTATTTTACTTTGATTATAGTTTCGTTCTCTTGTACTTCTTAGCTGAACCCCATAAATAAAAATACCAAAATTATCATGAAATTTATTATAATATTTTAAACAAAAAAATCATTGAAATCTATGATTTCAAAATATTTCTTACCATTTATCCAAGGAAGAACATATCTATTAATATATACATTAACTTATGAATCTATATGTTTCAATCTATGGTATCCATGGAAACTTTTATATTAATTTATCTAACCTAAATATATTCAAATCCCTCATAATAGTTTATAATGTGAATATGAATTAACTAAAGAATATATCTCGATAGTTTCAAACCTGGTGTGTTTTTAGGCCTCTTTGTCCTGTATAAGTGACCATTGAGTTAATATCCAGCATTCCATTTTTAGGGTTTTTACCCCTCTGTACAACTGTGACAGAACCTGCATCCACTTGTAGTATTTAAACAGAGATTCTATTGTTAAGAGATCCACACAATCTCTATTTTATCAAAACATGAAGATATTATCCTATAATTATACTTATTTCTACTATTTTCTCTAATATTCTCTCATCATAATCCCCAACCAATATAAAATGTTCAGTATAACAAACATTCTGGTTTATTTATATAGTTGATAATTTTATCACCCTTACCATATCAATTCTTAATGACCTTTTTAACTCTCAGTTTATCTTTAACTGATTACATCGTAACCTCTAACGTTATTTAAAATTTTCTTTTGATATAAATTGAAGAGCCCTAGACCATCACTCTTGGATCCAATACTAAAAACAACATACATTACATATATCCTTTGAAACACATCCATAATTACAAGATATTTCACACATAATGTTACATGTACTTTTCAAGGAAAATATTAGGTTTAATGTTTTATAAAATTAAGAAAAATATTTATCTAGTTGGAAGGCACATCACAATGCATGAAAATTACAAATTTCCAAACCTACTAACTACTGTAGAAGTAGCAAGTAGGGTCGAACCACGTTGAGAATCTGAGTAGACACTAGGAATATTCTCTAAGAATAATGTTCATGCAGATAAGTTCTTTAATGTTATTAACAAATAAATTCTAAAAACAAAGTAACTATTTAAAAATGACTATTTAATTTTACTTAAACTATCTATACAAGATAAAATAATCTATGGAGAATATTGGCAAAGATGGAAGTGTGAGAGTTGTGATGTCCTCTCAGTTGAATGTAATGCCAATTATTTATTTCCCACATCTGAATATTTATTTATTTAATTGTCACCAATTTGAAATTTAATAAAAATATATCAGGTTAGACAATATTATAATTTTCACCCAAATTGGACATTTAATTCTCTATCATGACGAATAATTTTCGCATCATTATATCACTCAATCACTTTTTGAAATACAATGACCTCTTTCACACAAAGACAAATTATCTACCTACATCGGGTTTTCTTACATGAGATCACTTATTTGGTATCACTCATTCATGTTTGATAGATACCGCACACAAAATATTTTTTATTTAATATATATATTTATTTGAAATTCAATCATGTGTGATTTATGATTCTCTCACATGCTTGATCAAATTCCTAATAAATAAAATATCTAACAATCTCCTCCTCATGATTATTTATTATGTATGACATAGACGGGCACCAAATCTAGTGCATATAATCCAAATGAAAATTAATTAAAACACATATATATTTATTTAAATAAAAATAAAATTAAAAAAAGAATAATTTAAAAGGAAATAAAATATGGAAATAAAATAAGGCATGCATACACCATCATGTTCGTCAACACTCTTCCATAGAAGAATTATCCCGCTATCATGACATCACAACACGTAAAATAATAAAAAAATATCACTATGCCCATATAATCATTGTGGTCACCACAAGCCACTACTGATGATCGCAAAATATTAATCATCCCTTCACTAATCATTGAAACATCAAACAAAACCATCACATCAATGAAAAGTAATTGGATCAGTACTCACTCTTGGTGCGCATCGCCAATATTCAGAAGGGAAGATAATCCACCACATGCATTGACGTCAGAGTAAACTAGGATTCATCAACAATGGCGCTCCCACACAAACCATATGTGTGTGAAAAAATAGCAGACACAATAGGGGAAGCTACCACAGGAGGAGGATCTCGTCTGTGTGTGTGTTGCACAGTAGTGCGAAGAAGCAGCGGCTATTCAGACAACTGTTAGTGCACAAGATAAGGGAGATATGCGGCTGAGTATGAGGCCATGGGAAGGGGTAGTGGGGAGGGAAGGGGGAAGGGGAGGGGATGGGAGGGGGAGAAGGGGCTGGGGGTGGTGGAAGGGGGAGAAGGGGGTGGGGTGGGGGTGGTGCGGTGGCATGGGATAAGGGGGAAGGGGCAGTAGTGGGGTGAGGGGGTGGGTAGTTTCGGGGGGATAGAATGGGAAGTGGTGGAGATGGGGAGAGATGGGTGAAGGGGGAGTGGGGTGGTATATAAGGATATGAAATGTGTACTTTGATGGAGTTTGAGCCGCCTAGCATTGCAGCTAGTGTTTTCTATGCATATCCATGATAAAGGTGGAACTCCTGCATTTAAATAGGGGACTGAACACATACAATAGAAAAAATAAAATTAAACAAAGTCAAAGACATTATAAAATTAATAAATGTTTACATACTAAAATTAAATATTAATCTAATTTAATAATAATAAACTACTTAAATTAATACTACACTTATTAATACTATTGTAACACCCCAAGCTTCCACTGTACGTTTCCCTTCGAATAATGCAATAGCGTGTGTTGTACGCAACCTCGAGCTCTAACACACACCACAACTAATTAAACTAGCCGTTGTGAATATTAATACCTAATTTTTTAAATTTTATAAATTTTATTTATCAAAATGGACTTCATTTTTGGATTCGGAATATTGAAATTAGCCTATGTTGAATTTTTGGTATTTTTCTGAGAACTTCTAAATTTTTATGAATAGTGAAAAATACTTAAAAACAACTTTTTTTAATCAAAATAATTTATAGTGAAAAATTATAATATTTAGTGGTTTTAAAGTATAATTATAATATATTTTTACCATTTTATCCAATGGTGGTCATTAGAATTAATTTAACATTGAAATTGGACATAAACAATTGCCAATCTTTTGATATAAATTGTTTCTTAAAAACACGCTATTTGTTGTAACAGCGGGAATTAATTATAAAATTAATTAATACAACTTATATGTTTGGAATTTTGTAAAATAGAAATCATTTTTGAATTCGGAATATCAATTATAGCTTAGGGTGAAATTTTGGCCTTATTCTGAAAAACTTCAATTTTTGATTAATAGTGAAACCACTAAGTGGTTGTTAAAAACTGATTTTTCGTTAAAATGAAATATTACCACTTCTGTGACTTGATTTTCAAAACTCCTACATACATGGTTGTCATTAAGAAGTAAAATGTGGTTCAATGAGATTAAAATATTTTTTTGGTGAATAGTAACTTTTAAGTTCTTAATCGCGATTAGAGGTAATTAGTGTAGTTTAAGGTAAAAATAATGTTTTAATAATATGAGATGAGCTTGAAACTTGTCCTACTCCTATTGTATGAGTCATGGCCGACCAAGACAACCCATGGGTCAACTTGGGGACCCCATGGATCCACTTTAGTGGGAAAATGACATTAATATATATTTATTTAATGTTAAAATTAAATTGACACAAACATGAATTGTTTTACTAAAACAGTTTTTAAGTGGGGTTACACAGGTCCAAATTTGACTATAAATATTCATTAGAAAGATAAAAAGATTTCCTACATCATAGTATTTTTTTTATAATTTTTAGACATTAAATAAATTAAATTATTTATGACATCATTATGATGCAGCGATGACCTCATTATTTAACGATTTAAATAAAATGAGAAGATAATGAAAAATCCAAGGCTTACACTTGTACAAAGCCTATTTGATGAGGATATTGCGAACCCTTATCACCTTAGCCACGAATTATATAAGTGTGGGACCTTTAGAATCCGAAAAGCATTTTATAATAATGTAACATTTCAATCTTTCCAAAAGAGCCCCTCCTCTCCTCTTATAAAAGGCCCCCACCTCTACCACCTTATTCACACTTCAAAGCCTTTTGGTTCGGCCAAACTCTGCCAAAATACTCTCCCAACTTCTCTCCCTTCATCCTAGAAGCTTTACTTTAGTCAGAAAGCCATCCTAAGGAGTCCTTTTGATCAAATCAAAAGGAAGAACCCAAAGAAGAGGTAACATTTTCATCACCCTCTTTCAAGTTTCTTTCTTCTTCCACTCCCTCTTTGTTTATTATTTCAATTCTAAAATTATAACTCCAGTATCTTCTATATACTGTGATGTTATTATAAATATGGAACAACCATATTCAGTATTCTACCCATCATTTGAATGACATGTCACCATACGTGCGTACGTACGGCTTACCGTCTCCACGTCGTGGTGTAATTGTTATTCAATATATTATTATTTAGATGGGTATAATAATGATATGTAATTCATATAAATAATAAATATAACATGATAATGATTCTGTATATATTATACAATATCCAATTATATATTATTTTAATATCAAAATAATGATATTGTCGCTCGTGCGTACGTACGGACTACCGTCTCCACGAACGCGATGAGATTCATTCTCCGTCGTATCCATTCAAGTATAATTATCATTTGATAATTTAAAAATAATGTTTAAGGACATGATATCATTCTGGATATTAATAAGATACAACCTATCCATGAAAAACATGACTTACGTAGCAAAACATATAAAAGAAAACGAGTAAGTTAACACCCGAAACAACGATAAATCTAAGATATTGTTAACAAAGCAATGTTAAAAGATCATATATGATATCATATGAATGTATATGATTCTTGTATAATTTAATAACAATTATTTCACCATTATACAGGAGGTTAACCTACCCCAACCAAGGAAAAGTACAAGGTAAGGGTTTACTTCACAACCTCTTCATTATCCAAGGTTGTTTATACATAATTATCTACTGGGACCTCGTTATCATCCACATCCATGTTTCTTAAAAATGTCTTTCAAAAAAATTTACTATTAAATGGAAAATGGGTTAAAGTCATTTATACCCTTATACATTTTTGAAAGTAATATTACCGTCGTTGTCCAAACAATGTACTTTTTTGACCTTTTTGACAAATTTAAGGTAAGAATGTTTTTTTTACTTATACGGCGGGTGCGGCTATTTTCCGCCATTATAACTTCGTCGAAGCTTCCCTAACAAGCTTATAAGAATATTTTCAAGGTAAATGTATTATTTTATAATTATGGGACTTTTAAATGATTTCAAAAAGGAGAGATATTTCTCTCAAATAGCTTTGATTTCATCCATGTCAACATCCTTTGATGGGTTTTAAGTTTAATTGAAATTGATTTATGATACAAAACTTCCATTGAACATTTTGTGAAATATTTGACTGTGGATGTGTTATTTTATACCATCCATAGTTTATGGAGAAATTGTTGACATTTCGTATGCTAGTTTTAATACGAATATTTATGTTATGTTTAAACCTATTCATATGAGGAATGTATTGGACTTAATATGTGACGGGTGGAGCCCGCTATAGCTCCTCGATGCATCGGTAGGTCTCATGAGACAACTAGACGTGGAATTGGCCAAGGCCCTTTCCCAATTTGATTTATGGTTTTGGCCGAGGCCTTAATCATTTTAGACGTCTTGGCCGAGGCCTTGACAAAATGTTTCAGAATGTCTGGCATTATACATTCCCTCATTATGAAAGTGGTTATTGATATTTCATGTGATTATTCGTCTAGTAGAATATCCATGTGAGCAAGTAATGGCATTATCTAATTTTACTTTTGCCATATTATGCTGAAGTTCATGTTCAATAAGGCTTTTGTTTTAGTTATACATTGCCTTAAATGCTTATGTTTTCTTATAAAAGCTTCCGCAATATTTTTATCCTTACTGAGCATCTGAGCTCACCCCTTTCAATGTTTTAATATTTTCTAGGATGTAAAGAAGTGTATTATGACTGACTTGCAAGAATAGTCAGTGAGGATATGAGTGTGGACTATGAAGACCATGTTATTGTAGTTTGTTTACTTTTTGATGTAATGAAAGACTTATGAATGTATCTAGTGTTTCCAAGGCTACTAAACTAATCGGTCTTTCGAGACTTGATCTTTTGTGATCATGCCAATGTTACGAAGTTATGCACTGACTCTGGGTAGCTAGGGTCGGGGCGTTACAGTTGGTATCAGAGGCAGTTTAGTACTAAACTTGGAAGCTAGATTTAGATAAACTCTGATTAGAGCACATATCCCGAAGATAGACTTTGAGGATTAGTATAGAAGAACTTCCTAGAATTTTGGTATTATAGAGATGTTGTGAGTTTTCCGAGCAATACATCCTTGTCTGGATACGAGCAGGTAGAGGCGGCTCTGGCACAGATGTAACTAGGGGTAAAACCCGAAAACACCACTTTGACCTAGACTCGAACGGGAACTGGTGCATGACAACGGGCTTTGCTGCACTCTTGGTTACGACACTCCCGGGGGATATGCTTTGGATAATTCCCATTTTCTTTAGAAACCACTATGAAGGGTTATGAATATATACTTCCTCAAAGAAAACATTTTTATAATTATAAATTATATCCATAATTAGTTAAATTTATGTTAAGTGTTTTACAAGTATGAAATTTTGTATTTTGATTCATGAACTAATCTAGTTTATGCCATTATTTAGAAATGGCGCCTAGTGGAAGGAATGGAAACTGTATCAATGCATGCACTCCGTGTAGGGATTGCCCTCCTGCTCAGGATAATTATGGTGGAGCTAGTGATACAACTGGTGCTGATCAGCTTCTCACCGTACTGGGACAACTCACGCAGGTTATGAATAACAACCTTACTCGTATAGAGCACCCTGATCCGCAACATGAAGGATCAATGCTAGACCGTTTCATGAGGCAACAACCGCCAACCTTCAATGGGAGTACAAATCCTATAGTAGCTGAGAAATGGATAAATTCCTTAGAGAAAATATTCCATGCCTTGGGGAGTAGTGAAAGGGAGAATGTTGTCATGGCAGTTTACCGCCTCACTGGAGATGCCGATCAATGGTGGTCACTAATTCAAAACACAAAGGAAGATGATGAATTAACAAAAATGGAATGGCAGGAGTTCAAACAGTTGTTCTTAGAAAAATACTTTCCTCGAGACCATCGAGTGGATATGGAAAGGAAATTTCTGAGTCTGAGGCAGAAGGAGGATGAGAATGTCGCAAAGTATGAGGCTAACTTTACAAGGTTATCAAGGTATGCTGCAAATTACATACGTAACCCAAGAAGTAAGACTGATCGTTTCTTTTATGGGTTGAAACCATTTCTCCGTCGAGCTTTAGTATCACAAACCTTCTCTTCATACGAAGGTATTGTCTCGTGTACTATCAAGACGGAAAAGGAATTCTCTAAGTCTTATGACTTTAAATCAAAGCAAGATAAGAAGAGATCTGCTGAAAACTCTGGGAAGGGAAATAAGGAAACAGTGAAGAAGGGTAGAAATGAATTTCCACCCTGTGATAATTGTGGTAGGAAGCACCCTGGTGCCTGTCTAAAAGGAAAAGGAGTATGTTACAAGTGTGGTGAAAAAGGCCACCAAGCTCATGAATGCAAGGGAAAGAAAGCGGCTGTCAATGTGGAATGTTATAATTGTAGAGAGAAGGGACATTATGCAAATGAATGTCCTAAGCGTCAGGGGAACTTACCTCAGAAGAGGCCAAGGGATCAAGGCCAGGCTTATTCTATCACTACTACTGAGGTGGAAGCTCCGAAAGACATGGTGGCAGGTAATTTAATGGTTTCCTCAGGTTTAGCAAATGCATTATTTGATTCTGGATCATCACATTGTTTCATATCTTCCGAGTTTGCTAAGAAAATTAGATATTTCCAATTTGATTTAACAAGGGAGTTGTCGGTCAAAACCCCTAAGGGAAGTATTGTTGCAACAAACTTTTGTCGATTAGTTCCCATTAGAGCACCTAAATGTTCTTTACCTACTGATCTCATCATCATACCCATGATTGAATTTGATATAATCCTCGGTATGGATTGGCTTTCGGACCATGATGCAAAAATTTATTGTAAGAGGAAAGAGGTTACGATTCTTGATGATGATGATAAGGAACACCTTATCTTTAGAGCAGAATCGTCGCCACATAATTCTTATCTAGATCCACCCCCAGTAGCTCAACTAAATTCAATTATTGGGGAGGAAGAGAAGGAAATTACTGAGGATGAGGAAAGGAATATTCAAATAGAGGATGTACCTATTGTGAGAGAATATGTTGATGTGTTTCCGGAAGATTTACCTGGATATCCTCCAGAACGAGAAGTTGAGTTTTCCATTGATTTAATTCCTGGATCAAGGCCCATATCGAAGACCCCTTATAGAATGGCCACTGTGGAATTAGTTGAACTAAAGAAACAACTAGAGGAATTGAGTAATAAGGGATTTATTCGCCCTAGTGTTTCTCCTTGGGGAGCCCCTGTTCTTTTTGTTAAGAAGAAAGATGGATCTATGAGGTTGTGCATTGATTATAGGGAGATCAATGCTATAACAATAAAGAATAAGTATCCCCTACCTCGCATTGATGATTTGTTTGACCAACTGCATGGATCTCAATACTTTTCAAAGATTGACCTTCGGTCTGGATACCATCAGTTGTGTGTGAAGAAGGAAGACGTTCCAAAGACAGCATTTCGAACAAGGTATGGGAATTACGAGTTTACAGTAATGCCTTTTGGATTGACTAATGCACCCTCTGTTTTCATGGATCTAATGAATAGAGTTTTCAAGGAATATCTTGATGACTTTGTAGTGGTATTTATTGATGATATCTTGTTATACTCCAAAAGCCACGAAGATCATGAAAATCACTTACGCATTATCCTGAAGACTCTTAGAAGACATGAATTATATGGGAAATTTAGCAAGTGTGAATTCTGGCTTCATGAGATTTCTTTTCTTGGCCATATTGTCTCAAAGGATGGAATTTCCGTTGATCCTTCTAAAACCAAGGCAATCCAAGAATGGCCAGCACTGACAAGTATAACTGAGGTACGCAGTTTTATTGGTTTAGCAGGTTATTATCGACGTTTCTTCCAGAATTTTGCCAGATTGGCTAACCCATTGACAAAGCTCACACGTAAAGGGATTAAATTTTTCTGGACAAAAGAGTGTGAAGAATGTTTTGAAGAACTAAAGAGAAGATTATTCAATGCCCCTGTATTGACTCTACCATCGGGGAATGATGGGTTTGTTATTTATAGTGATGCATCAAAGAAAGGACTCGGTTGTGTCCTTATGCAGAATTATAAGGTCATTGCCTATGCATCACGACAGCTAAAAATTCATGATCAAAACTATCCTACTCATGATCTTGAGTTAGCAGCTGTGATCTTTTCTTTAAAGATATGGAGACATTACCTCTATGGTGAAAAATGTGAGATTTATACTGATCACAAGAGTTTGAAGTATATTTTCACACAAAAAGAACTCAACATGAGGCAAAGGCGATGGATTGAACTACTCAAGGATTATGATTGCACGATAAATTACCACCCGGGGAAGGAAAACAAGGTGGAAGATGCTTTGAGTAGAAAAGACCATGGAGTTTTGAATGTGATGAGAATTGAAAGGGATCCAATTTTCTTGGATCTAGTGAAGATGGACATGGGAATAACTAGGGAAGGTGAAACATCAATGATTTTTCAAATGGTTGCCAAACCATCATTACTAGAAAGGATTAAGAGTTCTCAGACCAATAATGAAGAATTTAAGAAGAAGTTTAAAGGTGTGAATGATGGAAGATTGAGGGAATTTGTGTATAAGGATGGAATTTTGAAATTCGGGAAGAGACTTTGTGTTCCCGATATACCTGATCTAAAAAGGGAATTGCTGGATGATGCTCATAGTTCCAACTTCTCTATACACCCAGGGAGCACCAAAATGTATAGAGATTTGAAGGAACATTTTTGGTGGGACAATATGAAGAGGGAGATTGCTGATTTTGTGTCGAGGTGTATGGTTTGTCAACAAGTGAAAGCTGGAAGGCAACATCCTAGTGGAGTATTGCAACCTCTTCCCATACCTGAGTGGAAATGGGATAATATTACGATGGAATTTGTCATGGGACTACCAAAGACTCCTAGAAGGAATGATGCAATATGGGTCATTATTGATCGACTTACTAAGTCAGCACATTTTCTAGCTATACGGGAGGATCTACCACTTGAACGTCTAGCAAGACTATATATTAATGAAGTTGTAAGACGTCATGGAGTACCCCTATAGATTGTTTCTGATCGTGATCCTTGTTTTACTTCAAGATTCTGGAAATGTCTTCAAAAGGCCTTGGATACTAAACTTCGTTTGAGCACTGCCTATCACCCTCAAACAGATGGACAATCAGAACGAACTATTCAAACCTTAGAAGACATGTTGATATCATGCTCACTTGACTTTCAGGGTATGTGGGATCAATATTTACCACTGGTAGAATTTTCCTATAACAATAGCTTCCATTCGAGTATTCAGATGGTACCATATGAAGCGTTATATGGAAAGAGATGTCGTACACCAACCTGTTGGGATGACGTTGGTGAAAGAAAACTTGTAGGCCCAGAATTGGTGGAGGAAATGGTGGAAAAGGTGAAATTAATCCAAAATCACATCAAAGCAGCTCAAAGTAGGCAGAAGAGCTATGCCGATAATCGAAGGAAGGATTTGGAATTTCAAGTCGGCGATCATGTTTTCCTGAATGTATCTCCATGGAAGGGAGTCATACGTTTTGGTACAAAGGTAAATTGAGTCCCAGGTACATCGGACCTTTCGAAATTCTAGAACGAATTGGGGCTGTAGCTCACCGATTGGAAATGCCGCCAAGTCTCTCCAAAGTTCACGACGTGTTCCACGTATCTATGTTGAGGAAATACATGCCTGACCCAACGCATGTACTCACCTATGAGGAATTCGAACTGGAAACCAATCTTTCCTATTGTGAAGAGCCCGTCAGGATTCTTGATGTGAGGGAGCAGGTGCTGAGAAACCGGACGACTCGTCTGGTGAAGGTTTTATGGAGAAATCATAAAATGGAAGAGGCAACGTGGGAACCTGAGGAATTTATGATGAAAAACCACCCGAGTCTTTTTATGTAGTAATACCCTAGAAATTGCGAAGATGCAATTATTTGAAGGAGGGGAGAATGTAACACCCCAAGCTTCCATTGTACGTTTCCCTTCGAATAATGCAATAGCGTGTGTTGTACGCAACCTCGAGCTTTAACACACACCACAACTAATTAAACTAGCCGTTGTGAATAGTAATACCTACTTTTTGAAATTTTATAAATTTTATTTATCAAAATGGACTTCATTTTTGGATTCGGAATATTGAAATTAGCCTTTGTTGAATTTTTGGTATTTTTCTGAGAACTTCTAAATTTTTATGAATAGTGAAAAATACTTAAAAACAACTTTTTTTAATAAAAATAATTTATAGTGATAAATTATAATATTTAGTGGTTTTAAAGTATAATTAGAATATATTTTTACCATTTTATCCAATGGTGGTCATTAGAATTAATTTAACATTGAAATTGGACATAAATAATTGCCAATCTTTTGATATAAATTGTTTCTTAAAAACACGCTATTTGTTGTAACAGCGGGAATTAATTATAAAATTAATTAATACAACTTATATGTTTGGAATTTTGTAAAATAGACATCATTTTTGAATTCGGAATATCAATTATAGCTTAGGGTGAAATTTTGGCCTTATTCTGAAAAACTTCAATTTTTGATGAATAGTGAAACCACTAAGTGGTTGTTAAAAACTGATTTTTCGTTAAAATGAAATATTACCACTTCTGTGACTTGATTTTCAAAAATCCGACATACATGGTTTTCATTAAGAAGTAAAATGTGGTTCAATGAGATTAAAATAATTTTTTGGTGAATAGTAACTTTTAAGTTCTTAATCGCGATTAGAGGTAATTAGTGTAGTTTAAGGTAAAAATAATGTTTTAATAACATGAGATGAGCTTGACACTTGTCCTACTCCTATTTTATGAGTCATGGCCGACCAAGACAACCCATGGGTCAACTTGGGGACCCCATGGAGCCACTTTAGTTGGAAAATGACATTAATATATATTTATTTAATGTTAAAATTAAATTGACACAAACATGAGTTGTTTTACTAAAACAGTTTTTAAGTGGGGTTACACAGATCCACATTTTGACTATAAATATTCATTAGAAAGCTAAAAATATTTCCTACATCATAGTATTTTTTATATAATTTTTATACATTAAATAAAGTAAATTATTTATGACATCATTATGATGCAGCGATGACCTCATTATTTAACAATTTAAATAAAATGAGAAGATAATGCAAAATACAAGGCTTACACTTGTCCAAAGCCTATTGGATGAGGAGAGTTCGAACCCTTATCACCTTATCCACGAATTATATAAGTTTGGGACCATTAGAATCCTAAAAGCATTTTATAATAATGTAACATTTCAATCTTTCCAAAAGAGCCCCTCCTCTCCTCTTATAAAAGGCCCCCACCTCTACCACCTTATTCACACTTCCAAGCCTTTTGGTTCGGCAAAACTCTGCCCAAATACTCTCCCAACTTCTCTCCCTTAATCCTAGAAGCTTTACTTTAGTCATAAATCCATCCTGAGGAGTCCTTTTGATCAAATCAAAAGGAAGAACCCGAAGAAGAGGTAACATTTTCATCACCCTCTTTCAAGATTCTTTCTTCTTCCACTCCCTCTTTGTTTATTATTTCAATTCTAAAATTATAAATCCAGTATCTTCTATATACTGTGATGTTATTATAAATATGGAACAACCATATTCAGTATTCTACCCATCATTTGAATGACATGTCACCATACGTGCGTACGTACGGCTTACCGTCTCCACGTCGTGGTGTAATTGTTATTCAATATATTATTATTTAGATGGGTATAATAATGATATGTAATTCATGTAAATAATAAATATAACATGATAATGATTCTGTATATATGATACACTATCCAATTATATATTATTTTAATATCAAAATAATTATATTGTCGCTCGTGCGTACGTACGGACTACCGTCTCCACGAACGCGATGAGATTCATTCTTCGTCGTATCCATTCAAGTATAATTATCATTTGATAATTTAAAAATAATGTTTAAGGACATGATATCATTCTGGATATGAATAAGATACAACCTATCCATGAAAAACATGACTTACGTAACAAAACATATAAAAGAAAACGAGTAAGTTAACACCCGAAACAACGATAAATCTAAGATATTGTTAACAATGCAATGTTAAAAGATCATATATGATATCATATGAATGTATATGATTCTTGTATAATTTAATAACAATTATTTCACCATTATACAGGAGGTTAACCTACCCCAACCAAGGAAAAGTACAAGGTAAGGGTTTACTTCACAACCTCTTCATTATCCAAGGTTGTTTATACATAATTATCTACTGGGACCTCGTTATCATCCACATCCATGTTTCTTAAAAATGTCTTTCAAAACATTTTAACTATTAAATGGAAAATGGGTTAAAGTCATTTATACCCTTATACGTTTTTGAAAGTAATATTACCGTCGTTTTCCAAATAATGTACTTTTTGACCTTTTTGACAAATTTAAGGTAAGAATTTTTTTTTACTTATACGGCGGGTGCGGCTATTTTCCGCCAATATAACTTCGTCGAAGCTTCCCTAACAAGCTTATAAGAATATTTTCAAGGTAAATGTATTATTTTATAATTATGGGACTTTTAAATGATTTCAAAAAGGAGATATATTTCTCTAAAATAGCTTTGATTTCATCTATGTCAACATCCTTTGATGGGTTTTAAGTTTAATTGAAATTGATTTATGATACAAAACTTCCATTGAACATTTTGTGAAATATTTGACTGTGGATGTGTTATTTTATACCATCCATAGTTTATGGAGAAATTGTTGACATTTCGTATGCTATTTTTAATACGAATATTTATGTTATGTTTAAACCTATTCATATGAGGAATGTATTGGACTTAATATGTGACGGGTGGAGCCCGCTATAGCTCCTCGATGCATCGGTAGGTCTCATGAGACAACTAGACGTGGAATTGCCCGAGGCCCTTTCCCAATTTGATTTATGGTTTTGGCCGAGGCCTTAATCATTTTAGATGTCTTTGCTGAGGCCCTGACAAAATGTTTCATAATGTCGGGCATTATACATTCCCTCATTATGAAAGTGGTTATTGATATTTCATGTGATTATTCGTCTAGTAGAATATCCATGTGAGCAAGTAATGGCATTATCTCATTTTACTTTTTCCATATTATGCTGAAGTTCAAGTTCAATAAGGCTTTTGTTTTAGTTATACATTTCCTTAAATGCTTATGTTTTCTTTTAAAAGCTTCCGCAATATTTTTATCCTTACTGAGCATCTGAGCTCACCCCTTTCAATGTTTTAATATTTTCCAGGATATGAAGAAGTGTATTATGACTGACTTGCAAGAATAGTCAGTGAGGATATGAGTGTGGACTATGAAGACCATGTTATTGTAGTTTGTTTACTTTTTTATGTAATGAAATACTTATGAATGTATCTAGTGTTTCCAAGGCTACTAAACTAATCGGTCTTTCGAGACTTGATCTTTTGTGATCATGCCAATGTTACGAAGTTATGCACCGACTCTGGGTAGCTGGGGTCGGGGCGTTACAACTATAAATAAATAAAATAATGAAATACAAAACAAAATACATAAAAAACTAATATACTAAATTTAAAATAATTACTAAAAATATTAATAAACTAAAAATAAAAAAATATTAATTAAATTACTAAAATTTAAAAGTGTTAGAAATTAAATGTCAATAATGTAAAAAATTAATAGAGTAATAAAAAAATAAAACTAAAAAAATTCAAAGAGATAGAATTACATATATATAATTAAATAAACTAGACCTACATGTTACAATAAATTAATAAGTATACACATAATAATAATAATAATATATAAAATTAAAATAAACCTAAAAAATACTAAATTACTAATATTGGTATAAAAACGAACTAAATATGAAAAATATTTAAATAATTGAAAACTAAAAAACAACCTAAAAACACTAAAATTGGTTAGAAAAATAATTAAAACACAATTAAAAAATATATAACAACGTTAGAAAAATTAGTGCACATCACTAGTAGAACCCATGTTCTCTGTATCAAATATACATTTTCCCCACTATATAAGTAATTAATTATTCCATAACTAGTCTTCAACATCTCTTACAAATCCCCCACACATGGTATTCTTCTACACACATCTTAGGTATTATTTTTCTTTATAACCCGGGGAAATGGAAAAAAAGAAAGGGCTGAGTTAAGATGCTCAACAAGTGTAAATATAAGTGATAATAATTGAATATCATTAGTGAGTATAAGGTGAACATGTTAGTATAATAATGATATATATGAAACTTATACTAAAAAGTAATAGAACCTAAATCGTGACATAACATAATATTACATTATGAAAATGTCGCACATTCTAGAAACAAGGTATACTTGAGAATTGTGGTGCATACATAAACAAAGAAATCCTAACCCTAGAGGTTCAAGTATCACAACCTGTTTCCCATAGATCTTCACTCACCTATTTCCCTCAGTGGTTCTGATTTCACTAACTTTTTTCTTAATTTGGATTGAGCATCACTACTCTTTTAAGAATTATTTCATGATATTTAAGGCTTTACTCAATGCATTGTTGACATGCATAAGACCTATTAGTAACATAATGATTAACCGTACACAAATGTACCACATAAAATATATCATCACCATATCATAAATAAACCATTGAACGAAAATTATTTTCATGTCCTTTTTATATGGAATCACATAAGGAAATCATCAACATGATAAACACATGGAAAATAAATGGGTATCCAAAGATATTCAATATTTGTTTTAGTTAAATACCATTAAATCAAGATAACATGTCATATTATAGTTACACTGTATAGATAATGTGTATACAAAAAATTAAATAATTTTTCTAATTAATTGATGTGTGACATCTAGGTGAACACCCTTTAATCAAAGAAAGAGAATATATAGTATTAACAAAGAAAATGCATTGGAAGAAAAGTTATGTCTATTCACAGTGGATGGTTAAAAAAAATAAATGTTGTGATGAATCATATATTTGATAGAAATTAATGTTACCTAAACCATCCAAATAAAGAAGAAAAATAGTTTCAAATGAACATATACCCTATGTAATAAAGGAAACTCAGAAGGATGTTAACATATATGAAAAAAATCCTTAAAAAATAATGTTTCGAATGGTATCACACAAGAAGTGGTCAAGAATCAATTTTTTTGATTATATTAGTTTAATCCCCCAAATTATATATATATATATGTATGTATAAGATAATTAATCATGTAACAAAAATCTCTTCAGTGTTAATATTATTAAATATGAAAATTAAAATGGAGCCGAAAACATAAATTATATTCTAGAATTTTTTTTAACAGTGATGTAAAATACAAACATACATTCACATTAAAAAATAATTTTTTAAAAGGTGAAGTGAAATATTTTTAAAACTTGTACTTTTAAAATGTATCTCCAGTAATGGAGCCTCAAAAATGACATATATATTTTTATAAGAAATGTGGGTCCAAATATAACACATTTGATTATGAAAGGAACCTTTTAAATACTTTGAATTTACCTTTGTTGAAAACTAAAAATACAAAAGATTAATAAAACTTTCTTGGAATTAAAACTTCATTTTTTAATGAGGATTATAAAATACCATATAATAAATTATTTATGTAAGAGAAACCAAACGTAGAAGAACAAAGTTCATGATAAAACTATATAACTCATAGAAAAGATATTTGATTTTTTAATATCCCTTATAGAAAACATACTCCATGAATTAAGAAATATTTTAAAAGAGGTTTATGTTGTGTAAATATCCAACCCATTATACCTTCCTAAAAATAGAACCCTAACTATTCTGCCACATACACTGATCCCCACGGGCTAGTGACTTCCATCTAGGCATCAAACAAAGAAAAGAGGGAACAATTTCACCCAACCTAAAACAAGATACATGACATAAATATAGAAAGGAAACCATAAACAGAACATATGGCATAACCAAAGAAAGACAGTGGTAGAGATACATCCCAAAATAAAGAAGACAAAATCCCCAGGTACATGTCCAAAAATCGAGAAGGAAAACTAAAACCAGAAAAAAATACTCCATGTGATGGGTGAGAAACATCCCATCATGTCACCACCAGCTACACATACACAACTAACATAAGCCTCACCACCACACTATGTCACATTTCCTCTTCCTTCATCAAAATAAAAAAAAGTTCTACAGACCAATGAAGGGGTGTGCAGGGTGTGAGTTAAACAGGCTCAATAGGATCCCACCTAGGAGTTCTATATCAAGTCTTTATAGAATAATCCAAAATTGTTAATTTTAAGAAAAAAAATTACATGATAATACTAGTTAAATAGTTTTTATATAAAATCATGGCAATCAATTCCTTTTTTTCACATTTCCAAAACCAATCCTTGTAAAACAAATTTAAATCATTATTTCAATAAAAGAGTTACATTTTTCATATCATGTATATCAAATAAAAATAGAACAAGCTAAATCCCAATGATAAACACCCCTCATATTACAAAGTCTGGGCTCACTAGGTCATTAGTTCCATGATAATCAATATTGACTAATGCACACTCGAGTCCCTAGGAAATCAAGCCCAGGGAGTAGAGGAATACCCCATGACAAAAACTCCCTATAATGTCAAGTTTAAGTACCACTTATTCTAGGGAGTAGAGGAACACCCCATGAGTGAAACCCCTAAAATAAATAATGAACAAGTAATAATAATAAACCATCCAAATAGGTACCCAAGGATCCCATGTGTGGTATACATTAATCAGTTCAAAAGGGGTCATCAATTCACAAACAATTCCAAACCACCCTTTTTCATCAAAACATGTTTTTAAAATACATTTCATAAATTAATTTCCCAATTATTTAAAAACAAATTTTATTTACCAAAAAAGTAGAATATCATCTATTATCAAAAACCCATTTACACTCGAAATACAACAAACACAAAGATCATTGCAATTAATTTATTAAACAATTTATAAAACCATGAGCAATCTCAGTTCAAATGCCATATGCTATAGAGGAAACCACTTACGTCAAACATAAGTTGCACACCAACCATGATGGGAACTACACACCACAAGTGGAATGTAAAAACAAGAGAAATGAATAAATTCCCTAACAAAAATTCTTAAAAAATAGAATCAATCTCCGTAAAAAAAGGGTCGATAGAGTTGTTAAACCAACACATATCTCAAGAAACTCACACGTCATACTGCAACCAACAAAAGAACCATCCTTCAGATAATGATTTAAAAGAAGAACTATCACACAATCCGAAATCCAAAAAAGGAATCCCAACACCACTACCAAACTGAGGGAAACAAAACTAATGAGAAGAAAACATACATATTTACTGAAAGAGAAGCAGCCAACGAAGCTGGAGATTGAGTGACGAACAAAAGAACTTGGAAGAGTGAAACACACGCAAAAGTACCTGGGATTGACCTAGGTTTTGAGGTAGGAATAAACTAGTTAAATTAGAGGATTTATAGGTATGTGATGTGATAAAACTTGTTGGGACGAAATAATTCATGTCATGAGTCACAAATGCATGATGTGAATCCACCAGGTTACATATATGAGGAAAAAGGTGACACCTTTGGTAATTTAATCTAGTCAAACCATTCACAATGTAAATGGAATTCATGTCATGAACCTGGTTCTTGGAATATTACCAACAACAGATTCACATTGTGAATCATCCCTTCACAGTGTAAATTTGTTATACAGCTTACACCGATCCCAGATTCCTACAAAAAACTCTCAAAACTCATAGGATCATCTCTAAAACCCTATAATTCCATGAACCAAATTATTAAACATTAAAATAAAGCATGAATTTAATTAATATTTTTAAATTCATCCCAATATAGGACATTCCATCCCCAAAAAGTTACATGATAGAAGGGTGCTTTGGAAAGAGGAGAGGCCATTGCACCCTCACATATGATTTGTGCGCCCAAGTCTCATGAGTGTCTGATCCATATCACCACAACACTTTGACCAATAGAATAAATGTCCCATTCAAGTATTTCACATGAGAATCAATGATTTCCACTTACTTCTCCCCAATAGAAGCACATGGCTCTAAATCAATATCCTCCCAACTCAGAACATGGGATAAATCGGGATGGTACATCATGAGTTGAGATATGTGGAAAAAATCATGTATTCATATCAACTAAGATAATAAAATCAACTGATAAGAAACCTGGCCATGACACTCAGTGATCTCAAATGGTATGACATATATCGAATCTAGCTTCCCTTATTTACCAAGCTAATAGTGACCCAATAAAGGATATGATTTTAGGAAAACCCGATAACCCATGAAAAACTCCAAAGGATGATGCTAATGATTCACTTAGGACTTTCATCAACTCTGAGCTATAACCAAGTGTTGACATATATCCTGAATTTTCACCGATGTCTCCTGAATGAGACCTGATCACACATGAGAGGCCTTTACCCACCTATTCCCAATAAAGAGGTTATCTACACAAGAGACCATACAAGTCCTTGAAGGGTTCCCTTGTGATTGGTGATCAATAGTAATTATTATAAGAAAAAGAAACATTTCAAAGATGGATATCAAATGATCCAGTGAAATCAAATATGCATGCATGAATAATATCCTCCATAATATGAATATCACTCTCCATATATCAATCTATCATTATATGGTAAGCTGTAATTAACCTGACCCAAATCCCCAAATCCACCTAGATACCCTTTCAGAACCTAGAATTAAACCTGGAATCCCTATCTGAGATAATGGTAGAAGGAATCCTATACAACCTCATGATCTTCTAAACATACATCATACCCAAATATTAAATCTTGGTGGTGTCCTTGATCGAAATTAAATTACTTGATTTCATCAACAATTATATCACCACTGAGTTATAATTATTCCCTTAGAGAGTTTGTGGAAATCCAAAAAATAAACCTATGGACACCTAATTTAATTTCAAAAATAGAATTAGGAGAGGCTAGATCATAACAGTAGGTTTGAGGAGAGGTGATTATAATTGATCATGCAGAATAGACCTGAGGAGAGGTGATTATAATTGAAAGTTGGTCAAAAACATACTTGAATCATCTTCATGCATGTCCTGATGCAACTAAAGGAAGAGCGCCATAGGGTTCTACTCTTCTTTAGATTACAAAAAAGGTCGAGGTGTAATTTTACTAATAAGAGCATCACTGAATACATTCCCCTTTCTCAGGGTGTAGATGATGTCTAAGTAAAAAAAAATAGAGGTATTCCACCTACCACCATTTCATGATATTCGGGACATTTTGAGAAAATATATATCTCATAATTTTATGATTAGAAAATATTGTGAACCAATCTCTAAAAATATAGTGTCACTAACACTTGAGTGCATGCATAACTACATCAAGATCCAAATCACGAGCCATACACTTCTTCTCATGTGTCCAAATATGAAGAGATCCATAGGCCACAATTTAGTCATCTTGCATAAGCACAAAACCCAGACCAACACCATAAGTATCACAATACACCACATACCCCTTATTGGGCTCAGGTAAGATCAGAATAATGGTCGATCCCAGAAGTCATTTCAACTCATAAACAGAAATATGAAAATTTTCATACCATGTGAACTTCACCCCTTTGTTGGTAATATCATCCAAGGGTGATGCTAAATATAATATATTGAGTTTTTAATAGAAGACCGCATTTGATAACATATATGATATGCAACACCGAGCCTAAACGAACCATGAAATATTATTATTTAAATATGATCATTATAACATATCCATTAAATTGGTGGGTATGAATGATATTAAATACATTATGAAATATATATAAAGGTTATAATCAATAAAAATTTATTCATTAATTCTTTGGAAATAAGTACTCAATTTTCTATAAAGTCATTTTATTCTTCAAAAATGATTTTATTTCTTTTTATGAGAAAAAATTATAATTAATTTTTATAATTTTTTTAAAATTTATTTTATATAAAGGTTTATTTATTTGTGAAATATGGATAATTTTTTGAAATGTCTTATTTTTCAGTGAGTAGTGAAAAATAATAATTTTTATTAAAACCTATATCTTATTTTAAAATAATTACAAACTAAACATCTATTTATATTATTTTTAAAATTTAATTAGTTACTTTTGATTTAAAATAATCCAATTATGGTTTTGGAAATGAATTTTATACTTGCGTTTAGTATAAAAACATTTTATATTTTAAAAGGTCATTTTTCTGAAAAAATGTTGTACGTTGTGTTTTTTCCTGTTTTACTTTAAATTAAATCCTACAAATTTTGAATTTTGTATCGTAAAAAAATTTCCTAATTCTAATCGTGATGTCTAAATTTGGTATGTATATCTCATTTTATTTTTATTCAATATGAATAGTTACCTTAATAATTTCTATTACCACGGTAAAAGGTAAATCAAGTAATTAATGTTTAAAATAAATTGACATGAAGTAGAAAATGGCCAAAAAAATTCATTAATATTATTCCAGGAGTTTATTTCATCCATAATTATACATGAATTAGTTATATGACCTTTTTTTCCTTTGGATTTGAATATGACTATTATAATATTTTATGTAATGAAAAGTCAAAAATGTCACACTCCTATTTTTAATAACTATAATATTTTTAAAATGTTGTCAAATAGATGATATGTTTAGTTATAAAAATTTATATTAAAGATAAATCATTTATCATTACCATTGTAATTTAATATTAATTTTTAGTGATGAAATAATTACCTTAAATGTTTTCACTATGCTGATGTAGTGATTATTCAATCAACGAAAAAAATAAAAAAAATAATATTGAAAATATTACAAGTATTACAATTTGAAATAATTAATGTTATCTATAAATTTTTAGATTAACATTATATGTTAGTTATGTATTAAAATATCTGTTTCAAATTCATTTTATGTAACCATTTTCTTAAAGACATTGTAAAGAATAGTTTTAAAATTGACTTTAATGATATTTTTAATATGTAGTAATTTATAAAATGATATAAAATTACTAAAAATATTGTATTTATAAAATTTATTAGTATATTGTTGATAATATCAACCATTTATCATTTATGTTACTTTTTTCTATTTATAGTAACTACATTTACCCTCAAAGAGTAAAAAATAATGTTGTCGCTATAAGTGTGAAAAGGGTAAACTATGTGTTAAAACCAAAAGATAAGGTTAAATAAAACGTGTATATTTTTTATTAGATGAGTTTAATTTGATCCTCCTCCATCCAATATTTGAAATAAATAATCTTGTATCTAATTATAATTTAAAATAAATTTGTTTTAATTTAATATTTTAAGAAATTCAAAAAGTGACCCTCCCCTCTCTTATAAAAGGGAACCCGTTATTCTCATTTATTCAAACTTAAAAACCCTTTTTATTTGTCCAAGATCCTACCAAAACTTTTATATCATCCCTTACCACATTATCATTGCCTTATTTTGTGTATAATACCAATCTAAAACATCTTACGGTGTAAAATAACGGAGATTTTCCAAATAAGAGGTGTAGTTTTTAACCACATGTTTTAGTTTTATTTCTTCTTACACCTCTTTCAAATATTATTTAACCATGATAAAATAATAAAAAAATATTCTAAATATAATAATATTTTATTATGTCAATTTCATAACCTATATCCAACTTCTATTCCATAAAATGTGGAATGAAACCATAGTTCATGTGCACGGTGGACTACCACCTAATGAATGATGCAATCCATTTTCCATCACTATATCTCATGATTGGATTTTAATGACAGAATTAATTATTTTATAAGATATTAATGACATATTTATATTTAAAAAAGATAATATATTATTTTCCTTTTTACCATTCCATTCACTAAAAAATGAAAACGTTGTTCATGCGTACGTGTGGACTACCACCTCCACGAAGCAATGAGACTCATCTTTCATCACCACATAACATAAATGATATATAAGTATATTTAAATAATTAATATGATATTCTTGATATCATGAAAATTGTGGAAATATAAAATAATACCTACTTTCTTTCTATAATGAGCATTGAAAAATGGAAACGTTACTCCTGCATACGTAAGACCTACCGTCTCGATGATTATAATATATTTCATTTTTCATAACCATATTTAATGGTTGTATTTATGTAACACCCCAAGATTTCATAGTGTGTTATTTCTTCAAAATAATTCAATAACTTGCACTACACGCAACACCGAGTTCAATCACACCATGAATTACCAAAGGAAAAAGCCATTCAAAATAGGTTATGAATATTATTAACTAAATTTTAAACTTTATATAATCCTTATAATTTTAGAATCCATATTATGAGTTTCTTAGTCATAATGCAAGAACAGATTCATTTTCAGTATTGCACTTTTATCAACTTTTAATAGTAAAACCTTTTTAAATACAATATTTTAAACTTTTTGACTAAATGGGGACATCAAAAAAATTTAAAATGAAACATCCCAAGCTTTCACGGTACGCTTTCCTTTGAATAAAACAGTAGCGTGTGTTGTACGCAACTTCGTGTTTTAACACACACCACAACCGATCAAACTAGCCGTTATGAATAGTAATACCTAATTTTTGAAATTATATATATTTTATTTTTAAAAATGGACTTCATTTTTGGATTCGGAATATCAAATTTAGCCTAAGGTGAAATTTTGGTACTTTTCGGATAACTTTCATATTTTGATGAATAGTGAAAATTACTAAAATTTAATTAAAAACAACTTTTTTAATCAAAATAATTAATAGTGATAAATTGTGAATTTGAGTGGTTTTAAAGTATATTTAGAATATATTTTTACCATTTAATATAATGTTGGTCATTGGACATAATTTTACAATTAAACCGAACATAAACAAGAGTCAATCTTTTGATAGTTATTATCTCTTAAAAACACGCTTTTTGTTTTGACAGCGGGAATTAATTTTAAATTAATTTCTGCCACTTCTGTGTTTTGAATTTAGAAAAATGGATTCCATATTTGGAATCAGGATGTTCAAATTGTGTAAATAGGTAACTTTTATTTTTAGACATTTTGAATAATTACTGCGGTAAATATTTTATTTACCATGGTTAAGGGTAAATCCGGTAAATAAGGGTTAAAAAAATAATATTATAATAATACTAAATTACCCTAAAACGTGTCTTAACCCTATTGGTTGATACATGGTCGACCATGGGAATCTTTGGGTCTATTTTGGGACCCCATGGATCCACTTGTAAGTGATAATGACACATTATATTAATAAAGTTAAAATAAAAATAAAAATGGCATAAGCTTACATCTTTTAGAAGAAAAATTTTTTACATAGGGTTATACATGTTGGATTTTAGATTATAAATATTCATTAGAAAGATAAAACGATTTCCTACATAATGATATTTTATTTATAATTTGTAGACATTAAATAATTTATTTTATTTATGACACAATGATGATGCAGTAATTACTAAAATAGTGAAAAATTAAAATAATTGATCTTATAAATACCCAAATAATTATAATATGAAACTTTTAATGAATTAAACTAATTTTCTATGATAATATGATATATTAGGATTGATTTAAGTGACTTTGTTCGAAGTAATAAATCTGTTAGGAGTTTCACAAAAATCAACTATTGAATAGTGTCAAAATTGACATAAAAGAGTTCTTAAAACAAATATTATATTATTAATTGATATTAAATTTCTAAAAATCTAAGGTTCGGCCAAAAGACTTATATTATGATAGGTTAATCATTAATGGACCACTTGGGGGTCTCTTGGATGTATATAGTAAGTTTATTAACCATATTATATAAAAATAAAAAGAGACATTGTAAAAGTGAAACTAATTAACTTAGAGTTAATACTTAAAGATAAGGTTAATATAAGTACCCAAACCTGTCTAAATTCTATTGTATGAGTTGTTTTCGACCTATCCCCACCTCATCCTTTGAATAGTCAACTTTGGAGCCTTTAGAAACCGAATATGAATTTATTATAAATTAATATTTCTAGCTTTTCCAAAGGTGCCCCTCACCCCTCTTATAAAAGGGCACTCCTCCTTCTCTTTTCTTCACACCTTCAAAGCCTTTTGGTTCGGCCAAACTCTGCCCAAATAATCTCCCAACATCCCTCAATACAACCTAGGGGCCTTAGTTTGATCGGAAAGCCAACCTAAGGATCCCTTTTGATCAAATCAAAAGGAAGAACCCGAAGAAGAGGTAATGTTTTCACCACCCCTTTTCCAAGTTCATTTCTTCTTCCATTTCTTCTTCCTTTGTTGTTACCATTCTAAGATAATGACTCCAGTATCATTTATATACTGTGATGTTATTATAAATATGGTACAACCATATTCAGTATTCTATCCACCCTTTGAATAACATGTCACCATATGTGCGTACGTACGGCTTACCGTCTCCACGTCGTGGTGTAATTGTTATTCAATATATTATTATTTGGATGGGTATAATAATGATGTGTAACTCATGTAAATAATAAATATAACATATTAATGATTCTGTATATATGATATACCATCCATTTATATATTATTTTAATATCAAAAGAATGATATTGTCGCTCGTGCGTACGTACGGACTACCGTCTCCACGAACGCGATAAGATTCATTCTCCATCATATCCATTCAAGTATTATTCTCATTTTAGGGTTAAAAATAATGTTAATATCATTCTGATTATGAATAAGATATAATCTATCCATTACAAACATGTCTTACGTAACCAAACATTTAAGAAGAACGGATCGATTATCACCCGAAACGACGATAATACTAAGATATTATTAATAAAGCAATGTTAAAAGATCATATATGATATCATATTAATGTATATGATTCTTGTATAATTTAATAACAATTATTTCACCATTATACAGGAGGTTAACCTACCCCAACAAAGGAAAAGTACAAGGTAAGGGTTTACTTTACAACCTCTTCATTATCCAAGGTTGTTTATATGTAATAATCTACTGGGATCTCTTTATCATCCACATCCGTGTTTCTTAAAAATGTATTTCAAAACATTTTTACTATTTACAATAATATGGGTTAAAGTCATTTATACCCTTGTTTTACTTTTTATAAGAGGTTTATAAAGGAATCTTTTCGTCGTTTTCAAAACAAGGTCCTTTTTAACCTTTTCGACAGAATTGGGGTAAGAATGTTTTTTTAACTTATACGGCGGGTGCGGTTATTTTACGCCATTATAAAATCTTCAAAGCTTTCCATAAAAGCTTATAAGAATATTTTCAAAGAAAATGTTTTATTTTATATGGATCTTAAATGATTTCAAAATAAAAGGAGATATTTCTTTAAAAAGAATTTTGATTTCATCTATGTCAACATCCTTTGATGAATTTTAAGATTATTTGAAGTTGATTTATTATGATACAAAACTTCTATATTGTATTGAAGGTTTTGTGATATGTTTGACTGTGGATGTGCTATTTTTATACCATTCATAGTTTATTGTGAAAGTATTGACATTTCGTATGCTAGTTTTAATACGAATGTTTATGTTATGTTTAAACCTTTTCATATGGGAATGCATTGGACTTAATAAGTGACGGGTGGAGCCCGCTATAGCTCCTCGATGCATCGGTAGGTCTCATGAGACAAACTAGTGTCTTGGCACAAGGCCTTGACAAAATCTTATTTGTAGTCTTGGCACGAGGCCTTGGCTATGTGGTTATGATAGTCTGGCATTATGCATTCCAACATTATGAAAGTGGTTATTGATTTTTGCATGTGATTATTCGATTAGTAGAATATCCATGTGAATAATTAAATGGCATTATTTCATTTTATTTATGCCATACCATGTTGAAAGTTCATATTTAAAAGGCTTTTGTTTTAGTTATACATTGCCTTAAATGTTTATTCTTTCCGCTATATTGTTATCCTTACTGGGCATTTGAGCTCACCCCTTTTCTATGTTTTATTTTTCCCAGGATGTGAAGAAGTAAGTTATGAATGACCGGCAGGGATTTTATGAGGGGATAATAGTGTGGTCTATTGAGACATTATGTTGTTGTAGTAGTTTTTCATTTTATAATGTAATGTAAAACTTATGAATATATCTAGTGTTTCCAAGGCTACTAAACCAATCGGTCTTTCGAGATTTGATCTTTCTTGTGATCATGCCAATGTTATGTAAATAATGCACCGACTCTGGGTAGCTGGGGTCGGGGCGTCACAGTTGGTATCAGAGGAAGTTTAGTATAAACCTTGGAAGCTAGATTTAGATAAACTCTGATTAGAGCACGTAGACCTAAGATTAACTTTGAGGATTAGTATAGAAGAACTTCCTAGAATTTTGGTATTGTAGAGATTTTGTGAGTTTTCCGAGCAATACATCCCTGTCTGGATACGAGCAGGTAGAGGCGGCTCTGGCACAGATGTACCTAGGGGTAAAACCCGAAAACACCGCTTTGAGCTAGACTCGAACGGGAACTGGTGCACGACAACGGGCCTTGCTGCACTCTTGGTTACGACACTCCCGGGGGATATGCTTAGGATAACTCTCACTTTCTTTACAAATCATTATGAAGGGTTTATGAGTATATACTTCCTTAAAGAAAACATTCTTATGATTATGGATTATATCCATAAATAGTTCAATTTATGTTAAGTGTTTTATAAGTATGGGATTATGTATTTTGATTCATAAACTGATCTAGTGTATGCCATTGTTTAGAAATGGCGCCCAGTAGAAGGAATGAGAACTCTAGCAATGCACATGATGCAAAGAGAAAGAAGGATCATATATTTCATGGTCTTATGCCAGAATTTATAATGGAAATAGTCTCGCATGTATTATCATCATATGAAGAAATAATATCATGTGTTGATAAGATAAGTAAAGAGTTTACTGAGTCTTATGGCTTTGAAAGGAAGCAAGAGAAGAAAAGGATGGAAGAGAGAAAGATGGATAAAGGTAAGAGGGAAAAGAAGAATTTTCCCATATGTGGTAACTGTGGAAAGAAACACCCTGGAACTTGCCGGAAAGGAATGGGAGTTTGTTATAAGTGTGGAGAAAAAGGGCACAAAGTACGTGACTGCAAGGGTAAGAAACTGGTTTCAAATGTACAATTCTTCATTTGCAAGGAGTTTGGACACTACGCGAACCTATGTCCCAGTCATCAGACTATGCCGCAAATGATGTTATTGGATAATAACCAAGTTATGATACTACCACAGCTGAAGAGGAATGATTAGAGTTCTTATGTTGATTATGTCAATTGAGTGTTGTATCAACAATGTACTTGTTATAATAATTATGGAGTATATAAGGATTGTACTGCAGTACTATTTCATTAAGGACTTGAGATGGTGTGGAACAAAGAAAAGTGACTCAGTAGCAGGTTAAATGTCTGGAAAATATATGGTTGAGAGAAAGATAAACCATAATATGGTTCAGATACCGAGGTGGTGATTTTAGAATAATACATGATTGATTTGGATAAATTATATTGGATATTCTTGACTACCTTGAAGCTGGTTAATGATTTGTATATTCCTTCATTGTTGGGGTTTAAAACATTTTTGGATTAATGAATTATATCCAGCATTCTATATGGAATAAGGGAACATGAATTTAATCAATAAGGAATATGGTAATACATGATGAAGGTATTCATATGCTATTACGGGGTAAAAAGGATCTATATTATGTTTAACTTCCTTATAAATGTTGGACTGTGAGTTTGGATAGAAGTATTTTGGATAGTTCTAGTTTGGATTATTTTGGATTTCCATAAAAGGACAACCCGAAGGTCGGGCGGCAACCCGTCGCGTCCGGCGAGGCTGCGAGACTTGAACCCGCAACCGAAGGGCGACAAGGGTGTATCACCTACCACTGGCCCACGAGATGTCCTGGATTAAATAATTTAGTTTTTATTAAAAGATCTTGTAGATGAATTATAAATTCGTTTATTTTGGAACCCTATACGAATAGTGTAAATAGAATTTTTTACATTCTATTATCTTTTAGAGTGAATGATGAGTTTGTGGTAGAAAATTATTAATGGATAAAACTCTAATTATAAAGTAAGTATATCTCCTTATTATCTTAGCCAATCTCATAAATAAATTCTTCAACATTAATAAAAGAAACTTAAAACAAAATTTTTTGTCCTAGATGGTACCTTAAATCATCACTAATTTATGGCTTTGTGATTGTTGACCTTTTCATAGCCATGTTCTCTACCACTCTCCATCAGATAATTGATGGTTAGATTTCTCTTCCATATCCATATTTTCCTACATGGAACCCTAGTATGTGTTATTTTCGGTAATCTTCATACTTTCCACTCTTTATTTTAAATAGAGGCCTCATTAATTCATTCTTCAATGTGGGATTTCAACTAAGATATTTTGAAACATCAAAAATGTGTTATCCCAATACCCTATATTTTGTTGAACCGATGGTACTTCAAATAATCATAGATTGATGAGTTTAAGGACCTCAATTTTATACTTGTTTGTGATTGATGACCTCAATCACTACCTATAAATATTTACGTTTTTCCTCCAATTACATGTCTCTAATTGCCACCAATGTTCTCCTAATCGAGATCATAATTTGGTGGTGACCCTTTCATTTCTCTTTTCCACATATTAAGACTAAATTTTAGTAACCCAATTTCCGATGTTGGTTTTCCCACAAATATATTTTATATTTTCAACCTTTTATTTTCGAAGAACAATTTCAAATTGCGAGGACGCAATTTATTGAAGGAGGGGAGAATGTAACACCCCAAGATTTCATAGTGTGTTATTTCTTCAAAATAATTCAATAACTTGCACTACACGCAACACCGAGTTCAATCACACCATGAATTACCAAAGGATAAAGCCATTCAAAATAGGTTATGAATATTATTAACTAAATTTTAAACTTTATATAATCCTTATAATTTTAGAATCCATATTATGAGTTTCTTAGTCATAATGCAAGAACAGATTCATTTTCAGTATTGCACTTTTATCAACTTTTAATAGTAAAACCTTTTTAAATACAATATTTTAAACTTTTTGACTAAATGGGGACATCAAAAAAATTTAAAATGAAACATCCCAAGCTTTCACGGTACGCTTTCCTTTGAATAAAACAGTAGCGTGTGTTGTACGCAACTTCGTGTTTTAACACACACCACAACCGATCAAACTAGCCGTTATGAATAGTAATACCTAATTTTTGAAATTATATATATTTTATTTTTAAAAATGGACTTCATTTTTGGATTCGGAATATCAAATTTAGCCTAAGGTGAAATTTTGGTACTTTTCGGATAACTTTCATATTTTGATGAATAGTGAAAATTACTAAAATTTAATTAAAAACAACTTTTTTAATCAAAATAATTAATAGTGATAAATTGTGAATTTGAGTGGTTTTAAAGTATATTTAGAATATATTTTTACCATTTAATATAATTTTGGTCATTGGACATAATTTTACAATTAAACCGAACATAAACAAGTGTCAATCTTTTGATAGTTATTATCTCTTAAAAACACGCTTTTTGTTTTGACAGCGGGAATTAATTTTAAATTAATTTCTGCCACTTCTGTGTTTTGAATTTAGAAAAATGGATTCCATATTTGGAATCAGGATGTTCAAATTGTGTAAATAGGTAACTTTTATTTTTAGACATTTTGAATAATTACTGCGGTAAATATTTTATTTACCATGGTTAAGGGTAAATCCGGTAAATAAGGGTTAAAAAAATAATATTATAATAATACTAAATTACCCTAAAACGTGTCTTAACCCTATTGGTTGATACATGGTCGACCATGGGAATCTTTGGGTCTATTTTGGGACCCCATGGATCCACTTGTAAGTGATAATGACACATTATATTAATAAAGTTAAAATAAAAATAAAAATGGCATAAGCTTACATCTTTTAGAAGAACAATTTTTTACATAGGGTTATACATGTTGGATTTTAGATTATAAATATTCATTAGAAAGATAAAAAGATTTCCTACATAATGATATTTTATTTATAATTTGTAGACATTAAATAATTTATTTTATTTATGACACAATGATGATGCAGTAATTACTAAAATAGTGAAAAATTAAAATAATTGATCTTATAAATACCCAAATAATTATAATATGAAACTTTTAATGAATTAAACTAATTTTCTATGATAATATGATATATTAGGATTGATTTAAGTGACTTTGTTCGAAGTAATAAATCTGTTAGGAGTTTCACAAAAATCAACTATTGAATAGTGTCAAAATTGACATAAAAGAGTTCTTAAAACAAATATTATATTATTAATTGATATTAAATTTCTAAAAATCTAAGGTTCGGCCAAGAGACTTATATTATGATAGGTTAATCATTAATGGACCACTTGGGGGGTCTCTTGGATGTATATAGTAAGTTTATTAACCATATTATATAAAAATACAGAGAGACATTGTAAAAGTGAAACTAATTAACTTAGAGTTAATACTTAAAGATAAGGTTAATATAAGTACCCAAACCTGTCTAAATTATATTGGATGAGTTGTTTTCGACCTATCCCCACCTCATCCTTTGAATAGTCAACTTTGGAGCCTTTAGAAACCGAATATGAATTTATTATAAATTAATATTTCTAGCTTTTCCAAAGGTGCCCCTCACCCCTCTTATAAAAGGGCACTCCTCCTTCTCTTTTCTTCACACCTTCAAAGCCTTTTGGTTCGGCCAAACTCTGCCCAAATAATCTCCCAACATCCCTCACTACAACCTAGGGGCCTTAGTTTGATCAGAAAGCCAACCTAAGGAGCCCTTTTGATCAAATCAAAAGGAAGAACCCGAAGAAGAGGTAATGTTTTCACCACCCCTTTTCCAAGTTCATTTCTTCTTCCATTTCTTCTTCCTTTGTTGTTACCATTCTAAGATAATGACTCCAGTATCATTTATATACTGTGATGTTATTATAAATATGGTACAACCATATTCAGTATTCTATCCACCCTTTGAATAACATGTCACCATATGTGCGTACGTACGGCTTACCGTCTCCACGTCGTGGTGTAATTGTTATTCAATATATTATTATTTGGATGGGTATAATAATGATGTGTAACTCATGTAAATAATAAATATAACATATTAATTATTCTGTATATATGATATACCATCCATTTATATATTATTTTAATATCAAAAGAATGATATTGTCGCTCGTGCGTACGTACGGACTACCGTCTCCACGAACGCGATAAGATTCATTCTCCATCATATCCATTCAAGTATTATTCTCATTTTAGGGTTAAAAATAATGTTAATATCATTCTGATTATGAATAAGATATAATCTATCCATTACAAACATGTCTTACGTAACCAAACATTTAAGAAGAACGGATCGATTATCACCCGAAACGACGATAATACTAAGATATTATTAATAAAGCAATGTTAAAAGATCATATATGATATCATATTAATGTATATGATTCTTGTATAATTTAATAACAATTATTTCACCATTATACAGGAGGTTAACCTACCCCAACAAAGGAAAAGTACAAGGTAAGGGTTTACTTTACAACCTCTTCATTATCCAAGGTTGTTTATATGTAATAATCTACTGGGATCTCTTTATCATCCACATCCGTGTTTCTTAAAAATGTATTTCAAAACATTTTTACTATTTACAATAATATGGGTTAAAGTCATTTATACCCTTGTTTTACTTTTTATAAGAGGTTTATAAAGGAATCTTTCCGTCGTTTTCAAAACAAGGTCCTTTTTAACCTTTTCGACAGAATTGAGGTAAGAATGTTTTTTTAACTTATACGGCGGGTGCGGTTATTTTACGCCGTTATAAAATCTTCAAAGCTTTCCATACAAGCTTATAAGAATATTTTCAAAGAAAATGTTTTATTTTATATGGATCTTAAATGATTTCAAAATAAAAGGAGATATTTCTTTAAAAAGAATTTTGATTTCATCTATGTCAACATCCTTTGATGAATTTTAAGATTATTTGAAGTTGATTTATTATGATACAAAACTTCTATATTGTATTGAAGGTTTTGTGATATGTTTGACTGTGGATGTGCTATTTTTATACCATTCATAGTTTATTGTGAAAGTATTGACATTTCGTATGCTAGTTTTAATACGAATGTTTATGTTATGTTTAAACCTTTTCATATGGGAATGCATTGGACTTAATAAGTGACGGGTGGAGCCCGCTATAGCTCCTCGATGCATCGGTAGGTCTCATGAGACAAACTAGTGTCTTGGCACAAGGCCTTGACAAAATCTTATTTGTAGTCTTGGCACGAGGCCTTGGCTATGTGGTTATGATAGTCTGGCATTATGCATTCCAACATTATGAAAGTGGTTATTGATTTTTGCATGTGATTATTCGATTAGTAGAATATCCATGTGAATAATTAAATGGCATTATTTCATTTTATTTATGCCATACCATGTTGAAAGTTCATATTTAAAAGGCTTTTGTTTTAGTTATACATTGCCTTAAATGTTTATTCTTTCCGCTATATTGTTATCTTTACTGGGCATTTGAGCTCACCCCTTTTCTATGTTTTATTTTTCCCAGGATGTGAAGAAGTAAGTTATGAATGACCGGCAGGGATTTTATGAGGGGATAATAGTGTGGTCTATTGAGACATTATGTTGTTGTAGTAGTTTTTCATTTTATAATGTAATGTAAAACTTATGAATATATCTAGTGTTTCCAAGGCTACTAAACCAATCGGTCTTTCGAGATTTGATCTTTCTTGTGATCATGCCAATGTTATGTAAATAATGCACCGACTCTGGGTAGCTGGGGTCGGGGCGTTACAATTTAAAAGTATAATTTATTTATAAAAATTATAATTATATAATGATTATTATTTTAGCGATAATGTAATAATTAACTCTTTCATCATACCCAACCTACTGAAGTCATTTTGGACTTATTAACCAAATATCATCAAAATGTATGACATATACATAAATGATTGTGCAACAGTTATAACATCCTAATAAGTGCAATAAAAATAAAAATAAACATAAAAATATTAAAAATAAATTAAATAATAAACTTATTTTTATTATCAAGGATGATATCAAACACACATGATGGGCCAAACTCAAGGTAAGAGACTTTCTTTTAAAAATCATCTTTTAAAGTTTCCCTAAAACCCTTTTTCTTCCATGTCCATATTTTTTTAAATTGTATTATGGATGTTTCTATATCAAAATAAAAGATTTATAAATTAATTTTTTTATCTATTTTTAATTTATTTCAAAGGTTTTAAAAATGAATATTTTTATAGAATGTTTTAACTTTCCTTATAAAAGACATAAGGAATGTTCTATTTTAATGTATACAGTGACAATGAATTTTACCACCCCCATAATTATTATTTAATTTTTGTCTTTATCTACAATATTTCATGTTTTCATCAAAGAAAACCCCTCTTTCCATTTTTATGTGAATTCTGTTATTGATTTTTTTAGAGAAATAGGTATTTTAATACCTGAAGGTGTTTTTACACATGGTTTTAGAAGAGTTTTTCATGGGTTTTATTCAAGATACGGTCCTTAGAAATTGTTTACAAATGTTTGATCCCTATTATATCTCTCAGGTAAACCTCAGATTTCTTATATGATGGTTGAACCCATATATCACTCCAATGAATTATGAAATTATTATGTTACCTGAAGAATTATATTAGAATTCAGTCATATAATTATTCAATTTGTAAGGGTTCTTGTAAAGGTTATTGTAAGGGTTGTATGATGATGATGCCTAAAGGAACCTATATAATTTTTCTATGATTGACAATGTGTTTTCATGCAAATAGTTTATTTTCAAATGGTATGATAGATGATATTTTTAAAAGAAATATGATTCCATTTCTGGGTAAAAAGGTATGTTTTTGATAAAAGAGTTTTCAAGCGTTGTCATGTTTTCACAAGACTAGCAATTTTCTTCATTTAATATCTCTATCTCTGTTTTTTGTGATCATCCCAAATTATTAAAATGTTTTTCATAGGATGTATGTCTAAAAACCCAAGCTTGATGTACATGGAAATTACATTTCATTTACTGAAAAATTAATACATTGCACAAATAGATTCCCAAAGACCATATTAGTTTGCTATATTCGGAAAGTTAGAACACATTATTCTAACTTGGTGAATGATCTTCAACATCTACCATAAAGATCTTCTCCTTTATTTTTCCAACCTCAACCCTTTATTTATATCCCGGGGAAATGAAATCATAAAAAGGATGAAATAAAATTCTCAGTAAGTCTAAACATAGAGAACATAAAAAATATACAAGAATGTAAAAACATGAACATAAATTTTTGATATCAAAATCTTGAGTCATGAAATTAATCTTGGAAGTTTTTAGGGCATAAATCATAATGGAACATAATCCATGATAAATTAGAATTAGAATAAAACATGGAATTGTGGAAAAATGATAAGCATAGAAAATTATTTAAATATTAGAAAAGGATCATTTCCAAGACCATCATAGAAGACAAAGTATATTACTAAACTGAGTTCACTCCTCGTTCCAACCCTGTATTACAGAACAAGATTTTCTTTTCATTCCTGCCCTATATTACTGAACCAGATTTACTTTTCATTCCAGTAATGTCTATATCATGACATATAAATTTTTACCCAATATATTGGAGGGCGATATAGGTCCCACCCGTCTCATAATGAAATAATTAGTATGTGTACCACAGAAACATAAATCATTCATCAGAGCATAACCTAAGGAATAAAATGGGTTTTTTAATTACCATTCCATCATAATCTATATAACAACAATGGATTTTATAAATAACATTCCATCAAAATAATAATCAAAACAATGTAATAATAGGGATATAAACATAACCCAATTTAAAAAATTTCATCTTAGATGGAATTGTTTATTAAAAAACACTTGATATTAATTCTTAAAGAAAATATCCTTTCTTCTTCAAAAACGATTTCTTTTCTCAAAATGTCACGAAATTTTAAAAGAAAAGAATTTTTTTAAAAATAAATATAATATATAATAGAGGAAGATTCATGTAAATAAGTCATTATGATGATGTATGAATCCCTTTATTCCATACAAGTTAAAAAACATTATCCTCTTACTTTTTTTCAGAAAAGTCAAAAAGTACCTCATATCGAATAACAACCAACGATTTCTTTAATACTATTTAGAAATAATTAACCAATGGGTAAAATTTAATTTATATAATTATATAAGAATATAAATAGTATTACATATTTAGGGAACATGGATATGGATGATAAATATACCCCAGTAAATAATTACGAATAAACAATCTCGAATAATAATTAGATTGAAAAATTATCCATTACCTTAGGTCCACTATCAATTATATATATCATAACCTCTTGCATAATGATTTAAATAATTTCATTGAATTATTTTAGAATCATAATTATTTTTAGGATATCATATATGTTCATATTATCATCTGTTTTTTAATAATATTTCATTATTACTCATTATTTGGGTATTAACTGTTTCATTTTCTAATGCATGTTTCGTCAAATAAGTTCAGGTTATCTTTCTAAGGTCATAGTTATATCATTAAAAAATTATATTAACATAATATATATCATATTAATTTTTTTTAAATTTATATAATTATGATTTAATGGATATCTTATAGAATGAATCACATCACATCGTGGAGACGGTAGGCCATATAAACACACGAGTGATGATATCATTCCTTTAATTATGAAATGGTATCGAAGTGGATGGTATATATATTATTAATGAATAAATAACTTTTTATAATAATCATATATAGTTATAATTTCCATCATTATTCCCATCCAAGTCAAGTAGCTGTGAAAAGCAGATTACACCACAATGTGGAGACGGTAAGTCGTATGTATGCACACATGGTGATTTTTTTTTCTTAGGATTGATAGATAGTGGAATATGATTGTCACATAATATTAATAACATCTTAGTATAAAATTTATACTTTAATCAATAATTTTAAAGGAAAAAACTGACAAATAGGAAGTAGAAGAAGAAATAATTTGAAATAATTAGTAGATGAGATTACCTCTTCTTTGACGAGATCCCTCTAAATCTTCTCTTAAACTCAATAGAGTTTGTATTTTGAAAATAAAATAACCAATAGAATGTGATTAAAAAATTTTATAAGGTAAATGGGTAGGGTATGGTTGATATTTAAGGATAAAAGTGAATTTAAATTTTGAGGGAGGATGTGCCCTTTTATAATTGAGGTGAGGGGCACATTTGGAATCTCAAAAAATATTAATTTATAATAAAATAAAAGGATATAAAAAACTTCCAAAATTTCATAGTGTCTAAGATGAGATGAGATAAGGTTTTAATATCATCAGCCAATAAAGTTTGGATAAGTTTTTATGACAATTTAAAACTTATAATTTTAATTAAACACTTTGTATTCTATTTAATATAAACTAGGGTAATAATAATTTCAATATTAAAATGGTGAAATATTTACTTATTTGATTTAAATAAAATCACAAAGAAATAATTTAGATCATTTCTTACCATATCATAATTATTATGTATTTTAAAAAAAATTTGATTTTTAAATAATTTTATAAAACAATGTTTTGACAAAACAACAATAGTGTCAATTTTGACATTATTGAATTTATGGATTTTTAAAAATATCAATATAAGATGTTATCATCAAAAATAAAAATTTCATTATATTATTATTGGGTATAGGTAATCTATAAAATTAATGGAATATATTAATTATCAAAAATAATATTTATTTTAACATTTTTAATAACATTAATTTGATATTTTCATTAATAAAATAATTACTACATCTATTTAAGGTAATTATTTAATATATGTTTTTGAGTAAAAATTCAAAATAAAAGACTATGATGAAGATAAATATACTATATTTTATTATAATATTTTTAGTCGAATATATCTTCTTGAAAATACATGATTAAAAATGTTTTACTTTTTAAAACATGTATGTGACAAGTTTAATATCACTTTAAATAAAATAATATAAGTGTCATAATCTTGTCTATACGGCTTAAAATGGTCAATAACTCAACACTTGGATGATTATAGTTAAGTTATACTCTACCAATGATTTTTTTTATGATTTTGTGTATTTCAATAGTTATTATAATTTTAATAAAAATTAGTTTATTAATTTTTCATCAATTAAATAATTTTTGCATCATTAATATATAAACCTTTAATATAATTATTTATTTTCTAAAAATTAACAATAAATCTCCATGAAAATGAAAACTATTTTAGTTTTAAAATTAGTAATTATATTTTAATTTATATTCTCTATAAACTTAATTTAAAAATGATATATTATCTAAAAAATGAATGTGACATCTTTAAATTTTCATTAAATAAAATATTATAAATATGATAATATTCCCTAAATGGCTCCAAAATGTCAAAAATAAATTTATCTTAGGGAAATATGTTTATTAATTTTAAAATTACTATTTAGATTCATTGATACAACCCATGTTTCCATATTTTTACATATAATAGATATTAAAGACCAAGAAAATGACACTTTGTGTCTTTCTTTGATTTAAATACTATTTAAGTCATTTTCATGATCAAGTGTCCATTAAATAACATAATATAGAACCTTAAGTTTTAAGGGTCAAATTTAATTAATCAAAGATTTATTTTTTCATTTGTTTTGGTCATTTTATAGTAATTATAATTTTATTTTTAACCTAAATTACCTAATTTAACTTTTAGTGTGGTAACAAAATTTATAATGGTTACTATTCATATTAGTAAGAAATTGAAGGGGCCTAATTTCCAAACGTGGACCTCCTGAATCCAAATTTGAGATATATGTTTCAAAAATCAAAACATAGAAGTTTATGAATTAAATATAAAATAAAACCAATAAAATGTCGCAAAAACATTTTTTTTGGGAAAAATGACCTGTTTTAAATGGAAAATGTTTTTATAATAAATTTATGCGTAAAATAATTTTTAAAAAAAATTGGATAAAAATTAAATAATTAGTATTTTACACTAATCGAAAACATAATTATATAATTAATTTAAATGAAAATAAGGTTTTCAATAAAAATATGAATTTTCACTATTCATCAAAAACTGAAACTTTTCAAAAAAGTACAAAAAATTCATCCAAAGAAATTTTTTATATTTATAATTAAAATAAGAAGTTTATATTGTCAAATTGAAAATAAAAAAGTGTCAAAAAATATTTTTAAAATGGTTGCACCATCCAGAGGTGGCAAAACTACATTTTTTAAAAACAATACTTCTTTTATCCAAAAAAATTTAAACCATTCCAATATAATGTTTAGAAAACATATAAGATGAATTTTTAACATTATATTTAATATATTATATATATTTTTCATTAATGAAATCAATTAAGTGTTACTTTATTATTTTATAGACTCAATTATTTTTATTTAAATAGTTTTTCCAAAGAAAGATAATATTATTCATACCCGACATTATAATGACTAGGTTATAATTTTTATTTATTCACTTATACAAAATATTATGCGAAATGAATTATATAAAAAAAACTTTAATTTTTTTATAACACAAGCCAATCATAGCGTTGCGTATACCTCAAGCTAATCTGGTGTTGTATATTGTGCAAGCCAATCTGGGTGTAGTATAGAACACAAGACATAAAATAAATTAAAAACTCTACCTCATAAAAATATTCGGATATTACATTCTACCCCCCTTAAAATGAATTTCTCCAATTAAATTATTTTAGGTTATAAAAGCTTTACTACTTGAAGTTTCTTTCATAGAAACCCACATCGTAAAAGAAATACTAAAACTTCTTTAACAAAATAATGTTAGGAATGTAATGGTTAACCAAAGTAACTCCTCACTGGGTTTCCACATAGAAGAACATAGGTGGGAAGTGAAAACATGGATATGGAAGAGAAATATAACCATAAAATTCTGATGGAGAGTAATAGAGAACAAGGTTAGAATAAAGTTAAAAATTAGAAATATATAAATCTATAATGATTTAAGGTTCCATTTGATTTATCAGATTAGAAGTTACTATGATAAATTTTTTGGTTTTAAAGATCATTTCCCTAAAGTTAAATAACATGAGAAGAAATACTTACTTTATTTCAATACAATCTCACCATTGACTATTCCTTGTATAATTTACACATCATATCTTATATAAAGAAATGATGTTGAGTTTTTCATTCCTAAAGTGTTAGCAGATCATGTGTCCATAAATAGAATTATAGGTCATTCTATATGTCTTTATCACAACAAAAAGGTTAGAATAAGTAATCATATATGCATAAGTCCACCTATGGTGAGATAATAATTTATTCTAAAAAATTTCATTTGAAGTTTAACTTATACTTTCCTTAAATTTATAACCTTACAATCCTTATAAAAGATGAATATACAAAACCTTAGATAGATGTGAACTAAATTGTCTTAAAATTTATCCGCATATCACATAAGGTAGTCCTTGGTTGTCAGATTCCAAACATGTGAATATGTATTCTCTTGAAACATGGTAATAACTAGAATTTCCATAAAAACATAGTGAAAACATGAATTATATCAAAATATAACTATTTCAACAAACAAATAATCACAAAAATTATATAGACCCAAACCACGATATCACTTTTTACTTATATCATTCTTGAGGTCATTAATACAATCAAGCATCTCATTATCTCTTTATCCAATGATTATGAAAATATCACGTGTTTAAAAAAAATTCAATTACTTTTCATGGTTACCAGTACCATATAATTGTGGAAAACCACAATGAACCAATACATAGATATACCAATATTCCATAACATTATAAAAAAATCTACAACATTATTCGTGAATCCCATTACATAAGCACTCAATCATTCCACCACTTTATTGTTATACTCAACATATCTAATAGTTATCAAATATTATTCAACTTTGTCTTCAGCCTTAAGATTTTGTTGACGTCGATCGTCATTGATAACTCTTGGATTGGGGCATTTGATTACATAATTCCCCATTTCCTTTCACTTGTAGCATTGAATAGTGTGTGGTGCAATCTCTATAGCCTTTTATCTATTCACATCATTAGCTAATATTTTCTCAATAATTCAGCACTCTACTACCCAATGAACTTATTTTCCACACTTAAACCATTTTATAGCCCCTTTAAGACAATCTACACCATGCTTCTTTTCACACTTTGAGAATAAAAAAACACTCATATTCTTTTCACCATTATTTTGAGATTTTCATTTGATCGCGATCATTCATTTCTTGTCAAAACCATCAGATTGATATATAACAACAACTTTCATTTCTACATTGATAACACAAAACACAATCACTTCATAGAAACTAAAATCTCTGATAGATAACTCCATTCAAAGACATGGTTTTAAGACACTGAAGAATTGATCAACTTTAGTTTTAGGTTGGATGATAATGCCGGAAGTATACCTTTAAAGTCTTGTAAAATCTACCTCGTATGTACCAATAGATTCATCATCCTTTTGTTTAATCTCAAGGAACTCCTTTTACATATTCGTTTGATGAATAAAAGGAAAGTTATTATTGAAAAATAAGTTCTTGAACTCATCCCATTGCATGGATTCAATTTCATATTGTTTCCTTGTATTATTGATTACATTTCACCACTTGTTCGCTTCTCATTATAATCAATAAACAACAAAAGTGACTTTTTAATGTTCTGAACTGTGAAGGATGGAAAATATATTTTCAATGGTACTGATCCATTATTTAGTAGGTATAGCAACATAACCCTATTTAAATAAATAACATTTCATCATCATCATAATAAAACCATATTAATAATAGGTATAGAAAGATAACCCTATTTAAATAATATCATCTTAGATGGAAAATAATTTTGATAAAACCCTTGATGATAATTCTTGAGAAAAATATACTTTATTCTTTAAAAAACGTTTTCTTTTCTCAAAATGTCATAAAATTCTAATAGAAAATAATTTATTTGACAATAAAAATGAAATATTGTATAGGAAGATTCATGTAAATAAGTTGTTATGACAATGTAAAAATATGTTCATTCCCTATAAGTTAAAAACAAACATTGTCCTTGTACTATTGCTGAAAAAAGTCAAAAAGTACCTCATATCAAATAACAAAAAAAATATTCATTTAATACCGTTTAGTAAAAAATAAAAAATGGGTAAAATTTAAATTAAACAGTTGTATAATAATATAAATAGTATTACATATTTAGGGAACATGGAAGTGGATGATAAATATACCTTGTAAATACTTACAAATAAACAATCTCGGATAATAATTAAATTGGAAAATTATCCCTTACCTTAGGTCCTCTATCTGTTGAATGTATCTGAACCTCCTATATAATGAATTAAATAAAATCATCAACTTATTCTAGAATCATATTTTTTAGGATATTATATATGATCATATTATCATCTGTTTGGTAATATTATTTCATTATTACTCATTACTTAGGTATTAACTACTTCATTTTCTCATGCATGTTTTGTTGAATAAGTTTTGTTTTTTCTTATTAGGTCATTGTAATATAATTCCAAATTGATATTAATATAATATATATCATATTTATTTATTTTTTACATTGATATAATCATGATTTAATGAATATCATATAGAATGAATCAAATCGCATTGTGCAGACGGTAGGCCGTACGGACGCACGAGTGATGATATCATTCCTTTAATTGTGAAATGGTATCAAAGTGGATGGTACATATATTGTTAAAGAATAAAATAACTTGTTATAATTATCATATATAGTTCTTATTTCTATCATTATACCCATCCAAGTCAAGTGCTGGTGAAAAATAGATTACACCACGACGTGGAGACAGTAAGCCTTATATATGCACATGCGGTGATTTCATTTTTCATAGGATGGATAAAAGGTGGAATATGGTTGTTCCATAATCTTAATAACATCTAACTATAAAAGTGATATTAAAACCATTAATTTATAATGGAAAAAACTCATGAAGATGAATCATAAGAAGAAATAATTTGAATGAATCAGAAGAGAAGATTACTTATTCTTCAACGAGCTCCCTCTAGATACCTTTTTAAACGAACTAGAGTTGTTATTTTGAGAAGAACATAACCTATATAATGTGATTAAATAATTTTATAATGGAAATGGGTATGTTATGTTATATTTTTAAGGTTCAAAGTGAATTTAAATTATGAGGAAGGATGTTCCAATTTCTAATTGATGTGAGGGGCACATTTGTAATCTCCAAAAATAATAATTTATCATAAAATCAAACCACATAAAAAACATCAAAAATTTAATTGTTTAGAATATGATATGAGATAAGTTTTTTATCATAAACCAATAAATTTGGGACAAGTATTTATGAAAATTTAAAGCTTATCATTTTAATTTGACACTTTGTTATTCTATTTAATTTTAACTAGGGTAAAAATTATTTCAATATTAAAATGGTTAAATATTTACTTATATGATGTAAATTAAATCATAAATAAATAATTGGTATAATTTTTTACCATATAATAATTATTTTATATTTTTAAAAATGGTTTATTATTTTTAAATAATTTAATAAAACATTGTTTTGACAAAACAACAATATTGCCAATTTTGACACTATTAAATTAATGGTTTATAAAAAATATCAAGATAAGATGTTACCATAGAAGAAAATATTTTTTTATATACCTATGGGGTTTAGGTAATCTATAAAATTAATTGGATATATTAATCATCCAAAATTATATTTATTTTAATATTTTTAATAACATTATTTTGATATTTTCATTAATAAAGTATTTACTACATTTATTTTGTTTAATTATTTAATATACATATTTATAGTAAAAAATTAAAAATAATATTATATAATGAACATAAATATTCTATGTTTTACTATAATACTTTTAATATAATATATATTTTGTAAAAACCATCATTAATAATTGAATACTTATTAAAACATCAATGTGAAAAGTTTAACAACACTTTCAGTAAAATAATATAAGTTTCATAATATCTTCTATAAGGATCCAAATGGTATATAAATCGACATTTGGATGAATATTTTAGATATATAATATACCAATAATATTTTATCTTGTTTTTTTGTCTTTTAATAGTTATTATAAGTTTAATAAAAATTAGCTTATTGAATTTTCATCGATTAAATAATTTATGCATCATCAATATATAAACCTTTAAGGTAATTATCTATTTTATAAAAATTAAAAATAAATTACCATGATACATAAAAACATTTATATTTAAAATTAGTATTTATAGTCGAATTTATCTTCTATATAGCCTTATTTTAAAAATGATATATTCTTGAAAACATGAATGTGACATCATTAAATTTTCATTAAATAAATTATTATAAATAAAGGAATATCTCCCAAATGGAAATAAATCTCAAAAATAAATATATATTATGTAAGTATGTTTATTAAGTTAAAAATTGACATTTATATTTTTTGTTACCACCAATATCTTCATATGTGGACACATAATAGATATTAAAGATAAAAAAAATGACACATTGTGTCTTTATTTGATTTAAATATTATTTAAGTCATTTTCATGGAAAAGTGTCCATTAAATTAAATAATTTAGATACATAATTTTTAAGGCTAGAATTCAATTAATAAAAAAAATCTTCTTTTTGGCCATTTTATAGTCATTATAATTTTATTTTTAACCTAAATTACCTAAATTACCCTTTACTGTGGTGACAAAAATTACTATGGTTATTATTCATATTGGTAAAAAATAAAATGGGAATACATAAAAATTTTGGAAATCAGGAATCCAAATTTGAAATTAATTTTTAAAAATTCAAAATACAGAAGTCTCAGAATTAAATTTAAAATAAAACTGATAAAATGTCATGAAAAATAGTTTTTTTGGTAAAATTCCCCTTTTTAAATAGAAAATGATTTTATAATAAATTAATGTATAAAATATTTTTAGAAAACAATAATTGGATAAAAATTATCTAATTATAATTTAAAACTAATCTAAAACATAATTATGTAATTACTTTAAAACAAAATAAAGTTTTCAATGAATATCAATATTTTCACTATTCATCAAAAAAAAGTAAACTTATTAGAAAAATACCAAAAATTCAACCAAATTAATTTTTTATATTAAAAATTAAAATTAAAATTTTATTTTGTCAAATTGAACTTAATTTTTTTTCAAAAACTAGATTTAAAATGGGTATGCCATCAAAATGTAGAAAACTACTTTTTTCCCCCAAAATACTTCTTTTATCTAAAAAACTGAATATGGTCCTATATCATGTTTAAAAAACATATAAGATGAATTTTAAACCATATATTGAGTATATTACATATATTTTTCATTAATAAAATCCATCAAGAGTGATTTTATTATTTTATAGAATCACTTATTTTCATTTAAATAACTTTTAAGAAGAAAGTTAATATTATTCATACCGACCGTTATAATGACAAGGTTTTAATATTTAGTTGCTCACTTTTACTCGATCTTGCGTGAAATTATTTATTTCAAAATAAAATGAAATTTTTTGTAACACAATCCAAGAATAGTGTTGCATATACTGCATGCAAAGACGTTGTTGCGTATTATGCAATCCTATCTTGGTGTAGCATACAACACAAGATATCAATGAAATTAAAAAACCTATCTCATAAAAATTTTGGGGTGTTAAATTAAGGATTGTTAAGGTAAATAAATGAGTCTAGTTTAAATTATTGAAGATTTTTTTATGAAAATATATCATGTATTGTTTTAAAAGTTTTACATTATGAAAAAAAGGATATTGATTAGAAGTGTCCACCTTATATTATATAGTTTTGTTATGTATGAGTTATGACATAATTATCTTAAAATATAATCCAAACAATGTCCTAAAATGACAGAGAATTATTTATAGACTAAAATTCCAAACTATGAAATGTTTTTGGTCGGGTCCTTAGAGTTGGTATCAGAGGCCAGTTATGATAACTTTATTGGTCAGGATGATATTTGAGCATAAGTTAAAAGTTATCTATAACCAAAAACGTTAGGGAGAATTATGGTTATTTTTCTCTAAATGGAAATAGTTAAAGATAATATGGATATGGATATATTAGTGTTTATCCTCCCTATAATATGGTTTATTATGGTTCTATTTATATACTCACACTGACCTTTTTGGTTTTAGTGAATGGCTAGATCCAATAACAACCAAAGTAACTATAGATGTAAAGGAAAATGAAGTGGTTTTCTAAATGAGAAACCAAACAAAAATAAGAGATTAAATGAAAAATATTTTGGTTATTCTTCACCATTTATCATGAGTTATGATTAACAACATGAACCTAGGTCTGTTTCCTAACACATCAAATAAGAGAGAAGTGGAGATCAATGGAAGTTCAGGTGATAAAGATCATAAATGTAAAAATATTCCATGACCTATGTGTCAAGAATTCAGGAAGAATAACCCAATAAAATTTATTAGAAGGATGGGAATATATTTTATATGTAGTAAAGTAGGTCATAAAATAATAATATTCTAAGGAAAAAAGAGGCATTCAGTTAATTCCATAAAGAGGAATAATGTTATTCCTAAGCATCGATTTAATGTTTTAAATATAGTGAGTATGGGAATTATGAAAAATTTTGTCCTAGGGGTAAAGATCAACATTAAGATAAACAAGACCATATAGATTAATGGTTAGCAGTGACTATTTACATTATTTTTGAAGATGTGGAAACTAAAAATGTCATATGAAAGGTATGGATTACATCTTGGCTTGTTCTTTAATATTGTTTAATCTTAGTAAATTATTCATATTTTTTTTATAGGAAAGATGTATTAATTAATAATATGTAAAGTCCTAGTTAATGGATTATGAATAATGTTTAATGATTAAGTTGGGTACATATAGGGATTTAAGAGTTATAATGTTGGGATAAATTTAAAGATGATTATTAGATTAAAATAATTAATACACTTTTTTAGTTTTATATTAGGGATGTAATTTATGAGACATTCATTGAATTTTGATAGATTTTTTAGGTATATATAACCCTTAAGTTTGACATGTGAAAAAGTTATTTGAAGAATAATTCTATTTTCATTTTTTGGAGATAAATTTAAAGATATTGATAAACTTTAGATTAATATGATATTTAATGATTAATTTTTTAATATGTTCATAATATTTTAAGGAATTTAATATAATTTTTATTGACATAGTGTTAGTGAAAGGATAGCCTACATGCCATACTACAACTAGTCGCATTTGACAAGGACATATGGTTTGAACCCATAAAAAAGGATGACAAGGGTGATTCACCTACCGCTGACCTATGTGATTTCCTAGTTAGTATGAAATTGTTTTTTACATAAATTATTTGAACGATACCATTTAAGATTATTTTGGAAGCATATGTTTGAAAAATTGATTTAGTGATTACCTGATTAATATTGTTTCGGAAGAAGCTGACTATTTTGGTAACCATATATGATTAGGGTAAATGGATCATGTTGAAAATTCATTTGAAAATTAATATTTGGAATATATTTTGGAGTAAAACATGGTTTTAATATGGCTTTATGTTTATTTAGGTCAATTATTGAAATTATTAGCATATCATAAAATTATATGATTAGGAAATATACTTTTTGGTTTGAGACATTTATAATTATTGATGTTATTTGGAGATAAATATTAAAGTTATCTTGGAATAATATGTGATAAATAATTATGATTTTTGGGATTCAATTTTATTGTAGAATATTTAGAATAATTTTAGGGATAGTTATTTATGGTATGATTTAGTTTGAACTTTGGGAAATACTGTTGAATTTTAGAGATTAATGTTATATTTCTTCACTTGAAGGTTTGTTCATTCTGGAAATTATCACACCTTTTTATAATCATTTTTGTTTTGTTTAACATATAAGGATACGAGGAATATTTTTTTCTTATGGATTAATTTATTCATTAGAATTTTATTTTATTGCTTCGAGCATGAAAATTAATCTTGAAATACTCATCGTATTGAGAAAAATTTGTGATTGTGGTGGAAATTGGCTAAAGAATGAAATTGTACTTATCAAGTAAGTATATTTCTATATAATATTAGTCTATATGATAAATTAATTTATCAATTATAGTAAAATGGTATTTAAATAAAAATTATATCCTATTAACTTTATTTCAAATGAATCGATTGTATTTTTCACACCTCTTTGGTTTAGGCTTTTGGGGTCCTTAAATTTTTCATGATCATACAATTTCTTATGATCAATGTTCTCAGTCTCTCTTCATCATTATTTATAAATTATTATTTCCTTCCATTTCAATATATTCACCTCCAACTAATGTTCTCCTATATGGAAACATATCATGTGTTATTTCTAGATTACCTTCGTAATTTCCATTTCTCTCTTTTTAAGTGGATGTTTTTTATCCATATATATAATGTTGGATTTCAAAAAATTAATTTTCAAATGTTAATACTTTTATTATTGAGTTTTATTTCAAATTTTTAGGAAAAAATTTATTTAAGTGGGAAGGGTGAGAATGTAATATCCTAAGATTAAAAAAAAGACCTTATTTGATGGCATATAAGATATGCAACACCAAGCCTAAACGAGCTATGAAATATTATTATTTAAATACGACCATTATAACTTAGACATTAAATTGATAGGTATGAATGATATTAAATATATTATGAAATATATATAAAGGCTATAATAAATTCAAATTTATTGACAAATTCTTAGAAAATAAACACTCAATTATTAGTAAAGTCATTTTATTCTTGAGAAATGCATTTTCATTAAAAAAAATTATTGTTGTTTGTGAGAAAATATTATAATTAATTTTTAGAGATTCTTGAAAATATATTTTATAAAAATTAAATATTTTTTTAAATCATCCCCTTAAAATTATCTTGTGGAAATTTTTTTATAATTTTCTGAAAGGATTTTTTTTATTGAATAGTTATCAATACTATTTTTTGTGTAAAAAATTATTTTATTTTGAAGTATTTAAAAATATAATTATATTTTTGACTAGTTTTAAAATTTAAGAAGATAATTTTGATTTAAAATAATCCAATTATGGTTTTTGAAATGAATTTTATACTTGAGTTTAGTATAAAAACATTTTATATTATAAAATGGAATTTAAAAAAACCATTTTTCATTGAGTTTTCCCAGTTTGATTTTATATTATATTCGTTAACTTCTATGTTTTAAATATTAAAAAAGGTATTCTATATTTTGAATCATAATTAAAAAATTTGGTAAATAGGACTCTTTTATTTTTGGTCAATCTTAATAATATCCTTAGTAATAGTTTTTACCATGATAAAGGGTAAATCATGTAATTAAATTTAAAAACAAATTAACAATGAATAAAAAATGAACATAACACAATAATTAATATTATTTTATGAGTATATTTTATCCATAGTTATCTGAGATTCAGTTATATTTCCATTTTTCATTTGGATGTGAATATGACCTTTATAGTATTTTATGTAAAGAAAAGAAAAAAATGTCACACTCTTATTTTTTATAAATATAATATTTTTAACATAGGTTCAAACAAAGGATGTTTTTAGTTATAAATAGTAATTTTAAATATAAATAATTTATCTTCATCATGGTAATTTGATATTAATTTTTAGTGAATATACAATTACCTTAATTGCTTACACAACACCGATGAATTAATTATTCAATCAATGAAAAATTAAAATAAATAATATTAAAAATATTAAAAGTAATATAATTTAAAATAGTTAATATAATCATCAAAACTTATAGATGAATATAAAATGTTAGTTGTGTATTAAAATATTTGGTTCTAATTTCATTGGTTGTCTTGATGATCTGAAAGTGAAAGTAATGAAAAGTTCTAAAATTGAGATTAATGATATTTTTTAATAAATAATATTTCATTAACTGATATAAAATTAGTAAATATATAATTTTTTAAAAATTTATTTTGATATAGTTGATAATATCAACCATGGTTCATTTATTATCCATTTTTCATTTATAGTAACTATATTGACCCTCAATGTGTAAAAAACCTTATTGTCATGGTATGTCTGAAAAGGGTTAACTGGGAGATTAAACCAAAAGATAAGTTTTAAAACATAATAAAAAATTGTTTAATTTTTAATGGATGAGTGTAATTTGATACAAAAATGTCATATATATGCAATAAAACATTTTTTTCTTAACCCCCTCCCCAAAAAGTGTACCCCTCTTAGGACGAAAAAGGGAGGAGAGAGATAATGACCCACAATTACTGCCTCTAGTAGGCCCTGGGTTGGCAACAAGAACCAAAGGTATAATAAACACGCTAATGGGAGTAATTACCCTAAAAGAGAGCACATGTAAAAGATATAGATAATATATACACCAACTAAATCCTTCTTATACTATAATATAAAAGAGAACCCAAGTACATATATATAATGTCATGCAAGAACTACTACAACTGAAAAGGAAAACTGCAAGTACCAAAATAATGTAAAACTACAGTGACCTCGAAGCCCAAACAGGTCCTGCAAACCCACAAGGTAGTAGTAATAAGAAATATATCTAACCTACTCCAAGTTACCTAAAAACATTTTATATAACATTGGGTTAGTATAACAGTATACTCAGTAGGATCCTCCCTGGAGCCTCTCATGAAAACGTAAAGACAACATGCAAAAACACAGTTAATAACAAGTGAAACTAACCCATTACCTAAATAGGTACACTAGTTCCCATCATCACCATGGCTACTCTCACCAAGTATCTTATACAAGAGTATATAATATAATAAAGAATGTCAAGGTAACCCACTACCACTTCCCCACTGTTTTGCTGCTTTTCCCTAACGTCGCATGTCCTGAGCATATCTCTATAGAAAACCAAGACCAAAGACGCTGGGGCGTAGCACCACAACATGCACCTCATGCATCTCACCACCACAACCACACAACCAAAAGTAACCGGGTAGTTTTCGGGATCCACCACATCCCACAAAATGTGTATGATATATGGGGTATTATACGTCAAGCCTTTACAATCTATACACTGAGTAAGGATCCTCAAGCCATCACCGTCCATACACGTTATACATAGCATCCTTTAAGAAATTATTTCTGGAATATATGTGTATGAAAGAAATAATACATTACAACCCTTTAAACATATATATGGGGAAAACTAACCACTATGAATACCAATAAAAGTAAATACAAAGATCGGAGAGCAGGGCCAAAGGGGGTAATCATTAATCTATCCTCCCACAGAGATGTTAGGGAAAACACCCCCAGGGCTCAGAATCCCAAGGTTGTCAGTTTACCTAATTGATAGGGTGAAGTAGAGTAAAGAAACACAAAAAGTACATAATATAATATATCTTACAAATACACTATAGGAATAACCTAGTCTTAAGTTCAACTGCAACTAACATCTCTCGGACTCCCAGATTCCACTACTAAGTCTAGATATCTTATAAGTATACAATCATTTAAAGAGATACATTAAGTTAATTTATACCTTTTTATTAGTTTTACATTATGTTAATTAATTATTTTACAATTAATTAACCATTATAAAATTCCACATTACATTCCATTAGCATTCCAACCAAGTTCCATGACCTTGAGGCATAACCAAACTAAGTCCAGCCCTTCTTAGAAACATAACCTTAGCACTACATCCCAGCAATCTCCAAAACCATGGGTTAAATAATTATTCATTTATTAACATCATTATCACATTCCATACTTCCAAGTATTCTAGGAAAACACTCTATGCTACCAATAGAAGGGGATTAACAAGGTGAGTAGATAAGCTACCCATCGAGTCTTTTCCACCTATATCAGGAGCATAAACCCCTCCATCCTTGGGAAACTAAACACAATAACCATATGAAATACCCCACATGTATTCACCTGTTTTTGAAGGAGAGTAAGAAAAAATATCTCCCTCAAGAAATAGGGAATGTAAAATAGATAAAAAATCAATAGATTCAACAAGAATCTAACTTCCACATCAATGAGTAAGCCCAGCTTCAACTTGTTCCATCATCTCTGATGCCCTCCCCAACACACATATGCATAAACCGATGAATATCTCTACTATAGGTGTAAACTTCCACCATAAAAACTGGGCCTCCTTTCCCCAATACCACAACAACCCTCTAGGCTTAGCTATCCTAGGCTCACATCACATCTTGGCCTCCCTGACCCCATAGCCATAAGTCTTGTATCCAAATCACATCACAAGAAGAAGGAAAAAACATAACAATGGGATCTCAGCCCCAAAGTTAGGCATTCATCCTTCACACACCATGAGCTATTAGGACTCCAAAGCACTGGTACTCAACCCTTACAAGCAAGTGGGAAACTGAGGCCCTACAAGGAATTATCTTTATTACAGAACTGGTTCTTATTCCATCTTAAATTAATCGATTCATTATACATTGGTTCAAACTATGGGCAGCCTAAGAAACAAGATATCAAAATCTATCACCAAATTAAATGAACAATTAATTTATCATGCCTTTAACTCTTTTATCAACAAGCATCAACATGCTTTAGGTTCAAAAAAAATTAAATTAAACGTGTTCACTTGCATCAATTGCATTATCATCAAATTACAACATCAACAACCAGATTCATTAAACATTCCTCTTTATCTTCTAGCCAATTAATTAAACCATTAATCTAGGATTTACATTATTTACCAATTTCCATCAATAACAAAATGCGAAATAAAGAAAGGAAAAGATATCACACTATCTAGAAAATCAAGAGGAAAATCATTATCATGGTACAAAGCAACAACATTTCCATAAGATCAATACCAATTCTTTAATCCAATTTATATAATTTTTAGGTCAATTTCATTGTGATAAAAAGGGATAAATAATACTCTCTCTATGATTGCACATAAGTAAAAAGATATGAAATGAATCCCTTTCCTCAAAATGTTGTTGAAATTATTCGCACAAGAATGGATCAAAGAAATGGATCCCGATCTCCTCTCCTGCAACAATTGAATCCACTCGAGGATGCCAGAACATAACCAAACCAATTGTACACCAAGAAAAATACATTGGAAACATAGAGTACATACTCCATCAAATTGAAAATAGAAAAAAACGAAATTTATTGAAGAATCCTCAATAACCATGGCTGGTCATAACTTAGATTGGAGATGGATCTCTACAGATCAAAGGATGGAGCTAGAAATCAATCCTTGATGAAGGAATCCCAAAAATATTTAATAGAGGTTCATTGTGTAACGCCCCAACCCCAGTTACCTAGAGTCGGTGCATTACTTCGTAACATTGGCATGATCACAAAGATCAAGTCTCGAATGACCGATTAGTTTAGTAGCCTTGGAAACACTAGATACATTCATAAGTCTTACATTACATCATAAAGTAAAACAAAACTACAACAACATCTGGTCTTCATATCCCCTCATACTATCCCTACAAGTCATTCATAATATACTTCTTCACATCCTAGAAAAATTAAATCATTGGAAGTGGTGATCTTAGATGCTCAGTAAGGATAACAATATAGCAGAAGCTTTCATAAATAAATATAATCATTTAAGGGAATGTATAACTAAAAAAAGCCCTTTAAACTTGAACTTTAGCATAATATGGAAAAAGTAAAATGAAATAATTCCATTTACTTATTCACATGGATATTATACTGGTCGAATAATCACATTCAATATCAATAACCACTTTCATAATGATGGAATGCATAATGTCAGACTATCATAACCACGTAGCCAAGGCCTAGTACCAAGACTACAAATAAGATTTTTTCAAGGCCTCGTGCCAAGACACTAGTTTGTCTCATGAGACCTACTGATGCATCGAGGAGCTATATCGAGCTCCACCTGTCACTTATTAAGTCCAATGCATTCCTCATATGAACAGGTTTAAACATATCATAAACCATAACATAATCGTATCACATAACACATGCATAAAGGAAACATAACATTTACACATTTCAATCACAAGATATCAATACAACACATTGATATAATAAAAAAAATTCAAAACCATTTTCAATACCAAAATAAAAGAAAATTAAAACTTTGTAATTATTTTTCATTTAAAAAATGTTATGGCTTGTAGAGGAAGCCGAAACTCAAATAATGGTCAGGACAGAGGAGAAGTCATTGTCGCCATATACGTATGACAAAAAAACACTCCTTTTTGTCGTTTAGTAAATCGCTTCATATAAAAATATTCCTTTTGAATAAACATAGAAGTCAGAGGGGTTTATACATCGTATAAAAGAAAGTTATGTATAAAACAAAATATGCCTCAATGAGAGGAGATTGAGACAAAGTCCTTTAAAAAGATCATTTTTTTAAATAAAATAGATCTATTATGTGTATTCACTATAAGTACAAATAAATACAGTATAAATACAAGATAGGACATAATAATATCATGACATAATTTGAAAGTAGGATATTAACCCAAAGAACGGAAATTGGGTTAAGAAGTTCCCTTACCTCGTGTATGACTTGACTCGATCATTATTTACCCTCTTGAATAATAAACTATAGTTAATTTATACTTGCTTAAGAACCTTTCCCATGTTCATTATTCCTTTTATATCACTTATTACCATGTTATGAACATTATGTAATTATTTAAGTTAATAAAGATCATTTTGTCGATCTTTGGTACTTGAGTCAAAAATAAACTTCTTATAATTACAAGTTGTTCATGTGGTGAAATATCCATTATATAGAGAATTATATTCATGATGTATATATCATATATATCATATATATCCAGTATATACATGCATTTATAATATTACATAACATTTAGAGGTAAGAAATGAAATGCACCGTTCATGGAGACGGTAAGCCGTACGTACGCATGAACGCTACTTTCATTTCTATTTCATATTTAATGGAATGAAATTATAATTATATAAAGGTATACTATAATTCTAGTATAATATAATGTATAATACCATTTACTCGATCCTTTATACAACCCACATATGGCGTTAATGATTCAAATCACTCTGAGGGGGCGGTAGTCCGCACTTCCTAAAATGAAATTATCGCGTTTACCCATAATGGAAATCATAAAGGTATTCCATAAATGAAAAATACAGAATCATAAGGAAAACATAAACATAATATGTATCATATATAAAAATATTGTCATCATAATGGCCACCATGAGAGGTGTTAAAAGAATATTGAACAATCATCATTTCGTGAGGCAGTAATTCACTACCCACAGAAACAGTATGTTCTTTAACAATTAGACGAAGGTGTGTGTAAGTTTAAATAAAATACTTCTCATAAAAACATCCAAGTATATTTAGGATACTTTTTTGTCACAAAATAAAGTAATAAAAATATTTTAGGGGGTTTGAGTAGCAAAATAAAACAAAACAATACAAGAGAAGACATTACCTTAAAATCGGGTAACTCTTTTTGATTTGAGCCAAAGGCTTCCTTGGGAAGACTTATTCCCAAATTTAGTATTATAGGAGTAAGAGAGGGAAGTTTAGAGAGTATTTGGGCAGAGTTTGGCTGAGAAAAATGGCTTGGAAGGTGTGAATAAGGTGGTAGTGGTGGGGGCCTTTTATAAGAGGAGAGGAGGGGCACTCTTAGAAAGATTGAAATGTTACTTTATTATGGAATGATTTTCGGATTTCAAATGTACCACAATTATATATTTCTAAGATAAGGTGATACGGGTTATAAATATACTCATACAATAGGTTTTTGACATGTGTAAGTCTTAGATGTTACATTTTCTTTTCATTTTATTTAAATTGTTAATTAATGAGGTAATCGCTGCATCATCATGATGTCATACAAAATTTAATTTATTTAATGTATAAAAATTATAAAAAAATTACCATGATGTAGGAAATCATTTTAGATTTCCAATGAATATTTTTAGTCGAAAAGGTAACTTATATATCCCCATGTAATAATTGTTTTGGTAAAACAACACATGTTTGTGACAATTTTATCTTTACTTTAAATAAAAAGTTATTAATGTCATTTTCTTACCCAAGTTGCTTCATGGGGTCCCCAAGTTGACCCATGGATTTTCTTGGTCTTCCATGACTCATCCAATAAGTGTAGGACAAGTGTAAAGGTATTTTCATATTTTTATAACATCATTTTTACCTTAAATTTCACTAATTACCTTTAATCGCGATTAATTAAAATTAAAAGTTACTATTCACCAAAAAATTATTTTAATCCCATTGAACCAAATTTTACTTCATAATGACAACCATGTATGTTGTATTTTTGAAAATCAAATCACAAAATTGGTAGTGTTTCATTTAAATGAAAAATCAGTTTTTAACTATGACTTAGTGGTTTCATTATTCATCAAAAATTGAAGTTTTTTAGAACAATGCCAAAATTTCACCCTAAGCTATAATTGATATTCCAAATTCAAAAATGATGTCTATTTTAAAAAATTCAAAACATACCAGTTGCATTAATTAATTTTATAATTAATTCCCGTTGTCACAACAAATAACATGTTTTTAAGAAACAATATATATCAAAAGATTGACAATTGTTTATGTCCAATTTCAAAGTGAAATTAATTATAATGAACACCATTGGATGAAATGGTAAAAATATATTCTAATTATACTAATAAACCACTCAATATAATAATTTATCACTATAATTTATTTTGATTAAAAAAGTTGTTTTTAAGTATTTTTCACTATTCATAAAAGATATGAAGTTCTCAGAAAATTACAAAAAATTCAACATAGGTTAATTTTGATATTCAGAATACAAAAATGAAGTCCATTTTGAAATATAAAATTTATATAATTTAAAAAAGTGGTTATTACTATTCATAACGACTACTTTGATTGGTCGCGGTGTGTTAGAACTTGAGGTTGCGTACAACACACGTTGCTCTATTATTCAAAGAGAAGCGTACCATGGAAGCTTGGGGTGTTACGTTCTCCCCTCCTTCAATAAATTGCGTCCTTGAAATTTGAAAATTTTATTTGAATATAAATGGTTGAAAATAGAAAATACCTTTGTGGAAAACCCACATCGAAAATAAGGTTAATAAAAATGTAACTTTAAAAGAAAGAAAAAGAAGTACAAAGGTCACCCGAGATAGACCATACTAGGATTCTATGAAAATATGGACATGGAGGAAAAACAAACCATCAAGGTCTAAAGGAGAGTTGTAGAAAATAGGATTAGGAGAAAGTTAACCACAAGAAAATCACAAACTTGTGATTGGTTAAACGGTCATTGAATCCCCAATTGGAAAAGTTAACTGACAACGTTTTTTTAAAGTTACCTTTTATAAAGTTGATGAATTTATTTGGGAGATTTACTTAGAACGTAATGGAATATACATACTTATCATGTAGACTTTCATTCTATAATAAATTTTTACCACAAACCCATCTTTCACTCAAAAAGATAAGAGAACTCAAAAATATTATATTTATCCTAATCGTACAAGGTTCCAAATATTAACACATACCATTTAGATTAGGAAAACTATTTTGTAATAACTTGGGACTTCCTATAGGCTAGTGGTAAGTAATAAAGGCCTGTCGCACTTTGGTTGTGGGTTCTATTCCTACAGCTTTGTCTGACGCGGCAGGTTAACCCCCAACCTGCAGGTTGTCCTTTTTCTAAAACTATAGTAATATAATATTACATAAATAATCTTAAGAAATCATTTAACCTTAATCCATACTATCCAAAGTTCAAATTAATCCATTCCAACCTTTATATTTATCCAAAATACTTCTGTCTGAACTCATAGTCCAAATTTTATAAGGAAGGTAAACACAATGAAGATCTTTTTTCCGCGTAATAACATGTGAACACCTTTATCATGTATTCTTTTAAACCACTGCAACATCCTGAATTACGATAAATCCTTCATGATCCTATATTCTTTATAGAATACTAGATATACTTCTTTTATCCAAAAATTTATACAAATCATTAATCTATTTCAAGGAAGTCAAGAATATCCAATATAATTTATCCAAATCAATCACTATCTCGATATCAGAACCATATTTTGGTTTATCTTTATCTCAACCATATATTTTTCAAAAATTTAACCTTCTATTGAGTCACTTCTCTTGGTTCCACACAATCTCAAGTCCTTGATGAAATAGTACTATAGTACAATCCTTATATATATTTCACATTATTCTAATAACCATAATATAGGTCTTGAGTCCAAAAACACAAATACAATAATTATTCAACTTCATCAGTAGTAAAAAAAATAAGCTTGTGCTTGCTCCCTTGGCATTTTCTAAGGTAAGTTTCCTTGGAGCTTAGGGAATTCATTTGCATAATTCCCCATTTCTCTACAATTGTAGCATTCAACATTGACAGAATCTTTCTTTGCCTTTCAATCACGAGCCTGGTGACCTTTTTCTCCACATTTATAATAAACTATCATTCCTTTTAGGCATGTACCAGGGTGATTCTTCCCACAATTATCGCATAATGCAAAATCCTTCTTTCCCTTTTTCCCTTTATCTGTCTCTTCTTCCACTGTTCTCTTCTTCTCTTGCTTTACTTTATTGTCACAAGATTTATAGAATTCCTTTTTTGTCTTGATAGAACACGCGACTATATCTTCGTATGTTGAGAAAGATTGTGAAACTAATGCTCGACGGAGAAACGATTTTAACCCATCAAAGAAACGATCGATATTACTTCTTGGGTTATGTATATAATCTGCAGCATGCCTCACTAATCATGTAAAGTTAGACACATACTTTGTGACATTCTCATCCTCCTTTTTCCTCAGACTCAGAAATTGCCTTTCTATATCTGATCGATGGTCACGAGGAAATTATTTTTCTAAGAAAAGATCTTTGAACTCCCTCCATTCCATATTCTATACTTGATCATCTTCCTTTGTGTTTTGAATTAATGACCACCATTGATCAACATCTATAGTGAGGCGGTAAACAGCCATGATAACTTTTTCCCTTTCACTACTCCCCAAGGAGTGGAATATTTTCTCTAAGGAGCTTATCCACTCCTCAACTACTAATGGATTTTTACCCCATTAAATGTTGGTGGTTGTTTCCTCATGAAGCAGTCTAATATTGATCCTCCACGTTGCGGATCAGGGTGCTCCATATTAGTAAGGTTATTATTCATAACCTGAGTGAGTTGTCACAGTATGGTGAAAAGTTGATCAGCACCAGTGGTATCTCCTGCTCCACAATAATTATCTTGAGTTGGAGGGAAATCGCTACATGGAGTGCGTGCATTGATACAGTTTCCATTCCTTCCACTAGGTGCCATTTCTAAAAAAAATGGCATAAACTAGATCAGTTTATGAATCAAAATACATAATTCCATACTTGTAAAACACTTAACATAAATTGAACGGTTTATGGATATAGTCCATAATCATAAAAATGTTTTATTTGAGGAAATATATACTCATAGATCCTTCATAAAGGTTTGTAAAGAAAATGAGAATTATCCTAAGCATATCTCTGGGAGTATCGTAACCAAGAGTGCAGCAAGGCCCATTTTCGTGCACCAGTTCCCGTTCAGGTCTAGCTCAAAGCAGTGTTTTCAGGTGTTACCCCTAGGTACATCTGTGCCAGAGCCGCCTCTACCTGCTCGTATCCAAACTGGGATGTATTGCTTGGAAAACTCAAAAAATCTCTATAATACCAAAATTCTAGGAAGTTCTTCTATACTAATCTTCAAAGTCTATCTTATGGCTATGTGTTATAATCAGAGTTTATCTAAATATAGCTTCCAAGGTTAGTACTAAACTGCCTCTGATACCAACTGTAACACCCCGACCCCAGTTACCCAGAGTAGGTGCATTACTTCGTAACATTGACATGATCACAAAAAATCAAGTCTCAAAAGACCGATTAGTTTAGTAGCCTTGGAAACACTAGATACATTCATAAGTCTTACATTAAATCATAAAGTAAAACAAAACTACAACAAAATCTTGTCTTCATATCCCCTCATACTATCCCTGCAGGTCATTCATAATATACTTCTTCAAATCCTGGAAAAATTAAAACATTGGAAGGGGTGAGCTCAGATGCTCAGTAAGGATAACAATATAGCAGAAGATTTCATAAATACACATAAACATTTAAGGAAATGTATAACTAAAACAAAAGCCTTTTAAACTTGAACTTTAGCATAATATGGAAAAAGTAAAATGAAATAATTCCATTTACTTATTCACATGGATATTCTACTGGTTGAATAATCACATGCAATATCAATAACCACTTTCATAATAATGGAATGTATAATTCCAGACTATCATAACCACGTAGCGAAGGCCTCGTGCCAAGACTACAAATAAGATTTTTTCAAGACCTCGTGCCAAGACACTAGTTTGTCGCATGAGACCTACCGATGCATCAAGGAGCTAAAGTGGGCTCCACCCATCACTTATTAAGTCCAATGCTTTCCTCATATGAATAGGTTTAAACATATCATAAACCCTAACATAATCGTATCACATAACACATGCATTAAGGAAACATAACATTTCCACATTTCAATAACAAGATATCAATACAACACATTGATATAATAAAAACATTTTCAAAACCATTTTCAATACCAAAATAAAAGAAAATTAAAACTTTGTAATTATTTTTCATTTAAAAAAAGTTATGGCTTGTAGAGGAAGTCGAAACTCAAATAATGGTCACTGCGGCGGAGAAGTCGTTGTCGCCACATACGTACGACAAAAAAAACATTCCTTTTTTTCATTTAGTAAAACTCTTCATATAAAAAAGATTCCTTTTGAATAAATGTAAAATTCCAAGGAGTTTATACACCGTATAAAATAAAGTTGTGTATAAAACAAAATATGCCTCAATGAAAGGAGATTGAGACAAAGTCCTTTACAAAGATCATTTTTTTAAATAAAATAGATCTATTATGTGTTTTAACTATAAATACACATAAATACAGTACAAATACAAGATAGGAAATAATAATATCATGACATAATTTGAAAGTAGGAGATTAACCCAAAGAACGGAAATTGGGTTAAGAAGTTCCCTTACCTCGTGTCTGACTTGACTCGATCGTTCTTTAACCTCCTGAATAATAAACTAGATTTAATTTCTACTTGCTTAAGAGCATTTTTCTTGTTAATTATCCCTTTTATATCACTTATTACCATGTTATGAACATTTTGTAATTATTTAAGTTAATAAAGATCATTTTGTGGATCTTTTGTACTTGAGTCAAAAATAAACTTCTTTTAATTACAAGTTGTTCATGTGGTGAAATATCCATTATATCTAGAATTATATTCATGATGTAGATATCATATTTATCATATATATCCAGTATATACATGCATTTATAATATCACATAACATTTAGAGGTAAGAAATGAAATGCACCGTTCATGGAGACGGTAAGCCGTACGTACGCATGAACACTACTTTCATTTCTATTTCATATTTAATGGAATGAAATTATAATTATATAAAAGTAATATAATTATAGTATAATATAATGTATAATACCATTTACTCCATCCTTTATACATCCCACATATGGCGTTAACGATTCAAATCACTTTGAGGGGGCGGTAGTCCACACTTCCTAAAATGAAATTATCGCGTTTACCCATAATGGAAATCATAAAGGTATTCCATAAATGAAATATATATAAGCATAAGGAAAACATAAACATAATATTTATCATATATAGAAATAGTGTCATCATAATGGATACCATGAGAGGTGTTAAAAGAATATTGAACAATCATCATTTCGTGAGGCAGTAATTCGCTACCCATAAAAACAGTATGTTCTTTAACCATTAGACGAAGGTGTGTGTAAGTGTAAATAACATACTTCTCATAAAAACATCCAAGTATATTTATGATACTGGTGTTGTTACAAAATAATGTAATAAAAATATTTTAGTGGCTTGGAGGAGAAAAATAAAACAAAAGAACACAAGAGAAGACATTACCTTAAAATCGGGTAACTCTTTTTGATTTGAGTGAAAGGCTTCCTTGGGAAGACTTCTGCCCAAATTGAGTCTTCTAGTAGTAATAGAGGGAAGTTGAGAGAGTATTTCGGTAGATTTTGGATGAGCCAAATGTCTTAGAAGGTGTGAATAAGGCGGTAGTGGTGGGGGCCTTTTATAAGAGGAGAGGATGGACACTCTTGGAAAGATTGAAATGTTACTTTATTATGGAATGATTTTCAGATTTCAAAGGTCCCAAAATTATATATTTTGAAGATAAGGTGACAAGGGTTAGAAATATACTCATCCAATAGGTTTTGTACAAGTGTAAGTCATAGTGTTTACATTATCTTTTCATTTTATTTAAATCGTTAATTAATGAGGTAATCGCTTCATCATCATAATGTCATACAAAATTTAATATATTTATTGTCTAAAAATTATAAAAAATTACCATGATGTAGGAAATCCTTTTATATTTCCAATGAATATTTATAGTCAAAAAGTTAACTTATATAACCCCATGTAATAATTGTTTTAGTAAAACAACACATGTTTGTGAGAATTTTATCTTTACTTAAATAATAATTTATTAATGTCATTTTCCTACCCAAGTGGCTTCATGGGGTCTCCAAGTAGACCCATCGATTGTCTTGTTCGGACATGACTCATCCAATAAGGGTAGGACAGGTGTAAAGGTATTTTCATATTTTCATAATATCATTTTTACCTTAAATTTCACTAATTACCTATAATCGCGATTAATTAAACTTAAAACTTACTATTCACCAAAAAATTATTTTAATCCCATTGAACCACATTTTAATTTCTAATGACAACCATGTATGTAGGATTTTTGAAAATCAAATCATAGAAGTTTTATTGTTTCATTTAAACGAAAAATCAGTTTTTAACAATCACTTAGTGGATTCACTATTCATCAAAAATTGAAATTTTTCAGAACAATGCCAAAATTTCACCCTAAGCTATAATTGATTTTCTGAATTCAAAAATGATGACTTTTTTAAAAAATTCCAAACATATAAGTTGCATTAATTAATTTTATAATTAATTCCCGCTGTCACAACAAATAGCGTGTTTTTAAGAAATAATATATATCAAAAGATTGACAATTGTTTATGTCCAATTTCAAATTAAAATTAATTCTAATGAACACCATTGGATGAAATGGTAAAAATATATTCTAATTATACTCTAAAACCACTCAATAGAATAATTTATCACTATAATTTATTTTGATTAAAAAAGTTGTTTTTATGTATTTTTCACTATTCATAAAAAATTGGAAGTTCTCAGAAAATTACAAAAAATTCAACATAGGTTAATTTCGATATTCTGAATACAAAAATAAAGTCCATTTTGAAATATGAAATTTATTTAATTTCAAAAAGTGGGTATTACTATTCATAACAGCTACTTTTATTGGTCGCGGTGTGTTAGAACTCAAGGTTGCGTACAACACACGCTGCTCTATTATTCAAAGAGAAGTGTACCATGGAAGCTTGGGGTGTTACACATTGAGTCACCCTGGGTCAAGTGAGAGCTACTACAAGAATAGGTTTTGACAAAAACAAAATAGCTGGAAAACACTTAAAACATTTAGTACTGGGGTATTACACGATGTGTAATGCCCTTACATGTTGTGTAATGCCTCGAGGTCTAGTTCTACTAAAAAAGAATCACATTAACACTTTATTTTATTTTTTAGACCTCGAAGTATTTCACACCATAAATCCTTATTTCACATTGTGTAAAATTATTCATGTCATGAAGCATTCCAGGACAACCTGTGAAATAGGATTTCACATCGTGTAATACAGTTACACGACATATAATCCCCCTTTCCAGCTTTTACATAACCAAAACCCTCTAAACTTATTTTGAGCTACCCGATTAGAACTTTAATCTTAAAAAACATGCAAAGGGTGGATCCATGTGGATCTAGTCCCTTACATCAGATACCTCTCAAAATATTTTTATACTTTAGAATCCAAAACCAACTTAGAGGGGAATCAAAAAGGGGTCTTCCGAACAACTACCCCACGAGATACCTCTCAAGGATCTCACCACCAAAGGAGCTCAACCTCTTCATCAATGGAACAATGATAAACCACGTGGAAACTACAACCATATCATAATCACTCTCTTAGAGGAGATACCTCTCAAAATATAGTAAGCCACAATAATTAACAAGAGAAATCCATCTCATAAAAGAATGGGTCTACAACAACTAAACAAATAGAATTACAAGAGAAGAGATAAAAATCAAACAACTCAGGGTACTGAGCACATATCTGTGACTCACATTCCTAGGTACTCTCATTAACACCACTATTCCCCCACAAGACACGAACCAAGGGGATAACATTCCCGACCAACACCTTCTCCTAAAACAACACCTGATGTTGTTCATCCTCTCACTAACTATTAGATGCCTCACCATAAACAACTTGGTCTCTCTAGACCTTCACTTCAAGATCACCCTACTAGGATTATTCCACCTATTTCACTATAGATTACTATGAATTCATCTAAAAAAGACAACCATTTCCCCAAAATTTACCCATATCAAGATGTAATGCTAAAAGTTCTTTTATAACTCTTCATAAATCACCTGATTCATGCACTGTATCACTTTGTGACTTCCTAATCAATGCATCCTCCACAAAATTAACTTTTCTAGGGGTATATGAAATTTAGATGTCATAATCCTATAAGAACTCTATCCACTAACACTATCTCAAGTTTAAGTCATACTAGGAGAAAACGTACCACATGCTCTTATGATCGGTGAAGACTAAAAAATTATCTCCAATGAGTTAATGTCTCTAAAACATTAGGAGAAACTCTAATACTGCCAAATATAGATTGTGGATTGAATAGTTACATTAATGGGGAAATAATTTCTGAGACCCCTAAGAAATGATTGATCTCTACTGCATCAAAACACAACCAAACCCCAGATAAGAAGCATCATAGAAAGCATAAATTTGAACTCCTTTTATTGGATGGAAAAAAACCAGAGCACTGAAAATAGTATTCTTTAGATACTAAAAAGCTGCATGACACTTATAAGTCCATATCAACACCTGATCCTTTTTGTTAATGTTGTTAGAGGAGTGGAAACTCTAGAGAAATTGGATATGATCCACCCACAATAGCCTGAAAGTCAAAGGAAACTTTGAACCTATTACACTATCTTGGGGGATTCCCAAAAAAAACCATCTATCTTTGATGGATCCATAGCTATTCCCTGGTGGGATACAACATGACCTAAGATACAGACTTCTCAAGCCCAAAACTTACACTTCAACAACATGCCAAATAGTTACTGTTGATGAAGAACTCCCATGATGATACACATATTCTCTGCATGATCCTCCTTAAAAACAATGTACACAAGGATTTCATTGATTAAAACCACCATGGACTTATCTAGGAACTCACAGAACACAATATTCATTAACCCCATGAACACAATTGGAGCATTCGTCGCACCGAATGACATCACCATGAACTCGTAATTCCCATGAAGAAAATAGAATGTAGTCTTCAGGATATACTAATAATTCACATGCATCTGATGATATAATGACCACAAATAAATCACTGAGAACCAACTTTGACCCTTCATTTGATCGAATAAAACATCAATCCGTGGAAGAGGACAATGGTTCTTCACTATAACTTGGTTTTAGTAATGGTAATCGATACAAAACTGAAAACATCCTTTTATTTACAAAAAAAAACTAGTTCAATCCATGGTGACATGTTTAGATGAATGAAACCACACTACAATAGATCATAAAGAGGTAATTACAGCTCCAAAAATTCAGAATGTTCCATCCTATACGAATAAATCAAGATAGGAGACACACCTGACTATAGCTCAATCCCAAACTCGATCTCTCGTTGAGGGTGTAATGCTTCAACATTTTTGGGAAAGACATTAGTGTAATATTCTATGTCCTTGGGAAACACAAATTTTTGAACCTTTGATGGACTCAACATAAGCTCAACCATCAAGGATGATATGGAAGAAACACACATCTGATCCATCTAAGGGTCTATCTTACCAAAAAATGGTGAGAGCTCTCCAAAATCATTTAATAACATCACCTGGCTCCTAAAAGAATCCATGATAGCCTCCACCAAAGACAACTAATCCATACTAAGGATAACATCATATGGTTGTATCCATAAACATAGTAAATCTCCCCATGATCAGTGCTAACCCAGCACTAGATCACAGTCTCTGCATACTTCAAGAAAGTCAGGATGGCCACTAATAAGCATAGTCAATTCCAAGGGCATTGTAATACTCTATTACTTCAATCCCAAAGTATGGACAAGGGTAGGTGATATTAAGAAGTGTGTCGCCCCTGAATCAAACAAGGCATGCACCCACGTAGGAAAAAACTAATGGTTACCTTAAACAACGTCTATATCACCTGGTGCTGGGAATGATAAACCAAAAAGTAGACCACAACTTCCTCCACGACCACTATGACCCTATTAATGACCACCTCCATGGTATTACTATACTCTCTGAGGATGAGGAGCATCCCTGGGATGTCCTCTACCTACACCATCTTCTCTCTATTGATCCAAAAATAGTGCAACTAGCTGCTGCAGCCACGGTTGTAACTTCCCCAATAGAGGAACCTAAAGCATAAGACTGGGAACACACTGAATTCTCATAAAGTACACACACTATTACTACTAATAAACTCATCCTCTATATAAAAAACAAGTGCCTGATTCCATGGAATAGGTTTAAGAGACACTACCCCCATAGAAACGAGATATAGAGGTCTAAGACCTACCCTCAGATGGTCAGAAACTCTTCTGCCCTAAAAACTGGGAACCCCGGACTATAGTTATGTTTCATGAGGAATCCTGGAGACTCCTCTATCATGGTGATCTAGTTCTAGCTAACTTCATCTTGAAGACCACTGCCCTTACCAACACCTTGAGATATATAATCAGTATAAACGAGGTGACTTGGTGATGGATCTAAAGATGAAAAGCCTCCTTGAAATGCCTTGTTTAGGCCACCTCATCCAACAATAGGTCCAAAGCATATCGTAGAAGGTTCCTGAAATGGATGTTGAACTCTTGCACACTGGAGCTCCCTGTCGAAGGGTAAGTAGCTCATGGAGAATGGCCTCCTTCATGGTCACAGAAAGATACTCATCTTTTATATACTCTTAGAACTTATCCCACAAGATTTATAACTCCTCAAAATCCTTGAGGAACAAGAACCACCACTACCTCACTGCCCACACATCATCATCACAACCAATGATACCCATTGCTCCTTCCGATCATGGATCAAATTGAAAACAATCTCAATCTCCTACAATTATTTTTCCATTACTGAATCTTAAATGGATCCCTCATACTTTTTCAGACTCTGGAAGTAAAATTCTCAAAGTGTCCTCCTACAAGTGTCCCCATCATTAACCTCTAATCTACAAAGATCTACTGGAACAAACTGCTGGATATCTTCTATGTGAACCAAATGAGGGCATCGACCAGGATCCATATCTAAAAAAAGGTAAAATAGTTAGAGATCCTAAACCCAGAATATGGAAGGCATTGTCATAAATTAATTATTATATTTTATTCATTTTATTCACTTTATGTCAACATATCCCATGGTCTTTGAATTTAAACATAAGAACAAGGAAGAATGGTGCATTATCCTTTCCTAGGTCTATACCCTACAACAAGTATTACCTTGTTTAATAGCCATTATAAGCTTCAAGTTCCATTCATCAGATCACTAGGGGCCCTAAATACCATTTTATCAACTGATCTCCCATATTTACAATGCTTTATAAACTCATCTAAAACTATTTCCAAACCAACCCATGCAACCTCACTTATGCCTAACTCCAAACTACATCCTATCACTAACCCTTGATCTTATAGCACAATGTCACATCCCCCTCCCCAAAATGTGTATCCCTCCTAGGCTGACAATGGGAGGAGAGAGATAATGACCTCTGTGTCTTGCCTCTAGTAGGCCACGTGTTGGAGACTAGCTCCAAGGGTATAGTAAACACGCCAATGGCATGCATAACCCTCTAAAAGAACACATGTGAAAGAGAGAGATAAGATAGAAACAGACCAAATCTTTCTTATACTACAACATAATAGAGAACACATGTAAATATTTGTAATTTCCTACAAGAACTACTACAACTAAAAAAAATGCAATTACCAAAAGAAAGTAAAATAAAAGTGACCAAGAATCCCAAACATCTCATGAAAACCCGCAAGCTAGTTTTAACAAGCCTGATCTCTATCTTACTAAAAGTGACTTGAAAAATAGTTTATATAACTTAGGGTGAGTATAATAGTATACTCAATAAGATCCTTTCTAATGACTCTCATGAAAAAGTAAATAAAGCATGCTAAAGTAGAGTGAACAAAAAGTGAAACAAACTCATCACCTAAAAAAGTATACTATGTTCCCAAACTCATCATGGATACTATCATCAAGTATTTCATACAAGAGTATATCATATAATAAATAATGTCAAGGTACCCCACTACAAAATCTCTACTAGTTTGTTGTGTTTCCCTTATGTCACACATCCTGAGCATATCTCTCTAAATAGGAAATCCTGAAGAAACGTGGATGTAGAACCACACTGTGAACCTCACACAACTCACCACCATAACCACACAACCCTAAGTAACTAGGATGTTTCTGAGGTCCACCAAATCCTTCATAACGTGTATCATACATTAGGTATTATACCTCAATCCATTACATCCCATACACTAAGTGAGGATCCTAAAGACATCACAATTCATACACGTTATACCTATAGTAGCCCTCTAGGCTTATCCATCCCAGGATCATCTCACATTTGGGCCTCCTTTACCCCACAACCACAAGTCTATTATCTAAATCGCATCACAAGAAGCAGGAACAAACATAGGAATGAGATCTCAGCCAAAAATCAAGGCATTGAGCTTTCACACAAAATGAGATCTCATGGATACAAAGCCCAAGAACTCATCCTTTACAGGAAAGTAGGAAACTCAAGCCCTACAAGGCATTTAATTTATCACACAACTAGTTCTTATTCCATATAGAATTAACCGATTCATTTTTCATAAGTTCTAACTATGGGAAACCTAAGAAACAAGCTATCACAAGCTATCACAAGCTATCACCAAATTAATTAAACAATTAATTTATCATGCCTTTAACTCTTTTATAAAAAATAATAACCTTGATTTAGATTCATAAAACAATTCATTAAAACATACTCACTTGTATAAAATTGATTATCATAAAATTACAACAAAAAACCAGATTCATTAAACATACCTCTTTATCTTTTAGCCAATTAATTAAACCATTAATACCAAATTTATGTTCTTTACCTATTTACAACAAGAAAAAAATTGTAAATCAAGAAAGGTATCGATATCACCTATCTAGAAAATAAAAATTCAAACCGTTATCCTATCACAAAGCAACAACATCATCATACAATTGATTCCAATTCTTTAATCTAGTTTATATAATTATTAGGTCAATTTCGTTGAAATACGAAGGGATAAATCATGAAAACTCTATGATTTCATGAATGTAAATAGAGAAGCAGTGAATCCCCTTCCTCAAAAGTTCATTGAAGTTCTTCCCACTAGAACAGATCAAAGAAACAGATCCTGATCTCCTCTCCTACAGTAACTGCATCCACCCGAGGATGCTACGACATAACTGCACCAACAAAACATCAAGAAAACTCCATTAGAAACATATATATCATGCACCACCACATAGAAAAGAGAAAATTAAGGAAATGGATGGAATAAACCTCAATAATTGAGGTTGATCATACTTTAGTTTGAAGATATACTACCATGGATAGGCATAGGGAGCTAGGGATCATTCCTTGATGAAGGAATCCCCAAAACACTAAGGAGAGGGTTGTTGGGTCTCCTGGGGTTGAGGGAGAGGCACTATAGATTTAGGTTTTGAAAAAAAAGATCATCTTGGAAACATATAAAACATTCATAATTGGGACATTACATGATGTGTAATTCCCTTTCACATGATGTAATTCTTTTAGGTCAAGTTCTACTGAAAAATGGATCACCTCAACGCTTTATTTTATTTTTTAGACCCCAAAGTATTTTCTCTGTGAATCCCTCTTCACACCATGTAAATGTTTTAATTTCATAAAGCTTTCTAGGAAAAACCATGAAATAGGATTTCATGTCATGTAATACAGTTACATGACGTGTAACCCCCCCCCCCAATTTCAAGCTTTTACTTAACCGAACCCCTCCAAACTTCTTATGATCCACCTTTGAGCACTTTAATCTTCGAAAAAATGAAAAGGGTTGAACCATGTGTATCCAAGACCTTACAATTTTGGGTCTATTTTCAATTAAAAATTAATTTATATTAATTTAAAATTTTCTGAAATTCCAAAAGTATCCCTCCCGCCTCTTATTTAAGGGAACCACTTCTTCTCATTTATTCACACATCAAGACCCATTTTTCAGCCATGATAAACCTGAATACCTTCATAAAATCCATTTTCAACATTCTATAAGACTTATTTTGGGAAAAAACAATCTTATATCTCTTAAGGTGTTAAGCAAAGGAGATTTTCAAAAGAAGAGGTATTGTTTTTAACGGCATGTTTTAGTTTTACTTTTTCTTTAACCTCATTAAAATCTTCAAAAACTCTGATAAAATAATAACATAGATATATTATATATACTAGGTTGTTATTATGTTAATGTAATAACCTATATCTATATATTTTTATATCAAATGGTAAATGAAACCATCATTCGTGTGTACGACATACTACTGCCTCATGAACCAATATAATTAATTTTCCATCTCCGTATATCAAGGATGTATTATAATGATAAAATTAATTTTTATATATTATATTCATGAAATATTTATTTTTCTTAAAATATAATATATAATTTACCTTCTTACCATTCCATTCAATAAAAAATGGTAATGTTGTTCGTTTGTACGTGTGGACTACCACCTCTCCGAGGCGATGTGATTCATTTTTCATCACCACATAACATTGATGATATATATTCATATATTTAAATATATAATATGATATTTATGATATTATTATGATTATGGAAAGATAAAATAATACTTAACTTCTTTCTATACTGATCATTGAAAAATGGAAATGTTACTCATGCGTATGTATGACCTACCATCTCCATGACCGTAACATAGTTCATTTTTCATAATCATATTTAGTGGTTGGATTTAAAAGTATAAATAATGTATAAAAATGATACTAATTTCATGATTATTATTTTTGAGATGATGTTATAATGAACTCTTTGACCATAGTCCACTTAGTGAAGTCATTATGGACTTATGAACCGAATATCATCAAAATGTCTAACATGAACTTAAATGATTAACTTTTTTTGGTTTAAAATTGAGAAATAATGGAGAAATAAATAAACAGGTTTGAACTAAAACTGAACTAACAATTACTGCAAATGTTTTAAATAAGTTTCCAACTCAATCCCATTGGATTCTCAATTTTTTCCATTTAGACTTTTTACCATGGTAATAATTTTTAACTAACACAACTTATCCATTATACGCACAAAAAAATGGAATTGATTACATAATTTGGATACAAATATTCCAAATTTTAAATTTATTCTATTTTATTCAAATTCCAAGAAAATAAAAATTAATTATAAAATACTATATATATAATGCATGAAAATCATCCTTTTTTATAAAATATAACTTATGTTATAAAATATTAAATATGAGTTTGTAAATTAAAACCAACATTTTTAAAATTAAAAATTCACTTATAAAATAAAAAAAATTCTTAAGAAATATTTCATTAATTTCAAATTCATACTTATATAAAAATAATGTTATAAAATTCATGTTATTTACAAAAATGACATTTTTCACTATTCATCTAAAAATCAATTTTTTTATAAAAATCCTAAAAAATAATTTTAAACATATATTGTTATTCTTAATAAAAAAATAAAGTATATTTTTCTAATTTAACAATATAAAATATATGAATTCAATATTTAAAAAAATTATAAATCATATAGAAACCTGTTTTATAGGAAAATAAATTTTTAAAATAATAGTTTTCTATTCATAATTTATATAAAACACTAACAATGTTATAAATAATCAATAAATATTATATTTAGTAAAGATAATTACTTAATAATAATATACTTAGTTATCTTTTACAAAAAATTGCACAACATATAAAGATAGATTCTTAAACACAATAATGATATAAGTAAATTTGTTTAAAATAACTTTTATATATAATAATATATTTCATAACTCGATCACTTATATTAAAACCTACTAGTTAGAAGAACATGTTGTACAATCTAAATGTTGTTTAATTTTAGTCCGGTGTTGTATATAGAGCAAGATATGAAACACATTGTTTATTTAAGGAAAATGTATTGTGAAATCTTGGGTCATTACATTTTCTTCCATTATATAAATTCCATCCTCAAAATTTTATATATGACTCATTGAAGAAATTAGGTGGGATTATTTATAAAATATTTATCATTCGAGATATAATTTCTATTATAACATCTACCTCACTCTTTTAGGTCATATCAAGTTACTTATCATTCCTAAAAAACATTATCCATTAATATAATCATGTATTCTAGTTTATATATATCATAATCATATATTACTCATGACTTATTTTTTTCAAAACCATTTGAATATTCAAGATAGTAAACCAAAGTGAAATCATATATTCCTTTAAAATATTACTCTTATATTCAACCACTAGTACATAAAGTCACACACTAGTCTATAAATATATCATAATCCTTATATGGGATTAATTTCACAAAAAATATCATGAATTAATTTTTCATTAAATAAATAATAAATTTCAGTGATATCAATAAAATCCAACACACTTTTCATAAAATAAATCAACCCATTACTACATCAACATCAAGTATATATTAAACCATAGCTTTTTCATACCTTAATCATATGTTCTTAAATTTCTATCTCCAAAAATATAAATTTTTCATAAAATACCTTTTCATGGTTATTTATATCATTTAATATATGTTTAAAAACTTTTAAATAAATATATTGAATAAAAATATTTAGATATTTCACTTAATCCTCATAATTTTTTTTAAAATATCAAAATATCATTGATAAATATCACTCACTAATGAGAATATTTAAGAGTATCATGGTTTAATTTTTATTATGATATTATTATCACCACCTTAGGTAAGACTACAAAACTCAAATTTTACATCATAAAAGACAAATACTAAGATTCTAATCTAGTTAATCATGCCATCTTATTTAGTTATAATATATGGTTATTTCTAGATACCTCAATTTCTCAGTTTTATTTCAATGATTCTGTTTCAACAAAATATTAAAAACCAAAATGGTTATCAATAAAAGCAAAGTAAATGATTATATGAATTTGAGAACCCCATAATAAGATCTATTTTATAATGACACCATCATTTCACCCCTTTATACTTTCAGTTAATCTTACTTTTCTTCATGTTAGATTTTCTTATACTAGTTATCTTAGCCCCAAAAATAAATATCCCAAAATTATCATAAATTTTATTAAAATATTGTAAACCCAAAAATAATTGAAATCTATTCTTTCAAAGTATATCTTACCCTTTATCCAAAGAAGCATATATTAATTAATATGTACATTAACTTATGAATTTCTATGTTTCAATCTAAGGTATCCATGATCACTTTTCAATTAGTTTATCTAACCTAAATATATTCAAATCTCTCATAATGGTTCATAAAATGAATGTGATTTAACCAAATCAGAACCCCTGAGTATGTCAAACTGGATGTGTTTTTAGGCCTCTTTGTTGTTCACCAAGTGACAATTGAGTTAATACCTAACATGCCCTTTTTAGGGTTATTACTCCCAGGTATATCAATGTCATAACTTGCATCCCCTTTTATCTATAAATGGATTTTACTTCTAGGATAACCATACTATCTATAATTTATCACAACTTCATAATGTTATCCTATAATTAATCTTATTTCTAATATTTTTTCTAATATTCTCTCATCCTAATTCCTAAAAAATATATAATGTTATTTATAAACAACATTAAGGATTATCTATACCTTTGAAACTATGGTCAAACTTAACCTATTAATTTTTAATAACCTTTATAACTCATAGTTTATCTTTAAACTGATAACATCATAACCAATAAAGTTATCTAATAGCTTCCTTTGATGCCAAATGAGGATCCCCAGACCCACATTCTTGGATCCAATGCTAGAAACAACATACTTTACACACTACCTTTGAAATACATCCTTAATTACAAGACCTCTCCCACATAATGTTACATGTACATTCATATGACCTTTTTAGGTTTACAATTTTATAAAATTTAGAAAAATATTTAGCTGGTATAACCTATGTTATTATTATCAAATGTAAATTTTACTTTCTATATAAGTAACTAGTTAATCCATAAAAAGTATTTAATGTCTCTTAAAAATACCCCACACATAGTACTCTTCTTGACACATCTTACATATTATTTTTCTTTATAAACCAGGGAAATTAAAACATAAGAAATGAATTAGTTCTGATTCCCTAGAAGGCTAAACATAAGCAATCAAATTTGAAGATAATTAGTAATCATAAGATGAACATGTGAGTATAATCATGATATTTAAGAAACATAAGACTAAAAATTCATATATCATAAATCATGACATAAAATAAGAATACATCTGGAAAATTCCAAAATTCATATTTAAATACTTTTTGTAAAATAGTAACTAATTTTGAACTGAAGAAATTTATTTTTAGGTGGCATTCATGTTTTCTACTTAAAAGAATCTGTGAGGGAAAAATCAATTAGAAAGTCAATTCTTAGTGGAATTACAATTTTTCCATTTTGATATTTGTTTTCAACCACTTAATATGACTTACTGCTTTCCCGAGGACAATAAACATTTTATGTATAGGGGAATTTGATGTGGCCTTTCTTAATTACATTTTTCATATCCTTTATGAGGTTTTAATATGTATTTAATGTTAAAATGACTTCAATTTAGTTAATAATAACCTTATGGATAATTTTTAGGGGAATTAATAAAATAATGGTTTTTATAATAATAATGCATAATTTGTTGTTTAAAATATCAGTTATTTATTCTTTGTAATATTTAATAATGTTTGTTTGAATTATTAATTTTTTTTATAATTTTTTATATTCATCGAGTTTTATTAAATTTTCTGTTCTATGTACTTAGTTTTTATTCCCCTTTATCCTACTAGTTTTAATAAAATTAATAATTAACAAAAAAAATTCTTAATATTTATATTTTTTTATTTAAATTATACTTTAATGATTTGTAACATTTATTTATTTTCAATTCTATCATAATTTTTATTCTTTTTTTATTTAGTTAATCAATTGATCAATTTATTATGTTAAGAGTAGTATTTTAATGTTATTAATTTTTAAAAAATTTAAAAAGTTTTTATAAATCAATTTTCCGATTTGTTTATATTTTCTATATTTTGGGTAGGGCATGTCGAGTAAGATAAATTTCATTCCCATATCAGATAAATATTTCCATAAGTGAATTAGTGAATCCATAAGTTATTTGAAAAGTTCTCTATGTAATATAATATGTTGGTCTGAGTAATAAAATATGATAAAATTTAGGGGTTTCTATAAGATAATTTATCTTACATGTGTTCGACCTAAACAGGGTCCGAGAAAATTAAGGACCCACTAAGAAACCTTCTGAAATCGATGTAAACCCTAGCCCAAACCAAGGTGTGCATAATCATAACCTATGTTTGACTAAGTTGTTGAAATTAGAATTCAACATTGAACCCTAGTGAGCAAGAGTTGTGCTGAAGCATCTGAAGAACAAAAGTATTATGAAAAGATTTGATCTCCTTGGTAGTGTTGACCTGAAATTGTCATTGATAAAGGATTTGAAGCTAATATAAGAAGATATATGACAACCATCAGTGAATAAATCTGATATTTTCAATCCCAACTAAGGATTTTATTGTTCCACCCGAAGCCAGCGTTGCTATTAGTCAGAGAATATGATGATTTAGGTGAATATGATTCTGGTTTGGTTTGAATATTAGGACAAATTTTTGACTTAAAAAGATGTCGATTATGTCTTGTAGAAAGACATAGACACCTAGAAACTGATGTAAAAGATGATTCTGGTGCCATATGATGTATGTTTCTAAAACTTTACAAATCATGGTTGGGTTAAAAAAATGAAGAAGGAGATCGAAGGATCTCGAATCCGATTTAAGAGGATGCTGAGATTTGGTGAAGACCTAATGAAATCTATAAAAATTAGAGTTGTTTTATGATGGACCCTTATTGAGAATTTGAATCCACCATGTCATCGATCTCGTATTTGGTTTTTTCTCAAAGTGATGAATCCTGAGGTCGCTAATTTGAAGATTACCCAGTTTGATACATAGTTACTCTAGTGGAGATTTGAAGAAGATGACTTTATAAGAGTTTGAAATTGAAGCTAGGATCATGTCATAATTTAAAGAAGTCATAGGGTGATGAAGCACCAGAAGTAGGTTAGTTTATTTTGATTAAATAAATTAAATTTGATTGAAAAACTTCATTGCTCAATTGTTTCTCTAAGTGAAATCTTTGATTAGTCAATACTTGTTAATTGAATATGTGAATCCAAGATATGGTGGATGATATTTTTTTGTTGAAGTAGGTTAAGAATAGAGATTTCCATTATATTAGAGGCATGGATAGAGGGTTCGTGCAATGTTTGTATGAGTTCAAGGTTGACACACATTAAATAACAATATTTACTACTAAAAATAAATTGCCTGCCAAAACTATTACTGCTCCCTATACAGTGTCATAGAGAGTGATTTAATCACATGATAGTTGAAGAGGGATAGATAAAATTAACACTACCTTTTATGACATACTTGTCATTTTATCAAAATAAGGCAGCGTTTTGGTTGGAAAATTAAAAGGGGGACTCTGTCATTATTTGAACACACAATTCTCAGTAGATAGAAGTAGAGATAGACTGAGAGAAAAAGTGGAGAGGATTGAAAAAAACAAATAGTGTTAACTCAAGATGGAGGGGAAATTTCATTCAACAAATAATATTTATTCCATTATTTCTTGATTTTCCTATTCTTCGATTCTTAGAATATATTTCTATAAATCTGTTGTGGTTGATTCTTTAATTATGAGTGGATATATTTCTAGGGTTAATCAGACTTGATGGATTGAAATTATTAAATGTGTTTTTCTATTATTGATTATATCTTTACACTTCAATTTTATTTTAGTGATCTTCTTTGGTTTTTAAATAGTATTAGTTATCACTTTTCCAAGGACTGAAAGGTGACTAAAGTGAATCTTTCAACTCTTGAATTTTATCTGAAGTACCTAAAAATAGAAAAGGTAAATATTCTATTCTCCATTAATGGGATTTACACCTAAGTGATGATCGATAGATTATTTCAAGGGATAGATCATTAAACTATGAAAGTTCACTTAAGTAAAATTTTAGTGAATCTTCAGTTATTCTTTAAGCATCAGAATATTATAAATTAATGAGAATAAAGTAGAGAATACTTATTAAATTTAATTCTCAGAAGTCTAATAGTCATGTCTCATCTTTTTATTGTATTTATTATTTATATTTCCACAATTTCCATAACAATCACACATCCAATTTCAGTTTTCTTCATCTTATACATTTCCTTTTTTTGTTTGTTCACTCATTTTTTTCCTTCCCTATGGATCGATACTCCTACTTAATGATTACTAGTATTTCGCAGGTTTATAAAAAAAATAATGTTTTACACATTCTTATCAATGATTTTTAAACTCGTAGAGCATTTTTGATTGACTTCAAATAAAATAACATTCAAATTAATATGAAACTTGATCTAAACAAATATAATAAATCTTAGTAAACATACCAACTATTGAATGTCAATCCCATGATGTTTAAGGTACATGATCATGTTTAATCAGTACCTATTTGTGTAATTACCTCAATCATATAACCGATAACATGTTATGGGATATCCATGCTGAAAGATACTATATTGGTCACACGTGTCCCAATAATTGATATAACATGCATCAAACTACTGTGAGTTTATAATTTGTCTACATATATGAATAATGGTATATAACCCCTTAGGATATCATGGTTCCACAAAGATATGTTGTATATGTCTAAACTAGCATATGAATTGGTCTGAATGGATCCACTCACTGATGTGGAATTGGATGCTTGGTATTAATGCACCATGATCCCCAATCATAGATAAAAAGAATAGTTGAATAGATGTATAGGAAATTAAATTATATAGGGTCCATGAAACCTAAAATGTAAATTCAAACGAGATTTCCTAAATTAGTGGGATAATTTTACTGATAAAACATTAAAATAACATTAAAAAGTAATAAAAAAATTACTTTTTCTTTAAAAAATTTAATTCTTAACTTACATCTGGTGGTTTTATGGCCTAAAAATATCCATTGAAAGTTGTGCACACTATGTCTCAGATTTTATACACAATACAGAGTTTGATTCCACCCAGTTAAAAATAATCAATATACTATAATATTATAAACGACATTTATAAAATAACTAAATAAATTAATGTAATATTGTAAACATACAAGCATCCCTAAGGAGAGTCCCAAAATAGTTGTTGTGGAAGTAGTGTGAAAACTATAGGAGTAGTGCATGGAAAATAATCTCAGGCCCACATCTATACCAAAGCCACACTACCTACAATTCGATGTGAATCAACTCGATAACTGGTATAGAGACATCTATGCATATGTGATAATATAGTAGACCTCCAACTGTATCTAGTTGTCTGGTCAAGATCCTCAAGTAATGGTAGGTACATCATGTGTACCAAGGTGATGGAGTAGTTGACATACACCATTCCTCTGATTAGTCATATAATATATAAAAATGTGTTTCAAATAAGAATCTTCTCATCTGCATCATCAGGAATGACAATGGGATGCTCATTAAGACACCCCATGTGCAAGCGAGAACCCTAGAAGATATGTGGTATGGCGATGACGTCAATTCTTTGTGGATGGTATATAACCGCACACTAGTCACCAATAGTGGAACCCATAATTTCCTATCAATGGATGGGTAGACTGAGAATGTAGGTGATGTACTCTAAATTGATGGTTATATCTCCCTCAAGGAGATGAAATGTGTGTGTCTCTGGCCACCATATTTCAAAAAATATTGCAATCAAGTAGTGATCAATGGTCTTGAAGTCATATAAGGGGAATACATAAAATCCAACACATTTGAGGTATGGAAAAATGGCTATTGGGGGTCCATTGTGATGAAAATGATGTGATATCCAAATAGAAACAAGTCTAGCAGGTCCCCATGCTAACAAATCGCGCAACACGTATTTCTACTAGGTATATAACAAACGTTTCTCTATCTAAATGTATGAATAATAGAACATTAATTTAAATTTATATTTAACTCATACATGTTTTTATTATTTAGTATAAAATATTTTTTATGTTTTTTTCATAAAGATGAAGTATGTTCTTTTAAGTGACCCTGTATGTCATGTGTTTTCTATTTTAGTTTTGAAGCACAAAAGATTTCATTTGTGAAATAATTTTATTGTACTATGAAATGAGTTTAAACATACATATAATAGATTTAACATTCATTTTTTACATTGAATACTTATTTTTTAAATTATTAAATCTAACTTTTTCATTATAGAACATTTCTTATATATAATGTTTTATCATGTAACGTCTGAAATTCATCTCAATTGAATTTCCTACTAATTATTTAATGTATTTTATGTGTATTTACTTTTGATTATTTATTTTCGAAGCACAAAAAAATCATTCATTAATGGTTTATTATGTTTGAAAATGATTTCAATTTAAAACAAAACATATTGTTTTTTGAGAATTGAAATACAATTTTTTGGGAAGAATAATTTTTATATTTTCTTTATGTTTAGAGTTTTATTAAATAGATATAATATTTATATTTAACAATGTATTATAAACTATAGTTTTTATATATATTATTTTATATACTACATATATGTATGTATTATAATATATAAGTATATTGTTTAAATTATACTATAAAAAATAAGACAAATATGATTAAAATGGTTATAATGAAAAACATGACTACATGTATAGACTTTTATAATTACTAATAGAGTACATGAATTTTTTTTAACTATTAGATGATATCTATATGTTTCTAGGAAAACGTGTCCTTATGTGACTTTCTTATAGTCATATGCTGCACCTATATCAATATGACCATTCACTGGGCCAATACATCTTATTTCGAGTATGAGTCGACTTTGGCCACCCTTTTAGTCAAAGCCTTGTCATGTTTGGTAGAAGTATGGGTGTACAATTAGGCAAATAAAAATTCTTATATTCCTCAATTGAAATCCATAATGAACTTAAGTATTTATTGATACTCTCTAGTCAATAAAATGGATCAAAAAACTACTCCAAAGATAAGTGTACGTAAGTGCATGTTGCGTTCACATGGCCAAAAAGACATCATAATGCTTGAAAGTTGCCACATTCATAGTAATATTTATATAGTAAAACTACTCACACATGACTAATTCTATAATCTATATCATCATCAGGCTCACCAACCTCAAATCAATACTCTTCACGATCAAATGAAGTGACACGGAATGTTGCATCCTCATGAAGAGCTCGATATAGCTTGCACTAGAAATGGTGTCCATAGAGCATCCCTCTATTAAGAACCTCTTCAGTTTTCTTTCCTTGTTCAATAAAATACCATACAATGATATTGAAGGTCTCTTGTACCAATACTAAAATTTATATTTAAAATGTTGTACTTATATTATATTATAATTATAGCTCTTCTAATTAACATATAATAAAATATTTTTAATTACTTGTGATGGGTAATTTCTTAACTCCCTTGAAAACTCCATATATACATTCTATGAAGTTGGTCATCATATGTCCATATCTCCTCCCACCATCATATGATAATGGCCATTGATTCTTTGGAATTTTCATCATGTAATCATAAACTTTTGGATTATCTCTGTGAGTATCTTCCAGACACCACTCCATTATTTGTTGTTGAAGCTCATATGCTAAAAAAAGAATGAATCTAAACACTAATGACAATACCTGTGACAATTATTATAAAAATGGATATTTGTACCAATTTTTATAATTTATTTCTTCATCAACTCATTCTGGAACCTATTTTATACATTGATGACAATCTGTCAAATACAATATCGATGATGGGTATATGATGGCCTCTTGGATAGACCCTCAGACTGTACTACCCCCTTCATTTCTCGATGATGATCTGAAATAAGACAAATCACTTCTGTATTCGTAACAAACTCTCTAAGGAAAGCTAGAAACCAAATATATGATGAGAAGTTCTCCTTCTTGACAATAGAAAATTTCAAAGGTATAGGGGCAAGATGACCATCTTGTGTTGTGAAAATCAATGAAGTTCTGGTATAGTTTCCATAAATAAAAGTTCCATCAATATGTATAAAATTATTTTAATTTCTAAAAGATACCACACATGGTAAAAATGTCCAAACAATCTAATAACTATAACCATTTACTGATCAAATTGGTTGTGTGTGTTAACATATTCATTAGAATGTAAAATAAAAATCACTTGATTTTTGTGGTGTAAAATTTGATAAGCTGAGGTAAAACTCGATAAGATTCATCCCAGTCACCATACACTTTCACAATAGCCTTTTTTCATGTCTCCCATGCTTTCTAGTAAAAGATTTGATACTCAAAAAGATGTATTATTCTCTCCACCACCAGAATGATCGAAACATCTTGACATACTATTATCATTTCGACAATAATACTTGAAACAAACTCAGTATATAATGATGAGTGTTCCTGTGAAAAATATTGAGTTCAAACATGTGTCTGGAGTAAATCTAGTGATGCTCCAATTGTGTAATGTGTTATCAATTGTTGCTCTCAAACACATAGGATAGTTTGAATCATATTTTTCACACAAAATCACATAATAAGATCTATTTGAATCTTCTACAAAATTACTATAATGTCATTCAATGTGATATTTTTATCACAATTTTCATTATTTATTTGTAACAAACACTCTTCCAATATAAAGAATACCTCTATCTGACACTCGATTTGAGCCACTAATAATTTTTGGAAATTCTGTACTATGAGTAATAACCGACCAATCAAATTGTGGCAAGTGATTCAAGTCTTCGGTCGACCATGATGCCAATTAAATAATACTTCACTATTAATTAATTTTTTTTCAAATTGAATATTACATCATTATTCATTATTTATTTGAGTAATTTGAATTAATTAATTACTAATTTAAATTAACTAATACCTAATAACAATTAATTAATAATAAATTAATTACTAATTATAATTATGTAATTTCTAATTGCAGTTAATTAATTACTACTTACAATTACACACTTTATTAATCACTAATTTTAATTAAATAAGAACAAATTAAAATTAATTAATTGGTCATTATATTAATTTATTTACTAATTATAGTTAACTATGGCCAAATTACAATTAATTTAAAACAAATTAATTACTAATTATAATTAATTAATTAATTAATTAATCAGTAATTATAGTTAACTAATGACTAATATAATTAATTAATGATAAATTAATTACTAATTATAGTTAATTAATTTCTAATTACAATTAATTAATAATTATAATTAATTTCTTAATTAATTAATCTATAATTACAATTCACTATGTACTAATTAAAATTAATTAATTCCTCATTAAATTAATTGATTTACTAATTAAAATTAACTAGGGCCCAATTAAAATTAATTAATAAGAAATTAATTAATAATTTCAATTAATTACTTAATTAATCAATCACTAATTACAATTAACTAAGTACGAATTAAAATTAATTAATTGCTCATTACATTAATTTATTTACTAATTAAATTAACAAATTCCTAATAACAATTAACAAGTGATACGTTAATTACTACTTGAAATAATGTAATCACTACATATAGTTAATTAATGATTAATTATAATTAATTATCTAATTAATTAATCACCAATTATAATTAACCAAGTACCAATTAAAATTAATTAAATTCTCATTTAATTAATTTATTTACTAATAAAATTTACTAAGTACTAGTTATAATTAATTAATTGATAAGTGCATTAACTTATTTAATAATTATAATTAACTAATTCCTAATTAAAATTAAGTAATAATAAAGTAACTAAAATTTAAAGGTATGTAATTAATAATTACAGTTAATTACTTAATTAAATAATTACTATTTAAAATTAACTAAGTACTCATTACAATTAATTAATTGCTAATTATGTTAATTTATTTATGATTTATAATTAACTAAGGCCTAATTATAATTAATTAATAATAAAATAATTAAAAGTTACAATTATGTACGTAGTAATTGTAAATAATTAATTAATAATTATAATAAATTACTTAATTAATTAATTACTAATTATAATCAGTTAATTACTAATTAAAATTAATTAGTTGCTAAATAAATCAACTTATTTACAAATTACAATTAACTAATTCATAATTAAAATTAATTAATGATTAATTAGTAACTAATCAAAAATATGTAATTACTAATTATAGTCAATTACTTAATTATTTAACCACTAATTACAATTAATTAAGTTTTAATTAAAATTATTTAATTTCTAATTATATTAATTTATTTACTAATTTCAATTAACTAATCCCTAATTACAATTAATTAAAAATAACTTAATTACTAATTACAATTATGTAATTATATTTATTTAATAACAAATTTGAATTAGTTACTTAATTAATTAATTAATTATTACAATTAAATAATTTAAAATTAAAAATAATTAATTTATAATTAAATTAACTTATTTACTAACTAAAATTAAATAATTCCTAATTACTATTTTTTAATAACAAATTAATCAGTCATTATATTTAATTAAATACTAATTATAATTAACTATTTACTAACTACCATTGAGTAATACTAGATCAATTACTAATTATAATCATATAATAAATACCAAGTTAATAAATAGATACAAACTATTTAAATAACTACTAATTGTAATTATATAATTATAAGGTTTTATTTATAATATATTAACTATTTACTAATTAACAACTAATTACCGAACAAACAAATATATAAATTAAAATATGAAACAAATTAAACAAATTAAATAAATTTGAATATAAATATAATTACCTCAGTGACTAAACAAGGGAGGGGAGGTGATTCCGAGTGGATGGTCGTTGAGGTCATGAAGCTTCAGAATGGATTTTGAGAGAGATTGGGGTGGCAGGTGGTTGGAATGAAGGGAGGGGAGGGGGTGGTCTCCCTTTTATATGGGGCCAAATAAATGGTGCAAATTCACGTGGAACCATCGAGATTTATTTCTCAATTAATATCACCACATTAAGTGGTTCTCTTAATTGATAATTTTTTTCCCTAAGCGCCACTTCAAGTGGTGCTTTGGGACTCGAAATATCAATGTGCCAATTCAACCGATGCTTTGGACTTCTAAGCCAAAAAAATCCAATTCAACTGGCACTTCACCACCCCTATACTTAAATATGAAACCCCCTACACCAATTTAATTTTCAAAAACATCCTTCCACTAATTTTTCTGAAATAAGCACTCAATTTTTAGTAAATTCATTTTATTCATCAAAAATACATTTTCTTCAAAAATGATTTTATTTCTTTTTGTGAGAAAATATTATAATTAATTTCTAGAAATTTATGAAAATGTATTTTATAAAAATTATAACATTTTTTAAATCATTATATAAAATTTGTCTAATGGTTATATATTGAGAATTTTTTGAAATATATTGTTTTTTAGTGAATAGTGAAAAATAATGATTTTTAAAAAAAATTGTATTTTATTTAAAAATATCTAAAAAGTAAAAAATTAATTTTTTAATTAGTTTTTAAATTTCAGTAAATAATTTTTATTTAAAATAATACAATTATAGTTTTGAAATTTATTTTATAATTTATTTTAGTATAAAGAATTCATATTTTATAAGGGCATTTTTCTGAAAAACAGTTTTTCGTCATTTTTTCAATTCGATTTTAAATTAAATTCTTCCGATTTTGTGTTTTGAAAATTCAAAAATATATTCTGTATTTGGATTCAATAGGTCTAAAATTGTTATATAAGTCCATTTTTATTTTGGTTAATATGAATAGTAACTTTAGTAATTTTGGTTACTATAGTAAAAGGGAAATCATGTAATTAAACTGAAAAATAAAAGGAAAAGGACTATAAATTGGCTATAAACTGGAATTAATATTATTATATGAATTCATTTCATCCATAATAGTCCAATATTAGGTTATATGGCCTTTTAATTCCATTTTTATGTGAATATAACCATTATAATATTTTATTTAATGAAAAGTAAAAAATGATACACTCTTTTCTTTAATAACTAAAATATTTTTAATATAGTTTTAAGCATAGGATATATTCAATTATAAATATAAATTTGAAATATAAATGATTTATATTTTTCTTGGAATTTAAATTTTATTTTTTAGTGAATAAATAATTATCTTAAATGCATACACAATGTTGATGCAGTAGTTGTTCAATCGTTGGAAAAATCAAATAAATAATATTAAAAATATTAAAAGTAATAGAATTTGAAAGAATTAATTATGAGTTTTTTATATGAATATAAATTTTGTTATGTATTAAAATATTTGTTTCAAGTATCATTATCTATCTTTATTTTTTAAAAGTCAAAGTAAATAATAGTTCCAAAATTGACATTAATGATAATTTATAATAAATAATATTGTATTAAAAAATATAAAAGTGCTAAAAAAATTATATTCAAACAACTGATTTTTAAATTACTTATAAAATCATCCATGATTAATTTTGGAACTTTTTTATATTCATGGTAACTATATTAACTCTCAAAGAGTGAAAACCCTTATTCTCACAGTAGGTGTGAAAAGTGATAATGAGGGTGGCGGGGTAAACCAAAAGAAAAGGTTAAATAAATAGTCAAAACTTGTATATTTTTATTATATGAGTTGAATTAGATATTTTCTCATCCAATATTTGAAATAAATCATTTTTAATCTATTTTTATTTGAAAATTAATTTATATTACTTTAATATTTTATGAAATTTCAATAGTGTCCCTCCCATATCTTATAAAAGAAAACCACTTATTGTTTCTTCACACATAAAAAAACCGATTTTATTTGCAAAATATCAGGCCATATCCCTTCCAAACATACCTTCCCACATTCTAGATTTCTTATTTTGGGCAGAATAACAATCTTAGAGGACATAAGGTGTTAAAAAAGGTGATTTTCCAAAGAAGATGTTTAGTTTTTAACCGCATGTTTTAGTTTTATTTATTATTATTCCTCATTAAGATATTATTAAACCATGATAAAATAATAGCACTAGTATTATCTATAATAATACATTATTATATTAATGACATCACTTATATGTATATCCTCTTACATTAAATGGGAAATTAAACCATTATTCACATGTATGGTGGACTACTGCCTCACAAAATTGATGTAATTTATTTTTCATCTTTGTATCTCAAAGATAGATTATAATGATAGAATTTTTGTTTAAATATGATATTCATGAAATATTCATATTTCTGAAAATAAAATGTATCATTTACTTTTTTACTATTCCATTCACTGAAAAATGAAAATGTTGTTCGGGTGTATGTGTAGACTACGACCTCCACAAAGTGACGCGATTTATTTTTCATTATCACATAAAATGGATTGTATTTATAATTATATTTAAATAAATTATATGATATTTATTATATTATAATCATTTAGTAAGGATAAAAAAATATTTACCTTCTTTCCAAAATAATCGCTGAAAAATGGAATCATTACTCATACGTAAATATAACCTACCATCTCCATGATTGTAACATAGTTTATTTTTCATAATCATATTTAATGGTTGGATTTAAAATTATAATTGAATAAAAAAATGATATTTATTTCCTGATTATTATTCTAGAGGTGATGATATAATGAACTCTTTGACCAAAATTAAAATACCGAAGTCATTTTGGACTTATGAATCGAATATCATCAAAATGTTCAACAGGAACATAAATTATTAATTAATGGTTATAACATGGTAATAAGTGAAATAATAGTAATACTAAACTTGAAAACAATTCTCAAGAAATTAAATAATTAAAATATGTTTATTATCCTTGAAGATAAATAACGTATGTGATGGGTCAGACTCAAGGTAGGGGAGCTTCTTTTAAAATTAATATTTTAAATTCTTCTTTTAAACTATTTTTCTTCTTTGTCCATTTTTTTTAAATAAAATTTATGGTTGTTTTTATATGGGAATAAAAAATTTATAAAGTAAATATTATTTCTATTTTTAATTTATTTCAATGGTTTTCAAATTGAACTTTTTATGGAATGTTTTAACTTTCTTTGCAAAAGACATAATGAATGTTCTATTTAATATATACAGAGACAATTAATTTTCCTAAAATTGTTACAATTATTTAAAGTTTGAATTTATCTACAATATTTCATGTTTTATTCAAAGAAAACTTCAATTTCCCTTTTTTGGATATTTTTTTATTAAAAATATTTTTTATACAAAATGGTATTTTCATTTCCAAAATTGTTTTGTACCCATGTTTAAAAGATTTTTTCAAGTGTTTTACTCATTATATGGTAGGAGATATTGTTTATTAATGGTTAAGCCCTATTATAGCTCACGTGTGAGCCTGATATTTCTTGTATGATGGGTATGAACAGATAGCGCTTCAATTCATTTGGTAATGATTATGTTCCTTGGAGAATTATATTAGAATTCAGTCATATGGTTATTCTAATTGTAAGGGTTATTCTTTGGATTATGTAAGGGATATATTATTATGATTTCCCAAGGCACATACAATAATTTTATATACTTGCTAATGGGATTTCATGGAAATATTTTCTTTCTAGAGTTTTCTTGTTTTTCACTAGACTAACAGTTTTCTTTATTTTATATCCCTTACTAAGCATTGTATTGTTATCACAAAATTTTAAATTGTTTTCATGGATTTTAAGGATAGGTTAGGGAAAGGTAGGAGTCAAGTTGAAAGTAATAAATATTTTGTATGAATAGAAATCATGTTTTATTTTAATAATTTTATGTTATAAAAAATTAGATATTGATCAAAAGTATCCACTTTTTTATATGGTTTTGTTATGTATGAGTTATGATTTAATTCACCAAAACATTGAACCTAAAAAGACCCTAAAATATAAGATAATGAATTCTTGACTTAAAAATCAATGTTATGAAATGATTAATGATGAGTCCTTACTGTTGGTATCAGAGGTTAGTTTGGATAACTTCAGAGGTTTGGATGTTATTTGAGTATAAGTTAAAAGTCCTCTACAACCACAATGTTTAGGGATAATTGTGGTTATTTTGTGATAAATATAAAGAGTTTAAGATAACATAGTTAAGGATATAAAAATTCTTATCTTCCGCATAATATGGTTTATTTTTTTTAATGTAATCACACTGATGTTTTTGGTCTTATTAAATTTCTGGATTCTATATCCACCAATGTAATAATGGATGAGAAGGAAAATAATATGGTTTTTTGAATGAGAAACCAAATGAAAATGGGATATTTAGTCAAAAATCTTGTGTCCATTCTTCACAAGTCATCATAAGTTTTTATTAACAACTTGAACCTAGGTGAGTTTAACCAACACATCAAATAAGAGAGAAGTGTAGAACCATGTAAGTTTAGGTGATAAAGATCATAAAGGTAAAAATATTCAATGACATATGTGTTAAAAATGTTGGGATAAGAACCTTTTAAAATTTATTAAAAGGATAGGAATATGTTTTGTATCTAGTAGATAATGGAATAAATCAATAATCTTCCAAGGAAAAAGGATTCATTCAGTTAATTCCATAAAGAGGAATAAAGTTCTTCATAGAACATCAATTAAATATTTTAAATATAAGAAGCATGATCCTTATGAAAATTGATATCATAGAGGGGAAGTTCAAAAAAGGATTAACATGACCATATAGATTAATTTTTAGAAATTCATAATCCCATTATTGTTGAAGATGAGGAAACTAAAAATTTCATATTAAAGTTATGTATTATAACTTTCCTTATGTTTTTATATTTTTGAATATTAGTACATGATTCATATTTTTGTTTATAAAAATTAATTATTAAGGAATAATATAGAAAATATAGCTTAATGTATTATTAATAATGTTGATTGACTATCATTTCTACACATAAGGATTTAAGAGTTTTGATGTAGTGATATATTTAAGTATGATCATATATTTAATATCATTAATATTTGTTTGAATTTTTATTTTAAGGATGTACTTTGGTGGATATTTATTTAATTTTAATTGATGTTTGATGTATATGCAACCCATATGTTTAACATGTGAAAAAGGTATTTTAAGAAGAACATTTTTTCATTTTATTGGACATATGTTTAAAGACATCGATAAACTCTATGTTTATATGATATTTGATGATTATGGTTATTTTTTAGGATATTCATCATATTTTTTGGAATGTTATAGGTATTATGTTAATATATTTTTAGTAAAAGGACAACAAAAAGGCTGGGTGAAAACTTATCTGATCCGGTAAGGCCATAATTATTGAACCCACAACCAAAGAGTGACAAGGGTGCATCACTTACCACAAACTTATGTGACGTCTTGGTTAGAATAATTTTTTAATTAAATGATTTCAAAGATGAAGATTAATTTTATTTTAGAAAGATATGTTTTAAAAATTGGTTTAGTAATTAGGTGATTAATGTTATATCAGTAGAATTTCACTATTTTGGGAACTTATATGATTAGGGTAAATAAAACATTATGAGATTTTATTTTAGGATTAATGATTGAATTATAATTTATAAGAAAATATGATTTTCATTTAGATTTATTTTTATTCATTTAATTTAAGGAAATGATTAAATTATCTTGGATATTATATGATTAGGGAATATACTTTTTGATACGATACGTTTAGAGTGATTGATGTCATTTTATGATTAATGATCAATTTATCTTGGATGAATTTGTGATTAGATCCTTATGATTTTTGGGTTCCAATCTTAGTTTGAATTATTTTGAGGAATTTTAAGGATAATTATTTATGTAATGATTTTTTTTGAAGATTGGGCATTACTGTTGAATTTTGGAGATTGAAGTTTTATTTCTTCATATGAAGGTTTATTTGTTTTGAGAATTATCTTACCTCTTGATAATTTTTTTGGTTTTGGTTATTATCTAAGGATTATAGTAATAACTTTTATCTGTTTCTTATAGATTATTTTATTCATTGTAATTTGATTTTTGTTCTTCAAGCTTGAAAAAATCATCTTGAAATATACGTCATTTGGAGAAAAAGATGATATTGAGGTGAAAATGGGATAAAAGATAGAATTATACTTTTAATTCCTTCTGTTCTTAGTTTAGATGATAAATTAATTCCTCAAATCTAGAAAAATGGTCTTGGAATAAACATATTATCATATTAACTTTATTTTTGATGAATCTATGGTCTTTTTGGAACCTCTTTGGTATATGATTTTTTGGTCGTTAAGTTTCTCATAATCATTAAATTTTTTATGATCAATGATCTCAATCAATCTTCATAATTATTCATAAATTATGATTTTATTATATGTCCATATATTCACCTCCCACTAGTGTTCCCATATATGGAAACATATCATGTGTTATTTTAAGATGACCTTGGTACATCCCTTTTCTCTCTTTTCAAGTGGATGTTTTATTGTCCCCATTTACGATGTTAAATTTCAAAAAATGTATTTTAAAATGTTAAAATTTTGATTATATATTTTGAGTTAAAATTTTTAGGATGCAATTTATTAATGGGGGGGATTTAATATATTGATATTTTAAAAGAATACTATGTTTGAAAACATACAAGATATGCAATATCGAACCTAAATGAACCATGAAATATTATTATTTAAATATGAATATTATAAAAAAGGTGTTAAATTAGAAGGAATTAATGAGACTAACTACATTATGAAATATATATAAAGTATCTAATACATTTAATTGTATTGATTAATTCTTAGGAAACAAAAAATAATTTTTTTTGTAAAGTCATTTTATTTTTCAAAAATGAATTTTCATCAAAAATAATTTTACTAATTTTGGGAGAAAATAATATTTTTATTTTTTGGAAATTTTTTAAAATATATTTCATAAAAATTATATAATTTTTTTTAAATAAACTCATCAAAATTATTGTATGGTGAAATTTCGATAATTTTCATAAAAGTTATATTTTTCAGTGAATAATGAACAATACCAATTTTTATTAAAAACTGTATTTACTTTTAATGTATTTAAAAAATAAAAAAATATTTTTAATTAGTTTTAAAATTAAATTATTTACTTATTATTTAAAATAATAGAATTATAGTTTTTTAATAACATTTATTATTTATTTTAGCATAAACATATTTTATATTTTAAAAGGGAATTTTTCTTAAAAACTATTTTTTCATTGTGTTTCTCTAGTTTGGTTTTAAATTACATTCAATAATTTATGTGTTTTGAATCTTATAAAATGGATTCCATATTTAGAATTAGGAGTTCCATATTTGAAAAATATATCCATTTTATTTTTGTTTAATGTTAATAGTAATTTTATTAATTTCTGTTACCATGGTAAAGGGACAACCGGGTAACTAAATATAAAAATTAAATGATAAGGACTGAAAAATGTCCCTAACACTTGTGTTAATATTATTGGATGACTTTATTTGTCCATAATAATTTAATATCCAGATATTTGGCTTTTTTCATATTAGATGTGAATATGACCTTTATAGTATTTTATGTAAAGAAAAGTAAAAAAATCATGCTCTTGTTTCTAATAACTATAATATTTTTTAACGTGAGTAAAAATAGAGGATATGTTTGGTTATAAATATTAATTTGAAATATATGTGATTTATATTCATAATATTAATTTAGTATTATTTTGTAGTGAATAAATAATTACCTTAAATTCTTACATAATGTTGACATAATAATTATTCAATCAATAGAAAAATGAAATAAATAATATTAAAAATATTAAAAGTAATATAATTTGAAATAATTAATGTGATAAAATAATTTTATATATTAATATAAAATTTTTTGGAGGTATTAAAATATTTCACTTTAATTTAATTTGTTATCATGATGTTCTTAGAGTCAAAGTACTGAATAGTTCCAAAAAAAATATTAATGATATTTTATAATAAATAATATTTTATTAACTGATATAAAATTACTAAAAATCATGTATTCATAAAATTTATTAGGATATGGTTTATAATATTAACCATGGTTTATTTATGATTCGTTTTTTCATTTATAGTAACTATATTGATCCCTAAAGAGTAAAAAATATTTTTTTCGCGGTAAGTGTGAAAAGGGTTAACTGGGGGTTAAAACCAAAAGATAAGGTTAAAAACAAAATGAACAATTGATTAATTTATATAATATGATTTTAATTATAAAAAAACATCATTTATTCTAAATAATATATTTTTGATCCCTTTTTAATTAAAAATTAATTTATATTAATATTATATTTTTTGATACTCTAAAAGTGCCCTTCCCCTCTCTTATAAAAGGTCACAACTTATTCTTATTCATTTACACTTCAAGACCAATTTTTTCATCCAATATATACCAAATTTCTTTAATAATATCCCTTACCACATCATATAGTCCTTATTTTTGATATAATACCTATCTTAGAGGTCATAAGGTGTTAAGAAAATGATAATTTTCGAAAAAGATGTATAGTTTTTAACGACATGTTTTAGTTTAGTTTTCTCTTCCAAATCCTTAAAATATTCTTAAAACATTATAAAATAATATCATCAATATCATCCATATACTGAAAAGTTATTATGTTAATGTAATAACCTATATCCATCTCTTTTTCCATCAAATGTGAAATGAAACCATCGTTCATCTGTACGACATACCGCCTTGTGAACCGATGTAATTCATTTCCCGTCACCATATCTCACAGATATATTATAATGATGGAATTAATTTTAATATATGATATTAATGAAATATTTATCTTTTCTAAAATATAATATATCATTTAACTTCTTACCATTCAAATAACTAAAAAATGATAATGTCCTTCATGCTTACATGTAGACTATCACCTCCACAAAGTGATGTGATTCATTTTTTCCCACCACATAACATGGAAGATATATATAATTTTATTTTAAAGAATTAATATGGTTTTTTTAACATTATTACCATTTTTTAAAGATAAAATAATTCTTACCTTATTTTTATAGTTATCGTTAAAAAATCGTAACGTTACTCATGCGTATATACGTCCAACCATCACCAAGATTTTAATGTAGTTCATTTTTAATAATAATATTTAATTGTTGGATTTAAAGGTTAAATTAATATATAAAAATTATAATAATTTCTTTATTATTATTATGTAGATGATGGAATACAAATCTCTTTTACCATAGTCAACCTACTGAATTTATTTTGGACTTATGAACCGAATATCACCAAAATATCCGACTAGAAATTAAATTATAAACAGTTATAACATAATAATAAGTGAACTAAAAGGAATAGTAAACATTAAAATGGTTATCAAGTAATTAATTAATATAAAATTATTATTTTGGAAGATAAATATTATACGTGACTGTTCAGACTCAACTAAATGGAGTTTTTTTTAAAAATCCTTTTTTAATGTTTCCATTAAACCACTATTTCTTCCATGTTCATATTTAATTTAAAATTGGCTTATGGATGTTTTTATATGAACATACAATGTTTATGAAGGAAATTTTATGTCTATTTTTTTCTTTGTTTCAATGGTTTTCAAAGGTAATCTTTTTACAGAATGTTTTGGATTTAACTAAAAAAGTCAAAAAGAATGTTCTATTTTAACATATACGATGACAAAGAATTTTTTCATCACCACAACCATTATTTTATGTTTTTATTACTCTATACTTTTTCATGTTTTTTTCAAAGAAAAATTATATTTCCCTTTTTATTGGAATTTTTTTATTGAAAGTTGTTTTTAGAGAAAATATAATTTTAATATAAGTATGTGTTTTACCCATGGGTCTAAAAGAGTTTTTAAAGGGTTTTAATCATGATATTATCTTTGGAAATTATTTATAATGGATTGATCCCTATTATAGATCTTAGGTGAGCCCGATATAGATTATAAGATGGGTGTACCAAAATAACACTCAAATGTATTGGTTAATGATTATGTTCCCTGAATAATTATATCAGAAGTTGTCCGTATGGATATTACAATGGTTGGGGTTCTTATATGGTTTTTTCAAGGGTTCTGTGATGATCATATCCCAAGGAACAAACTTGAATTTTTTGTACTTGCTAATTATTTTTCATAGAAATAATATCTTTTGAGAAGGTAAAATAATTGATCTTTTTAAAATAAATATGATTCCCTTTATGGGTAAAAGGACATGCTTTTGTCCTCATCTCCTTTATGGCCTTCGAGCTACCTAGGCCTTCGGGTCAGTAAGGCCTTCGGGCCACCTCAAGGCCTTCAGGCCACCTTAAGTGCAGATGAAAACCATAAAATGTCCAAGGAACAAGCTTCAGAAGGAGGATGAGAAAAGAGATTTTACCATAGCATACATTAAATGGATTGAAAGAATGAGAGGGTATGGCACCTACCATCGGGACAATCCTATGAATGCATGGGAAAGCCTATTCGAACAGCCATGTGAAGGTGGAGAGCTGATTTAATGATGATGATGTTAGGTAGGAGTAGTTCCAAGTTGTTAGTCTAGGTTGTATGTAGTGTTTGAAGCCTACGGGAAATGAATTTCTCTAAGGCCTATGGTTCATGTAATACTCACACCTACGGACCTTGTAAGGGTTCCACCTCACCCCTTGAAAGGTGGATTGTCAAAATCAATTAAAAAATAAAGGCCTTTGAGCCATTTTAGGTTTATGGTTGGGTCCTTACACTAAATTTGGGAAATTATTGAATAACCCTCGGTAGTATCAAGATTGTCCTAGGAAGCTCCATATCATAATGATATTTTTGGATCTTCCCATGAAAAGACAACCATCAACTTTTTAAGCTCAATTGCTAGGACATGTTCATAAATCACATGCCCTAATAACTTCACTTCTTGGATCTAAAAATTTCATTTCAAAAGTTTCTTATATAGATGGTGACTCCTTAGGATTTTTAAAAGAATATTCATATGGTGATAATGCTCACTCTTGGATCTCAAATAAACCATTATATCATTTAACAATACAATGAAAATTTGTTGAGATACTATGAAACAATCCATTTCAATAGAGTAATAAAAACTAAATGAGAATCAGATAAGCCAAAGTGAATCAAAATATTTTCATAATGGCCATACCTACTCCTAAAAGTGGTCTTCAGAATATCAGACTCTGGAACCCTAAGATGAAGATAACCTGACCAAATATTGATATTAAGAAAAACTTTCAACCTTTAACTCATCAAATAATTCATCCACATGGGGTTGGAGATGCTTATTCCTGAGAGTCACCTAGCTCAACTTCTGATGATCCATGCACTAATAAAGTGAATGATCTACATTCAAGGAAAAGAGTATGAGGTCTGTCCATGGAAAAACACTAGCTCAATAAAATCCTTTCTCCATCAGATAATTCGACTAGATATTTATATACCTAACTCCATAAGAGTGATACTTTAAGAGGAAATCGAGATCATCTATGTACCTAATTCCAGATCAATCAATAACTCTTCCCCAATCACTAGAGGAAGACCAAAAAATTCATTTGGGAAGACATCAGAGAAGTCCCTAGAAACCAAGAAAAGATCTCCAAGTGAAGAAACATTATCAATATCAATAATAACAACAAATAAAAAATTGTAGCTATGAGCGGGAAGATCCTACATGACTCGACCATGGATCCCAATCTCCTGGAAACACCCAAGATTTCCTATTGGTGGCAGAGGATGAAACATTTTGTAGATAACAATAAATCTCAAAATAATGAGAATCCAGATAATACATCATGATAATGACATCAAATATATCCAAACTGAGAACCATGAAATTCTATACCTACTCTAAAAATGCTATCGATAGAGAACACAATGGACATCAAAACCCATCCTCCATACTCTTTTAAAGAGGAGTCACTAACTCCATAAAAAAGGAAGCTAGATCTTTTGGATGTTTTCGGACATCCGAAAAATGAGAAGATATAAATGGGTTTGAGGCACCAGTATAAAACCAAAATGTTTCTATAAATATGAAAAAAAGATGGTACCTCTCGTTATAGCTGGTCTTACATCAACCGTTGTTAGAAACTCATCCAATACAAGAAGGTGTTTTAGGCCTGAAATATATGGATGGATCCATATAGTCTTTGAATATTTTGAATGTAACACAATGGCCTTTGAAGATAGAAATACATAACCATAATGGTACATATACATTCCTAGAAGAACCTATATAAATGGCCTTGGTAGCCACAATCATTACAAATCCTAGGGGGAACGGGAAAAGATCATCGGGTGTGCCCTGCCTTTCCACATTAATAAAAAGACAGGGGAAAAATACTTGCTGCTGCTAATGGTATAGAGGAGGCCCACTGCTAAGAACTACCTCCACCACCCTTGCAATTATCACGACACTTCCTATTCTTCCCATATGTACCACTGAAACTACCAATGGGTAGAATACAAGGGAGAGAATAGCTAATCATTCTAGACATATCCATATTTTCTATCATAGCCTTATCAACTATATCTACATAGGTGGAAATATTCAACATAATTACTTTCAATCGTATACCCAGTCGCAAACCCTACTGGTACTTTTTATCTTTCTAACTAATCATTTACTTCCACTTCTAGAGAAAAATGTACTAGTTATGCAAACTAATTGGTGTACTCTAACACTAAAAACTCTCATTGCTGTAAAGAGAGGAACTCTATAGAATTTAGCATCATTATAGACTCTAGGAGGAACTTATGAATGAATAGGATCTTGAAACCCTTGCTATACAATCTCACATGCTGATTCACGAGTACCATGTAATCCCACAACCGCTTGCCACTACTGAAAAAAATGTATTATTGCGATGGGACCCATCAAAAAAAACTATTTTTGATGGGGTCCCATCGCCAATGACCTGTTGTAGAAAAAAACATCGTAAATATTACTCTTTTCAATGGACCATTTCAAAAACCTTGTAGTTTGGACAAGGAATAGCATCGTCACAAAGAAAACATTCAGAAATATTTTTAGGAAACTATTTGTGATAGCCCAATGACCGGTCGAAAATATTTTCCTGTATTTGAATTCTTTGCGATGGACCATTGCAATTACTTATAAAAATATATAAACAAAAATCATTTTGCAACATGCCTGTCACAAATAGTTGAAAAATTAAAATAAATAAATAAAATAATATTAATAATAATGTAATATTAATATAAATAAAATCATAATATTAATATTAATAGAATACAATTATTTATAAAATAATAAATATAATATAATATTAATATAAGTAAAATACTAATATTAAAATTCATAAAATAAAATTAATTATAAATAATTAATTAATATAATATTATTAATATTAATATTAATTAAATAATAATATTAATATTAGTAATATAATAAAAAACTAAGTATTCGAAAAAAATATAAAAATATATTAATTAATAAAAAAATAAATATAATAAAAAATTAAATAAATAATAAAAAACTATAACATTCGAGACAATATAAAACACACACTATCTAAAACATTAAATAGTTAATATTAAAAAAAATACATTCAAATGATTCATCATAATATAAAAATACATCACTAAGGGGGAGGGTCGTCTGGAAGAGTTGGAGGAGATGGTGGAGGGAACCCCATCCCAAAACTACAAGTCAGATGTCACATATAATCCATCTGCTCCTACTCTTGCTCATGTCGCCAGCAATGCATCTCATACATTTGATGTTTCTACTATCATAGGAACTCTTCCTGCTGCTGCTGCTTCCAATGATGCATCTCCTCCTTCTCTCTAAGCATAGTCTCTATAAGCTCACGATGAACTCACATCTACTCTTGATATCGTGCATGAGATAATGATGAACCATGATGAGCTATTCTCGATTTGGACTCTAACATCAGATAGGTGCTTTAAAAAACCCCATGTGTCACTCGAGAGATGATACCAACAACTCAACCTTTCTCGAAGCCATAATAGGTCTCCTAAATCCATGTTGTCTCATCAAATCGGGGTGTGGGCACTTGTCTGACCATCGGTCTCAGCCTGACTATGAACATCTGTCTAAGACATCACAACCTCATATGACTCCTTCAATTGCAATTTACAATTAAAATAGTTAAAATATTATTTGTAGTTAAATTTAAAACTCAAAAAAACTTATAATTCCCACAATCTGACACTGGCGAGAACCTCTAATCTCCTTAGTGGTTGGATCACTTTACGTCCTCCTATAAATATCATACTTCATAATATCAAGATTTGTGACTGCCTATATGAATATTAAATAAACCACTTGCATTTAACATTATATTCAATATTTAAAAAAATTTCTTACTATATGCTCTGTATGCATACTGAATGTACGACTACCAACTCAATGTGTCACCTCCTATCTCTAACAATTTTTCTGACCTATTGATGATCTACTCTGAAACAGCCCAATCAAAAAGTGTGTGCATAATTCATCCCAAAATTGAGATGAAATATAATTAGGCCATTAGATGCAACATGTCTCATCAAACTCCATCACTCTTTATTTCACCATTGATTTCCTTTTGAAATTGTGAAAACACTAAGTGCAACGCAGATGCATAACTCCATTCCATGCCTTTCAAATAGCCTCACTCATGATCTCCTCAATAAGATACCTTAAACCCTAAAAATAGTTTATTATATCATGTTATTAGTTAAATTGATTTCAAAATAAATATTATTTATTTACGTACCAACTAATTATCAGACAGGCACTACTGATCATCAATGTGAATATGATCTTATGACACCCATGTATCAGAAAAAGAATTTTTCAGTATAGTGGTCCCTTTTCCAATAACTTTATGTGTAAAGCTATGAAAAAATTACAATTAATCAAATAATTAGAATATATATAAATTAATGAAAACTAACTAAAATAAATAGAAAAATTTATCTCTGTGTGCGTGGATTGAACCAAAGATGTGGATGTCACTCAGGGATAGGGTCAGGAATCATCAGTCGGGCAAGACAACATCCCCTCTGAGTTCTCCCTAAACCACCAACAATCTAAGGGTTGGATGATCTAGCCTCCTGCTCATCCAAAGGAATATCAGCCTACTCTAACAAATGATATAGACCCTCGTCCATCTAAAACATGAAATTATTGTTTTATAAAATAGTTGAAAACAACTATTATATATATATATATATATTTATAACCAACATTTAACTATGTCAATTTCTATCTTATTTCTCATCTTTATAGTTGGCAATGTCAATGCCCCGATCTTCCCCCTCAGCATCATCAATTTCTATATCAGTTTCAGTTTCACTATCTCTTGTCATTTTAAATTCAGTTGTAACATAATTAACATCATCATCACCATATTCCCTTATCTATGGGGTGTCATTAATGATATTCGTGTCTATTATTTAAAAATATGGATTCAAAGCAGTCTCTTGAAAAATTTCAATTCCTTTCACTTAAGAAGATTCAAATTCAGTTAAAGTAAACAAATTCTCTGGAGATTTAATTTTTATTATACTCCACCAATCACCTAAATACCTTTAAATAGAACAATAATTTTCATAATAAATTTGATGTTCCTGATGAGCTAATAAAAATTTTTCATTTATTATAAGAATATTTTATATTTAATATCAATGATTCCATGGATTAGATGAACACACAAGCCTCTCTCAATATCCAACCACTGACATTTAAACATCATTATGTGATGTTGTACCATATAACATTGTTCAATGATTTTATCAAATGTTTCATAAAGGTTAACTTCATTATTTATATGATGAGATCCTCTTAAGAAAACACCAATATTCATTGTTTTTTTATTCCCCATATGCATGCATATGAAATCAAAAACCATTCACCAAATAAACATTATGAGTTTAACCATTTTCTATAGTGGGTTACTCAATATAGACAATCAATTATTAATTTTATCAGCATGTTGAGATACCTGAAAAGTTGTAAAAAAATTATCACTATAACAAGTATTAAATTTATTTTTTATGTGAAATGAAAAAAAATGTATGTTACCATTTTTTTATACCAGTAGGAAATTTTTTTGACGCCATTCTTCAAGAGCATCTGCTGTAATTTGTTGAAACTATTTCTTGATATTATTATCATATAAATTAAAAATAGAATAATATTAATGTATTGTTATAAAAATTATAGAATAAGTGATATGAGAACTCACTGTACAAATGGTGAAATTTGTTCACAGTTCAGCAGAATATATATATGAGGTCTATGATGTTCATCATCTGAAATCCATCATTCATGAACTCCATCGAATACAAGTTCGAGCTGATTAGAACTGATAATTGATTTCTCATGTCATCATCAACATTTCCCTCAATATATCTCATAAAGTTTTATTTTGAAGGATATTCAGATTGGAAGTAATGAGAGCAGAAAAAAAAGAAATTTCCTCTTCAAAATAAGCTTCTACAATTGAGCCTTCAACTGATGCTTTGTTACATACTTTTTTTCAATTACTGCATGCATCTCTCAAGTGGGTACATCCATCGGAACTGTACTAAACCTACAAATTTTGTTTCATGAGGCAAATTTTATATCAAATGATCAATTGAGTGAAACAAACCTAGAAGGAATATTTTTTTCCAGTTTACATAAAATTAAAATGACATCTTCTTACAGTTTGCTTATGAAATTGTAGTTTGTTGTCGATGCACAAATGTCTTAAAAAATATATGATATTTCTATGAGCACATCCCAAATTATATTATTTAACAAACCTCTTAATCCAATTGGTAGAAGTATTTGCATTAAAACATGAGAGTCATGAATTTTCAATCCAGTAATATGACCATTTTTGACACATCTTCCCAAATTGGAAGCATAACCCTTAGAAGTCTCAAATATGAAATCCACTGATAAAATAATAAGCGACTCTCTTTGGACAGTGTATAAGCTATTTTTTTCTTGATTAACTTCTGTGAACTGACATTTTAAAATAGTTCAAGTTCATATCACTTGTAAATTTGGGCATGATCTTATCGTGCCTTTACATTATCTTTGGTCTTATCTGGTGTATCCAAAACTGTATGAAATATATTATCAAAACAATTATTTATAATATATATCACATCCAACATGTGATGGACCAAAAAATCAGACCAGTATGAAAAATACCAAAAAATGCTTCGGTTTATCCAATCGTGATCTTTTCTAAACCCATAAATTTTATATTAGTTTATAGTTGGTCCAAATGTTTTGCGAGGTAATAAGGAATCAATTGATTTTAACTCTGTACTTGAGATAATTGTTGGCGGCCCATCTTTTTCAACTATTCTTTTTCTAAAATGATATTTGTTTCTTTGAAAAGGATGATCGGTTGGATGAAGTCTACGATGATAGCAAAAATAATAATATTTTCTTCCATTGACGAGCATAAAGGCTTTTCTCTCTGTCATACATTACGGAAATGATTTTGGACCATGTGTACTCCATCCGAATAAATTGCCATATGCTAGGAAGTCACTAATTGTCCACATCAATATAGATTTCAGTAGGAATTTTTGTTTCGTAGAACCATTATAAGTACTGACACCATTACTTCATAGTGAAATCAATTCATCAATCAATGGTTTCAAATAAACATATATATTCTTTTTTGGATGAGCAGAAATTAATATGGTCAAAAGGATATATGTCTCTTTCATCAATATCGGTGGAGGTAAATTATACAAAGTTTTAGAGACATGCCAACATGAATACTGACTACCTTAAGAACTAAATGGATAGAAACCATTAGTAGAAAGACCCAATCACACTTTTCAAGATTATAAAGAAAATGAACACTTCACTTGGGAAAAATGTTTCCATGAATCACCATCATATGGATGATTTAATCTTTTACTAGTTGAAATGTTGGTTTCATGCCATGAAATCAAAGATGTTTTGTTTTGATACATAAATAAATGCTAAAATTACAGTGTAAGTGAGAAATAGATCAATTTTTTATAAGAAAAAATCTAGACTTCCCTAATTGAGATTCTTTATACCTTGATTGTCCACATGTAGCACAACTATCCAACAACTAATTTTCACCATAATATAAGATGCAGACATTTTAAAATGCATGAATCTTATGATAACCAAGACCCAGATTACGAACTGGCCTTTTACACTCATAGAAATTTGCAGGAAACACATTTCCTTCTGGTATTAGTGTTTTTAACAAAGAGAATATCTGATCAAAATAACAATTTGGAATTCCATTATCTGATTTAATGGTCATAAATTTAGAAAATACTTCAAACTATCTTATCTTGCAACTAGGGTATAACTAATCCTCAGCGGACCTCAAAAAATCATATAAATGAGATGGTTTAATCTTAGGAGTTAAATAAATATCATCATGAGTTTCAGATTTTTGAACAGATGTACCTGCCATATCATGTAGAAAATTTTAAAACCATGATGGATATTGAAATAAATTATTAATATCTTCTCTGGATCTGTGTTCTCCATGTTGATACCAAAAAATATAATCTGGTTGAAAACCAAAATGTAATAAATGACCTCCAACATTGTCAAATGTTTCATACATCCTCAGAGATTTTTTTATGAGGACACTTAATTGTCCCTTCTGAAACAAAATTTCCATTCGATGATGCAAATGATAAGAAAGATTTAACACCCTCAATATATGCAATATTTAAACCAAAAATGTTTAGATTATTGCATTGATTTATCCAAGCATGATCATCTAATAATGAATTTTGAATAATTAGAGATAAGATGAACACTATCCAAAAAATGGAAGACAATTAATTTATCTTTTCTAGAAATTTATAATAAATTCTATTATTTTATAGTTATTTATACTATTTTTAAGATTTTATACTAACTTACACTCATTTATAAAAATTTATACAAATTGACAGCAATTATTATTAATATCAGGTGTTTTGTACTATCTATTATTAATTATCAGCGGCACAATTTTCAACGGATTTGCATCAGCTCTTTTTCCCAACAAATCATCCTTTTATAACTTTCTGTGACAAAAAGCACTATGAAAAGTCTTATCTAATGTATGAATATCCATTTTTATATAGACAAGCATGGAGAGCAGGGAGGCCTCACCAGGCTGCTCTCCATGCTCTCATGCATATGAAAATGAATATTCATACGTTGGAGAAGCCTATTCATAGTGATTTTAGTCTCAGAAAGTTGAAAGAGGATGAGTCGTCCTGAAAAAGAGACTCTTTTGTCTGAGGCTCATCGCCTTGTAACTTTCTCAGACATAAATCACTATGAAAAATCTACTCTGATGTATGTCTGAGAAGATTTTTCATATTGACTTTAGTGGGAGAAAGTTACAAGGAGCTGAGGTGTCGATCAAATGGAATGCTGCTAATCCGCTGAAAATCATGCTAATTTATCAATGTATTCAAATTTATTATGATTTATTATTATTCATTACTAATTATTGCTAATTATTACTAATTATTACAAATTAATCCTAATTTTTACTAATTGTTACTAATTATTACAAACTATTACTAATTATTATTTATTATTCCTTATTATTATTAATTATTACTAATTATTAAAATGTATTCCTAATTATTATTAATTATTACTATTTATTACTAATTAATCCTAATTATTTCTAATTAATCCTAATTCATTCTAATTAATCCAAATTAATACTAATTTATCCTAATTATTACTAATTATTGATTATTAATTCTAATTATTACTAATTATTACTAATTATTGTTAATTAATCCAAATTATTACTAATTATTTCAAATTAATCCTAATTATTACTAATTACTAAAAATTAATCCATATTATTTTTAATTTTTTTGAATTATTTTTAATTAATCCTAATTATTATCAAATTATCTTTAACATTACTAATTAATTCTAATTATTACTAATTATTTATAATTAATCCCAATTTTTACAAATTATTACTAATTATTGATAATTATTCCTAATTATTACTTATTATTGATAATTAATCCTAATTATAACTAAATATTTCTAATTAATCCTAATTATTGATAATTATTACTAATCATTGATAATTATTACAAATTATTATTAATTAAATAAACTTATTACTAATAATTACTAATTATTACTAATAATTACAATTTATTACTAATTATTACTAATTATTACAATTTATTTCTAATTATTTCAGTTTATTTATAATTATCGATAATTATTACAAATTATTACTAATTTTTATTAATTTTTATTAACTATTACTAATTATTATTAGTTATTATTAATTATTATTAATTATTATTAATTATTACTAATTATTTCTAATTATACCTAATTATTTCTAATTATTAATAATTATTACTAATTATTACTAATCAATCCTAATTATGACTAATTATTCCTAATTATGACTAATTAATCCTAATTACTACTGATTAATCCTAATTATTACTAATTAATCGTAATTATTTCTAATTAATCCTAATTATTTCTAATTAATCCTAATTAATGATAACTATTTCTAATTAATCATAATTATTGATAATTATTACTAATTATTGATAATAATTACTAATTATTGATAATTCATACTAATTATTATTAATTATTACTAATTTTTTATAATTAATCATAATTATTACTAAATATTACTAATTATTTGTAATTAATCCTAATTAATCCTAATTATTACTAATTAATCATAATTATTACTAATTAATCTTAATTAATACTAATTAATCCAAATTATTACATATTATTATTAATTATTACTAATTAATCCTAATTATTACAAATTATTAATAATTATTACTAATTATTATTAATTATTACTAATTAATCCTAATCATTAGTAATTATTATTAATTATTAATGTTTTTTTACTGATTCTTACTAATTATAAAAAATTATTACTAATTATTCATAATTATTGATAATTATATTGAATTATTTCAAATTATTTCGAATTTTTCTAATTATTTCTAATTATTATAAATTATTTCAAATTATTACAAATTATTTCCAATTATTACTAATTATTTCTAATTATTACCAGTTTTTTATAATTATTACTATTTTTTCTTTTATTTTTATAATTTCTTCAGATTATTACTAATTAATATAATTTATTACTGCTTAATACAATTTATTACTAGTTATTACTAATTAATATTGGTTATTACTAATTAATACTGGTTGTTACTAATTAATACTAGTTATTACTAATTAATACTAGTTAATACTAATTATTACTAATTACTACAATTTATTACAATTCGTTACAAATTATTTAAAATTATTACAAATTATTACAAATTAATTAAAATTATTTAAAATTATTACAATTTGTTACTAATTGACACTTAGATATAACTATTCAAAAAAATAACTACTGAGAAACTAATATTTAATTCAAATTTAATTACTTTACATCTAATGAACAAAAATTATAAATAATTTAAAATCAAATAAATAAAACGAATAATAAAAAAATAGATAAATACCATGAAAATTTAAGCTTTTGGTATAAATAACTTGAAAACTGAAGCTTTTGGAGTATCAAAGTCGTAGATAATGCTCTGATTTAAAAGTTTATACTATGAAAAATTTTAGAAGAAAATTTTTCAGAAGTGATAGAGAGAGAAGTTGAGTAAAGTGTGAAATGAGAGGAAAACAGATGGGGGTATATATAGGTTAGATTATTTGTGATGGGGCCTATCGTAAATGGCTCTACCCGCATTAATTACCGTGATTTGTTAAAAATTAATTTGTGATGAGCCCCATCGCAAATGGCACCTGCTGACAAAGAATTTGCGACGAGACAAGTATCCCGTCACAAATACTAAAAACTGCCGCTGGGTATTTGTGACAGGAATAGAAACCCGTTTCAAATACCCTTGCCTGCAGTTTGTTGCGTATTTCGTGCCAAACCTTTTGTGACGGGGTAATCAGACTGTTGCAAATTACCCCTTTTGACGGGTTATTATTGACGATCCCCTGACCCGTCGCAAATGGCCACTTTTTCCATACTATGATGAGAATCTCAAGTCTAAACACTGCATACTTCACCTTGATAACTGCATGCATAACCAAGAAATCAAATACTTGGTTGATATTTTATAGCCAGTCCTCTTCCTCTTGGTGTTCATTTATACCCATAAAAGATGGGAGTTTTTCATGTTGTAACTCTTGAGCTCGATCTCTACCTCCCTTATCTCCTGGTTCCACCACAATAACTGGGTTATGAACTCATGATACATTTTGATCCATGACATGAATTTCCATCATAAAAGCCTCTAAAACATTCTGATTAAAAGGAGGATTCCCTTGAGGTGCATCTCTCACATTACCCTCCTCTCGAACCCATGAAAGACATCTCAGAGGCAACTTACTACACACCAGACCAAAAAAATGACTACACAAAAAAATAATATTAGATTAGTCCAGAAAATTATAATCAGAAACTCAAATTAAACTCAGAGCCCAACACCAAAGACACACATCCAAACATCCCATGGTAAATGAGGCTCATCATGGCAATAGTTGGACATATGCTCACCACTACCTACCCCTCAAGTCTTGAAAAGACTATCTCCTATATAAAAGATGACCCAAGATAAGGAAACTTGAGGATAAACAACCTCTAATACCAATTTATAACAAACCATCCCGGTATACCCTCCTGAAACTGGTACATGAACCAATCCACTATAGAACTGAAGGGCATTCTTGATCCCCATAGGCTGGTGACTAGTAATCAAGCATCAATCAATGTCAATAGGGAACAATTTGAGTCAAACTAAGATAATATACATGGAATATATGTATATATATAAAGAAAACTAGAATTAGAAGAAATTTCATAGAAAATGAAAGAAATTCATAACGATACATCATAAAATCAACAAGAAAAATACCCAAGTTACATATTCAACAACTGAAAAAGATAAATAAAACAAAAAAACTTCTCTGTGTGATGGGTAAGAAACATCCCACCATCTAACCACCAGCTACCCATACCCAGCATTCATAAATACCACTGCCTCGTTGTGGCACCTTGACTTTTCTTACATCAAAAGACAATACAAGGTATGCACATTATCGAAGGGATGTTCATGGTGTGAACTAAACACGCTCAGTAGGGTACCATCCATGTTTTCCATATCAAGTCACTATATAATAATCCCAATATGATAAATTTTATGAAGACATGGGATGATAATTAGTTAAATTTTTTTATATAAAACCATGGTAAACAGTTCCCCTGTTTTTTCATATTTCCAAAACCAAGATAAAACAGTTTCAAAGCATAATTTCAATAAAACAATTACATTTATCCAAGCATGTATTTCAAATCCTAACAGAATAAGCCAAATCATAATGGTAAGAAACCCTAGGATAACAAATATTTAGTTAGTTAGGTCACTCATACCATGATACTAAATTATAAATAGTATGCACTCAAGTCCCTAGAACATAGGGCCTAGGGAATAGAGGAACACCCCATGACTTCCCCACTCATAATGTCAAGTTCAATTCCCTAGGAAACATCACCTAGGGAGAATAGGAACACTCCACGATTGACCTCCACCCCCAACAAAAACAACAAACAATTCATAATACTAAACCCTCCATCTAGGTACCCTAGAATCCCATCTCTGATATACATCAATCAATTCAAAAGTACTTACCACTTCATAAATAATTAAAACCCACCTTTTTTCATTAAAACATGCTTTGATAACTCATTTCTAAACCCATTTCACAATTATTAAAAAAACACATTTTCTTTACCAAAACTAGGGGAGAAACATTTTTTAAAATGATTTACCTATTTAAATCAATAAACATCGAGATCATGAAAATTAATTTATAAAACAAGTTATAATAAAATAGCAATTACTTTTAAAATTCCATAGGGTAGAGACGATACTACCTACCTCAAACTCAGGTCACACCCCAACCGCAACGAGATCCACACCTCTTAAGTAGAAAGGAAGAACAAGAGTAATGAATTGAGGACCTAAAATTTTTTCTCACATCTAATAAAGCATCATCAAATGATCATAAAACCCAGGAATGTAGTGAAACAACAATTCCAAACTAAGAAAAACCAAACCAACAAGAATAAAACAAACACATACAAAAAGAGAAGAAACTGATAAAGAAAAAGATCGAGTGTGGAATGGAGGAACTCGGAAGAGTGAAAACCACACAAAATAACTTTTCAGGTACCTACGGTTTTATATAGGTAAAAAAATCTGAATGAGAGGGTTTATATGCATTCAGTGCCATAAAACTCACCAGATAGAAATAACTCATTTCCCAACTCACCAATTCATGATATGAATCTATAAAGTTGCATGTACACTAAAAAAGGCATCGTCTCGGCTAATTTAACCCAATTGGGCCATTCATGACATGAATGGAATTCAAATCATAAAACTGATTCATGGAGTCTTCATAGAAACATATTCACATTTCGAATCATCCCTTCGCAGTGTGGATCTATTCTATAGCCGGCACCCAAACCAACTTCCTACAAAAAAATCCCATAACTTCTCTTAACATCTCTTACACCCTCTAAATTTGATAAACACACTCTTAAATATTAAAAGAGACTGTAAATTTAACAAGGATATTATATGTGGTAAAATATAAACAATGAGATAGTACCGCATAATAAAATCAAAGGGAAGAATTTACCCAACTTACATGAACTAAGTTCAGTAGAATGAGCATATTTCAAGGAAAAAAACGTGTTACCAAACATTTGTTTGACTGGGGTAACAATTGAGTCAAAAAATATTTAATGAAAAGGACTTGACTTTCCTTAGTATGTCCCAATAAATTTAAGGAAACTAAGTCTAAACATTTACCGGATTATAAATCAATATAACATTATACAAAGGAAACATGGTGCATGACATGTAATGTGGCGTCCCGGACCTGGATGCCATTGAACAGTTCACCACGTCCGATTTTCCACAAGGACTCAAGAGTGGCTCCCCATACACAAGAGTATACTGACTAGAAGTAAGGGACTTGGATGTGTTGGTGGGATTATTGTTCCATCATTTCATAGTGGATCACAATATATATAATCAATAATAGAAAAATAAAGGAAGCATAAGTAAACAGAAGGCATAGAAGAAGAAGACACAACATAACTGGACTTGTAACCCATTGTAGAGGAAGAAGATAGAGATAATGAATTATTAAATCAACTAATAATAATACAAAAAATATGGAAACTAAATCATATTAAAAAATTTATGATAATGTTAGTCAGATATCTATAAAACTGGAAAACTGGTATACATGGAAACATAAAATACATGTTATACAAAAGAATACAAAATCCAAAAAAACTTATCATCTTGAGATATGGCCATATCATATTCCACCAACCTCTATACCAATTCAATCAAGAAATATCACATGTCCAATGTAGGATTCTTCCCATTATCAACAACTGCATACATATGATCTATCCGGGTGCCATCAGTGGCTCAAATAGGGTGTGAGATAGATCTCAGTAGGCCACCACCAATGACATCTATACCATATAGTCTATTTAATATTAACTGAAATAGTGTTTAAGTATATATATGAAAGTAAAGATAGTACAATAACATAAATACCCTGATACCTTCTTCACCCTCAACTAATGTCTGAATATATAAACATTTCATTAATTATGTTCTAGTTTATAATAAGTGGTGTAAGAGGATCCAAGTTATAACCAAGGAATCTTAAAATAATAAAAATAATAAAGGATACAAGGTAATAACCAATGAATCCTTAATAATGATAATGATAAAGAGGATCCAAGGTAATAACAAGGCAACCTTGACCTCGAGGGTTAAGCCAACTCAGTAATAACTAGAAACCTGAATATAAGGGGTATGCATGAAATCCAAGGGGAATCTCCCATGGCATTCCACTATAGTTTGATTCTAACCGACTCCAAGGGTCTCATCCAAGGTAAAATGGGCTAAGAATGTATTGTTCCTAATGGGTGTATTCATGGATCCCGGTGTCCAAAGTCATCAAGCTGGAACCAAGGAGTGTATCAAAGGCATCATAATATCTAAATGATGACAAAATGATCCTACATTTCCATTCTAGGCATCCACTGGTAGAAAAATGAAAGGTTCCATGGTGGGTATCTACCATGGAAACTGGCTCCTTGAATCAAAATAGTCTCCCAGATTTCTCAAGGCATTCCCTCGGGAATCCAAGGATGGCTCAAGTCTGACCACTCCAATAAAGAGGAATAGGGCTGTATGAAATAGGCACCTTATACATGATTCATTTAATAATTTAGGCCATGTAATAATAATTCCATCTAGAAATCCAATTTTGTTTATTCTATACCTTTAATTAGTGCAACAAGGAATATAAGGATCTGCATCCATTTATCATTTTAATTTCTTAATCACTCATTAGGTTCAATCCACTACCATACATCTAGCATGGAAAAGTGTGCTATTGAAATGAAACAAATTAATTCCATTACATTCAATTAATCCAAGTGATACATATATTATACTTTCCATTTAGAATTGAGATTTATTTATTACATCGAAACACTTACCATAGAAGTGTCAAGTGAAACTACACATATTATCCACTAGCAATTCATAAATCATTTAATTAAATAAGGCTTACTACTAGCAGGGTCAAGACACACTCCCAAATAGTGTCATTGGTAAACCCACATGGATCACCAAGGAATAATAAGTTGCATACCCTACATGGAGAGGTTGATGTTGAGGTTATATCCTCCAACGATATGGTGAACATGTATAACAAGGGCTCTATATTTTGAGCAAGATGATTATAAGAAAGCCATATGAACTTAATAGGAAATGCCTGATGAAATCATCATGCGCACAATGAAGACAATATATAAAATGGATAGACTTGAGGGATAAGTAATAGACCACCTAACATGAACCTATAATACTCCCCACATCTTGTATTAGCCTTTAGATTGTCCTAGATTAGAAGAAATATGAAGAATGTATCAATGCCCGGAAAATAGTGCATAATCACATGCACCAAAATAGTGTAGATGATAGGAAGACAAACGATAACAGGAGATAACTTATTTAAGGACTTATCATCATGCTTCTAATGTGATAGATGGATTTAAAATCAAAGTTCAGATTGGGAAATGACACCAAAGCCTTGCCTAGGGCTCCATGGGGGGCTCTTATGAGAGAGATAGAGAGGGGTGAGGTTCTATCAAAACAATAGAGGCCCTGTATTTTTTTAAAAAAATGACTCAAGGATTAACATTTAATATAAATATTAGAGTCTTTATACATGGGAAAAACCACTTACATGAGGTGAATTGTCCTACCCAAGACTGTAAATATTATGTTTTGGTTATATGTTTGGTATTCTAATTACACAGTGGGTAATTGTCCTATAGTCACGCTACTACCATCCTACCTCTTCCTTTCCAAAAACTATCCAATTGGAACAAGGCCCAACAATAGGGTCTAATCCAAAAAAGAACTTTACAAGAGCTTAAATTCAAAACTAAAATGATCCACAATTGAAATTAAAAACTTGGTTCTTGCATGTAACACTTCTCAAATAACTTTAATTAACACCCTAAAATCCCTTAATACTTTGGGATCTTTTGAATCAATGTCCATGAAAATAAAGACGATTTTATGACTCTTTAAAAATCATGAATTTCATGACTATGAAAAAATAGATTCATTAGGTAATAATCACACCACATAAAATATGTGATGGTGTGCAATATCAAACATGTGTCATGGATTTGAAAATGAGACAAAGAAACCCTTACCTCTTGTCTTGAATTCTATGAATGCATTTTAACTTTCTTGTATCACAAATACAGATATTTTAATCTCTTAATATATATAAACATAATCATATAAATTTTCATTTATAATCTTCATATATTTTCATTCACTATATGAATTCTAGTAAGTTTATTTTTTACATATTTTCCTACTTTAAGTGTTTATAGTTTGACAGTTTGTACTAGTTTCTTAATTACATTGTCTATATTCAATATTCCTACAAATTTCAACATTACTAGGTAAGTAAATTTACAATTAGGGATAATTTATAATAATTTATTATGTTTTAAATTCCTTTCATCAGTGTTTTAGCCTTTCTCAGTGAATATGAAATCGATAAGAAACATGTTTTGGTGATTCATAAATAATAAAGTTTTTCTCAATTAATGAGTTTAATAATAATATTACCATTAAATTAACCAATATAAATAATTATTTACATATTTATATCATATTATACAATTTATTAATTTCCCATAGTCATCCATGATAAAAATTCATAACATTGTTCAAATAGGTGGTTAATTTGACCCAAACATGAACATGTCATGATTAATGGATGATTATGTAGTGGTTTAGATGTAATAACATTATAATAGTAGAATAATTATAATATTTAGTTTTTATTACTGATATATATAAAAAATGGAAGGAATTATAATCAGAAGTTACAAATATGAAAATATTACATAATATGAATTAATTATTTTCATCTTCTTAGTTCTCTTGTTTAAGACATTTAATATTAACGATTGTTTATCATTCATATAATTATAGGTTATTCATTGTGTAATACCATAACATTATTAATATCATAAAATTAATATTTATCCTTTAAACCCATTCTTATAACTATCCATGAACGTTTGTGATAAAAAGAATAACGTAGATCGATCGTTCTATGGAGGCAGTAGTCCACAGTATATATGAAAAATGATTTCATTTTCCATAGAATGGGGAAAAGAAGTAATATGGTTAATCATTTAATAATATAAAATATTTCATAAATATTATACATATATATTAAATTCTATATTAGGAATATCATGATAATATGGTGAAGGAAAAAGAAACGCATTTTGTTATGGAGGCGGTAGTCCGCAAAATACATGAATGATTATTTCATTTTCTAAATAGAAAAAGGAAATGTGATTAATGATTATACAATCATTATAATAATATAAAATAATACTAATGAAATTTATTTTATCATTTAAATATATTGAAATAGAATTTGAGGAATAAGAAGTGTACATAATGAACTAGAAATTTGAAAGGGGTGGTTAGAAATTTATACCTAACATGTCACATTATCTTCTTTAAAAAGGGGGTTAACCATTAATGGGATGATATTTTGAAAAGAAAATAACCTCTTGAAGGTGGATTGGATTTTTAGGGTAGTTTTGGATGGAGTTTGGGCTGAAATAGGTTGGCAGTGTTCTAACAGCCTTTTATTTTTTGGTATTCTTCTTAAAATTTAATATATTTGATAGGTTATGCTTCACACAACACTGAGTTTAAAATCATAATATACTATTAAATGTGATTATTGGAATTTTAATTTTAACATTAGGAATAGAAATATAAACAATAGAATAGTAAACTCATCTACGAAAGTGTAAAAAAATTGGTATCTTATAAATGAAAACATGGTATATTTACATCATGGAATAAGTAAATAAATGTTTTAAAATTGATAAATTAAGTGTTGGTATTTTTGTGAAACGTAAATATTTATTTAAAATATTATAACTAATATAATATTTTTTAAGATAATTTATTTTCATAAAATAGATTCATAAATATATATTTTTCATTATTATTATTATACAATAATTTTATGAGGCCATAATTAATTTTTATAAGTGTCATAAAATCGCTTATAATTTTTAAATTGGTATTTTTTGAATATATATTGATTTTAATTAAAAAAGTTATCTTATTTATAAAATTATTTTCATAAAATGGAGTTCATTTTTTAATTCTTCACATTGAAAAATAGTTGTGGTGATGTTTTGGTATTTTTTAGAAATAGTTGAATTTTTAGTGAATAGTGAAATATAGTATGTTTTGGTATATATTCATTATAAGATAAATACACTATTCCTTGAGTCATGAATTATTTATGCACCATAATTTGTAAATTCCCTTAAATTTTTAATATATCTAGTATTAATGTTCAAGATATTCATTGTATTGATCCAGAATAATAAACCAATGATTAAAATAATAAAAAAACATCCCTCTCATCCACTATAAATACCACCCTCACCTCATATTCTCCTCACACTTCCAAATATTGGAATCTCTCTAATATTTTTCTCATTTCCTCTCCCACACATCTCCCACATATATTTCATCACACTCTGTTGAATCTTATTCTAAATTGGGATTTATCTCTTATGTTATCATTTACCATATTTTATTAAATGGTTTATGATTGTTTTGACTGTGGATGTGCTATTTTGATACCATTCATCATATTTCTCAGAATGATTAGTGATTATGTTTACTGATTGGGGAATTTTATTTATATTTCTTATGTATATATTTTTTATGTTTAACCTCATTCATATAAGGAATGCATTGGACTTAGTAAGTGTCTTTTATGGCCCATTATATCCCCTAGATGAATTAGTCGATCTCATCAGACAAACTAGATCAGGACTTTACCTATTTATATATGTTGTCTTGGCTAAATCCTTGATGGTATGTTTATGATGTCTAAAATTATTCATTCCCTTATTATGATACCAGTGATTGATATTCCATGTGATTATTATACTTGTAGAATATCCATGTTTAAGTTTCATTCTCATTGATTATTTATATGGAATTATTTATTTAGTTTTTATTCCTATAATATTATTCTGAAGTTTATGTTTTAATTGAATGTGTTTTTAGTTATTTACTATGCCTTATTTTTTATTTTCATTTATGATAGATTTCGTTGTATTGATTACCCTTACAGAGCATCTATACTCACCCCTTTATTATGTTTTATTATCCCCCTAGATGTGAAGATGTATATTATGAATTAATTATATGGATAATCTTAAAGTTATGGGTGTTTCTAAAGAATTTTCTATGTTGTATTTTTTTCAAATATGTAAAGTAACAAATATGATTGCATCTAGTTTTACAAATCTTCTAACAATTCGGTAATTTGGGATGCGATCTCTTGTTTATAGTATAAATGTAATTAAGTAAGGCACCAAGTCTGGGCTATTAGGGTCGCGGTATTTACATATAGTGTCATATAAAGTTTAGTGGAAAAATTGGAAACTAGATTAAGAAAACATAGATTAGGGAACATAACCCTAATATATACATTGAGGATAGTCATTGAAGAACATCCAAGAATTTTGTAAGGTAAAGATTATGTGGATATCCATATCAATATATCCATGTCAGGGTAGTACAAGTGTATATGGTTTTGGCATAGATGTACCTAGGGGTAACAACATTGATAAGGTGTGTCGGGCTCAACTCAGTATAACCTGGTACACGAAAATGGGACATACGATACACATAGTATAACAATCCTAGGGGATATGATTAGGATAATTCACATTTTCTTTACAAACCATTATCAAGGATTTAAAAGTAAATATGTCCCTAAAGAAATCATGTTTATGATTATGAGATTAGTTATGCATAAAATTTCAATTTGTGTTAAGTGTTTTGATATTTTGAAGTTATTCATTATGATTCATAAACTAATTTAGTGTATTCCATTATTTAGAAATGGTGCCTAGTGGAAGGAATGGAAATAGTATCAATACACGTATTCCATTTAGGGATTTCCCTCCCATGAAATATAATGATTTTGGAACTATAGCTACAATTGGGGACACACAAATTATAAATATACTAGGACAACTCATTCAGGTTATGAATAATAAACTTACCTATATGGAGCATCCTAATCCAAAATATGAAGGAACAATGATAGACTAGTTCATGAGATAACAACCTATATAATTCAATTAGACTGAAATCCATTAGTAGATAAGAAATGGATAATTTCCTTAGGGAATATCTTTGGGAATTAATATAAGGGATAATTTTTTCATGGAAATTTATCATCTCTCAATAGATACAGATCAATGGTGATTATTGATTTAAAACATGAAGGAGGAGGAAGAAATAGAAAACATGTAAGGCAAATATTTTAAGGAATTTTTCTTGGGAAAATATTTCCCTTGTGAACAACAAGAAGATATCGATATAAAATTCTTGAATCCGAAGAAAAAGGAGGATGATAATGTTGCTATGTATGAAGCTAATTTTACAAGGTTAGAATGGAATTATATAGATTACAAATGCTATCCAAAGGGAAAGATTAATGGACTCTTTGATGGGTTAAAACCATTTACCTTAAGGGCACTGGTATCATAAAATTTCTCATCATAAGAAGATATAGTTTCATGTGATCTTAAGACATATAAAGAATTATCTAGGTCATATGGATTAATTGGGAATAAAGAGAATTGGATGGATACTGAACATTATATAAAAGTAAATAAGGAAAAGGGGAATAAGGGAGGAGCTAACTTTCTATCATGAAAAAAATATGGAATGAAACATCATGGAACATTCCTATTAGGGATGGGAGTTTTCTACAAGTGTGGAGAAAATGCCACCAAGCCCAAAATTTAAAGGGAAAGAAAAAATATACCAATAATCAATTCTATAATTTTGAAGATATGGGGATTTATGAAAATGATTGTCCTAAGAATCAAGGAAACTTTCCACAAAGAAGTCCAAGAGAGTAAGACCAATATTATGTGATCACAATTATTGAGGTTGAAGTTACTAATGATGTCGGGGAAGTTACATTAATTTTTTAAAGAAAGAGGAGAATTTTCCAAAAGGCCAATGCACAATAGATTTTATTAAAAATGAGGTTACACAAGTCTACAAGAAGGGAGCTTATTACAATCTTTCACAAGAAGGGTGATTAAATCTTCAAGAAGGTCCTCTAACCAAATAATGTCCTGATTTAATCATTTATTGTCATGTCCATATGCAACCATATTCTCTTCACAATAGGTATGAGTGGAGATATGGTTGATGTCCTAAAGAGAACCGACACAATCCATCCAACGCATAGCAATTGACCAAGCTAGATGAATCGCACCACTCCAAATTGCCTACATAACTGTAATCAAGTTTATTTCAATCCCTATGTTGTTCCAACATTGATCTTGGAGAAGGATATAACATGGATCACACTCATAATTTTAGCCTCAAGAGTGGAGGCAATTCAACCGCTACCAAATATTCACCCTAGGATTTGACTAAGATGATCCCTACAAATGGAACCACATTCCACTAGGCTCTAATTTTCTTTTAGAAGCGCCATCCAAATTAATTTTGATCCACCTGGGAGCAGTGGTTTCCAGAAGACTTCAAATGATCCTCTTAGAGGGAGAAATATACCATCAACTTGTATTCTCCATAGAATCAAAAAGTCATTCACTGTGTTGTTTCAATAACCCTTCTGAATCAAAGAAGCTTCACGTATGTCAATTAGGATCCAAATTTGACCTAAATTAATATATAGTGAGAAATTTTTGTGAAGAATTGAATTTATTTCATACCAAATCACATAATGACGTTCAGATATTGCCGTAGGAAATAAATTCTTGATTTGATGTCAACTATTCATATCAACACATCAATTTTTTTGGGCATAAAATGAGTCATGAATCAACATTCTGTAATAAAAAATGTCATAAATATAGTTCCAAAGAGTAGTTGTAGTAGAAAAATAAATAAATAACTTATTGGAATTTTCTCTATGTTTATTACATAAATGAGATTTAGAGTAATTTTGTATCCCAAAGGATTGTAAATAGGTATCAGTAGGAATCCTATTATCGGTAATACGCCAAATTAGAATAAATCACGAGGGTTTAATACCTGGATTGTAAATGTTTTTAATCTCGAAAAAAATCTGTTTTAGAGAATTTAAAATTATGATTATAAAAGTTTCTATAATATAACAAGCCATTGATTGAAGGTTACCAAATTTGTAAATCATACATGATAAAAAAAAGGATAGTTGTCAATGACCTTCAGAACAGTCTCGGGGAGTCTATCAATTGTAGAATTAATAACCTCTTGAATAGAATTATTAATATTTTATGGAGTTTTATCACTAGGGATCATCGAAATTAGGGGATCCCAATTCTAATTATCAAACCAAAACATTGGAGAAGAGTTCCTAGATACCATCCATCAAGAGTTGGTCATAATTTTTGCAAACAATTGTTTGATGGAGGGCTAGATTGAGGAATTAAAAAAAACATGTTTCCCTTCATCATCATGTCAAGGAACCTATTATTAATGAATGAAGTAGAAGGAGATTCATTATGGGTGGAAGGTACTTTAATTTTTTTTTTCAAACTTATCCATTTCTTTATTTGATTCTGGATCATTATATCAACCCAGTTTTCTATGAAAATTAGTCTTTTTATTTTTGATTTAATAAGGGAATGGTTAGTCAAAACTTTCAAGGGTAGTCTCATTGCAACAAAAATGTTTTCATTAATCCCCTTTATAACACATAAACATGACTTAGTTTCTGAACTTATCAATATACCTATGGATGAATTTATATAATCCTTGGTATGAATAGGATTTCAAGATATGATGAAAAAATCTATTTCAAGGATAAAAATTTATGATTTGTGAGGATGGTTTAGAATTCCTTACCTTTAGAGATGAAACCTCATCATCTGATTCTTATCTTGATCCGCTCTTAGTATCTCTATTGAATGAAATTCTTGGGGAGGAAGTGAAAACATCATCTATGGATGAGGTAAGAAAACTTCAAATTGAATATGAACCTATTGTGAAAGAATACATTGATTTATTTCCAAAGGATTTACCTGGACATCCTCTAGAGTGAGAAGTTGAGTTTTCTATTCATTTAAACCTTGATGTAAGTATAATATCAAAGACTACCTATATAATGACCACTGTGGAATTGGTGGATTTCATTATACAACTTTATGAGTTGAAAAATAAGGGATTTATTTTCCCTAATGTTTATCCATGTGGATAAAAAATAATCCATGAGCCTATGCATTGACTATAGAGAAATCATTACTATTACAATAAAGAACATATGTCCTCTCCTCTTATTTATGATTTATTTGATCAAATTGATGGAGATGAATATTTTTTGAAGTGAGAAATTTGTTCTGGGATTCATTTATTGTGTATGAGGAAGGAAGATATTATAAAGACAAAATTTCAAACTAGGTATGGACATTATGGGTTTACAATAAAACCATATAGACTGACTAATGAACCCTTTATTTTTATGGATCTAATGAATAGAGTGTTCAATGAATATATTGATGATTTTTTATGGTATTTATTGATTATATCTTTAGATACTCCAAAAGATACATGGACCATGAGAACCACATGCAGATTGTTTTTAAAACCCTTATAAGAAAAGAGTTATATGGAAAATTTATAAATTGTGAATTTTAGCTTCAAAACGTTTCCTTTCATGAGAATTTTTTTTAAGGATGGATTCTCAATTGATACTATAAAGTAAAAGGTATTTTAGTAATGGCCTACCCAAATGAACATAACCAATGTACGTAGTTTAATTTTTTTAGAAGGTTACTATCAATGTTTCATTCATAATGTTTCCTGGTTGGCTAACCCATTAACAAAGATTAATCATAAAGGGGTTAAGTTTGTATGGAAAAATGAATGTGAAGAATGATTTGAATAATTAAATAATATATTAGTGAATGCTTTGATCTTGACTCTACCATCAAAAAATTGTGAATTTGCAATTTATAGAGATTCATCAGAGAAAGGACTTGGATGTGCACTTATTTATAATGATAGAGTTATTTCATATTCATTAAGGTAGTTAAAAACTCATGAATATAACTATCCAACTCATTATCTTGATTTAGCAGCTGTGATGTTTTATCTGATAATATAGAAACACTAACTATATGGTGAAGCATGAGAGATATATATAAGTCACAAGAGATTAACATATATCTTCTCATAGAAAGAAATCAATATGAGGCAAAGGCAATGGCTTGAGCTACACAAGGATTATGATTGGTTAATACACTACCACCTAGGTAAGGAAAATATGGTAGCAGATTCTTTGAGTAGGAAGGATCATGAAGTAATGAAAAAATTAGGATTAACAAGGATCCTAGGTACATGTATCTAGTAAGGATGGATATGGAAATTATTAAAGGAGGTGAATCATCACCTATTTTTCACTTGGTTTCCAAACAATATTTATAGGAAAAGATTAAAATTTCTCAGTATGATGATGAAAATATTCAGAAAAAATTAAGGATGTGAATACTATGAAATTGTTTTAATTTGTATATGAATATGAAATTTAGATATTTGGAAAGAGGATTTGTGTTCCCTCTATACCTAAGCTAAAATGGGAATTATTTGATCATGATCAATGCTCAAATTTCTCTATACACCCTGCTAGCACTAAGATGTATAGATATTTGAAGGAACAATTCTGGTGGGATAATATGAAGTGATACAATGTTGATTAGGTGTCAAGATGTTTAGTTTTTCAATAGGTGAATTCTGAAAGAAAATATCCTTGAGGAGTCATTAAACCTCTTCCTATTCATACATGTAAATGGGATTAGATTACTATGAATTTTTTCACTAGATTACCAAATACTCCAAGAAAGAATGATGAAATATGAGCAATTGTTGATCGACATACCAAATCTATGAATATTCTTTCTATAAGGGAGGATTTTCCACTAGACCTCCTTAAATGACTCTATATAAATGATGTTTTAAGACTTTATGGATCACCACATTCAATTGTATCTAATCATGATCCACTATTTAAATTGAAATTCTAGAAAATTCTTCATAATTATTTAGAAACTGAGCTTCATTTGAGCATTGCCTACCACCCTCAAACTGATGGACAATCATAAATAACTATTCAAACTTTCGAATATATGTTGAGGTTCTACTAACTTGATATTAAAGGTATATGGAATTAGTATTTTACTTTGGTTGAATTTTCCTATAACAATATCTTCCATTCAAGTATTAAAATGGCATCGTAAGAAGCGTTATATGGAAAGAGATGTAGTAAACCAACTTGTTGGGATGAAGTTGGTAAAAGGAAGCTTATAGGCCCAGACCTTTTAGAGGAAGAAACAACAAAGTTAAAGACTATTCAAACCTAAATCAAAACATCTCAATGTAGAAAAAAGAGATATACTGATAATTGAAGGAAGGATTTGTAATTTAAAGTGGGAAATCATGTCATCTTGATGGTATATCCATGGAAGGGTGTCATAGGATTTGGAAATAAATGGATTTAATCCCTAGGTACAATGAAACTTTTGAAATCCTAGTGATAATTGGAGATGTGTCTTATTGTTTGGTGATTCCACCTAGCCTTTCCAAAGTACACAATATGTTCCATGTCTCTTTGTTAAGGAAGTGTACCTCACACCCCAAACATGCCCACACTTCTGATGGAATGGAATTAGAACTTTATTTTTATTAATATGAATATATGATATAGATTCTGAACACTAAAGAACAGTTTTGAGGAATCAGATGACTCGACGATAAAGGTAATTTTGAAAAATCATAAAATTGAAGAGGCGACATAGGAACCAAAGGAAATTATGATGAAGAAATACACAAATCATTTTATGAGGTGACATTTTGGGAATTTTAAGGATAAAATAATTTTAAAGGAGGGGAAAATGTAGCACCTAAAGATTTTATAGTATTCCACTTTTAAAATTCAACATATTTGATAGTTTATGCTTCACACAACACCGAGTTTAAAATCATATCATACTATTAAATATGAATGTTGGACTTTTAACGTAACCATTAGGAATATTAATATGGCCAATAAAATTCTAAACTCATTTATGAAAGTATTATTAAAATTTGGGTTTTTTATAAGTGAAAATATGGAATATTTACATCATGGAGTAGATAAATGTTTTAAAAATGATAAATCAAGTGTTGGTATTTTTTTGTAAAACATAAATATTTATTTACAGAATTATAATTGATATAATAATTCATAAGAAAATTTGTTTTCATAAAATAGATTCATAAATTAATATATTATGTCTTATGATTATAAGATAATTTTATGAGACATTAATTAATTTTTCTATGTGTCATAAAATCGATTATAATTTTAAAATTGGTATTTTTTGAATAAAAAATGATTATATTTAAAAATTAAATTTATCATATTAATAAAATTATTTTAAAAAAATGGAGGTCATTGTTTAATTCTACATATCAGAAAATAGTTATAGTTAATTTTTTGGATTTTTATGAAATATTTGATTTTTTAGTGAATAGTGCAATACCGTAATTTATGGTATATATACATTATAAGATAAATTCACTATTCCTTTAGTTATGAAGTATGTTAGTATAGTAATCTCTAAATTCCATTCATTATTTTATATATTTATAGATAATTATCAAACTATTCATAGTCTTGAGTCAAAATAATAAACTAAGGATTAAAATAATCAAAAAACACCCCTCTCCTCCACTATAAATGAAACCCTTCACCACCTATTATCCTCACACATATAAAGCCTTTAACCTTGATTATATTCCAACCATTTAATTTCCCAAACCCCTTCCCCACGTTATGGTCTCTTTGGTCTCACCAAAATACAATTTAAAAGTACCTTTAGAAGGTTCTCAAGGAGAATAATTCTAGAGGTAAATCCTTTTTCATTTTCATTCAATTTATTTTAATTTATTTTATTATTATTCTATCATTACCTCTTCAGTAAAAAAAAATCATTATAACTCCAATATCTTATATATACTGTTTTTTTATTTTTTTAATGGGATATCTATCATCAAAACCATTCTCCTCTCCTTTTTTATTCTAAAAATTAAAACATCGCCTATAATGTGCCGATTTACCACCATCGTGGATGATGTGACTTCAGTTTCCATTAACACCTTCAAGGATTGTTATAAAACCATAATTATGGTTAAAAAATATTATATTATATATATTATAATTTTTTTAGTGTTATAGAACTATTATATATAAATGATATTAGTTAAAAAGACAAAACTAGTTCATGACAATTGAAAAACAACCAAAATAATCTAAATGACTATCACTAAAGTTGTATCTAATGAATAATCATTATATCTGAAAAAATAATACATAAGGCCATTAAGTATTAATTATGTTCCTTAATAATATACAATTTAAATTCTCAAGAATTATTTCCATTTTACATGATATTTCATACATGCATACAACTGAATGAATTATAATAATCAAGGAAACAAACACTCATGAATGATAGAATTAAATCTTATAAATCCTCAAAAAGGCCATAAATGAACCTAAAAAAATTATAATAAATCAAATAAATTTTAAATAGGTTCTTAAATAATTTATTAATGAATCTGATTTCATTATCTAAGAGGTTAAGAACAAGTACAGAATGCTTTCAGTCATAACGTAAGAGTTTCATCTCAAACCTCCATTTTATATGTTCATATTTATTTTATGGGGAAGTGAATGTTTTATAAGGTTCCAATTTTCAAATTCCTTCTGATAAGAAAGACCTATTAAATAGAATTTATCAATTTGTTTACCATTTTCAAGTACACTCCATAATCTATTTGGCGCCACAAATAATTTTCTAAAAGAACTCATTTTATCATCAAAAGCTATATTTTTTAATTTCTATTTTTATACAAAGAATTATGCCTTTTGATGTTTTAAAGTATCCTTATTATTTTCCCTTAAATATCACTAAAGTGTCTAATTTATAAAGTCTCTTAAATGATCTTTTTATATATTTTCACTTCATCTAGAAATAATTTATTTCTAAAAGATAATTTCATTGTCCTCATCTTTTTTCTCTTCTAAGTTACACATGTTTACAATCAGTTTTTTTGAAAGATACAGGTGATTTTCCAAAAGAACTCTTCTTTCCAAAAGTAAAAGGGAGTATTTCTCTCAAGAGTTTGTCAATGATTTTATTAGAGTATTTCCATCTATTTCATCACAATATGTTCAATCTTATACTTAATTAGGATTTATATTTTATGTTACCATTTAACATATTTTATTAAATGGTTTACATTAGTTTCGACTATGGATGTGCTATTTTGATACCATTTAATAATTACTCATAATGGTTAATGATTATGTTTACTGATTGGGGGAAGTTATTTACATTTCATATGTATAGATTGTTTATGTTTAACCCCCCCCCCCCCAATATGAGGAATGAATTGGACTTAGTATGTGATGGGAGAGGCCTGAAATATCCCCTTGATGCATTGGTAGGTCTCATGAGACAAACTAGATCAGGGTTTTACACATTTTTGTATAGTGTCTTGGAAGAATCGTAAATTACATGTTTATGTTGTCCGCCAATATTAACTACCTCATTATGATACTAGTAATTGATATTCCTTGTGATTATTTGACTAGTAGAGTATCCATGGTTATATTATATTATCATGTGATTATTTATATGGAATTATTTATTCAGTTTTTATTCCTTCCATATTATGATCAAGTTTAGGTTTTAATGGAATTTGTTTTTAGTTATTCATCATGAATTATTGTTTGTGTTTATTTATGATAACTTCTATTGTATTTATTACCCTTACTGAGAATATGATATCACCCCTTTCATATGTTTTATTTTTCCCCATGATGATAAGATGTATATTTTGAATGAATTCCAAGGATAATCTAAGAGATTATGGGTGTCTCCAAACAAATTTCAATGTTGTTTTTTTCTTTAAAAGATGTAATGTAACAAATATGTTTGTACCTGGTTTTCCAAATCAATTAAAATATTTGGTCCTTTTGGATGAAATATATTTATAGTACCAATGTGATTAAGTAAGGCACTGGCTTCAGGTTAATGGGGTCGAGGTCATTACTTGTGGTGTGAGGGGAAGTGAGGAGAGGAGGTCCCCTTTTATAAGTAGAAATGGATTCTATTTATGTAAATACCAAAAAAATTTAATAATGGGAAGTCCTTATTAAGACAAGTGCATCCAAAATTATGAAATGATTTTGAGTAAAAGTGTTAGGATAAAGAAAATACTCAACCGCCATTATCCAAATAATGTTTTAAATAGGTTTTAAACTCATTATAATTTTATTTTTCATGTTTCCCATTTCATCCTTTTTATCATCATAACTAGTTTTTACTCAAAGTAACTTATCATTGATGCCCCAAAATAAAATGATGCTTATTAGATAATTTAGAACCACTGATTCCAAATCTGAAATCCATTTTTTTATTCAATTTAAAAAATTTATTAAAATAAATTTTAATATTATAAATGTATAATGCATCAAAATCAATTTTTTGAAATTTTTACTTAATTTCCAAAATTTAAAATACAAGTTTGTAAATTAAAACCAAAATCCTTAAATTAAAAATTCACTTATATAATATATATTTGGTCTTATAAAAAGGTTTAATAAATTTCCAATTCATAATTATGTACTAATAATTTCCTAAAAGTCATGTTATTTGTAAAAGTGATATTTTTTATTATTCACATGAAAATCATTATTTTTAGAAAAATCAAAAAATTCATCTTAAGATTAATTATTATTCTTATACCAAATTTGAAGTTTATTTTTCAAATTCAATATCTTAAAATATATAAATTTAATTTTATATAAAACTATTAAGCATAGACAAAAACTATTTTTATAGGAAAATAAATTTTTAAAATACTTGTTGTTCTTAATCTTAATTTTAATAAAACACTAATAAGACAGAATCAATCAATCAATATTATTTTTTATTAATGTCATAATTTAATAATAATATACTTAGTTCTTTTTATAAAAGGTGCAACACCTAAAAAGATAGATTCCGAAACACAATAATAAGTTAGGTAAATTTATATAAATTAACCATTATATATATTAATATAATTAATAACTCGATCAAGCATATTTATACCTAATAATTCAATGGTTAGGTTGTAACATTCTAAACATATAATGGTTTCATTTTATTCCATTTTTTAATGTAGATAAATCTACCAAACACATTTTTTATTTAAGGAAAATGTGGAGTGAAATCTAAGGTTATTTCAGTCTTCCCACATAAATATATTACATCCTCTCAATTTGAATTATTACTCATTGAATAAAGTAGGTGAGTTTATTTTTTACACATTAATAATTTGTTATAAAACTACAATATTATATTTACCTTAATCTCTTAGGCTATATCAAGTTACTTATCATTCCTCTAAAAACATTATCCATTCATACAATCAAGTACCCCAATATGTATATACCTAAATCATATATACTATATAACATTATTTTCCCAAAACCATGTAAATATATATGATATTAAACCATAGTGAAATCATATATTCCTTCAAAAATTAACCCATATCTTCAACCACTAGTTCATAAATTCACACATTAGTATATGTATATATATATATATATCATAATCCAAAAAATGAGATAAACATCACCAAAAATATCATGGGTTACTTTTCATTAAATAATTAATTAATTTTAAGGCTATCAATACTATCTAACTCACTTTTCTCAAAATCAATCAACCCTTTATTACCTCAACAGAAACAGTATATTATATTTAAGAGTTATTTATACCTTAATCATGTGTTCTTCGATACTTATCCCCAAAAATAATAATTTTTCATAAAATAACTTTTCAATGTTATTAATACCATTTAATATATGTTTCAAAAAATTTAAATAAAGACGACTAATGAGAAATCCATAGATGTTTCACATAATAATCACATATTTTATAAAATACTAGAATATCATTGATAAATATCACTCACTAGTGATAATATCTAAGAGTACCATGATTCAAATTCTATTATGATATCAAACATACTACTTTAGTTAAGATAGGAAAAATCACATTTTCCTTCATAAAAAATATATACTAATATTATCATCAATTTAAGTATTTTCTTTTATTCAATTGCAAGACATCGCTGTTTCTAGATAAATACCTTTCTTAGCTTCATTTCCTTGATCCCATCTCAACCAAATACTAAAAACTAAAAAGGATATTAAATAAAATTAGAGTAAATGATTATATGAATTTGAAAACTCATTCATAATAATTATTTTATAACAAAAATATCATTTAATCTTTTGATACTTTTAATTCACTATAAGTTTCATAAATTTAGGTTCCCTTTTTATTCTTATCCTAAACCTAAGAATAACTACCGCAAAATTCTCATATAATTTCTTATGATATCCAAATCCTTAAAATCATTAAAATTTATGCTTTTAAAGTCCGACTTACCCTTTATCCAAGGTAAAACATTTCAATTAATATGTACCTTAACTTATGAATCTATAAGTTTCAATATAAGGTACCCATAATCACTTTTCTATTATTTTATCTAACCCAAATATATTCAAATCTCTCAAAATGGTTCATAAAGAGAATTTCAATTAACCAAAGCAAATCCCCTAGGAGTATCAGCCAAGTGTGTAGTTAGACCTCATTATCATTCACCCACGATTATTGAGTTAATACCTAACAAGACCGTTTCTGGGTTATTACCCCTAGGTAAATTTGTTCTAGATCATACATCCATTTATAGTATCTATATAGAGATGTTATTTCTAGGAGATCTAAACAATCATCACTTTACCAGAACTTCAGGATATTGTCCTATACTTATTCTCACTCCTAGGGTTTTCTCTAACATCCTCTCATCCTAATCCCCAATCAATATAATTTTTTTGTATAAACAATATAAATTATAATGTATACCTTTAAAAATATTATCAAAATTCACATTTCAACCCTTTATGGCCCTTATAACTATTAGTTTATCTTAAATTGATAACACCCTAACCTCAAAAGTTATCTAAATCATTCACTTGATGCCAGTTAAGGCAGCCCAAACCCACATTCCTAGATTTAGTGATAAAAAACACAATTAACACATTGGTTTTGAAACACATACTTAATTACAAGAATATTAACATATAATGTGACATGTACTCTCTAAGGGTCTCTTTAGGTTTAGAGTTTGGTGAATTATGAAAATGATTTAACTAATAGAACCCATGTTATTTTCATCAAATAGACATTTTCCCCACTATATATGAAACTATGTAATCCATAAAAAGTATTCAATATCTCCAGTAACTATTCCACACAAATTACTCTTCTATAAAAATATTACATATTACTATTCCTCATAACTCAGGGAAACAGAAACATAAGAAATGAGTGCAATCAGATGCCCAGTAAGGGTAAATATAAGCAATAACAATTGGATATCATTAATGAGAATAATATGAACATGTGGGTATTATAAATATACATATAAAACTTATAAAAAACAAATTATAGATCCTAAATAATGGAATAAAGTTATAATATATCATGAAAATTCTGTATATCATAGAAATAAGACAAAATTGGGAAGTGTAAAACATCCCTAAGCATAAAAATCATAACATAGTTGATCAGATATCACAAAATATTACCTTAGTGGACTAGGATTCACTCGTCTATTATTTCCATTCATTGATCATGCTACACTCACTTTTTTCCCATTTTAGATCAAGCATCACTACTTATTTCACCATTATCACATGAGATGTAATTCTTTACCAAATGCTTTGGAAGGCTATATAGGGCCCACTCATCACATAAAGATTAACCTTATATTTTTTTGACTCATAAAATATATCATCCTCATATTATAAATAACCCATCAAAAGAAAATATGTTTTATATAATTTTCAAATTAAATCACATAAGAAGATCATTAACATGATAAACCAATAGAAAAAATGTGTATCCAAATATATTCAATAACATTGTTGGTAAATACCATTAAATAAAGTTAATAGAAAATAAGATATTTACATTGTATAGATAAAGGGTATAAAGTTAAATCAATAATTTATACCATCAATTGATGTATGAAATCTAGTTGAACACCCTTCAATTAAAGGAAGAGAATAGAGAGTGTTCACAAATCAAAGTAATTGGAAGAAAAGTTATGCCTATTCATAGTGGATGCCTAAAAAGACAAAGGTAGTGATGAATCATATATTTGATAGAAAATAAAATTACATAATCTATCTAAATAAATAAGGTGGGTAATTGAAAAAGAACATATCCTCAGTGTAATATAGGAAACTCAGAAGAATGTTGACATAAATGAAAATCATCTTTGCAAAAGAATGCTTTGAATAATATCACACAATACGATCTCAAGAATTGAATTATTTTATACCAAAAGTTCAATCCCAAAATTTATAAATATATATCTATTATAGAATAAATCATGTAACATAAATTACATGAGTATAAATAATTTTGAATATAGAAGAGAAAATTTAGGTGGAAATATAAAAGTTCTTTTAGAAATTTTTATTTAACATTGATGTAATTTAGAAAATTACATGTACCAATAAAAATTAACTTTTTAAAAGGTGTAGTAAAATATTTTAAAACATTTACTTTTAAAAACATTATCCAATAATTGATCCTTAAAAATGACATTAATATTTCTATATGAAATTTGGATCCAAAGATAAATCATTTTATTTTGAAAATGGGAAAATTGTTTCATTTCAAATCAATCGTCATTCACAATTCAATTACCCAACGTTTATTTTAAAAATTACAATTCACTTTTAAAACCAAAACATAGGTTTTTTTGATAAATTAATCCCTTTTCAATTAAAAACCAATCATCTATTTTCAATAATTCAATTTAAGACATTTTCTAAAATCAATTCTAAAATCACCTCATCAATTCCATAAATTTCAATATATGCCCCAAATTCCAATTCCATTGCATTTGGGGGGGGGTTTACAAAACATTCTAGCTTATTAAAATTGAAATTACAATTCATATCAAATTGATTTTTCATAATTCAATTGAAATTTATATAAATAAAATCATAAAAATAAAGGTCTGATTATATTGTGAAAATCAAATGGAACTACCAACCTTTATCATAGAATCAGAAATCAACACCCGCAACTGGATCTTCCAATGATGAATGAAAAATATGGAGATAAATAAAAGAAACATAGAATCAGGATACATTTAAAAAGATTTTAGATATATATAATACGTGATTATATATCAAAGTTTAAGGATGAAATAAGGGCAAATCATTACAAACTAAGGAAAAAATATTAACATACCTATAGGTGATTGAACTTGAACAATAACACATTGATCCATCGAGAGGAGGGGTTTGAGGGGCCAAAAAGTCTTTATGATAGTTTTCCCAATCCTAGAAATCTAATTAGCTTGAATGAGTGTTGATCAAGGAATAAACCATGGGTTTGGAAATTTTTAAATAAAATTTCATAAAAAAAATTCTCACACGCATGCTTAGCTGGGAAGGGCCACATGGTTAGACAACCGATTCACCATAACCATGCACCCCTCTATTGGGGTGAATGGTTTTTACCTGGTGGGTGAAAAAAAATTCAAACTTTGGTCCAACCACGAAAACCCCACTTTCCATGTTTACACAATTTTCACAGGGAGGGAACATAGTTTTGGAAAACTATACGCCAACTTTTCACAACCCATAAACAATTCAAAAATTTCCAAATTTCACCAAAAGTAACTCAAAAAATCTCCAACCAGAGCATGATAAAAAGGATGTTCAAGACACACCATGAAACCAATAACATGATGTCATAACTTCCCCACCATAGAATCATTATGTCCCCAGAAATCTAGTCAAGAAGTTTCCATGTTGAAAAGATAAGGTCACTACTCTCTCATTAATGCCTCCCTCTCCAAAGTCTCATGAGTATCAGAGCTATGCTTCAATAGCACATAGACCAAAGGTATTATCCTTATAAAAAGTATCTTTACCTTAGAATTATCTATCCTAGCTAGATTATCAATCATGGATAAATCAGGCTCAACATCAAGATCACTCCATCTCAAAACATGAAATGGATGAGAAATATATTTTTGAAGTTGGTATACATGAAAAATGATATATATCCACATTAACTATTATATAATTTCTAAATGGTAACAAACTTTCCACAATTGTTACACAACCTTAAAAGGTTCCACAAAAAAGAAGAAATCTTCCCTTGCCTCCGAAGTCTCCATTCACCTAAATGAGGTAAAACTTTCAAGAACACATGGTCACCAACTGGAAACTCAAATGGTCTATAATAAATATAAACATAAGATTTATTCCAAATCTACAACATAAAACTTCATTGATTAATCAACTAAATCATTTTTTTACATATCTTTAACCAAGTTCATTCTAACCAAGGAAATTTAACTGATCTTGAAACAACACAATGAATATTTATAAGGATGGATATAAATGGCCTAAAAAGGATCCATTATGATCATGGATCGGTAACTATTATTATAAAAAAACTCAAAATATTTTGAAATTTTAATCCCAAACTTCCCCAAAATTAATTATCCATGCATGAAGTATGTCCTCATGAATCATTATAGCCCCCTTTTTCCAGCCATCCATCTATGGATGAAATTATATGCTCAAATGAACTTGAGATCCCAGTGCCTCCTAGAGTTATATGCAAAACAGATAAGTAAAATAGTTATATATTTCTAAAACTATTGTATATGGAACTCTATGAAAATTAAAAATCACTTTCACATAAAAATTTACCAACTCCTCAACTTTTGTTGTAATACGAATGGGTATAAAGTGAGACGATTTGGTAAGCCTCTCAATCATAACCCATATCACATTATTCTTCCTAGGGGTAAGTTTAAACCTAACCACAATGTCCATAGAGATTCCACCAAACTTAAAAGTCAAATATAAGTGGTTGAAGCAAACCCAAAGGTCTATGGTGCTTGGATTTGACATGTTGGCATGTATAACAATGAGATAGAAAATCACCAATCCCACATTTCATAACTAACCACCAAAATTGATGACAAATATCATAAAAAAAATTGGTTATTGAGTGAACTTACCAATGAGAATTATCAAAATCCCCCATCACATATTTCCTCATAGATAACAACACAAAAAGTTGATTATGAAAACATCGAATACCCTCCATGGAAAATTGCCTCTAAAAAATGGTCACCCCACCATAAACAGAGTTCCTAATGAAATGGAAGACTTCATAAAGATGATGTTACTAAATAATCATCTCGAGAAGATGGGATGTAAAATGAACACTAGAAAAAGACTACCTTGTCCCCTATTTCCCAAAATCCTAAATGACACGATTAAAATTGAGCCATCAAGTTCCACTTTTCCAATGATTCAAACAACATTATCATTCCCTAGGGTATAAGCAGTGTTTAAATAAAATTATTTTAGGTACTCCACCCAATACCTTTGGATTATATTCAAATATTCTTGATAGAAGATATAACTCAAGATATTTTTCTTGGAATACATAGTAAACATTTTTCCCAAAAGGTAATGCCACCAACTCTTATGTGCATGCATCATGGCTGTGAGTTCAAGGTCATTATTTGGATAATTATTCTCATGAAGACTATGATTTTGAGTTTCATAGGATACCACATGATCAACTTGATTAATAATACAACCCAAACCTGAACTTGATGTGTAATAGAATACCATATAGCATTGACCATCTTTGGAAGATTCAACACTAGTACAAAAGTAAAAATTTGTTTCATCAGAATGATAGACCTCAAAAATTTCCCATACAAATAAAACATTACCCCTTCCAATTAGGAGTGGTCATTTTAGAATATAACTTCAAGTAATCATTTATAAATCGACAATAATATCCTGATAAACCCAAGCCATTCTGATTCTCAAAAATGTTATGCAGTTTCTCCCATGTCATAACATCTATCACCATTCTAGGATCAAATAATTTTCCATGTTATGAGATCATGTGTCCCAAAAATATACATTACCATATATCGAAATCACATTTCAATATCTTGGCTTAAATTAAGTAATTTATCATCAATTCCAAAACTCCTCTCAAATGATGCACATGATCCTCCTCAGACTGAGTGTAAATCAATATTTCTTCCACAAAGACCACCATTAATATATAAAGATACTCATAGAAGGTCCTATTAATCAAATAAATAAATACTTAAGGATAATAGGTTAGTAAAAATGGCATGATAATATACACATAATGTCCATACTTGCTTCATAAGATGGATTTCTGAATGTCAGGTTTTTTATTCTTAGCTAGTAATAACCAGATTGAATATCTATATTTAAGAAATAATTCATCCTTTTTAAATACTAAAATAGATCATCAATCCATGGAAGTATATACATTTCTTTAGCATAATTAAATTGATTTTTTTGTAATCAACACATAGGTGAAATTTTCCTTTATCTTTCTTAGAAAAGATAACAGGCACCTCCCAAGGAGACACACTCGGGCATATAAATAATTTCTCTAATAAATAATCAAAATGAGTCTTAAACATTTTAATTTTTACGGGTACCATACAATAAGAAGTAATATATATTGTTTGAGTACTAGACTCTAAATAGATAGTGAAACCTACCTCTATCACTGGTGGAAAACCAGATAAATCAAAAGGAAACACATTGGGAAACTCGATAAAAAATAGAGGGAGATCATCACTCAAAGATTACCACTCTAAATAAAAATCGAACACTAAAACTAATTTCCTCAAATCTAGGTAATAAGGTCCAACACTACTTGACCTTGATTACCATTCTCCTTATAAGACATGAAACACCCCATCTGGCACGGTAAAGGATACCCATTGAAGATAGTAGTCAATCCAAGATTTATTAGTAAACATCCAATCCATCCCAAAAATTACATCATGAGGTTTCATGTTGAGAACCAGAAAATTTCATTTAAGCTCAATCTATGATAAAGAGAAAACACAAGAAAGACAAGGAAGACCCTGACCTCATTTTATTCCAAGGGGTGTAGTAGTGTCTATCACATAAGATAAAATCTCCATAGAAAGATTTAACAGGTTCATAAGAGGAGTTGATACAACCAAAAGGCATGCACCAGTATCAAATAAAGTAGTTACTAAAGATGAATCTATAGTGATGGTACCTCTCACAGTCACTGGACCTGTATCAACTTCCTCTGGAGACCCTTCCACTATATTAAGAATATTCTCTCTATATGCTTGTCGATGGAAACCCTTTGTTCATGAAGAATTTAATCAAATTTTAGTAATTTTAGGTTCTAATGAGTCAATGAAAATACATGGGTCAAAAAAGATATGATATAATTTCTACAAGTGTATTCATCATCCATAAGAGCTACAGATATTCGGTGCCTCAGTGAAAACCTGTTTTGAATGCACTGACATACCACAATAGAAAAAAGTCAAAGGGAATATTTTAAGAACTATAGGAGGTCCAGAAGAACCATGATATCTAAATACACCAGGAGATTCGTCAAGATTTCTCTCTCATTTAAAATAACTCATAGAACTACTACTTGGAGAAAAAGGAACTCCCATCAACCCTGAATTATGAGCCCGATCAAGATCAACTATCAATGACCTATCCAGAATATCAATATAAGAGGATAAATTCAATAATAAAACATGAGAATGAATATCAGGTTTAAGACCCTTTTCAAACAACCGATTCTTCATCTTCTCATTTGATAAAATCTAAGGTTAAAACTACACAATATCAATGATGTATTTTATATACTCATTCATGATCCTTTCAGCCTACTCATGTTTGAAAAACATTATAGCCATGTACAAGACTATATACTCTAAATAAAAATATTTTTTCAATGAACATTAATGTATTTAAACTCAAAACCCACATGCTTCTTCGCCATCAACGTTGAGTCCCACCATCTCCTGCTAGGTACTTCTAGCTTGAAGGTGGAACATTTCACCCTAATTGAATTAATAGTTTTCTAGAACTAAAAAAAGCTCTATATTTGTCATCCAATCCTCAAAATCTTTAGGATCATTAGAACCTTGAATCATTGGTGTCTTTTAAAAAAGGAATGGCATACAAATTGCAACTTTGATACCACTTTTTTCATGAACTTTCCAAGATACCTATGTACCCTGATACTTGAGCTGACACTAAAATAGACCAAAGGGAACTCTTTATCCCCATGGGTTGAAAAATAACACATGTAATCATAAAACATTATATAGGGAAAAAATCAATAGAATAGAAAAATTAAACAAATAATTTACTAAGCTCAACTCTCTTAAAGGAGAATGTACCAAAAACAAAACAGTTATATTAAAAACCCAAAACAAGACACAATCAAAGTACTCAACAGAAATAAAAACTTCCCAAAATGAAAAATCACTCCAATCCCAAAGGATAAAGAACAACTACCTCCTCTAAGAGGTGATTTCCCTTTTCTCAGACTTGGAAGAATGAAATCTACAAATTACTGAAGGAAAAGGTAGGGTGTGACATAAAAATCCCAGTAGGGTCTAACCAACTATTCCATAACAGATTCTTCAATAATAAACCAAATCATGCTTTCAATTTTATTAACATAGGGCATGTAAGTACATTTTAATATTTAAAACAAAACATTAATTCCTCTCAAAATGATGTAAAACATTTAAAACATATATTAATAGATATTTTATATGAAATAGTTTATATAAATCAGCTCGCATGAATAAAACAATTCTATAAAAAAAATAGAATATATATATATATATATCAAAACAATCACAATAATCACCATGGTCCTATTCCCTATGGTATGATACCTTCTATTTATAGTAACCTAACACATATCATATTAGTGATAAGGGTAATATGTGTAAACACTTTCCACATGATTAGGAAAAATAAGACTCATCAATATCCCATTGTGGATAAGATCTTCCTAAATGGGTTTATGTTTGAGTCTGCATTGGCAATCCCATTCTAGGGAATTTCCATCATAGCATGATTTTCCCAAATAATCCACTAAATACCTAGTCTTGCATGTGTTGAATCAATAAATAGAAAAATATACAATCATTTCATTTCAAATCAATTATCATTTATAGTTCAATTTCACAATTTTCTTTTTCAAAATGCTAATTCACTTTTAAAATAAAAACATGATTTTTTTTCATAAATTCATGTCTTTTCAATACAAAACCAATAATAGGTATTCAAAAATTCAATTTGATCCATTTTCTAAAATCGAATCTCAAATCATCTCATTAATTCAATCAATTTCAAAATACGCCCCAAATTCCAATTCCATTAGAATTGGAGGATTCCCCCAAAATTAAGAGCCAATTCAAATTTAAATTCCAATAATCTAGAATTGGGTTTTCCTAAATCAATTAATATAGATTTAAATTAAATCTATCAAATCGTGGTTTAATTATACAGTGAAACTCAAATGGAACCACATACCATTATCAAAAAATAAAAAATCAACACCTACAACGAGATCTGCTAATAAAGAACAACAACAAAGAAGATCAAGAAATTAACCCTAGAATCAATATCCATTAAAAAATAGTTTATATCTATCTAATACATGATGATATATCAAAATTAAATGAGGAAATAAAGATAGATCGGGAGAAACCAAGTAAAGAAGATTCACATACTCAGAGGAGATTGATCTTAATCAATCACACTTTGATCCATTAAGAAGAGGGGTTTAGGGGAAAATGATTATTAAGAGGCTTCAAAACCATGTAAATAAGATTAGGTTGATTTAGGGTTGACTGTGTATTGAAATGAGGGTTAATGAAATTTTAAATATAATCTGAGAATAAAAAAAGTCTCACGTTCACGGTTAGCTAAGCAGTGCCACAAAGTTAGAAAAATCATGCACCCAAATCGTGTGCCCCTATACTGGGGTGAACTATTTATAATTGGAAGTATTATGGATTTTCAAACCATGTTCCAACTATGAACACACCATTTATACAAGGATTCATGGTTTGCATTGGAAGAGTGAAAATTTGGAAAAAACTGTGCACCAACTGTGCACAACCCAGAAACCCTTCAAAAATATCCAAATTCCACCCGAAGCACCCCTAAAAAAGCCCCAACCAAAGAATAATCAATATGAGGGTCAATAAATACTTTAAAAATATTAAAAGTATGTTACATTAGGAAGTTTAATCTCGTAAAAGTTGTATTGTTTTGAATTCTGTGTTCTAGAACCAACTCTTTGTACTTTAGATTACATGTATATTCAAGACTTTTAATATTAATAAGACATTTTTTCTATATTGTTCATTTTTATGCATGAATTTTATTTAATAATGTACTAAGGTATCTGTCACATTGATATGGTTATAGTAGTTCCCTACTATGATCAGAACCTTGAAATTCCTTGGTGATATTCTTTAATACGGTTTTGTGGTCAAAAAACATTCTACAATGGGGAACATAGTATGTTGATTGTTAGGTGTGATCACTCATATTTTGATTATACTTAATATCTTGATGTTCTCAATAGGTAATCTCTATGATGGGGGATTATGAGAATATAACCACCTTCAAGAATTCTGCATGTTTATCTGTCTTCATATATTCCTATCTGTGAACATGTGTATTGGTCCTTAAACTATAAAAATATCATTAATACATGTCATGACTCACACACATAGATTTAATAACAAAAACTGTGGTTCCATATGTTCATGGGATATAGGTTACATTGGTTATATCACGAATGACATTTTATTAATGGATTAGTCAACGAAGGATTTTTCCCTTCCATATTTATGGAAGTTGATATCTCAAACTTTTGATTAGAGTATAATCGTTGCCTTAAATTCCATGAACATGGTATAATGACGTGTTTATTTAATATAGATAAAGAAATTCATATAAATAATATAGATTTTTAACACTAATATTCAACCTTTTGGATAAAATATTGAGACAAAGGGGTTATATTTCACAGTAAGGGTTCATGTGTGTCTATTAGCATTGCGATATTAAGTTCTTTCTCTTGGGAACCATGACCCATTTATAGAAAATAATATTAGGCTTTAGAAAATCCCACAAAATAAAAATGAGAAATAAACCTAAAGGGCCACACACTAAGTGTTTTCAATGATATCTATTAAATTACACTTTAATTTAATTAATGGAATAAATAATATTTTCAAGACCAAGAAATAATTATATTCATGTTTTATCAATCATAAATATTTATTTAATATTTAATAAATATTTATCCACTTGTTTTTGAATAAGATATATATTCAGGTATTCAATAAATGTAGAGGAAATTGAGTGGACCAATATTGTTTCTGATGAAAAAAATTAATTTGAAAACTAGTATAATCTTATTTATTGTTGCACTAGTTAGAAAAAGTCATAAAATTATAATATTATTAATATTATTATTTACTATTGTTATGAATGGTTTGTTATATTATTTAAGGACCTATAAACAATTAAATAGTATTTTAATCAAAATAATAGCTATATAAATAGATGGTTATGCCTACTCTGTAGGGTTAATAAAAAAACTAAGAACTGATAGTCATTTCACACAATGAACTTACCACTTGATTCTTCCTTATCTCCTCTTATTAATAATGATAAAAACTTATTCAAGCCCAAATGATCTTGAATTGATCAAGGGAAACATCATAAGAGGATTGATCACCAATGCTAGTACTCATATATTAATCAGTTTCATTTTAAGATTAAAGGAGCATGTGTGGATCACCATTAGAGGGATTCTACCCTTAGATCCTCCTAACAAAATGAATTTAATCCTAAAAGGGTTTTGGATGATCAACGTAACTATCAAATAATGATCATTAGACTAGGTATTCTATCTTAATATATACTATAAATTAATTATAAATTTTAAATGAAAAATATCCTCTCTAGGTTTTGGGTTTCTCTATGTCAATATTCAATGGAAAAATTTCATTGTTCATTACTTTTACATCTTTCACAATTGTTGAATGATCCATTAAATCAACAAAAACATTCTTTGTTATATGCCCACTTGGTGCTTCTACTATGTCTAAAGCATTCAAATATAGATATATTAGTCACTTAATGCATAAACTTACTCATTTCCATTTTAATTTATACTCTTCTTATATAGTCATTATCTATATGAATTTTAGTTAGTTTCTTTTTTACATATTTTCCCACATCAGGTGTTTATTGTTTGATCTTTTGTACTATTTTTGTAATAGCAGTGTCCATATTCATTTGTTTACAAATTTTATCATTACTAGGTAATTAAAGTTACTATTAGTGATGATTTATAATAATTTATGATGGTTTAATTCCTTTCATTTGTATTTTGTTCTTTATCAGTGAAGATGAAATCAATAACAAACATGTTTTGGTGATTCTTAACGAATGAAAGGTTTTATTAATTAATGAGTTTAGTAATAATATTACCATTAAAAACCAATAGAAATTCATTATTTACATATTTATATAATATTATACCATTCATTAATTTTCCATATTCAACCATGATATAAATTCATAGCATTATTCAAATAGGTGGTTAAATTGACCCAAACATGAACATGCCATGATTTTTGGATGATTTTGTGGTAGTTTAGATTTAATATCCTTATACTGGTAGCATAATAATTATATTTATTGTTTATTAGTGTGATGTCTAGAAGTAATGAATATAAAAATATTACATAATATGTATTAATTGTTTTTTTGTTTTTAGTTCAGTTGTTTAAGAAAATTAATTTTATAAGGTTTTTTATCATTCGTATCATTAATAGTTTATTGAATTTATAATATTATCACTTTATTCATATCATAAAAATCATATTTATAATTTTAAACCATGCTTATAACTATCTATGAAAGTAGATGATGAAAATAATAATCAAAATAGATCATTCCATAGAGCTGGTAGTCCACATGTATGTACGAATGATGATTTAATTTTCCCAATATTGGTGAAAAATAGTTAGGAGTATTGGTTGGGATATTATATACACTGTTAGGGGGTGAATTATTTTAGGTTTCAAGTTATAACTTTTCAATCCATTATTCTCACTTTTACCTCTTTCATTGTTAGGTAAAAATTATCTCGGTCCATATATTTCTCTCTATTAATCGTTGTTCTTTTATGAAACGCTGTTAAACACAGACACACACAAGATACGTGACGATTTACAAGGTTATCTTTTAAAAATTAAAGGCTATTCATTATTATGATATATATTATATCAAGATCATACTATCCACTTGTATCAACCTGTGATTACAATTGGGTAGGGTTTATCCTTCTACCCAAGGTTAGTGCATCCTATACTCCACAACATCTTACTGATTTTTTATACTATAATCCTAAAATTTTACAACAAAGTGGAATAGAAAAAAAATTTATAATACTAATTGAGACTCCATAATTTTTATTGATGTGTTTCTTTATTTAATTATCTTATTCTTCCACTTGCACCACCACAATAAAGGTCCTTCACTTATTTTGTATACAAACAAGAATTCACACTACTATTCTCCTCAGTAGAAAATGGTCAATATCTTTTTTTCAATGATATTAAGACTTCTTCTTCATTGTACAAGAATATTTGAACAACACATCATCGTCAACCTCTTTTATTCAACTTCATTATATCACTAAATTTCACTAGATTTAGTCACTGACTTCGGCACCTATAAATTCTGTAGAAATATTTGTCTCAGATCACTCTCATTCTCTATGCCTTGGATATTCAATGTATATCATAGATAATATTATGTGAAATCAATGTAATTAAATATATACTCCGAACAATACTCACTCATTCTTTTTAATTCCATGGGGTATATAATAGTTTTTCACAATATCCCTCCAATTCCTCTAGTTTGAATCTAAATTGGAAATTAAAATTCAAACCACTAAATTCTTCTAAAAACATTTCCTTTTGATCTTTTTTCCAATATATCTTGATAATCTTATCCATATTTTCATTTATTTTTTGTTGTAATAACTTACAAATAACTCTGTTTATTCCTACACACATTTTCAAATATGACTAGAATTCACTTCTATGTTGTGGTCATAAAAATTACAATGTATCCTCTTGGTTTTCATCAATTTTCACACAACTTCTACATAGGGTTGTGGAGTGTTCATGGTGCTCTGACATAAAGGTTATGAAATTTCCAGTACTATGAAAATATAGACAAATCCTCTTTATGGTGTGTTCTGATCACTATGGTGTTGTCCTTCATTCATTATCTTGATGAAGGAGAGGTCAAAGTGTGGGGGAATGGTGGTTAAAATATTCCAGAACCCCTAAATTCCATTTGGTCATTCATGGAAATGTGGACCTTTAGTATGATGTGGAGGAATCATATTTTTATGCCAATATAAATAGACCAACCCACCTCTATGATGAGGACCATAACTATGGCATGAAGAACTCAAGTTGAGTCTCCTCTGTTTTTTGGAAACATACTTTGGGGTGTGTCCCTCCACTTTATACCATGCTACAATGTGGATAATTGTTCTACAATTTAGTCTGAATATTTTGTTGAATATAGCTATGTGAAATGACCCTTATTTTCCATCCATTATGCTATCATCATTAACTTCAATCATGATATATACTAACTCAGAAAATTTCACATGGAATCATCTGATTTAAATCAAAAAAATTATCCAAATACATTTCTCTTTAATAACCATGGATGTATCACTATCACACTTCTTCATCATAAATATAGAAAGTTCATCTCTATGGAATTACAAATCTTTAATTCAATTTTACCTCAAATATTTCAACTACATCCAAGGAAAGAACATCAAGCCTATTTTTAACCAATCAACAATGATATATCATCTATTATTGAAAAACATAATATATGAGGATAAAATTACTTGGTAACACTTCATCATCAATCTTGATTTCTTTATACCCAATACTTCTTAATCTGGATCGGTAAAACCAATAAACATCTTCTTCATGATCAACATATTTAAGAAACTTATACTTCATCAATAGACTTGGGTTATTCAACTAATGAGATATTCTAAGATATATTTCAACTCCACTTAAATATGCTAGGGTTTTCTTCATCAACATATTTACATCAATGAATACTCCTTATTCATTGAATATCATTGATTATAAATAAAACTCATATAAAGTGGGATCAAAAAAGAGTAATATGTTTCATCATTTTAGAATATAAAAACTTTATAAACATCATAATTATATATTAAATTTATTATTTGGACCATTATTATAAGATGATGAAGGAAAATGAAGCACTTTTCATCATAGAGTTTGTAGACCATACAATATATGATGACCATTTATTTTTTCTTAATAGAAAAAGGAAATGTGGATCTTTCTTAGAACATCATTATAATAATATAATGGTATAATAATCATATTGTTGATATAATTTTATGATTTTTTAATTGAATTTGAGGAAGAATAAGTGCATATAAAGAAATAGAAATTGAAAATAATGGTTTGAAATTTATACGTTAGTTGTTGGATTATCTTCTTTAAAAAGGGGTTAAGCTTTTGAGGTATGATATTTTGAGATGATGAAAACCTATTTAAGGTATATATAAATATTTAGTATAGGTTTGAGTAGATTTTGGGCCATACTTAGTGGATTTTTTTGTGTGAGGAAGTTGGGAGAGGAGTTCCCCTTTTAAATGTGAAAATGGATTACATTTTCATAAGAACCCAACACATTTTAATAATGGGAAGTCAGTATCAAAGAAATTGGATCCAAAATTGAGAAATAATGGATAGGTTAAAAGATAATATAGATATAGTCCTCAAAAACACATTCTCTCACATGTTCGTAACATTTTTCTTTTCAAATTATTACCATTATATTTTTGACCATTTCCATTTTATCTATTTATAGTGTTAACCAGGTTTTACCTATGCTAACTTATATTTTATTAAAAAAATATATAAAACCTTTTTACATAATTTGGACCCATTAATTTTAAATTTTAAATCCATTTAATTTTTTTCCATTTCTAAAAGTGAGAATTTATATTTTAAAATAGTAAATGTATAATGCTTTAAAAACAATTTTTTGAAAAATTCAACTTGAGTTATAAAATGTCAAATATGAGTTTGTAAATTAAAACCAAAATTTTGAAAATTATATTCATTTATAAAATACTTTTGTGGTCTTTGAAAATGGTTTCATGAATTTTAAATTCATAATTATATACTAATAATTTAATAAAAGTTATGTTATTTGTTAAAATAATATTTTACACTATACACCTAAAAATAAATATTTTTAAGGAAATATTAAAAATACCCCTTAAAATTATATTATTATTATTAAACCAAAAATGAATTTCATTTTTTCATAACATTATAAAATATATCATTTAACTTTTAAATTTAATTATAAAAAAATAGGAAAACTTTTTTATTGGAAAATAGATTTTTAAAATACTAGTTGTTCTTATTCATAATTTATATAAAAGATTAATAAAGATATAATTTATCAATAAATGTTATATTTTTTTAACATCATCATTTAATAATAATATAATTATTTTTCTTTTATAAAAAATGTAATGTATAAGAAGATAGATTCTTAAACACAATAATGAGTTAAGTAAATATTTAAAAAACCATTATATATATTAATATATATCCTCAATTAGTCACTCTTATTCATACATAATATTTCAATATTTAGGTGTTAATTCTCTAAGAGAATAATTTTTTTTATTTTAGTCTAACAGTTCTTATGGATAATACTATCGAACACATTGTTTATTTAAAGAAAATGTATATTGAAATCTCCGGATCTTATAGGAAACCCACCTTTTTCTACGGTCTCTCTTGGGATTTATCACTAGAAATTTCTCAAGTTTCTCTATATCAAATGAGATAACAAGCCTCAGAAGCCAAAATAGATGATACTAAAGGAAATATTACCTTATAGGGGTTATCAATACCTCGGACATGTGCAAGAAATGAACATGAAGTGAAACGACCCTAGAAAACCACAACTTCTATGTGGGGTGGCTGAACAACCCAAGTGATGAGCACCGTTGGCATGGGAAGTCCGAATGAAGGGTAGGAAATATTAATCAATTGATTTAGTAAGCCTAAGAATAAAAATAGCATCAATTTTGTAAATTGATAAAGAGTCTGAACAATGATATGATAAGGCCTACACAAAGGGCTCAACACGGGATCCCATTATAGAAAGAAAATTCCAGCACATATTTCAAGAATAAAATTTTAACATAAAATAAATTAAATTTGTTTAAATTCATGATAAATAAATATAATATATCTAAATAATAGATCAAACATGACAATTTATATGGAAATAAAATTTCACAATTCACAACTATTTTTATAATTCAATAATGTTTCCAATAAAATTTATTACAATGTTAATGTTCTTATAACTACTATAAAAAACTATGTTTTTTGAAAGGTGTAAGGATAATTGGTTATCACTATACATAGTTATATCAAAATTATTAATTCATAATTCATAAGAAAAACCATTAATCTAAATATCCTCTATGACATCCTATGTTAAGATAATATATTCATCCTCAATGGTTGACAAGGCCACAACTGACTGCATATTGCACTTCCAAGAAATGGTCCCCCATAGTTGGTAAAAACATAGATCATGAGGGAATTTTGTGTTTCAATGCTACTAGAATTATTAGAGTATATAAAACCAGTAACATGTTAAAAAATCAACATTTATACTAAAGAATAAAAATAATGAAAAATGATAAATGTATCTAAAGATACATTTAATGGAATTCTAGTGTGGCCTACTTGGGTTAGTCAAAAATATTTTTGGGGTAAAAATAGAAATCACAACATTAGGACAGGTTCATAGCATCACATAAATGATGCTTCCAATAATTCTACCATATGAGATGTTAGACATATAATCAGTGTCAACTTTAGTAATAGGGAACTAAGTGAGGGACAATTTGAAATGATGTGAAATAGAATTGTTAAATAGTTTCAATGGTTCAAACATTAATCTCATTAATACTTTCATATTGTAATCATGTTGGAAAAAATATAAAATTCTTGTTATTCTATCCATAATAATTTCTAGTATTATAATTTGTTTGGCATTACCAAGAACCTTCATCTCAAAATCATTCTTCAATTGTGATTTCATAGAAGTGATGAGTTTAATTTATTTGAAATATTTAACATATCATCAACATAAATTTAAAGACACAATATTAATTTTTTAATAGATTTTAAATATACACATGCATCATATTTACTTATGATAAATGATTATTAAGAATTAATGAATCAAATTTTCTATTCTAATTTTGAGTATTTTTTTAAACCATATATTGATTTTTTTAAAAGGAATACCTATTTCAGTCTGAGATCATTGATATAAACTTTATTATCTTTTATTTACAATTTCTCAATAATGTCACTATAAAGAAAAATAGTTTTAACATCAAGCTACTCAATGTGCAGGTTATGGTAAGAAAAAAAGGCAAAAAACAATCCAATTTATGTGTGTTTTGAAATAAGATAAAATATCTCAGTGTAGTCAATTTAATCACATTATAGGAATCCATTAGATACAAGTCTATCATTAAATTTTATTTTCTTATCCCCACTGGTATCCTCTTTCCTTTTGAAGACCCATTTACAACTGATGATTTTAACATTAGAGGTTTGTAATAGTTGACTAGGTTTTTTCTTCTTTAAGGAATGTATTTAATCATTAATGGTAGTGATCAAATGTTTTAAATCACTATCATTCACATAATAATTATAATATTTGTGATCCTAAGACATAAGATCCAGTGAAATGTTTAAATAAAAAGATCCCATATTAGAATGGTCATATTGAGTAAGAGTTTTAATGACCCTCCTTTCTCTATCTCTAGTTAGTTAGAAGTCACTAGGAGTATTAAAAGGCTCTCTATTTGAATCATTATCTATGTTACACTGAGTTTGGGTTTCTCTTTGAGGTTTAGGTGGATATGAATTTATGGGAGACTCAAATTAAGATTGAGTATTAGTCTCAACACTCTAAATTTGAGGTGTGTGATCACTATCATTAGTGAGAGACATAACTTTAGAAGAAATAGATTAATAGAAAACAACATTTCAACTTATTATACATTTTTGGAAATTGCTTTTATCAACCCAAATATTATAAACTTTAACCCCTTCAGGAAAACCGTTGAACATTCATTTAAGATCTAATTTATCTAGTTTATCTGTTTTAACATGGGAATATGCTTTACACCCAACAAATATCATGTGACTAGAAGAGGGGTGGGTCAGTTACACCACAAATTTTCAAGAGTCTTAAACTGATGATTATTTTAGGGATATCTATTAGTGGGGTCGAAAATATTATTTTTTGTGTCATACCAGGAATATTTGGGTATGCCTGATCATGAAACCATTCTACAGACCCACTCTAATATAGTGTAATTTATCCTCCTGACTAACCCATTCAATTTGTGAGTTTCCCGAATAGTACGATGTCTAACTATGCCATTAGACTCACATAATTATATGAATTTGGCTGATAAGTATTCTAAACCATCATCTATTCTCAAATCCTTAATTTTTTTCAATTTTATTTTCAATAAGGGATTTCCATGTTTAAAATGCATTAAAGACACAAGATTTATTTTGAAGAATGTAAATCCACACTTTCTAGGAGAAATAATCTATAAATGTCACAAATTACGAGCCTCCACTATGAGAGTCATTTTGATCAGGACCCCACAAGTCAAAAATAGATGTATAATAATGGATAACTTTCTTTAATAGAATACATATTGAAATTGAATATATTTTTTATTTATCCATGAAAAAATCCTCACAAAATGGAATATTTTTAGGTGTGATATCATTAAAAATCCATATCTACTAAATTCTTCAAGTAATTTGGATCTCACATGCCCTATCACCATATTACAAAGCATAGTATCATTAGTATTGGTGACATAGATACTGCCTAACTATCTGAAGTGAATTTTCACATCCAATACATAAATCCCATTAATAAGATATCACCAAATAACTTTTATAGAAAATTGATAGATATTAATGAAACCCGATTCAGACATAATTGTATATAATTTACGGTTTAAAACACCCAAATAGATAAGATTCATATGTAGGTCCGAGACACACCTTACATCATGAATGGTGAAAACTATATGATCATAGAGCTCTAAAGAAACTGATCCTCTACTATATATGTTTCACCTCCTATTATTTAAATGAATAACCTCTACTTATAATATATTAGTAAATGTAATTAATGACTCTCTTTCTAGAAACATATAGAAAGAACAACCTGATTCTTGAACCCACTTACTAAACAGACCATGTGAATACAAATTAAGAACCTCAACATTATCATAACCATTATCAACAAACAAAAATAGGTTAACTAGTTCATCAGGTATTGAATTCTTTTATTGTTTGGGATTGAAATATTTTGAAAAAATATGTACATTTTTTTACAATTATAGTAGGTATAATTTCCCGTACATTAGATTTAGAGTTTTTACATCTAGGTTACTTTATTTTATTTCCATTACCTTTATTACTATCAACATTTTGGTTTCAATTCTTAGGCCTACCTCTATTAAAAAATATCACGGCCTCAAACTTTACTTTAGATCTTTTGTGAATTTCCATAGACAGTAATGATTATTTAGCTTCATATAGAGGTAATGAGTCATGACTATATATCATGGTTTCAATAATAGTGCTATAGGAATTATCAAGAGAAATAAGAAGAATCATGTCTTTGTCTTCATCATCAATATATACATTAATATTGAAAAAATGAAGAATATTTTTTCTAAATTCATCAATATGTGATATGATGGAAGTTCGATAATTAATATTAAAAGTAAACATTCAATTATTTTTATATAGTATATTACCACCTAAGATTTTAACAAAAGATTACCTTTAAATTTTGGTAAAAGCAATTTTTCTAGACCCAAAATTAACAGTTCTTTTCAATTACAATATCATGTATGTTGAGATTTATGCCTGATATATAGTTACCATAATTATCCTAATATTTCTGAATCCACTATTTATATGGTAATATCCATATATTATTTTCTGTATCAAAGGATATAGCAGTTCCTGGACTATAATTATAATATAGATATACTATGAAAAAAATCTTAAACTTATGTCATATGGTCCAAATATATCCTGTTGAAAGGACAAAAATGATGTATGTACATTAGGTGCTGGGGGTCAAAATAATTGAGACTTCATTTCCTGAAGTTCACACTTAGTGATATCGAGTAGATGAGATCATGAGGATTGACCCACTAATAGGAACACGTAATTTTTCAGGTTTCATTGGTAGTTCATATCTATGAACACATATAATTGTATCTTGACATGATATTATTATCAGTGTATACTATTTGATCATATGTATTGACGTAATTTAAAAACCATGATATTTATGTCAAGGTGAGGTAGATTTTATTTGGTGGATCATTAGTGGTATAACATTGATTGAATAATCAAGATATAATTTTCACTTCCAAACAGAAATAATATATTGGCCTGAGGCAATGAGGATGTTAGTACATTCATTAAATCTATGTCTAAGTCTTTCCTACAAGATCAATGAACAATAAATACAAAAAGATGATGAAATAGAGTATCCATCCTACTTTACTAGATATCATGAGACAAAGAAATTATATTACACAAAGTGTGTTTGTATGAGAGGTTTTTATTACTATGAATTTTCATTATCTTCTTAGGGGCTTTAATGGGGATCTAGAATCCACTCTTGGTCTTTGAATAATAATCGAAACTATTGATATAGTTTTCTAGAGGGTCACAAACATAGCATTTAAAAAATAAGGACTATTCTAATGAATATGAGTTTCAAACATAGTTGGACCCACCATGGGTTATGGGTTAATTTATTAGTTTGAACAATCACTATAATATAAATAAATTAATATTATTCACATTTAGAATAATTTGATTTGAATTTATTTGTAAATATTTACTGGACCCCAACAACAGCTCCTACCATCACAATAATATCTACTCAAGGATTTCTCCTGAAAGGTTTTTCTTTCATGGATTCCACCGTGAAATGAATTTTTATGTGGAGGGGGACACATGATTATTATATTCCATGCCCAAAACCCTCAATTACCTAATGTGGTACTTCGGTTCCATGTTTCATGGTGTGACACCCAACTACCAAGCATCAAGGCTATTAAACCCATGTCATGACAACCTAGGGAATGTATTGTATTTAAGTAGGCTCCATAATCACCCCTTAACACATTTCCAAGGTGTTGATGTAGTCCCTATGTTCTGATACCAGTTATAGGACCCTAGGATTGGTCCCTACCATTATAATATTGTCCTCTCTAAGATTCATCCTGCACAGTTTTAGTTTAATGTATTTTTCTTCGAAAAGGACTTGTGATGTAAAGGAAGGCTCCTGAGACTTATATACCTTTCCCAAACCTCTATACACACTGATATAGGACTCAGGTTTCATGTATCACAACATGACATCCAATATTCACACCGTGAAACCCAACTTCCAAGCACTGGGGTTGTTAAACCCATGTCACAACCGCCTAGAGAACATGCTGAATTTAAGCGGGATCCAAAACATTATTCACAAGATATAAAGTGTATAAATGGTGAAATATTTAATGAACTAATATTATTTTAATATTAATGGTTCATTTCATATTTTTTAGAATAAAAAATCCAGTTAATTACTTGATTTTATCAAATAATATATTTATTATAACACAATAAAGTGATAAAAATATAAATGATATTAATGACATAGTAAAATAGTCCTAATCTATTTTTTATGAATTATTTAGTAGGTGAATCATATCCTGGGGTTAGGGATCCATTTCCAGGTATTGTATAACTCACTATATAAGTGACATGAGACTGTTATTTTGAGTAGTATTCACAGGAAGAATCTGATATACTATCCCTCATCTATCCCAATTCTAAGGCAGAGAATCATCTGTTTTAAGCGATTGATCCAATTTTGTCTTCAATGATTAAAGGATCGACATTTTGATGATCATTAGGATGATGAAGGAATCACTGGATATCTATTCTAGCACTCTGATTTTGATGATCATCATTCGTATATACTTACTAGGAACATGCTAATGATCATATGATATTTAACCTTGGTTCCTTTAACCTTTGGTCACCAGAGATGAGAAGTTGTTGAATGCGACTTCAAATTGAATGAGGTAATTTCTTTGATTTAATTTCTTTTCTTAATACCTTAATCAATTATCTTTGTATTTTTATAATAGGATATGAATCACCAAAGAAGATGTACATATGTTGATCCAGTAAAAAATGAAAAATTCCCAACCTATATTCTTCTATTTTTAAAGTTGATTACTTTGATTGGTATCAAAGGGAGCACATGATGATCTAATCCAAATGAAAATTAAATTTCTATTAAACCTGGGTAGAGTGTGTCACAACAGTACCACTATAACAAACCACACTTCAATCTAATCTTGGATGACCAATTCACGGTCATCCCAACTTTTAATTTTGAATGAAGATGATGTTGTTGTGGGTTTAAAATAAGGAAAAAACAAACACACACACTAATTTTACCTGGTGGTGGTGTTTTTTTTTCATTTTTTTGTTAACCATCCATTTTTCAAATAGATTTTGGTGACCATAATTGTAAATTCTAATCAGAAGAAATTCCACACCTTTTTGGAGAGAAATTAATGTTTTTTTTTTCAAAATCCTAATTGTATAGGCTTTGAGAAAAATGAAAAAGAAAATGTGAAAAAAATAAAATCTTAAAAGGAGTTGTTATCATTCATAAAATGTAATGTCTCTATTTTTTCATGTAAATATTTGAAATATATCTAGTAATATTATTAGAACTAGGTGTTGATATTATGTGAGATTCTGAGGCCTGATGAGCCTGTAATTGATATTTGAAAATAACTTTAAATATATTAATATCCCAAGAACACAAATTTCATGAAAAAATAAGAATAAATATTAATTGGAATCTCAAATACAAAATTTTATACCATTTTGGTGTTCATAATATGGGCATTACTTAGGGAAAAAATCTTTTTTTGGGCATCATGCGTTTTCAAAAAATTCATCGTGAATGAAAATATGAAAATAAATTGATTGTATTAATTTTTCTATTTGTTTTGACATAGAAACATAGAAATCCTTTATAAATACCTTTTTATGTATGAGTCTCAAGCTTAGTCACATAAATATGGATAACTAGTGAAGAGATCTTAGTGAGGCATTAGTGAATGACATCAGATTAGAGGTTCAAATGGATATCTCAAGGATCACTAATGACATCGGAGTTGGTGGATCTCACCAAAAACTATGACATAGGATCATTCTTTATCAATGAAAGATCTGAAATAAAATAAGATATTTTATTTATATGGGTTGGTTACCATTTTATTATCCCACAATTAATACAAATCAATCAACCAACTTATTGATTCACATGTTGATCATTTTTCGAATATAGGTTTATCTTTTAGATTTGATATTTTTTTATTTTTTTTCTTGATTATACCTATTTATTAATCATTATAATGGAAAAAAATTGAGGACATCAAGAACATTAGATGAGGTTAATTCCTCATGTTTTTGGTTTGTTCATTTATTTCCCAGTTCTACATGAATTCATTTTCAATGTTCACCTTGGCTGGTTGTTCAACTAATACTAGGTAATCAATCATTTAACATCCATTATTTAGTGAAATGAATTGATACTGGAGATTGGGTTTAAGACCAACATTGTAAATGAGCTATGATGGCAATGACCATGGATCTGAACTCGTTTGAATATCTCATGCGAGGTTTAACATACGGTGATGGGGAGCCATGAGAAATGATTTTACATATGAATTGGATATCCATATTCAAGTGAGTGGTGATAGAAAGGCTCAGACGTACCAGATCCATATTTACTGGCATGATTCACGGATTTATTAAAGGCCATAGGAGCAGACGATGATGCATCAAGAACCACATAATCTTTAAAATTTTATGGTACATTGCATGTAATTTGTAAATACATTCTGTGGGGGTCCTTGAATGTGGAATTAGTTTTTTCATAGAGAAAATTTTTCCACACATTGTATGACATAAGTCACATGATATATGACCCCTACCTAGTGGCTCAATGTATATCTTGGAGGATAAATAGGCACAAGAACAACTAGAAACACAAACATGGGTAGAGTACATGGGAACCACCTGATACTAGAATATGAATAGGAATAATGGATGACCTCATTACATGGGTACCTCCAGATGTACATGATACGGGAAGAGGTACACAAACACTGACACAAGAATGTACAGGATTAGTAGTACATATTTGTACCCTAAATACATTCCATGTACTTATATAATAATACTTGGAGACCTTGTTCTCCTCAGTGTGGAGTAGTTTCCTTAAGGGTATATTACATTGATCAATCCTTTTGAGTGTATAGTATGACATTACATATTAATCATAGGATTGTGATCTTATCTATGGTATTAGTTTCTGATAGAGTAGTAGGAATCCCCCCAAAGCTCTAGGATGGGATCCCTTATTATATTTTTTCATAGGTGGGGTTATTGGAATCAGTGTGACCAACTGTATATGGGATCCTCTTCTAGCATGTACTTCCTTATGGTGAGACCTAAAAAGAACAACATCTCGGATGGATTCCATCAGTGCTATTAGACTTTTGGAGTGAGTTATACTAGGTGAGTGTGGTTATGGACTCTTGAGAAGCATATTAGCCTAAAAATTCTATTCAGACTTTACCTTGAGACTTAGATTCTACCATGAGTATGTATGGATGTTTTTTTATATGTATCATATCTTGGATGAAATAACTATGTATTGATGAGATGACAAATATCAATGCTTTAATATTAGTGATTTTAGGGTGTCCTACTGGGTATTGTTATACTCACCCCTGTATGGGATCTTCCCGCACATGTTGTGTCTTATGTAGATGACCAACCATTTGATGAGGTTATGAGCAGAATAGGAGTTGATGCAGCTTATATTTGGCTATAAATACCATGGTTAAATCCATGAGTCACATTTTGTTATATTCCCCTCTTACTATCATGTTTGACTTCTTTAATGTTTTTGGTGGGCTTGCATTTGTCCCTTGTTGCTTCCCAGTATTTTTTTACTCTGATTATGGGATTCAAATGTGTTCATGCATTGGGAATTAGTTTTATTTTAAATTTAAAAATTATATGGACATTGATGTGTGTGTGTGTAGGTAGCTTAGGTTGAGGTATCCCATGTTAGTGTTATGCCTACTTGAGGTTGGTCACCAGCCCTAGGCCTATTAGAGGTGGGCTTGGGGTTATTACCTATTAGGAGGACCCAAATGGGTCAGGTCATGATAGAGTGTATTAGATGTGTTATTATATATTAGAATCAAAGTTTGTATTTTTGTCTAGTTTTGATATTGGTTGGGGTTTTATCAAAACAATATTAAGTGTTTAGAGTTTGGATTTCAGTCCAATGACCCTAGTATTGGTGTGATGGCTTATGTATCCATACACATGGAATATGATCACCTACCTTTCAACTCTGTACATTAAGAAATTGGTTTTATTTAAAAAAACATTGGTACATGCATCATATAAGAATGAGTTGTGTTTTAATGCACTTCTTGAGTCATATCCCCATGTATACTCATTGACCATGGTACATATTTTTTATTTCAGGAAGCCTCCATTATGATTAATAGCTAGGATTTAGAAGAAAGCTCATAAGGATGATCACCTTATTAATGAGGATTCAATAAAAGGACTTATTCTAGAGGTAGTGCCTTTGGCTGGTTATATATTCATAGTTGTACCCATCGGGCAATATATGGTACCTATAGTACCAACAGATGAGGTGTCCAGGCCGAGTGTACTTAATATGTTTTAGCATTAGAAACCCCATATATTCATGGGTGACCTACATAAACATGAATCTGAGGATTGAATATGGATGGTTACTTGAGTCTTTCATCTCATCAGGACAACCACAAACCAGATGGTGGTCTTGGAGGTGAGACTTTTCTTGGTTTTGTAGAATGTTGGTGGAACATGGTGGTTCTATAATATTATGACTTGAATATTTCTTGAAAAAATTTTAAGCATCTCTTCATCTAGGATTAATCTCTAGATACGATGCAAGAAGTTCACATATAGGAGAATTTGTGGATAAAATAAGGCAGAATTATTGTGACTGTGAATTCATCTAGAATTACCGACCTCTAAGGATACTCGATGGATATGGTTTGAGATCCGTTCTTTTAGTCATTTACCTTTGAGTGAGGTCTACATGGAGACATTTGATTTGGTGTGATACCACTATGCAGTCGTACTTATTCTAGGTTACTAGAGTATGCCTTGGTGATAGAGGGATTTTAGGCCGAGATGACACCGATAGTGGGGGCCAGAAGTTGGTACAAAAGGTATGATAGTTTAGAAATTGGAAGCTAATGATAGACACAGTAATCCGAAAGTGTGGGGTATTTCAAAAGGTGATCTTGGGATGGATGGTCTACTATTAAAGGATCTCAGGATGGGTCAAGTCATCCTATGGAGAGGAGGTGTAACCCTTTTGATGGTCGAAGACATGTCATAAGAAATTTTTCGACCCACCATATAAATGATAGAGAGATAGTGGATAGGATGCATAGGTAGAGTAAATAGTAGAAGGAGGGATATACATTTGGTGGATGACATGGTAGAGGAGTATGGATAAAACTAGGGGTATCAGATGGTTTGAAATGTTGCCTCCACCACCCCTAGGTGGTCCCTGCCAGGCTTAAGAAGCTAGAGGATGAGGGCGAGTGTAGCTGCAGGCCATAGAGACCTATAATATAGAGTCTTTAAGGATGATTATAGGTACAATATTTATATTTTATACCATAGATATAGTTTTTATAGACACAACCATTATCTACTCTTTTCTTAAAACATCCCTATTTTGAGACCTAGAGGTTATGGTTGAGCACTTGGATCTACCCTTATGCTTGGATACTCCTTCTGAAGATGACTCAAAAATCACACACTTTTGCTTATAGTGTAGGCTGACTCTCATGAAAGAGTTTCTCATGGGATCTTCTTATACCATAAATGGTGCCTTATGATCTCATATTAGATTTAGAATGACTATATATCATTCGTGCACATATTTAATATCTTAGGAGAAGTATGTGGCATGTTTGCATTGATGGGACATGATTTTACTTCATTGGAAAGAAGGATACCTAATAATAGAAAAATGGACTCATATATAAGAGGGTGTAGTTGATTACTTGTGAGTTGGCTAGAATGAATCATGGAGCATTGGATGCTCGGGGCTTGGAGTTTCATACTATAGTAGATGAGTAAAAGGATTTATTTATTAAGGATGTTCGAGGGTTACCGCCATTGATATTTAGAATTCTAGATTTAATTACACCTAATAATGGCCCTGGTATCTACGCAAACATATCAGTTGACTCACATAGAGCTTAGAGAGTTGAGGGTGTAGTTCAAGGACTTATAGTGGAATGGCTTTATTAGACCAATTGTTTACCCCTAGACCACCCCTGTGTTGTTCTCCATGAAATAAGATTGGATATTGATGTTATTCATGGATTTTTAGTTCCTAAACTAGGATACTCTTATGAATAACTATCCACTATTAAGGATTTATGTCCTCTTCAATAATTTGAGAGAGATACGATGGTTCTTGATGATTGAACTTATATCGGGATTTCATTAGTTGTGAGTACGAGATGATGATATAATGAAGATGAAATATAGATGTCACTACGATCACTATGAGTGTGGTGATTCCATTTGGCATGAATAACACCCCAACATGCTTTATGGGACTCATGAACTATATCGTTTATCATTTCTTAGACCGATTTTTGGTGGTCTTCATCAATGATATCCTAGTCTACTCAGCATCTGAGGAATAGCACACGAGACACTTGAGGGACACACTCTGAGAGAACCATATTTATGGGAAGATCATGAATTGTAATTTCTGGATTTAGGAGGTCCACTTTTTGGTACATGTTATCTTATCTAATGGTGTAGTAGTGGACCTAGAAAAGTTTGAGGCAGTGTTATCTTTGGTGCCACCAAAGAGTGTAACGGAGGTGAAAAGCTCTTTGTGTTGGTGGGATACTATAGAAGATTTGTACCCAATTTCTATAGGATATTGACACCTTTGAATTATTTGAACTGGAAAGGGAATCCTTTCAAATATAGGGAAAGGTGCCAATAGGCCTTTCAGGAATTTCAGCAGAGTTTGAAAAGAACCTCCATCTTGAGACTTCTGAAGTAGGGTGTCGAGTATATAGTGTTCTACGATGCCTCATGGACTATACTTGGTTGTGTGATGATGAAAAATTAATTTTTGGCACTTATGGGTATCTATAGTTAACACCACTTGAGTAGAACTACGTGGTGAATGACCTTGAATTGGTAGTACTAGTCATTGCATTGATGGTGTAGTGACACTACCATATGGGTGAGTGGATTATTGCCTACTCTGACAACAAGATTATAAAGTATATCATACCTTATAAGGATATTAACTTGATATAGAGGTGATGCCAATATTTATTTTAGGAATAGGACTTTTAGATACTCTATAGTCCATGAAGTGGAACATGGTGTCATACACTCTCAACCAGAGATCTAGTTCTCACTTGTTGGATGAGGCATTATAGTACTTATTCTAGTTATAGTTTTCTTTAGTGGAAAAGGAAGATGGTTCAAATATTCAATAAATAGTTGTTACCCCACTACTTTTATATCATGTTTGAGAAGTTCTACATGGAGATACTAACTTTGAGACCTTAAGAACATAGATATCCACTAGATGTGATCCTGATCGATTTTATAAAGGTGGGGAGAATATTATACTTTTCAGACAAGGGAATATGGTACCAATGATTTCGTAGGAGGAGGTGATGATGGAATTTTATACATGTACTTTTGAGATCATATAGTTGTAGAAAAGATATAATAGTACCTATGGCGTTAGTTTTGGTGGTTGGGGATAAAAAATGGTGTAGTGGAATTTATCTCTTGATGCCTCACTTGTCAGCAAGTGAAGGTTGAGCACCACGTTCCAGTGGGTTTAGCATAACCCATTGAGGTGCTAGATTAGAAGTGGGATGAAATATTTATAGAATTCATGATGATTTTCCTCATATGTTTAATGGAAAAGATGACATTTGGGTTATCATAGACAGAATGACCAAGTTGACCCACTTCTTAGCTATTCGAGATCAAAGTTGACTAATGTGACTGGGGATCCTTTATATGTTAGATACTATTCAAATCCATAGAGTTACCTTGATGATATTTTTAAACCATGATTCTCCCTTCATGTTTCTATTATGGAGATGATTACTGGAGGTGTTTGAGACTTAGTTAAATTTGATCATGTTTTTTCACCCCAAAATGATGGCTAGACTAAGTGGACCATTTAGGTTTAGTGGACATGTTGTGGATTTCATGTTATATTTTTTCCATAGTTAAGAGGATCATCTACCCTTGGTGGAGTTTGCGTACAATGACATATACCATTACACTATAGGTATGACACCATTAAAGGCCTTGTATGGGTGACCTTATGGGTCACCACTTTGTTGGACTGATCTTGGTGAGTTAGCACTCATGAGACTTGGGTTCGTGCAAGACATGATAGAGAATGTTTAGATACTTCATGAGTGGATAGGGACTATAGATATCGATCAAAAGACCTATAAAAAATAAATACGAAGGCCTTTGGAGTTTAAGAATGGACACTATGTGTTCTTGAAGATATCACCTCAATTTGGATTACAGAGATTCATCCGAGGAAGCATGTTATTAATGAGATTCATTGGATATTTATTGATATTGTGTTGAGTCGATTAGGGGCATACCGATTGGCTCTACCACCAATGTTATATCGGGTACAAGACATTTTAAACATATCATAGTTGAGGAGATATGTACATGGACGATTACATGTTATTGACTAGGGAGAGATGTAAATTGAGGATAGAGATACCTATATAGAGTACCAAATATAGATTTAGGATCGACAGTAGAAGATCCTTCATGGGTAAGTGATTCCTTTAGTGTGTGTCTAGTGGCAGAATAAGAATGTTCAGGAGAGTACCTAGGAGCAGGAGACTCTGATGAGAGATCTATACCGACATCTTTTTGAGATATCATTTTCACTTTTTGGGACAAAAAAATATCTAAAGTGTGGAGAATTTAATGTCTTCATTTTTTCATTTAAATATTTTAAATATATCTAGTAATATTTTTTATGCCAGCTATTTAGACGATGCAAGATTCCAATTCCCGATGATCCAAGAATTGATAATCGAAAAAAACTTAATATATTAATATCACATGTTCATAGTTTTAAAAAAATTATAATAACTATTAAAAAGAGTCTTAGATCAGAAATATGTGACCACCATTGAGTCTGTAATGTGGGATTTACCCTAGGATCAACATAATATTTTTTAGGGATTTGTAGTTTCTAAAAATTCATCATGGGATAAAATAATAAAATAAATTATTTGAATTAATTAATTTATTTATTTTTTGAAAAAAACCCTAGAAATACCTTCTAAGTACCATACTATGGTTGAGTATCAGGGTTAGACACGTAAACCTAGATAACTAGAGAGAAGAGTTTAGAGAGGTGTTGGCGAATGACATTGGATCAGAGGATCAAATTGATATCGTAAGGATTGTCAATGACATATTAGTACGTGGATATAACTGATGACTATGATGTAAGATAATTATTCATTAGTTATCAATATATACATGAAAGAGGACTTTTAATTTATGTGTATTTATCTCTATTTTATTATCCCATGATGAATGTGAATCAATCAACCAACATATTGATTCATGGGATTATCATTTTTTGGGTATAGGTTTATCTTAATGATTTGGGAATTTCTATTTGTTTCTTTATTATATATCTTCATTCTTAATTTTAGTGATAATGAATCAATACAAATAGAAACATTTTCCAACCTTTGTTCCTCATATTTATGGTTTCTACATTTCTTTCCCCATTATTCATTCATTCATCACAAACATTCATTTTGGCTGGTGGTTCATCAAATACCAGGTAGTAAATAATTTTACACTCATTATTTGATTCAACAGATTGATTCCACATATCAAGTTCATGAACAAAATCAGAAATGATCTATGATGATAACGATGGTGGATTAGAACTGGATTGAATCTATCATGTGGGGTATAATATGATGTGATGAGAAGGCTTGATAGATGATTTTCCATGTGAATTTGATGGCCAGATTCTAGAGATCATTGATGGAAAGGCACAACCAGAATAGATCTAGGATTAATGGACTGGTTCAAGGCCAGATAGGTTGCCTAAAGAGAAGACAGAAACACATGAAGGAATATACCAATATAGAAAATTAAACGATACACGATGTGTATTTTGGAAACACACATTTTGTTGGTCCATCGATGTGATGGTAGGGTTTCTGTGGAGAATAAAGTATCGCATGCTATGTGACTTGGGTCACATGCCGTTTGACCCTACTTGGAGGCTCAATGTGTATCTCAGAGGATACATGGTAAATGACTCAAATAGTCCCATGGACATAGTTAGAGTACATATGCATAACCCGATACATTGAAATGACCAAGTACATGACACGACTTGAGTACACAAGAATGGCCAGTTGTACATAGTACATGAAGAGGTACATAGAAAAAAAAGAAAAGAAGGTCCATGATTAATGGTACACACCGTGTACTGAACTTACAAATTGTGTACTAATTTGAGGATGAATTGGAGACCATATTCCCCTAAAAATTATCTAGTTTCCTTAAGGGTGTGTTCCCTCAATCTATCCCTATGTGGTTATAGTATGGAATTATATTCTGAGCATAGGATTGTGATCCTCTCTAAGGGATTAATTTCAAATTGAGTTTTAGGAATTGAACCATAGGCCTAGTATGGTATCCACTATCTTATTTTTACCTAGGGGGTCATTGGAATTGGTGTGACTAACTATACATGGGAATTGATATCCTTCTTAGAGGGTTCATCTAGATTGGGTTGTTGGGGTATCCCATTTCCTTGGGCATGATCTCCATTTTGTGTATAAATAACGTCAGACTTCCAACATGTTATTCCTTATAGAGAGACCCGATGAGTATGACATCTTAGATAGATTTCATCCTTGCTATCAAATTCACAGAGTGATATTTTTTGGGCGAGTTTGGTTATGAACTATTAAGCTTAATCTTAGGCTGGTAATGTGGTTGTGACCTTACCTTTGGATTTAGTGTCTACCATGAGAATATCAGAATGTTTTATTTAATGTATAATATCTTGGTTGACATAACTTTGTATTGATGAGTTTATTATGCTTGATGCTTTATGCTTAGTGATTTCAGGGTGTCCTTCTAGGTATTGTAATACTCACCCCTACATGGGATCTTTCTGAATGTGTCATGTTTTATAAAGATGGAAAACATTTCTATGGGGTTCTCAATTGACTTGGAGTAGATGAATCTTTGATCAGGAAAGTGTCATGAACCCTCCCTCCAAGGATTCCCCTCCAGAGCTGGAAATGAAGGAAGAAAGATAATGACCCCCCGATTCCCACCTCTAGTAGGCCCCAGGGTGCCGACCAGCTCCAAGGTTATAGAAATATCACAAAATGGGAGGCATTTACCTTTTTATTTTAACCCATATTGGGAGATAAGATGTACCAATCTCAAACAACATGAAGACATATATATATATATATATAAAAGAAAATTCAATCCACCCACATTTAAGTTCAAAATGAAACTGATACAAAAGCAAGAGTCTCCAAAGTAAATACCAAAAGAAAAGATAAGCAGTGACACAAAAATTATCCCGAATGTTTGAGATAGTAATGCCCATCATGGTCCACGTAATCCTCCTGGAAACCTAAAAAAATTTATAACATAGGGTGAGCATACAGGCATACTCAGTAGCAAAACCAAAGTCTCTCGTGTAAAAGTGGGGGAGATAACTAATGTCCTTGTGAGAAAATAGTAGAAACCAAAAGCACCTAACAAGGTACACTATCCACCCCAACCTCACCAAATGCACACTAGAAAAATAATGAAATTCAAGTAATGTAATATAGAGAACATTGATGATAGGGTACCCCATACCACTTTCCTACTAATTATCCCCTCTCACACCCAAATTGCAGATATACTAGAACTCCCACCACTTCTAAAAGAACCACATCACATCCTTCTCGCACACACAGGGCCCCCCGAATACATCTTTACCATAGACACCTAGACCACATCACACATTACATCCTGCAAACCCCTAGGAACACAACACATCTCATCCTGAAGACACCTGAGAAAAAAAACATGCCCACACATAGGTAGGACTCACAAACTGCTACTAACCTGAAGAATCTTGATTTATCCTAACTGGAAGATGGAGAAGGGAAGAGTGGGTGTCCATCCATCCATCGCCCCACTAGGGTGTTTGGTAAAGACACCCTCCCCCATAACAATGGGGGTGTTTGAAGATTGGTTATCAACTAGGGTGGGTGCATATAAAAATCACAAGGAACTATATGTGTGTGTGTGTATATATATAGAAAGAACTCAGCCCAAACTATGGGGTTCCAAACAATAACTAGCACAAAAGACTACCGTTTATTCTACCTTTAACTGTACGTATCAAAACAAATGATGGTCAATTCCAAATTTTATAAAAGAAAGCTTCTTAGCACCCAAGAATTTTGAAATCATTAAGCATTTACCAGTTATTCCTTCCCTACATGGGAAACTAACAACCACAACACACAACCATCCTCTTAACCAAGAAAAATTGAGGAAGAAAAATCTGATAAAGTATCCCACTCCACATTACCTCTCTCGTAACACCCATGACATTCATTTTCATCATCATTCTTCAAAGTTATGTCTCCTTATCATTTATTTCAACAAGAAAACCCCCCAACTCATAGCCAAACCCCACAGCTCACCTCACCACAACTATACCTGGAATCCCTGGTGAATATTCACACCACACTCATCAAAACCAAAAATATCCATCTCCCCCCAAATACATCCATCAAAACCCCACTATATAAACACACCATGCCTAAACAACTATAACATATCCTAGATGCAGTCCTCCTACATAACATGTTCATCCATTCCATAATCAACCAATCTCTCAACCTGAGATTACATTACACCACCCGTACCACCCCATACACATAGCCACACACCCAGACACAACACCACATGATCATAATAAGTCACAAGGATGAACAGAACCACAAACAACACACAGCCACACTAAACACTCAAATTGTATTCAGATATAATAGCACGCGTTCTTTAATTCAACTTTCATTACTTAGGGGTGATCACATAACAAGTTCAATCCTGGGGTGTCCATTTATTTAACTGAATAGAAAAGGATACTAAATTTCATATATATATATATATATCCATTCAACATGAAATCAATATCATGAATTCATAGGCCATACTGGTGGAAAAATAGATACCACCAATGGATATGATTTTCAGGAGGAATTCAACCAATACCAATCACAACATGGACCAAGGATAACATATAAAATAATAAGATCATCATTATAATATTCCTAGGCCTTAATTTATCTTTGTTAAAATTGGTTTTAGTTGTATTTACAAGAATACATTATCAAAACAACCCCACATGATGTGCAATTAAAAGAGAGATGAAAAAATCCCTACTTGGAATAACTTATGATCAACAACTCCTCCTTGCGCCAAAATAGAGGGTGGGCATGGCTCTAAAGAAAAATGATCCAAGGCCTCATCTGTACACATGATCACTTGGGAATAAAGGTTCTAGAGATTCTTGATATCCAAAGAAAAAGGAAACACAAAAGGGAGATCTTGATTTTAGAAGGGCCATTTCCAATATCAATGGGGGAATGGTTTAAAAATCCATAAAATTCAGATCATGATCAAAACCAGATGTTTTGACTAACTTAAATCCCCCCATCATTAGAAAAATTAATATATAATTTACTTCCTTTTAAATAGATTCAAAAAAAATTAATATAGTTTTAAACCCATTTTACGTAAAATAAAATGTTAAGTGGGAGAAACTGGGAAAAACATGAATTTTGAAAAATTGTTGGTTGAGTCACCGATATGAGATACTGATGGAGAGTCACCGATGAAAGATAGCAATGGTGATTCACTAATGTGACTCACCGATGGCTAATTCATAGACGTGAATCATCAATGGTTGAGTCCCTAGCATTAGTCACCAATGGTTGAGTCACCAACGTGACTCGTCGATGGCTGAGTCACTGATGCGACTCACCAATGGCTGAGTCACCGACATGACTCACAAATTCCACCCATAGACACCACTTACCGATACTACCTACCAATGTAACCTATGGATGTGGCCTAACGATGTGACCTACCGATGCAATAAACTGACGTGACCCACCAATGTCACCCACCGACGCCACATACAGATAGAAAATAGTATTTTTGTAAAACTCTTGAAATGAGATACCTTTGCCTCCGAGAACACCCTAGACAATGGATTTTTACAAAGGAATGGAATGAAGTGGTACGAACCATTACATTAGGTATCTGTCAAACTATTCTATCCCATGAGAATTCAAAACGAAACCCAGAAGAAAGAAGTGTCCCAATAACCACCCCATGAGATACCTCTCAAGGATAAACCACCATGGGATACTCGTAAGTTTAAGTGAATCATCGACATCTAAGAGAACCTCATCTTATAATTACTACCCCAGCCATCCACAAGACACACCACAAAAGCACCAAAATCCACACCACCTAAACACATGAATCAGGGAATTCTTTCCTCCATGTCAAGACACTATTCACTTTGGGTGGCACTGACTCACCCACATGGGTTTAATCACATTAACATTAATACATCTTGATTGGGGATTAGGTCCTCCCCTCTATATATGTCACAAATTTATCACACATTAAGGAATAATGAAGCAACTCATTTTGCAGCAAAAAAGGTTCAAGCATCACATCATAAACCATGACATAATAAGGAAAAACAAAAAAAAATTAGGTACTAGGAATGCATCTACGCTACTCACTCCCATGTACTCTACTCGAAGACACCATGCCTCCACAAAATGAAAATCAAAGGAATGGTCTATCCACACAACATCTTCTTCTGAAGATCCTAGATCTCTTACTAACCTATTGATTAACGTTGTGTTTTCCTCGATATCTTACTCTCCCAAGTCACTGACATGGTAGTCATTATGAAGATACCAACGAAGCTGGGAAACATGAAAGACATATTAGATCCTCTCCAACTGTGGGCGTAGTTCCAACTATTATTCCACCTTTCTAACTCTCCCCAACACCTCTAAGGGTCTGACGAACCTCGGAGAAAGGATACCTTCTAAGACAAACCTCTACTACCCACGTTGAGGGGAAATGTTCTAGAACTCATGGTCCCCAACCTAAAACTCCAAGGGCCTCCTCCAATGATTGGCATATGAATTATTCTGGTCTTATACTGCCTTCATCCTCTCATGGACAAGTTGAACCTTCTCTATTGTACTCTGCACTAACTCAGATCCAAGAATAGTTGTCTCCCCAAACACTATCCAGCATAATGGTGAATGACACGAACATTCGTACAAAGCATAAAAAAGAGACATGCAATGAAAGAGTGATTGATATTATTGTAAGAGAACTCTATAAATGGAAATTGTCACACCCAAGACCCACCAAAATTAAAGACACATTCTCATAACATATCATCCAATGTCTAGATGGTATGATTTGTCAGCCCATCTGTCTGAGGGTGGAATGTAGTGTTGAGGCATAAATGAGTGTCAAAAGCATGATAGAATCCCCTCCAGACTCATGAGGTAAGGCGTGTATCCTAGTCTGAGATAATGTACCCCAAAACTCCATGTATTTCCACTACCTCATCCATATACATACTGGCTAAGGCATTCACTACGCCTGATTCTTTGATTGTTAAGAAGTGTGCTAATTTCGTCAGCCGATCCACTAACACCAAGATAGAATCATAGCCTCCTTGATCCCTGGGTAGACCTATGATTAAATCCATCAAGATTTCATCCCACTTCTACTCATGGACATCTAAGTGATGCAAGAAACCATCGGGAACATGGTTATCTGCCTTCACCTGATGGAACACTAAGCACTTCACCACACACTCCTCTACAACCTGCTTCATCCGAGGCCAACAAAATTGATCCCTCAAGCCATGATAAATCTTTGAAACCTTTATATTAACGGCTAAATGTGAGCTATGAAACTCTCGGAGAACTCCATCATGCATCACCACTGGAACAAATAGCTTCCAACTAAACAATATCTAATTCTAGCTATCCTCCATCTATCCTTCTAGAGCGTCACCCTCGTCAATGCGATCACAAATCACCTCTATCTCCCTGTATCCCCACTAAGACTCCTCCACTTTCTTCATTATATATGACTACACTATCATCTGAAATAGACAGCCTTTGCCACCATCCATTCCTGCATCTAAGTGCATGGTGGCCAACTCCTCCATCACCTTCCAAATATCTGCAAATTCATGAACAACCTCATTCTGTGACTTCCTGCTCAATGAATCATCTAAAACATTCCCCTTTCTTGGGGTGTAGAAGACCTAAAAATCATATTACAAAATAAAATCCATCCAACACCACTATCAAAAGTTCATATCTCACTAGGAAAAGATATACCAGAAGCTATTATGATCCATGAAGACCATAATATGCTCTCTAATGAGGTAATGCTGCCAAAATTCCAGAACAAACATGACCACAACTAGCTCCAAATCATGGATGGTATAGTTACATTCGTGGGAACATATGTACCTAGACCCATAAGATATCACTCCCTACTATTACATCATCACACATCCCAATCCTAGACAAGAAGCATCACAAAACACCTTGAACATCACCCCTTCCTCTAGAAACCAGAGCATTGATGCACTAACCAAGTTCACCTTCAGATAGCTGAAAAGTTCTTGAAACTACTCACTCCACACAAATATTTGGTTCTTTCTAGTCAGAGCCATCAATGGAGATGTAACTCGAGAGAAATAATGTACAAATATCTAGTAATAACCTATTATAAAAAGGAAAATACAATCCTCCACCATGTTCTAGGGTAGTTCCTAAGAAAAAACTTCCTCATCCTTCAATGGATCCACTACTACACCTTGATGAGACACCACATCTTCAATTAAGTGCACCTCCTGTGTCCAAAACTTGCACTTGGAAAACTTCCCATATATTGGGATGCATCGAAGAACCTCCAAGACCAACGTGAGATGCTCAGTATGGTCCACCTTTGACATTGGGAAGATCATAATGTCATCTATTAATTATATAAATAAATGGTCTACGAAATCATGAAAGATGGAGTTTGTAATTCTCGTGAACACAGTAGGTGCATTTGTAATACCAAATGGCATAACCATGAACTCGAAGTGCCCATACCTACACCTAGAATAAGTCTTCAGGATATCACTCTCCTTCACCCTCAACTGGTGATACCCAGACTATAAATCAATCATACAAAACCAACTTGGTCACCTAAGTTGGTCAAAAAGACATTCCATCCTGAGAAGAGGGTGACAGTTATTGACCGTTGCCCAATTCAACCTCCGGTAGTCTATGCACAGCCTCAGGCCATCTTCTTCTTTCTTTGAAAACAATACCAGAGTACCCCACATTGATACACTAGGCCAGATAAATACCTTATTCAAAAACTCTTCAATCTGAATCTGCAACTCATGCAACTCAGAAGGTGAAATCTGATAAAGAGGCATAGAAATTAGAGAGGCACTAGGTTTCATGTCTATCCCGAACATGACATAATGTTGAGGGGGTAGAGTCACAACCTACATAGGAAAGAAATCTGAGAACTCCCCAACAACTATTGGAGCCTCCAACATTTCAAAATCCACCAATTCCACTAACAGCTTGGTAAACAAGAAAATAAGAGGCTCTACATGCCGACTTCCCACAAAATAGCTCTTATCTCTGAAAAAATACACACATAGACCATCTATGTCTAAAATCACAACTCTTCTTCAAAAGAAACCAATTACAACATGCACAGAAAAAACCATTTGATGTTAAGGATGACATCGTATGGCTGTATCTATAGCAGAAAGAGATCTCCAATAGACTGATATGGCCCCAACATCAGTCTACATCCCCAAAAAACATCAAAAATGTTGGTTTGACCTCTGAAATGGGTACTCAATGATAGGGGCATGGAAATTCTCCCAATTTCTAGTCCTAGTGAAAGGTCTAGAATTGGTAAAACAAAGGACTGATAATCTACCAAATGAAATAAATCACAAGAAAGAGTACTAGAAAAGATAATCATACCTCGAAATATCTTTGGATCCAGTGGATGATATTCTTCTGTGGAATATAAATAACCACACCAAGATCATATTCTCCTTTTCTGATGACTGATTACTTGTACATGCCCAAGAAAAGTTCCCTGGGCAATGCCTTGATGTCGGCCTCCACCTAATCCATCTCCCCTTGGTGGACCAAGATCCTGCTGCTGCTGAAATGGCCTGGCCGGAAACTACTAATAAAGAGGGCGCTAAACCAACCCACTGCCACCATACCGAGATTGAAAGTCTATTGGGAACACAATCTGAAAGTTCTCATCAACTCTAAAGAAAAAACACACTGTCCCCAGGCCAGCAGGATAATCACAAGGACCAGAAGGTCGAAATAGAAACTACTGAGGTCGACTCCATAATGGTCAAAACCTCAAAGGCCCTAGAACCTCAGACTTTCCACAGGTAGCATTTCCCTTTTAAGAACCTAGTTGGATCCCATATCATGGTAGACCTCTTCACAAGTGCATTCTCTCAACTACCTATACCTTCTACTGGACCTCAAGGTATGCTGATAAAGTGAAGGGAGTAACTGAGTACTGGAGAGAAGGACGAAGTGCCTCCTCTAAATGTCTCACCCAAGACTTCTCATCCAGAAATAGATCTAGAGAAAAGTGCAGGAGATCCTTGAACTTTATCTGCAAATATTGTACTGACATGCTCCCCTACTGGAGGGATATTAGCTCTTGTCACTTATCAGCCTCCATGGTCGAAGAAAGGAATTCTTCCCAGAACTCCTTGAAATTAACCTATAGAACATAATCCTCCTCTCTCTCCCCCAGGTACATCATCCACCACATACCCACATCTCCCCTTATCTAACTAACCATCATCAGAACCCAGTACTCCGTTAGAGCCTAGATCGGATTGAAGGTGATCTCAAGATCTCTGATCCGACTCTCTGTCTCCATGTCTAAGACACTTCCCTCATACTATCCCAAGTTCTATATCTAGAAAGAATGTAACATTCTCTACCAATGGTAGTCCTCGTCCTCTAGATCAAACCACTGCCAATAAACTGGGTTGGCCCATGGAACCTCTTCTTCCTGTACTACACACAGATGATGACTGGGTGCCATAGCTGAGAGGAAAACATAGAATTATTAATCCTGAGTAGTAAGGAATTTTATTTAGGATTCATTTCAACTCATTATTTATTTAAATTCCTAGTAATTCCCAATTTAAACATGAACAGAATTCATCATAATGTATATACCTTTCCTAGGGACTCTACCCTGTAAATAGCGTAGCCTCACCTGGCCAATTGATAAGCTCAAAGTCCTTGCATCGGATCACGGGGCCCCCTAAAATCTTCTATCCTTGCTAGTCTTTCCTATCCTATTTCATTCACCAAGGTCACCTAACACTGTTTTCCTACCAACCCTGGAAATCCTCAACGTGAGTAACTCCAAAATCCACCTTATCTCTCAATAATCACATCTAATTCCATTTTTTCACAACCCCCTCCCTCCAAATATGCCCCTCCTATTGTTGAAATGAAGGAAGAGATATAATGACCTCTGAGACTCACCTCCAATAGGCCCTGAGGTGGCGAACAATACCAAGGGTATAAGAATCTAACAAAATGGGAGGAATTAACCTTTTTATAGTAACCGAGGTCAGGATATAATATGTACCAACCTCAAACAACTACAATATACATATATATTGATAAAATAAAAGCCAAAACATCCCAAATACATGTTAAAAATGAAACTGATACAAAATCAAGAGTCTCCAAAGTAATTACCTAAAGAAAAGTTAAGCAGCGACACAACAACTGTGCTGAATATCTGAACTAGTAATACCTAGAATGGTCTACATAATCTTCCTAGAAACCTAAAAACAGATTTATAATGTAGGGCGATCATACATGTATACTCAGTAGGAAAACCAAAGTCTCTCTTACACAAGTGGGGGAGACACACAAAGGCCCCTTGAGAAAATAATAGAAACGAAAATCACCTAACAAGGTATACTAGCCACCCCAACCTAACCAAAGGCATTCTCATCGAACAATTCTAGTCAAGTAAAGTAATATAGATCAAATCAATGATAGGGTACCCTACACCACTTTTCCAATAATTATCCACTCTCACACCCTAATAGAAGACGTCTAGGAACTCCCACCTCTTCCAAACGAACCACTTCACAACCCGGCCACACACACCTAAGACCCATAACTATGTCTCGGATACAGATGTCTAGGCCACATAAAACATCACATAACACTAACACATGGGAACACAACAAATATCATCCCAAAGACACCAGGGAAATTACAACTCGCCTGCACACACATGGGCCTCCCAAACCACTACTTGTCCGAAGAATCTTGGGCTATCACATCCAAGATGAGGGAGTAGGGTAGAGTGGGTGGTCATCCATCCATCCTCCTACCATGATGTTTGGGAAATAAAACCTCCCCCATAACAATGAGGGTGTTTGGAACATGGTTCTCAACTAAAGAGGGGTTTATATAGAAATAAAAAGGAACTACATCTATATATATAGGTAGAAACCACTCATCCCAACCTATGGGCTTCCAAAAAAACCACTATCCCACCAAAATACCTTTTCTACTACCTCTAAATTCATGTATCAGAATGAACAACATTAACTTATGAATTTGATAAAATAAAGCCACATAACACCCAAAAATTTAAGAATTATTAATCATTTACTAGTTATTTCATCTTTACCTAGGAAACTAACAAGTAAATCACACAACCAGTCTCACAACCAAGCCAAAAAGACAAAGAAACTGTGATAAAGCAGCCCAATCTACATTTCCTCTCTACTAACGCCCAAACTAATCAATGTCATCATCATTCTTTGTGGTCATGATGCCTTGTCCTTTATCTCAATAAGAAAACCCCCAACTTATATCCCTACCCCACAACTCACCTCATCACAACCATACTTGGCAGCCCTGCTACATATCCAAACCACACTCATCACAACCATAAACATCCATCTCCACCCCCAAACACAACCATCAAAATCCCCACTGTATTAACATACATCACCCCAACAACCATAACACAATTCAGAAGTAGTCCCACCATATAACAAGTTCATCCATTCCACAATCAACCAATATCTCAACCCGATATTCCATTATACCACCCGTACCACCCCATACAAATACCCATGCCCCCATCCACAACACCACATGATCATCACAAGACACATGTCCGAACAGAACCACTCATAGCACACACCCACACTAAAAACTCAAAGTGTATTAATATTTAGTAGCACTCATTCTTTAATTCCACTTTCATTATTCATAGGTGATAACAGAACAAGTTCAATCTTGGAGTGTCCTTTTATTTAACCAAATATATGTGGTTAATTAGTTAAATATATACATCCATTCAATAAGAAATCAAATGCAAGAATTCATAACCATATAGGCATGAAAACAGAGATCACCAACAACCACAATTTTTAGAAGTTATACAACTAATACCAGTCACCACAAGGACCAAGGATAACATATAAAACAATACGATCAACATTGTCATCTTCCTAGCACCTCATTTATCTTGGTTAAAAAAAATTTAGTTGTATTCACAACAATACATCACTAAACCCACCCCACATGATGCACAATTAAAAGAGATATGAAGGAATCCCTACTTGGAATAATAGACGATCAGAAAATCCTTCTTGTTCCAAAATAGAGGGTTAACATGGATCTAGAGAAACATGATAAATGGAATCAACAAAGCACCTGATCACTCGATAATAATGGTTCTAGGGATGCTCGATATTCAGAGAAAAACAAAACACACACGAAAGATATCACCTTTTGAAATTCCAGATCCTATATAAATGGGGGAACGGTTTTTGAAATCCATAAAAGTCAGATCACGATCAACACCACACTTTTTCACTAACTTAAATCACCAAATCATTAGGAAAACTAATATATAAATTAAATCCTTTAAAACAGATTAAAAAAACTTAAATATGGTTTTAAATCCATTTTACATCAAATAAAATGATTAGTGGGAGAAACTGGGGAAAATTGTAATTTTGTCAAACTGTTGGGTGAGTCACCGACGCGAGCTACTGATGGAGAGTCATCGATGCAAGATACCAATGGAGAGTCACTAATGGTTGAGTCGCGGATGTGAATCACCGATGGTTGAGTCACTAATACGACTCACCAATGGCTGAGTCCTTGACGCAACTTACTAATGGCCGATTCACCAACATGACTTACCGATGCCACCCACTAACACCCCATACCAATGTGACCTACCAAAAATACCTACCAAATAGACTTAACAATGCAACCTACTGACAATACCAACCAACGTGAACCACTGACGCCACCCACTGATGCCACCAACTGATGGGAGAACTGTATTTTTTGGAAAACTCTTGAAATGAGCTACCTTTGCTTCCTAGAACACCCCAGACACTAGATTTTCACAAAGGAATAGATCAGAGAGGTCCAAAACATTACATCAGATACCAGTCGTACTATTCTTTCCTTTGAGAATTTAAAACCTAACCCATATAAAAGAGGGGTCCTAAGAAACTCCATATGAGATACATCTCAAGGATAAACCACCCTATCCTACTCGTAAGTTTATATGAAACCTAAACATCTAATAACACCTACTATGACATCTAATACCCCAACCAACCACAAGACACACCACACGAGCACCAAAATCCACACTACCTGAACACATGAATTAAGGAATTCCTTCCTCCGTGTCAAGATACTGTTCAATTTGGGTGGAAGAAACTCTCCCACATGAGTTTAACCACATACACATTAATGCATCTTGATTAGGGATCAGGTCCTCCATGATTCATATGTCATGGAATTATCACACATTAATGAACAAGGAAGCAACTAATTTTTTAGGAAACAAGGTTCAAGAATCACAACATTGAGCCAGACATAATAAGCCAAAACTCAAAACAACTTAGGGTAATGGTCATGCATCCATGCTTATCACTCCCATTTTCTCTCCTCTAGGACACCATGCCTCCAAAAAATGAAAACAAAAGGAATGGTTCATCTATTTAGAATCTTCTCCTAATGATCTTGGATCTCTACTAGTCGTTCTATGAACGTTGTGTTTTCATAGATATCCATCTCACCCCAATCAATGACAAGGAGTCATCGTGAAGATACCAATGAAGGTGGGAGATGTGAAAGAAATTACAGATCTGATCCAACTATGGGGGTAGTTCCAACTATTACACCACCTCATGAACTCTCCCCAACAGCTCGAAGGGTCCGACGAACCTCAGAGAAAGCTAACTCCTTATGCCAAACCCCTACTTCCCATGTCGAGAGGAAACTTTCTAGAACAAATGGTCCCCAATTTGAAACTCTAAGGGACTCCTCCTACAATTACCATAAGACTTATTCCGATCTTATGCTACCTTCATCCCCTCATGGACACGCATAACCTTCCCTATTGTACTTTGTACTAACTCAGAGCCAAGAACAGTTGTCTCCCCAAACTCTGTACAGCATAAAGGTGAATGGCACAACCTTTCATACAAATCATCAAATAGAACCATACCAATGGAATAGTGATAGATATTATTGTATGAGAATTATACAAAGGGAAAGTGTCACTCCCAAGAAACACCAAAATTCAAGATGCATGGTCACAACATATCCTCCGATGTCTAGATGGTCTGCTTTGTCTGTCCATCCATCTGAGGGTGGAATTCAGTGCTAAGGTGTAACAGAGTGGAAAAAGAATGCTAGATTCCCCTCTAGACTCATCAGGTAAGGCATGTATCTTGGTCTGAGATAATGGACCTTACAAGTTCATGTAGCTTCACCACCTCATCCACATGCATCCTAGCCAACGAATCCACTATTCCCGATTCTTTTATTGCTAAGAAGTGTGCCAATTTTGTCAACAGATACACTACTACCTAGATAGAATCCTAGCCTCCTTGATCCTTGGGTAGCCCTATGATGATATACATTGAGATTTCATCCCAATTCTACTTGGGGAAATCTATGTGCTACAACAAACCATTAGAAACACGGTGCTCAGCCTTCACCTACTGGAAAACTAAGCACATCACCACAAACTACACCACAACCCGGTTCATCCCAGGCCACAAAAATTAACCCCTAAAGCCATGATAAATCTTGGAAAACCTTTGATACACTGCTAAATCTGATCTATTAAACTCACGGATAACTCCCTCATGCATCACCACTAGAACAAACAGCTTTTGAAAAAACAATATCTAATTGTGGTCATCCTCCATCTATCATTCGGGAGCATCACTCTAGTCAATTAGATCATGCATCACTTTTATCTTTATGTTTCCCCACTGAGACTCCTTCACTTTAATAATTAGAAACAACTGCACTATCATCTTAAATAGACAACCTCTTCCACCATCCATTCCTTCATTTAAGTGCAAGGTGGCCAACTCCTCCACCACCTTCCAAGTATCCACAGATTCCCAAACAAAATACTTTTGCAACATCCTGCTCCAAACATCAGCTAAAACATTCCCTTTTATTGAGGTGTATGAGATCTCAAAATCATAGTCCTGAAGAAACTCCATCCACCTCCACTTTCACAAGTTTATATATCATTGGTAAAAGATATAGCTCATTCTTTTATGATTCGTGAAGACAATAAAGCACTCCCTAATGAGGTATTGTCCCCACAATTTTAGCACAAATATGACTGATACTTGCACCAGATCATGGGTGGCATATTTACGTTCATGGGTACATAACTACCTAGACCCATAAGATATCACTCCCCATTATTACATCATCACACATCCTAAACGCAAATGGGAAGTATCACAAAAAACCTCAATCATCGCCCATTCATCTGGAAACCAGATCACATAAGCACTGAATAACTTCCACTTCATATAGTAGAGATAATCATGAAAATGCTCACTCCACCCAAATTTTTTGGGCCTTTCTATTCAGAGCCTTCAATGGAGCTGTAAATCAAGAGAAATCAGTTACAAATATCTAGTAATAGCCTACTAGACCAAGTAAACTAAAATCCTCTACCACATTCTTGGGTGCTTCCCAAGAAAAAACTGACTTTAACTTTGATAGATTCACTTCTACACCCTTCCGAGACACCCAAATTCCAAGTAATTGGACCTCTCATGTCCAAAACTTTCACTTGTACAACGTCCGATATAGCTGGTGGCATCGAAGAACCTCCAAGACAAACATGAGATGCTCAGTTTTCTCCTCCTATGACTTTGAGTAAATCAGAATTTCATCAATTAATACAATGAAGAACCTATCTAGGAACTCAAAAAATATGGATTTCGTAAATCCCATATACATGGATCGTGAATTTTAACACCAAATTGCATAACCACGAATCCAAAGTGCCCACACCTACATTTGGAAGCAGTTTCCAGGATTTCACCCTCCTTCACCCTCAACTAGTGATACCCAGACTATAGATTGAACATAGAAAACCAACTTTCTCCCATTATATTTTTGGAAATATATTTTATCCTCAAGAGAGGGTAATAGTTCTTGATCGTCGCCTGATTCAACCTCTGATAGTCTATGCACAACCTCAAACCATCATCTACCTTCTTTGAGAACAAGACCAGAGCACCCCACATCAACACACTAGGCCAGATAAATCTCTTATTCATCTAATCTTCAATCTGAATCCACAAATCATGCAAATCAGAAGATTCAATCTGATAAAGAACCATCAAAATCAAAGAGGCACTCAGTTGCAGGTCTATCCCAAACTTGACATCATGTTGAGGGGGTAGAGTCGCAACCTCCTTGGGAAAGAAATATGATAACTCCCCAATAACTAAGGGAGCATCCACCATTTTATCACCCACTAATTCCACTGACATCTTGGTCAACAAGAAAAGAAGAGGCTCAACACGCTGACATCCCACCTAACATCTCTTCTCTCCAACAAAATACACACATTGACCATCTATGTATAAAAACAAGACTCTTATTCAGATGTAGTTGATAAAAACATGCACATAGAAAATTATTTGATGTTCAGGATTACATCATATAGTCGTATCTGTATCATAAAGAGATCTCCACTGGACTGATACGGACCCATAATCAGTCTATATCCTTAAAAACATAAAAAAAATATGGTATGGCCTCCAAGTGGGGTACTCAACCCCAGGGGAATAGAATGTCTCACAATGTCTAGCCCTAGAGCATGGTCTATAGAGGGTGAAGAAAAATAGTGAGAAGCTATAGAATCCATCAAATCACTAGAAAGAGTATTACAAATTCTAATTGTACCTCGAATAATCATTGATCCCACCGGAACTTCTTCCTATATGGAGTGTAACTGACCACACCAAGATTATATTCCCCTCTGTAGATGACTGCCTCCTCAACCACGCCTAAGATGAGGTCCCTAGGAATTACCCTATGGTGGGTCTCCACCAATTTTGGATCCCCTGGGTGGTGCAAGAGCCTGCTATCCCTAATTCTGAAATGTCATGGTCGACAACTGATGTTGATGAGGGTATTAAACCTTCCCACTTCCATCATACTAAGATCTAAATGACATTGAGCATTGAATCCAAAGGTTCCCATAAACTCAAAAGATAAAACACATGAGCCCCATTCCTACAGGATAAGCGCAAGGACCAGAAGGTCTAAATAGAAACTACTGAGTTTGACTCCCTGACAATCGAAACCTCAAAGGCCATGGAACATGAGACCTTCCTCTAATAGCCTTTCCCTTCAAAGAAACCCACTAGATCCCCTCTCATAGTAGATCTCCTCTAAAGGGAACTCTCTCAACTATCTCTTCCTTCTTATGGAACTATAGGTATGTCAACAATGTGAAGGGAGAAACGGTGTGCTGGAGAGAATGATGAAGTGCCTCCTCGAAACGTATCACTTGAGAATCCTCATCTAGAAAGAGATTTGGAGCGAAGAAAAGGAGATCCTTGAACAAAATCCCTAACTCCTATACTAAAATATTCCCCTGTTAGAGGGATATTAGATCCTATCACTTCTCAATATTCATGGTTGATGAAAGGAATTCTTCCTAGAACTCCTCAAAATCAACGCCTAGAACATCATTCTCTTTTATCTCCCCAAAGTACAACATCCACCAATGATGTGCAGCTCCCTGCATCTGACCAAACTTCAATAGAACCCAATACTCTATTGGATCTTGAATGATGTTGAAGGTGATATCAAAATCCTCAATCTATCTCTCTGTATCCATGTACAAGACACAACACTTGTACTTGCCCAAGTTCTGTCATTGGAAAGCACATAACATTCTCTACCACTGGTTGTACTCATCCTTCAGATCAACCCACCACTAATCAACTGGGTTGTCCCACTAAGCCTCTACTGCATATACTATACACAAATGGAAACCAAGTTCCATAGTTGAAAGATAAGCAAGGAATTACTAAGCCCGAGTAGTGAGGAATTTTATTTAAGATTCATTTGAACTCATTATTTATTTAAATTACTAGGAATTACCAATTAAAATAAGAACACAAGTCATCATTATGCATGTACCTTTCCTAGGGCCTCTACCTTGAAAATAGTGTAGTCTCACCTGGTCATTAGGTAAGCTCGGAATCCATGCTTTGGATCATGGTGGGTCCTAAAATCATGTGTCTTAGTTGATCTTCCCTGGCCTATGTGATGCACCAAGGTCACCTAACAACATTTCCCTACCAACCCATGCAATCCTCACCATGCCTAAATCCTAACTCCACCTTATCTATCAATCATCACATGTGATACCATTCTATCTTGAACCCATCCCTCCAAAGATGCCCTTCCTAAGGTGGAAATGGAGGAAGAGAGGCAATGACATCTGAGTCCCACCTTTAGTAGGCCTAGGGTGGAGAACAACACCAAGGGTATAGGAATATCACAAAATGGGAGGAATTACCCTTTTATAGTAACCAAGATTGAGAGATAATATGTACCAACCTCAAAAAACTCCATGAAAAATATTTATAGATAAAATAAATGCCAAAAAATTCCACATGCATGTTCAAAATGAAACTAATACAAAAGAAAGTGTCTCAAAATTAAATACCAAAATAAATGTTAAGCAGCGATGAAAATATTTTCCTCAATATCCAAGCTTGAAATAGCCAGATAGGTCCACATAAACTTCCTGAAAACCTAAAAACAAATTTATAACATAGGGTGATTATACAAGTATTCTCAGTTGGAAAAACAAGTCTTTTGTGCACAAGTGGGGGTGACATACTATTTCCCCCATGAGAAAATAACTGAAATCAAAATCCCCTAACAAGGTATAATTTCCACCCCAACCTCACCAAATGCATTCTCAGCAAATAATTCAAGTAACGTAAAGTAATCTAGAGAAAATTGATGATAGGGTACCCCACACCACTTTCCCATTGAGTAGCCACTCCCACACCCTAATGGAATACGTCCTGGAACTCCCACCTCTTCCAGAAGAACCATGTCACAACTTTCCTGCACACACCTAGGCCCCACAACTAAATCTGGGCCACAAATACCTGGGCCACATACCACATCACATCCCGCAAACACCTGGGAAAACAACACATCTTATCGCGAAGACACGTTGGAAAACACAACTGGCCCACACAGTCAAGGGACTCACAAACCACTATGTGACCAAAGAATCTTGGGCTATCACAACCTGGAAGAGGGAGCATGGAAGATCGGGTGGCCATCCATCCATTCTCTGACAAGGATGTTTGGTAAATAAACCCTACCCCACAAAAATGGGGGTGTTTGGTACATGGTTCTCAACTAGGGTGGGGTACATATAGAGATCACAAGGAATAACATGTATATATAGGTAGAAAGTATTCATACCAGCCTGTGGGGTTCCAAAAAACAACCAATCCAAAAAACTACCCTTGATGCTGCCTCTAAATGCACGCATCATAAAGAATGATAGTCACTAAAGAATTTGATAAATGAAATCTTCTTAACACCCAAACATTTTAACATTATTAATCATTTACCAGTTATTCCATCCCTACTTGGTAACCATACAACCAAATCACCCAATCGGCTTCACAACCAAGACAAACAGAGGAAGAAAACTATGATAAAGCTAACCACTCCACATTTACTCTGCACTAACACCCATTATGACAACTTTCATCATCATTCTTCAAAGTCATTTTTCTTTTTCCTCTCTCTCAACAAGAAAACCCCCAACTTATAGACAAACCCTGAAACTCACCTAATGAAAGCCATTATCGGAAGTCATGCTGCATATCAAAACTGCACTCATAAAACCCATAACCCCCCCCAAATAAAACCATTAGTGGCCCCACTGTATAAACATACCACACCCCAAAAACCATAACACAACTAGATGCAGTACCACTGCATAAAAATTTCATCCATTCCACAATCAACAAATATCTTAACCTGAGATTCCATTATACCACCCGTACCACCCCCATAAACATATCCACACCCCCATCCACAACACCAAATGATCAGTACAAGACAAAATTCTAAACAGAACCACAAATACCACACAACCACACCAAGCACTCAAAGTGTATTCATATTTAGCAGCCCAACTTTTTTAATTCCACATTCATTATTCAGGGGTGATCACAGAGAAAGTTTAATCCTGGGGAATCCTTTTATTTAACCAAATATATGTTGTTAATCAATTAAATATATATAGTCATTCAACAAAAACATCAACAGAAATAATTCATAATCCATACAGGTACACAAATAGAGATCACTAACGACCACAATTTTCAGAAGGCATACAACCAATACCAATCACAACACGGACCAAGGATAACTTATAAAAAAAGATGATCATCATTATCATCATCCCATCCCTTCATTTATCTTTGTTAAAATTGGTTTTAGTCATATTAACAAGAAGACATCAGTAAATCCACTCCGCATGATTTATTATTTAAGAGAGATGAAAGAATTCCTACTTGGAATAACATATGACCAAAAATCCTCCTTGCATGAAAATAGAGGGTGCATAAGGCTCTAGGAAAACATGTTACAAGGCCTCAAAAAACACTTGATCACTTCGGAAGAAAGGTTTTGGGGATGTTCAGTATCTAGAGAAAAAGTAAACACACAAGGGATATCTTGGCTTTAGAAAGGCTAGATCCTATATCAACGGGGGAAAGGTTTTTAAATCCATAAAAGTCGGATCATGATCAACACCACTCATTTTGACTAACTAAAACCCCCAAGATAATTCGAAAAATAAATATATAATTTACATCCTTTGAAATGGCTTTAAAATTACTTAAATATGGTTTTAAACCCATTTTATGACAAATAAAACGTTAAGTGGATGAAATTGGGAAAAACAAGAATTTTGACAAACTGTTGGGTGAGTCACCAATGTGAGCTACCAATGGAGAGTTACTGACGTGAGGTACCAATGGCATGTCACTGATGTGAGATACTAATGGCAAGTTACCAACCTAACTCAATGATGGCTGAGAAACCAACTTCACTCACTGATGGCTGATTCATCAATGCGATTCATCGATGGATAAGCCCCTAATGTGAGTCACCAATGGGTGAGTCACTAACGTTACTCACTGATGGCTGAGTCACTGACACGACTCACCGACACCACCTACCGACATGACCCACCAACATGAACTATAGATGGGACCTACCGACACTTCTTACCAATTCAACCTACCGATGTGACCCACCGAGGTGACTAATCGACGAGACCCACCGATGCCACCTATTGACGCCGCTTACTGATGGAAAAACTAGAATTTTGGGGAAAAAACATGAAATGAGCTACCATTGCCTCCCAAAACACCCCAAACTCTAGATTTTTACTAAGGAATGGATCAGAGAGGTATGATCCATTACAGCTAGATAGACTGCAGTTCATTCTAGGAGTCACATTTGACTGTAGTCCCCTCTTAGTATCTGTTTGGAGTTTTTTATAATTTATGGTGGGAATTTATTTGTCTTTAATTGATTCCTAGTATTGATTTTACGCTGATTGTAGGATTTAGATATGTGTATCCATGGGGAATAGATTTTATTTTACATTTCATCATTGTACGGGATTGGATATGTGTGTGTGTGTGCATATACATACCTTAGTCTAAGGCATCTCATGTGAGTGTTATTCCTACTCATAATTAGTCACTAGCCCCTTGAGGAGACACCCAATTAGTGAACACGATTGGTAGTAACATTTCACAACACAGGAATCTTTTCTACCAACTTTTATTGTCCTGAATGGGGTTCCACTCGCCAGTTCCTTGAGTTGGACTCACTACAACAAAAAAAGGAATTTAGTAGCACTAGCCTTTTTCAGAACTAGTGAAAACTAATGATGAAGTCACCCATTATCTGTGCTAAAACAAGTTATGAAAAAGGATACCTTTTATCGGTGTTTTTCTATTGTTGATAAAAGGAACCATTTATCAGCACATTTTTAGCACCAATAAAAGGCAACCTTTATCAACGCAACTTGTTAGCACTGATAAAGGATTCCCTTTATCAGTGATTTATTTTTAGAACCCATAAAGGAATACTTTATCAGCTCTTTTTTAACATAGATAAAAGTACGAATAAAATTAAATAAGTAATTAAATAAATAATAAAAATTATTTTATTAAAATAATATTAAGTTTTTTATTAAATAAATAATTATGAATAAAATTGAATAAATTGATGATACTCTATATAAATGATAAATTATATATATTAAATATATACATAAAAGTAAAATATAAATTAAACAAATAAAAATTAAAAATAAGTAAATTGAGTAAAATATTATACATTTTATTAATTATATAATTATTGATAATATTAATAAAAATTATTTGTTAAATATAAAGATATATATGAATGTATATAAATATGATTTATATAATAAAAAATATTAGTTATTCTTTACATTAAATAGTAATGTATTTAATGAATAAAGGTTTATAATTACAAAATGATATGAATTAAAAATACTAAATAATTGCATCGAGTAATGGATATAATTGAATTTTGTTTTATTTTTCAATTTAACACAGATCAAATGTACAAATTATATTGATTTCACATATACATAACAAATGTATTTTTATATACATATGCACATACATAATTTTTTTTTGGAATTTAATCAATTTATATTATTTATTTTATATACATTTATTTACTATGTTTTAATATTTTAAATATTTATTCATCTTTATTTCAATACATATATATTTTTTAATGATTTATATTAATGAAAAATATCAAAAAAATTAATATTGTACTCATTTTTAATTAATCAATATTACACATTTTTAACATACATGCACTTAAGATTAAATATTCACTAATAATGTTAAAAATATATTAGTAAAAAATATTTATAAATAAATATATTTATAAATGTATATTTACTATTTTCATAAATTTATATTTATAAATAAATAAATAATATCTATTTACAAAAGTATTTTTTTAGAGAAAAAGCATTAAAGCTTCATTATATGAGAAAACAATGTTACAAGAGTTCGGAGAAAAGAAATTTACATATATCTCATTGAAGAATATTGAACATATCACCTGTAGTTCTAGAGAGGTGAGTGAAAGTATCTTCAGTGGTTCCAATGTTAGCAAGGTAGTCAGCACGATAGTTGGATTCACGATAGACATGTGTTATAATATAATGCATTGAATCCAAACTGTCAAGACATTTAATCCATTTTTATGTGAGATTCCAAGCTAAACGAATCTGCCCAATTTTCACTCCTTTCACAATAGTCGATGAGTCACTTTCGAATATTATTTTTTAAAAAATATTTATATAATTGTAAATAAAAAATTATACATTCAAAGAATTATAAAATTATTATTTTATAAAATTGTATTATTATAAGTATTATAATTATATATTATAATTATAATTTTTTTTAAAAGTATTTTTTATATATATCATTTAAAAAAATTGATACAAGTATTTATCAGTGATTTTTTAGCACTCATAAAAATATAGATTTATTAATGCTAAAAAAGAACAAATTAAATTGGTATTTAACATTTATACAACTTTAGTGATAATACAAATTCATTTTATAAGTGCTTATTAACTTAGTGATGATAAAAGTTATCTTTATCAGTGCTTTTTTGGAAGCACAAATAAAAGTGCACCGATCTAGTTTAAGAACCCTAACAATCGCAAACCGGTTAATGATATTTAAATCTCTACATATAAGTGACCTCTTGTTGGTGATTCTTATTGTTGAATCCAAGTACGAATCTAGCATAGAATCATGGCTCCAACTATTCCAAGGTTCGAATCTAAGGCTCGGGCAATTTAAGGGTGGAACAAAACCAAGGATCAAAGGAAATAATTTTTTTTTGATATGTCTAATTACCCTTAGTTATCCACTGAACCTTCTCACCCCACATCTGTGTATCCCAATAAGTCCAGTTTCACTATCCTATAATAAAACAAACCAAAATTCATTTCTTTTTCTTTTGAATGAAGTCTGAGATTCTTGAAGAAGTCTTTTCTATTTATATCAAAACAAAGTATAAAATATTTAATCTTTCAATTGATTTCTATATCTTATTTGATATCTATGTTGTTTTATATTTTTTTCCATTATGTAAATGTTAATGAAAAATAAAAAATCATATAAGTGGACCCAATAATAGATTTCTCTTAAAGATACATGTTGTATGAATTAATTAGATTTAATCCATTATTTTTTATTATATTCCTATAAATTAGAGTCTTGATCAATGGTTTGTCTTGGACTTTCTTATTGTTTTAAGTGTCACATGTCTTGCTTTCATATTACCAGTATGTTGTGCCAAAATATCTATGAGAACGATTGTGTTTTCCAACCTAGAAGAAGAATAAGAAATATTCTACTATCAAGTAATGGAGATTATCCATTTTATTTTTATATTTAAATTTTAGTAGTAAGGATTGTTATTTTTATACTAAGGATTTATTTTGAAGATGATATTTTTCTTATAATTGTAATCTATGAAAGGGATTAATAGGTTATTTATTTTAACATGATTTATTTTTCAGAAGGGAATTTATTTTCATATGAAAATTATTATTCTAATATTGTTTTCTTATAAAAATTATATTTCCTTCGATTTATAATAATTATCTTGGATTAGTTATTTATTAAGATTACATTATTACATGTGATAATTTTTTAATTATATAAGGACATATATTTTTGTTCTAGGAGTTCCCCTTACACACTATCCATTCATTATTTTGAGACACTTTTAAATAGTTAATGAGTTTATTACTGAACACCCACATGGTTCTGATGATATTTTTGTCTTCTATAATTGAAAAAATTTCCCATGTAACATTATTCTTATTCAGATCAAGATCTTAATTCATATATTTGATCCAATTATCATCCTTATTGTCCTCTCAAAATTATTTATTCTATACTTGTGAAAAAATGGGGGTTTTATAGAGGCCTACTCAATGTTTTAACCAAAAAATTCTAATCACAAATGACATTTTATTCATTGATTTTTGACTTGATTCTTCTCCTTGTAGTTGATAAAAATATAGTCATATTTCAAATGATAACCAACTCATTAATACTTATTAAAAATCACATCATTTATTTCATCACACATCTAATAAGAACTATGTATGTTTTACTTTAATCAAAATAAAAACATATCATTCTTTAAAATTACCTTTTCAGTCGACCCATAGTAATCTCTTATTACCATCCATGTAATTATCATAAATAGGAGTCATTACCCATTTTATATAACACAATAAAGTATAACTATCATCCTCATTAGTTTCATATATGAAAGATTTTTTATTCCAATTTTTTTGTTGGGACTCATCCCCCATCTCTTTTATGTTTCTTGTACTACTCTGAGAAGTAGTCATCATTTGGATGAATACATATTTGAGTATTTCAAGAAACATAGGTGCATGTACAAAATAGATTAAAGATGAGTTCCATAAAACAAAATGAAATGATAAATATTTGTAAGATGAGGTGATGAGGATGATAATTTTATATAACTTTGACCTTTGGATGAATTCAAAGGATAACACCTACCATAGTGCAGTAATTCTTTTCTTAAATTTAATAACCAATTTTATTCAAATCATACTAAATTTTTTTTGAAACAATAAAATTTTGATCTTCCCATATTAGATTTATCTATAACCTTCACATTTGGTAATGAATATACTATGTGTATTTATATATTTATTATAAAAAAATGAATATTTTTTCTATCAAATAGGATAAATTTACTTTCTCTCAGATGATTCAATGCTTCAATCCAATTTATCTTATTTTCACCTCATCCTCCTCACTCGTTTATTGATTGTTTGGGGATATCTATTTGTGTATTTTTTATCATCATTATTTATTTAACCTTGACATATCCCTATGGTAAAAAATGTTTTCATAGTAAAATCAATATCCATAGAAATAAATTATTCCTCCATATTTAGGTTTAATTTATTTCTTTTTTTATTAATCAAATAATTATTATTTTCATGTATAGGTGGATTCTTTTATTCGATTAGGAGTGGTTTTTATGAAGATTCTCATGATTGTGACATATTGTACTTCAATCCTGCAATTGAAAAAATTAAAACAAGTAAGTGTGTCAAGAATGCATGCTACAATTAAAAAAGGTGAATTCCTGAAACTTATTTAATTAATTTTGTTATCATTTTATCTAATATTTTTAAGTTAATTTCATTATCATTATTGCCTAATAATTATTTAGTTTTTTCATAGATCTTTTTGGAAATCATATTTTTCTCTCAACTATCTACAATAAGACACAAAAAGGATAAAATGATTCTTTCTGCTAATGTTACCACATTTTCTATTTTCATTGTCATTCTTTATCAAATTTCCAACACAACATATTGAATCGATACTTCTATCTAATAAACCTTTCTAATTTTTGAAATCTAGAAGATTATAGGAATCTCATGTGCCCATTTTGGTGACTTCTCATGATATAATGGGCACATGAGCTTCCTCTTCTCCTCAAAATTTCAATAATGAGAAAGGTTTCTCATCTACGAATATTGACTCAAATTGTAGTGTTGGAAATTCAACATATAAATATAATAGAAACAAGTTTACATTGGTAGTTAGTATTTTTGAGAATTTGGGATGTGTCGAAATCAACTACACCTCAATCTGACACACAGTGTGACTACTACGACTCCAAGTGTTTCTTTTTAAAAAAAATTGAAATTAATTTTCGTAAAAAGGGAAAATAACATTCTCAAAACTAATAAAAACTTATTATGGTTATTTTTATACTTTAATTAAATCATTCATAATTCATTTGGGATGATTAGGAATTAGCCACACCTCAATTAGACACACGGTGTGACCACTATGACTCAATGTGTTCATTATTAGTTTAAAATCGACATTTTAGTTCAAAAAACATAACTCACTAAACAAATATAGATGAATTTTATTGATACTTTATGAAATAAATTCATATGACATTCTTGACATGTAGGAATAAGTCTCACATTAAACGGATACACTGTGTGATCGGTATTGGTCAAAGTGACTTTTTCCAGTTTGAAATGACTTTTTAGTAAAAATATAAGTGACATACTCAAAATAGAGAAAACACATTTATATTGTTTTGATAAATTATTAAAATGATACATAAGTCATTTTTACTTGTATTAATCAAACAAGTTTCAATCTGATTCATGGTGTGCCTAGTATGACTTCAATTGCATATTTTAATTTAAAATAGACATCAATTTTAGTAAAAAGGACAACAGAACTACTCAAAAACAATAAAAGGCATTCAAATTATTGATATACTATATAGAAACGATATATAAGTTAGTTTTGATGTCTAGTAATTAGACACACCTTAATCTGATAAATGATATGCATGATATGACTCAATGTGTCAATTATCAGTTTAAAGTCAACAGTTTAGTTCAAAAAATCTAACTCATCAAAATCTAATAAAACACACTCATATTTAATTAAAAGTTTACTAAATTGATAAATAATTCATTTTGTTTGTGTATGAATTAGTCTCACATCAAATCGATACACTATGTTATTGGTATGAGTAAAATTGCATGATTCTAATTTAAAATGACATTTTAGTACAAAATACGAGTGGTGTACTCAAAACTGAGTAAAAACATTTGGATTATTTTTATACATTATTTAACTTATCCATAAGATATTTGCTATGTGTATGAATTATCCAAACCTCAATCCAATGCATGATGTGATCATTATAAATCCAAACGCGTCTTTTTATTTAAAATTGACACCAATTTCAGAAAAAAGGAAAACCAACCTACTCAAAACTGATATACAACATTCAGATTGTTTTAATACAGAGAAAAAATATCTAAAATATATTTTTTATGTGTATGAATCAGCAACACATAAATCTGAAAAATAGTGTGACCGCTATGATCCCAAGTGAGTCTTTTTATTCAAAATTGACATGAATTTTAGTAAAAAGGACAAATAACCTACTCAATAGAAATAAATCAGATTTAGATAGTTTTTGTACATTATTAAAAATATCTATATTTTATTTTTTGAGTTTAGGAATTTTCCTCACCTCAATCTGAGGCATGGTGTGACTAGTATGACTCCGAGTGCGTCTTTTTATTTAAAACTGATATCAATTTTACTAAAAAGGTGAACTAACCTACTCAAAACTGAGAAAACACTTTCATAGTGTTTGGATACATTAATAAAAAGATAAAAATGTATTGTTTTTTATTTTTAGGAATCAAACTTACCTCAATATGATGCACAGTGTGACCGGTTTGACTCCAAGTGTCTTTTTATTTAAAATTGACATCAATTTTAGTAAAAAGGAAAATTGACCTACTAAAAACTAAAAAAAAGAATTCATATTGTTTTGATACATTAGAGAAATGATCCATAATTCATTTGTGACATGTAAGAATTAACCTCACCTTAATCTGATACACTATGTTCCTAGTAAAACTCAATGTGTCCATCATCAGTTTTAAATCAATAGTTTAGTTAAAAAAATGTCACTCACTGAAAACCATGAAAACATGCTTATATTTTCTTTATAATCATGAAAATTGATTCATAAGTAAATTTTAATGTATAGGAATCAATATCATATCAAACTGATACAAAATGTTATCGGTATGAGTCAAAGTATATGTTTTTAGTTTAAAATGAAAGTTTAGTAAAAAAGAAAAGTGAAATACTCAAAACTGAGTAAACTCATTCGTATTGTTTTGATAAATTATTAATATGGTTCATAAGACATTTGTTACATATAGGAATTATATACACCTCAATCCGATGCACGGTGTGATCGGTATGACTCTACGTAAATATTTTCATTTAAAATTGACACCAATTTTAGAAGAAAAAAAAAAGACAACCTACCAACTCAAAATCAAGTAAATGCCTTCGGATTTTTTTTATACTTGAATAAAAATATACATAATTAATTTTTTATGTGTAATAATCATACCCATCTCAATATGATCCACGATGTGTCTGGAATGACTCAATGTGTCCGTTATCAGTTTAAAATCGACATTTTATTTTAAAAAGTCTCACTCACTGAAAACCAAGCTAATGGGCTCAGATTGTATTTATAATTTATAAATACAATTCATAAGTACGCTTTGACATGTTGGAATTGGTATTAGGTCAAACCAACACACGATGTGACCAGTATGAGTCAATGTATATGTTTCATGTTTAAAATTACATTTTAGTAAAAAGGAAAAGAGACATATTCAAAATGGAGAAAACAAATTCAGATTGTTTTGATAATTTAGGAAAAAATACATAAGTTATTTTAGATGTGTAATAATCAGCCTCACCTAAATATTATGCATGGTGTTACAGGTATGACTCCATGTGTGTATTTTCAATATATAAGTGTCATTTTTGTTTAAAATGAGCATCACATCGCCAAATCCAAGAAAACGAGCCAAGATCATTTTCTCATTATCCTATCGGCTATTACTTAATTAATTTTCTTATCATTTTTATCTTATACATATTTAGTTAATTCTTATAGAGATACTTCTTGAAGAAGAAAAATAAATGGTGTGACATGTGAGAATCAACTACAACTCAATCGGACACACAAAGTTCCTTGTATGACTCAAAGTTTAGTTTAAAATATTCATTTTATGTTAATTTATTTCATTATATTATTAATAACATAAGAATCGTTTTCTTATATAGTTTATTATTTTCTCAAGCAAGGGTGAGGAACAAAAGACAAAGGGAGACTGCAGTTTTTGAACGTATTTAATAATTTTTACTTTTTTAGTTGTATAAACCAATGTTTGAAATGTCTATAATATAGTATTTTTTTTCTTGTATTCGTGATGTAAATTTTATTTCATTTATATTATTTTTTTGTACTTTATTTTTATGATTTTTTGATGTTTTTAGTGATGCGGTGTGTAGTTACAGCAAAATGCCCTAGTGCTGCACTGTGCTATTACATCACACTATAATATACCCCTTTATCAGTGCTTCTATAAGGGCTGATAAAGGATTTTTTAACAACCCTTCTAAAAGAGCAGATAAAATGATCTGTTATAAGCACTTAAAAAATACACAAAGAAAGGTTTCATTTATCAGAATTTTTAAAATCACTGATAAAAGACTAGGGCTTTGAATATCTCTCCAGAAGTCAGCACTTCTCTATTGCTGATAAAGGCAATTTGTACTTCTCTTAAAGACCTATTTTTTAGTAGTGAAGAACACATGATGTGAAACATGCCACCTTATATTCATAAAGATGCCAAATAGTAGAGAGGGTCTAATATTAGTCTTGGGGAGAGTATAACCTCTGTCAGATTAAAAAACCAGCAGAAAATAAATAAATAATAACCAATTATAATATTATTACTAGAAAATATCATTACCGCATTATGACTAAAGCAGGAAATAAAATATCAAAAATCAAATGTAGTTATTCTATGAAAAAGTATGTTCCAAGTGTCCGAATGCAAACCCAAAATTAAAGATATTGACAAATCCCAAGAGGGTCCCAAAGCACATCTGGTTCCCTCATCCATTCTCTATCCCAAATCATCCATCAAACACATGGCCTTTTCCCTTAACCTATCTTTAAATCATGTAATCTCTTCAGGTACTGATTAGGCAGCCTAAGTAGGGGATGAGTACAACTCATTAGGCCACCACCAATGACATATAAAACAAATCTATTCAATAATAGTGTATGAAGTTGTATAAGGAATAAAATTCTGGTAATAAAGTAAATAGTTTATTTTTATTTAATTATCCTTTATTTAACTGCATAAACCCACGGGTTCCCATGGACACCCATATCTCAATACCTACCTCAACCCATGTCAGAGTCTAAACAATTTCACATTTATAATTCATAATTAATTCAACCAATGTGTTTTCAATATACATTTTATTTCAATTTAAAATATGGATAATTGGAACCAAAGTCCAATTTCAATCTTTTGGGTATAGAACAACATGACTAGCACCCTATGATTATTTGGAGAATCGTCCCTGTCTCCCACCTCATGGGTATTTTTGGCATGATTACCTATCCCATAAAATTTTGAATGAATGGTTTGGGTGTAGAACGACATGTCTAGAAACCCATGAGTATTTGGAGAATCAGTCCCTATATCACACCCTGTTTATCAATCAAACATATATATCAAGGGCATAAAATGTTGTGTCTATCACCGCATGGGTATTCAGAACATCAGTACGTGTCCCATATACCATTCTCAATCAAACACATTTGAATTCCATTGTTACCATTCATCATTTCAATTAATTCATCAATTCATCAATTTATTAATAGTCTCAATCCCATTAATTAACCCAAAAATCAATTAATCATCTCAATTCATTAGTTATTTTACCAATTTACTAATGATATCAATAACATTAATTAATTCAATAATTAATTAATCATATAAATTCCCTTTGTTAATTCAAAAATTAACTAATCACATCAATAACATTAGTTAATTAAATAATTAACTAATCACATCAATTCCATTAGTTAATATAGCAATTAAACAATCACATAACATACATTAGTTAACTCAATAATTAAATAATCACATCAATAACATTAATGTTTTCAATAATTAACCAATCAAATCATTAAATTTTAATTAATTTGATAATTAATTAATCACATAAATCCCACTAGTTAAGTCAACAATTAACTAATCACATCAAAAAAATTAATTAATTCAGCAAATAATTAATCATGTCAATAACACTAATTATTTAATCATGTCAATTCCTTTAGTCAATTCAACAATTAACTAATCACATTAATAATATAAATTAATTCAAAAATTAATTAATCATGTTAATAACATTATTTAAATAAAAAAATTATTAATAATTTGAATTCCATTAGTTAATTCAATAATTAACTAATCACATTAACAACCTTAACTAATTCAACAATTAATTAATCACATCAATTACAGTAATTAATTCAAAAATTAATTAATCACATTTATCCCATTAATTGATTCAACAATTAATTAATCACTATAAATGATCTCAATACTCCCTTAATTAGTTCTATAAATAATTATTCCCAATTTACAATAAAAATATTACAATAATTAATTCAATAAGTAATTATTCCAATTTCACAATCACAATATCTTCATTAATTAAATTCACAAATATGTAATCACATTCAATTCCTTCAATTAATTTACCAATTAATTGTCCACATTAATTACATTATTTAATTTAACAATTAAATAATCCCATTAAATCCCTTAAATTAATTCACCAATTAATTATTCATGTCAATTCCATTATTTAATTCAACAATTAAATAGTCACATTAATTCTATTAATTAATTTATTAATTAATTAATCCCATCAATCACATTATTTAATTCAATAATTAAATAATCATATTACTTCCATTAATTAATTCATCTATTAATAAATCACATAAATATCATTATTTAATTCAACCATTAAATAATCACATTTCTTCCATTAATTAATTAATCCATTAATTAATCCATTTTTTTTAATTTAACCATTAAATAATCACATTATTTCCATTAATTAATTCATCAATTAAGGAATCCCATCAATCCCATTATTTAATTCATCCATTAAATAATCACATTGCATCCATTAATTAATTTCGTAGTTAATTAATCTCATCAATCCCATTATTTAATTCAACCCTTAAATAATCACATTAATTATATTAATTAATTCATCCACTAATTAATAACATCACATCATTACTAATTTAACAATTAGTTTATTGAAAAACCCCCTAATTAATTCACCAATTAAATAAAACATCAATCTCATTAATTAATTCACTAATTAATTAATCCATTAATCCATTAATTAATATCACAATTAATTAATCAAATCCCGAATTACAAAATCCTCATAATTAATTCATCAATTAATTATTCCAAACTAACAATTCAGTATTCCCAATTAATTAATCAATTAATTTTTTAACTCAATCAATTCAATATTACCAATTAATTCCTCAAATAATTTTCCCAACTCAATCAATTCAATGTTTATAATTAATTCAAAAATAATTATTCAAATTATATAATCCCAATATCCCCAATTTAAACATTTCCATCGATTAATTACGTCACAAAATTAATTAATTCAATCAAGAATGAAATTTGTAAAAAAACTAATATAAATTATACAATTACATACCCATAATTTCAATTAAGGCTTTGTGATTTGAATTATAGACCACCGACCTCAATATTGATGATGAATACTCGCCAATTGAAGAATCCCCAATTTTAAGTGGAACAATCAAGAAAGAAACGATGAACACGGTCTAGATCTAAAACCTAATTCCATGATAAAACAAAACTAGATCTCTTAAATATAGATCTAGATCAAACAATACTGGATCTATATTAAAAAACTAGATCAAGATTGCAAAAAAATAGGATAACTTCCCTTTAATGAAAGATATAATAATGGGAGAAGAATAGGAATACAATTGAGATTGGAATCTCTTACAGAGAGAGGTGAAGATCTATAATCTGGGCTTCAAATCGAATAGAACAGTGGTTGTAAGCCTTATAAATTCATATGGGAGCCTCCAAAAACAAGTGGAAAAGTTTATGTTCTAGTTGGGGTTGATTTTGTGTTAATATGGGGGTTTTAGAGACTTTAAAATTAATTTTCGTAACATTAATTTTCTCATGTATGGTTTTCTAGGTGATGTCACATTGTAAGTACTAACCATTCCCCTTAACTATGCAATGATTCACACTTAGTTTAACCATGTGCAAATAATGTGACTGAGATGCACACATAGTTTAACCATGAAAAAATCGTACAATGGGTTTCATACTTTGTTTAACTATGTGCAAACCATGTACAAACCATGAAACCCATGTTGTACACATTGTTTAACCATGTTCAAAGTTTGAAAGACCTCTCTTCCTTCCAAATTTTTTCAATTATCTCCCAAACCCACCCCATGTTAAGACCTAGACAAGTTATACTCAAATAAATGAAATATAAATACCTCTAAACGAGTCAAAAAAATTTCTAAAAAATTTAAGGATATTAAAATATCCCACCTTATAATAGATTGTACTCAAGATATACTCGAAATCATCCCTAAGATTCTGAGTAAAAACAATCGGGCCACTGTTCCCTCTTATTCACTTCTCTCTCCCAAGTTTCCTACTAGACCGTTCCATGTTTACACAATACATGAACTATCAGCATGACCCTTCCCTGAAACACTTGTGATCTTACAGACTTACAAAATTCTCCTCAAAGGACACATCGGCCTCAACATGAACTTCCACAACATACCTGATGCACTTCCCAACTCATATTTCCCAACAACAAAAAGAACACCATCCAACATTGGTAGTCATCCTTTTCATCAATAACTACCCTGAAAGGGTGTAGATCCACCACCTCCATGGCCCACCTAGCCTTTACCCAAGGAATTTAAAGATGCACCTTATAGGTTCTTCATTGGAATTATGATTCCCCCAATTACAACACATTATCTTGCTCAATTCGCATACCACTAGCATATCACTCCACAACTTTTGAGCATAGTTAACCGTACTTGTTATAAAACTCAACCCAGATGGTATTCATCGACATGTTGCTCATTATAAGAACCACGTCTATAAAATATTGACGGTGTACCTTCCACAATCAATATCCACATATACCACTTCATAAGTGTATCCTCTAATGGGCCCCATATCCAACCAAAGTAAGTTTAGATAGCTGGGCATAAAGCCATATTTTTCTCTGAAAAATCTGGATGGGGTCAAGTTAATGGACAAGATCATCACTAATTAATAGTATACTAATAATTCATCGATGAACACTACTAAAATTCCTCCATCACTGATGTTACCTATAAATATGGAAACACCTTAATCTTTTAAAATACTTGGGCTTCCCCACCCTCAAACATCTTACCACATCGATCCTAAACTAGACAGTCCCTCCGATAACCTACAACCATGTTCTCAAACAAGGGAATTATCACTTCCCAAACCACCCACATCAAGGTCCAATTAACCAAGATAAATGATTTTAATTTATCAACATTAATGTAGTTAATAAGATGAATTTACACAATACTATAACATGTTGTTCCCCATTTTTCCCACCACACGGTCATAACTGAGGCACTGTCACTACCCTTAACCATCTTACACATAGGCCTTGGTTAACAAGGGTAATCACATTCTCATTTTTCATGTTTCTCCAAAGACACCCATTTATTCTCATCTTGAATCATTCTAAAACAATTAATTTCACATTAGGCACATTTTCAATGCTATTACAAAAGCAATGAAAAGCAGTTCAACTAGATAACCAGAACTAGTTTTCCCAAGCGTGTGTAAAATGTTGCAACCAAAAAAATAATTTGAACTGCCTAAAATGATGCATGAAAACTCAACTCTCATGTCATACTAGACCAAAAGTAAATTCTTATAAAGTCATTGAATTAACAGTAGAAGTGAGTCACCAATGTGAAATAATATTCAACTGTAACAGTAGATAGTAATAACAATAAATTTCCACCTTTGGTACATGGGTTATCCCCTATACATGGGTTAGCTACTCCCATGCACGAGCTCATAAACAAGGCCCAAGTCTTCCTAGTCTCCTATATACCATTCCCAAATGGTAAGACTAAATAAAAATAATACAAAACTAGGAATTGAGACCACTTTGTAATGTATCGACCTGAGTTCCACAAGTTGGTGCCTCGAGCCGAACTACCACATGATCTCAAGTACACCTCCCTATAATCCAAAGTCTTTTAACTAGTAGTGAGGGTCTAATATCTATCCTAGAGAGACTATAACCTCTTTATCAGAGTAAAACACTTGTATAAAATAAATAAACAATAATTAATTATAATACCATAACCAGAAAATATCAGTACCACATTATAATTAAATCAGGAAATACAATATCAAAACTCAAAAGTAGATATGTCATGAAAAAGTATGTTCCAAGTTTCATAATGAAAACCCAAAAGTAAAGATGATGACAACTCCAAAGAGGGTCCCAAAACACATCTCATTCCCATATCCATGATCTATCCCAAATCAGTTTCTAACATAGGGCCTTTACCCTTATCAAATATCGCAATCATGTAATCTCTTCAGGTACCAATCAGAAAGCCTGAATATGGTGTGAGTACCGCTTAGTAGGACACTAAAAATGGGATCTAAAACAAATCCAATAAAAAATAGTATATGTAGTTTTATAATGAATAAAATATAAGTAATAAATTAAATAGTTTGCATTTATTCAATTATCATGTACTCAACCGCATAAAACCTGAGTTCCGAAGGACACAGATATCTCAATACTAGCCTCATCCCATGCCGAAGTCTAAACCATTTCACATTTATAATTAAAACATTATTCAACAAATGGGATTTAATTATCCATTTGATTTCAATTTAAAATATGGATAATTGGAACCATATTCCAATGCCAATATTTTAGTTGTAGAACACCACATCTAGAACCTCATGAGTATTCGGAGCATCATTACCTACCCCATACAATTTAGCATGCATGCTTTGGGTGTAGAACACCATGTCTAGCACCCAATGTGTATTTTGAGAAGTAGTCCCTATATCACCTCCCATTTATCAATCAAACATATATATCATGGGTGTGGAATATCATGTCTAGAACAATGTGGGTATTTGGAGCGTCAGAACATGCCCCACACCCCATTCTCAATCAAACACATATAAATTCCATTGTTACCATTCATCATTTCAATTCATCATTTAATTCGTTAATTAATAAATAATATTAATCCCATTAATTAACTCAATAATTAATTAATCATCTCAACCCATTAGTTAATTAAACAATTAACTAATCATATCAATAACACTAATTAATTCAACAATTAATTAATCACATAAATTCTATTAGTTAATGGAACAATTAACTAATCATATCACTAATTTTTTTAACTCAACAACCAACTAATCACATCAATAATATTAATTAATTCAATAATTAACTAATCACATCAATAACATTAATTAATTCCACAATTAATTAGTCAAATCAATTCCATTAGTTAACTAAACAATTAACTAATCACATAAATTACATTAATTAATTCAACAATAAATTAATCATGTCTATAAAATTAATTAACTTCATAATTAATTAATCACATAAATTCATTTAGTTAATTAAACAACTAGATAATCAAATTAATAAAATGAATTGATTCAATAATTAATTAATCATGTCAATAACATTAATTAATTCAAAAATTAGTTAATCGTGTCACATTATTTTGTTGATTCAACAATTAACTAATCCCATTAATTAAATTAATTAATTCGACAAAAAATTAATCACATCAATAACGTTAATTAATTCAAAAATTAATTATTCACATTTATCCCATTAATTAATTTGATAATTAATTAATCATAATAAAATATTTCTATACTCTCTTAATTAATTAAGTAATTAATTATTCTCGATTCATAGACAAAGTATTAAAATAATTAGTTCAAAAATTAATAATTATAATTCTTCAATCACAATATCTTCATTAATTTATTCCACAACTAATTAATCATATTCAATCCCTTAAATTAATTCACCAATTAATTATTCATGTCCACTCCATTAATTAATTACAACATTAATTAATCACATTAAATCCCTTTAATTAATTCCCAAATTAATTTTTCATGTTACTTTCCTTATTTAATTAAATAATTAAATAATTAAATTCAATCCCGTCAATTAATTCATCAATTATTTATCCACTTCAATTCTGTTATTTAATACAAAACTTAAATAATCACCTTAATTCCATTAATTAATTCATCAATTAATCAATCCGATCAATCCCATTATTTAATTAAACCATTTAATAATCACATTACTTCCAATAATTAATTCATCAATTAGTTAATCTCATCAGTCCCATTACTTAATTAAACCATTAAATAATCACATTATAACTATTAATTAATTCATCAATTAAATAATCTCATAAATCACATTATTTAATTGAACCACTAAATAATCACATTACTTCGATTAATTAATTCGTCAATTAAATAATCTCATCAATCCCACTATTTAATTAAACTATTAAATAATCACATTACTTAGATTAATTAATTCATCAATTAATTAATCCCATCAATCCCTTTATTTAATTAAACCAATAAATAATTATATTAATTCCATTAATTAATTCATCAATTAATTAATTACATCACATCATTACTAATTCAAAAATTAGTTTACCATATAAATCCCTTTAATTAATTCTCCAATTAATTAATCATATCAATCTCATTAATGAATTCAATAAATAATTAATCCATAAATTCCATTAATTAATTCCATGATTAATTAATCAAATCCCCAATCAGAAAATCCTTATAATTAATTCATCAATTAATTATTCCAACACAACTATTTGATTTACCTAATTAATTCAACAATTAATTGTTTCATCTCAATCAATTAAAAATCCACAATTAATTCCTCAAATAATTATTCTAACTCAATCAATTCAATACTAATAATTAATTCAATAATTAGTTACTCAAATTCTATAATCCCAATATCCCCAATTTGAAAATTTCCATCAATTAATTATTTCACCAAATTAATTAATTTTATCAAGAAAAAAATTGATAAAAATATAATATAAATTATACAATCACATACATGTAATTTCAGTTAAGTCTTTGAGATTTGAATTATAACCCACCTACCTCAAGATTGACCAAGAAAACTATCCAGTGGGAGAATCCCCAATTTGAAGTGAAACATTCAAGAACATGATAACAAACATGGTCTAGATCCAAAACCTAATTCCATGATTAAACAAATAAAGATATATTAAATTGAGATATATATCCAATAATACAAGATCTATATTCAATTAATCTATATCTAGATCCAAAAAAGGAGGGATAAATTACCTTAATGAAAGAGAAAATAATGAGAGAATAACATAAAAACAATTATAATTTGAATCTCTTATCGAGAGAGGTGAATATCTCTAATTTGAGCTTTGAATCACTAATAATAGTGGTTAAGAGCCATTTTAATCCATCTAGGAGCCTCTAAAAATGAGCGTAAAATGTTATTTTTTAGTTGGGGTTGATTTAGGGTTAATTTTTTTGGTTCGATAGACTTTAAAATCATTTTTTTGTAGCATTAATTTTTGTGTGCACTGTTTGCTGGGTGAAGTCACATGGGTAGTACTAAACATGCACCTTAACCATGTAGGGTTACACACTTAGGCTGCACACTTAGTTAAACCATGCAAAAACTATACAACCAGGCTACACATTTAGTTTATCCATGTGAGAGACATGCGCAAACCATGCAATATGTTACACACTTTGTTTAACCATGCTCAAACCATGCAACCCATGTTGTAGAATTTGTTTAACCATGCGCAAACCAGGAAAACACCATGAAAGGCCTCTAGTCCTTCCAAAATTTCTCAAATTTCACCCAAACACACCCCAAGTTATGAAACAAACATGTTATACTCAATTCAAGGAAAAAATAATACCTTTATATGAGTCAAAAAATTTATAGAGGAGTTCACGATCTTTTAAAACTTCAGTGACACCAACACGGTTAGAGCACAGTTATCTAACCCATTTAGCCAAACTGTATAGTGTTGGAAATCCATAAAATATTTGAAGTTTTCACTCGTTTTTTCTTTTTTAGTTTCTTTTCATGCTTATTTTACTAGTTGATACCCACGATAGAGGTAATTTTTAGCTTCTTTCTTGTTGTTTAATATTAAATCATGTCTAATGGAGGTTTTGATATTTTTTTTGTAGACGACACATCCTAAAAGGCTCTCATCCAGGCATAGAGAGGGTGTTGTGGATAATACCCTATTAGTGAACCCCTTATTTATTAGGATTTGATGGAGCTTGTGATCTATACGATCTAATCAATTGGTCAAGTGGGTTTTCGAGAGTATGAACACATTGTGGACCATACTCAGGAGTTTTTAGAGGAAATCTATAGGTGTTCCTTTGTGACAAGGGACCTAATGATACCAAGTAGTGGTTAGATCATATTTAGAGTATATTTGAGTTCTTCAAGACCCCCAAGACCATTAATGTGTGATTCACTAAGTATGTGCTGGAAGGACTGAGAAGGAAGCTGTGGGAGTCAATGGTGCTCTGGAGAAGGCACAATGATCTCCCATAGACCACTTTAAAGGTGGATTTTAATTGGTAGTTATCATCATAGTCCTTGAAGATGTTGAAGTCCCATGATTTCTTAAAGTTTTAGAAAGTGTATTTTTATGTGATGGAATATTCCTCTCATTTAATAGAGTTGGTTCATGTCTCTCTAAATCTCCTTAAAATGATTAGCTCAAAGCACAACATTTTAAGATGGGGTTGAGTCCAGAGATCACATATTTGTTAATTATTATCTATCTATCAACTTATTCTGTTATCTATAGTATAGGATGACTTTATGGGTAATATAAGTCTCAGTGGAATTCCTTTAGTGGGAGGTATCTTTTTTTGGCTAGACAACTCAATAATGGAAGAAGAGATTTCTTTTTTTATTATTTTCTTTAATATTGTCCATGGTGGAATAGTATAGATCAGAGTTGATATGGGATTCGAGAGAGATTTCAAGATCCTCTAGATTTATAGATTCCATGAATGAAAGTTCAACATCAACTTCCCCATTAATGACTTTCGAAATCATGGGGAAAATTTCACAAGATCCAATCTCATTAGAACATGATGAACATGATGGAATGGGGTTCAATTGAATCTTCGAAGTGTCCTTGTAAGTATGGATCAAGAAGGTAGAGTGATCCTCTGATGAGTATCACATGTATTGATAGATATTTAACATGACCAGTTGGTCACCAAATTCCATGGATAGGATGCCCAAATGGACAAAAATCTTAGTTCTTACTATTAGTAGGAATGGTATTCCTAGAATTACAGGAGATTGAGAAGTGGTCATATCACCTTTCATATCAAGTACATGGAAATAAGCTAGGAAGATAAGATCATTAACCCATATAAATACATCCTCAATTATCCCCTCAGGACTGGATGTGAATCAATTGGATAACTGGATGACAACACCGATTGGGTGAAAGGGACCTAAACAACGGTCGGAGAAGATGGATTTGGGATGAAATTTATTGAGGATCCTAGTTCTATGAGTGCATCATCAAAGTAAGAACTCCCTGTCTATCATGGAATAATAAATATCTCTAGGTTTTTCACATCATGTGTATGGACTGCTAGGTTGAAACATTCTAAATGGTCCTAAGATATCTTTAATGGGTGCATAACTCCTTAATAAACTTTTCATACTTAGGGACTTGTTTGATAAAATATAAGAGGGGTATATTCACTTCGACATGTCTAAAACATGTCGATCATTTCAGGATTGGGTTCAAAGGACTTCCTTGGCTTATAAAAAGATTAAATAAAAAGGAATTGGGTTCCTTAGAGGGATAGGAAGAGGTAAGAGAATGGTTTCAGGTTCCTTTTCTAGTTTCATTTTCTTTTCATTTTCCAGATCAACATTTAAAGTGGAGATAGAGGATTATCATGAGGCATCAAAATTTTCATTCCTAATCAAAGCACAATTTCACTCACATCACCCTTGGGGTTGTGTAATGGTTGAGCTATGAGTTGGTAAGAATTTAATTGCTGCTTCTGGAATAGGTGGGATACAATTTTACCCATTTGGGTTTCAATGTTTTTTATTATAGAACAGGTGAAGGAGGGATAATCATTCACTACACATTCCCATGGTTGATTGGAAGAAGAGGATTGCCCAAATTGGGATTTCCTTGATTTTGGTTCTTCGGAAAGTTCTTGTATTAGGTTGGGACTTAGGACGGCTCATTTGGATAGTGGAATCCAGGAGGAGAAATATGAGGATTGATCCTTTAAGTTTGAGGAACAAAAGGGTAAAGTAGTTGGATGTCACCAACTACATGACCATATTAGAATTGGTTTGGGTTTTGAGGAGGTAATTGAGTAGGATGAGAAATGGAATTACCATACCTCAAGCCTGGGTTAATGGTAGAAGATTAGGGATCATAGTGGGGTTGGATGAAGTTTTTAATGAATTGACCTGATTGTTGAGGGTTGGTGTTTTTTTAGAATATGCTGCATTGATCTCCATTGGTCTAGATAAATCAAATGATTACTCATGAAGTTATGGACATGTGCCCGTCGGCTGAGCTGGTGAGCTGTAGATTCTACAATTCATGATAGATCCAGGTAATAGAGATTGTAGAGAAGATGTGTTTGGGTCTTTGGAAGCCACCACTAGTTGTCTCACAAGACATGTAAGTTCACTTATCCACTCATTCATCTTGTTGGGATCTATAGATTTATTCTCTTGGACTTTTTTTACATGAGCATGTACCAGAGTATGGAATTGATGCAGGTTTCCCACCATGTTGCTTATAAGATCTCGTGTAGCTGTTGGAGTTCTGTCAATAAGATCACAGCCACTTGCGGCATCAATGAGAGTTCTCTCAATATCCAATAACCCCTTATTGAAGTATTGGATTAGAGTTGGTCATGGATATGGTGGTGTGGGAAATTTTCCACAATATTTTTAACTTCTCCTAATATTCATGGAGTGATTCATTAGATAATTGATGGATAGAAATAATTTCCTTTAGGATAGAAGTAATATGAAAAGAAGAAACAAATTTCTCTAAGAAGGGTCACTTAATGTCATTCCATGTTGTTAATGAACTAGGAGGGAGGTACTACATCCATGACTCGGCAGAGCTAGTTAAAGAGAATGGGAATTCTATGAGGTTGATTTATTCTTCAGAAACCCCTTGAGGATTCATGATTGAGCACACCACTATGAAATATTTGAGTTGAAGATATGGATCTGCATCATCTATCCCATGGAAATGAGGTAGAAGATGAATCAAACCCGATTTGAGTTCAAAATATGCCTCAATTTTTGGATACTAAATAAAAAGGTGTTTATAATTCATATCAGGGGAATCAAGTTATTTAAGGGTTTGTTCCCTTGGATTGTCTATATCTAGTTCAATTGTTTGGATAATGACTGGATCTTGAGTGACTTGATTATATTTAATATTCCTACAAAGTTAATGAATATTTTTCTATATTTCAGGTTCAAATAGATCTGAGGGATTGTTTTGGAGGCTATAGTTCATTCAGAGAAGTTTGGAAAGGATGAGTAAGGTGGGTTTTTTTGTGTGTTTTTTTCAAAACAATTGTTATTTTTTTACTTTTTTGTTGTTTTTTTAAATAAAAAAATCATCGACTAATTAAGAAACCATACCTAGAAATCGAAAAAATTTAAGCATGGATGATTTTCTCTTATCTACCATTCATGGTTTTGGTGCTCTTCGAATGTGTATAGTGGCACTTGGGTCAAATCCTTGACGATGGTACCCTTTTTTATAGTCGATTTTTTATTTATTTGTCTTTTTAAGGGGGGTGTTTAAAGAGATAAAATGAAATGGTTGATTGATTTATATTTATTTATGAATTTGATAAATATTGGGGTGATTTCATTATTTTGTATTTATGATTATTATATCCTTGAGCTTTGCTTTATATTGCATTAAATTAACACCCACTTCAGAAGATGACTTTGATCATAATTCCCTAGTGTTAAGGATTTAATCCAAGACTTAACTAAACATAGTGTTCTATTAATAATTAGTACATGTTTATAGTAGTGTATTTTTTTGTTCCAATAATCCATGGAATACATAAATTTATGAAAACATGTAATTATTCAATGATAGTTTAAGTTGAAAATACACAATGTTAACCTAAAGAATACTCAACGAGCAAAACCCCTCAATCACTTAATATTCCCAAATTATGAATCACCCCAACTTTAGATTTAACAAGTCATTGATATGGTAGTAATCTTTTTTAGTATTTTTATGTTTATCATTTAAAATAAAATGAAAAGAATGGGATAAGAAAAGAGTAGTACATTGAAAACACACACTAACAAAGAAGAAAATTAAATATATGCTTTTGATTGAATGAGGAAGTGAGAAAAGGGAAGGATTATTTCAATGTTATCTAAAATATTTTCTAAAAATAAACATTAAAAAATATAATTTGTATGAGTATGAGATATAATAAAGAAAATACATGCATTAAAATTCAATTACAAACACAAACACCTATGAAATTAAAAATGAAGAAAAATGTAAAAGTAAATTAAAAGAATCATGTAGGAATGGTATCTCAAGTAGAAACATGAGTATTGAGAATCCACCCAAGACTTTTTTAGAGCCTTGGTCATGCCAAAATATCATCATTTTCTTTGAAATTCCATCATTTTTCAAGGAGAATAGTGGAATTTATTTATAGCCCAATGTTGTGGATGCTTTGCATTCCAAAATAGACCCTCCACTTGGATCACTAATTAAGAAATCCAAATAGCTAAATCATAAGATATATTATTCTTAAAAATTTTATATATCTATATAGACTCTCAAAACTATAAAATTTAGCAAGCATTGGATTTTTTATCCAAAGTTATGGTTATTTTTCTAAACTATTTCATTATGCCCATTTTTCTATCGAGTTTTTCCCTCATCTAATTTTGAATGCATTTTAGGATAGGAATATTCCTTCAAATTAGAATACTTTATTAAAAAAGTAGGTCACCTATATCTTTTCTTTCAAAACAGAAAATATCAGCTTGAGTTGATGCCTATTTGAGGAGAAAATCCAAGTATTGTGTACTGATTTTAAAAGCCAGACAGAATGTTGGGTTGTACTTAAAAACATATGTTGAGCCTAGAAATTCAAGAATCATGGATGGACAAATTTCCACAATTATTATTTGGGCCTTATTTATTGGACCATATGACCATTAAGATGGTATAATTGGAAAAATCTTCCTTCTAATGATATGTTATAAATTTAATAAAAAATCATAAAAAACAAGAATCACAGAATTTATATCGGTATGATGATAGTTATTATTAAAAAATTAGACTAACTTGAATCTGGAATAATTCAAATAATGTTGAAAATTTATATTTAATATTAAAACATGAATATTTCACTCCAATTATGAACTTTTCATAGAAAATAAGTAAATATAGTAAATAAAAATTTATGAATAAATTAATAACATCATCAAACTTGGCTTATAATCTATGAAAATATGGAATTGAAAGAAGCTGTTTATTGAAAATCTTAACCAACATCAATTATTATTTGATCATAGGGAAGAACTACATTTTTTGAAGAAGCATCTAGATGTTTCATCAAACAATAAAAAAATCATGAAACATGTATTTTCTTCTTTTTATTCTTATACTTTTATTCCTTTTCTAAAACATAGGCACTATAAATTTTTATGGCCAAAGCCTCTGCTAGGTCTAATCTAATTTGAGGATCACCTTCATTCCTCTCAAACTTTTTCCTTCTCCATTCATCAGCTACTTCATCAGGCACAATCTTTTGATTCTTGGTTTTGTGAGGCTCTGAAGATTCAAAATTTTCATTTCTCTCTTTCTCAACTTGATTTATTTTTTTTCTTTAGAATACATTTCTCATATTTCTTATAAGATTCCACTTCAAGAATAGTACAACCGAATTTTCCAACAAATTTCATTGTTTGTTCATCAAAAGAAAAATTCATTATTTTGAGAGTTTCATCACTAATAAATTGGATTTTCATCGTCCTCGACTTTGAATTATTTTCAATGTTGAATAAATTAATACACTCAAGTAAAAACATTATTAACAAAGATGGAAACATAATTATTTGTGATTTTATGGAACCAAACATTTGTTTGTAGATGGTGCGAAAGATGTATACAATAAGATCTATATTTCTCATATTCACCTAGAAATCCACAATAAAAACATATGTGACCTTCAAAGTGTTAGATATCATTTTCTTAATATTAATAAACCTTTAATCCATAATAAAACCATACTATTATCTACTGTTTGGTGATGAAATTTCATAATATTCACATAATGTTCAACCAATGAGTTTTCTGCATTCTCTTTTTCAAAAACAACAAGACTAATAAGAATGTTGTGTGAAGGATATAAAGATTATTATAATAAAGATAATATTATAAAAATTACTAATTTTCTATAATTCATATCATAACGTTTTTCAGAAACATTGAAAGAGTTCATTTTTTTGATTCTCATTTCAAAACATCATTTACTTATAAAGATCCCAGATTATAACAGGGTAAATTAAATCTAGAACCTCATCATATATAGATACACACAAGGATTACCAAACATGAAATTTTATTATGTACTTTAAGATAGAATAATACTTATCATAAAACTATTTCTCAACAAACATTTCTCTAAAAACAAACCGTTCGTCGTAATCCTTCACTGTAGGAATCGTATTTGGAGAGGAAATAGGTGATTCTGACATTTGGACTTGAATGTTTTTTATATTTTCACTAGAGGGTTTTGAATTTGGCATCAATTGAAGGTAATGATTGTTAAATGTTTTGATATGGGACTCAGCACTACCCCCCCCCCCCCCCTTATATAGGTGATTTAGAGGAATAATTCATCTTCCAAATAAAATTAAATGGTTGAGATTAAATCTTATCTGATATGAATATTGATTATGATTTGAAGAGAGATTCAAAAGATTTTAAAACTCTATAGGTTACTAAAAAAATTTTATCATATTGATAGTGAATATGATATAAATTTAAGATAATAAACTATAATACAGTAAATTATTACAACAATGATAAAACATTGTAATGAAATAGTGAAATATTAAAGCATATGGAGAATACCTTTTAGAGTTGGAAATTCTCATTGGTATGGATATCAACATTCTTCATGAAAATTTTAATAATAATAAAATTAAAATAGTTTTAAAATATTGAATATGATGGTTTTAATATAAAAACAAAATATAGAAGTTTTTTAAGGAAAAAACATAAAATAGTTTTTTGAATATTATATTTTAAAATAAAAATTCAATGTGAAATATTTTCTAAAATCTAAATTTTTTTAAATAAGTGTCTAGAAAAGTTGTATGTTTTTTTGGGTCCAATTAGTTTTTTGATAATATTTACTCCAAATATTATTTAAAGAAACATGAGTCTGGAAAATATCATTATAATAATATTTTATGAAAAATAAAGTTTTGAAAAACATAAAAGTGTTTGGAAAACAATACACATATGTACTCACCCTTTGAAAAGGTTTAACATAATGTAATGATATGGGTAGAAAAGAATTATATTTTAATGATCACTTTACACAAACAATTCCTATATTATGTTTAATTTGTTCAAATCTATCAAAAGGTAATGGAATTGTGAATATATTAGTATGTTGTTCTTACATTCTGATGAATTGTAAAATGATATCTCATTTAAGTCTGTGATCCCTAAGAAAGTGATGCCTAATATATATATGTGGTTTTTCATGGGAGTTATGTGAATACTTATTACTTAAAGTAATAACACCAGTATCATTTCATAGTATTATTTTTTTAGTAAAACTTATTCCATAGTCAGTGAGTGTGAGTTTCATCCAGAAAACATGAGCACAAAAACTTCTGGCTGCCACATATTTGGATTTAGTAGTGGAAAGTGCTACTGAGTATTGTTTCTTATAAGACCAAGAACCTAATGAATCTCTTAAGAAATGAAAATATCTATATGCAATTTCTTTATCAATTCTACCACCACTGAAGTCTACATCAGAAAAACCTTTTAATTCAAAATCATTTCCAAAAGAGTAAAAAAGTTATAAATCCATAGTCCCTTTAGATAACAAAAATTCCATTTAAAAAACTTTTAATGGGATTCTATCAAATTATCTTTATATATAGAGCATAATAATACAGAAAAAATTAATTTAGGACAACTAGATGTTAATTATAGTAAGCTTCTTATCATACCTCTAAAGGTGGTTTGATCTACCAATTTTCCTGCTTTATTAAGATCAAGTGTATTTGATGCACTTATGGGTGTACTAATACTTTTAGTATTGTCATATGAAAACTTTGTAAGAAGATTTTTTAAATAATTATTTTTAGATATATAAGTAAATTCTGGGTTTTGATAAATTTTAAAAGAAAAAAATGTTAACTCACCCATCATACTCATCTCAAACTCAAATTTCATTAGATCCAAAAAGAAATCAGTTTGTGATTTTTCGGTAGATATGAATATAATGTCATAAATATATCTTTGGACAATCAAAATATTTTTAATCTTATTTTATAAAAATATTTTGATCCATAACTCCCTTAAAAAAAAATTTGTAACAAAAATCAAGTTAACCTATGATACCTTACTCTAGGGGAATGATTAAGGCCATATAATTATTTGTAAAGTTTAAAAACATATTCAATATATTTTTTATTTTAAAAAATTTGGGTTTGTTCAATATAAAATTCCTCCTAAACAAATCATTTAATAAAATTAGACTTTATATCCATTTGAAATTTTTTTAAATAAAAAATGTTGAAAAGGCTAGTAGAATATGAATAGCATATAATCTTGCTACCAGTGGATAGGTTTCTTCATAATCAATACCTTTTTGTTTTTTATAACCTTTTGTAGTAGTTCTAGATTTATTTTCAATGATTATTTCATTTTTATTTCATTTTTTTCTGAAAACCCATTTTACTCCAATTATGGAAGTTTTATTTAAGTCATTTAACCAATGTTTAGACTTCGTTCCTTTCAAATTAATTTAGTTCATATAGCATATCCTTAACCCAATCGACATCAAATAAAGCCTCATCATTTTTTTAGGTTCAAATTTAGAAATAAAAGAAAAATGTTCTATTTCAGTCCTTATGGAACATCTGTTCATAAATGGTTTATCAACATCACCAATGATACTATCACTAGGATGATGCCTAAGAAGCAACTAACTTCTTCAGTTTTTTAAACTTTTATAATAAATATAAGGTAGAAAATATTATAGAATAAATACTTCAAAAACTATTTCTTGAGTACTTTCCTTATAAGAATAATTTTCTAACAACGGTTGAAAATATGTTTTTGAAAACACATATGAAGATGTTGGTTGTGGTTGTTTGAAAACAAAAGGGTCGGTTTCATCCAATTTGACATGTATTGTTTCCTCAACAGCAATAGAATTTTTATAATACTCTACATGCATTACAAGTAGTGTAATAACCTAAAAATATCCATTAATTGGATTTTTGTTCACATTTGTGTAATTTATCTTTCTTATTCAAGAAGAATACTTTACATCAAAAACTTTTATGTAATAAACTTTTGGTTTTCAGCCTTTCCATAATTCGTGTAGAGTTTCATTAATAAAAGGTCAAATTAAACATGATTTATAGTACATCAAGTAGTACTAACCACTTCATACCAAAAATATTTATAAATTGATTATTTACTCAACATTGTTCTTTTTATTTCTTAAAGAATACGATTTCTTCTTTCAACAACCCAATTTTTATAAGGAGTTCTTGAATTTGAAATATTATGTACTATAAATTTCATACTAAAAAATGTTTCAAAATTAGAATTAAAAAATTCACCACTATGATCACTATTAATAGTTATCAAGGGAATGTTTTTCTCATTTTTTTTACTTTTGCTTAAAAATTGTTAAATAACAAAAGGATTCAGATTTCATTACTACAAAATAGACCCTTTTGTATCTAGTGTAATAATCAACTAGGGAATATACATAGTATTTTCCTCCAATAATCCCGGTTTGTTTAGGACCATATAATCTCATGTCAAGCAAATTTATATCATCAATAGTTGAGACTTCACTAACAGATTAAAAACTAGATATATGTTTCATATCATACTGGAAAGGATCCTAGACTTTTGACGACTAGAATCTAAGATCTGGTAGATTCTTAACAAGTATTTTCTCAGTCAAATTACATAATTTTATAAGATTAAATTGTTATAACCTTCTATATTGTAACCAATATTGATATTTCATTTCACAAAGGTAAGGGAATTCTTGGCTCTTAAGGTCTTATAAGTTAAATGTATGTATATTCTCATGCTGATGGGTAGAAATAATGAAATCATCATTTCAATTGTGAAAATCACATTTATCATTCCTAAAATTGTCAATGTAACCTTATCACATAATTGAATTACACTTATAAGGTTGTGATTAAGATGTTTTATGAACAAAAAAAATTTAAATTAAAGGTTTAAAAAGAATAATTATGTCACTTATACTAATAATCTATCCTGGAGAATTATTTACAAAAGAAACTTTTCCATATTTCATCTTGATGATCTTTTATATAACATTTTTTACCAATAATGTGCTAGGAAAATACACTATCCATATACAAATTATTCTTATTGGTGATAATTTACTTGTTTTTGAGGAAAAAACATTAGTTTTTTGGCACCCAAATCTTATTGGGTCTAAAAATGCTAGTAAGAAACAAAATTGATTCCATGTTCATTTTAAGAAATAGGATTTTTGGAAACATAATGATTTTTATTTTTTAATACAATAGTTATTTTTCTAATTTCATCCACTTTGAATCTTAGTTAAAAGGGGGGGATTTTTTGGAATAATGAAATTATTACTATAAACCGGTTTTCTATGAGTATACCCTATTACAGAACTAGTACTATGTAGATATATTTGTTTATAAATTTTATCAAAACCTTCATTAGTAGAAGTAAAGTTTGTAAAACGTTTTCATAAAGAATAAATTTCATATTATAGTTTAAAAAAATATCCTTATCCTCTTGTGTAATGGTTTTGGAATTTTTTTTTAAAACCTGTTATTAAATTATTCTTTTCAGAAATTATTTTTTCTGATTCTTTAGAAATAGTATCTTTTTCAAAAATAGATTTATCAAGATCGTTAGAGAGATCTGATTCTTCTATTATTAAAGCATTTATCAGTGAATTTTTTTAATCATGTTTTTTAATTTCTTTTCAATTTTCATTTACAGGGAGTTTTGCAAATTGAGAAACTTTATTATATGAAGGAATATTGTTATCCTCTACTGAGGAAGATTCTTCATTCGTTGATTTAAAATTTTTATCATTTTCAGATTCAGGATAATTTTCAATTAAACATAAGTTTGTATAGTTCTTAGCAGTTCATACCTTATCCATAAGACACAAAAAAATTTAGTCATTATTGTAAGAAGACCAATATTCCTATGTCCATAACTATTATTATTAGAAGAGTTATCTCAGGAATCTCCACCACTTTCACTCTAAGGATTATTTTCTTTAAATATTTTCTTTCCTTTTATCATATTAAAATTATTCTGATTACTTTCATAATTATTATACTTCCTATCTTTCCTTTTCATCATTGGAAAATTTAGACTAATATTTCTAGCCTTTTAACACACATAAAAAGATATATCAAAATATTTCATTTCATTCATATCCTTATTTTCTTTATTATACCGATACTGAAAATATTTCTTACTGGTTATCTTGTTCATCCTCCATAAAATATTAGCTAGTTCACATTTGGATTGTTCAGTAGTATCTGATTTGGATTGAGTAACAACATTATTATATCTTAAACATCTACCAAATTTTTTTATAGATTGATTTTTAGGAGTTAAGATAGATTTTTTAGCAATAGAAACACTATCATTATTTATCATTTCCTTCTCAGTACCTCTCTTGAGTCTACTTTCATACTGCATCAAGTTTCCAATAAGATAATCCCGAGTGATATTAATACCCTTTCATGATTCCTTAATATATATTCTTTTAAATTCTCATTAATTATAAATGATATCAATTATTTTCTCCAAAAAAACCGCATCTAATACTTTCTCACCAATATCTTGATGATTATTAATAATTTTCATGAATCAGTATTGCATCTTGGAAACTGATTCACCATATAAGAATTCAAATGCTTGGTAGTCCGCTCTTAGAATTTCTCTTCTAGTTTCAAAACCATTGATGTTCCAAAGTGTGTAACCTAATTTTTTTCCCAAAATACTATTCGCTACATCACATGAAGAAATTTTATTGTAGACACTTCTAGTCATTGAACATAAAAAGTATTTCTTACTTTATAATTCAATAGATATTCTAAATTATCTTGATTATTAAAGGCACTAACTTCTTTATCATGTACTTTTTAATCTCCCATGACCATAACAAAATTACCAACCATAGTGTTGATAATAAAAGTATTCATTCTATCTCTCCAATATTCATATTCATCTCCATAAGAATAGGAGGCCTATTTGGTTTCAGATTATATATTAATCCATCATTGATTCCTTCCATATTTTTGAAAATAGACACAAAAATTATTTTTCACAATACATGTCAGTGAAAAAAATATTTATAAATAAAAACATTAGAGAAAAATTTAACTAACTTGAAATAGTAAAGAGAAAAAAAATTAGGAAATTATTTAAGTAGTGGAGTCCTACTTTAATACCAATTTTTGGATTAGTATATTTTTAGTATACTAATTAGGATCAAAATAATGTATTCTATATGGTTTTATTACAAGAGGGGTGTGAATTTTAATTTTAAAAACATTAGTTTAAAAGAGATTAAACTAAAACAATTCACAAGACACTTTTAAAAAAATATTAGACTCTAACTTATCCCTCAGTTTGATATTAGAGTATCATAATTAGAGTGATTTCGATATATCAGAGTAAAACAATTACAATCATAAATAATATGACTAGATCTGATTAAATAGATAATATTTTAAATAGGTAAGATTATATGAGTATTTCTATGATTCACAAAATATCTGCTTAATAAATTGATTAAGTTGATTATATTTAGTGTTGTTACTATAGAACTATTATATACATGAATAGAAGAATAAAAGACTTGTATAAAACAAGTAACACAATAGAAATGATATAAGAAAGACTTAAAGCTATTTAAAATAATAGATCTCTTTTAATCATAAGATAACATTATTCTATAACCTAGATTAAAGGTTTCCCTTGTTTTATACCTACAAGAATACTATATTTCCTTAGTAAGGAAGTCCCTCAATATGGTGATCAGATTCCCAATCTACCCATCCTTGGAATCCCTCGATCCAATAGATTGGCTCTATATTTCTATCCCCACAATCCATCAATCAATATGATGATCTGATTCTCTGTCTTGATACCCCCAAAATACCTCAATCATAATCAAATATCTGATTCAAAAATAAATTGAAAAATTTATAAAAGAAACACCCTAGAAAAGTATTACATTAAAACAAAAGGACTCTAAACAATTACAAAAGTATAAGAATAATCTTTCCACACTTTTGAAAAAATTTAGAGATCTCGCACAACAGGAAAATCAATAAAGAATTCACAATGTGTTGGCACTAAACTCGTTAAACGATATGGTATTTAAGTAAAATACCCAACAATAATATTTTCCTCCCAACATTCATATTTCTCTGAGTTTATTGCAATAACTTGAACACCTAACACTTGAATTAATATTTTTTAACTTATTTTTTGATGTCATATTGAATTATATCATCACAATGTAAATGGATGTTCCATTATGATTGAAATTAGTTTTCTGTATTCATAATTTAGACTTGACTGGTCTGATGGAATTTTGTACAAGTTTCATTTCTATAATCCTTATGAGTATAAATCTATTTTTTATCATTTCTGACATCATTCCAATTATAAAGACGTTTTTTGTATGAAAATGAGATATAAAGTCTAAAATATGATCTGATAATGGTGAATCATATTTTTATCGGATCCATTCTCATTATGAGAAGAATAATAATGAATCTAAGTTTATATTAATGAATAATTTATAACTAATTATAATGTAAAATTATATGTTTTCTAAAAAAACATTCTAAAAAAACTTAGGACATAAAATGTTAACAATCAGGTATTTAAGAAAGTGTTTATGATTTCCAAAACAAATGGAATGGAAAAGTCATAATGAAACTGTTGACTCAACATTTTTAGGGTAATATCATGATAATTATCAGATATTGTTTTGATGCAATTGAACCTTTTATGGTGGTGAACTTTATCAAGTTGTGCGTGAGTACCCAAGTTCTTTCTAGATTATTTTTTAGTTTACATACACCAATAGTGGTCATGTTTACTATTGGATTGTACCTTGGTATTATGCCCATTTCTATGTCTTCTAACCTTATGGAACCAACTAAGTTGGTTGAACTTATGTTCCATCCTGAGGACCTAGAAGTTATTGAATTTTTTTATCCAAGCAAATACCTATGGGCCTTTCCTATCCTCTTTTCTATGATGGTATCGAAAGTTGAATCATGTGAACATTAAGAAAAAATATCATTTTCCAAGGATCGATGACCACTTCAATCATCTTTGAGGGTATCATTGGTTTTATAAGATTAACCTATATTCAAGGAACCATCAGTTGAGAGTTTTAGAAGTTGATATACCTAAAATCACATTTAGGAGTTGATATGGGAATTTAGAGTTTCTAGTAATGTCATTCGGGGTCACCAATTCTCATTCGTTGTTTATAGATTTAGTAAACTATATTTTTCATCAATTCTTGGAATCTTTTCTTATTGTGTTCATGGATGATACTTTAGTATACTCCATGTTAGAGGAGGAGAACAGAATCCATTTATATGTTATTCTTTAAAACATTAAATAACAACATTCATTTAGTAAGCTTTCCATGTGTAAGTTTTGGTTCTAGGAAATGAATTTTTTGGAGAATGTGATATCTGAGATGAGAATCTTGGTTGATCTTGAAAAGGTAAAGGTAGTTATGTCTTGTGACCATCCCAGATTTTTGTTTGAGATTCAGAGCTTCTTGGGTTTGTATGGTTACTATAGACAGTTTGTTAAAGGCTTCTTTAAGCTTGAATATTTGATGATAGATTTAACCCATAAGGGTATAAAGTTTTAATTGGATGAAAAGTGGCATAAATATTTTGAGGATATGAAAGTGAGGTTGACGTCAGCACTAGTTTTGATTCTTCCATAACTAAGATCAGGTTATGGTGTTTTCTTCAATGTTTCTCATATGGGTTTGGGATGTGTCTTGATGTACGGTAAACTTGTTTTGGATTATGGATCTACTAGTTAATCCCTCATAAGAAGAACTACACTACCCATGATCATGAGTTGGTAGTGGTTATGCATGCACTCAAAATGTGGCATCCCTATCTCTTTAGGTTGAGGTTTGTGGTATATTCTGATCATACAATACTGGAAATAATCCCATTTGCGACGGGGGTCCGTCGCAACTAACACTATTTGAGATGGGTCCGTCGCTAAAAATATTATTTGCGACGGTAATATGTCTCATCGCAAATACTAATCGATATATATTAAAAAATTTAAATAAGGATTTTGCGATGGGCCCGTCGCAAATGTTATTCGCGACGGGCCACGAATACCGTCGAGAAAAAGTTAAATTTAAAAAAAAAGAAATAAGGAATTGGAATGGGCCCGTTGCAATTGCCTATTGCGACGGGCAAATATTCTTGTCACAATAGGTAATTTAAAAAAATTAAAAAAAATATTTAATTGCGATGGGATACCGTCGCAATTAGCTATTGCGATGGGATGCTTATCCCGTAGCAAATATGTATAAAAAATTAAAAAAATTAAATTATTAATAAGAAATTTTAATTAATATTATAATAGTAATAATACAATTATAATTCATTCTAATATTATAACAAAAAATCATTCAAATGTTTAAAAAATTATAATTAAATTAAAATATTTAAAAATTTAAATATATATAAAAAATTCATATTATAAAATATAAATAATATTATTTATCATATTAATATTGTAATATAAATAATATAATATTATATAATAATAATAATAATAATATACCGAATTCATATTATTATAAATAATTAAAAAATTATAATTTCAATTAAAATTTTTGAAACTTTTTATGTATTAAAAATACTGAATATAATATTATTAAAATAATTAGAAAATAAAAATATGAAAATTATCCACATTTTCAAAAAGAAATATAAACAAGTAATAAAATACTAAGAGTAATATTATTATTAATAAAATAAACAAACATTAAAATAAATACCAATAATAAATAATAAAGTATTAAAAATAAATAGATATTAAATAATACAATATTGACACCAGTATAAGAGATATAGAAACTCTGAATAGAAAAAATGTCATATTTTATATTTATAAACTTTATAACATCTAAAAAATAACTAATCTGAAGGAGGAGGGGGAGGGGGGATCTGTTGGTGGAGGAAACTGCATCCCTAAGGCATGAGTGAGTCGGCACATGTACTCCATCTGCTCCTGCTACTACCACCGAATCATCTGCTCATCGTACACCTGCTGCTGTCGTCGGTGCTCCTCCTCATGTTGTTGCTGCTGCTGACACATCTCCTCTTGCTCCTTTTGGAGACTCTCTATCAACTCAGTCTGAGATCACAACCGATCCTCATACTGTGTAGCAGAAGAAGATGCACGAGCTCATCTCGAGCTGGACGCTGACATCGCAGCACTGCCATAATAATCTTCGAGAGTCACTTGAGAGCCGATACCAACTACCCGGCCCTTCTCGAAGACATATTGGGTCGCCTGCATCCATGCCACCTCATCAAACTGATGGCCACTGGTCTAATCTGATGCCTCGACCTGACCCTCAGGCCGGGTCTGTGACGCTGCGGTCTCATATGACTCATGTATTTGAAATTTAAAATTAAAATTGTGAATATATTATATGCAGTTAATTTTTAAACTGGAAAACAAAAAATACTAACCACGATGTGATGCTGGCGATCACCTCTGAGCTCCCCTGTAGCTGGATCACTGTACATCCTCTGATATACGTTGTACTTCGTAATATCAGGGTTCTCAACAGCCTATAAGAATATAAAATAAATTGTTAATATTTAAATTTATATAAAATATTTATAAAAAATGTACATACCAAATGTTATCTATGAGTACTGAAAGTATGCCTCCCAGCTCGATGAGTCACCTCCTGTATCCCCCGATTCTGCCTCCCCACCGATGATCTCCTCTGAAAGCCACCACTCAACCAGTTTGCACATAATACATCCCATACATGGGATGAAATGTACTCTGGTCAGTGTGCTCTACATGACTCGTCAAAATCTGACACTCTTGCTTTATTCATGGTAGCTCCTCTTAATTTGTGCAAAAACTGACGAAAGCGATCACGCATGGCCACCTCCCATGCCTCGTGGATGGCGTCATGCATGGTATCCTCGATAGGATACCATAAACCCTACAAATAATTCAAAATATCAAGTTATAAATGAAATAAATTTCAAAATAAAAATTATTTATCTATGTACGTACCAACCAATGGCCGAACATGGCCTGCTGCACATCAATGGGAATATGCTCCCATGTTTTCAATGGCTGAGAAAAATAGTTGCGCAAAATAGCATTGCCCTGTCCGACTACTATATGCAGAAAACTATAAAAACAATAATCAGACATTTATTATGTAAATAGATTAATGAAATATTAGTAAAATGCATAGGTTATCACACCTCCAGGTGCATGGATCGAACCCAAGAAGTGGACGTCGCTCGGGGACGGGGTCAAGAATCATCAGTCGTGCAAGACCGCGCCCCCTCCGCGTACCCCCTGAAGCACCTTCGTGATGAGGGTTAGGTGCCGGCAACTTGTCCACATCGAAAGATAGGTCAGCATCTGCCAACTGACGAAATGTGTCCTTGTCCATCTAAAATAGAAAACGAATGTTGTTAGAAAATAATTGATAATTATTATTATATATACATATATATTAGTTATGATTATATATAACTACCATTGAATTGTATCAATGTTCAGCTTCATCATCATCTTCATATCTGTCAATGTCATCTTCATATTCCCTCTCAATATCATCGATATCCATTTGAGTTCTAGTTGCTTCATCTCTTACCATTTCAAATTCATTTGTGATGTCATTACCATCATCATCATCATCACTGACTCTTAATTAAGGGGTGTCATCATCAATACTCATGTCTCTTTGTAACAACGATTGATTTTGAGTACTCTCTTGAAAAACTTCAATTCCTTGAACTTCAGTGAAACCACATTCACTTTGACTAAACTGATTGTCTCGAATTTTCATTTTTATTATGCTTCACCAATCAGTCAAGTCTCTTGACGTAGTACAGTACTTTGCATAATAAAATTGATGTGCCTATTGAGCTAGTAAGAATGGTTCATTTACTACAAGAAGACTTTTACATTTAATATCGATGATTCCATGAGTCGGATGAACACACATGCCTCTCTCAGTATCCACCACCGACATTTTAACATCATTATGTAATGGTGTCCTAGATAACAGAGTTCAATGATTTCATCAAGTATGCCATAAAAGTTAACTTCATTTTATCTATGATGAGATCCTCTCAAGAAAACTCCAATGTTAATTGTTTTTTTTTTTGATTCCCCATATGCATGTGTATGAAATCGAAAACCATTTACCACATATGCATTATAATGTTTCACCATTTTGGATGGTGGGTTACTCAATATACAAAGTCATTTGTCAATTTTATCAGCATGTCGAGACACCTGAAAATTTGTGAAATAATTATCAATATCGTAAACTATAAATTGAAGGAGATGTATGAAAATTTTATGTTACCAGTATTTGAAACCACTGAGAAATTTTTTTTTGTCTGCATTCTTCGAGAGCAGCTACAGTAATTTGTGGAAGTTGTTTCTTGAAAAGATTATCATTCAATCTATAAAAAACAAAGTGATTTATTTTAACATAAATAATAGAATAAGTAATAAAAGCACTTACAGTACAAATGATTTCATCTCTTCATAGTTTAGTAGAACATACCTATGAGCTCTGTGATGTTCATCATCTGAAAGCCATCGTTCATGAACTCCCCCAAAACCAAGCTCTGACTGGTTTAAAATAGATAATTGATTGTCAATTTCATCAATATTCCCCTCATTCTATTTCATGCGGTTGTGTTTTGAAGGATACTCAGATTCAAAATAGTGGGAGCAGAAAAAAGATATCTCCTCTTGCAAATAAGCTTCAGCAATAGATCCTTCAACAGATGCTTCATTACGTACTTTTTTTTCAATTTCTGCATGCATCTTTCGAATGGGTACATCCATCGAAACTGTATCGGACCTCCACATTTTGCATCATATGGAAAATGTAATATCAAATGTTCCATTGAGTCGAAGAAAGATGGTGGGAATATTTTCTCCAGTTTATATATAATTACAACAACATCTTCTTCAAGTTTTCATAGAGCGTCGTAATCTGTTGTCGCCGCACAAATGTCCCGAAAAAAATATGGTACGTCTGTTATAAAATCCCATATCACAGAATTCAATAGACCTCTTAATCCAATGGGTAGAATTCTTTCCATTATAACATGACAATCAGGAATTTTTAATCCGGTAATATGACCATTATTTACACATCTACCCAAATTGGAAGCACATCCATCTGGAAGTCTCAAATCTAAAATCCATTGAAAAAATAATAAGCGGATTTCTTTGGAAAATGTATAAGATGATTTTGGTTTCATTAACCTTTCTGTTCTGACATTCTAAAACAGTTCGAGTTCTAGACGCCTGCAAATTTGAGCAAGATCTAATCATGTATTTACATTATCTTTTCTCTTTCCTGGTGTATCCAAAATTGTATGAAACAAATTATCAAAATAGTTCTTCTCAATATGCATGACATCTAACATGTCGCGGACCATAAAATCAGACTAATATGGAAAATCCCAAAATATGCTACGTTTTAGACAATTGTGTTATTTCCCAAAACAAGAAATTTTCTGTTGGTTTATTGTGGGTCTAAATGTGATGGGAGGTAATGAATATACAACTGATTTTAACTCCATACCTGATATCATTTTTTGAGGTCCATCCCTTTCAACTGTGCCTTTTCTAAAATGAGATCTGTTTCTGTGAAAAGGATGATCAGCTGGAAGAAATCTGTGATGATAGTCAAAATATTAAGGTTTTTTACATGGACGAGCATAAATGCCATGTTCTCTCCCATACAGTAAGGACATGATTTCGGCCCATGTGTACACCGGCTAGATAACATGCCATAAGCCGGGAAGTCACTGATCTTCCACCTCAAAGCTGCTCTTAGTATGAAATTCTATTTCGCAGCAACATCATAAGTACTGAAACCAGTACTCCACAGTATATTTTATTCATCAATCAATGGTTTCAAATAAACATCAATATTCTTTTTCAGATGTCCTGGGATTAGTAAGGTCAAAAAGATATAAGGCTCCTTCATCAACATCCATGGAGGTAAATTGTACAGAGTTAAAAATACAGGCCAACATGAATAATGACTACAATAAGATCCAAATGGATAGAAACCATAAGTGGAAAGACCCAGTTGCACATTTCGGTCTTCTAAAGAAAAGGATGGATGCACTCTATCAAAATGCTTCCATGAATCACCATCGGCCAGATGATTCAAGCTTTTACCTGTTGAAATATTCATTTTGTGCCATGACATCATTGTCGATGTATTCTTAGACATGAATAAATGCTGAAGTTTGGATGTAAGAGGAAAATATCTCAACTATTTTACAAGAGTCAAGCCAGACTTCCCTTGTTGAGTTTCTTTATACCTAAATTTCCCACAAGTGGGACAAATATCCGACGACTCATTTTCCACAGAATATAAAATGCAATCATTTGAACATGCATGAATCTTCTGGCAACTAAGTCCTAAATTCCGAACCAGCCTCTTACTCTCATAGTAATTTGAAGGCAAAACATTTCGTTCGGGTAACAGTGTTTTAACCAAAGAAAATATTTGATCAAAACACATGTTTGACATTCCATTATTTGATTTGATACCCATAAATTTTGCAACTGCTTCTAATTTACTTATCTTGCAACCAGGATATAATGCATCCATAGTAGACCACAACAACTCATAAAATTCAAAGTGTGCCAACTCAGGAGTTGAATCAATATCATCATGAGTTTCTGTATGTTGAATAGATTGACCTGCAACATCATGTACTAAATTTTGAAATCGGGATGGATCTGGAATCAAGTTAGTATCACCTTTTGTAGAATTACGTTCACCATGTTGATACCAAAAAACATAATCCAGTTGAAAACCAAAACGTAAGAGATGTCCCCCAACTTTGTCAAACGTGTCAAATGTTCTCAGTGCACATTTTTTACAAGGACCTTTTATTATGCCTTCCGAAACAAATTCTGGATTTGATGCCGCAAATGCTAAAAATGTCTCCACACCTTCTATATATACTGGATTTAAACCAGAACCATTTGGATTTCTACATTGATTTATCCATATGCGGTCAGCTAATAATGACTGTTGACGACCTCGTTGTTCCATATTTTTCTATAAAATATAAAATCTTTACTGGTTTTGAATAATTTGTTAGAAAAAACACTCAAGCAAGGATAAATATAGAGTTTACATCAGACATGACTGACGCAAACTTTTTATTGGGATTGACCTAAAAATTGACCCTTTAAGAATTGAACATGTTAACAATAAAGCAAAACCTGTTATAAATATTGATAATTTTAATATTTTATAATTTTTTTGTTTTTTTAATAATACTAATATTATTTTTTCATAAATATTAATTATATAATAATAACATTATTACATTATTAGTATTTTTTATTATTAATATTAAAATAATATAATTTTCTATATTATGTTACAATTCTCCTTTCATCTGTGTGTTTAACATTCTGTCTCCACATGTAATATTTTCATTCACTTTAACCTCCCTATTGGTGAGTAGGTTGATAATTTTGAAAAAGAGTGCAAATATTACATGTGTAGACAAGAGTTTTCTTAAAACCAATACAGAGATGAAAAGATAATTGAGAAAGATAATGATCACGCTAGTTTTTTCCAATTAGCTAATTATTACTAATTATTCCTAATTATTAGTAATTATTCCGAGTTATTGGTAATTATTCCTAATTATTGGTAATTATTCCAAATTATTGGTAATTATTCATAATTATTGGTAATTATTCCTAATTATTGGTAATTATTGCTAATTATTGCTAATTATTTCTAATTATTTCTAATTATTCCAAATTATTGCTAATTATTTCTAATTATTGCTAATTATTGCTAATTATTGCTAATTATTGCTAATTATTGCTAATTATTGCTAATTATTTATAATTATTGGTAATTATTCCTAATTATTGCAGATTAGTGGTAATTATTGCAAATTAGTGGTAATTAGTGGTTATTATTCCTAATTAGTGGTAATTATTGCTAATTAGTGGTAATTATTGCTAATTAGTGGTAATTATTTCGAATTAGTGGTAATTATTTCTAATTATTGCTAATTATTGGTAATTGTTAGTAATTATTGGTAACTATTGGTAATTATTGGTAATTATTGGTAATTATTGTTAATTATTGCAAATTATTGGTAATTATTGCTAATTATTGGTAATTATTCCTAATTATTGGTAATTATTCCTAATTATTGGTAATTATTCCTAATTATTATTAATTATTCCTAATTATTGGAAATTATTGGAAATTATTAGGAATTATTGGCAATTATTGGCAATTATTGGCAATTATTGGAAATTATTGGCAAATATTGGCAATTATTGGCAATTATTGTTAATTATTGGTAATTATTGGTAATTATTGGTAATTATTGGTAATTATTGGTAATTATTGGTAATTATTACTAATTATTGTTACTTATTCCTAATTATTGTTAATTATTCCTATTTATTGGTAATTATTCCTAATTATTGGTAATTATTCTTAATTATTGGTAATTATTCCTAATTATTGGTAATTATTCCTAATTATTGGTAAATATTGACAATTATTGTCAATTATTGGTAAATATTGGTAATTATTGGTAATTATTGGTAATTATTACTAATTATTACTAATTATTACTAATTATTGGTAATTATTACTAATTATTGGTAATTATTTGTAATTATTACTAATTATTGGTAATTATTGGAAATTATTGGCAATTATTACTAATTATTACTAATTATTACTAATTATTGTTACTTATTACTAATTATTGTTAATTTGTTCTAATTATTACTATTTTTTTTAATTATTCCAATTTTTTGTTAATTACTGCTAATTATTACAAATTATAACTGATTATTACTAATTATTGAAAAAATTTACTAATTATTACTAATTATTACTAATCATTACAAATTATATTTATTAATTACTAATTGCATTCATTAATTACTAATTACATTCATTAACTACTAATTACATTCATTAATTACTAATTACTATCTTTAATTAAAATTAAAGTTATTAATTACTAATTACAGTCACTTAATTATTAAATATTGTTAATTACTAATAATTAAATCTAACAAATCAAATTTAATACAACCTTAATACAACATAATTATATCTAATAAGAAATAATAAAAAATAATGTAAAAATATAATACAAAACCATTAAATAAATATTAAATTAAAATTCAGATAAAAACCTTAAACTGGTTTTCATGCTTTCGATGTGTTGTACTTGTAGGATGATCCCTGCAATCTCCTTGAAATCGGCTTGCAAAACAAAATTCACTCAACTCATATAAACTAGTATGAAGTAGTTCAGATTCAGAAAACTTGTCAAGGCTGGCTGTATTTATAGGTTAGATTATTTGCGATGGGAATACCATCCCAATTGGTATTATTTGCGACGGGACCATTGCAAATAACCTCGGCCGCATTTATTATGGGAGGAAATTAAAGGGATTATTTGCGATGGGCCCCGTCACAAATAACCTGTTACCGCCGCCGGTTATTTGTGACGGGTAGGGGATCCCATCGCAAATATCTTTCGCGTGATTTGGCGCGCAAGCCGCGCTAAACCATTTGCGATGGGTGAGAATATCCCATCGCAAATACCCCGATTGTGGGGGTGATTTGCGACGAGACATATTCCTGTCGCAAATAACATGTCTCTAATACCACTTTTTCCCATAGTGATAAGAGCCTAACATATATTTTTACTAAAAGGAATATGAATTTGAGGAAGGGATGTTGGGTAGAGTATCTTCATACCTTTGATTTTTATATTGCTTATACCATTGGGAAGGAAAATGTTGTTGTCAATGTATTGAATATGAAATTACCAACACACACCATGAAGTAATTTGTTGAGTTTAGTCCCTGATGAGTTTCTTTTATAAGATGAGCATGGAAGTGGAATAGGTTAGGGGATTGGTGTTATTGGATTCAATTAAAGTAGAATAATCTTTTGATGGCCGATTTTAGATTAAGTAGGTGTCAGACACTAAGTTACAACACCATAGTGAAAGCCTTTATGGTGGGGAGACCTCGAGTGAGTGGTCTCAGTCTCCAATGGAGCTTTGTGTTTCTGTTGCAGGTTGGTCAGTCTGTTTTCCCTAAGGTAGGAGTTGCTGGACAGTGGACACTATTTTATTGGTCCTTGAACCCAAGTAATACCAAGATATTTCATGATTTGGGATACCAATATTGGTGTTATGGGATTAGATGAGTGATTACGGATTTTGGTTCACAGTGTCTTAATTGTCATTGAATTAAGGAGGAACACTAGAGAACTGTAGGGTTGATATAGAATTTACCCATTCTAGTACAATTGAGATGATATTTCCATGGATTTCACAATTGGATTTTAATGGACTCGAAATGGGAAGGAAGTGATTTAGTAGATCATTGATCTACTCACTAAATAAATACATTTCCTACCTATTTGGGAGATTATGAAAGTTGAATAGCATGAGGACTTGTACACCTAAGAGATTGTGAGACTTCATTGGGTTCCCTATGAAGTTGTTTCTACCAAGGATCCAAGGTTCACAATTAGGTTTGGAAAGGTTTGTAGGAGGTGATGGGCTTCCAGATTCAATTGATCATGACTTATCATCCACATATAGATGGGAATACAGAGAGGAATATCTAGGTTCTAGAGGATATGCTTTGGAATTGTGTTCTTGATTTTGGTGGATCTTGGGAAAACCATTTTCCTTTGGTTGAATTTTCCTATAACAGTAGTTATCAGTCTTAGATAATGATGGATCCATTTTAGGATTCTTATGTGAATCCATGTAGATCTCCATTATGTTGGGTAGAGTCAAGAGAGCTATTCTTGGTTAGGCTGAGTGTTGTTTAAAAGATGGTAGAGATGTTGAATTTGATTCGGAGGAGACATATCACACCACATAGTCATCATAAATCATATGTGGACCACTGTTGTTGGCTATCAGTGTTTGATTTTGGTGATTGGATATTTCTCATAGTTTCACCTCGCTTGGGACATCATTAGTTGGGTAAGCAATGTAAAATGACACCAAGGTTTGTGGGATCCTTAGATATCATTGGACAACTAGGAAGGGTCACCTATCAATTGGACTTTTTTCCTAGATTGACAGTTATCCATGACATGTTTCATGTTTCCAAGTTGATGATGTATATACCATATCCATCCCATGTGATTGGATGGGAGGATGTTAATATTGAGCTTAATACCACTTTGGTTAATCAGACAGGTAAGATAATGGATTACGAGGATAAGGTATTTCATGGTAAAATGATCCCTTGGGTCTGGGTACTGTGTAAGTACAGATAGGATAGCCATGAGATGTGGGAGCGGGAGTCATTGATGATCTTATAGTGGCCTTCAATTTTTCCAGATCCAAAATCTTCATGGATTTGTGGGGGAAACAATTATTTATGATGGGGAGATTATAAAACCTTATTAGCATTCTATTAGGTATGCTTTACCATTTGTTTTTGGTTTCCCTTTTTTGTTGGTTGGATGATTCCAAAAAATAATTGATAGGAATCCTATAATGGAGAATTTAGGAACTTGTTGGAATTTTCAGTATAAACATTTAGTTTTTTCTATTCATTGGATGATTACATATTGTGTAATGGCTCTAGGATAGATGCCTTAAACTGGATACATAGCATGAAAGTATTGCACATCCTGTAAAGGGTTCACATCATGTAATGGAAAAAATTGTGTTTTAAAAAAAATGTGGCTCATTTTTTGGTGTATACATGACTCAAGGACTACATGACATTTAATGTTATTATAGACCATGTAAATCTCTTTATGGTTGGTTTTAGGTAGGCATGTTGGATGAATTTTTATTTTATTTGACCCAAAGCTCATCTCTCTCTACCTGAAGCTTACCCTAGGTGATTTTGGGTGACTCCTTCTCTTCTAGATTGCTTCGTTCAACAATTGATCACCACTGAAATCATATTACCACTTTCTAGGTAATTGTTCCTTCTAGTTTTTCTTTATATTTGGTTATAAATATGGTTTTTTCTATAGTGGTGTTTGAATTTATGTTCGTATATTGTTTTCTATAGATCATTTTTATTTTTCAGGCAATCCATGTCTTTCTAAGGTTGTTCTCTTGGTTTATGGTCAACATTGTGAAAGGCACCTAGGTTTCTACTATGTTGAGGTAGGTGTTTCTATAAGAGGGGTTAATTTTATGAATTGCATGTCATTATTGATAAATTCCATTAGTCTATTCATTTATTTGAAGTGATAAGTGGTTTCAAATTATTTCTTGGAAAGTAAAATGTTTTCAAAAATGTGTTTTGGCTTTGAAAATGGATTTTTTTAATTTGATAATGCGTTTTGAAACTTTGAAGTGTATTAGATTATATTTAAAATTATTTTATAACATTTTAATTATGGTTTTCAAAATATATTTTGATAATTTAACATTGGGAACCTTGGGTGCATCAGGAAAGAGACACTGGAAGCCTTAGTGTGGGTATAACCGCTAAGAGGTAACATTTTGTGACATCGACTAGAAGGAAACAATATTTATTGGATCTAAAGTATGTATATTTAGGCTATTGAGTGTTAGGTACACATTTTCTAATAGGCTAGAGCCCAATACAAGGTTCTTTTCTATTTTCTATCTGAAATGTATAGATATTTATCACATGACTATTTTTATCATGGATTGTTAATCATAGATTTTTATATGAGGCTGTATCACATAGAATTTCATGATAGGTTACTTCAATAATATGTCTACCTATTGATGCATGGATATGGTTTTTTGTTTTATCACTTCAAATTTTCATATTTTGGGTTTGAGAATAAGATAGGTTTTTAATAAAACCAAAGGGAAAATGATTTAAATTGAATTCAATTTATGAAAATTATTTTAAAAACTATTTTGTTTTAAATGATATAATTTTGGCATTCTTAATATAGAAATTGTGGTGGTATCCTACTAGAATCTCGCTCACACCCTACTTATACCTTTGGGAGTTTCTAGATGTTGTATTTCAAGATCCAGATAAAAGGAATAACATATTTTATTATGTTATCTTCTCTTGTAGCTTCTACTTTTGATTTGGGTTGGTCTGTAAGTGACTATTGGTGACATGGGTATTAGATATACGCTTTGGTTGAGCCTATTTTGGCTTGGACTGTATGTTTTTGGGGTATATAATATACTTTAACTTTTTTACTTTAGTTTTATGTGTTGTTTTTTTGTATACAATACTAGTTTATCTTATCCTGTTTTACCTATATTATGTGACATTTTAGTTCGGGTAGCTGGTCTAGTTGACCTGGGTTGGATCATTACACTCTTGACTGGAAAGGTCAAGGCATGTTGATCATTATGCTAGGGTTATCTTATGTCAATTGATAGAAATGTTTCTTGGTGTTGTTTTCCCTTACTTGGGTGGTCAACTTCCTACAATGTTGAGTGTGTATCCCAACTTCTTTTTAGATGATTTTTCAAGTTTACCACCCTATAGATATGTCGAGCTTACTATTGAACCACTCCTAGTATGATACCCATTTCTATGCCATATTATCGAAAGGAACCAGCTAAGTTGGTAGAACTTAAGGTCTATATTAGGGACCAAGAGTCAAAAGGATTTATTCATCCTAGAGTGCCACCATGGGATTCACCTATCCTCTTTTCAAACAATTCATAAAGGAGACTCAGACTTGGTATTGATAATGAGAAGTTAAATGTGGTTCTTATTAAGAACAAATATCCTTCACCAAGGATTGATGATCTTTTTGACCATCTTATAGGGGAATGTTTATTTTTAACGATTTACCTACAGTTATGGTACAAACGGTTTAATGTCTAAGAAGATAATATACCTAAGACATCATTCAAGAGACGGTATGGAAATTTTGAGTTTTTTTATGCCATTCGATATGACTAATGATCCTTCAATGTTTATGAATTTTATGAACCTCAGTTCTTGGAATATTTTTCCATTATGTTTATAAATGATATTTTGGTGCACTTTATGACATATAAGGGGCACCATGGAGATTTTGATATCATTCTTGGAACCATTAAAGAACAATTTCTATATGTTAAGATTTCCAAGTGTGAGTTTTGGCTTCAAGAAGGAAAATTTTAGATGCATGTGATATATGAGTGGGGTGAATCAGTGGATCCTTAAAATATACATCTTGTTATATACATGGAGAAACCGAGAAATTTTTTTGAGATCTAGAGCTTCTTGGGATTGTATAGTTTCTATAGATAGTTTGGTAGGATTTATCTATGATCCTATCTTCGATGATTGATTTGACTTATAAGGGTGTAATGTTTGAGTGGAATAAAAAATTTCAGATAACTTTTTAGGAGATGAAAATGAGGTTTACTTCTTCATGAGTTTTGATTCTTTCAGAACTGGGTTCGAGTTATGATATTTTCTATGATGCTTCTAGTATGGGTTTAAGATGTGTCTTGATGTAAAGGAAATAGGTGGTGGACAATGGATCATTCTAGTTACACACTCATGAGAATAAATTCCATATCCATGTTATTGACTTGGAAATATTTATTCATGAACTCAAAATGTGGTGACACTATCTCTTTGGTGAGCATTTTACTATGTATTATGATCATAAGAGTCTAAAATATATTTCTAACCAAAGAGATCAGAACTTGTGATATAAATTTTGTGTAGAGTATCATTAGACATTTTAATTTGATATTGTGTACAATCATAAAAAAAAAGAAATTTGGTTTCTAAGGAATTGATCAAAACTTTTGTGACACAATCCTCAAAGTAATTAGTTGAGCAGTGGTCTCTGATGAGTTTGTCTGCAGAGATGAGCTTTGGAGTGGAAGAGGTGGGTGGATAGGTGTTCTTGGATTTGATAAAAACCAACTCATCTTTGGATGAGTGAGTTCATCATGACCAGGTGTTAGAAACTTAGTTTCAAAACTTTGGTGAAATCCTTTATAGTGGGGAGACATCAATTGAGTGGTCTTGGTCTCCCAGTGTCACATTGTGCTTCTTTGGTAGGTTGGTTGTTCCGTTTTCCATAATGTGGGTGTTTTTGGATAGTGGACACTGGTCTTGTTGGTCTGTGTACCTAGGGGATACAAAGATGTATCATGATTTGAGATGTTTATTTTGGTGTCATGGGATGAGGTGGTGAATTTAGGATTTTATATCGTGATACCTTACTATTTAGACAATTAAGGTAGGACACTAGAGACCTGTTAGTTTTTTACATCCCTTACTCATTCCTATATGGAATTGGGATGATATTTACATGGATTTCAACAATGGTTTTCCATGTAATCCTAGTGGGTATGATGTGATTTGGTTGATCATTTATTGACTCATTAAATTATCACATTTCTTCCATATCCAGGAGATGATGAAGGTAGAATAGCTTGGGGACTTATATATCCTAGACATTGTGTGAATTTATAGGTTTACCTCTATGGTTGTAACTGATAGGAACCCTAGGTTCACATCCAGATTATGGGAAGGTTTGTAGGAGGTGTTGGGTTCCCATATTATATTGAACACAACTTATCATCTGAAGACAAATGGACATACATAGAGGAGTATCTGAGTTCCTGAGGATGTGCTTCGGGCTTGTGGAATTTATGTTAGAGGATCTTGGGAAAATAATTTTCCTCTAATTAACTATTCCTATAAAACTAGTTATAAGCCCTTGATTATAATGGCATACTTTGAGGCTTTTTATGGGTAGTCATGTATATCTCCTTTTTGATGGGAAAATTTGGGTGATCCGTCCTTAGTCGGGCCGAGTCTTATTCAAGAGATGAAGGCGATGGAGCAGTTGGTCTAGAAGAGATTGATCACAGAACGGATTTGTCATAAATAATATATGGGTCATTGGTAGTAGCTGTTGGAGTTTCAGGTTAGTGATTGGGTTTTTTTTAGAGTTTCACCTCACTTGATAAATCATAGTTGGGTAAGTAAAGAAATTTGGAACCAAGGTTTGTGGTCACCTTTGAGATTGTTGGATGACTGGGAAAGGTGGCCTATTAGTTAGAATTTTCATCTACTTTGACTTTTATCCATGAAATGTTTCATGTTTCCTAATTTATAAGGTATATAACTAATTCTTCCCATGTGATTGGATGGGTGGATGTATATCTTGAGACCGAAACCACTTTGCTTGAGCATCGAGTTCAGATTATATATAGCTAAGAGAAGGTTTTTCATGGTAAAATGATTTTTATAGTCCAAGTAATCTAGCATTGAAAATGGGATAACCAAAAGATGTGGGAGAGGAATTTACTGATGAGGTTGTAGTTGTCTTTACTTTTTGAGAGTCTAGGAATCTGAGGGATTTTATAGGGAATAAATATTTTATGTCGGGGAGATTGTGACACCCTGTTATGCTTCTAAGGTACTCCCTTGTTTACACTTTGTTTATCATCCATATTTGGGGGTGTTTGCAATATTCTTGGTGATGGAGATCCTTTGTTAGTGAAATTGACCAAAAGATTATGTATTTATGCTTATTTGAATTAATGGGGTCCAGGTATAATCATTTTGAAGACTTAGCAGGGTTCTTCCAAAGTTCGAAGAATTCCTGTAGTGGGGGTTTTGAGTTTCATTGCTTAAACCTACATATTATGTAGTGTTTTGGGAATCTACACTCCTTTTAAGGGGGTTCCATGACATTTAATCTTGACCAAATAGATTCCATGAAATAGGTTCAAGGCGTTAAGTTTTTACACTCCATGTAATAGGTTCATGACATATAATGGTAAAAATCACTTTTTAATAAAAAGGTGACATTTTTTTGTGTTCTGAGGTACATGGATTAAACTATGTGTAATGGGATTACACTATATGTAATTATCATGAGTTGTTATTTTATAGTAATGTGTTGGTGTTTAATGTTTCATTTGACCTATAACCTCCCTCTCTCAACCGAGATCTCACCCAAAGTGATTTTGGGTGACTCCCTTCCTTATAGGTCACTTTTTTCAATGATCAATCATCAAAGTTGTTGTAGAGAACCTCATTGGTTATGTGTTCCTTATAGTTATTATTTAGATTTAGTTACAACAATGTTTGAATTAAGATTTCTGAATAGGTATATTTTCTATGAATCCATTATAGTTTCTTACTATGCCATATATTTCAAAGGCTAGTCTCATGGTTTCCAATCACCATTTTCGAAGGAAGATTGGTTTATACCATTTTGAGGAGTGTGTTTCTATATAATGGGTTAATTTTATGAATTTATTATCATTATAGATAAATTATATTGGGTTATTGATTGAAATAAAGTGATAAGTTGTTTCAATGGTTTTCTTGGAAATGGATTTTTTTCAAAAAGGGATTTTCTTTGAAAACATATTTCTTTAATTTGGAAATGGTGTTTCAAACACTGAATCAAATCATCTTGGCTTTGAAAAATGTTTTATAAAACTATGAGAATTATTTTTAAATGTATTTTATAAATTATCACATTAATAACCATGGATGAATTAGGAAAGAGACATGGGTGGCCTTAGTGTGTGTGGCACCAATAGGTGGTAACCTTTTAAATATTTATTGATTGTGGTATGAATCATTATTGGTAGGATCCAATGAAAAGTTTTTTAAGATATTGAGTGTCTAGTATGAATTATCCCATAGTCAAGGAACCATTATGAGGTTATTTTTCATTTATGGTTATTTATATCATGATTGTTTTTATCATGGATTACTACTTACATGTTTTTATATGAGATTTTATCACATAGTTTCTCATGATAATTTATTTCATGGACATGTTTTTACATGATTACCTCTTGATGAATGAATATGCTTTCCTATTTTAACACTTATACTTTTCATATATATGTTTTGATAATATGAAAGGATTTTATTAAAAAAAATTGGAAAATTATTTATAAATGAATTTTATTTATGAAAATTCATTGTAAAAATGTTTTTTAAATGCTTGAAGTGTTGCATTCTTGATATTAGGACTTGTATAGATTATGTGGTGGTATTATAATGGGATTTGTTCTCACACCCTTATTTTCCCTTGGGAGGTTGTAGATGTTGTATTGTAGGATACATGTAAAGGTAAGGGAATCATGTAGTTTGTCACCTTCTCTTTTGGTCATTACCTTTATAGCAGGGTGGTTTGGAGGTGACAGATGGTCTAATAAAGACTTGTGAGTCATTATTTATTTATCATTTTGGGTACAAATAGTCTAATATAGATTATATGTATAGCTTTGTATATTTTTTTCCACATAGTAATCTAGATATATATATTGTTTTTTTATATTCAAGACTTGTTCTGTTTTCTTACTTCACCTCAACATGTGACTGCCTGCATGGGTGTATGGTTTTGTATGATGGGGTTGATTTGTTACATCATGGGTGTCATGGTTTGAAAGAATGAGTTTTTGGGAGATACAGACCAGGTACATGGTTGGAACAAGGCTTGATTAACCATGTGGCTAACCATGTGAGGGTTCTATAGAGGGTGACAGTGATGTTATTCATGGTTTGAGCATAGTTTGTCAAACCATGTGACACCCAGTGGTAACAATGAATTCAATTTTTTGGGGGGAGAAATTAGCCCTGCATGTTTGGCCCATGGTTTCCCTAACCGTGTATCCACACCATACGACATGTCCGGGTCACATAAAAATTGTTTGTTTATCTTTTTCACCCTATCCATTTTTAAAGGTTTTGACTCTCTTTTTCTCCTACCATCTTTCACAACCCCTCCTCCTTGTATACAGAGCTCATCCCTCTCCTTTGGGGTGGAATTATTTTGATTTCATGGTGATTTGGATATATTTATGTCCAAATACTTTTGGTTTTCTTCTTATTTCCCCCCATTTCATCATTTTTCATCCATTTTTGTGGATGTGTGGAACCCTAGGGGTGATTTTGGAAGAATATAGGGTGTGTAATGGGGGGAATGGTTTTTTTATTTTTTATTAACTGTTATGTGTCCTTATTCTAACTCTTCTCAGTTTTTTTCATCAATGGTGAGGAGTTTGGAACCAAATACAAGGTAGGTGTCACTATTTTTGGGTAGTTTCCATGTATTACAATTAAATTATGATTCACCTTAGGATTTTGATTCTTAAATTTTAAAATAAATGATTTATGGTCAATGTTCATCCCAAGTTTGTTGTGATTTATAATTTTATTTGGCATTTTTGTGTTTAAATAGGGTTTTCCAAATAAACATGGATTGCATGCACACAAAGTGTTTGCTAAAATGGCTTAAAGAGGGTTTTATGGTTTTTAATGGATTTCTAAATTGGTTTTATAAATGGTTTTACCTTGGGAATGATTTTTTGATAAAATTGGAATATTTTTTATGAAATGTATTGTGATATGGAATGTTTTATATAAGAAATTATTACAGTTATATTGGTGGGGAGTAGAACATGGGTTAACTAGCGTTTGAGAAAGGGGTTGGTTTTAGGGGTTGTGTGAGCTTTCAAAGGGAAGACTTTTCAATATTATATTTTTATTTGTTTGAGTGGCCATGTAAAACTTTATAGGGAGGACCGTGTGAGCCTATATGTGTTTATAGGGGATTGATGTATCTTTGGGTATGAAGACCATGAGAGATTCCATGTTGGTTGCTGAGAGACCATGAGTGCTCTTGGAGTTCGGCCTGGGGATGACTATAATAGATTTTATTTGCTTATACAGAAACCATAATTTTTTACTCTCTCATGATAGGCCAAATGGTTAGATCTCTAGGTTCACATTAACCATGAAATATTGGTTTATATGATTTATTCATTTAATTAGTGATATTTTTATGTGATGACATGTATTATGCCCATATATGTATACCTGGTTATTTGATATCGATGTTATTATTGTTTATTATTATGACTTGGTGGATATGTTAATCATGTTATTCTATGTGGCCATGTTAATTTGTTTGATATATGTTTATAATTTTTTTTGTCAAAACTTATTTTTCTTAAAAAATGAAAAAAAAGCAATGGGTATTTAAAGGGTGATTTAAAAATGGTATGTTTTTGAAGTTTTTTTGTTTTTTGAAAGGTGTTTTTTTCAAACTTGTTTATTGGTTTTCATGGATAATGGCATAAAATAGATACATAGTGGTATCCTACTATGATTTTTACCTCACCCCATACATTTTTCTTTGGGAGTATGTATATTTCGTTTTGTTGGACATAGGTAAGGGCAAGGGCACCATGTACTATGGCAGCTCTTGTTGATTACCATCATCTTGTTTTGTGGAGGAGATATGGTCTCACGGAGTTGGGTCAGGTGGTATCATTTGAGGTTTTATACCCATTAGGATTTATGTATAATTATTTCTTGGCATTGTTCCCATTATTTTGAGTTTTGGGATTTTTACTTAAGATACAATGTATTGGCATTTTTGGTGTTTTTTTTATGATGTATAGTTATTTCATATAGTATTTGATTTATGTTATTTTTTTTCTCTAGAAGTTTCTTCTTATATGGTTGAATATCATGATATTGGTGTGGATGTTCGGATTCATGGATGGTTCATGTTGATTTACCAGTGGAGAAATTATTCCCAAGCGATAGTTTTTTATGTCAACTTCTTGTCACCAGATTTCTGTGATTGGAATATTTCTTTTGGTTGTGTGGTGGGATGACTCGAATGAATGGTTAGGTTGACCCAGGTCAGTTCATTACAACTTCTAATGTAATTTACATGATTGGTTCATGGTTTTCCCAACTATGTGGCCAATCCTTATATTGATGATATTTTCATGGAATTTGATGTTATATTCCCTCATGGGTTGGGTTGATTTTCTTCTATTCTTTGTGTTTTATACTGATTTTAGGCTATTTAGAAAGAGTTAGGATTTTATTAGAGTGTTGAAAATGTTTTAAAATATCTTCTTCTCATCCCCTTATCTTTTAATAATGCCTTTTTCTTTTTTTGAATTCAACCTTTAAATTTTTTGAATTCATAGAAAAATTTGGTATCTGGTGTTTTAATTTTTTAGAAAACATTTTTTTGACACCCTTTTCTAATGTGTTGATAATAATGTTTAATGGGATCCTTTTGAAGATTTTAGGAGTGATTTTTTTTTAAAAAAAATTGGATTTTAAAATATATTAATGATATGTACCTATTTCTTTGAAAATTTTCAATTGGGTATAAATTTTTCTTTAAAGAATATATATTGTTTTTGAAATGAATTTTATCAGAACCATATTTAGTTGAAGGGGTGATTTTATTTTATAAATAATTTAATTAATTTCTTTACGGGTTTTGTTTTTGTTTGGTGTTAGATTTGATATTGCTTTAAATGGTCTATGATTACCATTTTTTGTTTATTATTTTGACATTTGAGACTTGGATTATAATTTTTGCTGTTATGAGTTTGTTATCCTTTTATTTATATTATTCCCTCATTCAGATTTAATGGAAACTTTGTTTGATCAATATTCTCTTGGAATGATTATTCTATCAACTCCATACTCATGGCCATATTTTCTTTCTCTCATACCCCTATGTGAGGATTATGTTTATGGCTTCCAAAGTCTAAATCCTCCTCACATTTTTAGAAAATAGAATTTTCAAGAAATAGTGAAGTGGATGAAGAGGATTGGGGCAATCTTCACCCATCTAGATATTCCATAATCCCTCAATGTTATGTTATTGAATTTCATACTTAGGATTCCAAGTTGGAAGGGGTGGAATTTTTTTACTCAAGATAACCCACAAGATAGATATTCTTGGGTAGCTTTTAAGACTCATTTCATTTAGAATTTATTTCCCAATTCAGTGAGATTATCGAAGGATGTGGACTTGTATGTTCTCTAGTAAGGATATAAAACAATTTTGGAGTGCACTCTCCATTTTATTGGGTTGTTGTTATCTCTTCCTCCTATAGCCATAGATGACTCTCTAATGCAATGTTATTTTCAGGACGTTCATCATCTAGATCTTCCCAAGCTATGTTTTCTCTTAGACTCAAATCTTATGGTACATTTATGATTCATTTTTTCAAGGTTGAAGTAGACTAGATAAGAGCACTACAGGTATTAAGTATTTCTCTTACTCTTAAATGTGATGGAGGGAGATCTATAAAGAGAAAATGGAAGTGTTCCATGTATGACCCCACTAGAAGTGGCATGAAAAATTATGTTGTGTTTCTTCGTCCTAGATTCCTCTATAAAAAATAACTTGGTTTTATTTCTATTTGAAAAGGTTTGTCACACAAACTATGGTTGTCATAAGGACCCTAAATCTAGTCTTGTATATGAATGTTTTATTTATCTACAAATTTTCTATCAGTTTTTCACAAAATATTTTGATAGTTAAGGTTTATATGATCCTAAAAACATTTCAGGGAAAAAACTTCAAGACAATCAGGCTTCAGCTATAGGCCTTAGACTGAGGCCTAATCATGTAGTATATGACTATCAATTGGAGTTGTTGTTGGACCTTATTATTGATCCTGATTTCATAGTCAAAGCCCTTATTTTTTAATTTATTTTTTTATTTTCATTTTTTGGACCGAGTGACATCATGAGTTTTCATTATTATTATACTATCTTTTTTCTATGATAATGTTTTGTGTTTTATAGTTTTGTTGTTGGATTACAACTTAGTGATGTAGGAATCTAGTTCAATGGATTTTCATGTTTACTTATTCTAATTTTTATTTCCTATTTTGAATAATTTATTTGAGGGGGTTTGAATCTGAGAGAAATTTAATATAGTAGGGATATCACTAATATTTAATTTCTCATTTTGTAAGGTTTTTCTTTCACTTCGATGGTAATTTTCTTTCTTTTTCTAGTGATCTGGGGAATAGGATGTTGGTTACTTAATCTTGAAACTCTTATATTATGATATCATCAATTTGGTTTGTGCTTGTTTGGTTTTTTTTTTGAATTTTTGGATTTTCTATGGTGATGTTTTCAATAATACTAAGAAAAGTCTCAATGAAATGAAGAATTTATACCCATTTGGGTGAACCTAGTGTGATTCATATTTAATTTGGGAAAGAGTTTTTTGGAAATGATTCTTGTGAATACACTTCCTTTCATATTCCTTTTAATAAGTTATCTAGTGTGCTATAGAAGCCTTTTTCTATGGAGTATGTTATGGGAGATGGAATCTTCTAATCATGGCCACTTTCTCGATATTGCTAAAATCCCTCCTCACTATTTTCTATAGGAGATTTGTGTTTGGATATGCTAGATGTTCGAGATTTGAAGGTGTTTTTTAGTTTTTCTTTCCTTTTTCCTCTTGATCAACTACTGTCCACAAAACTTTTTATGGTAAGAAAACCTTCTAGTAGGAAAACTTTTTACATCTTAATTTGTGCATCCTCCTTATACATTTTCCCCACCTTCCTCATAAAGTTTCATATCATTTTCTTAATGGAATTTTGAGTCATGGATGTGGCTCAATGTTCAAGGAATGTGCAGGTCTTGGTTTGTAGATAGAGAATATATCACATGCCCACTTGCTAGTCGGTGAGAGCCATTGACCTACTAGTGGCTTGAGTAATGGTGTAGTAATTCTAATACACACAACGCTCAACCAGTGGCCATACCCGAGGCTACAAAAGATCATTTATAGATACCGTCTTAACAATGGCATCACTAGATGTGGGACAACATCAAGAATTATATATATTTTTACCTATAATCTCTATTTTATTTTCTAATATCCTCCTTAGAGTAATTATTGGAACTTATGATTTTTGGAACTCTTTTTGGGAGATTTTGGATTCTCCAACCTCTCATCTAGGTGGATCTGAGTGTAGCTCATCATGAAGGGTCTCAATCAGTAAGTATATCTTTTTCTTGGTCATAATTTCCCTTATAATTCTTTTTTTTTCTTTCTCAAGGGCTATGATATCCATACGAATTCACCAGATCCGAGTTCTCTAATTTTGATTTTTGATTCAAGGTATTTCCTTCTTTCTTATTTGATCTATTTCCCCTTTCATCTTGTGGTTTCATTTTGGTGATTGAGATTACATGGTAGGTGTCCAATCATCACACTTTAGAATTAAATCTATGATTTCTTAGGATTTTATCTAGAGTAATTTATTTCTTAAAATGATTTTGATTATACCTATTCTCTCTATTAATGATCGACGATTCATGATATTTCCATAAAATTGGAAAAGTATATTTTTATATATTTTTTTATAACAAATATTTTTGATGAAATGAACTCTTATTTTGTAAATTGATATATATGTTTGGATATTAATGATTTCATTTGAAATTTTGTGATGATGGTTTCCAAAATATAGGGAAAATGTGATTTTCCAAAGCATGGGTGTGTTTGATCCATTTTTAAATGATTCTTTCAAAATGTGTATTCCTTAAAGTGAACTTATTTATTGGTGATTTTATAAATGACCTTGGTTGTTTTTAATGGGTCAAATTTCTAAGTAGTATGTGAATATGCAGGATTGGCAGTTTAAACTTTTTATTAGAAAATGGAAAACATATAAGACACTCCCCATTAAATGTAATGGAAATGATGGATGTTTGAAATGATAGAAATGAGATTTCCCTTTTTAGGGTGATGAATTGAAATAAATGAATATATACCTTTTTAGGGTAATAAATTGAATTTAAAAGTATATGTCCATTTCTATTGTGTTGAATTGAATTGAACCAATATGATTAAAAGGGGAAATGTTCCTACATGGAATCCAGAGGTGTGAGAAATACTTTTGATTCATTTGAAAATGTGATTAAATGATATGATATATATTATGATACTATATTTGAAATGTTCACCTCTATTTTAATGTAATGATAAAAACTGGGATTTTAGGAGGGCAATATTGGTACACATGAACACTAGTTTAGTATTATGTTCTGGATAGTGGCATAAGGTTGGAATTAGGTCAACATAAGGGTTTTACCTTTAGTTAATACCAAGATATAGTAAATAGGGCATTTGGGGTGATGTCAATTAATGTTTTGATTGAATACCTACAAATGGACCTTGAAACATCAATGGAATTGTTCGTTTCCATTTCCATTATTTATGAATAGTTTTCCAAGATATGATTAATTTAAAAATGATGATATGATATCCTATTTTTATGTTCCTTTAATACCATTTAAACTGAATTTTTTTAATGTTTTCTTATGGAAAATTAAATTATAGTTTTATTTTGAAAAAGGGTTGGAGTTGGGGAAAATGGTTGTTTCAAGGAAAATGTTTATTACTTATTTTATTGAAATAAAACCTAGAAACACTATTTTTTAACCAGTACTATATGACTTATATTTTAAAGTGTTATTATTTAGGTCAGTGGGTTATGAACTTCTGGGATTTTAGCTGATTCCTATATATATATTAGATTTGACTAGTTTCATAGCACAATATATATTATTAGTATTTTGAGCTTGAGAATTGATGGAGGTTCTCATGGTGTTACCTCACTTGAAAATTGATATATTGGTGTTTAGATAAAATTTTTACTTATTATCAGTTGTATCAGACATCACCCTTAATATCCATTTTATTGTATCTTCTCCTTTTTCAACTTGGTTCATAATTTGTTTTGTAGTTTCATTCCATTTTTATTTTTTTATATTATGAATTTTGGGAATTTTTTTTATTTTGTGATATCTAGGTTCTTTTCACCAACCCATGGGGATCGAGAATTACCTTTTGGCTAGTGGAAGATCATTTTGTATGCTGGTTCATATGGTATCTAGGATCAGTTCATTACATTCCAACACTGCTATTACAAAACTAGTTAAAAATAATCAAGATTACTGACACCCAATATTGAAAATAGGTGAAAACTGTTGTGAATGTGGGTTCCCTATACCCAACATAAATAGTAAATTTTTATTACCACATAATGTATATTGGGAGTTATACATGATTTTATCTTACCATAATTGTGTCAATACTTATGCATATATTGTTTTCATGGTAATGTACATAGATTATTTTTCATATCAATAAGCTATAGTAGTTTCTAGCTATAATGAGATCATTGAGATACTATGATAGTAATATTAAGTATATATCCTACGGTATAGTTATATAATATTTATGGGTCACAAATTATACTTGACTATCAAGTGTTGGGGACTCATAACCATTGAGACACATTCTCATGATATTCACACATAGTGATCTCAAGTAAACGAGATCTAGAAAAATGAACCACAAATTGAAAAACCACATGTTTTGAGTGTCATTAGAAGTTCATATATACATGCATGAGTATTGATATCTACACTTGAGATCATTATCAATTTTTATCATTTGATCACATGATTTTATGCAAGATGAAAACCATTAAATTTTTGTTTGGGGAGAGGCATCTTATGTTGGGTGTGTCATTGGTGGTATAACATTGATTGAATTACAGGACATGACATTTAACTTTTGTAAAGGAAGAGATGTATCGGGTCTAGTTTTCTAAGATATAAGTGGCTTTGTTAAATCCATTTCCATTTTTATTTAATTTAAGTCTATATAGTAAGGTAATTAATTAATTAATAAATAAAGGATGATGACATAGAGTGTGTGTTCGAATGGTCTAGCTCATCCTGTTTGGGTGAATTTGGGGAGATTATAAGTAGTACAAACTACACACCGGACTAAAACTCTTATGGTGTGGTTACTGGGTGTTTTAGGGGTAGTGCCACCCTACATAGGGGTCCAAGGGAAGAAATTACCTGACCAAAATATTTATCATTGTATTAATACTAACCAAACTATAGTAGAGCTGACCAGGTGACACTGATATAAACTTTTGTATGGTTAATATAGCATATAGAACGTGGTAAATAATGATACTATAAATATGTGGGCTTCCATCCACTGTTCACTATAGCATAGTGGTATTATTGGGTGGTTGGTGGTGTATTTGAATCGTCTAATTTTTTATCTCATTAGAGTTAGGGTTTTTATGTGTTTAAAACTATTAAATTTCCCAATAATTATACCCCTTATCATAGTGTAGTTTCTACCTCTCCATGGACATAAAGATCATTTCCAAAACCATGTAAATTGTTATGTCCTTGATCTTCTCATTATTTTGTTTTTCCCATTTATTATTTCTCTATGAATACTTGTTCACATATTTCTTCCAGAGTTTCCAATATAATTGATGCATCTGATAGATGCAACTTAATTGATAATTTGGATATATCTAAATCCATCAAAATTCAAAATTATCTCGCTATCATTGGGTGTTTCTCATGTCTAAAATACGTTGGAGGAAAAGTGTTTTATTTTTTAATACATTTTAACTGGTGAGAAAACCTATAAGGGACATAAGCCTCATAGATAATTTCACCATCAATTCTGGATGATAACACACTATCATTGAATTCCATCATTTATGATGTCAACTCATAATTGTCTTCTATACCATCATCAATGAATGTTCTAGTTGGTGGGTTACCAAAAGGGAAGAATCTTAATTCTCTTAATGCATTCAATTACCTTAGTACAACATAAGGTCTCAAGTTCAAAGGATGAATACCAGAGAATTTATATAAAAAGGTAGTAAATCAGCCATTGGGGACTCTAACTAAATTCAACACTGAATATGAAAAAAATTGTGTCGTAATCCAACACCACAACACTCAGAATGACCCTTAAAGTCTAAATGAAACCGTCCCATTATACAAATGCAGCAGGGAATAATATATTTTTTCTAATACATGAGTTTCTAAACCAATATATTTTCCATCTACTAATTTGGTTGTGGTAACAAAAGTCCATGTCCTTATATAGTTACTGGACTCATGGACAAGAAGCAAGTAAATTCTTAGCCACATGGCAAGGAAATCAGCTAAGTGTACATTTGCATCAATATAAGATTTGACTTTATAATCCCAGTTATTATAGTCACATATCTCTAATGTGGGCCAATATGTTCTTGAAATTCCATGATTATCTACAGATGGAAAAATAGTTGGATGTCCGTAGGTGGGACCTTTCTCTATTGTTGGTTCTAAAAAAGCTGGCATCCAAACCCTTGTATGAACATCTTTCTTATATTTTGTCAGTTACTTTTCTATTTTGAATAATTCATGAGCTAATGGTGGTGTTTTAGTAACATCACCGCATGTTTCTACTGGGGGAATAAACTCATCATACATCTCCCTGAGAATAGGAACCCCAGATATTTGGTCGATATACCATAGACTGATGCCAACCTAAAAGTGCATCAAGTGAATCATATTTTTTTTGCAGACTCCATTAGCTCAGCAATTCAAGGATGAAGTCATTTTTTGTAAACATATGTTTTTTCTACCCAAACCACTTCATAAATTTGAACATCTAATATCTAATTCTAGAATTATACACAAGTTTGGCATACTAAAAATGCCCACATCCATTCAGGTTTAACTCCTCCTTTGGAACGAAGATCCCAGTCTTCCTTCCAACCATTAGACTAATCTGTTTGGAAATCATGAAAGGTTGATTAATAAACATGTGACCTTGTCTTTACAACATGGTCTTTCATATCTGGAGTACAACCACTATGGTGTAGGATACATCCAATAGGTATTGTTCCCTAATGAATAGGCATAACCTTTTCAAAAATATTCAGGCAATGATAGTTCGATTACTGGAGAAACCAATTATTTGGAAGTTATCTCTTAATAGATTAAATGTGGGCATCTTGAAAAATCTATTTTCCATACAGAGGAAGATAATGACTTTGTGTATATTCCCATTGGTATGGAATTAATCATTCAGTAGTCCTGGGAGACTACTCTCTACAACATCATAATTTTTTGGTTCAGCAATTTTCATCATCTCAATTTGACGAGAATTAGCTTCCTCTGTGGTGGTTATAAAGTGATCCATTTCCTTGCACAAAGTTTCCACGATTTCCCCATTAGGTTGGAAGTTTGACTCAAAAGAAAAATAAATTTTTAACATAAAAGAAATTTAAAAATTTGGAAAAGAAAATGCTCCGTATAGGTCCTTCTACGAGGTCATCCACGTAGGTCCTTCAACAGGGATCCTAGTGTAAGTCCTTCGACAAAATCCTTATACATAGCTCCATCACTCAAATGGTTACACATTGAGAAAATTTAAGGGGACCTATGTGAGAGAACAACATGGAAAGGTTGGAGAAACAAGCTACGTAATGAGAGAGAGAAAATCTAAAAGACCAGGTGAAGAAAATCTCAAAGGACCATAACTATTTATAGCCACCATCGACCTATGTGGAAAATATGTGTGATATAGCTATGTGGAGTACCTAAGTGATATAGATATGTGACATACCTACGTGATATAGCTACTCCTCAAACCTTCATGACTTATAATTTAATCCATAGTCTTCGCCCCATGATCTTACCTCAGGACTCGACCCTCTTTCTAATTGGATCCAATCCTGATGGGGGGATTTTGTTGACCCTCCTAACAAGACAAAAATATTATGAAGCCTTCCTTCAGATATTTCAAAGCCTCGAGAAGAATCTAAAAGATTTAAAAGGCATAAAAATCACAAGGGACCAATGTTCCCTCACCTGCCATCACCTCAGATTATTTCATCGTACGCCCACCCACTTCCATCAACAGAAGAGAGAGAGTGTGGTTTGTTGAATATTTAACATCCTCCTATTTCTTACACCATGTATGACTCACGTGGGTTTAGAGAACTATGATGATCCCAACATACATAAAATCCACCCAATTAACTACTATAACTCTGATTCCCATAAAAACTGGGATATGTTGGAAGCCTTCCTAAGGCCCGATCTCCATCTCATTTCATCCATAAAAAGACATCCTTTTTAGGAAGTAATCCCTGAATAATTTATCTCAAAGGAATACACTATCATATGAGGCCCAATAAACTATAAGAACTTTTATTACCATAAAATCTAGGATACATAGGAAGTCTTCCAAATGCCTGAGCTCCATCTAATTTCATCCATAAAAAAGGCATCCTTTTCAGGAAGTAAGCCCAAACTCATTTCTCTATAAGGACTACACTCTCCTATGAGACCCAATGAACTATGGGAACTTTTATTCCCATCAAATCTAGGATATGTAGGAAGCCTTCCTAAGGCCCAATATGCATCTTATTTCATCCATAAATGGTCGTCCTATTTAGTATTAAACCCCAACCTATATATTTCAATGGATCATACACCCCTATGAGACTCATTGAACTACTTGGGATTTGATTCCCATCAAAGTGGGATATGTTGGAATCCCCCCTGAGGTTCAAACCCAACACTTAAAAAAACCTTATACTTCTGGAACCATATTTCCAATAGGGTCTAATCCAACTTGGAAACTTATATCTTTTCCATGTTCCTTGGGATTCTTATGTATAAGTCCCACAACAAGATTTTACTAAGAACCTTCCCCTTAGGTGTCCTTACCATATGAAAGTAAACTAAATGGTTATGTCCTTATCACATGACCTTAAAAGGTATGATGTTTCCCATTAAGTGTCACTGAACTACATGGGTTTTGATTCATTTCACAAGGATACATTGGTAGACCTTTTATGGCTACGATCCCAACATCAAAAACAAACTTCTTTCTCTCTGGACAACAATAAATTCTAGAGTGCCTCACTGAATGGGTTAAACCCAGTATTATCATAACAACATTTAAAATAATCTATAATTAGTATATAATAGGATACCATTGATGGAGAACCTAGAATACATATGGATGTCTTCATTAAGGATGAACCTTTAATACATATGGATGATTCTAAATTTCAAATTACTAATCATTTATTGAAAATTTCATGGGAAACATACGTTATACATTGTTAATTAATAAGGATTAATGAAAATAACTCAAATCTATAATAGAGTCCTGGAGTGTGAAATAATTCAACCCAAAAGGGCGTGATGAGTCCGACCTCCCATCCTCTCAACCAATGAAAGTTCTTAAGTATCATTGGTCCAAAACTAATGAACTCTTGCATCTGGAAAGGAGGTCCCTTTGGATAAAGAACCATTGGATGTTTTTGGTTCCATAAATAAATCCAATGGAAACTTCCTGGAGGTAGTGATTCCTAACAAGAACACACATTCCAAGTGAGACAAAACAAAAATTGTGAACCCGACGTGAATCCTTAACCAAGTTAATAGTGTTGCCCATTTTTCGGGCCCCTATCAATTGATAAAGGAAGGGCAGAAAAAGGAATCAATCACACATGTGTCCATCTAAAATACACTTCTTTAATGTATTTCATTGTTTGAATTTCCTTAGTTTTCTCAGAACTCCCTTCAATCCAAATGGATTCCTTTAAGTTTTCACCCGTGAATGTCCCGACCGCTGCTCAAGATAGATCCTCATCCATTGGAAGGACGTCATAACCAGATCAGCATCTTCAATTATGGGTCTCAAATGTATTGGTACAGGAATAATGCTCACATGGTACTGTCCCAAAGCTGGAGACTTCCCAACACACTCTCTAAGTTAACAACAACCCCCGATCATCTGATCAGCAATGAACGATGGTTAAGAAGCAGACGGTGCCAACCACCGTCTTCAAATGTTTTGGGCCCTTATCACTAGAATTCAATAACCAATACCTTCCATACAATAAGGAGTTGAATTAAGAGGTAACTCATGGCCTAAAATCAAGGATAGTAGGGTCCTTGCCAAGGGATCCCACTAACAATTATCGCCAACAGAATTGTACGGTAGTAAACCCCCAACATGATGGGAGTATTTCCTTCAGTTGTTTGGCACGGGTCCCTCAAACTTGGGCACCCAAGATGAACCATCGGGGAAAACATCCAACCAATATGGAGAAGGTTCTTACTTTTTACCCCTCTGGAGAATTCCATCATCCTAACTTGGTGGAAGACAACAAACGGTCAATATACAACTATCCGCCCTAATTCCACCAGCTAGTAGACTCATCTGGCAGTGCCCAACCAATACCTCTATTTAAATATAGTGGATTACTTTGAGTAGGTACATATAGCTAATTATAAACAGTCATCCAGTCAGCAGGCTCATCTGACTGCATTCAAGGAACCCACTAATCAAATATAGCGGTAACTGGTAAGCAGGAACATACACATACCCACACTCACCAATTCTAAAATCAGTCTCATCTATCAGCATTGAAAGAACTATGTTTTCCATACTTAGTGGAAAAAAACAATAGGCACATACACCTTCCAACACCCACCAAGCCTACTCACATTCTCATTTGGTAGCACCCAAAGAAGTCAGTTGGAATTCTATGATGACCAATCTGGGCCAGACTCCACTCTCTTCCCCCATACATGAGTACTATCAGTATCCAATAACAGAAAAGGGAGGAAAAGAGTAGGTATATACACCAACTATAGATATGTAATAGATGTATATTCTCTTTCCGTCCACTAATGTCTCCAAACACATTTTTGTAATGGTGAATGGGAAGACACAAATTCCTTCCCCTATTTTGGAAGCCTTCCAAAATATCATAATTGAAACTTCATTAGTACCAGGGTAACAACCACATAATTATGTCCCCACACCTGGGATGAATCATCATCATGCCATCCATGAGTAGATACACACCTCTATTCTATTCCATGAGGGTTATGGGAATTATGCCCCCATATCATATGGATAACCAGATTGGGAATATTCACTTGTTCCAATTAGAGACAATTGACCTATTTTGATGACCACTTCAAATAAGTCACATAAAATTTCCCATTATAACTACTTCTCCTAGTAAGTGGCCCCAACTATGTGTAAAAGAGAATATAAGAATAATTCTTGCCAAACATTATGGGAAAATCAAGATCCAACCAATGATCAGGCTCCTCTTAATCCTAGAGTTCTTAAAGCCATCAGACATTTATCTGTTTCCACTCAAGATTCTCCCCTCCTATTACCAAATTATGGTAGTAGTGGCATTAATTCTGAAGTTCCCCATAAGAAGCTTAATCATTCAGGCTTGATTCAGGAAAATTTAGTCAATTTAGAGAACATATCACTGAATGAGAGTCGTGGAAACCCTCTGTGTGTCCAGAAGAACAAGGAGCAAGAGGATTTATCATTTTTTGTAATCCACCATGGTGGACATCCCCATGATAGCATTCACTGCAAAATTACTCTCTATAGTAGTGTTTCTCATTGTTAAGATAATTATTTAATTAACAATGTAGTGATGATAAGACCCTCTTATCTCGAGGTACTTACCAACATAAGGCCAATCATGTATGATTCCTTGTCACTAACAGGTGAAATACTTTCTCATTCAGAAGACATCCTATGGTGACAGTCATTCTCTGAAACTCCACTATGTCATTTTCTTTATAATATGGAAGAGGAAAACTCAACTGATTCTCTTGTTTTTAATAAAAAAATTGAGAATCTTCCAATCTATTCGGATCGTGTTGAGAAACCTCTTGGAAAAAATGATGTGTATATGTTGAATATTAGAAAATAACTGGATAAGGTTGAAATACTAGTTTTGTTCTGGCCTTTGACAACCTCTAAATACTACATTCTATAATTGATGGTAGAATATTTCATTCATGATATCCACCTCAACATATAGAAGACTCTTCGCCATCTGAAAGCCAAAGTATTACCATATGATGAATAACAATGTAATGTAAAGGTAATAAAATGGTTACAACACCAGATTGACTTGGTGTATCTCTCAGTTTCCCGATATCCAAAGGTTGAGAAGCAGTAGGTAACCCTTAAGTGTTCAACCTCAATGAACTAGAGAGGTTATGATATTTAATTACTAATACCCCATCTGGCGTTTATATCAGAGGATGGGGTGCACACGGAGCATTGTATTTCACTACGCTCTAAAATCAGAAAATCCATCCAAAAGTGGTCTCATGCAATGTTATTTACTATGGTCGGCTACAATCAACAGATTTTGTGTGTAATCAAAGTTATTCTCAAGAAAAGGGCTCGATTAGATCTAATCAATGTCAGAATTCAAGAGACAAAGTTGTCAAGATACTTTTGTATCAAGCATCTAAGAACATTATGTAGGACTTTCATTTAGAGGATGTCAGCCATCCTATTTGACAAATGTCTGAAATAGCATAATAGTCTTCCAAAATCGGTGATTTAAGTGGTTTTTAGATAATTCGCCCAGCCAATGTTCAGACCAATATTTGCAAAATCAGAAGAGTAGTTGCGCTAATATCATCCATAGAAGTTCAAAAGACACTGCATCCTATAGATATGTGGGATCTTTTAACTTAGCCATTGAATTAAATAAACAATGTTCAAAGGTTTAAATAAAAAGAACATCCCCAACATGTAGGGTGGTGGGATTTTTCACATCTATAATCCCCTCCTCAAAAAATGTCAGTTTTCTCTCGATTAGGGAGGAGACCACAAAGTGAATGCCCAACGGAACTATCCAAGGATTCCCTTCAGGTTACTGTCTATCAACTAGTTCTCAAGAACTCATCATATAAGAGAAAAACGTATTATAGAGGATTCAGAAGGAAATGATATTACAAAGATACTGACAGTATGTCTCCAATGCATTACATGTCAGTAAATGTCATTAATACCATTATGGAATCTCCTCTAGAAAATGATTCTAGTTCAAGGGAGTCTGGGGATGAAGTTCTTATTCATTATACAGTACAAACTGAAGCAACTTAAGGAGGTGTGTATACCCAAAATCAGAGACTTACCCAAAATCTAGGTATTCACTCAAGTAACCAACTCACACTTCTTCGAAAGGCATCTAAATAAAGAGAAAGGTAAAGGTAAGATCATGTATCACTTTTCCATTGTAAAAGGACAATCTCTATCACTTAAAGAATGGTTTTCCTAGTAAGAGGAGGAGTTGAATGAATTAAAAAGACTCAATGCAGAGTTACTTCAAATCATCATTTCTACCAGACATGCTCCACAAGAAGATCCTAAACTTTTACATCCTGTAAGAACTCCTCATCAAAGGGGATTTTTTTCAACTATAAATGCAGATAATGAATTCCATCCATTGGGTACACATCCAGGACAGGATCAAACACATCCTTATAGGCCTGTCTCCATGGGTTATCCAATAAAAATACCAGCAGCACCACCAGTAGTGGTTTTTCTAGTTATCGCGCCAGTTCAAGCTCTAACTATTGTACCTATATGGATCCCAGATCGTCTAGATATTCCATAAATTCTTATGAATATGATTGAGGCCTTCACAAATAAATTGGAAGCTATGGAAGAATGGTGTGCATCAGTACAACTAGAAAAAAAATGATTGACCTAAATGGCTAGTTCCAATCCCTCCTACTCCATAATTTTCGAATACAACATTTCCAATATTTAATAGTTTGGGAGATCCAGAGAATCACTTAATGCATTTTTTTTTCTCGTTGTGATCCTATGATGGGGACCCCTAAACAACAAGAAGTAGTAAGGCTCAAATATTTTTTGAAATCATTAAAGGGGACAACCTTTGTCTGGTATAAAAGTTTGCAATCTCGATCAATTACTGGATGGGAATACCTCCATCAGAAATTACTTCTCCAATTCATCTCAACACTTCCATGGATAATAGTTTTTTATCTTACAAATTGCCAAAAAATGGAGAATGAAAGAGTTTCATATTTCATTGCTCGACGAAAAAGATTATCATATTCAATAAATCTAGAACTACCTCAAGAATAGTTGCTTCAAATTTGTGTTGAAAATATACTTGATTAGTTACACACACCACTAATCCCTGTGAAATACACATGATGGTTTCGAGACCTTTCATCAATTACCCCAAAAGTGGAGGATTCCATTGTGGAAACCAAAGCTAAATCTTGTGTAATTCTATCAGCCATGGGAAAAAGAATAGGAAAATTAGTGGTTTCCATAGTCACACTCAAACAAGAACATGTACCTAATTATAATTCAAAATCTTTGTCATACTGAAGGGATCCACCTCCTGAGCATTAGTTGTAACAACCACCTCCTCAAGATGATCAAAAAGATCAAAGGTAGAGACAATTTGAGGAATTAAAGAACAATGTATATTCTTTTTATAATGAACAGGTTCCCGGTTAATTCATTTCAGATTTGGAAAAAAATTGGTTCAATTCACAAGGAAGAAGAAACCAAATAAATAAGTAGATGAAGATATCCAAAATTATTTCACCTTTCATCAAATATTGGGACATCCCATTCAGGAGTGTTTTTTTTCAAAGACCTCTTAAAAAATAGTAGACTCTAGACAAGTGAAACTAAAAATTTCATCAGCCTATGTAGCATGTGTTACTGCTACCGATCTAGAGGAAGAAGGCGAATGGCAGGAAGTCAAAAGCAAAAATGTGAATAAGTATGATCTTTGGATGGTTAGGAAAATGATCAACCGAACTCATGACACTCTACAAACATAGTTGAAATAAACAACTATGTCTCCTACCACTTCTGCTATAGTAAATCCATCATCCTAGAAAGGTCAATCCCCAAATAAGTAACATGATCATAAAGATATAGAGAAGTAAGAATAAGATGAGCTCTTGTCAACATAAAAGTAGTCCTTGACTTTGGAACATTTCATGTCATCAGCCTCAGAATCACAGGAACCACCCTGCCAAATGGAAAAACCAGAACCAACCTGTCAAGAAGAATCTTCATCAGATGAAGAAATGATCTTCGGTTCCATTAACATTATTCACTTAGCGGACCCCTATGCAAATGATGAGTCTGGATATGATGAGCTTGAATTCCCTATACCTGATTGGGGAAATAGAGGAATAAGTCAAGTTCAAGGATACAAGAGAATATAAGGACATTGTAGAAACTACTATTTTAACTATACCCTTCTCGAACTGTTTATATGGCAGAAACTTGTGGGACATCCCTTTAGTGGGCTCAGAAATAATAAAGAAAATTCTCCCACACATGATAGGATCATCCCTAACATGATTATCTTGGAAGACTGGTTAGTGGTCACACGATCACTCTCTCAGCAAATAGATATACCTAGTTGGTATAATATACCAATATTATAAGTATTTCCACCTTCTTCCCCAACAAAATGGTACATCTACATTGTGAGCATCAACTTCTAAGTCACCTACAAAACCACATCTCTAAGCTAGAAAATGCGGAACTTTGGACCAAAATTATGATGTTTTGAAATGTCCGACCCATTTACCGACCAAGTTATCAATCCTAGATGCCATTAATTTTTCAAAATATCTTTGAGAATCACTTATCGAGGCTTTTTCAAGTCCTCAAGAGTTTGAAACTTATGTTTTTTCAGGGGAGGTTTACCATATACAGAATGACCCTGAAAAATGTCATGTTGTTATACCTTTCACGGATGAAGATGATGATGATTTTTTATATGGACACATCAGTACCTTGTATCTATCTGGAAGGGTTAATGATACATACATCTGATGATCCTTTATTGATAATGGACCAGAAGTCAACCTCATTCTCATATGTACACTGCGTTTATTAGGTCTCATCGAATCTGACTTATCTCCTTCCACTTTGATGTTTCTAGGTTGCAATAAGAATAAAAAAACTCCTGGTGAGATTACACTCAGAACCTAGTTTGGGGATCTTATGTCTAATTCATACTTCATGTTTTTCTGATAGGACAAAACCTTCCACATTATTCTTGGAAGGCCTTGTCTACATCAACATGCGGCCATTCCTTCGTCATACCACCAATATCTGAAGTATTTCTTCAATGGTAAAATTGGGACATAGTATGGTGACAAATAACCAATAAAATGTTTTAATATTAGTATATTGAGGTATAATTCTATCACACAAATGGGATAAGGTCCGTGGAAAAATATGTAACAAGAATTAATACTTTGAATGGTTTAGAAAAGAACCCATCTAACCTATTCAAACATCTATGTTTATATTTCATGTTTCCTATTAATAATATTGAAAGGATAGTACCAAATTCAATCACTCGTTCAGTGACTTCCATAATGTTAATTACGGTAATTGATTGAAACAACATGGGAGAAGTTTTTGATTGTTAAAGCTTAAATAGAGATGTTTTAATTTCATCGACTGGACTTTTACAAGTCGTTGCTTCATCAATGAGCCTAGAAGAAGTTTTCTCATTAGTTTAGGAATACAAGGATGCTGATTCCCAACCCATCATCCCCTCTTCAATACTTAAGGAAGACCCGTCATCATTAGTAGGGTAAGAATTGATTGCCTCTTCTTTAGGATGTTCAAATAATAACTCCTCCCCTAGTTCTGAATGTTTTTATTTGTCACCTAATCTTCAAGAAGAAACAGAGGAAGTAACATGTAAGGAAGAAATATATCATGGAATACCTTCAAAATGGAGTACTTCCACCATATAGAGATAAAAATAATAGATATGATGACGAGTAGCCAATTTCACTCTTTATAATAGTCCATATCACCAAAATATCCTCTACAAACGATGCTTTGATGGATTCCTCTTTATATGTATCGATGGAAAAGAAATTGTAGCTATCATGAAATAAGTATATACATGAGATTTTGGTGCTCATTGGTCTCAGAATTGGATTTCAAATCAAATTTGATGGTTTGGATACTTCTAGCCTTCAATGATGCTAGATTGCACAAATTTCAACAAGAAATGTCACCCCTACCAAGTTCATGACAGCTTCATTAATAAACCCCTGGAGTTTCTACATACAAATAAAAACACATGGTCATTTTCTACATGGGGGATGGATGTAGTGGGGACATATTCTTCAGCTACAATGAAGAAGTTTAATTATATTCTTACTACTACTGATTTCTTCTCCAAATGGGATGAGATAATACCTCTCGAAGAATTCAGGTCCAAAAGCATTGTTAGCTTTTTCAAAGCTAGTATCATTGCCATATTTGGTGTCCCTCATATCATATTGCTGGACAATGACACCAATTTCTATTATGTTGAGATAAATAATTTAAATTATGATCACAATATCAAATCCAACCATTCATCTCACTATAATGCAGTGGCTAATGGACAGATAGAGGCTTTTAATAAGACCTTGTCAAATATAATCTAGAAAATGGTAGATAAAGATAAGAAATTTTGGACCAATAAAATTTTCATTCTTTATGGGCTTGTCGGACCACTACCCGTACTACCACTTAGGAAACTCCATATTCATTGGTGTATGGAATAGAAGTGATTTTTTCAATTGAAATTCAATTGCCTTCACTCTCAGTTGAAATATGTGATCAATTATCTATAGATCAATACTATCAGAAGTGATTTGATGAGATGGAATGATTAGATGAAAACATATTTCATACTTTACATCATTTGGAAGTCTATTAGAATGGAATAGCATGAGGTTTTAACAATTTTTTTCCTTCCCCATATTTCTTCAAGAAGAATTGGTATTAGTCTTTAGGACTCTAATGATACCAGGAAAGAAACCTCCAAAACATGAGACAAAGTGGGAAGGACCTTACTTTGTACATAAGGTCTACTCTAATGGAGCTTATTCTATAATCTCAATGGATGAAGAACTTATTAAAATTCCAACCAATGCAAGATTCTTAAAGAAGTACTTTGTGTAATTATACATCATTTTTCCTCGCTACATGACTCTAAACTATACACCACAATGTCCTAGTTTCAATACATTAAACTATATGACAACCATATGCATCCATGCCGCATGAAATTAAAATTTGTAGCATCTTTGTCCTTATCACACAACATTAAACCACATGACATCATTTTTCCTCACTATAAAACATTAAACTATATAGTTGATGTCTTCTTCATTTGATGTTAAAAAATTCCCTAAGATACCTCAAATTGGTATTCCTTATGATTCTTTAAAAATGATGAGTAGATTCAATGTGCAATCATCACTCACATCATTGCTACTCCTTAGTGGACCAGGAGTTCCATTTCTCCCTTTGTTGAGTCAAATATATATAGAGACCTCATTTTAAGAACTATGTGTGTCTTGATTCTCATCAATATGAGATACATAAAGACTCCTAGACCTCCAATATTTGGCCAAGCCGCAACTACCAAGAAATTTATTTTCCTTTTTCTCCTCCTCTATATGATCCAGATCTATATAGATTATTATTTTAGGATACATAGTTTTATATTCATACCATTTTTTTCTTGTGTTTAACTATTCTTCTAGAATGTGTTAAAATCCATCGTCTCTCACATCAAACTCAATTGGTGTGGTAAATAAATGTTTCAAGAACTACATTTGGCTTGATTCGCATCTATATGAGATACGTAGAGATGATTGAATCTCCAATCTTGGACCCAACCACACACACACACAAAATAATAATAATAATCCCCTTCATTTTGGGTCCTCTCCTAAAGAGACCTCCAAGGAAACAAGAAATGTCCCCATTTTACATATGATTTAGATCTATGTAAGGGACTCCAAACTCATAGCCAATATTGATTCAAATATTTCTCTTGTGCATTTAGAATTACATCCTTTAGTATTTAGAACTCTTAATCTCGAATACTTTTAGATCTTCATGATCATTCTTATAGTTTTTGGTGGCAGAATTTTTGATACCTGAGAGCTCTTTTGGTTGACTATGTAGTACGTTCCCTAGGTGGCCTTGCATGAGTCACCTACAAATAGGCATGTCAGTCAAAAGATTCCACTATTTGGCTACGAAGCATATAACCTAGTTGGCCCTACATAATATAACCTCTATAATGGGATTGTCAAATAATTGTAACTTCATTATTATTAAAAGCATCATTTTTCTCCTTCAAACTTTGAGGAAAATATACAAGAATATGTATCTTAAAGCGGCCATCCTTTCATATTTTTTCCATTATATTTCTCTAGATATGAACGTCTCCAAGACCATGGTTTACAAATTTTTCCTCTCCATGTATAAAAATCATATTAAAATAACCTTGGATCATTTGAACACATATCATATATTGTTTTCATTATATTTTGGTCCTAGTTGAATAACCAAAAACAACAGACACCATACTTCTTAAAATCGGACAAGACCTTCATAAAGAACCAATTACTCTGATTCTTTGGAAATCCTGATTGGAAACAATCTTTCTGTACTCAGTTAACTTTCCCCAAAAACCAAACTTGATGCTTTGAAAAATCGAAATCTCCATAAACTTTCTTCAGCATTTAGAAATAGAATGTTTGATTGCCAATATCTCTTTTTCTTGACTATGCAGTATGTTCCCTCAGGTGGCCTTGCATAAAGCTGCCTACATAATAGGCCTATCAATCAAAATATTGCACTATATGGATATGAACCATATGCCCTAGTTGGACCTTCATAATACAGCCCCCATAATGGGTTCATAAAATAATGGTAATTTAGTTCTTGTAAAATACTTATTCTAATTCCTTTATCCCTTTTCCCATACCATTCTTCGGATTCAGAAATTCCTAAGTCATAGTTTACTATTATTTCTTTCAATTCCTGGACATAGTGGTATTTTTTCAGAATAATTTTCAAGGAATTGGAGACACATAAACCTTTGGTTAGAGATGAATAACTTAAATTAAATCCCCGTAATGACCTTATTGCAAGACTTTAAACTGTATAGTATAATTTCCTCACTAAAAGACTTTAAAACTGCAAAGCATGATATTATAAATCTCCCTTTCTAAGAAATTTTTCCCATTCCTCACACACCAAATTTTTATAGAAGTTGGTTACCCATTCATTAACTATGTTGGAACAGATTTCCCCTTACTCTTAGATCTATTTCCTTGGAGAAAACACCCACTGTGGTCTTAAGTCTTCCAAATATTAATTTCCCTTGTTTATCAAAAATAAAATGTCAAATTTTTGAGATACCTTTTTTCGGACTATGCAGTGCATGACACTATGTGGCCTTGCATAAGGTTACCTACATAATAGGCTAGTCAACCAAAATACATCATTGTTTGGATATGCAGCACACACCCCAATTGGACTTTTATAATACATAGCCCATAACGGGCTTGTCAAATGGTAGAAACTTTTTTCTTGTAAAATACCTCCTTTATGTTCATACTTCACATTTTAGATTTGGTAACCATAAAAATCATGACTCAATATTCCCCTTGGAAGTATCTAAACAATATGTGAGTAATTCCTAGCCACTAAGACGTGTTTGGGATCTAATTTCAAAATTTATGGTCAAAGCTATTTGACATTAAACTATAGACTTATTAGTCTGAAATGCATGACTCTAAACTACAAATAACAAGAGACATGGTACTCCCCAGATTGAAAACACGCAAAGGGAACTCTATAAAAAAGTCGAGTCTCAACTCGCTAGAAGTACATTTTGTATGGTTCAGGCAATATTGAGTAATAAAAAGTCAAAAGAAACAATGTTTTTGGGGTTTATCTATATAACTTTAGTAAAAATCAAATTAAGATCATTAGGACATTGGCTTAAGTAGAAAATTTTTTTCACCCCAATTCCTATTATTGTAATTATGATTATCTCATATAAATGTTTGAGTTAAAAAAAGAGTCATCATCACCATTGATATTGCAGTTATAGAAAGAAAGAAAGAATAAAAACATATATTATTGAAGACATAATCCATTTCATTCATATGGTAAAATTAGAGGGACATCCACAGAATGGAGCCTCTTTATCTTTTATTAAAATAAACTCTCATCATGACTCTTAGTATATAGAATAGATTCATGAGCCATATTAACTGATTGTTGAAGATGAGACAGTTGAGCATCTTCAGCCTCCTCGGCTTGACGAAGTTCTTCTTTGGAAGTTTAAATGGAAGTTATCCCTTCTAACTGGCTTTCTCCCAATGTTTGGTTCAATTTCTCAAGTTTTTTATGAATATAATCCATTTTTTGTTGAATATGTTTCATCTCCTTTTTCACCTATTTAATTTGTTGGCAAATTTCTATCGACCTCTTTCTATGGTTTTCCTCGGACTCAGCTATTGTATCTTGGATACTCTAAATATTAATATGTCGTTTGGAATTTTCAATATCCTATTACAGCCTATGTTCATTCTTATATTGGAGAATGGTCTCTTTCATTTCATTATAGACAAAGGGATAATTGAATCCACCAAATATCAATATGCAAAATTGTGCTGGGAGTTTTCCAAAATGGGACAACAGCTCATCCAAAGGCTTCTTAGAAATTATCATCCAAATTTATAGCCATGCCTTTTTATATGCCATGACAAGAGCAACATGCATCTATAAATATGAATATGAGTAACTACTATAGGGAATAATGTACTCTAGAAAAAAATCACTTAGAGAGGTGCCTTGATCTTCTTCTCTTAGAGCAGTTGATGCTTCACCATCTGTTGATGTTTGATCCAACACAGAAGTCTCAGCCTCTAATCTAGTTGTGGGAGCTGATAACCCTAAATGGTGAGTTATAATCACTGTCTATTTCAAAATATTGGAAGAAATCAAGCATGATCTAGATTTTCAATAACAATTTCCCAATAATAAGTCAGCTGCTTGATTAGATTCATCCCTAGTCTTCTCAACTTCAGTATTTTGAGAAAGTGTTTCTTCAGGAGGAGTATTCTTCTGATTTTTCTTAGTTTCCATGATTGAAGGCTCTAGAGTTTCTCCCAATATGGGGTCCTTTGTTAGTATTTCTCCATCTTTAATAGGAGAAGGATAGAGTGGAATGTCCCATTCTTTAAGGGCCTTCACAACATTCTCTACAGATAAAGCTGCATATGTTGAACTTTGATGTGAAGTACCAAGTAAAAGAAGAACGACCAGGTATAGAAAATTCAAGAATGAGAACTTACATCCTTGAAATTCCATATGAAATTTCCCAAAATCCTTGATGGAACCAAGAATATCATTTTTTTTATTAAGGGAATCCATCATTTTAGTTTATACGTCTTTCAATGTTATAACATCCTCACCATTTAAGGTATCCAAAAAATGTTGGTTGATGCCCAAATTGGATCCGCTGACATTTTGTTTTGTCAATTATTAAACTGGTGTAATGTCATCGAGTATTACTTAGTCAGGATTAGCACCGGTATTTATTTCAGATTGCATAGGATCCTCATTACTTCCTTATAGAGAAACAAGAATATCAGCATTGATTATTGCAGGATATAGTGGCAAAGGAAATTTATTTGAGATATTTTGAAGAGAATAATATTAGTGAAGCATTTAATATTCAAGAGAAATATATTTGAAATTACCATTTCCTTTCTCTCTCTATATATAAATTGGAACTAGTGTAGTTGTCTCTCTTGGTACTTTTCCCATTAGGGTAACATATTCATCAACATGAATCTACAATTCCCTTGGGGTTTCCTTCTTAGTTCTTGAAGGACCAGTTTTTAAGCTCTTAAGAGAAGAGAGAGATGCAGATCCTACGAGATAATTAATTTCGTCACCAAGGTGTATCAAGCATGTTATAATACTAGAGGATAGTACAAATACTTACTTCTTTGACATACACTTCAGACTAATCTCAATGCTTCCTTGTGTTTATTTTCATAAGCTTGTGGAGAAATTGAATTAATCCTATTAGTAGTAGAAACCTAAGGTAATGGATGAGGATTGACTATCTTCATTTCCTCAGTCATGATTCTCTCACATGGAGAATATTACAGAGACTTGGTAGGATCATTTATTATGTCGATGGGAGAACCTAGAGGTCCATACCTTGGTGACCCTAGAACCTATCCTGAGGTTCCTTCCCTAAATTCAAGATGCAAAATGAAATCTTATCTTTATTAATGATGGTGAATGAAAAGAAGAATAGAAATAAGAGAAAAAACATACATTCCCAGTATTAACATAAATTTCCCATTCCTCTTTAGGGTGAATAATTACCCCTTTATGTATCCCTAGTTCCATTATATCAGATAATCATTTATAAGCAGGGACATGTTCATCGGTTGCATATATAAAGGTATCCAACTCCACAATATACTACTGTACTTTAGCAAAGTTATTATCTAGATAAAAATCAAAAGGTAATTCAATGTCACCCACAACCAGTATTCATAGGTCATTTTGGAGGAATTCCCATGCATCCCTGAGATCATGAGTCAAGCTCTCCCAAAATTGAATAGACGGAGGCCACACATAATTCAGTTTCGATATAGTTGGTTGTGGAGAAAACTCAACACCCTTTGATTGGAGAACCTTTTCAGGCCTCCCTTCTTCTTCAAAAAGGACATCATATGGGATGGGAATCTCTTTTTGATGATAGCAACTAGATTTCCTTGGTACTAGAGGTATTGTTTTCCTAGCCTTAATCTTCTTAGTATACCTTCTGTGAAGATTTTTTGGAGGTTCTAAAACTTCTGAATCCGCTACATTATCTATTGTTTTAGACATTTTACCAAGATTACTACATACAATATTTTTCATTTCTTCTACCCAACATTTTCCTTTTGTTAAATCCACCTGAGGATATGTAGAATCCCAATCTTTGGCATATTTATCTTCTAATTCAATTGATGAATCTAATGGAGATAATGAAATTCATAATTTGGATATCTTTAAAGTGATCAAAATCCACAATTGTCTCGCTACCGTTGTGTGTTTTTCAAGTCTAACAAATGTGGGTGGAAGAGTGTTTGATTGTTAAAGACATTTAAACTACTGTGAAAAAATATAAGGGGTGTAAGCCTCATATATAATTTCACCATCATTCATGGTTGATAACACACGGTCCCTAAATTCCATCATATAGCACCTTAACTCATAATTTTCTTCCTTACCATCATCAATGAATATTCCAGTTAGTGGGTTACCAAAATGGAAGAATATAAATTCTCTTAATGCATTCAATGCCCTCATCACTACCTCAGGTCTCAAGTTCAAAGGCTAAATATCAGATGCTTTCGGTAGAAATGGAGTAAATCGACCATTGGGGACTCTAACTGAATTCATTACTGTATATGAAGAAAATAGTGCTGCAATCCATCCCCACAACACTTGGAATGGACCTTCATTAATAAATAGATCCTTACCATTTTACAGATGCATCAGGGAATAATTCATTTCTTCCAATATAGGAGTTGTTAACCCAATATAATTTTCCTCTACCAATTTGGCTGCAATAAAAATAATCACTGGCCTTACACCAAAACCATAATCAAATACTGAAAGAAAGTAAATGCTTAGCCACATGGAAAGAAATCCAGCTAAGGGTATAATTTCATTAATATCAAATATAAATTTATAGCCCCAGTTATTGTATTCACCTCTCTCCAATGGGGGCCAATATATGCCTGAAATTCCCTGATTATCTAGAGATGGAAAAACAGTAGGACATCTGCAGGTGGGACCTTTCTCTGTTATTGTCTCTAATAAATCTTCCATCCACACCCTTGTATGAATATCTTTCTTATCATATGGTAGTTACTTTTCTATTTTGAATAATTCATGAGCTAATGGTGGTGTTCTACTAACATCATCGCATTTTTTTACTAGTGGAATGAACTCATCATACATCTACCTGAGAATAGGAACCCCAAATATTTGGTAGATATCCCATAGACTAATTCCAACCTCATTGTGTGTCAAGTGAAAGTATCTGTTTCCTGACTCCATCTGCATAGCAATTATGAGATGAAGTATTTTTTGTAAACATAAGTTTGTTCCATCCAAAAAACTTCATAAATGTGAACATATGATAGATCTTTCATGGATTCTACACAAGTCTGGTGTACCCAAAATTCCCACATCCATTCAGGTCCAACTCCTCCTCCAAAATAAAAAACCCAATCTTCCTTCCAACCATCAGACTGATCTATTTGTGAATCACAAAAGGTTGAATCATAATAATGTTGCCATCTCTCAACAACATGGTCTTTCATATTAGGATTAAAAACACTATGGTGTAGGATATATCCAATAGGGATCATTCCCCCATGAACTGGCATACACTTCATGGTAATATTCATGAAATGATGGTAGGAGTACTAAAGAAACCAATTCCAGGGAAATTATCTCTTAATAGATTGAATGTGGGCATTTTAAAAAATCCCATGTCCATACAGAGAGAGACAATGAATTTTTTTATATTCCCATTGGGATAGAATTAATCATTTTGTTAGTCCAGGAAGAGTACTCTCAACAACATCATAATAGTCTGGTATGATGATTTTCATCATCTCATTTTGACGAGCCTTAGCTTCCTCAGTGGCATTCATCAAGTGAGACATTTCCTGAAAAAGAGTTTCCATGATTTCCCCATTACGTTTGAACATTGACTTAAATAAAATTCAATTTTTAACTTAAAGGAATTTAAAATTTTTGAAATGGAAATGCTCAACATAGGTCCTTCGACAAAGTCATCTGCATATGTCCTTCGACAAGGATACTAGCACCAGTCCTCTGATAAAATCCTTTCATGTATCCCCATTGATCAAATAGTTTCAACTTGAGAAGATTTCTAGGGACCTACATGAGATCACAATGCGGAAAAACTAGATGAACATGCTACTCAACAAGAGTGAAAAATATGAGAGCCTAGGTGAAGAAAATCACAAAAGACCAGAGCTATTTATAGCCACCATCAACCTACATGGAAAATATGAATGATATAGCTAAGTGGCATACCTGCATGATATATCTACATGGCATACCTATGTGATATAGCTAATCTTATAACCTACATGTCTCATAATTTACTCCATAGTATTTTCCTCATTATCTTACCTTAGGACTCGATACTCTTTCTAATCGGATCTAATATTGAGGGGGGATTTTTTTGACACTTCTTAGAAAGACAAATAGATTATGAATCCATCCTCAGGATATTTCAAAGCCTCAAGACAAATCTAAAAGAAGTAAAAGGCATAAAAATGATAAGGGACCTACGTAGATGGGCTACGCAATGAACCTGTGCAATGGGCTACATGATAGAGCTATGTGATTAGATGTTTTCTGTACACTTACATGAAGGAGCTACACGAAATATCTCCATGGATGAACTATTCCAATGAACTCTTTTTGACCAGCCCCCACATTACCTATAAATAGGACTATTGGGATCCTCATTTTATGATTGAAAAAAGCTGGAAGAACTCTGGAAGCTCCCATTTCATATCTCTTTTGCCCAAGTCCCCCTAATTTTCTCAGGTAGCTCTATAAAACACTATAGAATAAAAAATTATATGGGATAAGCATGTTTTGAAAACATTTTAGTGTTTTTGAAGATTTCATAGGCTTGGTTCTCCTATGTTAAGCACTTTTTTAGTCAGCACTTGGACCTACACCACACACCTACACAACATAGATTCACGACTCACCTACAAAATATACCTATACAGTTTACCTATGTGACATACCTACGTGATATAGATACACTGCATAGCTACATAAAGGTCTTATGCATCACCTTGTAAACCCTATTCAAATCCACTCATGGCAGGGTATCTTTTTCTATGGTTCCCTTATCTAAAAGGGACTAAGTTGAAGCCGCCACAAAAACCTCATAACTTATTAATCCTTTGGGAAAGACACATCAACATGTCTCCTATTTGTTTTTGATATCTACAATCATAGGTTTCTCGCATTCTTATTATAAGGGATTCGGGATCTTTACAATGTTTTTAGGTTCGTATATCTACAATCACATGGGTCCTTACCCTAGAGATAATGTTTGGAAGTTCCCTATCTTAGATTTTGGGAATGGGACTCTTACCTCCTCTTATCATATCTAAGACTTAGGGCTTTTGGATCCCAATAAATAGAGTGAGGGTCATAGTTTTTTTAATTCAAACAAATAATAAGTCTCCATACTCTCCTCAGACCCAACAAGGCACTCCCACTGAGATAAGTCCCCAATATTCCGAGATTCAGGCCGTATAACCTCCAATGTCTTACCACATTAAAAGTTTCATTGCTCTCTTTCTCTCCCACCATCGCCTTGGCTTCTTCTCCATAGGCCTTCTCTCTTCCATCAGTGGAAGAGAGAGTGTGTGGTTTGTTGAATCTTTTATATACTCTTATTTCTCATAATGAGTATGACTCATGTGGTCATAGAGAATTGAAATGATTACAAAATCCATACAATCTACCCAAATAACTATGAGAGCTCTGACTCCTATCAAATATGGGATACATAGGAAGCCTTCCCATGGCCCGAGCTCCATCTCATTTCATCCATAAAAGGCATCCTTCTCAGGAAGTAATCCCGAATTCATTTCTCTTGAAGGACTACACTCTCTTACGAGACCCAATGAACTAAAAGAACTCTAATTACCATCAATTTTGGGATACATAGTAAGCCTTCCTAAGTTCTTAGATCCATATAATTTCATCCATAAAAATTATTCATTTTCATGAAGTAATCCCAAACTCACTTCTCTCAACGGACTACACTCTCCTATGAAACACAATGAACTATGAGAAATTTTAGTCCCATCAAATCTGGGATATGTTAGAAGGCTTCCTAAGGCCAAGATCAATCTCATTTCATCGAAAAATGTGTATCCTTATTAGGAGTATGTCCCAACCTATTTCTCTCAATGGATCATACACCCCTAAGAGACTCATCTAACTACGTGGGCTTTGATTCCCATCCAAGTGGGATATGTAGGAAACTTCACTGAGGGTCAAACCTAACACTTCAAATAAACCATGTTCTTCCTGGACCATTTTTCCAATAGGGTCTAATCAAACATGGAAACTTATATCATTTCCGGGTTCCTTGGGCTGCTTACGCATAAGTCCCATACCATGATTTGACTAAGCACCTTCCGCTTAGATGTCCTTACCACATAACATTAAACATTATTATTAGGTCCTCATCACATGAACTTAAAAGGTATGATGTTTCCCATTAAGCATCACCACACTATGAGGGTTATGATTCCTTTCACAATGATACATAGGTAGCCCATTTATGGGTAAGATCCCAATATCAAAAACAAACTTTCATCTCTCTGGACGATGATAAATTCTAGAGTGCCCCGTTAAATGGATTAAAAAATAGTATTATCAAAATAACGGTTAAAATAATCTCAAAATAGTATATGAGAGGATATCATTGATAGAGAAACTTGAATATATATATGTATCCATTTATAAAGAACTTCGAATACATGCGGATGATTCTAAATTACACACATGATAATAATTTTTTGCAAATTCAATGGGAATCATACGTTATACTTGGTGAATTAATAATCATTCATGAAAATATCTAAAATATATAAGAGAGTTCTAGAGTAGGAAATAATTCCCCTCAAAAGGGTGTGATGAGTCCGACCTCCCATCTTCTCGACCAATGCATGTTCTTAAGTATTGTAGTTCCAAACCTAACAAACTCTTACATTTGAAAAGCAAGTCCCTTTGGATAAAGATCTGTGGGATGTTTTTGGTTCTATAAATAAATCCAATGGAAACCACCCAGAAGTAGTGATTACTAACTAGAACAAACGTTCCATGGGAGAAGAAACAGACACCCATCAATAGTATATTTTAACAAAGAATTATTCTCAAGGGAAAATTATTTAAACACAAAAAATATGACACATAGAAGCAATATTTTATTTATTAAATGTTTTCACTAAGAATGAAATAATGTTATTTCCTAACACAAAAGGGTTTGTATATCATAGCAAGATATTTTGAAAATAATATAGTTTATAAGAGGTTAGTGGTTGCATATTTGGACTTAGATAATTTTAAAGTTAACAAATAAAGGATTATGCCAATATTAAAGTGAATTCGAAATAATAACCTAAAATGTTTAAGACATGTGATGGTAAATAAAAATGTAAAGTGTTATATTTAGTTACCATTTAGGAAGTGAACATCATTATTTCTTAAAGGATTATACCAAATTAATATTAGATTAGTTTTTCACTCAATATCTTATTAGATTTTTTGTTATGTTATGGTGAAGAAAAATGTAAATAGTTACATTTAGTTATCCTAAAAAGTGAAAGACATTATTTCATGAAGGATTGTACCAATAAAAATAAAAATTGAATCATACTTGATATCTAATTTTTTTTTTGTTATGATGGTAAAGAGAAATGTAAATAGTTGAATTAGTTATTTTAACAAAGTTGTTATCAATTTATCATAAAATATTTTATGGTATATCAGTAAATAGAAATGTAATATTTATATTTTCCTGTCCTATTAAATTAATTTTCACATTATCCTAAAATTATTTAAGAGGAATATTAAAAAATAATTTATGTAGTTACATTATTTCAAGGAAAATTTTGGTGGAATATGGTTTCAAGGATGATAATTAAGATGAAACTATAAATAAATCTAAATAATGAATAAAATATTACATCAAAACATTCGATGTTGTGAGTTTTAGGAGTTTGAATAAGTTCAAAAGTTTAACTATTTTGAATGTGATTCCTACATCTCATAGTTATTCATACTAGATTTCTTAATAGATGTTTCTCACAAAAATATTTATGGGATACTTTTATAAGATGTTCACATATACATGTGGAAAAATTACATATGATGTAATTAGTCAACAAAACCAAGAAATTGTAGCAGACATAAGGCCAATCTTAGTGTTTGTCATATATGATATGTTAAACTGGTGTATACGTTAGTTTATTTAAATATTATTAAAGAGTTTATAAATATAAAAATGTATCACTTTAGAGGAAACCTTAATTTTATAATTATTTCACATTGGATATATAAATGTATATATTGATATACATTTCGTGAAGAGTAATGATAATTGATCTCTCATTGTAAAACTTTTAGTTATACTTAATCAATATTCATCATGAGTTGTTATAGGTTTTGATGAAATGTTAAGGTCAGAGTGTGTATGATATTGTATAGATATACATAATATACTCCTAAGGAAAAAAATAGAATTTGAATCTTTGTGTGCACTAGATTAACTATTATATATACCACATTGGGTGTTATATAGATGTATTTAGTGTACTAAGGGTTCACGAATCATATTTGGGTCCCCATTACCTGAGTTTAGAGAGATACCTAGCATGATAACCTTCATAATTAGATTCACTACAAATGCATGTATATATATTGACTTAGCTAATATAGGGGTGGTTGGGTAACTTGTTGATCATGTCATTGGTTAGAGCCAAACCAATATAGAATTTTTCTTTTCCTATGACGAATATGAGATATTTTCCCTCAATTGAGATAGACTCTGTGAGTGTATGGTGGCACATTGATATTATATATATATATATATAAGAGACATGTCATGTTCTAATCCATAAGGTTTAATGAAATTTTATATATTCATCAACCATATTAGTCTACACTCTATGTATCAAGAAATGTGGTTGACATGTTTGGTGTCCCATGGTAACTTGATTACTTGGAAAATAGAAAAATATGAGAATGTATGTTTGCATATGATGCATATCAGATCCCTTTCTAGATTGGGAAAATTTTATTATTTTCTAGAGGAAAATCGTTACTTATATATATATATATATATATATATGAATATAGATATTCATATTTGTTTCCAACACTACAATGGCCCATGGGGTCAATTTTTTTGATTTGATTAATGGGGATTGAGTTTGACTCAAATATCTACTCTAAAGTTTTTTAGAGTTAATCAAAATGTGTTTTGGGTGGGTATTGAAAATTTATTTTATATGATGTGATGCAATGTTAAGTTAATGATGTCTTTTCAAAAGTTTTCTGGAAGATATCCAAAAAGTGTTTTGGAATATATACAAAAGGGTTTTAAAGATATAAAAAAGTTTTTTAGAAGATATACAAAAGAATATTTGGATATTGGTTCACAAGTTATTGTATATTATATAATATAAGGCGAAATAGAACAAATTCTATAAGGATTTAGTGTTAGTGGGAGATTTAAAGGTGTATTCCCTAAATGCATATGCATGAGATATATATAGATACATCCTATATATGACACATGAATTTATCAAGTGCATGATTTATGCATGCCCTCATTTTTGATAATATGGACAAAAATCTTTCATGATATGCATGGAAACTTCACCTAATCCTTCTACTTATTTGGATATAATTTAATGTGAAATTTAATGAGATGAAATGTAGTAGGATTTACATTCACTTAAACGATACATGATATGGACAAAGAAGCATATACTCATGAGTTATAAATGCATTATTAAATGAAATAACCTGAGGATAATATTTTTGGATTATAAATAATTCATACATATAATGGTTGTGTGTAGGGTGATTTATTCTTTCTAGGCTAAGGCTCCTCACCAGATTCTCTCTTCATCTTTATCCATTGTGTTAGAGGCTCTAGAAAACCATAGAGGAAGGATGGATCTCATATATATGATAGATAATTCGAGTGAAACCTATGGATACAATACATAGAGGGGATTAATTTTTATGAACATAGAGATCTTTATCATACCCATGTGATGGTTTTTTAAGATGTTACATATTCTCTTCTGTGTAGGGTATTCTATTTATAGTATTTTTTTCATTTCATTATTATGTGTAGGTTTATTTATATTTCATGGGAGATCGTTAGAGAAGGTTTTAAATTACATATGTATAATTTTCAAGTAATTATTAGACTCATTTATAACCCTTTACATAGGCCATGGAAAAATTACCACACTACAAAAAAACTTCTTATCTTTTTCCAAATCGTGTGCATCAGTCTTCTAACATTCATATGTGTATGTACATGTATTTATATAAATAATGTGGATATGCAAATATAAAATAATTGAAATAATATATATATATATAATTGAATAAATATAATAATTGATTATTTATATAAATTATGTAAATATATATATTATTTACATATAAAATTTTCACTTTAAATTTGAACCCAAAATTTACATTTTAAATATGTACATAATTTTTATGGTGTAAAAATTTACATTAGTTATTAGAAATTTTCATTTAAAAATTATATTTTAATTTTGTAAGTCTCTATTAGATATTAAATTTCAATTTTTTATTTCAACTGGTAACTTGAAATGTCCATATAGATTTTAGGAAGTTTACACTGGAAATTTTCATTGAAAAGTTATATTGCAATTTTCAAAGTTTACCTTGAAAATTAAATTTCGACTATAAATTCATAGTATTAAAAAATATTTTACATATGTTGTGTGGGAAATATTAATTGACGATTTATAATATGATTTTTGAATTTTTCATTGAAAATTAAATTTTGAAAAGAAATTCCCATGGATAACTATAAATTTCTACAAATATACTGAAACTTTATAGTGTAAATTTTTCATTAAATTATATTATATATTAATATTTTAATATATATATATATATATATATATATTAAGTATGTATATAATTATTTAAATATAAACTGGAAATTCTCACAAGAAATTTCAAGTGTAAATTTTCAGTGTAATCTTTTAATATAAATTTATATTATTTTATCATTTTTGTATGTTTGTAATGAAAATTTACAATATAAATTTTCAATATAAATTTGAAATGTAATAATAAATTATATACTTATATTAGTGTGTGTGTGTGTGTTTGTGATTTTTAGTACAAATTTATATTTATTATATTATGTTCTAAAAATACACTATAAATTTTTAGTATAATTTTCATTGAATATTAGCAAAAGAAATTTGTAATGTAATTTTTCATTAAAACGTTCCACTATAAATTATAAATATAAATTTATTAGTAAAATTCTATACAATATATATATATATATTTATAAATTTCCACTCACAAGTAGAAATTTCCAATGTAAATTTTCATTGAAAATTTGAATTGTGTTTTGAAATTTTTGTTGAAAATTAAATTTTATGTGAAATTTTACACTTGTAAATAAAAAATTTCAATGTGAATTTTCATTGAAAATATTATAAAGGATTTATAGAATTATTCATTGAGAATTTAATTACTTTTTGAAATTTTCACAATAAAATAGAAATTTTTACTATGGATCTCCATTGACAAGTTTGAATAAAATTTTCAAAGTTTCTTTAAAAAATTAAATCCTATGTATAATTTTTTTTGGTAACTGAGAAAGTTCAATGAAAAATTTTTGTTCAAATATATATGTAAGTATATATGCATTGAAAATTTCTACTATGAACCTACAACAGAAAATTAAATTGTATATTTATATTTTTATATATACATACATGCATACATACATACATACATACATTCATGCATACATACATACATACATACATACATACATACATACATATATATATATATATATATCTGTGTTTACATTCATTCAAATATACATTTGAAATTTATAGTATAAATTTTCACTCCAAATTTCCAATGTAAATTTATTTTGTTTATTTTTATTAATATCTATATATTTATATATGTATATACTTTATATTTCAAATGTAACTTTGCACTAAAATTTTACAATGTATATTTATATTAGTGTGTGTGTGTGTGTGTGTAATTTTCATTGTTAATGTTGTGTAATAAATATACATGAAACTTTTCCATTGAAAATTTTGATGACAAAATTTTAAGTGTCAATTTTCATTTTTAATTTAAAATATAAATTTTCAATATAAATGTTTGTTATAATTTTTAAAAATATTAATTAATATATATATATACATATATAAGTTTGTATATAGATATATAAACTGAAAATTTCACTTTAATTTTCCACTTGAAAATGCATTGTATATTTATATTATGAAATACATGATGTGTATAAATTTTACATTGAATATTTGTGGTGAAAATTTCAAGTGTAAATTTATACTGAAATTTTCCACATAAAATTAACATTGTTCATTTATATATTACTATATTTTCATTGAGAATTTAATTATGTGTTTTTTTTTGAATTTTTGTAATAAAATTTCCAATGCAAATTTATAGCGCAAACTTACACAGCATGGTTATATGTGTATTTATATATACACACATTTTCTGTGTGTGTGTGTATACTTATATATATTTATATTTTTAAATAATTACATCAAAATGTACGTATATATGTACTTATATTAATTTAGACATATGTATGTTTGTATGTATTTATGTATGTATGTATGTATGAATGAATGTATGTCTGTATGTATGTATGTATGTATGTATTTATGTATGTATGTATGTATGTATGTATGTATGTATGTATGTATGTATGTATGTATGTATGTATGTGTGTGTGTGTGTGTGTCTGTGTGTGTGTCTGTGTGTATGTATGTATGTATGTATGTATGTATGTATGTATGTATGTATGTATGTATGTATGTATGTATGTATGTATGTATGTATGTATGTATGTATGTATGTATGTATGTATGTATGTATGTATGTATGTATGTATGTATGTATGTATGTATGTATGTATGTATGTATGTATGTATGTATGTATGTATGTATGTATGTATGTATGTATGTATGTATGTATGTATGTATGTATGTATGTATGTATGTATGTATGTATGTATGTATGTATGTATGTATGTATGTATGTATGTATGTATGTATGTATGTATGTATGTATGTATGTATGTATGTATGTATGTATGTATGTATGTCTGTATGTGTTTGCTTATTTATTTATATTAATATATATGCATATTTAATTTTCAGTGAAAATTACAATTAATAAATGAAAATTTTCATTTTAAATTTTTATTTGAAATTAACATTGTAATTATGAGAGTTTTGATTGAAAGTTAAATTTTGAATATAAAATTACACTAGCAATTGGAAATATTCCCTGTATATTTTCATTTAAGACTTAAATAAAATTTTTTGAAGTATTCATTTGAAATTATATTTTGAGTATAGATTTATATAGGTATATATAAATATATATTTATAATTTAGAAATTTTACATTGAAAGTAAAATTTTTTGTAAGAAATTACAGACGCAAATATAATTATATATTTATATATCTTTACATAAATAAATAAAAAAATTAAATAAATAATTATTTTCAATACATAATAAAAAATTATTTTATAAATATATATAATAAATATTATATATAATAAATATTATATATAATAAATATAATATTTTATGTCATTTATATCTATATATTTATATATATACTAATTTTGAAGAAACTTCCATCCACATGTCTCCCTCTCTTACTATTTCTCTCCAAATCATGCTTTGCCTATACTAATTTTGTTTCTCCCCCTTGTATTTTTTTATCATGTTTCCTACATCATAGAACACATGTTCTGCTTTCCATTCACCATAAGTTTTATTCCCAAGCCTACCACACTAATCTACCACTTCATTTCCCTCCATTATGATTCTCTCTCTTGCTCAATCGATCACAGACCCAGTCACTGCAATATTGCTTCACTACTCTCCTTCAAAAGTTTCCTCCACCTAGGTCAAACATAAATTTGGTAGATCATGTCCCTCTTTCTCCCTCTCTTTCCATCTCTCTCTCATCCTTTCTATTTTCCACACCAGGATGATCACCACTGCTATACACCACCAATCCCTATGATGTTCATCAATTTTGGTGATCATCTCCCTGATCAAGGTACTTTGATTATCTGATGGTCAATCACTAACCATTTTTATCTCTTTTTTAAAGTTCTCATATGATCTTTTAACTTCCATTAATTTTCCCTTCATTTGGTTTAACAGCATAACTTTTCTTAATCTTCTATAAGAATTTCTACTTCTGAAACATAGATTTTGTTTGACTCCCTCTTCAATTATAAACAAATTTATTTCCATTTATATCACATATATTAATGGACTAATTCCTCCCATGCCATAAATCACAGAAACTATCGATTGACTCCCTTCACTAGTTCTACTATTCCATTATATGTAGGTATATTTATGTTTCATATTGATTCCACCATAGCTACATTTTTCTAGAATGTTCATCAAAAAAAATTCATTTAATTGTGGTTATCCTGGGCCTACTTCATACCTGTACAATCTTAAAAATGTTTTCTTCACTTATTCTATTGAACCATCACATCTAATTAGTGGTTCATGTTTTCTCTTTTAATCATTCATACTATTTTCTTTCTCTTATAGTTACCCTAGGCATACTAATTAATTCAATAATTTTATGCCAATGATAATCATGGTTATAATTATAATTACTTTATTCTTTAAATTATTTTTAATTTCTTAATTTTCCCACCATTAATTTATTTCAAGTATAAATGAATGCACTTCAACATTTAATAGAATAGACTTATTCTTGAAATTCATGCATTTTTTGTATAGTTTAATTAAAACAATATGGACTAATTCAATTTTATATACTTATTTTCATTCCTTAGCCCTAATTAATTCACTTAAGACATTCACTTTTTATTATGGAATTATAATTTGTCAAATATCATATACTAAATTTTATTTAAAACCCATGTCAGGTTATTTCATTATGTTGTTTTTTGTTTTTTACCTCCTCCTTGGTTAAAATTTCATTAGATATATTTTCACTGAAAAGTGGTCTTCTTTTGATCATTACGATGTTTATCCCTTTGTTTATCTTATAATTTTTTAAATAAATAATATGAGGCACTTTCCAAACCTAATACTATTTTTTATAATAAATATTCATGACATTTTATCTTTTTAAAAAAAATTAATTTCTCCATTTTTCTATTTTTCCAAGAAATCCATCCCATCTCTTTAGATTTTAAATTATTATAAGTGATATAAGATTCTACCTCAAAAATGTTGAAGAAAAATAACATGTTTTACAAAAGAAGATATTAGATGTATTTATTGATATTGTCATGACTCTTGTTGCCACAGAGTGAAAATTATCTCATTGAAAACCATGTTATTGATAAAATCTTGATGGACTATGTGCCCAATTTTAATTTTTTTACATGATCCAATGTTTCTATCATTCATGAAAAAAGATCCTATTCTGTTGAAAATTCAATTTCCCTAAAAAATTTACAATCTTGTGAACTGGTATATAGTACACAAGACATGGTATTTTTTTTGATATTTTTGTATGTTTATTTCATTGTGTTAATGTTATTATTATTTCATTCTACTCATACAAATTTTTGTAAACTTTGAATGTTTTTATGTGTGTTCAGATATTATGGTACTTTTTATAGTATATTCATTCATTTATAATATAGTAATTTCAAATATAATGCCTATGAAAACCCATGGTATGAGATGTATGATTCTATTTGTTTCCAATAATCTCCCTCTTTCCTACATGAATATCATATATTCTACAAGAATTTTGGTCATTAACATATTTTATTATAGTCATGTTTCTTCTACATGAATTGTAAATAATGATAATTCTATTTTTTCTCTACCTATTTTTTATATTTTATTTTTTATTACAACATTATATGTTGTTTACCATTAAAAACATAAATCCATAAAAATTTAATGTTTTGTTTTTTCACTATACAGCTTATGGGATCCTCTACTAATTATAATCGATAAATTTTACTAACTTTTATTATTATTAATAGGATCATAGATTTATTGGAACATCTGGGGACAAAAAATTGATTTTGAGCTCACATGTTAAATTTTACTAACTAGATTATCTATGGTGCACACTTATACTTTAAACATTATTTATTTATTTCCATGTTGTTGAATAAAATAATTAAAAAGATACATATATGGAGTCTTATATGTAACATTATTATCCACAATCCTTCCTCTTACAAGAATCTTTTATGTTGAAATTATATATTTCATCATAAATTGTGAATTTCCTCTGTATTCATATAGTGGAATTTGGAAAATTTAAATAATGAATAACATTTATGAAAAAGCATAAAATTAATATGTAATAATAATATAGTAAATTTAAAAAAATCAATCTAACATATATCTAAATGATATATATATATATATATACTACAACATCCATGGCCCCTTTCTATAGTGGTCTACTAAAACTTTTCCTTCATTGTATTATTAAAATTACTAAACTTATAATAACCTATCATAAAATATGAAAATATTTATTCTCTACTGAATAAAGATAAAATTAATTTATCCTATATTTAATTAAGTTCAAAATCACATTAAAACAACTTCACCAGCTTGTCTTCTTGAATTTGTCTTGATGGAATGTTCAATACCCCACCAGAACCTTCTGTACTTATTCAAATTCAGTGTCTTGAAATTCATGAATGGAATTTCAATTGAAATTTAATATTATTCCATCTTTTATCATCCCCATTTTCAGTTAGATGAACATTTATTCAAATATATTGAGTCTATGTAATGCTCAGATTGAGTTTCAAGTGTTTCTAAGGGGTTTTGGCATGTTTTGGAGGTTTTTCAAGAGGTAAATTTTTTGTACACAGTTAGTAGAAGCTCTACACCATATCTAAGTAACCATGTAATGGAAGATAGTGGGAACGAGGTGGGTACACGTTTGGCTCAAAATTTTACCAAACCATGTGTGTTTCCAAGGCAAACCGTAATTTTTGAAATAGTAGAAAAAATATGGTGGGAACATAGATTGTCTAAACATGAAAGCCAACTATGCGAGGTGTGGACTTAATATATTAGCACCATATGGTTGGTTCATTTTTTTCCAAGCTACGTTTCCTAATAATATGAAGCACAGTTGGCCCTATGAATTTTTTCGATCGAATCAGAATTATTCCCTTTCAGACTCGTCAATCCCCTATTATCTTTGAACTTGAATTCCTTTTTATCCCTAGGCTTGAAAGACAATCCCCTTTGATTCAAGAGTGATTATTAGGTAAATAAAATCTTGTTTGAGGTATGGAGTCATCAGTAAGTACTCATTTTTCCTTGTTCTTCCAAGATCCATTCTTTTTCTACCTCTTGGAACCATAGATCAAATCCATTAGAGATAGATCTATGATGTGTGATATAAATCATGATGAGATCATGTTGTATCTACTAAATGGAATGTAGGTTCTGATAAGATCTTGAATTTTTATAGTATCATTCTTCATTTTCACCAACCATTGTGAGGAAGGTGGATTCTTTCTCAACTCCACATGATTTAAACCTTTAAGGATTATTTTTAATTAATTTTTAAAATTGGAATTATGGGTAAATCCTTGTGCGATTCTTGGAGTAAATCCAAATTGGTAACGTATTTGGAAAATTGTGGGAAATTTTGTTGGATTTCAAAAATCCCCATTGGTTTATGATTTTAAAATAATGGTTTTGTTTTGAGGCATAGAAATTTCTTATTGAAATTCTTTAAAAAAATAATGGTTTGAGGAATGTTTTTATATGGATTTTGGCATACACTATTGGTCTTAGTTAATTTACATTTTAGGTGACCCTATGGAAGGGGTGTGTGTCCTTAGAGAACCAAGTATTGGTCACATTGTGATGACTTGATGGATCAAAAAGAGATCACTCATGAGTATGGAACTATCATCTAGGAATGCATAGTGTAACATCCAGGTAAATAAAGAATAAAGAATTTTCATATTAATTAATATTTACGAATTAAATATTAATTTAAATTAAAATGGGTTTCTACATTCGATAGCGTACTCGATACGCAACGATGAGTTTCATTGAAATTTTACGTTGCACACCAGTAATATAATAATATTATTTTAAATGGTAGTTAACATGTAGCCGTTGTACTGGCGGGAATGGATATAAATAACTAAAATATTATTATATATGTTTTTAAATGTTTTTATATTTACCCAATAAAAGATAAAGGCTTAAAATATGGAAAGAATTCAATTTTAGGCTTTTATACCCTAATTTTCACTAAGGGTTCACTTATCACCTTTTGATGGAGAACCGTCATTAAATATAGTTTTGATCAATCTTATAAATTATATTGGACCAAATATAACTCTTCTTTAGAATCGGGACATCAAAATTAACTTTGTGTAAATTTTTGGTATCTTTCCGATAAAGTTCATTTTTTAATGAATATTGTAAATGTTGTATTTTAATTCAAAACCTCTTTTTGATCTAATTTATTTATATGATTAGATTATTATTTGAATTTGTTTTAGAGTGAAATTAGAAAATATTTTTACCATTAAATCCAATAGTGGTCGTTTGAATTAATTTTACTTTGAAATCGGACATAAACTAGTGTCAATCTTTTGATACTTATTGTTTCACAAAAACACGCTATTTGTCATGATAGCGGGAATTAATTATTAAATTAATTAATTTGACTTATATGTTTTGAATTTTGTAAAATAGACTTAATTTTTGAATTCGGAATATCAAATATAGCTTAGTGTGAATTTTTGGTATTTTTCTGAAAAACTTCAATTTTTGATGAATAGTGAAATCACTAAGTGGTACTTATGAAAACTGATTTTTCGTTTAAATGAAATTTTACCACCTCTGTGATTTGATTTTCAAAAATCCTACATACATGGTTGTCATTGAGAAGTAAAATGTGGTTCAATGAGATTAAATTAATTTTTTGGTGAATAGTAACTTATTAAGTTTTTAATCGCGATTAGTGGTAATTAGTGTAGTTTAAGGTAAAAATAATGTTTTAATAATATGAGATGACCTAGAAACATGTCCTACCCTCATTTTATGTGTCATGGCCGACCAAGAAAATCCATGGGTAAACTTGAGGACACCATGGAGCCACTTTGGTTGGAAAATGACATAAATACCTTTTATTTAATGTTATTGGAAAAAATGGCACAAACATGACATGTTTTACTAAAACAATTTTTAAATAGGGTTATACAAGTCAGATTTTTGATTATAAATAGTCATGGGAAAGCTAAAAAGATTTTCTACATCATATTATTTTTTAATAATTTTTAGACATTAAATAAATCAAATTATTTATGACATAATAATGATGCAGCGATGACATCATTATTTGACGATTTAAATAAAATAGAAAGATAATGTAAAATCTATGAACTACACATGTCCAAAACTTATTAGATGGGTGGATTTAGAACGCTTATCACCTTATCCACGAATTATATCAATGTGGGGCCTTTTAAAACCGAAACACATTTTCAAATAAAGTAATATTTCTTTACTTTCCAAAAGTGCCCCTCCTCTCCTCTTATAAAAGGCCCCCACCTCTACCTCATTTCACACACTCCTCAAGCCTTTGGATCGGCCAACCCCTGCCCATTTACTCTCTCCACATCCCTCTCCTGATCCTAGAGGATTCCCTTTGGGCATAATCCTTTCAAAGGAAGCATTTAGGCTCAAATCAAAAGGAGTTATACTTTTAAAGGTAATTCATTCTCTCATGTTCATTTGTTTTATTTTGCTTCTCCAACCCCCTAAACTCTTTTTATTTATTTCTTTTGTAACAACTCCAATATCTTCAATATACTAGGATATTGTTATAAGAGGGATTCTAGCTACACATACACACACCTTCATCTAATGGTTAAAGAACATATTGTTTCCGTGGATGGTGAATTTATGCCTCCCGAAACGATGATTGTTCAACATTCCTTTAACACCTTCAAAGGTGGACATTAAGATGTCACTATATTTATATATGATATATAATATGTTTTTGTTTTCTTTAAGCTCCTGTATTTTTCATTCTGGGCATACCTTTATGGTTTCCATTATGGGTAAACACGATACTTCATTTAAGGAAGTGCGGACTACCGCCCCCTCAAAGTGATGTGATTCGTTAATGCCATATGTGGGACGTGTAAAGGATGGATTTAAAGTTATTATATATGATGTTATACTGGAATTATAATATACCTCTATATCATTATTATTTCTTTCCATTAAAGTATGAGATAGAAATTAAAGTAGCGTTCATGCGTACGTACGGCTTACCGTCTCCATGAACGGTGCATTTCATTTCTTATCCCAAAATTTAATGTACTATTAAAAGTACATGTATATAATGGATATATATAATGAATGATATATCTAAATGATGAATATAATTCTGGAATTAAAATATACATACCTCTCATTTAGTTTGAATTCCATTAATATGACAAAGAAATTAAAGTAGCGTTCATGCGTACGTACGGCTTACCGTCTCCATGAATGGTGCATTTCATTTCTTACCTATAAATGATTATGTAATATTATAAATGCATGTATATTCTGGATATATATGATATATTTGATATCCAAATCAGGAATGTCATTCTGGATATAAAGAACCTTTGACCACACGAACAACATGTAATTGTAAGAATTCCACTTTCGACTTAAGAACCAAATATCGACAAAACAAACATTATTAACTTAAATGGTTATATAATGTTTATAACATGGAAATAAGTGATATAAAAGGAATAATTAACTTTAAAAAGGTTCTTAATCAAGTAGAAATTAACTCAAGTTTATTATTCAGGATGTTAAAGAACGATCGAGTCAAGTCGGACCCAAGGTAAGGGACTTCGTCTCAATCTCCTTTCATTGAGGCATATTTCGTTTTATACACAACTTTCTTTTATATGGTGTATAAAACCCTTTGACTTTTACTTTTATACAAAAGGAATCTTTTTATACGAATCGTTTTACTAAACGACATAAAGGAATGTTTTTTTAACGTACGTGGTGACAATGACCTTTTCTGCCGCCGCGAGTATTATTTGGTCTTTGGCTTCCTCAACAAGCCATAATATTTTTAAAAATAAAATAAAGACCATATACTCTTTTATGTATTTTGGTATTGAAAATGGTTTTGATAAATGATTCTATTATGATATATTGTGATTGAAATGTGGAAATGTTATCATTCCTTTATATTGATTTTATGTTTTATGATTTTATATTGGTACTTGGACATTTTAATGGGTGGTTACGTTATAAAGCATATGATGGGTGGTGCCGCGAATACCAGGACGGGTGGTTACATTATAACCTCCAATGCATTGGGTATGGAAGTCGGTCGTATGGCTATTCCATTAAGTATGTATGGAAATTGGCCATATGGATATTCCATTAAGTGATATGTGTGGAAGTCGACCGTATGGTTATTCCACTTAAGTATGTTTATGTCCCAAGTTACCTTTATATATGCTATGTGTTCTTTATATGGGTTTTATGGTCATCCTTTGGTTACAAAAAGTTAAGTAATGATACTTTATTCAGTGAAGAGTTTTTACTACTTCATGATGGTGAAGGTATTACTTTGTTAGAGTATACATGGTTTACTTGATGTTTGAAAAAGTAACAGTTTTCATTCTTTGTGTATCCCTTACTGAGCTTTTTATGCTCACCCCAAGTTTTTTCGAAATGTTTTTCACAGGACTTAAAGTGGAATAAGGTCAAGTATGGGATCAATGGAATGTCATGCTATATAAGACATGGAACTAGACATGTTTCTTTTTAAGAGTTTTTTTTATTATGGAAACTTAGTAGAAGTGTCTACTTTGTAATCTTTTGAGATGTAATAATTATGTTCTAATTCTATAATACTCTAAACCTGAAAAGATCCTCAATGTGAATTATTCATTTAATTCAATATTATGTAAGGTTTAAGGCTGGGGCCTTATAGTTGGTATCAAAGGTCGGTTTAGACAACTTTAAGAGTTAGAAAATTGTTAAATTATAAGTTAATTTATGATATGATTGAAATGATATAGCATTTACAGATTACCATGTTGCTTCACCTAAGATATTTCTGTGTTCAGAATGGTTTTACGCAGAGGAAACAAAGCAACTATGTTGGGACGACATCAGGAGGAAAACAACCTTCCAAATCAGCAACCTGAGATGGTCGGAATCGGAACTGAACAGTTTGTTGTAGTGATGGCACAATTGACTCAGGCTATAAATTGTGGTGGTATCCATGAACGAGATCAGCCAGATCAACCACAGAGGAACATGTCAGTGGTGGAACATTTCATGAGGCAACATCCCCCATCATTCAGAGGATCATATGACCCTGTGCAAGATGAAGGGTGGATTAAAGCACTGGAGAAGATTTTTGATGTCATGGGGTGTTCAGAACATCAAAAGGTTATTCTTGCTATTTACCGTTTTGAAGGTGAAGCTGATCAGTGGTGGTAGATTGTAAAAAATATCAGGGATAGTGATGAGATTGAGGATCTTCACTGGGATGAATTCAAAGGTATGTTTCTTGAGAAATATTTTCCTAAGGTGGTTCGTCTTTGGATGGAAAAACAGTTCCTAGAATTGAGGCAGGAGGATGATTCAGTGGCTACCTATGAAGAAAGGTTCACTCGATTGGCAAGTTATGCTCCAAATTTTATCTGAGACCTTGATAGTAAAATAAATCGTTTTTACTCAATATTAAAGCCAAAATATTGAAGGGTATTAGCTTTTCGTGAGTTTAAAAGTTATGAAAAGCTTGTTCGATGTGCTAATAAGATGGAAATGGAGTTTGCCGATGACCAAGTGTTCTATAACAACCAACATAAGAAGAGACCGAGGTGGCAGGAGAAAGGTAAGAATTCTTCAAAAAAGTCTGATGGTAAGAAAACTAAGTTTCCATTTTGTGATAAATGTGGAAAAAGGCATGCTGGGGAATGTCTTCTGAATTCTGGAAAGTGCTACCGATGTGGTAAGATGGGACATAAGGCTCGTGATTGCACTGAAAAGGATCAAGGTGAAGGTAAGACCAAATTTTATTTACAGTTAGTGAAATGTTATAAGTGCAATGAGATTGGTCACTATGAAAACAAGTGTCCGACAAAGAGCTTGAGTGATGGGAAGAAGATAGACTACAAGCAGAAATGGGTGGTGAAATCCTTTGCAACTACTTCAGCAGATGTCGGTCCATAAAATAGAGATTCGTAGTTTCCTTGGTTTGGTAGGCTATTACCGAAGGTTAGGTAGAAATTTTTCACGATTATCTAGTCCAATGACTAAGCTAACTTGTAAGGGTGTAAAGTTCATCTGGACAAAAGAATGTGATGATTGTTTTCAAGAGTTGAAAAGAAGATTGGTGAATGCTCCAGTTTTGGCACTTCCTTCCAGGAATAGTGAGTTTGTTATATACAGTGATGCTTCGTTGAAGGGACTTGGTTGTGTCCTAATACAGAATGATCAGGTAATTGCTTATGCTTCACGTCAGTTGAAAACTCATGAGGTAAATTACCCTACACATGATTTGGAATTAGCTGCTGTTGTCTTTGCTTTAAAAATTTGGAGGCATCATTTGTATGGAGTAAAGTGTGAAATATATACTGATCATAAAAGTTTAAAGTATATATTCACTTAGAAAGAATTAAACATGCGACAGAGTTGATGGCTGGAATTAATCAAGGATTATGATTGTATAATTCACTACCATCCGGGAAAAGCAAATAAAGTGGCTGATGCTTTGAGTCGAAAAAGTAATGCTTCATTAGCAATGTTGCATTTGGAACATGATCCTTTGGTTAAGGATTTGATGAACTTTGGCATAGAAGTTGTTGGTGTAGGAAGTTCTTCTGTTTTGTATCAGGTATCAGTGAGATCATCTCTATCAGATAGAATCAAGAAAGCACAGAAGCAAGACAGCGAGTTGCAGAAAAAGGTAGAGCTGGTTCAGAAAGGTAAGTTGCATGAATTCAACATTGATAATGATTGTGTTTTGAGGTTTGGGAAGAGATTATGTGTGCCTTGTGATTCACAGTTGAAGAATGATTTGTTATGTGAGGCTCATAGTTCTCCGTTTTCAGTTCATCCTGGCAGTACTAAGATGTACAGAGATCTGCGGGAGTATTACTGGTGGGATGGAATGAAAAGAGATATTGCTGATTTTACTGTGAAGTGTTTGACTTGTCAGTAGGTTAAAGTAGAGCAGCAGTTACCTAAAGGGATGCTTCAGCCTTTACCAATGCCAGAGTGGAAATGGGAAAACATATCCATGGACTTTTTTGTGGGATTACCGAGGACATCTCGAGGTAATAATGCAATATGGGTTATTATTGATTGCTTGACCAAATCTTCTCATTTCCTTTCTATACGAGATACTTTATCTCTAGATCACCTTCCTGTTTGTATCTTAAAGAGATAGTCAGGTTACATGGATTTCCTCTCTCCATTGTATCTGACCATGATCTCAGGTTCACTTCTAACTTTTGGAAAGTCCTTCAGAAGTCGTTGGGTACTGAATTAAATTTTAGTACAGCTTTTCATCCTCAATCAGATGGGCAGTCAGAATGAACAATTCAGACTTTGGAGGATATGCTACGAGCTTGTTCGATGGATTATCAGGGAAGTTGGGACCAACATCTTTCTTTGGTCGAGTTTTCTTATAATAACAGTTTTCATTCCAGTATACAGATGGCACCATTTGAGGCATTATATGGGAAGCGGTGTCGAACTCCAGCATTTTGGGATGAAGTGGGTGAAAGGAAGTTGATGGGACCAGAATTGGTAGAAGAGATGGCAGAAAAAGTTCAGCTGATTCAGAAACACATGAGAACAGCTCAGAGAAGGCAGAAGAGTTATGAGGATAACCGGAGGAAGGATCTATCTTTCGAGGTAGGTGATCATGTTTTTCTCAAGGTTTCTCCATGGAAAAGTGTAATGAGATTTGGTAAGAAAGGAAAGCTGAGTCCAAGGTTCATTGGACCATATGAAATTCTGGAGAAAGTTGGATCAGTTGCTTACCGAGTGGCTTTACCTCCGAGTTTATCTCAGGTACACAATGTTTTTCATGTTTCAATGTTGAGGAAGTATATGCCAGATCCATCTCATGTTTTGAGTCCAGAGGTAGTTCAACTGGAAGAGAACCTATCTTATGAAGAACAACCAGTCCAGATTCTTGACCACAGGGAGCAGGTGTTACGGAATAAGGTGATTCATCAGGTAAAGGTTTTGTGGAAAAACAATGTGATTGAAGAGGCAACGTGGGAATCTGAAAATACTATGAGGGATAAATACCCCCACTTATTTTGATAAGTGAATAAAATTGCGAGGATGCAATTCCCAAAAGGGTGGAAGGATGTAACATCCAGGTAAATAAAGAATAAATAATTTTCATATTAATTAATATTTACGAATTAAATATTAATTTAAATTAAAATGGGTTTCTACATTCGATAGCGTACTCGATACGCAACGATGAGTTTCATTGAAATTTTACGTTGCACACTAGTAATATAATAATATTATATTAAATGGTAGTTAACATGTAGCCGTTGTACTGGAGGGAATGGATAGAAATAACTAAAATATGATTATATATGTTTTTAAATGTTTTTATATTTACCCAATAAAAGATAAAGGCTTAAAATACGGAAAGAATTCAATTTTAGGCATTTATACCCTAATTTTCACTAAGGGTTCACTTATCACCTTTTGACGGCGAACCGTCATTAAATATAGTTTTGATCAATCTTATAAATTCTATTGGACCAAATATAACTCTTCTTTATAACCGGGACATCAAAATTTACTTTGTGTAAATTTTTGGTATCTTTTCGATAAAGTTCATTTTTTTAATGAATATTGTAAATGTTGTATTTTAATTCAAAACCTCTTTTTGATCTAATTTATTTATATGATTAGATTATTATTTGAATTGGTTTTAGAGTAAAATTAGAAAATATTTTTACCATTAAATCCAATAGTGGTCGTTGGAATTAATTTCACTTTGAAATCGGACATAAACTAGTGTCAATCTTTTGATACTTATTATTTCACAAAAACACGCTATTTGTCATGACAGCGGGAATTAATTATTAAATTAAATAATTTGACTTATATGTTTTTAATTTTGTAAAATAAACTTCATTTTTTAATTTGGAATATCAAATATAGCTTAGGGTGAATTTTTGGTATTTTTCTGAAAAACTTCAATTTTTGATGAATAGTGAAATCACTAACTGGTACTTATGAAAACTGATTTTTCGTTTAAATGAAATTTTACCACCTCTGTGATTTGATTTTCAAAAATCAGACAAACATGTTTGTCATTAAGAAGTAAAATGTGGTTCAATGATATTAAAATAATTTTTTTGTGAATAGTAACTTATTAAGTTTTTAATCGCGATTAGTGGTAATTAGTGTAGTTTAAGGTAAAAATAATGTTTTAATAATATGAGATGACCTAGACACATGTCCTAACATCATTGGATGTGTCATGGCCGACCAAGACAAGCCATGGGTCAACTTGGGGACCCCATGGAGCCACTTTGGTTGGAAAATGACATAAATACCTTTTATTTAATGTTAATGTAAAAAATGGCACAAACATGACATGTTTTACTAAAACAATTTTTAAAGGGGGTTATACAAGTCATATTTTTGATTATAGATATTAATTGGAAATATAAAAAGATTTTCTACATCATAATATTTTTTTTATAATTTTTAGACATTAAATAAATCAAATTATTTATGACATAATAATGATGCAGCGATGACATCATCATTTGACGATTTAAATAAAATAGAAATATAATGTAAAATCTATGAACTAAACATCTCAAAAACTTATTGTATGGGTGTATTTCGAACCCTTATCACCTTATCCACAAATTATATCAATTTGGGACCTTTTAAAACCGAAACAGATTTTCAAATAAAGTAATATTTCTTTACTTTCCAAAAGTGCCCCTCCTCTCCTCTTATAAAAGGCCCCCACCTCTACCTCATTTCACACACTCCTCAAGCCTTTGGCTCAGCCAAACCCTGCCCATTTACTCTCTCCACATCCCTCTCCTCATCCTAGAGGATTCCCTTTGGGCAGAATCCTTTCAAAGGAAGCCTTTATGCTCAAATCAAAAGGAGTTACACTTTTAGAGGTAATTCATTATCTCATGATCATTTGTTTTATTTTGCTTCTCCAACCCCCTAAACTCTTTTTATTTATTTCTTTTGTAAAAACTCCAGTATCATCAATATACTAGGATGTTGTTATAAGAAGGATTCTAGCTACACTTACACACACCTTCATCTAATGGTTAAAGAACATACTGTTTCTGTTGATGGTGAATTTATGCCTCCCGAAACGATGATTGTTCAACGTTCCTTTAACACCTTCAAAGGTGGCCATTAAGATGTCACTATATTTATATATGATATATAATATGTTTATGTTTTATTTAAGCTCCTTTATTTTTCATTTTGGGCATACCTTTATGGTTTCCATTATGGGTAAACACGATATCTTCATTTAAGGAAGTGCGGACTACCGCCCCCTCAAAGTGATGTGATTCGTTAATGCCATATGTGAGATGTGTAAAGGATGGATTTAAAGTTATTATATATGATGTTATACTGGAATTATAATATACCTCTATATCATTATTATTTCTTTCCATTAAAGTATGGGATAGAAATGAAAGTAGCGTTCATGCGTACGTATGGCTTACCGTCTCCATGAACGGTGCATTTCATTTCTTATCCCCAAATGTAATGGACTATTAAAAGTACATGTATATAATGGATATATATAATTAATGATATATCTAAATGATTAATATAATTCTGGAATTAAAATATACATACCTCTCATTTAGTTTTAATTCCATTAATATGACAAAGAAATGAAAGTAGCGTTCATGCGTACATACGGCTTACTGTCTCCATTAACGGTGCATTTCATTTCTTACCTCTAAATGATTATGTAATATTATAAATACATGTATATGCTGGATATATATGATATATATGATATCCAAGTCAGGAATGTCATTCTGGATATAAAGAACCTTTGACCACACGAACAACATGTAATTGTAAGAAGTCCACTTTCGACTTAAGAACCAAATATCGACAAAACAAACATTATTAACTTAAATGGTTATATAATGTTTATAACATGGAAATAAGTGATATAAAAGGAATAATGAACTTTAAAAAGGATCTTAATCAAGTAGAAATTAACTCAAGTTTATTATTCAGGACGTTAAAGAACGATCGAGTCAAGTCGGACCCAAGGTAAGGGACTTCGTCTCAATCTCCTTTCATTGAAGCATATTTCGTTTTATACACAACTTTCTTTTATACGGTGTATAAAACCCTTTGAATTTTACTTTTATACAAAAGGAATCTTTTTCTACGAATTGTTTTACTAAACGACAAAAAGGAATGTTTTTTTTAACGTACACGGTGACAACGACCTTTTCCGCCGCCGCAAGTATTATTTGGTCTTTGGATTCCTCAACAAGCCGTAATGTTTTTAAAAATAAAATAAATAACATATACTCTTTTATGTATTTTGGTATTGAAAATGGTTTTGATAAAGGATTCTATTATGATATATTGTGATTGAAATGTGGAAATGTTATCATTCCTTTGTATTGTTTTTATGTTTTATGATTTTATATTGGTACTTGTACATTTTAACGGGTGGTTACATTATAAACCATATGACGGGTGGTGCCGTGAATACCAGGATGGGTGGTTACGTTATAACCTCCAATGCATTGGGTATGGAAGTTGGTTGTATGGCTATTCCATTAAGTGTGTATGGAAATTGGTCGTATGGATATTCCATTAAGTGATATGTGTGGAAGTCGACCATATGGTTATTCCACTTAAGTATGTTTATGTCCCAAGTTACCTTTATATATGTTATGTGTTCTTTATATGGGTTTTATTGTAATCATTTGGTTACAAAAAGGTAAGTAATGATACTTTATTCAGTGAAGAGTTTTTACTACTTCATGATGGTGAAGGTATTACTTTGTTAGAGTATACATGGTTTAATTGATGTTTGAAAAAGTAACAGTTTTCATTCTTTGTGTATCCCTTACTGAGCTTTTTATGCTCACCCCAAGTTTTTTCGAAATGTTTTTCACAGGACTTAATGTGGAATAAGGTCAAGGATGGGATCAAGGGAATGTCATGCTATATAAGACATGGAACTAGACATGTTTATTTTTAAGAGTTTTTTTTATTATGGAAACTTAGTAGAAGTGTCTACTTTGTAATCTTTTGAGATGTAATAGTTATGTTCTAATTCTCTAAAACTCTAAACCTGAAAATATCCTCAATGTGAATTATTCATTTAATTCAATATTAAGTATGGTTTAAGGCTGGGGCCTTATACATAGTGTGTATGGAGACTATGTTATGGGTATTTCCAATTATTTTAAAGAGATTTTATTCGTTGTTGATTGCTTTTCATGGAAATGTTTTTTTGGATTTGATATAAACTATTTTTACTACTTAAAACCATTTTATATAAATTGTGGTAATATTATTTTTATCTTAGTGGCATGATTTGGGAATTCATTGGGGAAATCCTATTGAGTTTATATATACCCCTTACATGGGAACTATTTTTAATATTTAGATGTCATCTATTGAGACATAGGTAAAGGTGAGGTATCCTAGTTCTTTATATATACTTCTTGATATCAAGGGAATGGAATGTAAAGTAGGATCTTGGAGAGGGTTGGGTGTTTCTAGTATATGTCACTTGGGAGTGTTTAGTTTTTTGTTATTTTAATTATCTTCAAATATAAATTTTGGTTTTTTCTTATACTCTAATATGATTTATTGGTTTTGTTATGTTTTGATTTTTATGTGGTACTCATAATTTATATATAGGTTTGGTTGGTTATTATTTATGTTGTTTGGATGTTTTATCATTAAATGGTAAAATCATAAACCAAATGTTCTTGAGGCCATTGGCATTTACTGTTAGTCTTTGGTGTCTTGGGGGTGCCAGCTAAGGCCTAGTAGCACACCTATCACTTCTAAAGCCAATGATGAGGGGAGGAATGTTACAAATCATATCATCTTTGGTCAGTCCATCTTTTTTGGGATAACTAGTGTATGTTTTGTTTTGTCCTGGAGTTGGAAATAGTCTTAGTCTGTATCTTGGGATGGTATTAAGGATTTAGAATTTAGAATTTTCAAAACATGAAATGTAGCGCATAAAAAATTTATATCTTAACTATTTATGTTGAACATCAAGTTACTAGGGTGTTTGGGTACATGAGGGTTTTAAGACACTTTTAGGTGAGTTTTCAGCTCATCGTCATGGGTTTATTCAATAAGAGTTGCATGGCATGCATTGTTAGAAAGACTTCCCAATGGGAGTGTATTGTTAACACTAATTTTAATTGTATATTAAATAGAAAAAAGTATTAATTTTTGAAAATTGTAAAAATTAGTGATTTTAAAAAGCGTAGTTATAGTATTCTTAAAAATTGTTGAAATTTTGATGAGGTTGAATTGGGGAAATCTATGTTGTGATATTTGTTAATGTGGTAAATTGATATTAATAATCCTTTAGTTACTAATGAGGGAAATTAAACCAATTTTTTTCTGGTTATAGTGAATTACACTAATTAAGAATCATGGACATCAATCAAAGGAAACTACTAAAAATAATGTTACACCTGATCCACAGTTGAACCAAAAGAATTTACAAAGTATTGTCCAGGCTTTTCATGGTGTGGATAATGGTAATAAGAATGATTAAATATAGTATATGGACCATTTGGTTCAATAAATAAAGTATAATCCTTCCATATTTTGGGTGTATTCCTAGTTGGAAAAATAATAAGTCTAGTTGAATCAAATGAATCGAGTATTCGGTTTCCTTGGGACATTAGAAGAAGAGAAAATAAAGTTGGAAATGTATATGTTGGTGTATTTTTCATGTCAATGGAGGGAATTAGTAGTTCAATATTAACTGGACCAAGTCATGACATGGAAGGATTTTGAATAATTTCTTGACAAGCAATTCAATCCGCACACATTTTAAATTACTACAATAATGTAATTATTCAGTTTGAAGAAGAGAACCTCATAGTGACAGTGTATGCAACTAAATTTATGAATTTATTTTGATTTTCCCTTGAAATTATTTCAAGAGAATACTTGAAGGCACATTCTTTTAGTCCGGTTGAGGATAGATATTCACTCAAATATTATCATTCTTTATATGATAGGTTATACATTGATATTCTATAGATAGAATTTGGAAAAAAATGATATCTTAGGAAATAAGGTTTGAGGGAAAATTTTTATTCCTATGGGAATAAGGGGGAACTCTAATACTAGGAACATGTAGAAGAGGGAAACCTATATTCTAAGTAGTGGTACACCTCAGAATCATGTTATGGGATTATTAAAGAGTCTTTCTCAATCGAAAAGTAAGTTGGGGTGTTTTGAATGTGTTTATTTTGACCCTATGAAGTGATATTGTATGGAACCAACTAGATATTGTAACAATTTAAACGATATGGGGAATTTTAGGTGACATTGTTGAAATGCCCCAAGTTCAGGTTCTAGAGACAAAACTCTTGGTTCCCAAACAACATATACTTTGACAGGATGAGTATAGTAGAATAATTTCCATCATCAAAACTGAGTGATCCAATGTGATTCAAGAAACACCATGACTCCTCAACTAGTGAAATCAAAATAGAGTAATAAAGAGAAATGTATAGTGAGTAAGAAATTTTATGGAGTAGATAAGTGACCATATATGTTCAATCTAGTCCTTATATATTGAGAGGTATGATACTTTTGAATTATACCCTTATATAAGTTTTGTTTGATATGGGTTTATTCCAATCATTTATTACATCTTTTGTTTTTTATGATATGGGTTCTCATGCTGAGTTAATTCATTGTATTTTGAAATTTCAAACTCCTCTTGGTCACAGAAAATGTTGGGCCTTTATGTGTATGGATTTTTATATAATTATCAATGGGGATGTGTTGATTTGTAATTTATCAATTCTTGAGATGGATGTCTATGAATTGAGTTTGTCATATATTTTTTGACATTATTTAGTTTCCATATTGACTTTATGCCTGAAATTTTAGTTTCACATCTATAGATGGAGTCAAGCATCTATTTAGAGAAGATTAATATGTGAAGGAAAGTATATCAGGAATTTTAACACTGTTATTTAGACCTATCTCATATCATTTGGTAGTACCAACTTTGGAATCTATGAATTAAATTGGGAATATATATTTTACAACTAGTATTGACTAATTTCCTGATGTTTTCCATAAAAATTTCTTATGGTTTCACCCAAAAGAAAAGTGGAGTTTATAATTTAACACCTACTAGGGACTAGTCTTATCTCAATTTCATATTATAGTATGGCACTAATAGAATTGATGGAATTTAAAGTTTAATTAGAATAATTTGAAATCAAAAGTTTCATTCGACCAAGAATGTCTCTATGGGAAGCATCAATTTTTTTGTAAAGAAGGATGATGAATATATTAGAATTTATGTAGATTTTCATAAGCTTAACCATGTTAGGATAAAGAATCAATACCATCTTCCATGCATTGATGATCTGTTTGATCAATTTAGGGGATCTCAGTGCTTCTATAAATTTAAATAACATTTGGGGTATCACAAATTATGATTTCAGAAGGACGATATTTTGAATAAATATTTCAGAAGAATAAATGACCATTATGATTATGCGGTTATGCCTTTTTGTCTTATGAATGAACCATCCCTTTTTACGGAATTGATGAATCGAATATTTATGAGGTATCAAGACTCCTTTTTTTGGTGTTTTTAGATTATATATTCATGTATTATAGGAAAAAAGTAGATCATGAGCAACACTTGTCTATATTTTCTGGTATATTGTGGGAGAATCATTTTTATAAAAATTTGTCAAAGTGTAATTTCAAGATATAATGGGTACATTTCCATGGACATGTCATTTATGAAAAACTTTTTTGTGTGGATACTAAAAATATAGAATCTATTTTCTCTTGTAAAATACCCAATAATGTCTTTGAGATACATAGTTTCCATGGTTTAGTGGGATACTATAGATGTTTTGTACATGATTTTTTACATTTTGACTCACCAATGATAGATTGGATGAGGAAAGGTATTCCTTTCCATTGGAATGATCAATATCATAAATCCTATTATGAAATTAAGGTTAGAATTACATAAACACCAATACTCATGTTTTTAGAGGTTGTATGGGGCTAAGTATTCTATTGGGATGCATTGGGATCTAGTTTGGGATGCGTTACCATGCAGAGAGATCATGTTGTTGCTTATGGTTATTGGTAGTCACGATTTCATGAGAGTAACTACGCAACACAAAATTTAGAATTGGATTCTATTGTCTATACTTTAAATAACTAGATTTATTACCTCTTTGGTGAGATATTCATAGTGTTTACTGATCATAATATTTTGAAACATGTTTTCTCACAAAGAGATTTGAATTTAAGGAATCACAGATAGATGGAGTATCTACATATGTTTGACTTTTACTTGATGTATACATCGGGTAAAGGGAACTCTGTGGAGGATGTATTGAGTAGGAATTCATATGCTCAGTTGGTTAAAAAAGCTTAAAACTGGTGGACTCTAATGGTATTCATAGTGGATATGTACCAAGATTTATCATACCAAGGTGATGTTTCATTTTACTTACTAGTTTTGTTTTTTCCTAATTTGGTTGAACATCTTAGAGTTTCTCATACATATGATTCAGATTGGTTTACTATGTGGTCAAAAATCAATGGTGGGGATACCATCTAGGGTAGAAAGCTGCATGGGAATTTAGAGTTCTAGTTTATAGATCATATGGTAATTCCTTTGGCAAATCATGAACATATTCATACTAACTACCACCATTCAAGATTGGTTATCCATCCAGAAATATAAAATCTTTAAAAATAATTAAAAGTATAGTAATGAAAAGAGTTTTAGAGGGGAATGTCTTGATATTCCTCACATTTCAATAGGTCAGGTAGAACATCAATGACCAGTGGGTATGTTGTAGTCTTTACTGATTCTTGTGTGGAAGTGGGAGCATATAGACATGGATTTCATAACCGGAATACCAATGATGGTTATTAAACATGATTTCATATAGATAATAGTTGTTCAGCTCACTTTATCCTTATTTCTAAAACTAATATGGAGTAATAATTGTCAAAAATATACATTTGGTAAATTGTAAAGATGCACAGTGTTCCATACTCAATTGAATCTGACTGAGACCCCTGGTTTATGTCTCATTTTTTGAAATCCTTATAGTAATATCATTGAACAAATTTGACTATGAGTTTGTATTATCATCCTCAAATGGATAAATAGTATGAAAAGACAATCCAAACATTTTTTGTCATGTTTAGGGCTTGTGTGATGAATTTCAGTGGATCTTGGGAGGAGCATATACATCTATTAGTGTTCTCAAACAATAAAAAATATCAAGGATGCTCCTCTAGCATTTGAGGAAGGAATCTCTACCACTGTGGATGAGCTCAGAGAAATAAATCTGGGAAGAGAAGAAGATCCATGCCCTAATCTAATTATTGCGGCCATGACTTCTTAAGAGAAAGAGGTGTATACTTAATTTCTAAAGAAACATTAAGATATATGTTCTTTGAACTATACATAAATTCTAGGACTTAATCTCAATGTGGCCACACATCATTTCGGTTTTCCATAAGAGCATCGAGGGTTTAAGTAGGCAGCAAGAAGAACGAACCCAACACATGCCTCTAAAATTGAAGATGAACTCAACAATATTATCAAAGCCAACTTTGTCAGGGAGGTGCAATATCCCAAATGGATGGCCAACATAGTCCCAGTGAAAAAGAAGAATGGTCAAATTATATATTTCATTGATTTCAGTGATCTAAACGGGTATTTTCCCAAAGATAACTTTCCAGTTCCAATCACAGAACTTTTTATTGATGTTGCAGCTGGCTACGAAGCTCTCTCCTTCATGGATGGCTACTCTAAGTATAATAAAATCCAAATAGCCCCAGAGGATGAGGCATCTACATACTTCTGATCCATTCAAGGTTTGTTTTTCTATCAGTTAATTCCCTTGGGATTAAAGAATGTTGGTGTAACTTATCAACGTGCCATGCAACATATCTTCAAACCCTTCTGAGGATATTTTTTGAATATTATGTGGATGATCTAGCGGTTAAATCCAGACAACTTTCTAATCACCTGATTGATCTGGAGACTATATTTAGTAAACTTCAGCAACATAATCTGGAGATGAACCCCTTGAAATGTGTTTTTGGGTTTACCTTGGTAAAATTACTCAGCTTCATTATATTTTATTATGGTATCGAAGTTTATCCCGATAAGAAAATATAAATCAATGGAATATAACCTCCTAAAAATTTGAAGGAATTAAGAGTAATACAAGGACACATGTCTTATATTTGGTGCTTTATCACCAATTTGGAAGGAAAGGGTTTACCCTTCACTAGATTAATGAAGAAGGTAGTGACATATCAATTGACCAAAGACTCCCAAGAGGAATTTGATACCCTTATGAAATATCTCTTGATTTCACCTATAGTATTGCCATCTATTAAGGGAAAGAAACTTTTTCTATATGTGGAAGCTTTAGAACAATCATTGGGTTCCTTCCTTTCCCAAAAGAATGATGCTAAAAATGAAAATATCCTTTATTATCTCAGTCAAAATATGCTTGACACAGAGACTCGATATTCAAGTATCAAGAAGTACTACCTGGAATTAATATTTGTAGTTTAGAAGCTAAGACACTACATGAAATATCACAAGTTCAACTTGGTATCTCAAAATAAACCCCTCAAATTTATCCTTATTTTTCCTATGCTTACAAGATGATTGGCATAGTGGGAAATTATTTTCAAATAGTTTGACATCTAGTTTGTGCCTCAGAAAGTAATAAAAGGCCAAGACTTGGCAAATTTCCTTACTGAACACCAATTTGTAGAAGATACATCTTTGAATACTGAACTTCTTGATGAATAAATCTTATCTATTCAAGATAGTACCCAAATATGGGAAATTTACTTTGATCATTCTTCTAGAATTTCATCAAGAAAAATAATGGAAAACCCTAAACTCAGAAAATTTGGGATATGAATTGTTCTTATCTCCCTAGAAAAAAAAGTGTTTCCATATTATTTTCTGTTATCAAAAGGTGGTACCAAAATGAGGTAGAATATCAAGATCTCATATTAGGCCTTGAATTGGCACTCCAGATACAAGTGAATCACCTGAAAGTGAAAGGCAATTCAGAATTGGTAATCAAACAGATGAATGGGGAATGTACTATAAAAAAAGTATAGTTAAACCCTTTGTGTGATTATGTCATAAGGTTAATGGATGAATTTCTCTCAGATCCAACATTTTCTTATATCCCACAACCATAAAATGTCCAAGATGATGCATTGGATAATGCAGCCACAACCTTGGAAGATCTAAGTCATGATGAGATAATCATCCGTATTTCTAATCTTCATGTATTTTCACCTTTAGTTCAAATTATAATTGAGGAAATTAATGAAATAATCCCTATTTCAATGTCATATGGTCATACTATGGGATGGATGACAACTATCATGGAATTCCTTCAAAATGGAGTACTTCCACCAAATAGAGCTAAAAAATAATATATTACATGACGAGTAGCCACTCTTTATGATAGTACTGATCACCAGAAGATTCTCTAAAAATGTGGCTTTGATTGAGTCCTCTTGAAATGTATCGATGGAGAAGAAACTGCAGTTGTCATGAAATAAGTACATGCAGAAGCTTGTGGTGATCAATAATCTCGGAAAAGGTTTTCTGATAAAATTTTAATGCTTGGATACTTCTATACTTCAATGAAGTAGGATTGAATATATTTCACCATGAAATGTCACCAAAGTGGGAAGGACCTTACTTTGTACATAAGGTATACTCTAATGGAGTGTATTACCTAATCTCAATGCAGGGAGAACTTATTACAACTCCAACCAATGACAGATTCTTAAAGAAGTAATTTCTATAATTACACATCATTTATCCTCACTGCATAACTCTAAATGGAACATCACAAAGTCCATGTTTTAACACATTAAACTGCATAACAACCATATGTGTCCATATGAGATAGGTAGAGATGCTTGGAACTCCAATATTTGTCCCAACAAAAACTACAAAGAAATTTATTTTCCCCTTTCTCCTCCTGTATATGAACTAGATCTATACAGAGTACTCTTTCAGGATACATAGTTTGATCTTCATACCATTTTTGTGTCTTAAGTTTAACCATTCTTCCAAAATGTGTTGAAATCCCCCGTCTCTCACATCAAACTCAATTGGTGTGGGAAATGAATGTTTCAAGAACTACATTTTTTTGGATGCTCATCTATATGAGATACGTAGAGACGCCTAGATCTCCTTTATTGGGCCCAACCAGACACACAAAAAATAATAATCCCCTCTATTCCTTATGTGTATGAATCAAAACTGCATAGAAAATATTTTAAGAACTACATGCGGCTTAATTGTAATCCTTATGTGATACGTAGTGACACCCTGGTTCAATTTTTTGGTCCAGCCATAATATTCATTTTTTACATCAGAACAACCTTTTTTCTTTACTGCATAAAATAAAACTATAAAATATCCAAAGAACTACATATCTCTTGATTCTCATCCCAATTGAGATATGTAGTGAAAACTAGGCCTGGGATCCTCATCTTATCCATGGGATAAATTTTTATCTTTCTTACACATATAATTTGCAATCTTTGTAGGAGTCTTCATTTTGGGTCCTATCCTAAAGAGCCCTCCATGGAAACAAGAAATGTCCCCATTTTACAAATGAGTTGGATAAATGTAAGGGACTCCAAACACATGGCCAATATTGATTCAAATAGTTCTCCTGTACATTGAGCATTTCTCCCTTTCATATTTTACACTCTTAATCTTGAATACATTAAGATCTTCAAAATCTTTCTTATGGTTTCTAGTGGCAGAATTTTCGATCCATGAGAGATCTTTTGCTTGACGATACCACACATTCCCCTTAGTGGCCTTGCATAAGTCACCTAAAAACAGGCATGCCGGTCAAAAGATGACACTTTCTGGCTATGTAGTATATTCCCAAGTTGGACCTGCATAATATAACCCCCATAAAAGATTTTTCAAATAATGGTAACTTCATTCTTGGTAAAACAATATTTTGTCTCCTTCAAACTTTGAAGACAATATACAAGAGTTTGTATTTTAATGTGGTCATACGTGCATATTTTTTCCATTACCTTTCTCTCAATATGAAAATATCTAAGACCGTGGTTTAAAAATTTTCCCTCTCCATGTTTTCAAAGAATATTGAAATAACCTTGGCTCATTTGACCACATATCATCTGCAGTTTCCATTATATTTTGGTCCGAGTCATATAACCTAAAACTACAAAAACCATACTTTCTACAATTGGATCAGGCCTTCATAAAGAACAAATTCTACCAATTATTTGGAAATCATTATTGTAAATACTCTTTCTATATTCAGGTTCCTTTCTCCATAAACCAAATACCATGCTTTTAAAAATTCGAATCTCCATAAACTTTCATCAACTTTTAGAAATAGAATGTTTGATACCCAAGAGCTCTTTAGCTTGACTATGAATTGTGTTCCCTTAGGTGTCCTTGCATAAAGTTGCCTACATGACAGGCATATCAATCAAATGATTCCACTATTTTTCTATGAAGCATATTCCCTAGTTGGACCTGCATAATACAGCCCCCATAATGGGTTCATCAAATAATGGTAACTTCATTATTGAAAAATACTTCCTCTATTTCCTTTAGCCATTTTCCCACACCATTCTCTGGATCCATAATTTCACAAATCATAGTTTACAATTATTTCATTCCATACATGAACATGGAGGTATATTTCCAGGAAAATTATCAATGAATTGTAGACTCATAACCCATTGTTTAGAGTTGAAGACCTTAAATTAAAGTCCCATAATATCCTCACTACATGACTTTAAACTGTATAGTATAATGTCCTCACTGTATGACTTTAAAAATGCATATAATGATATGAGAAAGCTCCACTTCTGACAAATTTTAACCATTCATAACATAAAAAATTTGTGTAGAAGTCATTTTCCCATTCATGGCATATTTCATCATAGATGTCCCTTTACACTTAGATCTCTTTCCTTGGTGAATACACCCATTACAGTCTTAAGTCACTCAAATCTTAATTTCCCTTACTCATCAAAAATAAAATGTAAAATTTTAGAGATCTCTTTTTCTTGACTATATAGTGTGTTCCCTTTGGTGGTCTTGCATAAAGTTTCAAACAAAAAAATCTAGTTAGTCAAAAGATGTCACTATTTGGATATGCAGCACATTCCCTAGTTAGCTCTGCATAATACATCCCCCATAACAGGCTTGTCAAATGGCGGTAACTTTGTTCTTGAAAAAATACCTCCTTTTTGTTTATACATTATGTTTTATATTTGGTGACCATAAAAATAATGACTCAAGATTCCCCTTGTAAGAATCTATAGATTATTGGAGAAATTCCTAGCCACTAAGACTTGTTTGGCATCTAATTTCAAAATTTATGGTCAAAGATATTCAACCTTAAACACTAGCCATATTAGTCCGACATGCATGACACTGAATTTCCAATAACAAGAGACATGGTATTCATCAGATTAAAATCTTAGAAAGGTCACTCAGGACAAAAGTTGAGTAACAACTTACTAGACCTACATTTTGTATGGTTTAGGCAACATTGAGCAATAAAAATTCAAAAGATACAATGTTTGTGGGGTTTATCTATATAACCCTAGTAAAAATAAAATTATACTTATTAAGCTATTGTCTTAAGTAGAAAATTTTGATCATCCCCATTCTTATTAATGTAATTATGATTATTTTACATAAAGGTTTGATGTTAACAAATGAGTCATAATCACCTTTGATATTGAAATTATTAAAAGAAAGAATGAATGAAGACATATATGATTGAAGACAAAATTCATTTCATTCATATGGTAAAATCAGAGGGACATCCAAAGAATGGAGCATCTCTATCTTGTATTAAAAGAAACTCTCAGCATGCCTCTTCATCTGTTGAATAGATTTATGATCCTTATCATCTACTTGTTGAAGTTGAGATAATTGGGAAGCTTTAGCCTCCTCTTCTTGACGAAGTGCTTCTTTGGAAGTTGAAATGGAAGTTATCCCTTCCAATTGGGTTTCTCCCAAGGTTTGGTTCAATTTCTCATGTTTTTTATGAATATAATCCATTTACTGTTGAATATGTATCATCTTCTTAGTCACCAATTTAATTTTTTGGACAATTTATATCGACCTCTTTCTATGTTCGGCCTCAGCCTCAGCTACTGTAGCTTGGAAACTCTCAAAATTAATATTTCATTTGGCCTTTTTAATATCTTGTTGCTGCTTTTGTTCTTGCTCTGGTCAGTGAATGGTATCTTTCAATGCATTTTAGACTGGGCAATAATAGAATCCACTAAATCCTAATACACAAAATAGTACGAGGAGTTTTCCAAAATGGGACAACAACTCATCCAAAAGCTTCTCGGTAATTATCTTCCAAATTTTTAGCCATATCTTTTTATGCGCCATGCCAAGAGAAACTTGAATCTCTAAATCTGAATCTGAGTCACTACAATGGGGCAGAATATACTCTAAAAACAAATCACTTAGAGAGGTTCCTTGATCTTCTTCTCTTAGAATTGTGGATCCTTTACCTTCTATTGATGTTTGATCCAACACAAAATTTTCACCCTTCAATCAAGCTGTGGGAGACAATAACCCTAAATTTTGAGTTAAAATCACTGTTAGTTTCATAAGAATAGTAGAAATAGAGAATGATCTAGACTATTGATAACATTTACACAATAATAAGTTAGCTACTTCATTAGATTTATCCCTAGTATTCTCAACTACAGTAGTTTGGGAAAGTGTTTCTTGGGGAGGATTATTCCCCTGATTTTGCACAGTTTCCATGATCGAAGGATCTCATGTTTTTTCCAATATGGGGTCCTCAGTTGGTATTTATCCTGCTTTAATAGAAGAATAATGGAGTGTAATTCCCCATTCTTGAATGTCCTTTGCAACATTCTCTCTAGATAAAGCTACATAAGTTGAACATTAATGTGAATTTACAAGGTAAAGAAGAACGATCGTGTATGAAAAATGCCAGAATGAGAACTTATATCCTTTCAATTCCTCATGGATGTCCTTAAAATATTTTGTGGAACCTGGAATATCAATGTTTGGATGAATGGAATCCATCATTTCAATGTATGAAGCTTGGAATGTCATAGAATTCTCACCATTTAAGGCATGAAACAAATGTTGGTTGATTCAAAAATTGGCTATACTAACATTTTGTTCTGTCAATTATTCAAATAGTGCATTTTTATAAGGACTTTTTAAGTCAGGATTAGGACCATTATCTGTTTTAGATTGTCCAGGATCCCCGTTCCTTCCTTCTGGAGCAATAGGAATTTCATCATTCATTATTGCAGGATCTGTTAGCAAGGGAAATTGATATGAGATATTTTTAAGGGAATATTATTAGAAAATAATTTAATATTAAATAGAAATTTATTTTAAATTACCACGAACTTTCTCTCTCTATCTGTAGAAATAGGATCATGTCCAATTGTCTCATGTGGTACTTCTCCTGTTAAGGTAATAGATTCATCAGCATGAATATGTGATTCTCTTGGGGTTTCCTTCTCTGTTCTTGATGGAAAAGTTTTTAATCCATTTAGAGAAGATAGATATGTATATACTATGATATAATTAACATGGTCACCAAGATGTATCAAGAAATTCATAATACTATAAGATAGTACAAATACTTACTTCTTTGATGTACAATTCAGACCAATCTCAATCCTCTCTTGAATTTATTTTCTTAAGCTTGTGGAGAAATTGAATTACTCCTCTAGGTAGTATAAACATAATGTAATGGATGAGGATTTTCTATCATCATTTCTCCAATCATGATTCCATCTCCTGGAGAAAGTTCTGGATACTTTTGAGGGTCATTTATTATGTCGATGGGAGAACCTGTTGGTCTAAACCTTGGTGACCTGAGAACCTATCCTGAGGCTCCTTCCCTAAATACAAGATGAAAAAAATTAAATCTCATCAAGATTAATTATGGTGAATAAAAAATCATCATTGAAACAAGAGAAAAATAAAATATATTCTCAGTATTAATAGAAATTCCGTATTTCTCTTCAGAGTGAATAATTACCCCTTTATGTATCCCTAATTCCATCATATTGGATACTCGTTTAGAGGCTAGGACTTTTTCATTGGTTTCATATATAAAGGTCTCCAGCTACACAATATACTCCTATACTTCATCTAGTTTATTACTTGAATAAAAATCCAAATTTGCTTTAATGTCACCCATATCTGGTATTCGAAGGACATTTTATAGGAATTACTATGCATCCGTAAGATCATGAGTCACGATCTACCAAAATCGAATAATCAAAGGCCGCACATAATTTGGTTTCGATATGGTTGGTTGTGGATAAAACTCAACACCCTATGATTGGAGAGCCTCTTTAGGCCTCCCTTTTTCTTTAGAAAGGTCATCAGATGGGATGGAAATATCTTTCTGATAGAGGTGGCTGGATCAACTCGGTGTCAGAGTTATTATTTCCCTAGCCTTAGCCATCTTGGTATACCTTTTATGAAGATGTTTTTAAGGTTATTAAACTTCTAAATCCTCTGCATTATATTTTTCTTTAGACCTCTTAACATTATTTCTATGTACAACAGTTGTCGTGGATGCTACCCCATATATTCCTTTCTTTAAATCCACCTGAGGGTAAGAAGAATCCCAAGATTTGGCATATCCAGCTTCCAATCCAATTGATGCATCTAATGGAGGTAATGTAATTGATAATTTGGATATCTTTAAAGCCATCAAAATCCACAATTTTCTTGCTACCATTGGGTGTTTCTCATGTCTTACATACATTGGAGTAAAATTGATTGATTGTTGAAGACATTTGAACTAGATATAAAACATATAAGGGACGTGAGACTCACTGAAAATTTCACCTCAAATCCTAGATGATAAAACATTGTCCCTAAATGCCATCATATAGGACCATAACTCATAATTTTCTTCCTTACCATCATCAATGAATGTTCCAGTTGGTGGGTTACCAAAAGGGAAGAATATGAATTCTTCTAATGCATTTAATACCCTCATCACTAAATCATGTCTCAATTTCAGAGGCTAAATACCGGAGATATTCTATAAAAATGGAGTAAATCGACCATTGGGGACTCTAACTGAATCCAACACTAAATATGAAGAAAAGTGTGCCGCAATCCTTCCCCACATCATATATAATTTCCCTAACAGTCTAAATGGAACCTTCCCATTGTACACATGCAGCAGGGAATAATATTTTTTAAAAAAATATAGGAGTTTCTAACCCAATATATTTTCCCTCTACCAATTTAGCTATGATAACAAAATTCCTTATCCTTACACCATAGCCAGACTCATGGACTGGAAGCAAGTAAATTATTAGCCACATGGAAAGGAATCTGGAAAAGAATAACTTTGCATCAATATCCGATTTAAATTTATAGCCCCAGTGATTGTAGTCACCTCTCTCCAGTGTGGGTGAGTATGTGCCTGAAATTCCCTAATTATCTAAAGATGGAAAAATAGTAGGACATCTGCAGGTGGGTTCTTACATTGTTTTTGGTTCGAAAAAAGCTACCATGCACACCCTTGTATGAATATATTTCTTATCTTTTGGAAATTACTTTTCTATTTTGAATAATTCATGAGCTAATGGTGGTGTTCTAGTAACATCACCCCATGTTTCTACTAGTGTAATGAACTCGTTATACATATCCCCTAGAATAGGAACCCCAGATATTTGATAGATATCCCATAGAATGATGCCAACCTCATCACGCATCAAGTAAATAGTATATGTTTGCAGACTCCATCAGCTCAGAAATTCTAGGATGAAGTCATTTTTGTAAACATAATTTTTCCCCATCTAGATAGCTTCATAAATTTGAAGATCTAATAGTTCTTTCTTGAATTCTGCACAATTCTAGCATACCCAAAATGCCCACATCCATTTAGGTTTAACTCTTCCTTTGGAATAAAGATCCCAGTCTTCCGTCCAACCATTAGACTGATCTGTTTGTGAAACAAAAAAGGTTGAATCATAACAATGTGGCCTTAGCTCTACAACATTGTCTTTCATATCAAAATTACAACCACTATGGTGTAGGATTCATACCGTAGGGACTATTCCCTCGAGAACTGGCATACCCTTTGTGATAATAGTAATGCAATGACAGTTGGAGTACTAGAGAATCCAATTCTTTGGAAAGTATCTTTTAATATCCCGAATGTTGTAATTTTGAAAAATCCCATGTCCATACCGAGGAAGATAATGACTTTGTGTATGTTCCCATTGGTATGGAATTAATCCTTTCATTATTCTAGGGAGAGTACTCTCAACAACATCATAATAGTCTAGTCTGAAAATTTTCATCATATTGTTCTTGATGAGCCTTAGCTTCCTCAGTGATGGTCATCAAGTGATCCATTTCCTACAAGAGTTAACAATCTTTCCCCATTATGTTGGAATTTTGACTTCATGAAAATTCAATTTTTAACTTAAAGTAATTTAAAAATTTGGAAAAGGAACTTCTCTGTGTAGATCCTTCAACGATATCATCTGTAGAGGTCATTCGACAAAGATCCTAGTGCAAGTACTTCGATATAATCCTTTAGTGTAGCTCTATAACTCAAATTGTTTAACCATGAGAAAATTTTAATGGACATATGCTAGAGAACAACACTGAAAGGATACATGAACAAGCTACGCAGTGAGAGAAAAAAAATCTGAGAGCCTATGTGAAGAAAATCACAAAGAACTGGAGATATTTATATCCAGCATCGACCTAAGTGAAAAATTTGCGCAATATAGAAACATAGAATACCTGTACAATATAGATACATGGAATACCTATGCGATATAGCTACACCTAAGACCTATGCCACTTAGAATTTACTCAATAGTCTTTTCCTCGTGATCTTACCTCAGGAAATGACCCTCTTTCTAATCAGATCCAATCCTCAGTGGGGATTTTTTTGACACTCCTTAGTAAGATAAAAAGATTATGAAGACATCATCCAGATATTTCAACATATCATAACAAATATAAAATAATTAAATGGAATAGAAATCACACAGGACCTATGAAGATGAGCTACGTGATGAACCTTCGTAAAGGAGCTACGCAACAGAGCTATGCGACTAAATGTTTTCTATACACCAACATAAAGGAGCTACGTGAAAGAGATGTGTGGCCGACCTACACCGATGACCTCCTTTCGACCAGCCCCCCTCCTTGCAAATCAATAGGACCCTTGGGGCCCTTATTTGATGATAGAAAAAGGTTATAATAACCCTTGAATCTCCCATTATGTAGATCTTTCCCCCAAGCCCCTCAAATTTTATCAGGTATCTCTCTAAAACATGATAGATGTGAAAATTAGATGGGATAAGAGCATTTGTTAATCCTTTCAATGTTTTTGAAGCTTGTATAGGTTTGGTTCTAATGTGTTAAGAACATTGTTTTGTCATTAAAAAGACTTGTGGGACACAACTATACAACATAGTTGTGCGGCACACCTACAAAATATATATGTGCAGTGTACCTACATGACATACCTACGCGGTATAGCTATGCTCCATAGGTGTGGAAATGGCCTACACATCGCCTTGTAAACCCTATTCAAATAAACTCATGGCAGGGTACCTCCTTCCTGGTTCCCTTATCTGAAAGGTACTGAGTTGAAGCCTCCACAAAAAACTCATGACTTATCAAATCTTTGGGAAGGACACATTAGTGTGTCTCCAATTTGGATTTGTATATATATAGTCAAAGGTTTACCTCATTCATCTTCAAAGGGATTCAGGATATTTACAATGTTTTTCGTTTTGTATAACTATTTTCACATGGATCCTTACCCTAGAGATAATGTTGGGAAGTTCCATGTCTTAGATTTTGGGAATGGGAATATGACCTCCCCTTCTCATCTCTAGCACTTGGGGCCTCCGGTTACCAATATAGAGAGTGAGGGTGACTCTTTATTTTCCATTCAAACAAATGAGAAGTATCCATCCTCTCCTATGACCCACTAGGGAACTCCCACTGATTTAAGTACATGATATTCTAAGAGTTGAGCTGCATGACCTCCAATGTTATCCCACATTGAAAGGTTCATTGCTCCACGCCCTCTTGCATCGTTGCCTCATCTTCTTTCATTATAATCCCCCCTCTTCCATTAGTGGAATAGAGAGTGTGTGGTTTGTTGAATCTTTAACATCCTCTTATTTCTCACACCGATTATAACTTATGTGGGCTTATCGAATTGTGGTGATCACAACATCCATACAATCCAACCAATGAACTACAAGAACTCTGATCCCTATCCAATCTAGGATATGTAGGAATCCATCCTAAGGCTCGAGATCTATCTCATTTCATCCATAGAAACTCATCCTTTATAGGAAGTAAGACCAAACTAATTTTTCTCAAAGGACTACATTATCTTATGAGACCCTATGAACAATGAGAAATCTCATTCCCATCAAATATAGGATATGTAGACCTGAGATCCATCTCATTTAATACATAAAAAGTAACACTTTTGATGAAGTTATCCCAAACTCATTTCTATAAAAGGACTACACTCTCCTATGAAACCCAATGAACTACATGAACTTTGATTCCCATCAAATTTGGGATATGTATGAAGCCTTCCTAAGGCCCAATCTCAATCTCATTTCATCCATAAATTTGAATCCTCCTTAGGATTAAGCCCCAACAAATTTCTCTCAATGGATCATACACCCCTACAAGCCTCGTCGAACTACATGAGCTTTGATTCCCATCCAAGTGGGATACATTGGAAGCCTCCCTGTGGTTCAAACCAAACACTTCAAATCAACCATGTTCTTCTTGGACCATATTTCCAATAGGTTCTAATCCAACTTAGAAACTAATATCTTTTCCAGGTTTTTTTGGGTTTATTATGCATAAGTCCCAGACCAAGATTTTACTAAGAACCTTCCACTTAGATGTCCTTACCACATTATATTAAACTGTATGGTTAGGTCCTTATCACATGACCTAAAAAGGTATGATGTTCCCCATTAAGTGGAACCAAACTACAATGGTTCTGATTCCATTCACAAGGATACCAAGGTATCCCATTTATGGGTATGATCTCAACATCAAAAAACAAACTTATGTCTCCCCGGATGACAATAAATTCTATAGTTCCCCACTGAGTGGCTTAAAAACCAGTATTATCATAACAACAGTTAAAATAATCTCTAACTAGTATATGAGAGGATACCATTGAATAAGAACATTGAATACATACAAATGAATCCATTAATTAATAGCCATGAATACATACATATGAATCTAATTTTCACACATGCTAATAATTGATTGCTAATTCCAATGGAAACATACCTTATACTTGATGAATTAATAAGGATTCATGAAAATATCTCAAATATATAAAAGTGTCCCAAGTCAGAAATAATTTCTCCCAAAAGGGTGTGATGATTCTAAACTCCCATCCTCTCAACCAATTCATGTTATTAAGTATTGTAGGTCCAAACCTAAAGAACACCTTCCTTTGGAAATTAAGTCCCTTTGGATAAAGAACTGTTTGATGTTTCCGGTTCCATAAATAAATCCAATGGAAACCGCCTGGAAATAGTGATTCCTAACTAGAACACATGATCCACAGTAGAAAAAAAGTTGAACCTAAAAGGCGCTATCATGGGTGCTTTCAAATGATATGTGATTATTGGGTTCTTAGGTGCAGTAGAGTGGTTGACCATGGTCATATCTCCAAGTAGGAAGTAATTTAAGACTATATATTGAAGTTATTTTGAAAATAAAATTAAATAAAAAAACACTACTTGAAAAGATGGGGGTTTTATAAATTATAAAACTATAAGTAGTTTTATCGAAGAGGATTTAATTTTTTTGATTTTATTTTTGATATGAAGTTCGATTAAAATGACACAAAAAGAAGATGTTTTTTAGAAAATATTTTAAAATGCGTAATAGATCTAACTCTACCACTTCAATTAATTATTAATAATAATCATTTAAATTAATATCCACTTAATTATGATCTCATTGTTAAACCTAAAACCCTATGGGAGTTAACATAAACACAAAGATGAAATGAATTAAACTCGATACTAGCTTCGGAACATACAATCGTAGCACCCTATTTTGATTAACGTTATAAGTCTATCTTATGGTCATTGGGAAATTAGGGAACATCTTATCTATATAAATTAGATTTAATTGAGCTTAGTAATTTTTTTTAACTCTAAAAATTTATCCCATGTTGTCTTGTTTTACTTATTAAGTTTGAGCTCTCACAATTTACACAAATTCTCGACCTCACGTGTTTTTTGTGTTAATTGTTCAATTGCTTACTTAGTTTTTCTAATTTAAAAACTCAATTAATGGACCATATTAATTGAATTATATTAACTCATTGATAAAAAATAAATTTATGAATAAGGTAGTAGGTAGATCTATTACTAAGAAAACAACTCTTCCATGGGTGATGTAGTCATCATAGAAACAAATTGTATTTGCAAAGGATCAGAGAGGGTATAACTCTATATTGTTTCTAATAATGATTTCCAGACCAAAGAGAAAGATTAATGAGGAAGAGAAGTAAATAAAGAGATTAAATAGAATAAATTAATCAAGACCTAAGGATTTTATTACTCAAACAAAAGTTTTACAACATGAAGAAGAAGAACAAGGCTTCGTTGAAGAGATCCTTACTTCAAGAGCTACCCCTGTTGAAATGGTTGGAGAATTGGAGTGGATCCACTTATCATGTTCCATAAACTTCCTATTTCACGTACAAACACCTATAAATGATAAAAATACATATTTATAGAATAGATGGGAGGCTAGGTTACAAGTGGTTTCATGTTTGAATGGGGAAATGTGTCGAAATATTTTAAGATCACTTACACTGCCAATTTGACCTCTAAAAATCATGATACAGCTATCCTTCTAGAGGATGAAATATGCGTAATTGGGTCTTTGAGCACCTCTCAAAATTTGGGCCAAATACAAACTTTTATGTATAACATATGGACCAAATACAAAACTGATGTCCAAACTAGAGGATACATCCCATCTTTGACTTTATGGCCCTTTTATGCCCATAAAATGCTTGATTTATCTCTAATGTTTTGAATGAAAGTTGTATCCTATTAAGTCATGAACATTTTAAAAAAATATTAAGTTCAAATAATACATATAAAAATATTTATGTCTAAAATTCTACATTTCATTTTTAAGGGTAAAATTGGAATTTTCATCAAATTTTCAAATGAATGATCTAATCCCAAATATTTCATAAATGAACACATTTACCACAATGTGAGGAAATTATATGATTTTTTATCATTAAAATATTCAATAAAAATGTGTTTTATCAACTCCCCCGCACTTTCCCTTTTTCACTCCTAGGAAAACCTTCATATCATGTATTCCAAAAAATTGTGAAAAGATATGCATGTTCATACTACTCAACCCATAGTGGAAATATAGGCAAAGTAAGAATCCCATAAAAATTCAATATCAATAAATTTTGAATTCATTACCTCATAAATTGTGTCAAACAAACCAGTGAGATTAATAACACTAATCAGAGAGAAAACTCGTCCGGGGGGTACCATGCCACTAATTCCACATGTGTGTGTGTTTCAATAATTTCAAGATTTTCTCTCTACACTTTATCTAGTATATTAAAGTAAATAAAAATATTTCTTCTTACCTGGTTCTATTCCACTAAACATTTTCAACATCCATTGTAATAAAATTCCAAAACCCACTTATTTAATCATTCCAAGAAGTCAAACAATGATCTTGGGACCTAAATATCCCCACATTTTGTACACTTCTTAACTCCCCTCTTTATCGAATTTTTTATTTTCTTAGTTTTATTTTTTTGATTTTTTTTATTTGAGGGCGTAAAATAGTTAGATATTAGGTGAAAATGCAAAGGTCAATCTGGTAGAGTAATTGAAATGATTGTAAGAGGAACGAATGTATGGAAAGACCATGTTATAAGATGAAAATAATTACTTACCTAGAATATACATTCTGTTGGGTAATAGAAACTCACAAGTCTTGATTCTGTGAAAATATGTGTAGAGAAATCAAGAACACAATTTACCGTGAACAAAAATCACAAATAATGGTGTCAAAATCTATAGGGTTTTATTATTACATAACCAATCATATCATCTATGACTTACATTTTTATAAAAATAAACCCTTGATGATGAAATATTTCTCATTCTTATCATTCCACCGATTAATTTTGAAAACATGAATTTTATATATATTCTAAATCTAAATGATCATGTTACATGATTTTATTTTTATGTGTTTTTGGAAAATTTAATATAAAACTTAATATAAAGCACACAAAAAAATGAAAAAACCTATAAAATAGCCCCAAAATGTTGTCCCCTCCACCACACTTAAAATATTTCATTATCCATAATCTAAACCCATGAGATGATATGTTCACATGAAATGTATAATTTTAAATAGCTCAAATAATGTAAAAGTGAAAGGGATAGGAACAACATGATATTTTCAAGTGATGATGGGGTTATGCAGTGTGATGAAATCCACTACATCAGTAGAAATTCGCTTAATTTGTTGCTTCAAATGATGCTCATTGAATGTAAAGCTCATTCCTATGTTGTCTTGTGTGATCTCCGCTACAACATAAAGAAAACATTAGACACAACATAAATACCTAACCATATAGAATACAACTTTCATGAAATCAACTTCAGTCATGAACTATAGAGAAGGGATTCCTCTCTAACATGAAACTCCCTTTGTTGGATCATTATATCATGTTTTTATTTTGATCTCTCCTTGTAGAGCCTTGAGTTCTCATATGATGAAAATCGAATCTCTTAATGCCCTCAAATTTTCAACTTCTTTTGGATTCTATATTGGGACAAATAAAGGTTTCATTTCTTTGTATCCTAATAAGCCCGATGATCGACTTTCAAGGGGAGATGACACGATTTCCCTAAAACAATTTGAAATGGGGACATACTAATGGGTGTCTTGTATGATGTCCTATAATCACATAGAATATCATCCAATCTCTTTCTTTAATCTTTCCTATTAGGTTGCATGGTTTTCTACAAAATTTATTTCAACTCACTATTTGAAACCTCGACCTGGCCATTTGTTTGGGGGTGGTATGGTGTTGATGTTTTGTGTGGCACCCCATAATTCATAAGGAGGTAATAAAGATTCCAATTGTAAAAGTGAGTCCTTTGGTCAATGATGATGACCTTCGGTACTCCAAATCTACAAAAAAATATGTGCTCTGACAAAGTCCACTACAACATAAGAATCATCTGTCTTAGTGGCTTTAGCCTCCACCCATTTTCTCATATAATCAATGGAAACTAAAATATACAAGAAAACTTATAAAATTAGGAAAGCGCCAATAAAATGAATTCCTCAAACATTAAAAATATCACAAAATAATATGGGTTGTTGGGGAATATAGTGTCTCTTATAAATGTTTCCTATGTATTGAGCATAACTTGAAAAACACATGAGAATTATTGAATAATCTAGTACAATATAATTTAGAGTGTATGACTTTACAAGCTATATTTTGGGGTCCAATGTATCCACCATAGGTAAATGTTTGACAAAAATGTAAAACAGACTCAAACTCAGGATCATGAACACACATTCTAATAACTTGATCACTACACATGCGCCAGAGGTATGGGTCACCCCACACATAAAACCTAGACTCACTCTTTAATTTTTAGAATTTATCTATCTTTAAATTTGAAGTAATTTCTGAGGACAAAAGGTAGTTAACTAAATCAGCATTCCATGGATGCAAACCTAAGAGTGTATAAAGATTCTCATCCGGAAAAGTGTCTTGAAGTAGTACCTAGTCCAAGGTGTCAGCCTCAACTATGTGAGTTATCTTACTCATGTGGTCCACCACCTTGTTTTCTGACCCCTTATTTTCCTTTATCTCAATATTGAATTCTTGAAGAAGGAGAATCCATAGGATGAGTTTGGGCTTTCTGTATGGATTCTTCAAGAGGTACCTCCGAGCTGCATGGTCAGAAAATATCTACATTAGAGCCCAATAAATATGAATGGAATTTATCTAAAGAAAATATGGTAGTAAGAAACTCTTTTTATGTGGTTGTGTAGTTTGATTGGGTTGAATCCAATGTCCTCGACGCATAAGAAATAACATAGGAATGTCCCTCCACCCTATGTCATAAGACTACTCCAACTGTGTAGTTGGAAGGATCAAACATATGCTCTAATGGAAGGTCCCACCATGTGGATTGAATGATTGGTGGAGAGGTCAGACACTTCCTTGTCCTACAATAATATGAAACACAAAATCAGAAACCTTTTGAAGTAATTGTGACATAGGAAGATAAATCTTACTAAAGTCATTGATGAAACGTATATAAAATCTTCAATTCCCTAAGAAAGATCTAAAATCACACACACATGAAGTATAGGGTAAGGATGAAATAATATCTACCTTAGATTTATCAACCTCTATCCCATGTTTTTACACTACATTCCTTAAGACAATCCCATGCTCTACCATGAAATAACACTTTTCAAAGTTTAAGAACAGATTCTTTTCAATACAATGATTCAAAAACATTCCCATAATAGAGAAAAAATCATTAAATGAAGACCCATACACTATAAAATCATTCATAAATACCTCCATATAGGTCTCAATAAAATCAAAAAAATACTAACTATGCATCTCTAGAAGGTACCTGGGGCATTGCAAAGTCCAAATGGAATCCTCTGATAAGAAAATGTGCCAAATGGAAAAGTGAATGTTGTCTTCTCCTGATCCTCTGGGGCTATAGGAACCTAAAAATATCCATAAAATCCATCCAAGAAACAATAGTGTGTTCCCAAATAGTCTCTCAAGCATTTGATCGATAAATGGGAGGGGGAAATGGTCCTTCGAAGTGGACTGAATTAGTTTTTATAATCAATACACACACGCCAACTGTTTTTCTACCTCATTAGAGATAACTCCTCTCTATAATTTTTAACAACAGTAACAACAATTTTCTTAGGCACAACTTGAATATGACTCACCCACTGAGAATAAAAAATGGGTTTAATTATAACTTCCCCAAGAAATTTTAAACATATTTTTTAACAACTTCTAGAATAGTTGGATTTAGTCTCTTTTGTGTAATCCTAACTGGTTTATCCCCATCTTCCAAAAAGATCCTATGCATGAAAATGGAGGGAATAATACCTGATATTTCATCCGAGTTCCACCCAATTTACATGATGTTATCCCTAAAAATATTGAATTTTTTTTATTCATGTTCAAAAGGGAGATTGTTAACAATGATAATAGGTGATTTCTCACCACTCAACAAGTATGAGTATTTTAGATTTGGTGGAAATGGCTTGAGTCCAGTGTAGGGGGTGGTGTATGAATGGAGACATTGAAGGAACTGAATTATGTGCACAAAGATCATCAGTAAAAAAAACACTATCACAATTATAGAATACAACATCAAATCCATTTGCATACTCAACAGACAAGTCATAATATGAGTGAACATGATGAAAATAGCTATATGAATCCACATCAAAATAAAATCCAAGATAGGATTGTGTTTCAGAAACATGTGTGGAAGTTCTCTTAGACATCAAACTCGAACCAATACTCATAATATCCCTAATAATAGGACAATCTAAATCCATGTGGTTTTTACTTGGTGGTTCAAAATGGGAGATAATAAAAGTAGAATGGTCTTATAAGGGGCACTTCATGGATTCCATGACATTAAATATCACAACATCATCTCCAAACTCCATAGAAAGTGTACCCTCATTGGCATTTATGATAGTTTTTTAAGTTTGGAGGTAGGGTCTACCTATGATAATGGGAGCATGAGAACTTACCTGATCATCCTCCATGATAAGCATGTAGAAATCTGCTAGAAGTATCTTGTATCTTACCTAACCAAGTACATCCTCAAGGACTCTTTCTGGATATGTCGTAGCTCTATTCGCCAATGGCACCACTACTCTTGTGGTATTCCACTCACCAAACTGTAAAGAAGAGAATACAGAGTGAGGCATCACATTTATAGAATATCCTAATTCATATAAAGAATAAAAAATGTGAAACTCTCCTATGGTTCATGGGATGGTGAATGTCCCTAGGTCCTTTCACTTTGATGGAATTAATAGAATTGGTGTAATGAGTGTTTACACATTCCTTATATGAATGACCCTATGATTTCTCTTAAGCCCTCTTCGATTGGTAAAATGTTCTTTTAATAATTTAGCATACCTTGGTATTTTCTTAATGGCCTTGATAAGGGGGTGTTTATCTCTACACACTTGAATGTATCCAAAACCCCCTTTTCATTTCCTCTTGAGCCATTTTCTTGGTTTGAAAAACACTATTTTGAAAGGGAAGGAATTTAGGAGGAACATCATCAATATTTTTCTTACCTCTATCTTTATTCATGGGTTTCTCATTAGTTTCGTATATAATTGGTCTTCTCGAGAGTTTAGGTGAATCCCGATGGAACGAAAAGTGCAAATGCATCAGTTGTTTTCATCCCACTTCCTAATGTGATGGAACTGACATTCCTCTTGGGATTTGGAGTAGGCTGAGAAGGTATATTTCTGGAGTTTCTACTTACCAGTTCATGGAGGGTAGTTGCAATAGGGATAATTTTTGTCTTCAAATCCCTCAACCTCGAACCTTGACCCTTCATCTTATTCTGTTGATTAAAAACAATTTGATTCAAAAGGTCATCACTATTAGAATCTACCTTTATTTGGGGATTCCCTTTTTTTGACATGTTAATTCTTGGGATTCAAATATTCTATAGGGTTTTTGGAAACCTAGCAGGTTAGGTGGAGGCTGCAAGAAGTTTTGTTGAAAAGGGGGACTTTTTTGTTGTCCAGATCCATACCCCATGTCTGATTAATCCTTCCACCCTTGGTTGTATGTTGGTGCAAAGTAATCATACTTCTTTTGTTGATGTGGTTGTTGTTGCTGCTGATATGGTCTCCCAGGGAATACTGCTACACAATCCTCTGTCTCTTGTAATTGTGGGAAATAGTTAGTTGGATGGTTTGTTTTAGTGAAAATTCTGCATTGCCTCATAGGAGTCAGTTGGGATGTCTTTTGAGCCAAATAAATCTTCCTCACCATAGTGGTAAATTCTTCTAACTTAGTATCAATCAAATGATTTTAAATAGAGGAAGGATTTTCTAGATGTACTCCTCTAACATGTGGCGTACCTCGATCACCAAATTATTGGGCATTTTGTTTCATCATGTCAATCAATGTATGTGAAGCTTCTGGTGTTTTGACGATCAATGCCCCCTCCATCTATGGAATCCACCATGATTATCTCCATAGGTGTGATTCCTTCATAGAATACTGGATGAGTTGTTTCTCACTAATTTGGTGATGAGTACTGCTTACGCACAACTTCTTGAATCGCTCCCAGTACTCATACATTGACTCCCCCTGTGCTTGCTTAATCCCAAATATATCTTTTCAAATGGACGTGGTCCTTGATGGTGGAAAAAATATCTACAAGAAAATACATTTCAAATCATTCCAACAAGTTACATATTTGGGTTGTAAATAATACATCCAATCTTTTATAGCTCCATCATGTGAGAATAGGAATACTCTTAGTTTGATTTGACCTTTTGATATATTTCTTGGTTTTAGGGTTGAGCAAACCAATTTAAAATATTTAAGGTGTTTATTTTGGTCCTCACCAGATAATCCATGAAACTTTGGAAGAAGCTGAATTAACCCATATTTCAATTCAATGTATGATTCGAGATTTGGGTATGCAATAAAATTTGGTTGCTAATTAGTGTCTAGTTTATCCTATTCATGAATGGTTATATTATGTTCATTATTATTATTTTCAGACATTGGTTCTTGTTTTATGATTGAATTTTAAGTGTTTCCAATTTTAGTGTTCATAGAATGGTGAAATTCTCCATCAAGTTTAATGTTGAAACTTCATATAGACTGATAATGTCTGATTCGAGCCCGAAGGCTATGTTCAATCTCAGGGTCAAGATCTAAAAGTTCCTTGGGATTAGTTCATGTCATAAATCATATAAAAAAATAATAAAGTAGACCATAATAAAAATGATATGTTTGAGTTGATGGTCCAAAAAAGAAGAAAAATAAAATAAAAGAAGAAGAAAAAATTTAGATTGGGTAAAGAAGGAAGAAAGAAGAGAAAAATAGAATGTAAAATAAAATAAATACCTCTAATTGGTTGAAATAATTACATTCCTACTTAGAAAAAGTGTCAATTTGAAAGGGGTTGTTGTGGGAGCTTTCAAATGATATGGAATTGTTGGGTACTTAGGTGCAGAAGAGTGGCTGACCAAGGTCATATCTCAATGGAGGAAGTAATTTAAGACAACATATATAACATATTTTGAAAATAAAATTAAATAACATTAACACACTAATTGAAATTATTAGGGTTTTATCATTTATAAAACTAGAATAATTTTTCTGGAAGAAGATTTCATTTTTTTTGTTTAGTTTTTTGAAATGATGTTCGATTAAAAAGACATAATAAGAAAATGTTTTTTTGAAAATATTTTAAAATGTGTAATCAATATAACTCTAACTCTTCACTTAGTTATTAATAATTATCATTTAAATTAATATCCACTTAATTATGATCCCTTATTTTGTTAACCCTAACATTACCACAATGATGAAATGAATTAAACTCGATACTAACTTCGGAACATAAAATCATAGCACCCTATATTGATTGATGTTCTAAGTATAGATTATGGCCAGTGGTAATTAGAGAACATATCCACATTGTAAATGAGGATGAATTGAGCTTAGGGGTTGTATTTGAACTCTACAAATTTATCCATGTGATCTTGTTTTACCGATTAAGTTTGCGCTCTAACAATTTGCAAAAAATTTCAACCTTGCATGTTTTTGTGTTAATTGTACAATTGTTTACTTATTTTTTCGAATTTAAACATTCAATTAATAGATCATATTAATTTAATTACATTATATCTTTGATTCAAAAAAAATTAATGAAGAAGGTAAGAGGTAGATCGATTACTAAGAAAACTACTCTTCCATGGGCGATGTAGTCATCAAAGAAATGTTTTGTTTTCGCAAGAGTTTAGAAAGGTTATAATCCCATCTTGTTTCTAATCATGATTTCTAGACCAAAGTGGAAGATTAATTAGGAAGTTAAGTAAACAAACTAGAGGAAAACAAAAGAAATTAAAGAACTAAGGAGTGTATTATGCAAACAAAAGTATTACAACACAAAGAAGAAGAAGAAGGCTTCGTCGAAGGGATCCTTGCTTCAAGAGCTACCCTTATTGAAATGGTTCTAGAATTGGAGTGGATACACTTATCATCTTCCATAAAATTCCTAATTCACGTCCCAACCCCTCAAAATGAGAAAAAATACATATTTTTAGAGCAGAGGGGATGCTAGGTTACAAGTGGTTTCAAGTGTGAATAGTGAAATTCGTCCAAATATTTTAATCCCAATTGAACCACCTATTGGACCTCAAAAAGCGTGATTCAGCTCTCCTTAAGGAAGGATGAAATGTGAATAATTTGGTCCCCAATCCCTCTAAAAATTTTGTCCAAATACAAGCTTTTATAAAGAATATATGTGCTAAATACAGAACTGATGTCCAAACAAACGGGTCCAGCCCATCTTTGAATTCATGGCCCTTTTACACCCATAAAATTCATGATTTAGCATCATTTTCCTGGATGAAAGTTATATACCATTAATTCAGGAAAACATTTACAAAATTTTATGTTCAAATAATATATTTCAAAATATTTATGTTTGAAATGATACAGTGAATTTTAAGTCATAAAAATAGAATTTTAATCAAATTTTCAAATGAAAAATCTAATTCAAAATATTTCATAAATGAACACATTTACCATAATTTGAGGAAATTATATCATTTATTATCAATAAAAAATTCAATAAAAATGTGTTTTATCATAACCCGATGTTAATACTTAACCAAGTTAATAGTGTTACTAATTGTTTAGGACCATATCAATTGATAATGGTAGGTCAGGAAAAGGAATCAATAACACATGTGTCCATCAAAAATACCCTTCTTTAATGGAGTTCATTGTTATAATTTCTTCAATTTTCTCAGAACTTCCATCACTCCAAATGGCATCCTTCAAGTTTGCACCTGTGAATGTCCCGACCGCTGCTCAAGAAGGATCATCATCCATTAGAAGGAGTCCATCACCAATGTATCATCTTCAATACTAGGTCTCAAATGTATTGGTATGGGAATACCAACAACATGGTACTATCCCAACCCTAGAGGTTTTCCGACAGGCCCTCCAAGTTAACCACAATCCTTGATGTTCTGGTCAGCAATGACTGATGGTCAAGAAGCAAATGGTGCAAACCACTATCTTCAACCATTTTGGGTCCTTATACCTAGAATACAATAACCATTCCCACCTATACTATAATGAGGTGGACCAAGGGGTCACTCATGGTGTTATCTCAAATATATAGGTGTACTTCCTAAGGGTTCCCAATAATGATCTCCGCTAACAAAAGCATGCGACAGTGAACACCCAACACGGTGAGGGTATTGCCTTCAGTTTTTTGGCCTAGGTCCCTCAGACTCGGGCAGGCTAGAAGAACCATTGGGGAAAACATCTATCCCATAGGGAGCAGGTTCTTACTTTTTCCCCTTTAGAGAAGTCCATCAACCTAACTTGATGGAAAACAATGAACGGGCACATACACCTGTCTGCCCTAATTCTGTCGTCCAACAGACTCGTCTAGAAGTTCTCAACCAATACCTCTATTTAAATATGGTGGAATACCATGATCATGTACAAAAATTTGCTTTAAAACTATCATCTAGACAACAGGACCATCTATCTTCATTCAATGAACCTTCCAATCAAATATGGTGGCAACTGGTAAGTAGGAACATACACTTGCATGCACTCACCACTTCATCCATAAGTCTCATATGTTAGCGTTGAAAGAATTCCATCGACCATTATAGGTGGAAAACTACCCACAGATACTTGCACTTGGCCACATCCATCAAGCATGCCAGCAGTCTTGTTTGGTAGCACCCAGAGAAGTCAGTCGGAAAACCGTGATGACAAATCTATGGCAGACTCAACTCTTTTCCCCTACACATGAGTTCTGTAAGTATCCACTGATAGAAAAGGGAGGAAATGATCAGGTACATACACCTACTATAGATATGGAATGGATGTATATTCTCATTCCATCCACTGAAGTCACCAAACACATTTTATAAATGGTGAAAGGGAAAACACAAATTTCTACCCATATTCTAGAAGCCTGCCAGAATATCATAACAGAAACATTAGTAGTACCATGGGAATAGACACATAATTGTGTCCCCACACCTGGGAAGACTCATTGACATGACATCCCTGAGCAGATACACACCTCTATTCCAGTCCAGGGGGTTTATGGAGCATACTCCCCCATATCATACGGACAACTGGATCGGGAACATACACTCTTTCCAATTGAAGATAATCAGCCTATTTTGATGAAAACTCCAAGGCAGGCACATACACATGCCCATCCTAACCACTTGTCCCAGAAAGTGGCCCCAACTATGTGTAATGGATAATCTAAGAAGAAGTCTTTCCAAACACAACTGTAAAATCAAGATCCAGTCTATGATCTGGCTCCTCTTAATGCTAGAGTTCTTCAAGCCCTTAGACATTTATCTATTTTCACTCAATATTATACCCTCACATTACCAAATTATGGGAGTAGTAGTGGTAATTATAAAGTTCCCCATCAGACACATCATCATAAAGGCTTTCTTTATGAGAATTCAGTGAATTTAGAGAACCTATCTCTAAATTAAAGCCTCAGAAACCCTCAGTGTATCCATAAGACCAAGGATCAAAAGGATTTATCCTTTTTTTTGTAATCCACCATGGTATTCCTCCCCATGATGGAATTCACTGTGAATGTTATCTCTGAAATAGTGTTTCACATTTTCAAGTTAAATCTCTAATTGAAAATGTAGTGATGAGAAAGCCCTCTTATCTCGAGGCACTATCCAACATAAGTTCAGTCATGTCTGATGCCTTGTTAGTAACAGGTGAAATTATTTCTCAACCAAAAGACATCCTAAGGTGACAATAATTATTTGAACCTCCCTTAGGTAATGTTCTTTCAAATATGAAAGAGGAAAAAGAAACTGAATCTATTATTTGTAATAAAACAATCGACAATCATCCACTCTGTTCGAACCAATTTTATAAACCTCTAGAAAATGATTATGTGGATATATTGAAAATGAGAAACCAACTAGCTAAGGGTGAAATACCAGTCATGTTCTGGACTTTGGAAACCTGTCAATACTACATTCCATAATTGATGAAAGAATATTTCATTCATGATATCTGCCTTAACATATGGAAGACTCTTCATCATCTGAAAGCCAAAGTACTACCATATGATGAATATCAAAGTCATGTAAAGGTAATAGAAGGGTTAAAATTCCAAAATTGACTTGTAATATCTCTCAGTTTCCCTACATCCAAAGGTTCAAAAGTAGTAGGGAACCCTTTATCATTCATACCTCGTTGCACTAAAGAGGTCATGTCTGTTAATTGTCAATACCACATATGGTGTTCGTATCAGAGGAGCACACGGAGCATTTCATTTCACTACACTCCAAAATCAGAAATGCCCTCAAAAAGTGGTCTCCTGAATTGTTATTTCCCATGGATAACTAAAATCAATGGATTTCATGTGTAATCAAAGATATTCTCAAGAATATAACTCAATTATCTCTCATCAAAGTCAAAATCAAAGAGAGAAAGCTGTCGAGAAACTATTTCATCACGCATCTGAGAAAATTAAGTAGGCCTCTCTCTTAGAGAATTTCAGCCATCATATTGCGCAAATGTATCAAATAGAACAACAGTATTATGAAACATGTTATTTAAGTGGTTGTCAAATAATGCAACAAGCCAATGTTCGGACCAAAATTTGAAAAATCAGAAGAGCAGCTGCGCTAATATCATCTATAGCAGTTCAGAAGCCACCCCATCCTATCGTGATGGGGTCTTCTTTAACTCAACCTTCGAATTCAATAAACAAATTTCAAAGGTTTTAAGAAAAATAACATCCCCATCCTATAGGGCTGGGAGATTTTTCACATCTACAATACCCTCTTCAATGAAAGTCAGTTTTCTCTCGATTAGGGAAGATGCCACAAAGTGACTGAACAACTAAACTATCCAAGGATTCCTTTCAGATTACTATCCATTAAATAGTTCTCAATAAGTCATCATATAGGAGAACAAAGTATCACGGAGGATACATAAGGATGTGATCTTACAAAGATACTCACAGAATGCCTCCAATGCATTACACACCAGTAAATTTCATTAATACCATTACCGAAGATCCTCCAAAAATGATTCTAGTTTAGGGGAGTAGAAGGATGAATTTATTATTCATAATATGGTACACACTAAAGAAAATGAAGGAGGTGTGCATACCTGAAATCATAGGCTTAACCAGAATCTAGGTGTTCCCTTAAGTAACCAACTCCCACCTCTTTGAAAGGAATCAACCAAGGCTAAAGGTAAAGGTTAGATCACGTCTTGCTTTTCCACTAAAAAGGGTCAATCTATTTCACTTGAAAAGTATTTTCCAAAGAATAGGATGAGATGAAGGAATTAAAAATATTCAATGTAGAGTCACTTTGAAGCAGAATTTCTGCCAAACATTCTCCACAAGCAGATCCCCAACTTGAACATCCTATAAGAAATCCTCAACAAAGAGTATTTTTTGCAACTATAGATGCAAATAACGATTTCCTTCCATTAGGTAATATCCAAGATAGGATCAAACACAAATTTATAGTCTTGTCCCCAAGGTTATCCAAGAAAAATACCAGAAGCACCACCACCAGTGGTTTTTCTAGTTGTCTTGCCAGTTCAAGCTCCAGTTGTGGTACCTATATAGGTCCTAGCTCATCCAGATATTCCCAAAATTATTATTAATATGATTGAGGAACTAACAACTCTATTAGAATCTATGGAATAATGGTGTGCACCAGTAGAACCAGAAAATAAATCTTACCCCAAATGGGTAGATCCAATCCCTCCTCCACCAAACATTGTTAATACCACATTTCCAATCTTTAATGGTTCGGGAGATCCACAACAGAACATAATGCATTTTTTTCTCATTTTGATCCCATACTGAGGACACCTCAACAATAAGAAGTAGAAAATCTCATATGTTTTGTGCAATCATTATTGGGTCCAGCCTTCTTCTAGTATAGAATTTTGCAATATCAATCAATTACTGGATGGAAAGACCTCTGTTAGAAATTTCTTCTCCAATTTAGCTCAACTCTATCGAAGACAATAGTTTTTGATAAAAAAAATTTAAATGAAGTTATAATGAAAGAGTTTCATATCTCATTGATCGATGGAATGGATTTACATATTTATTAAATCTATCACTCCCTCAAGAAGAGTTGCTATCAATTTGTGTGGAAAATCTGCATGATGAGTTACACACACCACTAATCCCTATTAAATACACAGGTGGGTTTCAATACCTTTCTTCAATCACCCAACAAGTGGAGGATTCAATTGTGGAAACAAAATATAAATATCTTGTAATTACATAAGCCCTAGGAAAGATAATAAAAAAGGAAGAGACTACTACAGTAACACTCAAACAAGAACCTATACCTGCTTCTACTTCAAAACTTTCCTCATATAAAACAGCTCCACCTTCTGAGCATCAGCAGCAATGAACACCTTGTAAAGATTATCAAAAAGATCAAAGGTAGAGAAAGATTTAATAATTAAAGAACAAAGCTTATTCTTTTTAGAATATACAGGTTCCCAGTTACTTCATGTTAGCTTTGGAGAACAATTTGGTTCAATTTCCAAGGCCTAAGAAACTGAATAAAGAAGAAGACAAAGATCTCCTAAATTATTTCTCCTTTCATCAAATATTGGGGCATCCCATTCAATAGTGTTTTGATTTCAAAGACCTCCTGAAGAAAATGGAAGACTCTGGACAAGTGAAACTAAAAAGTTTATCAGCCTAAGTATCATGTGTTACTACAACCGATCTAGGGAAAGAAGGGGAATGGATAGAAGTCAAAAGAAAAAATGTGAAGAAGTATGATGATTGAATGGTTAGGAAAAAAATAAACCAAACTAATTCCATTATATTAACATAGTTGAGATAATAAAATTTGTCTCCTTCCACTTCCTCTATGTAAAAGTCAACTTCATCAAAAGCTCAATCCTCATAGAAGCGATATGATCATAAAGATAAAGAGCAGTTAGAAGAAAATGATCTCATTTCAAGTCCAAAGTTGTCCTTGACTTTGGAATATTTTTTTCCATCAGTCTCAAAATCATGGGCACCGCCCTACCAAACTATATAACCAAAACCGACCCGCCAAGAATAATCATCATCAGATGAAGAATTGATCTTAGGTTCCATTAACGTTATCCACTTAACGAACCCCTATGCAACTGATGATTCTGTATATTATAATCATGAATTATCGGTTCCTGACTAGGGAACTAGAGGAAGAAGTCAAGTACAAAGATATGGGGTTAGAAATTGACATGCTAGAAACCATTGTTTTAACTATACCCCTGGTTGAACTGTTTATGCAGTAGAAACTCATGGGAGAGCCCTTCAGCGGGCTCAGAAAGAGAAAGGAAATTCAACCAGACATGACAGGATCATCCCGGACATGATTATCTTGGAAGAATGATTAGAGGTTACACCATCACTCTCTCATCAAATAGATATATCTAGTAAATCTAATCTACCAAGAGTATAAGTATTTCTAGCATCTACCCCAGCATAATGGTACATCTACATCAGGAGCATCAACTTCCAAGGGGCCTGAAAAACTGCATCTCTAAGAAAGAAAACATATACCTTTAGACTAAAAGTATGATGTTTTGAAAAAATACCCCATTTACTAGATATGTTATCAATCCTAGATGCCTCGAATTTGTCAAAAGATCTTTGAGAGGTACTTATTGAGGATTTTTCAATTCCTCAAGAGTTTGATACCTAAGTTGCTACTAATGAGGTTTACCTTATAGAGAATAATCATAAAGAATGTCATTCAGTTATATATTTCATGTATAAAGATGAGGATGATGTTGTATATGGATGCATCAGGCCCTTGTATCAATCTAGTAGTGCTAATGATACATACATCTGACGATCCATCATTGATAATGGCTCAGGAGTCAACCTCATTCCCATCTGTACACTTCATCGATTGGGTCTCACTAAATTTGACTTATCTCCTTCCACTTTGATATTATATGGTTATGAAAAGAATGAACAAGAACCTCTAGGTGGGATTATACTCAAAATCCAATTTGGAGATCTTGTGTCTAATTCAAACTTCATGGTTGTCCAATAGGACACAGCCTCCAACATTCTACTTGGAAGGCCTTGTCTACATCAACATGCAGCCATTCTTTCATCATACCACCAATTTATCAAGTATATCTTAAATGTTCATATTGGGACATTAAATGGTGACAAATATCTATTAAAAACGTTTGAATCTTAGTATATTGGGGCATAATTCTATCACACAAAGGGGATGAGGTCCGTGGAAAAAGATGTAACAAGAATTAATGATCCAGATCGTTTGGAAAAGATCCTGGCTAACCCATTTAAACATATGAGTATAGATTAAATGTTTCATATCAATAAAATTGACAGATGGACCCAAATTCAAGCACTCATTCAATTAATTCCATAATCTCAATTGTGGAAATCGATCCAAACAACATGGGAGAAGTTGTTGATTGTGAAAACTTAAATGGAGATGTTTTCATCCCATCCACGGAACTCCCACAAGTCTTTTCTTCATCAATAAAGCTAGACGAAGTTGTCACATTAATAAATGAATAACATGATGTTGATTCCCAACCCATCATATTCTCTTCAATACTCCAGGAAGACCCTTCATCCTCAGTAGGGTTAGAATTGATTGCCTCTACTTCAGGATGTTCAAATACTAACTCCTCCCCAAGTTCTGAAAGTTTTTATTTAATTAACCAATCTTTAAGTAGAAATAGAAGAAGTGACATTTAATGAAGAAGAAGAAGTATATCTCATGGATTCTCCTGCAGCATTTGAGGAAGGCATCTCCACTGCTGTGGATGATCTAAGAGAAATAAATCGAGGTATAGAATAAGATCCATGCCCTACTCTAATTAGTGTGGCTATGACTTCTGAAAAGAAAGAGACGTATAATTATTTTCTAAAGAAACATAGAGATATATTTTATTGGAACTATACTGAAATTTCAAGCCTTAATATCTATGTGGGCCCTCATCATTTGGGTTTTCTAAAAGGGAAATGATGGTTTAAGCATGCAGCAAGAAGAATGCACCCAACTCACGCCTGTAAAATTCATGCTTATGTTGAAAAGCTTATCAAATATAACTTTGTAAGATAGGTGAAATATCCCAAATTGATGGCCAACATTTTCCTATTTAAAAAAAGAATTTTCAAATCATATTTCATGATTTTAACTCGCATTGTCTCAATGATGACTTTCCAGTTCCGATCACAGAACTTTCGATTGATGCAAAAACTATCTATGAAGCTCTCTCCTTCATGGATGGATACTATAGGTATAATCAAATCTGAATGTCCCTATAGGATGAGGAGTATACATCCTTCAAATCCCCTAATGGTGTGTTTCACTATTGGGTAATACTCTTCGGAATAAAGAATTTTGGTGCAACATATCAACGTGCCATGCATCATATCTCCAAACCCTTCCTAAGAAAATTTGTTGAATGTTATGTGGATGATCTAGTGGTTAAATCCAGACAATGTTATGATCACTTGACTTATCTAGATACCATATTCAATAAACATTAGCAACATAATCTGAAGTTGAAACCCAAGAAATGTGCTTTTGGGGTTACCTCAGGAAAATTTCTCAGCTTTGTTGTATATCATCGTGGTATCGAAGTTGATCCTAAGAAGAGAAAAAGAAATAATTGTCATGTCACCTCATCAAAATTTTAATAAATTAAGAGTAATTCAAGGAAAATTGGCCAATATTAGGCACAATATTGCTAATTTGGTAGGCAAGTGTTTACCGTACACCAGATTAATGAAGAAGGGAGTTACATATCAATTGACCAAAGACTCACAACAGTTATTTGGTACCCTAAATAAATATCTATTGAGTATACCGGTATTAATTATACATATTTAGGTAAATCCATTTATTCTCTATATGAAATATTTAGAGAGATATTGGGTGCCTTCCTTGCCCAAAAGAACTATGCTGGAAATGAAAATAGCCTTTACAATCTCAGTCGAACAATTCTTGACAAAAATAATCGATATTCAAGTATTGAGAAGTATTTCCTAGTATTAATATTTGTAGTTAAAAAGCCAAGGAACTACCTACAACATCATGAGTTTCAATTGGTATATCATAATAACCTTCTCAAATTTATCCTCAGTCATCCTATGCTTACAGGATGTTTGGCATGGTGGGAAGTTGTTTTATAATAGTTCGATATCTAGTTTGTGCCTCAGAAAGTAGTAAAAGACCTAGCCTTGATAGATTTCCTTTCTGAATACCCTTCTGTAGATGATACATTTTTGAATACTGAACTTCTTGATAAATAAGTATTCTCTATACAAGATAATCTCCATGCACAGGAAAAATACTTTGATGGTGCTTCTATAAGTCAAGCGAGGAAAATAATGGAAAACCTTAAACTCAAAAAATTTGGATTAGGAATTTTTATTATCTCCCCAGAAAAATTAGTGTTTCTATATTACTTTCTATTATCAGAAGGCAGTAACAATAATGAGTTAGAATATCAACCTATCATTGAAGGCATGTAATTGGCACTCCAAGTACAAGTGAATCACCAGCAAGTGAAAGGTGATTCAGAATTGGTAATCAAACAGATCAATGGGGATTATACAATCAGAAATAGAAGAGTCAATCCCTTTGTGTGATTATGTCATAAGGTTAATGGCTAAATTTTCCTCAGAGCCAACATTGTCTTATTTCCCACGATCAAAAAATTTCCAAGATGATGCACTCACTAATGAAGCCACAACCTTGGAAGATCCAAATAGGGATGAGGCAGTCATCAGTATTGCCCATAATCATGTGGTTTAACCTTTTCTTCAAACTAGAATGGAGAAAATTAATGAAACAATCCATATTTTAATATGTATGGTCATACTATAGGATGGATGACATATATCATGGAATACCTTCAAAATGGATTACTTCAACTAGATAGAGATAAAAAAGAATAGATCTTACGATGGGTAGCCAATTTTACTCTTTATAATAGCCCATATCACCATAATATCCTCTAAAAATGAGGCTTCTAGGGAGTACTCTTTAGATGTATCGATGGAGAAGAAAATAGAGTTATCATGAAAGAAGTACATATAGGTGTGTGTGGTGCTCACCAGTCTTAGCATAGGATTTATGATCATATACGAAGTTTTGGATACATATGGACATCAATGATACGGGATTGCACATATTTCCCCAAGAAATGTCACCCCATCCAAGAGCATGAAAACTTCATTCATCAACCCCAAAAATTTCTACATACAACTAAATAATTTTGGCCATTTGCTACATGGGATATGGATGTATTGAACCGTATCCTGCAGCTATGGATAAGATGTTTAAGTATATTCTTATTGCTACTAATTTCTTCTTGAAATGGGCTAAGGCAATACCTCTCAAAGAAGTTTGGTTCAAAATAATTATTTGATTTTTCAAAGCTAAAATAATTACTAGATTTGGTGTCCCTCATACTATATTGACATATAATGACACCAATTTCTATTCTGTTGAGATAAAGATGTTATATCAGGGGCACAATATGAAATCCAACCATTCATCTCACAATCATGTAGAAGCCAATGGACAGAGAAAGTATTTTTATAAGACCCTATCAAATGTACTCTATAAAATGTTATATAAATATAAGAAATCATTGCCTGATAAAATTTCTCATTATTTATGGGATTATCAGACAACTACCCGTACTTCCACTTAGAAAACTCCATATTCATTGGTGTACATAATAGAAGTAGTTTTTTAATTTAAATTAAATTTCCTTCACTCCAAGTTGTAATATGTGATTAGTTATCTACATATGAACAGTCCCAGATGTTATTTGATGAGATAGAATGATTAGATGAAAAGAGATTTCATACATTTCATCATTTGTAAGTCTACTAGGATATAATAGGATGATATTTTAACAAAAAATTTCTCTTACACTCATTTCTTCAAGGAAAATTGGTATTAGTCCTTACGACACCAATGATACCAGGGAAGAAACCTCCAAAACTTGAGCCAACATTTGAAGGACCTTACTCTATACATAGGGTCCACTATAAGGGAGATTATTTCCTAATCTCAATGGATAGAGAATTTATTACAACTCCAACCAATGCAAGATTATTGAAGAAGTACTTTTTGTAATTACACATCTTTTTTCCTCACTGCATGGCTCTAAACTGCATAACACAAAGTCCTAGTTACTCGGAATTAAGCTGAATAACAACCATATGTGTCTATGCTGCACAACATTAAAATTCATAGCATCTTTGTCCTTGTCACATGACATTAAAATTCATGACATCATTTGTCCTCACTACACAACATTAAACTTGCAGCTAACAACTTCTTCATTTGATGTTAATAAATCCCATAAGATACCAAAAATTGGTATTCCTTGTGATTCATTAAAAAATGATGAGTAGATTCTATACACAAGCATCACTTACATCATTTCTACTCCTTAGTGGCACATGAGTACCATTTCTTCCTATGTTTGAGTCAGATCTTCATCGATACCTCATTTTAAGAACTATGTGTAGCTGGATTCTCATTTATATGAGATATGTAGAGATTCTTGAATCTAAAGTATTGGGCCTAGTCACAACTACAATGAAACTTATTTTTCCTTTTCTCCCCTTGTATATTAACTAGATATATACAGATTACTCTTTCAGGATACAAAGTTTGATCTTCATACCATTTTTGTGTCGTAAGATTAACCATTATTCCAAAATGTGTTAAAATCCCCCATCTCAAAAATAAAACTCAATTGGTGTGGGAAATGAATGTTTCAAGAACTATTTTTGGCTTGATTCTCATGTATATGAGATACATAGAGATTCCTAGATCTCCAATCTTGGCCCCAGCCACACACACACACAAAAATAATAATAACAATCCCCTTTGTTCCATGTGTGTATGAATCAAACCTTCATAGGGAATATTTTAAGAACTATGTGTGTCTTGATTCTAATTATTATGAGATACATAGTGACACCTAGGTTCAATTATTTGGTCCAGCTGCAATGTTATTTTTCAAATTAGAACCACTTCATGTCCTTATGCACGAAATTAAATTACAAAGTAACCAAAGAACTACATATGGATTGATTCTCTTCCCAATTAAGATACGTAGTGAAAAATAGGCATGGGATACTAGTCCCAACCTTGGGATAAATTTTTATCTATCTTCTATATATAATTATCACTCTATAAGGGAGTCTTTATTTTGGGTCCTCTTTTAAAGATCCCACTAAGGAAACAAGAAATGTCCCCATTTTACATATGTGTTAGATCTATGTAAGGGACTCCAAACTCATGGCCAATATTGATTCAAATATTTCTCATGTTCATTGAGCATTACTCCATTTCTTTTTTTACACGCCTAATATTGAATAATTTCATATATTCACAATATTTATTATGGTTTTTGGTGGTAGAATTTCTAATACCTCAGATATATTTTGCATGACTATACAGTATGTTCCTCTAGGTGGCCTTGCATAAGTCACCTAAAAGTAGGCATGTCTGTCAAAAGATTCCACTATTTGGCTATGTAGCATATGCCCTAGTTGGCCCTGCGTAATATAACCCTGATAATAGGTTTGTTAATTAATTGTAACTTAGTTATTGGTAAAATAATCTTTTCTATCCTTCAAACTTTGATGAAAATATATAAGAATCTATATCTTAAAGCAGTCATCCTTCCATATTTTTCCCATTACCTTTCTCTTGATCTGAATGTCTCTAAGACCATGGTCAAAAACAATTCCCTCTACATGTGTTCAAAGCATATTGAAATAACCGTGGATCATTTGACCACATACCATCTACTATTTCTATTATATTTTGGTCCTAGTCATGTGACCTAAAACTATAGACACCATAATTCCTACAATTAGATCAGACCTTCATAAAGAACAAATTACTCCAATTCTTTGGAAATCATGAGAGGAAATACTCTTTCTGTATTCATTTACCTTTCTCCATAAACCAAACTCTAAGTTTTGAAAAATCTAAATCTCTATAAACTTTATTCATATTTTAGAAATATAATGTTCGATACCCAAGATCTCTTTTTCATGAATATGCAGTACGTTCCCTCAGGTGGACTTGCATAAATTTTCCTATATAACAAGCCTGTCAATCAAAATATTCCACTATTTGTCTATGCAACATATACCCCAGTTGTCCCTGCATAATACAACCCTCATAAAGGGTTATTCAAATAATGGTAACTTAATTCATGGAAAAGACTTCCACTAATTTCTTTAGCCCTTTTCCCATACCATTCTCAAGTTCCAGAAATTCTCGAATCACAGTTTACAATTCATTCTTTCCATAACTAAACACAGTGGTATTTTTCCCAAAAAATTATCAAGGAATAAGAGACATACAAACCTTTGTTCAAATATGAAGCCCTTAAATTAAATCCCCATAATTTCCTCACTATATGAATTTAAACTTCACAGTATAATGTTCTCACTGCATGACTTTAAAACTAAATAGCATAATATTAGAAAGCTCCATTTTTGACAAATTTTAGACATTCCTCACACACAAAATTTTTGGAGAAGTGGTTTCCCCATTCATAACCTATGACATCACAAATTTCCCTTTAATCTTAGATATCTTTCCTTAGAAAAACAACCCACTATGGTCTTAAGTCACCCAAATCTTAATTTCCATTTCTTATCGACAATAAAATGTAAAATTTTTTAGATCTCTTTTGTCTAAATATGGAAAACATGCCCCTAGGTGGCCTTGCATAAAGTTGCCTGCATAATAGGCTAGTCAGTTAAAAGATTCCATGTTTTGGATATGCATCACAAGCCTTAGTTGGACCTGCTTAATACAGCCCCCATAATGGGCATGTCAAGCGGCAGTAAATTCATTCATGGAAAAGAACTCATTTATGTTTATACTTCAATATTTAGATTTGGTGACCATAAAAATGACTCATGATTCCCATTGAAAGTATCTAAATAATATTGGAGCAATTCCAAGCCACTAAGACATTTTTGGAATCTAATTTCAAAATTTATGGTCAAAGCTATTCAACCTTAAACACTTTCCTTATTAGTCTAACATGCATGACTCTAAAATTTCAATAATAAGAGACATGGTACTCACCAGATTGAAAACCAACAAAGGGAACTATGTACAAAAGTCAAGTCTCATCTCACTAGACCTACATTTTTTATGGTTTTGGCAATATTGAGAAATAAAAAGTCAAAAGATAAAATTTTTGTGGGTTTTATCTATATTACCCTAGTAAAAATCAAACTATGTTCATTAGACTATTTGATTAATTAGAAACTTTTGATCACCCCCATTCCTATTATTGTAATTATGATAATCTATCATAAAGGTTTGATGTTGAAAAATGATTCATCATCACGTTTGATATTGAAATTACAAAAAGAAAGAAATAATGAATACATATATGATTGAGAACATAATTAATTTCATTCCTATGGTAAAATCAGAGGTACATCCAAAGAATGGAACCTCTATATCTTGTATTAAAAGAAACTCTCTTCATTAATCTTTATCTATTTAAAGAATTCATGAGCCTTATCAGCCACTTGTTGAAGTTGAGACAATTGAGAAGCTTCAACCTCCTCAGCATGACAAAGTTCTTCTTTGGTAGTTGAAATGGTAGTTATCCCTACCAACTGGGTTTTTCCCAATGTTTGGTTCAATTTCTCAAGTTTTTATAAACAATATCCAGTTACTGTTTAAGATGTATCATCTCCTTCATCGACTCTTTAATTTTTTTGATAAATTCTATCAACCTCTTTCTGTGGTTGTCCTCGGCCTTAGCTATTATAGCTTGGAAACTCTCAACATTAATATGTGGTTAGGACTTTTCAATATCTTGTCGCATCTTATGTTCTTTCTCATGTTGGTGAATGATATCTTTCATTGCATTTTATATTGGGCTATAATTGAATCTACCAAATCCCAATACGCAAAATAGTGCTGGGAGTTTTCCAAAATAGAACAGAAGCTCATCCAAAGTCTTCTCACCAATTATCTTCCAAATTTTTAGACATTTATTTTTACGCACCATGCCAATAGAACCATACATCTATAAATCTAAATATGATTCACTACCATGGGGAAGGATGTACTCTGTAAACCAATCACTTAGAGAGATTCCTTGATCTTCTACTATCAGAACAGTGAATGATTCACCTTCTGTTGATGTTTTCACCAAAACAAAAGTTTCACCCTCTGATATAGCTGTGGGTGCTGATAAACATAAATAGTGAGTTAGAATCAATATTACTTTCATAAGAATGGAAAAATTGAGCATTATCTAGAATAATGATAATATTTACCAAATAATAAGTCAGTTGTTTGATTATATCGATCCCCAATCTTCTCAAATTAGGTAGTTTGTGCAAGTGTTTCATGGGGAGGAGTATTATTCTGAGTTTTCCCAGTTCCCATGATTGAAGGCTCTATAGTTTCTCCCAATATGGGGTCCTTAGTTGGTATTTCTCCAACCTTAGTAGAATAAGGACATAGTGTAATACCCTGTTCTTAAAGGGCCTTCGTAACATTTTCTACAGATAAAGTTGCATAAGTTGAACATTGATGTGAAGTACCAAGTAAAATAATAATAATCAGGTATGGAAAATGGAATAATGAGAACTTATGTCCTTGCAATTCCACATTGAAGTCCCCAAATTACTTAATGGAACCTGTAATATCAATGTTTCGATTAAGAATGTACATCATTTCAGTGTATGTGTCTTGGAATGTTATAGAATCCTCATTGTTTAAGGTATCCAAAAAATGTTGGTTGATGCCAAAATTGGCTCCGCTAAAAAAAATTTCTTCCAATTATTTAATTGGTTCAATGTCATCAGATCTTCCCAAGTCATGATTAGAACTAGTATCTGTTTCAGATTTCCTAGGATCCTCATTCCTTCCTTCTGGAGTAACAGGAATATCAGCATTGATTATTGAAGGATCTATTTTCAAGGGAAATTTATCTAAGATATTTTTGAATAGAATAATATTAGGGAATCATTTAATATTTAATAGAAATGTATTTTACATTACCATGACATTTCTCTCTCTATATAAAAACTGGAATAGGTGCAGTTGTCTATCATAGAACTTCTCCTGTTAAGGCAACCGATTCATCAGCATGAATCTATGATTCTATTGGGGTTTTATTCTTCATTCATGAAGGACCATTTTTTAATCCCTTAAGATAATATATAGATTTAGATCCTATGAGAGAATGAACATTGTCACCAAGGTGTATCAATGAAGTCAAAATACTATAGGATAGTACAAATACTTACTTATTTGATGTACACTTCAGAAAAATATCAATGATCTCTTGTGTTTCCTTTCATAATATTGTATATAAATTGAAGTACTTCTCTTGGTAGTGGAAACCTGAGGTAATGGATGAGGATTGTCTATATCCATTTCCCCAGTCATGATTCTCGAACCTGGAGAATTTTCTGGAGACTTGGGAGGATCATTTATTATGTCGATGGGAGAACATTTAGTTTCATACCATGGTGACCCGAGAACCTTTCCTAAGGTTCCTTCCATAAATTTAATATGAAAAATTAAATCTCATCAAGATTAATGATGGTGAATGGAAAAGTAGAATTGAAATAATAGAAAAAGAAAATGAATTCTCATTATTAACATAGATGTCTCATTCTTCTTCAAGGTGAATAATTACCCATTCCCATATTCCAAGTTCCATCATATCAGATACTCATTTAAAAGGTTAAGAAATGATCCTTGGTTTCATATATAATGGTCTCCAGCTCTGGAATATACTCCTTTACTTCACCCAGGTTATTATTTGGGTAATAGTCATAAGGTAATTTAATTTCACCAACATCCATTATTCGAAGGCCATTTTCATGGAATGCCCATGAATCCATTAGATCACGATTGAAGCTCACCAAAAATTGAATAGCCTAATGCTACACATAATTTAGCTTCGATATAGATTGCTAGGTAGAAAAATAAACACCATGTGATTGGAGATCCTCTTTATGACTCCCTTCGTCTTTAGAAAGGTCAGTAGATGGGATACGAAACTCATTCTGATGAAGGTGGATGGATCACCTTAGTGCAGAAGTTATTTTTTCCCTAGCCTTAGTCTTATTGGTATACCTTTGGCGAAGATGTTTTAAGGTTCTGTATCTTTTGAATCCTCTACATTATCTTTGTATTTAGACCTCTTACCATGATTTCTACATAAAACAGTTATCGTGGATACTACCTGATATATTCCTTTTGTTAAAGCCCTCTGAGGGTATGAGGAATCCCAAGATTTGGAATATCCAACTTCCAATCCAATTGATGTATCTAATGGAGATAACATAATTGATAATTTGGATATATCTAATTCCATAAATATCCACAATTTTATCACTACCATTGGGTGTTTCTCATGTCTAACAAACATGGGAGGAAAAGTGTTTGATTGTTGAAGACATTTAAACTGGCGAGAAAACCTATAAGGGATGGAAGTCTCACAAATAATTTCACCATTAATCCCAGTTGATAACACACTATCCCTCAATGATATCATACAACACCTTAACTCCTAATTTTCTTCCTTACCATCATCAAAAAATGTTCTAGTTGGTGGTTTACCAAAATGGAAGAAGTTGAATTCTCATGATGCATCCAATTCCCCCAGCACTACATCAAGTCTCAAGTTCAAATTATAAATACCAGAGACTTTCTGTAAAAATGGAGTAAATCGACCATTAAGGACTCTAACTGAATTCAAAATTGAAAATGAAAAAAAGTGTGATGCAATCTAGCCCCACAACACATGGAATGGCCTTTCAAATCTAAATGGAGCTTTACCTTTGTACAAATACAGTAGGTAATAATAATTTGTTTCTAATACAGAAGTTTATAACCAAATATATTTTCCCTCTACCAATTTGGAAAAGATAACAAAATTCCCTAGCCTTACACCACTTCCACACTCACAGACTACAAGAAAGTAAATGCTTGGCCACATGGCAAGGAATCTAGCTAATCACACATTTTCATCAATATCATATTTGACATTATAGCCCCAATGATTGTAGTCACCTCTCTCTAATGTGGTACAATATGTTCCTAAAATTCCCGGATTATCTACAGATAGACAAACAATAGGACACCCATAGGTGGTACCTTTATTGGTTTTTGGTTCTAAAAATACTGGCATCCACACCCTTGTATAAATATATTTCTTGTCTTTTGGAAGTTCCTTTTTAAATTTGAATAATTCAAGAGCTAATTGTGGTGTACTAGTAACATCACCCCCTTTTGTTACTGATGGAATGAACTCATCATAAATCCACCTAAGATTAGGAACCCCAAATATTTGGTATATATTCAATAGACTGATGCCAACCTCATCGTGCATCAAGTGAAATATATTTGTTTTTGGACTCCATTGGCTCAGCAATTCAAGGATGAAGTCATTTTTGTAAACATAAGTTTTTCTCATCCAGAACGCTTCATAAATGTGAACATCTGATAGCTCTTTCTTTATTTTTTCACAAGTCTGGGATTCCGAAAACACCCACATCCATTCAGGTTTAACTCCTCCTCTTGAACAAAGATCCCAGTCTTCCTTCTAACCATTAGACTGATCTGTTTTCGAAGCACGAATGTTTGAATCATAACTATATGGCCTTGGCTCTACAACTTGGTCTTCATATCAATAGTACAACCAATATGGTGTAGTATATATCCAATATGGATTATTCCCTCATGAACAAGAATACCCTTTTTGGTAATATTCATGAAATGACAGTTAGAGTACTCGAGAAATCAATTATTTGGAAAGTATCTCTTAATAACCGGAATATGGGCATATTACAAAATCCCATGTCCATACAGAGGAAGATAATGACATTGTGCGTATTCCTATTAGTATGGAATTAAGCATTTTAGTATTCCAAGGAGATTACTCTCAACAACATCATAATAGTCTGGTTCGACAATTTTCATCATCTCGTTTTGATGAGCCTTAGCTTCCTTAGTGGTGGTCATAAAGTGAACCATTTTCTACAAAACAGTTACCAAGATTTCCCCATTAGGTTGGAATTTTGACTCAAATAAAATTCAATTTTTTTACATAAATCAATTTAAAAATTTGGAAAAGGAAATGCCTCGCATAGGTCCTATGATGAGGTCATCCGTGTAGTTCCTTCGAAAAAGATCATAGCGTAAGTCCTTCGAAGAAACCCTTCATCATAGCTCCATCGCTCAAATAGTTTCACCTTAAAAAAATTTCAAGGGACCTACATGAGAGTACAACGTGAAAAGGATGAAAAAACAAGCTATGCAATAAGAGAGAAATAATATGAGAGCTCAGGAGATGAAAATCACAAAGGACCAAAGCTATAAATATCCATCGTCGACCTACGTTGAAAATATGCATGATATATCTATGAGGCATAGATGTGAAATATATATACATGGAATACCTATGCGATATAGCTATGAATCAAACCTGTGTGGTTCATAATTTACTTCATAGTCTTTTCCCCATGATCTTACCTCAGGACTTGACACTCTTTTTAATCAGATCCAATCCTAATGGGGGGGGGCTTTTGTTGACACTCCTTAGTACGACAAAATTATTTTAAATCCATCCTATAGATATTTTAAAGCCTCAAGATGAATCTAAAAGAAGTAAAAAAACATAAAAAATCTCAAGGGACTAACACGGATGAGATACGCGACGAACCTGTATAGAGGAGAAACAAGATATAGTTGTGCGTCTAGATGTTTTCTGTACACTTAGGTGAAGGAGCTACGTGATAGAGCTTCACGGCCGACCTACACCGAAGAAATAATTTTGAATATCCCCCCTCCTTGCCTATAAATATGACCCTTGGGCTCCTCATTTGACGACTAAAAAAAGTTTGAAGAACTCCTGAAGCTCCCATTGTGTAGCTCTTTCTCCCAAGTCCCCCAAATTTTCATAGCTAGCTCTCTGAAACACGAGAGAATAAAAAATTAGATGGGATAAGAATGTTTTGAATTCCTTTTATTGTTTTTGAAGCTTGCATGGGCTTGGTTCTCCTATGTAAAGAAAATTTTTCCAATCCTCACTAGGACCTGCATGGAACACCTACGCAACATAGCAGTGGAGCACACCTATGCTATATACCTGTGTGGTGTACATACACGACATACCTATGTGGTATAGCTACATTACATACCTATGTAAAGGGCCTATGCATCACCTTGTAAACCCTTTTAAAAGCCACTCATGGTAGGGTATCTCCTTCCTTGGTTCACTTGTCTCAAAGGGACTAAGTTAAAGCCTCCACCCAAACCTCCTAACTTATCAAACCTTTGGGAAGGACACATCGATGTGTCTCCTATTTGGGTTTGTATATCTATAGTAACAGTTTTCCTACATTCATCTTCTAAGGGATTCAGGATCTTTGAAATTTTTTAAGGTTTTTATATCTACATTCACATTAATTCTTACCCTAGAGATAATGTTGGGATGTTCACTATCTTATATTTTTTGAATGGGACTCTTTCTTCTTCTTCTCATCTCCATGACTTGGGGCCTTCAGTTCCCAATAAGAAGAGTGAGGGTCACTCTTTCTTATCCATTCAAACAAATGAGAAGTATCCCTCCTCTCTTAGGACCCACCAGGGCACTCCCACTAAGGTAAATCCATAATCTTTTGAGAGTCGTTCCATATAACCTCATATGTCATCCCACATTTAAAGATTCATTGCTATGCACCCTCTCCCACTATCACCTCAGCTTCTTTTTCCATAGGCTCACCCTCTTTAATATGAGGAAGAGAGAGTGTGTGGTTTGTTGAATCTTTCATATACTCTTCTTTCTCACACTGAGTATGACTCACATAGTCCTAGAAAATTGTGAAGATCACAACATCCATACAATCCACCCAATGAACTATGAGAACTCTAATTCCTATCAAATCTAGGATACATAGGAAGCCTTCCTAAGGCCCGATCTCCATCTCATTTCATCCAGAAAAAGGCATCTTTTTCAGGAAATAAG